>OV702293.1:442830345-445330345 GCA_916181665.1 Avena sativa | reverse complement strand
AGCTCCGAAGAACTCGGGGTGCGGATGCTCCAGAAGTTCCAAAAGCTGGTCCAAATCCCTCTCAAAGATAAGGTCTCCTCCATTCCCTAACTAATAAAACTTGTTGTACTTCACGTCCATCTATAAGAATATAGGATGAGTGAGTTAGTAGAGTGATCAAGTGTGTCAAAATTTTATGTATTTTGCAAGAGTTTTTGAGGAACGTGAATTTTCATGAAAGAATCAGAGAGATAAGAAGAAGAATAAGTTTTTGTAAATATTTGCTTCCTTTGGTTTTGAAACTAAGTTTTTGATTCAAACGTCCAGTCTAACTAGGGTCTCCTATGGTCAGGATGGCTCTGATACCAACTTGTCAACATCCGGATTTTTAATCCCAGATGCCTGTTATGCCATACATCGCAATCCCAGGATTACCATTTTTGCGAGACATAACAGAATTGGATACCACTGTAGGGTTCGCAGCATAGAAAACAAAAAAATTCCTACGATGGAAACTATGTACCAAGATCTATCTACTAGATACAAACAACGGGCGGATGTATATCCGTAGAGAACATACCTTTGAAGACCGACAAAGCTTAACGAGTTCAACTCGTGGTTGATGTAGACGATCCCTTGCCGATCTCAAGATCGAGAGGAAATCCTAGCACTGCAAAGCAGCAGTGCATCCGTGCTCGCACACACGTACAAGACACCGGGCAACCTCCGCCTCCTTGCTCCAGCGATGCAGCCGAAGCACAACCCTTTCTTGCTGAATAGCCACCGGGAACATGTATCTCGCTAGTCCGAGACCATGGGGGATAAATTCTAGAGGGGGGGGGAGAGATCCTTCACGAGGAGGTGTGATAGACAAGTGAGAGGAGGGGCTCCTTTTATAGAAGGAGGGGGGCACCCAAGGGGGTGGCCGCCGGCCATGGGGCTGCCCCCTCCCCTCCTTCATTCATGTGGGTGGACACTCCACTCACAAAATTCCTTTAAATTCCCTCCACTCAAAAGTCCACTCAAATTCCCATTAAATTTCCACCAAATTTAATGCAAACTCTCATTAAATAAAACTCTTTTATTTTATTCAGAATTTTGTCAATTACTTTAATGACAAACATTCACAAATAACCCCTTGCTAGAATTCCATTTCACATGCATAACCACTTTATGCAATTTCACCCGAAAACCTGTTTCGGTATCTAGTGAAATAAATTCCTGCGCTTGTTTATTCTTTCGGCATGAAACATTTGCTCCAACTGGATGCCAGTGTCCCTTAAGTGTGTCACCCTACGGTTCGCGAATAATGCGGACATGATCGAGACCCTTCTCCGATCAATAATCAGTAGCGGGACCTGGAGATCCATACTGACCCCCACACATTCAACGATGACTTTTCCTATGATCATCGGAACCTTTTACGCTTGTATCTTAATCCCTTTGTTTCACGATATATTACATGTCCGAGATTCGATCATCGGCATCTCCATACCTAGTTTGATCTCGTTACTGACATGCACTCTTTTCTCGTTCCCGTGATATAACATTCTAGTGATCAAATCACTTGCTTGCAAGCTAACCAATGTGATATCACCGAGAGGGCCCAGAGCATATCTATCCGTCATCGGGATAAACAAATTCCACTCTTGATCCATGATTCTCAACATAACACTTTAGTAGCTTTGAAGCCATCTTTATAATCACCCAGTTACGGAGTGACGTTTGATGTCAACAAGAAACTCTTCCGGTGTTAGTGATTGGCATGATCTCATGGTCTAAGGATTAGGACTACTTCGTAGTTTGTTTATAGCAATATAAACTCAATGACTTTGATCGTAATGCTATACTTCGGATGAATGTTCATCACACCATTACACTAATGTTGTGATCTCGTTATTAACAACATCCAATGTCTATGATCAGGAAACCTTGATCATCTTGTTAATCAACGGACTAGTTTATGAGAGAGGCATAACTAGGAACTTTCTGTTTGTTTATTAAACACACATGTATTAATGTTTCTGTATTAATACAATTATAGCATGCAAAATAAACATCTGTCATATACTTGGAATACACATAATAAACATTTTATTATTGCCTCTCAGGGCATATTCCCTTCAGTCTCCCACTTGCACTAGAGACAATAATCTAGTTACATTGTGATGTATCTAACACCCATGGAGTTCTGGTGTAGATCATGTTTTGCTCTAGGGAGAGTTTTAGTCAACAGATCTGCTACATTGAGATCCGTATGTACTTTACAAATCTTTATATCTCCATCCTTGACATGCTCGCGGATGGAGTGAAACCGGCGCTTAATATGCTTGGAATGCTTGTGAGACCTTGGCTCTTTGGCATTGGCAATGGCACCATTGTTGTCACAATAGATCACCATTGGGTCCAATGCGTTTGCAACCACACCTAGTTCGGATACGAACTCCTTCATCCAAACTGCTTCCTGAGCCGCTTCTGAAGCAGCAACATATTCAGCCTCCGTTGTTGATCCCGCCACCACAGGTTGTTTGGAGCTCCTCCAACTAACCGCTCCGCCATTCATGAGAAATACGTATCCGGATTGAGACTTAGAGTCATCCGGATCGGTGTCAAAGCTAGCGTCGACATAACACTTAGCGACGAGCTCTTCTTCACCTCCGTATACAAGAAACATATCCTTAGTTCTTCACAAGTACTTAAGGATATTCTTGACCGCTTTCCAGTGTTCTGAACCTGGATCCGATTGGTACCTACTAGTCAAACTAATAGCATGTGCCACATCCGGTCTTGTAGATAGCATGGCGTACATTATAGAGCCTATGGCTGAAGCATAGGGGACCTTGTCCATTATCTCTCTTTCTTCCGCCGAAGACGGACTTTGAGTCTTACTCAATGTCGTGCCTTGTGTCATAGGTAAGAACCCCTTCTTACTATCCTCCATTTTAAACTTCTTTAAAATCTTATCAAGGTATGTACTTTGCGATAGCCCTATTAGGCGCCTAGATCTATCTCTATAGATCTTTATGCCTAATATGTATGACGCTTCACCTAGGTCCTTCATTGAAAATTTGCTGTTTAGATAACTTTTAACACTGTTTAAAAGTTCTATATCATTTCCGATCAATAATATGTCATCCACATATAATATCAGAAATGCCACATTGCTCCCACTCACTTTCTTGTAAATACAAGCTTCTCCATAAGTGTGGACAAATCCAAACTCTTTGATCACCTCATCAAAGCGGAGATTCCAACTTCGTGATGCTTGCTTCAATCCATAGATGGATCGCTGAAGCTTGCACACCTTGTTAGCATCCTTAGGATCGACAAAAACCTTTGGTTGTATCATATACAACTCTTCCTCAATATTACCATTGAGAAACGCGGTTTTAACATCCATCTGCCATATCTCATAATCGAAATATGCAGCAATTGCTAACATAATCCTAACTGACTTTAGCATCGCTACGGGAGAGAAAGTCTCATCGTAATCAACTCCTTGAATTTGTCGAAACCCCTTTGCGACAAGTCGAGCTTTATAGACGGTTATATTACCATCAGCATCAGTTTTCCTTTTGAAAATCCATTTGTTCTCCACGGCCTTTCGGTCGTGAGGTAAGTCTACCAAGTTCCAAACTTGATTTTCATACATGGATTCCATCTCGAATTTCATGGCTTCTAACCATTTGTTGGAATCCGGGCTCATCATCGCTTCTTCATATGTCGCAGGGTCATCATTTTCATCAACCATGAAATTCATGAAAGGATTTCTGTATAGCTCGGGAGCTGCACGCGTCCTGCAAGACCTGCGAGGTTTGGTAGTACTCTCTTTTGGAGTTTCATGATCATTATCATTAGTTCCCTCATCAACAGGTGGAGCCAACTCCGGAACAACTTCCGGCGCTGCGCTACTCGCCATACTTTGAAGAGAAGGTTCAATAACCTCTTCGAGTTCTACCTTCCGACTACTCACACCTTTCGCGAGAAACTCCTTCTCTAGAAAGGATCCATTCTTGGCAACAAAAACCTTGCCCTCAGATCTGTGATAGAAGGAATACCCAATAGTTTCCTTAGGGTATCCTATGAAGACGCATTTTTCCGCTTTGGGTTCGAGTTTATCCGGTTGAAGTTTCTTCACATAAACATCGCATCCCCAAACTTTAAGAAATGACAGCTTAGGTTTGTTTCCAAACCACAATTCATACGGTGTCTTTTCAACGGATTTAGATGGTGCCCGATTTAAAGTGAATGCAGCAGTTTCTAGTGCATAACCCCAAAATGACAATGGCAAGTCCGTCAGAGACATCATAGATCGAACCATATCTAATAAAGTACGATTACAACGTTCCGACACGCCATTTCTCTGTGGTGTTCCGGCAGGTGTGAGTTGTGAAACAATTCCACACTCTTTCATGTGAGTGCTAAACTCGTAACTTAGATACTCACTTCCATGGTCGGACCGTAGAAATTTGATCTTTCTATTACGATGATTTTCCACTTCATTCTGAAATTCCTTGAACTTTTCAAAGGTTTCAGACTTGTGTTTAATCAAGTAGATATAACCGTATCTACTCAAATCATCCGTGAAAGTAACAAAATAACGATATCCACCTCGCGCCGACACACTCATTGGACCACATACATCAGAATGTATGATTTCCAATAAATCTGTCGCCCGTTCCATTGAACCGGAAAACGGCGTTCTAGTCATCTTGCCCATAAGGCATGGCTCACATGTATCAAATGATTCATAATCAAGTGATTCCAAAAGTCCATCCGAATGGAGCTTCTTCATGCGTTTAACGCCAATATGACCTAGACGGCAGTGCCACATATATGCGGATATATCATCATTTAGTTTAATCCTTTTAGCATCAACATTATGAATATGTGTAACATTATTATCGAGATCTAAAAGAAATAAACCATTCATCATGGGTGCATGACCATAAAAGATTTCATTCATATAAATGGAACAACCATTGTTCTCGGATTTAAATGAACAACCACTTCGCATCAAACACGATCCAGATACAATGTTCATGCTCAGTGCAGGCACCAGATAACAATTACTCAAGTTTATAACTAATCCCGATGGTAAGTGGAGAGGCAGCGTTCCGACGGCGATCACATCAACGCTTGATCCATTGCCGACACGCATCTTGACCTCATCCCTTGCTAGCGGTCGCTTGTACCGCAGCCCCTGATTCGAGTTACAAATATTAGCAACTGAACCGGTATCAAATACCCAGGTGCTACTGCGAGCACTAGTCAAGTACACATCAATAACATGTATATCATATATACCTTTGTTTGCCTTGCCGGCTTTCTTGTCTGCCAAATACTTGGGGCAGTTGCGCTTCCAGTGGCCAGTCCCCTTACAATAGTAGCACTCGGTATCAGACTTAGGTCCAACTCGGGGTTTCTTTTCAGGCGCGGCAACCAGCTTGCCGCCCTTACTTCCCTTCTGTTTTCCCTTCTTGTCTTTCTTGAAACCAGTGTTCCTACTGATCATCAACACTTGATGTTCCTTTTTGATCTCCACTTCTGCAGTTTTAAGCATTGACAGAAGCTCGGGGAGAGACTTCTTCATGACTTGCATATTATAGTTCATCACGAAGCTCTTATAGCTAGGTGGTAGAGACTGCAGAACACGATGGATGCCTAAGTCAATGGGAATCGATATTCCCAAGGACACAAGCTTATCGGCGTAACCCGACATCTTGAGTACATGCTCACTAACAGAGCTGTACTCTTCCATCATGCATCTAAAGAACTTTTCTGAAGCGTTGTAGCTCTCTACAGCAGCATGTGTGTCGAAAATCATTTTCAACTCACCATTGTATCAAATGCATTGCCATTTTCGAAACGCTTTCGAAGTTCCGGCTCTAGCCCATACAATATGCCGCAATGAACTAAGTTGTGGTCCTCCTGACGAGTCTGATAGACATTCTTCTCCTCGTCAGGGGAATCATCTAAAGGTGGGGGGCCTAACGGCGCTTCTAGCACATATTGCTTTTGTGCAGCAGAGAGGAGAATCCTCAAATTCATGGCCCATTCGGTAAAGTTGCTACCGTTCGTTGCAAGTTTCTCTTTCTCCATGAACACATTGAAATTAAAAGCAGGTGGTGCTATCTACAACAAAATTTGTAAAGTTTAGACTAAGTGTATGATAGATTGAGTTCAACTAATCCATATTACAAATGAACTCCCACTCAAAAACGACATCCCTCGTGCCTTTTTGGTGATTACATGAACCAAATCCACTACACCAAGTCCGATCATCACGTGAGTTGGTGTAGCTTCAAAGGCGAGCATCAAATGGGCATCATATCGACTATATGACTCATGCTTAACCTTTCGGTCCGTGTTTCGAGGCCATGTCTGTACATGCTAGGCTCGCCAAGTTAGAACCTTAGTATTCGCGTGTGTAACTGTTTTACACCCGAAATATGGTCGTGGATCCAAGAACACCCGATCATCACATGATGTCTTGGTGCGACAAAAACATAATCGGTGCATACTAAAGGAAGAACACATTCTTATCTTGATATTTAAAAGAGGGATCATCTTATTATGCTAACAAAGCGCTAAACAAGCAATATAAGATGCTATCAAACATCACATGTTTATTAGTGAAATGATATAGTTCCCGCATATGATCTCTATCATGTGCACCGTGGTATGATCACTATCATACCTATATGTGTAAGTCCAAGGTCTATGGAGATTACACGTTATGTATGTTGTAAGAGTATCATCTCAAACTTCTACTTACAACATCACCA
The DNA here is from genome assembly GCA_916181665.1 of Avena sativa. Lineage (NCBI taxonomy): Eukaryota > Viridiplantae > Streptophyta > Magnoliopsida > Poales > Poaceae > Avena > Avena sativa. The sequence continues at coordinate 445,323,578 of OV702293.1, read as the reverse complement.
TATCATAACACTAGCCCAGCAACAATCTAAACTAGACGCCTCTAATTTATCCATTGCAAGTTTTATGTGGCTTAGGGCTTTCGAGATAGAACCGTTCTTACCTACAAATATGAACCACAACGAGGATAACCAAATTGTTGACAACTTGCTTGCAAAATAGATATTGACTATAGTAGGAGAGACAAACACCTGCTAGCCACTTACGCAAACTAGTTGCATGTCAAGCGTGGAACAGGTCTCATGTGCGAGGACATGTAAAGTTTGTCCGGGCCGCTTCATCCCACTATGCCACCAATATCCAAAATTACAACAAAGGAGCAACAACATGATCATCATCGCCCACATACTCATATGTGTACTACCCGTGTAAAGTATCTACGCATAGATCCGTCTCTGATACCACTGTAGGGTTCGCAGCATAGAAAACAAAAAAATTCCTACGATGGGAACTATGTACCAAGATCTATCTACTATATACAAACAACGGGCGGATGTATATCCGTAGAGAACATACCTTTGAAGACCGACAAATTTTAACGAGTTCAACTCGTGGTTGATGTAGACGATCCCTTGCCGATCTCAAGATCGAGAGGAAGTCCTAGCGCCGCAAAGCAGCAGCGCATCCGTGCTCGCACACACGTACAAGACACCGAGCAACCTCCGCCTCCTCGCTCCAGCGATGCAGCGGAAGCACAACCCTTTCTTGCCGAATAGCCACCGGAACATGTATCTCGCTAGTCCGAGACAATGGGGGATAAATTCTAGAGGGGGAGAGAGATCCTTCACGAGGAGGTGTGAGAGACAAGTGAGAGGAGGGGCTCCTTTTATAGGAGGAGGGGGGCACCCAAGGGGGTGGCCGCCGGCCATGGGGCTGCCCCCTCCCCTCCTTCATTCATGTGGGTGGACACTCCACTCACAAAATTCCTTTAAATTCCCTCCACTCAAAAGTCCACTCAAATTCCCATTAAATTTCCACCAAATTTAATGCAAACTCTCATTAAATAAAACTCTTTTATTTTATTCAGAATTTTGTCAATTACTTTAATGACAAACATTCACAAATAACCCCTTGATAGAATTCCATTTCACATGCATAACCACTTTATGCAATTTCACCCGAAAACCTGTTTCGGTATCTAGTGAAATAAATTCCTGCGCTTGTTTATTCTTTCGGCATGAAACATTTGCTCCAACTGGATGCCAGTGTCCCTTAAGTGTGTCACCCTACGGTTCGCGAATAATGCGGACATGATTGAGACCCTTCTCCGATCAATAATCAGTAGCGGGACCTGGAGATCCATACTGACTCCCACACATTCAACGATGACTTTTCCTATGATCGTCGGAACCTTTTACGCTTGTATCTTAATCCCTTTGTTTCACGATATATTACATGTCCGAGATTCGATCATCGGCATCTCCATACCTAGTTTAATCTCGTTACTGACATGCACTCTTTTCTCGTTCCCGTGATATAACATTCTAGTGATCAAATCACTTGCTTGCAAGCTAACCAATGTGATATCACCGAGAGGGCCCAGAGCATATCTATCCGTCATCGGGATGAACAAATTCCACTCTTGATCCATGATTCTCAACATAACACTTTAGTAGCTTTGAAGCCATCTTTATAATCACCCAGTTACGGAGTGACGTTTGATGTCAACAAGAAACTCTTCCGGTGTTATTGATTGGCATGATCTCATGGTCTAAGGATTAGGACTACTTCGTAGTTTGTTTATAGCAATATAAACTCAATGACTTTGATCGTAATGCTATACTTCGGATGAATGTTCATCACACCATTACACTAATGTTGTGATCTCGTTATTAACAACATCCAATGTCTATGATCAGGAAACCTTGATCATCTTGTTAATCAACGAACTAGTTTATGAGAGAGGCATAACTAGGAACTTTTTGTTTGTTTATTAAACACACATGTATTAACGTTTTCGTATTAATACAATTATAACATGCAAAATAAACATCTATCGTATACTTGGAATACACATAATAAACATTTTATTATTGCCTCTCAGGGCATATTCCCTTCAACCACATCACATCATCCATTACAAACCATATATAAGGTCTTACACAAATAGGGATCTCATGATCCAGTTCTTAATACAACTTCAAGTAGCGGAATACGTAATAATAACGGTAGCGTAGGCGAAGCTCCATCTTCGGGGTCACAAGCAATGCTGACGATGGGAGATGATCCTGGTTGTCGTAACCTTCCTGGGGTCCATCTTCCAGGTACTCCTCTTCATAGTCTGGCCACGGGAATAGCCAGGGACAAAGCCATGAGTACTCTTTAAGTACTCGCAAACTAATACTAACAAGTGAAGGTTTTTTTTGATAATAGGACGCTAGCTAGATTTATCTCTACTAAGTTCAGAGAGAAGCTAGTCACAAATTTGATAACTCCTAAGTGGGAACTTGTAACTCATGTCACAACTCTGTTGTGGTCAAGTCAAAGTATCAACTCATTTCACAAGTCATTTTGAAAACATCTGACGGGGGAACAGTATGGCCACTCCAACTGTCCATAACAGCGGACGCGGCTATTCGAATAGTTTGACACTCTGCAGAGATTGTACATTTTCACCACAACATTCGATACATCCGTCAGGAACAAATCCTGAATTCTCCATACTCGGTATGCGGATAATCAATCCTAACCTTTCAATTACACGCCCTAGTATAAGCACCTCTCCTGTGAGTTTGGCCTCCCAACCATGACCAACTGTCATCTTGGGTACTGCACAGGTGGACAATCTTCACAAGGTAGCCTCAGCTCAGACCTTGGTCGTGAGGGAACTAATACTCAGGTATATAAGCTTCCAGTCAAGCCCTACTCAAATCTTCGGGTATTGTGGTTGTACGATAAAATTGGAATGGTATCGCATCCAGACAACCATCAGTTTTATAAAGGGCTAAGGCTCATGCCTTAACATTTTCATCACCAGAATCATCTGGTGTTCGGAAACACATGTAAAAACATCTCAGTAGAATGATCCATCATTCTAAGGTTTTCATAACCATTTTCACCAAGTATTCCCATCTAAAGTTGATCAAGTTTTATGCTTAGCACTAGCATCTACAAGTGGGGGTAGCACTAATGAGGGGTGGTAAACTAGTGGAGTTTCAACTAAGCACAACCTTATATCTTAGGATGATATCAAGGTTTCTAACTTAGGCCAAATTTTATGTTCTTTATGCAACCTTCAAATATATCTTTCTAGGATCTATAAGTCACTTAAGTCAACTCTAAGTTAAGCTTTGATAAAGAAAAATAAAGTAGAAACTTGCAAATAAAACTAGGATTGGGTTATCTAGTGGGTATGATCACATATGCTTAAGGCATATGGTTGGCATGGTAACAAGCAAGTATTAGCTTGCACATTCACTAGTAGTATTAGGCTTGCTAAAGTAGAGTATCTTGCAAGTGTTAGCTTGCACATTATCAGTATAAGCTTGCCTTGTGCAGAGCAGTGGTTGAAGTTGTCCTCGGCTTCTTCTTCGTAGAATCCTCCTTCCTCCTCGTATCCTTGGTCGGTACTAGCGTCTATAAATAAATACGATGTATACAATCACCAAGCAATACTTAACTACTTGCAATCATCACACAAAAGGGTCCTATGGATGATCTAGCATCATCACTAACATCACAAGATTAAGGTTTGGTTTAAAATCCTTTTATTTTTAGAAAAGTAATTTCTACTTATTGAAAAACTACTTAAGATTTAATATTCTCCAAACCAAACATGGGATCATGTTGACACATGTCATCACCATACATTTTAGTACATGGGAATGTGATTTAAAGTGGTGTCACAATTTAATAAGGTTTTACCCTTTTATTTTAATTAAATAATGTGTCTAGAAATGCCTATGTGGCATTCTTTTATTACATGAACAATATTTCTATAAGTAAACCTATATATTTTTATATATTCTAAAAGGTATAGTTAAATGTGATTTTTGAGAGTTGGAATCAACTCAAAAGCTATTGTGGTTTAACTTTGAAAAATGTTTGAATGCAGAAAAGCTTCTGCCTTGTTATTTTTACCAACGATGATCTACAGATCCAAATGACTTGAATCCAACGGGCTTGGATTCAGCATTCCCAGACCTTTCTAACAAAATTGGTTTCATGCAATTTGGTGCACTGAGTCGACCTGGGTTGATTTTTGAAACTGGGTACAAAAGTGTGTTTGAAATAAAATAGAAAAGGTTTAATTCAAATAACTGGGCTGCGCGGGAAGCGATACTGGGCCGGCCTGCTAAGCGCAGCGCTTCCGCGGGCTGTTTAAGTGGCTGTCCCCACGCGTCAGTGAGACGAGGGGGTGCGAAGCGGTATGGGACGTTGTGGTGCGTTCGATCTGGTTCTAATCCAACGGCTGAGAGTCATCGTCGACGTTGGGCAACGCCGGCGAGACAGAAACCTAGCGCGGCCAGTGGGGGTCGTTAGGGGCTCACCGGGGTGCGGGCGAGGGTCGGCGAGGCGGGCGAACGACGAAGTCGACGACGACGAACTCAGGGGTGGTCGCGGCAGCTCCTGGGATGGACGAAATCGATGGCGCCCTTCTCCTCTAGAGGCGGCCTGCTCTAGCGCAATTCCGGTGATGCGCTGCTCGCCTTGCTCCTGGACTGAGGTGGGGTGGTTCTGGGTGAGAGAGGAGTGGAATGGTGTGCAGAAATCGAGCGGGGGAGTCCTCCTTTTATAGGATCGACGGCGAGACCGAACGGGATGGGCAGGCGACGGTGGCGACATGGCTATAGGCTGCTAGAGGCATGGCCGACGGTGGCGATCGCTTGGTGGTCTCCTGACGATGCGCTACAGCTTTAATGCGCGAGTAGGGGCGGTGCGGTTTGTCTAGAACGGGCGGTGCTCTGCGCGGCAGAGGCGGTGTCTTCGACGGCGAGCGATGGCTGTGCGGCATGGGGCGGCGAACGGGGATGTCTGGCGGTCTCCTGGGTCGGTGGTGATCGAGTATGCACGCGGCGAGGGCGGCGCGCGGTCTGTGGGCTTCGGTCGAGGGTGGCGCTCTGGCGCATGCTCGTCATGGTTGCTGGCGAGCTGGGCGCGGTCCGTGCGTGTGATCCAGTGGCTGGCATGGTTCAAGCGCTGGACAGGGGGTGGCGGTGGACGGTGGGCTGTGTCCTAGACATGCTGTTTCGGCTTGGTGCTTGCTCTGGCTAGCTAGCCATGGTCGGCTGGCAAGGAGGTGCTCGGGTTGGCATGGCATGGGGCAAAGGGTAGGGGCTAGAGTTGGTCCAAGCACTGGTTGGCACTGAGGGAGACAAGGGTCAATGGTGAACATGGCTTAGTCAATTTACTGCTCAAAACAGATGGATTGGCCAAACTAATTTGTTGCCTCCAAGTGTTTGATGAAATGGCCGCAAGAAGTCAAGTTTTGAATTTTGAAAAGATTTTTGGTGGGTGTGCTAGGTTGGTGCTGGTGAGTCTGCAGATGCTTGGGTTTTGAAAGTTGAGCTTGTTTGAGTGGTTTTTGAAAAAGTGGGATCTTCCCATGTGATATAGATTCAATTTTGAATTGCCATTTAAACTATGCATTTGAAAGTTTCTGGATGATCACAAGGTGGGCCTTGGTACCTTGTTATGAGTACAATCAAGGGGTGTAAAGATCCAGAAAAGTTTCTGTTAGGTTTTGAAAGTTTGAGACAGCCAAAGTAGGCATGGGAGTTAAATTGGTCAAAATGACCATTCCCTTCTTTTATTTGTTTTGATTTACTTGTCTTTAGGAAAAGTGTGGGAAATGTTTAGATGATGTTTATTTCACCTAAACATCCATTTACAAGCAAAGGAACACACAAACAAGGTGATTTAAAAGAATTCAAAATGAAATGCATACTCACATGCATGCTTCCATAATTTTGTTTAGAAAAGTTTTTGTTAACCCTAAATTTGATGATTAGTGTTTGATGATCCAAGCTTAGTATTTTTGGGATGTTACATCCATTTTGTTGTGTGTGTGTGTGTGTATTGGGGCATGGTGGAGCAATATGCAAAAGTATAGCACACTCCTTAAACACTTAGCCTGACGATTCTTCCGTACCTGTCCAAAACCGCCCTAAAACCCTAGATTTTAGCCGTCTACCGAGCCGAAGGCATGCCCAAGCATGCCATCATTGCTCATCTAGGTGATATAAGTGTGGGGTGTGTCATTGTAAGTCATTGTGCCAAGTTTGAAGCCATTTCTCAGTTGTCCCGCCGTTATCCCGACGGGTAGATGCGTTACACCCTAGTACCCTAGACCGAAGCTGACCAGTGTGGAAAGTGCATGGCCAAGCACCATGTTGTTTATAAAACAAGGAATGTGGGTGTTTGTTGGGGCATGGTAGAGCAATGTGCAAAATTATAGAACACTCCTTGAACACGTGGCCTGACGATTCTTTCGCACCTGTCCAAAACCGCCCTAAAACCCTAGATTTTAGCCGTCTACCGAGCCAAAGGCATGCCCAAGCATACCATCATTTCTCATTGAGGTGATATAAGTGTGTGTTGTGTCATTGTGAGCCATTGTTCCAAGTTTGAATCCATTCCTCAGTTGTCCCGCCGCTATCCCGACGGGTAGACGCGTTACACCCTAGTACCCTAGACCGAAGCTGGCCAGTGTGGGAAGTGCATGGCCAAGCACCATCTTGTTTGTAAAACAAGGCATGTGGGTGTTTTTTGGGGCATGGTAAAGCAATGTGCAAAAGTATAGCATACTCCTTGAACACTTGGCATGACGATTCTTCCGTACCTGTCCAAAACCGCCCTAAAACCCTAGATTTTAGCCGTCTACTGAGCTGAAGGCATGCCCAAACATGCCATCATTGCTCATTAAGGTGATATAAGTGTGTGGTGTGTCATTGTAAGCCATTCTTCCAAGTTTGAAGCCATTCCTCAGTTGTCCCGCCGCTATCCCGACGGGTAGACGCGTTACACCCTAGTACCCTAGACCGAAGCTGGCCAGTGTGGGAAGTGCATGGCCAAGCACCATGTTGTTTGTAAAACAAGGCATGTGGGTGTTTGTTGGGGCATGGTGGAGCAATGTGCAAAAGTATAGCAAACTCCTTGAACAATTGGCCGGACGATTCTTTCGTACCTGTTCAAAACTGCCCTAAAACCCTAGATTTTAGCCGTCTACTGAGCCGAAGGCATGCCCAAGCATGCCACCATTGCTCATTGAGATGATATAAGTGCGTGGTGTGTCATTGTGAGCCATTGTGCCAAGTTTGAAGCCATTCCTCAGTTGTCCCGCTGCTATCCCGACGGGTAGACGCGTTACTGAAGGGTTTCGCAGCATAGTAAATCAAAATTTTCTACGGATGCGAACGGGGAAAGCCAAGATCTAATCTAGGAGATGCAAACAACGATGGGAATAGATGAGATCTTCATACCCTTGAAGATTCGCACAGCGGAACGTTCGACGGAACGTGGGTGATGTAGTCGTACTCGCTTCTCCTCCTTGCGATCCAATCCGATCTAACACCGCAAGTGGCGATGCCTCCGAGAGATGCACACGTGCGGCACATCGACGTCTCCTCCTTCCTCGGTCCAGAAAGTGGGGTGGAGAGATGGATTGGATCTACAATGCGACGGCGCGGTGCAAGCAGTGGAGAGTTTCTGCGGCAGGGCTTCGCCTACGCGCAGTCGGGAGGGAGAGAGAGAGGAGGGGCAGCAGGGCGTCTAAGGTTGAGGAGGAGGTGTGGGGGAGGGGTGCGCCCCCAGCCCTCTTTATATAGAGGGGTGGGCGGCCAGCCCTAGCCCCTCCCCGAACCCTAGGCCGGCGGCCAAGGAGGGAGGAGTGGGGGGCAAGTTTCCACCCTCCCTTCTAGAAGCTAGGCCCTATGGGGCCTTGTGACCCTGGCCCAATGCGGCCAGGGCACTCCCTCTTAGGCCCATGCCCCCTCCCGGCAAGTGGGGCCATGTTGGTCCCACTCTGGAAGATTCTAGAAGCTTCCGGTACAATACCGATTAACCCGAAACAATTCCGAACTCCAAAAACTGCATTGCCTTATATGAATCTTATTCTCCGGACCATTACGGAACCTCTCGTGATGTCCTGGTTCTCATCCGAGACTCCGAACAAAAACTCATAAACCAATTATCCAATCTATCCTAGCGTCAAGACACGTTAAGTGTGTGACCCTTCGGGTTCGAGAATATGCAGACATGATCTTATATCAATAATCAACAGCGGGGTCTCGAAACCCATATTGACTCCCACACATTCATCTATAATCATATCGGATGAACCACGATGACAGGATTCAATCAATCCCATATATATATATATATATTCCCTTCATCGCGCGATATTTTACTTGCCCGAGATTCGATCGTCGGTACCGTCATACCTAGTTCAATCTCGTTCACAACAAGTACTTTACTCGTTCCGTAATCCGATATCACTTTGTGATTAACTCCTTAACCACGTGCTTGCAAGCGGTGTTGATATCGATTATCGAGTGGGCCCGAAGTATATCTCTCCGACTTGGGAGGGACAAATCCCATCTCGATACATACAACCCAACAGATACTTTCCGATCACCTGAGAGACACCTTTATGATCACCCTCTCATAGGATGACGTTTGATGACCTCAAAGCTTTCATCCGATACCAGGGAGTTGCATTATCTCATGGTCTAAGGAATACAATATTTGACATAAGAAAAGCTTCGCAAAGATGAACACAATGACACGATCTAATTGCTCCGCTTAGTTTGGGTATGTCCATCGTATCATTCTCCCAATGATATGATCTCATTATTAATCGACAACTCATGTCTATGGTTAGGAAACCTTAACCATCATTAATCAATGAGCTAGTCCATAGAGGCGTACTAGGGACACGGTGTTGTTCACAAACCAGACAAGTATTAAAGTTTCCGCTTAATACAATTCTAGCATGGAATATAAACTTTATCATGAATAAGAATTATAATAATAACATCTTTATTATTGCCTCTAGGGCATAATTCCAACAGTCTCCCACTTGCACTAGGGTCAATAATCTAGTTTACATCTGGAAACAATCTAACACCCATGGCACTAAGGTGTTGATCATGTTTTGCACGTGGAAGAGGTTTAGTCAATGGATCTGCGACATTCAGATCTTTATGTACTTTGCAAATCTTCAGATCCCCATCTGCTATATAATATCGGATTATATGAAACTTGCGGTTGATATGCTTGGTCTTTGGATGATATCTTGGTTCCTTAGCCAGTGCTATGGCGCCAGTGTTGTCACACAATATCTCCAGTGGATCCAAGGCGCTTGGAACCACGCCAAGCTCAGTGATGAAGTTCCTGATCCAAACTCCTTCACTTGACGCTTCTGCAGCAGCCATGTATTCCGCTTCTACTGTAGATCCCGCGATCACGCTTTGCTTGCAGCTTCTCCAGCTCACAGCTCCTCCATTCAAAATATAAACGTATCCTGTCTGAGATTTAGAATCATCCTTGTCGGTGTCAAAACTAGCGTCGACGTAACCCTTTACGATGAGCTGTTCATCACCTCCATAGACTAAGAACATTTCTTTAGTCCTATTTCAATACTTTAGGATGTTCTTCACGGCTGTCCAGTGTTCCACTCCTGGATCACTTTGGTATCTGCTCGTCAAACTAAGAGCATTGGACACATCCGGTCTAGTACACAACATGGCATATATGATAGAACCTATGGCCGAGGCATAAGGCACTTTGCTCATAGCTTCCCTATCATTTACCGTAGCTGGACACTAAGCCTTGCTCAATATCTTACCTGACAACATAGGCACTGAACCTTTCTTTGCCTTATCCATTCTGAACCTTTTCATAACTTTGTCTAGGTATGTACTCTGGCTTAAAGCTATCAGGCGTCTTTGTCTATCTCTATAGATTTTGATGCCCAATATATAAGCAGCTTCCCCTAGGTCTTTGATTGAAAAACATTTGTTCAAATAACTCTTCACATCGTTAAGCATGTCAATGTCATTTCCAATAATCAATATGTCATCCACATATAGTACCAGAAATGTCACTGAGCTCCCACTCACTTTCTTGTAGATACAAGCTTCGTAGCAATTTGGAACAAATCCAAAGCTCTTGATCACTTGATCAAAACTAAGCTTCCAACTCCGAGATGCTTGCTTCAGTCCATAAATGGAACGCTGAAGTTTGCATACTTTATCAGCATCCTTAGGATCGACAAAACCATCGGGTTGCATCATATACAGCTCTTCATCAATGTTGCCATTGAGGAACACAGTCTTGACATCCATCTGGCATATTTCATAATCATGAAACGCAGCAATTGCTAATAAAATCCAAATGGACTTAAACATTGCTACGGGAGAGAAAGTCTCATCGTAGTTAACACCTTGAACTTGTCGAAAACCTTTCGCGACAAGTCGTGCTTTATAGACGGTAACGTTACCATCCGCGTCCGTTTTCTTCTTGAAAATCCATTTGCACTCAACGGCCTTTCGGTCGCTAGGAGGGTCCACCAAAGTCCATACTTGGTTTTCGCTCATGGACCCCAATTCGGATTTCATGGCCTCTAGCCATTTCTCAGAGTCTGGGCTCATCATCGCTTCCTCATAGTTCACAGGTTCACTGTCGTCTACTAACAAGACAGTTAAGACAGGGTTGTCGTACCACTCAGGAGGGGCACGCGACCTTGTCGACCTGCGATGTTCAGTAGTAGCATCGTCTGAAGCTTCATGATCCTTGTCATTCGCTTCCTCTATTGTTGGTGCAGGCGGCACTGGAACAATTTCAGGTGCTGCGCTACTCTACAACTCAAGAGAAGGTTCAATAACCTCGTCCAGCTCTACTTTCCTCCCACTCACTTCTTTCGAGAGAAACTCCTTCTCAAGAAAGGATCCGTTCTTTGCGACAAACACTTTGCCTTCGGTTCTGTGATAGAAGGTATACCCAATAGTTTCCTTAGGGTATCCTATGAAGATGCATTTCTCCGCTTTGGGTTCGCGCTTGTCCGGCATCAACTTCTTGACGTAAGCTTCGCATCCCCAAACTTTAAGAAACGACAACTTAGGTTTAGCACCAAACCACAGTTCATACGGTGTCGTCTCAATGGATTTAGATGGTGCCCTATTTAAAGTGAATGCAGCGGTTTCTAATGCATAACCCCAAAATGATAACGGCAAATCAGTAAGAGACATCATTGATCGAACCATATCTAATAGAGTTCGATTCCGGCGTTTAGACACACCATTGCGCTGTGGTGTTCCGGGTGGCGTGAGTTGCGAAACGATTCCGCTTGCTTTAAGATGCGTGAGAAAATCATAACTCAAATATTCACCTCCACGATCGGATCGTAGAAACTTAATTTTTCTGTTACGATGGTTCTCCACTTCATTCTGAAATTCCTTGAACTTTTCAAATGTTTCAGATTTATGTTTCATCAAATAGATATACCCATATCTACTTAAGTCATCGGTAAAAGTGAGAAAATAGCAATATCCACCGCGCGTCGAAACACTCATCGGTCCGCATACATCGGTATGTATGATTTCCAACAAGTCCGTTGCTCGCTCCATCATTCCGGAGAACGGGGTTTTGATCATCTTGCCCATGAGGCATGGTTCGCATGTGTCAAATGATTCAAAATCAAGAGACTCCAAAAGTCCATCAGAATGGAGTTTCTTCATGCGCTTTACACCAATATGACCTAGACGACAGTGCCACAAATAAGTAGTATTATCACTATCTACTTTGCATCTTTTAGCCTCAATGTTATGGATGTGTGTTTCATCCCTTTCGAGATTCAGAAGAAATAAACCATTCACAGCAGGTGCATGACCATAAAAGATGTTACTCATATAAATAGAACAACCATTATTCTCAGATTTAAATGAATAGCCGTCTTGCAATAAACACGATCCAGATATGATGTTCATGCTCAACGCAGGCACATAATAACACTTATGGAGGTTTAAAACTAATCCCGAAGGTAAAACTAATGAGAGCGTGCCGATGGCCATCACATCAACTCTTGATCCATTGCCAACGCGCATCGTCACCTCATCCCTCGCAAGCCGCCGTCTATTCCGTAGCTCCTGTTTCGAGTTACCAATATTAGCAACTGAACCAGTATCAAATACCCAGGCACTACAACGAGGGCTAGTAAGGAAAACATCAATAACATGTATATCAAATATACCTTTGATGGTGCCAGCCTTCTTGTCCGCTAAGTACTTCAGACAGTTGCGCATCCAGTGACCCTTGTCTATGCAATAGAAGCACTCAGTGTCCGGCTTGGGTCCAGACTTGAGCTTCTTCTCAGCAGGGGCAACGCGCTTGCCGCCGCCTTTCTTGAAGGGCTTCTTTGCACCCTTACCTTTCTTAAAGCTGGGGGGCTTGTTGACCATCAACACATGATTATCCTTTTTGATGTCCACCTCCGCAGCCTTCAGCTTAGCGAAGATCTCGGTGATCGTATCAGTGGAACCAATCTGATTATGAGTAACTACAAAACTTTTGTAGCTAGGAGGGAGTGATTGCAGAACCCTGTCAATCTTGAGCTCCTCTGGAATCTTGCAGTCCAGTTGCTCAAGGCGTTGAGTGTAGCCCGACATCTTAATGGCGTGCTCACTAACGGAACTCCCTTCATCCATCTTGCAGTTAAAGAATTTCTCAGAGATCTCATATCTCTCAGAACGGGCCTGAGTCTGGAACATAGTTTCAGTTCCTCGAGGATCTCATAGGGCCCGGGGTAATCTTCAAAACGAGTTTGAAGGTCCGATTCCGTAGCAAACAATATGGTGCTCTTAATCACACCATAATCATCTTTGCGCGACTGATAAACAGCTTTCTCATCAGCCGGCGCATCTACAGCAGGGGCGTCGCCTAGCGCATCTTCAAGGACATAGTCCTTTTGTCCGCCAGCGAGAATGATTCTCAGATTGCGGAACCAGTTGGTGAAGTTAGACCCATTGTTTCTAAGCTTTTCTTTCTCAGCAAAAAACGTTGAAGTTGAAGTTGGACTTAGCCATTTGATCTACAATATTTGCAAGTACAAATTAGACTATGTTCATGATAACTAGTTCAACTTTAATCAAATTACTAGATGAATTCCCAATAAATTCAACATCCCTCAAGTTGTTTAGTGAACATGATCCAAATTCACCACACCTAATCCGATCTTCACGAGAAGAGATGTGGTTTCAATGGTGGACAACGAAGTGTCGATCATATCATTCATATGACTCATGCTTAACCTTTCGGTTCTTGCGTTCTGAGGCCATGTCTGTACATGCTAGGCTCGTCAAGTCAAACCTAGGTATTTTCGCGTGTGCAAAACTGGCTTGCACCCGTTGTATGTGAACGTAGAGTTTATAGCACCCGATCATCACGTGATGCTTGAACACGACGAACTTTCGCAACGGTGCATACATGGGGAGAACACAATTTTTATCTTGATCTTTAAGTGAGGAATCATCTTATAATGCTACCGTCGCGATCTAAGCATAATAAGATACATAAAAGGATAAACATCACATGCATATAACTTTATGTGACATGGTATAGCCAATCTTCGCGCAATGATCTCCATCTTGTGTGTGCCGGCATGATCTCCATCACTCCACCATGATTGCCTCCACCACGAACAACAACTACAACTATTGCTAACTACTTAGCGATAAAGTGAAACTATTACATGGCATATAAGAAGTTCACACACAGGTCATACACAATTATAAAGACAACCATATGGCTCCTGCCGGTTGTGTACTCATCGACATGCAAGTCGTGAAACATTATAAAACATGATCATTGCATACAACATACACATCACATCTTGGGCCATACCATATCACAGAAAACACTCCCTGCAAAAACAAGTTAAACGCATCTACTTTGTTGTTGCATGTTTTACGTGGCTTATGGGAGTAGCAAGCTAAGAACGATTCTTACCTACGGAAAGCCACAACGGTGATATTATGGTTTCCAAACTCCGGTGTCCCATGACAACTATATTGAGAGAAACAGGCATCCACCAGCCGCATGTGTGGAACAAGCCACACGTCAAGTGCGAAGCCGGTCTCACGAACGACGTCGCGTAAAGTTGGCCTGGACCGCTTCAATCTAACTATCCCGCGTCATAAGAAGTACACAAACAAGAGGCTTGCAACAGAAAACATCAATGCCCGCAACAACCATGTTGTGTTCTACTCGTGAAACACATTTACGCATAGATCCAGCTCTGATACCACTGAAGGGTTTTGCAGCATAGTAAATCAAAATTTTCTACGGATGCGAACGGGGAAAGCCAAGATCTAATCTAGGAGATGCAAACAACAAGGGGGAATAGATGAGATCTTCATACCCTTGAAGATTCGCACAGCGGAACGTTCGACGGAACGTGGGTGATGTAGTCGTACTCGCTTCTCCTCCTCGCGATCTGATCCGATCTAACACCGCAAGTGGCGATGCCTCCGAGAGATGCACACGTGCGGCACCTCGATGTCTCCTCCTTCCTCGGTCCAGCAAGTGGGGTGGAGAGATGGATTGGATCTACAATGCGACAGCGCGGTGCAAGCGGTGGAGAGTTTCTGCGGCAGGGCTTCGCCTACGCGCAGTCGGGAGGGAGAGAGAGAGGAGGGGCAGCAGGGCGGCTAGGGTTGAGGAGGAGGTGTGGGGGAGGGGTGCGCCCCAGCCCTCTTTATATAGAGGGGTGGGCGTCCAGCCCTAGCCCCTCCCCAAACCCTAGGCCAGCGGCAAAGGAGGCAGGAGTGGGGGGCAAGTTTCCCCCTCCCTTCTAGAAGCTCCCCTAGGGTTTCCTAGGGTTTTGGCCGGCTGGGCCCTATGGGGCCTTGTGCCCCTGGCCCAATGCGGCCAGGGCACTCCCTCATAGGCCCATTCCCCCTCACGGCAAGTGGGGCCACGTTGGTCCCACTCCGGAAGGTTCTAGAAGCTTTCGGTACAATACCGATTAACCCGAAACAATTCCGAACTCCAAAAATTGCATTGCCTTATATGAATCTTATTCTCCGGACCATTCCGGAACCTCTCGTGATGTCCTGGATCTCATCCGAGACTCCGAACAAAAACTCATAAACCAATTATCCAATCTATCCTAGCATCGAGACACGTTAAGTGTGTGACCCTTCGGGTTCGAGAATATGCAGACATGATCTTATATCAATAATCAACAGCGGGGTCTATAAACCCATATTGACTCCCACACATTCATCGATGATCATATCGGATGAACCACGATGCCAGGATTCAATCAATCCCATATATATATATATTCCCTTCGTCGTGCGATATTTTACTTGCCCGAGATTCGATCGTCGGTACCGTCATACCTAGTTCGATCTCGTTCACAGC
The DNA here is from genome assembly GCA_916181665.1 of Avena sativa. Classification (NCBI taxonomy): domain Eukaryota; kingdom Viridiplantae; phylum Streptophyta; class Magnoliopsida; order Poales; family Poaceae; genus Avena; species Avena sativa. The sequence continues at coordinate 445,308,217 of OV702293.1, read as the reverse complement.
AAGTACTTTACTCGTTCCGTAATCCGATATCACTTTGTGATTAACTCCTTAACCACGTGCTTGCAAGCGGTGTTGATATCGATTACCGAGTGGGTCCGAAGTATATCTTTCCGACTTGGGAGGGACAAATCCCATCTCGATACATACAACCCAACAGATACTTTCCGATCACCTGAGAGACACCTTTATGATCACCCTCTCATAGGATGACGTTTGATGAACTCAAATCTTTCATCCGATACCAGGGAGTTGCATTATCTCATGGTCTAAGGAATACAATATTTGACATAAGAAAAGCTTCGCAAAGACGAACACAATGACACGATCTAATTGCTCCGCTTAGTTTGGGTCTGCCCATCATATCATTCTCCCAATGATATGATCTCATTATTAATCGACAACTCATGTCTATGGTTAGGCAACCTTAACCATCATTAATCAATGAGCTAGTCCATAGAGGCGTACTAGGGACACGGTGTTGTTCACAAACCACACAAGTATTAAAGTTTTCGCTTAATACAATTCTAGCATGGAATATAAACTTTATCATGAACAAGAATTATAATAATAACATCTTTATTATTGCCTCTAGGGCATAATTCCAACAGTTACACCCTAGTACCCTAGACCGAAGCTGGCCAGTGTGGGAAGTGCATGGCCAAGCACCATGTTGTTTGTAAAACAAGGCATGTGGGTGTTTTTGTGGCATGGTGGAGCAATGTGCAAAAGTATAGCACACTCCTTGAACACTTGGCCTGACGATTCTTCCGTACCTGTCCAAAACCGCCCTAAAACCCTAGATTTTAGCCGTCTACCGAGCCGAAGACACTCCCAAGCATGCCATCATTGCTCATTGAGGTGATATAAGTGTGTGGTGTGTCATTATGAGTCATTGTGCCAAGTTTGAAGCCATTCCTCAGTTGTTCCGCCGTTATCCCGACGGGTAGACGCGTTACACCCTAGTACCCTAGACCGAAGTTGGCCAGTGTGGGAAGTGCATGGCCAAGCACCATGTTGTTTGTAAAACAAGGCATGCCCAAACAATAGGATATACCATTACATCAGCAAACAGATACAACAGAGACAACAAAGAGGTTCATTCACTTGCTTTAAAAATTGTTCAGCAAACGGATACAACAGAGACACATAGAGGATATAAGATTATGTCAACAACGCACATGGATCTTCATTTCTGCTGAATAATCAATAGACAAAGGACAACTAACAACCCTATTACTAATATTAGAAGAAGCACCGCTTCTTTAAGCAGATCAACCGTAGATACCAACTTCATCGGTAGCAGTTCCTCATTCCTAGGCTTTAATGCTGCTCTTTATTTTTTCCTTAGCTCCAGAGTTCCCTCCTCTCTTCTGCCCATCCATAAGCATCTATTGCTGCATCACCAATCAGAAAACCGTTCTCACACAAGTACTCCACGTACTCCAACTCCCACCGCCAAAAATTGCATTCAGTCTGTAAAATTAGGAACACTAAATATCACAACACTGAATTTTATATGAACACTGCTCATATTGTAGCTACGCGCGCCATCGACTGCATGAAAATCGGACCAAATTAAATGAATGCTTACTCCATGAGTTTTGCACTTGTAAAAGACCCAGCCATCATGGTCATTGGTGCCGGAGACGTGCCTACTGTCGACGATGCCGCAGTCGGAGCAGGGAACCAGGAGAATGTAGGGCGGAGGGTGCCGATTATGCGATGTGCGGGACGACCTTGAAACAGACATGGCGGCTACTAAGGATCCCGACCAGGGCGACAACTCTGACTGCAAATGGATATCGGCGGCAGCGCCACAGGGAAGGCGGTATGAGGAAGTTAGAGTTTGTGTTTCTCTTATAAAAAGCCAGCCCGCATTACCTAGGTGTCTTATTGGGCCGGCCTTCATAGTTTTATTCCTCTTATAAAACCCAAACGCTATCCCTGCAGTGACATACATTTCCATAAACCAGGGCTACCACTGCCAGCTAATCTTACTATCCTCTAGAGCCTCACATAAGACTTTGACTAAAAATGCACCGTACATGCCACACTAAAAGATCCATTTGTAAGTACGTGAAATTTAGTCAAGGTAATGCAGCTAAACATTTATTTTAACCCATTATGAACTACCTCAAGAAAACCTAACACATATACATTCCCCAGATTTCCTAGTTATCCCTTTATGCTACAATTTCCCGCAAATACATGACCACGGTACATATGCATAAGATTAAAAATTACCAGGAACAAACAAGGTTAAACATGAAATAAGCACGAACATTATATTGTTCATACAATGGTTCACCACAGTACGACGGGATCAGGTTCAACACAACATACGTAATTAAAGTTGAAACAGAAATACTAGATTAGCAGAGACAGGCATGACACAAGCTACGCCTGGGGGAGATGCTTCAGCAGGAACACGGTATAAGCGCTGTGTTTGGCCTTAAGGTGTAGCTGATGCTTCTGGCTGCCAACTCCATAGTAGGTAGCATGCTGCAGCATGCCCAGGTAGTCCTTTGGCATATCCTTTCGAAAGCACCACGGGCACTTGTACTCCCCTGGACCCTGAAGGTACTGGATCTCCCTAGGCTTGAACTTCTTCAGCACAACATGGCTCTTGCGGCCCCTATCCTCCTCGTCACTCCTAACATCGTCTGACTCCTGTGCAAATTTTTGAAATGAAATAAGACTTACAATAATAAATCTGTGAAATACGACTATATGTGCCACATTAAATAACGGGAAACTTGGACAATTGTTTTTTATTTGAAAATTTAAAATTCATAACAGAATAGTTTATATGTCACACATATGAAGTTAGATCAGAGCAGCATTATGTACAAATCTAATGTGTGCAGCAAAACAAAACATCTACTGGAAGCATTAGTGCAACAAAGAATTATGCCTTAGAGGCAGATTGATCTATCACACTTATTAATCTTAAGTTGTATCACCGAAGCATTAAATAACAACTTAAGATTGCAGCAAAATATCCCATATGCTGAAATAAGTAGTGCAATAAAAATTATAATCCTATGAAGCAGAATGTTGTATCACACGTAATAATCTTAAGCTATATCACATAAGTATTAACTACAAACTTATGTGTGAAGCATAAGAAAACAACTGCTGAAAGTAGTAGTGCAACAAAAATAATAAACCAATGAAGCAAGATAACAACAAATGTTACTAACAGTACTACAACCAGGAATTTATGCATCTATAACAGAACACATACGCTTTCAACTCCAGAACTACAACTACATAAATGCTTAATATTTTACAAATATAAAACAAAAGTATTGAATGTGCTAGAACCATATGTTCTATACTTCTATGTGACAAAAGCATTTCAAAATACTACCAAATTACCAAGGCAGACATTCTGAATATGTGTATATATACAATGTATATTAAGCTCAGTATAAAGTGACCAGATGATCTAATGAACTAAATTCAAAATAAAAGTAAATGGCACCACATACAATCTACAGAACAGTATATTGACAAGCACCTGGTACAGATTCTCATGTCTCTTTTACTTAACTATTACAGTCAAAATCACAAACTAACATTTGCTGTACTATGTAATATTTTTTGGCAAGTAACACCTAATATGAATTTGAACTATGCATGGTCACATTACCTAAATTGATAAATCAATTATATTACTGGCACCAAGGGAGAACACATCAGTAGCTAATATGTGAAGATCAATAGGCAACAGCCCCATTCCATTTCCATTGCAAACGAAATCCCAGGTTGTAACTTGGCAAATCGTTTAAGACAAAAAACTCAGGCACAAAGGCCAAGCATAAGCTACAGCATCTAGGCGCATGTAAACCTGGCACAGATTACAGATGTCATAACATGAACTAAGTAAGAGGAACCAGTCGACGACCTAGCCTGCCTAAACAGAAGCATACTCGATCCTACATCCATCACAACTTCACCAAAGGGGGCCTAGGGAAATCAGAAGCTAATCTACGGCGCATCTAACCTGGCACAAACTAGCATCGCTAGGCGCATCTAACCCTACTAGCACCACAAACCCTAGCAAGAAGAGGACGAGGCAGACCTCGGCGGCAAGAACAGTTGGAGCGAGATCTGGACTTACCTCATCGGAGTCATCGCTGTCGGACTCGCGGAAGTTCTGGACGTCGGCAGGCGAGTAGATCTTCTCCCCCCTCTCCTTCCTTTCCTGACGCAGCTTGTTCTTCAGGTTCTTCTTTTTCTTCCGCCTGATCTGCACCTCTGTCTCGTTCTTCCGCTTCATTGGATGCACACCGGTGTAGACGCGCCCACCGAAGCCGGAGCTCCCTTTGCCACCCTCTGCATCCGCGACCTGCTTCCCCTTCTCCGCGTGCTCAGCGCTCGCGGCCACCTGCTTCCCCTTCTCCGTGTTGTCAGCGGGCGCCGCCACCTGCTTCCCCTTCTCCATGGACGGCCGCCGCGATCGAGGATTTGTGGAGAGACGGCTAGCTAGGGTTTGCTTCCGATTTGGAGAATTTTTCAAAGTGGTTGGAACGCACAGCAATCACTAACTATGCTACTTAAGAAAGCCGACGGTTCGGCACCCACGCGCCGACGGTTCGGCACCCACGCGCTGACGGTTCGGCACCCACATGCATACGTGTAAAATGCGCGCCAGTGAACGGGCCATATGGGCTTCTACGGTTCTTTTTTATTTACAAAGAAAAGACAAAAATTTCGGAAGGACGATCGTGCCCTCGACTAAGAACCGTCCGCGCGTATCCCAGCTGTCCATGTGTTTTCCCCAACTTCTGGTTTTCACGCGGATGCGCACAGAAGCAAAAGCGTAATTAAGGTACTTACTAGAAGATTTTGCATGGTATAATTACTGCAGAGGCAACACTCCCAAACACACAAACAACGAAAAATTAACTTTCCCTGTGATATGATCGCCAAATGCTTCATGCCGGCTAGCGCCCATAACCTCGCCTCATCCTTGATATGAGAGATGATTTCCCGGCTGCATTTCTTTTTCTTCTTAATAAAATAATAGGACTCTGCTGCGAGATTTATTAATCTCCAATAATAGTTATTCCCTTTGTTTAAAAATAACTTACTTAATTTTGTCTAGATTTAAATGCATCTACACGCTAAAATATATCTACATACATTTAAATATAGACCAACCTAAGTCAGTTATTTGTGGACCGAGGGAGTACATTGTTTGTAAGTTTGCCGGAAAAAACTAGGAATTCATCAACCCAACTACAAGAATTATTATTCAATAAATTAAGTTTAGCCAACTCATGAGCCACTATCCGTGGCGTGACAGGGGGAACCCTAGCCCTGCTAGTGCCGCCACCTCCAGCACCCCCTCCAACCTCCTCCTCCCCTACCCCTGTCGGTGCGTCGGGCAAATCCTAGCTGGTGCCAGGGGCGACGGGCTCCTCTCGCCTCCTCTCCCTTCGAGGCATCCCGAGACGACTCCTGCTGGTCCAGAAAGGTGGGGCGGGTAGGCGTAACAATGAGGCTGCTCTAGCGGCGACGCGGCGGTTGGCCTCCCGGCTGAGTGCACCTGACCTACGGGTGGCAAGGGTGGCGGGCGACGCAGAACACATGGCTGTCTCGGCGGTCATGGTCTGTGTGGTGGCGAGGTTCCTAGGGCCCGTTTTCCGGTCTTCGCGTTCCACGTTCTGCGTCAAGCTCGGCTTTTTGGTAGCTACATCGCGGACCAGGTAGTGGGCATGCGTGGTTGGCGGTGAAACCGAGCCAATCTCAATCATGGCGGACTATGGCGGCAACCTGGGCACAAATACCTTGTTCTATTCATTATCCAAATGACATAGAACTACTAGTTAACCCTCTATATAATGTGTGCATTATCATCCAATCTTTCAGGCCATGCTCAATTCCGAAGGCAAGTATCTCTCCCAAGTTTTTACAAGTAGTTCATCATTTAATTGTTTAAAAGGCTTCGTCTATGCAGTTCTCCTAGCCTCGCTTAGGCTGTTGCAGGGTTAAACCTAGATTGGGCAACCCGAATTAGACGATGATGATCCTCGACGTCGTTCTCCCTCTTGGGGGGCATTGTCTTGGAGCGGCCATTGGTGAAAGGGGAATAAGGTGGATCAGCTTCACCTGCACGGAGTTTCCAGCGAAGATGTCAAGATATGCCTAACCGTCAGGATTAAGATGTGGTGGCATGAGTCTGACTAATTGGTGGACCTATCTTTCTTAAGTAGCAGAGCTTTTCACGAAGGATTAAGATTAACCCGCTAGAAATATTCTTCATGGAGATTGGAGCTCTCGCCTGATTGCAATATTCCTTAACATCAAATCTAGTGCAACGTGCCTTCATGCGCCCGGTGCTTCTTCCTTTGTGCTATGAGGATCTTCTACTCCCTCCTCGTGAAGCCATGTATCTCTACCAGGCCAAGTGGTTGCGGCGCCAACAAAGAAGGATGTGATTTGAGGAAAGTTCTCGGCAATGATGTTCAAGGATCTGATCAAGTTTCCGCGGTCGACAATATTGTGCAAAGTGCAAAATTTCAAGGCAAAGTGCAAAATTTCAAGGCCAAGTGTAATGTTGTACCTTTGTGTAATGTTGTACCCCACCGGTTTTTGAATGCAAATCTAGGCAAAGTGCCAAATTTCAAGGACTTTGTGTAATGTTGTACCCCACCGGTTATTGAATGCAAATCTAGGCCCTTCCAGGCCTATTGCAGTTCAAAAAAAAAGTACCACGCACTCGCCAAATTTGTTGAAGTCGAGGGACACACGATTAGCACGCTATATGCGGGATGTGTCGACTTTTCATTGCGTGATGTTGTTGAGGGCGTCGTAGTCATGTTAAACCACGCGCTCATGGCTCTCGTCCTGGGATGTTACGGCAACATAGCGAGTCATCGCCCCATGGAGAAAAGTTTTTTCACAGGTTACAACTCAAAGCAGACTTTTCAGAATTCACAGATCAACCAAACACAAACTAAACAAAGGAAACCTATATCAAGAAATTTAGCCATGAGTTTTCCATCATAAATTAAATTCAGCGAATTTCGACACGGACGATAGCTTTGACACTAGGTGGTTTAGATACCAAACTTGAACTTGATTCCAGCAAAGTTTGCTTGCAATTCTGAATCTGATGCCAGCTAGCAAAGTTACAGGTTGAGTTTTTTATAATCTAAAAAAAAAGGTTCGAGTTTTTTCTTCAGATACCGCTCTGCTGCAGAGATGGGACTTAACAATGCTTTCTAATGGCCTGATACGAAAGGCATGTATAGATGGATTATGTGTCGTTAATTAATGACCATCTCCTCAGAAAAAGTGATGAAGCTGACGACAGCACAGTTTTCCGACGATCATAGGCAGCACCAACAGTTATCTATCAGATCAAAAGTTTCATGTGAATCAAGAACCTCAGACTGCCGGTAAATGTCTTGTGGATACAAGGACTCCAAGTAGTTTCATCCTGTAAACAGGATCCTGAAGCCATCCGCACCTCCAAATGTTGGGCAAAGCATCACTGATCTCAACACAGGGAGTCTAGATAGTATCGTAGTCTCAATTATAAGGTTTATGGTGATGATGCGCCATAGCTCAGATATATTTAACAGGAATTTCAGTCATGAAATTTCAGAAGCAGAGAATGTTTGCTAATGTGTATGTCATCACAGCCTTGTCATATAAAACCCTAAAAGAATGGAACAAGTATAATAAAAGATAGTTCATATCAAGAAATTCAACCATGATTATGCAAGGCATCAAATAATAAGAAGAGAATATTAGTCCACACATTGAATATTCCAATAGTGTACTCTGCTTATTATCCAAATGACATGGATACACATTTTTAAGCACTGTTTAATTTTAAGTAAATTTTCAGCAAAATTGCTTGCCATTCTGAATCTAAACCTGCAAGCTTCAAAAGACATTGAAGAAGAGATTTTTCTTCAGATATTTCTGTTGCAACAAGGCACACATAGATGAATTTCGTGTCATTATTTAATTCCCATCTAAGTCGAATCGAGTGATAAAGCTGATGACAACACACGATTTCCGAGTTTTTCAGCCTCTTTCACGAATAGAAGGTAACCAAGAGGGTAGTTAAACTCAGGAAAAAATCATCGCAACTACAGTTTTTTTATATCAACTACAGTTTATAAGATCAAGAGTTTCATGTGAATCAACAAGAACCTCAGAAGGCCCATGAATGTCATGTGGATACAGGGACTCCAGGTAGGTTCATCCTGTAAACAGGATCCTGGAGCCATCTGCACCTCCAAATGATGGGCAAAGCATCATTGGAACTTCAGAATTCATCCACATCCACATATAGCAAATCTAAAGGTTTACGATGATGATGCACATGGCTCAGATATATACAACAGGTTTTTCAATCAGGAATTATCAGAAGCAGAACTGGCATGTTTGCTACAGTGTTTATCATCACAGCCAAGTCATGCAAAACACACCACACATATAAAAGAACAGAATAAGAATGATAAGATGGCTCATATTAAGAAATTCAACCATGATTTTTCCCTTGTACTTCATGAATTAATCAGAAGCGCAGGTAAGATTCTAATCAGCGCCATCAATTAAAAGAAATTCATAAAAAGGAAAACAAAATGAAAAAATGTAACTAGGTTGAAGCTGATAGGTGGCATCAGATAATAAGCGGAGTTTTGTAAACATATCAAAGATTCAGTGTTTAGCATATAAATATGTTCACATCATTTGCCACTATTCGCTTCACGACAAGAATGATAAATTCGAAAGGAGGAACATATTAAGAAGACAAATAGTGTTTATAATGTAAGGCATCACATATTACGCAGAGAATATTAGTCTACAAATGGAATTTCCCAATGAGATATTATCCAAATGAAATGGATTCACTTTTTTACATTGTAAGTTAAGGGTACTAGCTACAGGATAATTAAAACTTAGGCAATGATCATAGGCAACTAGCGTTTATTTTCAGATCAAAAGTTTCGTTTAAATCATCAAGAATCTCAGACATCCCGTAAATGTCATGTGGATGCAGGGGCACCAGGTAGGTTCATCCTGTAAACAGGATCCTGAAGCCATCTGCACCTCCAAATGTTGGGCAAAGCATCATTGGATCCCAACGAGGAGTTTCAGAACAAAAGTATTTGTAGATCGAAATCATCCAAAGTAATGAGAAATTATAAAAGGTTTTTGATGATGGTACACATGGCTCAGATATATATGTAACAGGTTTTCAATCATGAATTTTCAGAAGCAGAACTGGCATGTTTGCTAATGTGTTTATCATCACAGCCGTGTCATACTAAACACAACACAAAACTAAAAGATCTAAAAGAACAGAACAAGAATGATAAGATGGCTCATATTAAGAAATTCAACCATGATTTTCCCTTGTACTTCATGAATTACTCAGAAGCGCGGGTAAGATTCAAATCAGCGCCATCAATCAAAAGAAATTGGCAGAAAAGGAAAACGAAAACATGAAGGAAACTTCAAAGTATGGATTTAAGCTGATGGGTGGCATCAGATAATAAGCGGAGTTGTGTAAACATGTCAAAGATTCAGTGTTTAGCATATAAATATTTCACATCATTTGCCACCCTGTGCTAGGAGGAGATTGATAAATCTAAAGGAGATAATAAAACAGACAAAAAGTTTCGAGTCTAGTGCAAGGCATCAGAAAATAAGTTGAGAATATTATTCCACACATGGAAAATTTCCTTTGAGCGTGTAGGATATCTGCTCATCATATGCCAGCAAAAAGAGCAAAACAATTTCAGAAAATGTGTACGAAGAAATTTTGGTTAGACCATTTGACTCCAGAGCAATGGCAAACGCTGCAAAGGGTTGGTAAGTAAACCATGTCGCTGTCCGCGCCAGCTTTGCCCCCTCAGATTCGAGTCCAGTAAAAAACTGAGCTCCATCTAAGAAGAAGAAAAAGAGCTAGGCGCAAATATGAAATAAAATTGGAGAAATATAATCTAATCTTGACTTCTCTCGGATGCTATCCACAAGGGTAAGCACAGAAAATGCAGACATATCAACATGGCATCAGTTCAGACCGCCCGTCTGCTTATAATCTTCATCGAGAAAGATTTTAGACTAGAGATAATGGCGAAAGATCAAACAAACCAGATTAACAGGGGCGATCTACAAAGGTCGACGCGTTGGATGGAGCAGACGAGAGGGGGCGGAGGCGGAGGCGGCCGAGTTGGTGTGTTGGTTGGGCGGTGGAGGGAGTATATAGAGGAGAGGGGGGAGGTTAGGGTTTCGGTATCAAACGAAATAAACCTGACGGGCCTTTGGCCCAAAGATTAACGAGCGGGCTGGAAAATAAGAGGAGCCCGTCAAATTGGCTTGATCGATTCGCGGGCCACGAAAATGACGCGAGTGAAATTACAGGACGGAGGACGCCCTCGCAAGTCGCAACGGACAAGCAACGCCGGGCCGCCGATGTCGACGTGGGTGTCAGACGCCGCTGCAAAAACCGCAGCCATGCGAAACTCCCAGCGACGCTCCCCGCCACGAATCCCATACGACCGCCACCTGCTCGACCACTCTCCCCTGCCACACGCGTCGCCATGGCCGGCGCCGGCGCGCCGTCGCGTGGGTCCGACGTGGACTTCGCCGACGTCTTCGGCGGCCCGCCCCGCCGCTCGTCGGGGAGCGAGCGCGTGCGGCGCTCCTCGCTGGACTCGTCCGCGTCGAGGGCGCGGAGCGGGGCCGAGGAGAGGCCCGTGTTCGGAGACCGCACCAGCTCCGGCTCGGCTTCCAGGGCGCGCAGCGGGCCAGAGAGCGGGCTCGGTGAGAGGCCCGTGTTCGGGGAGCGCACGAGCTCCGAACGAAGACAGCTCGGGCAGGAGTTCTACAGGGACATATTCCCGGGGGGCGAGCCGCTGTCCCCCAGGCGCGGCGGGGCCTCCGGCGATCGGGACGTGTTTGGCGCGCCGGCGTCGCCCGGGTCCACGACCCCGAGCCGCCTTCGGTCGAGGTATGTGGCTTTGTGCTCAGGGAGCTTGCCACACTCAAGTGCAATATCGGTGCCCATTGTTTTTATCAGTTGATTGCCACGCTAAGAAATGTTGAATTGTTGATAGTGTCAAGTTATTAAAATGTACAACTCACAAATATAGACCAGTTATTTTCAATCATGTAATTTGAACACAAAAATGATTGAGGATTGGGCTTTCTAAATCGACTTCGATGCTTGTGGTTGACACTGGCGGCATTGACCATCCCCTAGTCGGGTGCGGCGTTCAGGGAACTATGATCTGGTCGCTTCTAGTGGACTGGTTGGGTTATGCTCATTAGGTGCCTTCGGTCCCATGCCATCTAGATGATCAAGAATGATTTCATGCTATGGAGCACAGTCGGAGCGAAGGGATTGGGTAATCTGACTGCATAGGGCGCTATGCACCCACTTGCGCTTCATTGATTTTTTTTTCTGATTAAACTGGCAGGAGCACTGTCTTTCAATTAGAAGAAGCTTCTTTGATTTGTGACATACAGTTTTCCTTTTCTTTGCTTGAGCCGTTATTCTCTATTTTAATGATTGTGCTGCAGTTCCCCAGCGTTGTCTCAAATATTTACTATCTCTAACTAAGCATCATGCTTTATTATAATTTTACTTTATCGGCTTCTTGCAGCTTCTCCATGAAGTTCACCGGAGGTGTAGACAATTCAGTTCCTACTTCGCCATCCCGGCATACATCCAACAAAAATGATGATGACACATCTTATGCTTACAGTGTTCCAGCTTCACCGAATTCATCCACGAGCAGTTTTCCTGCCCAAGGGGTATCGCAGCAAGATTCAAAAAAGAATCCCTTTTCATGGCATCGATATCCTTTCCTATCTCGGTTCCGTTCTCAGGGTGGAGATAAGAAGGACACCTCTCGATACGTTAACTCTATGGACACTGAATGTGAATGGACTCCTGTTGGCTCAGAAAGCTTCGTCAGCAATAACAACTTCCATTTTTCATTCTACAAGTGGGCAGGTAAAGGTGCTTTGTTGATTTTGCCAGCTAGTGTGCAAGAAAAAGATGGAAATATTATTGGAGTTAGAAGCTTCCCTCAAGTTGTTGTGCAAGGCATTGACCTAATTGATGATGAAGAAAGCATGTCAACTGCCACGGCTGCATCAAAAAGTCAGACCGACTATGAAGATTACAAGTCTGGGAAGGATGGGTTGTTTGAAAGAAAGCATAGTATAAACTCAACGACCAAGGATGAACCTATTTCTTTAGTCTTTGATGAGTACATGCAGGGTAATAAAACCAAAGAAACAGGTATTCTTTTATTTAGATTACACACACATGTAATTATTGAAGCATACTTTAGCTAGTAATTTAGTCTTTGTTTGTTTCTCTATCACCTTATCTAACTTCTGTACCAGAAAGGGCATACTGTTTTTCTAACACAGTAATATAAACCGTTTTCATGTAATTTTGATATAAATATGTGAATAGATGGACTGAAGCTCATGTTCTTTCTGTTCAGGAACAAAGTCTGGCACCTATAATGCAAAGAACAATGTATCAGCAGCTAGCCCTAGCACACAACGTTCACGGCCACCTTCGGGAGAGAAAAGTCGTGGTACCAGAGTGCTAAAGGATTTCATCAAAATATTTAGTCCTGAGAGTTCACCAAAACGAAAAGGAACACCTGAAGCTCAAGATCAGATATCCAGTGGAAAAAATGGAAGCAAAGGTGGAGTTGAAGATAAATTTAGCATATCAGGTTTGGAGGCCGATGAGGATATTAAGACAGATAGAAAGATCAGTCAGAATGCAGTTTCTGCTGCACCTTCTCAAGTAAGTCAAATCCGGGTGGACATATTGCCTGGATATTTCAGTAATTGTCGATCTACCTCAGAAACCAGTTCTTAGGCAATTTGGCATTACACAGATACATTATTTACATTAATCTTTAATTACTTTCAGATAAGGGAAGTACAAGGTAGGATGGAGAAACCAGTTCTTACAGTGGATGACGAAATACACACCAGAACAGGCAAACTCTCAGGAAAGGAAGATGTTAAACCACCATCTTCTGATGGTAAGTATAGTTGTGAGGATGTGAATGAATTAACAAATCCAGCCTGTGAATTATTTTTGCATTCTAGGAATAACTTTAATCACTTAAACTGTTGTTTATTTTCAATATTCGTGCAGCCCATAAAATTGCATATGTCTTTCTTAATCTTTGGATGTTCACTTTAACATTTTGGGTGATTGTAATACTCAGAATGTAGTGGTGGGACTAGTGTAGGTGGTTTATTCATATCTGGTTGTAAATTTCTCCAGATGTTGGTTTGTGAGAGCATGTTTACATGGAAGTTGTCATCATTTAATTAATTGTTGCTAGTGTAATCTCCGAGAACTCACTGATGCAGTATTTCTTGTTGTGTTTGTTAGAGTCGATCCATGTTGAAACAAAAGAAAAAATGAGTCACACAATAGTTCGTGAAGAAAGTCACATGGAAGATCTTGAAGGATGCGTGGTATGTGCAAAGTCTTTCTCTCATAAAAAAAGGTGCCTTTTTGTAGGTCTAAGCAAATGCAATTGCTAATATTGTTTTGTCCACTAAACACCATGCTAACCTAGCTAGTTTGTTAACACAAACTGCTTGCAGTAATTGATAATATCCAAAGAACCCTGAAAGTTGAAGTTTCATCTTTGGATTGGTATGCATTACTACTGTTAGTCGGCTAGGCAAACTGACTACCTCGGTCTACACCCAGTTAATTGCTCCCGGCATGTCTTTTAATGAGATACTGTGAAAGGTCAAGGCATAGCCCATGATCGAGGCCATGAAATATAGGAACTGTCCAAATTTATTGCTAACGGCCAGTTTTTAACCCTACTCACTTCAACAGGTATTATGAAACAGTATGCCTAGCTGCAAATAACACACACATTGACCATGACCATATAGGTTATCATCTGAGAATTGCACGGCAATGGCATGGATAGGCCTAACTGTAACACCAAACTTTCTGGTTTAAGTAATGTGATAATGTCTGATAATGGTCTTCAGTGAGTAAAACTGGTTGCATTGGTGTTACATCTGGACATGTGTTGCCACCCTCCAACACAAAAAGACAACAGAAGTCTACACCCTGTTCTTGTTTCTGGAAATCCAGCATATGCACCATTTTAAGTGCCGTACCTGCTATAGTCAGTAGTTTGACTCAGGGCCGACATGGGAAAGAACAATATCTAGAATAGGAAATAGTGTCAGAAATTAACTTTGCTATATTCTTTTAGTTTTATACTATGGAACCTGTAGCGATAATTCATTCTCAGAAACCACCAGCCTAGCAGTTCGTCATTAAATATTGGAAGCCAGACTAAGAAAAGTGTCTGTCTCCCAAGACCCTAACAAATGATTAATATGAAAGTTGTGCAGTTTGTGATTTTTTCCAAACCAAAGAATTTGATCTTTTACCATATCTTCATTTTACAAAGCAGGTTGAGCATTTCAACGAAGGTCAGATTCTTCATGATGACAAGGAAAAGGAGCAAATAAAGGTACTACACATAATAGGAACCCTGAGTCCACAGCTTGTTGCTTCTTTCCCATTACCTTTCAGTTCCATTTCTCAGCTTTCTTGCTTGTTCCAACATAGATATCTGAATTAAAAATCCGGGAATGGTCAAGGGGAAAAGAAGGAAATATCCGGTCATTGCTTTCTACACTGCAACTTGTAAGTGCAAGAGTATCTTTAGCATGTAATCTCATAGTGTATGCTAACTCTGAATAGCCTGCAGCTATGTTCCAAACCTACATTTGCAAAAATATTAACTCATATTTTGCACTAATCAATTTTTAAAAGAAGTTATTCTTTCTACTTACATGGTGCATTGAAGATCAGTGCCCCAAGTTACATAAAGAAAAATATCTCTTGAACTGTTATCGTTTTTTCTGTCTCTCACTAACATTTTTCAGAAGAAAGGTTTTCCTCCATTTTTTCTCGTTGGAGTATGATATGATGATATCAGGATTATGTTTGTTTGTTTAACTTCACGTGCTTCTGTAGGTTCTCTGGCCTGAGAGTGGATGGAAACCAGTTCCATTGGTTAACATAATTGAAGGAGCTGGGGTTAAGAAAGCTTATCAGAAGGCATTGTTATGTCTTCATCCAGATAAGTTGCAACAGCGAGGAGCTGCCATGCATCAAAAATACATAGCAGAAAAGGTTTTTGACATTCTACAGGTACCCACATTTATCCCAAATACCTTTATGTAAAAGAAGAAAACACCTTTTCTGATTGACTATGAGTTCATAACAATTGGTTACATTACATCAGGGTAATAGTTGTGTACCAGTTTTTGCCCTATTTTCTGAGTGAAACTCTTAACATCTAAACCGGTTCTATAGAAGTTATAATAGCTATTGTGGTTGTAATTTTCTAGGGGAAGTTTGGTATGTGGTTTACAGCATAACTGATGATGGAGTTCATGACAAGTGATTATATCAGGTTAATAGTTGTACACCAGTTTTTTCCCTTTCTGAGGGAGAGTGAAACTCTTTAGCGGCTTGATTAGAGGTTGTGTTTGGGATAGCTAGTTTGGTACTTGGTTTACGGTATAACTGTAGAAACAACAGGAATATGATATAATGCAGTTCTGCTTTTGCCTCCGGTGTTGTTGCCTTTTACTTACTATATTAGTCAAATTTGATGATGGTCCTGAAAATCATCTCAGATGTGCATATCCCAAACTTTGAGTCACTAAACAGATCATTTTTATTCTTGAACAAAGCTAACAAATCATTTTAACTATCAAACCTATCTGAACGTTTTGCAGGTGTTCTAATTGAGTTTGCACAAAATAATATCTTATGCCCATCACGGCGTTTGTTACGCAGATTAAATTTTGTGAAGAAAAACAGTTTTGCTTGGCCAAAATGAACGTGATACCCCTTTTATTTATGCAGGAGGCATGGAAGGAGTTCAATTCAGTCAGTTTTGGATAGTATTTCATAGCTTTTACCATTGGTTTGGTTCCACTCTATGTGCTTCATTGTTCATCGGGACTTTGTGTGCTTCCTGTCCAGTGTGTCTAAGGTCTAAACTGTCTCCAGCAACAAGCAGTGCGAAAATGAACATGGATAAGCTTATCTATGATATTGTGTATGGGTAATCATGGTACGAGGACAATTTGTAAACTGGCCAAGTGCGCTTTGTGAACTTGTTTCGGTGTAAATGCACGCGCGAATATGGAGAGCCGACCGATGCTGCCCTTTGTTAAAGAATTCTGATTTTTGCAATTCAATACAGCGTTTGATCCAGCGTATTTTGATTATTGAAATTCTGAAGATGCTACCTGAAACCTTGTCTTTACTTTGATCACCCCAGCCTTGAAATGTTGAAATTTCCAGCAAGACATGCAAACGTCATCCGTCGAGTGATTTCTCCTAAGAATCTTGTGCATTGCAAATGTAGGTAGTACAGCTCACAATTTTCTAAATTTGCCATCAGTCAGAATTTTTGAATTGCCAAATCTAGATGCAACAGCTCAAAGTTTTCTTGGTCTCCAAGTTGATCCACGCACCAAGTCTATTTGCATCTCCAGCGGCCTGTCTGAATCGGTCCATTTGGGTTGGCCTGTGTTACGTTTTTGCCTCGGTCCTTTTGCTGTGGGGACGCCTCCAACAGGTCGACCCATTTGACCTTTTTCCCCACCATCAAGGATAGGTGTCGTAACTATCGTACGTCCTGTTGGCTACCGCTTTGGTGACTTCCCGCCCGACCGCTCATTTTTCTGCAGTCTGTCGCTGGTTTCCTGCCCTAGTCATGGACTATAAAGGAAATCGACACGGCGAGTTGGACGGCCAAACCGTAGCCAGTTTACCACCAAATGCCTCGCGACAAGATCACCATTTGGGCCAGGACTGGCGCAATGGGTGTGATTGGTTCCCTGTAGAAGACGCGGAGGAGTAGGCGATCGCCTTCGCAGAGTCAATCGAGCATGCAGAAAGGCAGGCGGCGGAGGAGGTGGTGGTTGCGGAGGCAGTGGCGTAGCGCGCGAGGTGGTGGCCGCGCTTGATGTCGCAACACAGGATGTGGTGGCCATGGCCACCACGGCCGAGGGGAGGGGAAAACGCTGTGTTGGCCCCTGTGGCGGAGGCAGTGTTCGACACCGACACAGTTGTCGACGACAACTTGTCGTGGACAACGATAATGTCGATCTCGACTGGCGCGCGGTTGTTGTACAGAGAGTCCTCGCCATCCTCCCATCGATTTGCGATATCCATCAGGTGATTGATGGTCTTCAGTTTAACACGACCCAACTCCTCCTTGAGTCATCGCCTGCATAGGCCGCAGTTGAAGGCGTATCGCCCTATCCTCGGAGATGTCCTCCGTGGCGTTCTTCAAGGTGGTCCATCGCTGGATGTATGAGCGTATTGGTTTACACGATATTTGCATGCACACTCGCAGTTCTTCGATAGACACCGGTCGTTTATAAGTAGCCTAGAAGTTATGGACCAGTTCATCCTAGCTGCTAACTTCGTAGGTAGGCTCTTGAGCCAAGCATGCACGTAGCCTTTCACTTGTAACTGGAGGCATTGCATGGCAATAGTTTTTGAACCTCCATGACATAGTTCTCTAGCCAAGTTTTTGGCTCTTGGAGCCCGTCGTACTTGGGGTGTGAGAGGGTAGCTTGAAACCCTTTGGCAGGCCGGCGGACGCGGTAGCTGAAGCAGCTCGCACCGCGTGACTCGACATCTTTGTTGGAGCTGAGGGTCTCGCGATTATCGCGCTTCGTATGGGATGTGTTGACTTTGCATTGCGTGATGTCGTTGCGGGCATTCGTAGTCGCATGATCCTCGTGCTCATGGCTCTTACTGTGGGATGTTGCTGCGATGTGACGAGTCGTCGCCTCATGGAGGCGAGCGATCGGATCGTCGCGGCATGATTGCCTTTTCAGCGCTCTAGTTTTTATCTGGTGCGAGCGTGGCTCCTACCAGGCCTAGGCCGATGATGGTTGATCAGTGAAGAGCCGTCCGGGGATCATTCTTTGAAGGCTGGTTAGACAACATGTACGCAGTAGCCACGATTAGGGTGTCTTGCAGCGTCTTAGCCACCAGGTTGCCCACTATATCCATTGGCATGAAGGACGATTCAAGGCTTTTTGATAGCTCGAGCCCGTCGTCTTCGGGTAGACGTTGCAGCCAAGAGCGATTCCTGTGTGCCCTACCCGCAGTGGTGTGTTTTTATGAGGAAGAGTGGAGAGAGGACAGTTGTCGTGGCCGCCGCTCGATGCATCTGAAGGGAATATGCTCGAGAGGCAATAATAAAGTGGTTATTATCGTATTCCTTATTTATGATAAATGTTTATTTTGTATGTTATAATTGTATTAATACGGAAACGTTAATACATGTGTGTTTAATAAACAAAAAGGAAGTTTCTAGTTATGCCTCTCTTGTAAACTAGCTCGTTGATTAACAAGATGATCAAAGTTTCCTGATCATGGACATTGGATGTTGTTAATAACGAGGTCACAATATTAGTGTAATGATGTGATGAACATTCATCCAAAATATAGCATTACGATCAAAAACATTGAGTTTATATTGCTATAACAACTTACGAAGTGATCCTAATCCTTAGACCATGAGATCATGTCAATCACTAACACCGGAAGAGTTTCTCGATGACATCAAACGTCACACAGTAACTGGGTGATTATAAAGATGGCTTCAAAACTACTAAAGTGTTATGTTGCGGTTCATGGATCGAGAGTGGAATTTGTTCATCCCGATGACAGATAGATATGCTCTGGGCCCTCTCGGTGATATCACATTGATTAGCTTGCAAGCAAGTGATTTAATTACTAGAATGTTATATCACGGGAACGAGAAAAGAGTGCATGTCGGTAACGAGATCAAACTAGGTATGGAGATACCGATGATCGAATCTCGGGCATGTAATATATCGTGAAACAAAGGGATTAAGATACTAGCGTAAAAGGTTCACACGATCACAGAAGTCATCGTTGAATATATGGGAGTCAATACGGATCTCCAGGTCCCGCTGCTGATTATTGATCGGAGAGGGGTCTCGATCATGTCTGCATTATTCGCGAACCGTAGGATGACACACTTAAGGTATACTGACACCATTCAGAGCAAATGATATGTCAGAAAAAGAAAAGGAAAGCGCAGGAATTTATTTCACTAGACGTCGGAACTGTTTCGGTTGAAATTGCTGAAACTGGTTCTGCATGTGAAATTGAATACTAGCAAGGGGTTTTATGTAAATTTTTGTTAATTAAAGTAATTAACAAAATTCTGAATAAATAAATAAAAGAGTTTTATTTAAATGAGAGCTTGCATTAAATTTGGTGGAAATTTAATGCATGTGAGTGGATTTTTGAGTAGAGGCTCTTTTATGGGAGTGGAGGCTTTTCATTTTGAGTGGGATCTCCACCCACGTGAATGTGGAAGAGGTGGGGGCAGCCACCATGGGGTGCCCCCCTCTCCCTATAAAAGGCCCCCCTCTCATCCTCTCAAAGCACACCTCCTCGCGAAGGATCTCTCTCTCCCCTTTAGAATTTCCCCATGGTCTCGGATCAGCGAGATACATGTTCCCGGTGGCTTTTTCTAGAAGGATTTGTTGCTTCCGCTGCTTCGCTGGAGCGAGGGCGTCGAGGTTGTCGGGGTACCCGTATGTGTGTGCGATCACGGATGCACCACTGCTTTACGGTGCTGGACTTGATGGTGCTGGACCGGCTGGACCAGATGGACTTCATCACGATCTTGAGATCGGCAAGCGTTCGTCTATATCATCCACGAGTACAACCTCTTTAATGCTATTCGGTCTTCGAGGATATGTATTCTATGGATGTATATCCACCCATTGCATGTATCTAGTAGATAGATCTTGGTACATAGTTGTTCCCATCGTAGGAAATTTTTTGTTTTCTATGCTGCGAACCCTACAGTGGTATCAGAGCCGGATCTATGCATAGATGCTTTGCACGGGTAGTATACATATGAGTATGTGGGCGATGATGATCATTTTATTGCTTCTTAGTTGTACTTTGGATATTGGTGGCATAGTGGGATGAAGCGGCTCGGACAAACTTTACATGTCCTCGCACATGAGACTTGTTCCATGCTTGACATGCAACTAGTTTTGCATAAGTGGCTAGCGGGTGTCTGTCTCTCCTACTATAGTCAATATCTATTTTGCAACGAGTTGTCAACAATTTGGTTATCCTTGTTGTGGTTCATGTTCATAGGTAAGAACGGTTCTATCTTCGAAAGCCCTAAGCCACGTAAAACTTACAATGGATAAATTAGAGGCGTCTGGTTTAGATTGTTGCTGGGCTAGTGTTATGATATGGTGATGTTGTAAGTTGAACTATGAGATGATACTCTTACAACACACATAACATGTAAGTTCCATAGACCTTGGCCTTACACACAAAGGTATGATAGTGATCATATCATGGTGCACATGATAGAGATCATATGCGGGAACCATATCATTTCACTAATAAACATGTGATGTTTGATAGCATCTTATATTGCTTGTTTAGCGCTTTGTTAGCATAATAAGATGATCACCCATTTAAATATCAAGATAAGAACGGGTTCTTCCTTTAGTATGCACCGATTATGTTTTCGCCGCTCCAAGACATCACGTGATAATCGGGTGTTCTTGGATCCACGACCATATATCGGGTGTAAGACGGTTACACACACGAATACTAAGGTTCTTACTTGGAGAGCCTAGTATGTACAGACATGGCCTCAGAACACAGACCGAAAGGTTAAGCATGAGTCATATGTTAGATATGATGGCCATCTGATGCTCGCCTTTGAAGATACACCGACTCACGTGATGATCAGACTTGGTGTAGTGGATTTGGTTCATGTAATCACCAAAAAGACACGAGGGATGTCGTTTTTGAGTGCGAGTTCATTTCTAATTTGGATTAGTAGAACTCAATTTATCATAAATTAAATCAAAGTAAATTTGCATAATTTGTTGTAGTTATTGGCATTCGTTCACCACTCTATGCTTAGTTGTAATTAAGATAATAGAACTATAGAATTCTGGATATTTACTTTACGAACTGGTATCGTATTGTGTTGAGTGTCAATCTAAAGTTTAAAGTCCTATTGCAAACTTTTAGCAAACTTTGTTTACTCCGTGAAATTTAATAATTGGTATTAAATCGAGAGTAATAATTCTAGTGTTAGTATCTTAAGTATCAAGTTTTCCTCCATGATTCTTGATTGTTTTAATATCAAGTTTATCTAGGAGCTGAAAGAATTGTTTCAGAAACCATCATGTGTAGCAGATACAATGATATCTGAAACAATGTTTTGGTTGCAATATGATAGAGTATAATATATGTTCTCATATTGGATGAGAATTTGCGAAGGTTGGAGATGCTAGACATCCTAATTATCCAAAAGGGTTTTGGAAAGTAACATTATACTCACGATTCACCTTTATAAGATACAGTAGCTTGATCATGAAAGTCGTCATGATAAGGATGAATAAAAGATGTATGTAAAGTGTTTACTACACTAAAATATTACTAAAGAATGCCGATCATTTGATGATGGTGATCTACTTCAAAGTGCAAGTCCAAAAGTATTATTATTTGAATATACACGCTTTGGACTATGTGTCATGTATATGGCGCCACTGTTGATGTTGATAGATTCTTTTAAAAAGAAAAGAGAATGCTAAAAGAGAATCTATAAAATATACTTGGCAGAAAAGAAAAGATTGAAAATATCCAATTTAGGTATATGGATGATATACATGTTATGATTGTATTCTTTGCTTGTTAAACAATGTGGTTCTTGGGTATTGGATATCGAATTGGTTGGTATGAAATTTCATACGGAATGACGCAATTCATAAACCACAATAGCCTAAGTAACTAGCAAGAGAATATGTGATGATGTTCATCGAAAACAAACAAACCGCTGTTTGTATTTCTCGTTGACATCAAAGCTTGACTTCAAGATTTGTTTTAATAATTGTTATTTAAATCATGTATTATGAGAACAAAGGTTGTTCAAATAATTACCTTATTCCATATAAGATGGATGATTTACAAATCTAGTTGGAGAAATCACATCCATAAAACCTAATGCTAAAATGTCGCAAGACAAATGATTGAAAGATCACTTACAAAGTGACATCGTCGTTTAAATTATATTGGAAAGAAAACGTGAAGAATCTCCATTTTCATGGATTTTTGGAGTCTTTGATTTGATCAAGTGACGCTTGTGAGACTTTCCTCGGGATAATTGAAACTTCGTTCAAAGGCCAAACAAGAACGAATGACTAAATATTGGAATTTATACATATCGATGTATGTAGTCCATTATGTGTAGTCATAAGTGATGGGTTTCAACTTCATATACTTTCTCCAGAAATTTGAGTGAATATTCACTTAATGAGAAAGAAGTATGAAATATTTGAAAATGTTTCAAAGACTTTCAAGATGAAGTGAAAAATCATTGTAAAAAGAAAATAAAATGGTTTATGATTTTACCATAAGGGATTTATTTGAGTTACAAGTGTAACAAGAAAAATAAATGAATTATGATTTATCATAAAGGGATTTATTTGAGTTACATGTTTTGCAAAACACCTAGATTTACATCTCCCGAAACACCATAGGAGTATGGAGTGTTTGCGATTTATAATGAAACCTTGTGTGACATGGTTGGATCAAAAGTGTTATTTATAAAACTGCCATTATGTTTTAAAAGATTAAAGCTTTAGATACTACCGCTTTTACACTGAAAAGAGCTCCATCTTGATCCGTTGAAATGACACCATGGAAGTTATGGTTTGGGGTAAAACCCAAATTGTCATTTCTTAGATTTTGGTGTGCTAAACATAAGTAAGATGTTTACAACCAAAGTCGGATGAGCATGTCTTTGTAGGTTATTTCGAATAACAATTGGTTATTCCTCCATAACACCGAGGACAAAAGGGTTTGTCGCTTGAAATGTGAAGTTTCTTGAAAAAGGAATTTTTCGCAAAAGTTAAGTGGGAGGACAATAGAACTTTGATAAGGTTAACGAACCTTAGCTAAATGTGTTGAGTTGCACAGCGCCGGAAATCATTCCGGAGGCTGCCATAATGCTCATAGCTTATATGCCTCAAAGGTTTTGGTCACGGAGATCTAAGTTCTTATTGAACCAAGTCGGTCAGATAAACAAATCAAATGCTGAGATTTGAGAGTAAATCATTATTGTTTGACAATGATGAACCGACCACATACAAAGAAGCGATGATGGGCGCTGACTCCATCAAATGGCTTGAAGCCATAAAATCTCTGATAGTTCCATACATGAGAAATCAAGTTTTGAACTTGGAAGACCCTCCGGAAAGGTGTAAAAACCTATCGGTCGTATTTGGATCTATAAAGAATAGACATGGATGCTTCACATCTATGAAATAGTCGACATGTCGTGAAGTATTTTATGACAATGTTCAAGGAGTTGACTATGACAAGATTTGATTTTTCATAGCGATATTTAGTCTGGACGGATTAAAGTAGCAATCACTACATATAAATTGGTATATGGTAGATGAATAAACAAAACAAAGTTCTACTAATAGAATGATTACCTAGGACGTGTACATGGCATAGTCCAAAGGGTTTGTTAATTCAAAGGATTCTAAAAGGGCATGCAAACTTCAATGATTGAAGTAAGCATCACGGAGTTGGAATCTTCACCATGATGAAAAAGGAGTTTTCATCAGGAGACGATGAAGATGCTTGCATTTGCAAGAAATTAAGTGGGAGCGCTAAGACATATTTCTAATACATTATGTGGAGGACATCTTGTTGATTGGAAATGATGTATCTTTTATTGACAAAGGTTAAGAATTTCATTTCGATGAAAGACTTAGGCAAAACCCGAATATTTAGCATGAATGTCTATAGTGGATAGACAGTGACGCTAATATGGTTGTGCCAAACGTACATATATGAGATATTGAAGGAGTTCAATATAGGAAAGACAAGAAACGATTCTTGTCACATGGAAAGGAATTGAATCAAGATTCAAGTGTATCGACACTTGATAAGTGAAACAAGATTCAAGTGCTTTGACACTTGATGAGTGAAATCACGAGAATGTTTTGATCAATCATACCATGATATGTACACATCCAGATATGTCATATGCTCTAAGTGTTATGAGCAATGAATCATAAAATGACCATTGGACGGTAGCGAGGATATTTTTATGATCTTTTGGAAGAACTAAGAATATATTTGTGTAGAGGTGACAAACAATTACAAATAGTTCATTGTAAAGCGTTACATTGATACTAGTTTTGCCATAAGATACAAAATTAAGTTTATCTCAATTTAAACTATGGGTGGCACAATGAAATGGAAAGAAAGTTTCCATGATGGATTTGGATGAATTCCAAAGTTAAGATATTGTGACGGATACTACAACAAAAGGCTAAGTATATGACTGCTATAGTAGCAGCAAAGGAGGGAATTTGTGTCAAGCGGTTTGTTATCAAACTAAGGTGTGGTTTGCAATGGGCTAACACTAAAGATATATTGTACGACAATAGTATCGACATGATTTAACCCCAAGGAACTAAAGGTCTCACCAAAAGACCAAATTTATACAATGCCATCTCATTAGAGAATGAGTGATGCGTGGAGACGCAAAGACATGCAAATGCACACAGACCTGAAAGCGTCAGATCCGTATATTATGTTAACCACTTGTAGTTGCATATATGGAACACCAGAAAGCCATAGGTGTTCAAATACGCAAAGTTTTCAAACTAGATTATTGTCTCTAGTGCAAGTGGGAGACTGAAGGGAATATGACCGAGAGGCAATAATAAAGTGGTTATTATCGTATTCCTTATTTATGATAAATGTTTATTTTGCATGCTATAATTGTATTAATACGGAAACGTTAATACATGTGTGTTTAATAAACAAAAAGGAAGTTTCTAGTTATGCCCCTCCTGTAAACTAGCTCGTTGATTAACAAGATGATCAAAGTTTCCTGATCATGGACATTGAATGTTGTTAATAACGAGGTCACAACATTAGTGTAATGATGTGATGAACATTCATCCAAAATATAGCATTATGATCAAAGTCATTGAGTTTATATTGCTATAACAACTTACGAAGTGATCCTAATCCTTAGACCATGAGATCATGTCAATCACTAACACCGGAAGAGTTTCTCGATGACATCAAACGTCATACCGTAACTGGGTGATTATAAAGATGGCTTCAAAACTACTAAAGTGTTATGTTGCGGTTCATGGATCGAGAGTGGAATTTGTTCATCCCGATGACAGATAGATATGCTCTGGGCCCTCTCGGTGATATCACATTGATTAGCTTGCAAGCAAGTGATTTAATCACTAGAATGTTATATCACGGGAACGAGAAAAGAGTGCATGTCGGTAACGAGATCAAACTAGGTATGGAGATACCGATGATCGAATCTCGGACATGTAATATATCGTGAAACAAAGGGATTAAGATACTAGCGTAAAAGGTTCACACGATCACAGAAGTCATCGTTGAATGTATGGGAGTCAATACGGATCTCCAGGTCCCGCTGCTGATTATTGATCGGAGAGGGGTCTCGATCATGTCTGCATTATTCACGAACCGTAGGGTGACACACTTAAGGTATACCGACACCATTCAGAGCAAATGATATGTCAGAAAAAGAAAAGGAAAGCGCAGGAATTTATTTCACTAGACGTCGGAACTGTTTCAGTTGAAATTGCTGAAACTGGTTCTGCATGTGAAATTGAATACTAGCAAGGGGTTTTATGTGAATTTTTGTTAATTAAAGTAATTAACAAAATTCTGAATAAATTAATAAAAGAGTTTTATTTAAATGAGATCTTGTAATAAATTTGGTGGAAATTTAATGCATGTGAGTGGATTTTTGAGTGGAGGCTCTTTTATGGGAGTGGAGGCTTTTCATTTTGAGTGGGAGCTCCACCCACATGAATGTGGAAGAGGTGAGGGCATCCACCATGAGTGTGTGCGATCACGGATTCACCACTGCTTTGTGGTGCTAGACTTGATGGTGCTGGACCGGCTGGACCAAATGGACTTCATCACGATCTTGAGATCGGCAAGCGTTCGTCTACATCATCCATGAGTACAACCTTGTTAACGCTATTAGGCCTTTGAGGGTATGTATTCTATGGATGTATATCCACCGGTTGCTTGTATCTAGTAGATAGATCTTGGTACATAGTTGTTCCCATCGTAGGAATTTTTTGTTTTCTATGCTGTGAACCCTACAGCATCAGCATGCCGCTTGCGCTCATCGAGTTTCTCCTGTGTTGTAGTCAATTGTGTATGTTGTTGGTGAAGGAGGGTGTGGTAGCAGTCAGCTCCTCCAGCGTCGCACCAAAGTGCCTAGCCAGGGCACCAAAGTTACTTTATCTCGCATATAATTTTGCTAGGCACCAAAATGTCTCGTCGGGCACCAAAATTGCTCGTCGGCCACCAAATTTGAATCATCGGACACTAAAATTGTTTGTTGAGCACCAAAGTTTCCTCATCGGGCACCAACATTGCTCAGTTGGGCACAAGTTGCCTCGTCAACCACTAAAGTTACCTCGCTAGTGTAGGGGTTCGTAGCATGGAAAACAAAAAATTCTACCGCATGCACACAAACAAGCCAAGATCTATCTACTAGGTTATAGCAACGAGTCGATTAGAGTACTTACCCTCGAAGATTACAAAGCAGTTATCGAGAGCAAATTCTCGTGGATGATGTAGTCGTACACTTGCTGATCTCAAGATCACGTAGATGATCCTTCTGGCGCTGCGTTCCGACAGCGCTTCCGCAGTCGGTCACACGTTCGGTACTTGATGAAGACCTTCCTCTCCCTTGTTCAAGCAGGCAGCGGATGTTGTAGTTCTCCCCTCGCGATTCCGGCAGCACGACGACATGGTGTCGGAAGTAGAGGGAAGATCCCGCAGGGCTTCGCCTAAGCCGGTGCGAGTTATGGTAGATCTAGGGTTTCTGGCGATCTAGGTTTAGAAGGCCGGAGAGGAGCAGGAGGTGTCGGCGGTGGCTAGGGCGACGGTGATGGGCCAGCGGCGGCGCGAGGTGGCAGCGGCGCTAGGCGATGCCGTGGCGATGCCGCGGCGGTGGCGACGTGCGGCGTGCGGCGGCGGCGCACAGTGGGGATGGCTTGGTGTTGTGTGCTTTGGGGCAGCCCTCCCCCTCTATTTATGAGAGGGAGGGTAGCTTGGGAGAGGGGAGTTTGAATCCATACCCAAACCCAAATTGGATAGAAGGAAGGACTCTTTCCTTCTTCCACTAGGAAACTATTGTTCTAGTTTGACTTTTCAAACCTCCCTTTTGACTTTCAATTTAGAGCTTTAATTCTCTCTCGAAATGCCCAACCAAGTGACCTAGTACATGATCCAATCATTCCACCTACCCATGACACATTCATGGACCAGTCCCCTTCCGGTCCGGTGAACCTTCTACAACCTTCTAGAACCTCTCTAATGAAAAAATCAAAATCATTCCCTAACTCCGGAATCAGACTTTCCTTATATGAATCTTATTCTCCGGATCTCCTCGTGATATCCCGGATCCCATACGAGACTCCGAACAACATTCGGTCTCCCTACTTACATTCCATATCTACTAAACAACATTGAATCCTTAAGTGTGTCTCCCTACGGTTCGTGAATTATGCGGACATGACCGAGACATTTCTCCGATCAATAACCAATAGAGGAATCTAGAAATTCATATGGCTCCCACATATTTCTACGATTACTTTGCGATCAATGAACCACTTACATACGATACCAATTTCCCTTTGTCTCGCGATAGTTTACTTATCCGAGGTTTGATCGTCAGTATCTCTGCATACCTAGTTCAACCTCGTTACCGATAAGTACTCTTTTCTCGTTCCCATGATATGTGATCCCTTGTGAGCCAGTCACATGCTTGCAAGCTAATTGGATGACATTCCACCGAGAGGGCCCAGAGTATATCTATCTGTCATATGGATGGACAAATCCCACTCTTGATCCATGTGCCTCAACCCATACTTCCCGAACACTCAATGTCACCTTTATAGCCACCCATCAGTTACGGTGTGGTGTTTGATGTCATCAAAGCATCCTTCCGGTGATGGTGATTAGCATGATCTCATGGTCGAAGGAATTAGGTTACTATGTATCAGAAAGCTTATAGCAAACGAACTATTGAAATGACTTGATCTTTATGTTATGCTTATCTATAGGAGTATGTCCATCACACCATTCTCCTAATGATGTGATCTTGTGGTTAATAACATCTTAATGTTCATGATCGAGAAACCACGATCATCCATTAACCAACAAACTAGTATTATAAAGAGGCTTTACTAGGGACTCTAATTTAGTTTACAATCACACAAGTATTAATGTTTCCGGTTAATACTATTATATCATGAATGTAAACATTTACCATAAACACAAAGATATAAAATAACCACTTTTATTATTGCCTCTAGGGAATATCTCCAATAGTCTCCCACTTGCACTAGAGTCAACTAATATAGATTACATGGTAATATACCGAACACCCATGGCGGTTTGGTGTTGGTCATGTTTTGCCCTCGGGAGATGTTTAGTCAACGGATCCGCCACATTCAGATCTATGTGTACTTTGCAAATCTTTATGTCACCATCTTGGACATGCTCTCGAATAGGGTGAAAACGTAGCTTGATGTGCTTCAGCTTCTTGTGTGACCTTGGTTCTTGCGCATTGGCTATGGCACCCATGTTATCAAAGTAGATAGACATTGGTCCAGCGCACTTGGAACCACACCGAGCTCTGTAATGAACTCCTTCATCCATATCGCCTCTTGTGAAGCCTCCAAAGCAGCTATGTATTACGATTCAGTTGAAGATCTCGCCACAACGCTTTGCTTTGCACTCCTCTAGCTAACTGCTACACCATTCAAAATAAATACGTATCTAGATTGAGATTTAGAATCATCTGGATCGGTGTTCCAACTAGCATCGGTGTAACCATTAACAACGAGTTGTTCATCACCTCCATAAGAAAGAACCATATCCTTAGTTCTTCTCAAGTACTTAAGGATGTTTTTGACCGTTGTCCAATGATCCACTCCTGGATCACTTTGATATCTGCTAGTCAAACTAACAGCATATGCAATGTCGGGTCTAGTACATAGCATGGCATACATAAGAGATCATATGGCTGAGGCATAGGGAGTCTTACTCATCCTTTCTCTATCTTCTGTCGTTGCAGGACTTTGTCCAAATATGTACTCTGTGACAATGATATTAGACGTCTCGATCTATATTTATGAATCTTTATGACTAATATGTAAGCTGCTTCGCCAAGATCTTTCATTGAAAAACTTTTATTCAAATAATCCTTAACACTATTAAGAAGGTCTACATCATTCCCAGTCAACAATATGTCATCTACATATAGAATTAAGAATGCTATAGAGCTCCCACTCACTTTCTTGTAAATCAAGCTTCTCCATAAGTTTGTATAAAACCAAAACTTTTGATTACCTTATCAAAACGTTGATTCCAACTCCGGGATGCTTGCTTCAATCCATAAATGCACCGTTGAAGTTTGCATACCTTGTTAGCATCTTTAGGATCGACAAAACCTTTGGGTTGTACCATATACAACTCTTCATCAATGTCTCCATTGAGGAACGCCGTTTTGACATCCATATGCCATATCTCATAATCATAATATGCATCGATTGCTAACGAAATTGTCACAGACTTCTTGCCATTTATTAGAATCTGGGCTCATCATCGCTTTCTCATATGTCGCAGGGTGATCGGTGTTGCCCACCAACATGACACTCATAACAAGATCATACCAATCAGGAGCGGTACGAGTTCTCATTGACCAGAGAGGTTCCGCAGTTACTTCAACCGAAGTTTCATGATCAACATCATTGGCTTCCTCTCTTATTGGTGTAGGCGCCACAGGAACTAATTCCGGTGTTGTGCTACTCTCAAGTCCCAGAGAAGGTTCAACAACATCGTCGAGTTCTACTTTCCTTCCAGTCACTTCTTTCGAGAGAAACTCCTTCTCTAGAAAGTATCCATTCTTAGCAACGAAGATTTTGCCCTCGGATATATGATAGAAGGTATACCCAATAGTTTCCTTTGGGTATCCTATGAAGACACATTTTTACGCTTTGGGTTCAAGCTTGTCTGGCTGTAACTTCTTTACATAAGCTTCGCAACCCCAAACTTTAAGGAACGACAATTTAGGTTTCTTCCCAAACCATAATTCATACGGTGTCATTTCAATGGATTTAGATGGTGCCCTATTTAAAGTGAATGCGACTATTTCTAATGCATAACCCCAAAACAATAAATCTGTAAGTGACATCATAGAACAAACCATATCTAAGAGAGTTCGATTACGCCGTTCGGACACACCATTACGTTGTGATGTTCCCGTCGGTGTCAATTGTGAAAGTATTCCCCATTTCTTCAAATGCTCGCCAAACTCATAACTTAGATATTCACCTCCACGATCAGATCGTAGAAATTTAATCTTCTTGTTACGTTGATTCTCCACCTCACTTTGAAATTCCTTAAACTTCTCGAACGGTTCGGACCTATGTTTCATGAAATAGATATACCCATATCTACTCAAGTCATCCATGAAGGTAAGAACATAACGATAACCACTGTGCGATGCTACACTCATTGGGCCACACACATCGGTATGTATGATTTCCAATAAGTCTATAGCTCGCTCCATCATACCAGAAAATGGAGTCTTAGTCATTTTACCCATCAGACATGCTTCGCATCTTTCAAGTGATTCGAAATCAAGTGATTCAAGAAGTCCATCGAAATGTAGTTTCTTCATACGCTTCACTCCAATATGACCAAGACGACAGTGCCACATATAGGTCGAGTTATCGCTCAATTTCAATCGTTTAGCTTCAATGTTATTAATGTGTGTATTTCTACAATCGAGATTCAATAAGAATAGACAATCTATCAAAGGTGCATGTGCATAAAACATATTACTCATATAAATCGAACAACCATTATTCTCGGACTTAAACAAGTAACCGTCTCGCAATAAACATGATCCGGATATAATGTTCATGCTCAACGCGGGCACCAAATAACAATTATTTAAGTATAGAACTAATCCCGATGGTAGATGAAGAGGTAGCATGCCGACCGCGATCACATCAACCTTTGATCCATTTCCAACGTGCATCGTCACCTCGTTCTTCGCTAGTTTCCGTCTATTCTGCAGCACCTGTTTCGAGTTACAAATATGAGCAACCGAACCAGTATCAAATACCCAGACACTACTACGAGTACTAGTGAGATACACATCAATAACATGTATATCGGATATACCTTTCTTCTTGATGTTGCCGTTCTTCAAATCCGCCAAGTACTTAGGGCAATTCCGCTTCCAGTGACCCTCTCCCTTGAAGTAAAAGCACTCAGTATCAGGCTTAGGCCCAACCTTGGTCTTCTTCGCCGGCGCGGTAACTTTCTTACTGCCCTTCTTGAAGTTTACCTTTTTCTTAGACTTGCCTTGCTTCTTGAATTTGGTGGTCTTATTGACCAACAACACTTGGTGCTCTTTCTTGATCTCCACTTCTGCAGACTTTAACATGGAGAAGAGTTCGGGCAACGACTTGTCCATGTTTTGCATATTGTAGTTCATCACAAAGTTCGTGTAACTTGGTGATAGTGATTGTAGGACACGGTGAATCCCCAAAGCATTAGGAATCACTATACCCAAGCTTTAAAGCTTGCTTGTGTGCCTAGACATCTTAAGGACATGCTCACTAACAGAGCTACCCTCTTCCATCTTGCAATTAAAGAACTTTTCAGAAGCCTCATAACTCTCAACTGCCGCATGAGCCTCAAATATCATTTTGAGTTCACGGACAATATCATGTGGGTCATGGTTCTCAAACCTTTTCTGAAGCTCCGATTCCAAACCATACAAGATAGCACACTGAACTGTGGAGTACTGATTCTTCCGAGCGAGGAAAACATTCTTTACCTCATTGGTAGCATCAGCTGCAGGTGGGTCACCCAGTGGTGCATCTAGCACATAGGTCAAATTACCATCATTGAGGACAATCCTCAAATTGCGGAACCAATCCGCGAAGTTGATTCCATTGTTTTCAACTTTTCTTTCTCTAGGAACGCATTAAAATTGATGGTAGGGGCCGCCATTGACCTACAACATATTTGAAATAGTTTAGACTAAGTTTATGACAAATTGAGTTCTAATTAATAGTTAAATTAATCTAGTTGAACTCCCACTTTAAACAATATCCCTCACATTGTTTTAGTGATCACACGAACCAAATCCACCACATCAAAACCGATCATCACGAGAGTTGATGTGGCTTCAATGGCGAACAATCAACATGTTCATCATATCTACTATATGACTCATGCTTTACCTTTCGGTGATTCGTGTTCCGAGACCATGTTTGTACATGCTAGGCTCGTCAAGATCAAACCTTAGCTTCCACATGAGCAAATCTGGCTTGCTTCCATTGTATACACTCGCAGAATCTAATACACCCGATCATCACGTGGTGCTTCGAAACAACGAGCTTTAGCAACGGTGCTTACTAAGGATGAACACTTTATAACTTGATATTTTGTGCTAGAGGGATCATCTTATAATGCTACCGTCGCGAACTAAGCAATACAATATGCATAAAAGGATTAACATCACATGCAATTCATAATATGTGATATGATATGGCATTTCTTCTTATGCTTCCGATCTCCATCTTCAAGCACGAACATGATCTCCATCATCATCGGCATGACATCAAGGTCAATGGCGCCGCTTCATGGTTGTCGTCCACCAGCATCAACTATTACAACTACTTTGAATAATAGACACGCAGGTCTTAACGGAATTTAAAAGACAACCATATGGCTCCTGCCGGTTGCCAACTTACAATAAGGAACATTACATACATCATATATAATCACAATCATGGCCATATCACATCACAGCACACCCCTGCAAAATAAAGTTAGACGCCTCTATTTTCTTTGCATATTTTACGTGGTTTGGGGCTTTCAATAAGTGTCGTTCTAACTTACGAACAAGAACCACAACATTGATACTAGTATTGTCAATTACCCGTTGTAAATTGAATCTTCACTATGTTGGGAGAAACGGGCACCCGCAAATTTTCTACCACATGCACACAAACAAGATCATTTGGGGTTTGTTGCATGGAAAACCAAAAAATTCCACCGCATGCACACAAACAAGCCAAAATCTATCTACTAGATTGTAGCAACGAGTCGATTAGAGTACGTACCCTCGAAGATTCCAAAGCGGTTAACGAGAGCAGATTCTCGTGGATGATGTAGTCGTACACTTGCCGATCTCAAGATCGTGTAGACGATCCTTCCGGTGCTGCGTTCCGACAGTGCTTCCGCAGTCGGTCACACGTTCGGTACTCGATGAAGACCTTCCTCTCCCTTGTTCCAGCAGGCAGCGGAGGTTGTAGTTCTCCCCTCGCGATTTCGGCAGCACGACGGCGTGGTGTCGGAAGTAGAGGGAAGATCCCATAGGGCTTCGCCTAAGCCGGTGCGAGTTATGGTGGATCTAGGGTTTCCGACGATCTAGGTTTAGAAGGACGGAGAGGAGGAGGAGGTGTCGAGGGCGTCTAGGGCGACGACGACGGGCCAACGGCGGCGCGAGGCGGCGGCAATGCACGATGGGGAGGGCTTGGTGTTGTGTGCTTTGGGGCAGCCCTCCCCCTCTATTTATGAGAGGGAGGGTGGCTTGGGAGAGGGGAGTTTGAATCCATACCCAAACACAAATTGGATAGAAGGAATAAATCTTTCCTTTTTCCACTAGGAAACTATTGTTCCAGTCTGACTTTTCAAACCTCCCTTTTGACTTTCAATTTAGAGCTTTAATTCTCTCTCGCAAATGCCCAACCAAGTGACCTAGGACATGATCCAATCATTCCACTTACCCATGACACATTCATGGACCATTCTCCTTCCGGTCCGGTGAACCTTCTAGAACCTCTCCGATGAAAACATCAAAATCATTCCCGAACTCCGGAATCAGACTTTCCTTATATGAATCTTATTCTCCGGATCATTCCTGATCTCGTGATATCATGGATCCCATTCGAGACTCTGAACAACATTTGGTCTCCCTACTTACATTCCATATCTACTAAACAACGTCGAATCCTTAAGTGTGTCTCCCTACAATTCGTGAATTATGCGGACATGACCGAGACATTTCTCCGATCAATAACCAATAGAGGAATCCGGAAATTCATATGGCTCCCACATATTTCTACGACTACTTTGCGATCTAATGAACCACTTACATACGATACCAATTTCCCTTTGTCTCGCGATAGTTTACTTATCCGAGGTTTGATCGTCGGTATCTCTGCATACCTAGTTCAACCTCGTTACCGATAAGTACTCTTTTCTTGTTCCCGTGATATGTGATCCCTTGTGATCCAGTCACATGCTTGCAAGATAATTGGATGACATTCCACCCAGAGGGCCCAGAGTATATCTATTTGTCATATGGATGGACAAATCCCACTCTTGATCCATGTGCCTCAACACATACTTTACAAACACTCAATGCCACCTTTATAGCCACCCAGTTACAGTGTGGTGTTTGATGTCATCAAAGCATCCTTCCGGTGATGGTGATTAGCATGATCTCATGGTCGAAGGAATTAGGTTACTATGTATCAGAAAGCTTATAGCAAACGAACTATTGAAATGACTTGATCTTTATGCTACGCTTATCTATATGAGTATGTCCATCACACCATTCTCCTAATGATATGATCTTGTTGTTAATTACATCTCAGTGTTCATGATCGAGAAACCATGATCATCCATTAACCAACAAGCTAGTATTATAAAGAGGCTTTACTAGGGACTCTAATTTAGTTTACAGATCACACAAGTATTAATGTTTCCAGTTAATACTATTATAGCATGAATGTAAACATTTATTATAAACACAAAGATATAATAATAACCACTTTTATTATTGCCTCTAGGGCATATCTCCAACAGTTAGACACCAAAGTTACTTCGTCACACACCAAAGGACCTTTGTCTCACATATAAATTTACTTCGTTGGTTACCAAAGTTGCCTCGTTGGACATGAAAATTGTCTCTTCGATCACCAACATTGCTCAGTCGGGCACAAGTTGCCTCGTCGAGCACC
Source organism: Avena sativa (assembly GCA_916181665.1). Classification (NCBI taxonomy): domain Eukaryota; kingdom Viridiplantae; phylum Streptophyta; class Magnoliopsida; order Poales; family Poaceae; genus Avena; species Avena sativa. Next base: position 445,272,940 of record OV702293.1, on the reverse strand, counting down.
AAAGTTACCTCGCCGGACACCAAAGTTACTTTGGCGAGCATCAAAGTTATTTGGAGGGCACCAAAGTTGAATTGTATTGCACATAAATTATTTCGTTAGGCACAAAAGTTGGTTTATAAGGTATGAAAGTTGCCTCATCGGACACCAAAGTTTCTCTGTCGCGCACTGAAGTTGTCTCGTCAAAATCGAAATTGACTCGTCGAGCATAAAAGTTTCCTCGTCGGGCACCAAATGTAGGGGTTCATAGCATGGAAAACAAAAAATTCTACCGCATGCACACAAACAAGCCAAGATCTATCTACTAGATTGTAGCAACGAGTCGATAGAAGCACTCACCCTCGAAGATTCCAAAGCAGTTAACGAGAGCAGATTCTCGTGGGTGATGTTGTCGCGCACTCGCCGATCTCAAGATCGCGTAGATGATCCTTTTGGTGCTGCGTTCCGGCAGCGCTTCCGCAGTCGGTCACACGTTCGGTACTCGATGAAGACCTTCCTCTCCCTTGTTCCAGCAGGCAGCGGAGGTTGTAGTTCTCCCCTCGTGAATCCGGTAGCACGACGGCGTGGTGTAAGAAGTAGAGGGACGATCCCACAGGGCTTCGCCTAAGCCGGTGCAAGTTATAGTGGATTAGGGTTTCCCGAAAATCTAGGGTTTAGAAAACCGGGAGGAGTAGAAGGTGTCGGCGGCGGCGTGTGGCGGCGGCGCTGGCGGCGACGCGGCGGCGGGTCGGCGGCGGCGGCTCGGGTGGAGAGGGGCTAGGGCTTGTTTGCTTTGGGGCAGCCCTCCCCCTCTATTTATGAGAGAGGGCAACCTTGGGAGGGGTGGGTTTGAATCCAAACCCAAACCCAAGTTGGATTGAGAGAAGGACTTTTTCTTCTCCCACTAGGAAACCATTGTTCGAGTTTGACTTTTCAAACTTCCCGTTTGACTTTCAATTTAGAGCTTTAATTCTCTCTTGCAAATACACACACCAAGTGACCTAGGATATGATCCAATCATTCCATTTACCCATGACACATTCATGGACCATTCTCCTTCCGGATCGGTGAACCTTCTAGAACCTCTCCGATGAAAACATCGGAATCTTTCCTGAACTCCGGAATCGGACTTTTCTTATATGAATCTTATTCTCCGGACCATTCTGGATCTCCTCGTGATATCCCGGATCCTATCCGAGACTTCGAACAATATTCGGTATCCCTACTAACATTCCATATCTACTAAACAACATTGAATCCTTAAGTGTGTCTCCCTACGGTTCGTGAATTATGCGGACATGACCGAGACACTTCTCCGATCAATAACCAATAGAGGAATCTGGAAATTCATATGGCTCCCACATATTTCTATGATTACTTTGTGATGTAATGAACCCCTTACATACGATACCAATTTCCCTTTGTCTCGCGATAGTTTACTTATCTGAGGTTTTGATCGTCGGTATATCTGCATACTTAGTTCAACCTCGTTACCGATAAGTACTCGTTTATCGTTCCCGTGATATGTGATCCCTTGTGATCCAGTAACATGCTTGCAAGCTAATTGGATGATATTCCACCGAGAGGGCCCAGAGTATATCTATCCGTCATATGGATGGACAAATCCCACTCTTGATCCATGTGCCTCAACCCATACTTTCCGAACACTTAATGCCACCTTTATAGCCACCCAGTTACAGTGTGGTGTTTGATGTCATCAAAGCATCCTTCCGGTGATGGTGATTAGCATGATCTCATGGTCGAAGGAATTAGGTTACTATGTATCAGAAAGCTTATAGCAAACGAACTATTGAAATGACTTGATCTTAATGCTACGCTTATCTATAGGAGTATGTCCATCATACCATTCTCCTAATGATATGATCTTGTTGTTAATAATATCTCAATGTTCATGATCGAGAAACCACGATCATCTATTAACCAACAAGCTAGTATTATAAAGAGGCTTTACTAGGGACTCTAATTTAGTTTACAAATCACACAAGTATTAATGTTTTCGGTTAATACTATTATAGCATGAATGTAAATATTTATCATAAACACAAAGATATAATAATAACCACTTTTATTATTGCCTCTAGGGCATATCTCCAACACCAAAGTGGCCTCGGCGAGTACCAACATTGCTTAGTCAGGCACAAGTTCGGAGAAACGCGTCCGGCTCGATCCATCCATGCATCTAATCGGGGGCTCGGTTGCGTTGGCACGGACACGCGCGGACAGCACGGGGTGTCCTGGCTGTTGGCCACCCGGGCCCATATGTAAGAGAGACATTAGTACTTAACGATAGATTTTCATTAGATTAATCCCTCCCAATTACAAAAAGGCCATTCAAACAAATTAGGGGATGCTACTGCTACTGTTGCTGCTACGGCTACTGCTGGAGGAGGATGACGCGATGGATACTCACTACCGTTACCACGGCCACCGTTATCGCGCCCGATGGCCCCGTCGATCGCCGCCCTAGCGGTCCAGATGGCCCGCTACTGGATGCGTTCCAAAAACAGTTGCGAGCATGGTCGTGAGCCGCCGCCTTGCCCTCCACCTTCAGCCGGTCCTCCGCCACCCGGTTTGCCAGGGCCGTGTCCATCTCAGCGTCTCAGTGGTCCCTCGCCTCCTGTTGGGCGAGCAACTCCGCCGGAGCCGGAGCTAGGATCGGAGCACCATTGGGGCCGAAGCACAGCGCCTGCGCTATCTGCATGGGGTCGGCGATCGGTGCCTCCAGCTGGTCCACTGAAAGGGTAATTGCCCCTATGTGTGGTTTTGGTGATTAATTACAATCCCTATGATCTAATGTTTTCACTGAGTTTTATATGAAGGAATATTCCATAGGTCATGCTTATAGTCCATGTGTTGGATTCAAGTATGGATGCCATGAAGATAAAAATATACCTTGAGTATTGGCATCAAAATCATCGAGTTTAAGAGAAGAATATGATATGATCAAGATCTTGAGAGTGTGATCTCAATAGAAGAATTGAAGATATGACTCTAAGTCGGTGTCATGATAGCCTCATTAGTTGAGATATGGTCGACTAAGATTTAGAGCATGTAATCAAACGAAGAGTTCTTTATGTAACTCAAGATATTGAGATGGAGCACAATAAGATACTTGGTTGACCAATACAAAGAGTGGAGAGTGATTTCAAGGTGGTCAACACATGAAGCATAAAGAATGTACCACATGGTCTCGTGGTATGGTAAGCCTTGTCAATTATGCATCATAAACTAACTCATTATATATGTGTAGCATCCCAATTGTCTAACAATTGCAATGCTGCTAGCCTAGTCTATATAATGGCTACTTCATATATATAATTGTTGCATCATAATTATATCATGCTCATGTCATCATGCCACCTTGCATTTGAGCATCATATAAGACCCTTTTTGTTTTGGTTCTTCTCTCATATGCATTAATAATTGTATTTGCCTCTTGATATTGTATTTGGTTATTGATATATTGTTTAATGCCCAAGTTGAGTTGGGGGCATATCTTTTATTTAACTCCACCACCTTTCTTGTCATCACCCCATCATTCCACCATTCCACCATATATGAGCGTTGCAATTTATTTGGTTTTACCTCTAGCTCATGTGGGTTGGGATGGATCCAATTCTTTCTCCACATGCTCTCATATATGCACCATATTGTTTCCACAAATTGGTTTATGAGAGCCACATGGCCACCTTTGCATGCCTTGTGAGTGGAACCCTATTTCTAGCTTCCATATGTGTTGTTTTGGGGTTATCATCATGTTGGGATATTTTGTGGGCTTATTAAATACCTAGTGGCATATACACACTAGCAAGTCCCATTGTATTTCAAATATGGCCATCACCAACTACTCCACATGGGGCATCCTTCCACTCCTTCTAGTTTGGCTCTTTCCATATTTTTGGAATGCATAGATATAAATGCTATAGATATTTATGTTGTTTTCACAAGATGAAACCTAGCATTAATATTATGCATGGGCCATGCAACCATCTCCATATTTTTGCCCTCCTTGGTTTTTATTTGGTCTTTTGAGTGGATCATCTTCCACCCTACCTCATCTTCATCTTCCTCTCTCTAATCCTCATCTTCCCCTCCCTTTTCACTTCCATTTAAGCATGGTCAAGTGGATCTTTTCTAAAACCCAAACCCCACACTTTTCCCACCTATTCTTGCTTGATCTAGTTTGGAGCATGCAAGCAACTAAAAAACCTAAGCCATCTACTCCCTCTACCTCTCCCCCTAATCCTCTATCTAAGGTCCTACCCTAATCACCTACACCTCTACCACCATCTTACACATAAGCTAAACCCTAAACCTACCTCACCCTCTCCTCTTCATCTATGCCGAGCCTCACCCTGCAGGACCCACCTGTCCATCCTCTCTCCCTGGCCACACCCCAGCTACCTACCCTCCCCAACCCTAGTACCAAACCCTAACCGAGGCTCCCCAACCTAGCCCGAGCCTCCTCTCTCTCTCTCTAGCTTTCTCTCCCTGCCTCAGTAGCCCCACCCCGAGCTCCCCTCACCCGCCTGGCCCACCTGCAGCCACTCCCCCATGCCTACCTGCCCAGCCCGAGCCTGCCTAGCACGTGAAGAAGGAGAAAAAGTGGCCGACGCCACCTTTCCCCTCCACCACGCCATCTACCCTCCCTCTCTCCGTTCCTATCTACTCCCACCTCTCTGCCTCGCCCAGATCCATCCCCAGAACTCCCCAGGGTCGTGACCATCTACTCCGTCCTCCCCATCTATCCCTACCACCTCCGATCCCATCGCCGGCCACCGTCGGCCTCCATCTCCCCTACTCATACCAGCCGGTGGCGTGGCGCTCAAGGCTGTCGAGGAAGCCGAGGAGGTTCCCCTGCATCGTCCTGTACACGCCGTCGAGGAGGAGGAGGACCAGAGCCACCAGGCCGACGCCGCTCCGACGCGAAACCCTAGCTCCGCCGGCCTCTGCCTCACCGCCGATCGTCGACTCCTCTGCCCGATCCGACGCCACCGACAGCCCCACGGTGAGCCGCTGACCACCCTAGACATGTCCCTGTCCAGCGTTGCTTCCCAGTTGCGCCGTTCGTTTCGTCGAACGCCCAGCGTGCGCCGCCGCTCGCGCTGTCTGCACGATCTCCGCGCCGTGTAGAGCCTCACCTAGCTGTGTGATGCCTCCCTGACAACAACCCCAGCCCACCGCGCTGGCTAGCCCCGCAGCGCATGCACCCGCGACCCGTGTTCGAATCCTGTGCGCCGCGCCGTCCGCTGTCGCGCACCGATCGGTCGTCAGAGAGCAGAGGAAGATCCACAGTGTCGCGCACCCGTTTTGCAGATAGCCCCCTGTATCTTTTTCTGCTTAACCCGCGGACCAGCCTACCCCACTGTTAGCCTCTCTGATCGTTTTGCAAAAACACCCCCGCAGCTTTATGCCCTTAACCCGCACTCCCACGGATGACCCACGTGTCGCGTCCCCGCTGGCGCGCCCGCGTGTGGACCTGCGAGATCGCCGGCCCCACCTGTCATTCTCAGAGTCTAGACTAGCTCGCGGTGAGAAAAAACATTTCTGAGCGCGTGTTGTCCTAGTCAGCAGTGAGCCCCACCCGTCAGCGTCTGGGTCTGTATCTGTCTGAGTAACAAAAGTATTTCTGTATTTCTGTTTAAATTCAAACTTTTTTAAATTAATTTAAATTCAAATTTCAAATCTGTTTTAAAATAACTTTTAAAATATAAATCCAAATAATACAAATAATATATGTTTTGAAATCAGAAAAATGTGAGGAATTAAAATATGCCATTCAAAATATATTTTGGACACTTTATTTTTTTAAGTTGATTAAAATTACAATAAAATGCCCTTTTCCTTAATTAATTAATAACTTTTGTTTTATAACTCCAAATTTGACAAATAATATGTCTAAAATGATTAGCTCGACGAGACCTTTCTGTTTATGCATTCCATGTTCTGTTTTGCAGCATGCATCATATAAATATAAAGATTACAGCAACTTAATTGAGTATAAAATATGATTAAAACTCAATAAAAGGCTTTATTCTTGTATTCCACACCTCACCCATGCCATGCTACTTTATTGCCATGCAAATTGTGCATCATTCATCATGGCATGATTGTTTGCTTGTCGCATTTTATTCATATGCTTGTGCACTTTATTTATGTTGGCCCTTGTTTGTTTGGTTCTTCTTCGAATAGACGCTGAGCAGGGGATATATCAAGATACCCAGGAGCACTACCCAGATCCTTCTCTCGCTTCAACTGAGCTGCCAGGCAAGCACTACCACATGCTTTCATACATACAGTACCTATTGCCTCTATCTTATTCTTGCATCATTGAGTCGCGATTGCATTAATCTGAATCCCAAGTATTGCATAGCCTTTACTTTTAAACCCCACCGAAGCTTGTTCCTCCATCCCATGAGCCATTACTATAGGAGTTGTTTGAGCCATGCGAGTCGTAGAACAACATGTGTAGGGTATGTGAGTGTCTGATGGATAACGAGGTACCTATACTGAAGGGTTTCGCAGCATAGTAAATCAAAAATTTCTACGGAAGCGAACAGAGGGAAAGCCAAGATCTAATCTAGGAGATGCAAACAACGAGAGAGATTGGATTAGATCTTCATACCCTTGAAGATTCGCACAGCGGAACGTTCGTCGGAACGTGGGTGATGTAGTCGTACTCGCTTCTCCTCCTCGCGATCCGATCCGATCTAGCACCACAAGTGGCGGTGCCTCCGTGAGATGCACACGTGCAGCACCTCGACGTCTCCTCCTTCCTCGGACCAGCGAGTATGGTGGAGAGATGGATTGGATCTACAGCACGACGGCGTGGTGTATATGGTGGAGAATTTCTGCAGTAGGGCTTCGCCTACAAACAGTCGGGAGGGAGAGTGGAAGGGCAGCAGGGCAACTAGGGTTGGAGGAAGGTGTGTGGGGAGGGGGCGCACCAACCCTATATATATAGAGGGGGGTGCGGCCAGCCCTTGCCTCTCCTCCAAGCCTATCTCTAGTTTAAACAATTTAAACTCTCCCTTATCTAGAAATTCTATCTCTAGTTTAAACGAGTTTAAACTTATCTAGAATCAGCTGGGCCCTATGGGGCCTTGTGCCCCTGGCCCAATGCGGCCAGGACACTCCCTCATAGTCCCATGCCCCCTACCGGAAGGTGGGACCATGTTGGCCCCCTTCCGGAAGGTTCTAGAAGCTTCCGGTACAATACCGATTAATCCGGAACAATTCCGAACTCCAAAAACTGCACTGCCTTATATGAATCTTATTCTCCGGACCATTCCGGAACCTCTCGTGATATCCCGGATCCCATCCGAGACTCCGAACAAAAATTCATAAACCAATTATCCAATCTATCCTAGCGTCGAGACACGTTAAGTGTGTGACCCTGCGGGTTCGAGAATATGCAGACATGATCTTCTATCAATAATCAACAGCGGGGTCTGGGCACCCATATTGACTCCCACACATTCATCGATGATCATATCGGATGAACCACGATGCCAGGATTCAATCAATCCCATATATATATTCCCTTCGCCTCGCGATATTTTACTTGCCCGAGATTCGATCGTCGGTATCGTCATACCTAGTTCAATCTCGTTCACAGCAAGTACTTTACTCGTTCCGTAATCCAATATCACTTTGTGATTAACTCCTTAACCACATGCTTGCAAGCGGTGTTGATATCGATTACCGAGTGGGCCCGAAGTATATCTCTCCGACTTGGGAGGGACAAATCCCATCTCGATACATACAACCCAACAAATACTTTCCGATCACCTGAGAGACACCTTTATGATCACCCTCTCATAGGATGACGTTTGATGATCTCAAAGCTTTCTTCCGATACCAGGGAGTTGTATTATCTCATGGTCTAAGGAATACAATATTTGACATAGGAAAAGCTTCGCAAAGATGAACACAATGACACGATCTAATTGCTTCGCTTAGTTTGGGTCTGTCCATCATATCATTCTCCCAATGATATGATCTCACTATCAATTGACAACTCATGTCTATGGTTAGGAAACCTTAACCATCATTGATCAATGAGCTAGTCCATAGAGGCGTACTAGGGACACGGTGTTGTTCACAAACCACACAAGTATTAATGTTTCCGCTTAATACAATTCTAGCATGGAATATAAACTTTATCATGAACAAGAATTATAATAATAACATCTTTATTATTGCCTCTAGGGCATAATTCCAACAGTCTCCCACTTGCACTAGAGTCAATAATCTAGTTTACATTTGGCAACAATCTTACACCCATGGCACTGAGGTGCTGATCATGTTTTACACGTGGAAGAGGTTTAGTCAATGGATCTGCGACATTTAGATCTGTATGTACTTTGCTGATCTTCAGATCTCCATCTGCTATATAATCTCGGATTATATGAAACTTGCGGTTGATATGCTTGGTCTTTGGATGATATCTTGGTTCCTTAGCGAGTGCTATGGCGCCAGTGTTGTCACACAATATCTCCAGCGGGTCCAATGCACTTGGAACCACGCCAAGCTCAGTGATGAAGTTTCTGATCCAAACTCCTTCACTTGACGCTTCTGCAGCAGCCATGTATTCCACTTCTACTGTAGATCCCGCGACCACGCTTTGCTTGCAGCTTCTCCAGCTCATAGCTCCTCCATTCAAAATATACATGTATCCTGTCTGAGATTTAGCATCATCCTTGTCGGTGTCGAAACTAGCATCGACGTAACCTTTTACGACGAGTTGTTCATCACCCCCATAGACTAAGAACATTTCTTTAGTCCTATTTAGGTACCTTAGGATGTTCTTCACGGCTGTCCAGTGTTCCACTCCTGGATCACTTTGATATCTGCTCGTCAAACTAAGAGCATTGGACACATCCGGTCTAGTACACAGCATGGCATACATGATGGAACCTATGGCCGAGGCATAAGGCACTTTGCTCATAGCTTCCCTATCATTTACCGTAGCTGGACACTGAGCCTTGCTCAATATCTTACCTGACAACATAGGCACTGAACCTTTCAATGCCTTATCCATCCGGAACCTTTTCAGAACTTTGTCTAGGTATGTACTCTGGCTTAAAGCTATCAGGCGTCTTTGTCTATCTCTATAGATTTTGATGCCCAATATATAAGTAGCTTCACCTAGGTCTTTCATTGAAAAACACTTGTTCAAATAACTCTTCACATCGTTAAGCATGTCGATGTCATTTCCAATAATCAATATGTCATCCACATATAGTACCAGAAACGTCACCGAGCTCCCACTCACTTTCTTGTAGATGCAAGCTTCGTAGCAATTTGGAACAAATCCAAAGCTCTTGATCACTTGATCAAAACGAAGGTTCCAACTCCGAGATGCTTGCTTCAGTCCATAAATGGAACGCTGAAGTTTGCATACTTTATCAGCATCCTTAGGATCGACAAAACCTTCGGGTTGCATCATATACAACTCTTCATCAATGTTGCCATTGAGGAAAACAGTCTTGACATCCATTTGCCATATTTCATAATCATGAAACGCAGCAATTGCTAATAAAATCCGAATGGACTTAAACATCGCTACGGGAGAGAAAGTCTCATCGTAGTCAACACCTTGAACTTGTCGAAAACCTTTCGCAACAAGCCGTGCTTTATAGACGGTAACATTACCATCCGCGTCCGTTTTCTTCTTGAAGATCCATTTGCACTCAACGGCCTTTCGGTCGCTAGGAGGGTCCACCAAAGTCCATACTTGGTTTTCGCTCATGGATCCCAATTCGGATTTCATGGCTTCTAGCCATTTCTCAGAGTCTGGGCTCATCATCGCTTCCTCATAGTTCATAGGTTCGCTGTCTTCTACTAACAAGACAGTCAAGACAGGGTTGCCGTACCACTCAGGAGGGGCACGCGACCTTGTCGACCTGCGACGTTCAGTAGCAGCATCGTCCGAAGCTTCATGATCCTTGTCATTAGCTTCCTCTATTGTTGGTGCAGGCGGCACTGGAACAATTTCAGGTGCTGCGCTACTCTCCAATTCAAGAGAAGGTTCAATAACCTCGTCTAGCTCTACTTTCCTCCCACTCACTTCTTTCGAGAGAAACTCCTTCTCAAGAAAGGAACCGTTCTTTGTGACAAACACTTTGCCTTCGGTTCTGTGATAGAAGGTATACCCAATAGTTTCCTTAGGGTATCCTATGAAGACGCATTTCTCCGCTTTGGGTTCGAGCTTGTCCGGCATCAACTTCTTGACGTAAGCTTCGCATCCCCAAACTTTAAGAAACGACAACTTAGGTTTAGCACCAAACCACAGTTCATACGGTGTCGTCTCAACGGATTTACATGGAGCCCTATTTAAAGTGAATGCAGCGGTTTCTAATGCATAACCCCAAAATGATAACGGCAAATCAGTAAGAGACATCATCGATCAGACCATATCTAATAGGGTTCGATTCCGGCGTTCAGACGCACCATTGCGCTGTGGTGTTCCAGGTGGCGTGAGTTGTGAAACGATTCCACTTGCTTTGAGATGTGTGAGAAAATCATAACTCAAATATTCGCCCCCACGATCGGATCGTAGAAACTTAATCTTTCTGTTACGATGGTTCTCCACTTCATTCTGAAATTCTTTGAACTTTTCAAACGTTTCAGATTTATGTTTCATTAAATATATATACCCATATCTACTTAAGTCATCGGTAAAAGTGAGAAAATAGCGATATCCACCGCGCATCGAAACACTCATCGGTCCGCATACATCGGTATGTATGATTTCCAATAAGTCCGTTGCTCGCTCCATCATACCGGAGAACGGGGTTTTGATCATCTTGCCCATGAGGCATGGTTCGCATGTGTCAAATGATTCAAAATCAAGAGACTCCAAAAGTCCATCGGAATGGAGTTTCTTCATGCGCTTTACACCAATATGACCTAGACGACAGTGCCACAAATAAGTAGTATTATCACTATCTACTTTGCATCTCTTAGCCTCAATGTTATGGATGTGTGTTTCATCCCTTTCGAGATTTAGAAGAAATAAACCACTCACAAGAGGTGCATGACCATAAAAGATGTTACTCATATAAATAGAACAACCATTATTCTCCGATTTAAATGAATAACCGTCTTGCAATAAACACGATCCAGAAATAATGTTCATGCTCAACGCAGGCACATAATAACATTTATTAAGGTTTAAAACTAATCCCGAAGGTAAAACTAAGGAGAGCGTGCCGACGGCCATCACATCAACTCTTGATCCGTTGCCAACGCGCATCGTCACCTCATCCCTCGCAAGCCGCCGTCTATTCCGTAGCTCCTGTTTCGAGTTACAAATATTAGCAACTGAACCGGTATCAAATACCCAGGCACTACAACGAGGGCTAGTAAGGAAAACATCAATAACATGTATATCAAATATACCTTTGATGGTGCCAGCCTTCTTGTCCGCTAAGTACTTCGGACAGTTGCGCTTCCAGTGACCCTTGTCCTTGCAATAGAAGCACTCAGTGTCCGGCTTAGGACCAGACCTGAGCTTCTTCTCAGCAGGGGCAACGCGCTTGCCGCCGCCTTTCTTGAAGGGCTTCTTTGCACCTTTACCTTTCTTAAAGGAGGGCTTGTTGACCATCAACACATGATTATTCTTTTTGATGTTCACCTCCGCTACTTTCATCTTAGCAAAGAGCTCAGTGATCATATCAGTGGAACCAATCTGATTGTGATCAACTACAAAACTTTTGTAGCTAGGAGTGTCAATCTTGAGCTCCTCTGGAATCTTGCAGTCCAGTTGCTCAAGGCGTTGAGTGTAGCCCGTCATCTCAATGGCGTGCTCACTAACGGAACTCCCTTCCTCCATCTTGTAGTTAAAGAATTTCTTAGAGATCTCATATCTCTCAGAACGGGCTTGAGTCTGAAACATGTTTTTCAGCTCCTCGAGAATCTCAAAGGGCCCGGCGAACTCCTCAAAACGATTTTGAAGATCCGATTCCAGAGCATACAACATGGCGATCTTAATCAAATCATAATCATCCTTGCGCGACTGATAAACAGCTTTTTCATCAGCCGGCGCATCTATAGCAGGGGCGTCACCTAGCGCTTTCTCAAGGACATAGTCCTTTTGTCCGCCAGCGAGAATGATTCTCAGAATGCGGAACCATTTGGTGAAGTTAGACCCATTGTTTCTAAGCTTTTCTATCTCAGCAAAAACGTTGAAGTTGAAGTTGGACTTGGCCATGTGATCTACAGTATTTGCAAGTACAATTTAGACTATGTTCATGATAAATAGTTCAACTTAATCAAATTACTAGATGAACTCCCACTAAATTCAACATCCCTCAAGTTGTTTAGTGAACACGATCCAAATTCACCACACATAATCCGATCATCACGAGAAGAGATGTGGTTTCAATGGTGGACAACGAAGTGTCGATCATATCATCCATATGACTCATGCTTAACCTTTTGGTTCTTGTGTTCCGAGGCCATGTCTGTACATGCTAGGCTCGTCAAGCTAGACCCAAGTATTTCCGCGTGTGCAAAACTGGCTTGCACCCGTTGTATGTGAGCATAGAGTCTATAGCACCCGATCATCACGTGATGCTTGGACACGACGAACTTTCGCAACGGTGCATACTTGGGGAGAACACAGTTTTTATCTTGATCTTTAAGTGAGGAATCATCTTATAATGCTACCGTCGCGATCTAAGCATAATAAGATACATAAAAGGATAAACATCACATGCATATAACTTTATGTGACATGGTATAGCCAATCTTCACGCAATGATCTCCATCTTGTGCGTTCCGGCATGATCTCCATCACTCCACCATGATTGCCTCCACCACGAATAGCAACTACAACTATTGCTAACTACTTAGCGATAAAGTAAAGCTATTACATGGCGTATAAGAAGTTGACTCGCAGGTCATACACAATTATAAAGACAACAATATGGCTCCTGCCGGTTGTGTACTCATCGACATGCAAGTCGTGAAACATTACAAAACATGATCATCGCATACATTATACACATCACATCTTGGGCCATACCATATCACAGAAAACACTCCCTGCAAAAACAAGTTAGACGCCTCTACTTTGTTGTTGCATGTTTTACGTGGCTTATGGGAGCAGATGCTAAGAACGATTCTTACCTACGGAAAGCCACAACAGTGATATTATGGTTGCCAAACTCCGGTGTTAATCCCATGATCACTATAGTGAGAGAAACTGACATCCACCAGCCGCATGTGTGGAACAAGCCACACGTCAAGTGCGGAGCCGGTCTCGCGAACGACGTCGCGTAAGGTTGGCCTGGACCGCTTCAATCTCACTATGCCGCGTCATAAGAAGAACACAAACAAGAGGCTTGCAACAGAAAACATCAACGCCCGCAACAACCATGTTGCGTTCTACTCGTAAATCACATCTACGCATAGATCTAGCTCTGATACCACTGAAGGGTTTCGCAGCATAGTAAATCAAAATTTTCTACGAAAGCGAACAGAGGGAAAGCCAAGATCTAATCTAGGAGATGCAAACAACGAGATAGATTGGATTAGATCTTCATACCCTTGAAGATTCGCACAGCGGAACGTTCGTCGGAACGTGGGTGATGTAGTCGTACTCGCTTCTCCTCCTCGCGATCCGATCCGATCTAGCACCACAAGTGGCGGTGCCTCCGTGAGATGCACACGTGCAGCACCTCGATGTCTCCTCCTTCCTCGGACCAGCGAGTATGGTGGAGAGATGGATTGGATCTACAGCACGACGGCGTGGTGTATATGGTGGAGAATTTCTGCAGCAGGGCTTCGCCAACAAACAGTCGGGAGGGAGAGTGGAAGGGCAGCAGGGCAACTAGGGTTGGAGGAAGGTGTGTGGGGAGGGGGCGCACCAGCCCTCTATATATAGAGGGGGGGGTGCGGCCAGCCCTTGCCTCTCCTCCAAGCCTATCTCTAGTTTAAACAATTTAAACTCTCCCTTATCTAGAAATTCTATCTCTAGTTTAAACGAGTTTAAACTTATCTAGAATCGGCTGGGCCCTATGGGGCCTTGTGCCCCTGGCCCAATGCGGCCAGGACACTCCCTCATAGGCCCATGCCCCCTCCCGGAAGGTGGGACCACGTTGGCCCCTTCCGGAAGGTTCTAGAAGCTTCCGGTACAATACCGATTAATCCGGAACAATTCCGAACTCCAAAAACTGCACTGCCTTATATGAATCTTATTCTCCGGACCATTCCGAAACCTCTCGTGATATCCTGGATCCCATCCGAGACTCCGAACAAAAATTCATAAACCAATTATCCAATCTATCCTAGCGTCGAGACACGTTAAGTGTGTGACCCTGCGGGTTCGAGAATATGCAGACATGATCTTCTATCAATAATCAACAGCGGGGTCTGGGCACCCATATTGACTCCCACACATTCATCGATGATCATATTGGATGAACCACGATGCCAGGATTCAATCAATCCCATATATATATTCCCTTCGCCTCGCGATATTTTACTTGCCCGAGATTCGATCGTCGGTATCGTCATACCTAGTTCAATCTCGTTCATAGCAAGTACTTTACTCGTTCCGTAATCCAATATCACTTTGTGATTAACTCCTTAACCACATGCTTGCAAGCGGTGTTGATATCGATTACCGAGTGGGCCCGAAGTATATCTCTCCGACTTGGGAGGGACAAATCCCATCTCGATACATACAACCCAACAGATACTTTCCGATCACCTGAGAGACACCTTTATGATCACCCTCTCATAGGATGACATTTGATGATCTCAAAGCTTTCTTCCGATACCAGGGAGTTGTATTATATCATGGTCTAAGGAATACAATATTTGACATAGGAAAAGCTTTGCAAAGATGAACACAATGACACGATCTAATTGCTTCGCTTAGTTTGGGTCTGTCCATCATATCATTCTCCCAATGATATGATCTCAGTATCAATTGACAACTCATGTCTATGGTTAGGAAACCTTAACCATCATTGATCAATGAGCTAGTCCATAGAGGCGTACTAGGGACACGGTGTTGTTCACAAACCACACAAGTATTAATGTTTCCGCTTAATACAATTCTAGCATGGAATATAAACTTTATCATGAACAAGAATTATAATAATAACATCTTTATTATTGCCTCTAGGGCATAATTCCAACATATACAACTTAATCTAAGTAGTAATGGGATAACTAATGAAAGTGGCATCGGTGAGCCATATTTGCTATTTGGTTTTTCAGGCTCACTTGTGTCCCGTAGGACCCCGAGTACTTGATTCCTGTTCCTTGAATATTCGCGCTATCCACATCCGGGAGGCTTATGAACCCCCTGAGCCAGAGCTTGATTCATTCTTATTTCTTGGGGCCACAAACTAGTTTGAGGTTTTATTTACTATCCTGTACTTATGCCATGCTTTACTGCTTTATTTAAAATTGTGCGAGGTACTGCACCTGTACTGTTTAGGGCCGTGACACGTTTTCGCTGTATCGACAAGCCCAGTCACACTTTCGGGTTCCCAGTCGTTTACAGCCGTCCACACAAACCTTGAGTCCGTCTCGTAGCCGGCCAGCTTCGTTGCGGGTAGCTTAATGGGGTGGCCCCCTGAAATATTTCTGAATCCTGTGATCGCTTTGTCGTGACTGCCTCGTTGGGTTTTGATTTGGTTTTTCCGAGGTTGATCGAGTGTGTGTTGCTATTTGTGCACCCCTGCAGGGTAAAACTTTCTGAAAGCCGTGTCCGCGGTTATGGACGACTTGGAGCACAGTTTCTCGATCATAGACAAGCATAACTAAAGTACCGCTTTTAATTTGACTAAGTACCTGACTAGTAAATAGTGCAACACTCATGGAATGGATAATAAAACTGCCAACGGATGGGGGGTTGTTCGTCCGCTTCCTCGTCGGTAAGCGAGGAGGAGGATGGATCTGTTGATATTACTGTTATAACTGTTGTTACTAATTCACGGACATCCGTCTATCTATGGTTAGGCGGATGGTTAGCGAGTATCTATAGAACTGTTAGGGTTTATCTTTTGCTGAAATTGCGTCACCCCAGGTTGTGTCCCCTTTAGAGGCATAAAGACTTGCTGAGTACCCCTAGGGTCTCACACGATAAATTGTTTGATTCAGATGAACAGGTAAACTCGCAAGATGGATACTGGGTGGAGGAGACGGACGATGTGGGCAACGATCATTCGGTGTAGAGATTCCAGGAACGGGGATCCGTGAGATCTATGGGCGGGATGTGTTTATTTATGGGGCATCTTATGCCGATTTTCTTCTTATCCGTACTCGGATCTTGTTTTCCGCTTCCGCCTGATACTCTGATGTTTGATGTATGAGGAGATATCCTAAACTATTATATCTATCTAGGATATTTGGATCTTGCCGTATGGCGTTGCTATATTTCCTTTCTTTTTAGATGGAATGACTCTGAGGACCATTGTATGGTGGCTTGCATACATACTCATTTGTGTATGTAGTTAATCCCTTCGCCTGCCGATTACGCCGCCCGTTCTTGTCCCGATGTTTGGAAATGGTTAGGACGGCCGAAAGGTCTACCTGTGAGTGGCATTTGGGCCCCACCGTACTATTTTAACCATTTCCGCTCATCCAGGCTTGCAACTAGGAGCGTAATTCACCGAGGTAGTTATAATATGTACCTTTGCGTTTTCTATATGGGATAGGTATCCTTCCATGGGCATGCTTCAAAATTGAAGATATTATATAGCCCATGAGAGGATGACATCAAGTGATGATCGTCATCAAGGTTGGGAAGGGAAAGTTCAAGATAAGCATCTCAAGAAGATCATTTGTTTGAAGCTTGCCGTCCATATTGGTGATAATAGACATGTGAAGACATGTATTAATGAAGTTATCCCATAGTGGTGTATGGTGGAGCAAATTAGGAGTCTTCATGAAGCAACAATGATCAAGTGTTGCATTCCGACTTGGGTGGAGCTTGAAGCATTATCATCAAGATCAAGCGGGATGTGCAAGGCAAAGGTATGGACTTTCTACGTTTTCCTTTTACCGGTCTCAAGGTGGTCGTTGGGAGTCCGGATTATACGATAGATAGCCGCACTATCAAGAGGATCTTTCGGTTGGGTAACTTGATCACATTGTCATAGGAAGATCAATTATTTGCATACTTTGCATACTTTGCATCTTCCTATTTTGTTGTTTCTTGGTGTTTCTCCATGTGAGGTTCTTTATCTTGTTTCTAGTTCTTCAACAATCCCAAGTTCATCGAAAACGGAATTCATATGCATCTTCTATGGCATTTTCGAGTTTGAAGGTTTTATCGGTTCTTACTTAGAGAGGCTTCTTACCTTTCTTCATTTGGTTCTATCTTCCTTTGTTGGGATATGATGTTTCTCTGCACAATCTTGTACAGATTGTTGTCCTCGTAAAATGTAGAGGTCCCAACCTTTAATAAGGTAGAGATCCCTGTGTTTACAATGCTAGTCCCTAGATCAATAGCTAGCATCCACAATTAAGATGTAATATCAAGAAACAAAGGTCATAATACAACTTTATAACCAGGAATAAAAAAAATTATTACATCTTACATAACTCATTTGGCTATCTCATTACAATGCAGCAGAGTATAATAATAGCATGGGGTCCTTCATCTTCAAAGTGCCACAGGCAATCATGTTGGTTGTAGACTTGTAATCCTAATCAACACACTTCACTAACATCACACAAAGCTGCAACATATTAAGTTACAGCCACAAGGGTCAATACATTTGAATTGTATTGGCAAGTGATACCATGGTAATATGGTGGATTTTATCATCTATATGCATTTGGCTAAGTGGAGCTTAGGCTTGCTTTGCTCAAAATAGATTTTCCTTATCATTTGAAAACACTAAGTTTTTTGCTTGACAAAATCACCCAAGGCATCTCCCAATAGAAATTGGTGATCCTTCAACTCTTGTTCAACCACAAAGTTTTAACTTAGAAATTGGTATGAGGAGATTCTTGATAGCTTCCATGTCTTGATTCTCAAATTGTCCTTTACCAGGGAAATGGCTAAGTACTTAGATTTTACACTCTGCAGAGGTGGTGCACTTTCCCCACAAGACCTGGTTTCACCAAGACAAGATCTTTCAGAAGCCTTCCCTTAGACCAGAATGGACGCGTTCCAACATATCATCCCCTACCACCAACTGTCCATTTGGCTAAGTTATTGCGACCTATATGATCCAGGCGGAGCCCATAATGCCAAGTGGCTGCACTTGAAGCTTCTCAACATTTGACATCTCAAATCTCTTTGTTCCTGGGTGGCCATCCACAAGTGAGATACACAAGTTAAACCATAGAAATGGGCCTTGTGTAACCACTCAACACAAACCATTCCTTCCATTCCACCCAGGTGATTCATTCACTTAGTTGTTTTATTAAACAAAACACAAGTCCTTGACTTAGAAATATTTCATAGTATGAATATAATCCACCCTTGTTTTCTACTAGCTAAGCTAAGCATGATAGTAGTAGGAATCTTAACTTAGGAAATTTCTACTAAGGTTTCATCTACTAGGATTTCCCATGGCATAGTTTATACTTAGCAAAAATTCCATGCAAGTCCTACTTAGAAATATCACTAATGCATAGTGAAAATAATGGGACAAAAGTATGAAGCATCACTTGCCTTTTGGTAGATAATATAAGTTCACCCCTTGATCTTGCAATATTCACACTCTTCAAATCACTACAATTCAATCAAGCAAGCAAGAATTCAATCTACCATTCAAGCAAACATCACATAAAATAATAAAAACAAAGCAATGCATGCAAGCATGCTAAAGATTGTTTTATTTGGAAAAGTGGTTTTTAATAGGTTGTAAACATTCCAAAACACCTATTGGTCATTTTATAAAAGTGGCAAAACCATTTGCAAAAGATTTTACCTATAAACCATTTTTAAACCAAATCAATATTTTATGTGGTTGAAAATGCTTTTTAGCAAGGTAATAATCTATAGGGTTTATCAAAATATATTTTTAAATCATAAAACCTTGTGTTTAGGGTCAGAGAGTTTAAATCAAAACATTTCCCAAAAGGGTTTCTTCCAAAAGCATTTTTAATATATAAACATTATTTTTATTTAACTAGAAATGTTCTAAATCAAAGATTTATTCTTTTGCTTCACAAAATATGTTTTTGAAACCACAAGTTGGTTTAGATGGTCAGTAGGTTCAAACAATCCATTTGCCCGAAGGTTTTATCACAAAAATAATTTTAGAAAGAATTTCATATTCAAATTATGCCTACACAAGTTTCTGCAAAAACAACCATTTTACCAGAAGAAATTTACTAAACAAAGTGAATGGTTAGAAAGTACTTGTCTTGCTGATTCCATTGATATAAAATTTACAAAATTTGGACGCGTGGATCAAAAGTTATGAATTATGCAAGTTTAAACCTCTATTAGAATAGTTTCTGTTTTTAAAACAACTAGCAAAATGCCCGCGCGTTGCGACGGAAGAAGTTAGTCCGTGTTGTACCGGTGGTGAGTTGAATATTTCCTTTTTCCAAACCTCCTCCTCCTCTTTTTTAACCTCTTTTTTAACGTGCTTCCCTTTCATATCCTTGTAAAATGTGCGCCGCCATCATGTTGGACGGTCGCTCCTGCCGCATGCTCTAACCACCAGGATTTAGCGTTTGCTCATGCGCCGGTCCCGACAGCATGCCGAGATCAATCCCGGTCAGCCCCACCGCCTAGCCAGCCGCCGATAACGGCCTACTCATGTGCAACGCCTTCACTTTCGCGGGATTAGGGCCTCCCAGCGGAAGCCACAGGGTGGAGCAGTTCAACATCAACATACCGAGCCTAGTCAGGCGGCACAAACCATTATTTGACTATAAAAGGGATATACATAAGCAATGGCAAGTAATACATGATTTTATGAGAGGGTAAAAAGGGAAAAAAAGTGTTGAAACACAAGAAACAATCCTTCCTTAAAATGTCCTTGCGTCACATATGACGCAAGAAAGGCTAGTATTTTTATCGGATATTGCTATACAGCCACCGCGTTCCCTTAATTAGATTTTTAGCCCAAATTCATCTTGTCTATGCACAAGGTCGTATTTTGTTTGTGATTCAATCGAGTCGAGCTCTCCACCTAGTACTTACTCTGCAGTTGGTCGCGCTTGTCCCTTTTTCCGCTCTTTCATTGGAGGCATATGAGTTAGGGGTGGGTACTATGGATGGAAGCATAGCGCGTATCGACGGTTCTTGACCGGCTCGCTCGCCAGCGTACCCCTTGACCTTCGCCAATGCTGCTCCTTCCTCTGCATGGCTCGACCCTCCTTGGCATGCTAGAAGCGATGGTGTTGGCCTGCAGCACGCTGCCTCCGCGCTTGCTTCTGCAGCGGGAAATTTGTCCTCATCACCGCCACCGCGCTACGAGCTCTGTCACACCCATTCCTATCATGGGATCCATATTTTTGTTGTTACGGGTACAATATCTATTTAATCATGATGCAATTTGCTGGTATCGTGTAAGAAAGGTTCAATTTAAGGTGGTAGATTTTTTACTAAATTTTTAAGGTGGGACTAAAAGCCAAACTAAAAGTCACCGAAACAACGGTTTGGGCTTAAAGAACCCTCGTCACCATGGGCCGTGACGTACTGGGCCAGGATTTGCAATCAAGATAAGCACGTACAAAGACGGAAGGCCGAACTTGACTTGATATTTCTGGCCGGTTTTTATCGATCGATCGCGTGAGATGAGGTGAGTGGCACTGTACGTATTATGTGATTTAATGGGAGGTAAAACTGTCTATAAAAAAGTTGGAATATAATGTACACCTTTTTCTTACTTTTTGTTTCTATACATGTTTCGAATTCGAATCCCACATGATTAAATTCCTCTTTCTCTTCTCTCCCAGCTAGGCTGTTGTACTAATACTAAAAAATCTTGGCCATAGAAGAAGAGATGCTAGCGGTCGCACACACACATGACCCTCCGTCGTGGCCCCTTGACCATTCTCTCTACGATTTTGCGAGCAGCGGCCGCACATGACCCTCGCGACCTGACAGGGCCCGCCGTGGTCCCTTCCCTCTAGGATTTCGCGAGGGAGCAACAGCGCCGGCTGTGCCTATATACCTTCGGTGGCCCTTTTTGCCTCTTCCATATCTATTCATTCATCTCCAACAGCCGCTATCCCCATGGCCCTTTCCCGCCCCATGGCCCTTTCCCGCTCAAGATCTCATCAAAGCTTCGCCCAGGAAACCATAATCCCTCATGCGCTCGCTTCCTCGTCCGCCGAGACCCCATGGCTCTCTCCCGCTCAAGGAGGAGAGCTTCACCCAAGCATCCCATAATTCCTTGTGTCTACAAGGTCTGATTCCCAACTGATATTCCACACGAATTGCCAACTATATGAACCGGTGAGGCTCTCCCTAAACGAGCAGTATGGGACTAAATTACCAGGTTGTGGAAGCAACGAGATTCGATTGGTGTTGGTACGTGGCCATGACACACATGTGGCCTAGCCCATGGGCCGAGAGCACCATTGGATATAGTCTCGAATGTGTGAGAACGAAAAGCGTACCGCACAGGTAGAAAAATCCAATCGACTTATGGATGGCTTTAGTGGTAATATAAGGTTCGGTGGAAGGGCAAATCGGTCTAAAAAAATGTTGGACCGGGAGAAACACTTCGTGCTTTATATATATATATATATATATATATACTAGCTGAATACCCGTGCGTTGCCACGGAAATATAAATAATACCAATTAATTTATTTATCATGCTCATACAATCCATTATGCGACCATGCGCTTTCGGCTTAGCTTGCAATTGAATCAGAAAAACTTCATAGCCTTCCACCCCCTAGCGATCACCCCTTGTCCCCTCCAATTCCTTTGTCGCAAGTGCTTAAGTTGCCCTCCTCGGCCCTTCAAACTCCTCGACCCTAGTTTGAAGGTAGACAAGTTGTCTATTTGCAACACCTGGTCGAAATATATCACATTGCCAATATCAATGGTACATATGTTTTAGAAGAAAAACTTAAGTATAAAAAGAAAAGCCAATATCACAAACTGGGCTTTAGCAAAACTTTGCAATATGTTGATCATATTGGTACGTATCCACGTATAAAAGATCAAATTTTGAAAACCTGTAAATATTATTTTCCTTTTTTCCAAACTAAGAGGTCCTATTATGGAATCGTCGGTCTTTTTTCTTTTGTCATTCGTCATTATTTTCTTAATTAGTTCTATGAGTTCATACGACGGCACATTGCGTCTTGATTTTGTTGTAGTAAGCATGCTGAAAGATCATGGCATCAACAATTCATACAAAAAATCAATTATACTACAAAAGAAAGGTGATCTGAAAAAACAAAAAATATGGACGATCATGTCTTTGCAGCTATGAAGGAAGATGTAGACTTGTGTAGAGTGCCAGTGCCAACGCATATCTTCTGGCATCTTTGATTGGGCCATACATGGCCTGCTACTAATATATTGCGCACGAGTTGGCATCTTCATAGCCTTCCACCCCCTAGCGATCACCCCTTGTCCCCTCCAATTCCTTTGTCGCAAGTGCTTAAGTTGCCCTCCTCGGCCCTTCAAACTCCTTGGCCCTAGTTTGAAGGTAGACAAGTTGTCTATTTGCAACACCTGGTCGAAATATATCACATTGCCAATATCAATGGTACATATGTTTTAGAAGAAAAACTTAAGTATAAAAAGAAAAGCCAATATCACAAACTGGGCTTTAGCAAAACTTTGCAATATGTTGATCATATTGGTACGTATCCACGTATAAAAGATCAAATTTTGAAAACCTGTAAATATTATTTTCCTTTTTTCCAAACTAAGAGGTCCTATTATGGAATCGTCGGTCTTTTTTCTTTTGTCATTCGTCATTATTTTCTTAATTAGTTCTATGAGTTCATACGACGGCACATTGCGTCTTGATTTTGTTGTAGTAAGCATGCTGAAAGATCATGGCATCAACAATTCATACAAAAAATCAATTATACTACAAAAGAAAGGTGATCTGAAAAAACAAAAAATATGGACGATCATGTCTTTGCAGCTATGAAGGAAGATGTAGACTTGTGTAGAGTGCCAGTGCCAACGCATATCTTCTGGCATCTTTGATTGGGCCATACATGGCCTGCTACTAATTTATTGCGCACGAGTTGGCCTAACCGTGCATATGGCGCCCGTGTACGCAGTACGCCCCATCCATAGCGTTCTTGCTCCTGTGCGCGATCCGGAAGCCGGGAGAAGCCGCCACCCGCCGTCGCCGCCTCTGTTCAATCCAGACGTCCGTGACGGCATCCAATCCCTTTCATGATTCCGACTCGCCGCTGGTCGTGCGCCGTCTTCCCACGCCTCCTGCATCCGCCGTCCAGTCCTCCTCTCTGGCTTGACACTCTCCTGTTGGGCTAGTTGATTTTTCGTTCAGCTAATTTCCATTTCGTTCTTATCTTGACCGCATGCTTGGCTTGTTGACAACTCATATGTAAAAGTATATAAACAGGTATAATTTTATTTAAGATAGCGAGGTGGTACTATTTGTAACCAATGGAAGCGACGGTCAGACGTGTCGTTTCACATAGAGCAGATAGAAGAAATACATGTTTAGGATTTATTGGATAGCTCCTTGTGTAGGCCTGCCGGCCCAACCAGACGAACAGCCCACCTTGGCCCGATCACCACACAAAACCCTATCGGTAATCCTTAGCAGCAGCGCTGCTTTTTTTTAACGTTCGCAGACATGCTGCTATGGACATGATTGATGAATCATACGATGATACGGGCAAGAGGAATCGAACCTGTACGTGGCTATGGACATGATTGATGAATCATACGATGATACAATACGGGCAAGAGGAATCGAACCTGAACGTGGCAATGTGATCTTTTTTTTACTTATAGGTGGCGTGAGGGTAATACGTGGTTTGGTGAGAGGGTAAATCCGTCCAAAAAAGTGTTGGACCGGAAGAAACACTTCGTGCTTTATTATTAGGTATATATATATATATATATATAGGTATAGGTATAGGTATAGAAAGGCTGGCCACGCGTCTTGTCCTGATTGGTCCATACCGGTTCGTGTGGATCGTGCAACGTGGGACGTTGGATTTTAAACAGATCGAGTGGCACAGGATCAAACTTACCCCTTCTATTAGTTGTTCTATCGTGTGCTTCTGATCAAGATCCAACGGCCAGAGATGTCTAACCTAAAACGGGCGGCGCTAGCGGCGGCGACTGGCGGAGGCGCGCTCTGTCGGTGACGCTGCCGACGAACTAGGACGTGCGGGGAGGTGTGAGGATGCTCATCAGAATCGCCGTGAAGTACTGATTCTCGTTGCTGCTTTGGTTGGCCAAGGGGAGCACGGAGACGTTGACGATTGCTCGCCGGAGTCCGCACGGTGTCAGGCACGCTCTGGTCGTCGTAGTTGGCGAGGCTACAGGCCACCCGAAGGCAAGAGGGAGGTGTCATTAGACGCAGGCGAGAGTGTAGATCACAGGAGTGTCAACAGGGGAAACAGGGGCGGACGAAGGATACCTGGGGAGTTCGCCGGAGTCCAAGCCGAAGATGGTGGCGAGCGGCGTTGAGGTTGCCGCCGCTAGGGAGCTTGCGCGGCTGAGCTCGGAGTACTGGAAGATGCGCTAGAGGCCAGGGAGTGTGCTCGTGTGGTCGAGGGGGCAAGGCGCAACGACGACTGGCCGGAATTCTCACTGGAAGACGTCGGAGGCAGTTGTGGTTCCGAGCAAAATCGGAGCAGCCTGGTGGCGGTGAGAAGTTGGCGTCTGAGGGGAAAAGTGGAGGGAAGAGAGGCGCTTATGAGGGCGAGGTCGTAGGGCTGTTTAATCGCGGCGTTTACTGCGAATTATGCCGGCAATCAATCGGCAGCAACGGCCGAGGGAGAGAATGGTCTTCGCGCGCGGGTGAGAACGAATGGGAGCTGGCGGTGGGGCTCAGCAGTCAGCGAGAGAGAGGGGGAAGTGGGGACCAACGGTCAGTGACAACGTGGGTGGAAGTCTGGGTGAAAAACGATTCGCTCGGGGAGTGAGGGAGTGGGCTGGACTGGGCTAGCTGGGCCTGGTCTGGTTGGGCTAGTTTTGTTTATTTTTTTGTACTGATTCTTTTTCCTTTTTCTTTTTCTATTTATCTGTTTTGATTTTGTTTAATCAATTCAAACAACTAATTGAATTTAAACTTCAATAAAACTTTGTGTATTTTCAAATACTGATTATTAATATATTCTGAAGTCAAATTTAGAATAATTCTTTTATTCTTTTTAGGGTCTTTTATTTATTTTATAAATAGACTTTTGTCTTTATTTCAAATAGGTTTTAATGTGTTTTAAAACTTTATTTGAAATCCATACTTTACCAAACCTATTTAGTAGCCTTTGTTTATTTAATAGGGTGCTAAATAATTCACTTTGAATTATTTGGAATATTTTTAATATGATTTATTAATCATTTAAATTGGGTATTTTCTTTATTCCAATGAAATTAATTATGGGTTTAATTCCATAAATTTATTAGTTGATTTCTTTGATCCCATTTAAGTTAATTAAATGACTTTTAATCCACTTGGGTAAATTCCAAATACTATTTTCCCATGATTTAATTAATCATTCTTATTAGAGATTTTGTCTTTATTCAAATAGGGATAGAATTTGGTTATTGCCATTTTATTTTATTTGGAAAATTCTTTATCCTTTTATTTTATTTGGATTTGGATTATATACATTCCATTTGCTTATGGATTAGGCCAAGATTTAATTTCGTCTTTAAATATTCCTTATTTAATATTTCTTTCTTTATCTTATAAAATCCATATCTTTTTATTTATAGATCCAAACTTGGTGATTCCAATTTGTATAATTTTATTTAGTATTTGTTTTATCCTTTTAATTCTCTTTAGGATTATTTACTCACCATTTGGTATGGATTTTTAGATAGGTGCTTTTTTAGCTTTGGGAAATTCAATTTCCTTATCTTATTAAATTCTTAAGATTTTGTCTATGGCTCCCAATTAAGTGAAGCCAAATCATATGGTTTTATAATATTTCTATTTGTCATTCTTGATCATTTGTCAATGTTTGTTGACAAATTTTTATATAGAACAAATTCATAGTCTTAGAGAGATCTTGGAAATGTTTTCCTTCCATTAGGGTTTTAGGGTTTTGGTTTATTTTCCAAGTGTTCAAATTTCAAGATGCATTTATGAAGAATGCATTTCACTTGATTTGAATTTAGTAGGATTCAAATTCTATTCAAAGTTTGTTCAAGATGGGTTTTAATGTTTCCATTCGGAAACAAAAAGTTTCTTTTCACCCTAAATTTCAATAATTATTTATTTTTCGCATTACAAAATTTGGAAAATTTTGGGATGTGACATAAAAACAAGCCCAAGATCATCTAAATCGGAGTCCGAATGCAAAATTTATAGCGTTTTTCGTGAAGCCTGTTTTATCCCGGTTGTGGATTCGGTTCAACCGGCTCCCAGACCAGGTGGTCTGGTGTCAGGACCGGAAAACCAGATCTTAAACCCGGATTTTCGGTTTTGCTATACCGAGTCTATCCGAGACCGCGGTTAGTACCTAATCCCGATTTTAAGTTTGGTTTTCCGGTCCAGGAACCGGACCGTCTGATGTGAGGGTCGGTCCAACCGAACTTTCAACCGAGTTCGCATAGATTTTTTCCAACGGTCATATTTGCTTTCCCCTATGAAAGGGGGTTCTTCCCCCAACGTTTTTGAGTGTTCTTGACCATGAAATTGACCTCCATTGTTGAACCTCTTGAGCTTGCTTCCTCCCCCTTTCCTTCTATGATTCTTGCATCTTTTTGAGGGCTTTGGAAGAGGAGATATAGATCTATAATCCCCACCAATCATTTCCTCCTCTAAGTGAGGGGAACCCATTGGATCTAGATCTTGGAGTCATTGGTTGACTTGCACCATTATTCTTCCTCTCTAATTCCTCCCTAGCACTTGTTGCTTTGGTGGGATTTGAGAGTGAAGGATTTGAGCACCCTTGGTGGTCTTACTTTGCATTCTTGCATAAGTATTGAGCTCTCCATTACCATTTGTTCGAGTGAGAGACCGTGAGATTGTTACTCTTGGAGGGTGAACTCCTAGTTGGCTTGGCGGTTGGTGCCACAGTGTCCTCTTCATGGAAGAATTGTTATGTAGGGTTCACAGCATAGAAAACAAAAAAATTCCTACGATGGGAACAACTATGTACCAAGATCTATCTACTAGATACAAACAACGGGTGGATGTATATCCGTAGAGAACATACCCTTTAAGACCGACAAATCTTAACAAGTTAAACTCGTGGTTCATGTAGATGATCTCTTGCCGATCTCAAGATCGATAGGAAGTCCTTAGCACCGCAACTTAGCGGCGCATCCGTGCTCGCACACACGTCTGAGGCACCAAGCAACCTCCACCTCCTCGCTCCAGCGATGCAGCAGAAGCACAACTCTTTCTTGCCGAATAGCCACCAGGAACATGTATCTCGCTAGTCCGTGACCATGGGGAATAAATACTAGAGGGGGAGAGAGATCCTTCATGAGGAGGTGTGAGTGAGAAGTGAGGAGGGGTGCCTTTTATAGGAGAGGGGGGAACCCCAAGCAGGGCCGGATCTATGTTTTGGAGGGCCCTAGGGCGAGGTCGACAACATGGGCCTTTATAAGACTATATATATGCACACGTATATATTAATATATAAAGGAGTATGAATGACTATTTTTATTTGCAAAGTATTAAGAGTTAACATCTGACAACACATTCTTAGTTCAAGATGTATAAACATTATTGTTAAGCACTTAAACCATGTCATATAATGACAGATAAAATAAAAAAGTAGTTAAATAACCTATTGCTGCAAAATCATCTTCTCCCAAATCAGATTCTTGCAATTGATTATCGGCGTTGATATCAAAATTGACCGGAAAATACTTATTTTAAAACACCTCTTTGTGATTCAATAAACCGACTCTTGGTTTTTAATTTATTTTCTCAAAGCAGGACTTGTGTTCTTCGGACAACATTTGAACACCTATAATTGTGAAGGAATTAAATAGTACTTAAAACTAAATCTCCAAGTCCCTAATCTCACATTGCAATTGGATTTTGTGGCGATTGAACGTACCAGGGGCTAGGACAGCAGAGAAAAGGCCATGAGGAGCGGGAAGGGGCGTAGATGGATTCACAAGTTCAAATGATCAATTTTGGTTCCCAATAGGCAATGACGAATCGGTGATCTCCAATCTAGAGAAGGGCGGCTAGGGCAATCCGCAGTTGAATAGATAATAGTAGAAAATTGGGGATACAAACAGGCGAACACGAACTAGACTACATGGGAGATCGATTCTTGATTTGGTTTTGTCCATTCTTTCTCCATGCTAGGCCTTTTAACTGAATTTTTTAACCCAAAACCAAACAGCTGACTAATAAAGAAACATGCAAATCATGGGCCCCTGAAAGGCATGGGCCCTAGGGCGCCGCCCATGTTGGCCATGGGTCAGAGCCGGCCCTAACCCCAAGGGGGTGGCCGACGCATGGGGCTACCCATTTAACCTCCCCTCATTCATGTGGGTGGACACTCCACTCACAAAAATCCTTTCAATTCCCTCCACTCAAAATCCCACTCAAATTCCCATTAAATTTCCACCAAATTTAATGCAAACTCTCATTAAATAAAACTCCTTTTATTTATTCAGAATTTTGTCAATTACTTTAATGACAAACATTCACATATAACCCCTTTCTAGTATTTCCTTTCACATGCAAAAACACTTTCTGCAATTTCACCCGAAAACCTATTTCGGTATCTAGTGAAATAAATTTCTGCGCTTGTTATTCTTTCCGGCATGAAACTTTTGCTCCAAATGGATGTCGGTGTCTCTTAAGTGTGTCACCCTACGGTTCGTGAATAACACGGACATGATCGAGACCCCTCTTCCATCAATAATCAGAAGCGGGATCTGGAGACCCATACTGACTCCCACACATTCAACGATGACTTTCTTGTGATCGTCGGAACCTTTTATGCTAGTATCTTAATCCCTTTGTTTCACGATATATTACATGTCCGAGATTCGATCATCGGCATCTCCATACCTAGTTTGATCTCGTTACTGGCATGCACTCTTTTCTCGTTCCCGTGATATAACATTCTAGTGATCAAATCACTTGCTTGCAAGCTAACCAATGTGATATCACCGAGAGGGCCCAGAGTATATCTATCCGTCATCGGGATGAACAAATTCCACTCTCAATCCATGGGCCTCAACATAAACTTTATTAGTTCTAAACCCATCTTTATAATCACCCTGTTACGGTGTGACATTTGATGTTATCAAGAAACTCTTCCGGTGTTAGTGATTGACATGATCTCATGGTCTAAGGATTAGGATCACTTCGTAAGTTGTTATAGCAATATAAACTCAATGACTTTGATCGTAATGCTATACTTCAGATGAATGTTCATCAAACCATTACACTAATGTTGTGATCTCGTTATTAACAACATCCAATGTCCATGATCAGGAAACCTTGATCATCTTGTTAATCAACGAGCTAGTTTATGAGAGAGGCATAACTAGGAACTTTCTGTTTGTTTATTAAACACACATGTATTAACGTTTCCGTATTAATACAATTATATCATGCAAAATAAACATCTATCATATACTTGGAATATACATAATAAACACTTTATTATTGCTTCTCAGGGCATATTCCCTTCAGTCTCCCACTTGCACTAGAGACAATAATCTAGTTACATAGTGATGAATCTAACACCCATGGAGTTCTGGTGTTCATCATGTTTTGATCTAGGGAGAGTTTTAGTCAACGGATCTACTACATTGAGATTCGTGTGTACTTTACAAATCTTTATATCTCCATCCTTGACATGCTCGCGGATGGAGTGAAACTGGCGTTTAATATGCTTGGAATTCTTGTGAGACCTTGGTTCTTTCGCATTGGCAATGGCACCATTGTTGTCTCAATAGATCACCATTTGGTCCAACGCGCTCGCAACCACACCTAGTTCGGATATGAGCTCCTTCATCCAAACCGCTTCCTGAGCCGCTTCCGAAGCAACAACATATTCGGCCTTCGTTGTTGATCCCGCCACCACAGGTTGTTTGGAACTCCTCCAACTAACCGCTCCACCATTCATGAGAAATACGTATCCGGATTGAGACTTAGAGTCATCCGGATCGGTGTCAAAGCTTGCGTCAACATAACACTTAGCGACGAGCTCTTCTTCACCTCCGTATACAAGAAACATATCCTTAGTTCTTCGCAAGTAATTAAGGATATTCTTGACCGCTATCCAATGTTCCAAACCTGGATCCGATTGGTACCTACTAGTCAAACTAATAGCATGTGCCACATCCGGTCTTGTACATAGCATGGCGTACATTATAGAGCCTATGATTGTAGCATAGGGGACTTTGTCCATTATCTCTCTTTCTTCCGCCGTAGCCGGACTTTGAGTCTTACTCAATGTCTTGCCTTGCAACATAGGTAAGAACCCCTTCTTACTTCCGTCCATTTTAAACTTCTTTAAAATCTTATCAAGGTATGTACTTTGCGATAGCTCTATTAGGCGCCTAGATCTATCTCTATAGATCTTTCTGCCTAATATGTATGATGCTTTACCTAGGTCCTTCATTGAAAATTTGCTGTTTAGATAACTTTTAACACTGTTTAAAAGATCTATATCATTTCCGATCAATAATATGTCATCCACATATAATATCAGAAATGACACATTGCTCCCACTCACTTTCTTGTAAATACAAGCCTCTCCATAAGTTTGGACAAATCCAAACTCTTTGATCACCTCATCAAAGCAGAGATTCCAACTCCGTGATGCTTGCTTCAGTCCATAGATGGATCGTTGAAGCTTGCACACCTTGTTAGCATCCTTAGGATCAACAAAACCCTTTGGTTGTATCATATATAACTCTTCTTCAACATTACCATTGAGGAACACGGTTTTGACATCCATCTGCCATATCTCATAATCGAAATATGCAGCAATTGCTAACATAATTCTAACTGACTTTAGCATCGCTACGGGAGAGAATGTCTCATCGTAGTGAACTCCTTGAATTTGTCGAAACCCCTTTGCGACAAGTCAAGCTTTATAGACGGTCACATTACCATCAACATCAGTTTTCCTTTTGAAAATACATTTATTCTCCACGGCCTTTCAGTCATGAGGTAAGTCCACCAAGTTCCAAACTTGATTTTCATACATGGATTCCATTTCGGATTTCATGGCTTCTAACCATTTGTTGGAATCCGGGCTCATCATCGCTTCTTCATACGTCGCAGGGCCATCAATTTCATCAACCATGAAATTCATAACAGG
The DNA here is from genome assembly GCA_916181665.1 of Avena sativa. Taxonomy (NCBI): domain Eukaryota; kingdom Viridiplantae; phylum Streptophyta; class Magnoliopsida; order Poales; family Poaceae; genus Avena; species Avena sativa. Next base: position 445,241,560 of record OV702293.1, on the reverse strand, counting down.
GTTTCCATACAGATCGGGAGCTGCACGCGTCCTGCTAGACCTGCGAGGTTCGGTAGTATTCTCTTTCGGAGTTTCATGATCATTATCATTAGTTCCCTATTCAACTGGTGAAGCCAACTACGAAACGACTTCCAGCGCTGCGCTACTCGTCATACTTTGAAGAGAAGGTCCAATAACCTCTTCGAGTTCTACCTTCCGACTACTCACACCTTTCGCGAGAAACTCTTTCTCTAGAAAGGATCCATTCTTGGCAACAAAAACCTTGCCCTCGGATCTGTGATAGAAGGAATACCTAATAGTTTCCTTAGGGTATCCTATGAAGAAGCATTTTTCCGCTTTGGGTTCGAGTTTATCCGGTTGAAGTTTCTTCACATAAACATCGCATCCCCAAACTTTAAGATATGATAGCTTAGGTTTGTTTCCAAACCACAATTCATACATTGTCTTTTCAGCAGATTTAGATGGTTCCCGATTTAAAGTGAATGCATCAGTTTCTAGTGCATAAACCCAAAATGACAGTGGCAAGTCTATCAGAGACATCATAGATCGAACCATATCCAATAAAGTACGATTACAACGTTCTGACACACCATTTCGCTGTGGTGTTCCGGCAGGTGTGAGTTGTGAAACAATTCCACACTCTTTCAAATGAGTGCTAAACTCGTAACTTAGATACTCACCTCCATGGTCGGACCGTAGAAATTTGATCTTTCTATTACGATGATTTTCCACTTCACTCTGAAATTCCTTGAACTTTTCAAAGGTTTTAGACTTGTGTTTCATCAGGTAGATATAACCGTATCTACTCAAATCATCCGTGAAAGTAACAAAATAACGATATCCACCTCGCACCGACACACTCATTGGACCACATACATCAGAATGTATGATTTCCAATAAATCTGTCGCCCGTTCCATTGAACCGGAAAACGGCGTTCTAGTCATCTTGCCCATAAGGCATGGCTCACATGTATCAAATGATTCAAAATCAAGTGATTCCAAAAGTCCATCCGAATGGAGCTTCTTCATGCGTTTAACACCAATATGACCTAGACGGCAGTGCCACATATATGTGGATATATCATCATTAAGTTTAATCCTTTTAGCATCAACATTATGAATATGTGTAACACTATTATCGATATCCAACAGAAATAAACCATTCATTATTGGTGCATGACCATAAAAGATTTCATTCATATAAATAGAACAACCATTGTTCTCAGATTTAAATGAATAACCACTTCGCATCAAACACGATCCAGATACAATATTCATGCTTAGTGCAGGCACCAGATAACAATTATTTAAGTTTATTACTAATCCCGATGGTAAGTGGAGAGGCAGCGTTCCGACGGCGATCACATCAACATTTGATCCATTGCCGACATGCATCATGACCTCACCCCTTGCCAGCGGTCGCTTGTTCCGCAGCCCCTGATTCGAGTTACAAATATTAGCAACTGAACCGGTATCAAATACCCAGGTGCTACTACGAGCACTAGTCAAGTACACATCAATAACATGTATATCATATATACCTTTGTTTGCCTTGCCGGCCTTCTTGTCTGCCAAATACTTGGGGAAGTTGCACTTCCAGTGGCCAGTGCCCTTATAATAATAGCACTCGGTATCAGACTTAGGGCCAACTCGGGGTTTCTTTTCAGGCATGGCAACCGGCTTGCCGCCCTTACTTCCCTTCAGTTTACCCTTCTTGTCTTTCTTGAAACCAGTGTTCTTATTGATCATCAACACTTGATGTTCCTTCTAGATCTCCACTTCTGCAGTTTTAAGCATTGACAGAAGCTCGGGGATAGACTTCTTCATGCCTTGCATATTATAGTTCATCACGAAGCTCTTATAGCTAGGTGGAAGAGACTGCAGAACATGATGGATGCCTAAGTCAATGGGAATCGATATTCCCAAGGACACAAGCTTATCGGCGTAACCCGACATCTTGAGTACATGCCCACTTACGGAGTTGTGCTCTTCCATCATGCAGCTAAAGAACTTTTCTGAAGAATTGTAGCTCTCTACAGCAGCATGTGTGTCGAAAATTATTTTCAACTCACCCATTGTATCAAATGCATTGCCGTTTTCGAAACGCTTTCGAAGTTCTGGCTCTAGCCCATACAATATGCTGCAATGAACTAAGTTGTGGTCCTCCTGACGAGTCTAATAGACATTCTTCTCCTCTTCAGGGGAATCATCGAATGGTGGGGGGGGCTAGCGACGCTTCTAGCACATATTGCTTTTGTGCAACAGAGAGGAGAATCCTCAAATTCATGGCCCATTCGGTAAAGTTGCTACCGTTTGTTACAAGTTTCTCTTTCTCCATGAACACATTGAAATTAAAAGCAGGTGGTGCCATCTACAACAGAATTTGTAAAGTTTAGACTAAGTTTATGATAGATTTAGTTCAACTAATCCACATTAAGAATGAACTCCCACTCAAAAACGACATCCCTCGTGCCTTTTTAGTGATTACATGAACCAAATCCACTACACCAAGTCCGATCATCACATGGGTCGGTGTAGCTTCAAAGGCGAGCATCAAATGGGCATCATATCTACCATATGACTCATGCTTAACCTTTCGGTCCATGTTCCGAGGCCATGTCTGTACATGCTAGACTCGCCAAGTAAGAACCTTAGTATTCGTGTGTGTAACTGTCTTACACCCAAAATATGGTCGTGGATCCAAGAACACCCGATCATCATGTGATGTCTTGGAGCGACGAAAACATAATCGGTGCATACTTAAGGAAGAACACATTCTTATCTTGATATTTAAACGAGGGATCATCTTATTATGCTAATAAAACGCCAAACAAGCAATATAAGATGCTATCAAACATCACATGTTTATAAGTGAAATGATATGGTTCCCGCATATGATCTCTATCATGTGCACCGTGGTATGATCACTATCATACCTCTATGTGCAAGGCCAAGGTCTATGGAACTTACACGTTGTGTGTTGTAAGAGTATCATCTCATGCTTCTACTTACAACATCGCCATATCATAACACTAGCCTAGCAACAATCTAAACTAGACGCCTCTAATTTATCCATTGCAAGTTTTACGTGGCTTAGGGCTTTCGAAGATAGAACCGTTCTTACCTACGAACATGAACCACAACAAGGATAACCAAATTGTTAACAACTCATTGCAAATTAGATATAAACTATAGGAGAGACAGACACCCGCTAGCCACTTATGCAAACTAGTTGCATGTCAAGCGTGGAAAAGGTCTCATGTGCGAGGACATGTAAGGTTTGTCCGGGCCGCTTCATCCCACTATGCCACCAATATACAAAATACAAAAAATAATCAATAACATGATCATCATCGCCCACATACTCATATGTGTACTACCCGTGTGAAGCATCTACGCATAGATCCGGCTCTGATACCACTGTAGGGTTCGCAGCATAGAAAAAAAAATCTTCCTACGATGGGAACAACTATGTACCAAGATCTATCTACTAGATACAAACAACGGGAAGATGTATATCCGTAGAGAACATACCCTTGAAGACCGACAAAGCTTAACGAGTTAAACTTGTGGTTGATGTAGACGATCTCTTGCCGATCTCAAGATCGAGAGGAAGTCCTTAGCACCTCAACTTAGCGGCGCATCTGTGCTCGCACACATGTCCGAGGCACTGAGCAACCTCCGCCTCCTCGCTCCAGCGATGCAGTGGAAGCACAACTCTTTCTTGCCGAATAGCCACCGGGAACATGTATCTCGCTAGTCCGAGACCATGGGGGATAAATACTATAGGGGGAGAGAGATCCTTCATGAGGAGGTGTGAGTGAGAAGTGAGGAGGGGTGCCTTTTATAGGAGAGGGGGGAACCCCAAGGGGGTGGCCGGCGCATGGGGCTGCCCCTTTGCCCTCCCCTCATTCATGTGGGTGGACACTCCACTCACAAAAATCCTTTCAATTCCCTCCACTCAAAATCCCACTCGAATTCCCATTAAATTTCCACCAAATTTAATGCAAACTCTCATTAAATAAAACTCCTTTTATTTATTCAGAATTTTGTCAATTACTTTAATGAGAAACATTCACATATAACCCCTTGCTAGTATTTCATTTCACATGCAAAAACACTTTCTAAAATTTCACCCAAAAACCTATTTCGGTATCTAGTGAAATAAATTCCCGCGCTTGTTATTCTTTCCGACATGAAACTTTTGCTCCAAATGGATTGTCGGTGTCTCTTAAGTGTGTCACCCTACGGTTCGTGAATAATGCGGACATGATCGAGACCCCTCTCCGATCAATAATCAGAAGCGGGATCTGGAGACCCATACTGACTCCCACACATTCAACGATGACTTTCTTGTGATCGTCGGAACCTTTTATGCTAGTATCTTAATCCCTTTGTTTCACAATATATTACATGTCCGAGGTTCGATCATCGGTATCTCCATACCTAGTTTGATCTCGTTACTGACATGCACTCTTTTCTTGTTCCCGTGATATAACATTCTAGTGATCAAATCACTTGCTTGCAAGCTAACCAATGTGATATCACCGAGAGGGCCCAGAGTATATCTATCCGTCATCGGGATGAACAAATTCCACTCTCGATCCATGGGCCTCAACATAACACTTTATTAGTTCTGGACCCATCTTTATAATCACCCTGTTATGGTGTGACGTTTGATGTTATCAAGAAATTCTTCCGGTGTTAGTGATTGACATGATCTCATGGTCTAGGGATTAGGATCACTTCATAAGTTGTTATAGCAATATAAACTCAATGACTTTGATCGTAATGCTATACTTCGGATGAATGTTCATCACACCATTACACTAATGTTCTGATCTCGTTATTAACAACATCCAATGTCCATGATTAGGAAACCTTGATCATCTTGTTAATCAACGAGCTAGTTTATGAGAGAGGCATAACTAGGAACTTTCTGTTTGTTTATTAAACACACATGTATTAACGTTTCCGTATTAATACAATTATAGCATGCAAAATAAACATCTATCATATACTTGGAATATACATAATAAACACTTTATTATTGCCTCTCAGGGCATATTCCCTTATGTGAAGAGACCCGGGCTTCTCCTTCGTGGAGCTTGTGAAGTGGTTGTGGAGCTTGCCATCTCCGGAGTGGAGGAAAAGCTATCCATAAGGAAAGGGCCTATTCCTTCGTGGGATAGACTCGGAGAAGAAGGTGAGCCTTCGTGGCGTTGGGAAATCCTTCGTGGAATCCCACACCTCTCCAACGTGAAGTGCCTTACTTGTAAGGGAACACGGGAATACATCTTCGTCTTCGCGTGCCTCGGTTATCTCTATACCCGAGCTTATTTTCCTTGTGATAACCATCGAGCTTGAAGTAATTATAGCTTGCCTATCACTTGTGGTATATTTATCTTGTGCTATTGCTTAGCTTGACTTGTTGTTGGTGCACTTAGTTAAGCCTAGTGTATTTAGGTTTTGTGCTTGTAAAATAAACATTAGTTTAAGTCCGCATTCTATCAAGCTAAAACTGTAATAGCTTTGAAATTGCCTATTCACCCCCCTCTAGGCGACATCTCTATCCTTTCAATTGGTATCAGAGCAAGGTCTCTCCTTGTTTAGGCTTCACCGCCTAGAGTGTAAAGATGTCGGCTAGTAGTATAGTGCATAATGACACAATTACCTTTGATGGCACAAATTATGCTTTGTGGAGAAATTGCTTGCTTTGTAATCTTTGGACCTTGGTCCAAATATTGAGCGATTTCTAGATGTAGGTTTTTATCCTCCTTAAAATCTATATTTAGAGGATGAGAAAAATTTACATCTTGAAGCTCAAGTATCTAGTGATATTATTTTCTCCTTGATCCCCACAGTTAATTTGTTCTTGACAATTGTAAAGCGCAAGTTGTCTCATGAGATGTGGACCAAGCTTAAAGAAATATTTGGTGGGTCCATTTCTCATAGGGTCCGTGGTGTCTCCAAGGAGCTCTCTTCTCCCTCACAGCATGAAGAGATCCAAGTTGCTTCCACCTCCGGCCGCGATGAGCTTTCAATTCTTTCCACTTCACTTACATGTGACAAGTCACAAGGTAATGGCATGATGAGTGAAAAAAACATATGTGATGATGGTAGTGTTTCTCTTTACAACAATGATTCTTGTTCTATAAATGATAATGGTGTAGATAGTTTGGACTTAAGCACTTCTTGCAACAATGATGATATATCCCCTTGTGTTGCTAGTCCTTGCATATCTTCTAGAAATTATTTGAGTACTAGTATAGATGATATGCTTGATTTTTCTTGTTCCCATGAACAAAATGCTTCCATTTCCTCTAGTTGTTTATCTAACAATGTAGAGGAAATCAAACATTCTATGGAGCAAGACATGATCATGAATGAAGATTCAATAATATCCTCATCTTCATCCTCCTGTGTTCACATGTGCCTTATGGCAAGAGGATCAAAGGTATCTCCTACTTTGGATCCCAATATGTCTTCTAAATATAATAGCAATGATAATGATGATAGTGATGATGACATTGATGATGATACTAGTGCTCTCTTGCTTGAGTTGACTTTTTGTGTACCTCTCTTCGTGGTAATAATAAGGTCGTTGCTTGTCTCAAAAACGTTATGGACACCATAACTAAACAAATGGGAACCATAGAGGAGTTGGATTTCCAACTTGATGATGGGAGTCGGAGATTCAATCTCCTTAAGCAAGAGCTTGCCGAGGAGAAGCACACTAATAGTCTCCTCACACAAAAAATTGAATCTTATGAGCTTGAAAAGGAAAATTCTATTAATTATGCTTGTGATATTAACTCTACTTCTTGTGAAGCATCTACCCTAAAGGAGAATGTTGAGCTAAGGGCTCAACTTGAGTTGCTAACTAGCAAGTATAGGAAATTGGAAGGAAGTCATGAAAATCTCTCGAGCTCTCATAATGATCTTATAATTTCCCATGATGGGCTAAAGTTAGCTTGTGAGGCAAGTATTACTAAGGTAACATATTGTGAGCCTCTTTTGGAAATTAGCACAACTTCTACTCAAAATGCTATTTTTCCATGTGCTAGGTCTAGTAATCCATCTAACCATACTAAACCTTGTGTTGGATTACTTGCTTTGCCTTGTTGCTCTAACAATGAAGCTTCTACTTCCTCTAGTACTTGTATTTCTACTAACCATGTAGAGGAAATCAAAGAGCTCAAGGCCCAAGTCACTTCATTGAGGAATGACTTGGAAAGGAGTCATGAAGGGAAATCCACACTCGATAATATCTTGAGTGTGCAAAAATCCCCTAATGATAAAAGTGGACTTGGATTCAACTACAATAACAATAACAAGTCCAATAGAAACAATAAGAAGTGCCAAACCAAGTCAATAATTCAGCCAAGATTATTTGCTTAAATTGCAAGGTTGAAGAAAATCATGTAAGATCTTGTCCATTGAAGAAAAGGCACTTGAGTGAGAAGCAACAAGGGAAGCGGCCACAAGTTCATGTTTAAGCCCAAGTTGAAGTTAGGCCACTTTCGAAGAAGAATCAAGATAATGCTCCCCAAGCCAAGAAATCAATGAAGAAGAGAAAGGGGAGCACTTGTTGCTACATATGTCGTGTGAAGGGCCACTTTGCCTCTTCATGTTCAATCGGTACCTTATCTAACCCTATCATTGTTGATGATGATTATTCTCTTAGGAAGGATAAGGATGGCAATGTGTTTGCCAAGTTTGTTGGAACTCAAAGTGGTGTCAAGAAAAGAACCATTTGGGTTGCCAAGCCTATTGTGACTAACCTCTTAGGACCCAACTTGGTTGGGTACCAACCAGCTCAAACTTGATCAATAGGTGTTTATGGAGGTCATTGGAGACTTGGCTAACTCATGAAGAATTAAGGGATCTTCATATATTATATTTGATCAAGCTAAGTCATAAGGATTATTATTTACCTATCTTATATCCAATGTGCCTCTTCGCAGTAACTTGTACTTAACTCATTTGTATTTTAAGTTACTTGCCCCTTTATATGTTTTGGTTTTGTACCAAGTATGTGTTTGTATTTGGTGTGCCTCATCCTTGATTAGTTTGTGTATTCAAGTATGTCTAGGTATTTGGCACATCATTTACTCATATGTTTTATTTTGAGTCTCTAATGCATCTTGACGATATCTTATGTGGCTCTTTTCAAGTGGTTAATGGAACATCCCACTTTGGGGGAGTGACATTTTAGGGGGAGTGACATGCCTCGCACACCCCTCAAACCTTAAAATGTGTGTACATGAGTACTACCACTTAGTATTGATATTACAAGCTTATCTAGTCACTATGTGGTGTATCATACTCATGAGAAATTCAAATTCTAAATGTCCATTAATTATCTCTAGGTGAGGTTGTTTTTGCCTCTTATTAAGAAAAAAATGAATATCACATTATGGGGGAGTAATATTCTTCTTTTGCATATCACAATCCTAGGAAATGTGAACATATGAGGTAATGCCACTTAGAGTTGATATTGTTGATTATCTTGTTCCTAGGTGGCATGTTGGCTCAAACAAGGTCCTATTTTTGTTAGAAGCTTTTATTTCTCGTTTTTTCGTTCTTTGTTTGAGTAAGAAATTCTTGGTGCGGTCTTTCTCAAATACATACCTCTATATCTTATTTGGGATACCATTTACTTCAAGTTATTGTAATCATTGCTTTGCATGATTGTGTGACTAGTTGAAGCTATCAAGAATCTCTATCTTTGCACAGTGCTTAATATTTTTATTTATATCCTATGATTTTTATTGTGAAGATTTATCTTTAAAATCCATGCAATATACCACCGGAAATGTATTCCAATACACTCATTGTCTTTGACAATTGATATACTTGTGTGTGGCAGCATTTGTGGATCATCTTCACTTTGGAGTTCACCTCTTATTGCATTTTTTCTTTCCAAAATTTTGGTGTGTCTCCCATTGTCTTACTTGGCTTTTTAACATCTCTTTGATGATGTTTTTGATTAATACCAAATGTGTTTTAGTGGAAGACAAACCTTTTCTTCTCGGAACCATGTGCCATTGTGAAAAGTGTTAAGGCTTTGGTTTATTTGTTGAAACCTTGCTCTTTTGGGAGTTTGTTATCTCATTCTTTCTTCTCTATTTTATTTTCTTAAATGAGATAAATCTTTGAGAATTTGTGTTTTTATTTCATATTTTATGCTCAATAGTTTTTGCTTGGTTCATTTGTTTAAATTTGTTGAATAAATCTTGTGTTGATTTGATTCTTTGATATAGTTTGGACAACATATGTGTTTTGTCACACCTTGTATGCCTTCTTGAATATTTTGGTGATTTTTTACAAATTATATGTTCGTTGGATCTTGAAAGTCTCGCGCATGCTTGTTTACTAAATGTATATCTTATATCATGTTTTGCTTTGTTTGATCCAATATATAGGGTATACTCCATCAAATCCTTAAATGGCTAAGATGTGCATGAAATTCAAATTTCATCTCTAAATATGCACATATTTTTATGGAGTGTGTCCTATGTGTTGTGGTTAGTCTAACCACTTTGGACCCAATAAGTTTGGGGACCAAGATGTACTTGAATGATTGTTTTAGGTACATTAGAGATGCAATGCATGCTTGCCTCGTCTATAAGGAAAGTGTTGTCACCACATGATAATTGGATCCAAGCTAGGATGATCTAAAAATTCTTATCTACTATATCATACCATTGCTATCTCGGTAACAAGTATCTTATTCATGCATACTATTCTTCCATCCAATCTCTTGTAGGTTGCATCCTGGCATGAATCTATTTGTTTGTAAATGTTTGATTATTGCAAGTATAATTGAAAGACTTCTCTGTCCTTATTTCTTATGTGAGTAGTTTGAGATGATGCATATAATGAGGAGTATATAAAATCATGTTCATGATTCATCAATTCCAAATATGCCTTCTAGCAATTTATTGCATATCAATTCCTCAACGTACTCTCGTGGGCAATATTGTTGAAATTGCATTGAATCATTCCTTTTGATACTTGTCGCCTTTCTCAAAATATCCCAACTAGCATTAGTTCCCTTAGTGTTAGTTGTGGTGGTTTTGAGATTTTTGTTTTTCTTTGGTGAAGTTCATTGATATACCATAAGATAAAATAGAGCCATGGGCTATATATGCACTTAAGAAAAATGTCCTTTTTGGTATATCTTATGACTTCCGTTTGGATATCGTATTTTTTTATTAACCTATTTTGTGTGGATGTTTCTTTGTGGATTATTCTCATGTTTTTTCCACTTAGAAACTTATATACACGAGAGTGTTAATCTCTCGCCTTGATATGCTCGCTCTTCTCCGACCATCACTCTTACCCTCTTGATTTTCAATGGTTTTGGTAAGTTCTTGATTTATGAGTGCTTGGTTTACTTTTATTGCATCTTCACACACTCATATCTCATATTTGGTTTCTTTTGGACTTAAGATTATCCTGGCAAGTGTATTGGTTTATATCTAATCCTTATATCTTGGTTGTGTTCTAAATAATATAGAGGGAGTGAGGATTCCGTGTTTGTGCATATTGTATTCAAATGAAACAACTAATTTATTCACTAACCTTGGGGAGCTTCCTTATTTCACTTGGAGCACTATTTGTCCATTTGATTATTTGGATCTTTTGATTGCTTTCTTCATCTGTTGAAGTTCCTTAACCTTGTTATCCTTTTAGCAATCCTTGATCCTGAATATAGTTTGATTTCCTCCAAGTGTTCATCATTGGATATGTGCATATGATTTCACTCATATTACGAGTAATGCACACCTTGTGTAGGAACTCATACTATATTGTACTTCTAACCTTGTTATCCATTTTGGCACTTGTTGTCAATGGGGGAGAAGTTTAGAGGGTTTTAAGGGAAATGGTTTGTTACTTAAGATTGGTTTGTTCTTAAGTGTTTGCCTTTCATGCATTTCATATTTATTATGTTTTGCATGGTTATATATATAGTGGAAACTCTCCCAACGGTTATGCTTGAAAATGTATGCAATGAAATTCAAGATCATCACACGTGCATATATTGTGGGGGAGTTTGCTCTATATATGTTGGTTCTATTCACATCTCCAGCATTATTTGTAGTTTATGTGAGTAGAATCAGTTTTGATATGGGCTAGTATCTTTGTGTTACTTAACCATATCAAATACAACCTCTTGTATACAACTTATTCTCGGATAAGTTGCGTATTTGTTTCTAATATTCATTATATAAACCCTCATGTTGTGATTGTCATCAATTACCAAAATGGGGGAAATTAAAATGGTAATTGCCCCTATGTGTGGTTTTGGTGATTAATGGCAATCCCTATGGTCTAATGTTTTCACTGAGTTTTATATGAAGGAATATTCCATAGGTCATGCTTGTAGTCCATGTGTTAGATTCAAGTATGGATGCCATGAAGATAAAAAAATATACCTTGAGTATTGGCATCAAAATCATCGAGTGTAAGAGAAGAATATGATATGATCAAGATCTTGAGAGTGTGATCTCAATAGAAGAATTCAAGATATGACTCTACGTCGGTGTCATGATAGCCTCATTAATTGATCTATGGTTGACTAAGATTTAGAGCATGTAATCAAATGAAGAGTGCTTTATGTACCTCAAGATATTGAGATGGAGCACGATAAGATACTTGGTTGACCAATACAAAGAGTGAAGAGTGATTTCAAGGTGGTAAACACATGAAGCATAAATAATGTACCACATGGTCTTGTGGTATGGTAAGCCTTGTAAATTATGCATAATGAACTAACCCATTATATATGTGCCTTTGCATTTTCTATATGGAATAGGTATCTTTCCATGGGAATGCTTCAAAAGTGAAGATATTATATAGCCCATGAGCGGATGACATCAAGTGGTGATCGTCATCAAGGTTGGGAAGGGCAAGTTCAAGATAAGCATCTCGAGAAGATCATTTGCTTGAAGCTTGCCGTCCATATTGGTGATAATGGACATGTGAAGACATGTAATAATGAAGCTATCCCATAGTGGTGTATGGGGGAGCAAATTAGGAGTCTTCACGAAGCAACAATGATCAAGTGTTGCATTCCGTCTTGGGTGGAGCTTGAAGCATTGTCATCAAGATCAAGCGGGATGCACAAGGCAAAGGTATGGCCTTGCTAGGTTTTACTTTTACCGGTATCAAGGTGGTTGTTGCGAGACCGGGTTATAGGATAGATAGCTGCACTATCAAGAGGGGCTTTCGGTTGGGTAACTTGATCACATTGTCATAGGGAGCTCAATCCTTTGCATACTTTGCATCTTCCTATTTTGTTGTTTCTTAGTGTTTCTCCATGTAAGGTTCTTGATCTTGTTTCTAGCTCTTCAACAATCCCAAGTTCATCAAAAACGGAATTCGTATGCATCTTCTATGGCGTTTTCGATTTTAAAGGTTTTATCGGTTCTTATTTAGGGAGGCTTCTTACCTTTCTTCATCTGGTTCTATCCTACTTTTTTGGTCTATGATGTTTCTCTGCACAATCTTCTTGTTGTCCTCGTCAAAACAAGCCCAAGATCATCAAAATCGGAGTCCGGATGCAAAAGTTATTGTGTTTTTCGTGAAGCCTGTTTCATCCTGGTTGTGGATTTGGTTCAACCAGCTCCCAGACCGGGTGGTCCGGTGCCAGGACCGGAAACCGGATCTTAAACCAGGATTTTCGGTTTTTCTTTACCGAGTCTATCCGAGACTGCGGTCAGTACCTAATCTCGGTTTTAAGTTTGGTTTTTTGGTCCAGGAACCGGACCGTCCGGTGTGAGGGCCGGTCCAACCGAACTTTCAACCGAGTTCGCACAGATTTCTTCCAACGGTCATATTTGCTTTCCCCTATGAAAGGGGGTTCTTCTCCCAACGTTTTTAGTGTTCTTGACCACGAAATTGACCTCCATTGTTGACCTCTTGAGCTTGCTTCCTCCCTCTTCCCTTCTATGATTCTTGCATCTTTTTGAGGGCTTTGGAATAGGAGATCTAGATCTACAATCCCCACCAATCATTTCCTCCTCTAAGCGAGGGGAACCCATTGGATCTAGATCTTGGAGTCATTGGTTGACTTCCACCATTGTTCTTCCTTTCTAATTCCTCCCTAGCACTTGTTGCTTTGGTGGGATTTGAGAGTGAAGGATTTGAGCACCCTTGGTGGTCTTGCTTTGCATTCTTGCATAAGTGTTGAGCTCTCCATTACGATTTGTTCGAGTGAGAGACCGTGAGCTTGTTACTCTTGGAGGGTGACCTACTAGTTGGCTTGGCGGTTGGTGCCACGGTGTCCTCTTCGTGGAAGATTATGAAGATACCTGGACTTCTCCTTCATGGAGCTTGTGAAGTGGTTATGGAGTTTGCCATCTCCGGAGTGGAGGAAAAGCTAGCCATAAGGAAAGGGCCTATTTCTTTGTGGGATAGACTCGGATAAGAAGGTGAGCCTTCGTGGCATTGGGAAATCCTTCGTGGAATCCCACACATCTCCAACGTGACGTGCCTTACTTATAAGGGAACACATGAATACATCTTCGTCTCCGCGTGCCTCGGTTGTCTCTATACCCAAGCTTACTTTCCTTGTGATAGCCATCGAGCTTGAAGTAATTATATCTTGCCTATCATTTATGGTATATTTATCTTGTGCTATTGCTTAACTTGACTTGTTGTTGGTGCACTTAGTTTAGCCTAGTGTATTTAGGTTTTGTGCTTGTAAAATAAAAGTTAGTTTAATTTCGTATTCTATCAAGCCAAAATCGTAATAGTTTTGAAATTGCCTATTCACCCCCTATAGGCGACATCTCTATCCTTTCATCCACCTCCTTCCCCTCCTCGCCGCGTCCTCCGCTTCCTCCGTGTCATCGGCGTCGACGAGACCCCACGCGAGCACCGCCTCAGCGGCCAGAGCCACGCGCTCCTCCTCCGCCGATTCGGCGACGTGCTCTTCCGTGTCACTGCGTGCTTTGGTTGCATGGCGGAGCTCACGGATGGCGACCTTGGCGGCCTCCTTAGCCACCTCCTCCAGCATGGTCATGGCCGCCTCGTGGCGGATCTCGCGAAGAGCCGCAGATGCGCCTCCAAGGCCAAAACCTTCACCGCCTCCTTGTCGGCGACGTGGTGTATGTCGGTTACCGCCCATTGGACGACCACCGTTGCTGCCGCCTCCACCACCCGCTGCAGCGCACACTCCGCGATCTCGCCTTCCTTCTCGAAGGCCAGCACCTGCGCCTCGCCCATGCGTCGGGCCAGCACTGTGGCCTCGAGGTGGACCTCGTCGACCTCCAAGTTCGGGTAGCGGGTGCGGCACATCTCCCGGATCTTGGACTATGTGGTGATCTTGCAGCGAGGCATGGCTGCTGGCGGCTGAAGCTTTTTCGGCTGCCGGTTTTCTCTTGCTTTGGGACTTGTTGTCTCCGCCGTGCCGGCGGCCGTCTTTTATAGACCACAACGAAGGTAGGAAACAACATGGGATGCGCGGGAAGTTTTCTCGTCGCGGGAAGCAAGGCACGCACAAGAAACGATGGCGGGAAACGCCGGTCACGCAGGAAGCCGCCACGCTGACAGCCGACGTTGCGTCGCATTAACGTCCCATAACGAGAGTATCAAGCGGTGACAACGGGAGGTAGACAGACAAATGGGTCGGGCGGCTGGCCGGACAGGCCGGAGAGACGCCGGACCATGGCCCCAAATCGACCGCGGTCCGACCCAAACGGAAAGAAACAGACCGTTTGAGGTAACCAGATGGGTCAACACGGTGAAGATGACCTAAGCGCGCGGTGAGCTGTCACTCTATTTGTTGTCGGCGCGGGAAATGCTGCTGTCCTCTCTTCATCAGCAGCTGCGTCCACTCTTCTTCTCCGTCCAGGAAGCTGACGAGGAGAGGAGCACCACTCGCGGATCCACCGATGCAAGGGATCGGAGGGGCTAGCCGCCTTCAGACCTACAGATGTAGGGGAAGGGCGGGCCGGCCACGCTGATCCGTGCGATTTATAGGATGTGTGGTCCACGCCGGCGAGAAGGGTCACAGTGTGGCGGAGGAAACACCATGGGGAAGCGAAGCTCGTCCCGCCTGCGTGGTGCAAGAGGCCGCCAATGTGCGGTGGAGTACTGAGCGAGCCGGGCGCGCCCGGAAGTCTGGCTGCGGGCACTGGGTGCCCCTTGGAGCAGCGCGGCGGCTGGAAGCCGGCGGCGGGCACATGCTGAGAGGGAAGTCGGCTGCGGGAGTCGATAGTTCGCTTGATGGAGGGTGCGCTGGTTCTCTCAGCTTTCTTTCTGGAGGGTGCGCTCCACTGCACCAACAAGCGCGTGGGCGCCCGCTAGATGGATCCGAGGTGGACACGCTGACTGCTTGCTTGTAGTTGTATGCATTGTTGTTCGATCGATCACGACTTGATTAAATTTTGGATCTGCCTTCAACGATGGATCATCGAAAGAAGTCTATATAACCCCAACATTTTTTAGGTTTCCTAAACCTTCTTAACTTTAAAGTGGAGCACTTAACTCCTTAAGTATCCATTACCGGGTAATTGACCCCCTAGACATGTTAAGAGCAGTTTTGTTGTGTGGTTTTGCTGCGCTTTATTGTATTGAGGGGTTTTCTACCCTGTAAAAACAAATAAAAATAGGAATCAAATAATCACATTTTTTTTCTACCTTGCATGCACCATTAGCACGCATGCATGCCTCGTGTCCATCCAACGCGCATGCAACAACCCCAATGGCATGCACACACCAGCTCAACTGCGACGTGTTGGGAGCTTTTCGCGCTGCCGCACAGTGTTGTCGACGCATGTCCGTGCGCACTTCAGGTGTAAGTAGACCGGGACGGTTCACACGGTCACACCTCAGGCAACTCCCAA
Source organism: Avena sativa (assembly GCA_916181665.1). Lineage (NCBI taxonomy): Eukaryota > Viridiplantae > Streptophyta > Magnoliopsida > Poales > Poaceae > Avena > Avena sativa. The sequence continues at coordinate 445,225,700 of OV702293.1, read as the reverse complement.
GTCCCAACATCGAGCACCACCGACCACGGATTTGCGTGACGCTACAAGCCGGCATGGACTCGTCTCGAGGAACAAGCTCTCGACAAACAAGCCCATCATTGGCATTTGTTGCCTGAAAGAACCGTCGTGCGTGCTCCTATGCTCCTCTATATTCTTGTTGCATTTTGTCGAACATGTTACCTGCGTCTCTGTCCACCCTGTTTCCGGCAAGCGAGCGATGATTGAGACGGCGTTCATAACGGCGCTGTCAGGAGCAAAGCTCTACGTGAACTCCAGCGTCAAGTGGCCACAGATATTCAAAGTTTTGCTTTCTACAATCATTTTTTTATTATGCTAATGATCCAAACTTCTCAATAAGTCGAGAATTTTGTAGATTTAATATTTAGATATAATTTCAGCCCATGCTCTTAACCGACACATGAACTACTGCTATATATGGCAAGAGTTATACATAATGTGTATCCTCAATAAAAAATATCAGTCAAGAAACAAATTTGCATGAAGTATAATTCTTATTTGACCCTTTCTCCTATATACTATGTTCTGATAATGGCACGTTTTTGAAAAATCGAAATAAACACTTCTTCTTCATCTTATATTATAACTAAAAAAGTCTACTAATATTTGTCTCTGACACACATATGTGATTTGTCAGCTGAGCTGTCATAATTCATATCGATGAATATTAGTTATAGATACGATGAAATCAAGAATATCAAACAATTGTATAATCATATACATCAAGCATAATATTCAATCGCGATTAATTTAAGGTATGCAACCATTTTCCTATGTGGGTACCTAAGAATCACAAAAGATGTTGTATGTTCTTCCTAATTATCCAAATATTACTCAAAGGCAACAAAGAGGATCCGGATCCCAATAAACTCTGCACCAATAGATTCCTTTTCTTCTATGTATTTGAATGCCTCCGGCTTGGGTATCTATTTGAATTCCTGAGTCCTATAAGATTCACATAATATTTTACCCTTTTTCCTTATTCTGTTTGGAAGTACATCTGAGATACATAGTGCTTTATATGATATTTTTACCAATGTATAATGTAAAAGTACCGAACATATGAGTTGAATATGTATACCATCTTGTTAGATTATATTTACTTGTATATCAAGTTAGGGTTTAGGCTGGTGCGCTGCACCTCCTCTCCCCCCTCTCCTATATAAACCATTGTATTCTCTCATTGTAAAACTATCAATTATTATTATTATCACAAACTTACATGGTATCAGATTAAGATTAAATTCTAGGGCATGGCTCCCACGCCTCCCACCCCGCCGCCGCTGCCCCCTTCGGTGTTCTTCGAGTGGCGCGCCGCCATGGCCGCCGTCGCGGCTGCCAAACCATCCACCTCATCCGCCCCACCTCCTATCGCCACCACCATCAACTTCGCCGATACAATCTTCGACGTTACTCCATTGATTCCCATCACTTTAGATCTCCCCAAACACAACTACTACCATTGGGGGCATCTTTTTGAGATGCACTTGGGCCGCTGCAACCTCATGACGCACGTCGACCCCAACATACCGCCGTCTCCCTCGGATCCCCGCTGGGTCAAGGATGATCTTGCTATGATACAGTGGATCTACCAGCGGGTGAGCACCGAGATTTTCAATCTCGTTTTCAGGGCTGGCACCAGCGCCGCCGCCCTTTGGGCAGCCCTCCGTCAGCTTTTTCAGGACAACGCCGACGCCCATGTCAACACGCTCAACACGGAGCTTCGGAACACCGCCCAGGGTGACTTGCCCGTGGGGGTATACTGCCAGCGCCTCCAGACCATCGCTGATGAACTTCGTGAACTCGGTGATCCCGTTGAGGACAAACAGCTCATCAAGATCCTCCTCGTCGGCCTCAATCAGCGCTTCGACAAGCAGCAGTCCTTCATCCCCATGATACGGCTGTCTCCTTCCTTTGCAGAAGTCCGCTCCATGCTCTCCTGGGCGGACCGCGCCATGACCACTCAAGAGTCTCGCCCTCAGGCCTATGCTGCTGCTCCACGGCCTCCTGCACCACCACCGCCTTCGGCGCCGCTTGCGCCTGTTCCACCGCCAGGTTGGCGCCCTAGCCCCAACTATAGGGGCACCCGGCCTATCTATCGGCCGCCTGCACCACGGCCTCCTCCAACAGCACCGTCTCCTCCACCTGCCCCGGCACCACCACCGGCTACACCCTCATCCGACGAGGAAGAACATGACCTGCCTCGACGGCACAAGAGCTCATGGCGTCGCAGCCGCGACTATGACGCTCGAAGCAAGCTCACTCAACGCAAGATCGACAAGGCACGCACCAAGCGCGTATGCTCATCCGAATCCGAAGAGGACGACGATGAAGGAGAACTCTGCAGAGCCCGATGCTTCAGCAGATCCGTTCGACGGATGCGGATGCCGCGGAACTTCAAGCTTCCTTCGGATACTCCGAAGTTCGACGGCACGCAGGACCCTAAGGCGTGGCTCAGCGGCCACCTGTCGTCCGTCAAGCTACACGGCGGAAACAAGAACACCGCCCTGCAATGCCTTCAGCTGTAGCTGACAGACGCAACCCGGATCTGGATCAGCAGCCTATCCTCAGGATCCATCCGAAGCTGGGAGGAACCGGCGTACAGTTTCATCTGAAACTTCAAGGGTACCAGCAAGAGGCCAGCCTCGATCAAGGAGCTACGGTCCTACACCCAACGAACGGACGAATCCATTCGCTCGTACATACTACGCTGGTCCAACACCAAGAACTCCACGACGCACATCTCTGAGGAGAGAGCGATCGACGCCTTCAAGGATGTTGTATGTTCTTCCTAATTATCCAAATATTACTCAAAGGCAACAAAGAGGATCCGGATCCCAATAAACTATGCACCAATAGATTCCTTTTCTTCTATGTATTTGAATGCCTCCGGCTTGGGTATCTATTTGAATTCCTGAGTCCTGTAAGATTCACATACTACCTCTGATCCTAAATAAATGTTGCCTTTTTGAACTAGAGTTAGTTTAAAACCGCGACACTTATTTAGGATCGGAGGGAGTAATATTTTATCCTTTTTCCTTATTCTGTTTGGAAGTACATCTGAGTTGTATGTTTGCAACTCGCAGCGCAGCCGCTTCGCATCCGTCGAGCTCATCGATGAGGTCATAGTCCTCGACCTGGAATGGCGCGAAAGTAAGGCCTCCTCCTCTCCAGAATCCGTCCCTTCAGAAAAACTTCCGATTCCGCATTCCCTGACTCCTACGATCGGTTTTCGCTACAGGGCAGATCGATCTCGATAAGATTCGGCACGAGCTCAACGAAATCAACAAGGAGATCGGAAAGCTCAAGGCCGTAAGTTCAAATCGATTTGCTCTGCGTTGCCACCTTTGATGTAATTTTGTGTTTCGAGGAACTCTGGATTTGTATGTGACAGTGAGCATGTTGCTTTGCAGAAGGAGGAGGATGTGACGGCTCTAATGCAGAGCACACAGGAGATGAAGAGCAGACTGTCCGCCAAGGAGACGGAGGTGCAGGAGGCCAAGACCGCCCGCGATGCCAAGCTCGCCACCATTGGCAACATCGTCCACGCATTTGTGCCCATCAGCAATGATGAGGTGCGTTGAAAGTGCAAACCTTACACTTCGTGGTTCTAGAGATAATATTTGTTCGACAACTTCAAGTGGTCTAATAGTTTTCTCACAGGCAAACAATGCTATTGTGCGGACATGGGGGGAGAAGAGACTAGAGGGGAACTTGAAGAATCATGTCGATCTTTGCATAATGCTTGACATTGTAGCTTTGGACAAGGGTATATGCTCAAAAACTCTCCTCTCTTTGTTGAATAATGCTTTCTCATTAGGCTTGGTTCAAATTTAATGCAAAGTTCAAATGCATTTTCCTTTATCAGCGACTTCTGTAACAATAATTGTTTCCTTGTTCTGCTGGTTATCGTTCTAGAATGGATGTCTGTGATTTGTTCTGCCTCTCTCTGGCACAAGAACTATGTTTGGAACTTAGGGAGAATAGCAACTGGCAATAGCTTATCTACAAATATAGGCCATCTTTAATGGATTTTTAATAATCAACACAGCTCTGAAACTTATATGGATCTATACACACAATGCTGGGGCATCCTTTGGTTCAAATGTCTTTTAAGGAGTAGTAATTCCGTATATTTGACTAAACTTTCTGACCTCAACTAAAATTTTTGCTCCCTGGAGTTGCTCGATATGTGGAACCCATCGTTATTATTGTATTCTGTTGCTCAAATAATTTTAAGGTACCCTAATGTTTTATTGCCCACTCTATGTTCGCAGGTGCCGACGTAGCTGGTGGAAGAGGTTACTTCTTGAAGGGTGCTGGTGCCCGCCTGAACCGAGCGCTGATAGATTTTGGGCTAACATTCCTGGAAAAAAAGGGCTACACAGAAATGCACACTCCGTTTTTCATAAGAAAGGAAATTATGGGAAAATGTGCCCAGTTGGCCCAGTTTGATGAGGAGCTCTACAAGGTGAGTCCAAAGAGGTGTCCTCTTCTTGCATATTGTGATGCTATATTGAGCAGCTGTACTTTCAGTTGGCTGTACATTGAAATACTGGGCCATGTTTTCCCATGTTTTGTCGGGGGTACGGTAACCTAATCTCTTGTTGTCAGTTTGCCATTGTGTGTTCACAGATTTTCAGTAATCATCATCCAGTTTCATTAAAATTAACATTCTGTTAGAGTGATCAATAATGGTTCTCAGATTAAGTATCCTTCCAGTTCCAGTTTTTGAAGCAACAGTTCCTTATATTCTGATTACTGTCAGTACACTGGTTACTGATTATCAGTGTCGATTTGAACTAATGACGTTTCAGCCGTATTATTTGATCCAACACGATAAACAATATGTTCATGAACATTGGTTGCATTTGTCAGGTAACAGGTGATGGAGAGGATAAGTATCTCATAGCTACATCCGAGCAACCGCTATGTGCGTATCTTCTAGGTGATCGAATTTATCATGCCGATTTACCGATTAAGTAAGCAATGCCTAAATTTTATGTAGCTTGTATTTAGTCAGTATGCAAGATTAGTTTGATAATAACTTTGCCCATTTAGATACTCTGGGTTCTCCACCTGCTTCCGGAAAGAAGCTGGTTCACACGGGAGGGACACAGCTGGTATCTTCAGAGTTCACCAGTTTGAAAAGATCGAACAGTTCTGTGTGACAAGTCCAAACGACAACGAATCCTGGGAAATGCATGAGGAGATGATAAAAAATTCAGAAGATTTTTACAAGGAGGTACATACCCAAAGTTCTGCAAACCCTAACGCAATCGTTATATGCTTGAATATGTGTTCCTGGCATGTCTAAACATTTGTATAATGTCCATCTTGCAGCTTGGCCTACCATATCAAGTCGTTTCAATTGTCTCTGGTGCTCTTAATGACGCTGCGGCTAAAAAGTACGATTTGGAAGCATGGTTCCCTGCTTCAAAAACCTTCAGAGAATTGGTGTCCTGTTCAAATTGCACAGACTATCAGGCAAGGAGACTTGAAATAGGCTATGGCCAGAAGAAGGTAGGGTTTTATTTCATATAGATACTAGTAGTAGTAGTAGTAGATAACATCGCTCTGTTTTACTTATGCCTTCGTTTATATCAAAGTCTGATCTGTTTACCACCACTTTTACTTTTATGTACGTATATGTAGAAATCGCAGAACAAGAAGCAGCCCAAGCAGTTTGTTCATATGCTGAATTCTACGCTGACTGCGACTCAGAGGACCCTTTGCTGTATCCTGGAGAACTATCAGACGGAGGACGGTGTTGCGGTGCCAAAGGTGTTGCAGCAATTCATGGGTGGAGTAGATTTCCTTCCTTTCAAGCGGCGTCTTGATGGCAAACAAGCCGGTGACTCCAAACCCAAGCCTAAACCCAAGGTAACTTTGGTCCCTCTGTTTTTGCAGTTATCTTAGACAACATTTGTTAATCCACCGATCTGAGCGTTTATTCTGTCCTCATGGCAGGGAGATGCAGCTTGAGCTGCAGGAGTGGCAAACTGAAACTAGTTAGTCGTGTTTAGAGAGCTCTATTCTTGTAGTGTCATAGGTTGAGGACTTAATTTATCTGTTACTGTGCCTTGTTCTGGTTAGGGTCATCAGTCTGATGTGTATAAATGACAGTCGTACCTGAATAGCAAAACAGTGGCTACCAAAAAGATGAAAATGCTAAAATTACCATAACCAGCCCTCAAAATCCATGCGGTTTTGCCACCGTGACCTGAGCGGCGAATCAATGCTTGCTGGCGCAGCTGCGGTGAGCCTATTGAAGGCAGCCATGGGCAGGGGTGATGTTGATGACACAGCCCACAGTTTATCTTGAGTTTGATCTTTGTTCTTGGGTTGGCTCTCCAAGTTGGAGCAGGGTCTCAAATTTGGAGTATTGGTACTGAATGAACTACTGAGTGTGTCAGCTATGTTGTTTCTCCATGCTACAGACTTTTCACTGCTCGATGTGACTGTAGCCCTTGAATTTATTCCGACCAGCCTGCGATGGCATTTGAATAGCCTTCAGGCACCAGTCTGGTGTATAGTAGGTTGCATTTGAATCGATTTACCTGTGCCGCACAACACATGCTGGTGTGTATAACTTGGCAGCAGAGTAGAGATCACGACTTTATTTTATTTTATTATTTTAAAAATTAAATTTAAATATTAAAAAAACTAAAAAAATATCGGGATATAGTCAATGATTTATAATACGTGCATGCAGAAGATCATGTGAAAATACATTGTATTCTGACCTCAGCAAAAAAAGAGCGTAAATAGAGCAATTTTGAATGGTCTCCGTTTTTCCAAAATTTATTATATTTATCTTTTTTCTGTGTATGAAATACAAGATATTTTCCATTCAAATTTTGCAGATATGTATTTCATATTATTGGTTATAGGTAGGTATTTTTTCGAAAATATTTGATGCATTTTGAAAAATTCAAAAACAGGATCCAATGTGGACGGACTCTAATCTGATTTTCCATTTTGCGGTGTCTCTACTACACCTCGTGTACTTTATCTGTTCTAAAATATAAGTTGTTTTAGCTTGTATGAAACAAATGTATATAATTGTCTTTTGATGTGTATGTTTAGAGTGAATTTACGCATAAAAAATGTTTAGATACCTTCGTTTTACAAAAGATAAAACGTCTGATATTTTGGAATGGGGAAGTACACGTCAAAGACGTAGAATGGTAGGATTGGTGACGAATCATCAATGATTCAAGTGGGTCCCCAGGTTCAGAGGCCCATCGAAGAAAATTTATGCATCGCCGATTGGGAAGACGGGACCATCTGACCGCCCAGCAATTGGGGCCTCCGTCAGGCTGTCCAGGCCTGCATTATCACGCTGGCTAAACACCCGACCCTAGTAGATTAATAAGGATAAAAAGTGTATTACAAAGATAAAAAATGTGATCTTACAATCATGACAAGGAAGAATGGTCGGTTAGTTGCGCCGATGTCGTCTTCTTTAGGAGCACGCAGAGAAAAGTGGCTGGTTGTCAGGCACGAGTTTACGAAAAGAAATGCCGTATAGAAGTAGCTAGTAATCTTTTAAAAAAAAAGAGGCTTCATTTCCCACAGAGGTTTCAGAATATGTGGAGCTGGCCATGTTAGGCGGTCCGATAATTATACGATTCTAATGATAACTTGTCAACCAGATGTCATTTTGATGAAACAAAAAGTTGGTACTCCCTTCTCAATAATGGAAAGTTAAAGTACATTAATTACCAGCTAATGATTATGTTCCTGTTCCATAAGCACCTCATTTATTTATTTTGAAATGAATCCCGTAAAGGCGTTTACAGATGTGTGACATATGCTAAGGGCCCAGACAATTGGGGACGTCAATCTTTTTTCCCCTCAAAAAAGCTTCATTTTGAAGAGGTTTCAGAACATATGTGGAGCTGGCCATGTTAGCATATCCAACAATAATCATTTGTCGACCACATGGGATTTTCGTGAAATAATTGGGGGACTACGTTTTATAGAACATGTGTTTCTATGCAATAATGGATAGTTTTAAGTACATTAATAACTACCAATCCCGTCAGTAATGATCATGTTTCTATTCCGTAAGCACCTCATTTAAAAAAAAAAAATAGGATCCCATACAGGCGTTTATAAATGCGTCACGTCCACTACTCTTCATCCGGCTACCTAGGCTGAGAACACCGGTTCCTAACGATGTCGCACATGTTAATGGCTCACTTAGAACATAAGGTATTTCTCGTCACTAAGAGATATTCTCTTGAAACTTATGACAATATAATTTTCTACACTGTACTAGGTTTTTTATATATCATCACTTAGTCACATAGTTTTTTATTAAATTTTAATCATCACATAGTTCTAGAGCATTGGCGGACCTAGAAACTTTTAGAAGCCTGACAAACATGCTCAAGATGCCATTTTTTTAGACAAAATCGCTATACAAAGTCAAATAATGCAAGATGTAGCGCGTCAGCAACGGGCAAGCATGTGCGGCTGCCTGTTCAATAGGGGTGGTAATCTGCCCATGTTCTAGAGGGCATATAAACAATAATTGTTAAAGACAATACTACATTAAAATTGTCCTCTCAACATTGACTACCCTTGTTAAAATACACATTAACTTAATTGAAAACTCCAGGGCTCATCATTGACTTTATACACCACTACAATTAATTAGTTCTATCTCTACCCGTAGAGGCCATCCATTGAGTACCCATTGTATGTGCAAGTTTACATATAAGTAATTTTATCCTTAACTCTAGATTACATAGTTGACTCTATGAGCACTTACAAACATGTACAAGCACTGCCAATTAATTTTAGCAATGATTAATCACTACACGTGGATTAATAATTAAAAATGGTTTTGCCTTGAATCATATAAAAACTTCTACAATAATGTATATGTTATGTCTTCTAATTCCCGAATTGTTAGACTATCATTGGTCAAAGTTAAATCATAAAGAAATGGCCTTTTTGGGGTCAAAGTTAAACCAGAATGGGTGGAGTATAATGTTTGACCACTATTGCTCATTATCTAGTCAAGCAGAAAAATGTATTAATACAATGATCTTTTTCTACTGCTTTTACATCCTGGCATAATTTAAATTAGTTTGATTTTGCTTCATCCAAAGAAGCGGCATCATTCATGAGATTATGGAGTTTCTTTTGCAATAATTAAGCTCCACATGGCACCGATTAGCCAAAGGTTCTTCCTTTTTTCTTTTTGGAATGGATTCCAGACGATTTCCCCTATGGCAATTGGATTGCATCAGCTACACAGGTCCAAATGGCGGATACAATCAGTGTCACTGTCAACTAGACCAAAAAGAGAAGATCCTAAGATTCTGGCGCTTTATCTTAATTTTTTTTCTCCCCTGAAACCTGGCCAGAGCACGGCTCTCCGTGGAGACCGCCTGTCTGTGAGACCGTGCCTGCCTATCACGCTCCAGTCATTAATGTACGAATAAAAGGCTGAGCTTTCAAAAAAGAAAGCCAGAAAATGGGGAAAAAAAGAAGACAAGGCGACAAATTACAAAGGCGCCCTTCCCCCAGCCCCCAACGGGAGGGCCCCCTGTTCCTCGGTGCCTTTCCCCAGCCATCACGAGTCCCCTCCCCCCCCCAGCGCTACTCCTCCACCACCACCCAACTGCGCCTCCAGGAATTCATCTCCTCGGATACCTTTCCCAGCGCCCCACCCAGCTCCAGCTCCGCCTGCTCGCGGCGCGGCTGTGCCGCCGTCTCGCCCAGGGACCGCCATTGGCCTCCCTCGTACCCGCCCCCCCCTCCGGCCTGCCTCCGTCCACGCGGTAAGCAGCTCTCTGCCTTTCTTGCCTCCTTCAATGCCGCGAGATCTTGGCCTGGATCTGCGGCTCCGTCTCCTTCTCGGGGTTTCTTGTGCCGTTAACTTCTTGGGTTTCCTCGATTCTCGTTCTTGATTCGGTAAAAGGAGCGCCGCGCGGGAGAAGGGGGAATTTACGGGCTGCTCATTTCATGTCACCATCTTTCCTCTGCCTCCCCCTCAGTCGGCGCCAGCAAGTCGACGGTATCCGCCGTTGTTTCTTAGGTTGCTCAGTTTCAGTTTGCTGCTCCAAGCCGTTGCTTTCGCAGCAGCTCGTCTACTTGTACCGGAACAGTTGTTGCAGTTTGGGTGATGTAACCGGTCCCCTGAAAGCCTGAGTTTCCACTTCCCAGTTATGGGATGACGAGGTACATGAAAGCCGAGTAGTACCTACCTTGCGGGAAAAGAGAGATCTTGTTTTCTTTCTTTCCTTCTGCGTGCCGTGCGTGCTCAGAAGTAACTGTTTCAAGCGTAGATTGAAGAATGTCATGCGGCATTGTTCACCAAAAGTCTATACAAGAATCAATCTTTAGTCCTAGAGGATAGAGCTAGGTCGAGTACATTGGGTGTGAGTTTGAACTTTGAAGAACAGATCCGGTCTGTTGGCTCTGTTCTAGTCTTGCAGTTACAAATTAGAGCTTCTTAAAAGCATGGATGCTTTGAGTCAGTACGACTCTGGGTTACAACGTTTGAGCCTATGGAAGTAGCACCAGCCATAGGAAGTTCAAACTGAAACGACTCGTTCTATTCACTGAAGTTTGCATCAAGACTCGATTACATCGGAATGGGGCAACTGCAGTATTACTCTTCATGTCAACATTGTTCGTTCCCCTGCAGTTGGAACTTGAAACCAGTATCTCCATTGAATTTAGTAGTATGTTATTTAGCCGTTTGTTCCCCCTCAGTTGGAGCGAGTATCGCGGTTGAGTTTAGTAAGGGGGTTAGTTCATTCTGGTACCAGTACCACCAGACGATGCTTTCGCAGCAGCAGCAGCACAGTTTCATTTTGTTTACTTGTACCAAAACAGCTGTTGGGTACCGTATTACAGTACTGCACCTGGAAGCCTTAGTTCCTACTTCCCAGTAATGGAGCAGAGCTGCACATAAACCCAAGTTGGTACCGAGCTGGTTGGTGTATTGTTGACTATTTTTTTGTGGATGTTGTGTGTTTTCTCAGAAGTAATTGCTGCAAGTATAGCTTGAGGAATTATGTGGCATCGTCACCAACAAAATGTAGAAGACTCAACCTTTAATAGAGGGTACACATTGTCGCCAACAAAATCTTGAATGAATCTTTAATAAAGGGTGGACCTAGGTTGAGTACATTGGGTGGGAGTGTGATGAACAGTTCATATCTGTTGGCTTGCCATATAGTCTTACCTCTTTAAATTGGATAGGTACTTGCAGTCAGTATTCAGTGAAGTGTAAGACTTGGTTATGTTTGAGCTTCTAGAAGTAGCACCCTGGTGAACTTCACCAAAGTAATTGCAGTTCTCGTAGCTCCTCTTTGAAAATTGCAGTAATGCTTGACAACAATGTTTTGATATCATAATGGCAACTACAGTATTACCTTACCAGTCGTATGAGTATTGCTTTACTGACATTGTTACTTCTAACCGAAGCTTATAAAATATCTAAATAGTACATGCCTAAGGGCCTAGGAGTGGGCTACTCAACTCTGTTCTATGGGACATACTAAGAAATCTTAGCATTTCATGTTTTCCAGAGATCTTACATTCGTACCGTGCAGCTAACACTAATGCCCACGTTGTAGTTACATAGCCAGCTTAGACTTCTCGAGGCCACGGTGAGCTAATTACTTTCATATTTCAGAAAGGTGGGTGGTTTAAGTATGGGACTATGGGTAGGATATACCTAAATTTTACTTTCCTGCATTTGTTGTACAATCATTCAGGTTAAATTTAGCATCCTCAAAATGAATCCCTTTGTAATTTAATATTTTTTAAGTTATGAGATTGTCCTTATTAATGTTGGTGTATAACGAGAAATCGTTAGACTACTCAGGGAAAAATATTTCAGAGGAATTTGATGCTCTTAATTCTTGCCAGTCCTGAAGCAGATCCTTCATATATTGATTATCTGATTTGATTATGTGAAGGAATATGAAACTAAGGACAAAACGGCCTGGATGGAAGTCCCTTGTGCCTCTGCAGTTGACCAGGAAATCCGCCATGCGGTTCTTTTTGTTTCCTAAGGTTCAGGCATCCGGTCAATCGCCAAATGATACTCCAGTTTATCTTAATGTCTATGATTTGACACCCATGAATGGCTATATATATTGGGCAGGCCTTGGTATATTTCACTCTGGAATTGAAGGTTCTTGTCTAACTCTCTGTCATTTCCATCTTTTCTTTGTTAATGTACAATTTGTGCGCTGGTTCATTTTGTGTGCTTATTCGTTTCTGTTTCAATCTTTAGAGCTATTAACCCAATATATCTGTACTGGTGCTATATTTACTGGCCATTTCCCCTGGATTGTTCAGATCATTTCAAGTTGTTTGACTCCTCTTTTTTTTTATAATTGGAATATATTAATATCACAAAGGTATCTACTCCCTCCAACCCATATTAGTTGACTTGGATTTGTATATATTTGGATTATCTAGACATGTTTTAGTGCTAGATACATCCGAATCTAGACAAATTTGAGTCAACTAATATGGGCTGGAGGGAGTACTGTAATTCATCAATAAGGAACAGCTTACTTTTATGTACCTTTAGTTTCTCCAATCTAGCTGTTACTGGTTACTTGAGTATGCACTAGGTAAAATCTAATCCCCCTACCTGAATGATCCGTGCTCTGCATAGTGGGATTCTGGGTAATAAAAGTACTTCTGGCCATCTGGATTTACATGCATACCGTCAGTATCATAGCAATTTAGCATGCAATGCCTTGGGCATTCAGACAGAGATTATGGCATAGTGCATATAAGTTAGATCATATTGCTACATTCACATATACCTCCTGATTATTGATTTCTTTAACAGAAACAAACATGGGATGGTTGGCCCAACTACTTTAAATATTATGAAATGGGAGAAAAATATTAATATCTCTTGACGTTCATGGGCCTCTTTATATGACAGTATGACTTAGACTTCTATTTCTATCTGAAATTGGTTATTTATAAAGGTGGACGAACAAATGTTTTTGGAAATCTACATGGATGTAAACGCATCTCGTAGAAGTAAAATAGGGATCATTCTGGATTCTTGAGTCAAGTGTTTTTAGGACATGCTATTCTGGTTAAAAAATTCTTCTACTAGTCTGCTGTCACAAGAGGATGGATCTTTAGGAGACGTGTATTTGAGTCCAGACAACGTTACCTGTCTCTTCTGCTTTGCTGTCTTCATGCAAATAAAACTGGGCAATTTTTTTGGAACGAGATTTCAGAAGATCTGAATAAGAATTAAGTGAGACGTATATTTGGAGACGTGTATTTGAGTCCAGACAACATTACCTGTCTCTTCTGCTTTGCTGTCTTCATGCAAATAAAATTGGGCAGTTTTTTTTGGAACGAGATTTCAGAACTGATCTGAATAAAAATTAAGCGAGACATATATTTGAGTCCAAACAAAACATTACTGTTTCTGCTTTGCTGTCTTCATGCAAATAAAACCGGGCATTTTTTTTGTAACAAGATTTCAGAATTAATCTGCGTAACGATGTATTCTGATTGCCTTTCTTTCTCATGTGCAGTTCATGGGGTCGAATATGCATTTGGAGCACATGATTATCCTACGAGCGGGGTATTTGAGGTAGAACCTCGTCAGTGCCCTGGTTTCAGATTCAGGAGATCGATATTTCTTGGCACGACGTGCTTAGATCCCATCCAAGTCAGGCAGTTCATGGAGCTGCAGTCAGTAAACTACAACGGAGACACTTACCATCTTATCATGAAGAACTGCAACCATTTCTGCAAAGATATGTGTTACAAATTAACTGGCAGCAAAATTCCCAAGTGGGTGAACCGGCTCGCCAGAATAGGTACTGTACCTTTATGCAAGTGATGGTGCTTATTATTAGTTGTTTAATGGTTCCATAAAGCAAAGATTGTTCTTACAGTGATGATTGCAGCATAGTGAGAATGCATTGAGCACTTTGATAGTTACCGCCACTAAAATTCCATCTCCACTTTAGTTTCCTGAAATGTTTCTGTAAAGCTGTACTTTTGCAGGTCACATCACGTGCTAGTGTAATTTATTAGTCTTCACAGCAATGTGACTTGAGACCTTGACGCAATAGAAAGGACTTGAAAACTCTGGCTTTGTAGAAAGGACTTGACGGAATAGATTTTTATCAGCTGAATCATCTGCTAAAGAGCGGTATTAAACAGACATTGCATTCAGAACAGGCTAACTAGTATGAAACTCTGGCTTTGTAGTTCGGGACCATGGTCCATGCATAGAATTTCTGGTCCATTTGAAGCCCTAAAAGAAATAGGACCTCTGGTATTATATTTTATGAATTGGGGAATTCATCTGTGTCATTTTTGTACAGGTGCCATCTGCAATTGCCTCCTCCCGGAATCGCTCAAGATCTCCCCAGTGGGCCACGACCCAAATAGCCAGCCGGAAGACTGCGAGAAGAGGCGTCTCAGGAACCCCTTGAGCTGTTTCTCCTCCATCTCCAGCCAGAGACAGCTCCCCCCGTCGTCCTCTTTCCCCCCATCACCCGTGAAAGAGCCCGTACCACTGAGCTGCTCGTCGAAAAAGTCCGGCGCCGCGTCGTCACTGAGGAATAGGTAGCCAGTGTAACTTTTGATACCACCAAGTTGGCTAATTCGGGCACTAGCGTGTGCTGTCACGGCTGCCAGTTAATTTTTTTTAATCTGTGCTCTAGCCTAATGCTTGTTGATGTGGTTGTTGTTGTATCATGTAATCCCCGTCAGTGTGGCTACAGATCTCATTTGGGTGAATGGATTCAGCTCGATTCCACCCGCTCTTGTACTCGGAGATATACTGGACAGAATGGACCTGTATATTAGTAATCCTCTATTCTTTCAGCTCCCCCTGTATCGTCATGCCTGGTTTTCTTCTTGTGCTTTAGGCCCCATACTGTTGGCATTTGGTTTCTGCTGTCATCAACTCTAAAAGAGCAATTCAGTGTTGATCAGTAAAACCCAGCGTGAGACAGAGTGGATCTGTATACTCCCTACTATCCATATAACGTGTCGCAGAAATGGATGTATCTAGACATATTTTAGTGCTAGATACATCCAATCCAGTGACAAATAATATGGATCGGAGGGAGTATTAATTCTCTATTCTTTCAGCTGTTGAACCCCTCTTTCTCCCTGTATCATCCGGTCATGCCTGATCATCTTCTTCCTTTGTGCTTTAGGTCCCATACTGTTAGCATTTGATTTCTGCTAGTATGTCGTCAACTGTAAAAGAGCAGTGAAACCCAGGTACCTACACTGGCTGCCTTTGTTTTGTTATGGCCATGCTGTTTCCACGTGATTCCTGAAGATCGAGCAGTTCGCTGGCTTCCGCTCTAAAAAGCACATGCCAGTTCTGAGTTGAGCCGCAAAGGCCTGTACTGTACCTGCGGATGTGCATCTGGACCAACCAACTACACCACACAGGTGACTGCATAATTCAGTCGTTCGTACTGCCAGCGAGCGTGACAGTTTGCGGGCGGGCGGGCGCTGAAAGTTCTCTTGATGCTCCTGCTCCGATCTCATCCGTCGTACAGCTCCAGGGGGGAGGCATCACATCCTCCTGGATAAGAATGCTCCTCCCCCCCTATCCCATGATGCCTCCTGGGCTAAGCAAAGCGAAGGCATAGCAGCAGCAGCAAAGGCAGTACTACTCCTCTTTGGCGTATTCCGTCGTAACCTGCGTCTCGCCCCACAGCGATTGATGATGATGATTAAGCCACGCCAAGCGATCGCGACGGGTTCGAGGAGAACGACGATGTCTCCGGACTGTGCGTCCGCGTTTTGTTTTACTCGCTGATAGTGTTGTTGCAGCCACGGACGTCCATGTCCCTGTCGCGCGCGGTAGATGACGGAAGGACCGATTAGGTTGAGGAAAAGGCGCGCACACATATTAGGGGCGCGTTTGGTAGCGTACACATGGTCTAGCCAGGCCCGTACACAATGAAATCGGGGCGATTGATTACCCACATATATTTTTGACCTGCATGAGTCCGAAGCTCAAAGCACCCCTCGGCAACGATAGATTCGGCCGTTTTCCTAGAGCCAGTCTTGCTGCGTGTAAAAAGGGGAACGCGGCGAAGGAGCTCGTGCAGACAGGGAGATGCGGGAGGCCACACGTGACCGAAAAAATCCGATGGAAGGAATTCGCTCACCGCCCTCCTACTCCTCTCCCTATTTAGAGACGACGGTGTACCCCCCCCCCCCCCAATACAAATCCACCATTCCACCACCCCTCGAGCTTTTGACCCATCAAACCTAGATCGATGTTGTTCGATTATTCTGCGTTTAGCAGGAAGACACTGGTCCTGCCGTCTTCACCAGCGAGAACAACGTCAGTTGGTAGTCCTGCTTCTCGATGGAGATCATCGACGGTGATCCTATTGCCTACTCCCGCAATCGTGGTCACGGTGAGCTTGCTGACAACAAAGTCGACCAAGGCGACGGTCGGGGTGGCGGCAACTCCATCGACTGTGGCGATGGTCGGCCTACCGGCATCTCCTTCGTCCCCTACCTCTGTGCTGCATCGTCTAGAAGCTGCTGTAAGAAACCTCTCATCTTGGGATAGTTGTACATAGATCTTCTTGTGTGAGTTAGTTAACGTGAGCATGCATAACATGTTCATCACTGTTGTGTGAAAATCTGCTTGTTCCTAGTTACTGATGCTGCCTGTTCATTACGTTCATCATGTACAGTCCATTCATCACTGAAGCTCTGCTTGTTCCTACTTACTAATGCTGCTTGTTCATCATTGTATAATCTATTCATCACCGATGCTCTGCTTGTTCCTAGTTACTGTAAGCATGTGTAGCACAATTTGTTTGTAGGGCATCATGCTTAGCGTCTTATTCATTATTATAGGACAATTCACTGGACAAGTCACAAAATCTGCCTGAAGTGGTTGTTATAACTATGGATCCTGAGAATGTTATCCTTATTCGAGCTATGTACATGCCAAAACCAATGGTTTGAGAGACTTCTCTATCTCTATTCGTTCTGAATAGGGTACGTGAGTTCATCAAAGAAGAGGTTAGGTATGACCAGGGCTTCAAAGAGATTTACCCACAGCGTGTGTACAATGATGTTCTTGATTTCACTAGAAAGGAACTCACCCCATCTCAGATGTACAACCATATGAGGAAGTGGAAGAGAAAGTGGGCTCATGTGCGCAAGCTCAAGGTTTTGGACGGCGTCGAATGGTGTCCGAAAACCACGTCCTTCAGGATGGATAACGCCAGGCAGACATAGCTGTCATAGGTTGTGATAAATTGTTCCATTCATGTTTACTTGTTTCACGATTTTTCTCCGCTTCTTAAGTAACAGAGTTTTATTTTGTTCCAGACTTTGTCGGTGGATCTCCTTTCCAATTCAGTGGAGAACTATGTCAGATGGAGCTTATCTACACATCCAAGCCTCTCATTGAGAAGCATCTGTACACCACCCACACACTGATCATGGCCATGAACCACCTTGCTGATAACAAGATCCAAGATCAGTTGTACACTTCTATGCGTATTCGTGAGAGGAGGGAACGACTGAGGTCTTGGCTTTACAGACACTGCTAAGAGGAGGGCATACCTGTGCATCAATGTTAGTCGCACTACTTACCTATCTTAGCTGCATGATAGTGCAGATGGTCTGCTTGAACAAGAACTTGTATATTTTGGGAGGTGGTAAAACATCCACTCCATTAGCTAGGATTGATAAAACTGTGGTCGAATGTAGTACATAGTAACCCCTCCAATGATGAACTGCTTGTGCTAAACTGCTAGTGTGTCATTTGATTTAATGAACTGCTTCTGTCATGTGATTGTGATAAACTTCTTGCGGGTATCCTCATTACTCCAATGTGAGAGGTTACCACAACGACTGCATATGTTACAACCGAACAGATGTGTACTTAGTGGGATGATGCAAGCGACCAAACACATGGGCCACCGTTTTCCACTCATGCAAAAAAATGGTGTATACCGATTACCAAACGGACTATACAAGCTAATTTAGAGGTTATTTCTGTATGACACTGCCCATCTCAACACTACCAGACCAGACCGAGAAAGGCATGCACGCTACCAAACACACACTCCTAGTACTCTTTGCAACGGGCTTATCTTTGCAAAACCTCTATAGTAGTAGAGTACTTTTGATCGATCATTCAGGTAATCTTTGCAACGGGCTTATCTACGCGGGAGAAAGGCTTTTAAGCTGACGGCTTGCTAGCTGGGTTCGATGCCGCAATCATTAGCTGCGGATAATGGCCGCTGTTTTTTTTTTGCTCCGGTCGACACGTCTGACGTCTAGTCGTAGGATGCTATTATGCCGCCACTTAGCTAGGGGAGCTGTACACTCTTGTTGTACGCGCCAACCAAACCAACTCCTGCTTGTGTTTCTTCTTCTCTGTATCTGATGATGCTCAGCATCAGTGTTAGTGCGGCTGTGCCAGTACGCAATGAATGATGATGAACAAATAATGGAACATCAGGTGGTGTTTTTCCCCTTTTTGATGTGTAAAGCCCAGAACAGTGATGAGGCCCGGTCAGTTGGGCCAGACCAGAAACAAATTAGGAATGTGGGGAAAATAAACAAGAGGCGCAATGCACATATACATGCACCCTTTGGGAAATTTTGACACGACTAGCTAGTTTGTCATCACGTCATTAGGTGCCCCACTTCATCATAATCGCTTGCATGATGATGCACACATAGTACTTACAAAGATTACCAATAGATAATGTACATATCTCCGCACATACTCCCTCCGTTTTAAAATATAAGATGTTTTAGGTTTATAAAGAAGATGAATCTAGACTTCTTTTAGTATGTAGATTCATCTTAAAGTTGAGTGAACCTATATACTAAAACAAGTTTAGATTCATTTTTTTCACAAACCTAAAACATCTTACATTTTAAATCGGAGGGAGTACTACAGTACTAGATTAATTCCTCGTTAGGGATAATCAAACAACTGATACCACCAATACGCCAATAGTACTTAGTTCTGACTTTCCTACTACCGTTACGTGCATACGTATCGTGCCCTGCAATTCCCGTAGATTAATTAATTAATTAATTAATTAAGTAACATTGATAACAGTGAACTACTGATCTGTCCTGCTATCCCTTGATCGAAATCAGCTGAATTGATCGTAGAAGTAGCCGCCGGTCGCCAGGTCCAGCATGTAGTTGTTGTAGGCGTACTCGCTCATGTACGTGAGGTCGGCCTCCATTTCCTCCATGCCGAACTGCCCCGCCGTCGCCGCCGGGTGGTGCGTCACCGTCGAGAACGACGACGAGCTCGGGCTACTGCTGCCTCCGCCGCCGGTTGTCGCCGCCGCGGCAGCCATGAACTTGCTCTTCTCGTCCTCCGTCTCGGCCAACCTCTCCTTCAGCCTCAGCACCTGCACAGAGATATACACATGTTAGTACAGCACAACCAGCTTGCTAGCAGCCAAGAATCCAGTCATGTAGAGAGAGAGGACTAGCTAGGTAGTTTGCACGGCTAGCTGCGCGTACGTACGTACCTCGGCCTCGAGGTGGCAGTTGTGCACGACGACGGCGTCGTGCGCTGCGCGGAGCTTGGAGAACTCCTCCTCGATGAGCTTGCTCTTGTAGCGGGCGCGGCGGTTCTGGAACCACACGGCCACCTGCTTCGTGTCCAGGCCCAGCTCGGCCGCCAGCTGCACCTTGCGCGGCGTCTCCAGCTTCCGCTCCTTCCTGAAGCTCATCTCCAGGAACTGAGCCTGCTCGTCGGTCAGCTTCCGCTTCTTCGCCGCCGCGTCGTCGCCCTCGCCCACCGCCGTGGAGGATTGCCTCGCCTTCCGCCTCCGCCGCTGCCGGCCGGCCTTCTTCTGCTCGCCGCCTACATCCACATGCATTGCGGCCGGTTAGATAAGCGCGTTCGCTACCTAGCTTGCAGTTCAGCCTTGCACGTGCGCATGGAATACGAACTTACCGGCGGAGCCTGGCGTGGCGTCGTCCGCGGCGAAATGGTCCGGGAAGCTGTCGAACGAAGGGAACAGCAGCATCTCTTCCTCCTCGGGGCTCATCTTCTTCTTTCAAGCAAAGCTAAGAGCGACACGAAAACACTACTAGCTCTTCTGTACTACTCTCGTGCTTAAATATTTGATCGGCTCTGGTCGATCGATGCTTTGGGCTTTGGAGCTTGGATATTTTGAGAGGTGTTCAGCTGCAAGCTGCTGTGCTGTCCAGTGACCGGTGTCCCGAGTTTGTGAGCTCGGAGGAATTTATAGAGGGAGATTATGTGTGAGGGTGAGGTACTACTACTACACTTGGAGGAGGAGTAGTAGTAGATAGGAGTTGGGGGCTTAATAATTCCTGGTGTGGTGGAGCCGCGCGAGAAAGCGATGCGTATGTGTCGTGCTGTTAATTGTCATCATCTACTCCTACTGATGATGATCACTGTGTCTGTGTGCGAGCGATTCGAGAGCGAAAGCTTAATTGACATGCTTACGTAGTACTCACCCCTGATTAAAAACATAGTGCCGCCAAAAGACGCACACGATTTTCGTGGAGAAAACTGTTAAATTCCTGCGCATTTTTTGCTCTCCACTGATGTATAATATTCTCAACTTACATGCTCGTAGCTGGTGCAAAAAAAAAAAGTTATTACATCCATCCGGAATTAACTGACTCAAGGGGTAAAATTCGGTCTTTGTAACTCGGTCTATTTTAAATTCGGTCTTCTAAATCTAAAAATAAAGACCAAAATATAGTCGCTACTTTTACTGCTCGGACAATTTCGGGTACGGATAATTCGGTTTCGGTCATGACCGATTTGTGTAATGGACATTATCGGCAAAGAACTTGGACTTCATTTCAGTTGTAATTTTGACATTTTTTTGATGCATATATTCGTATCAGTTAGCAGGAACAAACATTTAACAGTACCAAAGAAAACCATTACCACACTACAGTAAATCGATCAACATTTAGCGCTTAACAATACACCAATTCAATCACATCACATAGTTCGAAGGTCTATTCGGTCTATTTGGTTATTGGGAACTAATGACCGAACAAAATCCGGTTTTCAATACTTTTGCTACCCAATATTTTGACTGGTCTATTCGGTTTTAGTCTCGGTCTTTTATGTTTTGGTTTTCGGTTATCGATTTTACTGACCACTCCTAACTAACTCACGTTTGTCTAAACGGTTGAAGGAAATACTCAACTTTGACTTGCACACATGAAGGCACAATCGGTGTTTGAAACTTCCAAGCCGGAGATTGTAACTTGAGTGTGAATGTGCGTGATATGCAAGCTGCAGTAGCAGCTCTACTAGAGGGTGGGACGCGCAGAAGTAGCTTGATCAAGGAGCTACCGGTCCGCACAACGTCTACACTGGGCTACCCAGGACGCCGATCCTAAAGTGAAATTTAGGTTTAAATGCCGAAAATCGGTCCAGTTGCGTTTTTAGGACCCTAGTTTCATCCGATTTAGGCCAACTTTGGTCCGAACTTTTCATGCCATTTTCAATATCCCGGGAACGTCCTGGGAACGCCGGACGAAGTGAATTCGGCGGAGAAAAATCAGACGACGTGTGGACCCGCCCAGTCAGCGATGGAAGCCGAGTCGTCGCATCCTTTCGCCTCGAAACCCCGTGGAGGACCGCCGGACATTACCTGTCCGTCGCTTCGGCTACGCGTCGCCACAATGCCGCGCCACCGCCGCCTTCTCGGCTCCCGCGACGGACCGGCGGGCAATAACTTACCGTTGTTTCCCCTTTTCCCGCCCTCGCCGCTACACCCCTCCCGCCCCTCGCCACCCGTCTTGGCCTATAAAATCCGTACCCCTTGCCGGAACTCTCCACACTCTCTCATAGCTCCCCCTTCCAACTCCGGTGACCTCACAGCCCCCACTCTTCCCCATGGGCGAGAGGTTCCCAGGCGA
The DNA here is from genome assembly GCA_916181665.1 of Avena sativa. Taxonomy (NCBI): domain Eukaryota; kingdom Viridiplantae; phylum Streptophyta; class Magnoliopsida; order Poales; family Poaceae; genus Avena; species Avena sativa. The sequence goes on along the minus strand of OV702293.1, from coordinate 445,203,758 downwards.
CCCAGCGGCGGCGAACGGCTTCGGCCGCCGCACGCTCCAGCCATGGGAGGCCCGCATGTTGTACGATGCGGGCTACATGTGAAAGGGCAAATAGCCCTTATCTAGTGTTTTGGTTAACTATGACATCGAAGCAAGAGAGCAGACTAATGTTTCTATTAGCTTCTCTACAGGTGAGAGTCCGCAGGTTATTGGTGAAAGGCGATGGGTGACCCCCCATTTCATTTCTATATGAAGAGCCGGTGGTGTTATTTATTATTCTCTCTTATTTACTCTTGAGTCCAATAGGAAACACCGCACTATTAAGAGGGATGATCTCGATATGCTCTTTGGGGTTGTTCTACACCAAATATACTTCTCATCATCCACCGCCGCACACCCGTTCGAAGAGAGAGAGAGAGAGAGAGAGAGAATAGCCTTGAAAAATGAGTCAAAGGGGGTTACTGTGAAATCGGCAAAAGCTCCGGCGGCGCTGGTGCTGTCGCCGGAATTTCCGGTCGCCGCTGGAAATTCTCGGTGTACACCGATATGGCTTACTGCATGGCCTTTCGGTTGTTCGCCGAGAATTTCGGTCGCCGCCGAAAACGCCGGCGTGTGGTCCGGTCCACCGGAGCTATCGCCAGAAATTCCGGCGAGCAACTCGGTCCGACCGGACTTATTGCCGCTTCTGTCGCAGGAAACCCCAAACGGCTCTTTTTCCCCCATACTATATATACCCCTTTCTTCTCCAATGTGAGGTTAGGCATTTGAGCAAACTTTTCATTTCTTTAAGCTCTCTCTCTTCCCCATTGTTGAAACACAGAAGCTTTAGGATCTCCCATTCTACCCAACCAAATCCAAATCCTTTTGGTAGAAAGGACGGGGAGGTCCCGATCTACGTTTCCACCAAGCCAAAGTTCATTCCCCCTTGAGTTCATGGAGTTAGCTTGTTACTCTTGGGTTTGTGGGAAACCCTAGCCAGCTAGGGGTGCCCGGAGGCATTCGACTTGTGATTTGCTCCGTGGAAAGTTTGTCAGGGTTTGGAGACTACCTTAAATCTACCATCAATAAGTGAGCTATTCTTTCGTGGGATAGGCTCGGAGAAGAAGGTGAGCCTTTGTGGCGCGTGAGGAATCCTTCGTGGAACCCCACACCTCTCCAACGTGACGTAACCCCCTTCCCAAAGGTGGTGAACACGGGAATAGATCTTCGTCTCCGCGTGCTTCGGTTATTCCTATCGATCTCTTACTTGTGTTGTTTACCTTGTGATAGCCATCGAGCTTGAAGTATCTTGTTCATCATCTAGGTTGCCTCACCTAGTTTGCATTTAGGTTCACTTATATTCCGCAAAGCCTAAAACTTGCAAAAGATTATAAAGAATTTTGTAGAAACCTATTCACCCCCCTCTAGGTTAACCATCTTACACTTTCAACAATGCGGCGCTGGATATCCGCCTTCCAGTCGGCTGGAAGCTGAGCGCCGACGAGGTCCCGATCTCGCCATTGCCGAAGGACGAAGAGATCACCGACGAGATCCAGGCTGCCATTGTCGCCGCAGCCGCCGATGGAGCCGTCCTCGCCGGATATTCTGGCCTGGTCCAGGGCGGACTGGGAGGAGACGAAGCAGCGGCGCGTCCATCGCCTGCGGGAACAGGCTGAATGCCAGGCCTGGTCTGGCCGTGTGCTCGCCTACCAGGGCGCGCCGCTCGTCGTCCTCGACGACGACGAAGAGGCCGACCTCTCCTACCAGCCCTAGAGGTGCGGCGACGATTGCCAGGGGAGCTACCGCCCGCCGTAGCTGGCCAGCGACGACGATGACGACGACGGCAAGGCCGATCCCGGCTACACCTCCTTCTACGGCAACCTCAACATGTAAAAGCGGCGACGACGTCGCCGGCGACCTTTTTTTTATGTTTTTATTATCTAGCCTAATGTAGTTTATATTCGGGTGTTTTCGCGAATTCAATGTAATCCGCCTATATTCGCCCATATTAATGAAATTAGTCTAAATTTGCTAAATTCGACTGAATTTTAGCCGAACGCGCGAAATCCGCCTGGAAACGCGAGTGAGAAAGTCGGCGTTTTCAGACAAAAACGAGTTTCATTCAGCCATATTTTAGTCCGGATTTCGGTTTGGAAATGCCCAACGAGTGGGTACGCTGTGAACCGAGAGTTTGGGTTGCACAAGTTATCCTTCACGATCGGTCGGGTGGAGCCCATGGGGGCTGTTGTCGGCTTCCGGGGTCCGGCCGGGAGGCACAGGACAGGAGCACGCCTAGCAAGCCAAGCCGCCTGACGTCAACTCCTTGCATTGCATGCACGCTTGAGCTGTACCTTTCTTCAAGAAAAGTTGGGCACACCTGCTGCCATGGCCAGATATCCATATTTCCAAGTGTACCAGCACACGCCTACGCCTTCATATCTCGCGCTCGTAAAGTAGTAGATCCATCTGATACGACGGATCAATCGAGAGCATGTGAAACATCGTTCCTCGATCCCTTAATTATTTGACCGATCGAGGGCGTACGCGTGTTGACGAGGGGATGGGCAATCTTCCCACCCGTCGACCCAGGAGGTTCCTTCCGGCCTCTTCTCTCTTCTGTAGCTAACTTCTTGCGGCTGATCTGTCCATCTCCCGCCGTAGGACGGCCCGTAAAGTTTGTGTGAACAGTACTGCTCCCTTTCTGCGACACGACGGTTCCATGGAGGGCGCGTCCTATATATATACGCGCGGTGCTGAATCTGAATGGCGGCAGGTTTGCAGCATTTGCGTGCATGATCGTGGCTAATTTTTTTTAAATAATACATTTTTTTATTGAATTGCACAAATAATACATAAAATGGACAAATTGCAAATCTGTTGGTCGGTCGGCCGTTCGACAGACGACAGACTCGTTTCGTCCGTTCAACGGACGACACACAGCCTTCGTCCGTTCAACGGACGACACACCTGCTATCAGCTATTTGGTAAAGGAGACTCTGTCGTCTCTTCAACAGATGAAGCTCTGGCCGTCGTCCCCTCAACAGACGATATAGTAGGCCGTCCTTCAACAGACGAAGCAGCTCTGTCGTCCGTTCAACGGACGACGGACAGACAGAATTGCAATTTGCCCATTTTGCGTATTATTTATGAAAATCAATAAAAAAATGTATTATTTAAAAAAAATTAGCCATGATCGTGTACCTTTCCCTTGCTACAATGGTGGCATGCCGAATGCCAACTCGCCACGCAGGCGTTCTACTGCTCCAAGGAACGCATAGCCGAATTAATGAATGAATGCAGACAGTACTACTACTGCTCCTTTATCCATGGCTGCATGCATGCTGGTCAAACTTCACAGACCACAGACGACGTTCGGGCTAAAAATGAAAATGGAAGGACGACGAAGTTAGGCACCTACAGCATCACGTACCTATGTTGCCTACGCATGGCTACCGTTCGTCAGTTGTTTTCGTTTTCTTCAGTCGTCAGTTGCTTCAGTCTGTGTCGCGCATACTTTCACTGGTTAGATATCTTTGCCTCACGACTTGGAAAATGTTGGGATATCTTGTCCCACGCAACTGCTTTTCTGTGCTTCTGCGACGTACTTCCTTCGTTTTAAAATATAAGATGTTTTAGCTTTGTGAAGCAATATGTATCTAGACTACTTTTAGTATACACGTTTAAATCTACACACTAAAACAAGTCTAGATGAATTTTTTTTTACAAACCTAAAACATCTTATATTTTAAAACGGAGGGAGTAGTACGTGTTGACCTTCAAGCGCCGTGCCATCCACCGGACAACACACTTACTATACAAAGTCGTGGCATGAGCTTGCAACCTCGATCGATGTACGCCATAACAATATATTCTGAACAAAATATTGGTTAGCACTGGCCACCCCTAACACGTGCATTTTTCGGTGCATAGGGAAGAAGGCAAAATATTAAAAAAAACTTATTTTGTTTTATAAAACAATATTCACTCGTGTAGGAAGAGACTGCATTTCATGCTTTCCATGAGGTCGGAGAGCGAATGGGTCGTGAGAGAGGAACGACTTCGTGAGGAAGATATAGCTAATTCCAAATTTTCAGGTAAACACAAGTTCAGACAAGCAAGGTAAGCAAAACTAGCTATTATTAGGTAAACCTGGGTATATCTTGGGCCAGGCCAAAAATCCTGACACCAAATACCTAGGCCCGAGCATGGCCTGGCCTGACACCGGGTCGTAGGTTTAGGCCCGAGCCTAAACCGATCGAAGTCTGAAAAAGCCTGGCCCAGCCCTACCACGCCTTATATCGCCCTCATATGAAGACCGAGCTTGGCCCACCCTAACCATCGAGCTCAAAAACCTAGACCTAGGCTTGACTTGGCCTATAATTTTCGGGTCGAGCCTAGGTTTTGACATTTCGACATCTTAGACTTGGCCCAGGAGTATGTTTTCCTGTACCTTTTAAAAACAAAAAGTTTTACAAGGTTTGCTCCTATTCACCTGCTTGTACATGGTAGTTGTGTGCGTCTGCGTTGCAGAAGCTAGAAGTTGAACTCTTTTGGGGTTGTATCATCTAGATACATTGCGAAGAATCAATTGGAGCTACCATTTAGAAAATATGTTCACTTCCCAGGTTTTTACAATGAACGGTGTTGTACACACGACATATTTCTATCCCACAAGCAAACGACAACTCAATGGAACCATCGATCTCCTCCGGTTGGCTCCACCGCCCTCCAGCGTGATCATGATCAACATTTACAACACCATCCTTACTATCTCCTATTGTAGTCTCTTGGCAAACATGATGTATGATGCAATTTATTGTTTTCCCATGATTTATTGTGTCTATGTCTAAGTTTGAGTAGTGATGTGTTTATGATAATTTTGAAATAGTTCGTTGCTGGTTGCATACAAGTTTGTTATCTTCTATGATGGTCATATGTACTGATCTATGATGATCTCAAGTCTTATATGCATGCTATATTAATTCATGGTTAATATGATGGGAGGATAAATTAAGGGTACCTTAAAACTTACAGCGATTATTAGACTTTATATCTTAATAACTCCTTTACTTTCACATAAAAATGGCCTTAGGATCAATCATTATGGGTGTAATTGTGCATTAAAATAAGGGAATAGAAGTTAGGAAGACTACTAACATAGGGCGACAGGTGAGCACAACCAAAGAAGCAACAAATTGAGAAACTATTGTGAAAGTTGTTGCGTGTTAGTTGATGACCCACAAGTATAGGGGATCGCAACAGTCTTCGCGGGTAGTATTACCCAATATATTGATTCGACACAAGGGGAGCCAAAGAATACTTGCAAGCCTTAACAACTGAGTTTTCAGTTCAGCTGCACCTGAAAATAGTTCTTGCTCACAGAAGTTTATCAGTAGCAACAGTTTGGTAGTAACAACAGCAAAGCAACAACAACAGTGAAACAGTAGCAATAGTAACAATAACAGTAATAGTGTGATTCGAGTGCGGTAGACATAGGGATGGATAGACGGGCATTGCATGGACAAGTCTAAACATATAACTTCAAGATCTAGGACATTGCAGATAAATAATAACAAGCATCCAAGTACTAAACAATCCTAGGCATGTGCTTCAAATATAGTCATACGTGCTCGCAATGAGAACTTGCACAACATCTTCTGTCCAGCCAGCCCGTGGCAGCGGGGCCTCTAGGGAACTACTGGCAATTAAGGTGCTCCTTTTAATAGAGCATCGGAGCAAAGCATTAACACTCCATGAACACATGTGATTCTCACACCATAGCCATCCCCTCCGGTTGTCCCAATTATTGTCACTTTGGGGCCTTTGGATCCGGACAATGATATGTGTACACAACTTGCAGATAAGATCAGGAACAATACTATCATAATGATTCAATAATAAGTTCAGATCTGAGATCATGGTACTCGGTCCCTAGTGACAAGCATTAAGCACAACGATTTGCAACAAAGTCAAATAAAACTAATAGATATACTAGGCACTATGCCCTAACAGATCTTATTCGATTACATGATAAAACTCATCCAATCCCTACCATCCCCAAGCCTACAGCGGGGGATTACTCACTCATGGATGAGGGAAACAACGGTGGTTGATGGAGATGCGTTGGTGATGATGATGGCGATGATCCTCTCCAAATTCCCCGTCCCGGCAGGGTGCCAGAACGGTGTTTCTGGATCCGAATCTTGGTTTCTAGTGGCGGCGGCGGAGCGGAACTCTTTCTGGAAAACTATCGAACCCCCCTCGATTTTTAGGTCGAAAGGCAACTTATAGGCGCAGAGAGAGGCCGAGGGGTGCCTGGGGTGGCTGCACCCCCTCCAGGCGCGGCCAGTGGTGGGCCCGCACCTGGGATGGGTGTGGCCCCCCAGGCCTCCTCTCCGTCTCGTCTTCTGGCTCTGTGGATCTTCTGGTGAAATATAATTTTTGGCATATTTTCCGATATTTTTCGTGATAGTTCATTTTCTGCACAAAAACAAGACACCAAGGTAATTCTGCTGAAAACAATGTCAGTCCGTGTTAGTTGTATCCAAATCACACAAGTTTAGAGGAGAAACAATAGCAAAGTGATCGAGAAAGTAGATACGTTTAGGACGTATCAACTCCCCCCAAGCTTAGCTTATTGCTTGTCCTCAAGCAACTCAGTTGAAAACTAAGTGCGATAAAAGAACTTTCACGAACACTTTGCTTCATATGATGTAAATATTCTCAGCACATGAGTAGATGCTTAGACAATTAATAATAAAGAGTATGCAACTAAGTCTACTCAATAGTCATTGCAAGCTATGAAGAGAAACCAACTCAATAATAATAAGTAGCATAAAACATAAACATAAGCAACATTGCAATGCTCATAATAAGGTATGATAGAGTGGTACCTCGCTTGCCTTTGTTTGAAGAGCACAATATAAATGCCAAGGCACCTCTGAAGTTCATATGAAGACTAGAAGTAAAGATATCAGAGATACAAGCATCAAAGTCATGACATAATTAACCAAGTTTTGGAACAAACACAAGAATGACAACTATGATCTCAAGAAGGTGCTCATAGAATAAGTGGTGACTCAACAAAGTTGTGAAAATGGTTTTGTGAAGGTTTGAAAGGCTTCCAAATGTTGAAAGGAAGGTACTCATTAGCTTTGATCTCTCATTGCCCCTATCATAGGCATCTTCATGTGGTTAAGGTGAAAGTGAGGTCCACTCTGAATCATATGCTTGACAGAACATAAACGGGAAATCCCAAGTCCCTTGAGTATGAGGGTCACTCCACATGCTACTCAACTTTGGTCACCTCAAAGTTCTTGTCATTGTAAATACATGCATATCATCGAGAACTGCCAACAGGGTACCCCTTGCACATGGTATAGGAGCTTTCCCATAACCACAATGACAAGGCAAGCACTCAATGAGCATCTCATCGATCTTTTTATTTACCATATGCATAGATTTTTATTGCGGATGCTTCATAGATGCTCATTATGGTGATGCTGCAAGTTTCCACCATGATTAGGCATGGCTTAGGCTAGCGGTCCAGGCGTTTCTCTAACACAGTGTATAAACTCCATGAACTCACAACCTCCCCTTTTATTTCACATTGTCGACATCCATAAACAAAAGAGCAAGGAATCAACTGGATGAGATATCCAAAAAGTGTTGAAAGCGTTCCCTGTGACAGCACAGTTCTGCTGACTCCCAGCATATAATTAGCAAGCATATAACTTTCATGGACAGGTCACGATGGTTCAGAATTATTAAGCGCAAAGAATAAAGTGTGCCGTCAAGTTCGTGAGAGCTTTACTAACTAACTTTCTCAAAACAGACAAACATTTTATTTTGGAAGAAAACACAGCATATATAAAATATGCACTGAAGTAGCAAATGGTGCTAATAGATAGGTATGGTGGACACAGCTGGCAATATTGGTTTTGGGGAGTTGGAAGCACAGGTAGAGCACATACTCAGTGCAAGTGAAGGCTAGCAATAGAGAGGGAGTGACAAATGAGAGAGCAATAACTGTCATAATCATGCTTGCAACAAAACATGACTAATTATGGCATGAAAGTGATATAAGAACTCTGAGGCAAAATAAATCATCGAGACTTACTGACTATTGATTAGTCATATGCATGCGTGAGCATGTGCCAAGTCGATTCACATGAACAGTTAGAGGAGGATACCACAATATCATACCAAAGTATGAATAAAACAATGCAGTCAAACATTTATATGACATGCTATAAACTATTAGCAAGCTAGAGCTAATCATAGACAAGCAAGAACTACTAAGCATCCATAATGACATACACCTTACACAAACAGGCTAAGCATGCTCACAATGATGAGTATATGTACAAAAATGAAACAAATAGAGTTCGTTACCAGCCTCTTATCACACCACAAGTTGTCTTAATCTTCATTATTGCCCTTCACTTGTGTGACTTGAATGATTAACATGAAACCAAAATCCACTATGGACGACTGAACCCTACAAAGAACTCACAAAACCAAAGAAGACCAACAAATATTTTTGGTGTTTTCGAATTTTTAGAAACAAGCAAACAAACAAAAAACAAACAAAAACAAGGCAAACCAAACAAAGCAAAAAATCTTTTTGGATTTTTCTTTTAAGGCAAACCAAAGCAAAGAAACAAAGAAATAAACCAAGAGAAACAATGAAAATATTTTTGGTATTTTTGGGTTTTTAGAAAGAAGCAACAAAAACCAAAAACAATGGATATACAAAGAACCGACCGAACATGATATATAGATGAGTGTGATGTCGGTGTACCTCCCCCAAGCTTAGGCTTTTGGCCTAAGTGGGGCTCAATCCCATGGTGCCCAAGTAGATGCACCTCCGTGGTATGTCGAGGAAGCTCCCTCGTCCTGGTACGAGCTCGAGGCCTCCCCTGTGTAATACGCAGAGGGGTCGTATGATGGTGCTTCCTCCTGATAGTTCCCGTGGAAGTTAAGAGAGCGCAGCTTGTCATCCATCTCCACCTTCGAGTGTGACCAAGGTCCCTGAGAAATACTGAACAAAGTGTTTTGGGGTAGAGGGTGTTGGAGGTATGCCCTAGAGGCAATAATAAAAGTGGTTATTATTATATCTTTGTGTTTATGATAAATGTTTACATTCATGCTATAATAGTATTAACCGGAAACATTAATACTTGTGTGATTTGTATACTAAATTAGAGTCTCTGGTAAAGCCTCTTTATAATACTAGCTTGTTGATTAATAGATGATCGTGGTTTCTCGATCGTGAACATTGAGATGTTATTAAGAACAAGATCATATCATTAGGAGAATGGTATGGTGGACATAGTCCTATAGATAAGCGTAGCATTAAGATCAAGTCATCTCAATAGTTCGTTTTCTATAAGCTTTCTGATACATAGTAACCTAAGTCCTTCGACCCTGAGACCATGTTAATCACCATCACTAGAAGGATGCTTTGATGACATCAAACACCACACCGTAACTGGGTGGCTATAAAGGTGGCATTGAGTGTCCGGAGAGTATGGGTTGAGTCACATGGATCAAGAGTGGGATTTGTCCATCCATATGACGGATAGATATACTCTGGGCCCTCTCGGTGGAATGTCATCCAATTAGCTTGCAAGCATGTGACTGGCTCACAAGGGATCACATATCACGGGAACGAGAAAAGATTACTTATCGGTAACGAGGTTGAACTAGGTATGCAGAGATACCGACGATCAAAACCTCGGATAAGTAAACTATCATGAGACAAAGGGAAATTGGTATCGTATGTGAGTGGTTCATTCGATCACAAAGTAATCGTATAAATATGTGGGAGCCATATGAATTTCTAGATTCCTCTATTGGTTATTGATCAGAGAAGTGTCTCGGTCATGTCCGGATAATTCACGAACCGTAGGGAGACACACTTAAGGATTCGATGTTGTTTAGTAGATATGGAATGTTAGTAGGGATACTGAATGTTGTTCGGAGTCTTGGATGGGATCCGGGATATCACGAGGATATCCGGAATGGTCGGGAGAATAAGATTCATATAAGGAAAGTCCTATTTTGGAGTTCGGGAAAGTTTCCGATGTTTTCATCGGAGAGGTTCTAGAAGGGTCTAGAAGGTTCACCGAACCGGAAGGGGAATGGACCATGAATGTGTCATGGGTAAATGGAATGATTGGATCATATCCTAGGTCACTTGGTGTGGGCATTTGCAAGAGAGAATTAAAAGCTCTAAATTAAAAGTCAAACGGGAAGTTTGAAAAGTCAAACTGGAACAATGGTTTCCTAGTGGGAGAAGAAACAAGTCCTTCTCTCAATCCAACTTGGGTTTGGGGTTTGGATTCAAACCCACCCCTCCCAAGACTGCCCCCCTCTCATAAATAGAAGGGGAGAGCTGCCCCAACACCACAAGAGCCAAGCCCTCCCCACACACGTACCGCGCCGCCGGTTCGTCGCCGCCGCCCTAGCCGCCGCTGACACCTCTACTTCCGACACCACGCCCTAGCCACCGCCGGAAAACCCTAATCCACCATAACTCACACCGGCTTAGGCGAAGCCCTACGGGATATTCCCTCTACTTCCGACACCACACCGTCGTGCTGCCGGAATCGCGAGGGGAGAACTACAACCTCTGCTGCCTGCTGAAACAAGGGAGAGGAAGGTCTTCATCGAGTACCGAACATGTGACCGACTGCGGAAGCGCTGCCGGAATGCAGCGTCGGAAGGATCGTCTACGCGATCTTGAGATTGGCAAGTGTATGACTACATCACCTGTTGGGGAGGTGACCTCGGATAGGGTAAGGACAGGGAAAGACAAAAGGATGTCCTTCGTCCAGTTTCCGAGTTACAGTCTGAGTCGGCCGAATCCTGTTGTCGTGGTGGTGATACGGCAGATGCCATGGGTAGGCTAAAGTAAGGGGCCAATGGATGCTAGTGGGATCTGGGGAGGGAAGATGCAGTTGATTCTACACACAAAATACTAAGGCAAAGATCTTTATTTCTCCTTCCTTGGGCTACAAGTGCTCCTCGAGCTGTATGTAAGGAGAAAGGAAGAACTTTACCAGCCTAACGATACTAAAAATGAGTCGATCCCTTCCTCAGAGTCCAAGCCTCCCCTTATAAAGGAGAGCCTTGGGTTCCGTTAGGGCTGACGGGGCAAGCATATTCGAGGAATATGCTTGTCCCAAAATAGTAGTTCGGCGGCCTCCTTTCCCTGTCGCCCTTCTAACGACGGCAAGGTTTCAGAGGGCCCCTCCTGCGCGCCTCGGGCTTCAGGACTGTCACCTCCGTGACCTCCTTCTGCCCCTCTGACGATCTACGCCTTTGTCCCTTGTGCTTGGCTCCGCTCAGATTCTTCCTAGCCTGCAGCTAGAGTTTGACTTTAGGTTTCTCCTTTTCCTGCAAGCTTCGTATCATTCGGCCCTGCCTCGCGTAACTCGGCTCGTCCTTTACTTGTATTAAGATTACTCGGGCTAACCCAGCCGACTTACGTAGTATCTTGGCCGGGTAATGCCTTGCCATTATCATAAGTGTCCTGTCCTTTCCTGTCTTGGCCGACCTCTCCATGACTCAGCCGACTCAGACAGTAACTCGGAAACTAGACGGGCAACTTCCTTTCGTCTTTCCCCGTCTTTACCCTATCCGAGGTCATCTCCCCAACATTAGTCCCCGAAGCTGGTATGGCCTTGCCAATAACTTCGGCCGGGCCGTATCAGTTTCATGAGATTTCTCTTGCCTCGTTTCCGAGTTATCTCATTCGAGGTATCGTCGTATCTTCCCGCGTACGCCTTGTCCTACGTGTCCTACTCATCATTGTTTCTCTAGTTTTTTGTTCCTCTACAGTATTTATTGTCAGGCTACAGTTACTGCCGCACCTGTCGCGTCCGCGCTGCGACGCCTCGTGTGCCGTTTCCATCGGGGATCGTGGATTTCTATCCCACCTTGTGGTCGCTGGTGCGGTTCCACTCATCGTTGTGCGTTGGTGCTACGTGCACGATCTACACGGTCAACCACCACACCCACGATCCCATTACCTTGCGGGTAGCGCGGTTATAAAGAGGGGCACGACGCTGGGGGATTCACTTTCCCCCCTTCGCTCACCCGCGCCCTTCTTCTTCCTCTCGCCTCCGCGCCTGCTCGCACTTCCATCGCCGTGCGTTCGCCTGAGTCCTTGACGGCAGGGATCTCGCCATACTTCTTCGTCGCCTTCATCCTCGCTCGCTCGCTCTGGCACCGTCGCCGGTGAGTTCGTCCGGTCCTATCGCCTAGCTGTTTCTCTAGAGATCTCTGTTTCTCTTCTGTTATCGCGCGACAGTTCTTTCTCCGCTCCGCCGCCGTTTTTTGGTAGAACCAAGACGAGGCCTTGTAGTTCTAGACTCTCCTCCGCCGCTAGTTCTTCCTCCGTAGATTTCTCCGGCGACCCCATGTCCAGCTCTGTCAGCGGTGCCCTGATAGAGGATGACGATACTGCCTCTAGGCCCGAGCGAGGCTCGTGGCAGGGTTCCTCCGTCACTCGCCGCGAGATCGAGTGGCTAATCCGGACTCGCAGGATTCCCGCCGAGGTAGCTTGTCGCTTACCCGGCAGCGAGTCCTCTCTAGACCTCAGGGAAGGCGAGTATGTGGTTTTCATGTCGCATTTCGCACGAGGCTTTGGTCTCCCTCTGAGCGAATTCGCTAGGGAGTTTCTTGATTACTTCAGGCTTCAGCCGCATCATGTTCATGCCAACGCCATCGCCTCTCTCTCTGCCTACATCTCTGCCTCGGAGGGATACTTCGGCCTATGGCCGTCCGTGCATGTCTGGTCTAAGTTTTTCTAGATTCGCTCCAACGTCATCCCAGACAAATCTCTGCACCCCTCCGAGAAGTTGCTCACCCAATGTGGAGCAGCATCCATCACACCTCGGAGGAAATCCAAATTCCCTCGTGTTGCGGGGCTAGAATCGTGCAAGAAGTGGCACAAGTCCTTCTTTTATGTCAAGAACATGGGAAATGAGGATAGAATTCGGCTTCCTGCCTTCTCCATTGGCCCTCCTTCCAAGAAGAATTGGACATATAATCCGAGGAAGAGTCATGCTTTGGCCGAGGCTTTTGAGATTCGGCTGAAGGAGTTGATCCGCGCCGGGCTACGCGGCGAGGATCTGATGACTACCTTTGTCAGCAGCCGAATCTGCCCGTTCCAGAAACGCACGCACAAACTCTGCTATATGAGCGGTCCCCTTGACCCCAGTCGAGTCTCGACGGTGGAGCTGGACAACTACCTCATTTTCAAGCGTGTCCGGGCTATTTTTAGAACTGAGATGCCGGAGGATTGGTCTTGGGGACTAAAGTCGTTCACCCGCGAGCGTCCCCCACCCGAAGTAAGTTTGTTCTTTAGTGTTTTGCTTCTTAATTGCGTTCGTAATTCTCTTTGCTAATTTTTCTCCTTCTTGTCCTACAGAGGTTTGATGAGCAGAAGAATGAGGATGCCGAGGTTTTGTCACTCTCGTGGCCTGCGGATCGGAATACTCCGGATAGTGGGGAGCCGGACTCAGAAGAGTTCGTCCCCAAGGCTGATCTTGCTCCGGCTCGCGCTCGTGGCAAGACCCTGGCTCACGAGGAGGAAGGCGATTCAGACGAGGTCCAAGTTCTAGAGGTAGTTGCCGCAGTGCCAATTTCTTATGCATTTCCAGCTTCTACTTTCTCAGTTAATCCGGCCGGTCAGGTTCACGACGCCGAGCCTCTTGCCTCCCGGCCTCCTGTTACCTCCGGGAAACGTGGTGCTCCCGCTGGTGCCTCAGAGACGGCTCCCAAGAAGCGAATGAAGAAGTCAGCTCTGAATCCTCCCAGGCGCAAGACCATGCCCGGGGTCACTGGGTGAGTCTATTTTGCTCGTATTTCTTGTTTTTCTCTTTCTGCTTTTTAACTTGACCTTTTTTGTTCTCGTAGTGCTCCACTTTCTGTTAAGCCCGGCGGTCCCAGCATGACGAGTCGTACGACTCGGCAGCCGTCCCCTCCGCCTACTGAAGATACCAGGATTCCCAGTCCTGCTCGTGCTGCATCTCCTCCAGCTCCGAATCGGACGCCACCTCGCCACGATGTGCCTGAGATTCCTCTCGTTGATGTTGATTCCACTCGGCCCACAGATATTTCTACCGAACCTGCTGCCTGCTCTGTGAACCCTAATGTCTCTACTGAGCCTCTTTCTACCCCCGCGGTTTCTACAGTGACTCCAACCCCGGCCGAGGACGTCAATATCTCGGCGCCCTCTGTGACCGTGACTCCTCCGGCTCCTAAAGACGCTGTTCCCATTGCCGAGGTATCAGTTCCTACTGATGCCTCTTCTAAAACAAGAAAGGCTATCGTCATCAAGGCTTCCTCCTCCCAGAAAGGTCTTGCTGGCTCTTCTCAGCCAAGTATTGCCGATGCGCTGCGCAAAGGGGTTGCTTCTGCCAAAGCCTTCGTTACTCCGGCCGCCAGTACCCAGCTCGCTCTTCATAAAAGCCCTGCGGCAGCGGTGGCTACACAGAATGTCCGAGGTAAAGTCCTAACTCGCACGGCGAGTTGGTCCGATGAAGATTATGGGCAAAGATTTGGTGCAGGCGGCTATCCGAGCCTACCATGTTCTCTGGCCGAATACTTCTGGGACTCCTAACATTGACGAGGTCCAGTTGTTGGTGGACAGGTTAATGGCATCTGAAAGGCAGCTAAGTCTTTGGAGGGAATCAGCCGGACGAGGTGGTGCTGATATGGCTCTTACTGTCATCATGTCATGGTATGAAGATATTTCTCTTGACATTTTGAGAAATTTGCGCACTGGTTCCCGTTGGGTTGAGGACCCAGACTTTGTCGCTCTTCGGCAAGCTCGTGCCTTCCAGCTTGTTGAGTATGCCGACGTGCATACTTGGAACGAAGGTCCGAGTTTCCTTCCTAACCCCGAGGACGAGGTCGTAGTTGAGGATTCCTCGGATAACAACTCGGCTGAACAAGGAGAAGATGAGGGTGACTCGTCTACTTCTGGTGATTCCAGTTCGAGCTCAGATGGTAATGGCGACGTGCGATCCTCCTCCAAAGGTACTGGGCATTCTATTGCGCAAGCTGATGCTCCTCAGCAGCCTCGGGCTTCCTCCGAAGTCGTTCCTGGGTCTGTGGAGGGCGAGGCAACCTCGGCCGAAGTTCCACCTACCTCGAAGTGCCCAGCCCCAGACCAAGTTATTGCCTCTCCAACAAAAAACCTCTAAGTCATTTCCTACCCCTGGTATGCCGGGCGTATGATGTACGTGGAATATTTGTCCGTCTTTTGTACGGTATGAATTTCTTTTGCCGAGTGCCGCTGAGACATATATGGTTGTAATCGTTATTACTTTGTTTTTAACTGGTGTTGTTTGTACGAATCCTTGCTTTGGCGGCCTTCAACTTCTTTGAGTTTGGTGTATATTTTTGCCTTTAGACCACTGTGGTTTAGACTGTTAATCTGGGTGTGGACCTCGAATATCATACGAGAGTGAGCTGTTCTTATTCTGGGTGTCGAATTTTGATACCCACCCTTGTAACAAAGGATAACCCCTACTTCGAAACAATATAGTACAGTCCCCGAGTCACTGCCTATGGTGCCGAAGTTTACTATATAAATCAAACTTCAGAAATAATGTAAGACAGTCACCGAGTCGCTGCTAAAGGTGCTGAGGTTTGATATACAACCCAAATCTAGAAATAATATAAGAAAGTCACCGAGTCACTGCTCAAGGTGCCGAAGTTTAATATACCACTCAAATCTAGAAAGAATATAAGACAGTCCCCGAGTCACTGCTCAAGGTGTTTGGTTTTAACATGTAACACAAACTCAAAAACGATATATGTCAGTCTTCGAGCCACTGCTTAAATGCCGAGGTTTAATACATGAATTAAGCTTAGAAATAATTATGGGGCAGTCCCCGAGTCACTGCTCAGGGTGCCGGGTTTTAATACATAATCCAATCTTAAAAACAATCTAGTGCAATCCCCGAGCCACTACTCGAGGTGCCGAGGTTTAATACATAACATGAAATTTAAACAACATATGGCAGTCCCCGAGTCACTGCTCTGGACGCCGAGGTTCAAAACGTAATTGGTGCTCCATCCTGAGACATTACTTTACAATGTGTCATAGGTGACTGCTATGAGTAAAATGGACGAAGTAAAGCTACGTTCCATGGTCTTTTCGTTTCTTCGCCGGCTTTGTCTGCCCTGTTCTTTCCTGGTGATTGAGCATCGATTAGGTAATAAGCATCATTGTGCAATGCTTTGCTCACGATGAATGGTCCTTCCCATGGAGGCGACAACTTGTGCATGCCGGCCGTGCGTTGCACCAGTCGGAGAACCAAATCTCCTTCTTTGAACACTCTTGGATTCACCTTCTTGCTGTGATATCGTCGCAAGTTCTGCTGATAAATAGCTGATCTTGATAGCGCCAGCTCTCTGGCTTCTTCTAGCAGATCGACAGTATCTTGCCGAGCTACCTCATTTACTTCTGAGGTTGTATATTGGGTAACCCTTGGCGAGTCATGTACTATGTCGGCTGGAAGCACGGCTTCTGCCCCATATACTAGAAAAAATGGTGTATAACCTGTTGACCTGTTTGGGGTAGTCCTGAGGCTCCATAGTACTGCTGGTAGTTCCTCAATCCAACATCCTGCCGACCTTTGCAGCGGTTGGACGAGTCGTGGTTTTATTCCGGACAATACTAGTCCATTAGACCTTTCCACTTGCCCATTGGATGTTGGGTGAGACACAGAGGCGACATCTAATCTTATGTGCTTTTCTTGGCAAAATCTAGCGAAAGCTCCTTCTGCAAAGTTTGTGCCGTTGTCTGTAATAACACTGTGTGGGTATCCGTATCTTAAGATAATCTCTTTGAGGAATTTCACTACTGTGGGCCCATCACATTTTTTTATTGGTTTCACTTCAATCCATTTTGTGAATTTGTCCACCATGACCAATATGTGGGTCATCCCACCTCGGGCCGGCTTAAATGGTTCCACCATATCTAAGCACCACACAGAAAATGGCCAAGTAATTAGTATCGTTTTTAACTCGGATGATGGCATGTGTATCTTGGTTGCATATCTCTGACAACCATTACATTTTTCGACCAGTTATTTGGCTTCTTTCAACGCTGTTGGGCAATAAAACCCATGCCTGAATGCTTTGGCCACTAAGGCTCGGGATGAGGCATGATGTCCACATTCTCCTTGATGTATATCTAGGAGGATCTCCTGGCCTTCTGCCGAGCTCACACATCTTTGCAATACACTTGTGACACTCCTTTTGTACAGCTCATTGTTTATGATTGTATAAGCTTTAGCTCTTCTCACTGTCTGTCTTGCTCATACCTCATTATTCGGCAAAATCGCATCTCTAAGGAAAGAGAATATGGGTTGCGCCCATATAGGTGTGATTTTCTCTGGTGTGGTCTCACTATCTATTTCCATGTTTTCTGCCGACATAACGACCTCGGATTTCTCCATAGTCATGCTTGCATCAGCTGTCTTTATTTTTGGGAATTTTGGGTTATATTGCTTGTCAATTTCCATTGGCACATTATCTTCTCCTGATTTTACCGGAATAAAGATAGATTCAGACTCTGGTGACGGTGTTATTGATGGTTTCCTTAGGTGCTCTAGGGCGATACCTGGGGGAATTGACTGCCTAGTTGATCCTAGTTTTGACAACGTGTCTGTGGCGTCGTTTTCTGCCCGAGGTATATGGTGAAATTCACATCCTTCGAAGTATCCGCTGATTTTTTGCACATGAAATCTATACAAAGCCATATTATCATCCAACGCATCCCAATTGCCTGAGACTTGATGTACTACTAGATCCGAATCTCCATAGCATAAGATTTGGTGTATGCCAATCTCTTTTGCCACCTTCAATCCATGGACAAGTGCTTCATATTCGGCTACATTGTTTGACACGACAAAATGTATCTGCAGCACATATCTCAGTTGATCTCTTTTTGGCGAGGTTAACACTATTCCTGCCCCCAAACCATTTCTTAGTTTGGAACCGTCAAAGTGCATCATCCAATAATTCGGGTCTGGCAATGGCGGATCATACTGCACCTCGGCCCAATCTATGAAGAAGTCGGACACAACCTGAGATTTGATTGCATCTCTCCTATCGAATTGCGGAGCATAAGGTGACAATTCGATTGCCCATTTTGCTATTCGGCCACTTGCATCTTTGTTACTCAATATGTCGGCTATGGGTGCTTCACAAATCACTTTGATGGGGTGCTCTTCGAAGTAATGTTTAAGTTTCTTTGCCGATATGTACACTCCATAAGCCATCTTCTGATAATGTGGGTAATTTTGTTTTGAGGCTGATAGTACCTCGCTCAAGTAATACACCGGCCTTTGTACTGACTTATCATTTTCAATTCGTTCTATGACGATCACAACGCTCACTACTCTGTTGGTGGCCGCTATGTAGAGTAACATAGGCTCTTTTGATAATGGAGAAGCTAAGACAGGCGCTGTGACCAACATCCTTTTCAATTCATGAAATGCACTGTCTGCTTGTGGATTCCAAATGAACTTATCCGATTTCTTCATCAGTTGATAGAGTGGTAATGCCTTCTCTCCCAGCCGACATACAAATCGGCTGAGCGAGGCTAAACAACCTGTGAACTTTTGTACGTCATTTAGACACCTTGGCAACTCCATCCTTTCTACTGCCTTTATCTTGATTGGGTTGGCCTCTATACCTCGGCTAGATACGAGAAAACCGAGCAATTTTCCCGCTGGCACGCCAAATATGCATTTTTTCGGGTTAAGCTTCATTCGGAACCTTCTCAGGTTCGCGAAAGTCTGTCGTATATCATCCAGTAGTGTTTTGCTTTCTTTGGTTTTGATAACCACATCATCCACATATACTTGTACATTTTTTCCTATCTGGCCATGTAGACATTTTTGCATGCATCTCTGATACGTCGCTCCTGCGTTGCACAGACCGAATGGCATTGTGCGATAGCAATAAGCCCCGTACGGGGTAATAAACGCAGTCTTTATTTGATCGGCCGGATTTAACGGTATCTGGTGAAAACCAGAATATGCGTCTACAAATGATAATAGTTCACAACCAGCGGTCGAATCAATGACTTGGTCTATTCTAGGTAAAGGAAAATGATCTTTTGGACACGCCTTGTTCAGGTTCGTGTAGTCGATACACATTCGCCATACAATGGCTACATTTGGATCATCCTTCTTCTTTTCTACTAGCACCGGGTTTGACAGCCAATCCGGATACAGCACCTCCATGATGAACCCGGCCGCAAGGAGCCGAGCTATTTCATCCCCTATTATTTTTCTCCTGTCTTCGGCGAAGCGGCGGAGAGGTTGCTTCACCGGCCTTGCTCCTGGCCTTACATTTAGAGAGTGCTCAGCCAACTCCCTCGGCACACCTTGCAGATCCTGAGTTGACCATGCAAAGATATCCCGATTCTCGCGGAGGAAGTTGGTGAGCTCGCTTTCCTATTTAGCATCTAGACCGGCACCAATAGTGACGGTGTGCTCTGGGAATTGCTCATCTACCTGGAACTTTTTTGTTTCTTTAGTCGGCTGAAAGGAGACACTTCCATGTGGATTGGCTAATACCGGCATATTCAGCTGTGCCGACTGAGCGAGGGCTGATACCTCCTGAATCCTTGTTTTTTCTCTTGCTATTACCAATGATTCGGCCAAATTTGACCCGGCTGAAGCACATTCCATTGACTTCCTGTAATCCCCTGCTATTGTTATCACCCCTTGCGGTCCGGGTAACTTCATTTTCAGATAACTCACATGGCAGCTGCTCATGAATTTGGCCAGCGCTGGCCGTCCGAGTAAAGCATGATAACAACTTTCTAGATCCACCACCTCAAACTCTAAGTTTTCTGCTCTGTAGTTATCTCTTGTGCCGAATAATACATCCACTCGAACCTTTCCAATGGGTTCGCATGAAAGTCCTGGTACTATCCCATGGAAAGTGGTCCTCGTGGATTGCAGCATGTTCTGTGATATTCCGAGCTTATGCATTGTATCTTTGTACATGATATTGATACTGCTTCCATTGTCAATGAGTACCTTTGAAAATTTCACATTACTGCTTGGTCCGACAAATGTCGGATCTAACATGAGTGCATACGACCCTGGACTAGGCATTATCTTGGGGTGATCCATGCTCCAGGTTACCTCCTGATCTGACCAAGGCACATATCTTGGTACTTTCGCGAACCTAAGAAGGTTCCGAATGAAGCTTAACCCGGAAAAATGAACATTTAGTGTGCCAGCGGGAAAGTTGCTCGGTTTTCTCGTATCTAGCCGAGGTATAGAGGCCAACCCGACTAAAATAAAAGCAGTGGAAAGGATGGAATTGCCAAGATGTCTAAATGACGTACAAAAGTTCACAGGTTGTTTAGCTTCGCTCAGCCGATTTGTATGTTGGCTGGGAGAGAAAGCACTACCACTTTACCAGCTGATGAAAAAATCAGATCAGTTCATTTGGACTCCACAGGCAGACAATGCGTTTCATAAATTGAAAAAGATGTTGGTCACAGCGCCAGTCTTGGCTTCTCCATTATCGAAAGAACCTATGTTACTCTATATAGCAGCCACCAACAGAGTAGTGAGCGCTGTGATCGTGGTGGAACGACTTGAAGAAAATAAATCGGTGCAAAGGCCGGTGTATTACCTGAGCAAAGTACTATCATCCTCAAAACAAAATTACCCACATTATCAGAAGATGGCATATGGGGTGTACATGTCAGCAAAGAAACTTAAACATTATTTCGAAGAGCACCCCATCAAGGTGATTTGTGAAGCACCCATAGCCGACATATTGAGCAACAAAGATGCAAGTGGCCGAGTAGCAAAATGGGCAATTGAATTGTCACCTTATGCTCCGCAATTTGATAGGAGAGATGCAATCAAATCTCAGGCTATGGCCGACTTCTTCGTAGATTGGGACAAGGTACAGTACGAGCCGCCATTACCAGATCCGAATTATTGGACGATGCACTTTGACAGTTCCAAACTAAGGAATGGTTTGGGGGCAGGAATAGTGTTAACCTCGCCAAAGAGAGACCAGCTGAGATATGTGCTGCAAATACATTTTGCCGTGTCAAACAATGTAGCCGAATATGAAGCACTAGTCCATGGATTGAAGGTGGCGAAAGAGATTGGCATACGCCGGATCTTGTGCTATGGAGATTCAGATCTAGTAGTACAGCAAGTCTCAGGCAACTGGGATGCATTGGATGACAATGTGGCCTTGTATAGGTTTCATGTGCAAAAACTCAGTGGATACTTTGATGGATGTGAGTTTCATCATATACCTCGGGCAGAAAACGATGCCGCAGACACATTGTCGAAACTCGGATCAACCAGACAGTCAATTCCCCCAGGTATCGCCCTAGAGCACTTGAGAAAGCCATCAATAACACCGTCTCCAGAGTCCGAGTCCATCTTTATCCCGGCAAAATCAAGAGAAGATAATGTGCCGATGGAAATTGACAAGCAATATAACCCAGAATTACCAAAAAACAAGCCAGCCGATGCAAGGATGGGTATGGAGAAATCCGAGGCAGTTATGTCGGCAGAAAATATGGAAATAGATAGTGAGACTACACCAGAAAAAATCACACCAGCATGGGCGCAACCCATATTTTCTTTCCTTAAAGATGCGATCTTGCCGAATAACGAGATATTGGCAAGACAGACAGTGAGAAGAGCTAAGGCTTACACAATCATAAACAACAAGCTCTATAAAAGAAGTGTCACGAGCATGTTGCAAAGATGCGTGAGCTCGGCGGAAGGCCAGGAGATCCTCCTAGATATACATCAAGGAGAATGTGGACATCACGCCTCGTCCAGAGCTCTAGTGGCCAAGGCATTAAGGCATGGGTTTTATTGGCCAACAACGTTAAAAGAGGCCAAAGAGCTGGTCGAAAAATGTAATGGTTGCCAGAGATATGCAAGCAAAATACACACGCCATCGTCCGAGTTAAAAACAATACCAATTACCTGGCCGTTTTCTGTATGGTGCTTAGATATGGTGGGACCATTTAAGCCGGCCCGAGGTGGGATGACCCACATATTGGTCATGGTGGACAAATTCACGAAATGGAATCAAGTGAAGCCAATAAAGAAATGTGATGGGCCCACAGCAGTGAAATTCCTCAAAGATATTATCTTAAGATATGGGTACCCACACAGTGTTATTACAGACAACGGTACAAACTTTGCAGAAGGAGCTTTCGCTAGATTCTGTCAAGAAAAGAACATAAGATTAGATGTCGCCTCTATGGCTCACCCAGCATCCAATGGGCAAGTGGAAAGGTCTAATGGACTAGTATTGTCTGGAATAAAGCCACGACTCATCGAACCGTTGCAAAGTTCGGCAGGATGTTGGATTGAGGAACTACCAGCAGTACTATGGAGCCTCAGGACTACCCCAAACAGATCAACAGGTTATACACTGTTTTTTCTAGTATATGGGGCAGAAGCCGTGCTTCCAGCCGACATAATACATGACTCGCCAAGGGTTACCCAATATACAACCGCTGAAGTAAATGAGGTAGCTCGGCAAGATGATGTCGATCTGCTAGAAGAAGCCAGAGAGCTGGCGTTATCAAGATCAGCAATCTATCAGCAGAACTTGCGACGATATCACAACAAGAAGGTGAATCCAAGAGTATTCAAAGAAGGAGATTTAGTTCTCCGGCTGGTGCAACGCACGGCCGACATGCACAAGCTGTCGTCTCCATGGGAAGGACCATTCATCGTAAGCAAAGCATTGCATAATGATGCATATTACCTAATTGATGCTCAAACACCAGGGAAAAACAGGGCAGACAAAGCCGGTGAAGAATCAAAAAGACCATGGAACGTGGCTTTACTTCGTCCATTTTACTCATAGGAGTCATCTATGACACATTGTAAAATGGTGCCTCAGGATGGAGTACCAACTATGTATTGAACCTCGGCATCCAGAGCAGTGACTCGGGGACTGCCATATGTTGTTCTAAATTTCATATTGTGTATTGAACCCCGGCGTCCAGAGCAGTCACTCGGGGACTGCCATATGTTGTTCTAAATTTCATATTATGTATTGAACCCCGGCGTCCAGAGCAGTGACTCGGGGACTGCCATATGTTGTTTTAAATTCCATGTTGTATATCAAACCTCGGCGCCTTGAGCAGTGACTCGGGGACTTCCCCATATCGTTTCTAAGTTTGATTCATGTATTGAACCTTGGCGCCAGAGCAGTGGCGCGGGGGCCGACATATATTATTCTCGATTTTGTGTTAAGTATTAAACCGCGGCACCCCGAGAAATGACTCGGGGACTGTCCGATGTTGTTTCTAAATTTGGTGCATATATTCAACCTCGACACCCTGGGCAATGACTCAGAGACTGTCCTTTATTATTTTTAAGTAGGGGTTATCCTTTGTCACAAGAATGGGTCTCAAACTTCGACACCCAGAGTATTAGTATTTCGCTTTCATATGATCTTCGAGGTTTACACCCAGGTCAACGGTCCAAACTACAGTGGTCAAGATACAAGGCTTATTAAAGTCAGACAATAGTGAACGCTAAACTACGGTAAAGCAAAGGCAAATATACATTACTAACTCAAGAAATTGAGAGCTGCCAAAGCAAGGATTCGAACAAACAGGACTTGTTTAAACGAAGTGATAACAATTACAACCGCATGTGTTTTAGCGGCATATGACAAAGGAAGTTCATACCGCACAAAAGACGGACAAATGTCTGACTTACATCGTACGCCCAGCATACCAGGGGTGAGAAATAACTTAGAGTTTTTTGGCTGGGGAGGCAGTGGTTTGGTCAGGAGCTGGGCGCTCCGAAGTAGGGGGAACTTCAGCCGAGGTGGCCTCGCCCTCCACAGACCCAGGAGCGACTTTGGAGGAAGCCCGAGGCTATTGAGGAGCGTCAGCTTGCGCAGTGGAATGCCCAGTACCTTTAGAGGAGGATCGCGTGTCGCCGCTGTCATCCGAGCTCGAACTGGAATCACCTGAAGCAGCTGAGTCACCCTCATCTTTGCCCTGTTCAGCTAAGTTATCATCCGAGGCATCCTCAACTTGAACCTCGTCCTCCGGGTTAGGAAGGAAACTCGGACCTTCATTCCAGTTATGCACATCGGCATACTCAACAAGTTGGTAGGCACGAGCTTGCCGGAGAGCGACAAAGTCTGGGTCCTCAACCCAACGGGAACCAGTGCGCAAATTTCTCAAAATGTCAAGAGAAATATCTTCATACCATGACATGATGACGGTGAGAGCCATATCAGCACCAGCTCGTCCGGCCGATTCCCTCCAAAGACTTAGTTGTTTCTCAGAGGCCATTAATCTCTCCACCAATAATTTGACCTCATCAATATTGGGAGTCCCAGAAGTATTCGGCCAGAGAACATGGTAAGCTCGGATAGCTGCTTGCACCAAATCCCTGCCCATAATCTTCATTGGACCAACTGCAGTGCCAACAGCAACCAAGAAATCTTCCATCGAGTACTCTGAGTCTGCATCAGCAGGAACACCTCGGCGCACACGAGCGCTAATCACTGCTTTAGAGCTCATAGGCTTAGCTTCTGGAAAATGGTCTGCGCAAAACGCAAGTGCGTCAGTCAGCAGTAGGAAAGGGAAAAAGATAACTCGGCCACGGTCAGAAGCTTATGATGAATATAGCTCAGCATTATCTGAAGATCTTTAGCCCAGTCAATCTTGCTCTTCTCAAAACGGGTGATCTCCTCGCTCATCCCCCGTGTCTTCAGTTCGGCAACCTTGAGGAGCTCTTTATTTTTCTGCAATTGCAGAGCTAGCTGATTCTTCTCCTCGGAGAACTCCTGGTCGGCCTTTTCTAGTTCAGATTTCTGAGAGAACTTAAGGGATTCCACCTCGGCACGCAAGCGAGTTATCTCGTCATCTTTATCCTTCAGCTGCGCCGAGTGAGTAACGCTTTGTTCTAAAAAATGCAGCATCACATCAGGCATGGGCGTGCAATTTTGATGAGATGCTGCAAAAGTTTGTAACTCGGCTTTACCAAAGCCAAAAGAGTTAAAAGAAACTTAATGCACATTTCAAAGAGGAGAATATAAAATAAAAGAGTAACTCACCTTCCAGGGCCTTGACTTTCTTCTCGAGACGGATGTTAGATTATTGATGTTTCCTATTTACCAACAAAGTGAGCCAACATCTCATGCACAAAACGATAAGATCTTCGGAGATAAGGCAAGAGTTTGTCGACTTACCAGCTTTCTTCACCACAGGAATAACCTTCTCGTACTTTTCTTGCAATTTTTTGTGCACGAAAAGCAGCCTTTGGAATTCGAAGGTCCGCCGGTCATGCGCAACCTAAGCAATAAAGCAAATAATAATAAGGTATTCGAACCTAAGACAGATCCGAGTCCAGCAAGACTTAACTCGGATCTAGGTGGCTGGATATTCGAAGCTAAGACAAATCCGAGTCAAGCAAGACTTAACCCGGATCTAGGTGGCTGGATATTCGAAGCTAAGATAGATCCGAGTCAAGCAAGACTTAACTCGGATCTAGGTGGCTGGATGTTCGAAGCTAAGACAGATCCGAGCCAAGCAAAACTTAACTCGGATCCAGGTGGCTGGATAATCAAAGTTAAGACAGATCCAAGTCAAGAAAAACTTAACCCGGATCTAGGTGGCTGGATATTCGAAGCTAAGACAGATCCGAGTCAAGCAAGACTTAACCCGGATCTAGGTGGCTGGATATTCGAAGCTAAGACAGATCCGAGTCAAGCAAGACTTAACTCGGATCTAGGTGGCTGGATAATCAAAGCTAAGACAGATCCAGGTCAAGCAAGACTTAACCCGGATCTAGGTGACTGGATAATCAAAGTTAAGACAGATCCAAGTCAAGAAAAACTTAACCCGGATCTAGGTGGCTGGATATTTGAAGCTAAGACAGATCCGAGTAAAGCAAAACCTAACTCGAACCTAGGTGGCTGGGTAATCAAGGTTCAGATAGACCCAAATGAAGCAGAATTTAATACAGATCTAGTTGGATGGGGGTTCGAACTATAAGACAAAACTGAACTAACTAAAGCATCATAAAACTTCCAAACGAATAACAAGCTATTCGGTTGCAAGTTTCGGGGACTAGAGCATATATAATAGCATCCGGAGAACCAATCAAAACTCCATAAAAGCAATTACCTCGTTCATCTTATCACTTTCGAGAACAATCTTGGCAGCCTGATGCAGGCGGCTGCTGATATCGGAGAGTTGAAATGGCTGGCTGATGGGATTACCCTCGAGCTGATCGGCAGCGTTCCAATTGTTGGCATACTCGACCAACAAGCCGAGACTGTTCCCACTCTCCGTGCGAGTCAGAACTTTGCCTCGGCCATGTTGGGAAACAACCGCCGCCGTCGGACTCTTGTGGAGAGCAAGCTGTTTATCAGCGGCCAGGGTAACAGTGCTCTTGGCAGAGGAAATCCCCTTGCGCAGCGCATCAGCAATTGTAGGCTGAGATGAGCTGGAAAGTCCTTTCTGAGAGGGCAAAGGTTTGGTAACAACGACCTTTCTTGCCTTAGGAGAGGCGTCAGTAGCAGCCGATACCTCGACACTTGGAGCAGCGTCCTTGGGAGCAGGAGTTATGGTTGCGGCGGGCGCCGAGATATTGATATCCTCGGCCGGAGTTGGTGTCGTAGTAGAAACTGCGGGGGTCGGAGGAATCTCAACAGAAACACCGGGGTTCACGGAGGAGGCAGCAGGTTCGGTAGGAATATCTGTGGGCCGAGATGTATCGACATCTACAGGAGAAGCCTCAGGCGCATCATGGCGAGGTGGCGTCTGATTCGGAGAAGGAGGAGAAGCAACGCGAACAGGACTCGGAGCTCTGGTATCCTCAGGAGGCGGAGGAGAAGGCGGCCGAGTCGCGCGACTCGTCATGCTGGGACCGCTGGGCTTAACAGAGAGAGGAGCCCTGCAAAGACAGAAAAGGTCAAGTTAGAAGGGAGAAATAGAGAAACAAGAAATACAAACGAAAGTAACTCACCCAGTAACCCCGGGCATAGTTTTACGCTTCGGAGGGTGCTGGGCTGACTTCTTTACTCGCTTCCTGGGAGCAGCTTCTGAGGCATCAGCCGGAGCTCCACGCTTCCCCGAGGTAACGGGAGGCCGGGAGGCAAGAGGCTCGACATTGTGAACCTGACCGGCCAGATTAGCTGATAAAATAGAAGCCGAAAATGCATAAGAAATTGGCATTGCAGCAACTACCTCTAGAACTTAGACCTCGTCCGAATCACCTTCCTCCTCGTGGGCCTGGGTCCTGCCGCGAGCACGAGCCGGAGCAAGATCTGACTTAGGGACAAACTCTTCTGAGTACGGCTCCCAGCTGTTCGGAGCATTCCGATCCGCAGGCCACGGGAGTGACAAAACCTTGGCATCCTCGGTCTTCTGCTCCACAAACCTCTGCACGGCAAGAAAGAGAAAAATTAGCAAAAGGGGTTACCAACGCGATCAGGAGGCAAAACGCTGATGCGTAAAATTACTTGGGGAGGGGGACGCTCGCGGGAGAACGACTTCAACCCCCAGGCCCAATCCTCAGGCATCTCCGTCTTAAAGATAGCCCAGACACGCTTGAAGATGAGGTAGTTGTCCAGCTCCACCGTTGAGACTCGGTTGGGGTCGAGAGGACCGCTCATGTAGCAGAGCTTGTGGCTGCGTTTCTGGAATGGGCAGATTCGGCTGCTGACGAAGGTAGTCATCAGATCCTCGCCGCGTAGCCCGGAGCGGATCAGTTCCTTCAGCCGAATCTCAAAAGCCTCGGCCAAAGCATGACTCTTCCTCGGATTATAGGTCCAGTTCTTATTTGACGGAGGGCCAATGGAGAAGGCAGGGAGCCGAATCTTATCCTCATTCCCAGCGTTTTTGACATAAAAGAAGGACTTGTGCCACTTCTTACATGACTCTAGACCTGCGACACGAGGAAATTCGGATTTCCTTCGAGGTGTGATGGACGCTGCTCCACATTGGGTGAGCAGCTTCTCGGAGGGTTGCAGAGATTTGTCTGGGACGACATTCGAGCGAATCTGGAAAAACTTTGACTAGACGTGCACAGAAGGCCATAGGCCGAAGTATCCCTCCGATGCAGAGATGAAGGCAGAAAGAGAGGCGATGGCGTTTGCAGGAAGATGATGTGGCTGAAGGCCGAAGTAATCAAGGAACTCCCTAGCGAAGTCGCTGAGAGGGAGACCAAAGCCGCGAGCAAAATGTGACATAAAGACTACATATTCGCCCTCCCTAAGAACTGGAGAGGGTTCGCTGCCGGGTAGGCGACAAGTTACCTCGGCAGGAATTCGGCGAGTTCGGATCAGCCACTCAATCTCTCGGCGGGTGACAGAAGAGCCCTGCCAGGAGCCTCTCTTAGGCCTAGAGGCAGTATCGTCATCCTCGACAAGGGCACCGCTGACGGAGCTCGACATGGGGTCGTCGGAGAAATCTACGGAGGAAGAACTAGCGGCGGAGGAGAACTTAGAACTGCACGGCCCCGTCGTGAATCTACGCGGAAACGGAGGCGGAACAGCCAAGGAGCTACCGCGCGAGAACGAAAGAGGAACAAAGGAATCTAGAGAGGAGCCTAGGCGATAGGACCGGAAGAACTCACCAGCGACGACGCCGGAGCAAGCGCGCAGGGATGAGGCAGACGGAGCAGTGCGGCGGGGTCCCTGCCGTCGGAGACTCAGATGAACGCGCGGTGGCGGAGTCGCGAGCAAGCGCAGAGGCTAGAGGAAGAAGAAGGGCACAGGTGAACGGAGGGGAAAAGTGAGCCTCCCAACCCCGCGCCCCTCTTTATAACCGAGCCGCCCGCGAGGTAGTGGGATCGTGGGTGTAGCGATTGACTGTGTAGATCGTGTGCGCCGCATGAACGCACGCCTCTAAGTGGAACCGCACCAAGGACCACACCGTGAAAGAGAAGATCACGATCCCCGACGGAAACGGCACACGAGGCGTCGCAGTGCCGACGCGACAGGCGCAGTAGTAACTGTAGCCTGTCAGTAATTACTGTAG
Source organism: Avena sativa (assembly GCA_916181665.1). Lineage (NCBI taxonomy): Eukaryota > Viridiplantae > Streptophyta > Magnoliopsida > Poales > Poaceae > Avena > Avena sativa. The sequence continues at coordinate 445,174,735 of OV702293.1, read as the reverse complement.
AGGAACAAAAAACTAGGGAAACAATGATGAGTATGACATGTAGGACAAAGCGTACACGAGAAGATACGATAATACCTCGAACGAGAGAAGTACAACTCGGAAACAATGCAGAACAAATATCACGAAACTGATACGACCCGGCTGAAGTTATCAGCGGGGCCACACCAGCTTCGAGGACTAATGTTGGAGAGGTGACCTCGGATAGGGTAAGGACGGGGAAAGACGAAAGGATGTCCTCCGTCAAGTTTCCGAGTTACAGTCTGAGTCGGTCGAATCCTGTAGAGGTCGGCCGATATAGGAAAGGGAAGGACCCTTATGGTGATGGCAAGGCATTACCCGGCCGTGATACTACGTAAGTCGGCCGGGTTAGCCCGAATAATCTCAATGCAGGTGAAGGACAAGCCGAGTTATGCGAGGAAGGGCCGAATGATACGAAGCTTGCAGGAGAAGGAGAAACCTAAAGTCAAACTCTAGCTACAGGCTAGAGAGAATCTGATCGGAGCCAAGCACAAGGGACAAAGGCGCAGAGCGACAGAGGGGCAGGAGGAGGTCACGGAGGTGACAGTCCTGAAGCCCGAGGCACGCAGGAGAGGCCCTATGGAGCCTTGCCATCGTTAGAAGGGCGACAGGGAAAGGAGGCCGCCGAACTACTATATTGGGACAAGCATATTCCTCGAATATGCTTACCACGTCAGCCCTAGAGGAACCCAAGGTTTTCCTTTATAAGGGGAGGCTTGGACCCTGAGGAGGGCATCGGCTCACTTAGTACCATTAGGCTGGTAAAGTTCTTCCTTTCTCCTCGTATACAGCTCAAGGAGCACTTGTAGCCCAAGGAAGGAGAAATAAAGATCTTTGCCTTAGTCTTTTGTGTGTAGAATCAACTGCATCTTTCTTCCCCAGATCCCACTAGCATCCATTGGCCACATACTTTAGCCTACCCATGGCATCTGCCATGTCACCACCACGACATCACCCACGAGAATCTTCTCTCATTAACCGCTTTGGAATCTTCGAGGGTGAGTGCTTATATCGACTCGTTGCTACAATCTAGTAGATAGATCTTGGCTTGTTTGTGTGCATGCGGTAGAATTTTTTTGTTTTCCATGCTACGAACCCCTACAGTGGTATCAGATCCGTGTCTATATGTAGATCTGTTGCACGAGTAGAACACAATGGTCATTGTGGGCGGTGGTGCTTTTATTATCAATTGCTTTTTGTGTACTTTGCATCTTGCGGTATGATGGAATGAAGCGACCCGGGCTAACCTTACATGAGTAATATGTTTTATGCACATGCACCTTTGATAGATGGTCTATTCTTATTGAATCTCGATTATGGAAATATACACATTAATAATATTGAAGCTAAACATTTGAAATTGAGCGATATCTCAACCTATATGTGGCACTGTCGTCTTGGTCATATTGGAGTGAAGCGTATGAAGAAACTCCATTCCGATGACTTCTTGAATCACTTGATTTCGAATCACTTGAAAGATGCGAAGCATGTCTGATGGGTAAAATGACTAAGACTCCATTTTCTGGTATGATGGAGCGAGCTACGGACTTATTGGAAATCATACATACCGATGTGTGTGGCCCAATGAGTGTAGCATCGCGCGGTGGTTATCGTTATGTTCTTACCTTCACGGATGACTTGAGTATATATGGGTATATCTATTTAATGAAACATAAGTCTGAAACTTTCGAGAAGTTTAAGGAATTTCAAAGTGAGGTAGAGAATCAACGTAACAAGAAGATTAAATTTCTACGATCTGATCGTGGAGGTGAATATCTAAGTTACGAGTTTGGCGAGCATTTGTAGAAATGCGGAATACTTTCACAATTGACACCGCCGGGAACACCATAGCATAATGGTGTGTCCGAACGTCGTAATCGAACTCTCTTAGATATGGTTCGTTCTATGATGTCACTTACAGATTTACCGCTATCGTTTTAGGGTTATGCATTAGAAACAGCCGCATTCACTTTAAATAGAGCACCATCTAAATCCGTTGAAACGACACTGTATGAATTGTGGTTTGGGAAGAAACCTAAATTGTCGTTCCTTAAAGTTTGGGGTTGTGAAGCTTATGTAAAGAAGTTACAGCCAGACAAGCTTGAACCCAAAGCAAAAAAATGCGTCTTCATAGGATACCCGAAGGAAACTATTGGGTATACCTTCTATCATGGATCCGAGGGCAAAATATTCGTTGCCAAGAATGGATCCTTTCTAGAGAAAGAGTTTCTCTCTAAAGAAGTGACTAGAAGGAAAGTAGAACTCGACGAGGTTGTTGAACCTTCTCTCGAACTTGCAAGTAGCGCAGCACCAGAAATAGTTCCTGTGGCGCCTGCACCAATAAGAGTGGAAGCTAATGATGTTGATCATGAAACTTCGGTTGAAGTTACTACGGAACCTCGCATGTCAATGAGAAATCATACCACTCCTGATTGGTATGATCCCGTTATTAGTGTCATGTTGGTGGATAACACCGATGACCCTGCGACATATGAGGAAGCGATGATAAGCCTAGATTCCAATAAATGGCAAGAAGCCATGAAATCTGAGATTGGATCCATGTACAAAAACCAAGTATGGACTTTGGTGGATGTACCGGATGGCCGGAAGGCTGTCGAGAACAAATGGATTTTCAAGAAGAAAACAGATGTTGATGGTAATATTACTGTCTATAAAGCTCGACTTGTCGCAAAAGGGTTTCGACAAATTCAAGGAGTTGACTACGATGAGACTTTCTCACCAGTAGCGAAGCTAAAGTCTGTAAGGATTATGTTAGCAATCGCTGCATATTATGATTATGAGATATGACAGATGGATGTCAAAACAGCGTTCCTCGATGGAGACATTGATGAAGAGTTGTATAGGATGCAACCCAAAGGTTTTATCGATCCTAAAGATGCTAACAAGGTATGCAAACTTCAACGGTCCATATATGGATTGAAGCAAGCATCCCGAAGTTGGAATCAATGTTTTGATAAGGTAATCAAAAGTTTTGGTTTTATACAAACTTATGGAGAAGCTTGTATTTATAAGAAAGTGAGTGGGAGCTCTGTAGCATTCTTAATACTATATGTAGATGACATATTGTTGATTGGGAATGATGTAGACCTTCTTAATAGTGTCAAGGATTATTTGAATGATAGTTTTTCAATTAAAGATCTTGGCGAAGCAGCTTACATATTAGGCATAAAGATTTATAGAGATAGATCGAGACGCATAATATCATTGTCACAAAGTACATATTTGGACAAAGTTCTAAAGAGGTTTGGAATGGAAGATAGCAAGAAAGGGTTCTTGCCCATGTTACCCAATACGACCTTGAGTAAAACTCAAAGTCCTGCAACGACAAAAGATAGAGAAAGGATGAGTAAGACTCCCTATGCCTCATCCATAGGATCTCTTATGTATGCCATGCTATGTACTAGACCCGACATTGCATATGTTGTTAGTTTGACTAGCAAATATCAAAGTGATCCAGGAGTGGATCATTGGACAGCGGTCAAAATCATCCTTAAGTACTTGAGAAGAACCAAGGATATGGTTCTTTCTTATGGAGGTGATGAACAACTCATTGTTAATGGTTACACCGACGCTAGTTGGAACACTGATCCGGATGATTCTAAATCTCAATCTGGATACATATTTACTTTGAATGGTGCAACACTTAGCTGGAGGAGTGCAAAGCAAAGCGTTGTGGCGAGATCTTCAACTGAATCGGAATACATAGCTGCTTCGGAGGCTTCACAAGAGGCGATATGGATGAAGGATTTCATTACAGAGCTCGGTGTGGTTCCAAGTGCGCTGGACCCAATGTCTATCTACTGTGATAACATGGGCGCCATAGCCAATGCGCAAGAACCAAGGACACACAAGAAGCTGAAGCACATCAAGCTATGTTTACACGCTATTCGAGAGCATGTCCAAGATGGTGACATAAAGATTTGCAAAGTACACACAGATCTAAATGTGGCTGATCCATTGACTAAACCTCTCCCGAGGGCAAAACATGACCATCACCAAACCGCCATGGGTGTTCGGCATATTACCATGTAATCTAGATTAGTTGACTCTTGTGCAAGTGGGAGACTGTTGGAGATATGCCCTAGAGGCAATAATAAAAGTGGTTATTATTATATCTTTATGTTTATGATAAATGTTTACATTCATTCTATAATAGTATTAACCGGAAACATTAATACTTGTGTGATTTGTAAACTAAATTAGAGTCCCTGGTAAAGCCTCTTTATAATACTAGCTTGTTGATTAATAGATGATCGTGGTTTCTCGATCATGAACATTGAGATGTTATTAATAACAAGATCATATCATTAGGAAAATGGTATGGTGGACATACTCCTATAGATAAGCGTAGCATTAAGATCAAGTCATTTCAATAGTTCGTTTGTTATAAGATTTCTGATACATAGTAACCTAATTCCTTCGACCATGAGATCATGTTAATCACCATCACCGGAAGGATGCTTTGATGGCATCAAACACCACACCGTAACTGGGTGGCTATAAAGGTGGCATTGAGTGTTCGGAAAGTATGGGTTGAGGCACATGGATCAAGAGTGGGATTTGTCCATCCATATGACGGATATATATACTATGGGCCCTCTCGGTGGAATGTCATCCAATTAGCTTGCAAGCATGTGAATGGCTCACAAGGGATCACATATCACAGGAACGAGAAAAGAGTATTTATCGGTAACGAGGTTAAACTAGGTATGCAAAGATACCGACGATCAAAACCTCGGATAAGTAAACTATCATGAGACAAAGGGAAATTGGTATCGAATGTAAGTGGTTCATTCGATCGCAAAGTAATCGTAGAAATATGTGGGAGCCATATGAATTTCCAGATTCCTCTATTGGTTATTGATCGGAGAAGTGTCTCGGTCATGTCCGCATAATTCACGAACCGTAGGGAGACACACTTAAGGATTCGATGTTGTTTAGTAGATATGGAATGTTAGTAGGGATACCGAATGTTGTTCGGAGTCTCGGATGGGATCCGGGATATCACGAGGAGATCCGAAATGGTCCGGAGAATAAGATTCATATAAGGAAAGTCCTATTTCGGAGTTCGGGAAAGTTTCTGATGTTTTCATCGGAGAGGTTCTAGAAGGGTCTAGAAGGTTCACCGAACCGGAAGGGGAATGGACCATGAATGTGTCATGGGTAAATGGAATGATTGGATCATATCCTAGGTCACTTGGTGTGGGCATTTGCAAGAGAGAATGAAAAGCTCTAAATTAAAAGTCAAACGGAAAGTTTGAAAAGTCAAACTAGAACAATGGTTTCCTAGTGGGAGAAGAAACAAGTCCTTCTCTCAATCCAACTTGGGTTTGGGTTTGGATTCAAACCCAACCCTCCCAAGGCTGCCCCTCCTCTCATAAATAGAAGGGGAGGGCTGCCCCAACACAACAAGAGCCAAGCCCTCCCCACACACGTGCCGTGCCACCGCGCCCTAGCCGCCGCCGCTCGCCGCCGCGCCGCCTCGCACCGCCGCCGGTTCGTCACCGCCGCCCTAGACGCCACCGACACCTCCTCCTCCTCCCGGGCTTCTAAACCCTAGATTTCCGGGAAACCCTAATCCACCCTAACTCGCACCGGTTTAGGCGAAGCCCTGCGGGATCTTCCCTCTACTTCCGACACCACGCCATCGTGCTGCCAGAATCGCGAGGGGAGAACTACAACCTCCGCTGCCTGCTGGAACAAGGGAGAGGAAGGTCTTCATCGAGTACCAAACGTGTGACCGACTGCGGAAGTGCTGCCGAAACGCAGCGCCGGAAGGATCGTCTACGCGATCTTGAGATCGGCAAGTGTACGACTACATCACCCACGAGAATCTTCTCTCATTAACCGCTTTGGAATCTTCGAGGGTGAGTGCTTCTATCGACTCGTTGCTACAATCTAGTAGATAGATCTTGGCTTGTTTGTGCGCATGCGGTAGAATTTTTTTGTTTTCCATGCTACGAACCTCTACAGAGGGATCTCTCTCTCTTCCCTGTCATTAAATAACATTCTATAAACCAAGTTCTCAAGAGTAGAGCTAGTGGTGATAAAGTGGTGCGCCTTCATGGCAGCAAGATCAAGCCTCTGAGGAGCCAAAACTGTATCATGTGTATCAACAGCAATGTTCAAGGCAGCAGCAACACGAGTAGCAATAATTCCCCCATAAATGGGTCCCTTAGCAGCTAAACGACGAGCAATGAGAGAACCAAGATTATACTTATCCTCATTGTTGAGCGCAGCATCTAAGAAGGCCAATTGATAGTTGGAAATATTACTAGTGTTCTCCCTACCAAGAACACTGGTGACAAGATAGTAGGCGAAGTACCTGGTGGCTGGAAGTTGAATATTCTTTATCTTTCCTCGTTGAGCTCTGCGGTCATCATCATTGGTTATTCCTCGGTAAAGCTCCAACAAATCAGCGGGAAGACCTGAAATCTTCTTTGATGACCCAGCTGTACCCAAGTCCCAGGGCCTTGCAAAATTTCTTCAAAGTCATAGAATAATCCCTGCCATAAATTTTGAAAGACACAGTAGGCTTGAACACACTATTAGCAAAGGAGAAACTCTCCACAAATGTTTTAGTAAGGAAAGCATATTGTGCGCTCTCGTCCTGTATGAAACTTGTTAGTCTAGCCCTTTGAATCAAATTCATAAAATCGTTAAGAATCCCAGCAGCTCGCAAGAAAGTTTGGTAAGGAAAGGTGGAGGGGTGCGCATCCCCTTCATGTCCCTCGTCACCAAATCCCGGAGTGACGAGATCCTCATTGTATGAGGGTCTAGTACTAGTTGATGACGTTGGAAGCATTTCCCTTCTAGGTGCATCACTCTCGAATATATCACCAAATGTGTGGTGGTCCATGACTTCACTTTTCTGAAATTTTGAACAACCATCAAACCAAGTGATTTCTAAGTTGATAGATGATGAGAAACTACTATAGGAACTTGCTAGAGGACTACACATGCAACAAACAAAGTTTCTAAGCATAGAACAAGGATGCAAGCTCAAACAACCTGTCACCTATAGCAGCAAAATACTCAAGATACAATCTACCAATCACAAATCTAATTAGACAAGTGGAGGAGGCACATACCAAGGAGCGAACCCTCCAAAAACCAGCACTTGAGATGGGCTGAACAAGGAGATCGAAAATCGCGAGCAAGAACAATAAGAACTCGAGCTTGAGCAAGTTTTCCGGTGTTTTTGGGAGAGAGAAAGAAGGTGGCTTTGAGGAGGCAGCCTGGAGGGGCCTAGGTGGGCCAGACCCCCCAGTCGCCGCCACCTGGTAGGCCGCGCCTACCATAGGTGTGGTGGCCTGGGGTGTCCCCCTGGGTCACTTCAGGTGCCTCTCTGCCTCTTTTTTCGAGGAAAAATTTATTTTGAATTTTCTGGGATTTTTCGGAAAACTTTATTTTTGGCAAATTTTTAGGGTATGAAAATTGATTTTCTCGCAGAAACAGTTTTTTTAGAAGAAGCAAAAGCAAACCAAAAGCCAAACTACAGGAGCTCTAAGAAACTCAAACAAGCAAACAACTAGCAAAACTAAAGCTAAAGCAAAGACTAGGAAGGAGAAAAGTAAAAGAAAGCAAGTATAACCATAGTGGAAACATTATTTTGTTCATAAAAATCCTTTTGTTAACAAGGTTGATCAAGTATTGTTACCAAAATAATCTTATATGAAGCAAAACTTTGCATTCCACAAGGTGATTATGTTACCTCATACTTGATAGCAATGGTACCAATCATAATGGTTTCAAAATTTTCTTGTGGAATGGGACAATATATTTCTCCAACCTTGATGCTCTCAATATTTTCAATGGAATTTAGGTAATAGCTCTTAACAACCTTTTGAATGTTACTTTTCCTTAATTACAATTGATGACAGCACCTGCAGTATTAAGAAAAAGTCTCCCAAGAATAATAGACATATTATCATCTTCAGGCATTTCAAGCACAACAAAATCAGTTAAGACCATGCAATTATGAGCAAATTGAACATGAGCATCCTCACATATACCAACAGGAATAGTAGTTGACTTATCAGTCATTTGCAAAGAAATATCAGTTGGTATCAACTTTTCTAGCTGGAGTCTCTTATAGAGAGAAAAAGGCATAACATTAACTCCAGCTCCCAAGTCACATAAAGCAGCTCTAACATAATTATTCTTAATGGAGCAAGGAATAGTTGGTATACCTGGATCACCAAGTTTCTTTGGAACCTTACCATTGAAGGGGTAATTAGAAAGCAAAGTAGAAATCTCCTCATTAGGAATCTTCCTTTTATTAGAGATAATATCCTTCATATATTTTGAATAAGGAGGCAACTTAATAGCATCAGTCAAAGGAAATTGCAAGAATAAAGGTTTCATCCACTCACAAAACTTGTTGTAGTGTTCCTCCTCCTTTGACTTGTGTTTCTTACCTAGAAAAGGCATAGGTTTCTGCACCCAAGGTTCTCTCTCTTTACCATGTTTATTAGCAATAAAATCTTCCTTTGTGTACCTAGTGTTCTTAGTGTGCTTCTCAGGTTCTTCCTCACCTTCCTCCTTATCAGGAGACTCATTTTTTTATCATTACCACTCCCAGTTTCAGCATCGGAGACAAATATACTATTAGGGTCTACAGCAGGTTCAAGTGGTTCCTCAACTCTCTTATGTTTCTTTTTCTTCCTCTTACGAGGAGTACCACTATCTTCACCTTGTTGGGAATCCTTCTCTATTCTTTTAGGGTGTCCTTCAGGATATAAAGGATCTTGAGTAGCTATACCACTCCTAGTTCTAATTCCATAAGCATGTTTATCTCCTGAAGCATTAACTAGCATATCCTTTTGCACCTTAACAAGTTGATCAAGTTGAGTTTGAACCATTTGAAAGTGTTTACAAAGCATTTTAATATCATTAGAAGTTCTTTCCACAATATCTTTCAACTCATGGATAGCTCTAGAGTTTTCCAATAAATGATTCTGAACTTGTTTATTAAAATATCCTTGCTTAACAATAAATGTGTCAAGTTCCTCTAAACATTGATTAGGAGGCTTACCATAAGGAATATCACCTTCATCAAAGTGTTGGAGAGAGTGTACCTCAATAGTAGATGAATGGGGAATTGGCTTACATAATTCTTCTATAGGAGGTAGATTCTTCACATCTTCAGCTCTAATACCTTTCTCCTCTAGACACTTCTTAGCTTCCTTCATCACTTCGTTATTTAATGCAATAACTCCCCTCTTCTTTGTTGTTGGTGCTGGAACTGGTTCAGGAACAACTAGTTCAGATGTAATAGTCTCAGGTGTATTTAGCTCAGTTGAAGTCCAATCATCATAATTCTTGCTTATTTTAGTCATTAATTCTTCAGCATCTGTAGGAGTCATTTTCCTGAAAACACAATCAGCAAAGCTATCTAGGTAGGTCCTAGAATCATTAGTTAGTCCATTATAATAAATATCAAGAAGCTCATTCTTAGGTAATGGACATCCAAGATGTGCATGAATCAAGGAACATAACCTTGTCCATGACTCAGGCAATTTCTCTTCTTCTCCCTGTTTAAAATTAAAAAGTCTCTACAAAGCAGCATGTCTAGCACTGGGAGGAAAATATTTTAGAAGAAAGAAGCAATCAAGCAATAAGGGCTATCTATGGAACCAGGAGGTAATCTATTAAACCAAACCCTAGCTTCTCCTTTTAGTGAAAAAGGGAAGATCTTAGTAACAAAGTACTTGCGCATCTTAAAATCATCAGAGAATAAAGCATTCATAGTAGAAACTCACTCATATGAGCCACAACACTCTAATTTTCAGTCCCACAAAAATGTTTTTCTCAATAATATCTAAATAAGATAAATCAAGAGAGAAATCATAGTCTTCATCTTTAATATCTATGGGAGAAGTGGCAAACTTAGGATCAGAGGACAACTTAGGCATGATAGTACGTCTAGCAAGGATGCTCTTAACAACACTAGTACCATGTGTGTTTTGGCACTCTTCAACAAAATCATTAGTGAACTCAATGTAACCATCATTAATATCATAACTCTCACTAGCCTCAGGTGATCTAACAAGTGTAACAATGTCTTTACTAGGAGTTTCGGTATTTCCTAGACTAGCCATAGTAGCATCTAGAAAAGGACCTAATGAACCACTCGCATCAAGCACAGTAGAAGTAACATCATGAGTATCAAAAGCAGTTTCAAACTCAGCAGTATTAGCAGTGTGTGTAGCATGTGTATGTGGTGGTGGTGTAACAAGCTTACTTATAACAGACGGTGAATCAAGAGCAGTAGAGGTGTTTAGGACTGTACCTCTTCTTGTAGTGGATGGTAAAATAGAAAACTTTCCATCACAAGACTTCCCCATAATAAAAGGAGTAGCAGTGAACAATAGTAGATGCAAGTGAACCTACAAATAAAGCTATGCTCCCCGGCAACGGCGCCAGAAAATGGTCTTGATGACCCACAAGTATAGGGGATCGCAACAGTCTTCGCCGATAGTACTACCCAATTTATTGATTCAACACAAGGGGAGCCAAGGAATACTTGCAAGCCTTAACAACTGAGTTGTCAGTTCAGCTGCACCTAGAAATAGTTCTTGCTCATAGAAGTTTATCAGTAGCAACAGTTTGGTAGTAATAACAAAACAACAACAACAACAATGAAACAGTAGCAATAGTAACAGTAACGGTAACAGTGGGATTCGAGTTCGGTAGGCATAGGGATGGATGGACGGGCGTTGCATGGACGAGTCTAAACATGTAACTTCAAGATCTAGGGCATTGCAGATAAATAATAATAAGCATCCAAGTACTAAACAATCCTAGGCATGTGCTCCAAATATAGTCATACATGCTCGCAATGAGAACTTGCACAACATCTTCTGTCCAGCCAGCCCGTGGCAGCGGGGCCTCTAGGGAACTACTGGCAATTAAGGTGCTCCTTTTAGTACAGCACCGGAGCAAAGCATTAACACTCCATGAACATATGTGATCCTCACACCATAGTCATCCCCTCCGGTTGTCCCAATTATTGTCACTTTGGGGCCTTTGGATCCGGACAATGATATGTGTACACAACTTGCAGATAAGATCACAAACAATACAATCATAATGATTTAATAATAAGTTCAGATCTGAGATCATTGCACTCGGGCCTAGTGACAAGCATTAAGCACAACAAGTTGCAACAAAGTCAAATCGCACTAATAGAGATACTAGGCACTATGCCCTAATAGATCTTATTCGATTACATGATAGAACTCATCCAATCTCTACCATCCCCAAGCCTACAGCGGGGGATTACTCACTCATGGATGAGGGAAACATCGGTGGTTGATGGAGATGCATTGGTGATGACGATGGCGATGATCCTCTCCAAATTCTTCGTCCCGGCAGGGTGCCAGAACAGAGTTTCTGGATCCGAATCTTGGTATCTGGTGGCGGAAGCGGAGCGGAACTCTTTCTGGAAAACTATCGAACCCCCCTCGGTTTTTAGGTCGAAAGGCAACTTATAGGCGTAGAGGGAGGCCGAAGGGGTACCTGGGGTGGCTGCACCCCCTCCAGGCGCCTGGGGTGGGTGTGGGCCCCCCAGGCCTCCTCTCCGTCTCGTCTTCTGGCTCCGTGGATCTTCTGGTGAAATATAATTTTTGGCATATTTTTCGGGATTTTTCCTGATAGTTCATTTTCTGCACAAAAACAAGACACCAAAGTAATTCTGCTAAAAACAACGTCAGTCCGTGTTAGTTGTATCCAAATCACACAAGTTTAGAGGAGAAACAATAACAAAGTGTTTGAGAAAGTAGATACGTTTTGGACGTATCATTAGTGCATCCATTTTCTTGCTCTCTCGTATTTGAACTCAAACATCTATAGTTTTCTTTATTTCTTAATAAAGCAAGCAATATTATATTCTTTGAATTATGTACAATTATATATGATAGAGATAATTATCTAACAAAACATTAGTCCAATAATGTGATGATTACGCGACAAAATATTTGTATTATATTTTTTCGATTAAATTAAAGTTTATAATTGTTGTGATTTGTTAACTACTACTATAAAATATAGTAAATTATGTCTTACCGTTCTAAAAAGAGAGTACGCTGGTATTTTCCATATATTTTGAATCTACTATAACATAATTAGTTCTTAGAGATTTTGAGGAGATAGAATCTTTGACAGGTGATGTGCATATGACCAAAGAGTTTTGGATTCAGACTCCAAGACACGGATTTCTTGATTTAATAAATAATAAAATGTTAACAAAAACAATTTAATGCTTGAACTTGAAGATCTTTAGTTGTCCAATGTTTATCAATAAAGCGAGCAATTTTGTATTTGAATTATTTCACCAAGCATATTACTTCTTCAAACATTTTAGAAATAATATGATGATTATGGGAGAAAACATTAGTCCAATAATATTAGGACTGTGCGAAAAAATATTTATACATGTTTTTTGATTAAATTAGAGTTTCTTATTGTTATTATTTTGTAAGTACTAACTAAAAAAGAAAATTAGTAATCACAAGTCGTAAAAATATATTTACTCTTATGAAAATAGAGTATTATGGTATTTTCCATATATTTTGAATATACTGCAACCTAATTACTTATTACAGATCTTGAGGAGGTAGAAATTTTGACACATGATGTGCGTGTGACAAAAGAGTTTTGGATTCAGACTCTAGAACAAAGATTTCTACTCGATGCTTAAGCCACATCAACAAAATTACTTTGAAGATCGCATCTAAAATACGTGGCTAGGATTTTATAAGATATTAGTAGTTCTTTTTTGTGCTTTGTTGGTAACATAATTATATATTCATATACAATCAAAGGTCAAAGTTATACCGCTACAAAGTTTTCGATCAATAGAATATATTAGTATCACAAAGATACCAATTACACTCAGCCTCTATACAAACAAAATATCTAACTAGACACTGGGGATGCACACAACCAAAAATAGAACAAAAGCCCCACCACAGTGATCAATTCCTCACAGAAGCAGCACACTGAACACCACCAAAGACAACACCAAAAGCCAAAAAAAAGATCCTCCAAAGGCGACACCTTCAAGAAGGAAATAGAGTACAAGCACCGTCATCGCCCGATCAATGATTCTAGGTTTTTCACCCTAAAGAAAGTCCAAGTTCTAAAAACAATGTGTTCAACAAGATTATTGCCAAGTACAAACAATGAAGGACAGACCTTGGTTTCACCCTTAGATTCGAGACACGATAATCAAATATTTCTACAAATGTAGTCATGCCCAAAACATCGTGTTTCTTTTTACAAAATGGGGGAAATGAAATAATATTAAAATAAATAGTTCCTTCGACACACTAAAATTGATGCCCTCACATTTGCAAGGGACGTTTTGCTAGTTAATTGAAAAAAAACTATCTAATTCGACAGAGCTAGCTAGTCCCCTTTTAGTATGGTAATTAGCATGTGTCAGAAGTTTTTTTACTTTTTGTTAATATACACTGATACACAACCTTTTTTTTTTCTAGTGGCCAATTCAAAAATCAAACGAGCGGTAGTAGTATTTGGGCAATACAGTGCAGGTCTTTTTTTACTAAGTTTGTGCGCGCGCTATAGACGTCTAACTTTTGCTGTAATCAGATAAAAGCTAATTGTCGCATTGATGATTTGATGTCCTCTTTAGAAATTGTTCTTAGTGCGCATCGATCATTTTAGTCAACTAACTTTTGAAGTAACAAGTGACTAGTATTAATTCCTTTTGGTTGAGTGATGGATTTGGACGTCGCCGAGACGACACTTATTCGCGCCCGGCGTGCAAGCACAGGACATGAGGTGAATCCGTGAATGCGAAAGGTGGTGTGTGTGGCCTGCTAGCGTGCAAGCTGGGTTTGATGCCTGTTGTAGGACGCTTTTATATGCCTTTATCTAATATACTCGATTAAGGAATTAATGTACTATAAAGGGCTCTTTCGTCTTTGCCGAGCAAAAAATTAATTGCATGTGTATGGATCATTTGTCAAAGAGTCGATTTTTTTTTGCCAAAGTTTTGATTTAGTTTTTTTTGTCACACATTTTGTTGTTGGCCACGTTTGGCTTCTAGGCCTACCAAGAGTTAGTTGATTTTATAAAATTTCAATATCAATAAAATTTTAAAATATCGCAGACTCTACAATAACGCATTGTCCTATACATACGCTGCTACCGCCGCCAGGGGAGCGACCGGGAAGAGAGAAAACCCATCTAGGGTTCTGTACCCCTCGCCGGCGACGTCGTTGGTCTGTTCCGCCTCCGGTGGCCTTAGGGCCTTCGAGGTGTGGCGGACCACGACCTCTCGCCGGCGGGAGGTTTTTTGTTCTTGTTTCGTCTGTTTTTAGTGTCTTCTTCGAGATGTTGAGGCGACGACTATGTCCTGGAGTCAGAATAAGGTGCTTCCCACTCTATCCTCGCTCCGGTGGTGCATCTAGCGCTAGTGAAAGGCGCGTGGAGTCGTTTTTCCGGCGGATCTCCGGGGATTATGTCCGTTTTTGCGTTCTTCGGTTTGTTTTTAGGTCAGTCTCTTATGATCTATAGGTGTTATCATTGGCGATGGTTGCTGCTCTAGTGTGATGGTCCATTGTGGTCTTAGCACGATAACGTTCCGTCTGTCTACTACAACAAGCTCTACTACGACAAGCTTTGTCCGGCTCCGGTGATGGAGGGGCGAGGACGTCGGCGCGCCTTCGGCTGCGCTAGTGTTTATAGTCATCGCTAGGTGGTCCAGCGACCTATTTGTATTTTTTATTACTTTTGGGTCTCTTTGTACTACTATTGATGATTAATAATAGATTGTTGGAATTTCTCAATATTTTTTTAAAAAAGTATTCTCCCTGTTATAGTAATTTGTGAATAGAGTTAAATAAGATTTTGTTGGTCAAGTAAGATGTAGCGGGATTCACGCGTTAAAATGTGCAGCTAGTGTCGAGGAGAGTGTGATATGACGTACAGAACATTTTTGCACTGCTGCGTAAATTTACTACACGTACTGTACTGAAGATCTCTTCAGGTGCAGCTCCATTCGAGCAACAGCCAAGATTCGATGTCTTGGGACTCCCCCGATCTGGCACGAATAATGCGCCCAGGTGCTACGTACTTTTTTTTTTTTTTTTGAGCTGAGGTGCTACGTACTCACTAGGCCGGCGCTGCCAAGGAGAGAAACTACCCTCGCTACCGCGCAGGCATTTTCTACGCGAACATGCGCTGCAGTCTGCACGGGAGATGAATAGGACTGAGGAAGGGTGGCGAGTGACGACAACCTCACCCAAGACCAAGAGTCGACACAAAGACGGATGGACGTGTGGTGTAGGGTCAGGAATTCTAGGTCCAAAGAGTAGATAAGAAAGGCTCCAGGACGCCCAATTAGACGAAAGTGGGGATGGCCTCGGCGACAACCTCGCCGTCCTCACATGGGACGCGGCCCCGCCGTCGCCCGGGGCCGTGCTCTGGGGAGCTCGCCGTGCCACCACGCGTCGGGCGCTTCCGCCTCCCCAGCAGGGCCTATCCCAGGAGCCCTCTCTCCAAATCTCCTGTTCACGCACCGCACCACCAGAGGCTCAGGCAGGCGGCAGGGACCAGCTGCCTCAGGGCATCTCCACCCCTATAGGGTCGTCCGAAACGGTTTGTTTTTGGCTGTTTGGATTAGGCCACGGTCGATTTGGGTAGGAAGTCCGGCTTGTCCGGTCAGCCGCAGCCAGCGGCGCGACTTATTTGTCCACGCAGACGGGCGTTGACGTTATCGCTGGACAGGGATACAAATTAGTTGAAAATGGCGTCATCACATAGATTACTGTCAACTAACATGGCATATGTGCGCCATCGTCTTTTGGGCATCGCCAACAAATAGCGCAGTGGATATAAAATGTGCAAAAGAGGACAATATCATACTCCAAAAGATGATAGCTTCTCCGCCTAGAAAGTTGCAACGGCCGTCGCCATTGCTCTTCAGGCATCGCGAGCCCTGATGGCATGTTGCCTCTTCGCAACCCAAGCCCTGCGATCGGGGTCGGCGATGCTATCCAGGTCAGTGAACATGATGGCGTTCTCCTCGGCCATGGTCTTGGCTTTGATTTCGACCTCCAGCATCCTAGACCTGGCCTCGGCCTCCTTGGCATTGGCTTCGGCATCCGTCAACTTTGCCTTGGCCTCGATCTCCATCAGCCTGGCCTTGGTGTTGGCCTCCTTCGCCTCAATGGACCTCGTCTGTAGCTCAAAGAAGGCCTTGGCGGGGCCGCTTTCTCTTTGCGCCGCCTCTCCTCCCTCTCGGTGATGGCCTCTTTCTTCTTCTCCTAAAACGCCATGGAACCAGCCTGGCGGGCGAGGTCGGCCTTTGTGGCCTTGTGGCCACCAGGGCGGCGGGCACGACCGACAGTCCCGTCGCTTGCAGATGGGACGAAGCCTTCGTCATTGTCGGCGTCTAGGTCGACGACACCGCTCGTCGAAGCGCTGGCCTTGCCCCTCTTCTTGTTTGTTTCTCTCCACAGAGAAAAGCTAGTCTCCCATTTTTTGGTGTCCTTGAGCAACGTCCAACAATGGCTCAACGAGAAAGTCTTATTATCGTTCACCGTCTTGAAATGCTTCATTGCTTTCATGATCTACACACATGGATGCCAACAATGGCTCAACCGGCAAATGCAAATGCAAGACATCGACAAAGAGGGGAAGAGGTTTTACCATGTCAAGCGGCTGCAAGCCGCTTATTTTTCTTTCCGTCACCATCTCGTAGGAGCCTTGAAACTTGCTACACTCGGCATGGATGGTGCCCCAACGCTTGGAGATGGAGATATCATTTCGATCGCTAAGAAAGGCGTCCTTCCCAAATTTTCTATGCTCATGAAAGAACTTGCCCACCTTCTTCCAATAGTCAAAGCCCTTTTGCTCGGTGCCGCATAGTGGATCTTGTGAAATCTCTATCCATGCCTTGCATAGGATCTTGTCCTCCGCGGGGGTGTAGCCCTCGGTTCGTTGGCTCACCTTCTTGCCGTTGACAATTGAGGCCGCAAGTGAAGTGGCCAACGACACGGCCGTGACGCCCTTTCCCATGGAAGTGCCATCGTTTTCATCATTACCGAACAATGCCTCGTCCGCAATGTTGCATGCATCTTGCTGGGTCTCTTGTTGCATCCCCGTCTCGGCCTCGCCGCCGTCGGCATAGCCCTGGCCACCATCGTGATCATGTCGTTCATGACGTCCTCGCCGTCGTTTCCCATGAAATCCTGCACGCCAATTGGCCATCATAAAGCGGCGCCAGCAATGCACTGGCAATGGTGAAGAAATATGGCAATCATACCGTGTCGTCGGCGGCCGGCGGCTCGGCGCGCATTCCGCCGAACAGGTTGACTGGCGTCGGCATGTTCGTGGCAGAGATGGTCCACCGCTTCGTCGACGCCTCTGGGGTTGCGTCTGTGGTGATTGGAGTGCGGGTCAGGTCGATGGCGGGCTCTCCCGCCTCCGACGACGCCACCCGGGGATGGTTGAACCGGGACAGCTGGTGGCCTCCAAGCGAGGGCATGTGCGGCCCTGTCGCCCTAGGCTGAGCTGGTGGCCGGCCGGTAGGAGTGGAAGTGACGGAGCTGGTAGAGGACGTTCCGGCCGTGGCCGGGCCGGGAAGAGAGACGGCGCCGACGAACACGGTGTCAGACGCCTCCTGCTTGATCATGTTGACGACGTTCTTGACGACATTCACTGCCATCTCGTTGGTGTCGACCCTGTTCTGGCTGGCGAGGAGGCGCTCGTTCTCCTCCCGGCGCTCCGCCTCGAGCCTAGCAGCGATGCGTCGATCCCTCGCTGCCAACCGCCGGCCCTTGCGTTTGTCCGACTTGATCTTCCGCTCCTTCGGCGTCTGGTCCTTTGTGGGCTTCCTCGGCTGGCCGCGCTTCTTGGCGGGGGAGGGCACAACAATCAACCATGGCGGCGGGATCCATCGCCTTCCCTTTCGCTCCCGCCAGTGGAAAATTTGTGAGAGGTTTTTTAGAGGGAGAAACAATGTGGTTTCTGTGCCACTGGCGGGAGGGACCGTCACTGATAAAAGGAGGACGCGCTCGGACAAGCGCGCGTCCGGACCGACGCAACCGAGTCGCAGATTAGATGCATAAATGTGTCGGGTCAGAGCGTTTCACCAGATGAGTCGACCCACTAGGACGCCGCACACGCCTCGAGCATCCGCGCGGACAAGTTTGGACACGCGTGATGATGCCCTCAGCGCTATCCAAGCGTGTCGAAAGCGATCGCTTGCTAGCTGCACGGATCTCATCTCCTATGCTGTGCGTGGCACTGGCATTGGCGTCGTCGGACGGAGGGCGCGCGGCCGCACAGGACATGCTCCATGGATCGCACAAGCTAGGCCGCACGGGCACGTACACTAGCCGAGTGGCCGGCCATGGCCAGTGGTTGGCAGCGGCACGTACGCGCCAGCCGAGTGCACCAAATGGCAGTGCCGTTGTAGGCCGTAGCTCGCGTGGCTGCGTAGGCTGGGGGTCCGGCACCCAGTCGTGCTGTTGCTGTAGACGCCTTTTCTATGGCTCGATGGGTCATTCCTGCTCTCCCATCGCCGCCCTAGGCTCATCTGATCGGTGTCCATGGGAGAATGGAAGGGCAGACTAGCCAGCTAGTAAACGGAGACACACCCGAGACGTACGTATGTATCCCTCCCGTGAGCGACGGGGGGAATCCCACAGCCGCCGTCGAGCCGGCCTCCCCTTCCGCTCCTCCCTCCTCGCCGCCGCCGGGACGTGCCGGCTGAAAAGCCGCTCGGTGTCAGTGGCGGCGGGGCCCTTCTTCTTCCCCTGGTTCGTCAGATCTAGGCGCGGGCCAAGATCGATGACCGGCGGCGGCGCGCGTGCGCGGGGCGCGGCAGCGTCACCCTGCTGCGGAGGAGGGCTGCATGGAGCGGTGGTATCATGCTCGGGGTCGGCGGCTGATGGAGCAGGGCGGCGAGGGCCGTGAGCGGCGTTGGACGGGATCTGGGGGAAGCGGCGGACAGGATCTGGGGAAAGCGGCTGCGATCCGTTCTCCGGAAACCGGCCGACGGTATTGGGATCGCTGTGTCAGATCTAATAAAGGAGGTGGTCCTTTGGTTTCTTTTGCACGAAGACGAAGATCTGCTTGATGTCTGCCCTCGTTGATCTGGTCTGGAGAGGCGGGTTCCGGAAGGCTCCACCGGCGAACTCCCATGGGCGTATCATGCCTGGAGATTGCTGGATCGGAAGGTATTCGGTCGTGCGCACCTTGTTTTTCTGGCCGTTTGGTTTCAGCGGGAGCGTTGCGAAGCTCTGTTGTTTGTTCCCACCAAGTATCATTCTTAGAGCCATGGTGAAGTCAGATACGGAGAATGTTAGGAAAGCGAAAATATGAGGGTAGCGATGTTGATTTTTGTTCTTGTGGTGATGGAGAACTGACTGCATGATCTGGGACTCGTTGCAACGACTATTGGTGCAGGAAGACAACACAGGGGAGTTCCCAGTCTTACCTTGCAGGGTGAAAATCTAAGGTCTGGTCTTAATTGGTTGTGTCTAGCAATGACCTTGTTGAAGGCATTGTTTGTGAGCGAGGACTTTCTCCAGAATGAAAACCTATGATCTTCGATCGGACAATGACGACGCTTGGCACTGTTTCCTTCTTGAAGGCGTTGTTATTAGAGTGGAGGACTACTGGTGTTGTTCTGATGGTGTCAATGTCGTTGCTTTGAGGATTAGTTCTCTATAGCGGGACTTTTATTTTTTTAATTCTTTTTTCTTTTTTTCTGAACTGTGTGCATCCGTAGGGCCGCTAGGGCATGCGTTGTTGCAGAGGCTGGTGTAATTGGTATCTCTGTGATATTAATATATACTCTTACTCTTTTCCAAAAAAAAGCTAGTAGTAGCTCAAGACCACACACATACCTGCTGACATGCATGAATGAGTGAATCCCAACCCCATGCACGACTGGTCTTTCTATTTCCTGGAAAGAACAAGCGAGAACAGATTAGCTAGCCCCTTGCGGCGGCCTGCTGCTGTAGGTATGTGTATAGGGATATAATTCAAGAGAGGGCACTGCCTGTCGCCTGACTGTAGCTAGCATACGCTGGCACGCTAGGTTCGCTTCATCGATCACTTGTCCTGGTACATTGTTGGGCTGTCGTCGAACGTACTACCGTGGACAAGCAAAGCTAGATGGACCATCACAAGTCCAGCTTAATCCATAAGAGCCATATGAGAATCGCCGTATATATTCTGTCTCCAATCCGGTAGGACGGTCGACACGTACGCATGCAGGGAGACAGCTGAGACTGATGCCATGCATATATAGTAGGAGTAGTCCAAATCTAGACCACCCTTTACTTTCAAAATCGGATGAAGATTATACTACTTAACTAATCAGAGCAATGCGTGCACATGTGTTCGTACGTTTTGTCCATCATCACTAGCTCTGACGGAAAACCAATTAACCATCAAATCACGTGGTACACCACACAAGGATGAGGTAGCTTTGGACCTATCTGGCCTGCCTGCTCTCGCCGGCCAGACCTGACCAAGGACAGTCGACACCAGCCACCAGCCAATCAAGCCCATCCCATGCTTTGGAGATCAGATAAGGATCATGGATCACACTGATTAGTTTTGTTCAGGGTACGGTAAGTTCCTCTCAACAGCCATATTTTACGTTTCTTTTACAAAGGCTGCAACTACTCCCCTCCTCTAGAAATATAAAATGTTTTAGTTTTGTAAACAAATATATCTAGTGAACCTATGTACTAGAAGACATCTAGACGCATTTGTTTTATAAAACTAAAATATTTTATATTTTTGAACGGAGTACATACTAATTAAATGTGTAGAGCATATTACCGCCAGTGATTCGGTGTCACATGCCAGTTTGGGTCCCATTTGGCATCACGCACACCACTACGGGAAAAATGTTCGCTGCCGTCGACCCCACTCTTTGCCGTGTGCCAAAAGGCCCGGAACACGGCAAATATAATCTTTGCCTGTGTAAACGAAGAAGAACACGACAAAGAATAGATGCACGGCAAACTGCAGAAAAAAAACACGAGAAATAAACACGGCAATGGACAGACGAAGGCACACGGCAAAGAAAATCATCACGGCAAACTCAACAAAGACACACGACAACGATATATTCACGGCAAAGAAGTGGGTCCCATGGCCTCGCAGGGTCCCTCGCCGGCAGGGGCTGACGACAGAATCTTTGTCGTGTTCCCTCGGCGAAAGGTACACAGCAAAGATAAGCTTTGCCGTGTGTATTCTTCTGCATACACGGCAAAGCATTTTTTTCACATTTTTCTTACATTTAGTTAGCAAGCCTTTTATTACATATATATTAGGTGATATTATTTCATAGGATCATGAGCACACACATATGATCATAGGTTATTGTGGTCTTGATCACTACATGCACCCCCTTATACGATTCGGTTTCACCGGAACGGGGAGATTCCCCCTTATATAGGTCCAAAACCTTACGCTTTTAGGTTAGAGCGCATGCGTGCGAGGAGGGACATATGCAATCACCTATACCAACATTGCACCACACTCACACACATATGCTAGGGACACATGCAAGTTTTCATCTGATTCCGACGTTCTCGTGGTCTTCCTCCGGCGAAACCCTGATCTGCGGGGCTCGGATCGTCTACCCCCCTGGACATTCTTCTGACAGGGGTAGCCCGGCGAAGGTCTCTCTTGTTTTGTGTTTGATTAGGTCATAATATGATGTAAAACCATGTTGGTTCACAAGTTTGGGAACTATCCTACCCGGTTTCACCAGAACGGGGAGATTCCCCCTTATACAGGTCCAGAACCTTTCGCTTCTAGGTTAGAGTGCATGCATGCGAGGGGGGACACATGCAATCACCTATACCAACCTTGCACCACACTCACACACATATGCTAGGGACACATGCAAGTTTTCATCCGATTCCGACGTTCTCGTGGTCTTCCTCCGGCGACACCCTGATCTGCGGGGCTCGAATCGTCTACCCCCTAGACATTCTTCTGACAGGGGTAGCCCGGCGTACATATCTCTTGTTTTGTGTTTGATTAGGTCATAATATGATGTAAAACCATGTTGGTTCACAAGTTGGGGCACTATCCTACACGGTTTCACCGGAACAGGGAGGTTCCGCCTTATACAGGTCCAGAACCTTTCGCTTCTAGGTTAGAGCGCATGCATGCGAGGGGGACACATGCAATCACATATACCAACCTTGCACCACACTCACACACATATGCTAGGGACACATGCAAGTTTTCATTTGATTCCGACGTTCTCGTGGTCTTCCTTCGGCGAAACCCTGATCTGCGGGGCTCGGATCGTCTACCCCCCTAAACATTCTTCTAAGAGGGGTGACCGGCGTAGGTCTCTCTTGTTTTGTGTTTGATTAGGCCATATGATGATGTAAAACCATGTTGGTTTACAAGTTGGGGCACTATCCTACCCAGTTTCACCGGAACAGGGAGATTCCCCCTTATAGAGGTATAGAACCTTTCGCTTCTAGGTTAGAGCGCATGCATGCGAGGGGGGACACAGGAAATCATCTATAACAACCTTGCACCACACACACACATATATGCTAGGGACACATGCAAGTTTTCATTTGATTCTGACGTTCTCGTGGTCTTCCTCCGGCGAAACCCTGAACTACGGGGCTCGGATCGTCTACGCCCTAGACATTCTTCTGACAGGGGTAACCCGGCGTAGATCTCTCTTGTTTTGTGTTTGATTAGGTCATAGGATGATGTAAAACCATGCTGCTTCACAAGTTGGGGCACTATCCTACCCGGTTTCATCGGAACGGGGAAATTCCCCCTTATATAGGTCTAGAACCTTCACTTCTAGGTTAGAGCGCATGCATGCAAGGGAGGACACATGCAAGCACCCAGAGGCTAGTACTTTTTGTATTTTCCAACATAGCACCACACTTTCATGCATGTTCTAGGTTAGGGCACATGCATGCAGGTCCTCGAGGTAGTCAAAATTGAGAACAATCTATAAAGGATGTCAAACAACAAATTTCATATACTTTGTCGTGAAATCCTTTTATCTTGGTCTTTTGATTGACCCAAAGAGTGACCTTGAAAGATTCAAAAGTAGTCCAACAACTTGCTTGGTTTTGTTGGTCAGCAGCTCTACCGTGAGGGGAAATTCTACTCTTGACGATTGCTTGAGGATTATTTCTCAAAGTTTGTGACTAGGCACCCACCTAATAGAAATGAAGTTTAGCATCCTCCAGAAGCTTATGGTCTAGTGCAAAGTTCATATTTCCATGGTCTCAATCCTTATGAAGAGTTGGTACATGCTATATCTACAAGAGAAACTATCGTCCGCTCCTCAAGAGGGTTGAGAGAACCAGTGGCGGGAGTTTCCACGTATATATCCAGGATTTTACAAAGTATTACCGCATGTCTACAAAGGGGGTCACACTTTGGACTTACACATGGGACCTACCAACCTTGCACCACACTCACACACATATGCTAGGAACACATGCAAGTTTTCATCTGATTCCGACGTTCTCGTGGTCTTCCTCCGGCGAAACCTTGATCTACGGGGCTCGGATCGTCTACCCCCCTAGACATTCTTCTGACAGGGGTAGCCCGGCGTAGCTCTCTCTTGTTTTGTGTTCGATTAGGTCATAGGATGATGTAAAACCATGTTGGTTCACAAGTTGGGGGCACTATCCTACCCGGTTTCACCGGAACATCACTACTAGGAAAATGGCTATAGGTAATCAGCACATCCGTGGCTCATATGGTTGAAGTGCCCCACGGCTAAAACAGGCGTGGCTCACCTATGGGCAGTGCCCTACTAGTAACTAGAACAACCGTGGCGCACATGACCATAGTGCGCCACAGATATGTGTGGGTCAGGGCCCTGTTGGCCGCACGCCAAACATCCGTAGCGCACATAGGGTAGGTGCGCTATGGTTGTTAGTGTCAACCGTGGCGCACATGGATGGGGTGCGCTACGCCTAAGCGCATGCCCCTCTCTGCTGTGAAACGGCCAGACACATCCGTGGCGCACTATGGCATATGCGCCACGGATGTATAAACTTAGTAGTAGGGCACCTTGCCCTAGTGCCCTACGCCTAACTATCCTGCACCAACTCCACCCCCCCCCCCGTGGATCGCCTTTTTAGGCTTTGCAAAAAATAAAAAAATGATAAACACTTCAAAAAATTAAATCCTTTCATATTTAGGTAGGTAATATGGTATAGCTTCTAGTAAAATTAACAAACATGAGTTTCGACTTTATCTGCAAAAAAAGTCATGCCACGGTAAAAAGGCCGTAACTTTTGCATACGATATCGAAAAAAATCGTATAATATACCAAAATGACGAGAATGAGATTTCGCATCCGCTCGCAACCACCTATGGTCGTTTAGCGATTTTTTAGATTTTCAAAATTCGAAAAGAGTAAAAAGTTATGGTCAAAAGACCGTTTTTTCCTGCAAAAAAATAGAGGGCGACTTACCCGTAGCGCACCACCACCTAGTGCGCCACGGATAAGCTTGGGCGGGATTCAAATTTCGAATCCCCACCCCGCCCACCTACCCCTATTCCCTCCCTCTTCTCCTTTTCATTCTCCTCCCTCCTCCTTTTCCTTCTCTCTTCTCCTCCTTCTTTTCCTTCTCTCTTCTCCTCCTCCTCCTTTCCTTCTCCTCCTTCCCTTGCACTGACGATGGAGACAGTGGCCTTCTCCTCCTCCTTGCTCCAGAGAACTCCTCTCCTTGCAGTGACGATGGCGATGGCGACGGCGACCTTCTCCTCCTCCTTACAGTCACGACGGCGACGACCTTCTTCCTTGCGGCCTCCTCCTCCTTGCAGTCACGAAGAGCGACGACGAGCTCCGCCGACCGCCGACGACCTCCTTCTCCTTGCGGCGACCTCCTCCCTTCTCCAGCCACACCTCCTTCTCCCTCTCTTCCTCGATGCCGGCGAGGAGTAGCACGATGCTCCAGTGAGGCGACACGACGGCGGCGATGCGGACCCGATTGCATTTGCAATTCAAAACGAGGGTGTTTTTTGCATTTTTTTATTTTTGAAAAAAACATCCGTGGCGCACCTGTACACCTACCCGTGGCGCACTACGCCTATCTCTATATAACCGTGGCGCACCATGCAGTGCGCCACGGCTACGAGATAGCCGTAGCGCGAGGCCCGTGGCGCACTACTAGTGCGCCACAGAAGGCCTTTTCAGGTGCGCGACGAATAGGCGTTTTTTTAGTAGTGCATGGAGATTCCCCCTTATACAGGTCCAGAACCTTTCGCTTCTAGGTTAGAGCGCATGCATGCCAGGGGGACACATGCAATCACCTATACCAACCTTGCACCACACTCACACACATATGCTAGGGACACATGCAAGTTTTCATCTGATTCCGACGTTCTCGTGGTCTTCCTTCGGCGAAACCCTGATCTGCGGGGCTTGGATCGTCTACCTCCCTAGACATTCTTCTGACAGGGGTAGCCCGGCGTAGGTATCTCTTGTTTTGTGTTTTATTAGGTCATAAGATTATGTAAAACCATGTTGGTTCACAAGTTGGGGCACTATCCTACCCGGTTTCACCGGAACGGGGAGATTCCCCCTTATATAGGTCCAGAACCTTTCGCTTCTAGGTTAGAGCGCATGCATGCGAGGGGGACACATGCAATCACCTATACCAACCTTGCACCACACTCACACACATATGCTAGGGACACATGCAAGTTTTCATCTAATTCCGATGTTCTCGTGGTCTTCCTCTGGCGAAACCCTGATCTACGGGCTCGAATCGTCTACCCCCTAGACATTCTTCTGACAGGGGTAGCCCAGCGTAGGTCTCTCATGTTTTGTGTTTTATTAGGTCATAAGATTATGTAAAACCATGTTGGTTCACAAGTTGGGGCACTATCCTACCCGGTTTCACCAGAACGGGGAGATTCCCCCTTATACAGGTCCAGAACCTTTCGCTTCTAGGTTAGAGCGCATGCATGCGAGGGGGGACACATGAAATCACCTATACCAACCTTGCACCACACTCACACACATATGTTAGGGACACATGCAAGTTTTCATCTGATTCCGATATTCTCGTGGTCTTCCTCCGGCGAAACCCTGATCTACGGGGCTCGGATCGTCTACCCCCTAGACATTCTTCTGACAGGGGTAGCCCGGCGTAGCTCTCTCTTGTTTTGTGTTTGATTAGATCATAGGATGATGCAAAACCATGTTGGTTCACAAGTTGGGGCACTATCCTACCCGGTTTCATCGGAACAGGGAGATTCCCCCTTATACAGGTCTAGAACCTTCGCTTCTAGGTTAGAGCGCATGCATGCAAGGGGGAACACATGCAAGCACCCAGAGACTAGTAGTTTTTGTATGTTCCAACATAGCACCACACTTTCATGCATGTGCTAGGGCACATGCATGTAGGTCCTCGAGGTAGTAAAAATTGAGAACAATCTATAAAGGATGTCAAACAACAAATTTCATATACTTTGTCGTGAAATCCTCTCATCTTGGTCTTTTGATTAACCCAAAGAGTGACCTTGAAAGATTCAAAAGTAGTCCAACAGCTTTCTTGGTTTTGTTGGTCAGCAGCTCTACCGTGAGGGGAAATTCTACTCTTGACGATTGCTTGAGGATTATTTCTCAAAGTTTGTGACTAGGCACCCACCTAATGGAAATGAAGTTCAGCATCCTCCAGAAGCTTATGGTCTAGTGCAAAGTTCATATTTCCATGGTCTCAATCCTTATGAAGAGCTGGTACATGCTATATCTACAAGAGAAACTATCGTCCGCTCCTCAAGAGGGTTGACAGAACCAGTGGCGGGAGTTTCCACGTATATATCCAGGATTTCACAAAGTATTACCGCATGTCTACAAAGGAGGTCACACTTGGGACTTACACATGGGACCTACCAACCTTGCACCACACTCATACACATATGCTAGGGACACATGCAAGTTTTCATCTGATTCTGACATTCTCGTGGTCTTCCTCCGGTGAAACCCTGATCTACGGGGCTCAGATCGTCTACCCCCTAGACATTCTTCTGACAGGGGTATCCCGGCGTAGCTCTCTCTTGTTTTGTGTTTTATTAGGTCATAGGATGATGTAAAACCATGTTGGTTCACAAGTTGGGGCACTATCCTACCCGGTTTCACCGGAACAGGGAGATTCCCCCTTATACAGGTGCAGAACCTTCGCTTTTAGGTTAGAGCGCATGCATGCGAGGGGGGACACATGCAATCACCTATACCAACCTTGCACCACACTCACACACATATGTAGGGACACTTGCAAGTTTTCATCTGATTCCGACGTTCTCGTGGTCTTCCTCCGGCGAAACCCTGATCTGCGGTGCTCGGATCGTCTACCCCCCTAAACATTTTAGGTTAGAGCGCATGCATGCAAGTTTATGGTCTAGTGAAAAGTTCGTATTTCCATGGTCTCAATACTAACAAAAAGCCAATAAAGATTTCACTAAAAACATAAAATAAATACAATTGAAAGAAAATACAAAAATAAAATTAGAAAATAGCAGAAGACACGCGGCAAAGGAGAAAACACACGGCAAAGAGGTCCTTTGCCGTGTGTTTATTTAGTGTACACACGGCAAAGGGGGGACACATGCAATTACCTATACCAACCTTGCACCATACTCACACACATATGTAGGGACATATGCAAGTTTTCATCTGATTCCGACGTTCTCGTGGTCTTCCTCCGGCGAAACCCTGATCTGCGGTGCTCGGATCGTCTACCCCCCTAAACATTTTAGGTTAGAGCGCATGCATGCAAGTTTATGGTCTAGTGCAAAGTTCGTATTTCCATGGTCTCAATACTAACAAAAAGCCAATAAAGGTTTCACTAAAAACATAAAATAAATACAATTGAAAGAAAATACAAAAATAAAATTAGAAAATAGCAGAAGGCACACGGCAAAGGAGAAAACACACGGCAAAGAGGTCCTTTGCCGTGTGTCTGTTTAGTGTACACAACAAAGAATCTTTGTCGTGTGTTTCTTCCAGCAGGTACACGGCAAAGCCCTTTGCCGTGTTCCACGCGAGTTGGCACACGACAAAGGGTTGGCAATATTTGTCGGCGTGGGCCCGGATGCCCCTGCCTTATCCTCTCACTCCCTGCCCAGCGCCTCCCAGCTCGACCCCCCGCCTCCGCCGCCTCCTAGATCCCGCGCCGTCGCTGCCGTCTACCTGCCCACGCCTGCTTCTCTGGCCGCCACTGCCGGCACCTCCTCCACCCGGTCCAGCCCCCCTCCACCCACCTCGTCCCCATCCGCCCCGCCCCATCCGCCTCCGCGCCCAGCCACCGCCCCCGGCCCTGGGAGCTCGTCGGCGGCTCCACTGGTAGGAGCTGGGCCGCCGCCCGCCTCTGCCTCCCGCCCCGACCGGCCCTCATCCCCCCTCCCCCACTGACTACACCATCGGTATGTGCCTAGATACATGTATTTTTAGATATATGTGTTGTATATATGTATGTGTAGTATATATTGTGTAGTATATATGTATGTGTAGTATATATTTGTTACATGTGTAGTATATATATGTATGTGTAGTATATATGTGTAGTATATATATGTGTGTATGTGTAGTATATACATGTATATTTGTAGTATATATGTGTAGTATATATGTATGTGTAGTATATTTTGTTAGATATATATAGCATGTATTTGTCCCATGTATTTGTTACATATATGTATAGTAGTATGTATATATGTTGTTTCATATATGCATGTGTATAGTAGTAATTTAGGAATTATGTTTAGATTTTTGGCATGTCTATAGTGGTAATTTAGTAATTTAGTATTTTTTCTTCGTGCAGGATATGTGTCGAGTCTGAGGGTGGGGCTGTCGACGGCGTAGGTCATTCTGCAGGAGTCGTTGATCTTTTTCACCTCTCGATCATGCTTCAAGGGTAAAAATCTATTCTCCTATCTTGTACCTATGGTTATTTTCGTGTGTAGATCACCAAGTCTGTCGCGTTACCTGGGCGTCTCTTCCTGGCCGTAAGGGTTACGCGGATAAATATGCATTAGTGGTCTCGCATATTATGAAGCGTAACTCTTACGACATTTATCGGGACAGCCGGCGGATGCGTAGTTGGGTATGTTTTCCTTGTTCTACTCCGGTCCGAGATAGGATTTTGGCAGCGTCTCCCTGTTGTTCTCCGGATGCACATCCCTCTTGGCTTTTTGCCGAGACGTGTATCGGGAGAGCAGCGGGGAGGTGCTGCTGAAATTCTGTGTCGGATCGGGGTAGAGCAGGGAGAACATACTCAATCTACGGATCCGGCGATTGATAGGACCCTCTTTACCTATTAGAGAGATATGTGGATATATGTATGGCGTAAAATATATGTTTACTAAAATTGACCAAACTAATACCGGATTTATTTATATGGCATAATTAATTGAAAGCAATATATATGTCATTTTTGGTACTGATTAGAGGATGGAGAATCGTGACTGGATGTATGATGGCTATGTCAGTAAGTGGGACTTTACCTCAGAATGGCAAGAAAATGCCAAGGACTTTGTGAACCGGGCATTTGCCGTCCCCAGCAGACCCAGAAGAATTTTTTGCCCCTGTGCAAGATGCAAGAACCTGAATACACATTCGAAGGATGATGTGAGTACTCACCTGCTCAATTACGGGTTCACACCATCCTACAAGACTTGGACATTCCATGGTGAAAAGTTAGCGAAACATGCTAGGAGGGAGTCACGGCAGGGTCAGCAGCAGAGTCAGCCAAGGGGAGAATTTGATGTTGGTTTTGATAGGTGCATAGACAACTTTGTGAATGCTAATGCGCCTGAAAGCCCTCATGTAGAGGTAGAGACACCTCAGGAGGCGGAGACAAGTGAGGAGCCGGAGGGAAACACGACAAAGTACTACGAGACTTTGTTTGCCTCACAGAGACCCCTTCATGCACATACAGATGTTACCCAACTGGATGCCATAGCTCGCCTTTTGGCCTTCAAGAGCCACATGAACTTGACTAGAGAGGACTTTGTTGATATGCTTGCCGTCGTTGGCAGCATTCTGCCGAAAGGGAACCTCTTGCCGGAGAACTTCTACTATTCGACCAAACTCCTCCGTGACCTTAAGATGTCATATGAGCCAATACATGCTTGTCCGAAGGGATGCATGCTATTAACAAAGGAGCATGCTAAGACAAATTATTGTATCCGCTGCAAATCCTCTAGCTACTTCGGGGTTGCCCAAAACATTCTTCGGTATCTTCCAATCATACCGAGGCTCTAGCGACTCTTCATGACCGAGGATACTGCCCAGCAGATGTAGTGGGCAGTAGAAGGGAACAGATACCTCGATAAGATGATACATCCGTCGGATGGTAGTGCATGGAAGAACTTTGTCAAGAAATATCCTGAGAATGCCGGTGACAAGAGGAGCGTAGCAGTTGCCATATCAACCGATGGGTTCAATCCATATGGCATGTCGGCTTCAGTATATAGTTGATGGCCAGTGTTTGTTATTTCCCTGAACCTCCCCCTGGCGTCTGCATGAGATCAGAGAACATGTTTGTCTCAATGATAATCCCAGGGCCAAAATACCCGGGTAAGAACATGAATGTGTATCTAGAACCGTTGGTGGATGACTTGCTTCGTGGCTGGGAAGGTCGGGGGATCCGAACATTTGACGCTTCAAACAACGAGCACTTCGATATGTATGTCTGGTACCATACCTCTCTGCATGACCTACCAGCACGTGCGTTGTTCTGCGGCTGGTGTACACATGGGAAGTGGCCTTGCCCAGTGTGCATGCAAGCTATGACTTTCTTCTGGCTATCGAAGGGAGGCAAGTATTCCTACTTTGATCAACATCGACAGTGTCTTGAGCCGAATCATCCATACAGGAGTGACAAAAAGAGGTTCAAGAAAGGCCGTGTTGTCCATGATCCAAAGCCACGTCTAAAGACCGGAAAGGAAATCAAGGCTGAGTTAGAAGCTCTCCAGCCAAACTCCGATGGGAATGGTTTCGTGGGATACGGGGATACGCACCAGTGGACCCACATTCCGTGCTTATGGAAGCTCCCTTACTTTGAGGATCTTGAGATCCCGCATAACATTGATGTAATGCACACCGAAAAGAATATTGGCGAGGCCCTTTGGAGCACCATAATGCAAACCGAGAAGACGAAACATAACATCAAGGCTCGAATTGATCAAGAAGCATTATGCGATAGGCCAAAGTTGAACATGCATCCACCCGGAGCCAAAGGCAGAAAAAGGTGGTCTAAGCCAAAGGCTCCTTTCTGCCTAACAAAGCCCCAAAGAAGGGTGATCTTCCAGTGGATCGTGCAAAGTTTGTTTTTCCCTGATGGATATGCGGCCAACTGGATGAGGGGTGTGAACATGGAAACGTTGCGAGTACAAGGGCTCAAGAGTCATGACTACCACGTATGGCTTGAGCGGATAATGCCGGTGATGATTCGAGGCTATGTCGATGAGGAGACTTGGCGAGTGCTGTCGAGGTTGAGCTTTTTCTTCCGCCAGATTTGTGCTAGGGAGTTAGACCGTAAAGTGCTTGAGAAGCTACATGAACAGGCACCCGAGTTGCTTTGCGATCTACAGATGGTCCTTCCGCAAGGGTTCTTCAATCCGATGCAACATATGATCTTGCATCTTGCAGACGAGGCTTTAAAGGGGGGACCTATGTGGGCCCATTGGAAGTTTCCGCCCGAGAGAGAAACAAAGAAGCTTCATAAGAAAATAGGCAATAAATGCAAGATCAAGGCATCCATAGCCGAGGCAGTCCTTAACGAGGAGGTTGCAAACTTCACCACAAAGCACTATGATGCCAACATTCCCACAAAGCACAACCCAGTGTTTCGTTACAATGCCACCAACCCTGAAGATGTACCCAATCTTAGCATCTTCGTTGGGCTAGGTGGAAAATCAAGTGGCACAAAGAGGTTCGCAATGAAAAAACTTGAGCGGGAGTTGATCCACTCGTATGTCTTGAACACCATGGAAGAAGTGAAGCCGTACATCGAGTAAGTGCTCACCATTTAGTTTTCCGCAAACATTCACTGTTATGTCCATGCCTAACTCTCCTTTAAATTGTTATAGACGATTCA
This sequence comes from Avena sativa, assembly GCA_916181665.1. NCBI lineage: Eukaryota > Viridiplantae > Streptophyta > Magnoliopsida > Poales > Poaceae > Avena > Avena sativa. The sequence goes on along the minus strand of OV702293.1, from coordinate 445,142,579 downwards.
AGAGTGCACATTGGAAGAATCCAAATAGGGAGCCTAACCCTCAAGAGGACCAGGATATTTTCAATAAGGGTGGTGGTTTCGGTTTCATCAGCTGGTTCTGTGGTTTGGTACTATTCGAGCCAACTTCTTGTGCTACACTTCTTGTGATAAAATTCTTATGCTCAACTTCTCGTTCTAACTTGTAGGCAAGAACTGACAAAGAGATGCAACCCGAGCTAAGAAATATTGCCAGGGGCTTTAACCATTCAGTTGACACGTTCAATGCTTATGACGTGAATGGGTATCGCTTCCATACCCATGAATACACAACTAGCCGGCCCAACCGGAAGACAACAAATAGTGGGGTCTTTTGTGAAGGCTCAGATGGCCTCCAGTACTATGGAAGAGTAAAGGGTATATATGAGCTGAATTACGATTTTGGCAAAGGGCTAAATCCCATTGTATTGAAATGCCATTGGTTTGACCCACATAAGGTGAAACGGGATCCTGAAATTGGACCGGTCGAAGTTAAGAGAAACTCCGTTTATGCGGGAGATGATGTTTACATTTTGGCTACTCAGGCCTTCCAAGTATTCTATCTTCCGTACCCATGCCAAAACCCGACAAAACGTCTACAGGACTGGGATGTTGTGACGACGGTACCGACACGCAATAGGACGCCCTTGCCAAACAAGGATGATTACCGCCGCCTAGACCCCTCAACAAATGATGGCGAGTTTTATCAGGAAGAAGGGATCCCCGGGCAATTCACTATCGACTTGTCCGCCGATGGTGACATGGTCGTAGACGATGAGCAAGAAGAAGCTGAGGAGGAAGACACTACGCAATATGAAGCTGAGAAGGTTCACAACCAACAAGATGTGAGTTTGCTCGAGGCGTTCCATGCAGGCCTTGACGTCAACGATCCACAGGGACCACCTCCAGGTTTCATGGATGATTATTGGTGGCTGGAAAATGATAGCGATGACGAAACCTCTCGTCCAATTCATAATACCGACTCAGGCTTTTGATCCATGTAGTAGTAATAATCTTTGTAGTAGTGTTTGCTATGTAATCCCGCCGGGCTATGTAATAAAATTTCTTTCCTTTTGTCTTTGTATTTGTAAGAACTCTATGCTATGTAATAAAATTTCTTTCCTTTTGTCTTTGTATTTGTAAGAACTCGTAGCCCCAAAGTCGAGAGAGGACAGATATTTTCGAGATTCATATAGCATGGGGATGTGATGGTGGCAAGCCCAGGAAAGGATTCTCGATCCACGACAACGATTCCTTTCGAGGAGTCGTTGCCGTGGAGACCGAATCCTTTCCTTGGCTTGCCCCGTCTCATACCCATGCTATATGGATCATGGAAGTATTTCTCTTATTTCGTCTTTGCTGATACGAATAGATTAGCTAGAATGACTTAAATGGAATAGATTAGATAGCCCTGAAGTCGAAAGGAAAGACATTACTTCACTATTCGTATAGCATGGGCGACATTGTTATATGAATCATAGAATGGTTTCTTTCCTTTTGTCTTTGGAGAAACACAAGGAAGGCTTCATCTCGTAGCCCCAAAGTCGAGAGAGGACATGTATTTTCGAGATTCATATAGCATGGGGATGTGACGGTGGCAAGCCCAGGAAAGGATTCTCGATCCACGACAACGGTTCCTTTCGAGGAGTCATTGCCGTGGAGACCGAATCCTTTCCTTGGCTTGCCGCGTCTCATACCCATGCTATATGGATCATGGAAGTATTTCTCTTCTTTCGTCTTTGCTGATACGAATATAGTGTGTGTTTAAAACTTGAGTATTATTGTACTGTTATGAATCTTGTGTCACTGATGTGTACTAATAAACTACTCTTTTCACTATGTTTTGCAGGTGATTGAAAGATGCCGGGGGGAAAGGGAGTTACAAGAAAGCTAAAAAGCTTGGCAAAACTTGTGACTGGTGGTTCAAAAGATGCCAGGGGAAAGCATCCTGCTAGTGCTCCACCGCGCACTTCACAGCGGCGTGGGTGTGGGACGCGTGCGAGGACTCCTAGTCCCTCTCCGGTCTTCAAGAAGGACGAGCAAGAGCAGGAGCAGGAGCAGGAGGGGGAGGATGAGGAGGAGGAGCCAGTTCGCCGCCAGGAGGATGAGGGGACGCACTCGGATTCTGACAAGGAGGAGCAGGAGCAGCAGCAGGAGGAGGAGGAGGAGGAGGGGTTGGGGTCTTTACCCTACGAGCTTGACATGCCCTTTAGGTGGGCACCTCCGGAGGATGAGACGTAGTACCTTGAGGAGTACGCGACCATGGACCTGAGCCTGGTGCCGCGGGAGAAGGCTCCATAGAGGCGTGGGGTTTCGAGACTCCCCGACATACCTTATCCCTATGCGGACAAGGTACTCGTGCCCGCTGGGTCGAGGTACATGATTTGACCCTAAACCATACATTGTAATTTTTATCACATACTGACCTTGTCTTTTTATTTTGAAGTGCCTTTCTATATCAGGATGGGATCAAGCAATATCGTGGCTACTCAAGCATCCTTGGAGCCTTGGTTAGAAAGTATTTTCCTGGGATTGTCACTCTCCCAAATGGTTCAAAGGATGTGGGTTGGACTTGGAAGCATTACCACTATGCCGAAGATCCCGAAAAAAAGTACACCACCATCGCGAAGAAGGTTCAGGTTTTGTTCTGGGTAAGTTTGTTTTGCTTGTCATAATTCAATCGCCTTGAGGATGAAATATACTTATACTCGTGGCTTTGACCCCCTTTTTTCCTATGTGCATACTTGTAGAAGTTCTTGACATGGACAGGGCGCGCAAAAGGGAGTGTTTGATGATTGTTCACGAGCTTGCCAAGAGGAAGGTGCAAGACATGCACTACGAGGCACGCGTGAACTGCGTCCGCAACTGGTTCAGTGATCGCAAGATTTGGATGAACAAGAGCCAAGCCCGGGAGATGCTCTTCGAGCCGTGGCAGTACCTGCATAGTTGCATTTTTGTTTTATTGATTTCTTGACCTTATTCTATTTTCTATTGTACTAATACGTGTGTCTAGTGGATGTAGAACCCTCCTCAGTTTGTGGGTAATGACGAGCGGTGCTTCACGGCAATGTTAGTGTGATGGACACACCCCATTTACCTCTAGAAACACGCCGATGCAAAGAAGCGGCGAGAGGAGATAGGGGTGGATCACACCGCCAAGGTAGCATACCCCTCACCCTTCTTAGGCAAAAAGAGGTGAGAAAATGCTTTATTTGTTCTTTCTTGTAATGTTATTCTTTACTTCACCGTTTGGATTCCTCCTTCACTTAACTTCGTGCTCTTTTGTGCAGAAAATAAAGACAGGTCAAGAGCCGTCCATGTTTGCCGTTTGGAAGAAGACACGCACGTTGGACGAGCCTAGGAACGGGAGCCTATGGATGTACGAGGGAGCCAGGCTCCGGGGTGAGAAGTACCCTGAGAAGTACAAGGAGGTGCATGGCGAATATTCTAACCCTGAGACCGCCCCCTTCGACCCCGAGTTCGTCGTGCTGGCGGGAGAAGGCCAGAAGAATGGTCGCCTATGGATCGGTCATGGGTCCGTCGACCCTAGGACCGTTCCATCTATGCGCCAGGTCCGGCGTGGTAGGACGAGCGACCAGCCTGCTATAGAGACCCGCCCACGGCCTTCGGTTGTAGCTCTCGACCAGTTACGGGTATGTTCTTCCTCGGTCATCTATGTTTTACTACATGTTTTGCGTTGCAATGTTCATCTAATCGTGGCGACACGATGTAGGAGGAGATGGCCGCTGATAGGGCACGCAGAGAGGCGGCCGAGCAGCGGCAGCAGCAGCTGGAGCAGCAGATGGCCCATCAGCAGGGGTTGCTAGAGCAACATGGGCAGATGATGCGGTGGATGACACAACAAATGCTCATCAATTCTCAACCAGGGACTCTTCCCACTCCTCCTTTCGCCTTCCCGTGGGTAAGTGATCAAGTGTATTATTGTCCAATGCTCGGAATTTTCAATCTTGCCTTATTGTCTAATACTCACAATTTCCAATGCTGCAGACGGACAATGCGATTCCGCCGCCTGGTGGGTCCACGGGTGGATCGAACAACCAGGCGCCGCCGTCTTTCACTGTCAACAATCCGTCGGTTGTCCGGAGGCTGAATCAGTCCTCCAAGTTTGTTTTCTTATACTTGTCAAATTTAGCCATGCCATCGCATTTGTAGAAATTTTAGCCATGCTATGAAACTTGTAGAAATTTTAGCCTTGCCATGATACTTATAGAAAATTTAGCAATTCCATGACACTTGTAGGAAATTTAGCCTTGCCATGATACTTATAGAAAATTTAGCAATTCTATGACACTTGTAGATAATTCTATGCCATTGTCAAAATTTTAGCCATGCTATGACACTTGTAGAAATTTTAGCCTTGCCATGACATTTATAGAAATTTTAGCCTTTCCATGGGACTTGTAGATATTCGTAATTTTACTTTGTCATATTGATGTAATTTGCCATGAGACTCGTCAAAATCCCATGTAATTGCCATTGCCATCAACTTGCCTAGAAACTTGTACATAATAATGATTTTACCATATTTTTGTACTTGTCTTGAACTTGTAGGATCTCACGATGGAGCATGATCTTGTGGAGCACTCGGCGATTGATGGTCTTGTGGGTGGCAAGAATAAACTTGTAATATTTGTGTAGTTTAGGGCTTGTGCACTTGTTGGTTATGCACTTGGTGATTATCGTGTCATACTTGTGAACTTTCTTGTTTTCGTGGTGATGGTGTGATATTTGGTAGTGTTTGTGATGATATTATGATCATACTTGTGATATTTTGGTGTTGGTCATGCATTTTGGTGTTGGTGATGATTATATTATTGTTGTTCGATGCAATCTGGTGTTGCTGATGATCTGTATGATTATATATATATTCTATGTTTTGAATTGCAGGAAATGAATGGAAATATTATTTTTTTTGAAAAAATAGGGCTGCTTTGCCGTGTGTATGCACACGGCAAAGAAGCCACGTGTAGCCCACATGTGTGCTGCTGGGGTTATACACAGGGCCTTTGCCGTGTGCAATATGCCCAGAGCACACGGCAAAGGATGGACGTTGTCGTGTGTCACCCCGGAGAGGCACACGACAAAGAGAAACACACAGCAAACGAGAATGCACACGGCAAACGAGTGACACACGACAAACGGTAATGCACACGACAAAGGACAACAACACGGCAACAGAAAGACACACGGCAACGGCAAGACACACGGCAAAAATCAAATGCACACGACAAAGGAAAAAACACGGCACCCATCTATTGGCTTCGTCAGACGGACGAAACTGTCAAGTACTTTAGTGTGCCGTGTCTGAGCAGAAAACACACGGCAAAGCCTTTGCCGTGTTCTGGACATGAAGACACACGGGAAAGTGCCTTTGCCGTCCTGATCGTTGCCGTGTGGCTTTTGCCGTGTTCTGAGAGGCCTTTGCCGCGTAGGTACCCACACGGCAAAGAACCTTTGTGCACCACACAGAATCACACCATTGATCATAAATGACGTAAATTAATCAAGCTAGAGTTGGCTTTTGCTTTGTCCTTAAACTACACAGTGCCACACCTCCCTTCCCTGTTTCCCAATCTCCAACTTGCGGAATCCCAACGCCATTAATTAACCAAATGATTACTTGCTAATCGTAGTTAGTAGACCACCCTGAGTCCGTGAGCACTGCCACCGAACCTAATCTCCTCGGCGCTCGGAAGACACGGTCCTACCTCACCTAATCTAACAATGCTTGCTGATAGAAACGAGTGGTCAAGGTCAGTACTAGTGTACAATTTGCAAGATAGCTAAAGCTAGCTAGGCCTCCTGTGCTTTGACAAATCAAATCCACTAATTTGACACGCCCATGGCCGTCTCCATGGCGTGCATGTGCGGATTTGATAGTACTACTCCTTCTGTTTCAAAATATAAGACGTTTTAGTTTTATGAAACAAATGTATTTAAACTTATTTTAGTATATAGGTTCACTCAACTTTAGAATAAATCTATATACACTAAAAGAAGTCTAGATTTATTTTTTTCATAAATCTAAAACATTTTATATTTTGAAACGGAGGAAGTACTAGCTTGCGCGCTGGTCGTTGCCTCTCGTCGTTTACTCAAGCGTGCAGCTAATTTCGCGCTAGCTAGCTTGCCATGATTGACCGTCCGGCACTCCAGTATCTTCTCCAAGCTAGGTCATTGCTGACAGTACTGGTTAACTGCTACTGCACCGAAATGTTTAAGGAGAGATCGTTGTCTGTTTATCAAGGATACTCCAATATAGGACTAGGAGTATGTTTTTGCCCCTGCAACTCTCTGCAAGTTCCGATGCAGAACCATTCATGCATGTTAACTGAATCATCGGCGTCCGGCCAGTTGATCATGAAAAGCATACGTGTACTTTGTATTCATACATTTTCAGCTTGTAAGAACCATTCATGCAGATTAGAGAGAGCCCACATGTGTAGCTTTTACTCCACTGTCGGCGCGACACGGTGATAACTAACCTCGGTACTAGGAACAGAGTGCATTGCGGCCGGCAACAGGTGTAGACTCACGGTTTTGTTTTTTAAGTCTGGTCATGGTGCAAAGTATTATACACTGGTATCATGTAATGATACTAGCGTATGATACTCTCTATAGTGGTTAGTATTGTATAGTAGTATCATATTATTATTATATTTTTTTTATAATCTCAATGCAATTGTGTGTGTGAGATATATTTGTCATTAAATTACCTAGTTTTACGTACTATGATACGGTATCGTATCATGAGTACTCCTTATGATACTAGCACCATGACTATCCGCTAATGGCAAGTTAAACCGTAATTATGGCCATTAGCTTTCCGCGGAAGGTTCCACATTTTAAGAGAGACGGATCACGCCAATATTAGCCATTGGGTAGCCATCACGGCATCACGCCCACACTAAGTTTACACCCCAGGGTAGCTAGAGCACACACCAACACAGACACTTGGGCATGTGTTTAGACAATGATGCATGGTTGGTTAATATTGTTCTCTTTTTCTTTCTCTTAGTTAAAGCAACCTAGTTGTATCGCTAAAGCTTAATCACCAAGCATATATTAGAACTAATTAAATGTATACCGAGCTTTTCATCTAAAAGACTAATTATGCAAAGTATGTGCGTGGCTAGCTCCTAGGGCAGGGGGCTGGGAACGTTTAGACAAAGGAGAAAGGATAATTAAGGCTCATCGGTACTCTAGAGTACATAACAAACTCGGTAAGCTTTTGTGGATATTAGCTCCGGACACGCCCACAAAGCTCACACAAGTGCTCCTCTAGCACCACACAGGCCTGGCACCACATGAGGGCGTCTTTGCTGAGCTGGCTATCCTTAAGAGCGATGCATGTGTAAAATATGGGCTGGCTGTGTGAGCCGAGCATGAGAGACCCCGGACATGCTGGGGATTCGGCCCGCTAGGAGGGCAATTGGAGCTTTTTTTTGGATAAAATTACCTTAAGTGTGAGTTTAAAGAAAAAGTTATGTGTGAGAGAGGTTTACGTAAGGACAGCACGGCCATGGCGAGGCGAAACGTGGCCATCGTGCTGCGATTTGTTTAGGAGGATATTTTAGTTAGCTTCCTAAATTACAATAACTTGATGAACGGCTCAAAGGTGGTGGTGCTTTCTTGTGGTTAAGCTTGTTTTCTTTGGGGGCTCGCTTCTCTAGGGAATTAACTTTATTAGGAGTATATTTTTTCTATACAAGGTAAGAGTGTGACATAAGGACTGACGTATCATTGCCATGTCTACACGATGCTCTTTGTTGTCTCGCTCTATATATATCTATACCTCAGCTATATTAGTGCTCAAAGTTCAAACATGTGATAAGCTCATAGTACTACATTTTCGAAAACCAATTAACCATCATCACTAGCTCTGACAGAAAATCAATTAACCATCAAATCACGTGGTACGACGAGGTAGCTTTGGACCTATCTGGCCTGCTCTCGCCGGCCAGACCTGACCAAGGACAGTCGACACTAGCGACCGGCCAATCAAGCCATCCCATGCTTTGGAGATCAGATAAGGATCATTGATCACACTGATTAGTTTTGTTCAGACACCGGTGGAAAAAGGGCCTCCAGTGTCGGGCCGTAACTGGCTCCGGTTCCGGTTTTGGGCCCGAAACTGCCAAAACGGGACTAGAGGCCCCCTCCCCTTTAGTCCCGGCTCGCTACAGCCCGCGACTGATAACAGCCACGTGGCTGTTTCAGCGTCGCAGGGGGCGGAAACCCTGTAGTCCCGGGCCGTAACACTATCCGGGACTATAAGGTTTTCTGCCGTGACAGAGAATTGTGTGTTTCTCTGCCGCGGCAGAGATTGTGTATTTTCTTTTTTTTGCCATTTCGTTCCTTTTTGTTTTGTGTTTCACTATAATTTCAAACATATATTTCAGTACACATATTCTACGCTAGTACATACACAGTACACGTTGATGCATCTATATAATTAATCGATCCCTTGCAAGCATACATTGATGATATATATATTGGCGCTATTTGACATCCAAGGTATAGAATAGTTATTCTACACCCACCATCTATCTTTAGAACCGTATATTATTTTTACGTCACGTAAATTTTGTATTATTTCGTAAGTCGAGAAGAACATAATAAAATTTAGAAATGACATAATTTTTTTTTGTTTACATGTCGTAAAAAATTCGACATAAAATACATATTTTTTATGTTTTTTACACTATAATGACTCATAAACTTTATTTTTGTGTCAATTTTTTTGGTTGTGGTGAATATATTAACATAATTATTCGTATACAAAACATAATTTTTTCAATCTAACAACGTAAAAATATGTTGGGTGCAAAATAACTATTCTGCACACTGGGTGCTGAATAGGGTTTATATATATATATATTAAAAGGAAGAAATGTTTTGAAATTACATGGTCATTGATGAATATATATATCATATCAACTACATGGAGATCACTAAGGCAAATCGAGTTCCACGTCATCCGCATAATGCCCTCCATGTACATCAAGGACCTCCTTCATCATAAATCCCGCCAGCTCCTCTTAAATTGTTGTTATGCGCTGGTCTGGCTCTAATTTCTCTCGCAAACCATAAATATAACGTGAATCAACTTACCGTTCACTGGTCAACTCGCGAATGTACTCGCAGACGTAGTATCCACATAAATCAGTTTCTGGTGGCTGCTGTAAACTCTTCACCATTTTATAAGTTAGCTCCTCTTTAAATGGACCTGGTATTTTCTGTCTGAACCGTGTCCAACACCTGCTCGGCAAAGAAAATGAACAAAGGAGTTATTAGTTACTTGATATCAGGAAATGAACGAAAGAGACTGATATAATGCGATAATGATTGAAATTACTTATGAAGCATTGCTTTCATGTCGCTCCACTGCTCTTGGTCCCAACTTAATGAGTCGTGGACTTCAACTAGGGACTTGTCAACTTGAATGTTTAGCAAGATCCAGTGGAATCTGCGGACGTTTACATAAGCATACATGCATATCTCATCGAGTAAGCAAAAATAAAATATGTACAAGATAGAAACACTCACTTAAAATTGTAAGGAAGTAGTATTTCCTTAACAAAATTATTCTCGGTTAAAAACCTGCACAGGTCTTCCTCCACGTCCTTTGGATGATTCTTTAACGTATATTTATTAACGATATATGGGTCAATGAACCCAACGTCATATCTTCTAGCTCTTTTGCATTCAAGCATCTCCATTCTGCAGAATATAATATCATACAAAAGGATATATAGTTAGGATAATATATTAAATGCAATGAACGAGCTAAGCTACAAACTTAATTATAGAAATAAATCACTTACAGACAGTAGCAACTAATGATAGATTTGTCAAGGGCGCGCTAGTTGTATAATTGAAACAGTTCGATCATTTGAACCTACATCGAGTATGGTTTGAAGTGATGCTCCTTTCTAACATCCACCGGAAACCAATCTTTCTGATGTTTTTTTTCTGCTTGCGACATGTACCATTCGTGCAGATTTCGCATATGTGTGGATAGACGCGCGAACTCCTTATTACTGACTAGAGGCTCCCCTTGGACATACTTCCGTACTATCTGACCCACTAGCGTATCTTCATAGCCTAAATATTGACCAAGAGACATATTTGCTTGGTAGCAAGTGCTTTGGCCTGCGATACAGTGATGCCCATTAGTGCAGCATTATTACGGGCTCTGGGGTCCTTTATTTGCATGTCCATATCCATTTCAGCTCTGAAGGCCTTGTCGAGGTCTGAAATGACTTTGAGCGGGGCGACCGATTGATTCTTCGGTGCTCCGAGCTGGGCAACTTGCTTCCCGCTTTTTGCACTTGTGATTTTTTTCTTCCGTGCTTGCTTCATAATCTCCCGATCATAGTCTGATTCCAGATTCATCGATATCTAGGATGGTTGCTCAAGAAAGGACTTAGCCCACTTTTTGGTTTTTTCATCATCTACTGTCTTTGGCTTAGGTTTTTTAGGTGCAAAATGCGACTTAACTTGGGTAGCCACATCCGCGTTAGTTTCCTCATCGGTCTTGTCATAAGGTCTCTTTGGAAGAGCCGACGGGATGACGACTATCTTCGTCGTTTGACCTTTCTTTGATGTGGGGCGCGGGGGAGAGTTGACCTTTTGTTTCTTCGACGAGGTAGTAGTACTGCACGGAGGCGGAGGCGGAGATCGAGTATTGCACGGAGGCAGAGATCGAGTTGATGTACTCCTGCTGCGGCGATCGTCAGCGGGGCAGGGTGGACTTGGAGGTTGACGATAATCGGGTTGGGGTGGACTTGGAGGTTGACGATTCGATGCGGGGTGGACTTGGATTCCTCGGAGTCGGTGGCCTTGGCGCCGAGCCTGGAAACTTGATGTACTTCTTCTTCCATAGAATGATGTTGCGCTTGACATCTCCTAGTTTCGTAAGGCCTTCAGGCGTAGCGATGTCAATCTCTAGGTCCGCAAAATCCTCCACTATGTCATCCACCGTGACACGAGCATAGCCAGGTGAAATCGGAAGTGAATGATGGAGTGCTCCAGGTAGACAAGGTAAAGCAGTGCCGATCGCCACCTTGAAGGACAAGTTGTTCATTGGCTGATGTAGCTCACATTGTGCCATCTCTCTGACATCATCCACGGGATAGCGAGGATCCGGTGCATCATCCAACAGTGTTTGATCATCAGCCCGGACCTCCATGGAAGCCACACTGCTTCTCCGCTAGCTAAGATCCAATGCAGGATCATCAGCCTGCAGGTGAGTTGACGACGGCGGCCTTTGTCTAATTTCTCGCATGAGGTTCTTTAGATCAGCTAGGTACTGCTCTACCCTGTAGATCCGTCCTGCCTCCCGGTCCTTATTTCTCTGACGGCTTTTGTAACTGGCATCGTACTAAGGAAACCCTTTCTTCCACGAGACACCGGCGCCTTTGCCTCGTGTTCGTCCTCCCTTTTCAAGATTCCCTAGGGCGCGTGTCAGCTCGTCGTTCTCTCTCTCGGGACAGAACAATCCCAATTGAGCATCGTTCATTGCTTGAACAAGGTCTTGGGAGGGTTTTATAATTTTTTCATGAAATAATGTCTTCCCTGTTTATGGGTTCAACGATCCCCCGTGCCCGTACCACCAATGCTTTGACCTCTCAGGCCATCCATCTGTACCAGGAGTGACGCCTCTAGCCCTCATTTCCTTCTCCATAGTTTCCCACCTAGGGACGACACTCTTGTAGCCACCTGTCCCCATTTTATGATGGTATTTCTTTTGGGCAGCATTTAACGCGTTCTTTGCCGACTTTGCCTTTGCTTTATCAGATTGCTTGTACTGTACAAAATCGGGCCACTGTTCTCTCAACTTCTCGTTTACTTCTTTGAAGTCTGGAGTTTTCTTTTTCACGACATATTTCACGTATAAACTTTTTGTGATTTCGGTACAGTTCAGCCATCTTGCTCAGAGCCCACTCCTTGACTTTCGCTATATTTTCAAGACCACCCGGCCTTGGGGTAATACCATCTACCTCAAATTCTTCATACTCTGGAGGTAGTATGAAATGCGCTATGAGCTTCTGCCAAAGGTCATCTTTGGCATCATCGGTGACATAGCTATTGGATTCTTCACCGGGTTTCTTTGACTTATTCCATTTTTGGATGGTGATCGACAGGTTGTCCCTAACAAGCACCCCACATTGATTTGTAAACATCCTCCGGTGCTTGTCTGGAGCAATCGGTTCACCATCATCATCTATTTCTTCGATGGTGAACCTCTGATTACCATCCAACTTTTTGTTCGGCCCTCGTTTCGTTTGAGCTGTTGATTGCTTCGATCCGGTGGGCTAAAAGAAGAAGAGAGAGTGATTAATATATATCTAGATCAGTTAATGAATAGAGGTAACACGAGGCTTTATATATATATATATATGTACCTCGCCGGATCCTGTCGAGGGGCCATCATTATTGTTGTTATTTGTTTGCCCTTCGTCCATCCGGTCTTCCCCTTGGTACATTAGGTTTTCCTCTAGTCCATCACCGGATGGATTCACATATAAGGATATCTCTTCCTCGAGCAAAATATCTTCACTGGTAGTAATATTAAGAGGATTTTCACCTCTTATCATGCCCTGAAGAAAACCTTCACCAATGCGACCAGGATCTTTGGATGGATCCATGACTTAATTAACTATAACAGAAAGAGAGTTAAACAGGTTAGAAAAAACAATAATGCTAATAACTAAAACAAAAAAAAAACCCTAATAACACTAATTAATGATCCTATTATTATTTGCGGTAAAACAATAATCCTAATAACTAATACAAAAAACAATAACCCTAATTAATAACCCTAATATTATTTGTGATAAAACAATAATATTAATAACTAAAACAAAAAAACAATAACCCTAATTAATAACCCTAGTATTATTTTTGGTAAACAATAATCCTAATAACTAAAACAAAAAATAACCCTAATATTATTTGTGGTAAAACAATAATCCTAATTATAATAATCCTAATATTAATTGTGGTAAAACAATATAATCCTAGCTAATAACTAAAACAAAAAAATAACCCTAGCAAATTATAATTAAAACAATAATTAAAAAAATAACCCTAGCTAATTATAAATAAAAAAATATAACCCTAGCTAATTATAATTAAAATAACCCTAACTAACAATATAATCTTAATCCTAATAACTAAAACAATAATTCTAATTATAATTAATAACCCTAGCTAGCTAATAATTACACAAAAAAAAACACCCGCCCGTACCCCTCCCTCGAGCTTTCACCGATCAACGCCGGCGGAAGCACGTGACAACATGGCGGGGCGACGCACGGCGGCACAATGAGGCAGCACCCGACGAGGCGGCGAGGCGGCGCGCGGCGGCACGAGACAAGGCGGAGAGCACGGTGGAGCGGTTAGGCGGAGAGATGGTGCGCGGTAGCACGAAACGGCTGAGAGCACGTCGGAGCGGCGGCACGACGGAGCACCCACGGCGGAGCAGCGACGGAATCGGACAACACCTCCCCTGCGTGTGCTTCGTCTTTGTCTGTGCGTGCTTCGTCTTCGTCGAGAATGCCAAGTGCTGGTCGTGGGCGGTGGCGCGCAGAATATATAGGGACCCCCCTTTAGTCCCGGATCCAGCCATTGTCCGAGACTAGAGGGTCACTAGTCCCGGGCCGTGGCTTAACCCGCGATTAAAGACCCCCTCTTTAGTCCCGGGTTAAGCCATGACCCGGGACTAGTGTGTTCTTTTGGCGCTTCGTTTTCGCGCGCGCAGGCACCCTCTAGTCCCGGGTCGAGCCACGGCCTGCGACTAGTTTGTTTTTTGTAAATTTTCTTTTTTAATTCAAATCAACTATAAAACTTTGGAAAATCATATCTTCTATTGTAAAAATCCAAATAAAACAAATAATATGTCTATTATTATCAGAAAAATATAAAGAATTTTAATATAATATCCATACATCTGTTTGCATCATTTATAAATTATTTCATTTGTAAATTTTATTTTTTTAATTCAAATCAAATATAAAACTTTGGAAAATCATATCTTCTATTGTAAAAATTCAAATAAAACAAATAATATGACTACTATTATGAGGAAAATATAAAGAGTTTTAATATAATATCCATACATCTGTTTGCATCATTTATAAATTATTTCATTTTTAAATTTTCTTTTTTTTAATTCAGATCAAATATAAAAATTTGGAAAATCATATCTTCTATTGTAAAAATCCAAATAAAACAAATAATATGTCTACTATTCTCAGAAAAATATAATTTTTTTAATATAATATCCATACATCTGTTTGCATCATTTATAAATTATTTAATTTGTAAATTTTCTTTTTGAATTCAAATCAAATATAAAACTTTGGAAAATCATATCTTCTAATGTAAAAATCCAAATAAAACAAATAATATGTCTATTATTATTATAAAAATATAAAGAATCTTAATATAATATCCATGTAGTCCCGGTTGTAGTCACTAACCGGGACTAAAGATATTTCCCGCCATTTTCCACCGCTTCCCGCCAAGTTTTCCCGCCTTTTCCTTTTTACGAGAGCTTTTAGTCCCGGTTGTAGTCACTAACCGGGACTAAAGATATTTCCCGCCATTTTGCCAAAGCTTTCCGCCAAGTTTTCCTGCCCTTTCCCTCTATATCTAGGGCGATCACGCCATGGCTATCCACACATCCACACCTTCCTCTCTTAGAACAATGGACAGCGCCTACTGGGCCATTCTGACCCTCGAGGAGACCGAGGCACTGTGCACCTCCAGCTACCCTTATCCTCCAGGCTACCGGCCGCCCGCCGGCTGGATGTTGAGCGTTGGAGGGGTTCTTGTCCCTCCTGTCCCTCAAGGTTCCGCATACCAGGCGGCCATCACGAACCACTTCTACCACGAGCTCACGCCGAAGCAGCGGATGGATCCCTAGTGGGATCCCGACAACTACGACACCTGGAATGCCTTCTTCGCTAACCGACGGGAAATGGATCTCGCCAGGTACGAGGGTGATGGCCCGCCCCCGGTGAACCACAATGAAGCCGACCGCCGTCTGTGGTGGGCGAACCGTACTATCATCGGAGTGATGTGCTACATCACCGGGGGAGACCATCCTCGCCTGCATTGCCCACAAGTCCACCCGCCACAGAGCCACAAGAAGGCCCCTCCCCCGCCTGGCGGTAGCGACATCGTCTTCCAGGAGACCCCTCCCCCGCCCGCCGTGAATCCGAGGCCGGAGTGGCAGGTGCCCCTGGTATATGCCATGGCTGGGCTGAGGATCCCCAGATTGGCAGGTGACGATGATGATGACGATGACGAAGAAGACCCTGAAGCTGCATACTATAGGACTAGGCATGATTATGACTAAAGGGGCGCCTTTAGTCCTGAGTGTTAGCTAGTCCCGGTTTGTCTCGGTTTTTAATATTAATAAATGTATTAAGTGTTACCTAGTCCCGGGACTAAATATGAAGATGTTATTGTATTTAGAGGAAAAGGCCTATAAATAGAGCATCCTATAAATAGAGCAGCCTATAAATAGAGGAAAGGGCGGGCAGGCTGGATCGATCAGCCTATAAATAGAGGAAAAAGGCCTATAAATAGAGGGAAATGCCTATAAAGAGAGGGTTCATCTTTAGTCCCGGTTGGAGAAACCAACGGCGACTGAAGGGATTGCGGCAGACTGGGCCAGGCAGCACTAATAATAGGAGTGAGTGTCGACATTATGTCGTGCGGCTTGTACCTTGTCCCGGATGGTGTCACCAACCAGGACTAAAGATGAACCTTTAGTCCCGGTTGGAGACACCAACTGGGACAAAACATGAGTCAACACTAATAATAGGGGTGAGTGTCGACATTATGTCGTGAGTGTCGACACTATGCCGAGCTGCTTGTACTATAAATAGGCATCCTTGTGAGTCTAGTCCTCTAGCCAGTTTGAGGCATCTCCAAGATGGTTTTCGAGAGCAGGGACACCACTACGGCCAGTTTCAGGGAGGGGCTGCCGGAGCCCAGTCCTCCGGCATTTCCAAGAAACTGGTCATAGAGGCACTCCCTAATATGTGAAATTAGTTAGCTCCAGGCGTATTGATCTAGTTAGAGAAAATACAAGCTGCAAGATCGTGTGCGAGAGCAGGGACACCACTATGGCCAATTTCAGGGAGATGCCGCCGGAGCCCAGTCTTCCGGCATCTCCAAAAAATTGGTCATAGAGGCACTCCCTAATATGTGACCACACGCGTTTGGAGATCAGTTCTTAATGGTAAGTACGAATCGGTACTAAAGGCCCCCCTTTAGTCCCGGTCCAGCCACAAAACGGGACTAACACACTCAAGATGGTTTGCAGACAACACTATAAAAATGGACACATGGAGCATCTTCACTCATAAATGTTACAATTATTACACATCATTTCTTCGCGTGTGTTCCTTTCTGATCCCGCCGTATCCATGGAGCATCTTCATTCATTAACATGATGCTTGGGTCATCCTTCACTGCGAAGGGTGGAATTTCATGAAACTTATCACAATCTTCTGACATGTCTGTCTTGTCCTCCACTCCCACGATGTTTCTTTTTCTTGAAAAAACTATGTGGCGCTTTGTCTCATCGTCTGATGTATTCTTTTTCTTATTTTTTCTTTTTCTAGGTTTGGTAGACATGTCCTTCACATAGAAAACCTGAGCCACATCATTGGCTAGGACGAATGGATCGTTTAAGTACCCAAGATTGTTGAGATCCAGCGATGTCATTCCGTATATCTTGTCTATCTCAACCCCTCCTCCTGTCAGCTTGACCCATTTGCACCGAAACAAGGGGACCTTAAAAGTAGGTCCATAGTCAAGTTCCCATATCTCCTCTATGTAACCATAATATGTGGTCTTTGACCCATTGTTGTCTGTTGCATCAAAGCGAACACCACTGTTTTGGTTGGTGCTCTTTTTATCTTGGGCGATCGTGTAAAATGTATACCCATTTATCCCGTACCCTTGGAAAGTCGATATAGTCGAAGATGGTGACCTAGACAACAAGTATAACTGATCTCCAAGAGTGTTGTTTTTGATGAGATGTTGCAACTAACCGCCAAAACTCTTCATGTGTTCATCTCTAATCCAAGAGTCATGCTTTCTAGGGTTGTTGGAGCGTAAGATTTTCTTGTGTTCCTCGATATATGGGGCTGCCAAGATAGAATTCTATAGAACTGTGTAATGTGCTTTGGTGTAAGAATGTCCGTCCCTACATATTATTGATTTCCTTCCTAGAGTACCCTTTCCACTCAGTCTCCCCTCATACCGCGATTGAGGAAGACCAATCGGCCTAAGGTCAGGAACAAAGTCAACACAAAATTCAATGACCTCGTCTGTTCCATAGCCCTTGGAGATGCTTCCTTCTGGCCTAGCACGGTTACGAACATATTTCTTTAAGATTCCCATGAACCTCTTAAAGGTAAACATATTGTGTAGAAATACAGGACCGAGAATGGAAATCTCTTCGACTAGGTGAACCAGCAGGTGCGTCATAATATTGAAGAAGGATGGTAGGAACACCAACTCAAAACTGACAAGACATTGGATCACATCATTCTGTATCATGGTAGATCTTTAGGATTGATTATCTTCTAAGAGATTGCATTCAGGAATGCATATAACTTCATAATGGGTACTTGAACATTATCTGGTAGAAGCCCACTCAATGCAATCGGAAGCATTTGCGTCATAATCACGTGGCAGTCATGAGACTTTAGGTTTTGGAACTTTTTTTCTGCCATATTTATTATTCTCTTTATATTCGACGAGAAGCCAGACGGGACCTTAATACTGCTAAGGCATTCAAAAAATATTTCCTTCTCTTGTTTGGTAAATGCGTAGCTGACATGACCTTGAAACCATTCTGGATGCATGCCATATGGGTCTTTCATACGTTGATGGTCCTTTCGTGCTTCCGGTGTATCTTTTGTCTCTCCATACACACCCAAGAAGCCTAGTAGGTTCACGCAAAGATTCTTCGTCACATGCATCACATCGATCGCAGAGCAGACCTCTAAGAATTTCCAATATGGTAGCTCCCAAAATATAGATTTCTTCTTTCACATGGGTGCGTATTCCAAAGGTTACTATTTGATCCAAATCTTTGACCATATCAAATATATCAGCACCAGTACGCTCCTTAGGCTTCGTCTGGTGACATGTCAGGCCGTTGAAATGCTTGCCTTTCTTTCTTAAGGGATGCTTGGCCAAAAGAAATCGACGATGCTCTTGTACACATTCTTCTTACAATGTTCCAAATATATACTTTCAGTCTCATCTAAACAGTGTGTGCATGCATTGTATCCCTTATTGGACTGTCCTGAAAGGTTACTAAGAGCAGGCCAATCATTGATTGTTATGAAAAGCAATGCTCGGAGGTCAAATTCTTCCTGCTTGTGCTCATCCCACACGCGTATGCCGGGTTCGTGCCACAACTGTAAAAGTTCTTCAACTAATGGTCTTAGGTACACATCAATGTCGTTTCCGGGTTGCTTCGGACCTTGGATCAACATTGGCATCATAATGAACTTCCGCTTCATGCACAACCAAGGAGGAAGGTTATAGATGCATAGAGTCACGGGCCATGTGCTGTGACTGGAGCTCTGCTCCCCAAAGGGATTCATGCCATATGTACTTAGACCAAACCTTAAACTCCTTGCGTCATCTGCAAAGTCCGAGTACTTTCTATCGATTTTTCTGTATTGCGACCCATCAGCGAGGTGTCTCAACATCCCGTCTGACTTACGTTCCTCTTTATGCCATCGCAACAACTTGGCGTGATCTTTATTTCTGAATAAGAGTTTCAACCGTGGTATTATAGGAGCATACCACATCACCTTGGCAGGAACCCTCTTCCGGGGGGGCTCGCCCTCAATGTCAACAGGGTCATCTCGTCTGATCTTATACCAAAGTGGTGCATACCGGTCATGCATCCAAATTCTCGTACTCCTCACCGCGGGAGAGGATGCAGTCATTAGGGCATGCAAGTATCTTCTGAACCTCTAAACCTAGAGGAAAGAAAACCTTCTTTGCTTCGTACGTACTGGTGGGCAATACGTTATCTTTTGGAAGCATATTCTTTATCATTTTCAGCAACTTTTCAAATGATGAGTCAGGTATAGCACACTCAGCCTTCGATCGCAGCAATTCTAGTGTGCTGCCCAGCTTTTTTAGACCATTTTCGCAATTTGGGTACAACAACTTTTTGTGATCCTCTAACATGTGATTGAACTTCTCCCTCTCCTTTTCAGCTTTTTTAGACCAAGATCATCAGCGGGTTCATCATGTGTCTCTTCTTCATCCTCCCCTTCAGCATCCCCCATGGAAGTATCTCCGTACTCAGGGAAACCATGACAGTTGTCATCCTCCTCCTCTTCTTCATTGTCTTCCATTATAACCCCTCTCTCTCCGTGCTTGGTCCAACAATTATAATTGTGCATGAAGCCGAACTTCAACAGGTGGCTGTGAAGGGTTTTTGGGTCAGAGTAATCCTTCTGATTCCTACATCCACTACATGGACAGAATACAAAACCATTGCGCTTGTTTGCATCAGCAACACAGATGAATTCATGCACGCCATTAATGAACTCGCTAGAGCGTCGTTCAGTACCGTACATCCATTCCCGGACCATCTGCATTATAGTAAAAGTATATCAAAAACCATTACACAACATGATAAAATTATTACAAGTTATATTGAGAGCTTCTAGAGCATTAATTTTGAATTTTTAAAAATTTACATGCACCAATTTGTGAATTGGAGAAAACAATTAACATGATAAATGTGGAGTTTTTGATTATTGTTCTATCAGTGAAAACCTCATTCCATTCTAAGCTCTGAAACTCTAAAATTACATATTTCAATTTTCAGTAACTATGTGCCTAATCAAAATTCGTTACACATATATATCAAAATCCTTCTACTTCTAGAGCATGCATGCATTGATCCATATCTCTATACTTCTAGAGCATTATAGAGCTAAAGTAGCAATAAGAGATGAAAGAATGAAGTTCTAATCTTTTAAAGCTTTGGATTTAGGGGTTGCAAACTAAATCTTGATAAATTTTGAGAAAAAAAATGGCATGAACTCGCTTGCTTCTTTGAGAAAAATGGCCACCATATGCTTTAGGGCAGCTGGACAGAAAGCAGAATATATAGTGGTGGACAACTAGTCCCGGGCCGTGATACGACCCGGGACTAATAGTCCACGAAAAGACCAGCTGGCATGCTCCAGGTTTTTAGTTCCGGGCCGTATTACGGACCGGGACTAGAGATCTGGACCAGCCCGAGACTAGTGTCTACGGCCATTTCTAGCCGTTAGAGGCCTCACGGCCCGCGGGCTGTGACAAGCCGGGACTGCTGGCATTGTTCACGTCGAACCGAAGACTTTTTCCAGCAGTGAGGGTACGTACGGTAAGTTGCATGGTTAGTTCCTCTCAACAGCTATATTACGTGTCTTTTCAAAGGCTGGAACTAGATGCTAATTTGTGTAGAGCATATTACCATTCGGTGTCACGCGTGCCTAGCTTGCTAAGCTAAGCCTACGGTTTGGGTTCCCTTTGGAGTCACGCACGCCACACAGAATCACACCATTGATTATGAACGACGTTAATTAATCAAGCTAGAGTTGGCTTTTGCTTTGTCCTTAAACTACACAGTGCCATCCTTATCTCAGACACCTCTCCTCCCTGTTTCCCAATCTCCAACTTCCGGAATCACAACGTCATTAATTAACCAAATGATTACTTACTCGCTAATCATAGATAATCTGCCACTGACCACTGCCACCGAACCTAATCTCCTCGGGGCTCGGGAGACACCTCCTACCTCACCTAATCTAACAATGCTTTTTGATCGAAACGAGTGGTCAAGGTCAGTACTGGTGTACAATTTGCAAGAAAGCTAAAGCTAGCAAGGCATCCATGGCATGCATGTGCAGATTTGATAGTATACTCGATGTCCGCCTTTAATTTACTTGTCGTGCTACTTTGTTACTCAAGGGTGCAGCTAATTTCGCGCTAGCTAGCTTGCCATGATTGACCGTCCGGTCGGCGTCGAGTCAATGTATCTTGAGATCTCATGTATCTTCTCCAAGCTAGGTCAATTGGTCAAGACTCAAGAGACGACCAACAAGCAGGGGCGGAGCTTGAGGCCGGCGTGGCTGGGCAGCTGCCCAGGCTCGGATCCGTACGACAAGCTTCAAAATCTATCTACTAATTTATCTAGAGATAGGTTGGTCAAATATCGTTTCCGTTCACCGAAAATACGTTTTCAATCAACCTCTATTAGTTTTCGTCCGTCCGCCCTGAGTCCACCATCGTGATCGGTACGTGAAACGAGAGTCGTGTTCTGTTCGGTTTGAAGCCCGTTCCTCTAGGCTTGTTTCTCTCTCTTCTCTCTCCCTCACGACCTGACCTTATCTTCTCAGCCCCGACATCGAGCCAGCTCGTCGGGGGGAGGGGAAGGGAGGGACCGCGCCGCTCCGGTGACATGTCTGCCCGGTGAGCTTGGTGCGTGTGGCGCCTTGGGGGTCGCGCGGCCATCGCAGCCAGCTCGTCGGGGGGAGGGGAAACGGCAGCAGCGGCGGCGGACTGCAGCTTCCGGCGTCCTGGAATTTAGGAAATATCAAGTTTACTTGCTCACTGGATCACTTGATTCGCCACGCAACTGTATTTTTTTGTCCATGATCCATGTCAAGCAGTTGTGTTAGGATCCATCGGGAACCCCTAGCTGTTTTATATCTTCTCTTGGCTATTCTTACAACTTACGTTGCTGATAGCTTCTGAACATTACATACTAGAGTATTAACAGAACCATGTAGATTTGTTTGTAAAGAAACTGGCAAAGGACATAGAAATTTCTTATATCTATATAATTCTGAAAAAACACATGGAAATTGCTTATATTTATATAATTTGAACATTTAATTCTGTGCAATGGTCACTTCTTACAATCTACAAAAAGTTTTACTATTGAATGGTTACTTAACCTCAACATTCTTCAAGAGTACACAACTTAGTTCGCGCTTAATGTGAAAATCATCTCACCGGACAAGATAAGAATGTCATCGTTTGGAAAAAATTCTCCCATACGAGGCTCGATGTGCCATTGATTCACAAGAAAAAACGAAGACGGGTGCGGTCTTTGGATCGCGAAAATACTGATTCTCTACAAAACTTGAAGTTGAATCTTTTAATTATTTTTCATGATAATCTTTATATATACTATTACTAAATTGGTTGAGGTGGTTTTCGTCGCACATTGTCCCGCTTCTCCACGTTTCGTGTGTCGTCGCATGGGTCGATTTCTTTTTCGTCCACGCTCCATTTTCTTGCTGCTCCATTGTGTTTGCAACATGATCACCCATGTCGTCTCTTACTCAAGTCAGCCAACATTTGTTTCTCGGACTAGCTACTCAGTGTCGGATACACATGCGCTTGTATTTTAGATGGAAAAACAAACTCAAAATCAATCTTGTTTTGACTCGACTAAAAGAAGAAAAAAAATATTGTCACGCAAACAGTTCAGGGTTAACCCACCCAAGAAAGGACCACATTGTATCAGATACGGCAATACAAAATCAACCACCTGCGCCATTGGTACCGGCACGGTCAGATAGTCGACGAAAGGTTCTAGCTACGCCGGAGACTCCGCCCAGGTGAGGCAAGAACATATCGACATAGGTTATCTCTAGGTTATAAAGGAATATCAATGAATAAAAACTCTTATGCAAAATTTGAAAAAATGTATATTCATTGTGTTTACAAGTGGGATAATAAACAGACTTAAAAAACCGTGGCAACGCACGGGCATTTAGCTAGAAAATAACCAAACGCACATACACGCTGTACTAGAAAATATTGTGCGGCGACACACCGCGTCTGATGCCGTAGAATAGTTGGTTGAAAGTATAGCTCGAGACTACCCGCTATGTAACATTTTACAAATTGTTATTCGAAGTTACTGCAGAAGATAGTTGTACCACAAAGAAAGATGAAATTAGTGTAAAAGAATAAAAAAGCTCAAAAGAATTAGAATCAGTGATAGCGAATTACGGCTTAAAAGCTACTGACGGTCCAAGAATTACCAAACTGTAGATACCGACGAAAACTTACGACTAGGAAAGTGTGCAAAAGGTTACTATCGAAGAACAACTATCGATGAATTATAATGAGAGAATGCCGACGAGTTACCTTAAAATAACTACTCACAGACAATTGTGGGTGATAGAATGTGTCAAGAAGTACTATCGAAGAATAGAAAAATATCCAAAACAATAAGTTACCACAAATTACAATAGGGGAAGTATTCATCACCAAGGAGTTACCATAGGATAGCTACTTTTGGAAAATTACCGACAAGAAATTACGTTGGATAAAAAAATACGAAATGAACCTGGAAGAAAAACCGCTGACGAAATAAGGTTAGATGATCATTCACCATCGAGGAGTTACCGTGGGGTAACTAACGGCGTAAAATTACTACCAGAAAGTTGTGTCGGGAAATTACCTTTAAGTAATTATAGATAAAAGAGACATCGGATGGTGCAATTAGTTCCAAAGTGTAAGAAAGTATAACAAAATTGAATTACTGCTCACGAAATATGGCCAAAAAGTTATTCACACTTGGAAAATTATCAATGGTAATTAACGCGTGGAAAATATAGCTGGGAAAGTGTGGCAAAAAATATGAAATGAACCTGAAAGAAAAACCGCTTATGAAATAAAATTAGAAGATAATTCACCGTCAAGGAGTTACCGTGGGGTAATTAACAGCATAAAATTACGGCAAGAAATTTGTGTCGGAAAATTACCTTGGAGTAATCAGAAAATGAAGCTTAAAAATAATATCATGGACGTAGACTAACTAACTTCAGTTAATTATGGCCAAAAAGGGGTTATCATCCAAGTATAAGCAAAAAAACACTATAGGTAAGACCAATGTCAAAATTACCGATAGAGTTACTAACTGCGAGAATGTCTACGACAAATAATGACAGTAATTATCCTAAACCTTAAACCCTAAACTCCAAAAATATCATCAAAAAATCGTTGTTCATGCACTGTTGGAAAAAGACGGACGGAGAATTACCGTTGAGGAAGGGAAATTACTGTCCATAAAAATAATTCGGAAATGTACTGTTGGAGCTTTATTTGTTAGAATTTTTCATGTAAAATTACAGTCAGAGAAATTACAGTATGGTGATGTGTCGCGAGTCAGTTGGCCATAAGTAGACATATACGGTGTCTAGCGTGAACCATTGGATCAAAAATCGATGGCCAGGAACACATCATTCACTATTCATGCGCAATGAAAAGGGCTGTGTGAGGTGGCGCATTCTGGGACCAAGCCATTGCCCTTTTATATACGCTTTTATATATAGTTATATGCACTCCAAGCAAAATATAAATATATATTACAGCCTACACATGGATATGACTCAGGTATATAAACCACCTGCTACTGACCGTTTGTTGACTGTTTGCCTCAGATCAGTTGCAGACTGTTTTGTGTATTTAATTTGTAATGTTTCTAGCGTAAAAATCTATCAAAGAGATGTGCTGTTAATTTGGATTTCTAGGAGCGATGATGGAACTTTGTGTTCATCTGAATAAAAAGTAGGAGGTGAAACTTATGAACTCAAGTTGAGAAACAAACTTCCAACCCTCGTCGCTATTGAAGTCTTCCTCATTGTTACTATAATTTTCTTTTGTCCCCGTAGCAACGCACGGGCATTCAGCTAGTATCATGTAATTAGGCATAAAATACGGATTAGCTAGCTGTTTTGCCTGGCCTAGCCCAACCGTGGTGAATATTTTTCTTGTTTAGTCCTAGTTTAGCCCATAATAACTGGCCCAGAAGAAGCGACGTACTGGCGGCTGCAGCGAGGCAAAGAAGTACGTACTGTTCGTCTCGTCTATTAATCTCCACGACTCTACGTCTATTCGTCTCCGCGTCTGGCGGCTGCAGCGAGGAAGCGACGCTGACGGCCTGACGCCGCAACGCACGTACAGGCTGCCGGCAAAGACGTCGATCGACCGGCATCGGCGCCGTCGCCTCTAAGGTTTAATCGAATCTACGAATTAAGAAAAAAAGGTTAGTTCTTTTACTAGATCAGGTTGACGCTTCTCTTAGTTCCTACCTGGCTACCTCGAATCTTAGCAGGGAAAATCACTTTTAATTTTTTTTTGTTGAATCATTGTTACCAGATCTTTAATTTCATAAAATGCGGAGATTTTTGGTTCCTCAACCTCAATGCCATGGGAATCCTGCAGCGGCAAGCCCAAACGTCGGGTCAGGGAATGATGCGCACGTAGAGCAAAACACCTCCGGCAATCTTATCAGTGCAAAAGCTTTTAATCCGGATGAAATTGTGTGTAACCCAGCTCTCAGAAAACAAATTTTCCCTTATGCTCCGGATGCTCAGGATGAAGTGCGGATGGCATACATATTGAAAGGACCTACCCAATCAATAGTGAAATTTTCGCGTACAGATAAAAGAGCATTTCCTCAATCTTGGTTTCAAAAGTACAATTGGATTGAATATAGTGTGTCGAAAGATGCTGCTTTTTGCTTCTATTGTTTCCTCTTTAGGAATCCAGAAAGAGCTGGACACTTTGGTTATGAAGTATTCACAAAAACTGGTTTTAGAGATTGGAACCATGCATATAAAGCTTTACCCGGACATATTGGTGATGTGGGTAGTGTTCACAACAATTGTGTGCTCCATTGCGATGCTTTTAAAAATCAGAACCAAAGTGTGGCCCCTAAATTGGCTAGAGTGACATATGAATCAAAAGAACTATACAAAATCTGCTTGACATCTTCTCTAGAGTGTTGTAGATATCTCATGGCACAAGGTTTGTCTTTTCGTGGCCATAATGAATCATCTACTTCTTTGAACAAAGGAAACTTTCTTGAGATGATTGCTTTGTTGAAAGATGGCAATGCGCAAATAAGAGATGCTTTTGACCGCGGTGGGAAAAACTGTCAGATGACATCCGGTGAGATTCAAAAGGATCTTGCAAGGTGTTATGCGGAAGAAGTCACCGAAGTTATTATGGAAGAGCTTGGTGATAAACAATTTTCCGTTCTTATTGATGAGTCACGTGACATACCCGTGAAAGAACAAATGGCGGTAATGTTGAGGTTAGCAATTTTGTTTTGTTTCCTTTAATTAATTTCTATTCTATGTGCAATCGCCCTTAATGTAATAATTATCTTGTATTTCTTGTAGGTACGTGAGCAATGAAGGGAAAGTTGTGGAACGATTTCTTTGCCTATACCACGTCAAATATACTACATCAGAGGCACTAAAGTCAGCTCTTGTTATGATTCTTGATCATTACAAACTTCCAATTTCAAGGCTTCAAGGGCAAGGATATGATGGAGCTTCAAACATGAGAGGGGAATTTAACGGCTTGCAAAGAAAAATTCTAGATCAGAACCCATATGCCTTCTATGTGCATTGTTTTGCTCATCGTCTGCAGCTGGTTGTTGTCTCTGTTGCTACTTCTTCTTCCTCATATATTCATGATTTTTTGAATATCTATCATTGATTGTGAACACAAGAAGTTCTTCATGCAAGAAGATGGAAGTATTGGTGGAAGAAACACACAAAGATATTTTGGATAAGCTTGAGAGGGGTGAGATATCTACAGGAAGAGGTTTGAATCAACAAACTAGTCTTGCTAGACCTGGAGATACTAGATGGGGTTCACATCATAAAACCTTGCTTCGTTTGGACAAAATGTGGGACCGTGTGATAAAAGTACTTACCACCGTGGATGGAAATGGGCGTAATCCGACTAGTGCAGCGGGCTGCATAAAAAAGATGGAGCGCTTTAAATTTGTTCTCGTTATGAAGCTTATGTTGAGGTTGTTTGGTATTACAAATGAGCTTTCACATCTCTTGCAGAAAAAAGATACAAATATTGTGCATGCCATGGAATTAGTTAATGATGTCAAATTTCGGCTGGCCACCATGAGAGATACTGGTTGGGATAGTCTTTTTGAAGAGGTCCAACAGTTCTGTAGTTCCAAAGGTATTCCCGTGCCAAATATGGATGAGGAAATACCGGTTCGGGGTCGGTCGAGGCTAGAGGGAAGGACCATCACCAATCTTCATTATTATCGGGCTGAAATATTCTATGTGGTTATTGACAAAATATGTGTTGAGATGGATCATCGCTTTGGTGACTCAAATCAGGAGTGCTTGCTTGTTTCTCATGTCTTGATCCCAGTAATTCTTTCTCCAAGTTCAATGTAGACAAGCTTTGTCGCATCTCTGAAATTTATGGTGAGGATTTCTCTAATGCCGATCATACAATATTAAGGGATCAACTTGAGACTTATGTTCTTCACTTGAGAAATCATGCTTCATTTTCTACTTGCAATGATCTTGAAAGTCTGGCTGCAAAAATGGTTGAAACGGAGAAACACTTGGTATTTCCATTGATTTACAAGCTCATTGAGTTGGCTTTGTTATTGCCGGTGTCAACGGCATCTGTTGAGAGAGCTTTCTCGGCAATGAAGATTATCAAGTCTAAGCTGCGAAACAAGATAAATGATGATTGGTTCAATCACTTGATCATATGCTACACCGAGCGGGAGATATTTAAATCACTTGATGATGAGGTTATTATTCGATGATTCCAAGACTTCAAGACTCGTAAAGGGATTTTGCCGAGGCATTATTAGAATTCAAGGTATGTGACATGCATTCTAATGTACGGAAGTCTTTATAATACCAGGAATTACTAGTTCTTACTCACTTTTTTTGCATCCAGGTTCCATTTTGGGTGTTCGAACAAGCATTTGGATATCTAGAATTTTATTTGCGACTCATATTGTCTAGTTAGCTATTATTTATCATATTTAATTTCAGTTTATGTGCTTCCAAACTATCGATAATGTATACGTATAAGTTTAGTACTTATATTTTGACTACATATGTTAAAGTATTGCGTTGTCGTTTCTTCCTTTTTGTTGCTTAGCTTACGGTTTGCCCAGGCTTCTTTTTTTTCTGTTGCTATTAGAGTACGGGTAGCAACGAGATCTGGGGCCATCTAGGCCAGGTCGGCCCTCGGCGGGGGCGCCGTGGTAGGCAACGGTCAAGGCGTGGTGCTGGGATCTTGCTGAGCGGTGGCTCCGGCGCTGCTGCGGTGGTTCCCAGTTTGGCTCTCTTCCTTTTTGCCTGCTCGATCCGTCCTTCGGGAACCGACCGGCGGTGTGGGGATCGCTGTGTCGGATCTAATAAAGGTGGTGGTCCTTTGATTTCTTTCGCACGAAGACGAAGATCTGCTTGATGTCTGCCCTCTTTGATCTGGTCTGGAGAGGCGGGTTCCGGAAGGCTCCGCCGGCGAACTCCCATGGGCGTATCATGCCTGGAGATTGCTGGATCGGAAGGTATTCGGTCGTGCGCACCTTGTTTTTCTGGCCGTTTGGTTTCAGCGGGAGCGTTGCGAAGCTCTGTTGTTTGTTCCCACCAAGTATCATTCTTAGAGCCATGGTGAAGTCAGATGCAGAGAATGTCAGGAAAGCGGAAATTTGAGGGTAGCAATGGTGATTTTTGTTCTTGTGGTGACGGAGATCTGGCTGCGTGATCTGGGACTCGTTGCAGTGATGTTGGTGCGGGAAGACAACACAGGGGAGTTTCCAGTCTTATCTTACAGGGTGAAAATCCAAGGTCTGGCCTTAGCTGGTTGTGCCTGGCAATGATCTTGTTGAAGGCATTGTTTTATGAGTAAGGACTTTCTCCAGGGTGAAAACCTATGACCTTTGGTCGGGCAACGACGGCGCTTGGGCACTGTTTCCTTCTTGAAGGCGTTGTTATTGGAGTGGAGGACTACTGGTGTTGTTCTGATGGTGTCACTGTCGTTTCTTTGGGGATTAGTTCTCTATAGCGGAACTTTTCTTTTTTATAATTTCTCTTTCTTTTTTCTGAGATGTGTGCATCCGTAGAGCCGCTAGGGCATGCGTTGTTGCAGAGGCTGGGTGTAATTGGTGTCCTTGTGATATTAATATATGCTCTTTTCCAAAAAAAAATCTAATTCACTTCCTACCGATTCGGCAGGAATTTGTCTTTTTCACCTAGGGTGGACAGAAAGGTTTGAGATCCCCTTTTGGAACATTATCCATATAAGATGTTATAGTATTTTTTAAAAAAAATAGGGTGGTAGCATTTTAAATTAGCAATTTGGTGGTTGCTTCATAAAACCTCTCGTTTTTTGCGCTCGAAAAATTGAAAATGGCTTTTTGGTGCGACGAAAAGGAAAATTTCCTCCTGCAACATTGTTCACCGGGGAAAAGCCTACTTGAGGCGGATATGAAAAGCCATTAGAGTCGCATTATGGATGCACCTCGAGCACCACGACTCAAGTATTTGTGCGACTCGCATATGTAGCTTATACAAGGCGCATCCAAGATGAGACGCGCATAAGAATAGAGATGTGCCTCAAATAGCAATTTCGAAATTTAAATTTTACATAATCACAATACAGTTCAGAATACACAATACACAGTTATTATACAGTCCAGAATACACATCACAGAATTTATAGAAAGTTGCAATTGGCCAAAACATAGTATAACCAACACTAATACATAAGAAAGGCTTATATATATTCTCCAAACTATCCATAAGAACTTGAAGTTCACTACATAAGAAAGGATATCATCAAAAGCAACCAGATATTACAACTTCAAGTTCACTACATGTCCGAGTAGAGAAAGTTCACTACATATCCACTCGATCCTTTTAAGGATTAGCTTGAGACCGTTCTCCAAGCACCCACAGAACCAGAATAGGAAGACTTCACCCTCTTTCATCTTGGTCTTCGTCACCACCTTATTATAGTTGGATGTGATCCAGACTCCTACATTGCTTCCTATGACAAATATGACTCTCACTGTAGTAATGCTTCTCCCCTTCCAAAAAACTTGGATATTTGTTGGCAAGTTCAGGTATTTCTTGATGAAGGAAAAGTTGTACTTTCTTGTAAAGTACTACATAAAAGCAACAAAAGGAACATTAATTCACAGATTTGTCTCTCCAGATGTGTATTGTGTGCATAGAAATGGAGTTGATTGACAGAAATGCATATCATTTTTACGCATCGCCTCTCTATGTGTGTATCCTGAATAGTGCAAACATAGATTTGTCTTGTTGGTCTCTCACGAGCTACCTCCTTCGGAATGTTAACTTGTGAACCATCCAAAGCCACACGGTTCGCAAACACACAACATTTATCAAAGTTGAATCTCATTGCCTTTACTCTCGGGCCTACACGTAAGAGACACATACTTAGCATGTAAGAGACATATACATAGAAGATACATACATACTTAGCATGTAAGAGACATATACATAGAAGAGATATACTTAGCATGTAAGATACATAAATATATATAAGAGACATATTTAGCATGCAACAGCATATACATAGAAGATTATCTTGAATGGAGATAGATCTAGCTTCATGAGCAGCAACACCCCGCTTAGCAGCAGCGTGCCTCTTAGCAGCAACACGCTTGCTAGCAGCAGAGGCTTCACGAGCAGCAGCGGCTTCACGAGCAGCGCGCTTCCTAGCAGCCACAACTTCACGGAGAGTGCGCCTCATAGCAGCCACAGCTTCACGGGCAGCCGCTTCATCATCATAACTAATGTCGATGACTTCGACATTTTGCGCAATATCGACATCTATGTCTACAAACATCAAGCAACACACAAGCATGGATTTCATACAAAATCATAGGATCTTTGCTTGGAATATTTCTATCCATGTTTAAAAATAAATCAAAATACCATATGGGTAGTAAGTATTTTCTTTGAATTTTTGTACTCCCTGAATGTAAGTATATAAATTTGACAAAGCATGTCTGTTCATAATTCTATACAATTTGAAATAATATCTTCCATGTATGAACATATTATTGTGGAAGTTACCTATTTACATAAAATCCATAAAATGAGGTAACTACAGAAGGTTTTACTCCGCTAAATATAGAAGGTCATATAGTAACCATTATACTATGATGGATGCATAAGAAATACAAGTAAAAAAATAACACAGATATACATATATATTATGGAAGGTAGTTTTATAGACAAATCTAGCCATAAATCCAACTACTCCATGTTATGGAGTATCATACATTTGATCCATGCAACTAGGTTGTCCATGTTTTGCACATACATGTTTAATACCAAATCTATGTGCTCCACCAATAAAAAATGCAAGAGAAGATGTGAAAATCTAGAATTCCTAAGAGCTTTTTAAAATATATTTAAACTCATGTGAAAATTTTCCGAATACTAGAGTACTTTTTGATTTTTAGGAGTCCATAAATGTACAACTCTCTAATGGATAAATGTATTAATTAGACAGTCATATATAATTGAAAATAAACATTTATGTAGACTAATCTATTGTGGAAACTGCCTAATTCGTTACAAATCCAAGCATAAAATTCCAATTATCTTTATATGAAGCAAATTGTATAGATTATGAGGTGCACTATTGCACGCTCCAATATAAAAGCTTATGAGGTTCACTATTCATCATCCATCATCAGTGATACAATATTAAGAGTTTATTATACCCATCATAGTTGCCATTTTTAATATAAAATAACATTAAACGAGCTTCTAGGTTCATTTTGGTAAATCTATTTGGCATTATGAATTTCATTGTACAAAGTACTATGATGGTTGTGGAAGAAGTACTAGTAAGGAAAAAAATAACAATTCACATGTAGCAATATGTAGGGGAAGTTAGTTACTAGAGAGACAACTCAAAGCATAAATAAACTATCATATTTACATGCATGAATGTTTTGCATATAGCAGTATTCAAGACATACATACACAATGCAAAGCCTCGTAGTAAATGTGATTCCAAACTACACAACCTGCCATAAAAATAACTTGACTCAACAAGTCAGGAATGTAAAAAACGATCCAGTGATGATCTAGTGCTCCACCTGAGTACATATCTGAGGATTTTCTATTGCCCCCATCCATTTTCTAGGATGCAAGATAGGGGCGGCTCCGCAATTCACATGCAATTCAACCTAAACTAATCCAAATCCTCACTAGCAATTCAACCTAAAATAAACCAAATCCTAAACCTAAACTATCAGGGGAGGGAGAGGGTAACTCACCTACGGACTCGACGGCGTGCACGGTTCGGCGATGGACGGATCCTCCTTCTTCAATGCAGAGAAGCAGCGGGAAGGCGAACGCTCCTTCTTCTTCGATACAGAGAAGCGGCGGGCAGGAGAATGTAACATCCCAGCATTAGAGCTTAGAAATAAGTTGAACTGAGATGTGTGCATTGCATTCATGCATAGAAAATCCGAATAATTTTCGCCCTTTTGAACAAAACTTGTCAAAGTGATTGAAGCTTCTCTCAATCTTGATGGAATTGAAGTAGATCATCAAGTTGACTGTGATAAGTTTCAATATGACCTTTGCTAAAACCTTATTTTGGGTAAGTGAGATTTGATCTAAGGGTAGATCAAATATAAAAATTAAACTCTAATACATTACTTAATGATTTATAGTTGATCCTTAGGTGATCATATCATAGTATTCATTATAATCACTCATGAGTACCAAGTTAAGGATATAACACAAATAATAAGAATGTAACAACTAAATCTTAAATCTCAACTATTTATACCATGAATTTCATGGTAATACCTAACCTTAACTCTTTATTAAGATTGAGTAGGAAAGAAACCAAGTCAAGATCAATCATCATATATCTTTCTTTCCTTATCAATCCTTATGGAATCCTATCTCAATATATGTTGTTCATCAATGTTGAGTAATCAACTATTGATTTACCAATTATTAATCTATAAATTCTTGATCTATCAACTCTTGACCATATCATAGCATTCACTTAAGGCCTATAAAGAAATAAGTAAGAAGGGGTAAATAGTAATGCTAGATTTAAATATCATCTGTAGGATGGGGGTGATTGAAGAGAATAAGATCAATGTGATGATTGATAGAGTGAATTCACTCCTGAATGAATAGAAGAGTAACTGAGATAAAGGTTACAAGGATGAATCCTGAAGATAGATACCAAGGAGTAATCGTATTGGATTAAGTAAGCATAGTCCATGAATAGCATTCCTTAATCCAATAGAAATACTAAGAAGATAATTTCAATACAACTGTAATGTTGTATTGATGAAGCCTTAATTAGCCAACTAGAAACCTAAACCATAGAGGATCAAAGGATTATAATGATGATGCTTTAGCCACCAATATTGAATGCTTATATCCTGTATAATTGACATTGGTGGGTAGAACATGATTAAACCCTAGTCTAGATATATTATCCTAGGTTAGCCATGACAAGTCACATTAATATAATGTGAGGCTGGAATATTAGATACTGGAGTTAAGTAGAGACAAGACAATATGATTAAGATGATGCTAGAGCAACATTGGATTATAAAATTAGTAGTTTCCTTTTGGAAAATACTCACACTTGAGGTGAAGTAGTTTGATATAGACATCTACTGGAGAAATATTAGTGATGGATGATTAAAGAGGAGTATGAATGGAGTTAGAAGTAACTACTTGTTGGATGGGAGAGTATCAGCAATATAGTAGTTGATATAACCAAGTCTTGATAGGTGAAGATTATGAAAAGCTCTAGTGTCAAGTTCATAGGAATTATAAAAGGATTTAGAAGAATAAAAGGTGGATAAGAATATTTTGTGAAGTAAAACTCATCATGTTAACATACGATGATGGATAAGAAGAAGAAGTATATTTAGGAAAGGAATTCCTTAATTAGAAGTCCAGGATTGTGTAGTATGGAAGATAGGAATTCTGGATAAAACACTAAACCCTAAATCTTTAACCAAACATAAAATCCATTTCATCTAATTGATCTATCATCTTGTTTCCACAATGGTTTATAGTAATATTTCCCTATAGCAAATCACGTAAGCACATCTTTGTCATTTCAACTATCATGCTCACATGTGCTTAGGAACTATCTTAACTAATTCTTCCTCATAAACCATTATAGAAAATAAATTTATTATTTTAAAAAGCTTATAACAATAATGATTACAAACATAAAGACAATATGTTTTACCTATTGATATTTATTCATATTAATAAAATAAATAAGTATAATAAGAACCCTAAACCCTAGGGTAAGTAATTATAATTCATACCCTAACTCTTATGCTAGTTATAAAAAATATAAACCTTGGTATTTATTAGATTCATGGGAATGATATTAACCATACTAAATCCTTAGGATGCCATGCATCAATTAATAATATAGGATTATTGTATAAAATTTTCCCTCCAAATTATGAGCTAACAAAACTTTAGTTTTATAAACAAATAAGAAAATATCCTAAAATAAATCCATGGTTTATTTTGGAACTAAAATTAATAACAAAGCCCCTTACCAAATATTGGAATAATCTATATAAAGAAAATAAAGAAAAATAACGTTATATAATAAAAACTCACAAAATAAATTTTAAATACTATTTATCATTGTTGCAAGTATTAGCAAGGTAATTCCATTACGAAATGTCAAATTAGTTGCTTAAATAAAAAACTAGAAAATAAAACAGAAAAGAGAAAAGGAAACAGTAAAGAAAAAACTGCAAATAGGCCAGCCCAGATGTTTCCCTCTCTTAATTACTGCGTGGTGCACCCAGCAGCAACCCAACAGCGGCCCAGCCGGGATACCTCTTCGTTGTCTCGCTGGCAGGTGGGGTCGTGGAGGGACCGTGGAGTGAAGTCGAAAAATTACTAGGGGGTTTTCTGCTAAACGTCCGTCGTCGTCTTCCTCGCCGACTGGAAGCTGCTCGGTGGAAGTGGCCGATGCCGTCCGCCGTCGTCCTTGCGTCAAGATGCGCGCCGCCGTCGCCAGGACATGATAAGGAGGCCACGGCGATGCCCTTGCTCGTTCTCATCCTCATTTATCTCTCGGATGCCCTCCATCTCTCTGCTTTCCTCTGACCTAAAACCTAACCTTGCCGGAAATGCTCATTGCCGACGTTTCCGAGCTCCCCTTGCCAATCTAAGGCCACCATAAGATCCGCCT
Source organism: Avena sativa (assembly GCA_916181665.1). NCBI lineage: Eukaryota > Viridiplantae > Streptophyta > Magnoliopsida > Poales > Poaceae > Avena > Avena sativa. Next base: position 445,107,422 of record OV702293.1, on the reverse strand, counting down.
TGTCGTGATGAGCATCTCTGCCAAAGGAATCGACACCGCTCGAACCGAATCGTCGCCGGAGTTTGCTACTTCTCCGATGCTGTTCACCGTCGATTCACCGTCATTGGACTTCCCCTGGCCTCCCCGACCATTCCATCACAATCATGGTGAGTTCATCGATCTCCCAGTAGCCTCTGTTGCTTTGTTTGCTTCCTATATCATCACTGGGGTGACCATCTGTCAGCGCCACCGTGTGAGTTCGTCGTCAGCCATCTTTCGATGACCTTTAGTTGGCGGCGCTGCCACTATTAGGTTCCACAAACTCCCCTACATCGAACCCCTCTAGCCACGCTCCCCAGAAATCCCTCTACCGCCATTCCCGAGCGCAACTCCGGTGAGGCTCCGATGAGTACATGTGGTAGGTGATGTGGCCACGGTCCCACCTGTTCATGTCTCTGGCTAGGTTAGTTCACGGTGTAAAAATATATTAGGTTTGTGTTGATGTCATCGTGGCATCACGCCTGCGTCATATTTTGACCGAGTCCACTTTTTGACTAGGGTAGATTAGGTCTAGGTAAGTAAAGTAATTTCATGTTTATAATAATATTTAGAATTTAATTAGAAAATGATTTAATCTTGAAAATTCAATAACTTTTATTTTATAATTCAGAAAAATATGTTTAATATATGAAAAATTTCAGAAAAATAAAATCTACAACTTAAAACTATTATCAAATATTATTATGATGATTGTTTAAATAAATATTATTTAATAAAGGTTTTATAAGTAATAAAACTTTGATAATTCATATTTTAATAATGGTAAATGTTAAAAATAAAAATAAAATAAGAAAAAAATCTTGGAAAAATAAAAACAATACTTTAAAACTATAATCATACATTATTATTTCACTTAATTAAATATTTATTATTTCTTAAGTCTTTATAAAGTAATAATAATTATAAAAATCTTATCGTATTATTATTATTTTTAAATCACAAAAATAAGTGCAATATACCAAAATGATCACAAAAATAATACATATATGATAAAAAATATAATATTCCACTTTTGAGTTAAATAAAAAGTTAAACACTTTAATAACTTGAATTAAAGCCATTTCCTTAATTAATAATCCATAGAAAGGTAAATAAAAATTAGCTAATTGAGTCTATTAAATAGTATTAGTCTTCAATAATGATAACATGAAGTCAAAATGGTTCAACATAATTTAAACACAATTTTATTGAATTGTCCTTTAACCATAAATGTAGATTATTTTATAAAAGGATCCTTATCCAATATAAAATCTCCAAGAATAATTGTAATGAGATAAAACCCATTCCTTTACTTTAATTTAATCATAAGTTTATAAACAAATCAAAACACTATAGTGAGTCCATAAATAATGGATAATATTATATACTTATTCATAAACCTTAACGACATCCTTATAGGGAGATAAATCCCTTTATACATCTATAATGTAAAGAAACCATTACCAACTAAAAATAATACCATTCTTAAGTAACTTTAAGGAAACATTATAAAGTGAACAAGGTATAAGTATAACAAGCATTTCACCTAAAGTCCATCTATGTTTTAAAGTTAACTTTATTCTACCAGACTTTAAGTATAATGCTAAAAACTTTATTATATACTTTATAGTTAACTTTGGTATGTTATAATTAAGTTGTAAAGCATCTCGAGTCCAAACTGTTCAAGCAAGCACAAACAACATCAACCACATTTGATTAACCACAAAGATTGCTTAGACCTTAGAAAATAAATATTTTCGTCAAATGTTATTCTTTTTGCCACTTCAAACATCAAGTGACAATCAATAATAATCACATTACATTAAGCTTTACTTATATACTTAAGATTGTTAACACTTAAGCTCCTTATAAATGCCATTATTTGCAAAGTAAAACTTGAAGATAAGATAATTCTCATATAGCAGTCCTTGAGTAGCACATCTCATTAGTATATCTTATTGTTGTATACCATTATGTGTACATATTGTTTCACGTATACTCACAAGCCTTAATAAGAAGCACAAGTGTAAAACTTAATCTAAAAAGGCAACACATTCTAACAGGAACCAATTCCAGTTTCCAAACCCTAGATCAACGTCTATCCCTGGGATTTGAGTTTATCAACTTTCATTACATTACTTATGCATAAAAGCATCTTTCTTCTTTAAACATTAGTCCTTATCGTACCAATGATGCAGATTTCAGATATTGGATCTTACATTGTCTTGAAGACCGTGAGTGCATAATATTGCAATCACAAAAGACAAGTTCACACTTGCTCATGTCCTTTGATTATTTTCTGTAAAGTATTTTGCAAATCCAATGTTGTCATCACCTACATTTGAAAAAAGTCAGAAAACACTATTTTCATAATAATATGATTATAGGTTATTTACCATGAGGTAATAACCTACTATGAAAGTTCCGGTGGTAAAGGAACATATTATTTAGGACTTACAACCAATGTCACCAGTGATTCTTGCGCCGTATATTACGCGTTAACCATGAGATTTGGAATGAGACGAAGAAGTCAGCTGTATCCTTTTCCTCTCGTATGAAGGCAAGAAGACCTTAACGTGAAGTTGTGATTCCTTGTGCGGATCCAACATATGGGTGGGCACCCTTACGCCCCACACTTTTGGTGTCTAGATTATCTATGGATGGTGTTTAGTGGATGAACCATTTAATATGGCACTTGCCAGGGAAACACCAGATCATAGAGTCTTCGAGAAATCATCAGAGTTTTAGCCTGCCCAAAAGGGGGCTTAACGGAGGTGAGCCGGCCCCGAAGGATTGTGCAGATATATGAGGTCGCGGAGAGGGCAGTGATTGCCTTTGATCTTAGAATGGGCCCCATACCAAGGAAGTATGGAAAAGGTCATGACTTGGTTGTGCAACAAGGCTAAGGTCTCTCATGGGTAAAGTAACGCACCTCTGCAGAGTGTAAGAACTGTAACTTGTTACTCCCTCTTCCGGGAAGGAGCTACGAACGCGGCGGGAAAGGAACTCCATGAAAGTTCTGGTAAACCCGTGAAGGCTGACGGACATAGCTTTTTAGAATAAAAGCAACCTTTGAAGAGATGTTTATGAAAACTTGCATTGCCTATGACCTACGGTCTGTGGCTGTAGATATAGTGCATCAAACACTCCTTTTCTAGTGAACTTGCTGAGTACGCTCGTACTCAAAGTATCTTCTTAACCCTTGCTAGGTTCTAAAGACAGTACAGACGACGTCTACATCAAGTCATATTCCAGGAATCATCATCCAAGGCTAAAGGTCTTCAATGAAGTCAGGAAAGTCAACATATACATCAACTCAAGTGAAGACGAAGTTACTGATTAGATAGGAATATCATCTCTAGCCATAGAACCTATTTCTATAGTGTATTGCAATAGCAGCAATGTCAGACCATTAGTTAAGCTACTAGTCTTAATAGTATGATAGTTTTTGAGTTGTTTATCTCTAATTATTCTTTGTAAGAAGTTTCTTTCTCTCTCTTTAACCTAGAGTGTTCTCTGGATCTTGTGTAAAGAGTTGAGTTGTAACCTATAGTCATGTCTTGGACCTGCTGTGTTTCTGTTGTACCACTCTGAGTGATGTAATACTAGTGAACGGTGTTTCATTGGTGTTATGTCAACGACTATAGTGTGCTACATCATGCAGTGGTATGCTGGGTCACCGCAGAAAACCTTCTTCTGGATCCTCCTTTGCGAATCAAATGGCGACGAGCGACGACGAGCAGGAGCTTGCGAGAAGCGAGAAAGAAAGGGGAACGAGATTGAAGTCGATGCGTGCTGACCTTGGGTCGATGGGGCAAACTTACGCGAGTCGCATTCATCAAGATGCGACTTGTATAACTCTCCATGCCCTAGTCAAATAGACTACACTGGCGGTGTTTATCACAAAATGATTGCTAGCTCAGTGGCTAGACACCCAGTCCCTTGGCAACCCAGGTTCGAATCCTGCTGATTGCCACTTTTTTGGGACTAAAAAAACTAATACGAACTATAAAAAATAATCTAAAATTAATATGAACTATAAAAAATACTCTAAACCACTGCGTAAAATTAACCGGAGTCATTGAACTACGTGAATGGGCCCACACAACTTACCACAACTGGGCCCACACAACTTATTCGAGATGCATCTGCCCCATATGCGTCTCAAGTATTTGAACTACGCGAGGTGCATATGGAGACGATGCGCCTCGAGTAAGTGGGGGCAGCCAGATCTAGTCCGTACATGCGATATAGGAGATGCACCATTTAGACATGCGCCTCAAGTAAAAATATAAAAAAGGCGCACCGTTTAGACATGCGACTCGTGTATTTAGTGGAGGCGCATGTTTAAGGGATGCGGCTCCTATAAGCATGTATCATATAGAATTTTCCCTAGTAGTGCATGATGCACATGAATGCACATTATCAGCACATTATCACAAACTATGCCTTGATTCTAGCCATAACATTAGTCATTTGACCCAAAAGCCAGGAAACCTCGAATGAGATAGGTTATTTTGTGAAGTTTTTTTAAAACATAATAAATATATCAAGTTTGATATTTTTCCTTCCAACTATGTCACATAATATGACACCATGCCAAGGTTTCACATTGTTTTGATCGTTTTTGAATTTTTTATGCCTGTTTTAAACTATCGTCAAATTTTGTCGATCGACGGGCAAGAAGATTCTTAGCTTGAGGCTGAGCCTCGCTAAACTTGCATCGGATCTCTGATGAAATATCATATTGTGAACCTAAAAATGATTTTTGTAAAACATCATGAGCATCGGATCGATCATGTACCTGTAGTTCATATCTGACCCACTTCCTACCGATTCAGCAGGAATTTGTCTTTTTCACCTGGTGAAAGACCAAAGGAAGTCGCCTAGAGGGGGTGAATAGGCTTTTAAAATTATTACGGTTTAGGCTCAAGTAAATACGGAATAAAACTAAGGTTTAATTTATTGAGCATAAAACCTAGCCACTAAGATCACCTAAGTGCACCAACAACCTATGCTAAGCAATACAAGCAACAAGGTGATAGCAAGATATAAATGCTTTAAGCACGATGGCTATCACAATGTAAAGTGCATAAGTAAAGGGATCGGTTGAGAGATAACCGATGGACGTGGAGACGAAGATTTGTTTCCCGAAGTTCACTTCCAAAGAAGATACGTCTCCGTTGGAGAGGTGCGATGGAGCAATGCTCTCTGAACGCCACAAATGGCTCACCTCGAGGTGTGGTGGCTCGATGCTCACCCAACGCCACACAAGTCCTCACCCCGGATGCGGAAGCACGCAACTCACCGATGCCACAAAAGGCTCACCCTATTCTCCTGAGTGTGCACCACAAAAGGCGGGCACTCTCTCCACTATGGGATGCTTGAGGGCGGTCACCGAACCCGTACAAGATTGGGGATAACTCCACAACTCAATTGGAGGCTCCCAACAACAAAGCCACAAAAGGCTACAATGCCACAAAAGGCCAACAAATCCACAAAAGGCTACAAGACCACAAAAGATCAACAAGACCACAAAAGTCAACAACCCAACCACACAACCGTCTAGGGTTCCAAGAACCCAAAAGTAACAAGCCCACAAGCTTGTACTCGCCAAATCTCCGAGGAGAACTCAAACATATGCAACAAATGCAAGGGAAAGTTCTTTACTCCCAAATTCCAACAAAGTTACAAAAGATATTGGGGGAATAACGGAGGAAGAACACAAGAGGAGAACACAAAACTCTCTAAGATCTAGATCCCAATGATTCCTTCACAAAGAAGGGATTTAGCTTGGGGGTAGATCTAGATATCCTCTCTCAAATCCCTCAAAAAGATGCAAGAATCATAGGAAGGGAAAGGGGATATGGAAAGCTTCATCAAGGTCAACAATGGAGGAGAGAGAGAAAGCCAAGAACCAAGAAAAAGCTTGTACCCACAAAGGGGATGAGGAGACCCTTTTAAAGGGCTCCCAGATTTGCCCGTTATGGGCATTCGTGACCCTGGCCGGAACTTCCGGTGGGAGGACGTGTAGGGGTTCGTAGCATGGAAAACAAAAAATTTCTACCGCATGAACAAAAACAAGCCAAGATCTATCTACTAGATTGTAGCAACGAGTCGATAGAAGCACTCACCCTCGAAGATTCCAAAGCGGTTAACGAGAGCAGATTCTCGTGGGTGATGTAGTCTTACACTTGCCAATCTCAAGATCGTGTAGACGATACTTCCGGCGCTGCGTTCCGGCAGCGCTTCCGCAGTCGGTCACATGTTCGGTACTCGATGAAGACCTTCCTCTCCCTTGTTCCAGCAGGCAGCGGAGGTTGTAGTGGTGGTGTCGGAAGTAGAGGGAAGATCCCGCAGGGCTTCGCCTAAGCCGGTGCGAGTTATGGTGGATTTAGGGTTTCCCGGAGATCTAGGGTTTAGATGACCGGGAGGAGGAGGAGGTGTCGGCGGTGGCTAGTGCAGCAGCGACGGACCGGCGGCGGCGCGAGGCGGCGACGGCGCGGGGGGCGGCGCGATGACGGCGAGCGGCGGTGGCGGCGCGGCGGCGGCGCGTGTACGGGGAGAGGGGCTAGGACTTGTGTGTCTTGGGGTAGCCCTCCCCCTCTATTTATGAGGGGGGCATCTTTGGGAGGGGTGGGTTTGAATCCAAACCCAAACCCAAGTTGGATTGAGAGAAGGACTTGTTTCTTCTCCCACTAGGAAACCATTGTTCCAGTTTGACTTTTCAAACTCCCATTTGACTTTCAATTTAGAGCTTTAATTCTCTCTAGAAAATGCACACACCAAGTGACCTAGGATATGATCCAATCATTCCACTTATCCATGACACATTCATGGACCATTCTCCTTCCGGACTGGTGAACCTTCTAGAACCTCTCCGATGAAAACATCAGAATGTTCGCGAATTCCAGAATCGGAATTTCCATATATGAATCTTATTTTCCGGACCATTCCGGATCGCCTCGTGATATCTCGGATCCCATCCGAGACTCTAAACAACATTCGGTATCCCTTATTAACATTCCATATATACTAAACAACATCGAATCCTTAAGTGTGTCTCCCTACGGATCGTGAATTATGCGGACATGATCGAGACACTTCTCCGATCAATAACCAATAGAGGAATCTGGAAATTCATATGGCTCCCACATATTTCTACGATTAATTTGCGATTGAATGAACCACTTACATACGATACCAATTTCCCTTTGTCTCACGATAGTTTACTTATCCGAGGTTTCGATCGTTGGTATCTCTTCATACCTAGTTCAACCTCGTTACCAATAAGTACTCTTTTCTCGTTCCCGTGATATGTGATCCCTTGTGAGCCATTCACATGCTTAGCTAATTGGATGACATTCCACTGAGAGGGCCCAGAGTATATCTATCCGTCATATGGATGGACAAATCCCACTCTTGATCCATGTGCCTCAACCCATACTTTCCGCACACTCAATGCCACCTTTATAGCCACCCACTTACGGTGTGGTGTTTGATGTCATCAAAGCATCCTTTCGGTGATGGTGATTAGCATGATCTCATGGTCGAAGGAATTAGGTTACTATGTATCAGAAAGCTTATAGCAATTGAACTATTAAAATGACTTGATCTTTATGCTACGCTTATCTATAGGACTATGTCCATCATACCATTCAACTAATGCTATGATCTCGTTGTTAACAACATCTCAATGTTCATGATCGAGAAACCACGATCATCTATTAACCAACAAGCTAGTATTATTAAAGAGGCTTTACTAGGGACTCTAATTTAGTTTACAAATCACACAAGTATTAATGTTTCCGGTTAATATTGTTATAGCATGAATGTAAACATTTATCATAAACACAAAGATATAATAATAACCACTTTTATTATTTCCTTTAGGGCATATCTCCAACAGTCTCCCAGTTGCACTAGAGTCAACTAATCTAGATTACATGGTAATATACCGAACACCCATGGCGGTTTGGTGCTGGTCATGTTTTGCCCTCGGGAGAGGTTTAGTCAACGGATCCGCCACATTCAAATCTGTGTGTACTTTGCAAATCTTTATGTCACCATCTTGGACATGCTCTCGAATAGCATGAAAATGTAGCTTGATGTGCTTCAGCTTCTTGTGTGACCTTGGTTCTTGCACATTGGCTATGGCGCCCATGTTATCACAATGGATAGACATTGGGTCCAGCGCACTTGGAACCACACCGAGCTCTGTAATGAAATCTTTCATCCATATCGCCTCTTGTGAAGCCTCTAAAGTAGCTATGTATTCCGATTCAGTTCAAGATCTTGCCACAACGCTTTGCTTTGCACTCCTCCAGCTAACTGCTGCACCATTTAAAGTAAATACGTATCCAGATTGTGATTTAGAATCATCCGGATCAGTGTTCCAACTAGCATCGGTGTAACCATTAACAATGAGCTGTTCATCACCTCCATAAGAAAGAACCATATCCTTAGTTCTTCTCAAGTAATTAAGGATGTTTTTTACCGCTATCCAATGATCCACTCCTAGATCACTTTGATATCTGCTAGTTAAACTAACAGCATATGCAATGTCGGGTCTAGTACATAGCATGGCATACATAAGAGATCCTATGGCTGAGGCATAGGGAGTCTTACTCATCCTTTCTCTATCTTCTGCCGTTGCAGGACTTTGAGTTTTACTCAAGGTCGTATTGGGCAACATGGGCAAGAACCCTTTCTTGCTATCTTCCATTCCAAACCTCTTTAGAGCTTTGTCCAAATATGTACTCTGCGACAACGATATTAGGCGTATCGATCTATCTCTATAAATATTTATGCCTAATATGTAAGCTGCTTCGCCAAGATCTTTCATTGAAAAACTATTATTCAAATAATCCTTGACACTATTAAGAAGGTCTACATCATTCCCAATCAACAATATTTCATCTACATATAGTATTAAAAATGCTACAGAGCTCCCACTCACTTTCTTGTAAATACAAGCTTCTCCATAAGTTTGTATAAAATCAAAGCTTTTGATCACCTTATCAAAACGTTGATTCCAACTTCGGGATGCTTGCTTCAATCCATATATGGATCATTGAAGTTTGCATACCTTGTTAGCATCTTTAGGATCGACAAAACCTTTGGGTTGTATCATATACAACTCTTCATCAATGTCTCCATTGAGGAATGCTGTTTTGACATCCATCTGTCATATCTCATAATCATAATATGCAGCGATTGCTAACATAATACCCACAGACTTTAGCTTCGCTACTGCTGAGAAAGTCTCATCATAGTCAACTCCTTGAATTTGTCGAAACATTTTTGCGACAAGTAGAGCTTTATAGACAGTAACATTACCATCAACATCTGTTTTCTTCTTGAAAATCCATTTGTTCTCGACAGCCTTCCGGCCATCCGGTAAGTCCACCAAAGTCCATACTTGGTTTTCGTACATGGATCCAATCTCGGATTTCATGGCTTCTTGCCATTTATTGGAATTTGGGCTCATCATCGCTTCCTCATATGTCACAGGGTCATTGGTGTTGTCCACCAACATGACATTCATAACGGGATCATACCAATCAGGAGTGGTACGAGTTCTCGTCGACCTGCGAGGTTCCGTAGTAAATTCAACCGAATTTTCATGATCAACGTCATTAGCTTCCTCTCTTATTGGTGTAGGTGCCACAGGAACTATTTCTGGTGCTGCGCTACTCGCAAGTTCGAGAGAAGGTTCAAAAACCTCGTCGAGTTCTACTTTCCTTCCAGTCACTTCTTTCAAGAGAAACTCCTTCTCTAGAAAGGATCCATTCTTGGCAACGGAGATTTTGCCCTCGGATCTATGATAGAAGGTATACCCAATAGTTTCCTTCGGGTATCCTATGAAGACGCATTTTTCCGCTTTGGGTTCAAGCTTGTCGGGCTGTAACTTCTTAACATAAGCTTCGCAACCCCAAACTTTTAGGAACGACAATTTAGGTTTCTTACCAAACCATAATTCATACGGTGTCATTTCAACGGATTTAGATGGTGCCCTATTTAAAGTGAATGCGGCTGTTTCTAATGCATAACCCCAAAACGATAGCGGTAAATCTATAAGTGACATCATAGAATGAACCATATCTAAGAGAGTTCGATTACGACGTTCGGACACACCATTACGCTGTGGTGTTCCCGGCGGTGTAAATTGTGAAAGTATTCCGCATTTCTTCAAATGCTCGCCAAACTCGTAACTTAGATATTCACCTCCACGATCAGATCGTAGAAATTTAATCTTCTTGTTACGTTGATTCTCTACCTCACTTTGAAATTTCTTAAACTTCTCGAAAGTTTCGGACTTATGTTTCATGAAATAGATATACCCATATCTACTCAAGTCATTCGTGAAGGTAAGAACATAACAATAACCACCGCGCGATGCTACACTCATCGGGCCACGCACATCGGTATGTATGATTTCCAATAAGTCCATAGCTCGCTCCATCATACCATAAAATGGAGTCTTAATCATTTTACCCATCAGACATGCTTCGCATCTTTCAAGTGATTCAAAATCAAGTGATTCAAGAAGTCCATCGGAATGGAGTTTCTTCATATGCTTCACTTCCAATATGACCAAGACGACAGTGCCACATATAGATCGAGTTATCGCTCAATTTTAAACGTTTAGCTTTGATGTTATTAATGCGTGTATTACTATAATCGAGATTCAATAAGAATAGACCATCTATCAAAGGTGCATGTGCATAAAACATATTACTCATAAATCGAACAACCATTATTCTCGGATTTAAACAAGTAACCGTCTCGCAATAAACATGATTCGGATATAATGTTCATGCTCAACGTAGGCACCAAATAACAATTATTTAAGTTTAAAACTAATCCTGATGGTAGATGAAGAGGTAGCGTGCCTACCGCGATCACATCAACCTTTGATCCATTTCCAACGCGCATTGTCACATCGTTCTTCGCTAGCTTCCGTTTATTCTGTAGCACCTGTTTCGAGTTACAAATATGAGCAACCGAACTAGTATCAAATACCCAGGCAGTACGACTACGAATACTAGTGAGATACACATCAATAACACGTATATCGGATATACCTTTCTTCTTGATGTTGCCATTCTTCAAATCCGCCAAGTACTTTGGGCAATTCCGCTTCCAGTGACATTCTCTCTTGCAATAAAAGCACTCAGTATTAGGCTTAGGCCCATCCTTGGTCTTCTTCACCGGAGCGGCAACTTTCTTACCGCCCTTCTTGAAGTTTTCCTTTTTCTTAGACTTGCCTTGCTTCTTGAATTTGGTGGTCTTATTGACCAACAACACTTGGTGCTCTTTCTTGATCTCCACTTCTGCAGATTTCAACATGGAGAAGAGTTCTGGCAACGACTTGTCCATGTTTTGCATATTGTAGTTCATCACAAAGTTCTTGTAACTTGGTGGCAGTGATTGGAGGACACGGTGAATCCCCAAAGAATTAGGAATCACTATACCCAAGCTTTGGAGTTTACTTGCGTGTCCAGACATCTTAAGCACGTGCTCACTGACGGAGCTGCCCTCTTCCATCTTGCATTTAAAGAACTTTTCAGAAGCCTCATAACTCTCAACTGCTGCGTGAGCCTCAAATATCATTTTGAGTTCGCGGACAATATCATGTGGGTCATGGTTCTCAAAACTTTTCTAAAGCTCCGATTCCAAACCATACAAGATAGCACACTGAACTGTGGAGTACTGATTCTTCCGAGCGAGGAAAACATTCTTTACCTCATCGGTAGCAGTAGCTGCAGGCGGGTCACCCAGCGGTGCATCCAGCACATAGGTCAAATTACCAGCATCGAGGACAATCCTCAAATTGCGGAACCAATCCACGAAGTTGCTTCCATTGTTTTTCAACTTTTCTTTCTCTAGGAACGCATTAAAATTGATGGTAGGGGCCGCCATTGATCTACAACATATTTGCAATAGTTTAGACTAAGTTTATGACAAAATTGAGTTCTAATTAATAGTTAAATTAATCTAGGTGAACTCCCACTCAAAACAATATCCCTCAAATTGTTTTAGTGATCACACGAACCAAATCCACCACATCAAAACCGATCATCACGAGAGTTGATGTAGCTTTAATGGCGAACAATCAACATGTTCATCATATCTACTATATGACTCATGCTTTACCTTTAAGTGACCCGTGTTTCGAGACCATGTCTGTACATGCTAGGCTCGTCAAGATCAAACCTTAGATTCCGCATGAGCAAATCTGGCTTGCTCACGTTGTATATACTCGCAGAATCTAACACACCCGATCATCATGTGGTGCTTCGAAACAACGAGCTTTAGCAACGGTGCTTACTAAGGATGAACACTTTAAAACTTGAAATTGTGTGCTTGAGGGATCATCTTATAATGCTACCATCGTAAACTAAGCAATACAAGATGCATAAAGGATTAACATCACATGCAATTCATAATATGTGATATGATATGGCCTTTCTTCTTGTGCTTCCGATCTCCATCTTCAAGCACGAACATGATCTCCATCATTACCGGTATGGCGTCAAGGTCAATGGCGCCGTTTCATGGTCGTCGTCCACCAGCTTCAACTATTACAACTACTTTGAATAGACACGCAGGCCTTAAAGGAATTTAAAAAATAACCATATGGCTCCTGCCAGTTGCCAACTTACAATAAGGAACATTGCATACATCATATATAATCACAATCATGGCCATATCACATCACAGCACACCCCCCTGCAAAACAAAGTTAGACGCCTCTAATTTTCTTTGCATATTTTATGTGGTTTGGGGCTTTCAATAAGTGTCGTTCTAACTTACGAACAAGAACCACAACGTTGATGCTTGAACTATCAAGTGCTCGTTGTAAATTGAATCTATACTATGATGGGAGAGACAGACACCCGCAAAGCCACTTATGCAATACAAGTTGCATGTTGAGCGTGGAGCAAGTCTCATGAACGATGTCATGTAAGGTTAGACCGGGCCGCTTCATCCCATCATACCGCAAGATGAAAAGTACACAAAAAGCAATTTATAATAAAAGCACCACCGCCCATAATGACCATTGTGTTCTACTCGTGCAACAGATCTACATATAGACCCGGCTCTGATACCACTGTAGGGGTTCGTAGCATGGAAAACAAAATTTTCTACCGCATGCACACAAACAAGCCAAGATCTATCTACTAGATTGTAGCAACGAGTCGATAGAAGCACTCACCCTCGAAGATTCCAAAGCGGTTAACGAGAGCAGATTCTCGTGGGTGATGTAGTCGTACACTTGTCGATCTCAAGATCGCGTAGACGATCCTTCCGGTGATGCGTTCCGGCAGCGCTTCCGCAGTCGGTCACACGTTCGGTACTCGATGAAGACCTTCCTCTCCCTTGTTCCAGCAAGCAGCGGAGGTTGTAGTTCTCCCCTCGCGATTCCGGCAGCACGACGGCGTGGTGTAGGAAGTAGAGGGAAGATCCCGCAGGGCTTGGCCTAAGCCGGTGCGAGTTATGGTGGATTTAGGGTTTCTCGGAGATCTAGGGTTTAGATGACCGGGAGGAGGAGGTGTCGGTGGCGGCTAGTGCGGCGGTGACGGACAGGTGGCGACGCGAGGAGGCGCGGCGGCGGCGCGCGCGCGGGCGGCGGCGCGCGCGCGGGCGGCGGCGGTGGGGCTGCGGCGGCGGCGCGTGTGCGGGGAGAGGGGCTAGGACTTGTGTGTCCTGGGCAGCCATCCCCCTCTAGTTATGAGGGGGCAGCTTTGGGAGGGGTGGGTTTGAATCCAAACCCAAACCCAAGTTTGATTGAGATAAGGACTTGTTTCTTCTCCCACTAGGAAACCATTGTTCCAATTTGACTTTTCAAACTCCTGTTTGACTTTCAATTTAGAGCTTTAATTCTCTCTAGCAAATGCACACACCAAGTGACCTAGGATATGATCCAATCATTCCACTTATCCATGACACATTCATGGACCATTCTCCTTCCGGACCGGTGAACCTTCTAGAACCTCTCCGATGAAAACATCGGAATGTTCCTGAATTCCGGAATCAGACTTTCCTTATATGAATCTTATTCTCCAGACCATTCTGGATCTCCTCGTGATATCCTGGATCCCATCTGAGACTCCGAACAACATTCGGTATCCCTTATTAACATTCCATATCTAGTAAACAACATCGAATCCTTAAGTGTGTCTCCCTACGGTTCGTGAATTATGCGGACATGATCGAGACACTTCTCCGATCAATAACCAATAGAGGAATCTAGAAATTCATATGGCTCCCACATATTTATACGATTACTTTGCGATCGAATAAACCACTTACATATGATACCAAATTCCCTTTGTCTCACGATAGTTTACTTATCCGAGGTTTTGATCGTCGGTATCTCTTCATACCTAGTTCAACCTCGTTACCGATAAGTACTCTTTTCTCGTTCCCGTGATATGTGATCCCTTGTGAGCCAGTCACATGCTTGCAAGCTAATTGTATGACATTCCACCGAGAGGGCCCAGAGTATATCTATCCGTCATATGGATGGACAAATCCCACTCTTGATCCATGTGCCTCGACCCATACTTTCCGAACACTCAATGCCACCTTTATAGCCACCCAGTTACGGTGTGGTGTTTGATGTCACCAAAGCATCCTTCCGGTGATGGTGATTAGTATGATCTCATGGTCGAAGGAATTAGGTTACTATGTATCAGAAAGCTTATAGCAATTGAACTATTAAAATGACTTGATCTTTATGCTACGCTTATCTATAGGAGTATGTCCATCATGCCATTCTCCTAATGATATGATCTCGTTGTTAACAACATCTCAATGTTCATGATCGAGAAACCACGATCATCTATAAACCAACAAGCTAGTATTATTAAAGAGGCTTTACTAGGGACTCTAATTTAGTTTACAAATCACACAAGTATTAATGTTTCCGGTTAATACTGTTATAGCATGAATGTAAACATTTATCATAAACACAAAGATATAACAATAACCACTTTTATTATTGCCTCTAGGGCATATCTCCAACAGGCCGGAAGTTCCAGTGGCACACAACCAACGGTCAAAAACAATGATGCGAGAGACTGAAAACGCGAGTCCTGGTCAGAACTTCCGCCGGTCCACCAGAACTTCCGGTGGGAGCGGAACTTCCGGTGGACATTCCGACTGAAGTTCCGTTAAATAGACACATCTATAATAGAAGGTTACTGAACATGAGCGGAAGAAGAACCGGAACTTCCACTGGAACTTTCGGCGGCAAAAAGCCCAAGTGGAACTTCCGTGGATAGCCGAAACTTTCGGTCAGGGAAATTCCAGAAACCAGAAATGCAATAACTTTCGCATCCGAACTCCAAACGAGATAAAACCAATTTTGTTGTAAAGATAACGACGAATCAAAATATTGGGTATCACCTAGGGAGAAAATAGCATGAATATATATTTGATATATCTCCCAAGGTGTGGAGCTAGAAAACTCGCAAGATCAAAAACCGCAATAAGATATGCAAGGGAAATCCTTAGATGATGAACTAGAGCTTTTTATGATAATGACCACAAGGTCTAGATCCTCTCATGGACAAGAACCAAATAACAACCATGAAATATGATGCTATGCATGCAAAGGTTTGAGCTCCCTCCAAACGATGCAAACGAGACACCCGCTTGAGAGCCCCTATTGATAGTACGGCTATCTATCCTAAACCCGGTCTCTCAACTAACAAAACTTGACCGATAAAAGAGAAGCCCTATCAAGATCATACCTTTGCCTTGAGCATCCACTTTAACTTGATGTAGACCGTCTTGTTCTTCTAGAGTGGGAACACCTTTCTTGATTTCTCTTGCTCTTGCTTGATGAAGATGAAGACTTGCAAATTGCTCCCCATAATCCATGGGGAAACCTCTTTTTTGAAGTTGTCTTCATCACTCCATGATCATGAGGATGGCAAGCTTCAACCATGAGATCTTCTAGAGATGCCGCATCTTGACCTTGCCCTTCTTCATCCCTTATTGAGGTTGATCCATCTTAACGCAACTCTTTGCACCTGTCTTGATCAACCTTCAAGCTCCTTCTTTCTTCATGATTCCAATGGTCACAAAGCCCTTGGACATTTTCTCATCTTTCAACCTTGAGACCAACAAATGTCCCAAGCGATGCCAATGGAAAACCTACAAGTGAAATTCAATTTGCACATTAGTCCATATAGATTGTCATTAATTACCAAAACCACACATGGGGGCATACATGCCCTTTCACCTGGGGTGGACGAAAAGGTTTGAGATTCACCTTTTAGGAAATTGTCCATGTAAGGTGTTATAGTATTTTTGAAAAATGGGGTGGTAGAATTTTGAATTAACCATTTGGTGGTTGCTTCACAAAACCTCTCATTTTTTGCGCTCGGAAAATGGAAAATGGCTTTTTGGTGTGACGAAAAAGAAAACTTCCTCCTGCAACATTGTTTGCCATCCCATGATGCACATGAATGCACAATATGGGCACATTATCATATACTATGCCTTAATTCTAGCTATAACATTGGTCATTTGACCCGAAAGTCAGAAAACCTCGAATGAGATAGGTCATTTTGTGAAGATTTTTTGAGACATAATCAATATACCAAGTTTGATATTTTTCCTTCCAACTATGTCACATAATATGACACCACGCGAAGGTTTCGCATTGTTTCGATCTTTTTTGAATTTTTATGCCTGTTTTAAATTATGGTCAACACTGCGAGCATGAAGATTCTTATTCAACGAAAATATATAATATTTGAGTGTAGATAGATAGATCTTATTTTTCTGCAAATTTTGATATATTATTTGTATTTTTGTGAATTAGAATATTTTTTTATGATTTTCCTAAGAGTAATATGATAAAAGAAAAAAAAGAACTTTGCTATGTGTATTGCGGAATACACATGACAAAGACTTTGCCATGTATACTGCAAAATACATATGGCAAAGAGGCCACAGTCTGCACCCGTTAGCTCCTCCCCGTCAAGTGGACCTGTGGGGTCGCGGGTCCCACCTCGTTGGGGTGTGCCGCTGTCGACTTTGCCGAGTGTGTTTTCTTTGCCGTGTTCCTTTTTAGAAATTTGCCGTGTTCACGTATTTTGCCGTGGTTTTCTGGTAACACACGGCAAAGACAAATTTCCATGTTTCGGTCTATTTAGCACACAGCAAAGTCGTGTTTATACTGCAGTGGTATTTTTTTCCCGTAGTGTACACTCGCAGTCTGGCGCTAGTAGTAACACTTTGGGAGGAGTGGATAGGAGTTGGGGCTTAATAATTCCTCGTGTGGAGCGGCGCGAGAAAGCGATGCGTGTGTGTCGTGCTGTTAATTGTCATCATCTACTCTTGCTGAATACTGACGATGATCGATGATCGATCACTGTGTGTCACTCAGTCACTGTGCTAGCTTTCCTGGCTAGTCTTTAGGTAATGCAAACAAACAAGGCGAGCGAGAGAGCAAGGAGAAAACTTAATTGACATGCTTACGTAGTTCTCTCCCCCGATTAACAACACAGTGCCTTTTTTGGGCGAAAAAGGAACCACACGCGCGCCAGGTGAGTGGAGATAGATTTTACGCGGCAAATTCGTGTGCATTTCTCACTTTCTACCGATGCATAATACTCACGTGAGAAAATAATTTTATAGGACTTGTCCGGTGGATTCAAGTGCGTGCACCAACTCTAGCAATTGACACGCGTGTTTAAGAGAGAAAAAAATCATAGAATTTTATTGTTTATTTTTATACCTAAACTAACATGCATGCCAGGTGTCAATTACAAGCTAGTAGGTGATGCAAAAAAGAAGATGTTATTACCTCCCTACGGAAATTAACAGACTCAACGTTTGTCTAGACGGAGGGAAGCCACGATCGGTCTTTGAAAGTTCCAGGACGGAGATTGTAACTTCAGGTGTGAATAATGTGCAAGCTATAGTAGCTTGATCAAGCTACCGGTTTTGAGCCGAGACTTTGGGTTGCACAAGTTACCCATCTCGATCGGGTGGAGCTAGCGCATGGGTGCTGTGTCGGCTTCCGGGGTCCGGCCGCGAGGCACAGGACACGAGCTGGGCGCCTAGCAAGCCAAGCCGCCTGACGTCAACTCCTTGCATTGCATGCACGCTTGAGCTGTACCTTTCTTCAAAAAAAGTTGGGCACACCTGCCACAGCCGGATATCCATATTTCCAAGTGTACCAGCGCACACGCCTCCATATCTCACGTAAAGGTACGTGTGGATAAAGCTATACCTACCGATCGCTGGATGGATCAAGCATGTGAAACATCGATCCTCGATCGCATAATTATTTGACCGATCGAGGGCGTACGCGTGTTGGCGAGGGGATGGACAATCTTCCCACCCGTCGACCGAGGAGGTTCCTTCCTGCCTCTTCTCTCTTCTGTAGCTCAACTTCTTTGCGGCTGGTCTGTCTATCTCTCCCGCCCGTAGGACGGCCCGTAAAGTTTGTGTGAAACAGTGCTCCTTTATTTTCTGCGACACGACTGTTCGGTCGAGGGAGATAGCGGCTACGAATTTGGGGAGGTTTTGCAGCATTTTCCGTGTGCATGCCCGTGTACCTTTACTTGCTAGAGAATAGTGGCGGAATGGACGAAAATAACCCAAAAAAATAACAATTTCACGAAATGAATTCTGGCCAGAAGAAATTCACGGAACTAACCCTTTTTGCAACGCCATACGTCGTGGCGCCACACCCTGAAGAGCGGCGCCAGTACGCCTGGCGCCGCGCACCTGCCAGCGTGGAGCCCCGCGGGCCCGGTCCCGCTAGTGCGGCGCCTTGTAGAGTGGCGCCGCACTGTGTAGTGCGGCGCCGTTGCGCCTGGCGCCGTTGCGCCTGGCGCCGCACTTTAGGTCTTGTACCAGCGCGGCGCCAGCCCTCCCCAGACCCAGCCCATTTCCTCTCGCAGACAGAACCGCATGGCGGCTAGGGTTTGTCGCCGCTGGTGATTCTCCTCTCAAGAAATCGACAGATCTGAGCAATTTGGCCAAGGATCTTCCTCCTAATCCCTCCCCCAGGTATCTCCTCTCATTCCCATCCGAAAATCCCTTGCTATTTGTCTCCTTTTAGTCAAATTTCGGTGGAACACTAGTTTCAATTGGATTTGGAGGTTGATTTGAAGCAATGATATGTCTATTTGATTTTTAGGTTTAGAAATACTTGTAAGATGGATAGTGGTCTCCTAGGTTGCAATTTCTCTTTATATTATGAAGCATTGCCAATATATATTACCAATTGTATGGTTACATATAGGTTTGTTGATATTTGTTCATGTAGGATGAAATGAAACTATAGTTAGAACTATTGCCAATATATATTACCAACTCCAGATGCTAGAACTATAGGTAGAGTAGGATAAAATGCTAGATTAAGATGTAGAACTATTTTTGTTCATGTTACAATTATAGGTATAGTAGGGTAGGATTTTTGTCATGTTACAATTATAGCTAGAGTAAGATGGAGTATATGTGACAACTATAGTTGGAATAAGATGGACATTTCGTAATTGTTCTTATTCTCTCTATTGTTTTGAATATGTAGGATGACTCTAAACCCCCTTCTAAACAATGCTCACTATAATGTTCAACACCGTGCCTACAAGATGTCGGAGAAGAGACAGGTACTAAAAACTTCAATGCAAGTCGAACAAGATGCCATGTTTGTTTAGATGGAAATCTAACATTTTGTCATTGTATGTTTGCAGGAGCTTCAACCCCTTCGACTTAGGTACCACGAGGTCTCGTCCGGCAAGATGCGTTATGATGCGCGGTACACTCCGTACATCCAGCAGCTAGGACTCCTCCCCTTTATCCACATGGTCACTCGGTCCACACCGGCCTTCAACCCTGCTGCGATCACCGCGCTTGTGGACCGATGGAGGCCGGAGACGCACAAATTTCACCTTAGGACCGGTGAGACTACGATCACTTTGTAGGACATGAGCATGATCCTGGCACTCCCAATCGAGGGAAACCCTGTGTGCATGTCCTCGGATTCAGACGGGTGGCGTGAGGAGATGGTCTCCCTTATAGGGAAGGATCCACCCGAGGCTATAAACAAGAAGGGGGAAAAACTGAGGGTCGCTGTCGGGGCTACTTTTACTTGGATCATCCAGAATTTCAAGATTTGCCCCGAGGATGCCGATGAGGAGACGATCAAGACATACACTCGTGTGTATGTGTGGTACATTATCACGAGGACTCTGTTTCCTGACAGCAGTGGGGATCGTGCTCAGTGGCATTGGCTCAAGTTGCTGATTTTTTTCGACTCTACCTTCAGTTGGGGTTCTGCGGCGTTGGCCTGGTTGTACCGTCAGGTAATGAGTTATTTACAAATGTTGTTGTATATTTCTGCACTATCTCAAAAAAAAATTGTTCTTACCAAATGGTTGTTCACTTCATCTGCAGCTGGATGACGCTTGCCTTAGGAGCTCCGCCGATTCAGGGATTGGTGGTTGTTTGCTCCTTCTTTCGGTGTGGAGCTGGGAACGCTTCTCCATTGGACGGCCAAGATTTTTGTCATTCAATCCTTACATTGATAACGGCAACAACTACCTTCTCCCCATGTGGGCTTACAAGTGGGATGTGGTCTCCGAACCGCCAACGGACCCACTGGAGGCGTACAAGAGGTACACCAACGAGTTTGACACGATCACCATGGATCAGGTAATTTCCGCGGGTGCGGTCAATTATATGTCTTGAACTTGTAATATTTGACCCTGACATGAGTGTGGTATGATGCAGGTGACGTGGGAGCCATACGGTCGAGGGGACCGCTTTGGTGTTCCGGAGGACTATCGCTTTAACCCTATTTGCCTCAGAGAATCTCGTCTGTGGCTAATGCGTTGCCCCATGGTGTGCATGTGGGCTGTTGAGTATCACCAGCCTCACCGTGTCATGACCCAGTTTGGGTTATTTCAGATTGTCCCGCCTGAATGTGCCAATCAGGACCTCCCTTGAATGGTCTCGGCACATGTGAGTTGATACGCAACTAGATATGTGACAATCAGGACCTCCCTTGAATGGTCTTGCACGCACTATCCAAGGACATCCTTCCTCCTCGCACTTCACCGTGTAACGCTTCTTGATGTCCGAGTGCACGACCGTGTAAGGACAATGATGCTTCACCGAGAAGTCCTTTATCCATTGCTTAAATTCCAACAAGGTCCTGAACCTTGATCCTTTGAAAAAGCCACTATTCACTTCATTGCCATCCCGGTAAGAACTTGTCCTTGGTCCGAGCACAATGCCTTTGCCACCATCAACCGTGGCTTCATCCGCGAGACTGAGATCACGAAACAAAGGCACCCGATGGTCTCGACCCGATACGGTATGGTTGATTTCGGCCTCTCTAGACGTGAACCCCTCCTCGTCAACTTCTTCTTCGGGACCATCATCATCCGAGTCCGATGCATAGCCTCGAGAATACGGGAGGTCATGGTCCATGTCATCTTGTGTGATATATTTCTCTAAATCTCCAATATTGTTGTTGTGGGGTTCAACATCATCATTGTCATCTTCATCTTCACCCCCACAATCATCATCTTGGTGTCTTGAAATCGGGCTCAATGTTTGGGTCAAGGGAGGTTCACGCCTTAGCTCTTGGTCTACGGGTGGAGGACTCATAGTACGCAATGGGGATGCCATACGGTTTAAGTCCAAAGACAATGAACTACCAACTTTCTTGGTGGCAAATAGCTCAAGAGCCTTGTCTAGTGATTCGGCCACCACCTCCTTGTATGCAAGCCAACGGGCCTCGGAGAAGATACGCATGGTCTTCCAACGGACATGTATTCCCAAGCCAACATTATGTCTTCCCTCCAACTCAATATTATCCTTTGGGTCCATCCATTTCAATTCAATCCTCAATTGCTCCAAGACCTCGGCATATGTTGGAGTACGCTCAAACACCAAATCGAGCTCGTCCGGGTCCGGTTCTATGTTACCTCTCAAAAAAGCATCCTTGTCTACATGGTGAATATGAACAATTCTTGCCATGCCTAACATAATCACAACAACAATACCATGGTCAACACACTCAATAGATACCCATGCTAACATTAACACAATACCAACCCATATGCCAATACAAGAACATTCTACCATGCATCTTACAAAACAACCTAGGGTTTACAAGATATGGACCAAAACAAGAAATTAATGGGTCAAATCAAAGATGAAGGAGAAGAATACCTCAAGGCACTTGGGGGGATCGAACTCCACGGAGAGAGGCTTCCGATTTGGACACTAGGAGGGAGAAGGTGGAGGGAGAAGAGCCGCCGCCACCGCCGCTGCAGCTCCTGTGTGGGTGAGAGGAAATGGGCTGGGTCTGGGGAGGGCTGGCGCCGCGCTGGTACAAGACCTAAAGTGCGGCGCCAGGCGCAACGGCGCTGCACTACACAGTGCGGCGCCACTCTACAAGGCGCCGCACTAGCGGGACCGGGCCCGCGGGGCTCCACGCTGGCAGATGCGCGGCGCCAGGCGTAATGGCGCCGCTCTTCAGGGTGCGGCGCCACGCCGTATGGCGTTCCAAAATGGGTTAGTTCCGTGAATTTCTTCTGGCCAGAGTTCATTTCGTGAAATTGTTATTTTTTTAGGTTATTTTCGTCCATTCTGCCGAGAATAGTGGCATGCCGAATGCCAGTTCGCAAGTCCTCGTGCTGCATCAGGCGAATTAATGAATGCACACAGTGGTATGCGTGAATGGTCAAACTTCACAGCTACTCCAGTACTACGTTGTATACGAGCACAGACAGCAGACGACGTTCATGTTACAGAGATCTGCGACGAGTGCAATCGAGGAAGAAGGCAAGCCAAGCCAAGCCAAGCCAGGCTAGTTATCATTATCAATGAGGAAATCTGTTCAAAAAAAATTATCAATGAGGAACGTCTTCATTGATAGAAATACATATCTAATTTCAAATCTTGAGAAGCACAAGTTCAGACAGGCAAGGTACGCGAAGCTCGCTGTCGTTAGAGCATCTTCACTCGCCTATCCAGGAGGCCGATCCGGACGCCGAATTTCAGTCCGGACGCCGAAATTGGTCCAGTCGCATACCAAGGACCTGTTTTCGTCCGGATTTCGGCATGTTTTGGTCCGGCCTACCCAGGCCAAACCCAGGATCCTGGGTACGCCCTGGGAACGTCGGACGAAGCGAATTCGGCGAGTGGACCCGCCTAGTCAGCATATATTCGCCCTTATTCATCCAAAGTTCGCTCATATTTGCCCAAAGTTCGCCCATATTCGCCCATATTCACCCAAAGTTCGCCCATATAGGCCATATTCATCCAAAGTTCGTCCATGTAGACCATATTCGCCTAAAGTTCGCCCAAAATTTGGGCATATTCGCCCAAAGTTCGTCTGTATCGCCCATATTCGTCCAAATTTCGCCCAAAGTTGTCCATATAGACCAGATTCGCCCAAAGTTCGCCCAAAATTTGGGCATATTTGCCCAAAGTTGGTCCGTATCGACCATATTCGCCCAAATTTTGCCCATATAGACCAGATTCGCCAAAGTTCGTCCAAAATTCAGGAATATTTGCTCAAAGTTCGTCTGTATCGCCCATATTCGCCCATATCTCCCACATTCGCCCACGTTCGCCCAAAGTTTGTCCGTATCGACCATATTCGCCCAAAGTTCGCCCATATTCGCCCAAAACCGCTTATATTCGCCCAAAGTTTGCCGAAATTTGTTAAATTTTAGCCAAACGCGGGAACTCGCCTGGGTACGCAAGTGGGAAACTGGGCGTACCCAGGCCGAAATCAAGCTCCGTCCGGCCAAAAAAAGGTCCGGATTTCGGCCTGGGTTCGCCCAACGAGTGGAGATGCTCTTAGGTAAACCTGGACATATCTTGGGTCCGGCCAAAAAAAACCGACGCCAAATACCTATGGAAATACCCAGGCCCGAGCCTGGCCGACTGATCATCAGGCCACAGGTTTAGGTCCGAGCTTAATCCCAACCCGAAGTCCCAAAATGCCCAGCCCGGACCGACTACGCCTTCACCTAGTTACGAGTACTGATCATGGCCCACCCCGACCGCCGAGCTCAAAAACATAGGTCTATTCCTGGCCCGACCTGAGAATTTTGGGTCGGGCTTAGTTTTCGACATTTCGATAACATAGGATTCCACTAGCATTAGGAGTATGGGTCCCTTTACCTTTTAGAAACAAAAAGTTTCACAAGGTTTGTTCCCATTCTCCTTCTCATACATGGTGATTGTGTGCATGTACCGACAGGAAAGCAACCCCACTCATGCTGCCCCGCCTGGGCGACACCGGAGGCCACCTACCAAACCCTAGTACCACCACCCTTAAGCCGAGAACCTGGCCACTGCCGGCGCCGGTGGTGGTGGCGGCGCCCATCTTGCCAAAGGGCACATGGCCTGAGGAGGCATGAAGCAGCGATGCGTTAGGGTGGAGATTCATGGCGGCGGATGTGTACGGTCGAAGGTTTGTGGAGAAGATGGCACAGTGGTGGCAAGGCTGGAGGAGGACGCTGCCATGGCGGGAGGTAACGGGCCCGTCCTTGATCCGATATGGGCCGACGGGTCACGGCAGCAACTGCGTGCGTGACCAAACAAGATGCTTTCCGCGGAGGTGGTGGTGTGGATCCCTTGAAATTTGACGCCATATCCAACAAGGTCAGCGACAGACAGGTTCATCTTCTCCTCTGCTATCGGCGGGTGGCATGGGGGTACTAGCCCAGCTTCAATAATCAAGGCGGTCCTAGGGTTCCTCTCGCACCAAGATAAAGATCTGTTTGATATCTTCCCTCGTTGATCGGGTCGGAGTGTTGAGTTCTGAAAGGCTCCACCGGTGTACTCCACTGGGTGCCTCATGCTTGGACATTGCTGGATTATATGAGATTTGGTCGTGCACACTAGTGTTTTTCTGACTGTTTGATTTCAGAGGGAGCATTGCGAAACTTTGCTGTATGTTACCATCATGGGGAACGTCTTACGTTCCATGGTGAATTCATAGGCGGAGAATGTTATGAAACCTGAGATCTGAGGACTAGCAATGGTGGTTTGAGTCTTTGTGGCAATGGGGAACTAGCTTGATGATTTGTGACTTGTAGCGGCGACATTAAAAGTGGGGCGACAATGCAGGAGAAGTTCACAGTCTTACCTTTCATGGTGAAAACAATGGTCTGGTCGTAATTGGTTGTGTCTGGCAATGGCCTTGTTGAAGGCATTGTTTTGTGAGCGAAGACTTTCTCCAGGGTGGAACCTATGATCTATGATCGGACGACAATGGTGGGTGTGCACTGTTTCCTTCTTAGAGGCGTAGCTTTTGGAGAAGTTAGACTTCATGTGATGTCTTGGTGGTGTTAGTATTGCTACTACAAGAAATAGATCACCGTAGCAGGGTTTTTCTTTTTTGTAATTTTTGTTGTTGTTTGCATCCATTAGGGCACTGTGTAAATTGCAAATGCTGGGTGTAAATAGTATCTCCATGATATTTATATATTCCCTTTGTCAAAAACGTTGCATATACTAGAAGACGAACTCTTTTGTGGTTGTATCATCTAGATACATTGGTAAGAATCAATAGGGGCTTCCATTTAAAAAAACATGCTCATTCTATTGGAACACTTCCCAGGGTTTTACAATTGTTTATGTTTGATATGTCATAACAATATCTGAACTTTTATGATCTACAAAAGTCAGTAGTGGACATATTAATTTTATTTTGTAGAATTAGGTGTACGAACTAGTTCACTAAAATTACAAACTGACTGGAGAACCGTGGACTGTGGTTAAGGACACCCTAACGACTAAGGATTATGAAGGATCAAGAAATAACAATTTATTGAGTTAATTAGCTTTTAACCTTCAAACTTTAATTGCAAGCAATATGCACCCAACCATTATGAGTGGTGGTTTGCAATCTTTTTAATTGTCTCGGCGTGCGAAGACATATTTATATTGATACCATATTGAATTGATTCACCAACCAATTCACCCAAAATATTGAACTCATGGAGAAGCATATATAATATATTTTAACATTTTAATTTGCCTTTGTTATTTACTGGGCTACTAAGAAACAATCATTTTTAAGATATCGATTTTTATCTGGACTGGAAGCGCCACAATAAATTTATTACCTCACCAAATCTGTATCTTCTTATAAAGTATACTCCCACTAAGAGTAATTTAAGTTTGTCTATCTAAACATGCAACATACAAGGAAAACAAATAGGTGCCAACCTACCTATAGACAAAAAACTATGGGAGCCAAGCAAGGCATGTCATGAGATCATCATAGTTTTTTTTTCCGGTGTAGAGGTTTGTTTAAGTGAAAAAGGATGAGAAAAATAACGGGTATCAGCATTTAACTCAGAAGTAAATATTTCCATGTCATCATTGAGATCCATCCGACGAGAACCCATGATTTATCGAAGTGCAAAGGCATGAGAGAACTAGGTGATATGTCAACAATTAGTTGAGATCTAATGCGGCTAAGCTAGGTGGTAGACTTTTTTTTTGACAAAGCAAATATATTAATATCACAAAGATACTAATTACACTCAGGCTCTACAATCCCGAAATGTCTTAAAGGCAGATGCACATAGAAAAAAGAAACAAAATATTACGCTACGGTGATCAAAACATTATAGATACAACACAAAGCACCACCAAGACAACACCCGAAATCTAAATTCTCCAAAAGCAAAGTCTCCAAGAAAAAAACAGTGCACAAGCACGGTCATTGTCCGATCATCTTTCTTAATTTTTCACCCTAGAGAAACTCCAAGCTCATAAAGCAATGCATGTGACAAGGTCATTGCTAGACACAACCAAGGTCTGGCCTTAGATTTTCACCCTAAGAAATAAGACCATGTACTCCTCATGTACGTGCTGCCATCCCCGCTTGTCTATGCCCCCGCTATAAGTCAAGAAACACCAAGCAAAGTCCTTATCACCTCGAAGACTCAGTTTTTCATTATTAAATCTCGGATCTCAGCTGCCATGAAATTCTCTGCCACCGTTTTTATCATGGAAATCAAAACATTAACATGTCCCATAATGACAAGAAGGCAACGAAGCTTCACATCAAACCCTCCTGAATCCACATGGCCAAAAATAGTGGTGCACACGACCAAATCCCATAAGATCCAGCAGCCTACTAGCATCAATCAGCAATGGACATCTTCAGCGGAGCCTTCCAGAACTCGTTCCTGGCCAGATAAGTGAGGCCAGGAATCAAGCATAACATCATCTTCACACAAGAAGAACCGCCTCCTTTATTTAAGCCGAGCAAGAAGCCGCCCACGCCACCAGCCGTCTGCAAAGGAGCCGACGAACCGGACCGCCACCGACCTCGTTGGAACCGGCGCATACTGGCTGATGCGCGCAGTGGCCGTCATGACCAGTCGGCCTAGATCGGACCTAGGTTGGGCTCGCCGCTACCACACTCCATGGCAGCATCACCTCGGATGGCATCATCGAGGATTTGCCTCACCCGATCTGTCATCCCCAACGCGAGCACCATAGCGCCATCTCCTCCGCATCCCACCAACCGCACGCGCTTGCCGCCATGAATCTCTCTACCGATGCATAGCTGCCTCGTCCCTCCTCAGCCCTCCGCTTTAGGCGATACGGGGACAACAACAGCTATGGGGATCAGAGGGAGGTGGCGGTGGCTAGCTTTTTTGGGGGACCGCCGGTTCCGACTGCACATTCGGTTAATTTGGTTAAATCGGTTTGATTTATACGGTTTTTCGATAAATACGATTTTAATACTTTGGTAAATACAATTCCGTATAAAAATACGGTTCAGTTTCAGTAATAACCAAAAAAATCGGTTCGGTAATAACCAAACAAACCAAAGTTGACGCGATTTTTAAAATAACAACAAAGTTTTATAGACATTTATTTCGGTTTTGTATCTTTTATAACCCAATTGAATGTATTTCAAGAGAAATAAATAAAAGATAAAAAAATTATAGTTAAATAAAAAATTAAGAATTAGTAGGACTTGAACTCACAGCCTACACACTAGACAACAATTAACCACAAGGTCAAACCACCACAATGAAGCATTTTTATTTCATAAAATCACTTTAAACTCTATATAATACATACACGTGAAGTTAGACTTTGCTTAAAACGATAAATTCTTTGTTGTGCTAGGCTAATCGGTTTTATCTGGTTTAACCATGGTTTTTCGGTTTTAAACTGAAATAACCAAAGTGCATTCGGTTTGCACATTTGCTAACTGTAACATTAACCACAAACTAGAAAACGCTTTGCGGTTAGGGCTTTTTCGGTTCATGTTTTGGTTTCGGTTTGATTATGCATCCTGTGCCACCCGAGCGGGGATGACACTGGAGGGAGGGAGGCGTCCGTGTGGAGGGAAATCACCTTTTAATGGAGTAACGTAATTAGCGGGTGTCGAAGTTTTTTTTTTGTACTCTTTCTAATACGATAACTTATTTTTCTAGTGGCCAATTCAAAAATCAAACGAGCCGTAGTAGTATTTGGGCAATACTTTGCTGGTCTTTTTTTACTAAGTTTGTGCGCGCGCTATAGACGTCTGCCTTTTGCTGTAATCAGATAAAGCTAATTGTCGCATTGATGATTTGATGCCCTCTTTAGAAATTGTTGGTAGTAGTGCGCATCGATCATTTTAGTCAACTAACTTTTAAAGGAGTAGTAACTAATTGTCGCATTGGTGATTTGATGTCCTCTTTAGAAATTGTTTTTAGTGACTAGTATTAATTCCTTTTGGCTGAGTGACGGATTTGGACGTTGCCAAGACGTACCACACATATTCGGGCCCGGCGTGCAAGCACAGGAGGTGAATGCGAATGGTGGTGGTGGTCAGGTGGTGTGTGGCCTGGTAGCGTGTATGACAACGGCGACGGGATGACGATTGTGCATCGATCAATCGGAGGATTGTTTTTCACCCTGAAAGATGCACGCAAGTTGGGTTTGATACCAACAAAAAACAAAACGCGAGTGGGTGAGCAACACACCTGAATAAAAACGTTTCTCATCCCCGACCCCTCCCGTACCCCTCCGCGTCGCTCCCGCGAGCGACCAGAGGAACCCTACCGCCGCCACCGGGCCGCCCTCCCCATCCGCTCCTCCCTCCTCATTGCCGCCAGGACGCGCCGGCGGCAAAGCCACTTGGCATCGGTGGCGGCAGGGCCCTTCTTCTCCCCCTGGTTCGGCAGATCTAGGCGCGGGCCAAGATCGACGACCGGCGGCAGCACGCGTGCACGGGGCGCGGCGGCGCCCGGCTAGTTGGCGCGGCTCGGCGTGGTGGCGTCACCCTGTTGTGGCGAGGAGGGCAACGTGGAGTGGTGGGTTTCGTGCTCGGGGCCGGCGGCTGCTGGACCGGGGCGGCGAGGGCCATGGGCGGCGTTGGCCGGGATCTGGGGGAAGCGGCGGACATGGTGTTGCAGGATGGAGGCCATGGCGCGCCCTTAGTGACGGTGCTAAGCCTACGTGCTCATCGGCACCTTTGGTCGGCCTGCTCGATCCGTTCTCCGAAAACCGGCCGGAGGTGTGGGGATTGCTATGTTGGATCTAATAAAGGAGGTGGTCCTTTGTTTCTTTCGCATGAAGACAAAGATCTGCTTGATGTCTGCCCTCGTTGATCTGGTCTGGAGAGACGGGTTTCGGAAGGCTCCGCCGACGAACTCCCATGGGCCTATCATGCCTGGAGATTGCTGGATCGGAAGGTATTCGGTCATGCGCACCTTGTTTTTCTGGCCGTTTGGTTTTAGCTGAAGCGTTGCGAAACTCTGTTATTTGTTCCCACCAAATGCCATTCTTAGAGAAATGGTGAAGTCAGATACGAAGAATGTCAGAAAAGCGGAAATATGAGGGTAGCGATGGTGATTTTTGTTCTTGTGGCGATGGAGATCTGGCTGCTTGATCTGGGACTCGTTCCAACGACTGTTGGTGCGGGAAGGCAACACAGGAGGAGTTCCCAGTCTTGCCTTGCAGGGTGAAAATCCAAGGTCTGACCTTAACTGGTTGTGCCTGACAATGACTTTGTTGAAAGCATTGTTTTGTGAGCGAGGACTTTCTCTAGGATGAAAACCTATGATCTTTGACCGGGCAACGACGGCGCTTGGGCACTGTTTCCTTCTTGAAGGATGATATGCCCAATTTGCATCACCTTTTTATATCATAATTTACCTCTATTCATTGATATTTGTCTTATTATGAGATATTACTTATGACTTTTCATCTGTTTATGCATGTCGGATGATTCTTGGAGGATGGACTGCTGGAGTCTGGATTCTGATGGAAAAGAAGGCGTTTCGGTGCAATTTCACGAAGATCAGAAAAATACCAGAAAAATATGGAAACATATTATTTTACTAGAAGACGAAGAAAGCCAGAAGGAGAGGCGAAGAGGGGCCGCAGGGGGCCCACACCCCCTAGGCGCGGGCCCACCTGACCCCGCGCCTAGGGCAGGTGTGGCCCACCTGCCCGGCCTCCGACTCCGCCCCTTCGCCTATATCTTCCCTATGGAACCCTAAGCCTAGGGGAGCGACCACAGATAGATTGCTGCCGCCTGTGGGGGCGGAAAACACCGAGAGAGAAAGATCTCTTCGGCAGATAGATTTCTGGCGGGGGAATTCCTTCCCGGAGAGGGGAGACCGTCGCCATCAACACCGTCATCAAGTTAGGCTTCATTGGGATCATCATCACCATCATCCACACCATCATCTCCACCAGCACCATCATCACCACTCCGTCCCGCTGTAACAATTGTGTTGGATATTGCTTTAGTTCTTAGGGGAAACTTTCCTGGTGTTAATTACTATTGTAGTTGATGCTTGTGAGTGGAACCATTGGATTATTTTTTATGTTCAGATTGTTATCCATTATCATATCATATTTGATCTTGATCCATATGATGTCTCGTGAGTAGTTCGTTTAGTTCTTGAGGACATGGGAGAAGTCATGTTGTTAGTAGTGAATTTGTGTTGAGTTATTATTCAATGGTTTAGTATTTAAGTTGTGGTGCTATTCTTCTAGTGGTGTCATGTGAACGTCGACTACATGATACTTCACCATTTATGGGCCTAGGGGAATGCATTGTGTATTTGGCTACCAATTGTGGGGTTGCCGGAGTGACAGAAACCTGAATCCCCGTTAGGATACCTTTGCACAAGGGAGTGTAGGATCTCAGAGTTTAAGGTTGTGGTTAGATTTATATCTTAATTACTTTCCTGTAGTTATGGATATTTGTAGGGGGTTTAATCATAAGTATGTATTAGTCCAAGTAAGATCGGTACATTAGCACAGGTTCACCCATACAACACTTACAACACTAGAGAAGAGTACTCAGCTATTTGAAGCGAAGGCACTTGACAGAATTCCCATGTGTCCTCGAGAACGTTTGGTCCTTATCAGTATTTCCACTGGCTTGTCCTTTGCTAAGAAATGATTGGGCCACTTGCTCCGTTTGTTTGTTACCTTTGTTACTTGCTCTTTGTTTTGTTGCCTTATCAGAAAACCACTAAAATACGTTTGCTAAGTATTCACAGGGATTTCTTGCTCCATACCACTATTTAGCAACTTCTGCTCCTCGTTGGGATCGACACTCCTATTTATCAAACGTACTACGATACACCCCCGATACTTGTGGGGCATCAAGACTATTTTCTAGCGCCGTTGCCGGGGAGTGAAGCGCTATTGAAGAGTGGAACTGGTTAGGGAAACTTTTACTGTGAGTATTGATTTTGTTACTGCTTGTTACTTTGTTTCCAATATGGATAACCCACTTGGTTTTCTGTTTGGGAAAACTATTACCACTGTTAGGGTAGTACATGAACCACCACCTGTTGAGATAGATCCTTTTAAGATACCTACAAGTATTGTTAATCATGTTATGGATAATTATTATTTAGGGGATGGAACTATCCATCCCGATGATCACTTGCTTTTTATCCATGAATTACGCGGGTTATTTAACTGTGCAGGTATCACAACTGAACAGGTGAAGAAGAAGTTACTCTCCATATCCTTGAAAGGGAGAGCTGAAGAATGGTATAAGTTGCTGAAGAATGGACAATCCATGGAATGGGAGGAGATGGCATCTCTCTTTTACTCTAAATGTTATCCTCCCAGTGAGATCTATAAGGATAGAAATCTTATATATAACTTTTGGCCTCTTGATGGAGAAATTATAGCTCAAGCTTGGGGGAGATTGAAGTTACTAATGCTTAAATGTCATATTCATGAACTCCCTAACAATATTATTCTCAATAACTTTTATGCCAGGCTTTCTCTTCATGATAAAGATTTACTAGATGCTTCTTGTGCTGGATCATTCACACATATGAAGGAAGAAGCTAAATGGGATCTCTTAGACTGTATTCAAGATAACACTCAAGCTTGGGAGAATGACAAAGGAAGAAAGTCAGGTATAAACTATGATTATGAATGTATTAAATCTTTTATGGGAACTGATGACTTCCGTGATATTAGCGATGAGTTTGGTCTTGATCCTCAAGTTCTTGTAAAATGTTTTAATGCCTTTGCCTCTTATATTGAAATTCCCAAGAAAAGAGTGGGACAAGTGCCATGCTCCTTATAAAGACATTGTCACCCATGTTCCTGCTAGCACAGAGGTTTGTACAGTTGATCCTATTTTGCCTGAACCTTATGTTGAGAAAATCCCTTTTCCCTCCAAGGTAAGGGAGCATTCTATTATGGCTAATGTGGTTAGAAAAAGCGCAAAGAAAATTGTAGGGTCTGACGAGCTTATTGATATTGAGCCTGTGGTAGCTATTGTGAAAGATCTTGTCACTAGAAATATACAGGATGAGCATATTGTCTTCTGTGAAGACGCTACTAATATTGTTTCTCATCCTAAGAAAGTTAGAAAAGCTAGTGTCCCTGTGCTTTCTGTTAAAATTGGTAGTCATAGCTATTATGGTTTATGTGATATTGGTGCTAGTTCTAGTGCTATTCCTTATGAGCTTTACAGGGAAATTATGCATGACATTGGTCCTTGTGAGCTTGAGGACATTGATGTGGTTATTCACCTTGCTAATAGAGAGAAAGTTTGCCCCATTGGCATTGTAAGAGATGTGGATGTTTTTTGTGGTAAGATTAAATATCCTGCTGATTTTCTAGTACTTGGTAAAGAAGCTAGTAAAACCTATCCTATTATCTTTGGTAGACCCCTCCTTAATACTTGTGGGGCTATCATAGATTGTAGGAAGGAAAAAGTTTTGACTAAGTTTGCTGGAGAATCTTATGAGTTTAATTTTTCCAAATTTGCCAAAACTCCTTACGAAAATGAACTGCCTGATGAGGATTTTAGGGTTGAACAACTTTCTGCTATTTCTCTTGCTCCTAACAATGCTTTCCAGCAGTTTATGGAGGACCATGAAAGTGATGTCTTCATGAAGGAAAGAAATGAGATTGACGAGGTTTTCCTTCGTCAGCCGGAACAGCTTAAGCAGAATCTACATGTGGAAGATTTGGGTACCACACTACCACCTAAAGGGGACCCTGTTTTCAAATTAAAACCTTTACCTGATGATCTTAAATATGCTTATCTTGATGATAAGAAAGTATATCCTGTTATTATTAGTTCTAAACTTTCAAGAAAGGAAGAAGGGAGGTTATTGGAGATATTGAAGAAACACCGAGGACTATGAGTTATACTCTTGATGATTTAAAGGGGATTTCTCCTACTATATGTCAGCATGCTATTAATATAGAGCCTGATGCAAAACCAGTTGTTGGGCACCAACGTTGTCTAAATCCTAAGATGAAGAATGTGGTAAGAAATGAGGTATTAAAACTCCTTGATGCTGGTATTATTTATCCTATTTCTGATAGTAAATGGGTTAGCCCTGTTCATTGTGTTCCCAAGAAAGGGGAATAACTATTGTGCCTAATGAGGATAATGAGCTTATACCCCAAAGAGTAGTGGTTGGGTATATAGAATGTGCATTGATTTTAGAAGGATTAATAAATTTACTAAGAAAGATCATTATCCTTTGCCCTTTATTGATCAAATGCTTCATAGTTTGTCCAAAAAGACTCACTTTTGATTTCTTGATGGTTATTATGGGTTTTCTCAAATTGCCGTGAAAGCACAGGACCAAGAGAAAACTACTTTCACTTGTCCTTATGGTACTTATGCTTATAGGAGTATGCCTTTTGGCTTATGTAATGCTCCTGCTACCTTTCAGAGATGTATGTCTGCTATCTTTCATGGTTTTTGTGAAGAAATTGTGGAGGTTTTCATGGACGATTTTTCCGTCTATGGAAACTTCTTTTGATAACTGTTTGCACAACCTTGATAAAGTTTTGCAGAGATATGAAGAATCCAACCTTGTCCTTAATTGGGAGAAATGTCATTTCATGGTTAATGAAGGGATTGTTCTTGGACACAAGATCTCTGAAAGAGGCATTGAAGTTGACAGAGCCAAAATTGAAGCAATTGAGAAGCTGTCTTGTCCTAGAGATATCAAAGGTATTCATAGTATCCTTTGTCATGCTGGTTTCTATAGGAGATTTATTAAAGATTTCTCCAAGATTTCAAAGCCCCTACTAATCTTCTTCAAAAAGATGTACCTTTTGTTTTTGATGATGATTATAAGGAAGCTTTTGAGACTTTGCAGAAAGCTTTGACAACTGCTCCTATTGTCCAACCACCTGATTGGAATTTACCTTTTGAAATTATGTGTGATGCTAGTGATTTTGCTATGGGTGCTGTCCTTGGACAATGTGTTGACAAGAAGTTAAATGTCATTCATTATGCTAGCAAGACTCTCGATGCTGCTCAAAAGAATTATGCTACTACTGAAAAAGAGTTCTTAGCTGTAATCTTTGCTTGTGATAAGTTTAGACCTTATATTGTTGATTCTAAGGTCACTATTCATACTGATCATGATGCTATTAAGTACCTTATGACAAAGAAGGACGCTAAGCCTAGGCTTATAAGGTGGGTGTTGCTTTTGCAAGAGTTTGATCTGCATATT
The DNA here is from genome assembly GCA_916181665.1 of Avena sativa. Taxonomy (NCBI): domain Eukaryota; kingdom Viridiplantae; phylum Streptophyta; class Magnoliopsida; order Poales; family Poaceae; genus Avena; species Avena sativa. Next base: position 445,072,404 of record OV702293.1, on the reverse strand, counting down.
GTGGATAGGAAAGGTGCTGATAATCATGTTGCTGATAATCTATCTCGTTTGGAAAATATTTCTTTTGACCCTTTGCCTGTCAATGATAATTTTCTAAATGAGCAGTTAGCTGCAAGAAGGGTAAGTCCACATGAGAGTCCTTGGTATGCTTTACAGCTTTATTGTTTAACTTTATTGTTTCCAAGTATTTGCCTCCAACCTTTACAGCTCAGCAAAGAAGGAAATTCTTTTATGATCTAAGGCATTACTTTTGGGATGACCCACACTTATATAAAGAAGGAGTAGATGGCATTATGCGAAGATGTGTTCCAGAATTTGAACAACAAGAGATATTGAGAAAATGTCATGGCAGTGCTTATGGAGGACATCATGCTGGGGATAGGACTACACAAAAGGTTTTACAATCTGGATTTTATTGGCCTACCATTTTTAAAGATGCAGGGAAGTTTGTCTTATCATGTGATGAATGCCAACAAGTAGGTAACATCTCTAGACGCAATGAAATGCCTATGAATTATTCTCTTGTTATTGAACCTTTTGATTGTTGGGGATTTGACTTTATGGGTCCTTTCCCCCCTTCAAAAGGGTACACTCATATTCTTGTTGATGTAGACTATGTTACAAAGTGGGTAGAAGCCATACCCACAAATAGTGCTGATGGTAAGACGTAACATCCCAAGATTAGCACCTAGAATTATAGAGGACGCAGGTGTGTGCATTGCATTCATGCATCAGAAAATCCGGGGAATTTTTGCGCAAAACAAAAGAAGCTATAGAGGAATCGAGGTCTCTCTTGTTCTGATGGAAACATCAGGACAGGTGCGATGGATTTCGACATGACCTCTACTATACTTTTGTGTTGGAGGGGTAGACAATTCAAAATTTGAATATTTAATTAATAAATTTGAAAACAAAAAGGATTTGAAATAAAATAGTAAATGGAAATTGAATTGTATTAAGAAAGAAGAGATGAACTCTTATTTATAAATAAGATACAATAGTTACAGATATACAATTAGAAAAGATAATTGAAATTTAAATACAAAAGGAAAAAGAATTACAACAATAATAAGAATGGAATTCAAAATTGATTATTCAATTGATAAAATTGAATCTAAAAAGAATTTGAAATGAAATGATTATAATAAAAATATAAGGAATTCTTTATTAATACATATATCATACACTATTACATTATTGATTTACAACAGAAGAATAAAAGTAAATTAACATGAAATAAATAAATAGAAAAGGAAAATGGAAAAGGGGATTACATAAATGAAATAAATACAAGAATTCTTTATTATAAGAAGATATATATTACATTGTCTTTACAAAAGAATAAACACTACAGAAACAAAAACCTACACTATATTATTACAATGTTCTGGGATTAATCAAGAAGTAAAGGAATACAAGAAATTACTAAAAGGAAAACTACAATAAGAAAGTAATCACTACACTAATCTTCAAGGAGATTTCTTCGTCTTCCTGATCTTTTCTTTTTTATTGGATCTCTGCAAATGGGACAAGCAAACAAGAAAATCTAGTAGAAAAATAAAAGAACAAGGAAAGAATGTTGGGAAAATGAACTCTCAGGTTAGGAAGAGAAGTGCTACTGCCAATATCATCATAGAGTGATTAAAAAGGGGCCAAATGGTAGAATATGTTCTTATCACATTAATTGTGACTCAGTCCTACATCATTGGCATAAAGAGGGGCAAGTTTCACTAGAGTGGTAGAAGTAAAAAGGAGGAGTATCAAGATATTTGGTCTTGTACTCATCCAGAACAGTGCAAGCAGCACACACATACACATGCAAATTGGTGTGTTGTCAACACAGGAGGGTTGTGAGAGGGAGTATTAAACACAGCTGTTGCAGCAAGGACTCTTTCTGCTACACAAAGCCAGTACCACTTTGTCTTCATTCCCAATCTCAGTCCACAACCATATCTATTCACCTCAAGAACACACACAATAAACAGCACCATCACTTGTTAGAGTTCCAGCAGATCAAACCACAACTCACCAACACAATCCATCAAGAAACCATCCAAGATGGTCACCTAATGGATGGGGTTGAATTGGTGGAAAGCAAGAGCAGCAGCACCAGGAGGTGCAAGCCAAGATCAAGGGCAGCAGCACCAGGAGGTGTAGGACAGTACCAAAGTGGAAAAGATCAAGCATCCTGATATGAGTCTAGATGATCAAGAAGCAATAGAAATAAGCCAAGATCTCCAACAGGCCATAGATCATTCCCCAACAGTAGGTAAAAAATCATTAGAGTTGCCCACTAGATCATACAACATCTGTTCTTATATCTTGCATACAGATCTAAGGATACAAAGAAAATAATACACCTCAACCAATTCCATCTACCCTTCCACTAGATTTTTTATGTAGGAGGATTGGATGGAGAGATTCTCTCAAACTTGCATGGAAGTGCCGTGCAAGGTTCATCATAGAGATTTAAAGCCAATAGGAATATTTGTCCTTATCCAAAATATGCCTCAGCCTATGCATCATGGGCAGATCAGGGAAATCAAGCACATATCCATTTTATCATTATATCAAGTCAACTCTTAGTATCTGTTCTTATCATATTGTTTTAGAGCATGAGCTGGGAGAGGGACAGAGCTCTCAGACTGGGTAGTAATGCTACTCCAGTATCATCCTAGAGCTAAGATAAAGCCAAGTGAAAGAATCTGTATTTCAGCCACTAAACTAGCTTCAGACTTTTTGCATCATGAGCTAAGTTCCTTTTCTTTTGACACCAACATCAATTACATCACTGTAGATGTTCCCAGCAACAAGTCATGCTACATGGGCTACCATTGTGCACTCTCCAAGGTTGGAGGCACCACAGTAACAGCCCAGGACAGCAGAAGCCACCAGAATAATTCTTCTGTATTAGCTAGCTCTCAAGTTATTCAAACAAAACAAGTTTTATCATTTTCCTAGAAGATAATCCAGGAATCAAAAATGCATATTAGTTCTCTTTCCATATGAACAGAAACTCAAGTCTTTCTGAAGATACAAAGCAAGCATTACAATTTGATTATCTTTAAATAATCCAAACAAAATAGATCATTTTCCTAATAGATATTATTAGGAATCAATATATGTAGTCCTTCATGATCAGTTTCAACTGATAGGTTGTAGCTGGACTCAAATGTGGAAACCTACACCACATCTTCTCTATAACAATCCATAAGGCAAACATTTGCCTAGTTAGAAACAACAACAGCTCATCTAGCTAGGAGTCACCACCATGCATACTCTCAGGGAAGCTATCACAGTAGTATAAACCACAACACCAAATTGTGTCCCAAATAAGATACCACAATAATAAGCCATCTCAATCCAGCAATATTACTCAGCATAATCAACATATCAATAAGAGTCACACATGCTAGGCATGATTAAGTCATCCAGATTGAAACACCACACTTAACAACATTCTATCTGCAAGCAATATCACAGATACATAAACCTTATTACCAAAAATTCTACTATATATCAAATGTAGTTATCTTAGTATTAAGATATGAATACAAATGATCTCAAATTTTGACCATAAATAAATCAAGATCGCTTGCATAGTCTCATATGTTTGTTTCATCTACTAATCAGCATATAGCAATTCAAAAGAGATCAACTCCTTAACACACAAACCCTAAAACAGAGCATCAGTGCTACTTAGGATGATTTCATCATCACAGAAAGGAATTAAGTGAGGAAAAGAAAAGAAGATTCCCCACTTACCCGTGGTACTCGCTGGAGTTTGAAGAGGAAGCAGACCGGCGGGATGGTCGTAGTAGCAACGACTGCGGCACAGCGGCACATGCGACACCTGAGCCTGCACCGAGCTGCAACCAGCGACCTGCGCCAAGCTACACCAACCCAAGAACACACCCCATCTTCACCAACCTCAATACACCACCAGAACAACATCAAACTATCACTGGAGCTCGGCGAAACCAGGATACTGAAAACCTAGACGCACAGAAGATGGAAGGGGCGAGCTCGAGAGGGCCTTAGGAACAAATCCAATTGGAGAGCCAGGTCGTCCTGAGGGAGGCGAAGCCTCGACGACCACAACGGCCTAACTCACCGGAATCGGGCGGGCGACGGCGTCGGCGTCGACAGCAAATAGGAGGGGAAAGAAACGAGAATGAGAGATGTGAGAGAGAGTGGTGGGATGGCTGGGCCGGGGTGGGGTTTGACCCTGAGCCAGTTGGGCCAAGTTGGGTCCAAATGGGCCCATTGGTAAGCGCGGCCCAGTTCCAAAGGAAAAATAAGAAAATAAAATACTTATCAAATCACTAAATGACCAAACTCCTTGAACATAATTTATACCCTAGAAAATATAGAATAATCCCAAAAATACATATGATATATCAAAATGACCACAACAATAATATATACATAGAAAATTTATAATCTTACTTTGTAATATAAATAAAATGCAGATAAATATTAACACCATTACATCCTAAGTGAAATCTCATAAAATAAGGAAAAATCATAAAAATAAATAAAAATCATTTTTGGTGTATAAAAATAAATCCACTATTTTATAAAAATACTAACTCAACTTTTTTATAAATAAAATTTGAAGTAAATATTTAAATACATTTATTCCTTTATGGAATTTTATAAATATAAAAATAATACTTAAAATGAAATAAAAATCATTTTCAAAGTCTTGAATAAATCTATTACACTAGAAAAATATTAAATCTATTATTAGAAAATCTTTAATATTTTAAAAAAATAAATCCTTATCTAATACCTATTTTGTGAATTCTTTAAAAACAATTGTTAAGTAATAAATAATCACAATTCTTATAAAACCTTGAGCAATTAGTGTCTAAGTATTAACCCCAAACTCACAACTTAAATTAATACTCAAACTTAAGTATAATTTTTAACTTTAAGGTATTCTTTTATAAATCTTATTGGGTATCACTCATATATATATATATAATATGATGAATAATCATTATATCTTAACCATTATTAACATAACTTCAAAATTCTAACAAATTACTAAGATCATCTAATTATGCCTCCATTAAATAAATACATATTAGTTTCTTAATAAGCAAAACAAATTTAATCTAATCATTCACTTAAATATAAAGTGAATAATTCCACACCTTAATCATACCTATCATAAATCTAAAACTTGGGAATAATTAAAATATATAACATCTTAAGTTTACTTAACCTTTTAAAGTTAACTTTAGTCTCAAGGCTTATAAACATCATGTCTAATAAATCACTTATGTTTTTATAGTTAACTTTGGTTTATTTAACTTAAGACATAAAACATCTCAAGTCCAAACTAATAAATCAAACACCAAAAGACATTGATCATGTTCTATTAACAATGATGATTGTTTAAACCTTAGAAAAGAAATCTTTTCTTCAAATGTTATTCTTTTTGCCACTTCAAGCAACAACTCTAGGATAGTTATTTCAAACCTTAATAATCCAATACATAGACTTCCATCCTAATCACCAAATATCAACTAATCTAAATCTTAAATTACTATTGCACTCTACTTTTATATCTTGTATATCAAAACTTAAAATCCCTATAGATGCACTTCATATGAAGTAAAAATTTGAAGATAAACCAACTCTTAAAGGAATCACCTAAGTTCACTTCACTTATAGTATTGGGGATTCAGTTTGGGGTTTTTACAAAATGCATAGTATTACTTATGCACAACAGCATATTGCTTATTTAAACATTAGTCCTTATCGGACCAATGATGCAGATTTCAAATATTGGATCTTATGTCATCTCGAAGACCGTGAGTGCATAATCTTGCAATCACAAAAGTCAAGTTCACACTTGCTCATGTCCTTTGATTATTTTTTGTAAAGTATTTTGCAAATCCAGTGTTGTCATCACCTGCATTTGAAAAAGGTCAGAAAACACTATTTTCATAATAATATGATTATAGGTTATTTACCATGAGGTAGTAACCTTCTATGAAAGTTTCGGTGGTAAAGGAACATATTATCTAGGACTTAACAACCAATGTCGCCATTGATTCTTGTTCCGTATATCACGCATTAACCATGAGATTTGGAATGGGAAGGAGAAGTAAGATGTATCCTTTTCCTCTCATATGGAGGCAATACGACCTTAACGCGATGTTGTGATTCCTTGTGCGGATCCAACATATGGGTGGGCACCCTTACGCCCCACACTTTTGGTGTCTAGATTATCTATGAATGGTGTTTAGGGGTATAGTCCATTTAATATGGTGCTTGCCCGGGCATCACTAGGTCATAGAGTCTTCGGGAACTCATCAGGGTTTTAGGCTGCCCGAAAGGGGGCTTAATGGAGGTGAGCCAGCCCCGAAGGATCGCGCAGACATATGGGGTCGCGGAGAGGGCAGTGATTGGCTTGGATCTTAGTCTGGGCCTCATACCAAGGAAGTATGAACGGGTTGGCCGCTCGGATGTGCAACAAAGCTAAGATCTCCCATGGGTAAAGTAGCGCACCTCTGTAGAGTGTAAAAACTGTAACTTGTTACTCCCTGTTCCGGGAAGAAGCTGCGAACGCGGCGGGAAAGGAACTCCATGAAAGTTCTGGTAAACCCGTGAAGGCCGACGGACATAGCTTTTTGGAATAAAAGCAACCTTTGAAGAAATTTTTACAAAAACTTGCATTGCCTACGACTTACAGTATGTGGCTGTAGATATAGTGCATCAAACACTCCTTTTCTAGTGAACTTGCTGAGTATGCTCGTACTCAAAGTATCTTCTTAACCCTTACTAGGTTCTAAAGTTAGTACATGCAACGTCTACATCAAGTTATGCTCCAGGAATCATCATCAAAAGCTCGAGATCTTCAATGAAGTCAAGAAAGTCAACATATACATCAACTCAAGTGAAGACAAATTTTCTGACTAGATAGGAATATAATCTCTAGCCATAGAACCTATTTCTATAGTATATTTCAATAGCAGCAATGCCAGACCATTAGTTAAAATACTAGTCTTAATAGTATGATAGTTTTTGAGTTGTTTATTTCTGATTCTTCTTTGTAAGAATATTCTTTCTTTCTCTTTAACCTAGAGTGTTCTCTCGATCTTGTGTAAAGAGTTGAGTTTTAACCTAGAGTCATGTCTTGTACTTGTTGTGTTTCTGTTGTACCACTCTGAGGGATGTAATACTCGTGAATGGTGTTTCATTAGTGTTATGTCAACGACTATAGTGTACTACATCATGCAGTGGTATGCTGGGTCAGCATAAGACCTCTTTGAAAATGCTTAAGGATGTTATTTTTCCTAGGTTCGGTGTGCCTAGATATCTCATGACTGATGGAGGCTCTAATTTTATTCATGGGGGTTTTAGAAAAACTCTCGCTAAGTATGATGTAAACCACAGAATTGCTTCAGCTTATCACCCCCAAACTAGTGGGCAAGTAGAACTTTCCAATAGGGAAATTAAATCTATCTTGCAGAAGACTGTCAATAGATCTAGAAAAAATTGGGCTAAAAAGTTGAATGACGCTTTGTGGGCTTATAGAACTGCTTATCAAAATCATATGGGGATGTCTCCTTACAAAATGGTCTATGGGAAAGCTTGTCACTTGCCTTTAGAATTAGAACACAAAGCTTATTGGGTAGTGAAAGAGTTGAATAGGGATTTTAGCAGACTTGCTGGTGAGAAAAGACTGCTCGATTTAAGTAATCTAGATGAGTGGAGAGGTGAAGCTTACGAAAATGCTAGGCTCTTTAAGGAAAAAGTAAAAAGATGGCATGATAGGAGAATTCTCAAAAGGGAGTTCCATGTTGGTGAGAAAGTTCTTTTGTATAGGTCTCGTCTCAGATTTTTTTGTAGGGAAACTACTCTCAAGATGGGAAGGACCTTTTGTTATCAAGGAAGTGTACCGTTCAGGTGCCATCAAAATTTCTTCTCTGAAGGATGACACAACACATGTAGTTAATAGTCAAAGACTAAAACATTATATTTATGTAGATTCTTATAATGAAGATGTGGATGTTATTCAAATGGTGACTCCAGAAGAATTTATCAGAAGCCAAACACCACAAACTGCAGAGTTCGTCCTTGAATAGGTAAAGCGATAAAATCAGAAGGTTCGTGAAAATCCAATCTTTTTATATTTTTGATGTTTTTAATACATAAGGAAGACTACGAGACGGAACAGAGGAGGAACCGGAGGCCGGGGTGGCCAAACCCACCCCAGGCGCGGGCCCACCTTGCCCCACGCCTCGAGGGGGTGTGCCATCCCCGAGATCTGACTCTGCCTTGTTTCCGTATTAGAACCTTCCTTATGCCTTACTTCTAATATATACCCCCCCCGGGTTCCCCGAGGTTCTTGCACCGTATTTTCATTTCGATCTGTTTTTGTCAGGAAAATTATCAGATTTGGAGGATCAATGTCTTCCTCTGGATAACCCACGGAGGATTCCTCTGCGGCCGTCCTCAACCCATACATGTATGAGTTGAGGATTCATCCCAAAGAGTTGATCCTCAAAGAAGGGAAGGTATAGATGAAAGAAGTTCAAGGCCCTAAAGGAGAGGGCAGTCTGGAAGACAGGATGGAAGCATTGGAACAGGAAGTTTTTAGGTACAAGAAAATGGCAGAACGCGAAGTGGATGTTATTCACAAGATAAGTTCAGAACTCATCACCAAGCATGAGGGAGAAGTTGCTGAGCTCCAAGAAGAGATCTTCTCACTCCGTCAGACCGCCAATCAATTGCAAGCACAGCTCTATGACATACAAAATCAAAACTGTGAGTATGATGCTAGATTTGATTGCATAAGCTCTGCTGCTAGTTTCAGGATTGCAGAGACAAGGACATCATTTTTGGATGGGGAACATTTGCCTTGGAAGTTTTATGATGACAAGAGAATACCACCACCACCAAAGGAGTAATTCGTCATCAGGTTTGGCATCCCCTTGGCTTGTTCCAAGCTTGGGGGAGTGTCGCGTTATCACCACCATTATCTTTTATCTTTTACCTTTTTAGTGGATTCATATCTGTGATAGAGAGGTTATCTTATAGTTTGGTTTGCATGTGGAAGTATCTCTCCTTTAGTTGATTATCTATGTATCCCTTGGCGTGAGTGCTTTTATTGGAATATTAATGAGAAGTCTCATCTTTTACTTTTTGCACTTCTTATTTTAGTTTGCAATCTCTATTATATGATGGATCTTGTTTATCAGTATTGGCACCACTTTGGGAGCATCAAGTGGATCTAAATTGGTTTTGGCAAACCAAGTTCTAGTTAGTAGCAATGCTTTTTAAGGCTTGAAAGAAAAGGATAAAAAGCTTGCAGGTATTTTGTATCATTTGTTTTCTTTCTTGTTCGCTCATAAGCTTAGTATTTTTATTTAAGATCTTTTGTGTCTTCAAGGAAGATTGCATGTTTGGCTCTATTACTTGTATGTTTGCTTGTTTCTTTCAACTCTCTTGCTTGCTTTCCATCCTTGCTAGCCAAAAACCTGTTTCGAGAAGGCATACTTCTCATGTTTCCAATCCCTTTGAACCAAAACTTTTCCAACTTGTGTCCACCATATCTACCTAGTATCTATTGCTATTTCAAGCAAATTCTCAAGCTTTATCTATCTTTCGAATTAAAAAGTATTTTGTTATGTGAAAACTAGTTAGTAAATCTCTCACAAACTTGATGGCACACTTCATTTCTTGCCCCTAATAGACTTGAACCATTGTGCCATCGAAGTTGTATATGCTTGCATCTATACGTTGGAATTAGCAGAACCGTGCTGTCACGGGGAACGTTTTCAATATTGCACTTGTACTCTGTACACAGTTGATATCGTGCTCTTTTGTCTATGGATGTTAACGGTGTCAAATAAAGAGGGAACTTGTAAGTCCATGGAGTTTGTATCCTGTGTTAGAGAAACGCCTGAGCCGCTAGCCTAAGCCATGCCTAACCATGGTGGAAACTTGCAGCATCACCATAGTGAGCTATCTATGAAGCACCCTCAATAAAAAGCTATGCACATAGTAAATAAAAAGATTGTTGAGATGCTCATTGTTTGCTTGCCTTGTCATTTTGGTTATGGGAAAGCTCCTGTACCATGTGCAAGGGGTACCCCGTTGTCAGTTCTCAATGATATGCAAATACTTACAATGACAATAACTTACATGTGACCAAAGTTGAGTAGCATGAGGAGTGACCCTCATATTCAAGGGACATGAGATTGCCAACTTATATTTCGTCAAGCATATACTCCATCTTTGTGCACTTTAACCTTAATCATCTCAAGATGCCTATGATAGGGGAAATGAGGGCTCAAAGCTAGTAAGTACCATAATCTTTTGAAAGCTCTTTATGACTTGTAATCCCTGCTTCCCTCTATAAAGGGACCTTTCTCCCACTTCCAAGTTGAGTCGGTAAACCTACTTCCTCTCTATCTCCAGCAAGCATTTGAGTTGTTGTGTTTCAAGCATTCATATGGTGATTTATTCAATCATGTTATTTATCTTCCTTTTTTGCACAAAACTCTTATCTATTGAGTATTACTTTGAAAGCCTTCACTTGTGAAAAACCTTTTTGAACAAAGAGTGCTCCTATTTTGAAACTTCTACAAAAAGCTTTTGTGAAATTGTTTACCAGGTGTTCTCTGACCAAGAACAAGTTTGCCAATTCCAATTATGATTTATCTTTATGCATCTCTATTGTGACTGTTGTACTTGGTTGCAAGCTAAGTTATATAATGGTGAGTTGCTTTCTTCTATGAGTTGTGCAATGGTAAGTGGTGATGCTTCTTGTTCGTATTCTTTTATCGACACTTCACTCCATAAACCTGTGGACATGTTTACTGAGCTCAGTTTTCGCTTGGGGACAAGTGAAGTATAAGCTTGGGGGAGTTGATACGCCCAATTTGCATCACCTTTCTATATCATAATTTACCTCTTTTCATTGATATTTGTCTTATTATGAGGTATTACATATGGCTTTTCATCTGTTTAAGCATGTTGGATGATTCTTGGAGGATGGACTGCCGGAGTCTGGATTCTGATGGAAAAGAAGGCGTTTCGGTGCAATTTCGTGAAGATCAGAAAAATACTAGAAAAATATGGAAACATATTATTTTACCAGAAGACGAAGGAAGCCAGAAGGAGGGGAGAAGAGGGGTCGTAGGGGGCCCACACCCTCCCTAGGCGCGGCCCCACATGACCCCGCGCCTAGGGAAGGTGTGGCCCACCTGCCCGACCTCCGACTCTGCCCCTTTGCCTATATCTTCCCTACGGAACTCTAAGCCTAGGGGAGTGACCATAGATAGATTTCCGCCGCCTCTAGGAGGCGGAAAACACCGAGAGAGAAAGATCTCTTCGGCAGACAGATTTCTGCCGGGGGAATTCCTTCCCGAAGAGGGGAGACCGTCGACATCAACACCATCATCAAGCTAGGCTTCATTGGGATCATCATCATCATCCACACCATCATCTCCACCAGCACCATCATCACCACTCCGTCCTGCTGTAACAATCGTGTTGGATATTGCTTTAGTTCTTAGGGGAAACTTTCCTGGTGTTGATTACTATTGTAGTTGATGCTTGTGAGTGGAACCATGGGAGAAGTCATGTTGTTAGTAGTGAATTTGTGTTGAGTTATTATTCAATGGTTTAGTATTTAAGTTGTGGTGGTATTCTTCTAGTGGTGTCATGTGAACGTCGACTACATGATACTTCACCATTTATGGGCCTAGGGGAATGCATTGTGTATTTGGCTACTAATTGTGGGGTTGCCGGAGTGACAGAAACCTGAATCCCCGTTAGGACACCTTTGCACAAGGGAGTGTAGGATCTCAGAGTTTAAGGCTATGGTTAGATTTATATCTTAATTACTTTCCTGTAGTTATGGATATTTGCAAGGGGTTTAATCACATGTATGTATTAGTCCAAATAAGGTCGGTACATTAGCACAGGTTCACCCACACAACACTTACAACACCAGAGAATAGTACTCAGCTATTTGAAGCGAAAGCACTTGACAGAATTCACATGTGTCCTCGAGAACGTTTGATCCTTATAAGTATTTCCATCGGCTTGTCCTTTGCTAAGAAAGGATTGGGCCACTTGCTCCGTTTGTTCGTTATCTTTGTTACTTGCTATTTATTTTGTTGCCTTATCAGAAAACCACTAAAAATCCGTTTGCTAAGTATTCACAGGAATTTCCTGCTTCATACCACTGTTCAGCACCTTCTGCCTCTCGTTGGGATCGACACTCCTATTTATCGAAAGTACTATGATACACCCCCTATACTTGTGGGTCATCAAAGGCGTTGTTATTGGAGTGGAGGACTACTGGTGTTGTTCTGATGGTGTCAGTGTTGTTGCTTTGATGATTAGTTCTCTATAGCGGGACTTTTCTTTTTTGTAATTTTTTCTGTGTTATGTGCATCCGTAGGGCTGCTAGGGCATGTGATGTTGCAGAGGCTGAGTGTAATTGGTATCCATGTGATATTAATATGTACTCTTTTCCGAAAAAATGTCTTTATCTGATATACTCTGTCCGTCTTAAAAATGATATCATAAATTTATCTAAATTTAAATAAATCTAGACAAATTTTAATGTATAGATATATCTAAATTTTAACAAAGCTATGAGGAATTAGTGTACTTCCTCGAGTCTTAAATATAGACGTAGTAGTATCTCCGAGCCTACTGCGAGTTAGTTGATTTTATAAATCCAGATATCAATAAATATCTAAAAGTATTCTCTCTATGTTATACTAAGTAGTATTGTCTCAATTGACTGATAATTAACTATTTATTATTGGACTTACTTTCCCACATTGTTGCATTTTTTGTTCATCTAGTGCAAGATAATAATGAATAATTTCACTCTCAAAGTTCAAAATATTTGGAACCTTGCATGAATCTCAATATTAGGTTGATGGTCCACATGGTCAAATAATAAAATTTTCAAACTACTACTACCTCCATTTCATAATATAAATCTTTTTAGCAAGCCGTTTTAGCTCTCTAAAAGGGCTTACCATGTGAAACGGAGGGAGTAAGAATTAGCAAATGAGTTAACTTATTAAAATGGTTTTGCTAATGATTGGCTGCCTTAGATTTTTTCTTTTTGATTTTTGACCTGTCAACTCCTAGAATGGTCATTGTTTTGAGGATGAGAACATGTGCAGGATTAACATTTAAAATTTTACAAAAATTCAGTGGCGATGATTGTTGCTCTGATTCTTTGGGACCTTAGCAAGCCGACTTATCATCTATCTACTTCAACAACCTCTATTACGGCAAGGATGGCGGCATGTCTTCGACTTATGCTAGTGTTATAATTGTCGCTAGGTGGTCCATTGACACTCTTTATACTGCCGTTGATGAATATTAATTACGTGGTGAAATTTCACAAAAAGTGTGAGTTACTATAATATTGATGAGAGTGTGATATGACGGAACATTTTCTACTGCTGCATAAATTTACTAAACTGAAGATCTCTTCAGGTATGGTACAGCCCCATTTCCGCGGCACCATTCTGGCAACAGCAAAGATTCGACGTCTTGGAATTCCCCCGATCTGGCACGAATAATTCGTCCAGGTGGTACGTACTGCAAGGCCGGCGCTGGCAAGGAGAGAAACTACCCTGGCTACCGCGCAGGCATTTTCTATGGGCCACCGGCGGTATACTGCACTGTACGGGAACAGGAAATGAACAGGACTGAGGAGGGTGGCGACCGAGTGACGACAACTACACCCAAGAGTCGACGCTAGGGCGTGTTCGGTTCTAGAACGAGAGGGAATGGAATGGAGGGAGTTCATTTCCCGCTAAAAATCATCGTCACACATAAAAATCTCCGCTTACTCGGTAATTAATCATTTTATCTGGGTTAGTTCACGAATTAGCGAGTTGTTTCGCGCGATCCGGCCGATTTAGTCGGACGACCTCGTTCTGCATATTAGAGGAATATCCCGTTCTGAGAAACTACCTAGTTTCGTTCCTTTCTTCCAACCGAACACACGAACGGACGCTAGGCGCGGAACAGACCGGTTCCGTCCCACCGAATTCCAGAACCAAACACAACACTACAGGAGAAGCTGAATACGCCGACGGCCGGGTCCCGTCGACGTAGGCCCTAAATGCCGTCGGCGTAGGCTGGCCCGACGGCTGCCGTCGGCGTACAGCCCCGTAGACGTAGCCTCTTCTCCCGTCGGCGTAGAAAAGCCGTCGGCGTATATAGACCATATGGGGCCCACCTAGATGACTAACGGTCGTTTGGCTACGCCGACGGCTTTACCGTCGGCCTAGATTTTTTCAATTTTCTTTTTCAATTTTTTTTAACATTTTTGTATTGTTTAACTTGTTAATCTCACATGGACTTTTTTTATTCTAAGTATACTTAGTCTCAAGTCAAATTGCACAATTAGTCAAACTTCCCAACCGGTCACCCATCCTAATACTACTCCAGCCCTAGCACGCTTAACTTCTTCGTTCCTTCCACATGAGCTTCCGACAAAGAAACTAAAACTTGTTGTGAATATTATCATATCAAACCTATTAACCATTACACTATAATTGTTAGACATATTTGTTTTTTTACATTCCATACAATTTTTTGAGTAAACAACAATAAATAAGTAATAATAATCTTGAATTCAAATAAAAATAAAATAAATTTTATTTATTTTGCTTTTTTTATTTAAATTTGAATAATTCATATCTACAAATCCGTAAATCACAATTCAAGAATTAATATATTCAAATCGATCAGAAAAATGAGAGGAATCCAAATATGACATCCCTATCATCTATTTAATTATATATCATAAATTTTAAATAGTAGACCAACTGAAACTATGTCAAGATTCATGAAACACCCCGTTTTTGGCACTCGAAAAATAAAAAATGGCTTTTTGGTGCGACGAAAAGGAAAACTTCCTCCTGTAACATTGTTCGTCATCCCATGATACACATGTGTGCACAATATAGACACATTATCGCAAACTATACCGCGATTATAGCAATAAAAATTGGTCATTTGACCTGAAATCCGGAAAACCTCGATTGAGATAGGCCATTTTGTGAAGGTTTTTTTAAGACTCAATGAATATACCAAGTCTGGTATTTTTCCATGGAACTATGTCATATAATATGACACCACGCGAAGGTTTTGCATTGTTTCGATCGTTTTTTAATTTTTTATGCCCATTTCAAACTATCGTCAAACTTCCTAAATCGAGGGGCATGATGATTCTTAGCTCGGGGACGAGTCTCACTAAACTTGTATTAGATCTCTGATGAAATAGCATATTGTGAACCTAAAAATGATTTTTACAAAAAATCATGAGCAATATATCATGTACCTGTAGTTCAAATCTAACTCATTTCCTACCGATTCAGCAGGAATTTGTCTTTTTCACGAGAGGTGAACGGAAAGGTTTGAGATTCCTAGGTTGGTAAATTGTCCATTCAATATGGTCTAGTATTTTTGAAAAATGTGGTATTATCATTTTGAAAGTTTCATTTGGTGGTTGCTTCACAAAACACCCTGTTTTTTGCACTCGGAAAATGAAAAATGGCTTTTCGGTGCAACGAAAAGGAAAACTTACTCCTGCAACATTGTTCACCATCCCATGATAAACATGTGTGCACAATATGGACACATTATCGCAAACTATTCCGCGATTATAGCAATAACATTGGTCATTTGACCTGAAATCCAGAAAACCTCGATTGAGATAGGCCATTTTGTGAAGGTTTTTTTAAGAATCAATGAATATACCAAGTATGGTATTTTTCCATGGAACTATGTCATATAATATGACACCAAGCGAAGGTTTTGCATTGTTTCGATCGTTTTTTAATTTTTTATGCCCATTTCAAACTATCGTCAAACTTCCTAAATCGAGGGGCATGATGATTCTTAGACTAAACTTGTCTCACTAAACTTGCATTAGATCTCTGATGAAATAGCATATTGTGAACCTAAAAATGATTTTTACAAAAAATCATGAGCAATATATCATGTATCTGTAGTTCAAATCTAACTCATTTCCTACCGATTCAGCAGGAATTTGTCTTTTTCACGAGAGGTGAACAGAAAGGTTTGAGATTCCTAGGTTGGGAAATTGTCCATTCAATATGGTCTAGTATTTTTGAAAAATGTGGTATTATCATTTTGAAACTTTCTTTTGGTGGTTGCTTCATAAAACACCCCGTTTTTTGCACTTGGAAAATGAAAAATATGTTATACGAAAGTATTTGTATTTTTTATGTATTTTTTGAATAAAAATATATAATATTTGAGTTTATATAGATATATCTTATTTTTCTGCAAATTTTGATATATTATATGTATTTTTATGAATTTAAATGATTTAGTTATGATTTTTCTAAGATTAATGTGGCAAAAAAAGAAAAATAGCCGTCGGCGTAGACTTGACGCCGTTGCTCTGCCGTTAGCCCAATGGGCTACTCCGACGGCGGCCGTCGGCCTATTTATTCTACGCCGACGGCAAAACTGGGCCGACGGCCCGTCAAGCTACGCCGACGACACCGACATTTTGCCGTCGGCGTATAAAAAAACCGTCGGCCTATTTAGTTATTCCCGTAGTGAACCTAGGACGGACGTTTGGTGTAGGGTCAGGAATTCTAGGTCCAAACTCCAAAGAGTGTAGACAAGAAAGGCTCCTGGATGGCCTCGGCGACAACCTCGCCTTGGTCACATGGGACGCGGCCCCGCCGTCGCCCGGGGCCGTGCGCATGGGAGCTCGCCGTGCCACCACGCGTCGGGGCGCTGCCGCCTCCCACCCAGGGCCTATCCCCTCTATCGAAATCTCCTGTTCACGCACGCACCACCAGAGGCTCAGGCAGGCAGGCAGGGAAACAAAGTCAGGGAAGGACCAGCTGCCGCTCAGCGCTATCCAAGCAACAGGCCTGCCTTTCGATCGAAAGCGACAGCGCTATGCGTGGCACTGGCACTGCCGTCGTCGCACGGCCGGAGCGCGCGCGGCCGCACAGGACAGGACATGCCGCCTCCGCCCCCAGCGTACGTACGCCAGGGGCCGCACAGGACATTGCACCTGGCCTGGACGTACGTAGGCCGCATGGATCGCACAAGGCAGCGGGTGGGCACGTCTGCCCGATTGGATGAGTGGCCGGCCAGGGCCAGTGGTGGCAGCGGCACGTACGCGCCAGCCCAGTGCACCGAATGCCATGCATTGCCGTTGTAGGCCGTAGCTCGCGTGGCTGCGTAGGCTAGCCGGGGGTCCGGTACCCAAACCCAAGTTGTGGTGTTGCTGTGGATGCCTTTCTACCGCTCGATCGGTCATTCCATCGCCGCCCTAGATAGCTAGGCTCATCTGATGGGTGTCCACAGGAGATTGGACGGGCACGCTAGCTAGCTGTAGATCAACACCACTCACACACATGTATTGCCTAATTTGCTGCCGTGATCGCCTGGCCTTTCCTTTCCCCGGAAAGAACAAGCTGCTGCGTGCCTGCCTCTCTGTACGTATGATCAGGCGCAGATCGCTATTATATATAGTAGAATTCAAGAGAGCCCGCGCGTGCCGCCGGCAAGAGAGGGTACTGCATGTCGACTGCCTGTAGGTTACATACAGGTTAAGTAGGTCACGCTGTCACGTGAAGCTAGGGACGCGTGTGGTGTGGTGTGGCGATACCATGGGCAGTGCGAAGCTAGTTTCTCTGGCTGGCGAATAGGAATCCTAGCTATGGTTTCACTCTGTCGATCAGTTGTCCTGCTGGTGCATCTGTTCGACCGTCCAGCGTACTACCGCGGTAGGATGCATGCACTTGATTGCCTTGACTTGGTCGTCGGTGAGGCCGGGCGGGCTGTCGACCAGGTAGGCAGGTACGATCGAGAGAGGGACCGGACCGTGAGTTAGGGCATGTTCACCGGTCTATCCATATGGTCGTCCCAAATAATTCGTTTGTGTTTGTTTGGGTCGGACCGCGGTCAGTATAGCTAGGAAGTTTGGCCTGTTCGGTCAGCGTCCAGCAGTGCGATCCATTTGTCCGCGTTGCGCGAGACAACTTTTTTTTCATATTCAAACACAAACAACTCGCGTGAAAAACTAGCAAAGTTAATACTTAATTTATATTCAAAATATAAAAAAATAAGTTAAACTAATTCTAGCCCTAGCTACCGATCTTCGCGCGCCGGCGCCGCCTCGTCCATCTACGGGTCGACGTCGATCTACTCCGGCGGCGTCCAGAGGTTGGACGGCGACAGGGCCGGAGCGGGAGCGGGAGCAGGCGCAGGCGGGTTGATCGCTCGCACAGGTCACGGATCTCACTGCTGGAGGTGCGCCAGCTCCATGCCCACCTACGGCGCGATCGGAGGCGCCCAAACCGGCAGCGATGGTGGTGGAGGCAGCTAGGCGTTCGTCTTAGCCACCATGCGGGTGAGCACGAGGGTCTCCTCGTAGCCGCGCCACATGGCCTCCTCCTCCTGTGCGCTGGCCGCGATGGCTTGCTCGGTGAAGGCGTCCTCGTCGTAGCCCCGCGTCAATACCTCGCGGTACTCCGAGGGTAGGTTGGCAGCGACGTCGTCCACCGCCTCCTGCTTGACGATGATGTCATCGTCGCTGCCCTCGTCGTTGTTGTCCTCGCTTCCGAGCTCGGCGTCGGAGTGGTTTTCGGTGCCCTCCTCGCCCGAGTCTATGTAGGGGATGGGGTAGACCTCCCCCGGCTGCGGGTCACGGCGGATGGTGGTGGCGTGGCGCACCTTGTGCTCCCAGGCGAGCCACTCCTTCCAGTAGGCCACACTCTGGTAGGCAGGGTCGTAGTGTTCGACCGGCAGGAGGCCCCTGATCCGGCGGCGGATCTCCTCCTCCAGCCCTTTGCCCTCCTTAGGCACGACGGCACTGGGACACGGTCCCGGTTGAGGTGCCAGCCGGTGGGGAGTGACACGTCGTTGAGTTGGATGCCTCGTCCCTTCCTCCAGCGATGCTCGCACTCCGTGATGCGGAAGTACTGGCGGTCGTGGAGTTCTCCCTCCGGCCGCAGTGGCAGGCGAGCCTCTGTGCGGCAGCCCCAGAAATCCTCCGGCCGCGGCGGAGGAGGCACAGACGTGCCGCGGAGGAAGGCCGACATCCGGCTGGAATGCTGGTTGCTAGAGCCAGACGCCTCGTCGTCATTCTTGCCCCTCCCCTTCTTCATCCACGATGGCGTTTTCATCGTTCGCGGTGGTGGTGGCGGCGGCTAGGGTTTGTGATGGCAAGAGGTGAGGAGTGCGGCACCGATGGGCGCATGGTTAAATAGCCCCTTCGCCCGCGAACAGGCGCAGCTTCCAGCTCCTTCGACATCAATGCTGGCGCGAAAACACAGGCGGCGCCAGTGGGTCAGCGTGTCGTCGCGTTGCCATTGATGGTGTAGGCTATCGCCGGTTAGCCTTCCGCGCAGCGCCTCTGAATCGCTGCCGCGGTTGCGTCTGAATCGTTGCTGCTGACCGTGTCCGAAACCAATGCCGCGTGTGGCTGACGGGTGGGCCAGTGGCACGCGCGGGCACGACGTCCGCGCTGTCTGTGCGTGTCCGGCCAGCGCACTTGAGCCCAGATTAGATGCACGGATGGGTCAGGCCGTTCGCCGGACGGGTCGCCCCATTGTGGCGCCACACACGCACCGCGTGTTCACGGGGATAGTTTCGGACACACGCAGACCGTTTGGGTCGCCCCGGTAAAGAAGGCCGGATTGCAAAAAAGGCATCTCAATCTAGAGCCTCCGCAGACCGTACGTGTGTCCTCCCGTGTCAACCATGGGCCTGCAAAGACCCACCATCTGCTTCACCGCTACATAGCTATCAATGCCGACCGCTTGACCGATGTGCCGACATCAATGCAATGTTTAAAATAGTCGACTATTTTATTTAGCGGCAACAAATTTAGCAGCTATATAAGACTATAGCAGGCTATTTCATTTTAGCCGTTTTTCAAAAAAAAGAAATTTGTGTCATATCTTTATCAAACAGCGAAAAAACTATGACATAAACATGATTCGAGCTACAACTCATTAAACTATTTAAAGCAAATAAGTATTTAACCATTCAACTCACAACATTTTATTGAATCAGATTGACCAGAGATTTAAAAAAGAAAAAAAAGAAAAAAAAAAGAACAATCCATAAAGCATGACCTTTAGCGGCTAAATTGAAGGCCAATTTATGGCTAAAACGGGCTATAGCTGGCAATTAGCGGCTACTTCTCCAATTAGCCTATGGACGTCATAGCCGTAGCGGGATGCCTCTCGAAAGGCTATAGCGTGGCTCACGTTATAGCCAGGCTATAGCCAGCTATTTAAAATTTTGCATCAATGTCATAGTTAGTTGACGCTAGCGCCGCGACGGGTAAAGAAGGAGAAGGAGCCCATGCAGCCACCAGAGCTAGACCAGGAGGAGGTATACATGATCACCCTCGAGATTTCCAAACTCGAGGAGATGAGCCACTCGGACGGGTTCAGCATGGCCCTGCATGACTTGGCGCTGCTGATGATTCCACCGCGCCAAGTGATCCCGACGGCATGGCCTTCTCCCCCTGGTGGAAAACAGGCCTCTAACACCGGTTCGTAACACCCTCTAACAGCGGTTATAGAACCGCTGTTGAGGGTTCGGTGTTAGATCCCCCCAACTCTTTAACATCGGTTCTTATATGAATCGCTGTTAAAGGGTGGCGCACGTGAGGGATCCACCGAACCGGTGTTAAAGGTTCTCTGCCGCCGCAGGAAAACGGCCTAAATCTCTGCCGCGGCAGAGTTCTGCCGCCGCCCCCGTTTTGGGCGGATTTTTGTGGCGCGACGGGGACAGGGGAGGGGAATCGATTGAGAGAGGTATACACATACATCGTCGGTACATACGTACATCAATAATTAAGCAACTATTATTATACACAAACATCGTCATTGTGATATTCTCCGTACACGTTCAAGCATCAAGTACAAGATAAACACTTTCAAGCATATATACAATATAATATCTCCATACACGTTTATTTTGGATATTTAAAGAGTTCTCCGCCAGGCGTGACGACCTCATCAAGTATGAACCCCGCCAATTCCTCTTGAATGGCTCGTATGCTGTCAAATGGTAGGAGTTTGTCCCGCATCCGTTCGATCTAAACATAATGAAGAATGGGGTCAATATATATATATATATATAAGAATAAAACTCACCACAACTGATGGTAATAAAATAATGTTGTATACTTCGTTTACATACTCTAAGTTGTTCTAGTGCGGCTTGGCCCGTCGCACATATCGTGTTGCGAATGAACTTGCAAACGTAGTATCCACATAAGTTATTGCCGGCTCCCTGCTGCGCGCACTTTACGAGAATAGAGAGTTCAATCAAAATAATAATCAATAAAGCATGATATAATGGAATTGGAAGCAGAATCAAAGAGATACGCAGAACTAGCTGGCTAGTATTACTTATATTTTGATCTATAAATTTTAGTTTTTCTAACCATTCACTCACGGCTCTGCCTGTGAACCTTTTCCAAACCCTGTCCGGCAAAGAAAATGGATAAAGGAGTAATTAATTACTTGTTGTCACGAAAGTTGCAGATCTAGTGCGATAATATGATTGAAATTACCACTGGAGCATCTCTTTAAAGTCTGCCCATAGCTCTTGGTCTTTTTGTAACCAGTCCATGACAAGTACTTTTCCTGCGTCAACTTGAATGACTAGCAGAATAAAGTGAAATCTGCGCACGCATAACTTATCATCAGTTACACTTAACATCGAGTAAGCCAAAACAGAATGTGTACCAAGAGAGGGTAACACTCACGAGAAGTTGTAAGGCAATAATATTTTCTTTTTGGTTTGTTGTCTAAGTAAAGACCTTAGGAAGAAATATTCTGTTTGCCTGGGTTTGTGTTTTACCACTTGTTCATGAACTCTCTTTGGGTCAATAAACCCAATGTCAAAAGGACCTCCTTTCATGCATTCCATAACCTTTTTCCTGCATAATAGTATATACATATATGGTTAGCATATATATACATGCAATTAATGAATTGAATGAGCTGAGATAGAAATTACAGAAATAGTACTTACACACAATAAAGGCTGATGGCAGCATTGTCGAGTTTCTTCTGTGCCTCCTGTGCCTCGTGCTAGTCAAGGGTGTTCTTTTTTACCGATGGCGCGTGTAAGCTGGTCATTCTCTCTGTCGGGATGGAAGGTCCTGGCGGCTGTTTCCTCGAATGCCGTGATGAGTTTATTGACGGGTTTGGCAAGAATTGTTGGGAAGATACACAATCCCGTTTCTGGGTCCAACTTTGCTCCGATTTCATAGAACCAAGTCTTTACACGTAGCTCCCACCCATCTGTCTGGGTGTGATCCCTCTATCGCGTTGGGCCTTCTCAGCTTTCTCCCGCTTAGGCCTCTGAGATATATATCCACCTGACCCCGTCCTCTGGTGATATTCCTTCTTCTGGGCATTTGGCGTATTGGTTTCTGACCTCTTTGTAGCTATAGCACCTTCCTTGTAAGTCACAAAATCAGGCCAGTGAGGTCTTATCTTCGCATAATATGCATCTTTGAAATCTGGAGTCTACCCAGCTTTGACAAAAAATTTCAATTTTGTCTTCCAGTTGCGGAAAGCGTCAGCCATCTTATTTAGCGTCCACTCTTTGACCTTTTCCTTTATAACCGGTTTATTTTCATCCTCCTCTAGCGGTAGGTTGAAATTTAACAAAAGCGAAATCCAAAGCGTTTCTTTGGATCTTTCATCGACAAAGGTACCGTCGCCCTTCTTTGGCTTATTCCAATATTCAATTGTGATTGGGATTTGGTCCCTAACAAGAACTCTAGCCTGGCGTATAAATTTTTCTGTGGCCTTCTTGGGCTCCATCGGCCTGCCATCAACACGGACTGCTTCGATCGTGAACTTTGCACAGTCTTTCAACCGATGGCTCGCACCTCGCTTGCTCTTTTTCGTAGAAGAAGATTGTTGCTAGGTGATCGATTCAGAGGGTTAAAAGAAGAAAGAAGCGTTAATTAATACATATACATATATAAAAATCAATCGGTGCAAGTCAGCAGAGGCTTAATCCATGCATATACCTCGTCGGACTTTATAATCACTAAAGTGCGTTCACCAGAGTCATCATCTTCTCCATGACTACTTGAGTTGTCATCATGATCCTCCAAGTTCAAATATTGTGAGGTGTCCTCGTGGATCATGTTCTCCATTATTTCTTCCTCTTCAAGGTTTCTACTGAGTGGATCCATAGTTTAAAAAACAATAATGCAGATACAATAATATTATGACATGGATATAGCTAATACATCTCGAATAATCCGGATACAATATTATTATGACATCATATAGCTAGTACATCTCGAATAATAATCCTGATCCAATTAATATCCATATCCATAATACTTAATTATTAATATCACAAAATTTCCTAAAAAATCCTAACTCATATATATTGCTAAACAAAAATCCTAAAACAAAATTGCTAAACAAAAATCCTAAACAAAGAATTGCTAAACAAATCCTAAATAAAATTGCTAACACAAAATTGCTAAACAAAAATCCTAAAACAAAATTGCTAAACAAAGAACCTAAAACAAAATTGCTAACCAAAAATCCTAAACAAAGAATTACTAAACAAAGAATTGCTAAACAAATCCTAAACAAAGAATTGCTAAACAAATCCTAAACGACGGCGAGGCGGCGCAGACGACGAGGAGGCGCGACTCACCTAGGGCACGGCGGCCGACGCCCGCGAGGCGCCGCGATACGGACAGCGAGGCGGTCGGGCGCGATGGCGGATGGCGAGGCGGCGCGGTGTGGACGGCGAGGCGGGGTGGACGTCGAGACGCGCGGTGGCGGTGGCGAATAGCGTTGGCGGCGACAGCGGCGGACGGCGACGACGCGGTCGAGCAGCCTGCCGGCGTCGTTTGTTGTTCTCCAGCCACGAACCGGTGTTAAAGGGGGGGGTGTGGGGATTTTGTTTCGCGCGCACCCACCCTCCCTTTAACACCGATTTGTGGCTAAAACCGGTGTTAAAGGGAGGCATTTATCTCGTACATTAAAGGGGGCATTTTTAATTCCCAAAAATAGGATAGAATTTAGAAAGCTCATATCTTTTTTATTTCAACTCATAAAAATATGAATAATATAAATTTTCAGAAAAATAAGGTCTATATATTCATATAAAAACATTTTATAGTTACTCTAGATGAAAATTTTCAAAACGATTAAAACACTTACATATGAATTTTGATTATTCAATTAAGACAAAAATAAAATAGTCAAACCCTAAATCTTTGAACTCAAGAAATATTAAGCATCTGAAAAGGAATCTAATCCTATTTTTAGAAAATGAAAAATAATTAGATCAAATCATATTTTATTTTGTATTAACATTTTTTAATTGTTTGGATATTTAAATTTAGCATCTTTTGTATACTTTGGAATCTGACAAAACTTTCAACATGAAAATTGTTTGCATTTGAATAATTAATACTAATTTTTTTTTTGTTTTTTAAAAATAAATTTCTAACTATTCAAACTAGTAAGAAATGGGAAAGGGCTGGCAAAATGCGCGGGGGGAAAGGGCGGGAAATAATGGGCGGGAAGAAAATTTTATTACGATAGAACTGGAATTAAAGTACATAACACAACTAACAGTAAGTTAGATAAAGCACGACTGAAAATTAAGATACATAGACGAACTGAAAATTAAGATACATGGCCAGATTAAGTCACAATCGGCCGAACTTGTTTTGGAATGTTGGAGTGATTCAGTCATGCTCCTGCCTACACCTATAATACTCGCCACTGTAGTCGTCATACTCGCCGCAGCCGTCATCGTTGCCGTCGTCGGGTTCGCCGTAGTTGAACCTTGAAGGCTGAGTACGCGTGGGCTGGACTTGAGGATAGCGCAGGCAAGGGTTAGAGTCGGCGGCCGTGTCGTAGGCCATGACGCTCTGGAGAGTCCGGCCGTGCCACCACAGCTGACGGCCGGCCTCGTTGAAGTTCGGAGGAGGTGGGTCGTCCTCCTCGTGCCTGACGAGCGCCCTCTCACGCCGATCCCCGAAGAAGGCTTTCCAAGTCGGGAAATAGTCGGGATTCCAGTTGGGATTCCTCCGCTGCTCCGGTGTGAGCTCGAAGTAGTAGTGATTCATGATGGTCATCCGGCGTGCCACACCTAGAGGTACAGGAGGAACCGGCACGCCTCCGACGCTCAGCATCCTGCTGATGAGGACGTAGTAGCCCTGCGGGCAGGGGTAGTTCGAGGCACAAAGCGCCTCCGCCTTCCTTGGGGTTAGTGGTACGGTGGAAGCCATGGGAAAAAGTGATGAGGTTGCATATATGAGTCTAGATATGTGCAACGACAATGGAGGCCAATCCTACATATATATAGTGAGAAATGGCGGGAAGAACTGGCGGAAAAAAATGGCGGAAAGAAAAATGGCTCATTTAACACATATAGTGTTAACGGAAGAAATATGACATTGATTTCCATGTTGAGATGCATATGTGTGCCAAAAAATGGCTCATTTAATACATAGTCTATCTTATGATCACGTCGGCTATAACCATAGAGTATCAGCACCGTTTAACAGGATGGTTAGGTCAGTATTCACTTTGAAGGGTGGAATTTCATCAAACTTATTATAATCTTCTGACATGTCTGTCTTGTCCTCCAGTCCCACGATGTTATTTTTCCTGGAAGAACTATGTGACGCTTTGGCTCATTGTGTGATGTATCTGTTTGCTTATTTTTTCTTTTTTTCGGTTTGGTAGACATGTCCTTTACATAGAAAACCTGAGCCACATCATTGGCTAAGACGAATGCTTCGTCTAAGTTCTTGTCTACCTTCATAAGATTGTTGAGATCCACTATTGTTATTCCGTACTTCTTGTCTACCTCAACCCCTCCTCCTGTCATCTTGACCCATTTGCACCGCAACAAGGGGACCTTAAAATTAGGTCCATAGTCAAGTTCCCATATCTCCTTCATGAACCCATAATACGTGGTCTTTTGTCCATTGTATTCTGCTGCATCGAAGCGGACATCACTGTTTTGGTTGGTACTCTTTTTATCTTGGCCTATTGTGTAAAATGTATTCGCATTTATCTCGTACCCTTGGAAAGTACATACAGTCGAAGATGGTGTCCTGGCCAACAAGTACAGCTGATCTCCAACAGTGGTGTTATTTGTGAGAAGTCTTTGCAGCTAGCCGCCAAAACTCGACATGTGTTCACTTCTAATCCGTTCATCAGACTGCCCCGGGTATTTGAGGCGTATAAAATTCCTGTGTTCATTGATATACGGGGCAACCAAGATAGATCTTTGTAAAACCGTGTAGTGTGCTTGATTGAGAGAATGCTCTTCCCTAGATATCATTGCTTTACATCCTAGTGTGCCTTTTCCACGCATTCTCCCCTCATGTCGTGATTGTGTAACACCAATTACCTTAAGGTCAGGAATAAAGTCAACACAGAACTCAATGACCTCCTCTGTTACATAGTCCTTGGAGATGCTTACTTCTGGCCTAGCACGATTATGAACATATTTCTTTAAGACTCCCATGTACCTCTCAAAGGGGAACATATTGTGTAGAAATACAGGACCGGGAATGGCAATCTCTTCTATTAGGTGAACTAGGAGATGCGTCATAATATTGAAGAAGGATGGTGGGAACACCAGCTCGAAGCTGACAAGACAATGGACGACATCTGTCCTAGTAGGCTTTCTGGATCGATTACCTTCTGAGATATTGCATTGAGAAATGCACAAAGCTTCACAATGGGTACTCGAACATTTTCAGGTAGAATCCCCCTCAATGCAATCGGAAGCAATTGCGTCATAATCACGTGGCAGTCATGCGACTTCAGGTTTTGGAATTTTTTCTCTGCCATATTTATTATTCCCTTTATATTCGACGAGAAGCCAGACGGGACATTGATACTGCTCAGGCATTCAAAAAATATTTCCTTCTCTGCTTTGGTAAGAGCGTAGCTGGCAGGAGTTAAGTGGCGTCCTTTACCCTACTCGTTCTCAGGATGCATAGTCTTTTCAGGTTCTTTCATATGTTGCTGGTCCTGACGTGTTTTCGGTGTATCTTTTGTCTTCCCATACACTCCCAGGAAGCCTATTAGGTTCACTTAAAGATTCTTCGTCATGTGCATCATATTGATTGAAGAGCGGACCTCTAGGACTTTCCAATAGGGTAGGTCCCAAAATATAGATTGCTTCTTTCACATGGGCGCGTGTCCGGCATCGTCATTCGGAACAGATTGACTGCCAGGACCTTTTCCAAAGATTACTTCTAGGTCCTTGACCATACCAAATACCTCCTCACCGGTACAGAGGACATGCTTCCTTCGGGGTTCTGCCAGACGTTTGAAATGCTTGCCTTTCTTTCTTATGGGATGCATGTTTAGAAGAAATCGACGATGACCTAGGTACACAACCTTCTTACATTTATCCAAATATACACTTTCAGTCTCATCTATGCGTGCATGCTTTGAATTCCTTGTTTGTCTGCCCTCAAATGTTACTAAGAGCGGGCCAATCATTGATGGTTACGAAAAGCAACGCTCGTAGGTCAAATGTTTCCTCTTTGTGCTTATCCCACATACGTACACCTGGTTTGTCTCACGGCTGTAAAAGTTCTTCAACTAATGGCCTTAGGTACACATCAATGTCGTTGCAGGGTTGCCTCGGGCCTTGGATGAGCACAAACATCATAATAAACTTCCGCTTCATGCACAACCAAAGAGGAAGGTTATAGATACATAGAGTCACAGGCCAGGTGCTGTGACTGCAACTCTGCTCCCCAAAAGGATTCATGTCATCTGTACGTAGACCAAATCTTAAGTTCCTTGCGTCACGTGCGAAGTCCGGGTACTCTCGCTCGACTTTTCTCCACTGTGACCCATCAGCGGGGTGTCTCAACATCGCGTCATTCTTACGGTCTTCCATGTGTCATCACAACAACTTGACATGCTCTTTGTTTCTGAAGAAACGTTTTAACCGTGATATTATAGGAGCATACCACATAACCTTGGGAGGAACCTTCTTCCTAGGGGCGTCACCCTCAACATCGCCAGGGTCGTCTCGTCTGATCTTATACCGCAGTGCAATACATACCGGGCATACATTCAAATTCTCGTACTTCTCACCGCGGTAGAGGATACAGTCATTAATACAGGCATGTATCTTCTGCACGTCTAATCCTAGAGGGCAGACAACCTTCTTTGCTTAGTTTGTACTGTCGGGCAATTTATTATTTCTTGGAAGCAGATTCTTCACTTTTACCAGCAACTTTCAAAAAATTGAAAATGCGATGTCAGTCACACCGTTCTCTGACTTCCATTGCAGCAAATCCAGAGTGGTACCTAGCTTTTTGTAGCCATCTTCGCAAGTTGGGTATAACAATGTTTTGTGATCCTTTAACATCTGCTCCAACTTCTTCTTATCCTTTTCAGGTTCATATTCCTCCTTTGCATCAATAATGGCCTGACCAAGATCGTCATCAGCAGACCCATCTGCTGCCTCTTAATCTTCATCTGCCTCTTGATCACATTCTTCCTTTGCATAAGTCGTGTGCACATGCATGCATATGCTGCATGACCATGCATGTGCAACCTCCATCAAACATTTACTGATTTACACCGTCCGTCAATCCGAAAAATTATCTGGACTTTGCACTACAGGAATGGGAAGCTACGCCGACGGCCGGTCGCTACGCCGACGGCCAAACGTCGGGGCCGTCGGCGTAGCCATCGTCCAGGCCAGTCCCGCCAAGCAGCCGTCAGCGTAAAATTGCCCTCGGCATATCCTATGCTAGGCCAACGGCTGCCCTCGGCGTATCATACGCCGACGGCTGCCCTCGGCGTAGCTATTTTTTATTTTATCTCATTAAACTTTGAAAAATCATAACTAAATCATTCTAATTCGGAAAAATACAAATAATATATCAAAATTTGCAGAAAAATAAGACCTATATATCTACACTCAAATATTACACATTTGTAAAAAAAATTAAGTAAAACATAAAACATTATATATAGTTTAAAACGGGCATAAAAAATTCAAAAACGATCGAAACAATGCGAAATCTTCGCGTGGTGTTATATTATGTGACATAGTTAGAAAGAAAAATATCAAATTTGGTATATTGATTATGTATCAAAGAAACCTTCACAACATGACCTATCTCATTCGAGGTTTCTTGGCTTTCGGGTCAAATGATCAATGTTATGGCTAGAATCAAGGCATAGTTTGTGATAATATGCCCATATTGTGTATATACATGCATCATGGGATGGCGAACAATGTTGCAGGAGAAAGTTTTCCTTTTCGTCGCACCAAAAATCCATTTTCTATTTTCTGAGCACAAAAAACGGACGGTTTTGTGAAGCAACCACCAAATGGCTAATTCAAAATGCTTCCAACACATTTTACAAAAATACTATACCACCTTATATGGACAATGTCCTAACAGGGAGATCCGAAACCTTTCCGTCCACCTTTAGTGAAAAAGATAAATTCCTGCAGAATTGGTAGGAAGTGGGTCAGATATGAACTACAGGTACATGATCAGATGCTCATGTTTTTTTAGAAAAATCATTTTTAGGTTCACAATATGCTATTTTATCAAAGATCTAATGCAAGTTTAGCGAGGCTCGTCTCCGAGCTAAGAATCTTCATGCCCGCCGTTCGACAAAGTTTGACGATAGTTTAAAACGAGCATAAAAAATTCAAAAACGATCGAAACAATGTGAAACCTTCGCGTGATGTTATATTATGTGACATAGTTAGAAGGAAAAATATCAAACTTGGTATATTGATTATGTCTCAAAGAAACCTTCACAAAATGACCTATCTCATTCGAGGTTTCTTGGCTTTCGGGTCAAATGATCAATGTTATGGCTCGAATCAAGGCATCATTTGTGATAATATGCCCATATTGTGCATACACATGCATCATGGGATGGCGAACAATGTTGAAGGAGGAAGTTTTCCTTTTCGTCGCGCCATAAAGCAATTTCCCATTTTCCGAGCATAAAAACGGACGGTTTTGTGAAGCAACCACCAAATGGCTAATTCAAAATGCTACCACCATATTTTATAAAAATACTATACCACCTTATATGGACAATGTCCTAACAGGAGGATCCGAAACCTTTCCGTCCACCTTTAGTGAAAAACACAAATTCGTGCCGAATCGGTAGGAAGTGGGTCAGATATGAACTACATGTACATGATCCAATGCTCATGTTTCTTCACAAAAATCATTTTTAGGTTCACAATATGCTATTTTATCAAAGATCCAGTGCAAGTTTAGCGAGGCTCGTCCCCGAGCTAAGAATCTTCATGCCCGCCGTTCGACAAAGTTTGACGATAGTTTAAAACAGGCATTAAAAATTCAAAAACGATCAAAACAATGCGAAACCTTCGCGTGGTGGTATATTATGTGACATAGTTAGAAGGAAAAATATCAAACTTGGTATATTGATTATGTCTCAAAGAAACCTTCACAAAATGACCTGTGTCATTTGAGGTTTCTTGGCTTTCGGGTCAAATGATTAATGTTATGGCTAGAATCAAGGCATAGTTTGTGATAATATATCTATATTGTGCATACACATGCATCATGAGATGGCGAACAATGTTGCAGGAGGAAGTTTTCCTTTTCGTCGCACCAAAAAGCCATTTCCCATTTTTCGAGCTAAAAAAACAGACGGTTTTGTGAAGCAACCACCAAATGGCTAATTCAAAATGCTACCAACACATTTTACAAAAATACTATACCACCTTATATGGACAATGTCCTAATAGGGGGATCCGAAACCTTTCCGTCCACCTCTGGTAAAAAGACAAATTCCTGCCGAATCGGCACGAAGT
Organism: Avena sativa; assembly: GCA_916181665.1. NCBI lineage: Eukaryota > Viridiplantae > Streptophyta > Magnoliopsida > Poales > Poaceae > Avena > Avena sativa. The sequence continues at coordinate 445,041,516 of OV702293.1, read as the reverse complement.
GGGTCAGATATGAACTACAGGTACATGATCTGATGCTCATGTTTTTTTACAAAAATCATTTTTAGGTTCACAATATGATATTTTATCAAATATCCAATGCAAGTTTAGCGAGGCTCGGCCCCGAGCTAAGAATCTTCATGCCCGTCGTTCGACAAAGTTTAACGATAGTTTAAAACGGGCATAAAAAATTCAAAAACGATCGAAACAATGCAAAACCTTCGCGTGGTGTCATATTATGTGACATAGTTATAAGGAAAAATATCAAACTTTATATATTGATTATGTCTGAAAAAACCCTTCACAAAATGACCTATCTCATTCGAGGTTTTTTGGCTTTCGGGTCAAATAACCAATGTTATGGCTAGAATCAAGGCATATTTTGTGATAATATGCCCATATTGTGCATACACATGCATCATGGGATGGCGAACAATGTTGCAGGAGGAAGTTTTCCTTTTCGTCGCACCAAAAAGCCATTTCCTATTTTCCGAGCACAAAAAACGAACGGTTTTGTGAAGCAACCACCAAATGGCTAATTCAAAATTCTACCACCACATTTTACAAAAATACTATACCACCTTATATGGACAATGTCCCAACAGGGGGATTCGAAACCTTTCCGTCCACCTCTGGTGAAAAAGACAATTTTTTGCCGAATCGGCAGGAAGTGGGTCAGATATGAACTATAGGTATATGATCCGATGCTCATGTTTTTTTACAAAAATCATTTTTAGTTTCACAATATGTTATTTTATCAAATATCCGATGCAAGTTTTCCTTTTCATCGCACCAAAAAGCCATTTTTCATTATCCGAGCGCAAAAAGGGGATTTTCTAAAGCAACCACCAAATAGCTAATTCAAAAACGGAGGGTTTGTGATTAGTTGATATGGATATCATATTTGGATTCCTCTCATTTTTTGATCAATTTAGACATATTATTTGTTGAATTATGATTGAAAGATTTAAAGATATTAATTATTCCATATTAAATAGAGAAATACAAAAAAGTAAAATTATTATATTTTTATTTGAATTCAATAATATTTTTTACTTATTCATTAATGTTTACTTAAATAATTGTTTGTAATTTCAAAAAATACAAACATGTGACATGATGATATAAGAGTTAATAGGATTGATATCATAGTATTGATAACAATGTATGAATTACTTTGCGAAAACGGATTCTGAAGAAACGAGAAAGTTAAGCGTGCTGGAGCTGGAGTAGTATTAGGATGGGTGACCGGCTGGGAAGTTTGACTAAGACTAAAATTTAATCAAATATTAAATGTAATTAGTGTTAAAAATGTTCAAAGTGAAAGATTAACGAGTCAAACAATTCAAAGAATAAAAAATTAAGCCGTCGGCGTAGCATACGCCGATAATATTCTATACGCCGACGACCTGAATATGCTCCGCCGAGGAAGACCTTTGCCTAGGAGGCTACGCCGAGTCCCTCGGCGTACCATACGCCGAGGGAAATTTGGCCTACTCAGGGCAAAAAGCCGTCGGCGTAGCGCGCGCGTCCTGTAGTGTTGATGCGCCATACTCCAAATGATCTGTTTTCATTTTCTACCTGTGATGCTTTTAATCCATTGGAGTAAGTTTAAAATATGCGATTCCTCAACATATAATATTGGACTACAACATTTCCCCTGAGTTGTCACTTTATGCTTTTCGAGAAAACTAGCATGGTGGCCCTCGCAAATGCGAGGGCATCAACTTTTGTACATGAAAAATGATAAATATTTATAACCAATCTTATATATCTATTTGCTTCCTCCCAATTACCTCTTTCATTGAAGAATATAGGGCATTTCAAACATAGATATACATATAGTGGTAAGAAATAATAGAAAGCAATGGAACCTTTTTAGGAGAAATGTAATAATACTATTTTTTACGAGCAACCTATTTTCTATAAAAATGTGGAGGAAACATCTTCAATTATTCATCCCTTTTCTAGGATATGAAGCAATAATTCATAGTTCAACAACTTTATTTATTTATTAGTGTTCTTTCTCTATTTCCCCTTGATAGATCCCCATGGTCATAACAATGAGCCCTTACATTCCTTCAACAAATGAAATGTCTGTTGATGTTTATCATCTCTATCCCGTGCAAGAGGTAATTGCACCCTTGTTCAAAAACAATTTCCTTAATTTGTTTCTATCAAAATAAAGGAATTATAGGTTTAAAATTTAACAAATGATTTTTTATGCACGCTTACATATATAAATGTATGTTTACTATCACTAACTACCATTGTATACACCGAAGCAATAACATACAATCTACCCTTGTTTGCACAAAAGGTACACTAACATATTCTCTTCAGTATCCGACTTAGTTCCTCGCAAACGCATGTTCATTTTTTTAAAATTTGGTGAAAGTGGATGAGAATTGATTTTTCATGGTATACTCACATTATACGATTGAAACCTATATTTTAAAAAAAATACCAAAGTGGGTTTATTATTGGAATAAGATGGACCAAGTTTCTATAAGATTATAAGATTTTTTATGATATAATTTACTCTTCTCTCCATATTTATTGATTCAACTTTGATACGCATGTATCTAGATACCAAAACGCATCCTATCTAGAGGACGTTGAGTCAATTAATTTGGAACATATGAATTAGTAAAATAGGAGCCAAAATGGTCCTTATATTCACAAAATTAAATTGTTTTCTAATAAATATTATTATTTGTAAACTATTAGTAGGTAATCTTTTGGACATACACGTTTCACAAATAAAATATCATGTATTAAAGAATTATTAAAATCTTGTTAATTACATATATCAGAAATACACATTCTAGTTTAGTTGGACTATAAAGTTACCCATAGTTTAAAAAAATTACTGGCACAAAACAATCTTGCGCCGCTTGTTTTCCCAAGCATATATATTGTGAGAAACATTACTATTTTATTTGTACAATTATGTACCAAGATTTTGTCAATAATGGTACTAATTATTTGGATTATCTTGCACAGTTTGAGTCCTCCTCGCATCCGGTTCTGCAGTAGATTCACATCTTCAATTGCAATAGGTCGGTACATGTATGTGACATACCTTCGTTTAAAACAGAAGATAATCATAATACATTTGATTTTTTACGCGCACAAGATAACTGGTGTTAATAAACAAAGTGTACCATGGTCATTGGCCACCTTCTTCTCCAACTTCTGACATCGAGCAAAATTTGATACATGGCACTGTGGCTAACGACGTCATGTTTGCATGCTTAAACAACTACCCACGAATGAGTTCAATAGAAGGTCGGTGAGCCGATGAATTCATGTGAGACTTTGAGGGTGGCCTTTGCATCCATCAGCCGCACCGAACAACAAAGGTTACTTAGAAATAGATAGTTGAGGCAAACTAATTAGTAGGATTAGCCAACCTTGTTCTTCTGGTTCTTGGACAGGCTTCACCAAGACACCAACATCGTACCATGATGTCGCGTCGTCGAACGTTTTTGTCGAACCACTGGTGCATCAACGGATTATCCATGATTTGGACAATTCATTTTTCTTTGATGATAGTTGCATTCTATTAGACTTGTGTCTGCTCAGATGAATCCCGATTCGAATGAAATAGACCATTACGGCATTGAGAGATGACATGCGTCGGCACTTCTACACAGATTTATTTCATTTTATCCTTCTATTGTGTGTCGCTTGTCCCCATATTTTTGATTGTTTTTGTGTTGGTGGATAGAAATTCCATCCACTATCTTAAATTATCATGCAGAATAAAAAATAATAGTAATAGCCTATTTATTAATCAACTACGAAGAAGATTAAACTTGAATGTTACACGACAGAGTTGTGTTGGTGCCGGAAAACCATATGCCATGTCCAATAAATTTTGTCTCCCTCTCGTGACCAGAAGTCTTCAATCAATTGTATGTTCGTTCTAGAGTCTTAAGCCATTCAATTTCCCGTGAGTTTTTTTCTTTTAGAGCTCTATGGTTGGCCGGCCGGACTCTACGTACGGTATTGCGACCCTGGGGTAGTTTCTAGTTTCCTTTTCAATTGGCGTGTCATGTGTACACGTTTAATGTTTTACGTAACATTTTTTATGTTTTAATCTTAATCGTTAAAATACAGATCAACGTAGTATATTTTTTAGGCTTATGTGGATTAACCCGGTGTCTCGAAAGACATCTTTATATTGCTTTTAGTATATAACTAGAATGGTGGCCCTCGCAAATGCGAGGGCATCAACTTTTGTACATGAAAAATGATAAATATTTATAACCAATCTTATATATCTATTTGCTTCCTCCCAATTACCTCTTTCATTGAATAATATAGGGCATTTCAAACATAGATATACATATAGTGGTAAGAAATAATAGAAAGCAATGGGACCTTTTTAGGAGAAATGTAATAATACTATTTTTTATGAGCAACCTATTTTCTATAAAAATGTGGAGGAAACATCTTCAATTATTCATCCCTTTTCTAGGATATGAAGCAATAATTCATAGTTCAACAACTTTATTTATTTATTAGTGTTCTTTCTCTATTTCCCCTTGATAGATCCCCATGGTCATAACAATGAGCCCTTACATTCCTTCAACAAATGAAATGTCTGTTGATGTTTATCATCTCTACCCCATGCAAGAGGTAATTGCACCCTTGTTCAAAAACAATTTCCTTAATTTGTTTCTATCAAAATAAAGGAATTATAGGTTTAAAATTTAACAAATGATTTTTTATGCACGCTTACATATATAAATGTATGTTTACTATCACTAACTACCATTGTATACACCGAAGCAATAACATACAATCTACCCTTGTTTGCACAAAAGGTACACTAACATATTCTCTTCAGTATCCGACTTAGTTCCTCGCAAATGCATGTTCATTTTTTTAAAATTTGGTGAAAGTGGATGAGAATTGATTTTTCATGGTATACTCACATTATACGATTGAAACCTATCTTTTAAAAAAAATACCAAAGTGGGTTTATTATTGGAATAAGATTGACCAAGTTTCTATAAGATTATAAGATTTTTTATGATATAATTTACTCTTCTCTCCATATTAATTGATTCAACTTTGATACGCATGTATCTAGATACCAAAACGCATCCTATCTAGAGGACGTTGAGTCAATTAATTTGGAACATATGAATTAGTAAAATAGGAGCCAAAATGGTCCTTATATTCACAAAATTAAATTGTTTTCTAATAAATATTATTATTTGTAAACTGTTAGTAGGTAATCTTTTGGACATACACGTTTCACAAATAAAAAATCATGTATTAAAGAATTATTAAAATCTTGTTAATTACATATATCAGAAATACACATTCTAGTTTAGTTGGACTATAAAGTTACCCATAGTTTAAAAAAATTACTGGCACAAAACAATCTTGCACCGCTTGTTTTCCCAAGCATATATATTGTGAGAAACATTACTATTTTATTTGTACAATTATATACCAAGATTTTGTCAATAAATGGTACTAATTATTTGGATTATCTTGCACAGTTTGAGTCCTCCTCGCATCCGGTTCTGCAGTAGATTCACTTCTTCAATTGCAATAGGTCGGTACATGTATGTGACATACCTTCGTTTAAAACAGAAGGTAACCATAATACATTTGATTTTTTACGCGCACAAGATAACTGGTGTTAATAAACAAAGTGTACCATGGTCATTGGCCACCTTCTTCTCCAACTTTTGACATCGAGCAAAATTTGATACATGGCACTGTGGCTAACGACGTCATGTTTGCATGCTTAAACAACTATCCACGAATGAGTTCAATAGAAGGTCGGTGAGCCGATGAATTCATGTGAGACTTTGAGGGTGACCTTTGCATCCATCAGCCGCACCGAACAACAAATGTTACTTAGAAATAGATAGTTGAGGCAAACTAATTAGTAGGATTAGCCAACCTTGTTCTTCTGGTTCTTGGACAAGCTTCACCAAGACACCAACATCGTACCATGATGTCGCGTCGTCGAACGTTTTTGTCGAACCACTGGTGCATCAGCGGATTATCCATGGTTTGGACAATTCATTTTTCTTTGATGATAGTTGCATCCTATTAGACTTGTGTCTGCTCAGATGAATCCCGATTCGAATGAAATAGACCATTACGGCATTGAGAGATGACATGCGTCGGCACTTCTACACAGATTTATTTCATTTTATCCTTCTATTGTGTGTCGCTTGTCCCCATATTTTTGATTGTTTTTGTGTTGGTGGATAGAAATTCCATCCACTTGCATCTTAAATTATCATGCAGAATAAAAAAATAATAGTAATAGCCTATTTATTAATCAACAACGAAGAAGACTAAACTTGAATGTTACACGACAGAGTTGTGTTGGTGCCGGAAAACCATATGCCATGTCCAATAAATTTTGTCTCCCTCTCATGACCAGAAGTCTTCAATCAATAGTATGTTCGTTCTAGAGTCCTAAGCCATTCAATTTCCCGTGAGTTTTTTTCTTTTAGAGCTCTATGGTTGGCCGGCCGTACTCTACGTACGGTATTGCGACCCTGGGGTAGTTTCTAGTTTCCTTTTCAATTGGCGTGTCATGTGTACACGTTCAATGTTTACATTTTTTATGTTTTAATCTTAATCGTTAAAATACAGATTAACGTAGTATATTTTTTAGGCTTATGTGAATTAACCTGGTGTCTCGAAAAACACCTTATATTGCTTTTCTATATCTATATCTATATCTATACCTAATAATAAAGCACGAAGTGTTTCTCCCGGTCTAACACTTTTTAGACCGTTTTGCCCTCTCATCCAATCATATGTTACCCCATGCCACCGGCAAGTAAAAAAACTTTTGTCGCGCTCCTCGGTCTATGCCAATGCTAATTCTGTTATCGTGAGGATCCTAGACTCTAGGGTGTGATCAGTTTTTCTGTTGCCTAAAAACGAATCTGAGGTATTACGGCCATTGTACGTGAACAGTCCCAATCGATCGGCTGTTTTCTGTCCTGGTGCAGCCGGACTAAAAAATAGGACTCCGGCCGGCTTGCATGCATAGCGTACCCGAGGGGGCTCTATAGTCCATACATCGTTTTTATTGTGGCATTGGCCTGGTCCACACGTGTGTCCAAGCCTGCTGAACTAATGACAAATAGGGCCTAATTTGCTTGAACCATCACCTAGAATAATTGGCAGATGTGCATCAAGAGCTGGTATGACTCAAGTTTAGTCCCACCCCGCTCCCTTGATTACTGCTCCACCGGTTTATATACGTTAGCCAATTGTTTAGGATATCAGCAAGCCAATTTGAAAAGCATACGGAGCTACTTTAATGGAAGGAACTGTGGGGTGCTTGCTGAGCATATATGGTGCATGATCATAGGGGTTTATGTAAAAAATAGCTGGCCTTAATTAAATGGGATTGTGGGCTGTAAAATGGAAGGCATGCAAACGGCCGGGTCTAGGAGATGTGTGCATCGTGCGTGCAGAGAGGGGATCGAGCGATGAGGCGAGGGGAAAGAGAGGTGCTCGAGGTGGTTGGCATGCGAGAGAGAGACGGTGAACAAGCTATACTGAAATCTTCCAGTTAGTATGCTTCTTGAGTTCTTTGGCTCGTGGACAGTGGCTGAACTGCTTCCAGTTAGTATGCTTCTTGAGTTCTTTGGCTCGTGGACAGTGGCTGAACTGCTTCCAGTTAGTATGCTTCTTGAGTTCTTTGGCTCGTGGACAGTGGCTGAACTGCTTTCGGGATTAGCAGCAGCCTTTCATCTTTATTAATTTTCTCGCTAGATCTGTCTGTTTTTATCAGGTATAAAAGAATCGTTAGCTTGATGATAGTGGATCCTGGTATAGAAAAAATCAGTTGATCTATGATTCTCTGTGATACCAAAGATAAATTTTTGGATCCAGCTATACTGATGAAGATCACTCAGGAGCTTGAGAGCGGTCTTGAGAGACAAACGAGTGGCTTTGCGTTTCCTTCCGATTAGCACACAAGTCAAAATGAAGAGTTGGCAGAAACTGGTGCTACTCTAGGATCAGTTGTGAGTGTTTATGCAGGTCCCATGTAGGTGGAAAGTAACGCTGAAAACAAATCCGAAAGTTAAAAATTTACTGAAGTTTTTTTACTGTTTCTAGCATTCGTGCTGAGTGGTAGAGTGAGCAAGATGGAGCACAAGTACCATAAAGGTGGAGATTTTAAAGTAAAAATATACAAAGCAAAGCAACACGGCTATTTAGTTGAGTTGTTCGTTCTGTCGCCTCCCTCTAAATAAGAATATGGCTATGCATTGCAGATTAACATTTCTTGATTTTCGTTGCCCTCCAAATAATGTACGCATGCAATATGTTGTAGTCACACGTGAAGAGACCGAAGACAGTAGTAAATACTCCCTCCATTTAGAAATATAAGATATTTTAAATTAATGAAGCTAACACATGTAGATATATTTTAATATATAGGTTCAAATGAATCTAAAAACTAAAAGTTGCCTAGATACATTTTCTTCACAAACCTAAAACATCTTATATTTTCAAACGGAGGGAGTACACATGAGTATAGACCTATATGCATATACTACCGATCAGCCGTAGCAACGCAAGGGCTTTCTCCTAGTAGTATATAACAGATAGATACTGGTTCTCGAAAGCTAGATGGAGCATCAGAAGCCCAGCTTAATCCTCACGAGGCATCTAAGAATCGTGGCCGTATATATTCTGTCTCCAATCCGGTAGGACGGTCGACACGCACGCACGCATGGGGACAGACACTGATGATGCCATGCATGCATAGCAATCCAGACCACCCTTTACTCTCAAGATCAGATGAAGATTACTTAACTAACAAGAGCAATGCCTGCACATGTGTACGCTCTAGCCATAACTAGCTCTGACAGAATAGCAATTAACCATCTAATCACGTGGTACGACGAGATAGCTTTGGACCTATCTGCCCTGCTTGGGCCGGCCTGACCTGACCAAGGTACGTACGTCCTACTATCTACTAGGCCGGCGTTCCACGTGCAGCCTGTTAGAATTGCGACAAGAAGATAACGAAGAACGAAAACGAAAAACACAGCAAGGGGACACAGATTTAACGTGAAAAACCTCTCCAACAAAGAGAGGAAAAAACCACGGGCGCCAGCCAGCGAAACTTCACTATATCGAAGAGTGTTTACAAATGCCGGGGATTTCACAGATGCAACTCATCCCAACCGGCGGCTTACAAGGGGTTTATATATCGGTGGAAACCTAGGTCTTCGACGATCCGTACCTGGCGACGGGCCTCGCTCCACTCGTCAGAAGTTGGCCTATACTTTATAGAATTTGGATCAACATATAACACAGCCAACCTCACTGGACAGTCCATATTAGCCACCAGCCAATCAAGCCATCCCATGCTTTGCAGATCAGATAAGGATCACACTGATTAGTTTTCGTTCCTCTCGACAGCCATATTACGTGTCTTTTCCAAAGGTTGGAGCTAGATGCTAGTTAACTTAAATGTGTAGATCATATTTACCATCCAGCGATTCGGCGTCACATGCCCACAGAAAAAAGGCTAAGCCCACAGTCTGGGTCCCCTTTGGCATCACACACACCACACGGAATCACACCATTGATCATGAATGACGTAAATTAATCAAGCTAGCTAGAGTTGGCTTTTGCTTTGTCCTTAAACTACACAGTGCCATCCTTATCTCAGACACCTCCTCTCCCTGTTTCCCAATCTCCAACTTGCAGAATCCTAACGCCATTAATTAACCAAATGATTACTCGCTACTAATCATAGTTAGTCGACCACCGGCCGTGACCACTGCCACCGAACCTAATCTCCTCGGGGCTGGGGAAACACCACCTACCTCACCTAATCTAACAATGATTTTTGATCGAAACGAGTGGTCAAGGTCAGTACTAGCTAGTGTACAATTTGCAACAAAGCTAAAGCTAGCTAGGCCTCATGTGCTTTGACAAATCAAATCCACTAATTTGGCACGCCCATGGCCCGTCTCCATGGCGTGCATGTGCAGATTTGATACTACACCTGATGTCCGATCCGACTTTAATTTAGTTTACGTGTCGTTCTACTTTGTTACAAGCTTGCGCGCTGGTCGTTGCCTCTCGTCGTTTACTCGCGCGTGCAGCTAATTTGGCGCTAGGTCAATTAGTCAAGACTCAAGAGACGATTAACAAGGTGTCACGTTGCTGTTACAGTACTGGTTAACTGCTACTGCACCGAAAGGTTTAAAGAGAGATCGTTGTCTGTTTATCAAATACTCCCTCCGTTTAGAAATATAAGACCGAACGGAGGGAATACCAAGGATACTCCAATTAGGAATAGGAGTACGTTTGTTACCCTGCGATTCTGCAAGTTGCGATGTAGAACCAGTCGAAAATACAAAGCATATGTTGTACTTTGTACTTCTACATTTCAGATTGTAAGAACCATTCATGCAGATTAGAGAGAGAGCCCACATGTGTAGTTTGTACTCCTACATTTCAGCCTGTAAGAGGCTCTCCACTGAGGGCACGACACGTGGTAACTAACCTCGGTACTAGGAGCAGTGTGCATTGCGGCCGGCAACAGGTGTGGACTCACGGTTTTGTTTTTAGTAGCAGCTAGCGCTAATGCCAAGCTTAACCGTAATCATGGCCATTAGCTTTCCCGGTAAGGTGCCACATTTTAAGGGAGACAGGATCACGCCAATATTAGCCATTGGGTAGCCATCACGCCCACGCTAAGCTTGCCCCAGGAAAGCTAGAGCACACACTGACACACACTTGGCATGTTTTAGACCATGATGCATGGTTTGTTAAGATTGTTCTCTTTTCCTTTCTCTTAGTTAAACTAATCTAGTTGCATCTCTAAAGCTTAACCACCAACCATAGATTAGAACTAATTAAGCGCATCCCGAGCCTTTCCTCAAAAAGACTAATGAGGCAAAGGATGTGCATGGCTAGCTCCTAGGGTAGGGGGCCGGAGAACATTTAGACAGAGGAGAAAGGATAATTAAGGCTCATCGGTACATAACAAACTTGGTGAGCTTTGTGGATATTAGCTCCGGACACACCCACACGGCTCACACAAGTGCTCCTCTAGCACCACATGGAGGCGTCTTTGTTGACCTGACTGTCCTAAAGAGAGATACATGTGTAAAATGTGGGCTCGTCGTGTGAGCGGAGCAGGAGAGACCCCGGACATGCTGGGGATTCGGCTCACGAGAAGGGCGATTGGAGCTTTTTTTTTGGATAAAAATATACCTCAAGTGTGAGCTTAAAGAAAAGGCTACGTGTCAGAGAGGTTTAAGTAAGGAGAGAACAGCCATGGCGAGGCGAAACGTGGCCATCATGGTGTGATTTGTTTAGAAGGATATTTTAGTTAGCTTCCTAATTAACAACAACTTGATGAACGGCTCAAAGGTGGTGACGCTTTCCTGTGGTTAAGCTTTTTTTTTTCTTTGGAGGCTCACTTCTCTAGGGAGTTAACTTTATTGTACGAGTATATTTTTTGCTATACAATGTAAGCGTGTGACATAAGGACTGACGTATCCTTGCCATATCTACACGACACTCTGTGTTGTCTGGCTCCATATATCTCTACCTCAGCTATATTAGTGCTCAAAGTTCAAACCTATGATAGACTCATACGCTACATTTTGAAAGCTGAAAGAATTTTTTTTAAAAATGGAAAATAATACGTAATTAGAAAAGACACTCATTATACCAAACTTTAACGTCACATATTCAGAAAAGACACTCCCCACCCTAGTCTATACATGAAGGTCAAAGAAGGCTATAATCCAAATATACATAGAGTTGGCAAAAAAAATTAAACATAAATCGCAAAAAAAATGCTACATGCAGTTAGAAAGCAAACCACACATGGCCATGCCAATTAACAGGTATACAATCCACACAATGTAATGAGTTGGCAGCACAAAGTGCACCGTGTTAAATAAGATAGAGTATGTTAGAATAGTCCTGTTACTATTGACTCACAAGTATAGCGTGATTATGACAAATGTGTGATGTACACATTGTGATATATGAATACCTTCTCTTTTAAGGGGTGATATATAAAGAGGTGATCAGCCTATGGGCTATGCATGGCAAAACAACTTTTCAATATTGGTACCGGAGAGAGAGCTATGAGATCCAATCTCAATCGTAGATTCCATGGGTTCTTCGGCGCTGTAGAACGATGACACCGCTAGAGCACTCGTCTCAAGCTAGTTTACATCCATCTTAGTGTTGGCCACTCTCTCCAAGATTCCCGCTCTCCTCGATTGAACAATTTCATTCTTTGGAGCACCCACATGCTTTGAGAGCTCTCCAGTGCAAACATGCACGGCTACCTCGATGGGACTACATTGGCGTTAATGGAGAAGATCACTTAGGGGACAGGAGATGTCATCACGCAAGTGGCAAACCCGACCAATGTACCATGCATGATGGGACCGGTATTAAGCTATCATGGCCATACATCCTACACTTGTCGATGTTCAAACACTTAAGAAGAAAGATCTGATGTATGTTATGGAAGGACATCCACCACATCCTTGGAACTCAAAACTATGTGATCATCTGGCATGTGAGACTCTAGGTTCAAACACTTAAGAAGAAAGATATGACGGATGTGGAATCCTTTCACAGCATCAAATCACACACCAATATGATGGGGATCATCATTGATCCTCTCACTAATGACAAGGTCATCGACTACATCATCGCTGGGCTTGGGTCCCAGTAAGAGCCCATCGCCACATTGCTCAGCGTCATCACCACCCTGATCACACTCACCCAATTCTACTCCTATATTCTTCATCGTGAGGCCATGAAGGAAAATGAGGCCCAAGATGCTGAGTGGTGTTCGTTGGCCAACATGGCTGCTCATGGTGATCACCTTCTTCAAAGCGTTCATGACAACAACTCTGGTATTTGTGAGAACAGGTGAACGGGCGACGTTGGAAGCTAGTATGAAGAACACAATGGACAACAAGGAGGCCATGGTGGTGAACGAAATAATTGCTATGCCAAGGGCAATCATGATGGTAAATACTAGAATGTCGATGCCGGTGGAGGCGGTGGCGGTCGTGACGCTCTCGGTGTCAAATATATCGCATCCGGGGTCATGATTCTTTTACGTGTTGCAACCCTTTAAAAAAGGGATATCAACACTCGGGTTACCAGGGTAGCACTCCACGATCCATGACTATAGTGAGAGGGGAGTATCCATTTTACAATATGCAGAAGACACAATCTTGTTCATGCAACATGACTTTGACAAAGCGGTCAACATGAAATCGACTCTATGCATATTCAAGCAATTGTCTGGCCTAAAAGTTAATTTCCCTAAGAGTGAGATCTTTTGTTTTGGAAAGGCGAAAGAGGAGGAGAACTATTATAAATAGAGATTTTAAGCTGTGAGAGTGGTTCTCTATATTTTAGATACCTTGGTATCCCCATCCATTATTGAAGATTGTTGAATAGTGAATGGAAGCCAGTGGAAGATCACTTTGAAGGGAAGCTTTGGTGTTGGCAAGGAAAGTGTTGGGGTTCGTAGCATGGAAAACAAAAAAATTCTACCACATGCACACAAACAAGCCAAGATCTATCTATTAGATTATAGAAACGAGTCGATAGAAGAACTCACCCTCGAAGATTTCAAAGCGGTTAACGAGAGCAGATTCTCGTGGGTGATGTAGTCGTACTCTTGCCGATCTCAAGATCGCGTAGATGATCCTTCCGGCGCTGCGTTCCGGCAGCGCTTCCGCAGTCGGTCACACGTTCGGTACTCGATGAAGACCTTCCTCTCCCTTGTTCCAGCAGGCAGCGGAGGTTGTAGCACTCTCCTCGTGATTCTGGCAGCACGACGGCATGGTGCCGGATGTAGAGGGAAGATCTCGCAGGGCTTCGCCTAAGCCGGAGCGAGTATGGTGGAGTAAGAGAGGGCCTTGGGGATCTACGGATTAGAGGCACCAAGGGGGGGGTGTAGCCGGCGGCCAGGGCTTGGGGAAGCCCCAAGTCGGCGACTTGGAGGAGGCCCTAGGCGGCGGCAGCAGCACTTGGAGGTGGTGGCGCCAAGGAGCTAGGGTTTTGGGTGTGACGGGTAGGGGGCGCCCTACCCCTCCTTATATAGGTGGGAGGGAGGCGGTTGGGAGGAGGGATTCCTCCTCCAACTCCTCCTCCTTGGCCGGCGGGTGGAGGGAGTGGGACTCCTACCCTAGGTAGGTTTCCTACTCTCCCTCCACCAAGCAAACTTCAGATTTGACTTTTCAAATTGGCGTTTGACTTTCAAATTTGGATTTGATTTCTCTCTTCATATTGCCCAGCCAAGTGACCTAGTACATGATGCAACCATTCCACATTGTCATGACACATCCATGTACCTTTCCCCTCCGGAGTGCCGGACCTTCTAGACCCTTCTAGAACATTCCTGGTGAAAACACCGGAATCATTTCCGAACTCCGAAACAGGACTTTCCTTATATGAATCTTATTCTCCGGACCATTCCGGATCTCCTCGTGATATCCCGGATCCCATCCGAGACTCCAAACAACATTCGGTCTCTTACTCATCATTCCATAACTACTCAACAACATCGAATCCTTAAGTGTGTCTCCCTACGGTTCGTGAATTATGCGGACATGACCGAGACACTTCTCCGATCAATAACCAATAGAGGAATCTGGAAATTCATATGGCTCCCACATATTTCTACGATTACTTTGCGATCGAATGAACCACTTACATACGATACCAATTTCCCTTTGTCTCACGATAGTTCACTTATCCGAGGTTTTGATCGTCGGTATCCCTGCATACCTAGTTCAACCTCGTTACCGATAAGTACTCTTTTCTCGTTCCCGTGATATGTGATCCCTTGTGAGCCAGTCACATGCTTGCAAGCTAATTAGATGACATTCCACCGAGAGGGCCCAGAGTATATCTATCCGTCATATGGATGGACAAATCCCACTCTTGATCCATGTGCCTCAACCCATACTTTTCGAACACTCAATGCCACCTTTATAACCACCCAGTTACGGTGTGGTGTTTGATGTCATCAAAGCATCCTTCCGGTGATGGTGATTAGCATGATCTCATGGTCGAAGGAATTAGGTTACTATGTATCAGAAAGCTTATAGCAAACGAACTATTAAAATGACTTGATCTTTATGCTACGCTTATCTATAGGAGTATGTCCATCATACCATTCTCCTAATGATAAGATCTTGTTGTTAAAAACATCTCAATGTTCTTGATCGGGAAACCACGATCATCTATTAACCAACAAGCTAGTATTATAAAGAGGCTTTACTAGGGACTCTAATTTAAGTTTACAAATCACACAAGTATTAATGTTTCCGGTTAATACTATTATAGCATGAATGTAAACATTTATTATAAACACAAAGATATAATAATAACCACTTTTATTATTGCCTCTAGGGCATATCTCCAACAGTCTCCCACTTGCACTAGAGTCAACTAATCTAGATTACATGGTAATATACCGAACATCCATGGCAGTTTGGTGTTGGTCATGTTTTGCCCTCGGGAGAGGTTTAGTCAACGGATCCGCCACATTCAGATCTGTGTGTACTTTGCAAATCTTTATGTCACCATCTTGGACATGTTCTCGAATAGCGTGAAAACGTAGCTTGATGTGCTTCAGCTTCTTATGTGACCTTGGTTCTTGCGCATTGGCTATGGCGCCCATGTTATCACAGTAGATAGACATTGGGTCCAGCGCACTTGGAACCACACCGAGCTCTGTAATGAACTCCTTCATCCATATTGCCTCTTGTGAAGCCTCCGAAGAAGCTATGTATTTCGATTCAGTTGAAGATCTCGCCACAACGCTTTGCTTTGCACTCCTCCAGCTAACTGCTGCACCATTCAAAGTAAATACGTATCCAGATTGAGATTTAGAATCATCCGGATCGGTGTTCCAACTAGCATCGGTGTAACCATTAACAACGAGCTGTTCTTCACCTCCATAAGAAAGAACCATATCCTTAGTTCTTCTCAAGTACTTAAGGATGTTTTTGACCACTGTCCAATGATCCACTCCTGGATCACTTTGATATCTGCTAGTCAAACTTACAACATATGGAATGTCGGGTCTAGTACATAGCATGGCATACATAAGTGATCCTATGGCTGAGGCATAGGAAGTCTTACTCATCCTTTCTCTATCTTCTGCCGTTGCAGGACATTGAGTTTTACTCAAGGTCGTATTGGGCAACATGGGCAAGAACCCTTTCTTGCTATCTTCCATTCCAACCCTCTTTAGAACTTTGTCCAAATATGTACTTTGTGACAATGATATTAGGCGTCTCGATCTATCTTTATAAATCTTTATGCATAATATGTAAGCTGCTTCGCCAAGATCTTTCATTGAAAAACTATTATTCAAATAATCCTTAACACTATTAAGAAGGTCTACATCATTCTCAATCAACAATATGTCATCTACATATAGTATTAAGAATGCTACAGAGCTCCCACTCACTTTCTTGTAAATACAAGCTTCTCCATAAGTTTGTATAAAACCAAAACTTTTGATTACTTTATCAAATGTCGATTCCAACTTCAGGATGCTTGCTTTAATTCATATATGGATCGTTGAAGTTTGCATATCTTGTTAGCATCTTTAGGATCAACAAAACCTTTGGTTGCATCATATACAACTCTTCATCAATGTCTGCATTGAGGAACGCCGTTTTGACATCCATCTGCCATATCTCATAATCATAATATGCAGTGATTGCTAACATAATCCTTACAGACTTTAGCTTTGCTACTGGTGAGAAAGTCTCATCGTAGTCAACTCCTTGAATTTGTCGAAACCCTTTTGCGACAAGTCGATCTTTATAGACAGTAACATTACCATCAGCATCTGTTTTCTTCTTGAAAATCCATTTGTTCTCGACAGCCTTCCGGCCATCCGATAAGTCCACCAAAGTCCATACTTGGTTTTCGTACATGGATCCAATCTCGGATTTCATGGCTTCTTGCCATTTATTGGAATCTGGGCTCATCATCGCTTCCTCATATGTCGCAGGGTCATCGGTGTTATCCACCAACATGACACTCATAACGGGATCATACCAATCAGGAGTGGTACGAGTTCTCGTTGACCTGCGAGGTTCCGTAGTAACTTCAACTAAAGTTTCATGATCTACATCATTAGCTTCCTATCTTATTGGTGTAGGCGCCACATGAACTACTTCCGGTGTTGCGCTACTCACAAGTTCGAGAGAAGGTTCAACAACCTCGTCGAGTTCTACTTTCCTTCCAGTCACTTCTTTCGAGAGAAACTCCTTCTCTAGAAAGGATCCATTCTTGGCAACGAAGATTTTGCCCTCGGATCTATGATAGAAGGTATACCCAATAGTTTCCTTCGGGTATCCTATGAAGACGCATTTTTCTGCTTTGGGTTCAAGCTTGTCCGGTTGTAACTTCTTTACATAAGCTTCGCAACCCCAAACTTTAAGAAACGACAATTTAGGTTTCTTCCCAAACCATAATTCATAAGGTGTCGTTTCAACGGATTTAGATGGTGCCCTATTTAAAGTGAATGCGGCCGTTTCTAATGCATATCCTCAAAACGATAGCGGTAAATCTGTAAGTGACATCATAGAACGAACCATATCTAAGAGAGTTTGATTACGACGTTCGGACACACCATTACGCTGTGGTGTTCCCGGCGGTGTCAATTGTGAAAGTATTCCGCATTTCTTCAAATGCTCGCCAAACTCGTAACTCAGATATTCACCTCCATGATCAGATCGTAGAAATTTAATCTTCTTGTTACGCTGATTCTCTACCTCACTTTGAAATTCCTTAAACTTCTCGAAAGTTTCGGACTTATGTTTTATGAAATAGATATACCCATATCTACTCAAGTCATCCGTGAAGGTAAGAACATAACAATAACCACCGCGCGATGCTACACTCATTGGGCCACACACATCGGTATGTATAATTTCCAATAAGTCCGTAGCTCGCTCCATCATACCAGAAAATGGAGTCTTAGTCATTTTACCCATCAGACATGCTTCGCATCTTTCAAGTGATTCAAAATCAAGTGATTCAAGAAGTCTATCGGAATGGAGTTTCTTTGTACGCTTCACTCCAATGTGACCAAGACGATAGTGCCACATGTAGGTCGACTTATCGCTCAATTTCAAACGTTTAGCTTCAATGTTATTAATGTGTGTATTATCACAATCGAGATTCAATAAGAATAGACCATCTATCAAAGGTGCATGTGCATAAAACATATTACTCATATAAATCGAACAACCATTATTATCGGACTTAAACACGTAACCGTCTCGCAATAAACATGATCCAGATATAATGTTCATGCTCAACGCAGGCACCAAATAACAATTATTTAAGTATAAAACTAATCCCGATGGTAGATGAAGAGGTAGCGTGCTGAAAGCGATCACATCAACCTTTGATCCATTTCCAACGCACATCGTCACCTCGTTCTTCGCTAGCTTCCGTTTATTCTGCAGCACCTGTTTCGAGTTACAAATATGAGCAACCGAACCAGTATCAAATACCCAGGCACTACTACGAGTACTAGTGAGATACACATCAATAACATGTATATCGAATATACCTTTCTTCTTGATGTTGCCGTTCTTCAAATCCGCCAAGTACTTTGGGAAATTCCGCTTCCAGTGACCCTCTCCCTTGCAGAAAAAGCACTTAGTATCAGGCTTAGGCCCAGCCTTGGTCTTCTTCGTCGGCGCAGCAACTTTCTTACCACCCTTCTTGAAGTTTCCCTTTTGCTTAGACTTGCCTTGCGTCTTGAATTTGGTGGTCTTATTGACCAACAACACTTGGTGCTCTTTCTTGATCTCCACTTCTGCAGATTTCAACATGGAGAAGAGTTCTGGCAACGTCTTGTCCATGTTTTGCATATTGTAGTTCATCACAAAGTTCTTGTAACTTGGTGGTAGTTATTGGAGGACATGGTGAATCCCCAAAGAATTAGGAATCACTATACCCAAACTTTGGAGTTTGTTTGCGTGCCCAGACATCTTAAGAACATGCTCACTGACGGAGCTGCCCTCTTCCATCTTGCAGTTAAAGAACTTTTCAGAAGCCTCATAACTCTCAACTGCCGCGTGAGCCTCAAATATCATTTTGAGTTCACGGACAATATCATGTGGGTCATGGTTCTCAAACCTTTTCTGAAGCTCCGATTCCAAACCATACAAGATAGCACACTGAACTGTGGAGTACTGATTCTTCCGAGTGAGGTAAACATTCTTTACTTCATCGGTAGCAGTAGCTGCAGGCGGGTCACCCAGCGGTGCATCCAACACATAGGTCAAATTACCAGCATTGAGGACAATCCTCAAATTGCGGAACCAATCCGCGAAGTTGCTTCCATTGTTTTTCAACTTTTCTTTCTCTAGGAACGCATTAAACTTGATGGTAGGGGCCGCCATTGATCTACAACATATTTGCAATAGTTTAGACTAACTTTATGACAAATTGAGTTCTAATTAATAGTTAAATTAATCTAGGTGAACTCCCACTCAAAACAATATCCCTCAAATTGTTTTAGTGATCACACGAACCAAATCCACCACATCAAAACCGATCATCACGAGAGTTGATGTAGCTTAAATGGCGAACAATCAACATGTTCATCATATCTTCTATATGACTCATGCTTTACCTTTCGGTACTCCGTGTTCCGAGACCATGTATGTACATGCTAGGCTCGTCAAGATCAAACATTAGCTTCCGCATGAGAAAATCTGGCTTGCTCACGTTGTATACACTAGCAGAATCTAACACACCCGATCATCACGTGGTGCTTCGAAACAACAAGCTTTAGTAACGGTGCTTACTAAGGATGAACACTTTAAAACTTGAAATTTTTGTGCTTGAGGGATCATCTTATAATGCTACCGTCGCAAACTAAGCAATACAAGATGCATAAAGGATTAACATCACATGCAATTCATAATATGTGATATGATATGGCCTTTCTTCTTGTGCTTCCGATCTCCATCTTCAAGCACGAACATGATCTCCATCATCACCGGTATGGCGTCAAGGTCAATGGCGCCGTTTCATGGTTCTCGTCCACCAGCTTCAACTATTACATCTACCGCATGCACACAAACAAGCCAAGATCTATCTACTAGATTGTAGCAACGAGTCGATAGAAGCACTCACCCTCGAAGATTCCAAAGCGGTTAACGAGAGCAGATTCTCGTGGGTGATGTAGTCGTACACTTGCCGATCTCAAGATCGCGTAGACGATCCTTCCGGCGCTGCGTTCCGGCAGCGCTTCCGCAGTCGGTCACACATTCGGTACTCGATGAAGACCTTCCTCTCCCTTGTTCCAGCAGGCAGCGGAGGTTGTAACACTCTCCTCGTGATTCCGGTAGCACGACGGCGTGGTGTCGGATGTAGAGGGAAGATCTCGCAGGGCTTCGCCTAAGCCGGAGCGAGTATGGTGGAGTAAGAGAGGGCCTTGGGGATCTACGGATTAGAGGCACCAAGGGGGGTGGTGTAGCCGGCGTCTAGGGCTTGGGGAAGCCCCAAGTTGGCGACTTGGAGGAGGCCCTAGGCGGCGGCAGCAGCACTTGGAGGTGGTGGCGCCAAGGAGCTAGGGTTTTGGGTGTGAGGGGTAGGGGCGCCCTACCCGTCCTTATATAGGTGGGAGGGAGGCGGTTGGGAGGAGGGAGTCCTCCTCTAAATCCTCCTCCTTGGCCGGCGGGTGGAGGGAGTGGGACTCCTACCCTAGGTAGGTTTCCTACTCTCCCTCCACCAAGCAAACTTCGGATTTGACTTTTCAAATTGGCGTTTGACTTTCAAACTTGGATTTCATTTCTCTCTTCATATTGCCCAGCCAAGTGACCTAGTACATGATGCAACCATTCCACATTGTCATGACACATCCATGTACCCTTCCCCTCTGGAGTGCCGGACCTTCCAGACCCTTCTAGAACATTCCTGGTGAAAACACCGGAATCATTTCCGAACTCCGAAATAGGACTTTCCTTATATGAATCTTATTCTCCGGACCATTCCGGATCACCTCGTGATATCCCGGATCCCATCCGAGACTCCAAACAACATTCGGGTTCTTACTCATCATTCCATAACTACTCAACAACATCGAATCCTTAAGTGTGTCTCCCTACGTTTCGTGAATTATACGAACATGACCGAGACACTTATCTGATCAATAACCAATAGAGGAATCTAGAAATTCATATGGCTCCCACATATTTCTACGATTACTTTGCGATCGAATGAACCACTTACATACGATACCAATTTCCCTTTGTCTCACGATAGTTTACTTATCCGAGGTTTTGATCGTCGGTATCCCTACATACCTAGTTCAACCTTGTTACTGATAAGTACTCTTTTCTCGTTCCCGTGATATGTGATCCCTTGTGAGCCAGTCACATGCTTGCAAACTAATTGGATGACATTCCACCGAGAGGGCCCAGAGTATATCTATCCGTCATATGGATGGACAAATTCCACTCTTGATCCATGTGCCTCAACCCATACTTTCCGAACACTCAATGCCACCTTTATAACCACCCAGTTACGGTGTGGTGTTTGATGTCATCAAAGCATCCTTCCGATGATGGTGATTAGCATGATCTCATGGTCGAAGGAATTAGGTTACTATGTATCAGAAAGCTTATAGCAAACGAACTATTAAAATGACTTGATCTTTATGCTACGCTTATCTATAGGAGTATGTCCATCATACCATTCTCCTAATGATATGATCTTCTTGTTAACAACATCTCAATGTTCATGATCGGGAAACGACGATCATCTATTAACCAACAAACTAGTATTATAAAGAGGCTTTACTAGAGACTCTAATTTAAGTTTACAAATCACACAAGTATTAATGTTTCCGGTTAATACTATTATGGCATGAATGTAAACATTTATTATAAACACAAAGATATAATAATAACCACTTTTATTATTGTCTCTAGGGCATATCTCCAATAGAAAGTTCCTCTCATACGAAGATATACTCATCCTTATAACTTCCGATGTCACTAGTCTACCGATGTTTATGCTATATTTTCTAGAGATACCTAAAGGGGTTAGGAAAAGATTAGATTACTACCGTTCTCGTTTCTTTTGACAGAGCGATGAATTGAAAAATAAATATCGGTTAACTAGATGAAATATTATTTGCCAACCCCAAGATTAAGGTGGTTTGTGGGTGGAGGTTTTGGAGCTTAAAATCAAATGTTTATTGAGCAAATGATTGTTTAAACTAATAAATGAAGAGGGTATGTGGCAAGAATTGTTACATAATAAGTATCTTAGGAATAAAACGTTTTCCCACGTGACTTCTCGAGGTCAATCTAAAGTACTAGTTTTAAACCACGATCTAAGTCTTGGACGAGCGCTCAGACTCGACCTTGGGCTTTCAGAACGCATCCTAGAGCTCTAGTGCCTTTTTAAAAAAATATTGAAGTGAGAATGAATGGAGCACAAGTCCATGGAGGCTATTATTGGACTAGGACTCCTTGATAAATGATCAAGTCTCTACCATTATGACAGTTGCTCAGAGGGGCAGTTGAGACAATATTTGGTTCGCTTTTTATGTGGTACTTCTTCCTTTGACTTAAGATGAGTTTTTCTTTTTTAAAACATCTTGAAATTTTATTCATACTTCATAGATTTTGATTTGTGCTTTGTATCAATTAAGTGTATCAGGCAATTTTGATTTTATCCTATTTTTCCAAATGTATGTTCGTATTGCTTTGGTCAATTCAAGAATTATTGGAGGAGCGGAAGACTAATTGTTTTGTTTATTGCGAGACGAGAAATACAAGTTGAAAGCAGACATATTTTTATTTCCCTAGAAAATAAACTAAAGAAGCTACTTCGGAAGAAAAATGAAGAAGCAATTTTTATGGATTGCAAGTATTATTGTATATAGAGATCTCTCACGCCTTCTGCGTTTGCTGAGGAGCATCCGAAACTAGGATTATCACAGCCCCATGTATGCTTGCTCAAAATTAAAAAAGTCATTTTATTATCATATTGCCATAAATTATGTATCATGATCACATGAATAGTACAAAATAACATAAGAAAGCACCGGAGCTTCCATTGATCCAGGAGAATATTGTCTTCCACAACTCTAGAACAACCGGCACGGTTGGCGATGTCGTGCTCATCCCTCCGTCACGGTGGAGCCAGAGGCAATGCAAGAGACGTTGCTTCTCCCATGGTGAAAATTCTCTAAAAGCCCCTAGTTAATACTATGTACTTGATCTCCAAATTTACTCATTTTTCTTTTATACCCCTACAAGTTATTTAATGTGCAATTTCCCTCATTGGGTTGTTTTCCTAACTATGTTCCTCCTTATTCTGCGCCTCGCGGATCATGAGGATACACCAAACTCCTTGGTACAACTCTCGCGCCCTTCTGTTATTCGCCTTTGTATTGCGCTGTGCCTTGGCTCTTTCTACCTTAGCTCTGCGAGAGATGAAAATGTGACTCCATACTTAATTGGACATCCCCTAGATATCACAGCCGTTGATTTTGCTTTATGAGTCGTGCCATGTTTTGCTGTCAATGCAACTGGCACCCCGTGGAAGAGGCTGGTACATATACATACGTACTTAGGAGCATTTCCAATTAAATTAGATATGTACATGGCTTGGCAACATTTTCCAATGGGCTTCGATGGACCCATTAACACAACCGACAATACTGCTTCTAAGTTCTGACTTGCTACTACTACTGCAGCGTGCTTAAGTACATCGATCATACTAGTAATTAAACTAGAACTGTTGTGCTATCACTTAATCCAAATTGGAAATCAGCTGAACTGATCGTAGGCGCCTCCGAGGTAGCCGCTGCCTGCCAAGTCCATCAAGTAGTTGTTGTAGGCGTACTCGCTCATGTAGATGAGGTCGGCCCCTGCATCCTCCATCCCGAACTGCCCCACCATCGCCGCGTGGTGCGTCACGGTCGAGAACGACGACGAACTCGGGCTGCTGCCGCCACCGCCTTCTCTCGCCGCCGCCGCCATGGCCTTGCTCTGCTCCTCCTCCGTCTCAGCCAACCTCTCTTTGAGCCTCAGCAGCTGCATGAATATATGCACGTGTTAGTACAGCAGAACCAGCTTCAGCTAGCTACAGTAGCTGTCAGGATCGCTGAGCTTTCATTGTGCTACTGTACCTCCGCCTCGAGGTGGCAGTTGTGGACGACGACGGCGTCGTGGGCGGCGCGCAGCTTGGAGAACTCCTCCTCGATGAGCTTGCTCTTGTAGCGGGCGCGGCGGTTCTGGAACCACACGGCCACCTGCTTGGTGTCTAAGCCCAGCTCGGCGGCGAGCTTCTCCTTGCGCGGCGTCTCGAGCTTCCGGTCCTCCCTGAAGCTCATCTCCAGGAACTGCGCCTGATCGTCGCTCAGCTTCCGCTTCCTCGCCGCGTCGTCCCCTCCTGCGCTCTCCCCCGCCGCCGACGACTGCCTCGCCTTCCGCCTCCACCGCTGACGGCCGGCCTTCTTCTGCTCGCCACCTAAATCCGCGTAACAATCAACAGCAACATTGCGCACGGTTAGCTAACCATTACAGTATTCTCTAGCTTGCACATGCACATGCACAGCATATGATAGCTAACAGATGATCAGCAGGGGGATAGACTTACCGGAGTCTGGTGTGGACGCATCCGTCAGGAAACTCTCCGGGAAGACGAACGAAGGGAACATCCGCCTCTCTTCCTCCTGGGGGCTCATCTTTACACGAAAAATACTTGTGTATCTATAGGCTGGGTACAGTACTACTGATGCTTGGTTGAGTATTTGATCTGCTCTAATCGATGCTTTGGGCTTTGGATATTTTGAGTGGGGCGCTATAGCTAGGCTTTGGACCAGTAGTAGCAAGCTGCTGTGCTCTCCAATGACCGGTGTCCGAGTTTGTGAGCTCGGAGCCTGGCGGAGGAATTTATAGAGGGAGAGTGAGGTGTAGTACTCCAGTACTACTGGCAACTCGGAGTACTACTATCAGTTGGGGGCTTACAGTTCTTCGTGTTGAGCCACGAGAGAGCGATGTGTCTGTGGCCCTGTGAATTTTCATCTACTAGTAGTACTACTAATGATGATGAGTGCGTGCTACGGTGCTAGATTGGTAGGAACTTTCCCTGACTAAATGTGTGCTAGTTTTGGATAATCGAAAATGAAACGGGAACAGGGTGTATCTGTAAAGCTAAGGAGCTAACTACTATCCCCAGATTAACAGCACCGTGGTATCTTTTGGCGACACGGACGCGTGCACGCACTGCACCCGCCGGCCGGGTGGAGAAGGTCGATCTTTGTGGCGAAAACTGTAAAAATTCCTGCGCATCTTACTTTTCGCCGATGCAGATGGCCTAAATAATACTAGCAGTAGGTACGTGCAGCAAAGTTTGTAAATTTTGACAACTATGCAACCACTCCGGAAACAAGGCAGGTGTCGACGGCCAGCTCCCGTCGATGTAGCCCGTGATTACCGTCAGCATAGACTACGTCACCGTCGGCGTATGGCCGTTGGCGTTTTGCCCCGTAGGCGTAGACCATATTGCCATTGGCGTAAGAAAAACCGTCGGTGTAGCGCTTACTAGGCCCACATCCACTAGTAGAAAACAGGCTATCCGTCCGTGCCCCTAACAGCATTAGTCCCGGTTGCGCCACGAACCGGGACTAATGCTGGCACGCGTCCCGGTTCGAGCGGGCACGGTGGCCGGAGGCATGCGTCCCGGTTGGTAAGGGGTCATGCGTCCCGGGACTAAAGGTTGGGCGTCAGCCACGTGGCGTGGCACACACCTCTAGTCCCGGTTTGTGTTATAAACCGGGACGTATGATCCCACCGTCTATAAATGCGACGCCCCAGCCCTCTGCCTCCCCTCTGTTTTTTCTTGGTGGAAGGTGTGAGAGGTGTGCTGGTTTTTTTCCTATGCATGCATTCAAGATGTTTGATGAAATGTTTGAGTGAATGATCCCGTTCAATTTCTCACAGAACAAAAATATAGAAGGTGTCCGAGACGCACTTGAGCTTTCTCCTCTTTATTTCCCTCGATCGAGGTTAGTAATCTTATCTTTTCTCTGCCATTGATACAATGCATGTGTCGATGTGAATTGGTCATTTCACTATTTATGATGTCCTGTTTTTGATAAACTTACTTATATGATGCAGATGAACGATCGGGAATGGATGTACGGTGACCGGCGTGAACCCGGGTACATTAAAGGCATGGATAAATTTATCGATGTGGCTACGACAAACAAAGAGAATGGTTTTATACGTTGTCCATGTGTTCAATGTCGAAACAACAAGGAGTACTCTTCCTTAAAAATCATTCGCGGCCACCTGGTTATGAAAGGTTTCATGCCCAACTATAATTGTTGGACCAAGCACGGGGAAAGAGGGGTTATGATAGAAGACGGTGAAGAAGAAGATGATGATAACAACTATCATCATATGTTTCCTGAATACAGTGATACTGCAATAGAAGAGAATGAAGAGGAATGAGGTGAATAACGGGCATCAGATGAGCCCGCTGATGAACTTGGTAGGGTCATTTATGATGCAAAGCGAGACTGTAAAACAGAAAATGAGAAGTTGGAGTTAGAGGGCATTTTAGAAGATCACAAGAAATTGTTGTACTCAAATTGTGAAGATGGCAGCACAAAGCTCGGTACCACACTGGAATTGTTGCGATGGAAGGCAGAGTGTGGTCTAACTGACTCCTCATTTGAAAAGATGCTGAAAATAATGAAGCCGAAGTTTCCAAAACATAACGAACTTCCCGAGAGTACCTACGAAGCAAAGAAGACTCTCTGTCCTCTAGGATTAGATGTGCAAAAGATACATGCATGCATTAATGATTGTATCCTCTACCGCGGTAAGGAGTATGCGAATTTAGATAAATGCCCGGTATGCAATGCATTGCGGTATAAGATCAGACGAGATGACCCTGGTGATGTTGAGGGAGAACCCCTCCGGAAGAGGGTTCCTGCTAAGGTTATGTGGTATGCTCCTATAATACCAAGGTTGAAACGCATGTTCAGAATCAAAGAGCCTGCCAGGTTGTTGCGATGGCACAAAGAAGACCGTAAGAAAGACGGGACGTTGAGACACCCTGCTGATGGGTCACAGTGGAGAAAAATCGAGGGAGACTTCCCGGACTTTGCAGGTGACGCAAGGAACTTATGGTTTGGTCTAAGTACGGATGGCATGAATCCTTTTGGGGAGCAGAGCTGCAGTCACAGCACCTGGCCCATGACTCTATGTATCTACAACCTTCCTCCTTGGTTGTGCATGAAGCGTAAGTTCATTATGATGCCAGTGCTCATCCAAGGCCCGAAGCAACCGGGCAACGACATTGATGTGTACCTTAGGCCATTAGTTGAAGAACTCTTACAGTTGTGGGGCAAACCAGGTGTACATGCGTGGGATGAGAACAAACAAGAGCCATTTGATCTACGAGGGTTGCTTTTCGTAACCATCAATGATTGGCCTGCTCTTAGTAACCTTTCAGGACAGACAAACAAGGGATATAAGGCATGCACACACTGTTTAGATAAGACTGAAGGTACATATTTGCATAAATACAAGAAGGTTGTGTACCTGGCGAATCAACGATTTCTTCCGACCAATCCTCCCGTAAGAAAGAAAGGCAAGCATTTCAAAGGTGAGGCAGATCACCGGAAGAAGCCTGAACTCCCTGCTGGTGATGATGTATTTGGTATGGTCAAGGACACAGAAGTAATCTTTGGAAAGGGTCCCGGCGGTCAATCAGTTCCGAACGATGTCGCTACAGGACACACACCCATGTGGAAAAAGAAATCTATATTTTGGGAGCTGCCATATTGGAAAGTCCTACGTGTCCGCTCTTCAATCGACGTGATGCACGTGACGAAGAATCTATGCGTGAACCTGCTAGGATTCCTAGGCGTGTATGGAAGACAAAAGATACACCATAAGCACGGGAGGACCAACAAATTATGAAAGACCCAAAGAACATGCATACACAGAACAAGACGGATAAATAGCGTCACTTAAGTCATGCCAGCTATGCTCTTACCAAAGCAGAGAAGGAAATCTTTTTTGAAGTCCTCTACAGTATCAAGGTGCCGTCTGGCTTCGCATCTAATATAAAGGGGATAATAAATATGGCAGAGAAAAAGTTCCAAAACCTGAAGTCTCATGACTGTCACGTGATTATGACGCAGTTGCTTCCGATTGCATTGAGGGGGCTTCTACCGGAAAATGTTCGAGTACCCATTGTGAAGCTGTGTGCATTCCTCAATGCAATATCTCAGAAGGTAATCAATCCAGATATTCTACCAAGGTTACAGAAGGATGTGGTACAATGTCTTGTTAGTTTTGAGTTGGTGTTCCCACCATCCTTCTCCATTATTATGACGCATCTCCTGGTTCACCTAGTGGAAGAGATTGCCATTCTCGGTCCTGTATTTCTGCACAATATGTTCCCCTTTGGGAGGTTCATGGGAGTCTTAAAGAAATATGTTCATAACCGTGCTAGACCAGAAGGAAGCATCTCCAAGGGATATGGAACAGAGGAGGTCATTGAGTTTTATGTTGACTTTATTCCTGACCTTAAGCCGATTGGTGTTTCTGACTCGTGGCATGAGGGAAGACTAAGTGGAAAAGGCACGCTGGGAAAGAAAGCAATGATATGTAGGGACAGGGATTCTTTCACTAAAGCACACTACACAGTTGTACATAATTCCACCTTGGCAGCTCCGTATATCGAGGAACACAAGAATATTGTACGCTCCAAAAACCCGGGGAAGCCTGAATCATGGATTACAGATAAACACATGAAGTCTTTCGTTGGTTGGATGCGGACACATCTCTTGAATGAAACCACTATTGGAGATCAGCTATAGTTGTTGGCCGCGTCACCATCTTCTACTATATTGAATTTCCAAGGGTACGAAATAAATGGGAATACATTCTACACGATCGCCCAAGATAAAAAGAGCACCAACCAAAATAGTGGTGTCCGCTTTGATGCAATAGACGAGAATGGACAGAAGGACACATACTATGGTTACATAGAGGAGATATGGGAACTAGACTATGGAGTCTCTTTTAAGGTCCCTTTGTTTCGCTGCAAATGGGTCAACCTTAATGGGGAAGGGGTAAAGATAGACCAGTTGTACAGAATGACAACAGTGGATCTCAATAATCTTGGTTATAGAGATGAACCATTCGTCCTAGCCAATAATGTGTCTCAGGTTTTCTATGTGAAGGACATGTCCTCCAGACCGAAAAAAGAAAAAATATGCAAACGAATACATCATATGATGAGCCAAAGCGTCACATAGTTCTTTCAGGGAAAAGAAACATCATGGGAATCGAGGACAAAACAGACATTTCAGAAGATTATAATAAGTTTGATGAAATTACGCCCTTCATAGTGAAAACTGACCCAAGCATTCCGTTAAGTAAAGGAGATGCTCCATGGTTACATCTGAAGCGATCATAAAGAAGGACATATGCCAAGAAGTTCGTGCTTATATTGTGTAACTCTAGTTCATGTCTGGCCGGGATATCTTATGATGTTTGCAATTTTCTAAGTTTAATAAATATATTGAGTGTTAGTCCTGGTTTGTGGCTTGACCGGGACTATATATAGGGGGGCCTTTAGTCCCAGTTTTGTAGTCTCGGTTTTTAATATTAATAAATGTCTTGAGTGTTAGTCCTGTTTTGTGGCTGGACCGGGACTACAGGGGGCCTTTAGTCCCGATTCGTAGAACGACTTTCCTGAACTATGAAGAAGTTGTCCCGATTCGTACTTACCATTAAGATCTGATCTCCAAACGCGCGTGGTCACATATTAGGGAGTGCCTCTATGACCAGTTTCTTGGAGACGCCGGAGAACTAGGATCCGGCGGCATCTCCCTGAAACTGGTCGTAGTGGTGTCCCTGCTCTCGCACACCATCTTGCAGCTTATAACTTCTCTAACTAGATCAATACACCTGGGAGCTAACTAATTTCACATATTAGGGAGTGCCTCTATGACCAGTTTCTTGGAAATGCCGGAGGACTGGGATCCGGCGGCATCTTCCTGAAACTGGTCGTAGTGGTGTCCCTGCTCTCGCACACCATCTTGCAGCTTGTAACTTCTCTAACTAGATCAATACACCTGGGAGCTAACTAATTTCACATATTAGGGAGTGCCTCTATGACCAGTTTCTTGGAGATGCCGGAGGACTGGGATCCGGCAGCATCTCCCTGAAACTGGTCGTAGTGGTGTCCCTGCTCTCGAAAACTATATTGGAGATGCCTCAATCTGGCTGGAGGACTGGACTCACATGGATGCCTATTTATAGTACAAGCAGCTCGGCATAGTGTCGACACTTACGACATAATGTCGACACTCACCCCTATTATTAGTGCTGACTCGTGTTTTGTCCCGGTTGGTGTCTCCAACCGGGACTAAAGGTTCATCTTTAGTTCCGGTTGGTGACACCATCCGGGACAAGGTACACGGCGCACGACATAATGTCGACACTCACCCTATCATTAGTGCTGTCTGGCCCAGCCTGCCGAAATCCCTCCAACCGGGACTAAAAATGAACATATCAATGTTGTTGTCCCCATATTCAAAACGGGCATAAGAAATTCAAAAAAAAATCCAAACAATGAAAATCCTTCACGTGGTGTCATATTATGTGATATAGTTGAAAGGAAAAATACCAGACTTGGTATATTGATCATGTCTCGAAAAAACCTTCACAAAATGACCTATCATGTTCGAGGTTTCATGGCTTTCGGTCCAAATGACCGATGTTATGTGCTGAATCACGACATAGTTTGTGATGTTGTGCCCATATTATGCATGCATATGGACATTGGTATGAATAACAATGTTGCAGAAGGAAGTTTTCCTTTTCATCACAAGGAAAAGCCATTTTCCATTTTCCGAGCGCAAAAAACGGGTTGTTTTGTGAAGTAACCACCAAAATGCTGTTTCAGAATGCTACCGTCCCATTTTTCTAAAATACTAGACCACCTTACATGGACTATCTCCAACCGGGACATCTCAAACCTTTTCGTCCTTCCCGGGTAAAAAGGACAAATGTCTGCCGAATCGGTAGGAAGTGGGTCCGGTTTGTACTACAGGTACATGATCTAACACCCGTGATTTTTTGAAAAAATCATTTTTAGACTCGCAATATGTGGTTTCTTCAGAGATCCAATGAAAGTTCTAACGATGCTCGAAAAAACCTTCACAAAACCCTAAACCCTAAACCCTAAACCCAAGTTTCTTCCCGCCATTTCTTCTCGCCATTTTTCTTCCCGCCA
Organism: Avena sativa; assembly: GCA_916181665.1. NCBI lineage: Eukaryota > Viridiplantae > Streptophyta > Magnoliopsida > Poales > Poaceae > Avena > Avena sativa. The sequence continues at coordinate 445,010,163 of OV702293.1, read as the reverse complement.
TTTCTTTCCACGATTTCTTCCCGCAGTTTTTTCCCGCCATTTCTTAGTACATATATGTAGGATTGGCCTCCATTGTCATTGCACATCTCTAGACTCATATCTGCAACCTCATCACTCTTTCCCATGGCTTCCAACATACGACTAACCCCCAGGGAGGCGGAGGCGGAGGCGCTTTGCGCCTCGAACTACCCCTGCCCGCCGGGCTACTGTGTCCCCATCGGCTGGATGCTGAGCGCCGGAGGTGTGCCGGTTCCTCCTGTACCTCTAGGTGTGGCTCGCCGGATGGCCATCACGAACCACTACTTCTTCGAGCTCACGCCGGAGCAGCGGAGGAATCCCCACTGGCATCCCGACTATTTCCCGACTTGGGAAACCTTCTTCGGGGATCAGCGTGAGAGGGCGCTCGCCAGGCACGAGGAGGACGGCCCACCTCCTCCGAACTTCAACGAGGCCGGCCGTCGGCTGTGGTGGCGCGGCCGAACTCTCAAGAGCGCCATGGCCTACGACACGACCGCCGACTCTAACCCCCGCCTGCGCTACCCTCAAGTCCAGCCCACTCGTACTCAGCCTTCACGGTTCAACTACGGCGACCCCGACGACGACAGCGACGACGGCCACGACGAGTACGACGACTACAGTGGCGAGTATTACAGGTTTAGGCAGGAGCATGACTGAATCACTCCAACATTGCAAAACAAGTTCGGCCGATTGTGGCTTAATATGGCCATGTATCTTAATTTTCAGTTCTTCTATGTATCTTAACCTTCACTCGTGCTTTATGTAACTTAGTGTTAGTTGCGTTATGTACTTTAATTCCAGTTCTATCCTAATAAATTTTCTTCCCACCCAATATTTCCCGTCCTTTTTTTCCCGCCCATTAATATATAAAAAATATAAGTTAATTCAAATCCAAATTATAAACAGAAAATGCTTTTGAATTAGTTATTCAAATCCAAACACTTTTTATGTTTAAAGTTTTTCTAAATTCCAAATTAATATTCAAAAAATATAAGTTAATTCATTTTTAATTTTAAATGGTTCATAGTTTAAATGGTTACATTAATTATTTTTAAAAACAAAAAATGGTTTTGAATTATTTATTCAAATTCAAACATTTTTTATGTTTAAAGTTTTTCTAAATTCTAAATTAATATTCAAAAAATATAAATTAATTCATTTTTAATTTTAAATGGTTACATTAATTATTTTTAAAAACAGAAAATGGTTTTGAATTAGTTATTCAAATCCAAACACTTTTTATGTTTAAAGTTTTTCTAAATTCCAAATTAATATTAAAAAGTATAAGTTAATTCATTTTTTATTTTAAATGGTTCATAGTTTAAATGGTTACATTAATTATTTTTAAAAACAGAAAATGGTTTTAAATTATGTATTCAAATTCAAACACTTTTTATGTTTTAAGTTTTTCTAAATTCCAAAGTAATTATCATTTAAAAAACATTACAAATTTAAACCCCAAAATAAAAAATAAGGCGGGAATAGAGAGAAAATTCCTGAATTTTTTTGAAAACAGGGTCATATGTCCCGGTTGGAGCCACCAACCGGGAATAAAGACCCCTGTGCGCGCCCCTTGGGCTGATGAAAAAAAGGGTGGAGTATACGTCCCAGTTGGTGGCTCCAACCGGGACGTATGACCCTTTAGTCCCGGTTGGTGGCTTGAAAAAAAGGTGGAGTATACGTCCTGGTTGGTGGCTCCAACCAGGACATATGACCCTTTAGTCCCGGTTGGAGCCATCAACCGGGAGAAAAGGCCCTTCGTTTATAACTGACGCGCCTCCTCTTCTTCTTCTCCATCTCACTTCTCTGCTTCACCGACGCGCGCACAGGAGACGCCGCCCCACGACACCGGCAGGCTGCCCGAGCTCCGCCGCCTTGCTGACCCTGCCACGAGCTCCGCCTTGTTGCCCTCTATCTCCCCGCAAAAGGAATCGAAGAGGGGCATCTGCAATCGTCGCCATCGACGCGATCTTCCTCGTCACCGATGACCGCCGCCGTCGACATCACCTTCAATCTAGACCTCGCGCAGGCCTCCCCGAGCCCTTCGTTCGATCCACGGTGAGCTTCTGGTCCCCTAGGACCTCTCCCTCGACCCCATCTCCCTCTGTAGTCGTTGCTCGTCGTCGACCCGTACATTCTGCCGCCGTGCGCCGTCGTTCTCCTTGCTCCGGCGACCAAAACCTAGCGGTGCTGCCACCAGTAGGCTTGCCTTGCTCGCCTCGTTCGAGTAGGATATATCTCGTCGCCCCACTCTCCCTCCTTCGCCGTCGCCGGTGACCATCATACGATGGCCGTTGTGATGACATCATGCTGGCGTCGTCCTGACGTGTCTTCGGCCCCACTGGTCAGTCACTGTGGGTTAGATGCCTCTGCGGTGCAGGTTAGCAGTGGCCTGGTCCAGGTCCCACCTGCCTGCGTGGAGGCTGAGGTGGTCACGGGCCCCTCTGACAGCCACTGTGGCTAGCAGTGGCCTCGGTGTAAAAATGTTTTCTGTTTTGTTTAAATTCAGAAATGGTTTAATTAAATCTAGAAATTGATATAATATTGTAAATTCAATAATTAATTATTTATAACTCAGAAAAATACAAATAATATATCAAAATGTTCAGAAAAATGAGATCTAACTATTTAACCTATAATCATGCATTGTTCAACAACTTTCAAGACAGGTTTAATTAGAGAACAAAATCAACCCCTCTCATATACTCTGGAGTTTCGCCGAGTTAGGGGTTTCACCCCTCAGAACCCTGTTTAAATTGTCGAGCATGTCTTAGGGTTACTTTTCAATACAAATTAACTTGTCATATCATCATCCTTGTTTGATCATTGCATCTATGCCATGTGTTGATTGTTCCCCTCTCTTTCCGGTGTTCGGTTCTTCGCGGTAGAATACGAGATCGAGATCAAAGACCAAGGACAACACCATCGAAGATCAAAGATTTCTTGATAGCCATCGTATTGTAGATGCTTAGCCATGATATTAGTTGTCATAGACCCTAGTTGAATCGATGTTGCACCTAGGGTTAGCCGGTGTGTCCTCGCCAGGGCATCCCGAACCCGAGGGTTGATTGATTGCCGCCTTTATTTCTGGTATTAGTTCTTCGCGATAGGATCCGAGCTCGATGGTTTCTCCGAATTAGGGTTTCTGATATTGTAAATTCATTTTTATTATTGTGTATGTATATATTACGGTTTCTCTGAATTAAGGTATATATCTCTCAACACCGTACCTAACATTCTCCCTTAGCCGCTTTGACTTATCCGTTTTTCCACCTATGCAGAAAATATGGACCCACACGACAGAGACGAAGAAAAGGAAGAGTTGATCCAAGGTGTGATCCGCGGGGAAGAAAATTTAGATGTATCGACGTTTCTGAACAATTCCGGTGAGGGTGATCCTGTTTTTGCCGGAAGAGACGACTTGTTTGAGGTTGAAGGTGATGCCTTCCACGAGGGAGAAGGCGATGCCTTGTATGATCGAGAAGACGACCGCTCCGGCGAGGTGCATGTAATATAATTAATTCATTAATTAATCATCTACTATATATATAGAAATAGTAACGATGATCTTTCTTCTTTTAGCCCTTCGGATCGAAGAAATCTAATGAAAAGAGCGGACGAGGCCCAACAAAAAGTTGGAAGACCATGAGAGGTTCAGGATCGAAGATATCGGTGAATACGGCAAATCGATTGCTCCCGAAGTTGTCGCAAACAAATTTGTGGCACAATGTGGAGTAATCATTAGGGACTTCATATCGGGCAGCGCTTGGAAACGGTTCACCAACAAGGCTAGGGGTGTTTGGAAAGATGAGCTTACATTTCAACCACTAGATGTAAGCACCACTAGCTATATCCGCGCATCTGTTTGATTCTAGTTTTGATACTGTTATTATCATGCTTGATTATTTTTTTGATTGAACTATGTTCTCGTAAAGTGCCTGACGCAGGGACCAGGGAACAATTTATGTGGATACTATATTTGCGAGTTCATCCGTCAGACGTGCTGTGAGAAGGACAGAAATTTAGAGCAACTCCACGTACGTAAACAATTTCTATAGTTTTTAATTACCATCAAATTATGTTTAGTTTTATTTATATAGGTTGACTCCTTTTTTAAATCAGACCGAACGTCTACAGGACGGTCTTCTGCCAAAGGATCGCGTACGAGCAATTCAGGAGGAATTGGCAGGATTCTTGGATGCAGAAGTCCTAAACCCAAAAGGAGAATACTATTCGGGTGTGTATAAACAATAGGGATTGTACAAAGAGCTTATTTTGTATGTAGTGCATGAACTCGATCCGTGTATCGAATGTAATATGTTGATCTTGTGTAATATAATGGTTCCTTCATTGATGAGTGCAAAACACTAAATAAAAAAATAAAACAACATAAATAGATTCTCTGCCGCGGCACAAAAAGTGGCCAAATGCTGTCGCGGCAACAAAAGTTGCCAAAATGAATTCTCTGCCGCGAAAGATAAATGTGTCAAATCTCTACCGCGACAGAGGGTTATTTGTCCTGGTTCGTGTTAAGAACCGGGACGGTTGCTCCTCCCTCCTCGCCCTCTGTCGCGGCCACGTGTATGCCCTTTTGTCCCGGTTGGTGGGGAAACCGGGACTAAAGGTTGGGGCTTTAGTCCCGGTTGCCCCGTCCCGGTTGGGTAACCGGAACTAAATGACCTTACCAACCGGGACACATGGGGCTGTTTCCACTAGTGATCGACCGTTAACAGCCGTTTGATATGTCGGAAGCTACGCCGACGACAATGTCGTTGGCTTAGGTTGACAGACGTTTGGTATGGCGGTAGCTACGTCAACGGCAATGCCGTCGGCCTAGAATTTTGTTTACAATATTTTTTGAATTGTTTGACTCGGTAATCTCACGTGCATCTTTTTTTATTTGTTGTTAATCTTATAAGCGTCTTTTAATTCTAAGTGCGTTTAATTTTCAGTCAAATTGTATTCATAGTCAAACTTCCCGATCGATCAACCATCTTTACACTACTCCTGCCCTGTCAATTGCAATGGATCTCATGGTCAAATTGCACTCATGGTATGATTTTTCAAAAAAATTGGCGCATCAGTTCATGTACCGGCAGTTTAAATCTGACCCACTTTTTGCCGATTTAGCAGGAATTTGTATTTTTCACAAAGGGTGGAAGGAAATGTTTAAGATACTCGATTGGGACATTGTACATTCAAGGTGGACTAGTATCTTTGAAAAATGGGACGGTACCATTTTGAACTTTTATTTGGTGGTTGCTGTAGGGGTTCGTAGCATGGAAAACAAAAAAATTCTACTGCATGCAAACAAACAAGCCAAGATCTATCTACTAGATTATAGCAACGAGTCGATAGAAGAATTCACCCTCGAAGATTCCAAAGCGGTTAACGAGAGCAGATTCTCGTGGGTGATGTAGTCGTACTCTTGTCGATCTCAAGATCGCGTAGACGATCCTTCCGGCGCTGCGTTCCGGCAGCGCTTCCGTAGTTGGTCACACATTCGGTACTCGACGAAGACCTTCTTCTCCCTTGTTCCAACAGGCAGCGGAGGTTGTAGAACTCTCCTCGTTATTCCAGCAACACGACAACGTGGTGTCGGAAGTAGAGGGGAGATCTCGCAGGGCTTCGCCTTAAGCCGGAGCAAGTATGGTGGAGTATGAGAGAGGCCTTGGCAATCTACGGTTTAGAGGGCACCAAGGGGAGGGTGTGGCCGGCGGCTAGGGTTTGGGGAAACCCCAACTCGCCGAGTTGGAGGAGCCCTAGGCGGCGGCAGCACTAGGAGGTGGTGGCGCCGGCGACTTGGGGCTAGGGTTTTTGGTGTGTGTGGGTAGGGGGCAGCCCTACCCCTCCTTATATAGGTGGGCATGGGCGGGAGGAGGTTGGGAGGAGGGAGTCCTCCTCCAAGTCCTCCTCCTTGGCCGGCGGGTGGAGGGAGTGGGACTCCCTCCCCAAGTAGGTTTCCTACTCTCCCTCCACCAAGCAAAATTAGGATTTGACTTTTCAAATTGGCGTTTGACTTTCAAACTTGGATTTGATTTATCTCTCCATATTGCCCAGCCAAGTGACCTAGTACATGATGCAACCATTCCACATTGTCATGACACATCCATGTACCCTTCCCCTCCGGAGTGCCGGACCTTCCAGACCCTTCTAGAACATTCCTGGTGAAAACACCGGAATCATTTCCGAACTCCGAAACAGGACTTTCCTTATATGAATCTTATTCTCCGGACCATTCCGACTCCGAACAACATTCGGTCTCTTACTCATCATTCCATAACTACTCAACAACATTGAATCTTTAAGTGTGTCTCCCTAGGGTTCGTGAATTATGCGGACATGACCAAGACACTTCTCCGATCAATAACCAATAGAGGAATCTAGAAATTCATATGGCTCCCACATATTTCTACGATTACTTTGCGATCGAATAAACCACTTACATACGATACCAATTTCCTTTTGTCTCACAATAGTTTACTTATCCGAGGTTTTGATCGTCGGTATCTCTGCATACCTAGTTCAACCTCGTTACTGATAAGTACTCTTTTCTTGTTCCCATGATATGTGATCCCTTGTGAGCACTGTTCAAAAAATCGGCCGATATGCCAATTTATCGTCCGATTTATCTCTTATCACTAGGTTACCGATAAGCCGATTAGAACATTGTCCATGCAAGGTTTAAGATACCCTGATTAGAACATTGTCCATATAAGGGGGCCTAGTATTTTTTAAAATTGGGTGGCACCATTTTGAAATTTTCATTTGGTGGTTGCTTCACAAAACACCTCGTTTTCGACACTCGAAAAATAGAAAATGGCTTTTTGGTGCGACAAAAAGGGAAACTTTATCCTGCAATATTGTTCACCATCCTATGATGCACATGTGTGCACAATATGGGCATATTATCACAAACTATGCCGCAATTCTAGCCATAACATTAATCGTTTGGCTTGAAAACCATGAAACCTCGAACATGATAGCTCATTTACGAGAAGGTTTTTTTTGAGATATTTGGAATATTTCAAGTTTGATATTTTTCTTCCAACTATGTCACATAATATGACACCACACAAAAGTTTTACATTGTTTAGATCATTGTTGAATTTGTTATGCCCGTTTTAAACTATGGTCAAAATGGCGGGCATGAAGATTTTTGCTCGGGGCTAAGCCTCGTTAAACTTGTAGGGAATCTCTGATAAAATAGCATATTGTGAAGATAAAAATTGATATTTCAAAAAATCATGAGCATTAGATCATGTACATGTAGTTCAAATCTGACGCACTTTCTTCCATTTCGGCAGGAATTTGTCTTTTTAACGAGGGGTGAACATAAAGGTTTAAGATACACCGGTTGTCCATAGAAAGGTGGTCTAGTATTTTTATAATTGGGGTTGTACCATTTTGATGGTTGCTTCATAAAACACCCCGTTTTTCATACTCGGAAAATGAAAAATATGTAATATAAGAGTATATGTAATGTTTTTATGCTTTACTTAATTTTTTCAACACAAATGGGTAATATTTGAGTTTAGATAGATAGATCTTATTTTCTGTAAATTTTGATATATTATTTATATTTTTCTGAATCATAAAGATTCAGTTATGATTTTTCTAGGATTAATGTGAAAAAAGGGAAAAGAGCTATGCTGAAGGCATTGCCGTCGGCGTAGTTGTGCAACTTGGGCCGATGGCTAAGCAGTCGGTATAGATTTGACGCCGTCGCATCGCCGTTACTACAAAGTCCTACGCCAATGGCTGCCGTCGGCTTATCCCGTCTATATTGACGGTAAACCTAGACTGGCGGCCAGTTTACTGGGCTGTCTGTCTCAGAGCCTACGCCCGATGGCCCCGACAAATAGCCGTTGGACCGTCGGACGTACCTTCTGGCCATCGGCGCCTTGACTTGCTGCTGTATCCTGCGTACTGTAACTTCAGGTGTGAAAGTGATGGCATGTGTAAGCTAGCTAGGGGGCGGATCGAGCCGAGAGTTTCGTGGGCACAAGTTACCCATCGGTCGGATGGAGCTACTATCTAGCGCATGGGTTGTGTCGGCTTCCGGGGTCCGGCCCCGAGACGCCACAAAAGTCACCAGCGACGAGCACGCCTAGCAAAGCCAAACGGGCCTTGACGTCAACTACTCTCTTCGACCCATATTAGTTGACTCTAATTTAGATGTATCTAGACAAGTTTTTGTGATAGATACATCTAAATTGAAATCAACTAATATGGGTCGGAGGGAGTATTATAGATCGATGCATCCACGCTTGAGCCGTACCTCTCTTCAAAAAATAGATCTGTTTGGCACGGTTGCCAGATCCATTTCCAAGTGCACAAAAGTACATGCATAATATGATACGATACTTCCTTCATTTTAAAATATAAGATGTTTTAGTTTTGTGAACAAATGTATCTAGACTACTTTTAGTATGTAGGTTCACTCATGTTTAGAGTAAATCTATATACTAAAACAAATCTAGATACATTATTTTATAAACCTAAAACATCTTATATTTTAAAATGGAGGAAGTATATAGTATCTCTGGTAGAATACACATGTGTACGTACGTGTGGATAGGGCTAGCGAGCATGTGACCAATTCGATCGCTTACGTACACATATATATGTTCGCCAGGATGTTCCTTGCGGTCTCTTCTTTCTTGTGTAGTATAGTCTGCCTCTTGACGCTGATCTGTCCGTCTCTCTCTCTCTTGCGTACAATTCAGAAAGTTTGTGTGAACAGTACTCTGCCTTTTAAACGACACGACAGATCGACATACTAGATGAGAGGCGCGTCCTACGCGGGCGGGGTACTGAACGACGGCTGCAATTTTAAGGAAGTTTGCAGTATCTGCCTCTGCGCGCGTGCGTGTACCTCGCCTTGCTACAATAGTGGCATGGCCGACTCATAATTCGCCACGCAGGTATTCTGTACTGCTCCAAGGAACGCAACTCCTCGTGCTGCAATTTAACCTACGTACCCGGGTGGTCCTGTTTCTTATCCATGCCGCCATGCGTGCAGGGCCTACATGCTTGTGCATGCATCCCATAGTCAAACTCTATCAAACTCCACAACTACTTTGCACGAATACAGTTATGACGATCGAGCTTGTTGGGGACGCCGCGGCTCAAGAAGGTACTCCCTCGTTTCGGATGCAAGTTCTAAAGATTGACTTTTTATTTTGCTACACAAAAGAGCCCCCCTTCTAATTCACTAATTTGTAGGAAGGTACTGGATTTTTGGATTTGAAAAAAGTTTGAGAAGATATATCTGAAGTAGATGATGATTGATAGAGCAATTCTTGCTCATAAGTTCCAGTATGAGTACTGCGTCTAACATAAAACTTGTGACTGGCAGTAAAACATCTATTTTTATTTTGAGATAGAGTTCGATCCTCAACTATTTCTCGCGATAATAATTACCCGGCATTTTAGGTTTAGTTAAAGTCAAACTTTGTAAACTTTGGTAGAATATATAAAAAAAATTATAAACATCTATAACACCGAATGTATATAATATAAAAAATATCTTATGACGATTCTAATGGTACTTATGTTGTATTATAGATGTATATAAATTTTTCTATATGTTTGGTCAAACTTTAACCTTAACTAAACCCAGAATACAGGGTATTTCCGGACAGAGTGAGGGACATTCGGTCCATCTATGGCCTTGGGGTCTTGAAGTGTGCCGGACGCGGATCCTCGCTTGCGGGAGACTTTTTTTTTTTTGTTTAACTTGTTTTTAGTGTCTTTTTCGAAATAGTGAGGCAAATGCTACAACATGATGTCATAATAAGGTTCTCCCGCTCTATCCTTGTTCTAGTGGCATGTCTAGCATTGGAAGAGGACACATGGAGTTGTGCGTCCAGTGTATTTTTTTGGATCCAATCAGATTTTGTGTTTGTTTGTGTAATTTTAGGTCTGCCTCTTCTGATCTTAGAGTCTCAGCTTTTGTGATGTTGTTGTTCCGGTGTGTTGTTCCTCTATGTCTTGAGAACAAGGAGTTTCTATTTTTCTACTACAAAAGCTCTACTACAAAAGCTCTATTACAAAGAGTTTTGTCCGACTCCGGTGATAGACGGGCGAGGATGGCGGCACGCCTTCAACTCGATCAACATACGCAGTCATCACCAGCTGATGTAAAGACATATTTTCAGTTTTTGTTAGTCTCTCGTTCTGTGTACTACTTTCGGTGATTATCAATAGGTCGATGGGCCCTTTAGAAAAATGTCTGCTTTGATTATCTATCGACTTCGAACACAGAGCTCCCAAAAGACACCACCCAAAAGCTACTATGGCTAAAACAAAACAAAAATGGTTTTGCTAATTTGTAATCGACTCGGAACTATGTTAGAACCCGTCAGATTTGCATAGTATAGTGGGCCTTACGATTTATAAGTGGACTTGCAAATGACATTTTTCAACTAGAAATGAGGTTGCAACTGAAATTTCCTAGTTGTAAGTGGATTTCAAGTGATAATTTTCAGTGTCAAGTAAGAGTGCAACTGTGATTTTTTTTCAATTACAAGTGGGGTTCCAACTTAGATTTATAGTCATAGTCATTATTTTCGTAAAAAGGCTTTGTGTGCACTCAGAATGGAATATGGAGATGTGCATGCATACAATTTTTCTTAAATTTGTGTGATTTCAAAATACACTTAAAATATATATTAAATACAGTCAGCATGTGCACCCAAGAGTCAAAACACCGCTCTCGAGTGAACATATATATACTGATTTTTTTAAAACTAATCTTGCTATCTTACCGAAAAAGGAAGATTTCTTCTTCGTCGCCATCTTCGAGAAAAAACGATTACTTCTTTATCCAGTCACAAACAAAAATAAAACATCATCACACGCGCTGTTGGTAGTATATTCAGGCAATAGTTTGCTGGTCTTTTTTCACTAAGTTGTGCGCCATATAGACATTGACCTTTGCTGTAAATATCAGGCATAATATAGCAGTAATCGCCGCATTTGATCTCCGCTTTAGAGATGTGATCTTGGTGCGCATCGATCAGTTCGGTCAGCTGTGAAGTAACCAGTGACCGCCGAGTAGAATTAATTCATTTCATCTGGTTGAGTGACGGATTTGGACGTGCCGGAGACAACAGATATATTCGCGACCGTCGTGCACGTACAGGAGGTGCCAAAGGGCAGCATGCGTGACAACGACCAGAGAGGGGGTGGCGATTACGCATCGATATCGATCCACCAGACAGATGTCTCTCTCAAAACAGGTTGCGCCCAGTTTTATAACAATCGCTGCGCCAGACAACATAACACATTTAAGGCACAAACTGTTGGAATTATGCCCTAGAGACAATAATAAAGATGTTATTATTATAATTCTTGTTCGTGATAATGTTTATATTCCATGCTAGAATTGTATTAAGCGGAAACTTTAATACTTGTGTGGTTTGTGAATAACACCGTGTTCCTAGTATGTCTCTATGGACTAGCTCATTGATTAATGATGGTTAAGGTTTCCTAACCATAGACATGAGTTGTCGATTAATAATAAGATCATATCATTAGGAGAATGATGTGATGGACAGACCCAAACTAAACGGAGCAATTAGATCGTGTCATCGTGTTCATCTTTGCAAAGCTTTTCTTATGTCAAATATTATATTCCTTAGACCATGAGATAATACAACTCCCTAGTATCGAAAGAAAGCTTTGAGGTCATCAAACGTCATCCTATGAGAGGGTGATCATAAAGGTGTCTCTCAGGTGATCGGAAAGTGCCTGTTGGGTTGTATGTATCGAGATGGGATTTGTCCCTCCCAGGTCGGAGAGATATACTTCGGGCCCACTCGGTAATCGATATCAACACCGCTTGCAAGCATGTGGTTAAGGAGTTGATCACAAAGTGATATCGAATTACGGAACGAGTAAAGTACTTGCTGTGAACGAGATTGAACTAGGTATGACGGTACCGACGATCGAATCTCGGGCAAGTAAAATATCACGAGACGAAGGGAATATATATATATGGGATTGATTGAATCCTGGCATCGTGGTTCATCCGATATGATCATCGATGAATGTGTGGGAGTCAATATGGGTTTCCAGACCCCGCTATTGATTATTGATATAAGATCATGTCTGCATATTCTCGAACCCGAAGGGTCACACACTTAACGTGTCTCGACGCTAGGATAAATTGGATAATTGGATTATGAGTTTTTGTTCGGAGTCTCGGATGGGATCCGGGACATCACGAGAGGTTCCGGAATGGTCCGGAGAATAAGATTCATATAAAGCAATGCAGTTTTTGGAGTTCGGAATTGTTCCGGGTTAATCGGTATTGTACCGAAAGATTCTAGAACCTTCCGGAAGGGGGTCAACGTGGTCCCACATGTCGGGAGGGGGCATGGGCCTATGAGGGAGTGCCCTGGCCGCATTGGGCCAGGGGCACAAGGCCCCCGTAGGGCCCAGCCGGCCAAACAAGGGGAAACCCTAGTTTGGAGCTTCTAGAAGGGGGGGGTTCCTTGCCCCCCACTCCTCCCTCCTTTGGCCGCCGGCCTAGGGCTTGGGGGAGGGGTTAGGGCTGGCGCCCACCCCTCTATATATAGAGGGCTGGGGCGCACCACCCCCCACACCTCCTCCTCAACCCTAGCCGCCCTGCTGCCCTCCTCTCTCTCTCCCTCCCGACTGCGTGTAGGTGAAGCCCTGCTGCAGAAACTCTCCACCAATTGCACCGCGCCGTCGCGTTGTAGATCCAATCCGTCTCTCCACCATACTTGCTGGACCGAGGAAGGAGGAGACGTCGAGGTGCCGCACGTGTGCATCTCTCGGAGGCATCGCCACTTGCGGTGTTAGATCGGATCGGATCGCGAGGAGGAGAAGCGAGTACGACTACATCACCCATGTTCCGACGAACGTTTCGCTGTGCGAATCTTCAAGGGTATGAAGATCTCATCTAATCCCTCTCGTTGTTTGCATCTCCTAGATTAGATCTTGGCTTTCTCTCGTTCGCATCCGTAGAAAAATTTTAATTTACTATGCCGCGAAACCCTTCAGTGGTATCAGAGCTAGATCTATGCGTAGATGTGTTTCACGAGTAGAACGCAACATGGTTGTTGCGGGCGTTGATGTTTTCTGTTGCAAGCCTCTTGTTTGTGTTCTTCTTATGACGCGGGATAGTGAGATTGAAGCGGTCCAGGCCAACCTTACGCGACATCGTTCGCGAGACCGGCTCCGCACTTGACGTGTGGCTTGTTCCACACATGCGGCTGGTGGATGCCTGTTTCTCTCACTATAGTTGTCATAGGATTAACACCGGATTTTGGCAACCATAATATCACCGTTGTGGCTTTCCATAGGTAAGAATCGTTCTTAGCATGCTACTTCCATAAGCCACGTAAAACATGCAACAACAAAGTAGAGGCGTCTAACTTGTTTTTGCAGGGAGTGTTTTCTGTGATATGGTATGGCCCAAGATGTGATGTGTATGTTGTATGCAATGATCATGTTTTGTAATGTTTCACGACTTGCATGTCGATGAGTACACAACCGGCAGGAGCCATATGGTTGTCTTTATAATTGTGTATGACCTGTGTGTCAACTTCTTATACGCCATGTAATAGTTTCACTTCATCGCTAAGTAGTTAACAATTGTTGTAGTTGCTATTTGTGGTGGAGGCAATCATGGTGGAGTGATGGAGATCATGCCGGCACGCACAAGATGGAGATCATTGTGGAGTGATGGAGATCATGCCGGCACGCACAAGATGGAGATCATGGCCGTCGGCACGCTCTCCTTAGTTTTACCTTCGGGATTAGTTTTAAACCTTAATAAATGTTATTATGTGCCTGCGTTGAGCATGGACATTATTTCTGGATCGTGTTTATTGCAAGACGGTTATTCATTTAAATCGGAGAATAATGGTTGTTCTATTTATATGAGTAACATCTTTTATGGTCATGCACCTGCTATGAATGGTTTATTTCTTCTGAATCTCGAAAGGGATGAAACACACATCCATAACATTGAGGCTAAGAGATGCAAGGTAGATAGTGATAATACTACTTATTTGTGGCACTGTCGTCTAGGTCATATTAGTGTAAAGCGCATGAAGAAACTCCATTCTGATGGACTTTTGGAGTCTCTTGATTTTGAATCATTTGACACATGCGAACCATGCCTCATGGGAAAGATGATCAAAACCCCGTTCTCCGGAATGATGGAGCGAGCAACGGACTTGTTGGAAATCATACATACCGATGTATGCGGACCGATGAGTGTTTCGACGCGCGATGGATATCGCTATTTTCTCACTTTTACCGATGACTTAAGTAGATATGGGTATATCTATTTGATGAAACATAAATCTAAAACATTTGAAAAGTTTAAGGAATTTCAGAATGAAGTGGAGAACCATCGTAACAGAAAGATTAAGTTTCTACGATCCGATCGTGGAGGTGAATATTTGAGTTATGATTTTCTCACGCATCTTAAAGCAAGCGAAATCGTTTCGCAACTCACGCCACCCGGAACACCACAGCGCAATGGTGTGTCTGAACGCCGGAATCAAACTCTATTAGATATGGTCCGATCGATGATGTCTCTTACTGATTTGCCGTTATCATTTTGGGGTTATGCATTAGAAACCGCTGCATTCACTTTAAATAGGGCACCATCTAAATCCGTTGAGACGACACTGTATGAACTGTGGTTTGGTGCTAAACCTAAGTTGTCATTTCTTAAAGTTTGGGGATGCGAAGCTTATGTCAAGAAATTGATGCCGGACAAGCTCGAACCTAAAGCGGAGAAATGCGTCTTCATAGGATACCCTAAGGAAACTATTGGGTATACCTTCTATCACAGAACCAAGGCAAAGTGTTTGTCGCAAAGAACGGTTCCTTTCTTGAGAAGGAGTTTCTCTTGAAAGTAGTGAGTGGGAGGAAAGTAGAGCTAGACGAGGTTATTGAACCTTCTCAGCACCTGAAATTGTTCTAGTGCTGCCTGCACCAATAATTGAGGAAGCTAATGATAAGGATCATGAAGTTTCGGACGATGCTGCTACTGAACGTCGCAGGTCGACAAGGTCGCGTGCCCCTCATGAGTGGTACGGCAACCCTGTCTTGACTATCTTGTTGGTAGAAGACAGCGAACCAACGAACTATGAGGAAGCGATGATGAGCCCAGACTCTGAGCAATGGCTAGAAGCCATGAAATCCGAATTGGGATCCATGAGCGAAAACCAAGTATGGACCTTGGTGGACCCTCCTAGCGACCGAAAGGCCGTTGAGTGCAAATGGATTTTCAAGAAGAAAACGGACGCAGATGGTAATGTTACCGTCTATAAAGCACGGCTTGTCGCGAAAGGTTTTCGACAAGTTCAAGGTGTTGACTACGATGAGACTTTCTCTCCCGTAGCGATGTTTAAGTCCATTCGGATTTTATTAGCAATTGCTGCGTTTCATGATTATGAAATATGGCAGATGGATGTCAAGACTGCGTTCCTCAATGGCAACATTGATGAAGAGTTGTATATGATGCAACCCGAAGGTTTTGTCGATCCTAAGGATGCTGATAAAGTGTGCAAGCTTCAGCGTTCCATTTATGGACTGAAGCAAGCATCTCGGAGTTGGAACCTTCGTTTTGATCAAGTGATCAAGAGCTTTGGATTTGTTCCAAATAGCTATGAAGCTTGTATCTACAAGAAAGTGAGTGGGAGCTCAGTGACATTTCTGGTACTATATGTGGATGACATATTGATTATTGGAAATGACATTAACATGCTTAACGATGTGAAGAGTTATTTGAACAAGTGTTTTTCAATGAAAGACCTAGGTGAAGCTGCTTATGTATTGGGCATCAAAATCTATAGATATAGACAAAGACGCCTGATAGCTTTAAGCCAGAGTACATACCTAGACAAAGTTCTGAAAATGTTCAGAATGGATAAGGCAAAGAAAGTTTCAGTGCCTATGTTGTCAGGTAAGACATTGAGCAAGGCTCAGTGTCCAGCTACAGTAAATGATAGAGAAGCTATGAGCAAAGTGCCTTATGCCTCGGCCATAGGTTCTATCATGTATGCCATGCTGTGTACTAGACCGGATGTGTCCAATGCTCTTAGTTTGACGAGCAGGTACCAAAGTGATCCAGGAGTGGAACACTGGACAGCCGTGAAGAACATCCTAAAGTACCTAAATAGGACTAAAGAAATGTTCTTAGTCTATGGAGGTGATGAACAGCTTGTCGTAAAGGGTTACGTCGACGCTAGTTTCGACACCGATAAGGATGATTCTAAATCTCAGACAGGATACGTTTATATTTTGAATGGAGGAGCTGTGAGCTGGAGAAGCTGCAAGCAAAGTGTGATCGTGGGATCTACAGTAGAAGCGGAATCCATGGCTGCTGCAGAAGCGTCAAGTGAAGGAGTTTGGATCAGGAACTTCATCACTGAGCTTGGCGTGGTTCCAAGTGCATTGGACCCACTGGAGATATTGTGTGACAACACTGGCGCCATAGCACTCGCTAAGGAACCAAGATATCATCCAAAGACCAAGCATATCAACCGAAAGTTTCATATAATCCGAGATTATATAGCAGATGGAGATCTGAAGATTAGCAAAGTACATACAGATCTGAATGTCGCAGATCCATTGACTAAACCTCTTCCACGTGCAAAACATGATCAGCACCTTAGTCCCATGGGTGTGAGATTGTTGCCAAATGTAAACTAGATTATTGACTCTAGTGCAAGTGGGAGACTGTTGGAATTATGCCCTAGAGGCAATAATAAAGATATTATTATTATAATTCGTATTCATGATAATGTTTATATTCCATGCTAGAATTGTATTAAGCGGAAACTTTAATACTTGTGTGGTTTGTGAACAACACCGTGTCCCTAGTATGCCTCTATGGACTAGCTCATTGATTAATGATGGTTAAGGTTTCCTAACCATAGACATGAGTTGTCGATTAAATGAGATCATATCATTAGGAGAATCATGTGATGGATAGACCCAAACTAAGCGGAGCAATTAGATCGTGTCATCGTGTTCATCTTTGCGAAGCTTTTCTTATGTCAAATATTGTATTCCTTAGACCATGAGATAATACAACTCCCTAGTATCGGAAGAAAGCTTTGAGGTCATCAAACGTCATCCTATGAGAGGGTGATCATAAAGGTGTCTCTCAGGTGATCGGAAAGTGCCTGTTGGGTTGTATGTATCGAGATGGGATTTGTCCCTCCCAAGTCGGAGAGATATACTTCGGGCCCACTCGGTAATTGATATCAACACCGCTTGCAAGCATGTGGTTAAGGAGTTGATCACAAAGTGATATCGAATTACGGAACGAGTAAAGTACTTGCTGTGAACGAGATTGAACTAGGTATGACGGTACCGACGATCGAATCTCGGGCAAGTAAAATATCGCGAGACGAAGGGAATATATATATGGGATTGATTGAATCCTGGCATCGTGGTTCATCCGATATGATCATCGATGAATGTGTGGGAGTCAATATGGGTTTCCAGACCCCGCTATTGATTATTGATATAAGATCATGTCTGCATATTCTCGAACCCGAAGGGTCACACACTTAACGTGTCTCGACGCTAGGATAGATTGGATAATTGGATTATGATTTTTTGTTCGGAGTCTCGGATGGGATCCGGGACATCACGAGAGGTTCCGGAGAATAAAATTCATATAAGGCAATGCAGTTTTTGGAGTTAGGAATTGTTCCGGGTTAATCAGTATTGTACCGAAAGCTTCTAGAACCTTCCGGAAGGGGGTCAACGTGGTCCCACATGTCGGGAGGGGGCATGGGCCTATGAGGGAGTGCCCTGGCCGCATTGGGCCAGGGGCACAAGGCCCCCATAGGGCCCAGCCGGCCAAACAAGGGGAAACCCTAGTTTGGAGCTTCTAGAAGGGGGGGGTTCCTTGCCCCCCCTCCTCCCTCCTTTGGCTGCCGGCCTAGGGCTTGGGGGAGGGGTAACGGCTGGCGCCCACCCCTCTATATATAGAGGGCTGGGGCGCACCACCCCCCACACCTCCTCCTCAACCCTAGCCGCCCTGCTGCCCTCCTCTCTCTCTCCCTCCCGACTGCGTGTAGGCGAAGCCCTGCTGCAGAAACTCTCCACCAATTGCACCGCGCCGTCGCGTTGTAGATCCAATCCGTCTCTCCACCATACTTGCTGGACCGAGGAAGGAGGAGACGTCGAGGTGCCGCACGTGTGCATCTCTCGGAGGCATCGCCACTTGTGGTGTTAGATCGGATCGGATCGAGAGGAGGAGAAGCGAGTACGACTACATCACCCACGTTCCGACGAATGTTCCGCTGTGCGAATATTCAAGGGTATGAAGATCTCATCTAATCCCTCTCGTTGTTTGCATCTCCTAGATTAGATCTTGGCTTTCTCTCGTTCGCATCCGTAGAATTTTTTTGATTTACTATGCCGCGAAACCCTTCACAAACCTGTACAACCACGAGACCACCGCTGGGGCAAACAACACAACAAACATGCCCAAAGAAAAAAGAAAAAAGACAAAGGCGAATCGACTAGGCTAAGATGATCCGTAATCGCTGCGCCCTCTGACTTTGTCCTACCACGCTTCAAGCGCTCCGAAGCACTGAGTACAAAGGAGCCCCTTCCCAAGGGAATCACCGTCGGCACGGTATTGCTACCCGGACCAAGGTCCTGGGGTTTCTCTCGATGCTCCGAGTACAGTGGAGGCAGAGGAATCCCTCGACGCCCTTCAGGAAGGAGTGGCGCCACCCGTAGCCGGCACCGTGTTGGGGTCGGACATGCCGCATCGGGTCCGGACGGATGTCTCTTCCCACCTTGAAAGATGCATGCATGTATGGTGGTGGGTTTGTTACCAACACACTGGTGAGGATAGGACAAATATTTACATGATATTAGTCTCTACGTCCATATATATTTCGTGTGAAATATACCTTCGATCCGGGAAGTGAACGACGATCGAGAGTGACAACACGATACGTAAAATTTCCAATTGTGGCTCGCCCCCGCGTCCCTCCTAGAGGCGACACGGGGAACCCTAGCTCCCGCCGGCGGCCGGCCGGCCTCCCTAGTGGCAATCCCCTCTCCTGCCGCCGCCAAGAGGCTCCGTCGGGCAAAGCCTGGGCGGGGATGGCGGCGGCGGGGCCTTTCCCCCGGGTGGTAGCTCCCCTACAGGCGGCGACGATTGCGGCGTGGAGCTGCGGGATGGCGGCTGTTGGCGTCCCGACGACGTTGGAGGTGGGGGATCTAGCCCCGCTCGGTGGTGGTGCCTCTGCACCCGTGGATGGCAGTTCCGGGCTCGGTCGTGGGCCTCTAGGCTCGGCCGGGCCTGTGGGGCTGGGTCCATGGCTGCGAGAGGCGTGGTTGCGCCTGGCAGCTACGGCATCGTGGTGGTGCCGGTGTTCGGCCAGGTGGCGACGGTGGGCTGGACCTCCACTGTCCAGTCCGTCCGGTGGTGGTTGTGGAACGGTGATCAGCGCTTCCCCGTCAACCGCATCGAGGTTCGGCTCTTCTCTGGACTGCGGAGCGTCCAAGTGTGGCTAAAGTCAATCCTTTACCGGCGGTTTGGGCTGACGGATGGGCCGGGGCGAAAGCCCTGCTTGAAGCTGACGACGTCGACGCCTGCGGGCGCCGTTTCCTCCTTGGGGGCGCTGTCATGGCACTGCACGTGTTGTCCCATCTCGAGCGCCAGGGGAAACCCTTGATTCGGCTTGCCGGGTCGGACAGCGGCGGCACCATGGTGTCGTCCCCTTCTTGGAGGCGTTGTCTAGGCTACTCGTAGAGTTCCGGAGAGGCTTGATGAAGTCCATGTTGGTGATCTCTTAGAGTGCGGGCTTTCAGGGGCAATGTACATCGTCGGCGGCGCTTCTCTGGCGGCTTCTACCGGTTGGTCCAGTCCCGCCGCTCACTCGCCGTTCTTAGGCGCTTGAGGGTGGACGCTGCGTTGGTTGTGCCATCCTTGGTATTCACTCTCTTAGAGTTTCCTCCTTCGGTTGTGACGCGGTCTGAGAGCTCAGTGTATCCCCGTCCCCACCATTCTTGGCGGGAGGATGGTGCTTGGAGAGTCCTTGTTGTTTGGTTGTCGTGGGTTGTGTTGTAAACCGTGTGGTGTCGAGTTTATATCGTGTAGCCTTCTTGGCGTTGTGCTGGCCATCTTGGCCTTTCTTCTATAAAACCGATACACCTTACAGTTTGTATCCTTTAAAAAAACACGGTACATAGGACAACAGCCTCACTACGCACAAGGCCACAAGGATACAGTATGTGGGTGTGGGGGCAGTAGCTAGAACCTGACGAAGAACTAAAGTGTCTGGATAAGAAAGGCAGTGCCGTCAGGAGGCGCAATTAGCCAAAGTGGGGATGGCGTCGGACCCAACCGGGCGGAGGCACATGGGTCGCGGCCCGGCCGTCGCCCGGGGCCGTGCGCACGGGAGCTTGCCGTGGCGCCAAGCGTCGTGAGCTGCCGCCTCCCACCAGGACCTATCGTCCCCCCTCTCCTGAAATCTCCTGTTGGAGCACCACCAGAGAGCAAACCCAGCGGCATCCCAGCCTTTTGTGCGAAAGGGACCGCTCGCTCCGATCCATCGTGCATGGCATCGGGCATCGGCATTGGCAGGGCACGGAGCACGGCCGCACAGGACATCCTCCTGCGTGCCCCGGCCGTTGCATGCCGGTCCCAGGCTAGCCGAAAGCCGACGATGGGATCGGATCGATTCAGCGCGCATCTACGTACCTAGCTCGTCCTGCCCCCATGCCGCGACAGCGCCGGCTATCAACACGTGTGCATTGCATCTGCCGCTTTGCCCGTGCCCTGCCCTGGTGCTGCAACCTGGACGCATCGATCTCACAGGGCCGCCCGAGGGCGTACCCCTATTGGATAGGCAAGTGGCCGGCCAGCGCTGGCAGTGGCAGCTGCAGTCGTACCGTACCTACTCCCCGGCAAAGTGCGCCAGATTTCAGTCCCGTAGCTCTATCTCCATGGCCGCGTAGACTCAGGGTCCGGTACCAAATTGTGCTCTGCTGTTGATGCCTTTTCTATCGTCGCTCGACCCATCACTCGTTCTCTCTCATCGATCGCCGTCCACAGGACATGGGATGGACGGGCCAGCACCTGGCACACGCGCACGCACGCATGAACTGGACTGCAGCCATCATCTTGCATTTGCTGCCTTTGCCGTCATCGATTCGCCTTTCTACTCCCGGAAAGAACAAGCGACCAAGCTCAAGCTGCACGCGTGCCTAACTTGGTAGGGATGACAGGCATGGCAATATGGCATGGTTAGCTACGGATGGCACAATAGAGAGCGCGTGTCGCCGCCGCTACGGTCCCTATTTTCTTCGCAATCTGTCGATACAATACATGCCAAAACTCACGTGTATGAAAAATACAACCACAGGATATTCTAAGAATCCATAAGATCCTACCTTATTTGAAGTTTATTTTGACAACCGATATAGTTGATATCGGTTGAATATGAAATAAAAACTCAAATAATCTTTTATGAACTAATATATCTACTCCTCAATTGCTCCATAGATATTGTCGCACAATGTCAGAGATATTGTCTTCTGCTTCATTTTCATGGTATTTTGAGCAAGTGTACCAAAAAAATCTTATGCAACTCGTAATGATTCTGCACAACAATACTTGTGATTAGCATGTCTATTTCATGTGTAAACAATAAAACGATGTAACATAGAATACGCATAGTAGATATTGGATGAACCAATTCTTTTGGTGCATTTAAATATTGTCAAACCTCGTTAACATAATACCACATATAATTCCTAGTGAGAGTCAAATATGGAAGAGCACCTATAGTCCTTCTGTGTTTTGTATTGTCGTCGGTCATACCAAGTCCCTATTGTTTGGCTTTAATTTTCTTACAAAGACAAAGTGTACGATACAATTTACAATCTTTCATTCCTACCCGAGATAATGACTCATTTGCATAATTTCTAAAGTCAAAACACACTACTAATGTGAATATCTTTAAATTCTATTCTAGAGATGGAGTGAATATTTCCAAGACATCTAAGAGTAAACTTTGAGCTCAATTCTACCATGAGAGCTTCGGTAGCATCATTGGATGATGTAGCAACTATAATACAAATATTGTAACTTGTGACCTGGTGTATATAAATAGTGTTGTATCTGATTTGGAAGCAACAAAGTCAAGACTACTCGGTTATAAGCTCGAACAACAATACCGGTCTTGAGGTCTTGTTTCACTCCACAAAGAGCCTTCTCAAGCTATGCAAACATAACGTGCATCTAGGACATCTTAATTTCCTCTTCTAAAACACTCTGTAAAACATAGTTCGTACATGTAGCTGTCTCAAGTTCCATCCCCTCGATACAAACATTGCCAAAACTAATTAAATGGTAGCAACTTTAAAAATACTAAAAATTTCATCGTAATCTATACCATATATTTGCTTGAATATTTTTGGAAATAAATAAAAGGGCTTTTTACGTGTCAATGTATCCATCGTGTCTTTTCCTGACCTCATATGCCCATTTGTAGTCAATAATGTACTCACCTTGTTATTCAGATACCAAATGTCAGGTTTTATTTTTTGTAAGTGCAAAATATTCTTCATCCATTGCTTGTTTCCATGTAGAATCCTCCATTCCTTCTTGCATTGTGTAGAGGATAACAAACAACACCAAGTTGTACCCTCTATAGATATTTTGGTTTGATTGTACCTTTTTAGCGAATAGTTGGTCGTTATGGAACCGTTGGTATCGGGATATAGACCGAGCCACATAGCTATATTTATACTGAAGGTGTCTTGTTCATGTACACGAAGTTATTTACATATGGAAGCTAACCGATTTGTTATATTCTCTACCAAACTCGTTTTCCAAATATCTCAAGTCTCATACACCCTGAATACCCATTCCATATAGGCGCATCCCGAACAGAGAGGCTAGATATAATCCGGACTTTCCGGATTATCTCTTATAAAGATATCATGATAGATTCACAACATGATCCTAGCACCGACATTACTTTGAGCAAAGTTCCCCATAACTTCCACATTCACCAGCTTTTGACATTTCAATTTGGTCCTTCTCCCACAACCTCTACAAGCTACGTGCATCCTTCTTTCAGCTTCGTATCAAACCAAAGCCTTTCACACCATCTTTGTCGAAATTTGATTAGCTTGAGGATGATATGTACACAAACAAAAGCACACTCTGGACAAAGGTTGGAATTATTAGATACTAAATAGTAATATAATCAACGTAAAGAAAACCACACACTACCTCGTCACATGCCTAGCTAAGCTAGACCTAATAGTTTGGGCTCCCTTCGGCATCATAGGATTTTTTTATAAATATAGCCCTCTGTAAATCATCATCGCTAAAACTACCCTCCTCTCGCAGCATTTATCAAATATACCCTGGCGGGAGGTGGAAAAAGTGCCACGTTGCGCCTCCCGCCTCGAACTGTGGCGGATCAAAGTTCCCGTCTTGGGGAATGGCGGGAAGAGCATCCCGCCCTTGCGATTGGCGGGAGCAGACCCGTGGCTGGCGGGAGGTTTACATGCAGCATACGTCTTCCTTTTCTTGGCCTTTTCGTGTGCTTGACAGCCAAAAGCATGCCTTCGCATGCACATTAATTGATGCCTGTCCTTGCAACGCAATCGCATGAAGATTTTGCCCCATTAGGTGCCTAATCTTTTTCAAATTCGCTGGTAATTTGAGGCTATAAAAAGGACTCGTGATGACTGATACGAGTATTCGAAGATCCAAAATTTTGTATCCAAAAGTTAAAAAAAAAAACAGAAAAATCTAACGATGTAGCCAGTAATGTCTTCTGTTAGTGTGTATATATAAAATACTTCCTACGATCCAATATAATTGTCTCGGATTCGTCTAAATTTAAATATATCTAGACATATTTTAGTGGTAGATATATTATAATAAACGCGACTAGCGCCGACGGCCAGCCCCCGTCGACGTATGATCCCATAGGCGTACTGTCCCATAGGCGTAGACCCGGTCACCATCGGCGTACAACACACGTCAGCGTATACCCCTAGGCTGACGGCTATACGGAGCCGTCGGTGTACACACCATCGGCGTATGCTCTGCGGGTTGACAGTCGTTAGGTCCAAGAGTTATACGCCGATGGCATCGCCATTGTCCCAAGCCGCCACGTGCCGCCCCTGCAGCCGTCTGCAAGGCTCTTACGCCGACGGCCACACCGTCAGCCCGATACGCCGACGGCATTGTTGTCGGCCCATACCGGCTCACTGGGCCACAGAAGGGTCTATGCCGACGGTATTCCGCTGGCCCATGTATATCTTTAATATTTATGGTGTTGTATATTATATGTATATTTTGTTGTTTTTATTTTACATTTATGTTTTAGCCTTGGGTTCCGGAAGATTCTCGTCGTTATTCTATGCGGGTGGCGAATAGTGAAATTCAGAGGTACAGTCTCCTATTTGTTTATAAATTATATCTATATTAAAATTATAGTGAGAAATAAATAAATCAACTATATGAATTTGATACTTTTGGGGAAAAAGGAAAATAAAAAAACTTGGCCGCTAGACCGACAACATTGTCGTCGGCTTATACCACGTGCCCTAGCTAGGCCGACGGCAAAGCCGTCGGCGTAGCTGCGCCCTAACACCGTATCGCGCCCGTCAGGCGGGCCGGTAACCTAGGCCACGTGGCTTCCAACACCGATGGCAGAATGCACGTCGACGGTCACCGTCGATTGGTTATCGGGCTACGCCGACGGCTGTCGTCGGTGCTAGTTGCCCTATGCCAACAGTCGCGTAGCCCCGCTGACGAGCCCATGCGCCTGCGCCAACGGGCCCGATATTTTGCTGTCGGCATAGGTGCGGTCATCGGCGTTTACAATTATTCTTGTAGTGATACATCCGTATCTAAATCAATCTATGTCAATTAATTTAGATATAACATACCAATGGAACTTAATCCCACGTGCAATCACGACCTCTATAAGTCTATAACTATCACTGTACTAAATAAAACAGCCCCAATACCACACTAGATTATTAGCTTATTAAGTCCAGTTCAAGGCAAAAGAAAAACCGACAACATGCAAACCTGTGCAGCAACAGCATCGAGCATGGCAGCCTGAGAATCAACGGCATGAGAAGTAACCTCCCGCCAGCGTCAAGTTGTCAAGGTGCGTTTGGCATCCCTCCGTGGCGGGAAGTATCGTTTGGCCTTCGTCCGTGGCGGGTTGAGTAAGCTGCCTTTGGCCCTGGTGGGATGTGCCACGTGGCACTTTTTCTACCTCCCGCCGGGGCATATTTGACAATCCATTTAGCAACAGGACAGTTCTGGCGATGCAAAATTACAGGGATGCATATTTGTAAAAAAATCCATAGAATCACACTGCCATGTAGTTAATCAATTAGTTCTAGTGCTCTGAATTCATCCATTGGTTAAGTAGCTGGCTTTTGCTTTGGCCTTAATTAAGCAACAACACGCTAGCAAATGGCACACTGGCATCCCTATCTCGGACACCCTCCGTTCCTGTTTCCCTGTCTCCAATTTGCGGAATCCCAGCACCTATTAACCCAATTGATTGATTGTCACTATCATAATCATAATTACTCGACAACAGTAGTGTCCACCGAACCTAATCTCCTCGGGACACGGGCGATGGCCTGCTACGCACTCCTACCTCCCCTAGTTTAACAAAAAAAAATTATCAAACAAGTGGTTAGAGCAAGTACAATAAGGTCCGGTCAGCGGACTGTAGGGTTTAAACTAGTATATTTGTGCTTAGTTGGATGAGAGAAAAGAGGAGAGAGAAGATGAGTGGGCTCTTAGAGCAAGTTTAATAAGGGAGCCGGCTGTTGGCTATAGCAGGATGCCACGTCACCTATAGCCAACTTAAAAACTTACTAATACAATAGACTAGCTATTATATAGATGTTATGTAAGCTTTAATTAAAATTAAATAATTCAATGTTGCATGCTATTGGAGCTAGGTTGCATGCAACCTTTACTTTTCTTGTTTCACGTGCTACCGCCGGCGCTATGCCAAGAGCCGGCTGAGCCCTCTCTCCTCTTTTCTCTCTCTTCCATGTAAGTTTTTGATAACGTGGCAAATGCTATAGCCAGCTGAGTAGACATTACTCGTACTTGTTCTTAGTTAAGAGCCAGCTGCAGCACGTGCTCCTAGGCACTATGTGAGAGCGTAAAGTGGGACATACATTAATAAAGTAGTATATTTTTATCTCTAGCTATTGTACATATTGGCTAGGAGATAAAAATATACTACTATTTTTATCTCTAGCACGTGCTCCTAGACACTATGTGACAGCGTAAAGTGGGCCGGCTCTATATTTTTCAAGGCCCTTGGGCAAAGTCGACAAAAGGGCTCCTACGATAACGTATAACTAGATATACATACGATATATGTGGCAATTTCACTTGCAAAATATTTAAAAGCATATAACCACACATTTATAGTCGAGATGTCTATAAATAATTGTCAAACACTAAAGTATTGTGATATTTTAGATAGAAAAATAGAAATGGTAGAAAAACATAACAAGTATTCTAGGCTAGCGAATACCTCAAAAAAAACCAGCCTCCAATAAGATCATCGACAATTAAGCTTCAGTGTTTCGAAAAAAGCTTTTTCGTGCATTTCTAAATGCAAAATAATCGAGGACACTATCAAGATTAATGTTGTCCAATATATCCGACAATTAAGCTTCATTGTTTCGAAAAAGCTTTTTTTTCTTCTTTTTTGCAGCACCTGACAATTGCTTCCCCATTGTAACACCTATCAAATTGTAATCTTAAAAAATATAACCTAATTGAGAGATTAATTAGAAGGCTTAGACGAGGAATTGATAAAAAGAGATTAACTTACGGAGGGCAGGGGCGCAGGGCCTGGAGCAGGAGCAGCTGATATGGCGACCTGGCGACTGGCATCTTGGCGTTGGCCATTGGCGAGCACGGGCGGCAAAGGCAGGGCCTGGACGAGCGTGTCGCGAGTCACGAGAGACCGAGATGCGAGACCGCGAGAGTCTGCCGTTCGCGATACGGCCAGGATGACCTTTCAGTTTCACATATCGGTAATTGTTTGGGAATCAGGAACGATCTCCGGGCCTTTTCAACGCATGTGCAATTTTTTTTGGGCCCTTGGCCACCGCACTACCCTGCCATGGGCTAGAGCCGGGGCTGCGTCACTGTTAGATTATATTTCGTATGCCTCAGGTTAGGGCACCGACTGGCCCAACCGGCCCTCTCTCTCATATACTATATAAACTCATTTACCCTTTGTTATTGAATCAAGTATGTTATTATCAAAACACTTTTGCTTCAGTGCGCACCCGCGTGGAAACCAGAAGTTGAGGAAAACACATGGACGGCTGGGATACGCGCGGACGGTTCTTAGTCGGGGGCACGATCGTCCTTTCGAAATTTTTGTCCTTGCTGTGTAAAAAAAGAGCCGTAGGAGCCTGTGTAGAAGTCCGTACGATCTGTTCACCTGCGCGTATTATACACGTATGCACGTGGGTACCGAACCGTCGGCTTCCTTAAGTAGCATAGTTAGCTGTTGGTGTGTGTTCCAACCACTTTGAAAAATTCCCCAAATCGGATAGCAAACCCTAGCTAGTCGTCTCTCCACAAATCCTCGATCGCGGGGCCGTACATGGAGAAGGGGAAGCAGGTGGCGGCGCCCACTGAGAACGCGGACAAGGGGAAGCAGGTGGCGGCGGGCGCTGAGCACACGGAGAAGGGGAAGCAGGTCGCGAATGCAGAGGGTGGCAAAGGAGCTCCGGCTTTGGTGGGCGTGTCTACACCAGTGTGCATCCAATGAAGCGGAAGTACGAGACGGAGGCGCAGATCAGGCGGAAGAAGAAGAAGAACCTGAAGAACAAGCTGCGTCAGGAGAGGAAGGAGAGGGGGGAGAAGATCTACTCGCCTGCCTACGTCATGACCTTCCGCGAGTCCGACAGCGATGACTCCGATGAGGTAAGTCTAGATATCACTCCTACTGTTCTTGCCGCCGAGGTCTGCCTCGTCCTGTTCTTGCTAGGGTTTGTGGTGCTAGTAGGGTTAGATGCGCCTAGTGTTGCTAGTTTGTGCCAGGTTAGATGCGCCGTCGATTAGCTTCTGATTTCCCCAGGACCCCTTTGGCGACGTTGTGATGGATGTAGGATCGAGTAGGTTTCTGTTTTGGCAGGCTAGGTCGTCGAGTGGTTCCTCTTACTTTAAATGGTATGACATCTGTAATCTATGCCAGATTTACATGCGCCTAGATGCTATAGCTTATGCTTGGCCTTTGTGCCTGAGTTTTTGGTCCTGAACGATCTGCCAAGTTACAACCTGGAATTTCGTTTGCAATGAAAATGGAATGGGGCTGCTGCCTATTGATCTTCACATATTAGCTACTGATGTGTTCTCCCTTGGTGCCAGTAATATAATTGATTTATGGGTTCTACTTGCGACCTCTTCGAGATTGTAAATTTAGGTAATGTGACCATGGATAGTTCAAGTTCATATTAGGTGTTACTTACCAAAAATTATTAGATAGTACAACAATGCTAGTTTGTGAATTTGACTGTAATAGTTAAGTAAAAGAGACATGGGAATCTGTACCGGGTGCTTGTCAATATACTGTTCTGTAGATTGTATGTGGTGCCATTTACTTTTTTTTTGAATTTAGTTCATTAGATCATCTGGTCACTTTATACTGAGCTTAATATACATAGTCTATGTACACATAACAGTTGTTGTTATCTTGCTTTATTGGTTTATTATTTTTGTTGCACTACTACTTTCAGCAGCTGTTTTTTTATGCTCCACACATAAGTTGGTAGTTAATGCTGATGTGATATAGCTTAAGATTATTACATGTGATACAACATTTTGCTTCATAGGATTATAATTTGTATTGCACTACTGCTTTCAGCACATGGGATGTTCTGCTGCAAACTTAACTTGTTATTTAATGCTCCAGTGATACAACTTAAGATTAATAAGTGTGATAGATCAATCTGCTTGTAAGGCATAATTTTTTGTTGCACTAATGCTTCCAGCAGATGTTTTGTTTTGCTTCACACATTTGATTTGTACATAATGCTGCTCTGATCTAACTTCATATGTGTGACATATAAACTATTCTGTTATGAATTTTAAATTTTCAAATAAAAACAATTGTCCAAGTTTCCCATTATTTGATATGTGGCACATATAGTTGTATTTCACAGATTTATTATTGTAAGCCTTATTTCATTTCACAAATTTGCACAGGAGTCAGACGGTGTCAGGAGTGACGAGGAGGACAGGGACCACAAGAGCCGTGCTGTGCTGAAGAAGTTCAAGGATGGCGACATCCAGTACCTTCTGGCCTAGGGGAGTATAAGTGCCCGTGATGCTTTCAGAAGGAGATGCCAAAGGACTACCTGGGAATGCTGCAGCATGCTACCTACTATGGAGCTGGCAGCCAGAAGCATCAGCCGCACCCTAAGGCCAAACACGCAGCTTATGGCGTGTTCCTGCTGAAGCACCTCCCCGGGGCGAAGCTTGTGTCATGCGTGTCTCTGCTAATATAGTACTTATGTTTGAACTTTAATTATGTATGTTGTGTTGAACTTGATCATGTCGGATACTGTGGTTAAACTACTGTGTGAACAATCTAATGTTTGTGCTTATGAAGGTTGTTTCGTGTTTAACCTTGTTTGTTTCTAGTAATTTTTAATCCTATGCATATGTACTGTGGTCGTGTATTTGCGGAAAATGGTATCATAAAGGGATAACAAGGAAATATGGGGAATGTATATGTGTTAGGGTTTCTTGAGCTAGTTCATAATGGGTTAAAATAAATGATTAGCTGCATTAGATTGACTAAATTTCAGGTACTTACAAATGGCTTTTTTAGTGTGGCATGTACGGTGCATTTTTAGTCAAAGTCTTATGTGAGACTCTAGATGATAGTAAGATTAGCACGCGGTGGTGGCCCTGGTTTATGGAAATGTATGTCACTACAGGGATATCGTTTGGGTTTTATAAGAGGAATAAAACTATGAAGGCCGGCCCAATAAGATACCCAGGTAATGCGGGCTGGCTATTTATAAGAGAAACAGAAACCCTAACTTCCTCACACCGCCTTCCCAAAATAATTGTGGCGCTGCCGCTGATAGCCATCTGTCGTCAGAGTTGTTGCCCTGGTCAGGATCCTTAGTAGCTGCCATGTCTGTTTCAAGGTCGTCCCGCACGTCACGTAATCGGCACCCTCCGCCCTACATTCCCCTGGTTCCCTGCTCCGACTGCGGCATCGTCGTCAGTAGGCATGTTTCCGGCACCGATGACCAGGATGGCTGGATCTTTTACAAGTGCAAAACTCATGGGGTAAGCATTCATTTGATTTGGTCCGATTTTCATGCAGTCGATGGCGCGCGTAGCTACAATATGAGCAGTGTTCATATATGATTCAGTGTTTGATATTCAGTGTTCCAAATTTTACAGACTGAATGCAATTTTTGGCGGTGGGAGTTGAAGTACGTGGAGTACTTGTGTGAGAACGGTTTTCTGATTGGTGATGCAGCAATAGATGCTTATGGATGGGCAGAGGAGAGGAGGGACACTCTAGAGCTAAGGAAAAAATAAATAGCAACATTAAAGCCTAGGAATGAGGAACTGGTATTTGTAGTGATCCAACATACCACTGCATGATGTAGTACACCATAGTCGTTGACATAACACTAATGAAACACTGTTCACTAGTATTACATCCCTCAGAGTGGTACAACAGAAACACAGCAGGTCCAAGACATGACTATAGGTTACAACTCAACTCTTTACACAAGATCCAGAGAACACTCTAGGTTAAAGAGAAAGAAAGAATCTTCTTACAAAGAAGAATCAGAGATAAACAACTCAAAAACTATCATACTATTAAGACTAGTATTTTAACTAATAGTCTGGCATTGCTACTATTGCAATATACTATAGAAATAGGTTTTATGGCTAGATATTATATTCTTATCTAATCAGTAACTTTGTCTTCACTCGAGTTGATGTATATGTTGACTTTCTTGACTTCATGGAAGAGCTTTAGCTTCTGGTGATGATTCCTGGAGCATAACTTGATGTAGACGTCGTCTGTACTGGCTTTAGAACCTAGCAAGGGTTAAGAAGATACTTTGAGTACGATCGTACTTAGCAAGTTCACTAGAAAAGGAGTGTTTGATGCACTATATCTATAGCCACGGACCATAGGTCATAGGCAATGCAAGTTTTCGTAAACATTTCTTCAAAGGTTGCTTTTATTCTGAAAAGCTATGTCCATCAGCCTTCACGGGTTTACCAGAACTTTCATGGAGTTCCTTTCCCGCCGCGTTCGCAACTCCTTCCCAGAACATGGAGTAACAATTTACAGTTCTTACACTCTGCAGAGGTGCGTCACTTTACCATGAGAGACCTTAGGCTTTGTTGCATGGCTGGGATTATGTTCCCGTTCAAAATTCCTTGGTTTGAGGCCCAACCTAACATCCAAGCCAATCATTGCCCCCTTCGCGACCTCGCATGCCTCCTTGGTGTACACCATGCCCACATATTGAATTACGGCAATGGTTTGTACAGACCGTTAGATGCCAGAACTATCGTGGGACGTTGAGGGTTCCCACCCATATGCTGCATATCCTCTACGAATTACCAATTAATATGCACGCTACGAGTGATAACAGCCACGACCTGCACATCCGACTTCATGCGAGAGGAAGAAGATACAACTGACTTCTCCGTCCCATTCCAAATCTCATGGTCAATGCGTAATATACGGCGCAAGAATCACTGGCGACATTGGTTGTTAAATCCTAGGTGATATAGTCCTGAACAGTGGTATTCCAACTGCCAGATTTAATAGATTAGCTGATCACCCTGGATCAGTAACCAAAAGTTCACATTATTATCAAAAATAGTGTTTTCTGACCTTTTTCAAATGCAGGTGATGACAACACTGGATGTGCAAAATACTTTATAGAAAATAATTAAAGGACATGAGCAAGTGTGAACTTGCCTTTTGCGATTGCAAGATTATGCACTCATGGTCTTCAAGACAATATAAGAGATCCAATATCTGAAATCATCATCATTGGTCCGGTAAGGACTAATGTTTAAAGATGCAATATGCTTTTATGCATAAGTAATGTGATGCACTTTATAAACGCGAATCCCGAGGATAGTGGTAATCTAGGGTTTGGAACTAGAAATGGTTTCTTAAGAATGTGTTATACTTTTAGATAAGCTTCACATTTATGCTTCTTATTAAGGCTTGTGAGTGTGTGTGTGAATAACACATATCTATATAACAATAAGGTACACACATATGAAATGCTACTTAAAGACTACTTATATAATAATTGTTTATCTTTAGATTTACTTTACAAGTAGTGTCACTTATAAAGAACTTTAAGTGTTATTAATCCTAAATATATAAGTAAAGTATAAAGTAAGGTGTTTATTATTAATTGTCATATGTTGACTGAAGTGGCAAAACGAATAACTTTTGAAGAAAAGATTCCTTTATTAAGGTTTAAACAATCCTTGTGGCTAATCAGAGGTGGTTGATGTTGTTTGTGCTTGCTGGAATAGTTTGGATTTGAGATGCTTTTATAACTTAATTATAACATACCAAGGTTAACTATAAAGTATATAATAAAGTTTTTAGCATTATACTTAAAGTCTGGTAGACTAAAGTTAACTTTAAAACATAGATGGGCTTTAGGTGTAATGCTTATTATACTTGTACCTTGTTCACTTCATAATGTTTCTTTAAAGTTACTTAAGAATGGTATTACTTTTATTTGGTAGTGGTTTCTTTACATTATAAATGTATAAAGGGATTTACCTCCCTATAAGGGTGTGGTTAAGGTTTGTGAATAAGTAAACAATATTATTTACTACTTATGAACTCACTTATAGTGTTTTGATTTGTTTATAAGCTTGTGATTAAAGTAAAGGAATGTGTTTTATCTCATTACAATTATTCTTGGAGATTTTAGATTGGATAAGGATCCTTTTATAAAATAATCTACATTAATAGATGAGATAATTTAATAAAATTGTAATTAAAGTATGTTAATTCATTTTGATTTCATACAACCAATATTTAAGACTAATACTATTTATTAGACTCAATTGACTAATTTTTTGAATTATTAGAAAACTTTATTTACCTTTATATGAATTATTAATTAAGGAAATAGCTTTAAATTCAAGTTATTAAAGTGTTTAAGTTTTTATTTACCTCAAAAGTGTAATATTATATTTTTAACATTTAGATATTATTTTTGTGATCATTTTGATATATTACATTTATTTTTGTGATTTAAAAATAATAAGTTATGATTTTTATAAGGTTTTGTTAATTTATAAATACTTAATAAATAATAAATACTTATTTAAGTGAAATAATAATGTACAATTATAGTTTAAATTATATTTCTTATTTTTCTAAGCTTTTTGGTATTTTATTTATATTTTTAACATTTACCATTATTAAAATATGAATTATCAAAGTTTTGTTACTTATAAATTCTTTATTAAATAGCAATTATTTAAATTGTTAACATAATAATGTTTGATAATAGTTTTAAGTTATAGATTTTATTTTTCTACAAATTTTCAAATATTATACACATTTTTCTGAATTATAAATCAAAAGTTATTAATTAAACAAGATTTAATCACTTTATTATATTTCAGGAAATATTTATATTTAATTTTATAATGTTTTATCTAATTTCTAAATAGAGAACATCTTTTTATACCAATACAGAACTTACCCAAGGTCTCTGACCAATGGGGTCGAGTACACCTCATCTTCCACATAGGCACAGACCAAGTCAAATTTGTTGACTAGGCTAGGGATGACATCAGCATGCTGTCATGTTGACCTCATCCACGGATGATCCTCTCATATCAAACGACGATCGGATGATTGAGTGCGCGCGCGTGGCCGAGACTGGGCTTGCTGGAAAGAGGCTGCGATGGCGAGCCAAATAGTGGCAGCACGGCTAGTTTTTGGTCGCCAGAGCACGGTGGCCGACGGCGGCGATGTCGGGTGCTTGTGGTGGGAGCAAATTAAGGCAAATTACAGAGTACAAGAGGTACTGGAAGAACCAGTGGCTCACCAGGATGTCGTCGGTGAGCTCAGGAAGGCTTGGGGTAGCAGGAATCAATGGGGAGGACGGTGGCCGGAGTTGGGAACGGGGTCTCAATCCGAGCGTCTCGAACTTCACCGGCTTGTGCTGACGGGGTCAATCGACGGAGTCCAACATGGCAAGTCATCCAAGCATCACGGCGTGGCTCGGGACGGCCGAAAGAGAGCTCTAGCTCGAGCATGGCGGGTTAGGGTTTCGGTTCAGAAGAGGAACGAGAGAAAGAGAGAGAGAGAGAGAGAGAGGGTTTTAGAGGGGGAAATGGGGATGAGGACGAGCGGGGAAGTCACGGTGGAAATCTTATCCCCACCCAGAGTGTCGGCGGCGATCATAGTGTGTTAACATGATGAGCTTTACTTCACAAGAATACTCTTATCCACCTTTTATTCTTCTAAATCC
The DNA here is from genome assembly GCA_916181665.1 of Avena sativa. Taxonomy (NCBI): domain Eukaryota; kingdom Viridiplantae; phylum Streptophyta; class Magnoliopsida; order Poales; family Poaceae; genus Avena; species Avena sativa. Next base: position 444,975,561 of record OV702293.1, on the reverse strand, counting down.
ACTTGTAAATCCAATAAGCTTGACACTGAAGCTTTCGTAATCTTCTTATATCCATACTTGGTTATCAAATTGTTCTACTACTAATAATCTCCAATCCAACAAGTAGTTAATTCTAACTCCATTCATACACTTCCTTAATCATCCATTACTAATATTACTCCAGTAGCTGTATATCTCAAACTTTACTTTACCTCAAGTGTTAGCATTTCCCAAGAGGAAACTACTACTTCTATAATCCAATGTTACTCTAGAATCATGTTGATCATACTATCTTGTCTCTACTTAATTCTAGTAACAAATACTTCAACCTCACATTATATTAATGTGACTTGTAATTACTAACCTAGGATAATATATCTAGATTAGGGTTCAATCATGTTCTATTCACCAATGTCAGTTATACATGATATAAGCATTCAAACTTGGTGAGTAAATCATGATCATTATAATCCTATTTGTTAACATATAATTATATCTTCTACATAACTCTTCTATCTATTCAGGAGTGGGTTAACTCCATCAAGTATTATAATGATTTCATTCTCTTCCAACACTCCCATCCTATTAGTTGATATTTAAATCTATTATTACCACTTACCTCTTCTTACTTATTTCTTTTTAGGCCTTAAGTGAATACTATGATATGGTCAAGAGTTGATAGATTAATAATTGGTGAATCAATGGTTGATTACTCAACATTGATGAACAATAGATATAAAGATAGGGTTCATTAGAGATGATAAAGATTGATATGGAAAGAAAGATATATGGTGGATGATCTTGACTTGGTTTCTTTCCTACCCAATGTCACTAAAGAGTTAAAATTGTATTACTATGATGTTCATGGTATGAATAGTTGAGATTTAAGATTTAGTTGTTACATTAATATTACTTAAGTTATATTTATAACTTGGTATTCATGAGTTGTTGTAATGAATACTATGATATGATCACGTAAGGATCAAATATAATCCATTAAATAATGAATTAGGGTTTAACTTTTATTACATTCAATCTACCCTTAGATCAAATCATGTTTACCCAAAATAAGGTTTTAGCAAAGGTCATATTGAAACTTATCGCAGTCAACTTGATGATCTACTTCAATTCCATCAAGTTGAGAGAAGCTTCAATCCCTTTGACAAGTTTTGTTCAAAAGCGCAAAAATTATTCGGATTTTCTATGCATGAATGCAATGCACACATCTGTGTTTAGCTTATTTCTAAGCTCTAATGCTCGGATGTTACAGACTCTCCCCCTTAAAATAAACTTTGTTCTCAAAGTTCGTAAACTCTCACGTTTCGGAATGAGGAATTGACTTGTATTGGTTACAACATTTCTCAACTCCATGGTAACCTCGAATGTGAATGATTGTAGTATTCCATATCCAAACAATTTCCTTGAATTCACACCATACTTGGCAATCTCCAATTTGTTGTCTCTAATACCCAAAGTTCCTTTTTCTTTAATCCCTTAGGGATATTTCCTTATTATAAACTCCTTAATTTGGGGTCTCTTCTTTAGTTCCTTATCCTAATTAGGTATCCTAATCCAACTCCTTCACTTGATCATCGAATTTCCTTACTGTATTATGCAAGGTCTAGGAAGTTTCACTAAAACAGATTATAAACTTTATTAGTCAATAGTGTGGTCAAAAGACTAATCTTTGATTTGTCATTGTATGAGTTGTACTGTTAATCCATCCGAATATTGGTTTTGAACACATTTAGTACAAACCCATTGGAATTTCTTATTCTCTACACATGCCCAATTGGATGTGCTATGTTACCGCTTAAGGATCACTTAAGAATTGTTTCTTTTAGAATTAGTCTGTTAGGACTATTCTATTTTATTACTTCGAGCTTTTACCTTATCAATCTTTTACACAATCTTTTGTTATTATCTTAAGTACTTTTATAATGATGGTTTCTTTTACCCTTCTGAAAATCAGGCTTAATGTTGGCATAGGTTAGTATTTCCTTTCCAACCTTTACTTGGAAAGACAGATAAAAACATTTCCACAACCTGTTTACTCTCCCCCTTAGGGTTTACTAATAGTCTTCAAACTATCTATTTAGTATTTATTGGCTTTATAATTAGAATATTGGTCTCTATCCATCTTATACTCTACCTAGTTAGGGTCTTATGAAAGATTGTATGGTGTATCCACACATTTGTGGATCTCAGTATTATTTGTCTTACTTACTATTTGGACATTTTCACTTAGATAGGTCAATTTTCACGAAGAGTCTCGAAAGACGATCGCATAAAATTTTATACTCCTTTAGAACTTACTTAGCTTAGGCCAAGTTTTATGCTCTTTATGCAACTTTTAAGATGATCTGGTTAACTATGTCAACCAACACAGGCTACGGACAAGATACCAACTGTGGATCAAATACCAGCTATGGATCAAATACCAGCTGCGGATAATCCTAGGTTGTAGGTATTACCCTACGGCTTCCAACATCCTTATGGCATTCTCTGTGAACTGTCAGAGCTTGAATACCACTTTGGTTCCAAAACTTCTTCTTTGCACTTATTCATGATACTTCCATGAACTTGGTACTACCATTCCATTACTTCTTAGCAACATTACCTACTTTGGGTGAATTCAAATTCATCACTTTTTGTTGCTCCATATATCTTCTATATTAATCTTCCTTCTTATTACTGTTTAGTAATGATCTGAACTTGATCCATCCTTCAAACTGCGCTAATACTTCTTATATTTTGCTTCATCCTTCATGTAAGTCTTCATCTTTGTCTTTGGAACTTGTCACTTCCTTACACGAATTCCCATTCCCATCTAGGTCTATAACATCAAGTAGTAACTGGATGTTGCAACATGCATTTGCACACCAAGTCTTCATGTACAGATCTAGTCAATCAATAAGATCCAAGAAAAATCAAGAAATCCAAATGTGGTACATATAACATACAATTTTCTAAGCCCTGAATATAGTAGTCGAGTATAATATCTCTAGAATTCAGGCTTAGTAATGTAGTATATGACACCTTCACGTATAGGTTTACATTGTGATACTTAGCACTTAGGGATCGAACTATTCTTTGTCTCGTAATTTACCCAAATTTCTCAATTGCAATAGGATAATCTTAAGCAAGGTGGGCTCAATTTGGTTTTGACTAACCTTTAGTCTCACTCTTGGAATGGCTAACATAACCAACCTATCATTTATTAGTAGCTAACATCACATGGTCACTCCAAATGACTATACAGATTCTATTTGCTAACTTAAACCAAAGATTATTAGAAATTTTCAGCACATAAAACTTCTATCATAGTTCTACGATGGTATTTTTATACTTATACTCCAAGATAATTCACTAAGTACTTTTCATACTTACACTTACATCATGGCTTCGGAGCTAATCTCACCATGATCTTATTATGTTTTACCTATACATCATGATTTAAGAGCTAATCTAACCATGATGACTTTGTTTTACATCACTCTATCATTAAATCCTAACATAATTTCACTTCATCACGTAGAATTCTCAAGTGAATCCCACATGATTACTATTCATTGCATCAACATTTATCCTAATGATATCCATCATGTTGTCTTTGGTTAACAACTAATAATAAGGTTCCACTGTCTTACATGAATTCTATGGTTAGGCTACACCATTTAAACTAATTCAATTGATGTATTACACTTTATCCTAATCCACTATGATCAATTGGCTTTCCTAAAGTATCTTGGTCAGTTATGTCTCCTTCGGAAGACACTAAATAGCACTATACTGAGAAAAGATAGATAACTACTCCTAATAAAGAATGACTTAACCATCCAACTTAAGTGTGACAAGGTTATCCTCAAGCGGATACTCATCACAAATCATATGAATATTTGGTTTAGATAAGATGGCTTCTATAGTCACTATCCAACCTACAAATCTTCCTAAAAGGGTTTTAATCCTAAGGTCAAAGCATATGCTTTGATACCAGCTGCGGTGACCCAGCATACCACTGCATGATGTAGTACACTATAGTCGTTGACATAACACTAATGAAACACCGTTCACTAGTATTACATCCCTCAGAGTGGTACAACAGAAACACAGCAGGTCCAAGACATAACTATAGGTTACAACTCAACTCTTTACACAAGATCCAGAGAACACTCTAGGTTAAAGAGAGATAAAGAATCTTCTTACAAAGAAGAATCAGAGATAAACAACTCAAAAACTATCAAACTATTAAGACTAGTATTTTAACTAATGGTCTGGCATTGCTACTATTGCAATATGCTATAGAAATACGTTCTATGGCTAGAGATTATATTCCTATCTAATCAGTAACTTTGTCTTCACTCGAGTTGATGTATATGTTGACTTTCTTGACTTCATGGAAGAGCTTTAGCTTCTGGTGATGATTCCTGGAGCATAACTTGATGTAGACGTCGTATGTACTGGCTTTAGAACCTAGCAAGGGTTAAGAAGATACTTTGAGTACGAGCGTACTCAGCAAGTTCACTAGAAAAGGAGTGTTTAATGCACTATATCTACAGCCACAGACCATAGGTCGTAGGCAATGCAAGTTTTCGTAAACATTTCTTCAAAGGTTGCTTTTATTCTAAAAAGCTATGTCTGCCAGCCTTCACGGGTTTACCAGAACTTTCATGGAGTTCCTTTCCCATCGCGTTCGCAGCTCCTTCCTGGAACAGGGAGTAACACTTTACCCATGAGAGACCTTAGGCTTTGTTGCATGGCCGGGATTATGTTCCCGTTCAAACTTCCTTGGTTTGAGGCCCAACCTAACATCCAAGCCAATCACTGCCCCCTTTGCGACCTCGCATGCCTCCTTGGTGTACACCATGCCCACATATTGAATTACGGCAATGGTTTCTACAAACCGTTAGATGCCAGAACTATCGTGGGACGTTGAGGGTTCCCACCCATATGCTGCATATCCTCTACGAATTACCAATTAATATGCACTCTACGAGTGATAACATCCACGACCTACACATCCGGCTTCATGCGGGAGGAAGAAGATACAGCTGACTTCTCTGTACCATTCCAAATATGATGGTCAACGCGTAATATACGGCGCAAGAATCACTAGAGACATTGGTTGTTAAATCCTAGGTGATATAGTCCTGAACAGTGGTATTCCAACTGCCAGATTTAATAGATTAGCTGATCACCCTGGATCAGTAACCAATAGTTCACACTATTATCAAAAATAGTGTTTTCTAACCTTTTTCAAATGCAGGTGATGATAACACTGGATTTGCAAAATACTTTACAGAAAATATTCAAAGGACATGAGCAAGTGTGAACTTGCCTTTTGTGATTGCAAGATTATGCACTCGCGGTCTTCAAGACAATATAAAAGATCCAATATCTAAATCATCATCATTGGTCCGGTAAGGACTAATGTTTAAAGAAGCAATATGCTTTTATGCATAAGTAATGTGACGCACTTTATAAACGCGAATCCCGGGGATAGCGTTAATCTAGGGTTTGGAACTGGAAATAGTTTCTTAAGAATCTGTTATACTTTTAGATAAGCTTCACATTTATGCTTCTTATTAAGGCTTGTGAGTGTGTGTGAATAACACATATCTATATAACAATAAGGTACACACATATGAAATGCTACTTAAAGACTACTTATATAATAATTGTTTATCTTCAGATTTACTTTACAAGTAGTGTCACTTATAAAGAACTTTAAGTGTTATTAATCCTAAATATATAAGTAAAGTATAAATTAAGGTGTTTATTATTAATTGTCATATGTTGACTGAAGTGGCAAAACGAATAACTTTTGAAGAAAAGATTCCTTTATTAAGGTTTAAACAATCCTTGTGGCTAATCAGAGGTGGTTGATGTTGTTTGTGCTTGCTGGAACAGTTTGGATTTGAGATGATTTATAACTTAATTATGACAGACCAAGGTTAACTATAAAGTATATAATAAAGTTTTTAGCATTATACTTAAAGTCTGGTAGACTAATGCTTATTATACTTGTACCTTGTTCACTCCATAATGTTTCTTTAAAGTTACTTAAGAATGGTATTACTTTTATTTGGTAGTGGTTTCTTTACATTATAAATGTATAGAGGGATTTACCTCCCTATAAGGGTGTGGTTAAGGTTTGTGAATAAGTAAACAATATTATTTACTACTTATGAACTCACTTATAGTGTTTTGATTTGTTTATAAGCTTGTGGTTAAAGTAAAGGAATGGGTTTTATCTCATTATAATTATTCTTGGAGATTTTAGATTGGATAAGGATCCTTTTATAAAATAATCTACATTAATGGTTGAGAGATAATTTAATAAAATTGTATTTAAAGTGTGTTAATTTATTTTGATTTCATACTACAAATATTTAAGACTAACACTATTTATTAGACTCAATTGACTAATTTTTAGAATTATTAGCAAATTTTATTTACCTTTATATGAATTATTAATTAAGGAAATAGCTTTAAATTCAAGTTATTAATGTGTTTAAATTTTTATTTACCTCAAAAGTGAAATATTATATTTTTAACATGTAGATATTATTTTTGTGATCATTTTGATATATTACATTTATTTTTGTGATTTAAAAATAATAAGTTATGATTTTTATAAGGTTTATTACTTTATAAATACTTAATAAATAATAAATACTTATTTAAGTGAAATAATAATGTATGATTATAGTTTTAAATTATATTTCTTATTTTTCTAAGATTTTTGGTATTTTATTTATATTTTTAACATTTACCATTATTAAAATATGAATTATCAAAGTTTTATTACTTATAAATTCTTTATTAAATAGCAATTATTTAAATTGTTAACATGATAATGTTTGATAATAGTTTTACATCATAGATTTTATTTTTCTACAATTTTTCATATATTATACACATTTTTCTGAATGAAAAATCAAAAGTTATTAATTAAACAAGATTTAATCACTTTATTAGATTTTAGGAAATATTTATATTTAATTTTATAATGTTTTATCTAATTTCTAAACAAAGAACATCTTTTTATACGAATACAGAACCTACCCAAGGTCTCTGACCAGTGTGGTCGAGTACACCTCATCTGCCACATAGGCACACACCAAGTCAAATTTGTTGACTGGGCTGGGGGTGACATCAGCATGCTGTCATGCTGACCTCATCCACGGATGATCCTCTCAGATCAAACAACGATCGGATGATTGAGTGCGCGCGCGGCCGAGACTGGGCTTGCTGGAAAGAGGATGCGATGGCGAGCCAAATAGTGGCGGCGCGGCTAGTTTTTGGTCGCCGGAGCACGGTGGCTGACGGCGACGATGTCGGGTGCTTGTGGTGGGAGAAAATTAAGGCGAATTACAGAGTACAAGATGTACTGGAAGAACCAGTGGCTCACCAGGATGCCGTCGGTGAGCTCGGGAAGGCTTGGGGTAGCCGGAATCAATGGGGAGGACAGTGGACGGAGTTGGGAACGGGGTCTCAATTCGAGCGTCTGGAACTTCACCGGCTTGTGCTGACGGGGGCAATCGACGGAGTCGAACATGGCCAGTCTTCCAAGCATCACAGTGTGGCTCGGGATGGCCGAAAGCGAGCTCTAGCTCGAGCCATGGTGGGTTAGGGTTTCGGTTCAGAAGAGGAACTCGAGAGAGAGAGAGAGAGGGTTTCAGAGGGGGAAATGGGGATGAGGACGAGCGGGAAAGTCACGGTGGCAATCTTATCCCTACCCCGAGTGTTGGCGGCGATCATCGCAGCGCACGGCAGCGACGGACGACATCGGTTACCTGCACCGAGCAGCTTCCAGTAGACGAGGAAGACGACGAAGGTCTTTTTGCGGATAACCCCCTGTCACATTTCAAGGTTCAACCCGTAGTCCCTTGCTGGCCCACTCGTCAGTCAGGGATAGTTACTGAGTGTTGTCTTTACTGGGCCGCTGCTGGGCTATTGGGAGATGCTCGTGAGCAGCAGATAGAGAAAGAGGAATTGGGCCACGGGCCAGAAACTGGGCTAACCTTGTTCCCCTTCTTTTTCTTTTATATTTTCTATATTCTGTTTTCTTTTCTAGCTTTTTATTTAAGCAATTGTTTTGACATTTCTTAATGGAATTTCTTTGCGAAATACTTGCAGCAATCATAACGTTATTTGGATTCAATTTGTGGACTTTTATTATATAATGTTATTTTTCTTTATTTTATTTATATACAAGCCTTTCTATAACATTATTTTCACTTTTATTTGGAGTAATGAAGTTTTAAAATGTTTAGTAATAGTCATAGGGTTTAATTTTATGTGTTTAATCATAGAGTAAAGTATAGGGTGATTTATAATTATTGTATCCCCACTTATTCCATGCTCATATGGGATGAGTGGTTAGAGAAATGGATGAAGGAATTTGCCTAATGAATATAGATTGAATATGGATGAGATGTTGATGATAAAAATCATTAATAAATTTGGGGTTCTGAATTGTAATTGCTTATCCTAGGTTTTAGGGTTCTTAATATACTCATATTCTTCTGTTGATGTGAATAAAGATTAATGGCTAAACATATTATCTTTATGTTTATGATCTTTAATAATATCCTCCTATAAAACAGAAAGTTAATTTCTGGAATGTCTTATGGAAAAGAATTGATAAATATAACTCCTGAGCACATATGGTTATGATAATTGGAAATGAAAAAGATGTGCTTAAGTGATTTGCTATAGGAAAATATTCCTATAAGCCATTGTAGAAATAAGATGATAGATAATAATTTGATATGGATATTAGGTTTGGTTATAGAATTAGGGTTTAGGTTTTATCCAGAATTTCTATCTTTCATACTTCAATAATTCTGGACTTCTAATTAAGGAAATCCTTTCCTAGATATACTCCTCCTCCTATCCATCATCATGTGTTAACATGATGAGCTTTACTTCACAAGAATACTCTTATCCACCTTTTATTCTTCTAAATCCACTTGTAAATCCAATAAGATTGACACTGAAGCTTTCATAATCTTCTTATATCCATACTTGGTTATCAAATTATTCTACTACTAATAATATCCAATCCAACAAGTGGTTACTTCTAACTCCATTCATACACTTCCTTAATCATCCATTACTAATATTACTCCAGTAGTTGTATATCTCAAACTTTACTTTACCTCAAGTGTTAGCATTTCCCAAGAGGAAACCACTACTTCTATAATCCAATGTTACTCTAGCATCATCTTGATCATACTATCGTGTCTCTACTTAATTCTAGTAACAAATACTCCAACCTCACATTATATTAATGTGACTTGTAATGACTAACCTAGGATAATATATCTAGACCAGGGTTCAATCATGTTCTATTCACCAATGTCACTTATACATGATATAAGCATTTAAACTTGGTGAGTAAAGCATGATCATTATAATCCTATTTGTTAACATATAATTATATCTTCTACATAAATCTTCTATCTATTCAGGAGTGGGTTAACTCCATCAAGTATTATAATGATTTCATTCTCTTCCAACACTCCCATCCTATTAGTTGATATTTAAATCTATTATTACCACTTACCTCTTCTTACTTATTTCTTTTTAGGCCTTAAGTGAATACTATGATATGGTCAAGAGTTGATAGATTAATAATTGGTGAATCAATGGTTGATTACTCAACATTGATGAACAACAGATATAAAGATAGGGTTCATTAGAGATGATAAAGATTGATATGGAAAGAAAGATATATGGTGGATGATCTTGACTTGGTTTCTTTCCTACTCAATATCACTAAAGAGTTAAGATTGTATTACTATGATGTTCATGGTATGAATAGTTGAGATTTAAGATTTAGTTGTTACATTACTATTACTTAAGTTATATTTATAACTTGGTATTCATGAGTTGTTATAATGAATACTATGATATGATCACCTAAGGATCAAATATAATCTATTAAATAATGAATTAGGGTTTAACTTTTATTACATTCGATCTACCCTTAGATCAAATCATGTTTACCCAAAATAAGGTTTTAGCAAAGGTCATATTGAAACTTATCGCAGTCAACTTGATGATCTACTTCAATTCCATCAAGTTGAGAGAAGCTTCAATCCCTTTGACAAGTTTTGTTCAAAAGCGCGAAAATTATTCGGATTTTCTATGCATGAATGCAATGCACACATCTGTGTTCAGCTTATTTCTAAGATCTAATGTTGGGATGTTACAGTACTGATGAAGTTGGTATCTATGGTTGATCTGCTTGAAGAAGTAGTGCTTCTTCTAAAATTTGTAATAAGGTTGTTAGTTGTCCTTTATCTATTGCTTATTCAGCAGAAATGAAGATCCATGTGTGTTGCTGACGTAATCGTATATCCTCTATGTGTCTCTGTTGTATCTGTGTGCTGAACAATTTTTAAAGCAAGTGAATGAACCTCTTTGCTGTCTCTGTTGTATCTGTTTGCTGATGTAATGGTATATCCTATTGCTTGGGCATGCCTTCGGCTCGGTAGACAGCTAAAATCTAGGGTTTTAGGGCGGTTTTGGACAGGTACAGACGAATCGTCAGGCCAAGTGTTCAAGAAGTGTGCTCTACTTTTGCACATTGCTCCACCATGACCCAACAAACATCCACATACCTTGTTTTGCAAACAACATGGTGCTTGGCCATGCACTTCCCACACTGGCCAGCTTCGGTCTAGGGTAGTAGGGTGTAACACGTATACCCGTCGGGATAGCGATAGGACAACTGAGGAATGGCTTCAAACTTGGCACAATGGCTCACAATGACACACCACACACTTATATCACCTCAATGAGCAATGATGGCATGCCTTCGGCTCGGTAGATGACTAATATCTAGGGTTTTAGGACAGTTTTGGATAGATACGGACGAATCGTCAGGCCAAGTGTTCAAGGGGTGTGCTCTACTTTTGCACATTGCTCCACCATGCCCCAACAAACACCCACATACCTTGTTTTACAAACAACATGGTGCTTGTCCATGCACTTCCCACAATGGCTAGCTTCAGTCTAGGGTAGTAGGGTGTAACGCGTCTATCCGCCGGGATAGCGGCGGGATAACTGAGGAATGGCTTCAAAGTTGGCACAATGGCTCACAATGACACAACACACACTTATATCACCTCAATGAGAAACGATGGCATGCTTGGGCATGCCTTCGCCTCAGTAGATGGCTAAAATCTAGGGTTTTAGGGCGGTTTTGGACAAGTACGGACGAATCGTCAGGCCAAGTGTTCAAGGAGTGTGCTCTAATTTTGCACATTGCTCCACCATGCCCCAAAAAACACCCACATACATTGTTTTACAAACAACATGGTGCTTGGCAATGCACTTCCCACACTAGCCAGCTTCGGTCTAGGGTAGTAGGGTGTAACGCGTATGCCCATCGGGATAGCGGCGGGAGAATTGAGGTATGGCTTCAAACTTGGCACAATGGATCAAAATGACACACCACACACTTATATCACCTCAATGATCAATGATGGCATGCCTTCGGCTCGGTAGACGGCTAAAATCTAGGGTTTTAGGGCGGTTTTGGACAGATACGGACGAATCGTCAGGCCAAGTGTTCAAGGAGTGTGCTCTACTTTTGCACATTGCTCCACCATGCCCCAACAAACACCCACATACCTTGTTTTACAAACAACATGGTGCTTGGCATGCACTTCCCACACTGGCCAGCTTCGGTCTAGGGTAGTAGGGTGTAACGCATCTTCCCGTCGGGATAGCGGCGGGACAACTGAGGAATGGCTTCAAACTTGGCACAATGGCTCACAATGACACACCACACACCTATATCACCTCAATGATCAATGATGGCATGCTTGGCCATGCCTTCGTCTCGGTAGACGGCTAAAATCTAGGGTTTTAGGGCGGTTTTGGACAGGTACGGACGAATCGTCAGGCCAAGTGTTCAAGGAGTGTTCTCTACTTTTTCACATTTCTCCACCATGCCCCAACAAACACCCACATCCGTTGTTTTACAAACAACATGGTGCTTGGCCATGCACTTCCCACACTGGCCAGCTTTGGTCTAGAGTAGTAGGGTGTAACGCGTCTACCCGTCGGGATAGCGGCGGGACAACTGAGGAATGGATTCAAACTTGGCACAATGGCTCACAATGACACACCACACACTTATATCACCTCAATGAGCAATGATGGCATGCTTGGGCATGCCTTCGGCTTGGTAGACGGCTAAAATCTAGGGTTTTAGGGCGGTTTTGGACAAGTACGGACGAATCGTCAGGCCAAGTGTTCAAGGAGTGTGCTCTAATTTTGCACATTGTTATTTTACAACAAAAAAGTATGAACATGAAATCATTATACAATTATTATTTTCAGATACTTGATGCCTACAATCTAGAGCTGGCTCCCCGTCTTGACTATGATCGACACATATGTGGACCATTAAGGTCAACCTATCTTATCAAAGAAGCCATTAAAATGTACAAAATGAAAAAAACTTGGAACTTTTTGACGTACAAGAAGTGCCAAGACCAGGAGTTGTAGGAATTATGAATGAATATTTTGCGCGTGACAAGGTAAAGAGTGTTTTTTATAAAGTTAATAGTGTTGTTAACTATTTGGAATCCTACATAGTAGATGCTAGTGATCTTATTTTGTAGGCATATTTCCTTTTAAATATACGCGGAGAACATTATATGACAGTTGTAATGCATAACTTCAAGCAGGAGTTCCAAGTCCTTGACCCTAAGTACAGTTTAACCTATTCACATGCAGTTGTGGATGACTTGGTATTATCTACTTTTCTCATCAAAACCTTGTTAACTTTTGGCGTTCCAGTAACTCTAAATCTTTTGTAGAAAGGACAAATTGCACTAGACATATGATGGACAAGCAAAACTACATGCAAACAATTTCCTAACATCGATACTTGGCCTATTAAAAAATATGAAATTGGAAAGCAAGATGATGGGTAAGTACTTGGGAATCATATCACTTTCTCACTGCTGATGTCGTAAATGAATTTTATTTCACCATATGGCAGCAACTCATGCAGATTATGGGTATTGCAATGTCTAGAGAACTGGTACGGAGATCGTATGACTAAGAACATTGATCAGGTGTGTATACTATTCCTTTGTATAATCGCAAAAATCAATATGATTACAATTCAATTTATAAACTCTTCTATATGGTACTGCAGACAACAATTGAAGAATCAAGAGGACCTACCGTTGCAACGATTCTTCTGTCTAGAAGAAACAAGCTAGCGGATGTGGAAAGGAAAGTCAGATCAGTGATTAATAACAGTGTACCTTAAGAATTTACTAGTGCCCTGTAGATTTTCATACCTGCTAAATTCATATGAAATTTGTAAAATAGTTTATTGTTTCCATTTTATGACAACAGTCCGTATCCTATTGTGTCGAGTCAACTCAAAACTATGAAATTGTTTGGTTGTTTAACTAGCTTGTTTCGACCCAAAATAGTTGTTCATATTGAAAAACTTGTTTCTTTCTTTCAACCAAGCATGCTCTCACAGTCGCTAGGACTCTTTTCTATCTGCTCAAGGTTATTTGATTATCCCCCGCAGTTGTCCCTAGCGACGCTGAGCGTGGAAGCCCAGAAGCATCTAGCATAGTACATTTGTACATGCCCTCACGCACGTCGTCTCGGTCAGCTACGTGCGCAGGCAAGCATCCATGGTCTGAAACAAGCGCATGCTGCATCCATGGTCTGAAACGAGCGCTGCATTCTATGTCGATCGACGTGTCCGCTCAGCTGCGCGCACATGCATGCATCCATGGTGAGGACAGGGCCTAATCAGTAATCTTACGGCCCAACGGTCCAACTGCACAGCTCTTTTTCAACGTGTATTAATAGCTGGGCCCAACAGTCCATGCATACGCCATGCACCCTAGCTAGCCTGGCTTATGTATCGTCGCAATGTCACGTATTAAAGTTGTGTTGTCATCGTGCACACCTATTTTTATAACGCTGCGAATTCACGCGAGCGTGTAGCTCGGTCGGTCACGCGCCAAACAATTTCACACGGGCGTAGCTTTCCCGTCATGCGCCCGCAGAAACCAGTCAGAGGCTCCTCGATACCGTGCGCCCACGCCTCCTCGAAAGAGTGCGCCTTAAACACGAGAGGAGAACGAAGCGACCACGACGCGCCCATTTATATGCCCCTCGACCTCTCCCTCTCCCTCTCTCACTCGTTCGCACCCATCCATCTAACCGATAGCCGCCGAGCCCCGCCACCACTCAAGCAACTGCTAGTCGCCGAGCCCCGCCACCAATCAGGCAACCGCTTGCCGCCGCTCGCCGCCCCCAACCCCCCTCCCCCGCCACGATGCAGTTCAATGGCCCGACGTACCGCCGCCCCGCCACCGTGCTGGAGAGAGAGTGGCCGCACGGCCGGGTTGTGGAGAACCGCCTCCATATTTGGTCCATCTCGAGGTGGAGGGGGCCAATGGAGTTGGCCCGCTTCTTCCTTGCTGCCGGCTACCGCCACCTCCCTGCCGGCACTCCACCCATGTTCTAGATCGAGCAGTAGTACGACGACACCAACGACAACAACAACTTCGTCATAGGCCTCTACGTCACCTTCGTCAAACACTACGACGCCTACCAACTCCTCGTCCAAGTGTTCTGGCGTGGATGCGAGTTCATCGCGTTCATGACATACAATATCTTCACCGACTTTCATGTCATCTTCTCCATCAGCAGTAGGGCCCACTCTCTCCCGTACATTATGGCAGAGGATGATGAGGGGTATGACGCGTAAGGACCAGCTAGGAGGAGCCAGGGAGCGGCCGGGCCAGAGGAAGAAGGTGTCATGTCGTGTCGTGTCGTGTCTTGTTTGTTTGTGTCGAGGTCTAGTCTCGTGTATGGTTCAACTTGCTACTATGGTGTCCGTGGACTTTCTTTGCTACTATGTAAGGTTGCTAATCGTGTTTTATTAATATATGTGCTTATAGTTCGTGCAAAAACACACTTGTGCATACTACTCCCTCCGTTCACATATACTTCGCGTTCTAGCTTTTTCAAAAATTTCTAGTTCGCGTTCTAGACGTTTTGCTAGTTGTTTTCCTAATTAACCCCCGTGGTAGTCTCCCGTTGCATTAAATCTGTTCCACAAATTCCTCGTCTCCTTGCACCTGCTCCTCGACATCTTCCCCGCGTGGACTAGGCGCGCTAAGTTGAGCTGTTTTCGTGCGCCAAGAGAAGAGCTGGAGGTGCGCGCGCTAGTGAGAATGAGAAGCACAGCCGGGCATGCAATCAATCACATTGGAAGCGAGGCGTCTATATCGGTGCGTGTATGCACATCTCTTCATGCCACGGGTACACACATAGACCATACTGATGCTACACTCAACAGGGAGGAAGAGTGCTTCGTTGGAAACCCCAAGAGCAAGGTATGAAGAGTACATCAGCAAGATTTCCCTTAGTAGAAACCGAGGTTATCGAACCAGAAGGAGGAAGGAAACGTCACACAGGTGTTGGAAGCAACGTGGAGACCTGCACAACACAAACTCAAGACTCTGTCCCAACAAATCAGTGAGGTTGTCAAGCTCACCGGTTTGCTGTAACAAAGGATTAAACGTATGGTGTGGAAGGTAATGGTTTGCAGCAAGTAAACAAGTAACAGTGGAAGATGTATCAATGGTAAAGATTGGACCAGGGTCCATAGTTCACTAGATGTGCTCTCCTTAGATAAACAACATGGCATGAAGGATAAACAAATAACAACGAGGCAATTGATAGGAACTGAGCAAGGCATAACAATGGAATTACTAGCCAAAAATATCCTATGAGGTTGATTGGGAAATACAACAATATACATAGACCATCATCCAACTGCATCTATGACTAGAAGTCCACCTTCAGGTTATCATCCGAAACCCCTCCAGTATTAAGTTGCAAGCAACAAACAACTGATTTAAGCAAAGTGTGTAAGGTAAACAGTCCACATGTTCCATGAACAAGAGACCGTCGTTTTCTCCCTAGTAGCAACTGCACATCTACAACCGAAGATATTATTGTCACTTCCCTTGGAAACTAGAGGCATGAACCCACTATCGAGCATAAATACTCCCTCTTGGAGTCACTAGCAACTACTTGGCCAAGATAACCACTAGCAACGGAGAGCATGCAAGATCACAAACAACACAGACATGATAGAATCATAAAGATAGAACCATTAATCAAAATAACATAATAATCTCAATATCCATCGGATCCCCGCAAACACAACATGCATGATTACAAATAGATTAGATCTTGATCATGAACAGAGCTCACAAGATCTATACATGAAAGCACAAAGGAGGAGATACAGCCATCTAGATACTACATGGACCCATAGTCCAAGGTGGAACTACTCACAAATCATACCGGAGAGAAGGCCTCCGGAATGATCTCCCCTCTGGTAGGGTGCCGGGAAGAACTTCAGATCCCCCTGATCTAGGGACGACGGTGACGGCGGCTATAGACGGTTTCGTGGAATATTGATCAGGTACTGAGAGTTTCTACATCAGGGGCTTCTTATAGGCAAAGGGGGACACCGAGGCGGCCGCTAGGGCGGCCAAACCCTAGCCAGGCGCGGGCTAGGGCCCACCCATGCCTGGGGGGGGGTCTGGTCCCTCTGGCCGGCCACTCGGGCTCTCCTCTGGACTTCTTGTTCCCCACGGAAAGTTATTGACTTTGTCCTACGTCCCGTCCAATTCCGAGAATATTTCTTTACTAACTTTTCTGAAACCAAAAACAGCAGAAAATAGGCATCTGGCACTTTGCAACTTGTTAATAGGTTAGTACCAGAAAACATGTAAAAAGCACCTCAAAGTGTAGACAAGTAAAGAAAATTAGATACTAAACAAGCATGGAGCATCAAAAATTATAGATACGTTTCCAACGTATCAGCATCCCCAAGCTTAACTCCTGCTCGTCCTCGAGTAGGTAAGTGATAAAAAGAATAATTTTTGAGGTGATATGCACCCTCACAATAAAGATCCAACCATTTGCAAACATTGAAAGCTAGGATCAAAGAACTCTAAACATGTGCATGAAAGATGGAGTTCTAACAATAGGACATAGTAATTATGCGTGCAACATGGCAAGCTACAAACAAATATCATGAATAATATGCATTGAAAAACGTTTGTTTGTTTCACATGCAGAAAACATAGCATAGTGGCAATCATCTTGTCCCTCATAGAGTAGCAATATAGATGCATAGGACACCTTCAAAGTTCACAAGGGTGACTAGAAACAAGTAGCACAAGAACAAGTAATAACACAATATGCATCAATTAATAAGCTTTGGAACACTGCACACAGAATGACAACTATGCTCTCTTAATGGTGCCTAAAGGTAGAAGGTGGAGACTCAATATTGATGGAAGAAAGGCCTTTTTGTAAAGGAAGCAGGGATTACAAGTTTCAAAAAGAGCTTCCAAAAATTATGGTACTTATTATCTTTCAGCCCTCATTGCCCCTATCATAAGCATCTTGAAGTTGTTAAGGTTAAAGTGGAAAAGCTGGAGTATATGCTTGACAAAGTATAAGTTGGAAATCTCAAGTCCCTTGACTATGAGGGCTACACCTCATGGATACTCAACTTAGGGCCCAGGCAAGTTCTTGTCACTGTAAGTATTTGCATATCATTGAGAACCGCTAACGGGGTACCCCTTGCACATGGTACATGAGCTTTCCCATAACCAAAATGACAAGGCAAGAAGACAATGAGCATCTCAGCAATTCTTCTTATGTACCATGGGAATATGGTGCCTTTTTCTCTCTTTCCTCTTTTCTCAATGTGTCTCTTTTTTATAAGAAGAATGCTTCATAGATGTCACTATGATGATGCTGCAAGTTTCCACCATGATTAGGCATGGCTTAGGCTAGTGGCCCAGGCGTTTCTCTAACACAGAATACAAACTCCATGGACTTACAAGTTCCCACTTCATTTCACACCGATAATATCCATAGACAAAATAGCATGATATCAACGGAGTACAAAAAGTACAAGTGCAATGTTGAAAACGTTCCCCGTGACAGCACGGTTCTGCTAATCCCAACTTATAAGTGCAAGCATATACAACAAAGTTGCCTCAATGGTTCAAGTTTATTAGGGGCAAAGAATAAAATGTGACATCAAGTTCGTGAGGGATTTAATCATTAAGTTTTCACATAACAAAATAGTTTTTAATTGGAAGATAGTTGAAAACAAGAATATACTTGGAATGGTGTAACACACCATGCATAGGAGTTTATAGTGGACACTTTGGAATAACTTGGTTTCTTGGGAGTTGGAAGCATGAGTTGAACTTACTCATACAAGTGGAGGCTAGCAAAAGACTAAGAGCAACCAACTAAGAGAGCAATAATGGCCATAATTATGCAATGCAACAAAGCAAACTAATCAAAGCAAAGAGTGGTACTACAAGTAAAGGACTTAATGATCATAGAGGCTAATGGTGACTTGTCATAGTCATAACATGGTGTGAGCATGTTCCAAGTCGACCCAAGCAAAACATCAAAGGAGAATACCACAATATTATGCTTTTGCATGCTAAAACAACGCATAATTTCTTCAAGGCACACTAAGTAATCCCAATTGTTTGGAACAAGACATGCTACAGCAATAATCACTAAGCATAATGCTAAAATAACACCTAGCATGTCATGCTAAAGTCTAAGTCACAGTCAATGCAAACTTCTCTTGCACTTCAAGCAAGAACTAACTACTCCTTTACAAACACCAAGCAACCTTATTTGTAAAACAACACAGCGAGAACGGGGGTCCAAACTTCTTTATTCAAGCAAACTAAACAACCTAAGCAAAGAAAACAAAAACTAAGACGCTCCAAGAACAACACAACTATGCATGAAACAATAAAAATGAAGTGTCTAGAAAGACCTGAGATTTTTATTGATGAAGAAGGGGATGCCTTGGGCATCCCCAAGCTTTGACGCTTGTACCTCTTAGATATTTCTTGGGGTGAGAACATGGTGGAATCCCCAAGATTGAGCTTTTGTCCATTCTTCATCTCATTGCATCACTCTCTCTCTACACTTGAAAATTTTCCTTCATATAAAACTTCACACAATCTTCATTACCAACATTAGCTTATTCAAAAGATATTAGACCGCTGGCAAACCTTTAGAACAGCAAGGATTTTCACTAAAAACACAAGATACTGAAGTAACTACTTCAAAGAAATTCAATTTACCTAAAGAGAGCTCAAAAAGGAATCAATAAGAAGCAAATGCAAATAATGGCAGAAATCTGTTAAAACAGACCAGAAGGTAGAAACGAATTTTTTCAAACATCTTCTGTTGCTCAAATTAAAAAATGTTGAACTAACTAAAGTTATCTAACATACTAGGGGATGTATTCGTAAATTTTGAGCTCAATCCGAGTTACAGGGACTCCGCACGAATTTTTTGGTGGAGGACAGAAATCTGTTTCGGGACAGCAACTCCCCAAATCTTACTTCCCTCTCACTAGAGGTCATTCTTGGCACAAAAAGCAAACAAAAAGGATAAGGAGAGGTTATTACTGAAGTAATAACTTCCAAGACTCAAGAAAACTCTTGGGTTATCTCCCAACAAGTACTTTTCTTTAACGCATTTAAGTTAGGCACAAGAAGCAAGAAGAATCAAGTATTTTCAAATGAAGAAGCATTAACATCAAATCTTGCTTTCAAAGGAGGAGAAAAAGCAACTTCTCTCTCCTCATAGGTAAGTGTTCAATACCTTTCTTGAATGTAAATTGATATTTGATGGTGCCTTCTTTCATATCAATGATGGCACCAACTGTTCTAAGAAAAAGGTCTCCCCAAAGTAATAGGACAAGAAGCACTGTATTCAACATCCAAAACATAGAAATCCACAGGGACATAAGCATTATTAACCATAATGAGAACATCATTAATACTCCCCATGAGTTTCTTTTTAGCATTATCATTGAGTGGGACATTCAAATAACAATCTTCTAATGGTGGTAAATCAAGCATTTCATAAATCTTCCTAGGCATAGTAGAGATACTAGAACCAAGATCACATGAAGCTTTGAGATCAAAGTCATTCACTTGCATATTAATAATGGGTTCCCAACTATCTTCTACTTTCCTAGGAATAGAAGCTTTGTGTTTTAGCTTCTCTTCCTTAATCTTAACAAGACCATCTGTAATGTGTTTGGTAAAGGCAACATGCATATCACTAGCATCGGGACTTCTAGCAAGCTTTTGTAGGAACATAATCACTTCAGAAATATTGCAACCATCAATATCAAAATCAAACTTAGCATCGCTAGTAGTACGATCAATAGGCTTAGGCATAGTAGGAGGAGGAATAGGGGCTACTTGTGGTTTAGTGGTGATAGTGCACACACTATTGTTTCTATCAATTTCAGCTTCCCTTTCCCACCTAGCATGAAGTTGAGCTAACAGCCTAACATTTTCATCAATGGTAACTTGTATGGCATGAGCAGTAGCAAAAGTGTTTTCCATAGTTTCAGGTTTAGCAGCCATTTTATTAACCAAGGAAGTTTGAGCTTCAGACAAAGAGGATATATTTTTCTCAACAGTTAAAAGCTTTTCCTCTATAGTCTTATTAAAGTGGTTTGTTTACTAATAAAGTCCTTGAGCATGACTTCAAGTTCAGAGGGGGCACTTCTAGTATTATTGTAAGAGCTTCCATATGAATTGCCATTATTAGGAGGATAAGGCCTATAATTGTTGTTGCTAGCAAAATTATTCCTATAGGCATTGTTTTTGAAATTTTTGTTTCTAATGAAGTTCACATCAACTTGCTCTTCTTGAGAAACCAAAGAGTCTAAGGGAACACTATTAGGATCTAGAGGAGCTTTCCCATTAACAAGCATAGCCATAATAACATCAATCTTTTCACTCAAAGAGGAAGTTTCCTCAACAGAATTTACATTCTTACCATGTGGAGCTCTCTCAACATGTCATTCAGAGTAGTTAACCATCATATTATCAAGGAGCCTTGTTGCAGCACCCAAGGTGAGTCCCATAAAAGTACCTCCAACAGCAGAATCCAACAGGTTTCTTGAGGAGAAGTTCAAACCTGCATAAAAAGTTTGGATAATCATCCAAGCAGTGAGTCCCTGAGTAGGGCAATTTTTAACCAAAGATTTCATTCTTTCCCAAGCAGGAGCAACATGTTCACTATCAAGCTGTTGAAATTTCATAATATCACTTCTCATAGAAATAATCTTAGCAGGAGGGTAGTATTTTCCAATAAAATCATCTTTGCACTTAGTATAAGAATCAATACTATTTTTAGGCAAAGATAGAAACCATTCTTTAGCTTTTCCCCTCAAGGAGAAAGGAAAAAGCCTGATCTTAATAATATCTCCATCTACATCCTTATACTTTTGCATCTCACAAAGTTCAACAAAGCTATTAAGATTGGCAGCAGGATCATCAGAATCAGCACCAAAAAATTGCTCTCTCATCACAAGATTCAACAAAGCAGGCTTAATATCATAAAAAATAGCATCAGGAGCAGGTGGAGCAATAGGTGTGCTTAGGAAATCATTGTTGTTGGTGCTAGTGAAGTCACACAACTTGGTGTTCTCAGCAGAGTTCATTTTGGCAAAGGTGGGCAAGCCAAAAAAAGCAGCAGCTAGAGCAGGAACTAATTTTTTTTTGGTTTTTTTTGGAAAGAGGCAAACAAAACCAAGCAAAAGAAACAAAGAAAACTAAAAACAAAGTAAAGAGAATGGAAGTGAAGGACTCCCCTAGTGAAGACGTCCTTAGCCTCCCCGGTAACGGCACCAAGAATTACTTGATGCTACACTCAACAGGGAGGAAGAGTGCTTCGTTGGAAACCCCAAGAGCAAGGTATGATGAGTACAGTAGCAAGATTTCCCTCAGTACAAACCGAGGTTATCGAACCAGAAGGAGGAAGGAAACATCACACAGGTGTTGTAAGCAACGTGGAGACCTGCACAACACAAACCCAAGACTCTGTCCCAACGAATCAGTGAGGTTGTCAAGCTCACCGGTTTGCTGTAACAAAGGATTAAATGTATGGTGTGGAAGGTAATGGTTTGCAACAAGTAAAAAAGTAACATTGGAAGATGTATCAATGGTAAAGATTGGACCGGGGTCCATAGTTCACTAGAGGTGCTCTCCTTAGATAAACAACATGGCATGAAGGGTAAACAAATTACAGCGGGGCAATTGACAGGAACTGAGCAAGGCATAACAATGCAATTACGAGCCAGAAAGATCCTATGAGGTTGATTGTGCAATACAACAATATACATAGATCGTCATCCAACTGCATCTATGACT
Organism: Avena sativa; assembly: GCA_916181665.1. NCBI lineage: Eukaryota > Viridiplantae > Streptophyta > Magnoliopsida > Poales > Poaceae > Avena > Avena sativa. The sequence goes on along the minus strand of OV702293.1, from coordinate 444,953,263 downwards.
AGAAGTCCACCTTCAGGTTATCATCCGAACCCCTCCAGTATTAAGTTGCAAGCAACAGACAACTGATTTAAGAAAAGTGTGTAAGGTAAACAGTCCACATGTTCCATGAACAAGAGACCGTTGTTTTCTCCCTAGTAGCAACAACACATCTACAACCGAAGAGATTATTGTCAATTACCTTGGAAACTAGAGGCATGAACCCACTATCGAGCATAAATACTCCCTCTTGGAGTCACTAGCAACTACTTGGCCAAGATAACCACTAGCAACGGAGAGCATGCAAGATCACAAACAACATAGACATGATAGAATCATAAAGATAGAACCATTAATCAAACTAACATAATAATCTCAATATCCATCGGATCCCCGCAAATACAACATGCATGATTACAAGTAGATTAGATCTTGATCATGAACGGAGCTCACAAGATCTATACATGAAAGCACAAAGGAGGAGATACAAGCATCTAGATACTACATGGACCCATAGTCCAAGGTGGAAGTACTCACAAATCATACCGGAGAGAAGGCCTTCGGGATGATCTCCCCTCCGGCAGGGTGCCGGGAAGAGCTTCAAATCCCCCCGATCTAGGGACGATGGTGGCGGCGGCTACAGACGGTTTCGTGGAATATTGATCGGGTATTGAGAGTTTCTGCATCAGGGGCTTCTTATAGGCGAAGGGGGAGACCGAGGCGGCCGCCGGGGCGGCCAAACCCTAGCCAGGCGTGGGCTAGGGCCCACCCGCACCTGGGGGGGTCTGGCCCCTCTAGCCGGCCCCTCGGGCTCTCCTTTGGACTTCTTGTTCCCCACGGAAAGTTATTGACTTTGTCCTTCGTCCCGTCCAATTCCGAGAATATTTCTTTACTAACTTTTCTGAAACCAAAAATAGTAGAAAACAGGCATTTGACACTGTTGCAACTTGTTAATAGGTTAGTACCAGAAAACATGTAAAAAGCACCTCAAAGTGTAGACAAGTAAAGCAAAGTAGATACTAAACAAGCATGGAGCATCAAAAATTATAGATACGTTTCCAACGTATCACATACCATTGAACTTTCCAACCCCTTCCTTGCACACTGAAGAACTGAAGAAGCAAAACAGAGTAGATAAACAAAACCGATATAAATTCCATGAAAAGACGTCGCATATTTGCCCGAACAAACATCAGAAGACTATAAATGTACATCACAAATACATATTTTCACAAGAACTGCCTCAAAATTAATTTCCATGTATGATACTTGAAAATGACTACCCTTGCTGCTGTAGGACATTCCTGCATGAGATGACACACAATATTAGATAATATAGTGTAATAAAAATGCAGGCAAAATATCAAGCTAATTTTCAAAACCGTACATGGGATGATATATGCATTTTGGGTTCTTCTTGTTATGTCCCTCCTGTTGGCAAGCGCTGCACACCCGCTTCGTCCGCTCTTTGTATCCTAGTGGTCGATCGTATTTGGTTATGGGAGATTGTTTCTCGACTGGAACTTTTTTGTTTTGCTTAGGCGCACCCTTGGTGGACACTTTTTAGGATCACCAATATCAAACTGGCTTACTTGACTTGCATCTATATTTTCATTAACTGAACTACGAGGGCCATATTCTCTGTATTTATCATACCTTTGTCTTCTAGAAATATTTCCATTGACCGTACTCTTCAGAAGATCGTACTCTGATGTGTCATTGCATGCAATATGCATAGCTTGTGACACCAACGCATTTATATGCTGTATTTTTTCCGCTCCTCTGGCCAAGACCAACCCCAACCAAACATATCGCTCATGCGTCTAGCAGGCAACCTAAACCTGATGTTTTTAGTGAAACGCTGCAGAGCACATCAATCTGGTATTGCAGTTAATTTTAAGTGATTGAGCATGCACAATATGTGCTTGCAAGGGATCCCTTTGTGAATCATCCTTCGGCAGCTGCACCTTATAATTTCTGACAAGTTGGGAGTGTATTCCATGTATAACTTGTCGTCAAGATTATTTTTCCATGCGACAACAAAGGTGTGCGAGTCAGATCCTAGCTTTTTTTTCTAAAATCTGCATGCCGCCAATCTTTGATATGTCACCTTGTAAAATATAGAAAACAGTTGGAGTGAAGACTGTTGCAATAGCTACCTTTAGTTCTCTGAAATCAGTAACTGGCACTAGAAATGTTTGTGAAGTCATGCAGTCATCTTTGGCCTCCTTCTCATGGAGACGTGTGATGGCATTCTCGTAGTGACTAACCGTGTCCACCAAGTTCATTTCCCCATCAAGGTGAAGGTGGAGAGACGAGTTTAAACTTTCACTCCTCTGGTTTCTTTTCATACCCAGCCAGAACCCTTCTGAAAGATACATGGCGGCCCATAATCTCTTCTTCGTGTATATTCTCTTAAGCCAATTTGTAGTTTTGGGTGATGTCCACTTCCTAACAAAAGTGTGCCATCGCTGCTCGAATACTTTCTCCGACGCGGTGTAATATAGAAGAGTCCTAAACTCGTTCAATGACTTGTTAGGTAGGTGCATCTCCATATTTTTTCAACGTGAAAGCTACAAATACGATGGTATACACCAGTAAGTACTTCATCCATAGCGGAGATCATCGCAGGATCCGTATCCGTGATTACTGCCTTTGGCTTCTGCTGGCACATTGCTCAAAAAAGTATGGAGCATCCAGGCATATGTTTCTTCGGTCTCATTTGATAGGATGGCACAGCCAAATACCATTGTTTTACGGTGATTGTTCAAGCCGACAAAGGGAACAAATGGCATTCTATACTTATTCATCGTGTATGTGATGTCAAATACAACGATGTCGTCGTAGTCCTGGTAGTCCCGACGTGATTGAGAATCGCACCAGAACAAGTGCTGCAGATGGCCTTCATGTAGCGTGTAATCATAAAAAAACTCAGGGTCCCTCTTCTTTCTCCCTTGAGCACATGTTGTACAAATCCTTTCTTGTAAATCCCACACCGGCAAATGAACCACCAGATATGCTTCCTAACCCCCATGTTACACTATGATAATATCTTAGCTCTTTGGGAGTCGTTGATCTTCCTATGGGACCAAAGAAAAGGGACTTCATCCGGTCTCGCTAACACATGATTGTGAGTGTCATGAAAACTCTAAACAATCCAAAGACCAGTTTTTCCATCAAACTTCACCACCATGCGTGCCTTACAGTTGCACCTAGACTCACCTCTGAGCCTATATTTGCGGCCTTCCATTGTCAGTAACTTAGTGTTACGTTTCCCTTGATTGCAACATACAAAGCGCCTTAGACGAACAACTCCATCATCAAACCGCGTCACTTGGTGCTTCCTAATGCCGAACCCATGATATTTGGCATATTTGTTGTAGTAAGCATAGGCTGCTGCTTCATTATCAAATGCCATTTCCATTATCTTGCAGTACAGTTCTCTCTTATCATCAGGATACCCAATGTCATTGCTACATTTATTTGAACTCTCAGTCTAATTGCTAGAAAAAGCCTATAAATAATACCTCACTCGTGTCAACGAACATATCAAAATTTGGTGCATCTTCACAATCATCATAATTACCCATCTCCAAGTCTTATTCACCTAAATAGTCATACTCCATACCAGAGACATTTTGTACCTGAAAAATTTAGCAATATTTAGTACACAATTGCATCATCCGGTGCATGACATATAAAATTTTACACCAGTACACATACCTCGCTCTTGACAAACATGTCCATTTCGTCATGGTTGTTAAGGCCATTGTGGACATCGTCTTCATAGACAATCTAAAAAATCAAGCCATGAGATATCATATATTATTTAATATAACATTTAAATACGAAAGAAGAAGCTAATGTGTCCTCACATCAAACTCTTATTTGCTCTAGCCGTCTTCCGGATGCGTATTGGCGGAAATGGAATCATCAACGACATACCCGGTTTGATCATCTTTCATACTAGATCTAGAGTCCTCCATCTCCTCTATGAGTGATTGCGCCACATTGTTAGAATCACCAATGCTACGTGTGTCTAACAATTACTAGAGACGAAGCATGATCATGGGATTAACTTACAAGATCGGAAGATTAAGCCGACGATTTGGATTAGAAACCCTAGTGACGAAGTTGCCGAGCCGCTGGCGTGCCTTCTACTTTCGAGGATCTGTGGCGGTGGACACGAGGATCTGCAGAGGGGACGCGAGGATCTGCGGCGGTGCACGCATGGTAGATCGGCAGCGCTGAGGGGAATCAGATCCACGGGTACGAGCGACCAAGTTTTACTAGGCGGCAGAGAAGAGAAAGCTTTAGTTACGCCCAACAATGGTGCATGCATGGACGTGGGAGCTAATCGCGGTGATTAAGTTTAGGTGGGCCCCATGTGGGGTCGTGCCGTATGGCGTCGTCTGTCCTGTATACATATATGAGACTATACTGGGCTTGGATATGGGTTCCGCCAGGGCCAAAAAAAAACTAAGACAACAAAACGCGCCGAACTAAAATGCCCCTAGCAGTTCAGACCTCCTCTTCAACGAGGGTGCGCACTGAAGCACTCCTCTTATCAAAACTCTATATGGTATCATATTTTCGTTCCTAGGTCATGGGTCCTCCTCCCACCCCGCCTCCGCCGTCTCCTCCTGGCTACTTTGAGGCCAAGGCCAAGGCTGCCGCTCGCTCGGCCGCCACTGCCAAGTCTTCTTCCTCCACCCAACTCTCCACATTCCAAAACCCTACACCTCTAGCCTCTCCAATATCCTTCACCGATACTCTTATTGATGTCTCCAACTTCATACCCATAGTTCTAGATCTAGTAGCCCACAATTATTATCATTGGTGTCACTTGTTCGATATCCACCTTGGCTGATGTGATATTCATGCTCATGTTGCTCCATATGCAATCTCCCACCCTCATGATACCCAATGGGTCAAAGATGATCTCGCGGTTATCTAATGGATCTACACGCGGGTGTCTATGAAAATCTTCAACCTCGTCTATCGCGAGGCCACCACAGCTGCAAACCTCTGGCCGCCCTACGCCAGCTTTTTCAAGACAATGTTGATGCCCGCCTCACCATGCTCCACACTGAGTTTCGCAACACCATCCAAGGCCGATCTACCCGTCGGCATCTATTGCCAATGCCTTAAGGCCATCTCCGATGAGCTTCAGGACCTTGGTGATTCCGTGGACGATTGGCAGCTCATCAACACGCTCCTCATCGGGCTCGGCAAAAAAATTGAGAAGCAAGCATCTTTTATGGCCATGATGCGCTCCCATCCCACCTTCGTCGAGGTGCGGTCTATTCTTCAATGGGCAGATCGTGCTCAAGCAAACAAAGATCCCCGCCCACAGGTCTTCGCTGCCTCACCTCGGCCACCGGCACCTGCTCCACCGATCCCTCCTCCATCATCGGCCTCGGCTCCTCCAGGATGGCGTCCAAGCCCCAATTACAGGGGCAAAAACCCCATGTACTAGCCTCTACCGCCTCAGCCTGCAACCCTGTTGGCCCCTCCGATCGGCGCATCTACACCAACTATGGCACCGCCAGCAGCAGCACCAACATGGCGACCTCCTCATGATCCGTGGATGGGCCTCGTCCAGTCCTGGTCTATGTCGTGGACTGCACCCTCTCCTGCCGCCCCCCGCCCCCCGGCCTACTCCGGCGTGTGGCAACCGGGTATGCGTACCCACACCAGCACCCCTGGACTCGACGTCCGTCCACTCGCTCAGGCCTACTACGCCGCTCCAAGTCCTGCCCTACATGTTGTTGCCCCGCCAATCCAGTATGATGCACCGATGCCGACTCCACATTACCATGTCGATCCAGGAGCCTACTACCCGCCGATGCAGTACCCCATGTATGCGGCACCACCATCTACGCCAGCACCTGCACCACCGACAGCACCGTCACCTGCCAATGCTCTGAGCTAGGATCAAGATGCATTTCTCCGGGCCATGAATAATTTTGCTACACAAGGTAACATAGGTACTGCTTGGATATTTGATTCCGGTGCATCTAGTCATATGTCTGATGACCCACAAGTATAGGGGATCGCAACAGTCTTTGAGGGTAGTATACCAATTTATTGATTTGACATAAGGGAGCCAAAGAATACTTGCAAGCCTTAACAACTGAGTTGTCAATTCAGCTGCACCTGGAAATAGTTCTTGGTCACAGAATTTTATCAATAGCAACAGTTTGTAGTAGCAATAGCAAAGCAACAGCAGCAGTAAATCAAGAACAACAGTAACAGTAGCAGCAAATAGTATGATATGAGCGCGGTAGGCATAGGGATGGATGGACGGGCATTGCATAGATGAGTCTAAACATGTAACTTCAAGATCTAGGGAAATTGCAGATAAATAAGAATAAGCACCCAAGTACTAAACAATCATAGGCATATGGTCCATAAATAGTCATGCGTGTCAGCCCATTGCAGCGGGGCCTCAAGGGAACTACTGGAAATTAAGATGCTCCTTTTAATAGAGCACCAGAGCAAAGCATTAACACTCCATGAACACATGTGATCCTCACATCACAGCCATCCCCTCCGGTTGTCCCAATTTCTGTCACTTCGGGGCCTTTGGATCCGGACAATGATATGTGTACACAACTTGCAAATAAGATCACAAACAGTACTATCATAATAATTCAATAATAAGTTCAGATCTGAGATCATGGCACTCGGGCCCTAGTGACAAGCATTAAGCACAACAAGTTGCAACAAAGTCAAATAGCACTAATAGAGATACTATGCACCATGCCCTAACAATCTTATTCGATTACATGATAGAACTCACCCAATCCCTACCATCCCCATAGCCTATAGCGGGAGATTACTCACTCATGGATGAGGGAAACATTGATGGTTGATGGAGAGGCATTGGTGATGACGATGTCGATGATCCTCCCCAAATTCCCCGTCCTGGCAGGGTGCCAGAACAAAGTTTTTGGTTCCAAATCGCAGCTTCTGGTGGTGGCGGCGCAGCGGAACTCTTTTTAGAAAAACGACGAACCCCCCCTGAGTTTTTAGGTCAGAAGGCATCTTATAGGCAAAGAGAGAGGCCGAGGGGGTGCCTGGGCTGGCCACACCCCTCCTAGGCGCGGGGTGGGCCCACCCGCGTGGCAGGGGGTGTGGGCCACCCAGGGCTCCCCTCCGTCTCGTATTCTGGCTCCGTGGATCTTCTGGTGAAATAGGATTTTTGGCATATTTTTCAGGATTTTTCCTGATAGTTGATTTTCTGCACAAAAACTAGACACCAAGGTAATTCTGCTGAAAACGGCATCAGTCTGTGTTAGTTGTATCCAAATCACACAAGTTTAGAGGATAAACAATAGCAAAAGTGTTAGTTTTGGACGTATCAACTCCCCCCAAGCTTAGCTTATTGCTTATCCTCAAGCAGTTTAGTTGAAAACTGAGTGCGATAAAAGAACTTTCACGAACACATTTGCTTCATATGATGTATATATTCTCAGCACAGGAGTAGACACTTAAACCATTCATAATAAGAAGTATGCAACTAAGTCTACTCAATAGTCATTGCAAGCTATGAAGAGAAACCAACTCAATAATAATAAGTAGCATGAGACATAAACATAAGCAACATTGCAATGTTCATAAAAAGGTATGATAGAGTGGTATCTCGCTTGCCTTTGTTTGTAGAGCACAATATAAATGCCAAGGCACCTATGAAGTTCAAGTGAAGACTAGAAGTAAATATATCAGAGATACAAGCATCAAAGTCATGACATAATTAACTAAGTTTTGAGACAAACACAAGAATGACAACTATGATCTCAAGAAGGTACTCATAGAATAAGTGGTGACTCAACAAGAAAGTGAAAAGGGTTTAGAAAAGTTTGAAAGGCTTCCAAATGCTGAAAGTAAGGTACTCACTAGCTTTGAGCTCTCATTTCTGTTGTGGTATTGCACGGCAGATGCTACTGGGGGTAGCTTACGTAGAGGGAGCAAGGCGACGTAGGAGAATCCGGGAGCGAGATTGGCACACGATGTACCCAGGTTCACGTCCCCTCGGTGGAGGATCGCTACGTCCTGCTATCAATCCAGTATACGATCATAGATTGGTTTACATGGGAGCCGCCGTAGGCGGAGGGAGAGACTAGATCTAATCTCTTGTGAAAGAGGATACCCCGTGGGGGTGCCCCTGGTGGCTTTATATATGCAGTCACCTAGGGTTTACAAGTGCACTAACGGGCTTTGTATTGGAGTCGCCGTCTTGGGCCTCCAGTCGGCGCCGCTTGTCCGGGTCCAGCGTGCGCCAGTCGCCGTATTGGGCGAGTCAACCCGCTCTGGGCTTGGCTTCAGTCGGCTCGATCCAGCTGGCGAATCCGCTTCGTGGGTATACCCCGATTGGTATTCCCCCATCAGTAGTCCCCGAGCGCGTTGTTGATTCGACGTGGGCTTGAGGCAGGGCATGGAGAGTCTTGACGATGGGTCGTGGAGAATCGGCGACGAGCTCCTGAACAGAGAAAAGAACCTTGAAGCAGGAGGCGGTCGGCGTGAACCAATCGGTGATGGCCAGTTGGCAAAAGACGCAGGGTGTTGGTGAAGCCGTCAGTTGCGGCGAGTCCCCGAACGTGGAGCGTGCCGAGTCGCCGAGCGTGGCGAGTGGCGAGGTCGAGCGACCGGCGAGTGGCGCTGTCTATAGCGCGTCGAGTCCCCGAGCGTGTTGAGTACGCGAGGGCAAGTCCGCGGTGGCGAGTCCCGAGCGTGTTGAGTACGCGAGGGCGAGTTCACGGTGGAGAGTCCCCGAGCGTGTTGAGCACGCGAGGGCGAGTGTCCGTGGTGGCGAGTCCCCGAGCATGTTGAGTACGCGAGGGCAAGTGTCCATGGCGGCGAGTCCCCGGGCGCGTTGAGTACGCGAGGGCGAGTGTCCGCGGTGGAGAGTCCTCGAGCGTGTTGAGTACGCGAGGGCGAGTCCGCGGTCACGGAACCACGCGCGCATGTAGTATGCCTAGGAGTAGTCCCCGAGGCTCAAGTTGGCTTGTAGAGGCGACTTGAGGCTCTTTAGAGATACATATTCTCAAAATAGTAGTGGTTGCCGCCGAGCACGACGAGTGGCGAGATCGAGCGACCGGCGAGTGCCGAGTCCCCGAGCGTGGCGAGTGATGAGGTCGAGCGGCCGGCGAGCACCGAGTCCCCGAGCGCGGCGAGTCCGCGGTGATTGCGAGTCCGCGAGGGGAGAGTCCCCGAGTGTGGCGAGTCCGCGAAGATTGCGAGTCCGCGAGGGGAGAGTCCCCGAGTGTGGCGAGTCCGCGAGGGGAGAGTCCCCGAGTGTGGTGAGTACGCGATGATTGCGAGTCCGCAAGGGGAGAGTCCCCGAGTGTGGCGAGTCCGCGATGATTGCGAGTCCACGAGGGGAGAGTCCCCGAGTGTGGTGAGTCCGTGATGATTGCGAGTCCTTGAGGGGAGAGTCCCCGAGAGTGGCGAGTCCGCGATGATTGCGAGTCCGCGAGGGGAGAGTCCCCAAGTGTGGCGAGTCCGCGATGATTGCGAGTCCGCGAGGGGAGAGTCCCCGAGTGTGGCGAGTCCGCGATGATTGCGAGTCTGAGAGGGGAGAGTCCCCGAGTGTGGCGAGTCCGCGATGATTGCGAGTCCGCGATGATGTTGATTGCGCTGTTCTTTGGCGAGTCTCTCGTCTTGGCCCGGGGGCCAGTCGCATGGCGACTCCAAAGATGGCTCTCGACTTGGCGTTCTTCCTGGACGATCCGAGGCTCGGTTTGCGAGTCCTCGTCCGCAGTACTTGGCCGTGCGAGTCGCGCTATCTAAGGTTGAGGAGGACATGGTGCTGTTTGTGTAGCACTGCCATTTGTCTTGGCCCGGAAAGCCAGTCGAGCAAGGCGACTCCAATGATGGCTCTCGGTTAGCATTTTTCGTGGATGAACCGAGGCTCGGTTTCCGAGTCCTCGTCTGCACTACTTGGCCATTGCGAGTCGCTCTTTCAAAGGTTGACAAAGGCGAATTGATTTTTCCTGAGGGGAAGAGACGCCCAGTGGTGAGTCCATGCAGCGTGGCAAGCGACCCTCTCTGGCGACTCGGACGATGAAGGTCCCTTAGTAGGCGCGGCATACGCTTTTGACGTAGCGGACGGGGTCGCATGGCGTTTAGCCGGGAAAAGTCGACGCGGCGGACACGGGGTCGACGCGGCGGACGGAGGTCGCGCTATGGTGAAGTCGACGCGGCGGACACGGGGTCGACGCGGCAGACAGGGGTCGCGCTATGGCGAAGTCGACGCGGCGGGCACGGGGTCGACGCGGCGGACAGGGGTCGCGCTATGGCGAAGTCGATGCGGCAGACACGGGTCGCGCTATGGCGAAGTCGACGCGGCGGACACGGGGTTGACGCCGCGGACGGAGGTCGCGCTATGGCGAAGTCGACGCGGCAGACACGGGTCGCGCTATGGCGAAGTCGACGCGGCGGACACGGGGTCGACGCGGCGGACAGGGGTTGCGCTATGGCGAAGTCGACGCGGCGGACACGGGTCGCGCTATGGCGAAGTCGACGCGGCGGACACAGGTCGCGCTATGGCGAAGTCGACGCGGCTGTGGCATCCCGCAAAAACCACTACTAGAAAATCGCGTTGTTTTTGTGCATCATCATGGCATCATGCATATATTTTTGCCTAAAAACTATTTTCGTAAAAGCCTAAGTTGTTTTCTAATTAGCCCTCTCCTTTAATCTCAAACTAAAACCTCGGTCTGTTCAGATCTTTTATTTGTCCAAAAAGTATTTACAAAATGTTTTAAAAATAAAATAAATAATAAAATGTTTTAGCCGGGGAGGCAGTCCGATCGGTCGGGCCAGAGGCCCAACCTGACCAGACTACCTACCACCCGGCCCATCTAAAGAAAACCTAATCTACCGAACCTACCCAAAACCTTTTCCTACACCACCCTATCCTACCCAGTTCCCTCCACCTCACCCCAACCTATCCTATCACGCCACATCACCCCTGGCCAAACCCCATCCAATCCCAGCGCGCCACCTTCCCCCTGCCCAGCCTGCCACTCCCACCCCCGCCGCCACCTGGGCGCGCGCCCCCACGCGACCCTACCTGCTGTTCCCGCCCGTCCCCGGATCCACAGCCCCTGGACACGCCTCCCCATCTCCACACGTCGCCCACCATCCTGGCCCTACTCCCCCGGGTCCCACCACCCACCAACCTCCCCAGAATCCCGCACCCAACCGCCCATCCCCTGGCCCAGCCTGGCCCCATCCCGGCTCTCTCTCCCACGTGCCCGTCACCCCCCTCCTCTCTCCCTCCTGCCCCCGTTTCCCGTCCCCGCCCTCTGCTCGCATCCCGCCGCCGCCTCTCCCGGCTTCCTCCTTACCACCGCGTCGCCGTCCGGCCGCCCTTCTCCCCGTCGCCTGGTACCTCCTCGAGCCCGAGCTCGCCGGCCTCGCCTCCCCCTGCGCCGACCCAGGTCACCCCAAGCCCGCGAGGCCCTCCTCGTCGACCCCGCCTCTCCACCGCGCCCTCGGCCGTTCCCCTCGCCGGTCGCCGCCCCGTTTGCCCCGCTCCACCCCAGCCCTCCCTCTCCGGCCTCCCGAGCCGCCGCGCGGCCGTTCCCCTCGTCGTCGCACCTCTGCTGCCTCCGCTCGACCTCGCACCTTCCCGCGAGCGCCGCCACCTCCGGCCGTGCTTCCACCGCCCCGTCGGCCTCCTCGCACCACCGGACGCCTCCTCCCTCGCTGCCGGCCCGCGCCCCTCCGTTGCGCCCTCGACCTCGGCCCCGTCGAGCGTGACCTTGGCCGCCTCCTTCCCGGTTCGCCTCCAGCCGCCGGCTAGTGGCCCCGCTTCGCCGGCCGTCCCCGGTCGATCTCCGCCCACCGTCCTGCTCTCGGCCGTCCCCTGCCACATCGACCCTGCCCCAGTTCGCCGGCGCCTTCCGCCACCATCAAGGCAGCCGTGTTCCCTCCTGTTGCAGGTTGAAGCCGCTCCGCGTGTGTCCTCTGAGCCCAAGATGGTGGTTCCCCTTTTGTTGTTTTCTTTTGGCCACCATCGAGATTGCTAGATGCAAGCACCCGTGTGCAGTTGCGTTTGACAAGATCTTCGCCAAGGATAAGTATAGCCTCTCGTTTGGGGCTCATACGCAAGACAGAAACCAGTGGACAACAAGATCGCCCTCTTGGACTCGAAGGACGCTGCCCCTCAAGAGCTTCGTCCCGTGGCCTTTGACACGGAGCGCCGAGACCCGAACCCGGAGAATCCCTGGACACCAAGATCTACCGACGCCACACCAAGACCTGCGACGACCTCCGAAGACCGATCCCGTCGAACCCTAAACCCTGAGACCCTGTCGAACCCCGGACCCCCGGAACCCAAGGTCGCCGAACCCTAAATGTGTGACCCCTTTACCCGAGACTCTATTTTATAATATTACATTATCATCTTGTTGCATATTAATTATTCATACTCGCATGCATCTTTAGTGGTTTGGGGGCATTATGCCGATTCACCTAAATTAAATATGGGATTCATATGCGGGCTTATCTAGCCTTCTTTTGGTCCCATTTAAAATTTGTGTAGCGAACCGGTGATATATTTTGCCATGTTAAGACAACATTTAAATTGCGGGGTACCTAAACAACATGAACCTTCTAAATAAATGTCGGGACCCCGGTTCCGCTTAATATTGCCTAATTGCACCGCATCTTTGCCATGTCATACATCATACATGCATCATGCCCGATCTTTTGCCCTAGTATTAAATAGTGCATCCGGTGTTTATTCTAGTGATTTGGATCTTCGCGGATAAGGCCGTTGAGTTGATGCGAGTGTCGATCCGATCTTCGGATGAACCTTCGATAATGTTTTTCAGGCGAGCACCTCCCCTTTTCTACCTATCTTACTTTTATAGTCTTTATTTCCTCCTGTTGATCCATTGCTATCTGTGTTGCGATGCTGTAGTTTTCGTACCCGTGATATCCCTTGCAGCCTTATATTGCCTTGGACACATCCTATTACCTGTTGATTGGTAGATAGTTGGACTTGCGCGTCGTAGTCGCTTGCTCAAGTGTTGTTGCGTGTCGTCAAGTACCTCAGTTGTTGGAGTATTGCCGCATGTTAATGTTGGAGTTGATCAAGACTTCAATTACTGTTTAATAACTAAAATTGAAGTAGGTAATGCAGAGGCACCGGTGGGTGATAGACAATATTTGGTTTCTGACCGCTCACTGGTGTCCCGTAGGACCCCGAGTTCTTGACACCTGTTCCGAGATCGAGCGCGCTAACCACATGTGGGATGTGTGGGCACCCCATCGATTAGTACCTGATTTCAAAGTATTGTACTGGGGGCCACAACTAGTTTGAGGTTTTATTTACTATTCTGTACTTATGCCATGCTTTACTGCTTTATTTAAATTGTGCGATGTACTGCACCTGTACTGTTTAGGATCGGGACACGTTTTCTCTGTATCGACAAGCCCAGTCATCTTTTCAGGTTCCCAGTCGTTTACAGCCGTCCACCCAAACCCTGAGTCCGTCTCGGAGACCGGCCGACTTCGTTGCGGGTAGACTTAGTGGGGTGGCCCCCATGTACTTGCTTTGGGTCTGGGAAACGTCATGACTTAGGCCCCGCCGATATACCGATAGGTGTATGTTAATTGATCTGGCAAAAAGGGTCGAAGTGCGTGTGGATACTTTGGTGCACCCCTGCAGGGTTAAATCTTTTCGGAAAGCCGTGTCCGCAGTTATGGACGACTTGGAGCACAGTTCTCGATCATAGACAACTATAACTAAAGTTTACTGTTATAATTTGACTTGTATCCGATGTGACTAGTAATCAGCTCAACTACAACGGAATGGCTAAATAAAAGTACTAACAACTGCTGGGTTTTGGGATATCTCATGTTAATTGTATCTGACTAGTAAGTGTTGCAACTACAACGGAATGGTTAACTAAAAGTGCCCACTGCTTATTATATCAGGATGACTATCTATACCTGACTAGTAATTGCTGCAACGATAACTGAATAAATAAAACCGCCAACTGTGTGAGTTCCTCGGTTGACTTCCTCGTTTGGTCTCGAGGGGGAGATACCAGGATGGGTATGTTTGGTGTTAGTTTCAGGTTGGATCCGAATAGGTCTTCCTTACCCCTCTCTAATAGCCGCCAAATGTATCGAGTCTCTATAGGTTGTTTAGTGCATGCTTTGCTGCCGCTTCAGTCCACCATACCTATGTAGGCGAGGACCGCCGAATTCTAGCCTCGCCGTGTACTGGCCTCAGTACTGACGCTCCTCCTTTTCCTTTGCCCTTTGTCGGCACCCCTTTTGTTTAAGCAGGTTTTGAGATCGACGTCGTTAGCAGGGTTACCCTTCCGGCTTGGCCTGGGCAGGGTTATGGACGCCATTGGTTATCCTTCAGGGCTCTTAGCTCAATTTGCATTTTGTTCGTACTCGGACGCTATATCGTTTTAAAGGTGATTTGAATCTTTATAATGTATATCTGTATTCTTGAATCTTTGAGTCGTTGTTGTATATATATGTTCTGTGGGTTCCATCGTGGACTATTGTGTAATGGTATTACTTCGTTTTCCACCCGCACGAAAGTGCCTGGTGGGCACCTTTGAATCGTTTCTATGCGGGTTTGGCGGGAATCGCTGAAACTTGCATAGGGCCGATTCTGAGGGTGTTACAGCGGCGGACACGGGGTTGACGCCGCGGACGGAGGTCGCGCTATGGCTAAGTCGACGCGGCGGACACGGGGTTGATGCCGCGGACGGAGGTCGCGCTATGGCGAAGTCGACGCGGCAGATGAGTCCGCAACGGGCGAGTCCCTGATCCTAGCGAGTCCGCGTTTAAGCGTGTCCGCGTTTAGGCAAAGGTCTGGAGCATGGAGAGTCTGCGATAGACGAGTCGCCGGACGTGGCGAGTCCACGACGGAAGGATCCACGAGCGTGGCGAGTCGGACCACGTACAAACAAGTTGATTTCCGTCATGACTCGTGTTTCTCCCAACGATATGTATATGTCAAATATCAGTACATGTAAAGGATTATGTCTCAAAAAATAATTGATTGGTAAGGTAATCAGTGCGTAAAATCGAAGAGAAGATTTGTCTTATTGGATTAGAAAAAACCGTCGAAGCATTGTATGCGTGTGTGTAGCAATCTGGAAGCTGATTCCTTCCTCTCCAATAATCCTGCAATGGTCCATCAAAACGTGTATGTACTGTACTAGATTGAATCTCCCGGCCATGATACATGCATCCGTGAAAAACACAAAGGTATTAGAAAATCAGATCCGAATAGAATATTTCGACAGTTTATGATAAGACTGAGATGGAATCTGTAGACATGCTCGCAGGTACGAAGCAGACGGCCACTCGGAGTAGCGCAGACTAGTTCGTGAAGTCACCGGCCGTCACCGAAATCTAAGGATCCCGCCCAGATCATCACCCTCCAAGCGCCGTTTGCCCCATGGTGGGCGCCAACTGTCGTGGTATTGCACGGCAGATGCTACTGGGGGTAGCTTACGTAGAGGGAGCAAGGCGACGTAGGAGAATCCGGGAGCGAGATTGGCACACGATGTACCCAGGTTCACGTCCCCTCGGTGGAGGATCGCTACGTCCTGCTATCAATCCAGTATACGATCATAGATTGGTTTACATGGGAGCCGCCGTAGGCGGAAGGAGAGACTAGATCTAATCTCTTGTGAAAGAGGATACCCCGTGGGGGTGCCCCTGGTGGATTTATATATGCAGTCACCTAGGGTTTACAAGTGTACTAACGGGCTTTGTATTGGAGTCGCCGTCTTGGGCCTCCAGTCGGCGCCGCTTGTCCGGGTCAAGCGTGCGCCAGTCGCCGTATTGGGCGAGTCGACCCGCTCTGGGCTTGGCTTCAGTCGGCTCGATCCAGCTGGCGAATCCGCTTCGTGGGTATACCCCGATTGGTATTCCCCCATCAATTTCCCCTATCATAGGCATCTTTATTAGGTTAATGGAGTTATATGAGTTATATAACTCATATAAACTGAAAGTATGCAACACAAGTGAGGTCCAATATGAGTTATATGCTTGACAGACCATAAACTGGAAATCCAATGTCCCTTTAGTACGAGGGGCGCTTGTAACATCCTAGCATTTAGGAACAAACGAAGGGTAGATTTAGGAAATTGTACATTTGCATGCATTCATCTGCAAAAATGTGGGTAAAATTTTCGCCAAATAAAAACTTAAAGTGATCAAAGTTTCTTTCACTCTTTAAGTTTAGGAATAGCCTTGGAGAATGATCGTTATAAACTTTGACATGATCTTTATGAATTAGTGTGTTTTGGGGAAAGGAATTTGAATTCAAACTTAACATTTGAAATTATATTGTAAAATAATAGAGTTATGATTTAGTAATATTATTTAATCAAGAAACAATATATAGTAAACAGAAACTCTAAGTAAGAATGGTAATCAAGCAAATGAATATTTATTCATTTATTCATTTCAATAATAAGTTACAAAAAGTAACTCATAAACTCAATAAAGAATCTTTACAGTAATAAAATTATAAAAAAGAAGAAGGATATTTAGATATTCAGAACTATTACACATTTCTTACAATGAATAAAATGAAGATTACAAAGGATCTATTCTATCTAAAAGTAAACCTATTCTAATCTTGAATCTTCAAATCTTGTACCTGCAAAACAAAGAAATAACAAAAGAAAACAAAATAAAGGTTAAGTTATTAATTTTACTCTCAGTAGAGAGCAGTGAGTTGCACTGCTCAATTTTACATCATTGAGTAAATCTAAAAGGGGCAAGTTTCACCAATATGAAAGAATCAAATCTTTCATAACAATTAAGCCATCAGCCAAATGATCTCAATCAGTAAAAGGGGCAAGTTTCACCAGGCAGGTTAAAGGTAACCAGGTAAAAGGGTAGGACACCTTATTGAGCATATCCACAACTATGCAGTAGGCATACAAGCAGCTCAGTCACCAAAATGCATGGATGTGCTGTCGACACAACCACAACTGCCTCCACAAGTAAAACATCCAAACACAACCGTAAGCAAGCACAAGTGCACCACTCCATTGCTCACACCACACGAGAACCAGCAGCTTATCCATATCCCAGCAACAACCAGCAAGCAAAACTCCACACCTGATCAACCCAAACACCACCAGATGGTGACATAAGGAGGGGGAAGAATCAGGTGGACAGCAAGTCCAAGCCACAGGAGCTAGGAGGAGCAGGATAGATCAAGGCCAAGCACAGGAAACCAGGGAAACAAGAATAGCATCAGGAGGTGAAGGACAAGATCCAACCATCAACCCAACATCACAACAAACTACTACCATCATCAGTTTGTGGTGAGTGTCATGAACCACCACATGATTTATTCATCTTATCCACATAGGATCACGTGTTGTTTCATCAAACAACCTCTCAATGATCACCCTGGTGGGGTGAATCTATCCTAGAGGTTTTAAATTTAAAGAACAGAATTAAACTCTAGTAAAAACACCAAGTTCTCAGACCAGCCTCATAGAATTGGTGATATCAAAGGAAACTTTTGCAATCTATCATTTGTTCTTACAAGATCAGGGCACATCTCCCAGAAGGGGTAGCACCTCAAATCTTATAATTTACAAACAAATCCATTACTTAACCAACTAGGACCCTAGATCCTTAGACCAGCATCATAGGCTTGATTAAACAATAAACTTTCCAACTTATTAATCAACATCTATCAAGTTCCAGTAATGACCATAGGTGAAGCCAGCAACAAGATCTACTTGTGTTCCATTCTAAGAAGGTTTCACAAGTACTGAACTTACTAATAAAATCACCAAATAGTCTAATTCTTATAAAGCAACTAGAAAATCATTTCCCTGAGACCAAGCTCAGAGATCATACCATATATATATTTATTTATTTTCATACAATCATCAAACTCTGTTGAATAAAGATTTAGACTATGAATAAACAGGCAAGTCACAAACACTAATGCAGTGAATCATCACTGACAGTGATACTGTCAGTATCAAGATACTGACAAAAGATGAACATATCAATTTACAACATCATCAATATCAGATTACCATAGCATCAGATCAACCACATCATCATATCATCTAAGGATGACAAGAATCACTAAGGACAGAGAACACAATCCTCAGTAAGCATCAATATCAGACCATGTCATCATCTCATAAGAACCAGAGATGAACCCTAGTGTCAGTACAAACATAGAATAGAGATTGGCCACTAGACACACTGTGGAACTCGAAATAACTAGATACACTAGAGTCCACAGGAGCACCACTCACCAGAGGTCCTCGCTGAAGAAACAAAGAGGAAACAGAGGAGCTGACGAGCTCGTGGCGGCATAGGGAGCACCCCAGAGGGCGATGCAACCCGCACTAGCCACGGCGGCGGCCACAGCAACACACGAACATCGCACACCACCATAGGAGGATCGGCGACGGCGATGGCAGCACCCAATCCCAAACCCTAGGGTTCGGGAACTGGGCGAGCCTGGCCATAGGAGGGCTCCAAAATCAAATCGAAGCGGAGGAGATGGACAAGTGTAGTCAACAACCTCATCCTACACCATGGCAGCAGTCAGGGAGGGCCACGGCGGCGACGCTAGCACCACACGGGGTCGAGGAGGAGAGGAGATGAGGACGAGAGAGAGAGAGAGAGAGAGAGAGAGAGAGAGAGAGACCGTTGGAATGGGTCGGTAGGGCCAGAACCCCTTCGGGGTGTCCTTTTGGTCCAGGCCACTTGGGCCAAATCAGCCCAATAAGCCCAATTGAGTCAGCCCAAAGACATAAAAGAAGTTTTAAATGATTAATAAAAGACCAAAATACCCCTACACTTAAATAAATTCTAGAAAATAAAATAAAAATCCAAAAATTATAAATAAAATATATTTGGATTCATAATAATCCAATCTATTTAATGAAATTAAGAAATAAATATTTATAGATATAATGTTTGGTCAAGAATTTTATAATCTATATTCCTTATGGAAATTTATAAAATTAAATAAAGAAGATAAAAATAAATAAAAAATCACTTTTATTATATATTAATATTTTAGTATTTTAGAAAAATACTAAATAAATGCTTAGAGTTATGAAAAGAAATTATTTTATTTAAATGATAATTCTTAAAAGACTTTTATATTTTAATAAATAAATGAATATGATATTCAATAAATATTAAAGATTATTCTTTACAATAGAATCCTTTATTCTTAAAGGAATTCTCTAACTAAGATGATGGGTAAAACACACAAAGAAAATCAATGATAAATAATACATTGCATTACTATGCATGTTCATTTTTGCCTTTTTAAATATTGTCCTTACCGGACAATAATGATGTTTTGTAGACATAGAAGCTCAAGGTCCAGTGCAAGCATCCGACCACACTACCTTGCAATCACAAGCCAAGTTCATCACTTGCTCATGTCATTTGAAGAGTCTTTATCAAAGTATTTGCAAATTGTGTGTTATCATCTATGTTCCAAGGAAAGAAAATATTATTTTCTCAAACAATTAAATTGTTGATATCATCCCTGTTCCGGGAAGGAGCTACGAACACGGCAGGAAAGGAACTCCATGAAAGTTCTGGTCAACCTGTGAAGGCTGATGGTCATAGATCTTCATAATAAAATAAATCCTTAAAGAAAGATTTACGAAAACTGCATAGTGCCAATGACTTATAGTTCAAGGTGGTAGATAGAGCATCAAACTTCCCACCTTGCATATAATGAACTTGCAGGGTAACGATGTTACTCACCTTTTCCTTTGATCCCCTGCTTTGACTCTGAGGATCCCGAAGAAACCCCAAGGTATGCAGTTGAGAGTCAAGAGGAGGTCTTCTACGAAGAGCCCAATATGTACGGTGTCGTGGAAGGAGTGGACTATGATGTCGTATACGGAGGAGAGCACCAGGAGTCAGAATAATTACCATAGTACTAGAAGCCAGTTGAGCCGAGCAACATAAACAATATATAGCAATAAGTTGTTGAGCTCAATTTGGAGTTTAAGTCGTCACTTTAAATATTCCACTGAAACACTTTATATTTTGGTTTGTAAGTTGAATCTTTTGAAGTCTTGAACTTCCGGTATTGTAATAATAATGTGTGTATGTTTGTAACATGGACCCGCAATGTTTATATTGTACCACTCTGAGGGATGTGATATTTGCGGAACAGTGTTCTGTGGATGTCATATCAACGACTATAGTGTACTACACATGCAGTGGTATGCTAGGTCACCGCACCACTCCTCATGATACTCAACTTTAGTTACCTGTAAGTTCTTGTCATTGTAAATACATGTGTATCATAGAGAACCGCCAATGGGGTACCCCTTGCACATGATACAGGATCTATCCCATAATCAAAATGACAAGGCAAGCAGACAATGAGCATCTCAGTGATCTTTTTATTTGCTATTTGCATAGGTTTTTATTGAGGATGCTTCACAGATGCTCATTATAGTAATGCTGCAAGTTTCCACCATGATTAGGCATGGCTTAGGCTAGCGGCCCAGGCGTTTCTCTAACACATATATATAACTCCATGAACTCACAAGCTCCCCTTTTATTTCACACCGACGACATCCGCAAACAAAAGAGCATGGTATCAACTGGATATATATCTATAAGTGTTGAAAGCGTTCCCCGTGACAACACGGTTCTGCTAACTCCCAGCCTATAATTTGCAAGCATATAACTTTCATGGATAGTCACAATGGTTCAGGTTTATTAAGAGCAAGGAATAAAGTGTGCCATCAAGTTCGTGAGAGCTTTACTAACTAATTTTGTCAAAATAGACAAACATTTTATTTGGAAGAAAACAAGGCATAGTAAATATGCACGGAATAGCAAATGATGCTAATAGGTAGGTATGGTGGACACTGTTGGCAATATTGGTTTTGGGGAGTTGGATGCACAAGTAGAGCTCATACTCGGTGCAAGTGAAGGCTAGCAATAGAGAGGGAGCAACAAACGAGAGAGCAATAATTGTCATAATCATGCTTGCAACAAAATAGGACTAATTATGGCATGAAAGTGATACAAGAACTCTGAGGCAAAATAAATCATCGAGGCTTACTGACTATTGTTTAGTCATATGCATGCGTGAGCATGTGACAAGTCGATTCACATGAAACATTCAGAGGAGGATACCACAATATCATACCAAGTTATGAATAAAACAATACAAGCAAACATTCATATGACATGCTACAAAATATTAGCAAGCTGGAGCTAATCATAAGAAAGCAAGAACTACTAAGCATCCATTAATAACATACACCTTACATGAACAGACTAAGCATGCTCACAATGATGAGTATATGTACAAAAATGAAAACAAATAGAGTTTGTTACCAGCCTCTTACCACACCTCAAGTTGTCTTAATCTTCATTATTGCCCTTCACTTGTGTGACTTGAATAATAACATGAAACCAAACTTCACTAAGGATGGCTGGACCCTGCAAAGAACTCACAAAATCGAAGAAGAAGAACAAATAATTTTGGTGTTTTCGATTTTTTGAAACAAGCAAACAAAGCAAAATCTTTTTGGATTTTTCTTTAAGGCAAACCAAAGATAAAAGGCAAAGAAAAAAACCAAGAGAAACAACGAAAATATTTTTGGTATTTTTGTGTTTTGGGAAATCAGGAACAAAAACCAAAAAGAAAGCGAAACAATGGATATACAAAGAACCGACGAAACATGATATATAGATGAGTGTGATGTCGATATACCTCCTCCCAAGCTTAGGCTTTTGTCCTAAGTGGGGCTCAATAGCGCGGGTAGTAACCCCAAGCTGGTGGGTCATCATAGGAATGATCATAGTCAGGCGCTTGCGATGAAGAAGAAGACGCGCCCCAATCATAGTAGGGATGCTAGTATGAAGACTCTCCCAAGTTGGAGGGCTGAAACGAATCATCTTCGGCATCCACAACATTCTCCTCTTGCTGGGAGAGCTCTGCAACGTATGTGTCAAACTCCTCCTCTATGAGCGACCATCCTTGCCTGTTATCAAAATTAAACAAAGCAGGTGCAGGAAAATAAACTATTTTATGAGTCCTACCCCCTCTCCAACCACGCTTGACAAAGGATAATTCATACGATAAACTTCGCATAGTAGACCCTAAGGAAACAAAATTATGCTGAACCATGGAATCAAGATCAAGCCTCTCTATGGGGAACCGATAATCTGAATGGTGAGGCTCTAAACCATGGAAATCTAGCAACCTAGCGGCGATGAGACCTCCACAAATTCCACCCTTCTCGCGGTTAGTGGTAAGACGGTAAGCTATCAAAGCACCCAGGTTATAAGATTTATCCCTAATCAAAGCAGCTGAGATAAAAGCTAGATCAAAAGAAGATAACTTTCTAGCAATCTTTCTAGCAAGAACATGCTTGGTAATGAAATAGGCAAAATATCTAATGGATGGATACTAAATGTTCCGAATTTTACCACTTTCCTTCGAGAAGTCGAAACCTTAGCAAATCCTTTGCAATGGAAATCATTGTCCTAGGAGCTTGGGGCATATGGATGTGCAGAAACAATGAAATCTTCAACAACAAGCATGCTTCCCTTGAAGAATGGAGGGCTATTGTTTCTCTGGAATTAAGATGGGTCCTGTGTAGAATTAAGAAAAAGAATTACCAGGGCCTCAAAGATTGGATTAGCAATAATTTAGATAGGAGATAGTTGCTCATAGTGTTATCCCTCTTTTGAGGTGGCTTGAGACTTGTAAATATTTACTTGTAATTCTCTATGATTTATAAAAATTGCAGTGGGGTTCTTTACCCTACTGTTTCACCCTCAAAAAAAAATCCAGCATATAAATCCATAAGTGACTTAGGCCTCTCCTTGATCTTCTCACATGATCCCTAATGAGGTACTCTAATTGTTACACAGAAGTCAGCAAAAGGAAGGTCAATAGCTAGATTGTATATTTTATAATGGACCATGGGATTAGATGAATGCCAAGTAAACCGGAAGTCCTGCACCATAGCCATGGTTAACTCAACATATTGAAAAGGTTCACCTTCAACAAAGTGTTCCAACCTTGCATTGGTAATCATAGTCTGGAAATCTTGGATGATCCCAGCGGCTCTCATAAATTCAGGGCATGGATAAATAGAAGGGAAGACTCCTTCCTCATGATGGACTTTCATTGGCTCAAGTACCATCAAATCATATTGATTCAGTGGGTATGCACTCATCTTCCTTTCTGAATTTTTTAGACAAACATCAAACCAAGTGATTTCAAGTTGGTAAATGATGAGAAACTACTATAGGAACTTGCTAGAGGGCTACCCATGCATCAAAATATAATCTCTAAGCATAGAACAAGCATACAAGCTCACACAACCTGTCACCTATAGAAGCAAAATACTCAAGATACAATCTACCAATCACAAATCTAATTGGACAAGTGGAGGAGGCACATACCATGGAGAAATTCCTCCAAAAATCAGCAGCAAAGATGGGCTGAGCAAGGAGATCGAAATTCGCGAGCAAGAAAAGCAGGAACTCGAGCTTGAGAAAGTTTTCCGGTGTTTTTAGGGAGAGAGAAAGAAGATGGCTGGGAGGAGGCACTTTGGAGGGCCACAGGTGGGCCACACCCCAGCCAGGCGCCACCTGGGGGATGGCCGCGCCACCCAGGGGTGTGCTGGCTTGGGTTGGCCCCCTGGGTCACTCCAGGTGTCCCTCTGCCCCTTTTTTGAGGAAAAAATTATTTTGAATTTTCTGGGATTTTTCGGAAAACTTTAATTTTTGGCCAATTTTCAGGGTATGAAAATTGATTTTCTCACAGAAAAGATTTTTTTAGAAGAAGCAAAAGCAAACAAAAACCAAACTACAGAAGTTCTAAGACACTCTAACAAGCAAACAACTAACAAAACCAAAGCTAACAA
Organism: Avena sativa; assembly: GCA_916181665.1. NCBI lineage: Eukaryota > Viridiplantae > Streptophyta > Magnoliopsida > Poales > Poaceae > Avena > Avena sativa. The sequence continues at coordinate 444,929,366 of OV702293.1, read as the reverse complement.
GAGAAAAGGCAAAGACTAGGAAGGAGAGAAGTTAAAGTAAACAAGTATAACCACAATGAAAGCATCATTTTGTTCATTAAAATCCTTTTGTTAACAAGGTTGATCAAGTCTTGTTACCAAAACAATCTTATATGAAACAAAACTTTGCATTCCACAATGTGATTATGTTACCTCAAACTTGATAGCAATGGTCCCAATCATAATAGTTTCAAAATTTTCTTGTGGAATGGGACAATATATTTCTCCAACCTTGATCACTACAAGAGATGTGATATACAGTGACGAAAACTCTCATGACGATGGTCTGTAACGTCACGCAATATCATAATGTGTGACGACTTGCCCCTAGTGTCATGGAATTCATAAAATCCATGACGGTCACATAATCACCGTCACACATAAGCACATTCCGTGACGGTACAGATAGCCTCAATGACGAATGCAGAGGGGTCACATAAATTTTTGAAGAAATTAGAATGATATGTATTTAAAATTATGTTTCTAAGACTCAAACCTAGGCCATACGAGGTGCACCGTCGTACCTTTACCAGTAGGTCAATGTTAGCTTGCTGATAAATTAGGTTTATAAAATTATTTTTGATAAAGTTGTACCGAATGTATCGAGAAAAAAGTAATCGAGCTCGCTTTTTAAAAGTTATTTTCAGTCTAAAATTGTGAAAGGAACTATTTTCGACGCTTAGTGATACCGGTAGGCCACTTCAAGATTTGTGTTGACGAGTTTATTTGATCGATTAGTGTTGTATATTTACAAGATAACAAACAGAGTTCTATTTCATCTGGATCGTACGCAAACAGAGTTTTGTTTGATTTGGATGTAATCGGTACGTACAGAGTCATATAAGACAAGGAAAGAAGACCGATGTAGATACCTTTGATCATTGAACACTACTGCCTGATATTGTGGAAGCAGACGACCTCCTCTTCCTAATCCGTGTTGTTGCCATCGCAGGTGGCCTCCTCTTCTCTCATCACGGGCGCGCGCTGATTGTCCCGGCTATCGGGTCTTGGTACGTGTCGTCGCTCTTCTGAAGTTGAATTGCGAGTTCGTACGTGTCGTCGCTCTTCTTGGTACGATCTATGCTGGTCTTGGAACGTGCCGTACCATTGATTCTGGGGAATTAATTTTGGTAGCTAATTCGGAGTATTTATGTAGTATTTCCTCCGATCCAAATTACTTAACTCGAATTTGTTAAGATTTAGATGTATTTAGACATATTTAATATCAGATACAACCGAATCTAGCCAAATGTGCATCAACTAATTTGAATCGGAGGAAATACTAGAAAAAGGTTGCGTTTGAATCATCAATTTTTTATATGTTGCATTGCCTGAACCTGGTTCTATGCGTTTTTTTTCTCCACGGGGAATCAGGAAACTTTATTTCATTACTCATAAACAGGATAACAATAGCTGCTAACGCAAAGTCAGGTACACGATGTCACAATTAGATTGCACAGCCAATAACCCAAGCATAGTTTGCTACTAGTAGAAAACTTGAGTGACATCGTGTAGTCAGGTGCAGATCTGCAACTCTGTTTTGATTACAGTAAATTTTCTTGAGTAACAACTTCTGCTTCCATGAAACAATAGCTTAATCTCCTTTGGTGATATAAAAGCCAACATATATCGATCCATGTGTGAGACCTTCACTGCTTGCAACAACACTAAGCAATCTGGTTGAAGTAGTAGACGCTTGTCTATGTGATTTAGCCCAATTCTGATCCCTTCTAGTGCTACTTAAGCTCTGCTTCCATAGCATCGTCACACTGCTCCAAACAACGTTAGACCAATGCCACCACAGCACCAACATGAGATCTGATAAAGTGATAATCACCCTAATGCCAGACAATCCATCACAAGCCATTTGCAAACCATCCGTTGATCGTCATATCGACTTGATAAGCAGTTTACTGCATTCAATACAGGAATATTGTTTTTGTAAACTAGATTATTATTAGTGCTATGAATATTTTCCCATAAGTAAGAGATAATTCGCCAAGATAAATTTTCCAAGATATCCTACTCTCTCGTAGTTGACATGTTATGTTATGTTGTGTGATACATAACTAGTTAATCACTATTTTATTCATCTTACATGTAGATATAAAAGTTGTACACCATGTTGTGATCAAAGTCTATATGCATGCTAGTTTATGGTGTAAGAATATTTTTCTCACAAGAAAATTAATTTGTTATAGGAGAATGGACCGAAGCTGGATAAATGGAACTCGTTTCACATCACAGTACTTGAAAGGTGTTGAGGATTTTATGGCTGTTGTTCACCAAAATTTCAAAGAAGATCAAGATGTCCTATGCCCATGTCGGTACTGCCGAAATCTGCAACTCCAAAGCCAGTCGATTGTTAAGGAGCACATACAATGCGCTGGTATGTCCGACACATATACGAGGTGGATCTTTCATGGTGAACCGTTGAGTGATGATGAAGGGGATAATATGGAGGACATTGCATACACATCTGATGACGATGACTTTGATGAAGGCGGTCGAGCTGATGTTCCATATTTGGTTGATGATCTCGCCAGGTCTGGAAGGCGAGGTGAGGGTCAGCCAAACCTCTATTCCAAGCTAATTGAGGAAACTTTACGAAGGATGCGGCGAGTTCACAAGGCTATCGTTCATTATTAAGCTTCTCCATGTCAAGTCATATGGCAGGGTTACAAACCGAGCATTCAATCTATTTCTTGAGCTGATCAGCGCGGCGTTTCCACATGATGATATACCAAAGTCATATGCAGCAGCTAAGAGTGTTCTACATGAAGTTGGGCTTGGTTACGAGACTATTCATGTATGCAAGTTTGATTGTGCATTGTTTTGGGGGAACTATGCCAACAAAACTCATTGTCCTGAGTGCGGAACATCAAGATGGAGAGATGCCGAGGGAAGGAAAAAGGTACCCCACAAGGTTCTTAGGTACTTTCCTATAATTCCTAGGCTTCAAAGACTTTTTGTGTCAAAGGAACACTCAGCGGATGCTAGGTGGCACAAGGATAAGAGGGTTGTCAAGAAAGGTGTCATGAGACACCCTGCCGATGGTGAAGCATGGAAGCACTTTGACCGTGAGTATGGTTGGTTTGCTAAGGATGCTCGTAACATTAGGCTTGGCATTGCCACTGATGGATTCAACCCCTTTGGAAACATGAGTAGTTCATATAGTATGTGGCCAGTTTTTGTCATCCCGTACAACTTCCCGCCGTGGATATGCATGGACCAATCCAATTTCATGATGTCTTTGCTTATTCCTGGAAAAAAGCACCTGGAAAGGATTTCCATGTGTTAAAGCAGCCGCTGATTGCAGATATGATGAAGCTTTGGGGGACTGGTGTGGAGACATATGATGCATTGACAGATGATCCATTCCGTTTGCATGATGCGTTCCTGTGGTCGATTCATGATTACCCTGGACTAGCCACTCTATCAGGGCGTAGCACACGAGGTTATTATGCATGTGTACATTGTGATGAGAACCCTTGCTGCGAGCCTCTGAAAAACAAGATTGGGTATGTTGGGCACCGTAGATTTCTGCCTACTAATCATCGTTTCAGGATAAGCAAGGATTTCAATGGGTTGGTTGAGAAACGAGAAAAACCTTGGAAGTTCACAAATGCTAAAGTGTTGGAGAAGTTAGAGAAAGTTAAGGATTTCAAACCAGGGAAGTATCCAGGAAATAAGAAGATAAAGCGCACACAGAAAGATGAGCCAAACTGGAGTCAGAAGGTGAGCCTATATGATCTTCCGTACTGGTCAAACCTGAAATTAGCATACAACATTGATGTAATGCACGTTGAGAAGAACATATGTGAAAATATACTTGGGACTCTGCTAGAGATTTAGGGAAAGAATAAGGATACGGCAAGTGCTAGGTTAGATTTGGAAAAGTTAGGAATCAGGAAAGACCTACACCTGAAACCCGATGGAAAAGGTGGAATGGAGAAGAAAAAAGCAGAGTACAATCTTACCAAGGAAAACAAGAAAAGATTTTGCGAGTATTTAGCTAATGTGAAATTTCCGGATGGGTATGCTGCTAATCTAGCAAGATGCGTGGATCTTGAAACATGTAAAGTGTATGGATTGAAAACCCATGACTGCCACATATTGTTGCAGCAAGTCATACCAGCTGCACTAAGAGGGCTGGTGAGGAAGGACATATATGAGGCCATTGCAGAACTGGGTAATTTTTTCAAGCAGTTGTGCTCAAAAACTCTCAAAGTTGATGTGCTTGAACGGATGAAGGAAGATATTCCTGTAATTCTTTGCAAGCTCGAGAGGATTTTTCCACCCGCCTTCTTTGATGTCATGGTTCATTTAGCTGTTCACCTACCCGAAGAGGCTCTTTTGAGGGGGCCCGTGCATTATGGATGGATGTATCCAATAGAAAGAAGGCTTGGGTACTTAAAGGGAACCATTCGTAACAGGCATATGTGGTGGATGAGTGCTTGTCCTACTGCTCCAAATATTTGATAAATATTGAGACAAGATTTAACAAAGAAGATAGGAACAAGGATGGGAAGAGGGTTGCTTCTTCTGATGAACTGAGAGTTTTTTCAACTGCTGCAAAAGGTTTTGGGGCGTCAAAACTCAAATTTTATGATACTGAGTACGACCAAATGGTTTGGTACGTGCTTAGTAATTGTCGTGAAGTGGATAAGTACATGGAGTAAGTATCCTTGTCATCATTATGTGTAGTATGTGGTTGGAGAGACAGTGTATGTAGATGTGTTAATTTTTCATTTGTTGTTGTAGGGTTTGTCGAGAAGAATTTCGAATGAACGGTGTGACTAACATTGAGCAGACACTTAAGAAGGAATTCCCTATGTGGTTTGCGAAGCATGTAAGTAATTGTTGTGTGTGTGTGCTATATCCATCGATGTCAGTAACCTCAATATTTTCAATGGAATTCAGGCAATAGCTCTTAGAAACCTTCTTGGGGAAATAGACAGTATGCTCTTTGTCATTAATATTAAATGTTACTTTTTCTTGATTACAATTGATGACAACACCTGCAGTATTAAGAAAAGGTCTCCCAAGAATAATAGACATATTATCATCTTTAGGCATTTCAAGCACAACAAAATCAGTTAAAACCAAGCAATTATGATCCACATGAACAGGAACATCCTCACATTTACCAATAGGAATAGTAGTTGACTTATCAGCCATTTGCAAAGATATATCAGTTGGTATCAACTTTTCTAGCTGGAGTGTCTTGTAGAGAGAAAAAGGCATAACACTAACTCTAGCTCCCAAATCACATAAAGCAGTTCTAACATAATTGTTCTTAATAGAGCAAGGAATAGTTGGTATACCTGGATCACCAAGTTTCTTTGGAACCTTACCATTGAAGGAATAATTAGCAAGCAGAGTAGAAATTTCCTCATTAGGAATCTTCCTTTTATTAGAGACAATATCCTTCATATACTTTGAATAAGGAGGCAACTTAATAGCATCAGTCAATGGAATTTGTAAAAATAAAGGCTTCATCCCCTCACAAAACTTGTTGTAGTGTTCTTCCTCCTTTGACTTGTGTTTCTTACCTGGAAAAGGCATAGGTTTCTGCACCCAAGGTTCTCTCTCACTACCATGTTTCTTAGCAATAAAATCATCCTTCGTGTACCTGGTGTTCTTAGTTTGCTTCTCAGGTTCTTCCTCAACTTGCTCCTTATTAGGAGCATCATTTTTATCATTACCACTCTCAGTTTTAGCACCAGAGACAGATATACTATTAGGATCTATAGCAGGTTCAAGTGGTTCCTCAACTATTTTATGTTTTTTTCTTTCTCTTACGAGGACTACCACTACTTTCACCTTGTTGAGAATCCTGCTCAATTCTTTTAGGCTGTCCTTCAGGATATAAAGGATCTTAAGTAGCTATACCACTCCTAGTTCTAATTCCATAAGCATGTTAATCTCCTAAGGCATTAACTAGCATATCTTTTTGTACCTTAGCAAGTTGACCAATTTGGTTTTAAACCATTTGAAAGTGTTTACAAAGCATTTTAATATCATTAGAAGTTCTTTCCACAATATCTTTCAACTCATTGATAGCTCTAGAGTTTTCCAATAAATGATTTTGAACTTGTTTATTAAAATTACCTTGTTTAACAATAAATATGTCAAGTGATGACCCACAAGTATAGGGGGTGTATCGTAGTACTTTCAATAAATAGGAGTGTCAATCCCAACGAGGAGCAGAAGGTGTTGACTAGTGGTATGGAGCAGGAAATCTCTGTAAATACTTAGCAAACGGATTTTTAGGGGTTTCTCTAATAAAGAAAAGAAACAAAGTGCAAGTAATAAAGACAACGGACAACTGCAGCAACTGGCCCAATCCTTTCTTAGCAAAGGACAAACCGGTCGAAATACTTATAAGGACCAAACGTTCTCAAGGACACATGGGAATTCTGTCAAGTGCTTTCGCTTCAAATAGCTGAGTACTCTTCTTTGGTGTTGTAAGTGTTGTGTGGGTGAGCCTGTGCTAATGTACCGACCTTACTTGGACTAATACATACTTGTGATTAAACACCCTGCAAGCATCCGCAACTACAGGAAAGCAATTAAGATATAAACCTAAACACAAGCTTAAACTTTGATATCCTACACTCCCTTGTGCAAAGGTGTCCTAATGAGGGTTCAGGTTTCTGTCACTCCGGAAACCCCACGATTAGTAGCCAAATACACAATGCATTCCCCTAGGCCCATAAATGGTGAAGTATCATGTAGTCAACGTTCACATGACACCACTATAAGAATATCACCATAACTTAAATACTAAACTATTGAATAATATCTTAACAAAAATCCACTACTAACAACATGACTTATCCCATGTCCTCAAGAACTAAACGAACTACTCACAAGACATCATATGGATCAAGATCAAAGATGATATGGTGATGGATAACAATCTGAACATAAATAATAATCCAATGGTTCCACTCACAAGCATCAACTACAATAGTTATCAACACCGGGAAAGTTTCCCCTAAGAACTATGCAAGTATTCAACACGATTGTTACATCGGGATGGAGTGGTGATGATGGTGCTGGTGGAGATGATGGTGTGGATGATGATGATCCCGATGAAGTCTAGCTTGATGATGGTGTTGATGGTGACGATCTCCCCTCTCCGGGAAGGAATTTCCCTGGAAACAATCTGTCTGCCGGAGAGCATTTCTCTATCGGTGTTTTCCGCCCCGCAGAGGCGGCGGAAATCTTTCTGTGGTCGCTCCTTGGTATTAGGGTTCCGAGAGGAAGATATAGGTGAGAGGGCTAAGTCGAAGGTCGGCCAGGTGGGCCACACCTGCCCTAGGCGCGGCCCAGGGTGGACCCGTGCCTAGGGGGGTGTGGGCCCCCTCTGGCCCAGATACGCCTCCCCTTCTGGCTTCCTTCGTCTTCTGGGAAAATATAATTTTTCAATATTTTTTGGTATATTTCTAATCTTCGCGAAATTGCATCAAAACACCTCTTTTTCTATTAGAAACCTGACTCCGGCAGTCCATCCTCCAAGAATCATCCAGCATGCAAAAACAAAGGAAAAGACATAAATAACACCTCATAATAAGAAACATATCAATGAATAGAGGCATATTATGATATAGAGTGGTGATGCAAATTGGACGTATCATCAAGTTCCTCTAGACATTGATCAGGAGGCTTACCATAGGGAATATCACCTTCATCAAACTGGAGAGTGTACCTCAATAGTAGACGAGTGCAGAGTTGGCTTACATAATTCTTCTATAGGAGGTAGATTCTTCACATCTTCAGCTCTAATACCTTTCTCCTTTAAACATTTCTTAGCTTCCTTCATCACTTCATCATTTAATGCAATAACTCCCCTTTTCTTTGGTGTTGGTATTGAATCTGGTTGACGCACAACTGGTTCAGGAGTAATAGGCTCAGGTGTGTTTAGCTCAGTTCAAGTCCAATCATCATAATTCTTGCTTATTTTAGCCATTAATTCTTCAACATCTGTAGGAGTTCTTTTCCTGAAAACACAATCAGCAAAACTATCTAGGTATGTCCTAGAATAATCAGTTAGTCCATTATAATAAATATCAAGAAGCTCATTTTTAGGTAATGGACATCCAGGATATGCATGAATCAAGGCACAAAACCTTGTCCATGACTCAAAGAATTTCTCTTCTTCTCCCTGTTTAAAATCAAAAAGTCTCTGCAAAGCAGCATGTCTAGCACTGGGAGGAAAATATTTCTGGAAGAAAGAAGCAATCAAGCAATCAGGGCTATCAATGGAACCAGGAGGTAATCTATTAATCCAAGCCTTAGCTTCTCCTTTTAGTGAAAATGGAAGATCTTATTAACAAAGTACTTGCGCATCTTAAAATCATCAGAGAATAAAGCACTCATAGTGGAAAGCTCATTCATATGAGCTACAACACTCTCATTTTTAGTCCCACAAAAAGGTCCTTTCTCAACAATGTCTAAATATGATAAATCAAGAGAGAATCATAATCTTTATCTTTTATATCTATGGGAGAGGTGGCAAACTTAGGATTAGAGGACAGTTTAGGAATAATGGTACGTCTTTCAAGGAGACTCTTAATAGCACTAGCACCATGTGTGTTTTGGAACTCTTCAACAAATTCATCAGTAAACTCAATGTAGCCATCATTAATATCATAACTCTCTCTAGACTCAGGTGAGCTAACAGGTGTAACAGTGTCTTCACTAGGAGTTTCAGTATTTCATAGACCAGCCATAGTAGCATCTAGGAAAGGACCTAATGAACCACTCGCATCAAGCACAGTAGAAGTAACATCATGAGTATCAAAAGTAGTTTTAGATTCAGCAGTAGTAGCAGTGTGTGTAGCATGAGTATGTGGTGGTGGAGTAACAAGCTTACTTATATGAGAGTGTTTAGGACTATACCTCTTCTTGTAGTTGATAGTACCAGTATTTCCTAGACGGTGAATCAAGAGCAGCAGAGGTATTTAGGACTGTACCTCTTCTTGTAGTGGATGGTAAAATAGGAAACTTTCCATAACAAGACTTCCCCATGATGAAAGGAGTAGCAGTGAACAATAATAGATCCAAGTGAACTTACAAATAAAGCTATGCTCCCCGGCAATGGCGCCAGAAAATAGTCTTGATGACCCACAAGTATAGGGGATCGCAAGAGTCTTCGAGGGTAGTATTACCCAATTTATTGATTCGATACAAGGGGATCCAAAGAATACTTGCAAGCCTTAACAACTGAGTTGTCAATTCAGCTGCATCTAGAAATAGTTCTTGCTCACAGAAGTTTATCAGTAGCAACAGTTTGTAGTAGCAACAGCAAAGCAACAGCACCAGTAAAACAAGAGCAACATTAACAGTAGCAACAAATAGTAGGATATGAGCGCGGTAGGCATAGGGATGGATGGATGGGCGTTGCATGGACGAGTCTAAACATGTAACTTCAAGATCTAGGGCAATTGCAGATAAATAAGAATAAGCACCCAAGTACTAAAAAATCATAGGCATGTGCTCCATAAATAGTCATGCGTGCTCGCAATGAGAACTTGCACAACATCTCTTGTCCTGCCAGCCCGTTGTAGCGGGGCCTCAAGGGAACTACTAGCAATTAAGGTGCTCCTTTTAATAGAGCACCGGAGAAAAGCATTAACACTCTGTGAACACATGTGATCCACACATCACAGCCATCCCCTCCGGTTGTCCCAATTTATGTCACTTCGGGGCCTTTGGATCCCGACAATGATGTGTACACAACTTGCAGATAAGATCACAAACAATACTATCATACTGATTCAATAATAAATTCAAATTTGAGATCATGGCACTCGGGCCCTAGTGACAAGCATTAAGCACAACAAGTTGCAATAAAGTCAAATAACACTAATAGAGATACTAGGCACCATGCCCTAACAATCTTATTTGATTATATGATAGAACTCATCCAATCCCTACCATACCCATAGCCTACAATGGGGGATTACTCACTCATGGATGAGGTAAACATTGATGGTTGATGGAGAGGAGTTGGTGATGACGATGGCGATGATCCTCCCCAAATTCCCCGTCCCGGCAGGGTGCCAGAACGGAGTTTCTGGTTCCGAATCGCGGCTTCTGGTGGTGGCGGCGTATTGGAACTCTTTCTAGAAAAACGACGAACCCCCCTGAGTTTTTTGGTCAAAAGGCATCTTATAGGCGAAGAGAGAGGACGAGGGTGTGCCTGGGCTGGCCACACCCCTCCCAGGCGTGGGGTGGGCCCACCCGCGCGGCAGGGGGTGTGGGCCACCCAGGGCTCCCCTCCGTCTCGTATTCTGGCTCCGTGGATCTTCTGGTGAAATAGGATTTTTGGCATATTTTCCGGGATTTTCCCTTATAGTTGATTTTCTGCACAAAAACTAGACACCAAGGTAATTCTGCTGAAAACAGCGTCAGTCCGTGTTAGTTGTATCCAAATCACACAAGTTTATAGGAGAAACAATAGCAAAAGTGTTCGGGAAAGTAGATACATTTTGGACGTATCAATGTCTTCATCCAATAATATGCTGTCAAATTGCACTCCATCTTATTTTTCCTCAATTACACTTGGTGATGGTTCCTCCACCCCTATTTCCTGCGTTGGTCATACTCAAATTTCATCCACCACCAAACCACTACTCCTTCGTGATGTCTTAGTTGCATCAGCCCTTATCAAAAATCTAATTTCCGTTCGTCGTTTCACCACCGACAACCATGTTTCTATCGAGTTTGACCCTTTTGGCTTGTCTATGAAGGATTTCCAAACCAAGATAGAGATTGCACGCTTCGATAGTTCTGGTGACCTCCATCCACGGTGCCCCTACTGCCTCACCTCCATCATCCATGATCACCACGGTGGATCTTTGGCTTCAGCGTTTAGGCCATCCCAATAGTGGCACAATGTCATATTTGCTTAGTTATTTCTCAATCCCATGTACTAAAGATTCTCATAATCCATCGATTTGTGAGTCATGTCAACAAGTAAAACATGTTAGGCTAGCCTTTAGCTCTTCTAGTTCCTATAGTACGTTTCACTTTGAGCTTCTGCATTGTGACTTGTGGACATCTCCAACTTTAAGTATTTCTGGCTTCAAATATTATCTTTTTATATTATATGATTTCACACACTTCATATGGACCTTTCCACTAAGAAATAAATCTGATGTGCATACAATCTTTCTTAACTTTCAACAATACGTTGCAACTCACTTTTTCCTTCCAATCAGATTTATACAATGTGATAATGGCAAAGAATTTAACAATCTTGCTAATCGAAACTTTTTCCTACAACATGGCATTCTACTACGATTCTCATACCCATACACATCACCACAAAATGGCAAAGCTGAGCGCTCTCTTCGCATAATCAATGATATTATTCAAACACTTCTCATTCAAGCATCTATGTCATCCACCTTTTTGGCCGAAGAACTGTGCATTGACACTTATCTTCTGAATATTCACCCATCTAGTGTCAATCCTGAAACAACACCCTTTTTCTCTCTTTTCTTTCTCATCCCGACTACTTCGAGCTCCGCGTCTTTGGTTGTCTCTATTTTCCCAATGTATATGCTACATCAGTTAACAAACTATCCCCAAGATCTCTTCCATGTGTCTTCCTAGGATACTCTGATGAACATAAAGGATATAGGTGTTTTGATCTTATTTCTGGTCATGTGCATATTTCTCGCCACGTAACCTTCGATGAAACGATTTTTCCTTTCTCTACTCCCTGGATCACCGACAGCCGCCCCACATCATCACCCAAATCATCTTCTCCACAAAACAAACTTCCATTCTTCCCACACGTCGTTGCACCCCAATCTTCTGCCGCCCCACCCGATCACGCCGCCGCGGCAGCAAATCTGCCTACTTCCTCTGCTGCGGCAGAGCCCCCATCTTCTGCCGTGGCCACGCCGACCTCTGCCGCAGCAGACTCGCGGCAGCACACCCCCGTGTCCGCTTCCTCCGTTGTGCCAGACGCCTCCCCATCTCCGTCTCCGCTAGCCCCACCACGTCATGTCGTCCCTATCCCTGCACCAAACAATGATCATACTATGCGCACACGTGCCAAATTTGGTTTTTGCCTACCCGCTAAAAAGCTTAATCTACATGTCACCACTAATCTCTCTCCTCTCCCTAAATCTTACAAGTCTGCTCTTCTAGATCCCAACTGGGCTGTTGCCATGCGTGATGAGTATCATGCCCTTCTCTCCAACAACACCTGGCAGCTAGTTTCGCGTCCTCCTAATGCTAATATAGTTTCTGGTAAATGGGTCTTTCAAAAAAAATTCACTCTGATGGTAGTCTCTCTAGGTACAAAGCTCGTTGGGTTTGTCGTGGTTTCTCTCAACAACACAGTGTAGACTATGATGAAACTTTCTCTCCTGTAATTAAACCTAGCACTATTTGTACTATCCTTATATTGCCGTGTCCTCCAAATGGCCAATTTATCAACTCGATGTTAAAAATGCTTTCCTTCACGGCTCTCTTAGTGAAACTGTGTATTGTCAACAACCATTAGGATTTGAATATTCTACCTCTCCCAATCATGTTTGTCTTCTCCAAAAATCTCTCTATGGTCTAAAACAAGCTCCTCGTGCCTGGTTCTAATGTTTCTCTAATTACATTCAAACATTAGGTTTTTCTCCCTCTCGTTATGATTATTCTCTCTTTGTTTATCACTCTAACAATCAAGTTGCCTATCTTCTTCTCTATGTCGATGATATTATTCTCACAGCTTCCTCCTCTGATTTTCTTCACCACATCATCTCTCTTCTTCAACAAGAATTTTCTATGACTGATCTTGGTTCCATTCATCATTTTTTAGGTATTGCTGTCACACGTGATCACAATGGCCTCTTTCTATCTCAGTGTCAGTATTCAGTTGATCTCCTTAGATTGTCAACCTTCTCGCACTCCTATCGATACCACCTCTAAACTCTCCTTCGACGGTGAAATATTTTTCGATCCTACTCTATATCGTAGTCTAACCGGAGCTCTTCAATATCTCACTCTTACCCGTTCTGAACTATCCTATGTTGTGCAACAAGCCTATCTATTCATGCATGACCCCCCGTGTCCCACATTATAATCATGTCAAACACATTCTTCGTTATGTTAAAGGCACAATTGACCACGGTCTCCAAATTAATCCATCACCACCTGCATCATTGACAGCATATTCGGATGCCGACTGGGCTGGTTGTCCAGACACTCGTCGATCCACTTCAGGATACTGTATTTACCTTGGTAACAATCTTATTTCTTGGTCTTCAAAGCGCCGGCTTATGGTCTCTCGCTCGTCTGATGAGGAAGAGTACCAGGCTGTTGCATATGCAGTTGCTGAAACAGTTTGGTTGCGCCAATTACTTGAGGAACTCCATCGTCCTATTCATCAAGCAACAATGGTTTATTGCCATAATATTTCTGCAGTTTATATGTCAGGCAATCCAGTGCAACATCGACGCACCAATCACGTTGAGATCGGCATCCATTTTGTTCAGGAGAAATTTGCTTTGGGTCAAGTACGAGTTCTGCATGTTCCTACAACAACATAGTTCCGACATCTTCACCAAAAGGCTTGCAACATCATCTTTTATTGCTATTTGATCTAGTCTCAACGTTGTTGAGCCCACTGTTGATACTGCGAGAATGTTAGATTATATTTCGTATGCCTTAAGTAGTTAAGTTAGGGCACCGACCGGCCCAACCGGCCCCCTCTCTCATGTACTATATAAATCATGTACCCTTTGTTATTGAATCACGTATGCTATTATCAAAACTCTATAGTCACGCTGCTGTTACAGAGGTTAAACATATTTGCAAGTTGTAGAACCATGTTATCTGAATCCAAAGTATCTACGTCTATGACAGCCGACGTGCGTACGTTTCAAATTGTGAGAGGCCCTCCACTTACGTCGCAACACATGTAAACCTCGGTATTAGGAGCTAGAGTGCATCGAGGCTATAACCTACAAGTGTAAACCCGATGCTTTGTTTTCTAACAGCAGCTAGCGCTTGTGACAAGCCCAGGTTAACTGGAATCTTGGTCATTTTGCTTTGCACGAAATTAAGTCGCCACATTTCAAGGAAGGTGGATGTCGATCGATCCATTGGACGGGAAGCCGCCGGGTGCCCGCAAAGCAAATCTTCAGCCCGAAGGCAGGCAGCTGCGCACACACACACTTGGGTCATGCAAGTTCCAGGCCATCATCATAGTTTGTTAACATTGTTCTCTCTTCTCCCCTCTTGATGTAAAATATAAACTAATCTCAGCTCGCAGTGTTAAAGCTTGAGCACCAACCACCGAATCAGGCAAAGGATTAGGCTTTGGCCAGCTTAGCTTAGCTCGCTCCTAGGCAGGGGACCAGCCGCGCTGGGAAACATCCAGACAAAGGCTAATTAATAACTAAACGCTGATTAAACAAAGGCTAATAGTAGTACTACTAAACGCTGATTAAACAAACCCGTTAGCTTTGTGGGGCTTCGGCCACACCATAAGGTTCACACAGGTCTGACCTCGCATCACGTGTCATGACATGGGCACACGTCTGCTGACATGGCTGCCCTTAAGGGCGACACGTAGGCAGCAGGTACATCGGCCGTGTGAGGTGAGCAAGCGACCGTGGCGCACGCATACCAAGGACGAGGATGCCATCTCGAGCCTGGTGATCGGCTATTTTTCTTTTTTGGTAAAATGATGGGGATTCCGATGTTCAGTACTGCCCCAAGTGTGAGGGTTAAAGAAATGGTTTGTGTGTGAGAGAGGTTTAAGGAAGGAGATCACGGCCATGGCGAGGCGAAACGTGGCCATCGTGGTGTGATTAGTTTACGTGAGCACTTTACTTAATTGTCTGATGAACAACAACTTGATGAGCGGATGAAAGGCTTTCTTGTGGCTACTAGCTCGTTTGTTTAGGCTAGGGGGCTCACTTCTCTATGGAACTTAGCTTTATCTTGTGATTTTGCCAAACAAGGCAAGTGTGTGACATAAGGGCTGACGTATTGTTGTCATGTCAACACGACACAGTATATCAGCATTTTCCCAACGTGCCCGAGGCAAACGTTGCCTCGACAAACAAGCTTTAACACCCCATATGCACATCACATACTCAGCACGGTAGTTAATCTTAGAGAAGACGGCTCGAAGTTGCCATGCTAATACTACATATTCTAGATTTTCTTCTATCTATCAAATACATAGTAAAAATATAACACATGTTAGAAGCAGAGATAAATTAGATTGCACAAAAAGTAAATTATGTAATGATTAACCCAATGTACCCTATCATTTCATTACAGGTTAAAAACACGTAGATCTTCATATATAAGAGCATACCTTAATACATAAAAGTTAAACCACAAAGACCGAAAAGTATCATCTCACAAAATGTAATATATTATAAAATCATAACACATATGGTGGTCTTGAGCATCTAAGAAACAATATATTATTTTTTAGCAATTAAAAATGGTGCCCTCGTCTTTGCTGAAGGCCACCCTACTAGTTAGCTAATTTTTAAAATAATATTTTTTAATCATTTCCAAAATTAATACACAAAATTCAAAATATTGGATTATAGCATGGCTGCGGTACACGGTACACTATGGGATAAAACTTCTTTGCCGTGTGTGCAAAATACACGGCAAAAGGTCCCCAGAACACGGCACAGATTTTGACGTGTATAAGCACAAGACAAAAACTACACGACAACGTTGGCGACGGCAAAGACCCTTTGTCATGTGTTTTCTAAAAAAGACACGACAAAAACTTTACCTTGTATCTTACGCGTAGACACGGTAAAATAAAGTGAGATGACGCTTTCCGTGAAGATGACGATGTTTATTATTTGCCGTGTGTCTTGTCGAAAAGTATACGGAAAAAAGGCTACCTTTTCAAATAAAAATTGAAAATAATCAATTTTGTTTTAAACTTTTTTGAATATTTTTGACTCATTAATCTCATATAGGATATTTTTTAACTCTAAGTATGCTTAATTTTAGGTCAAATTGCACCCATGGTAAAACTTCCCCTTCGGTCACCCAGCCTAACACTAATCGAGACCCAGCACGTTTAACTTCTTCGTTCCTTCCGAATAAGCTTCTAAGAAAGAAATCATACCTTATCGATAATACTTTCATATCAATCCTATTAACTCTTGAATCGTGATGTCACACATCTCAGTTTTAGATTCCAAACAATTATTTAATTAGACAATAATGAATAATTAATAATAATCTTGAATCCAAATAAAAAATAAAATGCTTTTATTTTTTTTGCCTTTTTCTATTTAATATGGAATAATTCATATATTAAATCCGTAAATCGAAATTTGACAAATAAAATATCTAAATCGATCAGAAAAATGAGAGGAATCCAAATACGAAATCCATATAATCTTATGAACCTAAAAATGATTGATGAACCTTGTCACATTATTTTGATCGTTTTTAAATTTTTTATGCCTATTTCAAACTATGGTCAAAATGGCGGGCATAAAGATTCTTAGCTCGGGGATGAGTCTCGCTAAACTTGCATTGGATCTCTAATAAAATAGTATATCATGAACCTAAATATGATTTTTGTAATAAATCATGAGCATGATATCATGTAACTGTAATTCATATCTGACCCACTTCCTCTCGATTCAGTAGGAATTTGTCTTTTTCATTAGGGGTGGACGGAAAGGTTTGAGATCCCCCTGTTGGGACATTCTTCATGTAAGGTGGTCTAGTATTTTTGGAAAATGGGGTGGTAGCATTTTGAATTAGCCATTTGGTGGTGGTTTCATAAAACCCTTCTTTTTGCGCTTGGAAAATAAAAAATGGATTTTGGGTGCAAAGAAAAGGAAAACTTCCTCCTGCAATATTGTTCGTCATCCCATGATGCACATGCATGCACAATATGGGCACATTGTCACAAAATATGCCTTGATTCTAGCCATAACATTAGTCATTTGACCCGAAAAGCCAGAAAACCTCGAATGCGATAGGTCATTTTGTGAAGGTTTTCTTGAGACATAATCATTATACCAAGTTTGATATTTTTTCTTCCAACGATGTCACATAATATGACACCACGCGAAGTTTTCACATTGTTTTGACCGTTTTTGAATTTTTTATGCCTGTTTGAAACTATCGTCAAACTTTGTCGAAACACGGGTATGAAGATTCTTATATCGGGTATGAAGACGGGTATGAAGATTCTTATATCGTCAAACTTTGTCGAAAGACGGGTATGAAAATTGCATTGGATCACTGATGAAATAGTATATTGTGAACTTAAAAATGATTTTTATAATAAATCATGAGCAGCAGATCATGTACCTATAGTTCATATCTGACCCACTTCCTGTTGATTCGGCAGGAATTTGTCTTTTTCACCAGGGATGGAAGAAAAGGTTTGAGATTCCCTATTGAGATATTTTTCATGTAAGGTGATCTAGTATTGTTGAAAAATGGGATGGTAGCATTTTGAATTAGCCATTTGATAGTTGCTTCACAAATCTCCCGTTTTTTACGCTCAGAAAATAGAAAATGGCTTTTTGGTGTAACGAAAAGGAAAACTTTCTCCTGCAATATTGTTCGCCATCCCATGATGCATATGCATGCACAATATGAGCACATACCATGCACAAACCTCGAATGAGATAGGTCATTTTATGAAGGTTTTTTGAGACATAATTAATATACCAATTTTGATATTTTTCCTTCCAACTATTACACATAATATGACACCATACGAAGGTTTCACATTGTTTCGACCATTTTTGAATATTTTATGCCCGTCTTAAACTATGGTCAAAACAACGAGCATGAAGATCCTTATTCAACATAAATATCTAATATTTGAGTGTAGATAGATAGAATTTATTTTTTTGCAAATTTTGATATATTATTTGTATTTTTCTATATTAGAATGTTTTTTTATGATTTTGCTAAGATTAATGTGATAAAAGGAAAAAAAAGAAAATGACAAGACTTTACCGTGTATACTGCGGAGTACACATGGCAAAGCCACCATTGCCGGGTGGCCGATGGCGAGGGCACACGGCAAAGAGGCATGTCTACAGCCGTTAACTTGTCCCTGTCAAGTGGACCTGTGGGGTCACGGGTCCCACCTTGTTGCCGTGATGACACCTATGCCGTGTGCTGCTGTCGATGTTGCCGAGTGTGTTTTCTTTGCTATGTTCCTTTGTGGGTCTTTGTCGTGTATATTTTTTTGCCGTGTTCCTTTTCAAAAATTTGCCGAGTTCGCGCACTTTGTCGTGTGGTTACTGAAACCCACATGACAGCATTTGCCTTTGCCATGTTCCGACTTAGTAGGCACACGGTAAATCCGTGGGTACACGGCAAAGAAGTTTTTTCCCGTAGTGGTACACCAATAGGGACTGATCGGTGTACGGTACACCGATAGGTACTAATCGATGTAGACAGGCACAAAATCACAAACACATGTCTAAGCAAGAAAATGCAACTAATCGTTGTAACAGCCATGCTAGAATCTAAAATTTTGAATTTTGTGTATTATTTCTAAAATTTATTCAAAAAGTGTATTATTTAAAAAAATTAGCCTAGTAGTGACCAGTTAAAATTAATACTTCCTCCGACCCATATTAATTGACTCACATTTGTCTAAATTTGAATGAATCTAGACACTATTTAGGATATAGGTTTATCCAATTTTTAACAAATTTAAGTCAATTAATATGGGTCGGAAGGAGTATACATGGCTTGGTAACATTCTCCACGGGACATCGATCGACCCATTGACACAACGAACAATACTGCTTCTAAGTTCTGACTTGCTACTACTACCGCAGCGTGCGTGCGTACATCGATCATACTACTAGTAAATTAGTAATTACACTAGAACTGTTTGCTATCCCTCAGATCCAAATCAGCTGAACAGCTGGTCGTAGACGCCGCCGGTGGCCGAGTCCATCAAGTAGTTGTTGTAGGCGTACTCGCTCATGAAGGCGAGGTCGGCCTCCATGCCGAACTGCGCTGCCATCGCGGCGTGGTGAGTCACAGTCGAGAACGACGACGAACTCGGGCTGCTGTCTTCTACATCCTCCATGCCGAACTGCTCCACCACCATCGCTGCCGGGTGGTGTGTCACGGTCGAGAACGACGACGAACTCGGGCTGCTGCCCCCGCCGCCAGTTGTCGCCGCCGCAGGCATGAATTTGCTCTTCTTCTCCTCCGTCTCAGCCAACCTCTCCTTCAGCCTCAGCAGCTGCATGTGGATATGTGTGCAAATGTTAGTACAACACAACCAGCTTAGCTAGGACTTAGCAGCCAAGAATTCTGACATGTAAGTACTGTACCTCGGCCTCCAGCTGGCAGTTGTGCACGACGACGGCGTCGTGGGCGGCGCGCAGCTTGGAGAACTCATCCTCGATGAGCTTGCTCTTGTAGCGGGCTCGGCGGTTCTGGAACCATACGGCCACCTGTTTGGTGTCCAGGCCCAGCTCGGCGGCGAGCTTCTCCTTGCGCGGGGTCTCCAGCTTCCGGTCGTTCCTGAAGCTCATCTCCAGGAACTGCGCCTGCTCGTCGCTCAGCTTCCGCTTCCTCGCCGCGTCCTCCCCTCCTCCGATCTCCCCCACCGCCGGGGACTGCCTCGCCTTCCGCCTCCGCCGCTGCCGGCCGGCCTTCTTCTGCTCGCCACCTAAATAATCAACAGGACATTGCGCAGTGCGCACGGTCAGCTAACCATTATTCTCGGAGCTGCCTATTCTCTAGCTTGCACATGCACATGCGTAGCATGATATATAGCTGACTGTTGAGCAGCAGGCGGAAGACTTACCGGAGTCTGGTGTGGACGCGTCCGCAAGGAAGCTCTCCGGGAAGACGAACGAAGCGAACATCCGCCTCTCTTCCTCCTGAGGGCTCATCTTTTAAGTAAAGCTACACGAGAACTGCTTGATTGAGTATTTGATCTGCTCTAATCGATGCTTTGGGCTATGGATATTTTGAGAGGGGCGCTATAGCTAGGTAGCAAGCAGCTGCTGTGCTGTCCAATGACCAGTGTCGGAGTCTGTGAGCTCGGAGCTTGGCCGGCCGAATTTATAGAGGGAGAGTGAGGTTCCAATGCTTAAGGCCTATATTTTTTTCAAAAGTCAAACTATTTAAAGTTTAACCAAGTTTTTAGAGAAAAATATTAATATTTACAATACGTAATCCATACTCTTTCATATACCATGCAATATATTTTCATATGGTATCTATATAATCTAATAGTTTTTCTAAACGTTTGATCAAACTTTATATGGCTTGACTTTTTAAAAAAATTATAGATCTTACGTCTTGGGATGGAGGGAGCTGGCAACTCGGAGTACTACTACCAGTTGGGGGCTTGACAGTTCTTGTGTGGAGCCACTAGAAAGCGATGTGTGTGTGAATTGTCATCCTAATGATGATGAGTGCGTCCTAGATTGGTAGGAGCTTTCCCTGACTAATTGTGTGCTAGTTTTGGATAATAATAGAAAATGAAACGGGAGCCGGGTGTATCTGTAAAGCGATGGAGCTTAATCGACATGCTTATTAATATTTACTAGTACTACATATTTACTACTGTGCCCAGAGCAGATATTGCATATCGTCGCAAAATTTTTGCTGATATGCGGCACCGATACCCAAAAATTCTAGATATAGTAAAAGGCCAAATACTGCAAAAAAAATACGGTAACCCGTATCAAGGCCCATCCATCCCGCATATATTCGGCGCCAAGGATGCGGTATCACGCATCCATTTTCCCCTTCCTCCTCCGCCCACGAACCCTCGCTGCCGCCCGCCCATGTCTTCGATTCTGACCACATCCGCCGTTGAAAAACACACCGTCGCCGCCAAAATCAGTGTACACTCCCAATCTTGCCATGGCCGGCCAATCGTGGCCCGATTTGGACGCACCCGGCCTCACTTCTCCGGGACGCGACGGGAGCTCTGGCCTGTGAGCTTTCCCGGCGCTACTATCGGAGGAGGAGGAACGCGAGTGCCTCTCTGAGAAGGGACACGACCACGACGCCCTTGGGCGCACCCGCGTGACCCTGCCGCAGACGATGCCGAGGATCTCTTGATCGCCCAAATCTGCGCGTTCCCGTCGGTCGTCCGCGTGCCCGCCGACGACGACGAGCATGAGGAGCTCTTGGTGAATGGGGCCAAGTTCAACTCCCTGTGCACTGCGATCATGGACATCGTGCAGCACCGGAAGCGTCGTCGCCTCGCGCGCAGGAGGAGAAGCGTGATCTTTTTAGTGTTGGTCGCCTCTCCCTCCGCGAGCACCTGACACGGCTCAAGGCCCTCGAAGCCGACTACCCCGATGAGTACTTCACCAACGACGACTACGACAAAAACGCCAACAACACCGAGGAGTAAGCGCGCTCCGCCGCTGCCGTAGATGATCCGGTGAGTAGGTACCGCCGATGGAGCTACGTAGATACTAGGTGAAGTCTGGATGCATGGTGCGGCATTATTTTTTGCTAAACTTATGTAGACCTCGATGATCAAAACCTCCTCTATGTATGAATCAGGTGTCAATGTGTGATGTTTTTGAAATATGCAGTTTCGATTAGTGTATTTGTTCTGTCCCAGCATTTTTCATACTGCAAACCAGGTTTCCGATCCACTACATCCGTGTTTTGCAGCACCGCGTGATGCGGTAGCAGATACCGCATATCACGGTGGTGCATCCCGCAGATATGGTGTACCGTAGACCTATTTTGCAGTATGGAAAAGGCTCCAATAGAACATATACAGTAGATTCAAACTACATATTTTAAAAACATCACACATTGACATCAGATTCATACATATGGAAGGTTTTGATCATCAAGATCGATAATTGTTTAGCAAAAAAATGATGCCACGCCATGCATCCAGATTAGACCTAGCATCTACATAGCTCCACCGGCGGTACCTACTCACCGGAGCATCTACGTACGGCGGCTGTGGAAGCGCGCGCTTACTCGTCGTTGGTGGTGTGTCAGTGTAGACGTCCTCGGTGTAGTCAACGACTAGGCCCGCGAGCCATGCCTGGTACTCACGGGCGGAGAGGCGGATGACACGATGAAGATCACGCTTCTCCGCTCTGCGGGCGAGGCGGCGGTGCTTTCGGCGCTCCATGATGTCCATGAGCGTGGTGCAGAGGGAGTTGAACTTTGCCTCATTCACAAAGAGCTCCTCGTGCTCATCGTCTGAGTTGTCGTCGGCGGGAGCGGGCTCGTGGATGACCAGCGCGGCCGCGCATATTTCGTTTATCAAGAGCTCCTCAGCATCGTCCGTGGCAGGGTCGAACGAAGACCCCGCCATTGCAGGCGAGGTCACGCGGGTGCGCCCTAGGGTGTTGTGACCACGTCCTTGCTTGGAGCGGCGCCGGCGTACCTCCTCCTCTGATGACAGCGACGGGCGAGCTCGCAAGCTGGAGCTCCTGCCGCAGGGTGGAGAAGCGCGGCCGGGGTCACCCAAATAGCAGCTCGATTGGTCGGTCATAGCAAGATAGGAGCTCGACATAGAGGTAGACGGCGGCAAGGGTTTCTGGGCAGGGAAGGAAGAGGAAGACGGATGCGAGACCCCGCATCTAGACCCCCCGCACAAAATATATGCGGGACGGATGGGCCTCGATGCGGGATACCGTAATTTTTTTTAACAGTTTTCGGCCCTTTACGAATTTAGAAAAGCCACTTTTGGCCTTGATACCGCATATTGGCGAAAAATTTGCGACCTCCGATATTGCGATATATTGCGATATCTGTTAGAGATTCTCTTAGGATATCCACTATGTTGACAATAAGGCTATCCATAAAGAAAAAGTAGTCAACAAGAAGTTCCACATACATAGTGGAGACTATCAATAAGCTATCCATAAATAATAGAATATTATTTTAGTTTCTCCTCTCTCTTACCTGTGTGCAACTTTAACTGACATGTGAGTCCAGCTTATAGACAAGTTCAATTAGATACATTATAATGTAATCAATAAGCTTATGATATGATACGTGGATCCCAGTTTATGAACATGTTCTTTCATATACATATACATATACATATACTGTATATAGGTGATACCTTATGCAACAAGGACGCATGCACGCACTCGCCGGCCGGGCGGAGATGGTCGACCTGTGTGGCGAAAACTGTAAAACTCATGTGCATCTTTTACTTTTCGCCGATGCGGATGGCCTCGATAGTACCAGCACGTACGTGTAGCTGGTGCAGCACTTCGATCGGTGTACTCCCCTTCTCTCAAACTTAGTAAATTAAAGCACAAGAAGGGCCAGAATTCATTAATACTTTTTCGGTTTGAAGGAAATAAAGGGGTATGGGTAAATCCGGGTTGTTTTGTGTTTTCAGTTTTCTAAGTTTAAGATGAGGGGGAGCACACGGGAAGCAAAGCTCTTGTAAATTTTGACAAGTATGCAACATACATGCGCGCATGATGCACCAAGAGAAAATTGAGAGTAACCTGTTAATTTGTTAACTTATGCTGCGTACTGTAATTTCAGGTGTGTGAGAGTGGTGGTGTGATGTGTAAGCTAGGTAGCTAGCTAGGGGGCGGAACGAGCCGAGAGTTTCGGGCGCACAAGTTACCCATCGATCGGATGGAGCTACAGTACTATGGTCGTGTCGGCTTCCGGGGTCCGGCCCACCGGAGACACCACAAAAGTCACCAACGACGAGCACGCCTAGCAAAGCCAAACGGCCTTGACGTCAACTAGCTAGATCGATGCATGCACGCTTGAGCTGTAGCTCTCTTCTTCAAAAAATAGATCTGTTTGGCACGGTTGCCAGATCCATTTCCAAGTGTACAATAGTATACATGCATGATTTGATTCGTATATTGTATATCTCTGGTAGAATACACATGTGTACGTACGTGTGGATAGGGCTAGCGAGCATGTGACCAATTTGACCGGGCGTACGTACGTACGTGTTCGCCAGGATGTTCCTTGCGGTCTCTTCTTTCTTCTGTATAGTTTACGTCTTACGGCTGATCTCTCTCTCTCTCTCTCTCTCTCTCTCTCTCTCTCTCTCTCGTACAATTCAGAAAGTTCGTGTGAACAGTATAGTATGCCTTTTAAACGACACGACGGATCGACATACTAGATCAGAGGCGCGTCCTATGTGAGGGACTGAAATAGTGGCATACTACAATTTTAAGGAAGTTTGCACTAGCTGCCCGCGTGCTCGTGTACCTGCCCTTGCTACAATAGTGGCATGGCCGGCTCATAATTCGCCACGCAGGTATTCTACTGCTCCAAGGAACGCAACTCCTCGTGCTGCAATTAACGGGCGTACCCGCGTGGTCCTGTTTCTTATTCATGCGTGCAGGGCCTGCATGTCGTGTGCATGCATCGCATAGTCAAACACACTATCAATGACAAACTCCAAGTAGAGAGACCGGTAAACAAATGAAATCAAAGGACAAATTAAGTCTCCTTTGATCAAAAAGGTATGCTGTGGCTCCAAGTAGAGAGACCGGTAAAACTCGTCTAGGGCTTCATCCCACCTCTGCCATTAGGGATCTGCAGGCAATAGCGGACCCAAGAATATTTTAGAGTCTGGGCAAACAGTAAAATTAAAGGGTTAAAATACAATTTTAATGAAAATAGACTTTATCGGCCGGCTCGAAGCCCGGGAACTTTGCCCGGGCTGGAGAGGCGTTGTGTCCGCCACTGTCTGGAGGTGTATCGGTCTATGGACCCTTTTTTGTAGAAGCGTTTATTTTTTTGTTTATCTTGATTTTTAGTGTGCTCTTCAACATGGTGAGGCGGATGCTACATCATGATGTAACAACAAGATTCCTGCCATATCCTCGCTCTGGTGGTGCGTCTAGCACTGGCGGATGGCACGTGGTGTTGTGTGTCTAGCGGATTTTCGGGATGCAGTAAGTTTTGGTGTTTGTTGGTGTAATATTAGGTCTACTTCTTCCAATCTATAGGTTTCATCTTTGGCGATGGTTTTTGTTCTAGTGTGGTGTGACTTTCTATTTGTCTACTACATGAGCTCTACTACGACAAGATTTTCCTAGGACCTTGGTTCTTCTGTTGGTAATATATTCAGGCAATACTTTGTTTGTGTTTTTATATTAAGTTTGTGGGCCATAGACAAGCCCTACTAAAACAAGAATTTTCTGGCTCCAGTGATGGAGGAATGAGGGCAGCAAGCCTTAGGATTGCACCAGCATCTGTAGTCATCGCCAGATGGTCCAAGGACTTATTTGTAGTTTTTATTACTCTTTGGGTTATTTGTACTACCGTGGGTGATTATCAATATATTGATGGACCTTTTTGGAAAAAGTCTCTTTTGATCAGTCGTTGGCTTCAAACACAGAGGTCCTAGAAACCACAACCCAAAGACAACTACGGCTAAAACAAAACAGAAATGGTTATGCTAATTCTTAGTCGAGCCAGAACTATGTTAGAATCCGCTAGGTTTGCATAGTATGATGTGCCTTACGAGTTATAAGTGGAGCTGTAGCTGAGATTTTTCAGCTGCGAGTGAGTTGCATCTGGAATTTTCTCACTTGCAAGTGGATTGCAACTGAAATTCATTGGAAAACGAGAATACAACTGTGATTTTTTTAGTTGCAACATAGTTTTCTACTCATAGTCAATTTTTTGTGAGACGACTTTCTATGCACCCACAGTGGAATATGGAGATATGCGAGCGCATATTTTTTTCTCAAAATTTATGACATTTCAAAATATGTTTAAAATATATTTTAAATAAAGCGAGCATGCGCACCCAAAAGCCAAAACACCACTATCCAGTGGACATATATGTAATGATTTTTTTTTACTAATCTTGCTATGAATCGGTCTTGAAAGATTTCTTCTTCGTTGTCGTCTTTTAGAAAAAAGATAACTTCTTTATCCAGTCATAAATAAAAATAAATATCATCGCACACTGTTGGTAGTATATTCGGGCAATAGTTTGCTGGTCTTTTTTTACTAAGTTTGTGCGCCATAGAAATTGACATTTGCTGTAACTTTCAGGCATAATATAGCACTAATCGCCGCATTTCATCTCTTCACTTTAGAGATGTGATCTTGGTGCGCATCATTCAGTCGAGTCGGCTGAGAAGTAACCAGTGACTACCGAGTAGAATTAATTCCTTTCATCTGGCTGAGTGACGGATTTGGACGTGGCGGAGACAACATATATTCGCGACCAGCGTGCAGCCGTACACGTACAGGAGGTGCCAAGGGCAGCGTGCGTGACAACGACCAGAGAGGGCGATTACACATCGATATCGATCCACCGGACGGGATGTCTCTTCCCACACTGAAAGATGCATGCATGTATGGTGGTGGGTTTGTTACCAACACACGAATAGGACCTAAGGCAGAGTGGAATGAAACATGCATAGTATTGATCCCAAAAGTCAATGAACCTGAGTGCATGAAGGACCTAAGGCCAATTAGTCTTTGTAATGTTGTCTATAAGTTGATTTCAAAAATGTTAGCAAACAGGCTGAAAATGGTTCTTAATGATATCATCTCACAAAATCAGAGTGCGTTTGTGCCCGGTCGGTTGATCACGGACAACATATTACTTGCCTATGAGGGCACCCACTTCATGAAGACAAAGAAGGCTGGGAGGGATGGGTATGCTGCAGTGAAGTTGGACATGAGCAAAGCATACGATCGGGTTGAGTGGGAGTTTGTTGAATGAATGATGAGAAGAATGGGGTTCGCGGAGAAATGGATTGATATTATTATGTTGTGCATTTCTTCAGTGAGCTACCAAGTTAAGGTGAATGGTTCTTTATCGGATGTCATTATCTCTCAAAGAGTTTTGAGACAGGGTGACCCGCTTTCTCCCTGCCTGTTTCTCCTATGTGTTGAGGGCTTATCATCCTTGTTGAATCATGCAGAGCAAAATGAAGAACTTGAAGGGATCCGTATTTGTCAGAATGCCCCGAATTTTAACCACCTACTGTTTGCAGATGATTGTTTGGTGCTGATTAAAGCTAGCTGTGAAGGTGCCAGGTCGCTGCAAATTTTGCTACAACTATATGCGGTGTGCTCGGGACAAATTGTCAATTATGACAAATCGTCGGTATTATTCAGTTCAAATACAAAAGCAACGTGTCGGGAGGCAGTGTTGGAAGAGCTACATATTCGGTCAGAAGCGAGGACTGAAAAATATTTGAGCCTACCGGTGTATGTTGGGAGGTCAAAATCTAGAACTTTTCAATACTTGTTGGAAAGGTTATGGAAAAGGATTCAGGGGTGGCTAGAAAAAATGTTGTCAAAAGCAGGGAAGGATAGTTTGATTAAGGCATGTGCACAAGCAATACCTACCTTTTCTATGTCATGCTTTGATCTCACAAAATCATTATGCAAGCAGATGAGTAAGTTGATATGCCGTTATTGGTGGCAACGGAATGACAAAGAGAACAAAATGCATTGGTTGAGTTGGGAGCTCTTGACTAAGCCGAAGAGTGAGGGTGGGCTCGGGTTCCGCGATCTATATGGCTTCAATATGGCGATGTTGGCCAAACAGGGATGGAGGATGCTTATGAACCTGGACTCACTCTGTGCACGTGTCTTGAAGGCAAGATACTTTCCTGATTGCTCAATTCTTGAAACAGTGGCATCAAATGGTATTTCTTACTCGTGGAGAAGTATACTTAGAGGAGTAAAATTATTAAAGGAGGGGCTGATATGGCGTGTGGGAAATGGGGAGAGCATTCAAATATGGAACGATAATTGGTTAAACCGCGAAGGATCAAGACAGCCAGTAACATCGAGGGGACAATGTGTGCTCACGAAAGTGTCTGAACAGATTGACCCGTACACGGGACAGTGGGATGAAGAGCTGGTCAGACAAACGTTCTGGGAGATGGATGCCAACATTATTTTGTCCACACTAGGAATTTGAGGATTACCCGGCGTGGTTTTTTGACACAAAAGGGGTATCCTCGGTTAAGTCGGCGTATAAGTTGTATGTAAGCGAGAGAGATGCAGATCAACCTCGGAGTGCTGATGATAAATCAGAGAAGGCTTTTTGGAAGAAGCTTTGGGGTCTGCCATGTCTGCCGAAGGTGAAGCAATTCATGTGGCGGTTAGCGCATAATAGTCTTCCGCTGAGAATAAACATCGCGAGCCGAGGTCTAAATTGCGATACAATGTGCGTGTGTTGCAAACGTCTTGATGAACACGGAGCCCATCTCTTTCTGAAGTGTAAGGAGACGAGGGCTGCTTGGAGAAATGTAGGTATGGGTGAGGTATGTGATCGCATGGACACGTACGAGCATGCAGGAGCGGTGGTGGAAGAGATTCTGAAACTAAGTGACGAGGAGAGAACTCTTGCCTGTTGTTTACTGTGGCGATGTTGGCTGAGGCAGAATAAGATTAACGCGGGAGAGAAGGCACCTACGTCTGCTGAACTGATAGGGTAGGCAAGGTTCTGGGCTAGAGAATCGGCGGTGATTTCCGCGAAGGTGCCGGAGAAAGATGGGGAGACAGAGACGAGAATATGGCAGCGACCGGCGGAGGAGATCATCAAAATCAATACAGATGGTGCCTTCCATATGGAGGACCGCAGGGGAGGACGGGGCTTCGTTGCACGAGATTTTGACGGATCGGTGCGAGGCGCAGGTGCTGGGAAAATCAGATTCGCTGCTTCTCCAATATACACGGAAGCGGCGGCCTGTGTCGAAGCTCTGCAAGCTGCAGCGAAGTGGGGTATGGGGAAGATTCAGATTGAGACAGACTCGAAGATCCTTGTTGAGGCGCTGTCGAATAATAAGCACGATTTGTCTCTAGAGGGTGTCATTTTTAGAGATATTCGATCTTTTATTCGTCTGAACTTTATTAGTGTGGAGATCTCTTTTGCTCCACGTATTTGTAATAAGTTAGCTCATGAACTTGCTGTTTTAGGATCAAGCCATGAGGCGGGTCGTCAGTATTGGGTGGACAGTGTCCCAGCTGCTGTAAGAAGTATTGCGGCCAGCTAGTCTGCTGAGCCAGCTTAGTAGAATAAATGTGTGTTTCAGGTCAAAAAAAAATAGGACTAGTTGTGACTTGTGTAACCGATCAGATTCATGCATGTTTGCTTCATGATCCAGATTCTAATCTAGTATATACTTTCTTGGTTTTAAAATATAAGATATTTTAGGTTTGTAAAAAACACTACAGGAATAGGAAGCTACGCCGACGACTGGTCGCTACGCGACGGCCAAACATCGTGGCCATCGGCGTAGCCATCGTCCAGGCCAGCCCCGCCAAACAGACGTCGGCATAGAATTGTCCTCGGCATATCCTATGCTACGCCGACGGCTGCCCTAGGCGTAGCATACGCCGACGGCTGCCCTCGGCGTACCTATTTTTTATTTTACCTCATTAAACTTTGAAAAATCATAACTAAATCATTCTAATTCATAAAAATACAAATAATATATCAAAATTTGCAGAAAAATAAGCTACACTCAAATATTACACATTTGTAAATAAAACTTAAGTGAAACTAAAATATTATATATAGTTTAAAGCGGGCATAAAAAATTCAAAAACGATCGAAACAATGCGAAAGCTTCGCGTGGTGTCATATTATGTGACATAGTTATAAGGAAAAATATCAAACTTGGTATATTGATTATGTCTCAAAAAACCTTCACAAAATGATCTATCTCATTCGAGGTTTCTTGAATTTCGGGTCAAATGACCAATGTTATGGATAGAATCAAGGCATAGTTTGTGATAATGTGCCTATATTGTGCATACACATGCATCATGGTATGGATAACAATGTTGCAGGAGGAAGTTTTCCTTTTCGTCACACCAAAAAGCCATTTCCCATTTTCCGAGCACAAAAAACGGACGGTTTTGTAAAGCAACCACCAAATGGCTAATTCAAAATGCTACCACTATATTTTACAAAAATACTAGACCACCTTATACGTATAATGTCCCAACAGGGGGATCCGAAACCTTTCCATCCACATCTGGTAAAAAAGACGAATTCTTGCCGAATCGATAGGAAGTGGGTCAGATATGAACTACAGGTACATGATCCGATGCTCATGTTTTTTTACAAAAATCATTTTAGGTTCACAATATGCCATTTTATCAAAGATCCAATGCAAGTTTAGCGAGGCTCGGCCCCGAGCTAAGAATCTTCATGCCCACCGTTCAACAAAGTTTGATGATAGTTTAAAACGGGCATAAAAAATTCAAAAACGATCAAAACAATGCGAAACCTTCGCGTGGTGTCATATTATGTGACATAGTTATAAGGAAAAATATCAAACTTAGTATATTGATTATGTCTCAAAAAAACCTTCACAAAATGACTTATCTCATTCGAGGTTTCTTGGTTTTCGGGTCAAATGACAAATGTTATGGCTAGAATCAAAGCATAGTTTGTGATAATGTGTCCATACTGTGCATACACATGCATCATGGGATGGCAAACAATGTTGCAGGAGGAAGTTTTCCTTTTCGTCGCACCAAAAAGCCATTTCCCATTTTCCGAGCACAAAAAAGGATGGTTTTATGAAGCAACCACCAAATGGCTAATTCAAAATGCTACCACCATATTTTGCAAAAATACAAGACCACCTTATACGGACAATGTCCCAACAAGAGGATCCGAAACCTTTCCGTCCACCTCTGGTAAAAAGACAATTTCCTGCCGAATCGGCGGGAAGTGGGTCAGATATGAACTACAGGTACATGATCCGATGCTCATGTTTTTTTATAAAAACCATTTTTAGGTTTGCAATATCCTATTTTATCAAAGATCCAATGCAAATTTTCCTTTTCATCGCACCAAAAAGCCATTTTTCATTATCCGAGCGCAAAAAGGAGATTTTCTGAAGCAACCACCAAATAGCTAATTCAAAAATGGAGGGTTTGCGATAAGTTGATATGGATATCATAGTTGGATTCCTATCATTTTTCTGATCAATTTATACATATTATTTGTCGAATTC
Organism: Avena sativa; assembly: GCA_916181665.1. Taxonomy (NCBI): domain Eukaryota; kingdom Viridiplantae; phylum Streptophyta; class Magnoliopsida; order Poales; family Poaceae; genus Avena; species Avena sativa. The sequence continues at coordinate 444,898,395 of OV702293.1, read as the reverse complement.
CGATTTACGGATTTAAAGATATTAATCATTCCATATTAAATAAAAAAATACAAAAAAGTAAAATTATTATATTTTTATTTGAATTGAATAATATTTTTATTTATTCATTAATGTTTACTTAAATAATTGTTTGTAATTTCAAAAAATACAAACATGTGACATGATGATATAAGAGTTAATAGGATTGATATCATAGTATTGACAACAATATATGAATTACTTTGCGGAAATAGATTCTGAAGGAACGAGGAAGTTAAGTGTCCTGGAGCTAGAGTAATACTAGGATGGGTGACCGGCCGGGAAGTTTGACCAAGACTAGAATTTAATCAAATATTAACTGTAATTAGTGTTAAAAATGTTCAAAGTGAGAAATAAATGAGTCAAACAATTTAGAGAATAAAAAATTGAAGAAAATATATATATTTTTTAAAAAAATTGTTTTTGCAGCCGACGGGCCGACGGCATTTCGATACGCTGACGGCTTGTATGTGCTCCGCCGAGGAAGACCTTTTCCGAGGAGGCTACGTCGAGGGCAGTCGTCAGCGTACCATACGCCGGGGACATTTTGGCCTACGCCGACGTTTTTTTGCCCTCGGCGTAGCGCGTGTCCTGTAGTGAAACATGTATCTAAACTTTTTTTGGTGTGTAGATTTACTCTAAAGCTGAGTGAACCTATATGATAAAAGAGGTCTAGATATATTTGCTTCACAAAACTAAAACATCTTATATTTTAAAACGGGTAGAATATGTCACACCAATATTTACATGATATTAGTCTCTACGTCCATATATATTTCATGTGAAATCTATCTTCGATCCGATTGTAGACCAGTAAGTAGTTTTTACTAGGCACATCATGGAGTAGACCCCGCTGGGATCAAATTTCATTACCATAGAGTAGACCCCGCTGGAAATACAAATTTTAGGCAGGTTCCAAAGCTGGGTTCATATGTACCCATGTTCCACCAATTAACTTCGTAGGGGGTGAACGACGATAGAGTGACAACAACGTACATAGGACAACAGCCTCACTACCCAAGAGACACAAGAACACAGTGTGTGGGGGTGGGGGCAGTTAGCTAGAACCTGACGAAGAACTAAAGTGTCTAGATAAGAAAGGCAGTCCGTCAGGAGGCGCAATTAGCCAAAAAGTGGGGATGGCGTCGGACCCAACCGGGCGGAGGCACATGGGACGCGACCCGGCCGTCGCCCGGGGCCGTGCTTACGGGAGCTTGGCGCGGCGCCACGGGTCGCGAGCTGCCGCCTCCCACCAGGACCTATCGTCCCCCCTCTCTCGAAATCTCCTGTTGGAGCACCACCAGAGGCGCAGGGGCCAGCAAACCCAGCGCCATCCCAGCCTTTTGTGCGAAAGGGACCGCTCCCATCCACCATGCATGGCATCGGCATCGGCATTGTCACTTTGGCAGGGCACGGAGCACGGCCGCACAGGACATCCGCCTGCGTGCCCCGGCCGCTGCCGGTCCCAGGCTAGCCAAAAGCTGATGGGATCGGATCGATTCAGCGCGCACCTAGCTCTGCCTGCCCCCATGCCGCGACGGGCGCCGGTTATCAACACGTGTGCATTGCATCTGCCGCTTTGCCCGTGCTGCAACCCTGGACGCTTCGATCGCACAAGGGCGTCGATAAGCAAGTGGCCGGCCAGCGGTGGCAGCGGCAGCTGCAGCCGTACCTGTACTCCCCGGCGAAGTGCGCCAGATTTCAGTTCCATAGGCCATAGCTCTATCTCCATGGTGGCGTAGACCTGGGGTCCGGACCCAAATTGTGCTCTGCTGTTGATGCCTTTCTATCGTCGCTCGACCCATCACTCGTTCTTTCTCATCGATCACCGTCCACAGGAGATGGGATGGACGGGCCAGCACCTGGCTGGCTCAAGGGGAGGCGCACGCGCACGCACGCATGAACTGCACTGCAGCCATCATCGTGCATTTGTTGCCTTTGCCGTCATCGATTCGCCTTTCTACTTCCTGGAAAGAACAAGCGTACAAAGCTGCACGCGCGCCTAACTTGGTGGGGATGACAGGCATGGCAATATGACATGGTTAGCTAAAGATGGCACAATACAGAGCGCGTGTCGTCGGCAACGCAGTGTACGTACTGGTTCTGGGTACGTGTGTCCGTCTCGATCGCTATCATGCGCGCAGAGTACAAGTTAGTAACACATGTGCCGATATATATCATGGATCTGCCTTGCTCCGTAGAATAGGAGTAGTACACTGCACTAGGATTCGTGGCACCCAATCTCATTGTAGCTCATTAAGAGAATAACCGAAACCCTTATTTTTAGATCTACCAAAATTCTGAAAATATTTACGTGAATACATATATAGCATGTTGTTTATGTATCTGCAAGGTTTAGCAAAAACGAGACTATGTAGAAATGACAAGTTTGTGGATGCAAAAGAGGAGAAAACACTTGTTTTTATCCCCATATTTTCTTCTTGTGTGTTGACCATGGATTATGATGGTATATTTTGTTGAAATTTGATTGGTACATGCAGATGAGTATATGTATGTATAAGATATTAGTTGAATGCCCGTGTGTTGCTACTGACCTTACTTTTTTTTCGCAATATGTCATACAATGCATGCAAAATTTCACATGTATGAAAATTACAGCCACAAGATATTCTAAGAACCCATAAGACCATACCTCGTTTGAAGTATATTTTAACAACCGATATAATTGACATTGTTTGAATATTAAATTAGCACTCGAACATTTTTTTATCAACTAATATCTACTCCTTGATGCTTCTTAGATATTGCCGTACAATCTTAGGGATATTGTCTTCTGCTTCATCTTCATGATATCTAAGCAAGTGTACCAAAAAATTCTTCCGCAACTCGCAACCATTCTGTACAACAATACTTCTCATTAGCATGTATATTTCATGTGTAAACAATAAAAATGTGCAATGTATTGTATATTTTACGAGTAGGAATAAAATATAGTAAATCTTGTCCTATACTTTGTCTTCGTAAGAAAATTAACGCCAAACGATGGGAACTTGCTATGACCGACGACAATACATGACACAAAAGGACTGTAGGTGCTCTTACATATTTGACTCTCACTAGGAATTATATTTCTCATTATGTTAACGAGGTTTGCCAATATTTAAATGCACCCGCTTCCGCGTATTTCACAGCCGCCAAAAGAATTGGTTCATCCAATTTCATGTATCTTTCATTCCTACCCGAGAGAATAACGCATTTCCATTCCGAATCTCTTTAAATTATATTCTAGAGATTGGGTGAATATTGCTAATGTTAGGGTAATAGACTTATATAGTACATGTACAGGTGCAAATATGCAGGAAACCCCCTAACACATGGGGAAACTATAATATATAAATATATACTCTAACACCCCCCCCCCCTCAAACTCATGGAGGATCCACAACACTGAGTTTGAAGAGTAAGGAGTCATGCTGCGCTCAGGTTTGTGCCTTTGTAAAGAAATCCGCCAACTGCAAATCTGAAGGCACATAATGAAGCGCAACAACCTGATCCTGCACCTGAGCACGTGTATAAAAAGCATCAACACTAATATGCTTGGTCAGCTTATGCTTGACCGCATCACGTGCAATACTGATAGCACCTGTACTGTCAGACAAAAGTGGAGTGAGTGTCATAACAGAGACCCCAAAATCTGCAAGAAACCATCGTAACCAGGTCACCTCAGCAATCAACAAAGCCATAGCCCGCAGCTCAGCCTCAACACTCGAACGGGAAACCGCTACCTATTTCTTCGTCTTCCAAGCAACAAGCGAACCACCAAGAAACACACAGTAAGCAGAAAGTGAACGACGATCCGTAGGATCACTCGCCCACGTAGCATCCGAGTAGCACTAGAGCTGGAGAGAGCTGGAACTAGGAAAGAAAAGGCGACGAGTGATCGTGCCACGAAGATAACTAAGGACACAGAGAAGATGACTGTAGTGAACAGTGGTAGGAGCTGAGACAAATTGACTCAGAATATGAACATGATAAGAGATATCAGGACGAGTGACAGCAAGATAAACAAGACTCCCAACAAGATTGCGATAACGCGTGGGATTAGGAAGAGGATCACCATCATTAGGACGAAGCTTAACATTAAACTCCATAGGAGTCTCAACAGTGCGCTCATCCCCAAGAGCAGCACGAGCAAGAAGATCCTGAATATACTTTTCCTGAGAGATAGAAAATCCATCAAAAGTGGAGGAGACCTCAATCCCAAGAAAATAGCGAAGAGGACCAAGATCAGTCATAAGAAACTGATCACGAAGACGAGCCTTGACAAAGGCAATATACTCAGGATCATCACCAGTAATGATCATATCATCAACATAGAGAGAAAGAAGAGTGCGTCCACGAGGAGAAGTGTGAACAAATAGCGCTGGATCATGAAAACTAGGAGAGAAACTAGCAGCAGCCACTACAGAGGCAAAGCGCTCAAACCAGGCACGAGGGTCCTGTTTGAGGCCATGAAGAGAACGTCGAAGACGACAAACCATCCCATCGGGAACAGAATACCCAGGAGGAGGCTGCATGTAAACCTCCTCACTCAACTTGCCATTAAGAAAAGCGTTCTGAACATCAAGCTGGGACACAGACCAGCTTCGAACAGAAGCAACAACAAGAAGAGTATGCACAGTGGTCATATGAGCCACAGGGGCAAAAGTCTCATCATAGTCACGGCCGTACTCCTGCTGAAAGCCACGAGCCACAAGACGCGCTTTATAGCGCTCAAGAGATCCATCAGAGCGGGTATTAATTTTATAGAACCACTTACACGTGATAGGACGAACACCAGGAGGGGGAGAAACAAGATCCCAGGTGCCAGTGCGCTCAAGTGCAGCGATCTCCTCAGCCATGGCAAGCTGCCATTCAGGATGACGCTCGGCATCCCGATAAGAAGTCGGCTCGGAGACGACAGAGAGACCATACTGACTAGGAGAGTAACGGTCTGGAGCACGACGCTGACGAACAGGCCGTGAAGAGGGGAGCTCATCGGCGGAAGACGACTCATCAAAAGAAGAGGAAGAAGGAACAACAGAGGAAGGGTCCGAAGCCGGAGAACTAGGGGAACTAGACGGAGGAGAGGATGGCGCTGAAATCGAAGGGGCGCATCAGAAGTAAGAGGTGGAGAAGAAGGAACAGCGGGAGGTGCATTAGGAAAAAGAAGAAAAGAGATATCATCCACCGGGTAAGTACCAGAGGTGGGGTGAGGATAGAAGGGACGCGTCTCATCAAACGTGACATCACGAGAGATGCGCATCCGACGACCAACGGGGTCCCAACAGCGATAGCCCTTATCCTCATCACTGTATCCGAGAAAAACACACTCAACAGACTGAGCGGTCAGTTTGGTGCGTTCGCGAGGAGGTAGAAGGACATAGCAAACGCAACCAAATAAACAAAGAGTCGAGTAGTCTGGAGAGCTACCAGAGAGACGCTCGAGAGGAATGCCACCTTCAAGGGCAGCAGAAGGCTGAATGTTAATGAGGTAAGTCGACGTAGCGACAGCCTCAACCCAGAAATGCGGCGGAAGAGAGGAAGCAATCATCATAGCACAGGTAGTTTCAAGAATATAACGATGCTTACGCTCGGCGACACCATTTTGAGCATGGGCGCTGGGACACAAGAACTGAGCGAGGGTGCCCTGCTCAGCAAGGACACCACGCAGGTGCTGGGAGATATACTCTCCTGTAGAATCAGCACAAAACACACGAATAGGCATGGAATACTAAGTACGAACCATGGCCGCAAAGCGCTGATAAATAGAGAGCACCTCACTGCGAGAGCGCATAAAAAACAACCAGGTGTACCGTGAAAAATCATCAATGAATAAAATATAGTATTGATGGCCCCCTTTGGAAGCAAAGGGAGCCGGACCCCAAACATCTGAATGAACTAAATCAAAAGATCGCTGAGATACAGACACACTAGTAGGATAGGGAAGCTGGATCTGTTTGCCTAACCTACAACCCTGACACGAATGTAAAGACACATCTCCTGAGACAGACCCCAAAAGACCACGACGAACTAAGGACGATAGACGGGAGCCACAAAGGTGACCCAGCCGATGATGCCACTGCTGAAAAGAGCTAGTGACAGAAGCAGCAACCATAGAAGAACTAGCAGATGAAGTGTCAGTGGATGGAACGCGAAGCCAGTCTAACTCCCATAGCCCCGGAGACTCAAGGCTGCGAGAACCAGCTCCAAATAGAGTCTGGGTACGGCGGTCCTGAACCGCACAAGAATCAGCGTCAAGAATGACACGACAACCAGAATCAGTAAGCTGACTAGCAGAAAAAAGGTTCATCTTAAGACTAGGAACATGAGAAACGTCAGGAACAGAGAAGGATGAAGCAGAAAGTGTGCCTTGACTGGAAACAGGAAGAGAGGTACCATCAGCCGTGATAACACGGACAGGACAAATAAGAGAGCGAAGAGCAGAAAGAATAGAAGACGCATAAGTCATATGAAAAGAAGCTCCAGAATCCAGATACCACGGGGATGACGTACCTGACTGTGTAGAAGGTGGTGGTCGCGCGGTGCCAGAAGAGCGGCACAGAACCAGCAGTACCCGACGAGGAAGAGCCTGTAGCAGCGAGCAGACCACGAAGAATATCCTGATCAGACAGTGCAACAACAGAAGATCCTAAAGAACCAGCCTGCCTACGAGCATGGTACTGCTGACGTAAGCTGGGATCCCTCCTCCAGCAGCTAGAGACATCGTGGCCAGGCTTGCCACAGTAGGCGCAGGGAGGACGAGGAGGTGCTATCATACCACAAGGCTGCTGAGGCTGACTCTGGACCTGGACCGGAGGAGTAGAGAGTATCGGCGGTACTGGAGACCGCAACGAAGCCGACGACACAAGAGGACCATGAGCAACAAGTACGGAGGGAACCTCAAGAAGACCAGCACCACGAAGACGAGTCTCCTCAGCACGAAGCTCAGACAGTACCTCAGAGAGCGAAACACGACCATGGGCAAGCAGCTGGGCACGACGCGGCTCAAACTCCTTATGGAGCCGCGACAAGAACTCAAATACGCGCTGAAACTCCATATCCGCGCGCACAGTCAGACATCAGGGACATGTGGCACACACAGCTGTACGAAGAGAATCAAGCTGACGCCAAATAGCAGCACTCTGAGTATAGAACTCATCAATAGTAGAATCACCCTGCTAAAGAGCATGCTCCTGCCGAACCACAGACAGGTAAAGAGCATCCCCAGACGGCTGATAGCGCTGACGAAGAAAAGCCCACTGAACAGTAGTAGCGGGAAGACCCATGAACTCAGCAGCATACTGAGGCAGTACACTGGAAATGAGAACAGCAGCAGCACGAGCATCCTCATTTATTCACTGAGTGTAGTCAGTCAGATCCCGAGGAGCATCGGGGGCAAGGGCAATAGACGATGTAGGAGTAGCGGGGCGCGGCGGACAGGAGACCTCGCCAGAAAGCACACCCCAAAGACAAAGACCGCGCATGTGGACGCGCATAAAGGCAGCGAAATCAGAATAATTCGCGCCATCAAAAATCACCGGGCAGCGAGGAATCAAAAATCACCTGGCGGGCGGGCGGGACGGGGGCGGCTGGGGCGGCAGCAGCCGGGGCGGACGGACGGGAGGCGGTGGCAGCCGGGCGGCCGGGCGGCGGGACAGGACGGTCGGGCGGCGACCGGGGCGGAACGGACGGGCGGCATTGACCGGGAAGGACGGGGCAAGCTCGCAGGCGGCGAGGGAGAGGCAGCGGCGGCGGCCGGGCGCGGCGGCAGGAAGCCGGGGCGGGCGGTGGCGGCGGCTGCGAGGAGAGGAGCTACCTTACAGCTCTGATACCATGTTAGAGTAATAGACTTGTTGTATTACCAGGAGGCCAAAGGCCACAATATATAGTACATGTGTAGGTGCAAATATATAGGAAACCCCTAACACATGGGGAAACTACAATATACAAATATATACTCTAACAGCTAGAGTAAACTTTGAGCTCAACTCTTATCACGAGAGCTTCAGTAGCTTGTGACTTGATGTATATAAATAGCGTCGTATCTGATTTGGAAGCAACAAAGCCAAAACTACTCAATTGTAAGCTCAAACAAGAATACCAGACATGAGGTGCTTATTTCAATCCACAAAGAGCCTTCTCAATTTATGCAAACACAACGTGGAGCTAGAACATCTTCATTTCCTAGCGGTTGCCCATATTGACCTCCTCTCCTAGAACACTCGATAAAACATATTTTGTACAACTAGTTATCTCAAGTTCCAGCCGCTCGATACAAATATTGCCAAAACAAGTTCAATGGTAGCAATTTCAACAACAAGGCTAAAATTTCCCTCTTAATCTATACCATATCTTTGCTTGGATCATTTTGTAAATAAATAAAAAGGCTTTATACTTGTCAATGTATATCCATTGTAGTCCATCTGTAGTCAACAATGTACTCACCAGCTTTTGTCCAGGTACCAAGTGTTAAGCTTTATTTTTCATAAATGCAAAATGTTCTTCATTCATTGCTTGTTTCCACGTCGAACCCTCCATTCCTTCATGCATGGTGTAGAGGATAAAGAAACAAACACCAAATTGTACCATGTGTAGATATTTTGGTTTGATATACCTTTTTAAGTGTATAGTTGGTCTTTATGGAAGCGTTCGTATCCGGATATAGACTGAGCCACATAGTATATTAGAGGTGTTTTTTTTATGTACAAGAAGTCATTTACATATGGAAGTTAACCGATTTATTATATACTCTTCTAAAAATTATGTTTTACAAATATTTCAACAGATCTGATAATACCATGAACACCCATTTCGTACGGGAGCATCTCGAACAGACCGGATGGTCTCTTATAAAGATATCGTGATAGATTCACAACATGATCCTAGCACCGAGACATTACTTTGAGCAAAGTTTCCCATAACTTCCACATTCACCAGCTTTTGACATTTCAATTTGCTCCTTCTCCCACAACCTCTACAAGCTACGGGCAACCTCTTTTTCAGCTTCGTATCAAACCAAAGCCTTTCACACCATCTTTGTCGAAATTTGATTAACTTGAGGATGATATGTACACAACAAAAGCGCACTCTGGACAAAGGTTAGAATTATTAGATACTAAATAGTAATATAATCAACGTAAAGTAAACCACACACTACCTCGTCACATGCCTAGCTAAGCCGGACCTAATAGTTTGGGCCCCCTTCGGCATCACGCACACCACACAGAATCACACTGCCATGTAGTTAATCAATTAGTTCTAGTGCTCCAAATTCATCCATTGGTTAAGTAGAGCTGGCTTTTGCTTTGGCCTTAATTAAGCTACACCACACTGGCATCCCTATCTCAGACACCTCCCGTTCCTGTTTCCCCATCTCCAACTTGTGTAATCCAAGCACCTTTTAACCAATTGATTATCAGTATATTAATCATGATTAGTACTCGATCGACAAAACCGTAGTGACCACCGAACCTAATCTCCTTGGGACACGGGCGACGGCCTGCTACCCACTCCTACCTCCCATAATTTAACAGTTCTTTTTTGATCAAACAAGTGGCCAAGGTTAACAGTCGCTTGTTGTGATTAATTTGCAAAAAAGCTATAGCTAGGCCGCCTAGTAGCCTACATTGACAAATTAAATCCACTAATTTGACTCGTCCGTGGTTGTGTGCAGCCGTCTCCTGGCGTACATGTGCGCGCCGAACGGGAGCAGCGACGACGTGCTCTTTGCACTCTTCGTCCTCGAGCCGCGCGCGTGGGGAGATTTGCTCGATCTCCTCGCCGAGTAGCTTGGCCTTTGCGTGATCGCGTGATCAATCCATGCTAGTTTTAAAATGTGTGGTCGCTAACTTGCCGGTCGTTGCGTCGTCGTTACTCGCGCGTGCAGCTAATTTCGCGCTGGCTAGCTCGCCAATCGCCATGACCGACCGGCGAGGCCGGCCGGCGTCGAGTCAATGTATCTTCTCCAAGCTAGGTCATTCAGTCAAGACAGACGACAGGACATGTGATCACGCTGTTGCTACGGAGGTTAAACATATCTGCAAGTTATAGAACCATGTTATCTCAATCCAAAGTATATCTACGTCTATGTTCGCCGTAACATTTGCCGCTTGTCCCTAACAGCAGCTAGCTAGCTAGGTTTCAACTTGGGAGAGGCCCTCCACTTAGGTCCCGACACATGTACAGCCTCGGTACTAGGAGCAGAGAGCATCACGGCAACAGGTGACTCAATGCTTTGTTTTCTAACCGCAGCTTGTGCCAACTGCCAAGCAAGCCAAGGTTAACCACAAGGAATCATGGCCGTTTTGCTTTGCATGAAAGGCGCCATATTTTACGGAAGGTGGATGTTGATCGAGATCCATTGGACGGGAAGCCGCCGAGCGCCCGCAAAGCAAATTAGCTTCAGCTCGAAGGCAGGCCGCTGGTAGCACACACACATTGGCATCATGTTTCAGGCAATCATCATATACTAGTTCGTTAAGATCATTCCCTCTTTCCTCCCTCTTGATGTAAAACCTAAAGTAATCCCAGCTCGCAGTGCTAAAGCTTGAGCACCAACCACCGAATCAGGCAAAGGATTAGGCTTTAGCCAGCTTAGCTTAGCTCGCTCCTAGGCAGGGGACCAGCGCGCTGGGAAACATCCAGACAAAGGCTAATTACTACTACTAGTACTACTACTATAAACAAAACGCTGATTAAACAAACCCGTTAGCTTTGTGGGCATGAGCTTCGGCCACACCGCAAGGCTCACACAAGTCTCCCCTCGCATCACGTGTCATGACATGGGCACACGTCTGCTTACATGGCAGCGCTGAAGGGCGACACGTAGGAAGCAGGTACATCGGCCGTGTGAGGCGAGCAAGCGCACACATATCAAGGATGCCATCTCGGGGAGCGTGATCGGCTCTTTTTCTCTTTTGGTAAAATGATGGGATTCCAAATGTTCAATACTACCCCAAGTGTGAGGGTTAAAGAATGGGTTTGTGTGTGAGAGAGGTTTAAGGAAGGAGATCACGGCCATGGCAAGGCGAAACGTGGCTATTGTGGTATGATTTGTTTTACATGAGAGGTTTACTTAATTGTCTAATTTAGGACAACTTGATGGATGACTGAAAGGTGCTGGAACTTTCGTGTGGCTACCTCGTTTGTTTAGGCTAGGGGGCTCACTTCTCTATGGAACTTAGCTTTATCTTGTGATTTTGCCAAACAAGGCAAGTGTGTGACATAAGGGCTGACGTATTCTTGTCATGTCAACACGACACTCCCCAGTATATATATACATCTCTATTTCTGCTCAAACTAACAATAAGCTCACACGCTACATTTCGGAGACCTTGAAAAATTGAGAACTACCAAGGCATCCTGTAACATTGTTTTGGTATAGTAAATAATCAACGTTTTCCCAAAGTGCGGGAGGCAAACGTTGCCTCAACAAATCAATTTTTAACATCTCATATTCAAAAAACCATGCCACACGCGGCATATATACAGCCAATCAATGTTACACTGCACAATACAAATATGTTACTCCTACTACATGTAATTAGAAAGTAACCATGCCCCAATTAACACTTGTACACTAGCTACTAACAGGGCTGACACCACAAAGCGCACTGTCCAAATGCCATGAAATCGGTGACACGAGTACAGCATGATCACACATAACAAGATAGAGAATCATACCATACAATCTAGGACAAGTTCAGAGACTAATTACACACCTCCCTGATCTCTGAATCCTCTGAAGAGGGTGAGCTCAATCTTCTCTCTGCTCTCAGGTTCTTCTCATCAGCCTTAGCCTGGATACAAACCTGATCAAATCTGAAGCAACACGGCAGATGGTCATTCACCATCCCGGCGACCTGCATGAATGAGTAGATCGTCGTGGGGCCGACGCACCGGAACCCTCGCCGCATCATGTCCTTGCTCATGGCTTCAGATTTGGGTGTCTTGCTGGGTACTTGGCGGGCGTAGCGGAAGCCGTTTGTGACAGGCCTGTGGTTCACGAAGCTCCAGCAGTAGTTGCTGAACGATCCGAACTCATCAGCTACCTGCAGATATGCATGGCCGACAGCAAGTATATTACTAGTAGCAGAAGTTGTGGAGCTCCAGTCCAGGATGCAGGTAAAAAAGTTAGAGTAAATCACGGTAAAATGCGATTTCAGCATACAAGGAGTAGCCCATGTGTTATCTGTTGTGAGATAAAATGGCATAGTGTATTTGGTACATTAGTTTTGAGACGCTTTTGTTTGAAGGAAACGACTGAATCTGTTCTGAACGGCTACTACAGGACTTCGTTGCAAAGTAGCAGTACATGATGCAGGAGTAGCATTAATCCAAGTCTCCAAGAAAGAAAAGATAAGTGGCATATGGTGGTGTTATTCGAGGTACTGGCACACGATATTATAACAGTTCTATAATTTTGTAAATCAAATGATGGTTTTGATACCAATACTAAGTGTCACATTGTTCAGATTCAGAAACTCTCAAAGCGCAGAAGATATGGGCCGCATTGTTCAGATTCAGAAACTCACAAGGTGCAGAAGATATGAGCCGTATGGGCCAGAGAAAATGTCGAGTACTATTGGGCCTTTAGTAAGTGGGTGGGAAATGGCTTCAATTTTTCTAAAAGAAGCTCTTTTGCTATAACATATTACTACAGAGTTGCAGGTAGCAGATGAGAGAAAACAAGACCGGGTTTGCCACTGTATTTCAAAATATATTTAATTTTATACCATGATTTATATGCATTGGTTAAGTGGAGGGCCGACCCTATTTTCCAAGATAATAATCAAATGTTTGATTAGCTTTCTTTGTTCTATTGCCATTGTGAATCATTTGAGGAATAAAAAAGGAAAGTAATTTCTTGTTCAATGTATGCTTACATGTACAAGTTGAATGTATTCATTTATGTTGTGAACGCCTCTGCTGCGTAGATTATAGGGATGGTTCACCGGCGGGCGAGAGCGTCGCCTGCGGTTTGGTGCCGTGACCGGCGTGTTGAGAAGATAACAGGGGTAGATGAGAGAAACTAGAGAGGTAGGGATTAGCAATAGGAAGATTAGGGTTTATTACTGCTTGACCAAAAACACACGGGATACACATCCTCTTATAGGAGAACCAATGCCAGGAGTCCTGATGCAAACCTACTAGGACTAGTAGTAGTATTCAACTAGGACTCTCATATTACCGTATTCAATCCTGCTAGACTACTAGTAATTGACCTGGACTCTAATTAACCTATACTACTAACGCCACAACACTACTCCTCCCATGCAGACACAGCTCGTCCTCGAGCTGTAATTCATGGTGGATCTTCCTCCTCGAAGTCATCAATCACTTCAAGGTAGAAAAGGCGCTGACAACGATGGCCTCTCGAGAATTTTTCGTCGCAGTTGAAGCACAATCCCTTTTCCCTTCTCTCTGCCATCTCTGCGGCTGTCAATCTTCGGAGCGTCCGTTCTTCACCAACTGGAACAGTGCGATTCAAGGACACACCTTGCTGCAGTCCGATGGCCGTGGATGACTTCTCGTTAGAGGCTGCTGCTATGATAGCAGCCCGCTGTTCATATGAGCGTGCCAAACTCATGGCGACTTGAAGGTCCAGTGGCTTTTGCATCTCAACGTCCACTCGGAGCAAGTCAATGAGACCTGACGTAAACAGTTGAACCTGCTGCTTTATCGACAGGGGGTCGTTGTGAGAAAGCAGGGACAACAATTTCTCCGCGTATTCTGTCACTGTGCCGGATTGCCGCATCCTTGCAATCTCACCAAGAGGATTGCTGCGGATTGGTGGCCCAAAGCGTAGGTTACAACATCTTTAAACCTAGGCCATGATGGCATACCCTCATCGCGCTCCAGATGCATATACCACTCTTGAGCTACGCCCACCATATGATAGGCCGCCAGCCAAACTTTGAATGCTTCATCCGTGCGTTGTCCCCAAAAAAATTGCTCACAACGATTCAGCCAGGTAAGCGGGTCTTCCTTGTCCTCAAACTTAGGAAAATCCAATTTATGGTAGCGGGGGGCCCCTGTCATCTCTGTGATATTAGGGGTGGGAGGGGTGGGCCAGATATTTGGAAATCTGAGTTGTTGTTGTTGTTGTGGTGCGAACGACGGAAACCCTGTCTGATGCGGCTGTGGTGCATAGGGCCTTGTTGAGGTTGACGCCCCTACAGCAAACTGCGGCGCTATTGGCGGCTGTTGTGACAGCAAAGGAAGCTGCTGCGAGTATTGCGGCAGATTCGTCGAGGGTAGCCCCACCGAGGTGGTGAGTGTGTCTGCAAGCTGCGTGGCTGTGAGAGTCGCTGAAACACCAGAGGAAGCGAGCGGCTGGAGGTTTGCCGGTTTTATTACGAGGCCGTTGCCGATCGCCTTCTCCTCCAGGGCTTTGATGCGTATGTCCAAGGCTGCAAAGCCGTCCTCCATCTTCTTGAGGATAGCCTCCTGCATGGTAGCCATGGCTGTAGCCAAGTCGCCATCAGTTGCTTTCTTGTCGCCATCGGAAGCCATGGTGGTCGGCTCTGATACCAAGATGTTGTGAACGCCTCTGCTGCGTAGATTATAGGGATGGTTCACCGGCGGGCGAGAGCGTCGCCTGCGGTTTGGTGCCGTGACCGGTGTGTTGAGAAGATAACAGGGGTAGATGAGAGAAACTAGAGAGGTAGGGATTAGCAATAGGAAGATTAAGGTTTATTACTACTTGACAAAAACACACGGGATACACATCCTCTTATAGGAGGACTAATGCCAGGAGTCCTGATACAAACCTACTAGGACTAGTAGTAGTATTCAACTAGGACTCTTATATTACCGCATTCAATCCTGCTAGACTACTAGTAATTGACCTGGACTCTAATTAACCTATACTACTAACGCCACAAACATTTATGTGTCTTCGATCAATGATATAAACTAAAAAAACTATGTTAATGATCAACTTACCTTCCGAATTTGGTTGGCGTTCGTGATAACAGCTCGCATCTTTTGCTCTGACAACAGCGTGCTTCCCTTTGACTTTAACAACAGGTTCATCTTCTTGTTAGTGAACTCACACACGGTTGCACTGTAGAGACCATCAGTCATCACCCTGAACTCCTCCCTCTTGCTCAAAATGACAGGCCAGGTGAGCTCAGCTAAGGCTTGTGACAAGGTAAGCAGCTCAAACAGCTCACGATCGTCGTGAACAGGAACTCCCCATTCTTCATCGTGGAATGCAACGTAGAGGGGTTCTGAAGAAATGGTTGTACCATCCAGAGTTATGAGCAATGCAGACTCATGTTTACACAAAATTGGAAATGCATATGCTTCTGACAAGGCTTTGTCAAGCAGTTCATATAAGTTCAGAATGGCAAATTTCGAAAAGAAATAAGTTTAGACAGTAGGGCAAATAGAGATGAAAGGAAAAATAGAAGAATTTGAAGGAAAAAAACACACATGGACCGCTAAAATTGTAGGAGTATCAGAATGCAGAGCAGAGTAACAGAATAACTCACCAGAGTTGGCAGTGATCCAGGAGCACCTCTTCTTCCCCGGCTCCGGGTCGACTAGTGGTGGCGGGCTCATACACCTCGCTGACGATGCGGATTCATCACACTCCCCTGCCTTCGCCTTCTTATGGCCCTGGTGGGCCTTGGCTCTTACTACCTTACCCCTAGCAGCGGTTACCTTGGAGCAGGCTGCCGGGACAGTCGTCCGTATGCGAGGGAGCTCCGGCAAGCCGCTCGCCGGCGATGAACAGGTGACGCCCGGCATTTGAGGTGCCAATCGTTCGAACTTGTTGCGACGGTTTGGAGCAGGAGCGAGCGGAGTCTCTTCGCGAGGGCAGATGCGCAATTCTGTTATATTTCTATGGGCACGTAGTTCGTGTTGCAGGAGAGGTCGGGCTGGACGTCGGCGTCGGGTGCGGGTGCAACGGCCTCGGCACGAACGGAGGCTGGCTTGGCTCCGACGGCTCGTACCGTTACGTGCAAGCGTTGCCATGCGCCGCCCTATCCACGCGTAGCCGACCCCTGTCACCCCCTCCATCCTGCTCGCATCGCATGCACTGGGACTGGGATGTGATTCGAATTGCTCGGCACGCCACATACTCCCTTCGTTTTAAAATATAACATGTTTTAGATTTGTGAATGGGCTTAGAGTGAACCTCAGCGAACCTACACACTAGAAGACGTCTAAATACATTATCTTTACCAAACTAAAACATCTTATATTATAAAACATATTATATTATAAATCTAGAAGAGGGCCCGAGACAGCCTCGCGCTCCTCTCGCCCTCCCCGAGGCGAGGGGGCATCGCCACCAGTCTGGCCGAACCCTTCCTCCTTCCTCCTCCCCCCCCCTCCTCCCCCCGCCGCCGCCGGCAGAGGCCGCCGGGCTTAGCCCGGGCGGCGCCGGCGGCGGAGGCTGTCCTCTACCCGCGCGTCTCGGGGATCTGGTTGGGGCCGGCGATCCCGACAGCGGCGGTGCGCTCCAGGAAGCGGCGGCTCGGGCTCCCCCGAGTGGCATCGGACGACGGCGCAGACGAGCATGGCGGGGCGATGAAGCGGAGGCGCCCAGGGATCTGGGTGTAGCGTGGTTCCTTCCCGGCCCAGATTGGGGCCCTTTGGGCCCCATATTGTTGGAGATATGCCCTAGAGGCAATAATAAATATGGTTATTATTATATCTTTGTGTTTATGATAAATGTTTACATTCATGCTATAATAGTATTAACAAGGAAATATTAATACTTGTGTGATTTGTAAACTTAATTTGAAGTCTCTAGTAAAGCCTCTTTATAATACTAGCTTGTTGGTTAATGAATGATTGTGG
Source organism: Avena sativa (assembly GCA_916181665.1). NCBI lineage: Eukaryota > Viridiplantae > Streptophyta > Magnoliopsida > Poales > Poaceae > Avena > Avena sativa. The sequence continues at coordinate 444,881,559 of OV702293.1, read as the reverse complement.
TTTCCCTATCATGAACATTGAGATGTTATTAACAACAAGATCATATCGTTAGGAGAATGATATGGTGGACATACTCCTATAGATAAGCGTAGCATAAAGATCAAGTCATTTTAATAGTTCAATTGCTATATGCTTTCTGATACATAGTAACCTAATTCCTTCGACCATGAGATCATGCATATCACCTTTACCGGATGGATGCTTTGATGACATCAAACACCACACCGTAATTGGGTGGCTATAAAGGTGGCATTGAGTATTCGAAAAGTATTGGTTGAGACACATGGATCAAGAGTGGGATTTGTCCATCCATATGACGGATAGATATACTCTGGGCCCTCTCGGTGAAGTGTCATCCAATTAGCTTGCAAGCATGTGACTGGATCACAAGGGATCACATATCACGGAAACGAGAAAAGAGTACTTATCAGTAACGAGGTTGAACTAGGTATGCAGAGATACCGACGATCATAACCTCGGATAAGTAAACTATCGTGAGACAAAGGAAAATTGGTATCATATATAAGTGGTTCATTCGATCACAAAGTAATCGTAGAAATATGTGGGAGCCATATGAATTTCCAGATTCCTCTATTGGTTATTGTTCGGAGAAGTGTCTCGATCATGTCCGCATAATTCACGAACCGTAGGGAGACACACTTAAGGATTCGACGTTGTTCGAGTAGTTATGGAATAATGAGAAAGAGATCGAATGTTGTTCGGAGTCTCGGATGAGATCCGGGATATCACGAGGAGATCCGGAATGGTCCGGAGAATAAGATTCATATAAGGAAAGTCCTGTTTCGGAGTTGGGGAATGGTTCCGGTGTTTTCATCGGGAATGTTCTAGAAGGTTCCGGAATGTCCGACACTCCGGAGGGGAAGGGTACATGAATGTGTTATATCAAGTTGGTATGATTGCATTATGTACTAGGTGTCATCACTGAACAAAATAGAGGGTTTATTCAAATCCTAGTTTGAAAAAGTCAAACGGCAATTTGAAAGTCAAACGGCTATTTTTGGGAAGTGGAGAGGGAGGTGGAAACCGAGTTGGGGAGGAGTTCCTCCCCTCCACCGCCGGCCCACCTCCAAGCCGAGTTGGGGAGGGACTCCCCTCCCCTTGGCCGGCCCCTCCACCTATATAAGGAGGGGTAGGGCTCCCCTCCTAGACACACAACTCCTCCACCTCTAAACCCTAGCCGCCGGCGCCGCCACCTCCACTGCCGCCGCCGCCGCTCTAGGGCAAACCGCCGCCGCCGCCTAGCTAACCCTAGCCGCCGGCTTGCCCCCTCCTCGGTGTGTCTAAACCCTAGATCATCGAGGGATCTCTCATAGTCCACCATACTCGCTCCGGCTTAAGGCGAAGCCCTGCGAGATCTCCCCTCTACTTCCGGTACCACGCCGTTGTGCTGCCAGAATCGCGAGGAGAGTGCTACAACCTCCGCTGCCTGCTGGAACAAGGGAGAGGAAGGTCTTCTTCGAGTACCGAACGTGTGACCGACTGCGGGAGCGCTGCCGGAACGCAACGCCGGAAGGATCGTCTACGCGATCTTGAGATCGGGAAGAGTATGACTACATCACCCACGAGAATCCGCTCTCGTTAAACACTTTGGAATCTTCGAGGGTGAGTTATTCCATCGACTCGTTGCTACAATCTAGTAGAAAGATCTTGGCTTGTTTGTTTGTATGCGGTAGAAAAAATTTGTTTTCCATGCTACGAATCCCTACAGTGGTATCAGAGCCGTGTCTATATGTAGATCTGTTGCACGAGTAGAACACAATGGTCATTGTGGGCATTGATGCTTTTATTGTCGATTGCTTCTTGTGTACTTTGCATCTTGCGGGATGTTGGGATGAAGCGGCCCGGGCTAACCTTACATGACATTGTTCATGAGACTTGCTCCACGCTTGACATGCAACTTGTATTGCATAAGTGGCTTTGCGGGTGCCTGTTTCTCCTAGCATAGTTAAGATTCAATTTACAACGGATGATTAACAATGCTAGTATCAATATTGTGGTTCTTGTTCGTAAGTTAGAACGACACTTATTGAAAGCCCCAAACCACGTAAAACATGCAAAGAAAGTAGAGGCGTCTAACTTTGTTTTGCAGGGGTGTGCAGTGATGTGATATGGCCATGATTGTGATTATATTTGATGTATGCAATGATCCTTATTGTAAGTTGGCAACCGGCAGGAGCCATATGGTTGTCTTTAATTTATGTTAAGACCCGCGTGTCTATTCAAAGTAGTTGTAATAGTTGAAGCCGGTGGACGACAACCATGAAGAAGCGTCATTGACCTTGATGCAATGCCGGTGATGATGGAGATCATGTTCGTGCTTGAAGATGGAGATCGGAAGCACAAAGAAGAAAAGGCCATATCATATCACATATTATGAATTGCATGTGATGTTAATCCTTTATGCATCTTGTATTGTTTAGTAGACGACGGTAGCATTATAAGATGATCCCTCATGCACATCAATTTCAAGTCATAAAGTGTTCACCCTTAGTTAGCGCCGTTGCTAAAGCTTGTTGTTTCGAAGCACCACGTGATGATCGGGTGTGTTAGATTCCGCAAGTGTATACAACGTGAGCAAGCCAGATTTGCTCATGTGGAAACTAAGGTTTGATCTTGACGAGCCTAGCATGTACATACATGGTCTCGGAACACGGATCACCAAAAGGTAAAGCATGAATCATATAGTAGATATGATGAACATGTCAATTGTTCGCCATTGAAACTATATCAACTCTCGTGATGATCGGTGTTGATGTGGTGGATTTGGTTCGTGTGATCACTAAAACAATGTGAGGGATATTGTTTTGAGTGGGAGTTCACCTAGATTAATTTTATTATTAATTTGAACTCAATTTATCATAAACTTAGTCTAAACTATTGCAAATATGTTGTAGATCAATGGCAGCCCCTACCATCAATTTTAATGCGTTCCTAGAGAAAGAAAAGTTGAAAAACAATGGAAGCAACTTCGCGGATTGGTTCCGCAATTTGAGGATTGTCCTCACAGCTGGTAATTTGACCTATGTGCTGGATGCACCGCTGGGTGACCCACCTGCAGCTGATGCTGCCGATGAAGTAAAGAATGTTTACCTCACTCGAAAGACTCAGTACTCCACAGTTCAGTGTGCTATCTTGTATGGTTTAGAATCGGAGCTTCAGAAAAGGTTTGAGAATTCAGACCCATATGATATTGTCGAGGATCTCAAATTGATCTTTGAGACTCATGCGGCAATTGAAAGCTATGAGGCTTCTGAAAAGTTCTTTAACTGCAAGATGGAATAGGGCAGCTCCGTCAGTGAGCATGTGCTTAAGATGTCTGGGCACGCAAACAAACTTCAAAGCTTGGGTATAGTGATTCCTAATGCTTTGGGAATTTACCGCATCCTCCAATCACTACCACCAAGTTACAAGAACTTTGTGATGAACTACAACATGCAAAACAAGAACAAGACGTTGCCAGAACTCTTCGCCATGTTGAAATCTGCAGAAGTGGAGATCAAGAAAGAGCACCAAGTGTTGTTGGTCAATAAGACCACCAAATTTAAGAAAGGCAAGTCTAAGCAGAAGGGACACTTCAAGAAGGGTGGTAAGAAAGTTACCATGCCAAAGAAGAAGACCAAGGCTGGACCTAAGCCTGATACTGAGTGCTTTTACTGCAAGGGAGAAGGTCACTGGAAGCGGAATTGCCCAAAGTACTTGGCGGATTTGAAGAACGACAACATCAAGAAGAAAGGTATATCTGATATACATGTTATTGATGTGTATCTCACTAGTACTCGTAGTAGTGCCTGGGTATTTGATACCGGTTCGGTTGCTCATATTTGTAACTCGAAACAGGTGCTGCAGAATAAACGGAAGCTAGCGAAGAACGAGGTGACGATGCGCGTGGGAAACGGATCAAAGGTTGATGTGATCGCGGTCAGCACGCTACCCCTTCATCTACCATCGGGATTAGTTTTATACTTAAATAATTGTTATTTGGTGCCTGCGTTAAGCATGAACATTATATCAGGATCTTGTTTATTGCGAGACGGTTACTTGTTTAAGTCCGAGAATAATGGTTGTTCGATTTATATGAGTAATATGTTTTATGCACATGCACCTTTGATAGATGGTCTATTCTTATTAAATCTCGATAGTGGAAATACACATATTAATAATATTGAGACTAAACGTTTGAAATCGAGCGATAACTCGACCTATATGTGGCACTGTCGTCTTGGTCACATTGGAGTGAAGCGTATGAAGAAACTCCATTCCGATGGACTTCTTGAATCACTTGATTTCGAATCACTTGAAAGATGTGAAGCATGTCTGATGGGTAAAATGACTAAGAGTCCATTTTCTGGTATGATGGAGCGAGTTACGGACTTATTGGAAATCATACATACCGATGTGTGTGGTCCAATGAGTGTAGCATCGCGCGGTGGTTATCGTTATGTTCTTACCTTCACGGATGATTTGAGTAGATATGGGTATATCTATTTCATGAAACATAAGTCCGAAACTTTCGAGAAGTTTAAGGAATTTCAAAGTGAGGTAGAGAATCAACATAACAAAAAGATTAAATTTCTACGTTCTGATCGTGGAGGTAAATATCTAAGTTACGAGTTTGGCGAGCATTTGAAGAAATGTGGAATACTTTCACAATTGACACCGCCGGGAACACCACAGCGAAATGGTGTGTCCGAACGTCGTAATCGAACTCTCTTAGATATGGTTCGTTCTGTGATGTCACTTACAGATTTACCGCTATCATTTTGGGGTTATGCATTAGAAACAGCCGCATTCACTTTAAATAGGGCACCATCTAAATCCGTTGAAACGACACCGTATGAATTATGGTTTGGGAAGAAACCTAGATTGTCGTTCCTTAAAATTTGGGGGTGCGAAGCCTATGTAAAGAAGTTACAGCCGGACAAGCTTGAACCCAAAGCGGAAAAATACATCTTCATAGGATACCCGAAGGAAACTATTGGGTATACATTCTATCATAGATCCGAAGGAAAAATCTTCGTTGCCAAAAATGGATCCTTTCTAGAGAAGGAATTTCTCTCGAAAGAAGTGACTGGAAGGAAAGTAGAACTCGACGAGGTTGTCGAACCTTCTCTCGAAATTGCGAGTAGCGCAACACCGGAAGAAGTTCCTGTGGTGCCTGCACCAATAAGAGAGGAAGCTAATGATGATGATCATGAAACTTCGGTTGAAGTTGCTACAGAGCCTCGCAGGTCAACGAGAACTCGTACCACTCCAGATTGGTATGATCCCGTTATGAGTGTCATGTTGGTGGACAACACCAATGACCCTGAGACATATGAGGAAGCGATGATGAGCCCAGATTCCAATAAATGGCAAGAAGCCATGAAATCCGAGATTGGATCCATGTACGAAAACCAAGTATGGACTTTGGTGGACTTACCGGATGGCCGGAAGGCTGTCGAGAACAAATGGATTTTCAAGAAGAAAACAGATGTTGATGGTAATGTTACTGTCTATAAAGCTCGACTTGTCGCAAAAGGGTTTCGAAAAATTCAAAGAGTTGACTACGATGAGACTTTCTCACTAGTAGCGAAGCTAAAGTCTGTGAGGATTATGTTAGCAATCGCTGCATATTATGATTATGAGATATGGCAGATGGATGTCAAAACAGCATTCCTCAATGGAGACATTGATGAAGAGTTGTATATGATGCAACCCAAAGGTTTTGTCAATCCTAAAGATGCTAACAAGGTATGCAAACTTCAACGGTCCATCTATGGATTGAAGCAAGCATCTCGAAGTTGGAATCAACGTTTTGATAAGGTGATCAAAAGTTTTGGTTTTATACAAACTTATGGAGAAGCTTGTATTTACAATAAAGTGAGTGGGAGCTCTGTAGCATTCTTAATACTATATGTAGATGGCATATTGTTGATTGGGAATGATGTAGACCTTCTTAATAGTGTCAAGGAATATTTGAATAATAGTTTTTCAATGAAAGATCTTGGCGAAGCAGCTTACATATTAGGCATAAAGATTTATAGAGATAGATCAAGACGCCAAATATCATTGTCACAAAGTACATATTTGGACAAAGTTCTAAAGAGGTTTGGAATGGAAGATAGCAAGAAAGGGTTCTTGCCCATGTTGCCCAATACGACCTTGAGTAAAACTCAAAGTCCGACATCGGCAGAAGATAGAGAAAGGATGAGTAAGACTCCCTATGCCTCAGCCATAGGATCTCTAATGTATGCCATGCTATGTACTAGACCCGACATTGCATATGCTGTTAGTTTAACTAGCAGATATCAAAGTGATCCAGGAGTGGATCATTGGACAGCGGTCAAAAACATCCTTAAGTACTTGAGAAGAACTAAGGATATGGTTCTTTCTTATGGAGGTGATGAACAACTCGTTGTTAATGGTTACACCGATGCTAGTTGGAACACCGATCCGGATGATTCTAAATCACAATCTGGATACGTATTTATTTTGAATGGTGCAGCAGATAGCTGGAGGAGTGCAAAGCAAAACGTTGTGGCGAGATCTTCAACTGAATCAGAATACATGGCTGCTTCAGAGGCTTCACAAGAAGCGATATGGATGAAAGAGTTCATTACAGAGCTGGGTGTGGTTCCTAGTGCGCTGGACCCAATGTCTATCTACTGTGATAACATGGGCGCCATAGCCAATGCGCAAGAACCAAGGTCACACAAGAAGCTGAAGCATATCAAGCTACGTTTTCACGCTATTCGAGAACATGTCCAAGATGGGGACATAAAGATTTGCAAAGTACACATAGATCTGAATGTGGCGGATCCGTTGACTAAACCTCTCCCGAGGGCAAAACATGACCAACACCAAACTGCCATGGGTGTTCGGTATAGTACCATGTAATCTAGATTAGATGACTCTAGTGCAAGTGGGAGACTGTTGGAGATATGCCCTAGAGGCAATAATAAATATGGTTATTATTATATCTTTGTGTTTATGATAAATGTTTACATTCATGCTATAATAGTATTAACAAGAAAACATTAATACTTGTGTGATTTGTAAACTTAATTTGAAGTCCCTAGTAAAGCCTCTTTATAATACTAGCTTGTTGGTTAATGAATGATTGTGGTTTCCCTATCATGAACATTGAGATGTTATTAACAACAAGATCATATCGTTAGGAGAATGATATGGTGGACATACTCCTATAGATAAGCGTAGCATAAAGATCAAGTCATTTTAATAGTTCAATTGCTATATGCTTTCTGATACATAGTAACCTAATTCCTTCGACCATGAGATCATGCATATCACCTTTACCGGATGGATGCTTTGATGACATCAAACACCACACCGTAACTGGGTGGCTATAAAGGTGGCATTGAGTATTCAGAAAGTATTGGTTGAGACACATGGATCAAGAGTGGGATTTGTCCATCCATATGACGGATAGATATACTCTGGGCCCTCTCGGTGAAGTGTCATCCAATTAGCTTGCAAGCATGTGACTGGCTCACAAGGGATCACATATCACGGGAACGAGAAAAGAGTACTTATCAGTAACGAGGTTGAACTAGGTATGTAGAGATACCGACGATCATAACCTCGGATAAGTAAACTATCATGAGACAAAGGGAAATTGGTATCATATGTAAGTGGTTCATTCGATCGCAAAGTAATCGTAGAAATATGTGGGAGCCATATGAATTTCCAGATTCCTCTATTGGTTATTGCTCGGAGAAGTGTCTCGATCATGTCCGCATAATTCACGAACCGTAGGGAGACACACTTAAGGATTCGACGTTGTTTGAGTAGTTATGGAATGATGAGAAAGAGACCGAATGTTGTTCAGAGTCTCGGATGAGATCCGAGATATAACGAGGAGATCCGGAATGGTCCGGAGAATAAGATTCATATAAGGAAAGTCCTGTTTCGGAGTTGAGGAATGGTTCCGGTGTTTTCATCGGGAATGTTCTAGAAGGTTCCGGAATGTCCGGCACTCCGGAGGGGAAGGGTACATGAATGTGTTATATCAAGTTGGTATGATTGCATTATGTACTAGGTGTCATCGCTGAACAAAATAGAGGGTTTATTCAAATCCTAGTTTGAAAAAGTCAAACGGCAATTTAAAAGTCAAACGGCTATTTTTGGGAAGTGGAGAGGGAGGTGGAAACCGAGTTGGGGAGGAGTTCCTCCCCTCCACCGCCGGCCCACCTCCAAGCCGAGTTGGGGAGGGACTCCCCTCCCCTTGGTCGGCCCCTCCACCTATATAAGGAGGGGCAGGGCTCCCCTCCTAGACACACAACTCCTCCACCTCTAAACCCTAGCCGCCGGCGCCGCCACCTCCACTGCCGCCGCCGCTCTAGGGCAAACCGCCGCCGCCGCCTAGCTAACCCTAGCCGCCGGCTTGCCCCCTCCTCGGCGTGTCTAAACCCTAGATCGTCGAGGGCTCTCTCATAGTCCACCATACTCGCTCCGGCTTAAGGCGAAGCCCTGCGAGATCTCCCCTCTACTTCCGGTACCACGCCGTTGTGCTGCCGGAATCGCGAGGAGAGTGCTACAACCTCCGCTGCCTGCTGGAACAAGGGAGAGGAAGGTCTTCGTCGAGTACCGAACGTGTGACCAACTGCGGGAGCGCTGCCGGAACGCAACGCCGGAAGGATCGTCTACGCGATCTTGAGATCGGGAAGAGTACGACTACATCACCCACGAGAATCCGCTCTCGTTAAACACTTTGGAATCTTCGAGGGTGAGTTATTCCATCGACTCGTTGCTACAATCTAGTAGAAAGATCTTGGCTTGTTTGTTTGTATGCGGTAGAAATTTTTTGTTTTCCATGCTACGAATCCCTACACATATGGGCTTCGGCGGGCCAGCGCGTCCGCCACAGAGTCGCTTCCCGGAGATGGCAGCGGCGACGGAGCTGAGGTTGCGGGCGGCGGTGCAGCGGCCTGTCCGTTGCAGCAAGACGGCGAGGGCTTTACGGGCTCATCTGGGCCCGACCGGGATTGCCTGGGCCTGGTGTGCCCCCGCTACCTTGTCCGGTCAACGACCACCTTTAGGTGGTGGAGGTGGGCTCCTCCCGCGGGGCGGCAGTGCTGATGCCCCTAACCTGTGCATCGTGGCTGCCTCTGTCTCGCGGGCGGTGTGTCGATGTGTACGATGAGACGATGTCGATGGTGTACCCAAGATCGTGGTGGCGCGTGCTGGTGGACGGTGATGTTGGTGGTGGTGCTCCGAATCGCCCGGGGTTATTTTGTGGATGGGGGTTAGGGAGAAATCCTTGTCGGTGCCGACTCCATCGCGGTGCCGCCTTCGGGTGGCGCCTTTCCTTCTTGGAGGGCGTCGCGGATATCCCCTCTCCACTCTACTCCAAGTGCCGGGGGAAACCCTAGGTCCATTGCACTGGTCCGGACAGCAGGGTCGTGTAGACGACGCTCCCCTTCGCGAAGGTGTTGTTTTGGTGCTGGGCGCTTCGGTGTGCTAAGAGCGCGGTGGGACAAATCCGGAGGGCGCAACGATGCCGGGTCTTCCTAGCTTCGTCGATTCGTTGTTTCTTCCTTTTTGTTTTCTTTTGGGCATGCTGTTGCCCCAGCATTTTCGTTTGTTCGAACTAATATATCTGGTCATTGCTATATTAATATAGCGGGGCGAAAGCCTATTTCGAGTTCTCGTCGGCAACGGCAAGAGTTTCTTTATTCAGTAACCATTCTGTGTATCTCAATCTCCTCCTTCCAAGAAAAAAAATTCTCCAAGAGTTTCTTTATGGAAGGATGCAGATGCAGCCAACAGACAACATTGTCATTAAATATATTCCACCACATGCTCCAAGAGGATCAGCAATTTACAGAATGACCTGAATCGATACGAGGACTCAAACTAGTTTGACAAAACAAGTCGTGAGATCTTGTGCTCTGACTCCTCCAGTAAAACCAGTCTACCGTCTACAGTTCATGTGGGGAACGGAATGGGGACCTTCTCTCGGTCAAACCCTGGACAGGATGAACCGAACCTACCAACTTTTGACAAACTGTGGACACTTGTTACCGATCAGCTGCTGCCGTACCGTTTCTGAATGCCAGTTCAAACTACAGTTAGCACTACGCAGATCCAGCTGGAGGTGTTCTGCAGCACCTGAAGACCCACAAGGCATAATACCGTCAGTGATGAGAGATTAAAAGGAATCAACATCTATATTTGGCCAAACCTATCTTTAAGATGGAATCCACTTTCTAGACAATAAGTCAATGAAGATGTATACAACTAAACTTGTCCATAAACTACAACCCGCTTGAAAGAGCAACCAACTCATAGCCTTGTGATTGAAATTCTGAAATTCGCTTTTAGTGCTTATATGGACTACCCATTAGCTTTTTGCATGTGGACAACCACAAAACTATGAGTTGGTTGCTCTTACACGCGCATTTTTGGCATATGGTGTGGAGTTAAACACGGTAACCTCGAGGTAAGGATAGAAATTGTAAGACGATGTGAAGAAGGAACTACTAGCAGAAAACCATGCGACATAACGACTAAGCATTACATTGATTCAAAAATTGTTTCAATTGCGCGTATCATGTTGTTGCCTATCAATTTACTTCTCCGAGAAGTACATGGAATCCTGGAAATGAAGTGGCTCGTTTCCCCAAGAGGTCCATCCAGAACCCAACTCTCTTGCAAAAAGCTCGATGCACCTTGGAGGTTTAGGACCAGGAATAAATTCTGAAAGTATTTCTTTTGTAGGTTAAGGATTGACCATAAACCATATATTGCACTATACAGAGAGCCACATGATGTTAGTAATAGGAATATGCTTCATTGCAAATAAAAAAAATTAAATTAACTAACTAACAAGATAGAGACTGGCAAACTACAGATAAGGATACTCTGAAGGGGAGGTTTCCTTGAGTGTGCACCCGGGACACTCATAATTACTTGGCTACCTTGCAGAAACTTAAATTTTGGTCCTGGTTCAGCTTCTTTATTCTGCTGGAAGTAAACCAACAGAACAAAATATATCAAGTTCAGGTTACACGATGCCAATCAAACATTGCATTCAAGAGAATGGCAACTAATCTAGAGGAAAGAACTCACAACATTTATGTAGCCAAGAAGGAGACACTCGTAAGGCCTGTGATGGAACAAATCTAGATCACCAATCAATGAACCATCTGACTTCACCTATGATTTTTTGAAGTTACCGAATGTGTCAATTACTGTTGAAAGATAGGTGGCACATGACTATTACTGTTGAAAGATAGAAGGTGGCACATGACTATTAGCTGCAAACCTTCAGCCAATAAAACTCAGTGGGGTCTTTAACTCCCCAAGATGGAAGCAATTCATCCTCAACAAATCTTCGCAATTTCTCCCGATTTGTAATCCACAAAACTAGAAGAGCTCCAGCTGGATCAGCAAGTTCTTGTACTGGAAGATACAGCAAATATCTGTTGGGAAGTGTGGGATACCTAGGGCATAAATGGTTGAATAAATGAATTTTCAATTCATAAAGATTTTCCAGGCTGAAAATATATAAATGGGACTGTTACACTTAAAAAAGATGGAAACAAATGAGAAGATGGATTCGTTTTAGTCCAAGAACATTTAGTTTTCTAAATCAGGGTCTATTCTAGGAGACATGATTTCAGCATGGTTCATGGCATGTGTATTATAAAAAATACCTGTAAATCATAGGACACCACAAAAGATATGCTTCTTACTCTTACAAAGAAAAACATCAAGAATTCACGAATATAAATGCAATATTCAAGAAGTATGAAAAGAACCATGCGTTATAGGTCAGATATATCACAGATATGCTAACATTCAAGCATACTTTCTAGAGTTTAACTAGTTAGCCAAATAAAGAGAAGTAGAAAGTTAATAATTCAGTGTAGTCTAATTAATGCATCATAGATAAACAAAAAAGAGAAAGACTAGAAAGTCAGCCACCAATAAGTCCCATCATAACAATCTAAAGTTCTGCTTACTTTTTTCTCGAACATGCACCCAAATGTGTGTCATTTGTATTAGAAGAGCACACCACGGCGAAGAGTACAAGCGAAACCGAAAACAAAGAAACTGGTCAAATAAACCAGGAAAAGGGAAAATGTTCTGCTTACTTGGAAGAATTAGAAAAATAGAAGTGTTAACTTACGCTTCTTTCTGACGAACACATCCATTCTCCCAAGGTGGGTCAATAACTATAAGGTTGTAGCCATTATTAGAATTATCTGCAGATAAAATACATCATTAAAAAAATAAATGTATTAAGTACATGTGCTAATACAACTATAACAAGTACAGCAAGATCTATAACACTTATTAAGACACTTTTTATGCTATATTAAACATAGAGATCTCTTAAACATACCAGGAATGAGATCACGGGTATGTTTGAAGTCAGTCTTCAGTTTAGATATCATCAGCATCATGAAAAACATTCAAATTAAGGTTGGATTGTTCAGTTAGAAGAAAATTGATGAGAAACTTGCACTAAAGAATGATAATATAAACTCACCATCAGGAAGCAACTTCCTTTTGGTAAAATATAGAGTCTACTCTGAAATTCTCCTTCCGCCTCATCATTTTCTTCAACACTGATTACCTTATTAAATAACGGAGTGGATCTCCTTTGGACATGGCAGGAACCTAAAACACGACAGAGAAGCTACTACCATTTTAATTATGCACTTGGCACCATATACCTATAAGCATGGTCACCAGAAATACTCATACACATTTGGTATGATTGGGTTACCTTCCTCGTCCTGACCATGGGGCTTCTGAAAGCAAATAGTCATCTCATATAGAGGTGCTCGCCATGAGCTCCCAAGCTCAACAAAATTGTTCTCAGAACTAGTTTGAACATCTTGTATGCATCCATCTCCCTTGATCATCCCCGGAAGGAACTCAAGTAGATCTTTCGCCTCAAGGAGTGATTTATGTGCGTTAATTAGCAAAGGCCTTGCTTCCTGTCAAATGGAAGACCACAAGAGATCCAAACATTACATCAGATACCTGTAGAACACTCTTCAGCCTATTTATCCACAAATTTGATGTAGGCATAGTGGCATACACCGAATATTATCAAATCCGAACACCACAGAAAGTGTTAATGACAGATTTTCCCTACAAATTTCTAACAACGAATGGGACAGTTTCTAGTTTGCCGATGAAATAAATTAACCCTTGAGCTGCTCCGCACACCATTCATTACTCCGTATGAGCAGAATGTTATTGTCGCTAATGAGGAATCTCACTGATTCAATCTTTGCAAATAAATTATTAAAGCAAGGAAATAACTGTCAGCTAATCCAAACAATGTAAAATATTGCGACCTGGTGCCGCGCTTCTGCGATCCGCTCCACGGCATTGAGTTCCTGGGGCTTCGGCTGGCGCTTACGCTTACGCTTCTTCCGGTCAGGATACGGCACCGGCCGCACGGCCTGCGCGTCGCCTCCCTGATTCGACGGGCCGAAGCTTCGGGAGTAGTACGCAGAGGGGACGAGGCGGAAGCGCCTGTAGGATTCGTCGAGGAGGCGTACCGGGTCCAAGAAGGCAGCGCGGGAGCTTGCGAGGCGGTAGATCCCCGTGGCCTCCAGGGACCGGAGCTCATCGGAGACATTCATCGCAGAGGCGGCGCCGCCGCGGCGAAGGGGTTTAGATAGGGACCGAGAGTGTCCGCCGCAGGGTAGGGGTTTAATTCAGAGGTGGGACCACTGGTCAGTGATACGAGTCGTCGGGGTATTTCGTGCTGGTTAACAAGTTGTAGCCTCGCGGAGTCGCGGGTCCCAATGGTCAGAGGACCCGGGGACGTGCAATTTTCAACAGCTGTAGTAGTTTTTGAGCATGGGCCATTGGGCTTTCAAAAGAGCACATGCACGTATATCATGGGCCAAACAAACACCAGTAACTCAGTACCCCTAAAAAAATATAATCAGTCAAGTTCTAAAAAAAAAACTTCATCAGTCGATTCAGTCCTACATATTAAACTAGGTAATATGCCCGTGCGATTGCACCGGGAGAGACCTCATAAAGTAAGTCCTTGTTGGTGCCTGTTTCAGCACGCCGACACGATCTACAGTCATGCCCACTCGACACTACCTCCTCTGCGCTAATGTTACTTGTCATCGCCACCTCACCCTACTTTGCAAAGGACTTCGCCTCCCTCGGGATCGAAGAGTAGAGATGTGGATGCACATACGACACTGAAGCCTTCTCGACAAATTCCATTAAATGAAAGACCTAACATGCAAGTCATGAAAATCGTGGTTAACATTATAAAGTGTTGTATTTTGAATTTACGAGTATATCTCTTCTAGAGAGTGCGATTTGCCATGTACCATGTAATTTTCTCATTGGATATTACAAAAATATTATGTGTATTCTAGTAAGGACAACTTCATAAGCATCTTCCTGTCAAAAAAAACTTCATAAGCATCTGATTCAAATCTAAATGTTTCCTCAAGCATACATAACTCAGGTAAATGCACAAATCTTTACACATGATTATTTCTTCCCCTTGGTGATTAAAAGCTCTTTGAGCCAGGATATCAATGTGACAGACTCTCCAACCTATCTTCATGCCTCTATCACTCCCACTCTTGCTCGCCACCTCCAGCAGACTGGTGGGATGGACGATGGCGTCGGGCAAGCACTTGCATCCAGAACCAGCACCAAAGAGCCCCTCTCCATGCTTATTGAAGCTCGCCCATGGTTTTGGTCGCCTGCTCGAATCTTGGACTATTGCCACCACCGCCTCCCGACGCTGTGATGGTCTCATCGGTTGGTAGTGTCTTCTGCTTGAGAACATAGAACTGGGCTATTCCTTCTGATGGTTATGACTTATATATTATGAAATGCATAAGTGCATCCAGGTTAAATGGATGGTACCTCGGCTCAGCTGCAGCGGAAGATTGGTTGTGACCTCAGCAATCAAAGCCCGGAACATATTGGTGCTCCTTCCGGAGGGTTTGCCAATAGTCAAAAAAGAGCTCCTTCCGAAAGATAAATATTATATCACCAGCCATGCCTAGGTTCCCTATCTTGTATTATTGCCACAGAAGTGCCGATGGAATTCTACATGCCAAAATTGGTCTAGCCACATCAGATTCAATTCTACACATAACCTGTATTGCATCTATGCACCGGTAAAATACACTTGCTAATCATATAAATACGAAAATACATTTTAAAATTAACATGGGATTTTCTGAAACAAACTACACAAAAAAAGACACGATAGCCTTACCTTGATCCTTGTGATCCCCCAACGATGCTGCCCCCCTATCCTAAAATCTCCATGAGAAATAAAATCAAAAAAAGAGGCATGTTACTATAGAAGGAAACAATGCTGCGCGAAATTGACCTGCCAGTTATTCTGAGCCAAAGGTTAATTCACGAACAATGACATTCAAAAATAGTGGTAATTCACGAACCACTATCGTGAGAAAATGCACTTAAACTTGATACATTTCAGAAACAAAACAGAACGTGTATGTGTGTACAAACATTACTCTATTTGGCTCCTCAAAAGTTCATCTTTTTATTTACTAAATGTTGGATTCTGCCTCCCCCTCCAAGA
This sequence comes from Avena sativa, assembly GCA_916181665.1. Lineage (NCBI taxonomy): Eukaryota > Viridiplantae > Streptophyta > Magnoliopsida > Poales > Poaceae > Avena > Avena sativa. The sequence continues at coordinate 444,865,976 of OV702293.1, read as the reverse complement.
ATTTTTTCTTACTGATACCGAAATCCTTGGTAGAGATAGAGATAGAGATATACTGATTCATAAATGGAACGAACATGATTGGTTTTCTTGTATGTCGACGTTGACGCCAACGCTCATAGGCTCCTTCATCAGCGCTACCACCATTTTATTATTATCCATTATGTCCTCCTAAAAGGGTCATGGTAACAAATATGTCCATTAATTAATTATGCCTGAGTGTTCATTCTAAGATTAAGCCAGAAAGGATCTAGCTATCCAGATATATTGAGCAAATCAACCTTGAGTTGATGAAAAATGATCAGATTAGTATAGGAATGGATGTATGTCAAACCATCTAGACCCATTCATTCATATATGCTCCAAAGAATTGAGGTATATGTAGGCCACAAATTAAGGTTCAGGAGAGCTGAAAGAAAAGAAGAACAAGTAGAGAGAACAACATAACCAGCGAAAAGACCAATAAAACACTATGAGATTGTACCGAAGATATTGAAATTGTGTAGCAGAATTATATACATAATGTGGTGTCCTTTAGACGTTCATGCGTGTGTGCACTAACCTTTTGCAAACTTCATGGTATCCTTGTGATTCTTCATTCTCTTTCTTGCGTACGTGATCTCCTTCTCCAGCAGCAATTACATCGATCAATCTCCCAAGTACATGTCTGAACTCAGATATGTGGTCGTCTGCTGCCTCAGCTGTGGTCCTCGGCACCAGACGAGAGCTGCAAGCCGGCCTGTTTCCCCTATCGCGCACATTCATCGCCATGTGAGTTCTTCTCCAACCATCTCCAGCAGCCTCACGGTCATATATTGTTGTGTTCATCTCAGTAAGTGCAGCTACTGCATCTGAAAGTACATATCAAGGCCGTTTACCATTTAATTATTTTTAGAAGACTCAACATATCAAACTAACAAGTAACCATCTTTTATTTGGGATGTCATTAATTCCTCAACATCTTGGTAGCTCATACTCTAAAGATCAGAACACATACTTCCACTGCTATTCATCTTTTTGTAAGTTATACAATGTACTGCCATGATGGAATAAACATAAATAATATGCTACTACTTAGTTCCTAAAGTGCTAATAAACATCAGAAGAAAAGCAATCTATGAGGAATGCTCTGTGGGCATACATGCAACGAATGATGCGAAAGAAATCATATTTTGCTAATAAGTTAAAATTATATAAATAAAGAATACCTGATTTATTAGGACACCGAATCCATTTTTAAGTCCAACATTTTCTCTAGACTCTTCTCTAATGAGAGAGCGTATTATGCCAGTCAACTATGAATGCTCTAAGATACATGCTAGGGAACAAAATGCAGTGTATACTTCCGCATAGATCTGGGATCCTGATTGTACGTTAATATAATGTTTTACTACTAATTTGACTAAAAATGATTTGCACTGTCCATATATATGAACATTCGCACAAATTGACAATCACGCATCTCAGTAAAGGTTATCTCATGTACTTTCAACAATCGTTGACATGATAAATTCTGAATGTTATGAATTTACAATCGGTTCAATCCATTTTCAGTGCAAAGGAGATCATGAATATCAATGATACTAACAATTGACTCATGCAAATTACCGTCTACTGCCAGATCATGAATAAATTTATGTCCGCTGCACATGTACCATCGACTTCACTACTAAATGAAAAAATTGCATCCTCTGTCACACTCAAACCAATAACCAAAACTGTCACATCATGATCGTAGGAGGATCATGGAGATGAATTTCCCTTGAGTTATACTTCTCTAGCTTAAATTTCATGTTCATCATCTAAAATTTAATCAGATAAAGTATCCTAACCTTTTACTTATACACAACTTATAGCTAACTAATAGGCAATAGTAATTCTTGCTGTCTTTAGGACAGTAGAATAAAATTTGATCTTCCCATAAATCAACTTATAGCTAACTAATAAGCAACTTGTGTCTGTTTGTGCGCAGTCACCGCAATGTCATAATTCACTCTTCAGTGCATCATAGGTATAGCCCATTTGTTCACGAGCAGCACATGCATATACATTTCATCTGATGTCCTCGATCTCACGGTTTCAGATAATTGCTCTGAGTGGTGTACTGGTTTATACAGATTTCATATATTTATTTCAACATGAGACCTCCATCAAACACCTTCTCTGTGTAATATTAAGTAGTTCTTGCTGATATAAATTAGTCCTAGCACAAAGTGGCAAGACGCTGCAGGTATGAAACAACCAAAAAATGCAAACGGTCATTTGTGATACTCCCACTGGAGGGTAGCTCCATTGCCACATTCGTCCGTGAGAACCAAGATAAATGAATAATAGGACATGAATTGACAGAACAAAGTTTAACAATAAACATTGTGAAGAAATTGGGATGTTTAACATGCAAAATGCTTGACAACAAGCAATAATACCATTAAAAAGTAACTAAGTTGAATCCTATGTGTCTTTGCCTGCAGAGTAATAAAACCATAGCAGGGTCCACACGATAACCGTTTGATAGCCTGATGAACATGAACATAACAGGTATGTACAATACAGTACAGTCTTTGGTGGTATTGATGTGTGTTGGAGGAGGTAGGGGTCAGATTGACCTGCGGATTAAGTGTCACGGCGAGATGCCAGACCTGGGCGTTGCATCTAGGGCATGGAGGAGGTGGGAGGGCAAACCTAAAACGATGCGGCGGCGGCCAGTGCACAACACCGACGGTGGGAGGCTTGATCTTGATGACTTCGTCGTCGTCAAACTCATACTCAACCCCGAATACTAAATCTGATTCCCCGGAGTGCACCACAAAATCCTCAACACCCCCTCCACCGTGATCCCCATGGTTTGCTTCTCCTGCTCAAAATCACGGGATTGCGGAACAACAACGACGGCTGGGTTCAAGCTCTATAGGTCATGGCGACAGCAGCGAGATCTGGATTTCTTCCGCGTGATGTGGGAAATGGGCGGGAGGGATGCGCCGGTGGAAGAGAGTACACGCCAGTGCTGCACCTCCATTAGGGCTCCCCCGTCGAGCTTGGGATGATGGGGGACATGGCGAGGTGCAGCGGGAACGAAGTGGGGATGATGTGGGGAGAGAAAACAAAAAGGGGTGACCCAATCTGTGGCTTGATTTGTGGGTGGGATTTGTGGGGAGTGTGCGGTCGCGCGAAGGAAAAGAGGTAGCGGGAGGAAGGACGAAGGAGGACGACGTATTGACGAAGACGGAACACGATTTTCTTTTTAGTTAGTATATAGAGTATATAGATATATAGATTGTAGCAAGAGGTGATGTTAGGCCAACTCTAACTGCCTTCGCAAGGTCTTTTGACCATTTTGATCCGTTTGTAGGGCAGGATGGACAGGCCCGGAACGATGATGAAATGAATACATCTTATTTAGTTTACGGCCTCGCCTCCTGACTGCATTCTTCATAAACATTTATCCTAAATGTATACATCTTGCTCTTGATTTTGTTGTCTTCTCTTGCACTCACTCAAGTCTAGACAGTTAATATTTATTTTGCTTTATTGTTTTGAACTTGTTGATCTATATACTCCCTCTATTCCATTTTACGTTGCGTATAAATTTTTCCAAGATTTCCCATATTACGTTGCGTATGGTGTGAAGTAACTTTAGTTGGACACTTTTATCCCGGGTAGCAGCCGTCCCTAATAAGAGCAGGTACAATAAGCTTAATCAGCAGACTATAAAAGTTGCCATGTCATATAAAAGCCTAGGTGGAAGAGAGAGAAAACATGAGAGAGAAAAAAGCGGATGCTTCATCTAGCACCGGCTGCAGCGCAGCTATCAAGAAAAAGGAGATTTGCATGCAGCTAGGCCCAATAGCATGCATACATTGTATAATTAAATTTAATTAAAACCTATCTAATAGCCATTTAATAGCTAGTCTATTGTATGAATGGGTTTTATGTTGGCTTTAAGTTGACATGGCAAGACTATAGAGCCAACGGCAGGCTGTACTATTAACCTTGCTCTAAAAGAGCCAACATATTGAAGACCAATGAAAACAGCATGCATGCTGGGACGAGAGGACCATACAAGAAATTATTTATGAAGAGGACAACACTGTGCATGGGTATGGGCCTGAGGTGGAAGGGCAGCTCCGTCCAAAACTTTTCCAAATCGCCTCAATCCTTCCTTCCTTGATATACGTGCTTGATAATATACGCATCATAAAATGGGATGGAGGGAGTATATTAGCACTTACTAGGCAAACGAAACAGAATATGATATAATTGATGAAGAAATTAAGCTAAACTCTAATGGCCCTTCCATGCAAGTAAAAAAGACTACCGTAACCCCATTTTCTAGGAGCTAGAAAAACAACGAATAAATCAGGAATAGGTATATCGGTTGTTGACCGTAAAAGATGAAGTGTAAATATGTCTTAAATTAAGGACACACGAGTGGTAATGGCCTAGAAATTGATGAATCACATCCTTAGACGTTAGGCTACCGGACATAAGCATCCATAGACCATATACTGATCTAAAGATCTTTTTTGTTACTCCCTCCGATATTAGTTGACTTGAATTCGTCAAAATTTGGATCAAACTATATATATTAAATAGTGTCTAGATTCATTCAAATCTAGACAAATTTGAGCCAACTAATATGGGTCGGAGGGAGTACTGATTTTTCTCTTGTCATGCTGAGTAGCATTCATCCCTAGATGCATACAATGTATTTTAAATTTAGTCTCATAATTTTAAGAGTTTTGTTTTTCATAAGGAAAACGTGCCTTGCACGGGCATACTTACTAGTATATATACAAAAATCCAGGAAAACCAAAATAGTTTTGCAATTTAAATTAAACTCGATAGTTCACAACAAATAGAAGTGCATGATCCAAATCAAGTTTACACAATCAAATTACATGAATTAAACTTGAAAAAAGGAGATAGAAGCTACTTATTCAGCTACGCAACTGGTTGGTTTCCCACAAATTCCCATATGCGGTCAACCAAATCATTCAACCAAATCATTCTGGAGTTGGTTATGAATAGCCTGATCTCAAATCTCATTATGCACCTGTAGGAATTCTGCAAAACTAGGTGGCGGACCTGGTGCTGGTTCAATCAATTCTTTCTGAAATTCTAAGCCTTGGTCATAGATGATTTCATCACGCTCGTCTTCGACGATCATGTTGTGCATGATCGTATTTGTTCTAAGTTCTGCGCTGATTCACAAGCTGTCATCACTTCTCACATTGTGTCTTTGTTCTAAGTTTTAGCTGGGTGCCGCACTATAGCCCATCGGGATTGGAGCACACCAAAAGCTCAGTCCACATCCTTTCTAGTGGCCTCTTGCTCCTTGGTAAACCTCTTGTGCTTGTCTTCAGTGGGATTGCGTGTGGTCTTCACCAAGGTGGACCAAGTAGGATAGATACCATTTGCCAGGTAATATGCATTTCTGTAGGGGTGGTCTCGCACTTGATAGTACTCCCGAAACAGCATCTCGTGGCCGGTGACTCGGCCACGTTCCAACGCCGCCGCCCGGCCCTTGACCAAGCCATGGTACATTTGCTTCGTCTCCTCGTTGTGCTGATGGAGAAGCACGGCCGTGGTGGCAAAAAGTTCACTGTCATCATTGAACTCGTCGGAGGATAGCATGACATATTTATTGAAGAACTAGTCCCTACTGTCGTCCATGGTCTGCACGATGAGAAGGATGAGCAGTCTGCAAGGATGAGGACAAGGACTAGGCGAAGGTGGCAGAATGCAGTACCTGTACGCGGGGGCAAATGGTCGAAGAAGTGGAGTGTGTCCTAGGAGAAGGCTGAGTTTGGCATCTGGACCGATGAGATCTTTGGGTACTGAAGGCTTCAACGGCAAGGAGGCTTCACCAGCAAAGAGGCAACGTGGTCCGGCGGCGGCCTTCCGAGAGGGAGGGTGTCGCGGTGGCAGCGGCGGGGGTGGGTGGGACAGGGAAAGATGGGAAGCAGGGGTGGGATGCGGGTTTGTGTCTGATGGGAGGACTAGGGGTGTGGAGGTGTAGGACATGGCCCAAACACGCGGACAGTCTGAGCATCCGCAAACTGAGCTCAACTTTCGGCCTAATTTGCGCCGAAACAAACGGATCCGGGGCTGGATCTCAATTTGCGGGTGCGCGTATGATTATGACCTCGGTCCAAAAGGACAGGATCAATCCTCCCGGGGTCCGTTTTTTACGGGGACGTTTGAGTTGGCCTTAGTTGTGCAAATTTCTGTCCGTCCACTTATAGGCATGTCCCAACTTGGTCCGTGCAGGCACGCACGATCGAGTGGTCACAACTTGGTCAGTGTGTAACAAAACTAGCTAAGTGACTGCGTGTTTGCTGTGAATCTCTCGCTACGTGACTCTTTAAACAACTATTAACAAACTATTAGCACTACCATGAACATACTCCATTGTTCTTTAAATAAAATTTGTCATTGTTATAGAAAATTTGAAGCCCTTCGCGATCATGTTGAATACATTGCCAACTTAATTTTCATGTAAATAGGCAGTAAAATCTGAAGACCAAAAATTAAATCCAGGAAAGATAATAAGCTAACCTATAGATAATGCCCTTGGAAACAATTTTGATGAGTTAAATGCTTCTATTTAGGTATTGAAAAGAATACTTTATTTAATAGTTTGGAAAATGTTTGAAATATAAGAAATTAGGGTTTGGAGCTAATCAACATATCATGTATTTCTCTGCCTTATTGGTGTGCCGCTCACAATGCATATTAAAACTAAAGGATGAGACCTTTGTATAGACTCCAAATTCTAGATAATTTCCATCTGTTCTAGTTAAGTCTTGTGACTTGTTAAACCAACCACAATAATTAATATTCAGTTATCAAGCCTTAATACTATTAAACAATTAGGTCCCAAGCACGCATGTGTGAATCATGCGCAAATTCAAACTCGCTGACATTAACAATCCATAGAGCAATCCTATAGACAAACCTAACATTTCACTCTATAACGTCCCGGGTATTATTTCAGCATATTTATGTATACTGTGTTTCAATAGTATCTAAGGGTTGGTTTGTAATCCTTCCCGTAGTAGGTATGCTTGAATTGCCATTTGATTTATCTATGTGTGTGATGGTGGTAAAGTTTGTTAAGATCACCACTACGGAGAGAGGTGGGCACTAAATTTAGCCTGCATGAAACCAAACAAGTTGCCTTGCATCATCGGATCATTTCCCGCGAATGTACAAGTAAGCAAACACCATGGCGAAAACTGTCCAAGTGATACAATGCGAAATATAGAACATAACCCAAAGGTTATTTTCTTGTGGCCTCTCCTCCGGAGGCTGCCCCCAGAGAGACCCCTAAGTTTGGAGTAGGGACTAAGGCTAGATTTGGCGTCGACAGTGACACCCTTGCTGCAGTGTGGCGGCGGGGCTTCACGATTTCTTTTAGGCTCGGCCAGGCCAGAGAGGGTCGGGTTTGCCCGTGCTGCTACATCTGGTCGGCTATCGCCCTCTGGCGGTGGAGGTAGTTCCCTCCCGCATGTTACTGTATCGCCAATTCCCGCCGGAGTGTCTTCTTTTCGGTCTTACCAGCCTCGCAGCGTGGGTCACGGTGAGACGGCGATGGTGACTACAAAACCGTGGTGGCATGTGCTGGTGGGCGGTGTGTTTGATGGAGCATTACAAAGCGTCCGGGAGTGTGGTTTTTTGAGGGGTCGGGAGAAATCCTTGTCGTCTAGACACCGACGTGGTGGCGCCTGCGGGTGTTGCCGTCCTTCCTGAAGAACATCAGGTGACTCTCTTTCCCACCTCCCGTAGCGTATCGGGGGAAACCCTAGGACATGTCCGGGTAGCAGCGTCGGTGTCGTCGTTTTCCTTTTTGGAGGTGTTGCTTGGTACGCGACGCTTTGGAGCGCTACGAACGTGGTGGAATTTCTTCGGAGGACGCAGCGGTTGCAGGTTGTTCTCGTTTTCGTCAAGCCACTGTTGTCGGCTTTATTTTCTCTTCTGTTTTTTATTTTTCTTTGTTATTTCTTTGGGCGTTGTGCTATCTGGTCCAGCAGCTGTCTCAACCCTGGTTGGTATATTAATATAACTGGGCTCAGGCCTGTTTCGAGGAGGAGAGACCCCTAAGTACGCCCATGGTGTATGCTAGGAAGAGAAGGGAGGAGGTACGGTCTACTTGGAAATATTAGAGAAGGGAAGACTGTCCGATCACATGAAGTACATGGGTCAGATTCAATGGTCTTGCCAAACTCATGCTTTCTCGTCAGGTAACCGAACTTAAACTCATGCTAAGACAGTATTCAACCATTTATAAGCAGGTGACCGATCACGGGACATAAATTGCATTTGATTGCAATCTACACAATCAAAATAAAACGAGAGCACACATGCACCTGATCATCTCAACAATAGGACGAAAAATAAAATCACAAATCTACCATTATACAACCAAATCATAGATCATGGATGCCAAGATCTGCACTGATCATCAATCGAATCATAAAACCACGGATACCGTGATCACCATCGATCTACTAATATCGAGGCGATAATGTATGCTTGAAAATTAAAACTCAAAAAAGAATCGCATAATTAACTAAGATCAAATTGATAGGTGTTCCATATCGATTCATGAAAGGAAACAAGAAGGAAACTGCAGTCGGCACTCGCGAGCACTCGATCCGCAATCGACAAAACTAGTTCACGGATTGGAGCACCGAAGATTTAATCGGCACCTTCTCGTGGAGTACAGCAAACTATGCCAATTATTATGAGGATCGAAGGCAGGGTGACGAAAGCGAAGCTGATGAGGTACATGCTAATTTCAACTTGGGTGCACTCGACCTTCCCGATTATATAGATCACCGCCCATGCCTCCAGCGACAAATAGACAAGGAAGGATAAAGCCTGCCGTCAAAGAGAAAAATAAGGACATGAACTAGAGATAGGCGATTTGGGTAAGTTACGTATACGCTGCTGGTAAATTGCACGCACCCTACGTAAGCGCATAATGTTCGGTGTCATGGCACAAGGGTGCTCCTCCTCTTCCTCTTCCTTCTCCACGGCCCTTCTTGCGCGGCGAGCTCTGCGACGGTCTTCATCGTCTGCAATGGAGATGGCGCATTGCTGGTTCTCCATATCGCTCGAGAAGATCTCAACGGCGGTGAGTACCAGTCGAAACGATCGAGTACCGTGACAGCGGCCTCCTGCATGTTTATATACAGCTGAATCCTTGTCAAATCCCACTTTATTCATTGGACCTTCCGTAAATTAATGTGCACCGTAAAGATTTTATTCCTAACAAGATTTGAACCTTCCTTGTGCAGTCCATCGTTTCCTAGAAATTTTCAGAGCCTCCCCCAAATACTGGGATTTTCCTAAAATAATATGTAAACCTGCCCATAGAGCATCTTCACTCGTTGGCCGAACCCAGGCCAAAATCCGGCCTTTTTTCGGCCGGACGGCGCAAGTTTTCGGCCTGGGTACGCCCAGTTTTCCACTCGCGTATCCAGGCGAACACAAAACGGCTATATATTTGAATCTTTATCGTTTCCGTCGGCGAGTGCTCGGCCACAAGGTGTTCGACAGGTACGCCCACAAGTTCGGCGACAGATTTTTATTATATAATAGGGGAAACAACTCTCAGTCGTCGATGGGGTTGGGCTCCTGCGGCGTGGCCGACGCGGCGTTGTCGTCCATCTCGCCGGTGAAGGCCCCCGGGTTGGAGGAAGTCGAAGCAGAGCTCGGCGTGGGAGCGTTCGGCGCAGAGGAAGGGGAAGCCGTGATCATGCCCTGCGGGATGGCCTGACGTTGCGCCATGTACCAGGCCTTGACCGGCGAGCTCATCTTCGACGTGTCCTCGTCGCCCATGAGGAACTTGAGGTCCGTGTTGCGCTTCTTGGCGGCGTAGTTGGCCTTCTTCTCGGCGAGGTTGGCCTTGATGAGGGCCACATTTTCCCCTTGTGTCTCGATCAGCTTCTTCCAGCGCTTCTCGCTCTTCTCAACCCTCTTCTTGGCCTGCGCCCTCGTGTCGGCGAGGCATTTCTCGATCGAAGCCTGGAGACACTTGCGGGAGGTCCGGCGGTCTTGAGCATCTTCGTCTTCTTCTGGCCGAGCTCAGGTCTTCCTTCGCTGGCAGCAGCGGCCGGGGCCTCGGGGTTGTAGACGCCGTCCTTGCTCTTGGAGAGCCTCAGGCGAGTGTCCCGCCACTTCTCGCAATGCTCGATTTTCTCGAAGACATGATGGAATTTGAACTCCATCTTCATGTCCTCTCGAAATAGAGCAAGTGCACGACGCATGCAAAATAAAAGTGTGTCAAGTTTATCAAAATGGAAGAGAGTGCACGATAAAGCTAGTGTTCGTGAGTACCTTGTTGTCCATGTTCTCTCCACTGGCTTGTGTGCGGTCGACCTCTTCCAGACAGCTGTGCCACTTGCTACAGGTAGTTTGGATGATCGCCCAGTGATTGGTAATAGCCTTTTCCCCTTGCTCCATATGGATATTGCGATACTTTGGGTCGTACATGCTTCGCTCGTCGAATGATGCCTTCACGCGTCGCCAATAGTTGTCTGAATTCTGGTTAGCACCGGTGATCGGATCCATGCTCACCGTTTTCCAAGCTTCGGCGAGGCAGGTGTCCTCGGCCACGGTCCACTTGATCCGAGCGTCCGCCGAAGTGCCCGGCTTCTTCTTCCCCTTCTTGCCTTTCGTCTCAGTCTCGGCGTCCTCTGGCTGCGTCTGTTCAGCCTGCGTCTCCTCGGTAAATTTTCAGAGCCTCCCCCAAATACTGGGATTTTCCTAAAATAATATGTGAACCTACCCGTACCTAGGTAAACATATGCTTGTTTGTTTCTTGTACCTTGTGGACCTTTTATTAAGGAGCCTACTAAGCGTCCCCAGATGACCCGGCTGCTCCCATCGTCCTGCTCCCATGCATGCCATGTCTCCTTTTTTCCCCCAAATTTTCGTTTTTCTATAAATCACCCGATTTGCTACAAAATGTCTAGCTTTGTAGAAAAAAAGTGTTTAGCCCAAAGATAGAATAACGACTTTGTAGCAAAAAAAGGTTGTAATATAGCAAAAACGACTTCACCGAAGAGGAGACTTACCGGAAGATCTCATAGCAAAAACTTTGTGTTATTATATCAAAATCACAAACTGTTGTAGCAAACAAAATGTGCTACTGTAGCAACTCCGACTTTCTCCGGAGACACCACCAGAGATCACTGGAGACATCATAGAAAAAATGTGTTCGTAATAAAACAGGAAAAAATTTGTAGCGAAATATTTGTACTACTGTAGCAAATCCGTTGGCCATCGTAGCGGTAATGTCGGCCGTCTGTAGCAAAATCCGTCACCGTACAGGTAGCAACGACACCATCCATTGGTAGCAGCGCTCTCGTGCTCCTTGCAGCAACGATGTGGCTGCGGTAGCAAATTCGCTACCCGTCGGTAGCAACTACGAGTACCGACGATAGCAAAATATTCTGCAGGGTCTGGGAGCACAGTGGCAGCATAGGAGGCACCGCCTCGATTCACTGCTCCTCATCCGCGCTAGCAACACTATCTGTGGCCAGTAGCCACCGCATGTGCCCCTGCAAGAAGGCAAATATGGGTGACACGGGCGCTGGAGGTGGAGAGGGCGGACGTGGAGATAGTCGGAGATGGAGCATATGGATGTGGGGAGGGTCTCGCATGACACCATGGCACCATACCGGTGTTCACCGGAGGTGGGAGTGAACCCGAATCATGGGGATTTTGTCGTCCTCGGCGGCCAGCAGGAGCTATTTAGGGTTCGTCGCGCGACAGCTTGATTGGAGGCGCACAACGACAACACTGGCGAGGGAGAACGGACCTGGGAGGGGAGAAGGTCCGGGGAGCTCCACGGGGGAGAGACAAGATCCTGTCGGCGGTGGGGGAGGCGAGTGCTGGGGGCGACAGGGGGAAGTTTGGCGAGGAATAAAACCAGAGGATATGGGAGAGGGTGTCGTGAGGCCCACCCCTCGTTCATGTGTCCGCGAGTGGTGACCCGATTCCATCGTCCAGGGGATTTATATCATTTTCCTTTTTTTAGACTAAAGGCACCGCGTGGCTAACTTTATTAGATTAATAAATCCAGGAGGCTAGGACAGCGTACAGACATCACATCCTGAACAAACATCTTATAGGGATAAATCAGCCCAACAACTACACTAGCATGCCTTGGCAAAGTTCAATAATGATCAAATGCAAAAGCGAAATAAGCTACTAGGGAGGTGGATCATTCGTCGTCGGGCGTAATTACATCGGGAGTGGCGTGTAGGTGTCGGCGAAGAGGCTCTTAAGCATCAGGAGTGACTTGTGCAGGGCCTGGGCGGTGCCATCCCATTGCTTCCTCCTCCAGCTATGACGCGAGGATGGTGGCCTCGAGCTCCTCCTTCATCATCGATCGGGGCTGCGGCTCCGACTCCGACTCCTCCTCCTTGACCGCCACCTGGCCAGGCCAAGGCCACACATCGGACTCGAATGTGTTGGCGCCCCTGTAGCACGACTAGTCTGAGATGCTGGGATAAGGCAATGGGAAGTGGAGGTCGTCGTCGTCCTCCACGCTGGAGTCCTCGTTGGACTCCCACTACTAGTAAAAGGGCTATAGGTAATCCAAACATCCGTGGCTCACGTGGTTGAAGTGTTCCACGGGTAAAACAGGCGTAGCGCACCTCTGGGCAGTGCCCTACTAGTAACTAAAACAACCGTGACGCACAGGGTGATAGTGCGCCACAGGTATGTGTGGGCCAGGGCCCTGCTGGCCGCATGCCAGATACCCGTAGCGCACATAGGGTAGGTGCGCTACGCTTGTTAGTGTTAACTGTGGCGCACATGGTGGGGGTGCGCTACGCCTAAGCGAATGCCCCTCTACTCTGTAAATGGGCAGACACATCCGTGGCGCACTCTGGCATATGCGCAATGGTTGTGATTATTCCCTGTGGCGCACTAGGGCCACGTGCGCCACGGATGTGTCGACCCTTTTTTTTGGCAACTCCACTTTATGCACATGTGTGATCATCCATGTGTGTATGGACATGATATGTTCATGTGTATGGATCGGTCTCTCTCTTGTGTTTGTGTGTGAACAAGTTGCTATTTGTTTTGCCAAAATATTAATTTATTTCCATTTTGGCAAGACTTTGGCATTTCGCAAAGGTCCTTATTTTAGGATAGGTCATGCCGAAATTTTCTATCGACCATTCCATGCATGCATTGATTATGTGGTTCTAATAGACTTCTATATATACCGTGTACACCGTGCAGGCAAAAATGGTCCTCATAATGAGCGAAGGAATTGTGGCTAGATTTTTGAAATGTGCGACGACCGACATGATACGAAATAACAAGACGGAGATAAGATGTTCGTGCAGAAGATGCAAACTCAACTGGGTGATCGACCCAGATTCCGGGAATCTGCAGGCTCACCTGCTCCGCCATGGTTTGATGGATGGATACACTCGTTGGATAAGCGATGACGAAGACGATGGATACGGTGAAGGTGGGCAACATGACGATGATCATCACGGCGAGGACGGGCAAGATGATGAAGAGTCTCTTGGAGATGGTGAAGGTGCAGAAGCAGACCGGGATGATGATGATCTAGATGTCGGAGAAGCAGACGACGATGGAACAACGTCAGGATGGATGCGGGACCCTTATGTGCAAGAGTTGCTTCTCAAGCAGACGAGTAACGCCAGGGCTGCCGCTAGAGAGAAAGCCAAGCTTGCGCAACTTGAGAAAGATGCGGTTACTCCATTGTATGAAGGATGCAGGCCCGATGATACCCGGTTGAATGTAACGCTCAAGGCTATGGAGATGAAGGCAAAACACAAATTGAGCGACGCAAGCTTCAACGATATGATGGCATTCTGGCACTATCGTCTCCCGGAGGGGAACACGTGTCCAACTAGTATCGAGGACGCCAAGAAAATCGCCTGTCCTCTCGATCTGCCGCACGTTAGATATCATGTATGCATCAATGATTGCATCATTTATCAGGGCGAGGACGCGGAGAAAACCACATGTCTGGTGTGCGGCGTGAGTCGATACAAGAAAGGGAAGAAATCACCTCTAAAAGTGGTATGGTACTTTCCTATCACTCCTCGTCTGCAGCGCTATTTTGCGGACCCTAAGGAAGCGAAGCTCATGCGATGGCATGCGGAAAGGAAGAAGCCAGGAGATGACGATGACCCCGAAAAGGATGAGCTGCTGACACACCCTTCAGATGCTAGCCAGTGGAAAGCGTTGGACCTCGAATTCCCAGAATTCGGTGGAGATTCGAGGAACATCAGGCTTGGTGCGAGCATCGATGGACTCAATCCGTTCGGTAGCCAGAGCAGCACGCACAGCACTTGGCCCGTGTTTGTATGGATGTACAACCTCCCTCCATGGTTGTGCATGAAGAAGAAGTACATACAAATGAGTATGCTAATTCAAGGGCCAAAACAACCTGGTACCGACATCAATCTATATCTCGGGCTATTGAAAGAGGAGCTAGCCAAGTTATGGGAATCTGGAGCCAATACTTACGACGCCGTTGCACAAGATTATTTCACTATGAGAGCCGCGTTGGTCACTACGGTGCAAGACTATCCAGGTTGCGGGTATATCTCGGGGCAGGTTATCCAAGGATTATGCGCATGCATTAGGTGCATGGATAACACAAGCTATCTCCAACTAGAGAAAGATCCAGGGTCTTTGAAAACCGTGTTCATGGCGCACCGGAGGTGGCTCGGCAAATGATCCATGGAGAAAACGAGGAGACCTGTTCGATGGCAAATCCGAGACCCGAGGAATCCCAGAGCGGAGCAGCAGCGAAGAAGTGGAAGAATTGCTGAAAACTGGAAAGATTGTCCTAAGCCTGGAAAGAAGCGAAAGAGGCAGCAAGACAAGCCGCTGATGAAGGTATGGAAAACAAGGTCTGTTTTCTGGGACATGCAATACTGAAACTTTCTCCGCATGCCTCATAGCCATGAAAAGCGTGTGCGAGAGTCTGGTCGCCACCATAATCAACATGCCAGATAGGACGAAAGATGGTCCGAAAGCAAGGCACGACCTGATATTCATGGGTATCCGGAAGGAGCTTCACAGAGGACGCACTATTCCTGATGATAAGGAAGATGACGATGATCATGATTCGGAGACGACACATGGTCGTCGGAAGGGTAAAAAGTTCAAGAAGAACGAATATTACTGCCCTCCTTCTTGCTTCACTCTAAGCCAAGATGAGATCAAACAGTTTTTCAAGTTCCTTCTAGGAGTCAAATTTCCTTACGGCTACGCGGGCAAGATAAGCAGATACCTAGACGAGGCGAAGCAGAGGTTCAGTGGCATGAAGTCTCACGACTGTGTCGTGCTAATGACGCAGGTACTTCCGGTTGCACTAAGAGGGATAATGGACGAGGACGTCCGTGAAACGTTATTTGGCCTCTGCAAGTTTTTCGACGTCATCTCTAGGAAGTCGATTGGCGTGAATCAGCTCGGGAGGCTACAGGAGGAGATCGTGGTGATAGTATGCGAGCTTGAGGTCTACTTTCCGCCCGCATTCTTCGACATTATGGTGCATCTGATGGTCCATGTCATGGAGGACATCGTCCAACTCGGGCCGATGTTCCTCCGCATCATGATGGCGTTCGAAAGGATGAACGGACACATCAAAGGATACGTTCGCAACAGGTCCCGTCCAGATGGAAGCATAGCCAAGGGATTTCTGGCCGAAGAGTGCATCTCTTTCTCCATGAATTATTAGACATCGAGAACCCTGTCGGTCTTCCCGTCAACAGGCACCTTGGCAAGCTCGACGGATCTGGTCACCGAGAGGTTCGTCGCGTACTGCATGCAGACTTCGATTTTCGACGCGCAGACTTTGATCGAGAAAACCTCGTCGCGCTGCAGCATTTAGAACTGGTCGATCCTTGGGTACAGAAGCACAAAAGGTTAATCGAGAAGAAGTACAGTGACCGGGGCATACAGAGGACGCAGGGAGAAATAATCAAAGAGCACAACTCAGATTTCACGCATTGGTTGAGGTAGACGCTCCTTGATAATCCCCCGCGATCACATTCTTCTAACACGGAAAAGATCATATTCACCTTGTCGCAGGGACCCATGCAAAACCTGGTGACCTATCAGGCGTATGATATCAACGGCTACATATTCTACACGGAGGAAAAGGACAACAAGTGTGATTATCAGAACTCAGGCATGACGTCGGAATTCTACACCAATGACAACGTGAAGGAAAGATTCTACAGACGGATCGAGGAGATCTGGGAGCTCGACTACTATGGAAAAAAGGTGCCGATGTTCCGTGTCAGATGGGCAAAGAGCGTCGAAAGAGAAGACCGGTATTTCACAACCATGGTTATACCCGAAGCAGCCAAATCCAAGGCCGCCGGTGCGAACGTGGCCGCGAAAAATGAACCGTGGGTACTGGCTACCAAATTGGACCAATGTTTTTTTATTACCAACCCGACAAAGCCTAGCCGTGTTGTCGTGAGGAGAGGAAAAAGAAACATCATCGGAATGGATGGAGTCGCCAAAGAGCAAGACTTCGACCAGTACGACGATCCAAAAATTTAAGATGACAACGACTACGATGCAGCAACATACATCACAAGAAGAAAAAGGACAACCCTACCCAAAAAAAGGTAGCCCGTTCGAAAGAAGAAACATTAAAGTGTCGGGGCTAAATTATTCAACCGCGACAAAGAAGGGAAAAAGATTGTAAAACGCTAGCTGAAAAAATATTGTAAAACGCGTGGTCGAAAAAGATTGTAATATTCATGGACAAATTATTATTTAATTTAGTAGTAATACTTTGAATCATATTTGTACCACTTTTATGACATATATTAACACTTTTGGGCATTTTTGGAATATTTAAAAGTATTTTAAAAATAAAACAAAACTTGTATGGCATATACCACCACTTTTGGGCATTTTTTGGAACATTTAAAAGTATTTTTAAAATAAAGAAAAGGGGGCACCAAGATTTGAACCTGGGTGCTCACAAGTTTAAAAAAATGGGATAGGCAAGTGTTGTTGCTATATAGAGTGATGCACTATTTTTACAGAGTGGTTAGAACACAGATAGGCGTAGCGCACTAGCCGGAGTGCACTATGCCTATCTAGGTTTTATCCACGTAATTGATCCCATCTCATCCCCTCACACTCATCCCCACTCTCCTAGCCCGAGCCCGATGGATCCCTCCCCCCGCCGTCGCCGTGTTCGATCCGCCAGCCGTCGCCGCGCTCGATCCCCCAGCAGCCGCCGCTCGAGGAGGAGGCCGTGGAGGAGGAGCCTCGCCCGCATCCGAGGAGGATGCCCGCGCACGTGTCCAAGGAGGAGGAGGCCGCCCGTGTCCAAGGAGGAGGAGAAGGAGGTCGTCCGCCCGCCATCGTTCGCTCGTCATCGTCCGCCTGCCAACGTCGTCCTCGTCTTAGAGGTTAGCTCCTCACCTCTCTCCCTCTCTCCCTCTCGGGTTAGCAGTGAGGTTAGCTAGGGTTAGTGTAGAAAAATTTAGTGACAGATTCAGAGTAGTGATAGATTGTTAGCAGCACATTCAGACTAGTGACAAATTAGTGTAGAAAAAATTAGCAGTGACAGATTCAGAGTAGTGACAGATTGCTAGGATTAGTTGATGCTACACTCAACAGGGAGGAAGAATGCTTCGTTGGAAACCCCAAGAGAAATGTATGAAGAGTACAGCAGCAAGATTTCCCTCAATAGAAATCGAGGTTATCGAACTAGAAGGAGGAAGGAAACGTCACACAGGTGTTGGAAGCAACGTGGAGACCTACACAACACAAAATCAAGACTCTGTCCCAATGAATTAGTGAGGTTGTCAAGCTCACCGGTTTGCTGTAACAAAGGATTAAACGTATAGTGTGGAAGGTAATGGTTTGCAGCAAGTAAACAAGTAACAGTGGAAGATGTATCAATGGTAAAGATTGGACCGGGGTCCATAGTTCACTAGAGGTGCTCTCCTTAGATAAACAACATGGCATGAAGGGTAAACAAATTACAGCTAGGCAATTGACAAGAACTGAGCAAGGCATAACAATACAATTACTAGCCAGAAAGATCCTATGAAGTTGATTGGGCAATACAACAATATACATAGACCGTAATCCAACTGCATCTATGACTAGAAGTCCACCTTCAGATTATCAGTCGAACCCCCTCCAGTATTAAGTTGCAAGCAACAGACAACTTCTTTAAGCAAAGTGTGTAAGGTAAACAGTCCACATGTTTCATGAACAAGAGACCGTTGTTTTCTCCCTAGTAGCAATAGCACATCTACAATCGAAGAGATTATTGTCACTTCCCTTGGAAACTAGAGGCATGAACCCACTATCGAGCATAAATACTCCCTCTTGGAGTCACTAGCAACTACTTGGCCAAGATAACCACTAGCAACGGAGAGCATGCAAGATCACAAACAACACAGATATGATAGAATCATAAAGATAGAACCATTAACCAAACCAACATAATAATCTCAATATCCATCGGATCCCCGCAAACACAACATGCATGATTACAAATAAATTAGATCTTGATCATGAATGGAGCTCACAAGATCTATACATGAAAGCACAAAGAAGGAGATACAACCATCTAGCTACTACATGGACCCATAGTCCAAGGTGGAACTACTCACAAATCATACCGAAGAGAAGGCCTCCGGGATGATCTCCCCCCCGGCAGGGTGCCGGGAAGAGCTTTAGACCCCCCGATCTAGGGACGATGGTCACAGCGGCTACAGACGGTTTCATGGAATATTGATCGGGTACTGAGAGTTTCTGCATCAAGGGCTTCTTATAGGCGAAGGGGGAGACCGAGGCGTCCGCCAGGGCGGCCAAACCCTAGCCAGGCGTGGGCTAGGGCTCACCCGCTCCTGGGGGGGTGTCTGGCCCTCTGGTCGGCCCCTCGGGCTCTCTTCTGGACTTCTTGTTCCCCACGGGAAGTTATTGACTTTGTCCTTCGTCCCGTCCAATTCCGAGAATATTTTTTACTAACTTTTCTGAAACCAAAAACAGCAGAAAACAGGCATCTGGCACTGTTGCAACTTGTTAATAGGTTAGTACCAGAAAACATGTAAAAAGCACCTCAAAGTGTAGATAAGTAAAGCAAAGTAGATACTAAACAAGCATGGAGCATCAAAAATTATAGATATGTTTCCAACGTATCAGCATCCCCAAGCTTAACTCCTGCTCGTCCTCGAATAGTTAAGTGATAAAAGAATAATTTTTGAGGTGACATGCACCCTCACAATAAAGATCCAACCATTTGCAAGCATTGAAAGCTGGGATCAAAGAACTCTAAACATGTGCATGAAAGATGGAGTTCTAGCAACATGACATAGTAATTATGCATGCAACATGGCAAGCTACAAACAAAGATCATGAATAACATGCATTGAAAAACATTTGTTTGTTTCACATACAGAAAACATATCATAGTGGCAATCAGCTTGTCCCTCATAGAGTAGCAATATAGATGCATAGAACACCTTCAAAGTTCACAAGGGTAACTAGAAACAGATAGCACATGAACAAGTAATAACACAATATGCATCAATTAGCAAGCTTTGGAACACTACACACAGAATGCTAACTATGCTCTCTTAATAGTGCCTAAAGGTAGAAGGTGGAGACTCAACACTGGTGGAAGAAAGGCCTTTTTGTAAAGGAAGCAGGGATTACAAGTTTCAAAAAGAGCTTCCAAAAATTATGGTACTTGTTAGCTTTCAGCCCTCACTGCCCCTATCATAAATATCTTGAAGTGGTTAAGGTTAAAGTGGCAAAACTGGAGTATATGCTTGACAAATTATAAGTTGGCAATCTCAAGTCCCTTGACTATGAGGGATACACCTCATGGATACTCAACTTAGGGCCCAGGCAAGTTCTTGTCACTATAAGTATTTGCATATCATTGAGAACCACCAACGGGGTACCCCTTGCACATGGTATAGGAGCTTTCCCATAACCAAAATGACAAGGCAAGCAGACAATGAGCATCTCAGCAATTCTTCTTATGTACCATGGGAATATGGTGTTTTTTTCTCTCTTTCCTCTTTTCTCAATGTGTCTCTTTTTTTATAAGAAGAATGCTTCATAGATGTCACTATGGTGATGCTGCAAGTTTCCACCATGATTAGGCATGCCTTAGGCTAGCGGTCCAGGGGTTTCTCTAACACAGAATTCAAACTTCATGGACTTACAAGTTTCCACTTCATTTCACACCGGTAACATCCATAGACAAAAGAGCATGATATCAACGGAGTACAAAAAGTACAAGTGCAATGTTGAAAACATTCCCCATGACAGCACGGTTCTGCTAATCCCAACTTATAAGTGCAAGCATATACAACAAAGTTGCCTCAATGGTTCAAGTTTATTAGGGACAAAGAATAAAATGTGCCATCAAGTTCGTGAGGGCTTTAATCACTAAGTTTTTTATAACAAAATAGTTTATAATTGGAAGATAGTTGAAAACAAGAATATACTTGGAATGGTGTAACACACCATGCATAGGAGTTTATAGTGGAAACTTTGGAATAAATTGGTTTCTTGGGGGTTGGAAGCATGAGTAGACTTACTCATACAAGTGGAGGCTAGCAAAAGACTGGAAGCAACCAACTAAGAGAGCAATATTGGCCATAATTATGCAATGCAACAAAGCGGACTAATCAAAGCAAAGAGTGGTACTACAAGTCAAGGACTAAATGATCATAGAGGCTAATGGTGATTTGTCATAATCATAACATGGTGTGAGCATGTGCCAAATCAACCTAAGCAAAAACATCAAAGGAGAATACCACAATACTAATCTTTTGCATGCTAAAACAACGCATAATTTCTTCAAGGCACACTAAGCAATCCCAATTGTTTGGAACAAGACATAATACAACAATAATCACTAAGCATAATGCTAAAACAACACCTAGCATGTCAAGCTAAAGTCTAAGTCACAGTCAATGCAAGCTCCTCTTGCACTTCAAGCAAGAACTTACTACTCATTTCAAACACCAAGCAAACTTATTTGCAAAACAACACAGCGAGAACGGGGGTCCAAACTACTAAAGAAAACTAAACAAACTAAGCAAAGCAAACAAAAACTAAGACGCTCTAAGAACAACACAACTGTGTATAAAACAATAAAAGTGAAGTGTCTAGACAGACCTGAGCTTTTTATTGATAAAGAAGGAGATGCCTTGGGCATCCCAAGCTTTGACACTTGTACCTCTTGGATATTTCTTGGGGTGACACCATGATGGCATCCCCAAGCTTGAGCTTTTGTCCATTCTTCATCTCATTGCATCATTCTCTCTCTACACCTAAAATTTTTTCTTCATACAAAACTTCACACAATCTTCATTAGCAACATTAGCTTATTCAAAAGATATTAGACCACTGGCAATGCTTTGGAACAGCAAGGCTTTTCACTAAAAACACAAGCTACTGAAGTAACTCCTTCAAAGAAACTCAATTTACCTGAAGAGAGCTCAAAAAGGAATCAATAAAAGCAAATGCAAATAATGGCAGAAATCTGTCAAGACAGACCGGCAGGAAGAAACGAATTTTTTCGAACATCTTATGTTGCTCAAATCAAAAAGTGTTGAACTAATAAAAGTTAGCCAACATACTGGGGGATTTATTCAAAAATTTGAGCTCAATCCAAGTTACAGAGCCTCCTCACGAATGTTTTTGGTGGAGGGTAGAAATCTATTTCAGGACAGCAACTCGCCAAATCTTCCCTCTTATTAGAGGTCATTCTTGGCAAAAAAAACAAACAAAAAGGATAAGAGGTCATTACAGAAGTAACTAGATTTAGTGGTGCGCCAAGGCGCACGACCCCGTAGAATTCTTATCGCAAAACAGTATAAAGAAACTTCATATTTATACTGAGCATATTTTTTTGTCTCAAGACGAAAACAGTACTTTCAAGAAAAATAAACGATATTGTTTTAGTCAAGCATAGTTCAGTTAATGGTTATGTCTACAATCTATTTGTATTTGGCTAAAGCATCTTTAATTCAGCTATATTACAATTTGCTGGTAAGTATTGTCCTGGTCGAGAGAAAGACCTTCTCAATCCAATCACCAAACACACAAGTAATGCTTAGGAATAATTCGTGATAGCATGCACAGCTCGTGCGAGCATGTTTGTGTTGTTGCCGCCTACCAAACAGAGGAGAATCTACTACATCATGTTGAAACAAGTAGCAGAGTTGTCTGTGATTTATTACACATAACTTTAGGCAAAGTAGTGGACATGAACAACCTGATGATAATCGACATCACCGGCCTGATTAGAGAAGTAGAGACAGTCCAAGTCGTAGGTGTCAGATTTATGATGATGTGCCTTGAGTCGTAGCATTCAGGGAAATCATCATCTTCAGAATCCTCTTCACCATATGGATGTACTTTTGTAGCTTTTAACTTGTTAATTATCACAACTGAATATTGACTAACATAAGTGGCCATAGACTTGATATCTAGCAGGGTAGCAGCAAGCCTGACACACAGAAAATTTCAGCTGGGAGCCAAGCTACTCGATCCTATGTCGTCGGAAGCAAATGTCACCTCTGTCAGCTGCTTACATGTAAAGAATCTTCTGATGATTGTTGGTACTATAGCTGAAAGTTATTTCCTGTGATGCATTTTAGCTAAACAAATAATAGCACTTTTTAAGGGAAAATGTAACATAATAAGGCCTTTGCAAACCAATAAAAAAGGGTTGTGAGCAAAAGAATCTCAAGCAGTGATACAGTATTGTAGAGGTTACCGTGAATGTCACACGACTTCTATAGAAAGCAGCGTGAACACTGATAGGTAATAAGATAATATAGGAGCGTGGAATCAACCAGTTATAAGTGTACATTTTATGTAAATGGTAGCAGATATTAGGAGCAAGCGGACGAACAATAATCTGGAACTTCCTATCCACATGCTGTGATCTTTTAAAAAAAGCGAACTGAATATGGACAGGTAATAAACTAACATATATGATTTGAAGCACTTTCAGATGGACTATGAAAATAAGCATTAATAGGCAGCGGATTAAAGGAGAGTAGTTTACACATGAATAGGAAAAAATGAGAGCTACATGGATAGGCTAGATGACTGAATGTTCGAGAAGTTTTGCCAGGCCAAGCATGTAAAAAACATCTAATGAACAACAACAAGAAATAGGTCAGTACAATTATATGTAAAAAGAACTATGAATAGAGGCTTGAATTACGTTTAAGCATACTGATTAGATCAGTGAGGAGAGGCAACTCCATACCAGTGGGCTGATACCCCGCTCGAACATTGAGTCATGACGCGTTATGCGGCGAAGGTCAGTCTTTTGTTAGGTGGAAGAAAGGAGGTTCCTTGGGCTCTGACGGAGTCGCTGGCGGCGCCCCGCCCCCCGTCCATGGCCGGCCGGCACCTCGGCGCTGCCTAGCCTCCTCGCCCCTCCGTCCGTCCCCCCCCCCCCCCCTTCCCCCCTGTCATGGATGACCAGGTGCGCGGCAGGCGCTGGGCCGACGTCGCAGCGGAGGAAGACGCGGCGGAAGAGGAGGCTCGCGAGCGGGAGCGGCTGACCTCTGCGCCAGTCCGTCGGCGCCCCCAATATGCTGCGAGCCCGGTGGCTGCTGAGGCTAGGGACAGGCTGCTGGGGATCCTTGGGGTTCACCCTGAGACATCCCAGGCCCAGTCCCCGGCCCCGGCGGCGGCCGCGACAGGCTCCTGGCCAGGGTCACCGGCGGCGGCGCGTGTCGCTCGTGACAGGGAGAGCTCGCGTGAGGCTGGTCGCTTTGGGCCGATCAGTCAGGAACGGCCCACCCTGGAATGGAGGGCCCATCCAACCGTCCCCAGCTTCCGCCACGCGTGGGCCTCCAGGGAAAAGGCCCCGCGGCTGGGCCGGCCCCCTGGTGACTGGCGATGGATACCCAAGGGGGCTTCAGACCTAACCCTAACTTATCGCGCCTCTGACGCCTAGGTGAGGAAGTTCCACCACGCCGCCAGGACTGTGCGCCGGACCCAGCCGCCGCCGCCCCTCCTCCGCTCCTTCGCCGAAGTTGCCGCCATGAAGCGGCCCCGCGAGTCCTGCCCCCAACGCCCGCGCGCATCCCAGCCGCGTCGGGGGCCCTCGCCTCCCCCGTCCCGCGTCCCTGCCGGCGGCCGGCCTCTACCGGCTCCCCTCCCGGCGGTCTCCCTAGCGGACCCGCAGGCCCCCTGCTCGCGAGGAGCGGTCCGACCGCCGCCAGGCGGAGGAGAGGTCGCTTGGCCGCAGCAGCTCGGTGCGGGAGGAGCCCCTGCCTCCGGCGCGCGCCCCTCACCGCGCCCATGAGGCTGCGCGGCGTCCCTCCTCACCTGCTGGCCGCCACACAGAAGCCTCCCTCCGCCAGGCTCTGCTCCAGAACCCGCCCCCGCGGGCGCATGGTGGGGACAGGGACTCCAACGGCGACTGGCGCCGGGACAGGGACAGGGACCGAAGGCGGTCACCGCAGCGCTCGCCGAGACCGGAGGCGTCGGCCGCAGCCACCGCG
This sequence comes from Avena sativa, assembly GCA_916181665.1. Lineage (NCBI taxonomy): Eukaryota > Viridiplantae > Streptophyta > Magnoliopsida > Poales > Poaceae > Avena > Avena sativa. Next base: position 444,841,434 of record OV702293.1, on the reverse strand, counting down.
GACCCTCCCAAGAAGAAGAAGAAGAAGAGTGCTGCGGTGGCTTCCGGGCCGTCGGGACCGTCCGAGGCTCGATCCCCCCGTGCCCCCCGACAGATGGAGTTCCTCGGCCAGTACATCGACGGGGGGTTCTACTACATCGATATCGAGGGGATCCAGCTGACGGTACCGGAGAACTTGGCGGTGGCCAAGGTGAAGCCCGGGACTGGCCCGTCGACCATTACCGCTGAGATGATTCAGGGGGAGCTGATGACCATGATGCCTGGGGAATGGCAGGTGAGGCCAATCTCGAGCTCAGAGTTTGCAGTAGCCTTCCCCTCAGTGGAGGTTATGAGGCTCTGTGCTTGCAGCTCCGCCCTCACCCTGCCAGTCAGCCAGATCGCCCTCTCCATCGAGCCATCTACCTCGGCCACTCCCTCGGCCTTCAAGCTCTCTGCGGCGTGGATCAGGATTCTGGACTACCCCGAGGATCCCAAGCTCAGGACTCTGCCGTTCTTGGAGCTCGTGGCGCAGGCGATTGGCAAGTTGGTGGAGGTGGACGAGGGCTCTCTGGGTGGCGAGGGACCGATCCGCATCAGGGTCTTGTGCCCGGATCCTGCCCAGCTACCGGGGATCCTCCCCACGATCTACTTCGGCGAGGACGGATGGCGCATGACGGGCGAGCTGGACGACTCCCCTCAGGCCTCGAGGTCCTCCCCGCCACCGCCAGCGCCACCCTCGGGCAGCCCTGCCGGTAGCGAGGACGACTCCTCGGGGGAGGATGATGATGACCCAGAGGGAGGGGGACCCGGAGGCTCGACTCCAACCTCACCTCCGGCACCCCCTCCCACTGGAGGCCCGACCTCTCGGGCTCCTCCGGTGCCCCATCGGGAGACCTCTGCGATCCCTCTGGACCTCTCCGTCGCGCAATATGGCTCCAACTTCAGCAAGGAGGCCGGGTTCACAGGACACATTGACGTGTCGGCTTCCTCAGGGGGCTCGCCTCCCAGCCACCCCGAGGAGGACCGGGACTCTGGGAGCGTGGGTCTGGAGGTCGCGGCTCCGTCTTCCCCGCGCTCCCCGGGTGTGACCTGCTACACCCTGTCCCCGGGCTCCTCTCCGTCCTCCCTGCAGACCTCCCCAGCGACGTTCCCGGCCACCCCCGCCCAGGCAGGAGTGACCATCTCTCAGGCCACCCTCGACACCCCAGTGGCTGGCCCCAAGCAGCGCCCGCAGCGCCCCACCCCGCAGCCGTCCCGCCACAGTGCACGCATTGCACGCTCGACGGGGACGGCCGCGGGCCCGGAGCCTTCGGTGCTGACGATGGCGTCGCAGAGGGCTGCTGCTCGGAACCTGGACCCAGGTACTACTCCACCCTCCCCTCCTCCGTGTTCCTCCCCTCCTTCTGGGTCTCGCTTCTCGGTTTTAGCAGAGTCGTCCCTGGACCACTTGGCGCAAGTGGTGGCAGATAGCAGCAGCATCTTCAGGGGCGAGCGTGGTCCTCGCATGGAGCAAATCGCCGTGATTAGGGCTAAGGAGGTCTACGAGGGGGCCTTGGCGGCGGCCCGTGCTCTGGAGGAGCACAGGCGGCCTGGCCCCCCCAACCCCACTGGACCCGGGCCCGCGGGCCCTAGGTCCGGGGGGGAACACACTCCTGGCCCCGAGAGCGGGGAGGCTTCCACGGCGGCCACTTCTTTGAGGAGGCCGCGTGGGAGGCCTCCGAAGGCGTCGTCCAGGCCCTCGACCACTGGTAGGGCCCGATCCGTCCCTCGTAAGGGGACAATCCTGTCATAGTTTTTAAATGAATTGGCCCGCGATTAGGTCATTCATTTGGAACATCAGGGGGTTCGGGAACGAGGGCCGGCAACGTCAGCTTAAGGAGCACCTGCGACGAGAAGATGTGGATATCGTGGGGCTGCAGGAGACTATCAGACAGGACTTTCGCCCCTCAGAACTTGAGGGCCTGAGCCGGCACAAGTTTGCTTGGAACTGGTTGCCGACTTCGGGCCACTCGGGTGGTATCCTCCTTGGCGCCAAGGAGGAAACCTTCGAGGTGGAGGACATGGACCATGGGGACTTCTTCGTGAGCATGTCTCTCACCCATCGCTCTGGTCTCTAGTGGGAGACCATTATTGTCTATGGCCCCGCGGACCATAGTAGATCCGCGACCTTCCTGGCGGAGCTTAAAGCGAAGGTTGAGAGCTGTTCCATTCCAGTGGTTGTGGCTGGGGACTTTAATCTGATCCGCTCGCCGGAGGATAAAAGTTCGGCTAATGTGGATATTCCGAGGATGCGTATGTTCAACGATTGCATTGCGGACCTCGCTCTTAGAGAGGTCCATAGGGTTGGGGCCAGGTTCACCTGGACCAACAAGCAGGCGGCTCCGATCCTATCCGTCTTGGACCGAGTCCTGGTTTCAGTGGAATGGGAAGTAGCATTCCCACTCTGCTCTCTCCGGGCACTTACCAGGATCGGATCGGATCACACCCCCCTGCTGCTCTCCACCGGGGGCGGCATTTCTCCTCGCCTGAATCGTTTCCACTTTGAGAACTTTTGGTTGTCCCAACCAGGATTTGTGGAGGCGGTAAAGGCGAGATGGGAGGCTGCTGCGGCGTCCCCGCCGCGTAGGTTCTATGCGGTCGACGTTTGGCATCACTGTGCCTTGATGGCCCGCCAATTCATGCGCGGTTGGGGGACTAATCTAGGCATGGCGATCCGACGGCAGAAGGAGTCCCTCCTTAGTGAGATCCAATCTCTAGACCGCACGGCGGACTCCCAGGGCCTCTCCGTTGCGGAGTGGACGCATCGATATTCGCTGGAGGCGTCGCTACTTGACAAATATAAGGGAGAAGAAGTGTTCTGGAGACAGAGGAGCCGGCAGAACTGGCTCCTCAAAGGGGATGCGAATACAGCTTACTTCCATGCGGTGGCTAATGGCCGCCGCAGGAAGTGCTCGATCCCTGGCCTCTGGGACAATGGGCGGCTCCTGGAGGACCCCACAGAGCTGTCATCCCACATCTACTACTTCTACAAGGATCTCTTCTCGGAGGGCCCCCGCTCAGGGGCCGCACTGGCACCTGAATTCTGGGCAGAGCCCGACAGGGTCTCGGCTTCCGAGAATGCCGAGCTCATGCTCCCGTTCCTTCCGGAAGAGGTGGAGAGGGTGATTAGAACAATGAAAGCTAACTCGGCTTCGGGTCCGGATGGCTTGCTGGTGGTGTTCTTCCAGACCTTCTGGGGCTCCCTACAAAGCGTGATCATGCCAATGTTTCAAGAATTCTTCACGGGTACCCTCGTCATGGCCCGGCTGAACTTCGGCGTCATGACCTTGATCCCCAAAGTGGTAGGGGCCTCGGACATACGTCAGTTCCGGCCGATCACGGTGATCAATGTCATCCAACGCATCTTCGCCAAAGTCTGTGCTACCCGCCTTGCTCCGGTCATGGAACGCTTGACCCATTCCTATCAGTTCGCCTTTCTCAAGGGACGACTGATACACGATGGCGTCCTGGCACTCCATGAGATTATCCACGAGGTGAAAACCAAAAGGACAAAGGGGGTCTTTCTGAAATTAGATTTTCAGAAGGCGTATGATCGCTTGGACTGGCGGTTCCTGCGGCAGGTGTTGATTAGGAGGGGGTTGATGAACGCTTTATTTCCTGGATCATGCAGTTCGTCATGTCAGGAAGTACCGCGATCAATATCAACGGAGAGGTGGGGCCTTACTTCCGACCCTCATGCGGGGTGCGGCAAGGAGACCCAATCTCCCCCCTCCTCTTCAATGCGGCTGTGGACGCCCTGGCAGAGATCTTAGAGAAGGCTAAGGTGGCCGGTCACATCTTTGGCGTGGTTGGCCACCTTATCCCGGGGGGTGGCGTCACCCACCTCCAATACGCGGATGATACGATGATCATGGTGGAAGGGTCAGACCGCGATATAGTCAACCTGAAGTTCCTTCTCTGCTTTCAGGAGATGTCCGGCCTGAGGATTAACTTTGATAAGAGTGAGGTGATAGCACTAGGCTTCCCCCCCGCGGACCAGCTGAGGATAGCCAACAACCTCAATTGTCGCCTGACCTCTTTCCCCATCACCTGTCTAGGGATGCCGATCCGGGCTTCTAGGATTCTGACAGAGACCTAGAGCCCTTAGTTAGCCGGGTTCGGGCTAAGTCCGAACCGTGGTGTGGGAGGTTCACTTCCAAAGGAAGCAAGACGGTCCTGATATATGCATGTCTGTCCAGTTTGCCGATGTACATCATGGGGCTGTATCTCCTCCCGGAAGGAGTCCACAGCTCCTTTGACAAGGAGTTGTCCCGCTTCTTCTGGCAGGATCCTCACGGCCACCAGAAATACCACATGGTGAAATGGGCGGACATCTGCACCCCCAAGGAGTTGGGGGCGTTGGCATTCTAGCGTCTCGCCAGTTCAACCTGGCTCTCATGCTGAAATGGGTGTGGCGCATTTTGAGAGGGGATGGGGGTCTTTGGCTCCAACTGCTGGAAGCCAAATACCTTCGCGGCCGCCCCCTCTTAGCGTGCGACCGTCGGGAGGGCTCACAATTCTGGCGATCCATTCAGGCCATCAAAGCCGAGATCCGGCGGGGGGTGACCTTCACCATTGGTAATGGAGAGGGCACACTCTTCTGGCTGGATCCTTGGCTAGATGGGGACCCCCTTAGGCTCTCCTTCCCCCGCCTCTTCGCGATTTGCGCAAATCCGGCGATCTCAGTCGTGGAGGCTTCCCAGGCAGGGGCATGGTCGTTGGCCTTCCGTCGGACCTTTGACCCCGTGGAGTCGCTGGAGTGGCGCGCCCTTCGGGCGCGGCTTCTGGCGGTCCTTTCCGAGGAACCTGATGCGGCTTCCTGGAAGCTCACCCCGACTGGGCAGTTCTCGGTGAGCTCGGCCTACCGGGCCCTATTTAGAGGGCCCGTCCTGCCCTGGTCTAAACATCTGTGGAAAGCCCCCTTACCCCTGAAGACGAAGATCTTCGTGTGGCAAATGCTCCGCGATCGCCTTCCTTCGGGGACCGAGGTGGCCTTGCGTCAGGGGCCGGGGGACGGGTTGTGTCCATTATGTTTGATCCCGGAAACGGGAGCACACATAATGTTCACCTGTCCCGCGGCCCGATTCCTATGGAACTTTGTTCGAGAAGCCCCCTGGGCCCCAACTGGGACGCCCAGGATCTTGGACTATTCCTGGAATCCCGCGCTAACGGACCAAATAAGGGGCATCGCCTCTTCTGGCTCGTATTCGCGGCAATGATGTGGAACCTATGGACGATTCGCAATAAGATGGTGATTGAAAAGCTATTCCTCCCCCGTGCCACTGACTCGATCTTCAAACTCCTCGCCTTTTTGCAGCAGTGGTACCCTCGCATCGCTCCACCACCACCCCGCTCTTGAGCCTCGCCGACTTGTTGGCCCCCGCTCGTTTGGATGTCTGTAATTCTTGCTAGTTTTCTGTGTGTTCGGGGTTGTTCTGCCCCTCAGGCTGCTGGTTGCTGTAACGTGTGTGTGTGGTTCTCTATGAAACTTTGTATGGATGGTTGCTTTATTTATAAAGCTGGGCGAAAGCCTATTTCGAGAGAACATTGAGTCATATGGACGCAAGGGCATACGCATCCGGTGATTTAGACTGGCTCTAGGTGTAGAGACCAAAGGTGTAGGAGCAACTAAAAAGAATCAACAGCCAACGGAGCACAGTAACCTAAGATAGAAGAGTGCGTAGCCAGCAGAGGAGACCGGGAGCTTGAGCCGGACATGCGAGTCATAAAATTTAGTATCTATGTGATGCCAAGCACTCAGTGAGTCGTAATAATTCACGGCCTAGAGACAGCCCAACCGCATGAGGCTCGTCATCAGAAGAATCAACAGACGACACTACAAAAAAGGAAGAAAATTAAACTGGAGGCCCACCAACCAAAAGACAATTATTCTTAATAGGGATGACATGAATCATACAAAGGCAGCATTGGCCCAGACTAATATTTTTCTCTTGCATGACAGTGCAGACATATCACCATAAAGTTTTTTAGTATTAACACAGAGCAACCACTATGACTACGATGAGTGCACACGGATGGTAACCGGATCACTAATGTCGTACGCACAGATCAAGGAACATATTTTAAATTTTAGTGCTCATATATATGTCCAAAACCCTGAAAAGTATGATAAAACTGAGTTAAATGCAACCTTCATTGCTCAAAGTATATAATTTTAAAATATGGTTTACAAATTGATAAAAAAAATATTCAAATATCTGACTGAAACTGTTTGGTGCGCTCAGATAGGGACATAATGGAAATCGAATGTTTTTACCTGAATGCCAAAATGACGTTGTCCTAAAACCACTCTCAGTTTAGACCAGTTTGCACCTGTACACATGTCAGCGTGAAAGGTCTAAACCTGAAAGCAATGTCATCATGAACTTAAGCTACAAATCTTTCATAAAAAACCTAATTCGCAATAATGGATTGACAGGAAACTGGAGAGAAATTAGCATAGTATAATTTTCATAGGACTGTAGTGTGTTGGCTTTCATCAACCTGCAAATAATCTGTACCAAACAATAAGTGTTTATAGAGAGGAAGATACTAAAATGGGGAAACATGAAACCTTGGCAGGTCACATAGGCTATCAAAGAATCTTCAATTGGTTAGTTGAAAGCAAACAGAATCTAACCAATTAAAAGGTGGGCTCGTGAACATGGTGTCACCAGATTTGCTATTGTTGTTTCCTACATCACGTGGTGCAGCGAGGAGACATCGTTGGGGCTGAAGACATGGCACCATGACCCCTGTCGTCACAGCAGATCATTATAGCTCAAGGTGCATAAAAAGTAAATTATGTGGATTCTGGTCAGAATTAGATATGAATAAAACACATAAATATGGAAGCTTACCAATGAATTATTTTTAAATGGAGGGAGTACATGGGAACCTGACATAGCCACTCACATTCGTAGATGTTTTTGCCTACCTAGGTTAATCAATAACCATCAGCACCAAAGACCAGGACTAAATTACCCAATCAATCTAAAAATAAAATACTATTATCTTGGTCGGCAGTAAATGGTGTTCAATGAATAATAGATGGTTCAGAACCAAAAACAGAAAGAAGTGTGAATATATCCAAAAGCATAGGCAAAAATATACCTTCGTGGGACCAGTAACAAATGACCGACGGTTATTTTTCTTCGTAGAATCACATGGAAAGAAAATAGACGGCATAATTCTGGTTATTTATATTTGATTGACCTAAGCATTCAAATGTATATAACAAAATATTAGAACACAGAAAAAGGAGAAGATCAGCATGGTAACGTGTTAAGCTTGTATATAGCTGGTATACCTGTAGCCCCATATTAGACTCGAGGCTCATACTCATCATAAAATCGAGCATGAGGTTCAGGTCCAGCGATGCAAGAAGACCACCAGATGCCCTGCTTTCTCCTTTTTCTTGAACTATAAATCTCAATGTCTTTCATCGAGCAAGGGTGGTCAACTATACCAGCGGAACTCAAATTTGCAAGGATGTTTGCAAGTCATATGCATGCATGCCTGATATTTCTCTATCGGTCGTTGGCACTTTGGACAAGTCTCTTAGAATTGGCCAGTATCCTGAAATGAGCATCCTTACTTGTTAAACGCACAGTGAACGGGCCAATTCCTAACAAATTATTGATACACCATTCTAATGTCTAATGATGATCTCGAAGCAAAATGCCAGTTTCAATCCAATGGAGTTAAAATTATTAAGTAACCACTGAAGAAAAATGGAAAATTTAAGCAGATCATGCATTAATCTGCTAGAGTCCACACAAAATGAGGAGCGTTTACATGCCCTATCTGAACTAAACACCATGATATCACAAGCAGAGTATTTGAGGTGAAAGAGAAAATCAGATGTATCACCTACAAACGGTAGATTATTACCTACTGGAAATTAATTTCATTTTACCTTCACCGGGGTAAAAAATCAATCGTGACCTGTAGGAAATGAAATGACGACATTAAGGCACTATCGATGTATGGGACAAAATGAACTGCAATATTATTCCATGCAGATTTATGCACTTTTTATTGCTTTATTGTTAAGTTGTACAACACTAGCACAAATAAAGAAACAGTGGTACATTGTTGAAGAGTACATACTAAGTTTCTAATTCTATTTAGGAATCAAAATCTACAGTAACTCCGGAGGAATTCCTAAATATGTTTTACCATAGCAGTCCGCAGCTACAAAACCAATAAAATATTAGTGATCATCATAGGAGTTACCAAAGAGCTTAGGGCATAGTTGAGAAAGGTAGTATACTGTTTGTAGCTAAATTTCACATAACTGAAGGCTTGTCAAATAATTCAGAAAGGCAATATGATGTGTTGGCTATAGGTAAATTTCAGAAAAATAGAAGTTACGGAGTAGAATGAATTACACAGATTAACCTTCCCCGTGGCCACTTGCCTTTTCATCGAAAACCAAAGAAGCTAGACAAACAAAGATGATATATTATAAGAAATAAATTAAAAAGGATTAGTGGAAGAGAGAGAGTGAGGAGCTCCTGGTATGGTGCTGCCCAATTGGCCAAGGAAGTACCTGAATGAGGAACCGATACAACCAATCATGCAAAAGTGCAGAGAGAGGGGAAGGGAGATCGATTTTATGTGCTTCCCTCTCGACAACGTCGATGTGAACAGGGATTGAGTGCTGCAGTTACACGAGCTCGAGGGGGGAGGAATCGCCAGAGTAGAACTGTAGCAGGGGTGGGGATGTGGCGCGTGCCCCTCCTGCCCTGCATCGAGGAAGACGGTGATGTTGCTGGTGGGTTGCTGCTCCTGTGCCCCTTCCTAGAGTGGTCTTTTAGTTCACCTCTTCATCCGCTCCACCTCCCCCGTCTGCTCCTCCTCCGTATGCCTCCTCCTCTCTCTCGCATCAGCAGCCGGACCATGGCGCGCTGCTGCTTCTCCTCCAGAGCCCGCCTCCTCTCTCCCATGGCAATTGCTTGGTCATGGCCGCTGCTTGAGAGACGAGTGGCGGCGGCAGCTCGGCCAGGGCGGTGGCGGCTCGGCAGCAGGCGGGAACGAGGGAGGCGAGGGAGCGGTGGCGTGGGGATTGGAGGAGGCCATGGGGCTGGGCTAATCGTGGCTAATTGCTTGGCCATGGACGCTGCTTGAGAGATGAGTGGCGGCGGCAGCTCGGCCAGAGAGACGGGCGGCGGCAGCTCGGCCAGAGAGACGGGCGGCGGCGGCGGCGGCGGCTCAGCAGTAGATGGGAACGAGGGAGCGGGGATTGGAGGAGGCCATGGGGCTGGGCCAATCGTGGCTAGGGTTTTCACCCAATCGACGTGTGCGGGGTTGTGCCCCTGCCCAGACACAGAGCACCTACGTATTTCCCATTGTAAACATTACTTGTGAGGTGGACATGCAGGCTCAGTCAATTTTCGGCATGGACGTGGCGATGTTGTACAGAGAGAGGCACGTGTGTGGGTAGGAGTAGCTGGTATGCTCCGCGTATTCTGTTTTTACTGATCATCAGGGTAAAGCCGTCTTACCCGCAGCCAACGCTCCAAATCGCCTCTTAGGGCCCGATCCGACAGCCCACATCACCTGACCTTTCTAGGAGCCCAATTAGGGAGCATTAATAACATCTTTAGATAACTTTTAAGACTCAAGATTGCGTTATCTTTCAACAAGTACTTTTCTTTAATGCCTTTAAGTTAGGCACAAGAAGCAAGAAGAATCAAGTATTTTCAAATAAAGTAGCATTAACATCAAACCTTGCTTTCAAAGGAGGATCAAAAAGCAACTTCTCTCTCCTCATAGGGAAGTGTTCAATACCTTTCTTGAATGGAAATTTATATTTGATGGTGTCTTCTTTCATATCAATGATGGCACCAACTGTTCTAAGAAAAGGTCTTCCCAAAATAATAGGACAAGAAGCATTGTATTTAACATCCAAAACATAGAAATCCACAGGGACATAAGCATTGTTAACCATAATGAGAACATCAATAATACTCCCCATGAGTTTCTTCTTAGCATTATCATTGAGTGAGACATTTAAATAACAATCTTCTAATGGTGGCAAATCAAGCATTTCATAAATCTTCCTAGGCATAATAGAGACACTAGAACCAAAATCACATGAAGTTTTGAGATCAAAGTCATTCACTTGCATATTAATAATGGGTTCCCAACTATCTTCTATTTTCCTAGGAATAGAAGCTTTGTGTTTTAGCTTCTCTTCCTTAATCTTAAGAAGAGCATCCGTAATGTGTTTGGTAAAGGCAACATGCATATCACTAGCATCAGGACTTCTAGCAAGCTTTTGTAGGAACATAATCACTTCAGAAATATTGCAACCATCAATATCAAAATCAAACTTAGCATCACTAGTAGTAGGATCAATAGGCTTAGGCATAGTAGGAGGAGGAATAGGGGCTACTTGTGGTTTAGTGGTGATAGTGCACACACTATTGTTTCTATCAATTTCAGCTTCCCTTTCCCACCTAGCATGAAGTTGAGCTAACAGCCTAACATTTTCATCAATAGTTACTTGTATGGCATGAGCAGTAGCAAAGGTGTTTTCCATAGTTTCATGTTTAGCAGTCGTTTTATTTACCAAGGAAGTTTGAGCTTCAGACAAAGAGGATATATTTTTCTCAACAGTTAAAAGCTTTTCCTCTATAGTCTTATTGAAAGTGGTTTGTTTACTAATAAAGTCCTTGAGCATGACTTCAAGTTTAGAGGGGGCCTTGTTTACTACCGTGTGGAGCTCTCTCAACATGCCATTTAGAGTAGTTAACCATCATATTATCAAGGAGCCTTGTTGCAACACCCAAGGTGAGTCCCATAAAAGTACCTCCAGCAGCAGAATCCAACAGGTTTCTTGAGGAGAAGTCCAAACCTGCATAAAAAGTTTGGATAATCATCCAAGCAGTGAGTCCATGAGTAGGGCAATTTTTAACCAAAGATTTCATTATTTCCCAAGCAGAAGCAACATGTTCACTATCAATTTGTTTAATTTTCATAATGTCACTTCTCATAGCAATAATCTTAGCAGGAGGATAGTATTTTCCAATAAAAGCATCTTTGCACTTAGTCCAAGAATCAATACTACTTTTAGGCAAAGATAGCAACCATTCTTTAGCTTTTCCCCTCAAGGAGAAAGGAAAAAGCCTGAGCTTAATAATATCTCCATCTACATCCTTATACTTTTGCATCTCACAAAGTTCAACAAAGCTATTAAGATGGGCAGCAAGATCATCAGAACCAGCACCAGAAAATTGCTCTCTCATCACAAGATTCAACAAAGCAGGCTTAATTTCATAAAAGATAGCATCAGGAGCGGGTGGGGCAATAGGTGTGCTTAGGAAATCATTGATGTTGGTGCTAGTGAAATCACACAACTTGGTGTTCTTAGTAGAGTTCATTTTGGCAAAGGTGGGCAAGCCAAAAACAGCAGCAGCTAGAGCAGGAACTAATTTTTTTGTGTTTTTGAATAAGGCAAGCAAACCAAGCTAGACTAAATTTTTTTTTTGAAAAGAGGCAAACAAAACCAAGCAAAAGAAACTAAGCAAACTAAAAACAAAGTAAAGAGAAAGGAAGTGAAGGACTCCCCTTGTGAAGACGTCCTTAGCCTCCCCGGTAACAGCGCCAGAAATTACTTGATGGCGCCTTCACGCTTGAAGGCGAGAAAGAAGTTTGATGTCCCTTTAGTCCCCGGCAACGGCGCTAGAAATTACTTGATGCTACACTCAACAGGGAGGAAGAGTGCTTCATTGGAAACCCCAAGAGCAAGATATGAAGAGTACAACAGCAAGATTTCCCTCAGTAGAAACCGAGGTTATCGAACCAGAAGTAGGAAGGAAACGTCACACGGGTGTTGGAAGCAACATGGAGACCTGCACAAGACAAACTCAAGACTCTGTCCCAACGAATCAGTGAGGTTGTTAAGCTCACCGGTTTGCTGTAACAAAGGATTAAACGTATGGTGTGGAAGGTAATGGTTTGCAGCAAGTAGACAAATAACAATGGAATATGTATCAATGGTAAAGATTGGAACCGGGTCCATAGTTCACTAGAGGTGATCTCCTTAGATAAACAACATGGCATGAAGGGTAAACAAATTACAGCTAGGCAATTGACAAGAACTGAGCAAGGCATAACAATACAATTACTAGCCAGAAAGATCCTATGAAGTTGATTGGGCAATACAACAATATACATAGACCGTAATCCAACTGCATCTATGACTAGAAGTCCACCTTCAGATTATCAGTCGAACCCCCTCCAGTATTAAGTTGCAAGCAACAGACAACTTCTTTAAGCAAAGTGTGTAAGGTAAAAATTCCACATGTTCCATGAACAAGAGACTGTTCTTTTCTCCCTAGTAGCAACAACACATCTACAACCGAAGAGATTATTGTCACTTCCCTTGGAAACTAGAGGCATGAACCCACTATCGAGCATAAATACTCCCTCTTGGAGTCACTTGCAACTACTTGGCCAAGATAACCACTAGCAACGGAGAGCATGCAAGATCACAAACAACATAGACATGATAGAATCATAAAGATAGAACCATTAATCAAACCAACATAATAATCTCAATATCCATCGGATCCCCGCAAACACAACATGCATGATTACAAATAGATTAGATCTTGATCATGAACGGAGCTCACAAGATCTATACATGAAAGCACAAAGGAGGAGATACAACCATCTAGATACTACATGTACCCATAGTCTAAAGTGGAACTACTCACAAATCATACCGGAGAGAAGGCCTCTAGGATGATCTCCCCTTCGGCAGGGTGCCGGGAAGAGCTTCAGATCCCCCCGATCTAGGGACGATGGTGGCGGCGGCTATAGACGGTTTCGTGGAATATTGATCGGGTACTAAGAGTTTCTGCATCGGGGGCTTCTTATAGGAGAAGGGGGAGACCGAGGCGGCCGCCAGGGCGCCCAAACCCTAGCCAGGCGCGGGCTAGGGCCCACCGGCGCCTGGGGGGTCTGGCCCCTTTGGACAGCCCCTCGGGCTCTCTTCTGGACTTCTTGTTCCCCACAGAAAGTTATTGACTTTGTCCTTCGTACCGTCCAATTCCGAGAATATTTCTTTAGTAACTTTTCTGAAACCAAAAACAACAGAAAACAGGCATCTGGCACTGTTGCAACTTGTTAATAGGTTAGTACCATAAAACATGTAAAAAACACCTCAAAGTGTAGACAAGTAAAGCAAAGTAGATACTAAACAAGCATGGAGCATCAAAAATTATAGATATGTTTCCAACGTATTATTAGTGTAGAAAAAATTAGCAATGAGATTTACCTCTGTTTTAGCAGCAGATTCAAAGTAGTGACAAATTGTTAGCAGCTTAGTGTAGTTTGGTTGATAGCAAGGTTTAGATTAAGCTTGGTTGATAGCTTAGGGTTCAGAGTAAGGTTGGTAGATAGCTTAGGGTTCAGAGTAGCAAGGGTTCAGAGTAATCTTAGGGTTCAAAGTAGCAAGGTTCAGAGTAAGCTTGGTAGATAGCAAGGTTCAGAGTAGCTTAGGGTTCAGAGTAAGCTTGGTAGCAAGGTTCAGAGTAGCTTAGGGTTCAGAGTAAGGTTCATAGTAGCTTAGAGTAAGGTTCAGAGTAGCTTAGGCTTAGAGTAAGGTTCAGAGTAGCTTGTTGTCCTGGAAATATTGATTGCATTTGCTAGCAGTACCTATGTTCAGGGCTTGGGGTTGTGAAATTCTCTGTAGCAGAGCATGATATGTGTTTGTATCCAAGCTTCTTTAGTTGTGGATTATGTTTCCTGTTTTATACTGTGTTTTATGGGTACTTGAAACAATACTGTGAAAGAGAGCATGATATGAGTACTTGAAACAATACTGTGAAAATATATCTTGCTTTGTCATATTGTTTTATTTGATCAAATCTATCTGGCTTATATTGCATTGTCAGATAGGCTTATTTATTACCTTGTGTTGTTCTTTAATGTGTAGATTGTATGTATGTGCAAGGTAGTAAGATCCTTCTTTCAAGTAGATGTCCATTTCTGGCTTAGATATTACAAAATTTTGCAATGATTGTTTATATAAATGATTAGACAAGATAAAATCATCTCATGGACAGTCTATGTACAAGAAGCTAGCTAGGGTTAGCAAATTTAGCTTGTTAAAAAGCATCTGGTTTTGCACTCCTAGGTGGACACTCCTGGGTCTACCCCCTAGCTTCGGGTTTATCCAAATTTAGCTTGTATTAGAGGTGCACCCTCTAGCATCTGGTTTTGCACTCCTGGGTGCACCCCCTAGTTTGTGGCTGATCCAGCAACTACAAACAATGTGTATATACTGATGAACTTGTTATTTGTTGTCATATACTTGCTGTCATATTTGCTGTCATATAATCCATACTTGTTGTCATATTTGCTGTCATATACTTGCTGTCATATTTGATGTCATAAACAACATGTACAAACAATGTGTACACATTTACTGATGATCCATACTATCATATAATGACAGGTGCTATAATCTGCATGTATTTGCTTGCTGTCATCAATGACAGTTGATATAATCTATGGTGATATAATTGTAGCACTTGAATTTGTGCTTGTGCTTGTATATGAAGCACTTTATTATGTCGTGTATGCAGGTTCTTGTATGAAATGAGTCCCCATTTTTGCCGGAATATTGATTAACTTCCGTTTCGGCAGAAATCGGGCACTCCTAGTTTAAGAAAATTAGCAAAGGTCATGCCGGATTTTTCCGTGTATTTAGCCAATTATTTGTTTTTAATTAGTGCAAATATGTGTGACAACGACGAGGCTAGATGTTCTAAGAGCATCAGCGATGAAGGAGAACTCAGACCTCCGAATAAAAAATTGACATTCTGGGAGGCGGCCCAGCGGCTAGAAGACGATGAAGAATACCATCCTTCGGAGAGCGAGGATGATGAGATGGAAGACACGGAGGAAGAAGCCGAAGGAATGGCGGATGATGAAACCACTGATGGCGGCGAGGGCATAGGGAGTGGTAGCAATCCTCCTACGAAGAAGAAGAAGCAGAAGGAACGACGCCCGAACACGGTCGGCACTGTCAGGAAGGAAATTACCGAAGTGATCCCAACAGGGGTTCCTTTGGAGCCCGACCTTGTCGTCGGAGTGTACGATGGTCAAGTGGTGGCGATCACCCAGACAACCATCTCGATCAACACCGAGAATCTCCGGCATAAAGATAATGGCCACTTGCGCACACTCCTCTTCGAGAAGCTGCACGCAAGATACAAGTTCCCCGTTGAGTATCAGAACACAAATTATCATGGGAATGAAGTAAACAAATCTGCCCTCACAAAGATGAGCACTGCCCTGGTCAGCTAGAGAACCCGGATAAAGAAGAAGATCTATAAAGAAGGCAAAAGTCTCGAGGAGATCCAGAAGATTGACCCGTAGATCACCGAAGATCAGTTCCGGGAGTTCAAGGAGAGGTGTGAATCCGAAAGAGCCCTGGCCAATAGTAATCGGGGAAATGTGCTGCAGGGATGAATATAGGTCATCACCATCTCGGATCTGGTGGATACAGAACCGCGGAGGCCAAATGGAATAAAGAGGACGAAGAGTATAGATATAAGGGGATAGATAACCCCTTTGCGAAATTCGAACCCGGGCAGGTTCGAAACTTCATCAGGGCCCGTTACCATGTGGACCCCAAAACCAAACAACTCACCGCGGATCCTGCGGTGAAGGAATTCGAGGAAATTGTGGTAAGTAATTTAATTACCGCGGATCAACTCGATTGCATTCTAATCGATGAAGTCTGGTTTCTAAACGGTTCACTGTTACTTCTTATGCAGGAGGAGGAAATTGTTGCTAGTCATGGATCCTAGGGTTCCTCATCCCAGGGGTCGACGGCGGCCACCCAGTGGGATAACCCTTTTAACAGGGTGATGAACTGGGCCAAGAAAATAGAGTCGGTTATGAAGAAGCCGTCGTCGGCTGGCCGTCTGGCCGGCCTCGGGGGGTAAGAATTGGGTGGATCATTTTGGTCCACCGCCAAGGACGCGTGTGGCGCCGTCGGGAAGGAGCGAGGAGGAAAACCGCGAGGTTCAAGAACTTAAGGAACAAGTGGCACGGATCCCATAGATCGTCCAAGACAACCTGGCAATCACCCTCACATCCTTACTACCTACCTTGGTGGAATCAATAGAGAACTGGAGTGCGGGTGGTCGACAAGGGCTGTGCCCGATTCCAAGCATGGTTAGCAGCCACTCGAACAATGCGACGCCGATGAATCAGGCAAACTATGTGTTTGTGACTCTGCCCGCTAGCACCACGGTGCCGGAAGTGTTGGTGACTTCCCCTGCCATCACTGCGGCGCTAGACATGTTGGTGACCCCCCCTGCCATCGTCGCGGCGGCACCGGAGCTCCAAGCACCTGGTAGGGAGAATACACCGGCGGCCATCACTACGCCATCAAGCAGCCCCTCCGTATCTTGCACGCCCGTCGTCGTATGTGGTGCCTCGACATTAGCCGATCTCGATGCCATCACGGTAAACAAATTGCTTTACCGCCTTTCACGCCATCTATTACTCTTATGGCATATCTCTGACGATGTCGTACATGTTTTCCGCAGACGGATGTTCCTTGCACTCTCTTATGCTACGTGAACAACAAGCTGAGGGATGTTGCCAAGGGTACCATCGTTCAACCCTTGTAGCGCATGTTCCACTCAAGGCTGATGCCAAATAGCGTGCATAGAGTTAAAATTAGTCGGGTGCTAAGGGGCTGCGACGACCTGGAACCTCCCATTCAACCCCCAGGAGCGGATGAAGAAGAGTCGGCTGTCCTCAGAAGTTGCTTCGGCTTATTCTTGCAATGGCCAAAGAGCATGATCCGTTTGGGGACGGCAGGGGCCATCACGCCACAGACAACAGCACCGCCTGTCGTGCCAGCGACAAGCGGTGGCAAGGCCCCCTTACCGCCCTCGCCGTCACCTCCACGTGGTGGGTTGGATGATCATGTTGATGATATGCACATGGCGCAGGATCCGGCCGAAGACGACGAAGACTGGAATGATCACTTCTTCAACACTCAGTTTAGCAACGAAGACCTAGCTAGTGGCCCCATAGAGAAACCCACTATCACCAAGCGTTTGTTTGGTTCTCGGGAGACGCCTCCAGCTTGCGCCTTACAGAGCCAGCTGATACAACCAACCGACCCTTTATTCTAAGCCCTGACACACTACATAGGGCGGCCTGTGCTCAGATTGAGGTGCCTGCTCGCTCTTCAAAAGGAAAAAAGGGCATGAAAAGAAAATCTAGCAGCTCGAGCCAGCCGGTGGCGTCAACTGCAAATCCGATCAGGTTTCGAGACGGGCCACCAAGACCCGAGGGTATTATGTGGAGGATTCATGTGGCGGGTGAGCCAATGCTACCTAAGAATTTGTGGAGGCTCGCCAGTTCGGAACTGCAGAGTGTGCATGACGGTGTGCTGGCGATAGAGAGACGCCTTCTAGCGGAGAAAGATCCCTCGCACCCGGTATTTGTGGTTAAGGTGCCACCAGGCTTGGGCTTCGTCGACAATGCCCCTGTGGATCTGTTCTTCCTACGGTTTGATGACATCTTCAATATGTTCCTCCTATACCCGCTGCACTATACCATGGTCCGCATGTTTTCTCTCAGCCTGGCCATGCATATCATTAGAGAGAACACACCGGGCATCGCTATAGTGGACCCCTACTACATGCGTGACGGATGCTTGGGAAGTGCCGCTGAACGACGTATCGTGGCCTCGTACCTAAAAAGAATCTTCGTGGCGAACAAGACAAAGGAATACATTCTGGTGTCTGACTTTTCCGAGTAAGTCGTTATTCACTCGCCACCATCGATTGGCTTTATTAGATTATCATCATTCTTTTTCCAACACATTCCATTTGAATTTTTTGTGCAGAGATGAACACTGCATGCTTATCTCCTTATCGCCAAAGCATTCGCACGCCACATATTTCGACTCGAGGAGTCTAGAAAAGAAGAAAAACTACGACAAGATCAAGGAAGTTCTGGATGATGCTCTCACTGGCTATGCCTCGACGGAAGGCACCACCTTCGTGCGTACGAAGGTCAAGTTCGGCAGGCACGTATTCAACCACGTAACGGAGTTCCCCTGCATGAAGCAGCCGGAAAGCAGTAAGAAGGAAGCCTACTACGCACTCCATCACATGAGGGCGTTCCTACTAGACCAACAGAATTCTACGTTGCCAGATCATCTCAAACAGTGGGCCGAAGCCAAGGCCAAGATCACTGATTCAGATATTAGACAAGAGATGTATCGCATCCAGCAACAGTTTGGGGCAATCATCTTTCATGATGTCATGACTTCGGGGGGGGGGGGATCTTCTACGGAGGAAATATCCCGAATAACCGTGACATAGAAGATCGCCTAGAGATACAAGGTGACTATAGAAAGTTCATGATGAGACAAGGTGTCCTCGCGTTCCCTAAGCGGAGCCAGAAGGCTTGATGTTGGCCTAGTTGTAGTTCCAAACTATAGATGCCCTTTGTGTGTGTGTGGACAAGTGTACATGCTACTACTTATCTTATTAGGTTTATGAATCATCGCTTACTTATTTTGCTTATTATTATTATATATCAATCAATGCTTGGTTTTTTGGTTACTCTTTGGTCCTTTGCTCAATTTGGTCCTTCTTTTTTCCTTACTTTATTAGTCTTTTTTCGAGAATACCGATGATTGAAATGTCATGGCACACTATATATGTGAATGTGCTACGACGGGATTGTGAGCCTTGTGATATGCACAAGTCCAGGTCTTGTGCATCCTACTTGGCTCACGGTTTCGTCGTAGCTTATTCCTGTGTCCAACGACCTATGTATATATATATGAGGCATTCTTTTTAAGTTACTTTGGTCTTTTTCGAGAGTAATGCCGATGATTAAAATGTCGTGGCACACTATATATGTGAATGTTCTACGACAGGATAGTTAGCCTTGTGATATGCACAAGTCCAGGTATTGTGCATCCTACTTGGCTAACTGTTCCGTCGTAGCATATTCCTGTGTCCAACGACCTATGTATATATACGAGGCATTCTTTTCAAGTTACTTTGGTATTTTTCAAGAATAATGCCGATGATTGAAATGTCGTGGCACACTATATATGTGAATGTGCTGTGATGGGATTGTAAACCTTGTGTTATGCACAAGTCCAGATGTTGTGCATCCTACTTGGTTTATAGTTCCATCATAGCATATTCCTGTGTCCAACGACCTAGCTAGTTATATATGAGGCATTCTTTTTGAGTTACTTTGGTCTTTTTCAAGAATAATGCCGATGATTGAAATGTCGTGGCACACTATATATGTGAATGTGCTGCGACGGGATTGTAAGCCTTGTGCTATGCACAAGTCCAGGTGTTGTGCATCCTACTTGGCTTACGGTTCCGTCGTAGCATATTCCTATGTTCAACGACCTAGTTATAAATGAGGCATGATTTTTGAGTTACTTTGGTTTTTTCAAGAATGCCGATGATTGAAATATCGTGGCACACTATATATGTGAATGTGCTGCAATAGAATTGTCCGCCTTGTGCTATGCACAAGTCTAGGTGTTGTGCATCCTACTTGGCGGACAGTTCCATCGTAGCATATTCCTGTGTCGAATAACCTAGTTATATATGAGACATGCTTTTTGAGTTTGGTCTATTTGATTTAGGAGTATTTTCTATAAGTGTATCTTCATATGCGACTTTAATTATACATATTTTTTTCAATCACCGGTTAATTATTATTGTTAACTTATAGATGACGTTGTACGTCGTGTACAAGGGACTGGTTCCCGGAGTCTACGATGATTGGGAAGACTGCCGGAGACAGGTGTACCGTTTCTACAGCAATAGCTACAAAGAGTACAACACTATGACGGAGACGAAAGCTAGATACACGCGCTATCTAGCGGGAGTTAAGACGAGGAACCGGATCAAGACCTACACCTTCGTCGCGGTGATGCTTATCGTCTTTGGTTGTTTATCACGTGCTTGCTAGTTTAGATGTCTAGGCGAGATTCCAAGCTCTAACTTGTTCGAGACACATGTATTCGCATGTCACCAACTACTTTGTAACTTGATCAAAACAATGTATAACTTATGCATTCATGTATGAGACTTATCTATATGTATTTGTTTCAATCTTATTTTGCAAATTGTGTATTATATATAACTGTATATCTTATATCTGTGTGTGTATATCTGCCTGTAATATTGTATATAATCTGTATTGTATATCATCTGGCTTTGAAATTAAAAAAAAACAAAAAAAAATGTCTGTGGCGCACATGGCACAGCTTCTGTGGCGCACCATATCTAAAGCGCACATGCGCAGCTTAGTGGCGCATTGCAACGTGCGCCACAGAAGATCCTTTCCGTAGCGCACCTGGACTACTTTTCGTGGCGCACTGGCATGTATGCCACGCCTATCTCGACACAACCGTAGCGCACCATGCGCTACGACTAGGAGATAACCGCAGCGCGAGGCTAGTGGCGCACTGCTAGTGCGCCACGGATGACATTTTCAGGTGCACCACGAACAAGCGTTTTCCTAGTAGTGTCCTCCCAGTACTCCTCCTCGTCGTCAATGTCGCCGCGCCGCATGCTCTGCCTCGAACCACCGGTCCCAGACTGGGGAGTGGATGACGTAGTCCGGATCCCGCTGTATCTGGCGGCAGGAAGGCCCGGTGATGGCAGATCTCGTGGCGCTGCACAGGGACCGAGCCTAGGATGGACAGCACAGGCACGCAGGCGCCGTTGAGATGCCACCCCGCCGGCAGGTGCACATCCAGCCACGGGCAGGGCATGCCTGCCCCGGCGAGCGTGCACGTGGCCTCGAGGCTCACGTAGATGTGCCGCTGGGCCGCGGAAGAATGAGGACGAGCTGCGCCTTGGCGGCAACCTAGACACGGAATGGCGGCGATGGCCGCCGCCGGCGGAGGAGCCGGCCTCGTGGTCGTTCCGGCCTGGCCGGAACCCACCCTTCCAACCCCCTTTTTGTCATCGGGGCCGTCGCCGAAGGGCCTTGTCGGTAGGGAGGGAGCAGCTAGGGTTTTGAGGTCTGGACTGGGAGTGGGAGTGGGACTAGTGTGTGGATGGGGACGATGACGCGGCCCCATTAAAAAGGACGCAATCTTCCCTCTAGGACATCGCCAGGTAGGATCCGAGAAAGACTCAGGTGGACACGATCCGACGACTCCGGCGTCCATCCCACCGCATACCAGCCCCATGTTTGGGTCCGGTTTGCGCCGAAACGGACCGCGCCGCTGTGTCATCTCTGTTTGCGTGCGTGTGGGGCCGTGGGCTGTATCCGACGAGACCAATTTGAACACGCGGAGTTCCGACGAGACCAATTTGAACACGCGGAGTTCGTTTGCGGGAGGCCGTTCGAGTTGCCCTAATAAAAGGCCCACAAGCTACAAGAAACAAACAAGCATACGTTTGCCTAGGTACGGGCAGGTTCACATATTATTTTAGGAAAATCCCAGTATTTGCGGGAGGCTCTGAAAATTCGTAGATCGGTGGTGATCACGGTATCCGTGGTTTTATGATTCGATTGATGATCAGTGCAGATCTTGGTATCCATGATCAATGATTTGGTTGTATAATGGTAGATTTAGGATTTTATTTTTCGGGCTATTGTTGAAATGATCAGGTGCATGTGTGCTCTCATTTTATTTTGTTTGTGTAGATTGCAATCGAATGCAATTTATGTCCCGTGATCGTTCACCTGCTTATAAAAGGTTGAATACTGTCTTAGCATGAGGTTAAGTTGGGTTACCTGACGACGAGAAAGCATGAGTTTGGCAAGACAATTGGATCTGACCCATGTACTTCCTGTGATCGGACAGTCTTCCCTTTTCTAATTTTTCCAAGTAGACAGTGCCTCCTCCCTTCTCTTCCTAGCATACACCATGGGCGTACTTAGGGGTCTCTCTGGAGGCAGCCTCTGGAGGATAGGCCACCGAAAAATAACCTCTGGGTTATGTTCTATATTTCGTTTGGTACATCACATCGTATCACCCGGACAGTTTTTGACATGGTGTTTGCTTGTACGTTAGTGGGAAATGATCCGGTGATGCAAGGCAACTTGTTTGGTTTCATGCAGGATAAGTTTAGTGCTCACCTCTCTTCGTAGTGGTGATCTTAACAAACTTTACCACCATCACACACATCGATAAATCAAATGGCAATTCAAGCATACCTACTACAGGCACGGATTACAAACCAATCTTTAGCTACTAATGAAACACATTGTACATAAATATGCTGAAATAATACCCGAGACATTATAGAGTGAAATGTCAGATTTGTTTATAGGATTGCTCTATGGATTGTTAATGCCTGCGAGTTTGAATTTGCGCATGACTCACACATGCGTGCTTGGGACCTAATTGATTAGTATTAAGGCTCGATAATTGAATATTAATTGTTGTGATTGGTTTAACAAGTCACGAGACTTAATTAGAACAGATGGAAATTATCTGAAATTTGGAGTCTATACAAAGGTCTCATCCTCTAGTTTTAATATGCATTGTGAGTGGCATCACCAATAAGGCAGAGAAATAGAGGATATGCTGATTAGCTCCAAACCCTAATTTCTTACATTTCAAACTTTTTTATACTATTAAATAAAGTATTCTCTTCAATACCTAAATAGAAGTCTCTAACTCATCAAAATTGTTTCCGAGGGCATTAGCTATAGGTTTGCTTATTATCTTTACTGGATTTACCTTTTGTTTTTCAGATTTTACTGGATATTTACATGAAAATTAAGTTGGCAATGTATTCGACATGATCGCGAAGCGCTTGAAATTGTCTATTGACAACTTTTATTTAAAGAACAATGGAGTATGTTCATGGTAGTGCTAATAGTTTCTTAATACTTGTTCAAAGAGTCACGTAGCGAGAGATTCACATTGACCAAGTTGTAATCGCTCGATCATGCGTGCCTGAACGGACCAAGTTGGGACATGTGCCCTGATTCCCATAAGGGGACGGACAGAAATTTGCACGACTAACATCACCTCCTGCTACAATTTAATTGTAAAAATATGTACTCTTCTTTTTAAAATATAAGATGTTTTAGATTTATAAAATACATCTATATACATTACATTTGCTAAAAAAATTCTAGATATATTACATTTACAAATCTAAAACATCTTATCTTATATATGAAATGGGAGAGTAGGACTGAATGGACTAATGGAGATTTTTTTAAACTTGATTGATTGTTATTTTTTAGGGTACCGAGTTACTGTTGTTTGTTTGGCCCATGATCTATGTGCATGTTCTCTTTTGAAAAGCCCAATGGCCCATGCTCAAAAACTACTACAGCTGTTGAAGACTGCACTCGGTTGGACCCGGTGACTATGCGAGTCTCCAACTTGTTAGGGCATCTCCACCGGGGCGACCCAAATGGTCGACCCAAACGATTCGTTTCTATCTAGTTGGGTCAGGCCGTGGTTACTTTTGGGTCGGGTTCGGCCTGTCCGGACAACCACGCTCCTCGTTCTTGGTAAATAGGTCCTCACCGACATCGGTGTCGGTGTACTTCCAGCGTGTTCCTGCCGCCTCGCGCCTTTTTTTCCACCGCTTCTCGCTTGTTCTGGGCGTTTCCCGCCATGTCGCGCACCTATAAAAAGAGAAGAGACATGCAATATAGCCACAACCAAACCGTCCACCACCGCCATCACAAGCCACCATGTCTAGCCGCCAGCCTCGCCGCATTGTCCTCCATGGAAACCCCGACATCCACGCAGAAGAGCTCGAGCACCCGTTGCCCTCATGGTGGCCGAATCTGCCAGAGTTACCGGACTTGCTGTCGCCTCTGATTCCAGGGCGACCGCAGATTTACACATGGCTCTGTGATACTTTGCAAACGTATCTATAATTTTTGATGCTCCATGCTTGTTTTGCACCATTTATATTATGTTTTGTCCACACTTTGTGGCATTTTTATGCATTTTCTAGAACTAACCTATTAACAAGATGCCACAGTGTGAGTTGTCTGTTTTTTGCTGTTTTGGGTTTCAAAAAAGCTAGTAAAGAAATATTCTCGGAATTAGACGCAACAAAAGCCAAAGTTCCTATTTTTTCCGACACGACACGAAGTCCGAAGGAGAGACGAAGAGTAGCCGCGAAGCAACCACACCAGGTGGCCGCGTGGCCCCTAGGCGTGCTGCCATAGGGTGTGGGCCCCTCGGGCGTCCACCGACCTTGCCCTTCGCCTATATAAACCCCCCGAGGCAAAAACCCTAAGTATCAGATAAAAAATCCACAAAAAGTTCCGCAGCGTCGCCGCCATCGAAGACGAGATTTGGGGGACAAAAGTCTCTGTTCCGGCACACTGCCGGGACGGGGAATTGCCCCTGGAGCCATCTCCATCGACTCTACCGCCATCTCCATCGCCGTTGCTGACTCCCATGATAAGGAGGGAGTAGTTCTCCCTCGAGGCTAAGGGCTCTACCGGTAGCTATGTGGTTCATCTCTCTCTATGTGTGATCTTATTGTGATCATGAGCTTTGTAATCTAGTTGAATAAGTAGATCTATTATGCTACTCAAGTGCTTTTATTAATGTAATCTCCGGAGACACCTTGTCCCACGTGTGTGAAGGATGACAGTGTGCACACCGTGTGTATCTCTTAGGCTAAAGGTTACAGAAATACTTATTATGAGTTATAATTTGAATTGGATATCTCTATAAAATTATGGTGTTTGTTGGAACCATCTAGCGCTCAAGGTGACAGTTAGGGGTTACCTAAATGGGGAATGGGACTTTAAGGAGTGCTCTTGTAGCCCTACGCTGTGAATTGGTGTTCGTTATACAACCGGAGAGTAGTTTAGGGTAGCATAGTGAAGAGAAGATACTATATGTTTATTGAGAGTGTCCACTAGTGAAAGTATGATCCCTAGGCCTTGTTTCTAAGCATTGCAGTTTATTGCCATCCTTATAATCATTCATATTGCAGTTTTATTTCAGATTGCAGTTACCACTTATAATCATTCATATTACTTGTATTTCACTATCTCTTTATCGAACTAGTGCACCTATACACCTAACAAGTGTATTGGGTGTATTGGGAACACAAGAGACTTCTTGTTTCCTTTCATCAATCGACATGGAACACCTATCAATTTTATCTTAGTTAATTATGCGATTCTTTTTTGAGCATGATCGGTATATGTGGTTTTATTGATGATCGGTGCAGATCGTGGTACTATAATGGTACATTTAAGATACTATCTCCGTCGATGTTCTTAGCGAAAATAGACCTCGCGTCGCTCCGCTCGAGCGACACGGGGGAGAGACCTACCTCGCCGCCAACCAGAGCCCCTCCATGGGTGCCCCTACGCCGCTGCTGTTGGCCTCTTCACGGTGGCGACGGCCCCAGCCTCCGAAGGTGGTGCAGGGAGAGCTCGTGGTGGACGCGGGGAATTGCGCATATGGCGTTTCTGGCGGCAGCGCATCTGGCGACTGGTGGAGCTTTGGCAAGGTGGTGGCAGAGAGGAGTGGCCGCACCCGGCGCGCGTCGGTGCTTGCTCGCTGGCTAAGGCGGTCGAGCTGCTGGCAGCAGCGCTGCTGTGCGGGTCCGATGTCAGGACCATGCTGGCACAGCTGTTACTTGAAGACGAAGCACAAGACGAATACACCTGGTGGTTGACTGAAGATGGAAAGAAGGGCTGAAATCGCTCCACATCACTTACGTGACCCTCAAGTTGTAACGGCCAATGACTATTCCGTTTATGCTCGTTTGTGATTTGCTTGGCTATAAATGCCGCATCATTGTACTAAATGGAATAAGCTGAATATTATCACCGTTATGATGTAGAGTTAGGTAGAGTAGCTTCCTTAAGTTGTACTCCTACCAATTCCATCTTAGATTCCATTCCCCAAATTCCTAGTTCTTTGTGGATAGATTGAGAGGGGTCTGTCAGTTGGTATCAGAGGCTCTTTTTCTGGGTGGTGGAGAATCAGGTCTAGTCGTTCGATGGTTGAGCTCTCTCATAAAATTCCATCGATCTGGTGAGATTCCGCGGTGGCAGGTTGTATCAGTCGATGGAGGCGTGGCGGCGGTGAACGTCCATCTCAAGGACAGAGTCGACGGCGGCGGCTTGGCGGCGGCATCGATCGGACAAAGATCGAACGACTCGCAGCGGTTGCCAGAGAGCATTTATATGGTTGTAAAATCCCGGCTACGAATTTGATCCGTGTGCTATCTGGCGGTGACATGGTTATATCCCACGGGTACACAACGTTAGCATACCTAGTCTAGCCCAAGGGAAGGCCCACGACAGGATACACGACCTGTAAAGATTTCGGGTGACCCGAGCCCATGACGCCTTCGGATCCTTGGAGAACAAGATTAGAGTAGATAGAATTTGAAAGGGGCAAACCCTAATCTGTAACCGACTCAACCTACGCTCGGGACCTGCCAATCTATATAAAGGCTAGGAGGGCACGGCGAGTAGGACAATACTCACCTCATACACACCTCACGCCAGATTACATCTACGCATCCCTGTAACCTTCGGTTCTATCGTAATCAAGAGCAGACAAGTAGGAGTAGGGTTTTACCTCCGGGGGCCTGAACCTGGGTAAATCTCGTGTCCCCGTGTTGCTTGTTTTATAATCATTCCGTGATCTCCGGCATCCCCATCTTCTCCAAAACCCAAGTCCATAACAATGGGCATTGACGAGTCAAAACCTCGTCAATTGGCGCCGTCTGTGGGAACTGGGGGCGCTGATTGTGTGATCGTGACGGTCCCATCCGAAGCGATCTACAACTCATTGGCGATGGAGAGTCATCTCCTGTCCGGTACCTTCGACTTCATCGCCCACTCGCCAGCCACCATGAGGGATTTCGAGCCCGTAGGCGACGGGCTCGAGATTCTGTTTGGGAGCTTCTGTTTCAAAGTGGGGCAGACCGACACCCTCCGCCTCCCAGAGCGGGTGCCACCGCCATCCATCAGGCCCTCTCCATGGGTCCCACCCATCGGCGTGCTACGCACGTCGACGCTGAAGGATGAGTCATATGACAGTAGCAGTTGCAACTCAGATTTGTGAGGCCCTCCATCAGATGAAGGAACCTACGGTTCCGGATCCGAAAGCTGTGGCAACAGCAACCCAATCCGCGGGCGTTACCAACGCGCCGTGGTCATTCAGGGTGAATCGGAACTGCCACCAGGTTCGAGCACACCCAACCCACCACCCAACGGTCTATCAGTAGAGCCTCCGCAACTACCACAGCCATCGGCTGCGCCCAAGGTCCTTCGTCGAAGGAGACCTCGTCCTACGACTCAAGCAAGAGCAGCCGAAAAAGCTCGAGTCACCATGGGAAGGACCCTACATCGTCACAGAAGTCATTCCAGGCAGCGCCTACCGCCTCATGGACATCGCGTAAGGAGTCGAATACTCCAACCCCTGGAACGTCGCACGTCCGCGACGCTTCTGCCCTTATCTACCTCTTTACTTTCAATAAGGCTACTCAGCCAAGGCTATTCAACCGAACAATGTACCTCTTCGATTACACTATGAATAAAAGCTAAGTCCCTTGGCTGAAATTCCTTTTTATTTGCATTACTTTTCGTCATAAATATGCTCGGGGGCTACGCCTCACCTCATGACCTCGTCGACTGAATACAATGCATACACCTGATTAGCTAACCATGTCAGGCTAACGAAAAGGACATGCACATAACAAAGCACAACGTGCTAATACAAATAAACTTTACAAAGGGCATAACAAGCCCACTCGAATACATACACATTTTACATCAATCTGTTTTCTTTATAGGACCTACCTATTCTGGAGTATTATACTTGCCCGTTGCTCGAACAAATCAACAATTTCTTCGGCATACTGCCTTACAACCGCATAATGCAGGCGTATATCCCAAAGACTACAATCTGGCCAAAGGGGTGGCCCAGTCGCCACCGCCGCGAGATCGACGTCACGATGATGCAGCCGAACAAGTGAAAGAGCGGCCTTCACCCCAGCAACCAGTTGATGCCGCACCAATTCCTTCATGTGACCCACATCCCGAAACTTCGCCAGCAGGCCCCAAAGGTTGGAAGGTGCCTCATCCAGGGATAACATGACGGCCCAGGTGGACGCCAGGGAAATTCTCGCCTGCCTCAGCACCCGAGAAACCTGGTGCGTGCGATCTCGAACCGTCACAAGGATGATGGCCCGATCACGGTCCATCCAGAAGTAGTCACAAGCCTCCAAGTCCTGTTGGGTCAGGCAATTCATCTAAACAGCAATGCTCCTTCTCCTCCTTCGGAACGAGATTGACGCCTGCACAAACACAATCATGAGATGATACACAAGAAAATTGCATCCTAAAAGAACAACAGTTCACAAAGACTCGCATTGAAGTTGCTCGCTGATTTGCCGTAGCTCCCCCATTAAAAATTCCTCCCTGGCAGTGGCTCGCTCATCTTTCGACTTCCACACGTCCGCGTGGCCTCGAGTGCCAAGAATATCTTTCTCCAGGCTGCGGACGCGGTCGTGAAGGAAAACAAGTTGTGACGCATCATCCAGAGATGGTCGCGGCTCAGGGACAGTCGAAGTATCTACGGGAATCTCACCCGAAGGACCATAAAGGCAAACAAGTAAGGATATGAACATCACATATACACCTTTGGTGACAGCTCGAAATATAATTTACATAAATCATAAAGGCCATCACACGCGGTCGTGTCTAGGATTCGTTGAGAACCCCAAGAGCAAGGTGTGAAGCAGCACAGCAGCAAGTTTTCCCTCAGTAAGAAACCGAGGTTATCGAACCAATAGTAAGAAGGAAACATCACACACGTGTTGCAAGCAACGCGGAGACCTGCACAACACTACCTCAAGACTTTTCCCTAACGAATCAGTGAGGTTGTCAAGCTCACTGGTTTGCTGTAACAAAGGATTAAACGTATGGTGTGGAAGGTAATAGTTTGCAGCAAGTAAACAAGTAACATTGGAAGATGTATCAATGGTAAAGATTGGACCAGGGTCCATAGTTTACTAGAGGTGCTCTCCTTAGATAAACAACATGGCATGAAGGGTAAACAAATTATAGCAGGACAATTGACAGGAACTGAGCAAGGCATAACAATGCAATTACTAGTCAAAAAGATCCTATGAGATTCGTTTGGGCAATACAACAAGATACATAGACCGCCATCCAACTGCATCTATGACTAGAAGTCCACCTTCAGGTTATCATCCAAACCCCCTCCAGTATTAAGTTGCAAGCAACAGACAACTGCTTTAAGCAAATTGTGTAAGGTAAACAGTCCACATGTTCCATGAACAAGAGACCGTTGTTTTCTCCCTAGTAGCAATAGCACATCTACAACCGAAGAGATTATTGTCACTTCCCTTGGAAACTAGAGGCATGAACCCACTATCGAGCATAAATACTCCCTCTTGGAGTCACTAGCAACTACTTGGCCAAGATAACCACTAGCAACAGAGAGCATGCAAGATCACAAACAACACAGACATGATAGAATATAAAGATAGAACCATTAATCAAACCAACATAATAATCTCAATATCCATCGGATCCCTGCAAACACAACATGCATGATTACAAATATATTAGATCTTGATCATGAACGGAGCTCACAAGATCTATACATGAAAGCACAAAGGAGGAGATACAACCTTCTAGCTACTACATGGACCCATAGTCCAAGGTGGAACTACTCACAAATCATACCGGAGAGAAGGCCTCCGGGATGATCTCCCCTCCGGCAGGGTGTCGGGAAGAGCTTTAGACCCCTCGATCTAGGGACGATGGTGGCAGCGGCTACAGACGCTTTCATGGAATATTGATCGGGTACTGAGAGTTTCTGCATCGGGGGCTTCTTATAGGCGAAGGGGGAGACTGAGGCGTCCGCCAGGGCGGCCAAACCCTAGCCAGGCGCGGGCTAGGGCTCACCCGCTCCTGGGGAGGGGGGTCTGGCCCCTCTGGTCGGCCCCTCGGGCTCTCTTCTGGACTTCTTGTTCCCCACGAAAAGTTATTGACTTTATCCTTCGTCCCGTCCAATTCCGAGAATATTTCTTTACTAACTAGAAGTCCACTTTCAGGTTATCATCCGAACCCCCTCCAGTATTAAGTTGCAAGCAACAGACAGCTGCTTTAAGCAAAGTGTGTGAGGTAAACAATCCACATGTTCCATGAACAAGAGACCGTTGTTTTCTCCCTAGTAGAAACAACACATCTACAACCGAAGAGATTATTGTCACTTCCCTTGGAAACTAGAGGCATGAACCCACTATCGAGCATAAATACCCCCTCTTGGAGTCACTAGCAACTACTTGGCCAAGATAGCTACTAACAACGTAGAGCATGCAAGATCACAAACAACACAAACATGATAGAATCATAAAGACAAAACCATTAATCAAACCAACATAATAATCTCAATATCCATCGGATCCCCGCAAACACCACATGCATGATTACAAATAGATTAGATCTTGATCATGAACGGAGCTCACAAGGTCGATACATGAAAGCACAAAGGAGGAGATACAACCATCTAGCTACTACATGGACCCATAGTCCAATGTAGAACTACTCACGCATCATACCTGAGAGAATGCCTCCGGGATGATCTCCCCTCCGGCAGGGTGCCGGGAAGAACTTCAGATTCTCCCCAATCTAGGGACGATGGTGGCGGCGGCTATAGACGGTTTCGTATAGATTTGATTGTGTGCTTAGGTTTTCTGCATCGGGGGCTTCTTATAGGCGAAGGGGGAGACCGAGGCGTCCGCCAGGGCGGCCAAACCCTAGCCAGGCGCGGGCTAGGGCTCAGCCGCGCCTGGGGTGGGTCTGGCCGCCCTGGCTGGCCCCTCCGGCTCCCCTCTAGACTTCTTGTTCCCCATGGAAAGTAATTGACTTTGACATTTCTCCTGTCTAATTCCGAGAATATTTCTTTACTAACTTTTCTGAAACCAAAAACAGCAGAAAACAGGCAACTGGCACTGTTGCAACTTGTTAATAGGTTAGTACCAGAAAACATGTAAAAATCACCTCAAACTGTAGACAAGTAAAGCAAAGTAGATACTAAACAAGCATGGAGCATCAAAAATTATAGATACGTTTCCAACGTATCAGCGTGGTGAGTGACGACTTAATGAACGCCTTGGATCACTGGTGAGGGTTCGGGGTTCATCCTCAGGTAAAATTTTGGAACCACCTTGATTGCGCAGCAATGGCGACCCATACGAAACATCAGGAATTGGAGGCGGAAGTAGAAGCGCTACGGGATGAAGTGCGTGCTATCGGTGACAAACAGGAGGGCATTCAAACACAATTAGAAGCAGTCCATGTGTGTCTGGAGAAAGTTGAAGCTCTGGATATTAAAGTGGATCAAATGGAGACCCTCTTACTGAAAATGATCAAGATCAGTCTGATATGTTTGACTATTTGAAGCGGCTGGAATGTAAAATCACCCGCCCACCCACTCCTGATCTAGAAACTCTCTGTGTTAGTTATACTCTATGATAGTTATAATCTGAAAGAGCAAGGAATCTTATTAAAACAACATGAAATTGTTAAAGATATTCATGACCATGCTCGAGTTTTGTCTGTGTTACAAGTTGTTGGCAAAGCTGTAGATCAGATCAACTTGGAATCATCTATGCATAAACAGGAATCCAACACACAACCTCTTGCTTTAACTATCAATGCTGATAAACCTATTGTTGCTCACTATAAATTAGAAATAGCTGCTTAGTTTATGAAGTCTATTACAAAAGGTCCTAAAATGGTTTTTCCTTGTTTCAATGGGGACAACCCACTGAGATGGATTAGACAAGTCACAAAATATTTTGAACTCTCACAAGTGCCTGATGAGTGTAAGGTGGATCTTGCTCAAACTTACATCATTGGTAGGGCAGACAACTAGTTGAGGAGTACCAAAATACTGCAGGGTGAGGTATCTTGGGAACAATTCTAGAGGTTAATTTGTGACAGGTTTGCACAAGCAAGCGTCTATGAGCTGCTGGAAAAAATTCCATTCAGTCAGACAATACTCTATGTCAGTTTTAGACTATATTGATAAATTTGAGGAAATTATGGTTGTCATTAAAGAGGAACATCCTTATCTTTAGGAACACTATTACATTGTAAGTTTTGTCAATGGATTGCAGCCAGGAATCAAGTGCAACCTTCGGCCTCAGCGCCCTACCACTCTCTCCAATGCTTATTGGATGGCAAGAGATTACGAGAGTGGCTTGCTTGCTACTGCTAGAGCACAAAAGAATACTGCTTATCTCACTTACAGACAGCCACAACGTTTGCTGGGACCACCTCAACCTCAACCTCAACCAGAGAAACAGGTCTATGTACCTCCTCCTGTCAGGAAACGAGGAGTGTGATGGCGATGTAACGGTCCTTGGCAACCAGGTCATAAATGGCCCAAGCTCCCACACTACATGTCCTTACCGCTGAACCAGAATAAACAGTTCCACAACCTGAATCGGCAAAAACTGACCTTTTGGACCAACAAAATCTTTAGGAAGAGTCTGGGGAATAACAGTCACAACAATTAATGCACATCTTATCTCAAGCTCTCTCTGGACCCAAATCAGGAGACACTATTGCAGTTTCAATCTGTGTTGGAGGCAAACGTGGTCTGGCATTAGTTGACACAGGCAAACCAATACTTTCATTGATGTACATTTTGCCCTCAAAACTACCTATGAGATAGTCAACAATCCTACCAAAACAGTGACTGTTGCAGGTGGTGGATCCCTGACATCTGGTGGACACATTGCTGATTGCAATTTTACCATATGTGTAGTCCAATTCAATCACTCTTTTACACTACTGGATCTGCAAGGATATGATGTAGTGCTAGGCAGTGATTGGATGAAATTACATGGCCTAGTTACTTTTAATTGGGAATAAAAGTGTGTGGCAGTTCACACCAGTGATAAGAAATTAGTGAGATTACCTGATGCTAGTCTCACTAAGAATCTCACTTACATATCAGCCGATAAGGTAGATAAGATGTGCAGCAAAGGCACTCTGAGATATGTGTTACACTTGCAATTAAATGAGGACAACAATCAAACTCAAGCAATTCCCCAACCACTACAGCACATACTTTCTCAATATAGGGACATGTTTCAACCACCAAGTGAACTTCCTCATGCTAGAGCTTATGACCATGAGATTCCACTGCAAGCAAATGCTACACCACCAGCAGCTCGTCCCTATAGAGTCCCTCATGTACAGAAAAATGAGATGGAGAAACGGATAAAAGAACTTCTGTCCAAAGGAATTATCAAAGCCAGTGACAGTCCTTATGCAGCTCATGCTATTTTAGTCAGAAAGAAAGATGGTTCCTGGAGGCTTTGTATTGATTATTGTCGCTTGAATGCTTTAACAGTGAAGACCAAGTTCCTAATTCCTGTTATTGAAGATCTTTTGGATGAATTGAATGGAGCAGCAATTTTTACTAAGCTAGATCTTCGTTCTGGGTATCATCAAATTTGCATGAAACCTGCTGATGTACCTAAGACTGCATTCACTATATACAATGGTCATTTTGAATTTCTGGTAATGCCCTTTGGCCTTACAAATGCCTCGGCTACTTTCCAAGCCTTAATAAACTCTATATTCAGTGAATACCTGAGACAGTTTGTGTTGGTTTTCTTCAATGATATTCTCATCTATAGTAAAACATTGGAGGAACATCATCACCATCTGATAATTGTGTTGGAATTATTGAAGAAACACTCTATGTTCCTTAAGGAGAGAAAATGTACCTTTGAAACACATCAGGTTGAGTATCTTAGTCATATTATTTCCAAGTCTAGAGTTGCCACAGATCCAGCCAAGGTTGCAGCAATCAAGGACTGTCCACTTCCAACATCTGTTACTCAGTTAAGAAGTTTCCTGGGCTTGACTGGTTATTATAGACGTTTCATCAAAGGCTATGGTCAAACATGCAAACCTTTGTATGATATGCTCAAGAAGGAAGAATTTCAGTGGATTGAGCAACAAACTGCAGCATTTGCACAGTTACAACAATGCATGATTACAGCCCTTGTCCTAGCCTTGCCTAACTTTTCTGCCCCATTTATTTTAGTGTGATGCTTCAGGCAGTGGCATAGGTGGTGTTCTCATACAAAACAAACAACCTATTGCTTTCTACAACAAGTATCTAGGGTTGAAAGCAGCTAATCTATCCACATATGAAAAAGAAGCTATAGCTATTTTGGAATCCTTAAAAAATGGCGCCTTTACTTTCTAGGAAATAAGTTGATTATCAAGACTAACCATCAGAGTTTAAAACTCATGAATGAGCAACGAGTGACTACTGGCATGCAGTACAAGTTACTTATGAAAACATTGGAATTCAATTATGAGATTGAGTATAAGAAAGTACAAGATAACAGAGTAGCTGACGCTCTCTCTCGCAAGGATCAACTCATGGCTATCACTACTGTTAGCCCTGGCTGGACAGAATATATTGAATTATCTTACTCCCAAGATACCCACTATTAACAACTCATTGCTCAAGCTAGTGTAGGTACAACACTACCTGGCAATTATACTTATCACTCTATGCTTTTGAGGTATAAAGGCAGAATTGTAGTAGGGGATGATAAGACACTCAAGGATAAGAAGCTCGACACCTTCCATTCCTCCCCTATTGGTGGCCATTCTGGTACACGAGGAAGTTATCAATGCTTGAAACGAATTTTCTATTGGCCTAACATGAAGAAATATGTTGAAATATTCATTCAACAATGTCCAACGTGCCAACGTTCCAAAGCTGAGCACTGTCACTATACAGGCATGTTAGTTCCACTTCCTATTCCTGACATGGCTTAGAGACACATTTCTATGGATTTCATTGAGGGCCTTCCTAAATCCAATGGCAAGTAAGTTATCCTAGTCATTGTGTGTCGACTAACTAAATATGCTCATTTCATTCCACTTGCTCATCCATACATAGTCAATTCTGTTGGTATTGCCTTCTTTGGCAACATTTTTAAACTACATGGCATGCCTAAGTCAATTGTCACCGATCGAGACCAGATATTCACCAGAAAATTATGGCATCACATATTCAAACAACTGAAGGTTGATTTGCGCATGAGTACAGTTTATCATCCTCAGACAGATGGTCAAATGGAACGGGTTAATCAATGTATCGAGTCCTATCTGCGTAGCATGGCTTTTACTGAACCCAAATGTTGGAGTTATTGGTTATCACGGGCAGAGTGGTGGTATAATTCTATTTATCATACAATAACCAAATTCACTCATTTCCAAGCTCTTTATGGATTTCCAGCACCCTTGATTAGTGAAATTTCAGTCTCTGGTCCTTCAGAAGATGATGCCAGTGCATTTCTGAAGCAAAAGGAACTCATGCTCCAACAGCTGAAAGCCAATCTCCTCCACGCACAACTTTGGATAAAAAATTATGCTGACACCAAATGGACTAAGCATCAGTTTGTGTTTGGCGATATGGTTTACCTCAAACTCCAACCTTATCGCATGGCTGCTTTCGATGTTCGTCATGGATTAAAATTGGCTACCAAATATTATGGTCCATTTCGGGTTCTCCGGCGCCTTGGCCATGTGGCCTATAAACTGCTTCTGCCACCTGGTACTCAAATACATGATGGTTTCCATGCGAGTCAGTTAAAAAGGCACCTCGGCGCCAAGGCTATTCCTGAAGCAAACCTACCACTGATTGATGCTAAAGGTAACATCAAAACTGAACCCATCTTGGTTCTGGATACTCGTGATGTTCCTCGCCATCCAGTTCTTGTCACACAATGGCTAGTACAATGGCTCAACATGTCACCAGAAGAAGCAAACTGGGAAGATGCTAGATTCATTAAAAGTACACTTCTCGCATTCTATGTTGCAACTATTCATTAATGGTTTCCTTCCATCGATCCTCGAGGACAAGGATCATCTTCACGGGGAGGCAATTGTTAGGACCCTGCTGCCGACACGCTGGCACAACTGTTACTGGAAGACGGAGCACAAGACGAATACATCTAGTGGTTTACTGAAGATGTGAAGAAGGGATGAGATCATTGTAACAGCCAACGACTATTCCGTTTATGCTCGTTTGTGAGCTGCTTAGCTATAAGTGTCGCACCATTGTACTAAATGGAATAAGCTGAATATTATCAGAGTTATGGTGTAGAGTTAGATAGAGTAGCTTCCTTAAGTTGTAAACCCCAACACGGAGCATGGGAAAGTGAAATCAAAAGCTACTCCTACCAATTCCATCTCAGATTCCATTCCCCAATTTCCTAGTTCTTTGTGGATAGATTGAGAGTGGTCTATCATCCGATCTAGGCCCGCGATGGCTTGGCGGGCTAAAGGTTGAAGCCATGCGTGGCTGGCAGGAGGCGGTTGTGGCGGCGCGGTTGAGGGCCTCGGGGTACTGCAGTGGCGTGCTGGCGCGAGGGAGTGGTGGCTGGGCAGCAGCTAGTGGCTGCTAGCCATGAAGGAGCGGCGACTGGTAAGTTGTTCGTAGATGGGGTTCCATGGAGGAGCGGTAGCAAGGATAGGAATTCGGGGTGGCGGCCCCGGGACATTGTCGGAGCTCAATCTTGGTATCCGGGTGGTCTTGATTAGCAGTCATCACATCTTGAGGTGCTACGGCAGGCTCATTTCAAGGTGGTGATAGGCGGACGACGACTCAGAGGCTTTGGGGAGTCTACCAGATTTCCCCCTCAAGTCCGGGCAAAAGACTTGCATTAACTTTTTCGATGCCAATAGCGGCGGCGCCGTTTCCCTCTTTGGAGGCGCTTGTCATGGTACTCTCTCTGCACCGACATTGGGGGCTTGGCCTCTCCAGGAGAAATCCCTATATCCGGATTGATGGGCGGGCGATGGCGCCTACGTCACTCCCTTTTAGGAGGCATCATCTTGGAGAGGCTTGCATTTTGTTGCTTGCACTTGTTTCTCTTGTTGTCAGGATGGTGGATGTCGGGACAGTGGCCCTGAGTGGGTCATGCATGTGCGTCTAGGCGACGGCCTTGGGATCCATGGAGAGTGGAAGCTTCATGGGGTGGAGTAGTTGCTAGCGTGGCTTGGGTGACAATCTTGTATCGTCAGTGCGACGAGGTTGTCGGATCGATCAATGCGCCTCAGAGGAGGCGATTGACTTTTAGGTCAGGGCGGCAACTCCAGATGTTGGTGCAGCGGCCGTGGTCTACGAGTGGTTTTCCCTATGCAGCTTGGGTTGTGGGTGACTGAGTCATGCAGCATCATTGGCTCGAGTGCGAGCAGTGGTATGTAGGGATGGTGGTCCCAGAAGGTGGTGTTGGTGGTCCGCTCGGCGTGGTGGAATAGTGATACGTCGGAAACGTATCTATAATTTTTGATGTTCCATGCTTGTTTAGTATCTACTTTGCTTTGCTTTGTCTACACTTTGAGGTGTTTTTATATCTTTTCTGGAACTAACCTATTAACAAGTTGCCATAGTGCCAGTTGCCTGTTTTCTTCTGTTTTTGGTTCCAGAAAGGCAGAAAATCAATATTCTCGGAATTGGACGGGACAAAAGCCAAAGTCAATATTTTATCGTGGGCGACACGAAGCCAGAAGACGAGATGGAGGGGCACCACAGGGCGGCCAAAACCCCCTAGGAGCGGCCAAGCCTGGCCCGTGCCTGGGCAGGGTGTGTCCCCCCTGGTGCCCCCCTGGCTTGCCCCTTCGCCTATAAGAATCCCCCGATACAGAAACCCTAGGCAGCCGATCAAAACTCCACGAAACCTTCTATAGCCGCCTCCACATCGTCCCTGGATCAGGGGGATCTGAAGTTATTCCCGGCACCCTGTCAGAGGGGAGATCATCCCGGAGGCCTTCTTCTTCATCATTCCAGCCTCCGGTATGAAGCGTGAGTAGTTCCACCTTGGACTACGGGTCCATGTAGTAGCTAGATGGTTGTATCTCCTCCTTGTGCTTTAATGTATAGATCTTGTGAGCTCCGTTCATGATCAAGATCTAATCTATTTGTAATCATGCGTGTTGTGTTTGCGGGGATCCGATGGATATTAAGATTACTATGTCAGATTGATTAATGGTTTTGTCTATTTGATTCTATCATGTCTGTGTTCTTTGTGATCTTGCATGCTCTCCGTTGTTAGTAGCTATCTTGGCCAAGTAGTTGTTAGTGACTCCAAGAGGGGGTATTTATGCTCGATAGTGGGTTCATGCCTCTAGTTTCCAAGGGAAGTGACAGAACTCTCTTCGGTTGTAGATGTGTTGTTGCCACTAGGGATAAAACAACGGTCTCTTGTTCATGGAACAAGTGGATTGTTTACTTTACACACTTTGCTTAAAGCAGTTGTCTGTGTAGGGTTCATAGCATAGAAAACAAAAAAATCCTACGATGGGAACTATGTACCAAGATCTATATACTAGATACAAACAACGGGTGGATGTATATCCATAGAGAACATACCCTTGAAGACCGACAAAGCTTAATGAGTTAAACTCGTGGTTGATGTAGACGATCTCTTGCTGATCTCAAGATCGAGAGGAAGTCCTAGCGCCGAAAATTAGCAGCGCATCCGTGCTCGCACACACGTCCGAGGCACCGAGCAACCTCCGCCTCCTCGCTCCAGTGATGCAGCGGAAGCACAACTCTTTCTTGCCAAATAGCCACCGGGAACATGTATCTCGCTAGTCCGAGACCATGGGGGATAAATTCTAGAGGGGGAGAGAGATCCTTCACGAGGAGGTGTGAGTGAGAGAGAGAGGAGAAGGGGTGCCTTTTATAGGAGGAGGGGGCACCCAAGGGGGTGTCCGCCGGCCATGGGGGATGCCCCCTCCCCTCCTTCATTCATGTGGGTGGAAACTCCACTCACAAAAGTCCTTTCAATTCCCTCCACTCAAAATCCCACTCAAAATTGCTATTAAATTTCCACCAAATTTAATGCAAACTCTCATTAAATAAAACTCCTTTTATTTATTCATAATTTTGTCAATTACTTTAATGACAAACATTCACATATAACCCCTTGCTAGAATTCTATTTCACATGCAAAAACACTTTCTGCAATTTCACCCAAAAACCTGTTTCGGTATCTAGTGAAATAAATTCCTGCGCTTGTTATTCTTTCTGGCATGACACATTTGCTCCAATTGGATGTCGGTGTCTCTTAAGTGTGTCACCCTACGGTTCGTGAATAATGCAGACATGATCTAGACCCCTCTCGGATCAATAATCAGAAGCGGGATCTGGAGACCCATACTGACTCCAACACATTCAACGATGACTTTCTTGTGATCGTCGGAACCTTTTATGCTAGTGTCTTAATCCCTTTGTTTCACGATATATTACATGTCTGAGATTCGATCATAGGTATCTCCATACCTAGTTTGATCTCGTTACTGACATGCACTCTTTTCTCGTTCTCGTGATATAACATTCTAGTGATCAAATCACTTGCTTGCAAGCTAACCAATGTGATATCACCGAGAGGGCCCAGAGTATATCTATCCGTTATCGGGATGAACAAATTCCACCCTCGATCCATGGGCCTTAACATAACACTTTATTAGTTCTAAACCCATCTTTATAATCACCCTATTACGGTGTGACATTTGATGTTATTAAGAAACTCTTCCGGTGTTAGTGATTGACATGATCTCATGGTCTAAGGATTAGGATCACTTCGTAACTTGTTATAGCAATATAAACTCAATGACTTTGATCGTAATGCTATACTTCGATGAATGTTCATCACACCATTACACTAATGTTGTGATCCCGTTATTAACAACATCCAATGTCCATGATCAGGAAACCTTGATCATCTTGTTAATCAATGAGCTAGTTTATGAGAGAGGCATAATTAGGAACTTTCTGTTTGTTTATTAAACACACATGTATTAACGTTTTCGTATTAATACAATTATAGCATGCAAAATAAACATCTATCATATACTTGGAATATACATAATAAACACTTTATTATTGCCTCTCAGGGCATATTCCCTTCAGTCTGTTGCTTGCAACTTAATACTGGAGGGGGTTCGGATGATAACCTGAAGGTGGACTTCTAGTCATAGATGCAGTTGGATGGCGATCTATGTATATTGTTGTATTTCTCAATCGAATCTCGTAGGATCTTTTTGTCTAGTATTGCATTGTTATGCATTGCTCAGTTCCTGTCAATTGCCATGTTGTAATTTGTTTACCCTTCTGCCATGTCGTTTATCTAAGGAGAGCACCTCTAGTGAACTATGGACCCCGGTCCAATCTTTACCATTGATACATCTTCCACTGTTTACTTGCTGCAAACCATCATCACCTTCCACACCATATAGTTAATCCTTTGTTACAGCAACCGGTGAGATTGACAACCTCACTGTTCGTTGGGGCAAAGTCTTGAGTTTGTGTTGTGCAGATTTCCACGTTGCTTGCAACACTTGTGTGATGTCTCCTTCCTCCTACTGGTTCGATAACCTCGGTTTCTTACAGAGGGAAGACTTGCTGCTGTGCTGCATCACACCTTACTCTTGGGGTTTCCCGACGAAGCGCACCTACATCAACTAGGCGCACCAACAAGTTTTCTGGCACCGTTGCCGGGGAGGCTAAGGACGTCTTCACAAGGGGAGTCCTCCTCAACCT
Organism: Avena sativa; assembly: GCA_916181665.1. Classification (NCBI taxonomy): domain Eukaryota; kingdom Viridiplantae; phylum Streptophyta; class Magnoliopsida; order Poales; family Poaceae; genus Avena; species Avena sativa. Next base: position 444,800,778 of record OV702293.1, on the reverse strand, counting down.
TTCTCTTTACTTTGTTTTTAGTTTGCTTAGTTTCTTTTGCTTGGTTTTGTTTGCCTCTTTTTATCAAAAACTCCAAAAAAAAATTAGTTTAGTTTGGTTTGCTTTCTCTTATAAAAAACACAAAAAAAATTAGTTCCTACTCTATTTGCTGGTCTATTATTGCCTTGCTTGATCATGCTTTCTATCAATGGATGGTTTCTTTGAAACCAGTTCTTATTGGCAAGGTGGGTTCACGGAAGAACAAAAGTATTATTATAAGGAACACCGTTTTTCAAAAAAAGGGAAACACTTATGGGAATAAATTGATAAGTTGAATACTATTGCTAGAGACGTGTGCTCTACTTATAATGTTACTTATTGCTTTGATAAGTCTTGTTGCTGTAGGAGGTATAAACACCTTCCTTTTCAATGTGAGTATAATGATAATGTTACCATATCTTCTTATGTTAAGGGAAATTATGACTTTTATGATGTGGAACAAATTGAAGAATTTATTTCTTTCAAGGGTGCATTTGAACATGCTAGTTTGCTTGAAAATACTGATGATGCACCTTATGAATATGAGGCTTATGAGATACTTAAATTTTAATTTGTTAATTACAAGGAAGAATATGGCTATATTCTTGAATATTTTAATAGATGCTTTCCACAAATGGAAGAGACTAATGCCTTGCAGGAGCCTATGGAAGAAGAAATTGTTGAAACCGGAAGCTCATTAGATGAAAAAGAGGAGTAGAGTGATGAACAAAAGGAGGAAGAATGGATTATCTACCCATGCCTACCTTCTAATGAGAGTAACTCTTTATACCTTACATTATTTGATTGTCCCCTATGCTTACCAAAGGAGGATGAATGTTATGTTCCTGTGGATCCTTTTGAAATATCTACTTTGGGTAAAACCTGTGAAGGTTTTAATACCACTATTTTTGAGCTTGATAAAATTATGTGTTTGTAGATCATGTAAAGCATGCTTTATGTGGTAGTTATATTGTTGAGTTTATTCATGAGGCTAGTGAAAATTATTATGAGAGTAAAATATGGTTGTAGAAGTTTTCATGGTACTGAAACACCTCTCTATGTGCTGAAAGTTTTGAAATTACCCTTATCTTATCTTCCTATGTCTATCACTTTGTTCTTTGTGAATTTATTTGCATACAAGATTCCTATGCATAGGAAGTGGGTTAGACTTAAATGTGTTTTGAATTTGCTTCTTGATGCTCTCTTTACTTCAATTTATATTCCTTATGTGAGCATCTTCTTGCTTCTTGTGCCTAACTTAAAGGCGTTAAATAAAAGTACTTGTTGGGAGATAACCCAAGAGTTTCCTTGAGTCTTGGAAGTTATTACTTCAGTAATGACCTCTCCTAATCCTTTTTGTTTGCTTTTTGTGCCAAGAATGATCTCTAATGAGAGGGAAGTAAGATTTGGGGAGTTGCTGTCCCGAAACAGATTTCTGTCCTCCACCATAAAAATTTGTGAGGAGTCTCTGTAAGTCGGATTGATCTGAACATTTACGAATAAATCCCTCAGTATGTTAGATAACTTTCATTAGTTCAACACTTTTTTATTTGAGTAACACAAGATTTTTGAAAAAATTGTTTTCTACCTGCTGGTCTGTTTTGTCAGATTTCTGCCATTATTTGCATTTGCTTCTTATTGATTCCTTTTTTAGTTCTATTTTAGGGAATTGAGCTTTTTGAAGGAGTTGATATAGTAGATTGTGTTTTTAGTGAAATTTTTTTCTGTTCCAAAGCTAAACCCAAAGGTCTATTATCTTTTGAATACGCTAATGTTGTTAATGAAGTTTGTGTGAAGTTTTGTATGAAGGAAAAATTTCAGGTGTAGAGAGAGAATGATGTAATAAGATGAAGAATGGACAAAAGCTCAAGCTTGGGGATGCCACCCCGGTGTCACCCCAAGAAATATCCAAGAGGTACAAGCGACAAAGCTTGGGGATGCCCAAGGCATCCCCTTCTTCATCAATAAAAAGCTCAGGTCTGTCTAGACACTTCGTTTTTATTGTTTCATGCACTGTTGTGTTGTTCTTGGAGCGTCTTAGTTTTTATTTGGTTTTCTTGTTTGTTTAGTTTGATTGAATAAAGTAGTTTGGACCCCCGTTCTCGCTATGTTGTTTCAAATAAGTCAATTGGTGTTGGAAAGGAGTACAAAGTTCTTGCTTGAAAGTGCAAGAGGAGCTTGCATTGACTGTGACTTAGACTTTAGCATGACATGCTAGGAGTTGTTTTGACCTTATGCTTACTGATTATTGTTGTAGAATGTCTTGTTCCAAACAATTGGGATTGCTTAGTGTGCCTTGAAAGAATTATGCGTTGTTTTAGCATACAAAAGCATAGTATTGTGGTATTCTCCTTTGATGTTTTGTTTGGGTTGACTTGGCACATGCTCACACCATGTTATGACTATGAACAAGTCACCATAGCCTCTATGATCATTTAGTACTTGACTTGTAGTACCACTCTATGCTTTGATTAGTAATGTTTTGTCACTCTGCATGATTATGGTCATTATTGCTCTCTTAGTTGGTTGCTCCCAGTCTTTTGCTAGCCTCCACTTGTCTGAGTAAGTTCTACTCATGCTTCCAACTCCCAAGAAACCAAGTTATTCCAAAGTGTCCACTATAAAATCCTATGCATGATGTCTTACACCATTCCAAGTATATTCTTGTTTTCAGCTATCTTCCAATTAAAAAGTATTTTGTTATGTGAAAACTTAGTGATTAAAGCCCTCACAAACTTGATGGCACACTTTATATTCTTTGCCCCTAATAAACTTGAACCATTGTGTCATCTATGTTGTATATGCTTGCACTTATACGTTGGAATTAGCAGAACCATGCTGTCATGGGGAACGTTTTCAACATTGCACTTGTACTTTGTGCACAATTGATATCATGATCTTTTGTCTATGGATGTCACCGGTGTGAAATAAAGTGGGATCTTGTAAGTCCATGGAGTTATGTATTTTGTGTTAGAGAAACTCCTAGGCCGCTAGCCTAAGCCATGCCTAATCATGGTGGAAACTTGTAGCATCACCATAATGAGCTATCTGTGAAGCATCCTCAATAAAAAGCTATGCACATAGTAAATAAAAAGATCGCTGATATGCTCATTGTCTGCTTGCCTTGTCATTTTGGTTATGGGATATCTCCTGTACCATGTGCAATGGGTACCCGTTGGCGGTTCTCTATAGTACATATACTTACTATGACAAGAACTTACAGGTGACTGAAGTTGAGTAGCATTAGGTGTGGCCCTCGTATTCAAGGGACTTAAGATTGCCAACTTATACTTTGTCAAGCATATACTCCATAGTTTGTTCACTTTAACCATAATCACTTCAAGATGCTTATGATAGGGGCAATGAGGACTGAAAGCTAATCAGTACCATAGTTTTTGGAAGCTCTTTTTGAAACTTGAAATCCCTACTTCCCTTTATGAAGGGCCTTTCTTCCACTTCTATTTTGAGTCTCCACCTTCTATCCTTTAGGTACCATTAAGAGAGCATAGTTGTCATTCTTAGTTCTATGTGCAGTGTCCCAAAACTTATTGATTGATGCATATTGTGATTTTACTTGTTCTTGTGCTATTTGTATCTAGTCACTCTTATGAACTTTGAAGGTGTCCTATGCATCTATTTGCTACTCCATGAGGGACAAGCTGAATGCCACTATGCCATGTTTTCTGTATGTGAAACAAACAAATGTTTTTCCAATGCATGTTATTCATGATATTTGTTTGTAGTCTTTCATGTTGCATGCATAGTTATTTTGTCTTATTGTTAGAAATCCATCTTTCATGCACATGTTTAGAGTTCTTTGATCCCAGCTTTCAATGCTTGCAAATGGTTTGATCTTGGTTTTGATGGTGCATGTAACCTCAAAAATTATTCTTTTATCACTTACCTACTCGAGGACGAGCAGGAGTTAAGCTTGGGGATGCTTGATACGTCGGAAACGTATCTATAATTTTTGATGCTCCGTGCTTGTTTAGTATCTACTTTGCTTTGCTTTGTCTACACTTTGAGGTGTTTTTATATCTTTTCTAGAACTAACCTATTAACAAGTTGCCATAGTGCCAGTTGCCTGTTTTCTTCTGTTTTTGGTTTCAGAAAGGCAGAAAATCAAATTCTCGGAATTGGACGGGACAAAAGCCAAAGTCAATATTTTACCGTGTGCGACACAAAGCCAGAAGACGATACGGAGGGGCGCCACAGGGCGGCCAGGCCCTCCCTAGGCGCGGCTAAGCCTGGCCCGCGCCTGGGCAGGGTGTGGACCCCCTGGCTCGCCCCTTCGCCTATAAGAAGGCCCCGATACAGAAACCCTAGGCACCCGATAGAAACTCCACGAAACCTTCTGTAGCCACTACCACCATCGTCCCTAGATCGGGGGGAACTGAAGTTCTTCCCGGCACCCTGCCAGAGGGGAGATCATCCCGGAGGCCTTCTTCTTCATCATGCCAACTTCCGGTATGAAGCGTGAGTAGTTCCACCTTAGACTACGGGTTCATGTAGTAGCTAGATGGTTGTATCTTCTCCTTGTGCTTTCATGTATAGATCTTGTGAGATCCATTCATGATCAAGATCTAATCTATTTGTAATCATGCATGTTGTGTTTGCGGGAATCCGATGGATATTGAGATTACTATGTCAGATTGATTAATGGTTTTGTCTATTTGATTCTATCATGTCTGTGTTGTTTGTGATCTTGCATGCTCTCTGTTGTTAGTAGCTATCTTGGCCAAGTAGTTGCTAGTGACTCCAAGAGGGGGTATTTATGCTCGATAGTGGGTTCATGCCTCTAGTTTCCAAGGGAAGTGACAGGAATCTCTTTGGTTGTAGATGTGTTGTTGCCACTAGGGAGAAAACAACGGTCTCTTGTTCATGGAACAAGTGGATTGTTTACCTTACACACTTTGCTTAAAGTAGTTGTCTGTTGCTTGCAACTTAATACTAGAGGGGGTTCGGATGATAACCTGAAGGTGGACTTCTAGTCATAGATGCAGTTGGATGGTGGTCTATGTATATTATTGTATTGCCCAATCGAATCTCATAAGATCTTTTTGTCTAGTATTGCATTGTTATGCCTTGCTCAGTTCCTGTTAATTGCCCTGTTGTAATTTGTTTACCCTTCATGCCATGTCGTTTATCTAAGGAGAGCACCTCTAGACCCCGGTCCAATCTTTACCATTGATACATATTCCACTGTTTACTTGTTGCAAACCATCATTACCTTTCACACCATATAGTTAATCCTTTATTATAGCAACCAGTGAAATTGACAATCTCACTGTTCGTTGGGGCAAAGTCTTGAGTTTGTGTTGTGCAGGTTTTCACGTTTCTTGCAACACTTGTGTGACATTTCCTTCCTCCTACTGGTTCGATAACCTCGGTTTCTTACTGAGGGAAGACTTGCTGCTGTGCTGCATCACACCTTGCTCTTGGGGTTTCCCGACGAAGCGCACCTACATCAACTAGGCGCACCAAATAGCTGTATGTCGGGGTAGCGAACCTGAGTGTTTAGGGCTCCTTGAAGGGTTCACTTCTTCATCTTCTTTCAAGCGTCCCGTGTCTACTCCTCCCATAGCAGCCGTGGCAACTTCTCTCCGACAGTGGTGATTGGCCATCTTGTCTTGGCGGAGTGGTGTTTTCAAGTTTGGGTTTAGTTGTCTTTTGGTATTGGGCTTGGCCCGTGGAGTGTGGGTGTGGGCATGGCCCTGGAATGTTGTCGTTGTTGTATGGTTTTTCTTCGGGTTTTCGCAAATAATATAGACACCTTCTTTTTAATTAGTGGAGAAGGCAAAGCTTTTGCTTCGTTTCAAATAACAAAATACTACCACAGTCTAAAAATAAGTGACTTGGATCTGTCTAAATTAAAATGTATCAAGACTCAGTTTTAGTATGTAGATACATATTGGAATCTATACAAATTCAAGTCATTATTTCTGGACGGAGGGGATGTTATTTCGAGCTACTATTGAGGACGAGCAGGTGCATGTGTGCTCTCGTTAAATTTTGTTCGTGTAGATTGTAATCAGATGCAATTTATGTCCCGTGATCGTTCACCGGCTTATGAAGCCTCTAACTAAGCACACGAAGACAATGTTGACGCACTCAAAGAAGCTAGAGATGTAGCACTCGAAAGAGCAACCACGTATCAGCAGAATCTATGCAACTATCATAGCTATCGACTGTATCATAGGTCCTTAATCGTGGGACCTAGTCCTTTGGCTCAAGCAAGATGGTCATCGCAAGCTGAAATTTTCATGGGAAGGGCCCTGCATCGTCGCCGAAGTAATCCCTGATGGAGCATATCGCCTCCAAGTCAAGAAAACCGGAGTCAAGTACTCCAACCCATGGAACGTTGTCCAACTGCGATATTTCTACACTTAGGTATACGCGGACCTAGACAAAAAAAAGTAGGGGCAATTTATGTGAGCATGGGCATTTCAAGCACAAATTCAACTTTTTTGAAACGTTTCCATTCAAATATGATTGAACTATACTGATTTTTTAAAATTTAGGTAGGTCCACCCCTATCTTAGGACATTTACTTTCCGCAATTTACTTTTAATAAGTCCAACGACCAGGCTCTTTAGCCGAAGACTCTCATTTACTTCCAATTAGGCCTACGGCCATGCGACTACGCCAAACATGTACCTCCGCACTCAATATTAAATAAAGCTAAGTTCTCTCAAATGAGTCTTAATTTCAATTCTTTACTTTTTTGCTAGATCCGACGCTCGGGGCTTAAGTAATTAGTTTATCATAAAATTACACCGGACGCTCGGGGGCTTCGCTAATCAGCGCAAAAACCAAAAAACTTCGGCTTCACCGTCACCTATACCCCAAACACATCATGACCTGAGTAACTGATCTGGCTTAACAGGCATCAGGCTAATGAAAAGGTCTTGTGTGGGATGCAATCAAAATATCCATCGGCACAAATAAAATCATAAACAATCTTACATCAAGAACTTTCTATTTTCATATTTACAGACATTTTTCTCATAGTTTACACATCTTTTCACATGACCAATGTTCATATATGAAAATTGGTAAAGAAATATTGATCCGCATCCAGGCACCGGCGGATTATTCTGATGGCTGGATTTTGAGCCGCTTCATAATGTGGAGCCATAGAAAATCAATCCACCACCCAAAGGAGAAGGAAAACTTTGCAACACAGCGTCCAAATCAATCGTCAGATGGTGGACATGGACCCACACAAGAGCAAGCTTGGCACCCGCAACAAGTTGCAGCTTGATAAATTGGTGAATTGCTTTGTGGGTGCTAGCGTCCATGTTTTTTTTTTCTTAGGGCTTGTTTGATTCAAAGGATTTGTAAGATATAGAAATAGAAAAAGTGTAGGAATAAAATGACATGACACTTAGGGCTTGTTTTATTCAAAGGATTTGTCAGACATTGAAATAGAAAAAGTGTAGAAATAGAATGGCATGACACTTAGAATTTTATAGGAATAAAAAATGCAGAAATCGGTAAGATAAGATGTTTAATTGCACCGCAGAATTTTTTTATAGGGTTTAGATACATGTCATAGTTGTCGTAGACAGAGGAATTTAGAGGTCTCACCTCTTGTTAGAAATCCTATAGAATTATAGTGTAGAAAAGCCATGCATAGGAATTTTGAAGGATTTATTCCTTTGAAACAAATACATCCTATTGGAAAAATTCCCATGGATAGGAATCCTATAGAATCCTTTGAATTGAATAGGCCCTTAGAATCCTATAGGAATAAAAAATGCTGGAGGTAAAATAAGCTGTTTGATTGCACCGCAGGAAAAGCGTAGAAAATTTAATAGGATTTAGGTATATGGCATAGTTGTCATAGACACAAAGAAAAAATTTCAAGAGACCTCGCCTATTGTTAAAATCCTTTAAAATTGTAATGTAGGAAAGCCATGCATAGGAATTTTGATGGATTTATTACTTTTAAACAAACACATCCTATTGAAAAAATTCTTATGAATAAGAATCCTATAGAATTTCTTAAAAATCTTTTGAATCAAACAGGCTCTTAGAGCAACTCCAACAGCCGTGCTAAAACATGCCTGTGCTAAAATCATGCTCTAGCAAACGCCCTATACTAACGCGCGTCCAAAAAAAAAGTTTTCGGCGTGTGTCAAATTGTGCTATCATGTGCTGCAAGTTTGGTGCGGCGACTAGCGCAGGCTGCAAATTACCACGCGGTGCGCCAAGAAAATGGCTGCGGAAACTTCATGGTCTTCGTCTTTCTCTAGCGCGTCGCTCCTCGCGCTGGTCCTCCGCTGCCCTCTGTCTTGACCTGGCCGCCCTCTACCCCGACCTAGGCGAGGCCGCTACCGCCCCGACGAGGTCGCCGCCCCTTCCTAGACTCCGTCGCCGGAAACTTCCTCGTATTCTCTCCGCCGTCTGGCCGCACATGGGCCCTTCGCCGCTCGCGCCCGGCCCTCGCCTGGCTACCTGCGTTCGATAGTCTGCCGCCCGCGCCTGGCCATTGGAGTCCGGCGGTCCGCCACATTCGCCTGGCCTCCCGCGCCCGGCCCTCCGCCGCCCGCGTCTGGCCGCTGGAGCCCGGCGGTCTGCCCGCCCGCACCTAATAGGAATCGATTTCTGTATGAATCGATTTTGCTCAGCTTGTCGATTTCTGTATGAATTGATTTTGGACACAGGTGCACACACTCATGAATCCAACGCCCGAGCAGTTCCGCCCCAACCTGGCCTCCTCCTGGCCTTCCACGCCGGAGCTCTGCGTCGCTGCCGGCCGACCGCACCCAATTGATTTTTCCAATGTGCTAGCTAGAGAAGATAAGGACCCAATTGCTTTTTTTCAACATGCTAGCAATTTTGTGTTTGATTTTTGGTCTATTTTTTTGTCATGTTTGATCTTATTTTGACACACATATCTAAAAAAAAAGTGTTTTTGGTGCTCTATTTTAGAGCGCCCGGTGAAGTAATACTTTTGCACGCTATATTTTAAGAGCTTCTGGTGGAGGTGTTGTCTGCCCCGCACGTTAAAAATGAATTGAGTCAAACAAGTTTTACAGCACCAAAATTTATAGCATCTGTTGGACGCTCTTAGGTTGGAGAAGAGTTCGTGGGGGACTTCAATTTCAAAATTCAAATCGCTATTAAACAAAACGGTTATTTCTCAGTCATCTTGTTCACCGTTGGATTTTGGTTCCAAGATTCGATTGAGCCATCTGGTTGCAGTTTTTTGTTTGTAAACCATGCATGTTTTCATTCGATTGAGCCAGCCACGTCAGCCGACTGAGAAATAGTTACTCAGTCGCCTGAGACGTAGGCGTTCCCAGGACAGTAAGCAACTCAGTCACTCGACATTCCCGCGTCCCCCCTCTCTCCCCGTCCCCCACAAACCCCCGGAGCAAAACCCTCCCCCGTCCTCCGCCCGTATTCGTCTCCCCTTTTCATCAAATTCCCGCAGAAGGAAGCGAAACCCTAGCGAGAGCCGCCAATGGTGATCTTCAGCTCCGCCGCGCACGCGTCCGCCGCTTCCGCCGCCCATGCCGCGGACGCCGTCGACCATGCCGCGGACACCGTCCTCCATGCCGCTGCCAGCGCTCGGTCCGCGTCGGCAGCCTCCCAGTGCGCTGCGGCCGCGGCCGCGGCCGGCGCTGTCGCCAAACACTCGTGCCCTGCCTCCACTGAGCAGGAGGAGGACACGGAGATTGACGTCGAGCTGGGGACAGTCGAGTCCTCCTCTACCTTCTCTTCATCATCCTCGACATCCTCCTCCTCGTCAACTTCCACTCTTCAGAATTTCAAGGTGAGAGAGGACATTTCTCTTCCTCGGAAAATCTCGGCCGTTTCTAATTTTTTGGATGAATGGGAAGAGGGGATCAGAAGAGGTGGAATCTAATTTATCAACAGCAACCATGTTTCTGTCCAACAGCTGAGCTAGTATTTGACTAATGTGTCCAGTTCATGTGACCTAGTATGTCCAATTGCGATATGAAGTATCATTACAGACCTAGTACTCATCTCATGTAGTACAAATCACTAGAGAACTAGTACGTATCATGTCATACTCTGTTCTATTCTCCATTCCTGGACAATGCCATGTAGCTAGCTTGAACAGAACTGGCAGATGGACAGAGAAACATGTGAAAATATGTATAGCAGAATAATGTTGTAGTTTTGTCAGTAATCCAACTTTTGGATTTCAGTCTTCTTGTTCTGTCCCTAGAAGACTTCGACAATAGATGAAATTTTGGTTGTTGTACGGCGATTTGATTTAGGCTGGTGGCTAATCGCACATTGTATTATTCTGTTTACAATTTTTGTTGTTACTTTGCTTTATTGTCATAAGCTCAGTATGGTGTAACATGTCCAGTTCGTGTTTGTTATCCCGGGCTGTTGGACAGAAAACATGGTTGCTTGCTGTAGCTATCATGATCTTGTTGACTACTGTGTCCAATTCGTGTGACCTAGCATGTCCAATTGTGATATGAAGTATCATTAGAGACCTAATACTCATATCATGTAGTACAAATCACTAGAGAACTAGTACTCATATCCTATAGCTCCAGCGTGGGCAGTTTCTGTTTATTTTGTTTGGAGCTGATGCTAAGCTTCCTTCACTAGTAATTGTGATATTTACTTGTTTTGGTTCTGCAGGAGAAGTTCTCTATGCTTCGTAGTTGGTCAGGAGTCATATCTGAGCTCGTGTTGACAGCCTTTATGGGGGTGCCGGTTTATCCATCATATGACCATATTAGGAAGAAGCCAACCCCGCCGTATCTGATATTTTTTATCCTTTATTGCTCTGCATGGATCTGCATCAACACTGTTTTGGTCTTTCTATTTTTGGGAAGATCTAAGAAAGAGAACCGCCTCTCGCTGTGGATGTATCGGCTCTATACAATGGGAGTTTCGATTTCAATGGTTTTGTATATCTATATTTTGATCCCACACACTTCCGGAGTCAACCTTGGAGCAGGGATTCTGATAGCTTCAATTGTCCTTGCCCACATGACTGCATGGAACATCAGATTGACCTATGTAAGTTCTATCCCCACTAGTCTCTTTCCATTATATACGGATTCCTACCATATTTACCTGGCGGTTGTGTATGTGTACTGCTCATGAACTATAATCCGAATCAGCATTATGCTATCTAATCTTTGTCATAATTTGTGATGTAGCCCCGCTCTTCTAACGGATCTAACAACAATTTGGAGGGTTAGCAATTGGACATTGGAGATCTCTGATTCTACTAACTTAGGTTTGCATCCTCATTTTCGTCATCCTCTTTATATTGATAGATGCGATGGACTGCACTATATTATCTAACCATTGTTCTAATTTTTTGTTGTAGTCCTGGTCTTCTATTGAATCTAACAATGATATGGAGGGTTAGTGATTGGAAATTGGCGATCATATTATGTCTTCTAATGAGTCTGAAAATGATACTGACGGTTAGTAATTGGTGATTCCAGATCATTTTCTAATTGGAGAAGAAAACAGTGATTGCTTGGGAAACTTTTACTCTTAACATAACTGAGGATTAGATTCCACTGGTTTGTTAGGTAGCCATTTTCATTTTGGTTCACTTATCAGTATATTGCGTCTATGCATTGTGGTTTATTTACTAGAATATTTATTACTGATATGATTTTTTGTGCAGATCCTATTCTCACTAGGTAGGAACAGATATTGTGATTGTTTAGGAAGCTCTGACTCTGACTATGGCGATTCTCTGTTCTGCTGATGTCTACTAACTAGGTAGACGCTCTCTCATTTAAGCCATCCATATCTGATAACTAAGATTCATGTACCGTGATTATGAATTTTTCATCACAGTAGTATGAAGATCGCCGGTTCCCTTAATCTGCTGTTTTATGTGGATTGTAAAAAAGAGTCCTGGAACTCCTAATTTCCTTTTGCTGTGTAGTTTTATATTTCCTGGAAGTTGGTTGTTGTTGCAGCTGAAACTAAACGTCATTCCTAGTTTACTTTTGCTGTGTAGTTGAATATTTCCTGGAAGTTGGTAGTTGCAGCTGAATGTAAACGCCAATTCCTAATTTACTTTTGTTGTGTAGTTGAATCTTCCTGGAAGTTGGTAGTTGTTGCAGCTGAAAGTACATGTCAGTAGAATGGTTTGGTCTTTCTGTAGTTTATTGATAGATAGTAGTTTTCTGCAGCTTTTGAGTTCAGCAAATGCTGCAATGACTCTGTAACAACATGTCCAGACTCCAATTTCGTAATGAAATTGGGTGCCGTGTGGCCCCTTTAATCCAAAAATCGCAATACTACATTTTCACTGCAAAACTCTTGTGTTCACTGCAACGTAGATGTCCTGCACAGTTGCTTCCCTCATACACATAATATGGCATTTCTAGGCATGCAAGCATATTCATGAAATAACAATTGATGTATAATCTTCTGAAATACTGTAATTTGCCACTTGCATATGTATTTCTAATGTACTTCCTCTATTCCAAATTATAAGATGTTTTGGTAGGCCAAAATAGCCTACTAAAACGTCTTACAATTTGGAATGGACGTACTATTTTGTTAGGTGAAATATAATTTGCGTGACTTTTGAGTAATGAGTGTGCCCCTTTGTACTGATTGTTATTCATAATATTTTGTTTTCTGTAGAGAAATACCAGGTGCACATTGTTATTTGAACACTATAATGCTGTAGTGAAATATGTATTTCATTTTTTGCACACCGCAAGCTAGGTTGATGCACGGTCTGCTGTTGATTTATATATTTATCTGTGATGTTTGTTCTAGTCCTGGGGAACTGAAATAGCCATCTTTTGTTGCCTCACTGATCACAATTCCCCCCACTGTTCTTGAACAGAAAAGGGATACTTCTGCTACTTCAAAGCCAGAAACTGCTGGGAAACTTGCGCATGATAACTGCAGGTGGCAGTCTGAAGAAGCACCGTCCCCGACACTAGATTGAGATGAAGTCAGCTTCTGTCTCTGTCGAGTTCCCCATTTGATAAAACAAGCCAGTTATGCATAGTCGACCTTGTATCGGTGCGACCTGTTTTGTCGCGGTTACGACGTCTGCAGTCAGTTACACAGCTCTATGTACTGTTCGTCCAAGTATGGTCAGCGCTCTAGCCTATTTTGAACTAGACATTACATACCTAAACCTGAGGCACTCTGTTCTGTTCAGCGAAGCGAATGTGAACATCTTTGCTATCTTGCTGTTAACATTGAGAAAGAATTATTCTATTCATGCATTGATCCTCAGAGTTTGGTGTGGAATTTCGAGCACGAGGAAAAAAAGCATGCATGGGCTTATCTTTTACTCCACTACATGTTATTGTTACTCTGTTTATTTACTCCCTTCACACGTCCATGTTCTTCTACTGGTTTTTCCATAGACGTCGTCATCATCATCCTATAATTCCTTGGAAGTAGTTGGAACTATAACCCTTCCTCTAAGCAAATGCAGCCAATTAGCCATGGGGGCAAGAAGTCATGAAACCAGCTTGAAAGTTGTGAGGATATTCTATCGACGACTTGCCCGCAATTACGGTTGCCTGTATTATGTATTTAGATAAGGTTGATGGCGTCCTCCGAACTGTCCATGGCCAGGTGGCCCCTAACCTCACCTCTACCTACGTATGGACAATGGGGAGTTGTCGGATCAGAACCTTATCAAGCCTGTACCACAAATTTGATACAGGCATGATATTTGTGTCACGAACAGCCTAACAAGGCAACAAATGTTAACAACCGCTACTACCGTGTACTCCGTACAAATTACAATACCAGACAAACTGCATACGTATAAATTTCTAAGAGGTCGTTTGGTATCCATCATTTAGGCTTGGAATCCTGAAATTTATTTTGCAATTTCATTCCTATGCTGTTTGGTTGGCACGGAATTGGGCTGTCATTTCATTTGACAAATCCATTGAAATAACCCCATGTGTAAACCCAATTTCTATCTCAAACCTATCATTTCCAAATTCCGGTGACAACCAAATATGTGAATGTTTTTGGAATCATAATATAAATGAAATGAATCCATGTATTCATTTCATTTCTACTAAATAAAATGAATACCTGGATGCCAAACAACCTCTAAGAGAGAATGACACTAACCACTTTCTAATTCCTGTTATGCTGCCAACACAACTAAACCTTACCCGCAAAAAAAAAAAAACTAAACCTTGGGCGAACCATTTTTTCCAAGTACTCCGTTTTGAGTAAAATGTATACTACGTACTACTTACTCTGTTTCAAAATATAAATTGTTTTAGGTTTGTGAAAAAATATATCTAAACTTATTTTAGTGTATAGATTCACATCAAATCTAAGTGAACTTGTATACTAAAATTAATTTAAATATATTTATTTCATAAAACCAAAACATTTTATATTTTTAAACGAAAGGAGTAGTTCTCATTACCGATGAGGAATCAGCGGACCAGACCACAGACTGGTTCAGCTCTACACTAAAATATTAGTACTGTATTAGAACATAGAAACAGCAGCAAAAATGGAAACAGCAGCAAACTAATCGAAGTATTCCGTGATGTTGACCGTTTAGGCCGTCGGCCCCACTAGTCATAGAAACCAGCGGCGAGCAAATTGGCACGCGCGGCGGCCTACCACAGCACAGCAGTCGCCGTCCACGGGGGAACCAGCGAACAACCCCCCGCGAAATCTTCAAACCCCACCGCGACCGCCATGTCAATTTCGCTCCTCGTCTCCGCCTCCCTCCCCTGCCCGCCGCCGCCTCTCCTCCGCCGCGGTACCAGACGGAGCCCGACGCCCCTCTGCGAGTCCATCCCGCTTCCGGCGCGCCGCGGCGTGGGCCTCGCCGCCGCCCGTGGCGATGGCGGCGGGAGGCGGCTCGTCGAGACGCGGCGCATGAGTGCGGCCGGGGCGGTTCGTGTTTCAGGGGGAGGAGACGATGGTGGGGCTGGCGTTGGTACGGGGATCACAGCGGCGGCGGCGGCCACCGTGGTGCTCGCGGTGATGAACCGGGTGCTGTACAAGCTTGCGCTCGTGCCCATGAAGAATTACCCCTTCTTCCTCGCGCAGGTGCTTACGTTTGGGTAAGTTTGTGCAGTTGTGCTACAGGATAAGCTCAATTCTTCAGCGGAATTCAGTTTCGTGCTACAGGCAATTTTATATCCTTTCAGAGTTCCACATCAACAGAATGTAAAGTCACTGCACGCCCCGAATTCCTAAGTGCTCGTGTCCTTCCTAATTTTTGCAGATATGTTATAGTGTACTTCTCTATTCTCTTCATAAGATACCGTGCTGGTATCGTCAGTAAAGAAATGCTAGCACTTCCCAAGTCGCGCTTCATGTTAATTGGCTTACTAGAAGCGATGGGTGTTGCTTCAGGCATGGCTGCTGCAGGTGATTACTGATACTAATATCTGTACTTTACTTTCAGAATGCAGTACTTCAAATGTGGCTCTTAACAGCTGCTGTGTTTTAAGTATGGTTTCTTCAGAATTCAGATAAGAACTGAAATGAGTGTTTGTCTGTGCTCACAGCTATGTTGCCTGGGCCATCTATTCCAGTGTTGTCTCAGGTACTATGTTTTGATTTTTCCTGATAGGTCTAAAGTTCTCCACAGGTTCTCTTCTGAATATCTATTATATTGTGCAAAGTATGACGTTCGCGTGTACTGGTTGCATCAAATCCTGTATGAACTGGGTCACATCTAAAGTTCTAAACACATCTTTGCAATGTCAGAATTTATTCCAATTTGCGTACTGTTCCTCTGGATGTTATATGCACGATGATTAGTACTTTCTTTTGATGATTTGATGGATGCTGAATACTCCTAACACGCGTGTGGTTGCTTTGCAGTCTTTTTTGGTATGGCAGCTTATTTTATCGGTTGTTATTTTGGGAAGGAAATATAGATCAAATCAAATTCTTGGATGCCTACTTGTTACCACTGGAGTAATTCTTTCAGTAGTAAGGTATGTATTAGATCAGCTAGCCTTGTTTTGACTAATCATTTATATAGTTCATCATTGTCTCGTAGTCTGCAATGAATGGTTTCCAATAGCTGTTATATTCAGCATCATGGATTCATTGGTATTGTATTGGGCATGCTCGCTTAAAGGCCATACTTCTGATAAGGTGAAATTATCAGCTACTGACTATTATTGGAGCACTTCCGTGCATCAGAATGTTTTATATTGTAGGATGAAATGTAATAGAAGAATGTTTATGAGAAACAGTTTAGTTTTCATCCACTAAATAATTGCAGTCGAACTAGAATTTGTTGGAAAGTTAGTAGCACAAACCTGGCCAATTCATGCAAATCTAACAGATTTTTTTCCTGCAATCCAACTTCTCGGTTGCATCCAGGGCATAGGCCTTTCTGCATTCCATCTTCTCAGTAGCATCCAGGGCATAGGGGCTAGGGACATTTCTGGCAGTTATCTAACATGCAATTTCCAGTGGCATACAGATAACTCCCTCTTATTTATATTTGAAGGTCTTGTAACTAAGTATTAGCACGTATGACAGCATTATAAGTCATAAAGTTGATGTGTCATTATCTGTCCGCAGAAAAGCTTACTTGTTTAGGTTAATCATCTGAATACGTACTTCTGAGGCGCGTGCAATGATATGTACCAGTGGTATTGGTATTGTTCTCCCACCAAAAACACCATTGAATTGGAATAGAACTCAAAAGGAAATGTTGGTTGGTGGTGTGATCACCTATATATGGGTTAATTATTGGGTGGTTTGGTAGCATAGTGTCCTCACATGTTCAACCTTCCAAATGTACAGTTGGTGGTAGAGACAAAATGCAAAAATGATGAATCAAAAGTTTGAAAAAAAATCACTGACTGAGAAATGATCATGGATGTACATGGACATGATGTTGCTAATATGGAGGATATGGAATATGCATATTTTATGTGTTTATTGGCTTTTAAATATTTCCTGGACATGTTTTTATTTCATGAACGCAGTGGAGGAATTGGTGGTCCATTTCTATCTGATGTCAACTTTTTTTGGCCAGCAGTTATGATGGCTTCATCTGCATGTCAGGCTGGTGCATCTATAATCAAGGTTGAGTGGACTTGCTTTTATGTACCTATGACAAAACTTTCAGTTATCCCCCGTCTAAATATTGTTATTACTATTGCAGGAATTTGTTTTTATTGATGGTGCAAAGCGCCTTGAGGTTCGTAACAAAAATAGTTTCAGGATATAATGCGTGTGAATATTTGCTGTACATAATTTTTTATTGTTATTTTAAGCAATTTCTGAGAATCAAAGCATGATGGGTTGGTTCTGTGTGTTTCTACACAGGGAAAGCGTCCTGACATATTTGTGGTGAACTCTTTTGGGTCAGGATTCCAGGTAAGCTATGAAGTCATCTTCATTTTTGTTCATTGTAGGTCTAATCTTTACTAGTGCAAAGAGAAATGCTACTCGAACCGTCTTGTTAGGTACTTTACAAGCTATGGAGTTTTCTCATAGTTCTGGTATCCTTATTCACTCCCTAATCCATAGACTTTTCTCCTTTTTGTTCACTTCCAATCTGCTATGTTGGACTATGCAGGCTCTTTTTGTTTTCCTGCTCCTGCCATTTCTCTCTAATCTGAAAGGCATTCCCTTGACCGAGCTACCTGCATATGTAAACCATGGTGCTGCGTGCTTTCTGAATATTGGGGGTAATCTCAACGGTGAGTTCTCCTCCTGATTATAGTATCTTCAGACTGTAAATAGAGTACCGTTGTGCTCCATGTACCATGGATAATGTATTACTTAAGATTTGTCATTGATTGAAGTAAAAAACCTTCCACTTTTACAAGATTTTTTCTTATTTTTTCATTTGCCTGGACAAATTGTTCTTTATGCATGGCATAGTGGGCCACATTTCAAGCACTTGCTAGATATTGCAATTCATAATATCGGAAGGTCCCATCTTTGTCACTTGGTGACTTGACCACTCATTAGTAAAAAGCTATGTGTCATGATGAGAGATCATGCTGCCATAGCCATTCAATCATGCTGATGTTATGTATTTTCAGATTGCCCTGGTGCCCCTTTACTGCCACTGCTCTTCATAACTATGAACATGGCCTTCAACATTTCTGTGCTAAATCTGGTGAAGATGTCTACCGCACTTGTTGCATCGCTAACATCAACTTTAGCAGGTCAGTAAAACCAAACTCCCTCTGAAAAGTTTACTAGCGATTCATGCGTACGAAGCATAGGTTCAGAAAGTTCAGTAAAAAATGCCGAGACAATGCAGTAGTTTTAAGTAATACGAGTTTCGTTTGGATTTCACTAGAGATGTTTGAAAACTGAGACACGTAGTTTGCCATGAAAATCATTTTGTGGTATGTGCACCTAGCACCTGGCATATCATATGCGAGCAAATATACAAATAGTAGATATGATTCTTCTGTTCGGCCGGTCTGATTCATTTTTGACTTCCTAATCTCTGCTTCCTCTGCAGTGCCTCTTTCCATATATGTCCTCTCGCTTCCTCTGCCATACATGCCTGGAGGGACAAGCTTAAGCACGTCGTTCTTGGTCGGTGCTGGTGTCTTGGTGCTCGGGTTGCTCCTGTACAACCTTCCTCAGAATTCTGCTGATCAGGCGAAGAATGACTAGTTCTAATCCAGAATCACATACAAGGACGACAGTGAAGTTTGGCGCAACATTGATACAGCATTAGAATTACATTTCATTGGTTGCCGGCAGCAGCGCAGATTTGTACATAGTTGCTGGTGAGTGCGCCGCTTGCTCTGCAGACTACTTCGTTCGCGAACCGAACACTTCGTTAATGGCACGGGTCGAAAACTTGCACGCCATGCGTCCAAGTCTGTGGTACAGAAAAAAAAGGAAGGGAGAATGTTGACAGGACGGGGTTAGTTTCCACATCTACTCGTACTACGTTTGGAGTCACTGTGGCTACAGAACACTAGACCTTTCCAGACGGAAAAGACCAAAGCTAAGAAAGCGCCCCCCCACACACACACACACACACACACACACACACACACACACACACACACACACACACACACACACACAAAGCATCATTTTCCTTCCCGGAAAACCCAAGAGTTCCAGCAAGAAACCTCTAGATACGGTCGATCGATCCCATCTTTTTTGTCGAGCAGTGCTAATCCTTTCCAGTTTTTCTGCGACTGGATCGTTGTTTTCCAATCTAGTTTCATTTTTGGCACGAGGAGAATGTGTCACCGGTTCGTGTCCGGTCCCTCTCCCCCCACGACAGCACCCTGCACTCCTCCCTCATCGATCGGAAAGCCATGTCAAAGCGTGATTGATTTGGATCCAGTTGCTTGCCGGGGAACGGCAGGCTGACGCACGCCTAATCTGCGCCTCGCGATGATCCTGCGCGTGCTAATTAGGCAGTAAGTACTGTTAAATTAACTTGTTGCTTTGGCTGGCTTGCCATGTGTTCTCCTAATCTCGTCGCCCTCGACATGGACATGACACGGGAGATCGCCCGTTGACTCCTGCCATGCATGAGATGAGTTGCATTTAGACTCTCGGTGCCAAAAAGAAATGATGCCGAGACATGAGCCATGACAGCATGTTTGAGAAAGAAAGACGCTACAAAGAACGTTTGCCTATCCGATACCCACACTTGCTGAATTAACCAACAATACCGCCGCCACTTACGCATGACTAGCATATGTTATTGCATGGTTAACTGATCGGGTACTACAGGTCTAGCATCATCCACATGAACCTGTCAAACGAGCACGCGCAAAAAACAAAGCGGCTTCAAGGTGCGCACATCTTTTGCTCGAAGAAAGAACCGACAGCGCCGGGGATGATCTGCCTTGTCTCCTATGTCATTAGGACCATGGAGGCATGGTGAATAATCTCAGTCCTTGTTGGCGAGAGGTCTCCGTTTTTTAAGTTTTTTCATGTTTGGTTAGGCTTTATGTCCTACTCAGAAAGACATGACGATGAAGGTTCCCTAAAGATGGAATAAACTCCTTTCCGTCTAGCCCCCGCTCCGATGGTGCATATAGCGTTGTTGGAGGGCGTGTGGAGGCTCTATGCTTCTCTTTATCGGCGGTGGTTGCTTCTTTCATGCTCTGGTTCTTTAGAATCTTAACACAATGACTTTCCGTCCGTCTATTCTAATTTTTTTTGCACAGCTCTACTATGGGAGAGATGAGGACGGTGGCACGCCTTCAGCTCGATCGAGTGCTTTTAGTCATCGCTAGATGGCCTAAGGACTTATTTATAATTTTTATTACTTCTATGATTCATCGCTGTTGAGAATTATAAATAGATGGTGGACTTTTCGCCATGAGCACGTGCATACGTTCATAAAAAAAAGGGAAGTTATTCACACTTTCTTTTCTTAGACGACACACCCGTATTTATGTGTATATGCACAATCTCTCTGGCTCTCGCGTGTTATTAATTCCTTGGGTTCGGGAGAATTTCAGGAGCCGGGGACGCAATGCGACGCGACGGGATGCAAACCAAGCCAAGCCAAGCGACCCCTCGTGATCCCGAACGGGGAAATGCTAGTGTGGCAAGGCAAGCAACGGAAACCGTTAAGCGAGCGTGTGAATTTCATGAAAGATCCGATCGAGCGAGCCGAAAGCTCGGAAGCTAGCTAGCTACCCCTCCTCCAGCCAGCTAGCTACATGGAAAGATCAGGTCACCGACCGACCGGTCGCCGTGCCACCACTCAACACAGCACGGACGTACGTACGTGTTTGGCTGCGCCGCGGCGGTGTGGTGTGGCGGATCTGTTGATCGGTGGCGACGTGAGATCGCGCGCGTGGTACGTCTTTGACTGTTGTCAACACGCTTGCAGTTCGCGTGAGCAGCTAGCAGGAGCGAAATCAATCAGGGTGATCGGGACCCCTATCGATCTCCCCACGCGCGACACGAATCCGGCCGTGCCGTTGTCTTCCCAGGACACGCTCGGTCAAGATAAAACGGACCGTTTGGATGTCCGCACACGAATTTTAAAACAGTCCGCAGCTAGACTTAATAACAACGCTTGTTTTGGACGCTTTCAGCGAGCCAATTCCTATCATGCGCTTAGCCAATGCAAAAAAAACGGTGCTTCGCCCACAAGCACGGCCAACGAAGGAGATGATGGGAGCTTTTCCGCTCCAACGGAAAATGGGACGAGAGACATTCGCTCACCTCCTGCTGAAACCCTCACCTACTTTTACCTTCCTTGATCACCGTCCATACCCAACCCGCCATTCCCCCTCTTTCCACATTGAGCTCCATTTCCCTGTCGGTCCGCCTCAGGTAAGCAACTCCCTCTACTCTGGTCATCGTTGGTGGCGGCGTAGGCTTGAAGGCTACTTCCTCCTCTTTATGTGGCTGTCGGCTGCATCTTTCAACTCTAGCAATTACGGTAAGTGAACACACCTCCATCTAGGGTTCTTAGAGCTGCACTCACTACTAGAAAAAATCTATCGGTGGCGCCACTGTTATCACGCCACTAAACTGTAATTTTGTGGCACATTTCAATGCATATTGTCTATATGCGCCACAATTTTTTTTTTCAAATTTCAAAAAAAGGTGGGCTAGATCTAAAATTTCTTTGGCGCATATTACCAATATGTGCCACAATTTTTTTTTCAAATTTCAAAAAATAAAACTGGCCTGAGGTTGGTGAAGGAGGGGGCCGCCGAAGGAGGAGGGGGTAGTCGGAGGAGGAGGTCACCGGGGTGGTCGTCGTCGTCGGAGGAGGAGGAGGAAGAGGAGGAGGAGGAGAAGGAGGAGGAGGAGGAGGAGGAGGAGGAGGGAGGAGGAGCTCACCGGGTGGAGGAGGAGGGAGGAGGAGCTCACTGGGTGGAGAAGGAGGAAGGGGGAGAAAGGGAGGAAGAAGGGGAGGAGAAGGACAGAAGAAGTGAAGGGAGGAGAAGTGTGGAGGAGAGAAAGAGGAGAAAATGAGAAAAGAGAGGGAGAAGGGGCGCCGACGGGATTCAAATTTCGAATCCTGTCCAAGACTTCTGTGGCGCATATGGGAGATATGCGCCACAGAAGTTTAGGAGATATGCGCCACAGAAGTTTCTCCCCCACTTTTATTTTTTTGTAGGAATTTTTTTTCTGCCATAACTTTTTACTCTTTTCGAATTTGGGGAATCTGTAAATTCCAGAATGGCCTTTGGCAGTTGAATTCGAGTAGGAAATTTCGAGACGATTGTTTTGATGGGTAAAATACTTTCCGACATCGTATGCAAAAGTTATGGCTATTTTACCGTGTCATGACTTTTTTGCAAAATACATTGAAATTCATATTTTTCAATTTTCCCTACAACTATACCCCAAAATATAACTACATCTCAAAGGAATTACTTTTTTGAAATTTTTATCATTTTCGTTTATTTTTTACAAAACTTAAAAGGCGATTCACCGGGGGGTGGCGGGTGGGATCTGTTTTTTCACATTCTATGGCGCATACCTCTATATGCGCCACAGAAACATCACTTTCTGTGGCGCATATAGACATATGCGCTACAGAATGTTGGTCAACTAAATTCTATGGTGGGACCCTCTTCACTTTCTATGGCACATAAGGACATATGCGCCACCGAAATTTATATGAGCCAGAGAAAGTTGCTCGCCTAGGCCTGGTGGCGGGTGCCACCAAATTTTGGTGGTGCGTTGTTCCCCTATATGCGCCACAGAATAGTGAAGTTTTCTGTGGCGCATTGCCTGAAATGCGTCACTGAATTTTTTTCTATGACGCATGGTCACACATATGCACCACAGAAGATCCGTCTATCTATAGCTGGTTTCCTAGTAGTGACTATTTCTAGGGTTCATAGATTGTAGATTGATTTATAGTCTTGATATGTAGATTTTAGGTTGATTCATAGCCTTGATTTGTATATTTTGTAGCTTGATTCATCGACCTTATGTGTGTACTTTAAATTTGTCATGCAACCTTGTTAAGGTAGAATGTTGTGTCTTTAGCTAGATAGTTGACACCACATGTTTTAGAGATCATCTTTGTATTGCTAGGTATCTTTACATCATATGTCTTGCATGATGAATGTAGGACTCATTATGCGATGATTTTAGCCAGGCTATGATACCTATTGGGAAATCCTAGATCCCTTTGTATGTGGACAATAGTCAGCACTTGACGTCAAAGGCAGTGGTGCCTCAATGGCGTCTCTTGTTAGTGCAGTTCTTTCTTTGAACCCCACTGTGCAAAGCATTATCACCTCTGTCGCTACAAAAGTGGCAACAAAGATTGTAAACATGCAGATAAATGAGAACCATGAAATGACTCCCCTACATGTCCACTTTCGTTGTCAATAAGATGTGTGAGATTATGTAGATAAATGGAAGGGATTCAAGGGTATCTATCTGAATGCCAGCGCCAAAGCTTTGCTTTAGCACTGCGACGCTGAGGTTTTAGGAACTCATGTGTACAACCACCTGAGGAAGTGGAGGGTGCGTTGGATCCAGATAAGCAAGCTGAGAGACCTCAATGGCGCGGAATGGTGGGAGGACACCTACATGATTCTTCTATCTATTGATCACTTCTAGGGGCATGTTCATGTTAGCACACATAATCACTGCCTTCACCAATTGTCATGCATGATAAATTCCATTCACAACTAACGTTCTCTCTTGCAATCGTACGATCACTTAGGGATGCGGATTACCTGAATAAGCCCATCCATAACTATGTTAGATGCAGACCATCTTCTCTTACGACCTTGACTCCAACAAGTATGACATGCGTTCAGGAGAGCCCCTTGGTACTCCTACAGTTGAGGACGAACCTGACACCCAAGAGTCTGACACTGTGATCCTTGATGTCCCCGACAAGCCTACGGATCCTTGGGATGCTTCTGTTCTGCTAATGGCAAGAGCAAGCAGGTCGTGCTAGGATATGATGAGATCCAAGCCTTCACCAGCATGACCAGCGCTTTCAAGGATGTTGCGTAGGCCATTAGGGAAAACAATCTTAGTGATATGTACCCTGACGTGTACCAGGATGTGATGCACATTGTTGGCTTCAGTGAGGAGCATCTCATGGAGGCTCTCGATAAACTGGTGGACCACAAGGCACAGGGCACAAGCTTCATCGGCATGCGTGAGGCGCACATGATCCTCTGCATCAGTACATTCCTGACCAAGTACTGCGGCTAGAGCTTCGGGATCTTCGGTCTTAGGGGTGGTGTGCATGATGGTGATGGCGACGATGATGAGCTGATGATGCTTACGATGTACATTTTGGTTGTATCTAGGTCCTAAAAACTTCTTGTGGCTCATATATTTTTGATGAGGTGGTATATACTAACCCCTCATGTGGTGGAGAAATGGTGGTGGTAGGATGACACCCACTTTTGATGTGGTGGCTGTTGGGAATATGCCCTAGAGGCAATCATGTATGATGAGATTTCCCATTGTATTCATAAAGATATTAAGTAGTCCTTGTATAAACATCTGATGTGTATCAATAAATATGTGATTCGGTTGTGGAACTATGCATTCATGTTGTTTGTACTAAATATCCTTGGTCATTGAGGTTGTGATGGACACACAACTTAGACCAATGTGAAAGTTGGATTGATGACTCGGTTCCACTTGTCATGGGCATGGAGATGCTATTCCAACTTACACAGATTTGGCTAAAGAGTTTGGCGAGTCGGATTGACCCATATTGAGGTACAACGAACTAGTTGTCATTTGTATATCTCAATCAATGTAATCCTTAGACCTGAGGTTATTGCATAGTCCGAGTTGAGGATCACAGACTTAGGTTCTGTCAAACGCTGATCCGTAACTGGGAAGTTATAAAGGCAGAGTTCGGGTCGACTGAGAATCAAGATGTGTGATGTGAATAACCAAGATGGGATTTTGCCCCTCCACTTGGAGAGATATCATCTGGGCCCTCTCGTGAGATATGATTCGGAAAGCATGGCCATGCACGACTCGGTTAAGTGTTAACCGAGGCGATCGACTAAGAGTTAGTCGGGTGAATCACTTATCTCGAATCGAGAAGAGAGTCGGACTATTTAAGGGATGACAATTATTCGCATATAGTCTGACAAGGTATATCGTGAGGCAAAAGGGACTCGGACGTAAGTCGTATTGGAAAGGCAAGTCGTCATGACTCTTTGGTACTTGGGAGTCGGCACATTCTGCTAGGAGCCGCTACCGACTGATCGATTGAGAGTGGGACTCCAATCGTGTCCAAGTAGCCATGAGCCTGCAGGGTCACACACTTAAGAGCGGGAGCAAGTTCGGATTGGATCTGAACCTGTAATCTGGTTGGGTTGGACCTAAACCGGATTAGGACTGAGTTGGTGAGTTGGACTCACGGTGACTAGTGTTATATGGGCTTTAGTGAATGGGCCGCGCGAGCAGAGCCCACGTTCACTCCCTATATATAGTGGAGCACCGTAACCCAGAAAGGTTAATCGTTGTTCGGTTAGGTCATTCCATGTGTTGGAAACCCTAGCTCCACAGCAGTCCTACCGTCGATACGAACCTAGCAGTTCGCCGTCGGTGCTCCTCCTTGTACGTGTGGATACCAGCAGAGGTGTTGTACATTCAGCACCAGGACGATCGGATCGTGAGGACTGCACTGCATCAACTGATGCGCTACATCAGTAATCCGCAACTGCGCGTCTAGTGGTAAACCTCGTGGCCTTCTACCTCAGCTAGATCTTGGGATCACCACGTTAGAGGAAAAAGTTTTGTTTTATCTCTACGTGGCCTAACAGTGGTATCAGAGCGATAGCTTCTGGTTTTAGGCTCGAGATCTCGCATATGTGATATGCGGTTGGCTGTAGATGATCTATGTGCTATTTGGTGGTCGATCTATAAGATAGATCGATTTGTACGAGGTTGATTGGATCAACTGTACTCGGGGAATGGTAGATCTGATTTCCGTGATCATACTGCTGAGGTCATGGAACGACATACCCCTACCGGTCGGCTTCCGCCATCGGGGTAGACTGTGACACGTAAATCCAGAAGCGGTGATCGAAGATCAAAGAGTTTGATCGAATCGGAACGATGGTCGGAATCCATGTTCGGATCATAGATGAGATCTACGTTTTCGGAACACCGGCTTCGCCCTGTCGTAGCGCCTTAGATGTCGTTGCGAGTTTCACAACGCCGGTAGATATTGTATCTATGCATAACTTGTTTTTGCAGGAAGTTATGAATGGTATGGTTCATGTGCATGTGATGTATGTGTGTAATCCATACGTGATCTTTGATTCACGATTTTTGTCAGCCGACTGGAGCCTAGGTGCTGTCATTTTATTGTATAACGACCTGCGTGTCGGATTCTCTATGTAATTTACTTTACTAAGCTAGTGTAGCTGTTTGGAGAACCCGGAAGGCATGCAATGCGTTGTACATGTCGGCGACATGGAGTAAGACGACAAGTGACAAAGAGTTGGCACGAGTCGGATTACAGGCTTTATGGAGATGGAGATCGCCATGAAGAGAGCCATACCATTTCACATTATAATTGCTTTATTTTGTGTTATTGTTATGTCTCTGTTTTACCTCTATTAGATAGTCGGTAAAATTTAATCCCTCAAAGAAGGTCTAGTCGGTTTTCCCGCCAGTGTTTGCACCATCACAAGTCGGACATTTTTGGTAGTGGGCTCATAAAATTGAGGTGTTGCCAATTCTTTCCGACTAGGTGGGTTCGAGTCGGACTCTTACTGCGAAAACACTCGGTAAGCTAGACGGGTCTATCACAACGGTTGTGGGACTCGGGGAAAAGTCGGATGGAAGCCGGGGCATGTGATGTCATCCGTCCAACAGGAGTCGTATGAGATACGATTGACAAGGAGTTGTCTACCTAGATAACTTGGCGGCTAGCGGTGATGGTAAAACTCACTAGTCGACTTGCTTATTTAGGATCCTGAATCACTAAGTAACCATCGGAGGGGTGTTGGTTCTAGTGGGAGCATAAAATATTAAAGTATTTAATGTGCTTGCTCTTTTATGAATACATGTCTTAAGTGTTTTGCATATTTTCTGTTGTAGATCATGGCACCAAGTAGCAGTCACTCTCAGATATCCGGTTTTGCGTTGAGAACTATCCTTGAGAAAGATAAACTGAACGACACTAATTTTACCAACTAGTATCGAAATCTGAGAATTGTTCTCAAACAAGAAAAGAAGGACCATGTCCTAGACAACCCACTTCCAGATGAGCCGAATGAGAATGCGACTGTCGCTGCCACCAATGCCTACCGTCGGGCTAAGGATGAGTCCACGGATAATAGCTGTCTTATGCTTGCTCACATGGAACCGGACTTGAAAAAGCAGTTCGAGCATGTTGAGGCCTACGATATGATCGAAAGCCTCAAAAGTATGTTCCAGGCTCAGGCGAAGACTGAGAGGTATCAAGTCTCTCAGGCTTTGCTGAGTTGCAAGCTTAAGGATGGTGATCCACTGAGCCTGCATGTGATCAAAATGGTTGGTTACGTGCAGTCTCTGGAGAGGCTTGGCTACCCCATAAGCAAAGAGTTCGCTACGGATATAATTCTGAATTCTCTTCCTAGTGCATATCGGAAGTTCATTTCGAACTACCGCATGCATGGTATGGATAAGAAGCTCACTGAATTACATGGGATGCTCAAGCAGGCAGAGGCAGATCTCAAGAAGGGCGCCAGTCAAGTGTTGATGGTGCAGAATAAGGCTAAGTTCAAGAAGAGTTCTTGGACTAAGAAGAAGGCTAAGTCAAGAGGAAAGCAGGCTCCGGACCCGGTCCCAAGCGCTTCCTCAAGGACTAAGCCATCTCCTTCAGCCGGATTCACTTGCTTCTATTGCAAGGCGGATGGCCACTGGAAGAGGAACTGCAGCAAGTACTTGGCCGACAAAGCCAAGAGTGGAGGTATGACTTCCGACTTAGGTACACTTGTTTGCAATGTTATAGACATATATCTTGCTGATGCACCTAATAGTTCTTGGATATATGATACCGGATCAGTTATTCACATCTGCAACTCGTTGCAGGGTCTGGTAAGAACTAGGAGCGTAGCAAGAGGCGAGGTTGATATTTGAGTCGGCAACAAGCAAGAGTTGCTGCATTGGAAGTCGGCACGATGCAGCTTCATTTACCTTCCAGATTCATTATGGAACTGAATAATTGTTATTATGTTCCAGTGCTCAGTCGAAACATTATTTCTGCCTCATGTTTGATGAGGCAAGGCTATGAGTCGAATATCAAGAATAATGGTTGTTCTTTGTATTTGAATGATATGTTTCACGACTTTGCACCCGTCCAGAACGGGTTATTTATTTTGAATCTTGATGGTGAGTCGGTTTATAACATAAATGTTAAAAGGTTGAAACCAAATGATCTGAATATGACTTACTTTTGGCACTGTTGGCTTGGTCATATAAGTTGGAAACGCATGAAGAAGCTCCATGATGATGGACTCCTAACTTCGTTCGACTTGGAGTCGTTCGAGACATGCGAATCTTGCCTACTCGGCAAAATGACCAAGACACCTTTTGCAAATAGTCGCGAAAGGGCGTCCGACTTGTTGGGACTAGTACATAGTGATGTAAGTGGACCAATGAGCATGACAGCCAGGGGTGGTTATGAGTACTTCATTACCTTCACTGATGATTTGAGTAGGTATGGATATATCTACTTGATGAAACATAAGTCGGAAGCCTTTGAAAAGTTCAAAGAATTCCAGAATGAAGCACATAATCAACTCGGCAAGAAAATAAAGTTTCTTCGGTCGGACCGAGGAGGCGAGTACATGATCCATGAGTTTGATGACCATCTGAAAAGCTGTGGAATAGTTCCTAAACTTACTCCGCTAGGAACGCCGCAAAGGAACGGTGTTTCGGAAAGGCGGAATCGGACCTTGTTGGACATGGTACGATCAATGATGAGTCGGACAGATCCACCTTTATCATTTTGGGGTTATTGTCTAGAAACAGCGGTGTTCACACTAAACAGAGTACCATCAAAGTCGGTAGAGAAGACACCGCATGAGATGTGGACAGGCAAAAAGCCGAGTTTGTCTTTTATTAAGATTTGGGGTTGTGAAGCTTTTATCAAGCGACTTCAGTCGGACAAGCTTACAGCCAAGTCGGATAAGTGTATTTTCGTGGGGTATCCGAGGGAAACCTTGGGTTACTACTTCTACAACCGAGAAGAGGGCAAAGTGTTTGTCGCTCGGAACGGTGTCTTCCTTGAGAAAGAGTTTCTCAGTCGGGGAGTAAGTGGGAGCACGGTGCAGCTCGAAGAAATCCGAGAGGAACCGGCTAGTAGCGAGTCATAAAAAACCTTGGAGGTTGAGCCGGTCGTGGCAGCTGAGCCGGCAGCAGCACCTGTACTACGAAGATCGGCAAGATTACGAAGTGTTCGTGATGTATTGCTGTTAGACAGTGATGATCCGGCAAATTATTCGGAAGCGATGGTGGGATCTGATTCCGAGTCATGGCTTGGAGCCATGAGATCCGAGTTAAAGTCCATGGATGAAAATCAAGTTTGGAACTTGGTTGATCTGCCAGACGGTGCAAGACCCGTCGAGTGCAAATGGGTCTTTAAGAAAACTAATATGGATGGAAATGTTTCCGTCTATAAAGCACGCCTTGTCGCGAAGGGGTTTCGACAAGTTCAAGGCGTTGATTACGAAGAGACTTTCTCGCCCATAGCGATGCTTAAATCAGTTCGGATCATGTTAGCTATAGTAGCCTATTTCGACTATGAGATATGGCAGATGGATGTCAAAAAGGCTTTCCTTAACAGAAATTTAACCGAGGACGTGTATATGATACAGCCCGAGGGTTTTGTCGATCCGGCTAATGCTGAGAAGGTGTGCAAACTTCAGAAATCCATTTACGGGTTGAAGCAAGCATCTCGGAGTTGGAATATTCGCTTTGATGAGGTAGTCAAATCGTTTGGCTTCATCAAGAGTGATCATGATTCTTATTTATACAAGAAGTTTAGTGGGAGCAAAGTAAACTTTCTAATCTTACATGTGGATGACATATTATTGATTGGAAATGATGTCCAGATGTTGCAAGAAACCAAGGAATCATTGGAAAAGAGTTTCTCAATGAAAGACTTGGGTGAGGCAACATACATCCTCGGAATCCGGATCTATAGAGATAGATCAAGGAGGCTCATTGGATTGAGTCAGAGTACTTATTTGGACAAAGTGTTGAAGAAGTTCAACATGGAATCGTCTAAGAAGGGGTTCTTACTGATGTCCCATGGTGTAAAACTTAGCAAGACTCAGTGTCCTTCGAAAACTGATGAGCGAAGTCGGATGAGTGCGATTCCGTATGCTTCTACAGTCGGATCCATCATGTATGCCATGATTTGTACTAGGCCAGATGTTTCATATGCTCTAAGTGTTGTGAGCAGATACCAGGCTGATCCTGGAGAAATCCACTAGACAACAGCTAAAAATATCCTAAAGTACTTGAGAAGGACTAAGGATATGTTCTTGGTTTATGGTGGTGAAGATGAAGTCAGTGTAAAGGGTTACACGGATGCGAGTTATCTTACCGACTCTGATGATTCTCGTTCGCAATCCGGATACGTGTTTATTATAAACAGAGGTGCTGTGAGCTGGAAGAGTTCCAAGCAAGAGACTGTGTCTGCATCTACAACAGAGGCTGAGTATATTGCCGCCT
Source organism: Avena sativa (assembly GCA_916181665.1). NCBI lineage: Eukaryota > Viridiplantae > Streptophyta > Magnoliopsida > Poales > Poaceae > Avena > Avena sativa. The sequence continues at coordinate 444,770,154 of OV702293.1, read as the reverse complement.
CGGAGGCGGCAAAGGAAGCTGTTTGGATGAGGAATTTCCTCATGGATCTTGGTGTGGTTCAGGGCTCGTCCAATCTGTTGGACGTGTATTATGACAACAATGGTGCTATTACACAAGCCAAGGAACCTAGACATCACCAGAAGAACAAGCACATACTCATGCGGTACCACCTGATTCGCTAGTTCGTGGATCATGGTGATATCAAGTTATGCAAGGTACACACGGATGCAAATATTTCGGATCCGTTGACAAAGCCGTTACCATAGCCGAAGCATGAGGCGCACCTGATAGCCATGGGCATTAGATGCTTAGACATGTGATGTCAGAAGATTGACTCTAGTGCAAGTGGGAGACTGTTGGGAATATGCCCTAGAGGCAATCATGTATGATGAGATTTCCCATTGTATTCATAAAGATATTAAGTAGTCCTTGTATAAACATCTGATGTGTATCATTGAATATGTGATTCGGTTGTGGAACTATGCATTCATGTTATTTGTACTAAATATCCTTGGTCATTGAGGTTGTGCTGGACACACAACTTAGACCAATGTGAAAGTTGGCTTGATGACTCGGTTCCACTTGTCATGGGCATGGAGATGCTATTCCAACTTACACAGATTCGGCTAAAGAGTTTAGCGAGTCGAATTGACCCATATTGAGGTACAACGAACTAGTTGTCATTTGTATATCTCAATCAATGTAATCCTTAGACCTGAGGTTATTGCATAGTCCGAGTTGAGGATCACAGACTTAGGTTCTGTCAAACGCTGATCCGTAACTGGGAAGTTATAAAGGCAGAGTTCGGGTCGACTGAGAATCAAGATGTGTGATGTGAATAACCAAGATGGGATTTTGCCCCTCCACTTGGAGAGATATCATCTGGGCCCTCTCGTGAGATATGATTCGGAAAGCATGGCCATGCACGACTCGGTTAAGTGTTAACCGAGGCGATCGACTAAGAGTTAGTCGGGTGAATCACTTATCTCGGATCGAGAAGAGAGTCGGACTATTTAAGGGATGACAATTATTCGCCTATAGTCTGACAAGGTATATCGTGAGGCAAAAGGGACTCGGACGTAAGTCGTATTGGAAAGGCAAGTCGTCATGACTCTTTGGTACTTGGGAGTCGGCACGTTCTGCTAGGAGCCGCTACCGACTGATCGATTGAGAGTCGGACTCCAATCGTGTCCAAGTAGCCATGAGCCTGCGGGGTCACACACTTAAGAGCGGGAGCAAGTTCGGATTGGATCTGAACCTGTAATCAGGTTGGGTTGGACCTAAACCGGATTAGGACTGAGTTAGTGAGTTGGACTCACGGTGACTAGTGTTATATGGGCTTTAGTGAATGGGCCGCGCGAGCAGAGCCCACGTTCACTCCCTATATATAGTGGAGCACCGTAACCCAGAAAGGTTAACCGTTGTTCGGTTAGGTCATTCCATGTGTTGGAAACCCTAGCTCTACAGCAGTCCTACCGTCGATACGAACCTAGTAGTTCGCCGCCGGTGCTCCTCCTTGTACGTGTGGATACCAGCAGAGGTGTTGTACATTCAGCACCAGGACGATCGGATCGTGAGGACTGCACTGCATCAACTGACGCGCTACATCAGTAATCTGCAACTGCGCGTTTAGTGGTAAACCTCGTGGCCTTCTACCTCAGCTAGATCTTGGGATCACCACGTTAGAGGAAAAAGTTTTGTTTTATCTCTTCGTGGCCCAACAGTGGCAGGTTAACACCATAGTATTAGGATGAACTTGTGACCCCCTTTTGGAAATGATCATGCATGCACCTGTTATTATGAATTTGTTTTATGAAGTTGTGATGCTTGTTATGATTGATACATGCTTATGATGATCTTATGATGTTATACCTTAACATGTTACTCTTGTGACTTGTAGAGAAACTACTATATGGTGTACATAGGGAGGTGTCCAGGAGTATACACCCAATGGAGTAAGTGCCAGGATCAAGTGAACCATTACTCCAACAACAACTACAAAGGGTTTTGACACTTTTGAGTAGGCATAGGAGGCTTACTTCACATTCTTATCCCATTAGAACAATAACTACTTTGTTCATGAGAACACCAACAATCATGGACAACAACTGGTAGAAATGTTTCTGAGGGAGAACAACGGGTTCACTTCATTGACAAGGAAGTAGAGGAAGCACAACACCATATCCAAAAGGATAGCCTCAAATATTTTATCATCGTCGTCCTCCTCATGGTGATCTTGAAGTTGATCTTCTACTAGATTTGCGTGTATGATCGTATGTAGTTCCATGTGTCTCCTTGTGATAAGCTCACCAGATTTTGAACAAGTAACCATAAGGGGCATTGTGTAGGGAACCAAACAAGGTTTTGTTGCATGAGAATGAGTCAAAAGTGATGTGTGCAGGCAAAGGGAGTGGAGATAATATCCCAACCCATGTACCAACCCCTCATGTAGGCAACCAAACAAACTACATAACATGACCCATAGAATATTTTTGGCTAGCCCTTCTCCACCCGACGCTGTTAGGGTAGGCTAAAAATAGGCTACAGGCAGGGACAGAGACAAGGGGGCAAGGGGGTTTTAGCGACCCCCATGGTTAAAATTTTCTAAAGGATTGTAGTCACTAAAATTGTAATTTGGCAATGATTTGTTCAAGTATGCCCTCCTCATGTCTATTTTGCCCCCCTCAAGGTGAGAAGCTGGCTCCGTCCCTGACTGCAGGCTACCAAACGCGCCCTTGATTGAGGCCGGGGGCCGGCCGGATGGTGTGTATGAATGTATGTAGGGCTACTTGTAAGAAAAATGACTGCTAACTTCTCTCGATATATTCGGGTATATGTTTATTTTCTTTCATGCATCTATCACGATATCTTCGGGTATGTTGGGGATATGCTTTATGGGTATCACCACAGCATGTCTCTAATCCGGATAACCCGGGTGGCCCATAGTTGGTAGCAAGGCCTATGGCTTGCTGGGCGGCCCAGTTAGATGGATCCAGAAGGGAGGCCCATGCCGGATAAAGGAAGGCTACGGAGGAGTCACCAGTGTACCCGGAGCCTTGGAGTGCAAGACACGTTAGACTAATTGTATACCGTGTAGGATTCTGTAACTTGTCTTGCTAGGACTTTGCCTGTAACCTTAGGATCTGGCGACTATATAAGCCAGACCTATGGGATCCTTTAGGGCATAACTCAACTCATATCGCGCACAGCGAACCGATCCCAGTAACTCGGCGTATTGCCATTATAGTGATTTATAGCAGATCCCGCCACCGTCATGAGATCTGAACCTGGGTAAGCTGTGTTACCTCGTACCCGCCAACCTTTCGCCTTACCCCACGTCTCTAAACACGCTCTGTGAGGACCCCTCCATGGCGTACTCGTCGGCAATACCACGACAGGGTATATACTGCATGTTTATGTCAAAATGCTTCGTGTAATGCTTCTTCATTTTACATAAAATGGAGCTTTACTTGTTTGTCTAATCAGCGGTGTTCTCCTTGGAGATATTGGCTTGGAGGCTCTTCACCTTGACATTCTGGTCTAAGGACTTATAGGTGACCATTTTTTGGCCTTCACCTAAACGAGCATCAGCGTGGTTGGCTACGACGGGTAGCTAGTACAACAGACTCAAGGTCGATGTGGAAGCCAAAGTGACGACTCCGAAAACCATCTTCGTGTTATTGGCATCTCAATTAGTCGCTTGGTCAGTGATCCGTCAACTAGGGGTGTTTGGTAGCATGCAGCCTTTTCTCGTCTCCCTGGGGGCACGTCCACAAAGATGAGAAAAGAGGGGTGTTATCAACTTTGTTTGGTTGCCTTGATCATATTGTTGAACATGTTTGATTGGTTAGAAACGTCTATTTCACTCCCCCAACAATAACCATACAAACTCCAAGGGTAAACACACTTACCTCACACCACCACAGCTAACTGCCATGGGTGATAGTGCGGCGGAGGCGGGCATGAAGTAGAACACCAGTGGGGAGAGGGGGAATGTGAGGGTTACTTTTGTGCGAGCGCGGTGCCCGGCGGAGCTCCGTTACCTGGAGTGGGCACCGACGTAAAAGCCCCGATAGTTTGGTGTAGTGCTCACTCTCGCTTGCCATGGTCGAAAATTGAGTGGAGGTGAACCTCCTGAGACTACTACCAAGGTTCAACCTACATGCACTGTAGGTGAACCTCACGAAAATTGTTCAAAAAAGCTCCAACTTGGCCATGATTATGAGAAGATACGGTCCACAAAAATCGATGTCGATGGTCAGAATGGAAGCCTATCATCGACGTGCATCTTTTTCATGTAAAGCTTCTTCTGAAATGAAGCATGGTTGTGTTGATTACAAAAGGTTAGGAAAAAGTCTTTTTGAGAGAGGAGAGATAAAATGAGTTCAACTTCAACCTCAGATACAGTTAAAAGAGTTACAGATGAATTCCTCTACCTCCATCAAAACAAAAATTGCAACTTAAAGCTACTCTTGAAAAAAAATCCAAAACTCAGGTACAGTTAAAAGAGTTACAGTTAAAACTACTTCTGAAAAAAATCCCAACCTCAGGTATAGTTAAAAGAGTTACAGTTAAAGCTACTCTTGAAAAAAACGAATGGTTAATTGTGTGCGGCAAATCTGACGAAAATTGTGTGAAAAAGCTCCAACTTTAACCTCGATTCAGAGAAGATCACGAAACCTGGTGTCGGTTAAAATGGAATCCCATCGTTGATAGACATCTTTTTCATGTAGAGCCTTATTTGATTTGGAACCTACATGTGCTAATTGCAAGCGGTTGAGATGAACATGTTTAAGAGAGGAGAGAGAAAAATAATCATATATCAAGGTTGCATTGCTGGAGCCACCCACGTGGACTTTTTGCGTGTTCTTCCCAACCTAGCTCCACGGAAACTGCTGATTTGGGCGTTCCTAGCGGGTCTGACTAGGTACACTTTGACTCGTATGTGGTCCACAACGCGGAGGGAGTCCGGGAAACCAATCATACCAAATTCTTCTTCCTAAGACACGGCCGATGGTGGCGCGCCCTACCATGTGAGATCCTAGTGCAAGGTTTATTAGGATTGATAGGATACCCGTATCAACAAGTTGCAACTTATGTTTTAGGGTTCATCTCCATACTTAAAGTTAAGCATGCTTGTCCTGAAGCAACATGAGGATGCGTGATGGGTAGGGAAGTTGTTTCTGGATGTGCACGAGTGGGGACAAAGTACACATAAAAGATGTGAAAGGACATTTATTGTCATAATCATTTTTGGTGTTCGTTAACAACAAGATGATCATTTTACAATTTGTTATTGTCCACAGGTTGGTATTATCATAGATAAACATCACACACGCTCTTGGGAAAAGACCACATATATTTGCCACTGTTCTGGAAACTCCAGACCGGAGTCTCTAGTCTGACAAGACCGGAGTCTCCGGTGTGGTCCGGAGTTTCCGATTCTGGCTTCGGTGGTGCCTCCCAGGACATGGCTGGGACATTCTGACTAGGGGTCCAGAGGCTGCACCGGAGGCTACTCCGGAGTCTCTGGACTTTGGTCAGACCGGAGTCTCTGGTGTTGAAAGGCCAGAGTCTCCGGTGTTGCTGGAGAAGAACTGAGATGGGTCAGTCAGAAGGGCAGTCCGGAGACTGGTCCGGAGATTGACCGGAGTCTCCGGTCTCCAGACCGGAGTCTCCGGTCTGACTTTTCTACAACGGTCAGAAGACGGTTCGTGGAGGGGGCTGTCTATAAATAGGGACCCTTATCTTCTTCCTCCAGTTGCTCGAGCTGCTCAAGAACACCAACACCATTAGAGCCACCAAATCCACAATATCTCTTCATACAACCATCCAAAGTCATTGATCTTTGGAGAATCGAAGGAGGAGGCCTTGATCCACATCTTCACCAAGAGAGATCTTCATTTCCCCCTCATTCACTTGAGGGCCCCCAAGCTCTAGTGTTTCTTTGGAAACCCTAACCTTGATTTGGTTCTTACAAGCTTGTCTTTGATTTGTCTTGACAGCTTGCTTGTATTTGGGAGCCTCCAATTCAGTTGTGGATGTGTGTCCCGAACTTGTTGTAAAGGTGCTGGCTTCCACCTCGAAGGTTGCCGATATAGTGGAAGGTGAATCGAGCCCGTTGGGGTGAGGTTCATCGGAGAACAAGGGAGGCCTCTCGTGGCATTGGTGGTTTGAAACCACCCCCTCTCCAAACGTAGACGTACTTCCCCTCAAAAAGAAGGAACTACGGGAAACAAATCCTTGTGTCTCCGCATCCACTCCCTTGGTTACTTCTATCCTTTACCGCACTTTACTTACTTGTTCTTGCTTAGTGTTGTGTTAGTTTGTGCTTGTTTGACATATAGGTAAATTCACCATAGTTGCATATTCTAGAGAATTTACCTTTCTTGTCAAACCCTAATTTGAAAAGGAGTAAAATTTGAAGTAGCACCTATTCACCCCCCCCTCTAGGTGCCCATACGATCCTTTCAATTGGTATCAGAGCCTCGGCTCTTTATTCGGGCTTTACCGCCTAAGAGATTATGGGTAGCCAAGAAGGGGATGGTGGTAGTGAGTCGACCCCGGTGACCATGGAAGATCTCAGAAACTTGGAAACAAGATTGAGCTCTACCTTGGTCAACAAAGTCAAGAAGATGCTTGAGCAACTTCTTAAAGACAAAGATGGCTCATCACCCCCATCTCCTCAAGAGGAACTACCATCCGTTGTACCTAAAGGGAATACTCCGGTATCCCCCGAGGGTATGGTGGTAGGGGACAAACTAGACAATGCTAATTCCTCCACACGACTTGATGGGGGGAAGGGTGAGCACCGTGATTCTTGGTACTCTCCCGATCCTCCCATCCCTCACCCTCATGTGTACAATAGAGGTGACCCACCTAAGCTAGAAGAGTCTGCTACTTTTGCTCAATGGCAATCACTAATGAGAACTTATATGCGCAGCTCTTGCATTGAACTATGGAACATCATCGAGCATGGACTCTTTATTGGAGATCCAAACAACTTGACAAGAAGAGAGGTTGTCAATAGTCAACTCAATGCCACTGCTTTGCATATGATTCAACAAGGATTGGGAACAAAGGATTACCCAGACATTGAGCACTTTAGCATTGCCAAGGAAGCCTGGGATGCTCTCACTGTGTTGTTTGTTGGAAATGAGAGCATGAGGAGGAACAGATATGATGCTCTAAGCAATGAAGCCGAAGGTTTCTACATGAAAGAAGGTGAAGATCACGAAGACATGTATCGAAGGCTCAAGACCACTGCCACCGCTTTCAGAAATGTGGGTGCCTCACATGTGGATGATGCATGGATAAAAAGGAAATATGTGAGTGCACTCATGCCTTTTGAGCCCACCGACTTGAAGAGCTTACAGGGAAGACACAACTATCATCTCATGACCTCAAATGAAGTTATGCAAGAGATGGCCGCTTTCAAGGTCGCCACCAAGAATGCCAAAGATGCCCGTGCTCGTGCCCTCGGTATGAGCAATGTGGTCAATGTTGCTTTGAAGGCCAAAGTTGTGGACTTTGAAGATGAAGATGATAGTGATGAAGGCCTCTCCTTGGACCATCCCGATGACGTCAAGATTGCTCATAGTCAATATATGGCTTTCTATGCAAAGAACTTTTGGAAGAACCCCGCCAAGGCCAAGATGGAAATGCAACGAAGAAGCAATCCAAATGGGAAAAGAGAGAATACCACTAGGTTGAGAACTTGCTTCAATTGTGGTGACCGCTATCACTTTGTGGCAAGCTGTCCTTATGAGAAGAGAGAAGATAATGGTGGTAAGCTTGTGTTGAAGAAGACTCTCAAGGCACCTTACAAGAAACCCTTCATCAAGAAGAATCCCGTCAATAAGAAGTCGGGAGAAATTGTCTTGATCACTCATGAAGAATACTCCTCCGACAATGAAGATGATGAAGATGAGGAAGATGAAACTTCGCATGGTGTGGCTGCTCTAGCTACCACCTCTACTCCGACACTCTCACTCTTCGATTCTCCAAATGAGAACTCTTCCACCAAGAACGTCACTTGCCTCATGGCAAGAGGAACAGAGGTATCCTCATCATCCCACTCTACTCAATTAGATAATGATGAATTTGATGATGAAATGTCTCTTGATGTTAAAAAGGAATTAATTGCCTTTGATGAGTTCATGACTAACCTAGAAGGTGATGCTAAACTACACTTTGGGAACATCTTAGATCAACTCTCCCATACTCAAGAGCTTCTAGATGTTAGATGTAAACTTGGGCATGAACATATGATTGAACTAGAGGCTTTAAGCAATGCTCTAGAAGAAGAACAAGAGACTAGGTTGTCCCTTGAGTCAAAACTTGAAGGGCTTGATGAGGCCAATGACATCATTGTTAACAAACTCATCAAAGAGCGTGATCATGCTATTGCTAAATACAAAAGGGCTAAAAAGGACAAGATTGAGTTTGGTGTGGATCGTGAAAGACTTGCCGAGGACTTTAGCTTGCTCAACAAGGCCCACAAGGCCTTGGAGAGTGAACTCTTGTCACTCACAAAGTCCCATGAAACACTTCAAACTCAATTGGCCAATATTCCTTCACCTAGTAACTTCATTCCATCTAGTAGCACAACTATTCTTGAAGAGAATGCTAGGTTGAAGGGGGAGCTTGCTAAGGCCACATTTCCACAAGGCAACAAGTCTATTGATGATCTGTTGAGCAAGCAAAGGTGTAGTGGTGATAAAGGGGGCATTGGTTTTGTCTCCAAAACAAAGAATAAGAACAACAACAAGAAGAAGGACATACCCGCACAAGAGACCAACAAGACCTTTTGTGGAGAGTAAGACCACAAGTGGTAAAACCATGTCTCATGATGACTTTGCGGGTAGTGCTAACCCTCACTATGTTCTAATGCGTGATCAATATGGTGGTGTGTATGCACAATACATTGGCCCTTATGATGGTTATATTGCTTGGTCTATTTGGGTTCCCAATACCCTTGTTGCTAACAAAAGAGGACCCATTGAAAAATGGGTACCTAAAAACTAGTTTGATCTTTTGTAGAATTATGCTTTCGGAGGATCAAAATGGGTGATCGATAGTGGTTGCACAAATCATATGACCGGAAGCTCGTCTATGGTCAAGGACTTAGTGTCAAATGAAGATCAAATCACTGTCACATATGCCGACAAGTCAAAGTCAAAGGTAATGGGTTTCGGCAAGGTTGTGGTGGCTCACGACATTACACTCATGAACATCATGCTTGTTGAAACCCTTGGATACAATTTACTTTCTGTCCGCGCTCTTGGAAAGATGGGCTTTGCCGTCTTTATTGATGATGATATTGTGGTCCTCATGTGGAGCAAGTCTCTCAAGGTCGCCTTCGTTGGGTACGTCGAAAATGACTTGTATGTGGTGGACTTTTCGGGGCAAGCCACTACAGGTCCGATGTGCTGATACGGAAAGGCCGATATGGGTTGGCTATGGCACCGCCGACTAGCCCATGTCAATATGAGAACTTTGCAAAGTCTCCATAAAGAGGGCCATATTGTTGGACTAAAAGAAAATGTTTCCTTTGCCAAAGATCGTGTTTGCAGGGCATGTGTTCTAGGGAAGATGCATGACGCTCCTCACAAGCCCACAAACCAAATCAAGTCTAACAAGATCTTGGAACTCCTCCATGTGGACCTATTTGGTCCTCCATCTCATGCAAGTCTTGGAGGGAAGAAATATTGTTTGGTGATTGTTGACGACTTCTCAAGATACTCTTGGGTTTATTTCTTCAAGTTGAAGAGTGAAACTCAAAAGACTTTTATCGACTTCATCAACTTGGTTCAACGGAAACACAATGTTCCCGTGTTGATTATAAGAAGTGACAACGGCACCGAGTTCAAGAACTACACCTTGAATGATTTTCTTAGTGATGAGGGGATTAAACATCAATATTCCGCTGCATACACCCCTCAACAAAATGGTGTGGCCGAAAGGAAGAACCGGACTCTTATTGAGATGTCTAGGACCATGTTGGCGGAGTTTAAATCTCCATACAACTTATGGGCCGAAGCCGTCTCCACCGCTTGCCATGCTTCAAACCGTCTCTACCTCCGCAAGAAAATCAACAAGACTCCATATGAGATACTTACCGGTAACAAGCCCAACATATCTTATTTCCGGGTGTTCGGTTGTAAGTGTTTCTATCTCATCAAAGGTGTTCGTTTGTCTAAATTCGAGTCTAAAGCATTAGAGAGTATTTTTGTTGGCTATGGTCTCGAATCTCACACTTATAGAATCTATGACAAGCTCTCCGGAGCCGTCATAGAATCTTGTAGTGTGACCTTCAAAGAATATGATGGTCCCCAAGGGGGGCGTGTTGATGCTTGTGATGCATATGATGAAATGCCTCAGGATGCCATAGGAAGAATGGGTGTGGGTTATATCCGCCCCGTTGAGGAACCCCTTATAGCGGATCGATAAGAACTATGCTCCACTCGAGTGGAGCCCTCATCTTCACAACCTCAACATGCTCCAACTACCGAAGAGGACATTGACTCAAGCCAAAGACAAGATGTGCACCCTCAACATAGTGATCAATGTGTGAACTCTAATCAAAGGGAGCTTGGTCCATTCGATGGGTTGTCAAGTGGTGCCAAGTCAATTTGTCAAGGAAGATCCATCCAAACTGTGTTGAGACAAGCTCAAATTGATGCAAGAAGGGCACTTGATCAAGACCAAGGTCAATCCTTGCCTCCCAATGTAGAGGATGACTCCAATGATGATCAAGGTCAAGTTGATGGTCAAGACGAGGATCAAAATGATGAAGAGGGACCTCCAAGAAACAATGAGGAGATCCACGCTCGTCGCGAAGCTAGAAAAGAAAGAATGTTGGAAATAAGATACCACACCCTCCAAAATGTTGTTGGAGATCTAAGGAAAGGAATTTCCACAAGAGCACAATTGAAGAGGTTCAGTGAACATCAAGCACACATCTCCATGATTGAACCAAAGAAAGTGTGCGAAGCTCTTGAAGATTCGGATTGGTTAGAAGCTATGCACAAAGAGCTCAACAACTTTGAGAGAAACAAAGTGTGGAAGTTAGTTGAGAAGCCAAAAGAGTGCCGCAATGTTATTGGAACAAAGTGGATATTCAAGAACAAGCAAGATGAGCATGGGATTATTGTAAGGAACAAGGCTAGATTGGTTGCACAAGGGTATTCTCAAATTGAAGGCATTGATTATGGAGAGACTTATGCACCCGTGGCTCGCCTTGAGTCCATCCGTATCCTTCTTGCTTATGCGGCACATCATAACTTTAAGTTGCAACAAATGGATGTAGAAAGTGCATTCCTTTATGGTCCCTTAAATGAATTGGTATATGTTAAGCAACCCCCAGGATTTGAGGACCCCAACTTCCCAAACCATGTCTACAAACTTGACAAGGCGCTCTATGGTCTCAAGCAAGCCCCACGTACGTGGTATGAGCACCTTAGAGAGTTATTGTTTGACCGTGGCTTTGAAGTTGGGGAAATCGATCCCACTCTTTTTACTAAGAGGGTCAATGGGGAGCTTTTTGTATGCCAAATATATGTTGATGATATTATCTTTGGCTCATCTAACAAAGCTTTTAATGATGAATTCTCAAAGCTTATGACTAGTAGGTTCCAGATGTCTTTGATGGGGGAGTTGAGAGTATTTCTTGGCTTTGAGATCAAGCAAGTTAGAGGAGGGACATTCTTCAATCAAGCCAATATACTCAAGATATGCTCAAGAGATTAAAAATGCAAGATTTGAATGGAGCTCCTACTCCCATGGCTACAAAGACTCGTCTAGAACAAAATCCAAATGTTAAAGATGTGGATCAAAAGGTATACCGGTCTATGATTGGTTCTTTGCTTTACCTATGTGCATCTAGACCCGATATTGTGTTGAGTGTAGGTGTGTGTGCAAGATATCAAGCGGCTCCTAAAGAAAGCCATTTAATGGCGGTCAAGAGAATCTTTCGATATTTGGTTCATACCCCATTTTATGGTCTTTGGTATCCTCGAGGCTCAACATTTGCTCTTTGTGGATACACGGACTCGGATTGGGCAGGTGACAAGGATGATAGAAAATCAACATCCGGGGCTTGCCAATTCCTTGGTAGGTCCTTGGTATGTTGGTCTTCTAAGAAGCAAAATTGTATATCTCTCTCTACCGCCGAAGCCGAGTATGTGGCAGCTGCTAGTGCGTGCACTCAATTGCTATGGATGAGGCAAACTTTAAAGGAATACGGTGTCCATTGTGACAAAGTGCCTCTTCTATGTGACAATGAAAGTGCCATCAAGATTGCCTACAACCCGGTGGATCACACAAGGACAAAGCATATTGAGATTCGCCATCACTACATTAGAGATCATGTTGCTCGAGGTGATATTGATCTATCTTATGTACCAACCAGAGATCAACTTGCCGATATCTTCACGAAGCCACTTGATGAAGCAAGGTTTTGCTACTTGAGGAATGAACTAAATATCGTAGATTCAAGGAGCTTGACTTGATGTTATTGCACTCTCACCTATGTGTCATCTCATATTTGGTCTAGGTGTAGGCATGGATATAGGGGGAGTGCAGTCCTAATTGATTGGACCATCCATCCCCCCATTATGCCCAAAGCAATCAAAATCATTCCTCTTAATATCATTTAGTGATATGTGAGCTTAATGATGAGTTTTGGTAATGGACCCAAGATATATCTTCGTGGTGCCAAGCCAAGTATACTAAAATATGGTGGCCTAGGCCACCGCCCTCTCTCATTTGAGAGGTTGGCACTTACTCATGTTCGTAATTTGCTTGATGTTAGTCTCTTGGAGTCTTTCTGATTATTTTCGCACTTCTATGGCTCTTTTTGGTTCTTCACAGTTTGATGTCTCAACCCAAGACCTTCTCCTATCTTAAAAACCATCTATCTCTCATATATGTCCCCAAACACCTTTCCTGGAATTTTTGGTCGAGGGGGACCGGAGTCTCTGGTGTAGGCGGGAGTCTCCGATGTAGACCGGAGTCTCCTGTCTGGACGGTTTCTGTCACTTAAAGAAAGGGCACGGGGTGAACTGGAACAGCAGTTCCTCATTCTTCACCCCGTCCCCTACCTCCAAACCCGTCGCCTCCTCCTCCAAAAATCCTACCCGGAGGTCAAGAAGCCCCGGGGATCCGCCGTGCAGCCAGCCAACCTTCCCCTCTCCTCCATTGGGTCATTCCCACCGAAGGAATCGATCCCATGGACACATCTGGTACCTCTCCTCTCCTTTTCCCTCCTAGGGTTCATCCCTAGATGTGTTTTTGAGGATTGTTGCTGATTTGTCCATTGGAATCACTTGTTTGCTTGCACTCTAGTACTTTAGCCTTGTTGCATTGCCCGATCTACTAGATTCACCCTCACCAGCATCTTCCCATCGCATACCCGAGCCTCCTGACCGAAGACTCCGGTCCCTAGGACCGGAGACTCCGGTCTGAACCGGAAACTCCGGTGTCTGGTGCGGAGACTCCGGTGTTGGGTGAATCAAAGTAGTCCAGAAATGCATCAAAGCTCTTGTACTGCATCTTTGGGACATATATACTCATCTCCATGCCATCTCTCTCACTGCTGTTCACAGGTGATGGTTCTAGTCGTCCTCGTCGTACCAAGGCTAAGTCCCAAAAGGGAAATCCTCGCTATGATGAAGCTCAGGGTCAGTTTATCGTGCCTCCGTCCAACCGGAAACAGCGGGCACATGATGCAGCTTACATGAAGCGGGATCAAGAGAGAGATGAAAGGGAGGAACATGCAAAGAGAGCCAAGTATGACAACCTTCAGTCCCTTGCCAAGATGTCTAAAGAGGAGTACCGTGAGCTAAGGAAGACAGATTTCTATGCACTGCCTCGCACCAGTGATGACCCTCGTTTCTGGAGGAAAGAGCAGGGTGTGTTCATGAAGGATGTGTATGGTGTACTCACCAAATCATCTGTTTGCCCTCAGAAGTTCATGAACATTGAGCAAATGCGCCAGAGCCCTTATTTCAATGATGCCCTATGGATCTGTGAGAAGCTGGGGCTCTACAACTTGATGGAGCTGCATGAAGACTACAGTATGCACCTTGTTCAGCAGTTTTATGCCACAGTGGTGTTTGGGTCTGATCTTGACAGGACCATGGTATGGATGACTGGCTCTACTCGCTGCACAACTACTTTCCATGACTTTGCCAATGTCATCTTTGAGACTTTTCACGGCGTATCTACTCCTGTGGGGCAGCGCATGCACTCAGTAGCCTTGGGTGAGAACAAGTTAAAGCTGGCACCTCTGTATGATGATGGTGTTGTGGGGGCCTCCAAGGGACTCAAGCCCCTCTACAACCTTATGATGAGGATTTTCCGTCACACCATTGCCCCAAGTGCTGGTAATGATGATGCTCTCAGGGGAGGACTTGTCAACCTCCTGTACCATACTCACCGGACCTTCAATGCTGGACCAGAGGCTGAGGTTGCACCCATTGATGTGATGGACTTCATTTTCGAGGAGATGTTCCATGCCATTCTTTTCAAGAAATCTCCTCCATATGCACCCTTGATTATGAGACTCATCAACTCCCAGCCGCATGATTCTCCACATGGCATGCCACCACACCTCACGATGCACACTTTGGTCTCTCTGCAGCAGAAGGGGCACATGGGGCCAGCTCCAAGGCGCCGATATGGAAATGATGATGAGGAGATTGAGACGGAGAGGACTCCCTCTCCACCTAGAGTTTGGAGGAAGAATGCCTCCAATGTCCCTAAGCCTACCATGACTAGAGACTATGTGCATGAGAGGGTCAAGAAGGCCAGCTTCTGGGAGAGGACTCCTTGCTGCAAGAACATTGACATTCGCAAGCAACAACATGCATCTTACCAAAGCAACCGCCGCATTGAGAAGCTCCTCAAAGAGATCAAGGACCAGGGTGCTGCTGATACTGAGGAAGGTGAAGATGAATACAATGATGAGCATGGGGCCCAGCAGTCCATAGAGTCCGATCACACTCTCTCATTTGGGGCATGGAATGCCCAACAGGATAGTCTGGTGGACTGGACGACGTTTGCTGATGTCACCTCTAGGTTTGGATACCAGGGTACTTCCTCTTCTCGCCCTCACGGTAAAGGGCCTGCTATCCCTAAGGATGATGATGATGATGACTATGACCAGGATGAGGGTGACCAGGACGAGGATGACCAGGATGAGGATGAGGATGCCGAGGATGACGATGACTACTGCGTTATTGGGGCGCTAGTATAGGTCTTTTCCCTTTTCAGCGTTTCGATGCCAAAGGGGGAGAAGACATTCTCACCGCTTTGCATGGGACTTGGGATTTGCGACTATCTGCTTTTACTTGCCTTTTATTTGGATATTCAGACTTGAACTTTATGTGTGTTATCTACTGTTCTTATATGTGTGTGTGTCTATGACTATGTGCTTGTGCTATTGTAACTCATGTGAGATCTATGTGGGCTATCGTGGTATTATTTTCTCTACATGATTTACTTCATTATCTTGTTGCACATAGTCAGGGGGAGCCACATTTATATGTTATTCCATGCAAATCACTTGTTGTCATTGAACACCAAAAAGGGGGAGATTGAAAGGACATTTATTGTCATAATCACTTTTGGTGTTCGTTAACAACAAGATGATCATTTTACAATTTGTTATTGTCCACAGGTTGGTATTATCATAGATAAACATCACACACGCTCTTGGGAAAAGACCACATACATTTGCCACTGTTCTGGAAACTCCAGACCAGAGTCTTCGGTCTGACAAGACCGGAGTCTCCGGTGTGGTCCGGAGTTTCCGGTTCTGGCTCCGGTGGTGCCTCCCAGGACATGGCTGGGACATTCTGACTAGGGGTCCGGAGGCTGCACCGGAGGCTACTCCGGAGTCTCCGGACTTTGGTCAGACCGGAGTCTCCGGTGTTGAAAGGCGGGAGTCTCCGGTGTTGCTGGAGAAGAACTGAGCTGGGTCAGTCAGAAGGGCAGTTCGGAGACTGGTCCGGAGATTGACCGGAGTCTCCGGTGTAGACCGGAGTCTCCGGTCTGACTTTTCTACAACGGTCAGAAAACGGTTCGTGGAGGGGGCTGTCTATAAATAGGGACCCTTATCTTCTTCCTCCAGTTGCTCGAGCTGCTCAAGAACACCAACACCATTAGAGCCACCAAATCCACAAGATCTCTTCATCCAACCATCCAAAGTCATTGATCTTTGGAGAATCGAAGGAGGAGGCCTTGATCCACATCTTCACCAAGAGAGATCTTCATTTCACCCTCATTCACTTGAGGGCCCCCAAGCTCTAGTGTTTCTTTGGAAACCCTAACCTTGATTTGGTTCTTACAAGCTTGTCTTTGATTTGTCTTGACAGCTTGCTTGTATTTGGGAGCCTCCAATTCAGTTGTGGATGTGTGTCCCGAACTTGTTGTAAAGGTGCCGGCTTCCACCTCGAAGGTTGCTGATATAGTGGAAGGTGAATCGAGCCCGTTGGGGTGAGGTTCATCGGAGAACAAGGGAGGCCTCTCGTGGCGTAGGTGGTTTGAAACCACCCCCTCTCCAAACGTAGACGTACTTCCCCTCAAAAGGAAGGAACTACGGGAAACAAATCCTTGTGTCTCCGCGTCCACTCCCTTGGTTACTTCTATCCTTTACCACACTTTACTTACTTGTTCTTGCTAAGTGTTGTGTTAGTTTGTGCTTGTTTGACATATAGGTAAATTCACCATAGTTGCATATTCTAGAGAATTTACCTTTCTTGTCAAACCCTAATTTGAAAAAGAGTAAAATTTGAAGTAGCACCTATTCACCCCCCTCTAGGTGCCCATACGATCCTTTCAAGATGCAACACCCCGATGACTATTACCACTGATAGCTCTCTAGGATTTCTAGACGGACCCCACGTACCAACACTAGCACTTTGTCGTTACTCGTGCGCACCCGAGAACAACTTCCTGGTAGGTCATCCATCCTCAAATTTCTCCAGGCCAAGCACACTTAACCTGGAGTTCCTTTGAAGATGAGCCTCCCAAAAAATTTATAACTTGTTGGTATAGGTAACCTATTAAGCCCTGCATCAGGATCCCAAAAAAGACTAGTGTTAATATGTAGGTCTAGTCTATAAATACTAGCGAGCTGCCAAAGATAACAGCCATCATACCCATGGTGGTCGTGGTGTTACATACCAAATGCGCTGGTGCACGGCCATGGGGTTGATGTGGAATCTAGAGCATTTCACAAATTTCAACTTGCCACATGGATCCCATATCATTTATATCATTTATCATAGCATCCTCAAGATAGTTGAACTTATTGATCTTGAATTTCTCAAATGCACTCATAAAGACCAATGGGTATTTTAGTAGCATTAGAATTTAGAAGTCAAGCAACACTAAAATGTTACAATGTTTTCACTCACATGTTGATTCACTCAATGCTATTATAATTTCGCTCATGTATGGTATTTGAAAATCTCTCTTTACTCGAGTAGTTCGTCTTAAAAGGTACCCCTCCTTTCCTATTGAGTTCAATTTAAACTTCCAAATGTCTTATATTTAAAATACATATAATATTATAGATATTCCTCTAATAATACCTTACACCATCAATATTCAATCTTTTACATATCTTTGTTGCATAACCATTCTCATCAATTCTCTCAGTTAAGCATGGCACTATTTATGTTGTCCTCAAATAGTGGTACACTGAAAGGCTAACATTTTTTTATCCCACTTTCTTGTGCTAGTGTTATGCTAGCTGGCAAAGTAATTTGAAATGGATGAAGCATTGAAGACCAAGTACCACATTCAGGCCTCGTTTTGTGAAGGGGATGGGGCGGGGGTTAGTGGGGATCATAGAGGACTAAACCGGCCCAACTCGGAACCCCGAGGAAACCCGAATTGGCTGTTTTGTTGTTCGGGATCGGGCCAAACCCCACTAATCCACGAGAAACCCTGAGATTGCAGTGTATCTCTAATCCACGACCCCCACCTCGCATTTTGTTATCTCCCGAGCAAGCGAAGCACTGGCTCCGCCGCCTCCGCCTCCTTCCCGCGATGCGACGCCACATATGATGGAAGAGTTTTTAGGGGATTAACCCTACCAATCCCCTCAAAACCTCTAGTACAAAACAAGGCCTCAATGTGGCACAAGGCACCAAGGCTGGTCCTTTACTATACCATGGCCAACTCTAATTTTAATTTGTTTCTCATATCTTCATCTGGTTGCTACCTGCTCCGCTCTTGAACACGTGTTTTTAGCTCTGTCCATTTGACTCTGCTTTGGTTTCGCACCGATAAAAAGGAAACAAGGATGGGCTACATGACGCTATCTAGCTTATTACAAATAAACAAGTTAAACGTAAGAAGTAGAAAATGTTCTTGCATTAGAAGGAAAAAAATGTTAAGTTAATAGACTGATCTGTCCTTAATGAGGAAATTGCAAATCCCACCCATTTCCTCCTTGTTTTGCATGAATCGCTAGGTTGATGTTTTTGTTTGCACACTTCAGTTATCATTCTAATCTACTGCAACTTTCATCATATTCTCATCTAATCAACCATTAGCCCGGTAAACTGCAAAAGTGACATGTGGGCTCCCACTTTCAATGCTCTAAGTTATGCACAAAAGATTGTAGAATGATTAAAGGATCATAAAAAATAAGTATCCATCCAAAAGTTATGATATTTTTGTGGAGGGACTCTAGATTGTAATAGACTTATTTTATTAAAAGATCAATATTTACTCAAAAAATTGTTTGGTGTTTTTATTTTTCGCCAAAAAAAAAACTCGTGGAACACTAAATAAAAAATAGGAAAATAACCGTTCATCCAAAATTTATGAAAAAAATCATGGATGATGTATAAGGCATAATGAACCAAACATAAATTGATTGTCCAACAGTTTGAAAGAACTTCTTGTAATGTGAAGACAAGGTCAAAGTAAACTGCCGAATGGGCTATTTAACTTCAAAAACAGGTTCATTACACACAATAAAGCATTGTAAAATAGATATTGTTTGGTAATTATTTTCCTATGATTTAATTAGTGTGCTATGATTATTTATTTGCTAAAATAAAAGGACCAATTTTTTTGCATAAACATTGACGATTTCATCTAAAATGGTGCTAATACATCCTAGAGTGCATCCACAAAAAAATTCATAAGTTTGGGAATGCAAATTATTCTTAAGCATTCTACAATCTTTGTGTATAATTTGGAGCATTGACATTATGAGCTCATGTGTTAGTTTTACTGTCAGTCGAGCTAAATCGTGGATTAGATGATCAACAGGTGAAAGTCCCAGTAGATTAGACCAATAACATGTGAAATAAATAAATAAATAAATTATGGTTTATGCAAAGGAGAGATGAGAAATTGCTGGAATGTGCGGTTTCCTCGCCCTGAAGTGAACCCAAGTCAACTATCACGTGACCGGCAAGCCATGGGACCACACGGCTGCCAACTAGAAACTGTAGTCGTGTCCTTTCTCTCCAAGAAGACGTCTTCTTCTCTGCAAAGACCAGACCACGCCGGGACCATATGGTCCGGCCGGGTGGCCGGCGGTGCCGACTTTTCTACTCGCGGCGCTCTCCGCACACGTACTGCTCACACTTGCCAAACCATTCTGTTTAATCAACACGTAGCACTACTCAACTTGTGACCATTTTTTTTTTGGGGAAGAATTTGTGACCTTAGTTACACTGGATTAATTAGGGGCTGAGAAAGTAAGTATCTGATCATCATGCATGGATGGTACTGGTAGGCTACAGATTAAGACTACTTTGCACCTAAGCCTGTGCAAAAAGTGAGACCGCTTAAACCGTTTAAACCGGTCAAAAATTTCTTAGTTCAATCTCATTCACAAATCCAATCTAAACTTTAAAACTAGTGTAAAATTTTAAACTAAGCCAAACCGGTTAAACCGGCTAAACCGGGTTTGCACAGGGTTATTTGCACCTTTCCGCCCGTCTGGTTTCTGAAGACGTCACAGTCGTATGTGTAAGGTATACACAGAGCAAAACATGGACGGGTGGATCATGGGTGGATAAAAAGCAACTGAGGCTTGGCTATCACACAAAGAAAAACGCTAAAAGAAGAAAAACGGCCACGGTTGGATGATCCGCGCATGGAGTATGGGATTCTGTAAGGGTTTCGTCGAGATGTGGATAATGCAGTGTGCAGATAGATGTATGTAGCACTCCTCTGATCTCATCTAGTGGAGAGTGACGAGAGCTTTCAAGTGACTGAAATTTTCCGAAAAATGCCCAGGAATTGTGTACTCCAAAATTCTAAGCTTCATGCCTAGAGAACTGAACAGGAAACCCACCAGAAAGTGGACAATTTTGCAACAGGATTCAGTTCGCGAATTGCTCGTTGGTACTCGACGTAGGAGCACTTGGCATTTTCCCTCGCCCTTTTTTGTTGTGACCCGGCCACGCACTCGCACCATGCCAAAAGCTTCCCAGGAAGGCACAGGAGGCCTTGTCCACTTTCACACGAACTGATCGGTGCTGCTTGCTTCGGCCAGACAAACAAAACCAATCAAGGCAGGAAACACGCGCAATGGGAGGGGATTCTTGTGTTACTCCACTGCACCGTAATTGCATCGCATCAGAAATTCAGAATCGGACACACCACAGCCGCACACGCGCCTAGAGATGGAGTGAGAAGCATTAGGTTGCTTCCGCCGCCGGCCATAGCCATTGCTGCCTGGCTGCCATCTCGCCCCGTTCGTCATGCGTACAAGCCATCCCCACATCGCCACCACCGCCTCCCTCGCCTGACAACAACCACGCTCCACAAAACCCACCCCGAATCCCCCCTCTCCCCGTACCCTGCATTCTTCCCCGGAACCTCGCTTTCTTGACCGCTTGATCCCACGCGCCTCTAAATTTGCTTCCTCAGCTCCCAGATTTTCTTGCTAGGATTGTGGGCTCCTGTCAATGCTCGCCGTCTTGATCTGTCCTGGCTGCTGAGGCGTCTCTTGGGTTCCCGATCTGTAGCTGATTTTCTTGAAATCCAGTGAAAATCCCTTCCTTTTGCTGTGGGTCTGATTCGCTTCTCTAGCGCAATGGGGAACAGCAGCAGCAGCGGCGCCGGCGGAAGCCGGCCCCACCGGCCGGCGAGCTCGTCGGACCCGGGGCTGCCGCACGCCGCCGCGGCCGAGGAACTGAGCTCCTACGAGGCGGCGTGCCGGCACGACCCGGAGGTGCGCACCTTCGACTCCACGCTGCAGCGCCGCACCAGCCGCGCCATCTCCACGCTGGCGGTGGGCGTCGAGGTGCGCTCCATGTCCCTCGACTCCCTCCGGGAGGTCACCGGCTGCCTCCTCGACATGAACCAGGAGGTGGTGCGCGTCATCCTCGACTGCAAGAAGGACATCTGGAAGAACCCCGAGCTCTTCGACCTCGTCGAGGACTACTTCGAGAGCAGCCTCCACACGCTCGACTTCTGCACCGCGCTCGACAAGTGCCTCAAGCGCGCCCGCGACTCCCAGCTCCTCCTCCACGTCGCGCTCCAGCGCTTCGACGACGAGGACGACAACGCCGCCAAGGAGGAGGACGCCGCCCCCGCCCCCGCCGCCCGGTACGCGCGCACGCTGCACGAGCTGCGCCAGTTCAAGGCGGCCGGGGACCCATTCACCGACGAGTTCTTTGAGGCCTTCCAGGCCGTGTACCGCCAGCAGCTCGCCATGCTGGAGAAGCTGCAGCTGCGCAAGCACCGGCTCGACAAGAGGGTCAAGAAGATCAAGGCGTGGCGCCGGGTGTCAAGCATCATCTTCGCAAGCACATTTGCGGCGGTGCTCATCTGCTCCGTGGTTGCTGCGGCCATCGCGGCCCCGCCTGTCGCAGCGGCATTGGCCGCGGCTGCTGCCATACCATTGGGGTCTATGGGGAAGTGGATTGATTCCCTGCTGAAAGGCTACCAGGATGCTCTCCGTGGACAGAAGGAGGTGATGAGCGCAATGCAGGTTGGAACATTCATTGCCATCAAGGATTTGGACAGTATCAGGGTGCTCATCAATCGGGTGGAGATGGAGATCAGCTCGATGGTCGATTGCATTGAGTTTGCCGAGCGGGATGAGGAGGCGGTCAAGTTTGGCGTCGAGGAAATCAAGAAGAAGCTGGAGGCATTCATGAAGAGTGTCGAGGATCTTGGGGAGCAGGCGGATCGGTGTAGCCGAGACATTCGTCGGGCAAGGACTGTCGTGCTACAAAGGATCATCCGGCACCCTAACTGAGAGAAAAATATGATGAAGGTATGGATGTGATAAGATATAGCCATGTACTCTTTTATCATGTTGTGATGAATGTACAGAAGAGATGCTCCTCGTAGACAGTATGAACGAGTCAGTTAGCGATAAATTATTATTATTTGACTCTTTGATTTATGCTATTGAATGAAATTTCCCCTTATGATTTGGTGTGGCTAATTTTAGATGTTTTCCATATATCCATAACTCTTGCAATTGTGAGTAGTAATCGCACGCCGTGAGCCATGATTATGGTCTGTACCATGGCAGGTCATACTGACTTAGTAGTATAACTTAACAGTCTGCTATTGAGCTTACCCTCCCACATTTCAGAGGTCCAGGTTTTTTCAACCCTATTCTAGAAGGAAAACAAAAGGTCCTTGTCTAAGCTTTCATGGTTGTTGGTCTTCTAGACGTGTAGGTGTTTTCTCTGTTGCTTCCCCAAGTCACATATACTGATATACTTCTAAGCAAAGGGAAATTTTAAATTTAGAAGATTGAATGTATTATATCTGATATCTCAGCGTGTTCGTGTGTCCTGCAGAAAAATTCGTGCAATCCTAGTAATTTCTTAATAAATACTTCTTACCAAATAACTACCTTTACTTTTTGGTTGATTTGATACCCAATTGCACTGTCCACGATATGCACGCTTTCTAGCACTTCTGCCCCTAATATGTGAAGTATCTAGATCTTCGACCTGATTTGTAAATTTTACTTAAAAATATGTAATGTTCAGTTCTAAATAGCACAAGCAATATCTGCAATTTTTCCTCAAATCTGGAGTGTTCTATCTAGATCAGATGATCCTGCATTCATATTTCAACAGATATTTCTCAATACATCACACTTTGTTCCAGATATCAAATTCAGATGTTAGCAAGCAACTGGGCACATCAGTAATGGTTACAGCACTGACAGTGATGGTTATCTCATGATCTGTGACATTTACCTATTACCCAGTTTTAGCAAAGTAACAGCTCCGCTCCAATAACTGTTATTCTGTTATTCTGAAGTACTCCTGCACTAGCAACATTGAAGCTTACCTAGTTTATAGCCATGTATTGTTTTGCTTCTTTTGATTTGTGTGGTGGTTCATCACGCAATATAAGTTGCAGTGTGAAATTCTCAGTTTGCTGATTCATCAAGGAAGCCTTGAATTCTCATCATGTTTCCCACATTTATTTGCAGGAATTTGGTGATAGCGATGCATATGAAAAAGGTCTATTTAGTCTGTAGCGTAGACAGGCAAGCAAAGGAAGTGATCAGTATCATAAAGCAATAAATGGTGCACTGCTTGCAGACTTCTGTGAAGAAATCGCCATTAGTAACCTGATTGTTCCTGGTGTATCTGGATCGTTCATCGGGCGACGGGCATGGCATATTGGCATTCAGCTTATTTATTCTAATAAAAGAATCTTATTTGTTAGAAATTCAGTGTGCTCACCTCTGGGCTACATGCCTGTGTCTTAGATCCAATAATCTCACCGAGAAAAATGGGGTGTATGTATTATACAATGTTGGTATCAATTTTGAAACGTATGGTTGCTAGTAGTGGGAAAAAGAGTGAACATTTGTGTTGGTTTTTTAGTCCTCCTCCGGCTGATTCCATTTTCTCTGACACCGTATAGTCCTCCTCCTCTGTCGTAGCAACTTGTCTCCTTCTCCGGCATGGGCTCTGCCGCGTCGTCACCATCGACACGACGAGCTCTTCTTCCTCCTCCTCGACCTCGACTATTCTACCTATTTTGCCATGGCAGAGGTAAGGCATCCTTTTTGACCTGACCCCGGCTACTCTACATATTTTGTCCCTATAGTGCCTAGATAACATTTAGGGGTGATTTTGCGAGCAGTCATGTTAGAACGATTTCAATAGGTCGACCGACTGAGACATATCTACCAGGCCGCAACACTCATAGATGTGATTCCGGCCTAGATTCTACTTGTTCACAAGAGAGCAGTTAGGCGTGTTGCCTTTCCACCAATCACATATGGTCCATGCTGCTCCGATATTATGAGAGGATTGCAAACAAGAACTACATCTACCACTTGAACGATGTTGAGGATCTACAAATGCTTCAAATGAAAAGAGCTACCTTCTTTGAACTTGTCAAAAAGGTTTATAGTGAGAGGTTTACTGCAAGATAGCATCCACACCTATGTGGAAAAGTAAGTTGCTATGTTTGTTCATGTCATGGTTGAAAACCAGAGGTTAGACAGATCCATAACACATTAAGCAGAGCCACAAAGACTATCAAACTCTATTTTAGACATGTCTTCTATGAAATTGGGGAGCTGAGAGAAGAGATGACCAACCACCAACTTGTCAAACTCCAAGCAAGATAGAAAAACTACGCATGGTTTGCATATTTCAAGGTGAGGGAAAATTGTGTATTTCTTTTTCGTCTAATCACTAACATAGACATAGACATGATTGTTTATTCGTGTCATCGCAAGATTGTATTGGCGCAATCAATGGTACTCGTGTCATTGCTAGAGTGGCGAGATCATAGTGTACAACATACAGGGACGAAAGCACAACACTAGCCAACATGTGCTTGATGTTGTTGATTTCGGTCTCAAGTTCACGTGTTTGCTAGATGGTTAGGAAGGATCAGCCGATGATGCAGGCATTCTTGCTGGCAACTTGTCAAGAGCTAATGAGATTAATATCCCTGGTGGTAAGTTCTACCGAAGGTATGCTTCATATGCATGTCGGCCTCGGATTCTTCCACCCTTCAGCAAAACCAGGTACCATCTAAACAAATTCTATCTAAGGACAAACCGCAGACTCTCATGGAATTGTTCAATCATAAGAGACCATCTTTTCGGGCCTGAAGTTTAATTTGCTTAGGTTTCTCCCTTTACCTCTTTTTTTCTGATTTAGCATTTGTAAATATCTTGTATCTTTACTAGAAAGTGGACTCATTTTCCTTTTTTGAATATTTTAATATAAAATTTATATAGTAGGGGCTTCCCTTACCGTTTCATGGTAAAAAAAGTTCAATCTCAAGAACTCTAGTCCCCGAGTCACCATAGAGAGGGCATTTACTTCTCTCAAGAATTATTTCATGATCCTTAACCTGAAGCCATTCTATCCTTTCGCCATCCAAGTCAAGCTAGTACTTGTCTGTTGCATTCTGCACAACTGGATCTTAGGATGGTGACATGGGTATGACTTATCGGGTCCCTATGGTTGGTTACCCTAGACGCATAAAGGCCTATGGCCCATGAAGCCAAAGAAGTCTAAGGAGCATCCGACGAATAAAAGCATGTCTTGGTAATAAAGAAAGAAATATGAACCGACATAAAGTCCGTGTTGTGATAATAACTTATAACCTCTCCGTATACGACTCCAGGACCCAACCTCTCATATAAAGGCTGGGAGGACCCGACGGAGAGGACACCTTAGTTTTTCAGTAATCCGTCGTAAGCTAGATTAGAACTAGCGAATAAGCGACTTTGTAATCGTGTTTCCACCATAATTAGACTACAACGACTTCCTTGTTTGTCTGATCAGCCGGCGAAATCCCCAATGTTCTCTTTCCCACGAAACCCTAAATCCATAACTATGGGTATTGCCGAGGTTACCCCTCTCCAGATGGGGTCTTGATGAGCATTCTCCTGATGAGGCAAGTGTAATTCATGACGAGGTTGAAACTGGCCATGGTGTGAAACAAGGAAACAGTAAAACTTAAAAGAACAAGAGGAAGCAGTGGGCTCCAGCAATGTGGGATGACAGAGCAAACACTAGGTTGTGAACATGAATAATAAGAAGAAAGTTGAACTCCCTCTGGTTGCTGCTGATGAACGACTGGACCGTAACGATAAAACTGATATTCAATTTTTGATTAGGATCGTAAACATGAACTAGTACCATTCTTAGTAGATAGGGACTGGATTGAATTAGGTACCGGTAGTATCTATGCCTGAAGTGACAAACTACCATTTGATTTGTCGTTGTGTGATGTGGTAGTAAAGTTTGTTAAGTTAACCACTAGAAAGAAGAGGTGAGCACAAACATAAACGGCTTGGAACGAAACACATGACTTTACAACGCCAAAGCAATTTTTAATGGCATGCAGGTAATTGGTTAGATCATGCAGGCTTGCACAACTGTCCTTTTCTTTTGGTGAAATGAAATGCATAGCTTGGAGGCAGCTTGCACAACTGTTAACTACGTCGTGTAGTACAAAACGTGCGTCTAAGGTTTTTTTTTTCAAGGAAAAACACGTAATCAGGCCTTCGGATTGGAAAGGCCGACGAGAGTAATTATTGGGCAGTTGGACAGACGACGGCTCGTGTAACGTGTTAGGCCAGGTGACGCGCTGCTGGAGCAGGGTGCCGGGCCAGCGAGTTGACACGGTGAGTTAGGCCGTCATTTTTCTTTTCTTTGTGAGGGCTTGTTCACGTAGGCGTCCCAGGCTTAACACTGGGCTCAAAAATTGTCTGGTCATTTTTAGGAAAAAAAACAGCTTATTATCGAAAAAAAAGTCTACGGCAACTGAAGGAGAGTCACCTTTGAACACGCAGGGCCTAATGTAGCAGTGCGTTTTCCATGGATAATTGGCGAGGTACGTAGGCGTTCCACGTGCTCGCATGAGTTTGCTCGAGATTCGAAACCGGGCACGCCATAGCTCGATCGGCTCTGCAAGCGTTTACAAGAAGCCGACATGGTACGTGCTCAAAGTCGCTGGTTCTCGGGCTTGAGCCCAAAGCCACCGTGACACGGCTCGAACCCCGTGTCAGATCTTGACTCCTGCTCTATGTTGCCGGGGGTGCCCGGCCAGCATGCCAGTGGCCACACCATATCCACCTCCTCCTCCTCGTGGGGTGCATGTTTGCCCAGGCAGCGCCCGCGTGCACGAGCCCACGCGACCTTCGAGGACGAGAATTGGCGTGCGTGCGTCTCTCTGTTCCGAAGGCCCATACGTGGACGTGGGCACAAGAATTTGCGACGGTGGCACCCACGTGCCCGCCGATATGGGCAGCAGCACTGAACTGACACTGCGTGCGTGCGTCGATCCCTGCGGCTGCAACATGCCATGTCTCATCTGCCATTGCCCATTTCCTTGCAAATGAGGGGTCGATCCGTGCGTCGTCGACGGGAAGAAAGCTACCATCCTACAAGGGGTGACGACGATCCGATCCGTGAATCTGCACTCCGGCCATGCGCTGAATCTGCACCGTTATCCAATCCAACCGGCCGGCGCCGCGCGCGCCATGAGATCGATCGACACAGCTGATGATATCTGATACAGGTAACATGCATGTCTTCGCCCCCAGAAGTCAGAGAAGGGAATTATGGCACCCTTTACTCCGAGCCGAGACCGAGGGCTCGAAAGTTTTCAGGATAAGGTAATTACCACACCTCGAGTCTTCAACTCAAATGAGACCTGCGAACAGTGCTACTGCCGGCCGGGGCCAAGAACCATGGCCTGCATAAAACTGAACCACTGGCCACACCAGCCAATCGTGAAACTAAACATGCACTGCTAGCTAGTTGCCCTATCTAAACCGGCCAACCTTTTCATCATCAGCTATGTAACAGAAGAATCGAAACAGTGACGAACCGACGATAGCTATGTTGCGCGCCCCGGCCGCACATGTCGTGGGGGCACCAGGAACAGATCATGGAATTGGAAGCAGGAGAGGCTTTGTTTGATCGTTCGATGCCGTCCATATAAGGGTGCAGGTGGGACTGCCCGCGGGAAGCCCGCATACGCCCGCACAGTCCCACACAATTTAAGTGGGTGTCCCATGGGAGCCCGCGAAACTTATATGGGTGTTCACTATCCCGCGTATACCCACATATACCCGCAAATATGTTACTATAATTATTGCTTGTATAATGTTTATAAAAATATTTTAGTATATAATACGATCAACATTTAGCATTTCAATGTATTAATTATTTTTTCCACTTTTTGAGTGACTCGCCATTCTTTCTACTAGACATAATATTTGCTTGATTGAGAAATTCCTACTCCTTCCTATCCAAATTAATGTCCTTATATTTGGCTAGATTCGGATGTATCTAGCACTAAATATGTCTAGATATATTCGAATCTAGACAAATGTAAAAATATTAATTTGAATCGAAGTAGTTTTTTTAATGTTCGCGCTCGATCGTGGGCTTCCCACGGAAACCCACTATTTTTTTTTGTTTACCCGCGGATGTCCCGCATAGCCTTTTATGTGGGATTGGGTAGTGGGCTCCGCGGGCAGCCCACTCCCACCTGCACTACCTCAGAGATCAGATAAAAGCTGGCACCACCACGGCATCATGGCCGCCGGGAAGGCAGTTAGGCAGGTATTGGCGTATTGCATCCCCTCCCATGCTCATGCTCATGCTCATGCTCATGCTCTGTCTGTCTATGCTGTGCTACGCTCGCTCAGTGGTCATCTCGATCGATCCACACATGCATGTGTCCATCTGTGTGTCCCCCTCGAGTGCGCATGCATGACAGGGGGTCTTGATTGCCTGCCCACGATTATATTCGGATAGGGTTTTCGGATTTGACATAACATGCATGCACAAAAGGAGCTTTGTGCTAGACTAGATAGATGCAACACCATGCATGTTGTCCCTCCAGCGCTTTGCAGCATACTATACACAGGTGATATATGGATTACCTCCGCTGACGACCAATGCGTACGTTGGTAGAACAAAGCATCTCCCGTATGTTTTCCTTCTCTCCGACCATGAGCATTCGACTGCTGATGACGATGTTTCACACTTCACACAGATTATCTGTACGTATCTGCAGATGATGTGAGCCTGTCGAATTCTCTGTGTTGGGTCGCATGGTGGCTTACCGGCTCTACTCTAGCTAGGGGACAGGGATTTGCCTCCTCCCAGCTGTTTCATTCATATTATTTTAGGATTAGTGCCCTGGTACGATCGAACGCAAGGTTGCCACTGGATGGAGCCAAGGGGGGACAGCCTTGGATGTACAACGAATTGTAAATTGGAAGCATTAGCGGGAATGTAGCTGGATTCCTACACTGCACTGTACTGTGCTGTGCATGTCATGTCATGTCTCGGTCCATCAGCCGTCCATCCGTCGTTTGAAATCCGACCTCAGACGACCTCAAAGCACGGATGCAATTAGTAGGATCATTCTCGGCTCACTTCCTACCATGTTCAATCTGTTGCCGGCCGGAGCTTTGAGCCAGATAGTTTCAGCTGTGAACGCTGCTGTAAAAAAAAAGAAAAACATTTTTGCTGTTGTAACAGTTTGTTTGGTTGGACGAAAGCAACAGCTGAGCCTGAATCTTTTTGTCACCGCGATTTGTTTGTATCAGTATCAGGACGTGACATGGCTTCGATTTTCCTGCCATGCGTTGACCTGGGTTGGCCTAGAGCTAGCAACGGCTAGCGCGCGGCTGGCTGTGCCCAACATTCAACGCCCAACGGTACGCATGTCGCCGGCATAAATACTCCTGCCATGCCATGCCAATGCCATACCATGCATGCAATACGTAGTACTCCTGTACGTAGTGGGAGTAGTACTATGTACGCACACACACACACGCTGGCACAGTTATGGTCGATGATGATGATACGCTGGCTGGCTGGCTGGCTGCCTCTTGGACGCGGGCACCAGCGGCTAGCTAGGCCTAGCG
This sequence comes from Avena sativa, assembly GCA_916181665.1. NCBI lineage: Eukaryota > Viridiplantae > Streptophyta > Magnoliopsida > Poales > Poaceae > Avena > Avena sativa. The sequence continues at coordinate 444,740,267 of OV702293.1, read as the reverse complement.
TAGCGCCGTATCGGCACCGGCGCGCGGAGTTTAAATGAGGCGCGCATGTAACCGTGTCCCCAGATTCACAGACAGCATTGCTGCTGCCTCCGATCCGGCGCTACTCTCTCGTCTCGATCGTGAGCCAACACTGTACGTACGTGCGATGAGACCTGCCGAAGGCGGCTTGTTAATTTTTGCAAGGAGAGTGATGGAGAGGCACCGTGACTGGCGACGTCAAAGATGATCTGCTAGCACAATCACCGTTGGCTGGAACAATGAGACCTTTCAACAGACTCTCTATCGCTACGTACGGCGTTGGTAGTGCCATGTTCCTGTGTCCCACGGGGCTGACCTGACCTGAACGGAAATGGGTTGGAGTACGTACTAGCTAGCCGACGAAGATCATGAATAGTAACCTCCATCCAAGGCGCAGATCCCGGTGCCGAGAGCTAGCGGTAGTGCCTCTCGCTCTGTGATGACTCTGCTGGCTGGCTGGCTGGCTGGCACGACGCCATCATCGCGCGCCAAGGATGAGCCGGCAGCAAACCAGCAGCAGTAGCCGGCCTATGAGCTGTGTTGCATCATATATACGCGCGCGGATGCCAACAGTTTCTTCCGCGCCCAGCCAGCCGACGGGGCCGGCCGGCGTCCCCGACTGCGGAAACATCCGCGGCCCGTCGCTTCCATTCCATCGACCCATGACCATGACCATGCATGCTGACGCGGACGTGCTCACTTGCGTGCACACCGCCGCGTTGAAAGGGGGCCGCCACCGCACGACGGCTACATACTCCCGTCTCGTCTCCGCCACCCTGGCTCCGAAAGCGACCAGCTGCATCGTCCCTACGGGCTACGGGTACCAAACGGCGGTCTGCCTAGTGCTAAGAGAAGCCATGATCATCAGACGATAATCCTCCGCTCCGCCGGTGCGTACGTGCGGCGGGATTTGTCTCGACCCTCGACGCCGGCCGTGGCTGGCGCGTGCATGCACGGTTTCAGATTGACCGGCAGTAATTAGTGGCCGGTGCACGGCGAGCAGCAGGGGACGGGGCCCACCCTGCTAGTAGCTTTCATTTTCATTTTCTTACGGCCGGAGGAGATAGAGCAAGCGAATCTCGCTCAATTACTGGAACCGTGCGCAGACACAGAGTACTTGCCGCGCACATGCCGTTTATGTTGCAGCTTTAAAGAATTCGCCAGAGATCTTGCGTTGCATTGCATGCGCCCCCGGCCGGCCCCCTCAGCCCTGACCCTGATGAGCCACTAATCGCCCGCCCGCCCGTTATAAAGCCCCCTTCGTCGACCTGGCTGGCTTCTGGGGCCTGCTCGACATTGAGTACCGCATTCACATGCGTATATGTACCCCCCCTGCCTGCCGTGCCACTTTCTTTTGTTAGGATCAAACACGACAAGGACACGGATGCTGGATGCATGCCCATCGATATTGAACGCACGGGTGTATTCTTATAACTAAGAGCTCTGTTGTTCATTAGTTATTGTACTTAGTAAGTAGTAGTGTGATCAGAAGCTAAGACGAGCATGCAATTAGAGATATATATGCTACTCCTCCTACTTTGTTGGCATCCATCCATCATGTATCGACCTTGTGTTCAAAATATCTACTATAGTACTCCATCAGCTCAAGGATGGTTGACGTCAACGTTTGCAAAACTGAGACAGGGGTATCATCATCGTTGACAGCGCAGCAAAATGCATGCATGTGGTGCAAAAGGGATCTCACACCCGCTTGTTTCTTTCTCAGGTTGTTGTTTCCCACCGCGTTGACAGCTCAAAAGTGGGATACTGCTAATAACTGCAGACGGCCGGCGGGGAGTAGCAGGTGCAGTCATAGTAAACACAGGACACAGAGCATAGGGAGGGAGGGAGAAACTGCTACGAGTAACAAAAAGAACTCAATGTGAAGATATCCCGGGAAAAATGAAAGACTCGCGAAAGAATTCTATTCTACCAGTAGCGTAGCTGCCTATCATCCCCTCTTGGTCTTCTTGGATTCTAAGAACATAACGGGGCAGAGCAGAGCAGAGCGGCGCATAACAGGAAACCGCCAACATCCTACAACCAGTAGCAACAGCGACAGCAGCTCTTACTTGGGAATATGCTCGTTCGTCACCACCTCTGGATCGTCTCACTTCCATCTCTGCACACCTGCGGAGAAAAGGGTCAAAAATCGAGTTGTGTGAGATTGACGGTTTGACGGGCATCTCCGTCAGACCAAGAAAAAGGGTCGGGGAGAATGCTCTCACTTGTCTCGTGGGCATCGGTTTGACAGCAGCAGGGGGGTACTGCACTTGCAGGTAGCCGCCCAGATGAGAAGAGGCATTCAGTGGAGACTGCGCAAGTCGCGGGGCAAAAAAGGGGGAGTGGAAATTAGGCACCGTAACACAGGTTAATAAGGAGTCAAATGCCGCTTGACGATGACACGCACCTCGAACTCGTACCCCGTCGTGGCCAGGAAGGCGCAGGGGAAGTCGGCCGCACTGCTCATCTCCATCATCGAACCGGCCGCGCCGCCGTAGCCACTGCCCTCCGGGGAGCTCATCACCTGCCGGTGGCAAATGCATGCACGTCAGAAGAATGGAAAAGGAGACTGGCCGTCGAGGCACGAAGAATGTCTACGAGGGGACCAATCGGACTGCTGACAACAAGTACCTTGGAGTGCTTGAAGAAGGCCGGCGAGCTGGCCGTGTCTTCCAGCAGATTCGACGCGGCGGCGGCGGCGGACATCTTGCTCTGCCGCCGCGCCGCTGCAGGCTCCGCCATCCTGCTTCCTCTCCTCACGGCACGCGCATTGGCGAGCGCCGCGGCGCCTTCGTCGGAGCCGGCCGAGTGCTGCTGGCGCGGTCCGGACGAGGCGTCGGAGACCATGGACAGGTCGTCCTCCTCCTCGGAGTAGTCGCAGCCGTAGCCGTAGCACGGCTGCGGCGGCAAGCCGTGGAGGCGCGCCGTGTCGTAGGTGTAGGAGTAGGAGGAGCGGTCGTCGTCCAGGTAGGTGGTCCAGCCGGACTGGCAGCCGCTGCTGCACTCCGAACCCGGCGCCGCCGCCGCCGCCATCCTCGCGTCCTCCTCCATTCCCACCATCATCGAGCTACCCGTCCTCACCTCGGACGAATGCCGCACGCACACATACACCGGTAGTACTACGAGCCACTACACTAATCTAACACTAGGCCGATGACTGATGGGGTGGCACAGCTCCAGAGCGAGCGAGGACGGAGGAGGCGTTGTGGTAGTAGTCGTGTAGTGGACTTAATAAGACGGATCGATCGGCTAGCTCGCGGCAGTACAAGGGCGTTAGTGCGTCACTAAGTAGGAGGGAGGAGGCCGGCCCCGCCCGGCTGTGACTGGACGGGAGTGGACATTGATCTCTCGCCTCGGTGACTGACGGGTGGGGGACGTGGACGTATTGGCGAGGGAGGAGATGGAGATCACGTGCAGTACAGCGAGGCAACGGGGGTGGACGGGACGGACCGTCGTTGCCCGGGTACCGTGGTACTTGTTAAGAATAAATGTCACAGGAAAATAGGGGATAAAATCCACGCTTAACTAGAGATGCGGTTCGCTCCTGGGAACCGTCGTCCCGCTCCCGACGGTTTCTTCCGAAGGCATCTGCGAGTCGATGATCCTGGAACTGTCCGATCGACGCCATCCTTTAGGGAACCGACATATTTCATGCCTGATTGTATAAAAGCTTTGTCAATCATCAATAAAGAACACATATTTTCATTCGTCTCTCGCTGTCTATCCTTACAGTTCTAAGACGTTATCAGCATAATTGAGTCATTTTGACTCGATACGAGCACGAATTGGTATGCAAAATTCAAAGTGATTTCTTTAAATTGATGTTTTGGGAACACAAGGTAGTGGCCAGATCTACTGCACTGCAGATTATCACCACTACTGTTTAAAGCCTACATTTTGTCATTTTTGACACTATGATTGCTTAACAATGTGCTCTCCCAAACATTTTATTAAGTCATGACATAAGGCATTAGAAGTATGAGTATCTACTGATTTCATCAGATTATACTCCCTAGTGCTGCGAGACGGACTCCGAATATTCTTCGGGGATTATCTACAATGTGTCATACTTAACAATTTGAAGTTCACACTAATGATTTCGAGCCCACTTCTCGAAGTCATCATTTAATTTTGCATAGTTCATTACAACATGACCATGATGGATTTTGATTTACCGAACGTAGATTAATATTCTCTAGTTTACCATGTAGGTAACCGATGGCTGGCAAAGAGTTCGATTCACTCGAGCTTAACGGCCACAACTATCCTACATGGGCCATGGACATCAAGATCGCTCTTGCGTCCCGTGGGATAGTGCGTGCCATCCAGAACCCGGACGACCCTCTTCCGGCTGGAGCCGCACCACTGAGAGAAGAGCAGAAATATGCTGCCTTGTACATTATAAGGCATCATATTCACCCAGATCTTAAGTCCGAGTATTTGGAGGAGGAATCCCCATTTACTTTGTTTCAGGCCCTCAAAACGAGGTATGAAAAGCAGAAGGCAGTTGTCCTGCCCGAAGCACTTTATGATTGGACTCATCTTCGATTCCAGGACTTCAAGTCCGTTGGGGATTACAATCATGAGGTTCATAAGATAAGTTCCAAGTTGCGCTTTTGCGAGAAGGAACCTACTGATGCGGAAAAGATAGAAAAAACTCTATCCACTATGCTCCCATCTGAAAGGCTCCTCCAGCAGCAATACCGCGCTCGCGACTACCAGGTCTATTCAGACCTTATTCATATCCTACTTCAGGCTGAAAAGCATGATGAGCTTCTTGCTAAGAATGGCTCTCAGCGCCCGATTGGTTCCCAACCTTTGCCGGAAGTTCATATGAATGTCGCGAACGGAAGAAAGTTTGGTGGTGCCTTCAACGGCAACCAATCGAGCTTCAAAGGTAAGCGTAAGCGCAACCGGAACAGGAAGCCTCGAAACTCGGACCGTGGGAAAGGCACCACAAAGCCAAAGTATGACAAAACTAGGCTTTGTGACAAGTGTGGATGCTACACGCATCCTACTAACAAGTACAAGACCCCAAAGCATCTGGCAATACTCTACCAGCAATCCCAAGGACGCAAGGCACCTCAGGGGAAAAGGTTTGAAGCCAACTTCAACCTTCATCCAGATGGCACCAATGGAGCCGGTTGTTCGCAAGATGCTCCTCTTGGACCTAGCAACACCATGACTCTCCAGCGGCCCGAGGATCCTATGAGCACGGAGAACATGATGATTGAGTACGCCTCAAACGATATGTTTGGAGACTTCGACTAGTCCCACTATCTCCTTAGTGATCACTTTATTTTATGTCCATTTGTGATGTTGTAATAAGAACATAAGTATTATTGTTGTCATTGTATCAGCACTTTGATATAATAAAGATTGTATTATATGTATCTAAATAAGGTTTTCTTATTGAAAATTCTTCATTTTTATATATAGCTCTCTACGGGGACAATCCGATGGAAGAGGAATTATGCCTTGTGGACGGTGCTACCACAAACTCCATACTGAGAGAGTTGAAATATTTTCAGACTCTGAAAAAGATGAATGGAGATATTTTGACTATCGCTGGACGCGATACGGTAATTGTTGGCACTGGACGTGCGATATTTACCCTCCCAAACGGTACACAAGTGACAATTGAGGATGCCTTGTTGTATCCCGATTCGTCACGTACCTTAATCAGTTATCGAGATATCCGTAAGAATGGTTTTCATATTGAAACCCATGAAGACAACAAAGAAGAGTATCTGCTCTTCACAAAAGATAACGGATATGGCAAGCAAGTACTTGAAAAAATTCCTTCTCTGTCGTCCGGACTGTACTATACGTACATCAAGCCCGTAGAACATGTTGCTTACAAGGTAATCTTCCAGAATGTTGATGCATTTCAAACTTGGCATGATCGCCTAGGACATCCCGGTATCGGAATGATGAGGAAGATTACTAGCAATTCCATTGGTCATAATTTGCATGAGTCCAAATTCCCTCAGTCATCAGACTTTGTGTGTACATCATGTGCCATAGGGAAGCTAATTTTGAGACCTTCGCACCTCAAAATACAAGTTGAACCACTTCAGTTCCTTGAACGAATTCAAGGTGATATTTGTGGTCCTATCCAACCATTATCTGGACCATTTAGGTATTTCATGGTTTTGATTGACGCATCTACACGATGGTCACATGTGTGTCTTCTTTCCACACGAAACCATGCATTTGCCAAGATAATGAGGGAAGTAATTAAGGCCCATTATCCAGAAAGTCGAATTAAATCAATTCGCATGAACAATGCTGTAGAATTCTCTTCACGCGCCTTCAATGACTATTGCATGGCCTTGGGGATTAAAGTTCAGCACTCTGTTCCATATGCCCACACTCAAAATGGTTTGGCTGAGTCCCTAATAAAGAGGATCAAACTCATTGCAAGACCTTTGTTAATGGATTGCAGCTTGCCAACTTCGTGTTGGGGTCACGCGGTTTTACACGCTGCTGACCTAATCCAATTGCGACCTACTGCATATCACAGTACTTCTCCTCTGCAATTGGTACGTGGAAATCCTCCCAGCATTTCCCATCTGCGTAAGTTCGGATGTGCTACATACATCCCGATCTCACCACCACAGCGGACATCCATGGGCCCACACAGAAAACTAGGGATCTATGTGGGGTACAAATCGCCGTCGATTATTAAGTACCTGGAACCCCTTACTGGGGATCTATTCACAGCCCGTCACGCTAATTGCATATTCGATGAGGAACATTTTCCGGCATTAGGGGGAGATTTCAAGTACCAGAAAGAATGCCCGGAAATTAATTGGAATGCTATCGCCATTTCAACCTCTGATCCACGTACCCAAGAGACCGAACTCCAAGTTCGGAAAATTATCAATTTGCAACATCTTGCAAATAATCTGCCAGATTCATTTACTGATCTAAAAGGTGTTACTAAATCCTGGAAACTGGCCAGAAATGCGCCAGAAAGAGTGGAGGTACCAACAAAAACCACTCAACTCCCTGATCCTAAAAATAGGGGGAGTAGTACGGCTTCTGACCGGGAACCTGCTTCTCGCAAGCAACAAAGGAGAGAGAGGAGAAAATCCTCCAAATCGGTAAATGCAAGTCAGCTCAACGTTGATGAACACCTTATGGGTAGTATACACCCAGTGGAAGGGCAACCTCCACAACCCAGCTCCAGCTTGCACACACTGGCTGGGACATCGGGACACCTAGACTCACGCGTATTGGGAAATCACGAAGAGTCATCAAGGGTGCATGAGATATCCACCAACTATATCGATTCTGGAGAATCATTCAACCGTAAGTCTACGATTGTCGACACTTATTTTTCTGCTACAATTGCTGATACCCTTCTCAATGATCATGATCCAAGGACTATTGTTGAGTGTGAGAAACGCTCCGACTGGCCTAAATGGAAGGAAGCAATACAAGCAGAACTTGCTTCGCTCAATAAAAGGAAGGTATTCACAGAAGCAATACCAACACCTCCCAATGTTTTCCCTGTGGGATTCAAATGGGTTTTTCTCCGGAAACGGAATGAGAACAATGAGGTGGTGAGATACAAAGCGAGGCTCGTAGCACAGGGTTTCACGCAGAGACCCGGCATTGATTTCAATGAGACATATTCTCCAGTAATGAGTGGTATCACTTTCCGATATCTTATATCTTTGGCAGTGCAAAATCGTCTATCTATGCAGTTGATGGATGTCGTGACCGCATATCTTTACGGGTCACTAGATTCGGACATATACATGAAGGTTCCTGATGGAGTCTCTGTCCCGAATGCAAGCGCTAAACGCAACATGTACTGTGTAAAACTGAACAAGTCTTTATACGGTTTGAAACAGTCGGGACGGATGTGGTACAACCGACTTAGTGAGTTCCTTCTTCAGAAGGGTTACTCCAACAATGATGACTGTCCATGTGTCTTCATCAAGAAGTCCTCTTCAGGATTTTGGATCATTTCAGTGTATGTAGATGATCTCAACATCATTGGCAACGCACAAGATATTGATGAAGCACGCAATCATCTAAAGACAGAATTTGAGATGAAGGATTTGGGTCAAACCAAATTTTGCTTGGGTCTCCAACTCGAGCACCTTCCCTCAGGAATAATGGTACACCAAGCTTCCTATATCCAGAAAATATTGGAGAAATTCAATATGGACAAATCCTATCCATCTAAAACTCCCATGGTGGTTCGTTCTCTAGACGTAGGAAAAGATCCGTTCAGGCCAAGGGATGATGGAGAAGAGATGTTGGGATCCGAGGTTCCATATCTCAGTGCCATTGGAGCGCTCATGTATCTTGCAAATTGTACGAGACCTGACCTCGCATTTGCAGTGAATCTACTTGCTAGACACAACGCAGCTCCCACCAAACGCCATTGGTCGGGAGTCAAGAATGTCTTTCGATATCTCCAAGACACAAAGGATCTTGGCCTGTACTTTCAGTTCCAGAGAAATCTGGACTCCAATATGATCGGATACACTGATGCTGGCTACTTATCTGATCCCCATAATGCCAGATCATAGACCGGCTTTGTGTTCCTACATGGTGGAACTGCTATATCATGGAAGTCTTCGAAACAGACTCTGGTTGCCACTTCTACCAATCATTCTGAAATAATTGCATTATATGAGGCATCACGCGAATGTGTGTGGCTTCTCAGAATGATAAACCACATACAACATTCATGTGGAATTGGTTCTATCGAATCACCCACCATTATCTATGAGGATAATGCGGCTTGTGTTGCACAGATGCAAACAGGATACATCAAGAGCAATATCACTAAGCATATTGCTCCAAAGTTGTTTTATCCTCATGAACTCCAAAAGAGTGGGGAAATAAACATCTTGCAAGTCAAATCATGCGATAATCTCGCCGACTTGTTTACGAAGTCTCTACCAACTTCAACATTCCAGAAATATATTCATGGAATCGGTATGCGACGGCTTCGAGATTTGCAAGAATCAGGGGGAGTATCTTCCTGAACAATTCCTGTTCAAAGCATCATATTACACTCTTTTTCTCTTAAATGAGTTTACTTTATAGGTTCTCATTAAGGTTTTTAATGAGGTAATATCAACATAAGATTATATGTCATACTATCCGTTTTCCCCACCGGGGTTTTTAGGAAGGTATAAAAGACATATTTGTTGACCTCTATATTCTATGGATTTAATTCATATCGAGTTAACAGAGGCAATGATCATTATATGCTATGTCATTTTCTCCTTATTTTCCCAATGGGTTTGAAGGAGTTTTAATAGCATATCCTATCATACTCCTCACATTTTTCCCACAGGGTTTTTGGAGGAGATTTAATCGTGATGATGAGTTGCTATACAGTCAAGCGGTGATTAGGGGGAGTGTTAAGAATAAATGTCGCAGGAAAATAGGGGATAAAATCCCCGCTTAACTAGAGATGCGGTTCGCTCCTGGGAACCGTCATCCCGCTCCCGACGGTTTCTCCCAAAGGCATCTGCGAGTCGACGATCCTGGAACTGCCCGATCGACGCCATCCTTTAGGGAACCAACATATTTCATGCCTGATTGTATAAAAGCTTTGTCAATCATCAATAAAGAACACATATTTTTATTCGTCTCTCGCTGTCTATCCTTACAGTTCTAAGAGTACTGTTACGTGGTCCGAACCGCGCGACTCATCCCGTGACGGGGAGCAAAGCAAAAAGCTTCCCCGTCATCGCAAACCAAGTCACCGAAGCTCGGTCCCCCGCACGCGCATGGGCCTGGTCCAGTTCAGTGTACAGGTGTTCTTTTCTTTTTTGTGTTCTTTTCTTTTATGTTTTTCTCTTTTCTGCTAGTTTTTTTCCGATGACTTTTTTTTCAGATTTAAAATTGTCTAAATCTAAAACTGTTCAAATTTAAAAATGAAAAATAAATAAAGAAAAGGCAGTGCGGACAGGCCCAAAAAGTGGCGGAGCCGTCACATACAAGTTGTGCAGTCACCTGACTACACAGCAATACGGAATGAAACTATGCAAAAGATAATAAAAATTCATACAAATATATGTATTTAACTACACAACAATACGGAATGAAACTATGCAAAAGATAATAAAAATACATACAAATATATGTATTTAACTACACAACTTTAAACGGATTACACAGGGTTGAAGTTCTATCTTCACCACTAGGCCCGTCCAACACACCCGCCTGAGTGTGCGGCACGGGTTCCTGGCCGCACTTGCTGGTGTATAGAAACACTTCCTTGGCTACCTCAGCGCGATGTGTATTCGTGCTTTATTCTATCTCATCTTATCTGATTATTCAAAATCTATCATCAAATATGCTAGAACAATTCTCTAGTACAAATGCAATCATCAAAGATTAAAAACTAAATCTTGATCTATCTCAAACTTGAATTATTATATTCTTATCTATCCAAATCATGCTATACCAATCAAAGGGGAGAGATCTAGATATTAGAGTAGTATTAATATCTTTAGGATGAGTAGACTTTGTTTAGCTAATATGAATCAATCCTAGAAGAAGCACTTGATGAAATCATTCTCTTGATGGTTGATTCATTGCTCAACACTAAGCTACACGACAAATCTTGTTGATAGAATCTTAGACAATACTTTTTGAATGATGAGAATCCATTCCAAAGTCATACAAAGCTTGGTCAAATTGTCAAGATCACATCACCACCATCGATTCACTATGAAAGTTGATGATATAACCTTGATCATATCTAGTGGAATCCAGAGCTTAACAGCAGTATAAGCTACCTCAGTATTTGTACCCAAGCCAATACCAATACTAGTTAGGTGAATCTATATCTGCAACTATACTTAGTTGAAGATAGACTTTGTTGACAACTCACTAACCACTAGTTAGAGTATGAGTTGAGAAGTCACCCAAGAATAGTTGTTAGAACCACCTAAGTATCAGGAGTAGCATAAACTTATCAAGGGGGAATCACTACCATTTGAGATGATTATCTTGAATGATAGTGTAGTAAGAATGTTAGAATCTAGTAAATAAGAAGTGAGGATCATCATGTCTAGGACATGATAGAGACCTTGGAAAATATTGATGTATAATATACCTAGGAGAGGAAACCATGAAAATAAACCTAATAACATTAGTGACGAAGGAAAGTAGGAAAATCTATCTACTAGATCTCAACTTGAATCGCATAATTAAATCCAAGTCAACTTCCAAATCATATTCTCTAATCAAGCATGATTATAAGTAGAATTCCTACTTAATGGAAGAGGAGAAATTAAGTGGATGATGTATACTCTATTCCAACTAGGACACATATATACAATGCCATAGTAATTGATACGTCGGAAACGTATCTATAATTTTTGATGTTTCATGCTTGTTTAGTATCTATTTTGCTTTGCTTTCTCTACACTTTGAGGTGTTTTTATATGTTTTCTGGTACTAACCTATTAACAAGATGCAACAGTGCCATTTGCCTGTTTTCTTTTGTTTTCGGTTCTAGAAAGGCAGAAAATCAATATTCACGGAATTGGACGGGACAAAAGCCAAAATCAATATTTTTTACTGTGGGGAACACAGAGCCAGAATACAAGACGGAGGGGAGCCACCAGGGGGACACACCCCCTGGCCGCGCGGCTAACCCTACCTCGCGCCTGGGGGGTGTGGCCGCCCTGGCTGCCCCCTGCCTCGCCTCTTCGCCTATAAAGCCCCCGGATATAGAAACCCTAAGAACCAGATCAATATTCCACGAAACAGTCTGTAGCCGCCGCCACCATCATCCCTAGATCGGGGGGATCTGAAGATCTTCCCGGCACCCTGCCGGAGGGGATATCATCCCGGATGCCTTCTTCTTCATCATGCCAGCCTCCGGTATGAAGTGTGAGTAGTTCCACCTTGGACTACTGGTCCATGTAGTAGCTAGATGGTTGTATATCCTCCTTTGTGCTACCATGTTTAGATCTTGTGAGCTCCGTTCATGATCAAGATCATCTATTTGTAATCATGCATGTTGTGTTTGCGGGGATCCAATGGATATTGAGATTACTATGTCAGATTAATTAATGGTTTTGTCTTATTGATTCTATCATGTGTGTGTTGTTTGTGATCTTGCATGCTCCCCGTTTCTAGTAGCTATCTTGGCCAAGTAGATGCTAGTGACTCCAAGAGGGGGTATTTATGCTCGATAGTGGGTTCATGCCTCTATTTAATCTAAGGGAAGTGATAGAAATCTCTAAGGTTGTAGATGTGTTGTTGCCACTAGGGAGAAAACAACGGTCTCTTGTTCATGGAACAAGTGGATTGTTTACCTTACACACTTTGCTTAAAGCAGTTATCCGTTGCTTGTAACTTAATACTGGAGGGGGTTCGAATGATAACCTGAAGGTGGATTACTAGTCATAGATGTAGTTGGATGACGGTCTATGTATCTTTTTTATTGCCCAATCGAATCTCATAGGATCATGAATGTCTAGTATTGTATTGTTATGTCTTGCTCAGTCCTGTCAATTGTCCTGTTGTAATTTTTTTACCCAACATGCCATGTTTGTTTATCTTAAGGAGAACACCTCTAGTGAACTATGGACCCTGGTCTAATCTTTAACATTGATACATATTCCATTGCTACTGTTTACCTTCTGCAAACCACTATTACCTTCCACACCATAGAAGTTAATCCTTTGTTTTCAGCAGACCGGTGATATTAACAACCTCACTGTTTGTTGGGTCAAAATCTTGAGTTTGTGTTGTGCAGGTTTCCAAGTTGCTAGCAACACTTTTGAGTTGTTTCCTTCCTCCTACTGGTTCGATAACCTTGGTTTCTTACTGAGGGAAAACTTGCTGCTGTGTTCATCATACCTTCCTCTTGGGGTCTCCCAACGAAGCTTCCACGCACCATCAGTAATTTAAGAGAGCAAGTCAATATGATGTTTGCATGCATAGTTGTGACTAATATATAGCAAAACAATCATAGGGATAGACCTATGGTTACTAAACAATATCTCATATATTCTTGCAACCCTTGAACTCAAGTGCTAGATGATCCATACCTCACACTCTTGTGAAGCAAATAAATTCTTCTAACACTAAACCCTAGTGTTATGTTGATAAGAATATGACAAGTATCTAGGTGAAACAAACCTAAACCTTGTCCAATGGTCAATGTGACCAAAATGAACAAACCATTGTCTTGGGTAAAACACACAAAGAATATCTTATGATTTTCACCACAAGAATATCTACACAAAATCACTTGTGTTTATTAGTAGTAAATCTACTAAGCCAAATATCAAATTCTTTATAAGTATATTTACTCAATTTGGAGTTATACAAGACCTTATGAACTAATTCCAAGTTACAAGGAACTCATTTGAGATTTCTCTCAAATGGAAATCCTAATGACATTCTACATAAACCTATGAAAATAAATGAATGTAGAAATCTTTTGTGTGTTAACCACATAAAAGAGGAGGGAATAGATAACGATACCATGGAAATATTTAGTGTCCAAATATTTATCTTGGACAAAAAATTCATTTGAAGGTTCCATATATATTCCTCCTCATATAAAATTCTTTCATATTAGGAAAGTAATCCAGACCATTATATTCTAAGAAAGGTGATAAAAAATCTTTGGCACATACCTACAACCAGTATTCAAACCCTAGGAATATTTGAAAATACCAAAATATTTCTTGAGGACAAATTCAATTGAAAATGTGAAGTTATATTTGAATATCACATCTTAGTTATGTGAAAAAGAAATAGCTTTAAACCAATTTCAAAATATTTTTTAAGATGACAAAACCACTCTCACTGGTATATATAATAATTCAACAATTTGAATTATTCAAATTCTCCTCAAACCAGAAACAAACCCAAAACAAAAAACAAATGGAAAATATAAAACAGGAAATAGATAAGGAAAAAACATTAAAAAAAATAAACGAAGCGATCACTGGACCGCAACCCAACAACCAAACCCACCTATCCATCCCAACTCATCTATTCCCGCAGTCACACATAACCAGACAATAGCCAGAGCGTTATCTGCAAAACAACGAAATAACCTCCTCTATATCACATCGTCGTTGTCCCCGACAATGGTGTCTGCCATGTCACCGACGGGAACCGACCTAGTCTTTGAACTGAAAAATTGTCAATAATTATATTTCTCTAGACTCTCCAGACTTTTATTTTTATATCATCATCTCATGATGTTTTGTAATGCCTCTTCCATAGACGCCATCATGGTAAATGATTCACCCAACTCCTTATTCATTCTAGTCTTGAAATAGTCCAAGGCAACACTATTGTAAAGTAGGGGAAGTTGATCCAGTAGCACCCTGACAATAAAAATCTCAACATCTATGAGATATGCATGTCCAACTAGCTTAGTCCCATGATCAATCATCGAGACCCTCTTGCCATCTAATGCAAGCTTTAGGATTTACTTCAATCCCATCCTCCTGTTCTCTAATGGTGAAGGCTTTCGGTTCATTCTTTGTTGATGTGTACCAAAGTGGTATGTACAAAACGTATTCTATCTTAATATTCTAAGTACCATCCCTTTAGACTGCAAATCCAATTCACATAGGTATGTCCGGAGTTAAATTTCTCATGATCAAGAATCAGGTTCAAAATAGAACTATCAAAGTAGTCCATACTCTCTAAACGTCATGCTACAAGATCATAATAAATGGTAGTAGTTAAAAAATTAAATTTCATTATAAACTTAACAGTTTAATATATGCTCCAACTGAAACTAACATCCTTAGTTTATGATTTGAGTGATTTAAGATCCAGTAGGAATAGTTACAATTGATATGGACATCACTGATGACAACATTCTGTCCCGGTAGGCCACCTTACCATTTACATCTCTATGTAACTCTTGTTCATGTTTGGATGGGCGTGCTCCGATGTAATGACTATCATTCCACATCGCTTAATAGAACCAAGTTATCTAGCTCATGAAGCTCTAATTCAACCCGTCTCACTAATGACAAGTCTGTCATAGTGATACTTTCATTTTTTGCATCATCATAATAGCAGCATATATGATCATTATAGAATGTTATTTACATTGTTCTATCCATATTTATGCACTTTTATATGATTTATGGGACTTTTCTATAAAGTCTCTTTCATTGGTATTTAATTTTGGAGAGGCAGAAAACCTCATTTTTCTTATTTTGTTATTTCGGAGATCTCGTAGAAGTCAATAAATCAAAGGAAAAATACCTGATCAATTTTTCATTATGAGAAGGACTATGGAGAGAATGAAACATACAAGAGGAGGCTCGAAGACTGAAAGAGGCCAGGTGGCCTGAACTACCTAGGTGCACGCGACATCTCGGCCCCTTCTACCTGTGTGGATCTGAATATGAATAATACTTATACCTAGGACCTATGATACTTTTTTTTGTTCTACTATCTTGGATGTAATATTCGTGAAACAGTGTTCTATGAGAGTTATGCTAACGATTTGCGCACTACAACATGCAGTAGTGTGCTTGGTCACTATAGTGTTGTCTCGTTTTGTGTAATGAACGTGAAGTTTGTCCATAGGAGGTGTTGCCTGCATTCTTCTTTTATTTAGAACCTCAGCCTTTGCATCATTAATGTGTACTGTCCTTTCATTGTAAAGTTTCAGAACTGTTATTACATCCAAGGGTTAGTTCATGCCGATATAAAAATCAACCATCAAGACACATAGAACAAAATAAACAACTACATATCTTGTAAACTGCTAGTGAGCTGCCAGCCATCCTGGAAGTAGATATCATGTGCAACTTTAAGTAACCAGTTACATCTAGTAGTCATAAGTTCCTGCTGATCTGCTGGTAGAAAAGCCCATAGCTTATACGAATAACCTGCAAAAAATTAAAATCTTCTCACTTGCTAAAAATAATGTTATTCCTACATTTCCATATCGAAACCAACATAAAGATGAAATACCAATGCGTATTCTTTCTTTGGTTTTCTTCTCAATTTCACTTTGGAATTTTCCAAACATGTATGCGTATGGGTAGGTGGTGGAATGTTGTAGGTAAAAAAGACAATTCGGCAAACAATTTTAGCAAATGGATATGATAAAAATGAATGCGCCATGGTCTCTCCTCCAAGTCACAAAAACAACATTTTATAAAACCATTCCAATTTTATTTTTGTTAAGTTATCTTTAGTGAGCAAAACTTTTTTATTAGGGAACCACATGAAAAAAAATCCTTAGTGGGGTTTTAAATGTTTACAAGTATCTTTAAGGAAATCTAGTATATCCAAATTATATCTTCATACATAGACTTCACGGAAAAGACACCCGTATAGTGAGCTTACAAACAAAAGAATAATGGTCATCCGAAAGTTGTACTACCAGTTAGATCTATCACATCCCCAGAATAACTAGCCACTACACATTAAAATAAGAGGCGATTCACTATTTCATTACTATGACAACACCTACCAAGTCTCATCTCTAGTGCATCCTCTTATAACCAAATTATATTTAGTTTGTATACCGTTCCTATAGTAAATTCATAGAAACATTTTTATCTTTAAACGGATTTTAACTAACCAAAAAATCTTATAAGCAATTGATACGTCCAAAACGTATCTACTTTCTCGAACACTTTGTTATTGTTTCTCCTCTAAACTTGTGTGATTTGGATACAACTAACATGGACTGACGCTGTTTTCAGCAGAATTACCTTGGTGTCTTGTTTTTTGCAGAAAATGAACTATCAGGAAAAATCCCAGAAAATATGCCAAAAATTATATTTCACCAGAAGATCCACAGAGCCAGAAGGGAAGACAGAGGGGAGGCCTGGGGGGCCCAGACCCACCCTAGGCACGGGCCCACTGACCCCGCGCCTGGGGAGGTTTGGCCACCCCAGGCAGCTTCTCGGCCTCCCTCCACGTCTCTAAGTTGCCTTCTGACCTAAAAACAGAGGGAAGTTCGATAGTTTTCCAGAAAGAGTTCCGCTCCGCCGCCGCCACGAGAAACCAAGATTCGGATCTAGAAACTTCGTTCTAGCACCCTGTCGAGACAGGGAACTTAGAGAGGATCATCGCCATCATTATCACCAACGCATCTCCATAAACCACCGATGTTTCCCTCATCCATGAGTGAGTAATCCCCCAATGTAGGCTTGGGGATGGTAGAGATTGGATGAGTTCTATCATGTAATCGAATAAGATCTATTAGGGGCATAGTGCCTAGTATCTCTGTTAGTGCTATTTGACTTTGTTACAACTTGTTGTGCTTAATGCTTGTCACTAGGGCCCGAGTGCCATGATTTCAGATCTGAACTTATTATTGAATCATTATGATAGTATTGTTTGTGATCTTATCTGCAAGTTGTGTACACATATCATTGTACGGATCCAAAGGCCTTGAAGTGACAGAAATTGGGACAACCGGAGGGGATGGCTATGGTGTGAGGATCACATGTGTTCACAGAGTGTTAATTCTTTGCTCCGGTGCTCTATTAAAAGGAGCACCTTAATTGCCAGTAGTTCCCTAGAGGCCCCGTTGCCATGGGCTGGCTGGACAGAAGATGTTGTGCAAGTTCTCATTGCGAGCACGTATGACTATATTTGGAGCACATGCCTAGGATTGTTTAGTACTTGTATGCTTATTATTATTTATCTGCAATGCCCTAGTTCTTTGAAGTTACATGTTTAGACTCGTCCATGCAACACCCGTCCATCCATCCCTATGCCTACCGCACTCGAATTCTACTGTTACCGTTACTGTTACTACTGCTGCTGTTTCACTGTTGCTGTTGCGGTTGCTTTGTTGTTGCTACTACAAAGTGTTGCTACTAATAAACTTCTGTGATCAAGAACTATTTCCAGGTGCAGCTGAACTAACAACTCGGTTGTTAAGGCTTGCAAGTATTCTTTGTCTCCCCTTGTGTCGAATCAATAAATTGGGTAATACTACCCGCGAAGACTGTTGCGATCCCCTACACTTTTGGGTCATCAAGACTATTTTCTAGCGCCGTTGCCGGGCAGAGATTTATTTGTAAGTTCCCTTGGATCTATTATTGTTCACTTCTACTGCTTTCATCATGGGGAAGTCTCGTGATCGAAAGTTCCCTATTTTACCATCCACTACAAGAAGAGGTACAGTCCTAAACACCACCGTTGCTCTTGATTCACCGTCTGTTATAAGTAAGCTTGTCACACCACCACCACATACTCATGCTACACACACTGCTACTACTGCTGAGTCTGAAACTGCTTTTGATACTCATGATGTTACTTATACCGTGCTTGATGCGAGTGGTTCATTAGGTCCTTTTCTAGATGCTACTATGGCTAGTCTAGGAAATACCGAAACTCCTAGTGAAGACACTGTTACACATGTTAGTTCACCTGCTAGTGAGAGTTTGGATATTAATGATGGTTACATAGATCTCACTGATGAATTTGTTGAAGAGTGCCGAAACACACATGGTGCTAGTGCTATTAAGAGTCTCCTTGCTAGACATACTGTTATACCCAAGAAGTCCTATGATCCTAAGTTTGCCACCTCTCCCATAGATATTAAGGATAAGGATTATGATTTCTCTCTTGATTTAGCTTATTTAGATATTGTTGAGAAAGAACCTTTTTATGGTACTGAAAATGAGAGTGTTGTGGCTCATATGAATGAGCTTTCTACTATGAGTGCTTTGTTCTCTGATGATTTTAAAATGTGCAAGTACTTTGTTGCTAAGATCTTCCCTTTTTCACTAAAAGGAGAAGCTAGGGTTTGGTTTAATAGATTACCTCCTGGTTCCATTGATTGCCATGATTGCTTGATTGCTTCTTTCTTCCATAAATATTTTCCTCCTAGTGCTAGACATGCTACTTTGCAGAGACTTTTTTATTTTAAATAGGAAGAAGAAGAGAAATTGCATGAATCATGGAAAATATTTTGTTCCTTGATTCATGCATATCCTGGATGTCAATTACCTAAGAATAAGTTGCTTGATATTTATTATAATGGACTAACTGATGATTCTAGGACCTACCTAGATAGCTTTGCTGATTGTGTTTTCAGGAAAAGGACTCCTACAGATGCTGAAGAATTAATGAACAAAATAAGCAAGAATTATGATGATTGGACTTCAACCAAGCTGAATACACCTGAGACTATTACTCCTGAACCAGTTGTTCCTGAACCAGTTCCACCACCAACAACAAAGAAGAGGGGAGTTATTGCATTAAATGATGAAGTGATGAAGGAAGCTAATAAGTGTCTAAAGGAGAAAGGTATTAGAGCTGAAGATGTGAAGAATCTACCTCCTATAGAAGAATTATGTAAGCCAATTCCCCACTCATCTACTATTGAGGTACACTCTCTCCAATACTTTGATGAAGGTGATATTCCTTATGGTAAGCCTCCTGATCAATGCTTAGAGGAACTTGACATTTTTATTGTTAAACAAGGTCATTTTAATAATCAGATTCAGAATCATTTATTTGAAAACTCTAGAGATATCCATGAGTTGAAAGATATTGTGGAAAGAACTTCTAGTGATATTAAAATGCTTTGTAAACACTTTCAAGTGGTTCAAACCCAACTTGATTAACTTGCTAAAGTACAAAAGGATATGCTAGTTAATGCTTCACGAGATAAACATGCTTATGGAATTAGAACTAGGAGTGGTGCAGCTACTCAAGATCCTTTATATCCTGAAGGACACACTAAAAGAATAGAGCAGGATTTCCAACAAGGTGAGGATAGTGGTAGTCCTCGTAAGAGGAAGAAAAAGAAACATAAAGAAGTTGAGGAACCACTTGAACCTGCTGTAGATCCTAATAGTATATTTGTCTCTGATGCTGAAACTGAGAGTGGTAATATTGATGAGTCTCCTGATAAGGAGGAAGTTGAGGAGGAACCTAAGAAACACACTAAGAACACTAGGTACACAAAAGAAGATTTTATTGCTAATAAACATGGTAAAGAGAGAGAACCTTGGGTGCAGAAACCTATGCCTTTTCCAGGTAAGAAACACAAGTCAAAGGAGGAAGAACACTACAACAAGTTTTGTGAGTGGATGAAACCTTTATTTTTGCAAATTCCTTTGACTGATGCTATTAAGTTGCCTCCTTATTCAAAGTATATGAAGGATATTGTCTCTAATAAAAGGAAGATTCCTAATGAGGAAATTTCTACTTTGCTTGCTAATTACTCCTTCAATGGTAAGGTTTCAAAGAAACTTGGTGATCCAGGTATACCAACTATTCCTTGCTCCATTAAGAATAATTATGTTAGAACTGCTTTATGTGATTTGGGAGCTGGATTTAGTGTTATGCCTTTTTCTCTCTATAAGAGACTCCAGCTAGAAAAGTTGATACCAACTGATATATCTTTGCAAATGGCTGATAAGTCAACTACTATTCCTGTTGGTACATGTGAGGATGTTCCTGTTCAAGTTGCTCATAATTGCATGGTTTTAACTAATTTTGTTGTGCTTGAAATGCCTGAAGATGATAATATGTCCATTATTCTTGGGAGACCTTTTCTTAATACTGCAGGTGCTGTCATCAATTGTAATCAAGGAAACGTAACATTCAATATTAATGACAAAGATCACACTGTCTATTTCCCCAAGAAGGTTGTTAGAAGCTATTGCTTGAATTCTATTGAAAATATTGAAGACATCAAGGTTGGAGAAATATATTGTCCCATTCCACAAGAAAATTTTGAAACTATTATGATTGGGACAATTGATATCAAGTATGAGGTAACATAATCACCTTGTGGAATGCAGAATTTTGTTTCATAGAAGATTGTTTTGGTAACAAGACATGATTAACCTTGTTAACAAAAGGATTTTAATGACAAAATAA
This sequence comes from Avena sativa, assembly GCA_916181665.1. Taxonomy (NCBI): domain Eukaryota; kingdom Viridiplantae; phylum Streptophyta; class Magnoliopsida; order Poales; family Poaceae; genus Avena; species Avena sativa. Next base: position 444,719,399 of record OV702293.1, on the reverse strand, counting down.
TGTTTCCACTATGGTTATATTTGATTTCTTTTTTCCTTTCTCCCTCCTAGTCTTTGCTTTAGCTTTAGTTTTGTTAGTTGTTTGCTTGTTTGAGTTTCTTAGAGCTCCTGTAGTTTGGCTTTTGGTTTGCTTTTGCTTCTTCTGAAAAACTGTTTCTGCGGAAAAATCAATTTTCATACCCTAAAAATTGGCCAAAAATAAAGTTTCCCAAAAAATCCCAGAAAATTCAAAATAAATTTTTCCTCGAAAAAAGGGGCAGAGAGGTACCAGAGGTGACCCAGGGGGCCACCCCTAGGCCCCACACCCATGGTAGGCGCGACCTACCTAGTGGTGGCGCCTAGGAGGGGTATGGCCCACCTGGGCCCCTCCTGGCTGCCTCCTCAAAGCCACATTCTTTCTCTCTCCCGAAAAACACCGGAAAACTTGCTCAAGCTCGAGTTCTTGTTGTTCTTGCTCGTGATTTTCGATCTCCTTGTTCAGCCCATCTCAAGTGCTAATTTTTGGTGGGATTGTTCCTTGCAAAGGGAAGTCATGGACCACCACACCTTTGGTGACATTTTTGAGAGTGGTGCACCTAGAAGGGCAAGGCTTCCAAGGTCATCCACCAGTTCTAGACCCTCATATAATGAGGATCTCATCACTCCGCAGTTTGGTGACGAGGGAGGTGAAGGGGATGCGCACCCCTCCACCTTTCCTTGTCAAACTTTCTTGCGAGCTGCTGGGATTCTTAATGATTTCATGGCTTTGATTGAGAGGGCTGGTCTAACAAGTTTCATGCAGGATGAGAGTGCACAATATGCTTCACTTACTAAAACATTTGTGGAGAGTTTTTCCTTCACCAATAGTTTGTTCAATCCTTCTGTGTATTTTGGACTTTATGGCAGGGCTCATTCTATGTCTCTGAAGAAATTTTGCAAGGCCCTGGGACTTGGTACACATGGGTCATCAAAGAAGATTACAGCTCTTCCTACTAATTTGTTGTAATTATACCGAGGAATAACCAATGATGATGACCACAGAGCTCAAAGAGGGAAGATAAAGAACATTCAACTTCCAGCCATCAGGTACTTCACCTACTATCTTACCAGCAGTGTTCTTGGTAGGGAGAACACTAGTAATATATCCAACTATCAATTGGCCTTCTTAGCTGCTGCGCTCTATAGTGAGGATAAGTATAATATTGGTTCCCTCATTGCTCGCCGTTTAGCTGCTAGGGGACCCATTTATGGGGGAATTATTGCTACTCGTATTGCTGCTGCCTTGGACATTGTTGTTGATCCCCATGATACAGTTTTGGCTCCTCAGAGACTTGATCTTGCTACCATGAAGGCGCACCACTTTGTCACCTCTAGCTATACTCTTGAGAACTTGGTTTATAGAATGTTGTTTACTAACGGGGAAGAGAGAGAGAGAGAGATCCCTCTACCCCAAACCACTTTGTTCAGTATTTCACAGAGACCTTGGTCACGCACGAAGGCGGAGATGGATGACAGGCTGCGCTTTCTCAACTTCCATGGGCACTATCAGGGGGGAGCGCCCGCTTATGACCCCGATGTACACTACACAGGGGAGGCTTCGAGCTCGTACTAGGACGAGGGAACTTCCTCTACATACTATGGAGGTGCATCTACTTGGGCACCATGGGACTGAGCCCCACTTAGGCCAAAAGCCTAAGCTTGGGGGGAGGTATACCGACATCACACTCATATACATATCATCTTCGGTCGGTTCTTTGTATATCCATTGTTTTTGCTTTCTTTTTGGTTCTTGTTGCTTATTTCTCAAAAATGCAAAAATACCAAAAATATTTTCATTGTTTTTCTTGGTTTGTTTCTTTGTTTCTTTTCTTTGGTTTGCCTTAAAAGAAAAATCCAAAAAGATTTTGCTTTGTTTGGTTTGCTTTGTTTTTGTTTGGTTTTTCTTTGTTTGCTTGTTTCTAAAAAATCGAAAACACCAAAAATATTTGTTGTTTCTTCTTTGGTTTTGTGAGTTCTTCACAGGGTTAAGCCGTCCTTAGTGGATATTGGTTTTCATGTTAATTATTCAAGTCACACAAGTGAAGGGCAATGATGAAGATTAAGACAACTCGAGGTGTGGTAAGAGGCTGGTAACGAACTCTATTTGTTTCATTTTTGTACATATACTCATCACTATGAGCATGCTTAGCCTGTTTGTGTAAGGTGTATGTCATTATGGATGCTTAGTAGTTCTTGCTTGTCTATGATTATCTCCATCTTGCTAATAGTTTGTAGCATGTCATATGAATGTTTGCTTGCATTGTTTTATTCATACTTTGGTATGACATTGTGGTATCCTCCTCTAACTGTTTATGTGAATCGACTTGGCACATGCTCACGCATGCATATGAATAATCAATAGTCAATAAGCCTCGATGATTTATTTTGCCTCAGAGTTCTTGTATCACTTTCATGCCATAATTAGTCATGTTTTGTTGCAAGCATGATTATGACAGTTATTGCTCTCTCATTTGTCGCTCCCTCTCTATTGCTAGCCATCACTTGCACTGAGTATGTGCTTCTAACTCCTCAAAACCAATATTGCCAGCTGTGTCCACCATACCTACCTATTAGCATCATTTGCTATTTCAGTGCATATTCCATATGCCGTGTTTTCTTCCAAAATAAAATGTTTGTCTGTTTTGATAAAGTTAGTTAGTAAAGCTCTCACGAACTTGGTGGCACACTTTATTCCTTGCGCTTAATAATCTTGAACCATTGTGACTAGTCCATGAAAGTTATATGCTTGCTTATTATATACTGGGAGTCAGCAGAACCGTGCTGTCACGGGGAACGCTTTCAACACCTGTTGGATATCTCATCTAGTTGATACTTTGCTCTTTTGTTTACGGATGTAGAATATGTGAAATAAAAGGGGAAGTTGTTAGTTCATGGAGTTTATACATTGTGTTAGAGAAACGCCTGGGCCGCTAGCCTAAGCCATGCTTAATCATGGTGGAAACTTGCAGCATCACTATAATGAGCATCTATGAAGCTTTTTCAATAAAAAGCTATGCATATGGTAAATAAAAAGATTGCTGAGATGCTCATTGTCTGCTTGCCTTGTCATTTTGGTTATGGGAAAGCTCCTGTGCCATATGCAAGGGGTACCCCGTTGGCGGTTCTCGATGATATGCATGTATTTACAATGACAAGAACTTTCAGGTGACCAAAGTTGAGTAGCATGCGGAGCGTCCCTCGTTCTCAAGAGACTTGGGATTTCCAGTCTATGGTCTCAAGCATATGATTCAGAGTGGACCTCACTTTCACCTTAACCACATGAAGATGCCTATGATAGGGGCAATGAGAGCTCAAAGCTAATGAGTACCTTCCTTTCAGCATTGGGAAGCCTTTCAAACCTTCACAAAACCGTTTTCACAACTTTGTTGAGTCACCACTTATTCTATGAGCACCTTCTTGAGAGCATAGTTGTCATTCTTGTGTTTGTTCCAAAACTTGGTTAATTATGTCATGAATTTGATGCTTGTATCTCTGATATCTTTATCTCTAGTATTCATGTGAACTTCAGAGGTGCCTCAGCAATCATATTGTGCTATTCAAACAAAGGCAAGCGAGATACCACTCTATCATACCTTATTATGAGCATTGCAATATTTCTTATGTTTATGTTCCATGCTACTTATTATTATTGAGTTGGTTTCTCTTCATAGCTTGCAATGACTATTGAGTAGACTTAGTTGCATACTTCTTATTATGAATTGTCTAAGCATATACTCCTGTGCTGAGAATATATACATCATATGAAGCAAAGTGTTCGTGAAAGTTCTTTTATCGCACTCAGTTTTCAACTGAATTGCTTGAGGACAAGCAATAAGCTAAGCTTGGGGGAGTTGATACGTCCAAAATGTATCTACTTTCTCGAACACTTTGCTATTGTTTCTCCTATAAACTTGTGTGATTTGGATACAACTAACATGGACTCACGCTGTTTTCAGCAGAATTACCTTGGTGTCTTGTTTTTGTGCAGAAAATGAGCTATCAGGAAAAATCCCGGAAAATATGCAAAAAGTTATATTTCACCAGAAGATCCACGGAGCCAGCAGGGGAGACAGAGGGAAGGCCTGGGGGTCCCAAACCCACCCTAGGCGCAGGCCCACTGACCCCGCGCCTGGAGTAAGTTTGGCCACCCCAAGCACCTTCTTGGCCTCCCTCCGCATCTATAAGTTGACTTCTGACCTAAAAACAAAAGGGAGTTCGATAGTTTTCCAGAAAGAGTTCCGCTCCGCCGCCACCACGAGAAACCAAGATTCAGATCTAGAAACTCCGTTCTGGCACCCTTCCGGGACGGGGAATTTGGAGAGGATCATCGCCATCGTCATCACCAATGCATCTCCATCAACCACCGATGTTTCCCTCATCCATGAGTGAGTAATACCCCGCTGTAGGCTTGGGTATGGTAGGGATTGGATGAGTTCTATCATGTAATCGAATAAGATCTGTTAGGGGCATAGTGCCTAGTATCTCTATTAGTGCTATTTGACTTTGTTGCAACTTGTTGTTCTTAATGCTTGTCACTAGGGCCCGAGTGCCATGATCTCAGATCTGAACTTATTATTGAATCATTATGATAGTATTGTTTATGATATTATTGTTGGAATTATGCCCTAGAGGCAATAATAAATATGTTATTATTATAATTCTTGTTCATGATAAAGTTTATATTCCATGCTAGAATTGTATTAAGCAGAAACTTTAATACTTGTGTGGTTTGTGTACAACACCGTGTCCCTAGTACGCCTCTATGGACTAGCTCATTGATTAATGATGGTTAAAGGTTTCCTAACCATAGACATGAGTTGTCGATTAATAATGAGATCATATCATTGGGAGAATGATATGATGGACATACCCAAATTAAGCAGAGCAATTAGATCGTGTCATCGTGTTCATCTTTGTGAAGCTTTTCTTATGTCAAATATTGTATTCCTTAGACCATGAGATAATGCAACTCCCTGGTATCGGAAGAAAGCTTTGAGGTCATCAAATGTCATCCTATGGGAGGGTGATCATAAAGGTGTCCCTCAGGTGATCGGAAAGTGCCTGTTGGGTTGTATGTATCGAGATGGGATTCGTCCCTCCCAAGTCGGAGAGATATACTTCGGGCCCACACAGTAATCAATATCAACACCGCTTGCAAGCATGTGGTTAAGGAGTTAATCACAAAGTGATATCGGATTACGGAACGAGTAAAGTACTTGCTGTGGACGAGATTGAACTAGGTATACCGGTACCAACGATCGAATCTCGGGCAAGTAAAATATCGCGAGACGAAGGGAATATATATATGGGATTGCTTGAATCCGGGCATCGTGGTTCATCCGATATGATCATCGATGAATGTGTGGGAGTCAATATGGGTTTCTAGACCCCGCTGTTGATTATTGATAGAAGATCATGTCTGCATATTCTTGAACCCGAAGGGTCACACACTTAACGTGTCTCGACGCTAGGATAGATTGGATAATTGGTTTATGAGTTTTTGTTCGGAGTCTCGGATGAGATCCAGGACATCACGAGAGGTTCTGGAATGGTCTGGAGAATAAGATTCATATAAGGCAAAGCAGATTTTGGAGTTCGGAATTGTTTCGGGTTAATCGGTATTGTACCGGAAGCTTCTAGAACCTTCCGGAGTGGGACCAACGTGGCCCCACTTGTCGGGAGGGGGAGTGGGACTATGAGGGAGTTCCCTGGCCGCATTGGGCCAGGGGCACAAGGCCCCATAGGGCCCAGCCGGCCAAGCCTAGGGCAAAACCCTAGAGGAGCTTCTAGAAGGGGGTGGGGGGAACTTGCCCCCCACTCCTCCCTCCTTTGGCCGTCGGCCTAGGGCTTGGGGGAGGGGCAAGGGCCAGCCTCCCACCCCTCTATATAAAGAGGGTTATGGGTGCACCCCTCCCACACCTCCTCCTCAACCCTAGCCGACCTGCTGCCCCTCCTCTCTCTCTCCCTCCCGACTGCGCGTAGGCGAAGCCCTGCCGCAGAAACTCTCCACCGCTTGCACCGCGCCGTCGCGTTGTAGATCCAATCCATATCTCCACCCCACTTGCTGGACCGAGGAAGGAGGAAACGTCGAGGTGCCGCACGTGTGCATCTCTCGGAGGCATCGCCACTTGCGGTGTTAGATCGGATCGGATCACGAGGAGGAGAAGCGAGTACGACTACATCAACCACGTTCCCTCGAACGTTCCGTTGTGCGAATCTTCAAGGGTATGAAGATCTCATCTATTCTCCCTCGTTGTTTGCATCTCCTAGATTAGATCTTGGCTTTCCCGTTCGCATCCGTATAATTTTTTTGATTTACTATGCTGCGAAACCCTTCAGTGGTATCAGAGCTAGATCTATGCGTAGATGTGTTTCACGAGTAGAACGCAACATTCTTGCTGCGGGCGTTGATGTTTTCTGTTGAAAGCCTCTTGTTTATGTGCTTCTTATGACGCGGGATAGTGAGATAGAAGCGGTCTAGGCCAACTTTACGCGACGTCGTTCGCGAGACCGGCTCCGCACTTGACGTGTGGCTTGCTCCACACATGCGGCTGGTGGATGCCAGTTTCTCTCACTATAGTTGTCATGGGATTTACACCGGAGTCTGGCAACCATAATATCACCATTGTGGCTTTCCGTAGGTAAGAATCGTTCTTAGCTTGCTACTCCCATAAGCCACGTAAAACATGCAACAACAAAGTAGAGGCGTCTAACTTGTTTTTGCAGGGAGTGTTTTCTGTGATATGGTATGGCCCAAGATGTGATGTGTATGTTGTATGCAATGATCATGTTTTGTAATGTTTCACGACTTGCATGTCGATGAGTACACAACCGGAAGGAGCCATATGGTTGTCTTTATAATTGTGTATGACCCGTGTGTCAACTTCTTATACGCCATGTAATAGCTTTACTTTATCGCTAAGTAGTTAGCAATAGTTGTAGTTGCTATTCGTGGTGGAGGAAATCATGGTGGAGTGATGAAGATCATGCTGGCACGCACAAGATGGAGATCATTGCATGAAGATTGGCTATACCATGTCACATAAAGTTATATGCATGTGATGTTTATCCTTTTATGTATCTTATTATGCTTAGATCGCGACGGTAGCATTATAAGATGATTCCTCACTTAAAGATCAAGATAAAACTGTGTTCTCCCCATGTATGCACCGTTGCGAAAGTTCGTCGTGTTCAAGCATCACGTGATGATCGGGTGCTATAAACTCTACGTTCACATACAACGGGTGCAAGCCAGTTTTTGCACACGCGGAAATACTTGGGTTTGACTTGACGAGCCTAGCATGTACAGACATGGCCTCGGAACACATGAACTGAATGGTTAAGCATGAGTCATATGAATGATATGATCGACACGTCGTTGTCCACCATTGAAACCACATCTCTTCTCGTGAAGATCGGATTAGGTGTGGTGAATTTGGACCGTGTTCACTAAACAACTTGAGGGATGTTGAATTTAGTGGGAGTTCATCTAGTAATTTGATTAAGTTGAACTAGTTATCATGAACATAGTCTAAATTGTACTTGCAAATTTTGTAGATCAAATGGCTAAGTCCAACTTCAACTTCAACGTTTTTGCTGAGAAAGAAAATCTTAAGAACAATGGGTCTAACTTCACCAACTGGTTCCGCAATCTGAGAATCATTCTCGTTGGCGGACAAAAGGACTATGTCCTTGAGGATGCGCTAGGTGATGCCCCTGCTGTAGATGCGCCGGCTGATGAGAAAGTTGTTTATCAGTCGCGCAAAGATGATTATGGTGTGATTAAGAGCACCATGTTGTTTACTATGGAATCAGACCTTCAAAATCGTTTTGAGGATTACCCCGGGCCCTTTGAGATTCTTGAGGAACTGAAAACTATGTTTCAGACTCAGGCCCATTCTGAGAGATATGAGATCTCTGAGAAATTCTTTAACTGCAAGATGGAGGAAGGGAGTTCCGTTAGTGAGCATGCCATAAAGATGTCGGGCTACACTCAACGCCTTGAGCAACTGGACTGCAAGATTCCAGAGGAGCTCAAGATTGACAGGGTTCTGCAATCACTCCCTCCTAGCTACAAAAGTTTTGTAGTGACTCATAATCAGATTGGTTCCACTGATACGATCACCGAGCTCTTCGCTAAGCTGAAAGCTGCGGAGGTGGACATCAAAAAGGATAATCATGTGTTGATGGTCAACAAGCCCCCCAGCTTTAAGAAAGGTAAGGGTGCAAAGAAGCCCTTCAAGAAAGGTAGCGGCAAGCGCGTTGCCCCTGCTGAGAAGAAGCTCAAGTCTGGACCTAAGCCGGACACTAAGTGCTTCTACTGCAAGGACAAGGGTCACTGGAAGCGCAACTGTCCGAAGTACTTAGCGAACAAGAAGGCTAGCACCATCAAAGGTATATTTGATATACATGTTATTGATGTTTTCCTTACTAGCCCTCGTTGTAGTGCCTGGATATTTGATACCGGTTCAGTTGCTAATATTTGTAACTCGAAACAGGAGCTACGGAATAGAAGACGGCTTGCGAGGGATGAGGTGACGATGCACGTTGGCAACAGATCAAGAGTTGATGTGATGGTCGTCGGCACGCTCTCCTTAGTTTTACCTTCGGGATTAGTTTTAAACTTTAATAAATGTTATTATGTGCCTGCGTTGAGCATGAACATCATATCTGGATCATGTTTATTGCAAGATGGTTATTCATTTAAATCTGAGAATAATGGTTGTTCTATTTATATGAGTAACATCTTTTATGGTCATGCACCTGCTGTGAATGGTTTATTTCTTCTGAATCTCGAAAGGGATGAAACACACATCCATAACATTGAAGCTAAGAGATGCAAGGTAGATAATGATAATACTACTTATTTGTGGCACTGCCGTCTAGGTCATATTGGTGTAAAGTGCATGAAGAAACTCCATTCTGATGGACTTTTGGAGTCTCTTGATTTTGAATCATTTGACACATGTGAACCATGCCTCATGGGAAAGATGATCAAAACCCCGTTCTCCGGAATGATGGAGCGAGCAACGGACTTGTTGGAAACCATACATACCGATGTATGCGGACCGATGAGTGTTTCGACACGCGGTGGATATCGCTATTTTCTCACTTTTACCAATGACTTAAGTAGATATGGGTATATCTATTTGATGAAACATAAATCTGAAACATTTCAAAAGTTCAAGGAATTTCAGAATGAAGTGGAGAACCATCGTAACAGAAAAATTAAGTTTCTACAATCCGATCGTGGAGGTGAATATTTTAGTTATGATTTTCTCATGCATCTTAAAGCAAGCGGAATCGTTTCGCAACTCACGCCACCCGGAACACCACAGCGCAATGGTGTGTCTGAGCGCCGAAATCAAACTCTATTAGATATGGTCCGATCAATGATGTCTCTTACTGATTTGCCGTTATCATTTTGGGGTTATGCATTAGAAACCGCTGCATTCACTTTAAATAGGGCACCATCTAAATCCGTTGAGACGACACCGTATGAACTGTGGTTTGGTGGTAAACATAAGTTGTCGTTTCTTAAAGTTTGGGGATGCTAAGCTTATGTCAAGAAGTTGATGCCAGACAAGCTCGAACCCAAAGCGGAGAAGTGCGTCTTCATAGGATACCCTAAGGAAACTATTGGGTATACCTTCTATCACAGAACCGAAGGCAAAGTGTTTGTCGCAAAGAATGGATCCTTTCTTGAGAAGGAGTTTCTCTCGAAAGAAGTGAGTGGGAGGAAAGTAGAGCTAGATGAGGTTGTTGAACCTTGTCTTGAGTTGGAGAGTAGCGCAACACCTGAAATTGTTCCAGTGCCGCTTGCACCAACAATAGAGGAAGCTAATGACAAGGATCATGAAGCTTCGGACGATGCTACTACTGAACGTCGCAGGTCGACAAGGTCGCGTGCCCCTCCTGAGTGGTACGGCAACCCTGTCTTGACTGTCTTGTTGGTAGAAGACAGTGAACCTGCGAACTATGAGGAAGCAATGATGAGCCCAGACTCTGAGAAATGGCTAGAGGCCATGAAATCCGAATTGGGATCCATGAGCGAAAACCAAGTATGGACTTTGGTGGAACCTCCTAGCGACCGAAAGGCCGTTGAATGCAAATGGATTTTCAAGAAGAAAACGGACGCGGATGGTAATGTTACTGTCTATAAAGCACGACTTGTCGCGAAAGGTTTTCGACAAGTTCAAGGTGTTGACTACGATGAGACTTTCTCTCCCGTAGCGATGTTTAAGTCCATTCGGATTTTATTAGCAATTGTTGCGTTTCATGATTATGAAATATGGCAGATGGATGTCAAGACTGCGTTCCTCAATGGCAACATTGATGAAGAGTTGTATATGATGCAACCCGAAGGTTTTGTCGATCCTAAGGATGCTAATAAAGTGTGCAAACTTCAGCGTTCCATTTATGGACTGAAGCAAGCATCTCGGAGTTGGAACCTTCGTTTTGATCAAGTGATCAAGAGCTTTGGATTTGTTCCAAATTGCTACGAAGCTTGTATCTACAAGAAAGTGAGTGGGAGCTCGGTGACATTTCTGGTACTATATGTGGATGACATATTGATTATTGGAAATGACATTGACATGCTTAACGATGTGAAGAGTTATTTGAACAAATGTTTTTCAATGAAAGACCTAAGGGAAGCTGCTTATATATTGGGCATCAAAATCTATAGAGATAGACTAAGACGCCTGATAGCTTTAAGCCAAAGTACATACCTAGACAAAGTTCTGAAAAGGTTCAGAATGGATAAGGCAAAGAAAGGTTCAGTGCCTATGTTGTCAGGTAAGATATTGAGCAAGGCTCAGTGTCCAGCTACGGTAAATGATAGAGAAGCTATGAGCAAAGTGCCTTATGACTCGGCCATAGGTTATATCATGTATACCATGCTGTGTACTAGACCGGATGTGTCCAATGCTCTTAGTTTGACGAGCAGGTACCAAAGTGATCCAGGAGTGGAACACTAGACAACCGTGAAGAACATCCTAAAGTACTTGAATAGGACTAAAGAAATGTTCTTAGTCTATGGAGGTGATGAACAGCTCGTCGTAAAGGGTTACGTCGACGCTAGTTTCGACACCGACAAGGATGATTCTAAATCTTAGACAAGATACGTTTATATTTTGAATGGAGGAGCTGTGAGCTAGAGAAGCTGCAAGCAAAGCGTGATCGCGGGATCTACAGTAGAAGCGGAATACATGGCTGCTACAGAAGCGTCAAGTGAAGGAGTTTGGATCAGGAACTTCATCACTGAGCTTGGAGTGATTCCAAGTGCCTTGGACCCACTGGAGATATTGTGTGACAACACTGGCGCGATAGCACTGGCTAAGGAACCAAGATATCATCCAAAGACCAAGCATATCAACCGCAAGTTTCATATAATCCGAGATTATATAGCAGATGGAGATCTGAAGATTAGCAAAGTACATACATATCTGAATGTCGTAGATCCATTGACTAAACCTCTTCCACATGCAAAACATGATCAACACCTTAGTGCCATGGGTGTTAGATTGTTGCCATATGTAAACTAGATTATTGACTCTAGTGCAAGTGGGAGACTATTGGAATTATGCCCTAGAGGCAATAATAAAGATGTTATTATTATAATTCTTGTTCATGATAAAGTTTATATTCCATGCTAGAATTGTATTAAGCGGAAACTTTAATACTTGTGTGGTTTGTGAACAACACCGTGTCCCTAGTACGCCTCTATGGACTAGCTCATTGATTAATGATGGTTAAAGGTTTCCTAACCATAGACATGAGTTGTCGATTAATAATGAGATCATATCATTGGGAGAATGATATGATGGACAGACCCAAATTAAGCAGAGCAATTAGATCGTGTCATCGTGTTCATCTTTGCGAAGCTTTTCTTATGTCAAATATTGTATTCCTTAGACCATGAGATAATGCAACTCCCTGGTATCGGAAGAAAGCTTTGAGGTCATCAAACGTCATCCTATGAGAGGGTGATCATAAAGGTGTCTCTCAGGTGATCGGAAAGTGCCTGTTGGGTTGTATGTATCGAGATGGGATTTGTCCCTCCCAAGTCGGAGAGATATACTTCGGGCCCACGGTAATCAATATCAACACCGCTTGCAAGCATGTGGTTAAGGAGTTAATCACAAAGTGATATCGGATTACGGAACGAGTAAAGTACTTGATGTGAACGAGATTGAACTAGGTATACCGGTACCGACGATCGAATCTCGGGCAAGTAAAATATCGCGAGACGAAGGGAATATATATATGGGATTGATTGAATCCTGGCATCGTGGTTCATCCGATATGATCATCGATGAATGTGTGGGAGTCAATATGGGTTTCCAGACCCCGCTGTTGATTATTGATAGAAGATCATGTCTGCATATTCTCGAACCCGAAGGGTCACACACTTAACGTGTCTCGACGCTAGGATAGATTGGATAATTGGTTTATGAGTTTTTGTTCGGAGTCTCGGATGAGATCCAGGACATCACGAGAGGTTCCGGAATGGTCCGGAGAATAAGATTCATATAAGGCAAAGCAGATTTTGGAGTTCGGAATTGTTTCGGGTTAATCAGTATTGTACCGAAAGCTTCTAGAACCTTCCGGAGTGGGACCAACGTGGCCCCACTTGTCGGGAGGGGCGTGGGCCAATGAGGGAGTGCCCTGGCCGCATTGGGCCAGGGGCACAAGGCCCCATAGGGCCCAGCCGGCCAAGCCTAGGGCAAAACCCTAGAGGAGCTTCTAGAAGGGGGTGGGGGGAACTTGCCCCCCACTCCTCCCTCCTTTGGCCGTCGGCCTAGGGCTTGGGGGAGGGGCAAGGGCCAGCCTCCCACCCCTCTATATAAAGAGGGTTATGGGTGCACCCCTCCCACACCTCCTCCTCAACCCTAGCCGACCTGCTGCCCCTCCTCTCTCTCTCCCTCCCGACTGCGCGTAGGCGAAGCCCTGCCGCAGAAACTCTCCATCGCGCACCGCGCCATCGCGTTGTAGATCCAATCCATCTCTCCACCCCACTTGCTGGACCGAGGAAGGAGGAGACGTCGAGGTGCCGCACGTGTGCATCTCTCGGAGCCATCGCCACTTGCGGTGTTAGATCGGATCGGATCGCGAGGAGGAGAGGCGAGTATGACTACATCAACCACGTTCCCTCGAACGTTTCCTGTGTGAATCTTCAAGGGTATGAAGATCTCATCTATTCCCCCTCGTTGTTTGCATCTCCTAGATTAGATCTTGGCTTTCCCGTTTGCATCCGTAGAATTTTTTTGATTTACTATGCTGCGAAACCCTTCAATTATCTACAAGTTGTGTACACATATCATTGTCCGGATCCAAAGGCCCCGAAGTGACAGAAATTGGGACAACTGGAGGGGATGGCTGTGGTGTGAGGATCACATGTGTTCACAGAGTGTTAATTCTTTGCTCCGGTGCTCTATTAAAAGGAGCACCTTAATTGCCAGTAGTTCCCTAGAGGCCCCGCTGTCACGGGCTGGCTGGACAGAAGATGTTGTGCAAGTTCTTATTGCGAGCACGTATGACTATATTTGGAGAACATGCCTAGGATTGTTTAGTACTTGGATGCATTTTTATTTATCTGCAATGCCCTAGTTCTTTGAAGTTACATGTTTAGACTCGTTCATGCAACGCCCGTCCATCCATCCCTATGCCTACCGCACTCGAATCCTACTGTTACCGTTACTATTACTACTACTGCTATTGCACTGTTGCTGTTGCTTTGCTTTTGCTACTACAAATTGTTGCTACTGATAAGCTTCTGTGAGCAAGAACTATTTCCAGGTGCATCTGAACTGACAACTCAGTTGTTAAGGCCTGCAAGTATTCTTTGTCCCCCCTTGTGTCGAATCAATAAATTGGGTAATACTACCCGCGAAGACTGTTGCGATCTCCTACACTTGTGGGTCATCAGCAATATTAACCTAACGACTCTTTGGAGCTAAAAACGTCGTTCTGACTAAAAACACCCATAATTTTCTAGCAGCCATTTACATGTATCTCGTTATTCACTTAAAACAACTCTAGAACTCATATCTTTATGTTTATACCACATTTCAGAGGTTTTACCAAAAGATATTTCTACGAAAACAAATCACACCATGGCCTTCAAAAAACACTAGCAACCTAATATTAACACTAAAAGTTAGAAAATACAGTCTAGGGAAAACTTCTCTCAAAGTTCTTTTGCCCAACCAAATAGCTTCCCCCAAAAGGATAAGTTTTCCATTGTATACTATCTTTCTATAGAAACAATGAAAATACTTGCAACATTCATAAGCCCTTGCCAAAAACGCTATTGACTTGACTTCCTAACACATTGAGAAAGTGTGCATTTTTTCAAGTACTAGATGACATTTTGCGGCAGTGGCGCAAATGACACAAGAAAGACATAATTCAAGATATACATTTTATCTTGTTTTGCTACACATGTATGTTGCTATATGAGATTGAAATTCATCAAATTTAGGGATGTTAACCGTGAGCAACTATGGTTCATGCATATATCGACCCATGTGTACTAATCAAGCACTTGAAAAAAGTGCTAATGCATATCCGTGTAAACCGACATGCTCCATATGGCAGTGAATATGAAAGCAAGGAAATTTAAAGAACATGTTTGAAAACGGCTAAAACAACAAGAGAAGGTGATAGCAGTGCTAGTATCAAAGAAATAAAATTTGGATGAACGTAGTTAAAAAGAGTGGTTAAAAAGGCCGAGATGGTTAATCGGATGACCAAGCGGATCATTGTGGGAATATATGAAATTTCCTAATTTTAAGACATTTTTAGTAGTGATGGTAAAACATTGTTTTACAAATGTCATCTACTAAGCATGTAGTATTCTAAAACTACTGGTCCATCAAAGTTTACAATTCATATTTTTATTGTTTGAACTGCATACACAATTAGATTTGAATTGGTAATGGAGACACCTACTATTTTTTTAGTGAAAGCTTTTCTAGTGCTTAATGCACATAACAAAAATGAAATAATTAGTCATCCATAGATGGATGATATTATTATTTTATTAACTATTGCCTAGTTAGTTTGACCAACATACTAATACTAATTTTAGTATCAATATACAAAAGAACAGTTATATGAAGCAAATTGTAGTTTGACAATAAACTTGAAGCTTGAGACGAAGAAACCGACAGACATAGTACTAAACACCATGATATCGCCAATAACGCTAGTGGACTGTATTAAAACTTTATAGTCACACTGGTTGAATTTCTGTAGTTATTGTCAAAATTAAATTGGATTACCGTGAAACATAGAAGTTAAGAAATATAACAATGTGTAAATAGTGTTATAAAATCGAAGGAACAAAAATGATCTTAGTGATGGCTGTGAAATATAGTCATCCATGTCCGTATTTAAACTAGATATTATTCATATATTTGATAAAATATCTCTCTAAATCCTGCCACTAATGCCTAATGATCAAAGGGGTAAGCAATTCTTTCTTTATATTTTCCCTGCATATATAATGGCGTTTGATGATGTGAATCACTATATAGAAGTCAAAGATACAAGATTTCCAACATATTATACTATAGCTTAAGCGTGTAGGTGACCTAGCCAGTTGAGGCCACCGCCGCCAACACATGCTCAACCGTTGGATATAGGAAACCGAGGCATCTGGATCGTCACACGGGGTCGATATACTGGACTTTTTTACCACGCGTGGGGCTTCTTCCGTCAAACTTTTGGGCCTAACGATCACCCTGGCCCACAACACATCGATGGATGCCCAAAAGATGACCGTGATAGGATTCCCATCCCGATTATCCTCTCTCTCTCCTCACGATCCGTCTGAACCCCCTTTGCTTTCTCCCATATTCTTTCTCTCTCCCGAGCACTCCGCCGCATCAATTCAGGCGATACGCCGCCACCCCGGCTCGGTTCCCTCCGCTAGATATGCAATCCGTCTCCTGATACGTCCAAAATGTATCTACTTTCCCGAATAATTTTTCTATTGTTTCTCCTATAAACTTGTGTGATTTGAATACAAGTAACACGGACTGACGCTGTTTTCAGCAGAATTACTTTGGTGTCTAGTTTTTGTGCAGAAAATCAACTTTCAGGAAAAATCCTGGAAAATATTCCAAAAATCCTATTTCACCAGAAGACTCATGGAGCCAGAAGACGAGACGGAGAAAGAGCCTGGGGGGCCCCACACCCCATGCCGTGCGGGTGGGCCCACCCTGCGCCTGGAGTGGGTGTGGCCGCCTCAGGCACCCCCTCGGCCTCCCTCTTCGCCTATAAGTTGCCTCTTAACCTAAAAACCGAAGGGGGTTCAACGTTTTTCCAGAAAGAGTTCCGCTACGCCGCCACCACCAGAAACCGCGATTCAAAACCAGAAACTCCGTTCTGGCACCCTGCCGGGACGGGGAATTTGGAGAGGATCATCGCCATCATCAACAACTATGCCTATCCATCAACCATCCATGTTTCCCTCATACATGAGTGAGTAATCCCCCGTTGTAGGCTATGGGGATGGTAGGGATTGGATGAGTTCTATCATGTAATCGAATAAGATTGTTAGGGCATGGTGCCTAGTATTTCTATTAGTGCTATTTGACTTTGTTGCAACTTGTTGTGTTTAATGCTTGTCACTAGGGCCCGAGTGCCATGATCTCAGATCTAAACTTATTATTGATTCATGATGATAGTATTATTTGTGATCTTATCTGCAAGTTGTGTACACATATCATTTTCCGGATCCAAAGGCCCCGAAGTGACAGAAATTGGGATAACCTGAGGGGATGGCTGTGATTTGAGGATCACATGTGTTCATGGAGTGTTAATGCTTTGCTCCGGTGCTCTATTAAAAGGAGTGCCTTAATTGCCAGTAGTTCCCTTGAGGCTCCGCTGCAACGGGCTGGCAGGACAAAAGATGTTGAGCCACAAGCTCTAAATTACAGCAGGGCAATTGATAGGGACTGAGCAAGGCATAACAATGCAATTACTAGTCAGAAAGATCCTATGAGATTCGATTGAGCAATACAACAAGATACATAGACCGCCATCCAACTGCATCTATGACTAGAAGTCCACCTTCAGGTTATCATCCGACCCCCCTCCAGTATTAAGTTGCAAGCAACAGACAGCTGCTTTAAGCAAAGTGTGTAAGGTAAACAGTCCACATGTTCCATGAATAAGAGACCGTTGTTTTCTCCCTAGTAGCAACAACACATCTACAACCGAAGAGATTATTGTCACTTCCCTTGAAAACTAGAGGCATGAACCCACTATCGAGCATAAATACCCCCTCTTGGAGTCACTAGCAACTAGTCGGCCAATATAGCTACTAACAACGGAGAGCATGCAAGATCACAAACAACACAGACATGATAGAATCATAAAGACAAAACCATTAATCAAACCAACATAATAATCTCAATATCCATCGAATCCCCGCAAACACAACATGCATGATTACAAATAGATTAGATCTTGATCATGAACGGAGCTCACAAGATCTATACATGAAAACACGAGGAGGAGATACAACCATCTAGATACTACATGGACCCATAGTCCAAGGTGGAACTACTCACGCATCATACCTGAGAGAAGGCCTCCGGGATGATCTCCTTTCCAGCAGGGTGACGGGAAGAACTTCAGATCCCCCCGATCTAGGGACGATGGTGGCGGCGGCTAAAGAGGGTTTCGTGGAGATAGCTACTAACAACGGAGAGCATGCAAGATCACAAAGAACACAGACATGATAGAATCAAATAGACAAAACCATTAATCAATCTGACATAGTAATCTCAATATCCATTGGATCCCCGCAAACACAACATGCATGATTACAAATAGATTAGATCTTGATCATGAACGGAGCTCACAAGATCTATACATGAAAACACGAGGAGGAGATACAACCATCTAGATACTACATGGACCCATAGTCCAAGGTGGAACTACTCACGCATCATACCTGAGAGAAGGCCTCCGGGATGATCTCCTTTCCAGCAGGGTGCCGGGAAGAACTTCAGATCCCCCCGATCTAGGGACGATGGTGGCGGCGGCTAAAGAGGGTTTCGTGGAGATTTGATCGGGTACTTAGGGTTTCTGCATCGGGGGCTTATTATAGGCGAAGGGGGAGGCCGAGGCGGTGGACTTGGTCCCCACATCCTGCCTAGGCGCGGGGCAGGGCCCACCCGCGCCTAGGGGGGTGCGGGCTCCCTAGCACGCCTCTCCGTCTCTCCTCTGGACTTCTTGTTCCCCACGGAAAGTTATTGACTTTGACGTTTGTCCCATCCAATTCCGAGAATATTTCTTTACTAACTTTTCTGGAACCAAAAACAGCAGAAAACAGGCAACTGGCACTGTGGCAACTTGTTAATAGGTTAGTACCAGAAAACATGTAAAAAGCACCTCAAAGTGTAGACAAAGCAAAGCAAAGTAGATACTAAACAAGCATGGAACATAAAAAATTATAGATACGTTTCCGACGTATCAGATCTAGAGAGAGATTGTTTGAATTTTGCCTAAATATGGCCTATCCCCATTTAGCCTATTTCAATAATTTCTGAAATCATAGATTCCAACTTGGCCCATTCATGCATGGCAAGAGGTGGGACAAAAGTATAATCCCACATTGCTAGTTGAGTGAGAGCTAGACCTCCTTATAAGGGATGCTTTTCTCCGAATTGTATGTGAGTGCGAGAAAAGACCTACATGCACGCGCCGCGGATTGCGAGAATGAGCTAAGCCGAGGATCCACCTATGTCTCATGCGCGTGTTAACTTTTTTTTGCCACGGGAGACTGGAATATGAACGGTTTTCATGGAGATTTAATATGAACATAGTAGACATCGAATTTGGATACTGTATGTTTGGTTCGCATCCCTATCTTCATTTCACCCCCCTGCGGCGCTGCCTATTGGCCTACACCTCCTGTGGCTATATAAGATAGGTTCTCCTATCTAGAGAGACACAACACACAACATCGTATGGGTCTGCCATTCAGTTCTAGAGTACTGTGTCGTAGATCCTGTCTTACCCATCCCGCCATGGGGTGTGCACTGCCGGCTAGGACAGTATGCCTTCGGAACCACGCCTCTTTGTATCATGTATGGGAGAAGGACGATAAGGTTTTTGGACGACTACTGACTTCTTCTCCAACACGGACAAATATTACATTTCTCCAATGATAACTACTTTCTAGACATTATGAGCCTCTTCGACGACATGACTGACCGACATTGGCAATGCCAATGTCAACGTCAACACAAGTGGTTCCTCATCTGCACCATATGCGTTCTTCCTTCATCTTGCTTATATCATGTTTCATCTACTACAAATTATGTCTTGTAGACTGCGTTTAGACTAGCTATATACACACTCTTTGTTAGATTTTTTCTAAAATAGAGACATAGCCCCGGTCTCTACGCATCGACTGATGCATGCGACCTCTTTATTACTTTATTAGAATTCAAGTCTTACATAGGATACATCATGGGTCACACAGGGTCAACACATGTATCAACCACCTAAATAAAAGAGAAATCCTGATAAGATGTTTCCTCAACATGATAACGATCGATCAAAACGCCAGCTGAATCGGATGTATAAATCTCGTGCAACCATATCGAGTTGGCTGCACCCAAAATCCATAGCCCGCCGCTGCTCCATAGGCAGTAGGAAGGACCACATATGGATCCAATGAATTGTCATAGGAATAACCTGCATAAATGAAGAATTTTTTGCATTGTTAAAGATATAATCATTCCACACATTCCATAATGCCCAAAGTAAAGTGCAAACTCCCAATCGAATCTGTGCTTTAACTTTCTTGTCAACTCCTATTAACCAATTACCAAAAGGATTCGTGATACTATTCAGGGGTATAATATTAAAAGCCATGTGAACTATGGGTCATAATATCTTTGCAAAGGGGCATGAGATGAATAAATGTTGAATTGTTTTTTCTTGATCACAAAAGCAACATTTTTTATTACCTTGCAAGTTTCTTTTAGCTAGATTATCTTTCGTAAGTAAAACTTTGCGATACAAGAACCACATAAAGATCCTAATTTTTAGTGATATCTTAAGCTTCCAAATATACTTACAAAGGAAAACTGAGTGACCGTCCATGTAATTTAGATACATAGATTTGACCGAAAAAGAGATCCATGTAATATACACACTCTTTGTCAGATTGCATGGCTAGTTTTATCTACATATTATTAGTCATGTTTTATCTATTATTTTCATAGATTTAATGATATGGTAAATGCTCATGTTTCTAACACTACGTGCTATCCACGCAAATTCTATGAGAAGTGTATACTTATTTACTAATTTCAAATGCACCTTGGCAAGATATAAGCATGGAGTTTATGTCGAGACTATCTAGAACGAGGGGTGAGGTTGAAATACCGCATGGAACCGTCATGGTTCCTAGATCCGGACAGACACACTTCGAGGTAAACTAGATTCCGAGTGCCATCGATGAGGAGAGCCAGTTAGCAGCTAGCAATGCTATATTGGCAGCTTGCAATAACAACAGGCAGACGGAAAAGCAAATGTGGGGGATGAACCAGTGCTGGCCTTTAACTTTGGTCGATCCATCGACATGAATACTACCTTGCTAGCTAGCTAGCTGTAAGCAGACGTCGCAATTAGAGAAAAAGCGCAGCAGCCAGCCAGCTTGGTCGAGCAAGCAGGGTCAGTGGCCTGGTCTGGGTAGAGGAAAATACAAGACGACAAGTCGACGGAGGCCCGCGGAACAGGAAACAGAATTAATGGACCATCTCGATAGGGGCCAACCTGCCGCAGGTGTTTATGGTCTGCTCCACTGTCTAGCGCTTCGGTTCGGCGACAAGCTGTAGCAAACTCGATCTAATAGTGCTCTCATATGGGATAGGCCGCCCTAAAAAATTGTAGAAGTGCATGCTTAGGTTAGGTTAGATGAGGTCAATCTGTTTGAAATGATGAAGGGAGCAGTGGAGTGAAACTATCACAGTCGTCAGTCACAGCAGCACACGAATCGCCTAATAAATGGTAGCTGTAGCCTGTAGCTACGGATGGTTTCTCTTGTGGTCTGCGGCCCTGCTGGACTGGAGAGCGAGTTAAAAGGGTGCCCCTCTCGATCGATGGATCGATCTGCTACCGGACATGAGACAGCTGGGAGGCGCAAAGCCCCTGGATCGGAACAGTGGCGCCGATCAAGGCAGCAGGGGCCACGATATAGTACGCTCGCTGCATGTGTACGCGTCGCTGGAGGACTGGGCTGGAGAACAGTATGAAAACCGGGCACATGCATGCATGGTGCGTCCAGGATTTGATCATAGCGGCCGCAGGAGCTAGCAGCTGGACCATGACAGGTGGGTTCAAGCGATTAGTAATAAGTAATAGTTGTACGTATGTACATGCATGTGCACGTACGCGCGAGCGCCCGAGCGTCGTCTGTAGAGATAGCTACCACCGTGGATGCATGGATCACCGCCGGCACGGCTGCGCGCCGCAGAGCGTCGATCGTAATGTGCTCTGTCGTCTTTTGGTCCCGCTAGCTCTTGATTGCGTTGCATTCATGTGTGCGTAGCTGGAGCTTGGCTTCTGTTTTAATCTGAACCACATTATAGATCCTCAGTCGAAAGTTTTTTCATGAGCATCATGCACTGCCTTTTTGGCTCTCGCACTCGTGCACATGACGCCGAACCCTAGGGCCCCATCAGACCTCTCCTCCTTCGACCTCCCTGCAACGGAGCCTGTCGCTCTCCAAATGAAGCAAGTGGCCTGTGTTAAACATGTAATAGTAGATACGTACCTATATTGGGTATAGAGTAGTACTCTATCTCAATACCGACTCTTCTTGTAACGGTATACAGGGGCTTTTCCCCTCCATATAACACCACCTGATACCCTCAACAGGGTCGTTTCTGCCATATCAGCATGGTATCAGATACAAATAAGGACGAGATGTCCGCAACCCTATTCATTGCAAAGGTGAAGGGTTTTGCATCTGACCTTGCGGCGGCAGGCAAGAAAATTGATGATGGTGAATTGAAAGACTAC
Source organism: Avena sativa (assembly GCA_916181665.1). NCBI lineage: Eukaryota > Viridiplantae > Streptophyta > Magnoliopsida > Poales > Poaceae > Avena > Avena sativa. Next base: position 444,697,326 of record OV702293.1, on the reverse strand, counting down.
ATCCTCAATGGGTCTGATGGCAACTATAATCCCCTCGTTGCTTCAATCAATGTTGTTCCTTCTACCACACTTACTTACATGTGTTCGCAACTTACTGCCTTTGATTACCGCCATCGGATATTGACCGAGACAGGTCCGAACTTCTCCTCTTTAGCAAACACTACAGCACACCCTACCGTCCCAATACTAGTGGCTACGGTAGGCAGGGCGATCGCCCAAACCGTGGCTAGGGGCAAGGCCGTGGCCAGGATCAAGGGAGTGGACAGGAGCAAGGCTATGGCTAGGATCCTTCCTGCGGCCAAGATCAGGGTCACAGACGTCAAGCTGCACGCGGGGCTGGCCGTGGCCATGGTCATGGGCATGGGCGCACCCCATACCCTTCCAGGACGTGACATGTCAGATCTACAAAAAACATGGGCATCCCGCGAGCGACTATTGGTGATGCTATTTTGAACATGATGATGAGTCCGATGATGATAGTCATATCAATGAGAAGGGCGCGTATAGCGTTGAGACCAACAGGTACATGGATTCACGTGCTACCCAACATCTCATTGGAGAACTTTAGAAGCTGCATACCAAAGATGCTTATCAAGGTCATGATAATATCCACAACGCCAGTGGACAAGATATAGAAACTACGCATGTCTGTCATTCAATTTTGCACACACACACACAATAGTTCCCTTCATCTTCATAATATCCTTCAAGTTCCTAGTGCATCAAAAAGAGTCTCTGATCCGTTCATAAAAATTTCTAGTCAACAATGCCTTTGTTGAGTTTGACGCATTTTTATTTTTGATCAAGGATCAGGACACATAGGAAATTCTGTTTAGAGGTCCCTATTTATCCTCTAGTACCTATCTCCATGGGGTCTCTCAAGCATGCCTTCATCACCATCAAGCCCTCATCGTCTATATGGCATTGTCGTATGGGAAATCCATAATTTTTTATCGTTCAACAAGTTCTTAGAAAAATGAGCTTTTGTATACTCCTGAAATAAATGCTTACATATGTGATTCATGTCAGCAAGCTAAGAGTCACCAACTACCATACGATGTATCCATTAGTGTGTTTATTGTCCTCTCGAACAAATATTCTCTGATGTATGGGGTCATGCTACAACCTCTATTGGCAAACATCAATATTATGTAAGTTTTATCGACGATTATAGTAAATTTGCTTGAATTTACTTGCTTAAGAAAAGATCTAAAGTTTATCAAGTCTTTCTTAATTTTTAGCAACTTGTTGAACACAAATTTGAGAGGAAAATTATTACTATGCAAATAAACTGGGTGACGAATAAGAAAAACGCAATTCTTTCTTTCAAAAAGTTGGCATCACACATCATATCCCATGCCCTCACGCTTACCAACAAAAAGGTTCGCTTGACTGCAAACATTGTCTTATAGTTGAAGTTGTTCTTGATTTACTTGTTAATGCCTTTGTTCCTTTAAAATATTATGATAAATGCTTTCCTTACAACTACCTTTCTCATAAATTTGATCCCTACGAAGGTTCTCAATTTTGAGTCTCCAGTTGAAAAACTACTGCATGTCAAGCCCAATTATGAAGCTCTTTGTGGTTTTTGGTTGCGCTTGTTAGCCCAATATCCGTTCCTACAATCAACGCAAAACTTGCATTCTCTTCCAAAGGATGTGATTTTCTTGGATATAGTCCCCTTCACAAAGATGACCGTTTCAACCACATCAATGGCCTGCTAAGGAATTGGAAAATTTTGAACTTGGAATTTAGACCCTCGCTGGCTTGCCCCACAAGCAGTGATGTTGTCAACACCCGGATTTTTAATCCCAGATGTCTGTTATGCCATACATCGCAATCCTAGGATTACCATTTTTGCGAGACATAACAGAATTGGATACCACAGTACATCATCCATTACAAACCATATATAAGGTCTTACACAAATAAGGATCTCATGATCCAGTTCTTAATACAATTTCAAGCAGCGGAAATACGTAATAATAACGGTAGCGTAGGCGAAGCTCCATCTTCGGGGTCACAGGCAATGCTGACGATGGAAGATGATCCTAGTTGTCGTAACCTTCCTGGGGTCTATCTTCCAGGTACTCCTCTTCATAGTCTGGCCACGGGAATAGCCAGGGACAAAGCCATGAGTACTCTTTAAGTACTCGCAAACTAATACTAACAAGAGAAGGTGGGTTTTTGATAATAGGACACTAGGCTCTAGGGTTGTTTTGCAAAAAGCCAGATTTATCTCTACTAAGTTCAGAGAGAAGCTAGTCACAATTTTATAACTCCTAAGGGGGGAACTTGTAACTCATGTCACAACTCTGTTGTGGTCAAGTCAAAATCTCAATTCATTTCACAAGTCATTTTGAAAACATCTGACGGGAAATAGTATGGCCACTCCAACTGTCCATAACCGCGGACGCGACTATTCGAATAGTTTGACACTCTGCAGAGATTGTACACTTTCACCACAACATTCGATACATCCGTCAGGAACAAATCCTGAGTTCACCATACTCAGTATGCGGATAATGAATCCTAACCTTTCAATTACACGCCCTAGTATAAGCACCTCTCCTGTGAGTTTGGCCTCCCAACCATGACCGACTGTCATCTTGGGTACTGCACAGGTGGACAATCTTCACAAGGTAGCCTCAGCTCAGACCTTGGCCGTGAGGGAACTAATACTAAGGTATATAAGCTTCCAGTCAAGCCCTACCCAATCTTCGAGTATTGTGGTTGTACGATAAAATTGGAATGGTATCGCATACAGACAACCATCAGTTTTATAAAGGGCTAAGGCTCATGCCTCAACATTTTCGTCACCAAAATCATCTGGTGTTCGGAAACATATGTCAAAACATCTCAGTAGAATGATCCATCATTCTAAGGTTTTCATAACCATTTTCACCAAGTATTCCCATCTAAAGTTGATCAACTTTTATGCTTAGCACTAGCATCTACAAGTGGGGGGTAGCACTAATGAGGGGTGGTAACTAGTGGAGTTTCAACTAGGTACAACCTTATATCTTAGGATGATATCTAGGTTTCTAACTTAGGCCAAATTTTATGTTCTTTATGCAACCTTCAAATATATCTTTCTAGGATCTATAAGTCACTTAAGTCAACTCTAAGTTAAAGCTTTGATAAAGAAAAAAAAAGTAGAAGCTTGCAAATAAAACTAGGATTGGGTTAACAAGTGGGTATGATCACATATGCTTAAGGCATATGGTTGGCATGGTAACAAGCAAGTAGTAACTTGCACATTCACTAGTAGTATTAGGCTTACTAAAGTAGAGTATCTTGCAAGTGTTAGCTTGCACATTATCAGTATAAGCTTGCTAAATTGCAAGTGTTAGCTTGCACATTATCAGTATAAGCTTGCTAAATTGCAAGTGCTAGCTTGCAAGTATTGGCTTGCAAGTATTGGCTTGCCTTGTGCAGAGCAGTGGTTGAAGTTCTCCTCGGCTTCTTATTCGTAGAATCCTCCTTTCTCCTCGTATCCTTGGTCGGTACTAGCGTCTATAAATAAATACGATGTACACAATCAACAAGCAATACTTAACTACTTGCAATCATCACACAAAAGGGGTCCTATATATGATCTAGGATCATCACTAACATTACAAGATTAAGGTTTGGTTTAAAATCCCTTTTATTTTTAGAAACGTAATTTCTACTTATTGAAAAACTACTTAATATTTAATATTCTCCAAACCAAACATGGTATCATGTTGACACATGTCATAACCACATATTTTAGTCCATGGGAATGTGATTTAAAGTGGTGTCACAATTTAATAAGGTTTTACCCTTTTATTTTAATTTAATAATATGTCTAGAAATGCCTATGTGGCATTCTTTTATTACTTGAACATTATTTCTGTAAGTAAACCTATATATTTTTATATATTCTGAAAGGTATAGTTAAATGTGTTTTTTGAGAGTTGGAATCAACTCAAAAGCTATTGTGGTTTAACTTTGAAAAATGTTTGAATGCAGAAAAGCTTCTGCCTTGTTATTTTTACTAAGGATGATCTACAGATCCAAATGACTTGAATCCAACGGGCTTGGATTCAGCATTCCCAGACCTTTCTAAGAAAATTGGTTTCATTCAAATTGGTGCAATAAGTCGACCTAGGTTGATTTTTGAAACTGGGTATAGAAGTGTGTTTGAAATAAAATAGAAAAGGTTTAATTCAAATAGCTGGGCTGCGCGGGAAACGATACTGGGCCGGCCTGCTAAGCGCAGCGCTTCCGCGGGATGTTTAAGTGTCTGTCCCCACGCGTCAGTGAGACGAGGGGGTGCGAAGCGGTATGGGACGTTGTGGTGCGTTCGATCTGGTTCTAATCCAACGGCTGAGAGTCATCGTCGACGTTGGGCAACGCCAGCGAGACAGAAACCTAGCGCGGCCAGTGGGGGTCGTTGGGGGCTCACCGGGGTGCGGGCGAGGGTCGGCGAGGCGGGCAAACGACGAAGTCGACAACGGCGAACTCAGGGGTGGTCGCGGTAGCTCCTGGGATGGATGAAATCGATGGCGCCCTTCTCCTCCAGAGGCGGCCTGCTCCGGCGCAATTCCGGCGATGCGCTGCTCGCCGTGCTCCGGGACTGAGGTGGGGTGGTTCTGGGTGAGAGAGGAGTGGAATGGTGTGAAGAATTCGAGCGGGGGAGTCCTCCTTTTATAGGCTCGATGTCGAGACCAAACGGGATGGGTAGGCAACGGTGGCGACATGGCTACGGGCTTCTAGAGGCATGGCCGGCGGTGGCGATCGCTTGGTGGTCTCCTAGCGATGCGCTACGGCTTTAATGCGCGAGTAGGGGCGGTGCAGTTTGGTCTAGAACGGGCGATGCTCTGCGCGGCAGAGGCGGCGTCTTCGATGGCGAGCGATGGCTGTGTGGCACGGGGAGGCGAACGGGGATGTCTGGCGGTCTCCTGGGTCGGTGGTGATCGAGTATGCACGCGGCGAGGGCGGCACGTGGTCTGTGGGCTTCAGTCGAGGGTGGCGCTCTGGCGCATGCTCGGCATGGTTGCTGGCGAGCTGGGCACGGTCCGTGCGTGTGGTCCAGTGGCTGGCAGGATTCAAGCGCTAGACATGGGGTGGCGGTGGACGGTGGGTTGTGTCCTAGACATGCTGTTTCGGCTTGGTGCTTGCTCTGGCTAGCTAGTCATGGTCGGCTGACAAGGGGGTGCTCGGGTTGGCATGGCATGGGGCAAAGGGTAGGGGCTAGAGTTGGTCCAAGCACTGGTTGGCACTGAGGGAGACAAGGGTGATCAATGGTGAACATTGCTTAGTCAAATTACTGCTCAAAATAGTGAAGTTAGGCCAGTTTGATTTGAATCTGCCAAGTGTTTGATGAAATGGCCGCAAGAAGTCAAGTTTTGAATTTTGAAAAGATTTTTGGTGGGTGTGCTAGGTTGGTGCTGGTGAGTCTGCAGATGCTTGGGTTTTGAAAGTTGAGCTTGTTTGAGTGGTTTTTGAAAAAGTGGGATCTTCCCATGTGATATAGATTCAATTTTGAATTGCCAATTGAACTATGCATTTGAAAGTTTCTGGATGATCACAAAGTGGGCCTTAATACTTTGTTATGAGTACAATCAAGGGGTGCAAAGATCCAGAAAAGTTTCTGTTAGGTTCTGAAAGTTTGAGACGGCCAAAGTAGTCATGGGAGTTAAATTGGTCAAAATGACCATTCCCTTATTTTATTTGTTTTGATTTACTTGTCTTTAGGAAAAGTGTGGGAAATGTTTATATGATGTTTATTTCATCTAAGCATCCATTTACAAGAAAAGGAATACACAAAAAAGGTGGTTTAAAAGAATTCAAAAGGAAATGCATACTCACATGCATGCTTCCATAATTTTGTTTAGAAAAGTTTTTGTTAACCCTAACTTTGAGGATTAGTGTTTGATGATCCAAGCTTAGTATTTTTGGGATGTTACAAACCTTCCCCCCTTAAACAAAATCTCGTCCCAAGATTTGAAAAAGGACGAAAAAGATTACCTAGGATTTGAAGAGATCGGGAAACTCCGTCCTGATGTGATCTTCACGCTCCTAGGTAGCTTCCTCTTTTGTGTGGTTGCTCCACTGAATCTTGAGAAACTTGATGCTTCGGGTTCGGGTAGTTCTGAAGGATTCTTCCAAAATATGGATGGGTACTTCGGGATAGGTTAGGTCATCGTTGATCTCTATGGTCCGGTGATCGATATTCTTGAACACTTCGGTCTTCTCTAGAACTTTGAGGCACTTGCGAAGTAATGAGATATGGAACACATTGTGCACGGCTGACATCTCTTCGGGTAGTTAAAATTGATACGACACTTCTCCTCGACGGTTCAGAATCTTGAAAGGTCCGATATATCTGAGGGCTAACTTTCCTTTGAGTTGGAAATGCTGCATTCCCTTCAATGGCGACCCTTTTAGATAAACAAAATCTCCTATGTTGAAGGCGAGGTCTCGACGTCTCTTGTCGATGTAACTCTTCTGTCTGGATTGGGCTGTCTTGAGGTGCTCACGAATCTTGTGAACCTTCTCTTCTTCTTCTCGTAGGATGTCGGGTCCGAAAATCTGACTCTCTCCTACTTCCGACCAATTCAAAGGGGTGCGACACTTCCTTCCGTACATGAACTCAAAGGGGGCCATTTGCAAACTGGCTTGATAACTGTTGTTGTATGAAAATTCTGCAAACGGCAGACAGTCTTCCCACTTGGATCCATATTCTAACACACAGGCTCTCAGCATATCTTCGAGTATTTGATTTACTCGCTCCGTTTGTCCATCTGTCTGAGGGTGATACATGGTACTGAAATCTAGGTGGGTTCCTAAACCTTCTTGAACCTTCTTCCAGAATCTCGAGGTGAACTAAGTTCCTCGATCCGATACAATGTTCTTAGGGACTCCATGCAAACTAACTATTTTAGCGATGTATAACTCCGCTAGCTTCGAACTCTGATAGGTGGTCTTGACGGGAAAGAAATGGGCGACTTTGGACAATATGTCCACTATGACCCAGATAGAGTCATTTCCCCTACTAGAAGTAGGCAGTCCAGTGATAAAGTCCATTCCAACGGAATCCCATTTCCATTCCGAAATCTGCAAGGGTTGCAATAATCCAGCGGGTCTTTGATGTCCTGCCTTGACTCGCTGACATATATCACACTTGGCGATATAGCTTACGATTTCTCTCTTCATCTTATACCACCAAAATTGCTCTTTCAAATCTTGATACATCTTAGTTCCTCCGGGATGGATACAATAAAGAGTATCATGAGCTTCCTTCAGAATAACTTCTTTCAACTCAGAATCTGTTGGTACACAAAGGCGTCCTTTGTACCACAGAACTCCTTCTTCGTCTTCGGTGAATCCGGGTACTTTGCCTGTACCGATACGATGCTTGATTCCGTCGATACTAGCATTTCCTTTCTGCGCCTCTTTGATCTGGCTGATCAAAGTGGGCTAAAGTTCTATACTAGCCAAAAATCCTTCGCTCACTAATTCCATTCGAAAATCTTCCATCTCCTTGTGCAAGCTTGGTTGCTCCTTCAAAATCATGGAGTTCAAGCGGCACGGCAATCTGCTAAGGGCATCGACTACCACATTGGCTTTACCAGGGTGATAGTGAATGTCCAGATCTTAATCCTTGATTAGCTCAATCCATCTCCTCTGTCTCATATTCAGCTCCTTCTAAGTTAATATATACTTCAGACTCTTGTGATCCGAATAGATCTCAGAACGATTTCCCATCAGTTAATGTCTCCATGTCTTCAGGGCTAGAACTACGGCTGCGAGTTCGAGGTCATGGGTTGGGTAATTTTGCTCATGTTGCTTCAATTGTCGAGATAGATAAGATATAACTTTGCCTTCTTGCATGAGCACACATCCGAGACCGATCTTGGATGCGTCACAATACACATCGAAGGGCTTCGTGATATCCGGCATGATCAATATTGGGGCTGAAATCAATCTCCTCTTGAGTTCTTGAAAACTCGCTTCACATTTGTCAGTCCATTCAAACTTCTTGTCCTTCTTCAGTAATTGGTTCATAGGTCTGGCGATACTTGAGAATCCTTCTACGAACTTGCGGTAATATCCCGCCAATCCGAGAAATGCACAAACTTGGGTTTGAGTGGTTGGGTCTTGCCAATCTTCTACATCTTTTACTTTGGCAGGGTCAACGGCAATTCCTCCGGCTAATACAATGTGACCGAGGAATCCTACCTCCTGTAACCAGAATTCACATTTGTTCAACTTTGCATACAGTTGATGCTCTCTAAGGGTTCCAAGAATGTTCCTTAGGTGTAGCTCATGTTCGTCTTCTGATTTGGAGTAAATCAGAATGTCATCGATGAAAACAACGACAAACTTATCCAGGAAGTCCATAAAAATCTTATTCATGAGGTTCATGAAATAAGCGGGGGCATTGGTTAATCCAAAAGGCATGACAGTATACTCGTATAGTCCATATCTGGTGGTAAAGGCAGTCTTTGGAATATCCTCTGCACGAATCTTGAGTTGATGATAACCAGTTTTAAGATCAATCTTAGAAAACACTTTGGCACCGGTCAACTGATCAAACAAATCTTCTATCTTGGGTAAAGGGTACTTGTTCTTGATGGTGACATCATTCAACTTTCTATAATCCGTACACAATCGGTTACCTCCATCTTTCTTGTCCACAAACAAGACAGGTGATCTCCATGGTGACGCACTTGGTTGAATCAATCCGATTTCCAGCATGGCATCTAGTTGCTTCTTCAGTTCTTCTAGCTCTGATGGGTTCATACTATAGGGTCTCTGGGCTATGGGTCCTGTTCCAGGGATTAGTTCGATGATAAACTCGATATCCCGATCTGGGGGCATACCGGGCAAAACATCTGGAAATACATCAGGGTATTCACAGACTATCCGGACTTGGTCAATGGTAGGTTGGGCTATACTCTTATTGCATTTGAATTGACGAGGTACGGTTTCAGATATATGCTCGACTGATATTCCGGCTGTACTGGTCATGGTGATAGCTTTCTTGGCACAGTCAATCAATCCTTTATGTTTGGACATCCAATCCATTCCTAGTACTACTTCCAAACCTTTAGTTCCGAGTACTATCAGATTAGCATAAAAATCTATGCCATGGATTCGGATAGGGACGGCTTTGCAAATTTGCCTAGCCTTGGTGGTTGATCCGGGAATTTGAACAATCATTACATGCTTCAGTTTGGTTGGTTCAATTTTACTAGTGCATGCAAATTCTTCGGTGACAAATGAATGTGATGCACCAGAATCAAACAACACCCTTGCAAGTACTGAATTAACAGAAAACATACCCAGCACGACGTCTGGCGCTTCCTGAGCTTCTTCAGCATGCATGAGAAAAAGACGGCCATTGCGGTTGAGTGAATTCCTTGGGGCAAACCTTCTTCCGGGTTGAACACGACGCTGTTGCTGAGCTGGGGCATTGGCATTGGGTGCTGCGGCATTCTTCTTGTTGGGGCACTCGTTGGAGTAGTGACCCTTATTTCCACAGTCAGAACAAGTCACTTGCGACTTGTCCTTGGCCGCTACAGGCATAGCATTGCTTCCAGTCCTCGGGGCAGTGTTGGTGTTGGTGGCAGCATTATTGGTGTTGAACTTGGGTGGGGCACGGTTGAAATTGCTAGAGTTGCTGGGGTTGTTGTGATTTCCTCCGGGTCTAGGGTTTCCACGGTTGGGATAGGTGGGACGGTTCATCGGGGGTCTGTTGGTTCTTGGGGCAAATCCTGGAGATGGGTTAGGGTGATACTTTGGGGTCTGATGGGTTCCTGGCTGATGCATCATACGACGCTTGCGGTTCTCATTGGCTTGGTTGATCTTTCCTTCCATCTGGATGGCAGAGTTGACAAGGGCTTCAATATCCGCAAAGGGGATATTGACTAACACCGTCTTCATCTCATCATGCAGACCATTCAGGAATCTCTCTTTCTTCTTGGCTTCCGTGTCTATCTCATCCGGGGCATACCTAGCTAATGACAAAAATTTGTCACGGTATTCCACTACAGTCATCCTTCCTTGCTTCAGTTCTCTAAACTCGTCTCTCATCCTCTTGATCAAACCTGGTGGCACATGGGTTCTGCTGAACTTGACCTTGAATTCCTCCCAGGTCATCATCTGGCCTCCGGTCATTGCACGAACACTGTTCCACCATGCCCTGGCATCTCCGGCTAGATAGTGGGTGGCGAACAGAACTTTCTCGTTGGCTTCCACTCCGGCGACTTCTAAGTTATTTTCCATGGTTTGTAGCCAATCATCTGCGTCTAGGGGCTCTTCTGACTTAGTGAAAACAGGTGGGTTGGTATTCTAGAAATTCTTGAGCTTAGATCCATGGTTATCTTGATTTCCGTGGCCTTGGTTGTTGTGGGCTAGCTAAGCTATCTATTGCAGAGTGGCTAGGTTGGCTTGACGTTCCGCTCTTTCAGTTTCGCGGTCAGAAGTCAACATTTGTAGGATCTACAACATCGGGTCCGGGGATGAACCACTTCCTCCGCGTGGCATCTCAAGATTGAGATAGATTATGAGAAAAGAGGGAAATTTCTAAGGTTCTGGGACTTTGAAAAGTTTTTAAAGTTTGACACAGATTTTCTAGCCACTTGCTTTTCATTCCTTCATTCACACGATACAACACACACCATAGCAAGGAAAATCAGATGGTTTTAAGAACCATTCTGTAAACTATGATACAGTGGGACCGAATACTACTCACTACGCTAGTGCTCAAGTGCTACTACTCCTCGGAATATGTGGCTTCATCATCTTCATCATCATCGATGAAGGCGAAATCATCTTCATCGGTGAAGAAGTCCATGGCCTGATCCTCCAGAAAATCATCATCATCGCTGAGATAGGAGTAGGGGTCTCCACGAAGATCTTCTCCGGCATTCTCCCTTTCCTCCAACTGCATGTCTCTCTCGTGGATGGTCTCATCCAAAGATGAGATGCGGTGGCGGAGACGGGAAATAATGCGCTCCTTCTTGTTGAGTTGACGGCGACGAGACTTGCGATCCTTTGCTAGCATGGCGATGGTTTGATCGTTCCTCTTGATGATGGCAGACTTGTGGTTGGAGTATTCACGGCAATTATCCAACTCCTGTTGATGATCGTACATCATGAAGCTAAGATGGTCCAATTGAGTCTTCAACTCGGGGTGGTATGGGGCTTCCAGTGGTTGTCCATTAGCATCACGCCTTGGGCAGAACTCAAAGCGGGTTCCCTTGATCTGATTGATGCTTTACCCACACAGACGGGCAAGAGCTTCCTGCATGGCCCTGGCAAGTCCATCGAGCCAGTTGTTCTCTCTTAAGGTAAACTGAATTCCCTCAGCAGTGGGAGGTTCAATCTTTCCTCGGAGACTTGCAACAATTAACCACTACAGATCTTCTCCTCCTTGATCATTGAGCTGAGCTCCGAAGAACTCGGGGTGCGGACGCTCCAGAAGTTCCGAAAGCTAGTCCAAATCCCTCTCAAAGATAACGTCTCCTCCATTCCCCAACTCATAAAACTTGATGTACTTCACATCCATCTATAAGAATATAGGATGAGAAAGTTAGTAGAGTGATCAAGTGTGTCAAAATTTTATGTATTTTGCAAGAATTTTTGAGTAACATGAATTTTCATGAAAGAATCAGAGAGATAAGAAGAAGAATAAGTTTTTATAAATATTTGCTTCCTTTGGTTTTGAAACTAAGTTTTTGATTCAAACATCCAGTCTAACTAGGGTCTCCTATGGTCAGGATGGCTCTGATACCAACTTGTCAACACCCGGATTTTTAATCCCAGATGCCTGTTATGCCATACATCGCAATCCCAGGATTACCATTTTTGCGAGACATAACAGAATTGGATACCATAGTACATCATCCATTACAAACCATATATAAGGTCTTACACAAATAAGGATCTCATGATCCAGTTCTTAATACAATTTCAAGCAGCGGAAATACGTAATAATAACGGTAGCATAGGCGAAGCTCCATCTTCGGGGTCATAGGCAATGCTGACGATGGGAGATGATCCTAGTTGTCGTAACCTTCCTGGGGTCCATCTTCCAGGTACTCCTCTTCATAGTCTGGCCACGGGAATAGCCAGGGACAAAGCCATGAGTACTCTTTAAGTACTCGCAAACTAATACTAACAAGAGAAGGTGGGTTTTTGATAATAGGACACTAGGCTCTAGGGTTGTTTTGCAAAAAGCCAGATTTATCTCTACTAAGTTCAGAGAGAAGCTAGTCACAATTTTATAACTCCTAAGGGGGGAACTTGTAACTCATGTCACAACTCTGTTGTGGTCAAGTCAAAATCTCAATTCATTTCACAAGTCATTTTGAAAACATCTGACGAGAAATAGTATGGCCACTCCAACTGTCCATAACCGTGGACGCGGCTATTCGAATAGTTTGACACTCTGCAGAGATTGTACACTTTCACCACAACATTCGATACATCCATCAGGAACAAATCCTGAATTCACCATACTCAGTATGCGGATAATCAATCCTAACCTTTCAATTACACGCCCTAGTATAAGCACCTCTCCTGTGAGTTTGACCTCCCAACCATGACCGACTGTCATCTTGGGTACTGCACAGGTGGACAATCTTCACAAGGTAGCCTCAGCTCAGACCTTGGCCGTGAGGGAACTAATACTAAGGTATATAAGCTTCCAGTCAAGCCCTACCCAATCGTCGGGTATTGTGGTTGTACGATAAAATTGGAATGGTATCGCATACAGACAACCATCAGTTTTATAAAGGGCTAAGGCTAAGGCCTCAACATTTTCGTCACCAAAATCATCTGGTGTTCGGAAACATATGTCAAAACATCTCAGTAGAATGATCCATCATTCTAAGGTTTTCATAACCATTTTCACCAAGTATTCCCATCTAAAGTTGATCAACTTTTATGCTTAGCACTAGCATCTACAAGTGGGGGGTAGCACTAATGAGGGGTGGTAACTAGTGGAGTTTCAACTAGGTACAACCTTATATCTTAGGATGATATCAAGGTTTCAAACTTAGGCCAAATTTTATGTTCTTTATGCAACCTTCAAATATATCTTTCTAGGATCTATAAGTCACTTAAGTCAATTCTAAGTTAAAGCTTTGATAAAGAAAAAAAAAGTAGAAGCTTGCAAATAAAACTAGGATTGAGTTAACAAGTGGGTATGATCACATATGCTTAAGGCATATGGATGGCATGGTAACAAGCAAGTAGTAACTTGCACATTCACTAGTAGTATTAGGCTTGCTAAAGTAGAGTATCTTGCAAGTGTTAGCTTGCACATTATCAGTATAAGCTTGCTAAATTGCAAGTGTTATCTTGCAAGTATTGGCTTGCCTTGTGCAGAGCAGTGGCTGAAGTTCTCCTCGGCTTCTTCTTTGTAGAATCCTCCTTCCTCCTCGTATCCTTGGTCGGTACTAGCGTCTATAAATAAATACGATGTACACAATCACCAAGCAATACTTAACTACTTGCAAGCATCACACAAAAGGGGTCCTATAGATGATCTAGCATCATCACTAACATTACAAGATTAAGGTTTGGTTTAAAATCCCTTTTATTTTTAGAAACGTAATTTCTACTCATTGAAAAACTACTTAAGATTTAATATTCTCCAAACCAAACATGGGATCATGTTGACACATGTCATCACCACATATTTTAGTCCATGGGAATGTGATTTAAAGTGGTGTCACAATTTAATAAGGTTTTACCCTTTTATTTTAATTTAATAATATGTCTAGAAATGCCTATGTGGCATTCTTTTATTACTTGAACATTATTTCTGTAAGTAAACCTATATATTTTTATATATTCTGAAAGGTATAGTTAAATGTGTTTTTTGAGAGTTGGAATCAACTCAAAAGCTATTGTGGTTTAACTTTAAAAATGTTTGAATGCAGAAAAGCTTCTGGCTTGTTATTTTTACTAAGGATGATCTACATATCCAAATGACTTGAATCCAACGGGCTTGGATTCAGCATTTCCAGACCTTTCTAACAAAATTGGTTTCATTCAAATTGGTGCACTGAGTCGACCTGGGTTGATTTTTGAAACTGGGTACAGAAGTGTGTTTGAAATAAAATAGAAATGGTTTAATTCAAATAGCTGGGCTGCGCGGGAAACGATACTGGGTCGGCCTGCTAAGCGCAGCGCTTCCGCGGGCTGTTTAAGTGGATGTCCCCACGCGCCAGTGAGACGAGGGGGTGCGAAGCGGTATGGGACGTTGTGGTGCGTTCGATCTAGTTCTAATCCAACGGCTGAGAGTCATCGTCGATGTTGGGCAACGCCGGCGAGACAGAAACCTATCACAGCCAGTGGGGGTCGTTGGGGGCTCACCGGGGTGCGGGCGAGGGTCGGCGAGGCAGGCGAACGACAAAGTCGACGACGACGAACTCAGGGGTGGTCGCGGCATCTCCTGGGGTGGACGAAATCGATGACGCCCTTCTCCTCCAGAGGCGGCCTGCTCCGGTGCAATTCCGGCGATGCGCTGCTCGCCTTGCTCTGGGACTGAGGTGGGGTGGTTCTGGGTGAGAGAGGAGTGGAATGGTGTGAAGAATTCGAGCGGGGGAGTCCTCCTTGTATAGGCTCGACAGCGAGACCGAACGGAATGGGCAGGCGACAGTGGCGACATGGCTACGGGTTGCTAGAGGCATGGCCGGCGGTGGCGATCGCTTCGTGGTCTCCTGGCGATGCGCTACGGCTTTGATGCGCGAGTAGGGGCGGTGCGGTTTGGTCTAGAACGGGCGATGCTCTGCGCGGCAGAGGCGGCGTCTTCGATGGCGAGCGGTGGCTGTGCGGCACGGGGCGGCGAACGGGGATGTCTGGCGGTCTCCTGGGTCGGTGGTGATCGAGTATGCACGCGGCGAGGGCGGCACGCGGTCTGTGGGCTTCGGTCGAGGGTGGCGCTCTGGCGCATGCTCGGCATGGTTGTTGGCGAGCTGGGCGCGGTCCGTGAGTGTGGTCCAGTGGCTGGCAGGGTTCGAGCGCTGGACAGGGGGTGGCGGTGGACGGTGGGCTGTGTCCTAGACATGCTGTTTCGGTTTGGTGCTTGCTCTGGCTAGCTAGTCATGGTCGGCTGGCAAGGGGGTGCTTGGGTTGGCATGGCATGGGGCAAAGGGTAGGGGCTAGAGTTGGTCCAAGCACTGGTTGTCACTGAGGGAGACAAGGGTGATCAATGGTGAACATTGCTTAGTCAAATTACTACTCAAAACAGTGAAGTTAGGCCAGTTTGATTTGAATCTGCCAAGTGTTTGATGAAATGGCCGCAAGAAGTCAAGTTTGAATTTTGAAAAGATTTTTGGTGGGTGTGCTAGGTTGGTGCTGGTGAGTCTGCAGATGCTTGGGTTTTGAAAGTTGAGCTTGTTTGAGTGGTTTTTGAAAAAGTGGGATCTTCCCATGTGATATAGATTCAATTTTGAATTTCCAATTAAACTATGCATTTGAAAGTTTCTGGATGATCACAAAGTGGGCCTTGATACTTTGTTATGAGTATAATCAAGGGGTGCAAAGATCTAGAAAAGTTTCTGTTAGGTTCTGAAAGTTTGAGACAGCCAAAGTAGTCATGGGAGTTAAATTGGTCAAAATGACCATTCCCTTATTTTATTTGTTTTGATTTACTTGTCTTTAGGAAAAGTGTGGGAAATGTTTAGATGATGTTTATTTCACCTAAGCATCCATTTACAAGCAAAGGAACACACAAACAAGGTGGTTTAAAAGAATTCAAAATGAAATGCATACTCACATGCATGCTTCCATAATTTTGTTTAGAAAAGTTTTTGTTAACCCTAACTTTGAGGATTAGTGTTTGATGATCCAAGCTTAGTATTTTTGGGATGTTACAGATGTTTTTTTTTTCTCGGCACTGTTCTAAACTTAGGGCATCCCCACCGGGGACTCAAACGGGCAACCCAAACGGTTCGTTTTTGTCAGTTTGGGTAGAGCCCGGTCACTTTTGGGTCTTTTTCTTCTCCGGCCAGCCGCTCTTAGCGGCGTGACTTGTCTGGCCAGCCCAAGAGATAAATGGAGCAGCCCAAGAGAGAGGAGAGAGAAGAAGGCTCATTGTGTCACTGTGAACTAGGCCAGTCTAGGTAGGCCAACGTCCGTGTTTGTCCGGCCATATCCATCTGTGATCCAAATTTAATGCTCAAATTGATTGAGCCGGCCTAAGTCTGTTCGAATGGGTCATCCCGATAGGACGCCGCATTTTCCCAGCTGTTCACACGGACTGATTAAGACGCGGTTCCCCGTTTGGGTCTCCCCGCGGATATGCCGTTATGCCTGTAGGTTTTGTGGGAATATCATGGGAAACTTTTAGGTTTTTATTGTTGGGGAGATGACCTCGGATAGGGTAAAGACGGGGAAAGACGAAAGGACGTTCCCCGTCTAGTTTCCGAGTTAAAGTCTAAGTCGGCCGAATCTTATGGAGGTTTGCCGAGATATGAAAGAGCAGGACCCATATGATAATAGCAAGGCATTACCCGGGCGAAATACTACATAAGTCGGCTGGGTTAGCCCGAGTGGTCATAATGCAGGTGAAGGACGAGCCGAGTTATGCGAGGCAGGGCCGAATGAAACGAAGCTTGCAGGAGAAGGAGAAGCCTAAAGTCAAACTCTAGTCACAGGTTAAGGAGAATCTGAGCAGAGCCAAGCACAAAGGACAAAGGCGCAGAACGACAGAGGGGCAGAAGGAGGTCACGGAGGTGACAGTCCTGAAGCCCGAGGCACGCAGGAGGGGCCCTCTGGAACCTTGCCGTCATTAGAAGGGCGACACGGAAAGGAGGCCGCCGAGTTACTATTTTGGGACAAGCATATTCCCCGAATATGCTTGCCACGTCAGCCCTAGAGGAACCCAGAGCTCTCCTTTATAAGGGGAGTCTTGGATCCTGAGAAGGGTATCGGCTCATTTGGTACCGTTAGGCTGGTAAAGTTCTTCCTCTCTACTTGTAAACAGCTCAAGGAGCACCTGTAGCCCAAGGAAGGAGAAATAAAGATCTTTACCTTAGTCTTCTGTGTGTAGAATCAACTACATTTTCCCTCCCCAGATCCCTCTAGCATCCATTGGCCCCATACTTTAGCCTACCCATGGCATCTGCCGTGCCACCACCACGACAGTTGGCGCCCACCGTGGGGCCAGCAGCGGTGCTAGCTGGAGTCATGATCCGAACGGGAAACTTCATCAACACTGGCGAGCGCATTGTCTCTGGCTTAGTCCGGAGACTCGATCTCTATGACTACGTCAGTGACAACGCAGGCAGCTTCAAGGGAAGAGCTCCTCCGTGCAACGGCGTCTTCATCAACTTGGGCATGCACCAGATCTACGTCGGCATCAACATCTCCGGCGTTTATCCTCACCAGGTTGTTATTGCAGGAGAACCTCCCCTTAGCACTGCAAGCAGTCCACGCGGAGCACGCACTATCAGCAGCGTCGAGGTGATGGTCGCAGCCGGGGTGCAGACGGGAGCAGCGGGCGCCGGATCAAGCAGACACCTGACGACCGGTGTGTAGGTGGTGCCCAGGCAGACAGCTTCACAACCCTCCGAGGTAATCCCTTTAGTGGCCAACCAGGCTGAGGTGCAGGAGACAACCCCAAAGGCACCAAGGGTAAGAGGGCCACCTCTGGAAAGACCAGAAAACATTCTTCAGGAAACCATAGATAATCTGACTACACCTGTAGCGCCGATACTTGATCCGGCAAATGCTTAGGCAGAGTTGGAAGAGACCAGGCAAAAAGTGCTGGTAGAGGCAAAAAAGGTGTCGGCCTTGCGGGAGTCCTTAAACAGGACCCTGCGAGAATATGCCAGGGAAAACAAGCTTGACGTTGCCCCCGATCGGGTTGACGAGTTAAGATTAAGAGGAAAGAACCTCATAGATGATATCAACAAGGAGCATGATGCTCAAAGGGCAGAATCAGTTGATCTGGGCATGCCGAGGTACAGTACCCTGGCAAAGAACCTGAGAGCGGCAAATGCCGCAGCATTAGAGTTAGAAGAATTGACCGGCGAAGCCCGGCAGAAACAGCAAGAAAGAGTGAATGAGCTGGTGCGCATTGTGAACCAGCAGAATGAAGAAATGCTCAGAGCAGACCCAACGAGGCCAGGTGCCTCGCGAATGGTTCACTCGGCAGGTGCAGCACCTGCTTTATCTGTGGCAGTAGCATCTTCACCCGAAAACAATGCACGAAAGGACAGAGCGGTAACTTCGGGAAAGAGAAATAAGCAAATTGTTCCATATGATCCGGCGATAGCCGGAAAAGCAAATGAGAACAGAGGCAATGGAAGCCGAGGTAACAGTGGCGAGAGAAACCCCGGCCGTGCTGATAAAGGCAGCGGAAGCCGAGGCAATGGAGATCTCGGAAGAGGAGAACTCGGAAGAGGGAATCACGAGAACAATATCCCGGTCGAAGGAAGGAGAGAGCCGCCACCCAACCCACAACCACGACATGAACCTCGGCAGGAAAGAGAAGCGAGGCCAGCTCGCCACAATTAGGTAAATGAAAGGTATAATGATGGTTATTCCGAGATGGAATATGCGATTCATGGTGGAAATAACCACTATGGAATGCAGGAGAGGATTCTGTACAGAGATTTGCCGTCGAATGATGCCAGAGTAAAGCTTGACCGGTTGTACCGGTCCGAGTTGCTAGAAGAACAGGGTCCACCGGGTCCAACATGCTTCGGACCGCGGATCATGGGCGAACCGCCTGTGCCGAACTTTCAGCTGGAAAGAGGCACAAAAACATATAATGGGAGCACCAAACCACAAGATTGGTTGATCGATTATGCCACTGCTGTAAAAATAGCAGGTGGAAACTTACGATGGGCAGTGCGATATGTCCCGCAAATGTTAGAAGGACCAGCTAGAGTATGGTTGAATAACCTACCGGCAGGCAGCATCAACTGTTGGTTGGACTTTGAAGAAATTGTCGTTAGCAACTTCACCAGTACTTACAAAAGGCCAAACAGGCTGCAGCAGTTAGCCATGTGCAAGCAGAGGCCGAATGAGACAGATAGAGAATTCTTGACTCGGTGGTGTAACCTGAGAAATTCGTGCGAGGGAGTTATAGAATCACATGAAATAGCTTGGTTCGCACAAGGATGCCGCTATGCCAGTGTATTATGGCAGCAACTGCAAAGAGATATGCCAACCACATTGGCAGAAACCATCAGGATAGCGGATTCATATGCATTGGGAGATCTGACGCAACCAGAATTAATGTCGGCAGATAATCAGGAACATCAAGATCAATATGCAAGAGAGGTGGCCTGCTCATCCAGGCGCAATGACTTCAGATGAAGAAGAAGAGAAGAAAGACCGGATTATAGATATGGTTCAACTCAGGTGGCTGTAGTAGTGCAAGATCAGCCGAGTCACGGAAATAGTCAGCGGCAAAAGAATGGTCCTCAGCAATGGACTCCAAGGAATGAAGGGAAAAGACAGTGGACACCAGAGCAAAAGAAGCAATGGCAGGAGAGGCCGAAGTACACGTTTGAGTCTATGTTAGATCAGCCGTGTAAATTTCACACGTCAAACCCAGCCAGGCCGGCCAACCATACAACCCGCCAATGTGCATGGATGAAAAATGCAATGGGTAACCCCGCAGGCATACAGGCTGCGCCTCTCCAGGCACATCAGCAGCATCAGCCATAGTTGACTAGAGCAAATGCACAGCAACTGATGTTACTGCCTCCTCCCCCGAGGTATGAAAACTCGGACCGGAGAGATGCGGTACATCAAGTGATAAACCAAGGTCCGGATGGAAGGACAAATCCAGGAAATAATGGATGCAATGATTACAGAGAACATCATCAACCGTATTGCGTGTTCACAACAGAACAACAAGACAAACAGAGTGTACAACACCGGCATATGGAAGTAAATGCAGTTATGCCGGCAGTACCAAGATATGTGCCTTGGTCGGATCAAGAAATAACTTGGAGCATAAAGGATCACCCCAAGATAATGCCGAGTCCGGGGTCGTATGCACTCATGTTAGATCCGATATTTGTCGGACCAAGCATTAATGTGAAATTTTCAAAGATACTCATTAACAATGGGAGCAGTATCAACATCATGTACAAAGATACAATGCATAAACTCGGAATATCGCAGAACATGCTGCAATCCACGAGGACCACATTCCATGGCATAGTACCAGGGCTTTCATGCGAACACATTGGAAAGGTTCGAGTGGATGTGTTATTCGGCACAAGAGATAACTGCAGAGCAGAAAATTTAGAGTTTGAAGTGGTGGATCTAGAGAGTTGCTATCACGCTCTACTCGGACGGCCAGCATTGGCCAAATTCATGGGCAGCTGCCACATAACTTACCTGAAAATGAAGTTACCCGGACCACAAGGGGTGATAACTGTAGCAGGGGATTACTGAAAGTCAATGGAATGTGCTTCAGCCGGATCAAATCTGGCCGAGTCATTGGTAATAGCAAGAGAAAAAAGAAGGATTCAGGAGGTAGCGGCCCTCGCTTAGTCGGCATAGTTGAATATGCCGGCATTAGCCAACCCGCATGGAAGTGTCTCTTTTCAGCCGACTAAAGAAACAAAAAAGTTTCAGATAGATGAGCAGTTCCCAGAGCGCACCGTCACCATTGGTGCCGGCCTAGATGCTAAATAGGAAAGAGAGCTCACCAACTTCCTCCATGAGAATCGGGATATCTTTGCATGGTCAACTCAGGATCTGCAAGGTGTGCCGAGGGAGTTGGATGAGCACTCTCTGAATGTAAGGCCAGGAGCAAGGCCGGTGAAGCAACCTCTCCGCTGCTTTGCCGAAGACAGGAGAAAAATAATAGGGGATGAAATAGCTCGGCTCCTTGCGGCCGGGTTCATCATGGAGGTGTTACATCCGGATTGGCTATCGAACCCGGTGCTAGTGGAGAAGAAGAAGGATGATCCAAATGTAGCCATTGTATGGCGAATGTGTATCGATTACACGAACCTAAACAAGGCGTGTCCAAAAGATCCTTTTCCTTTACCTAGAATAGACCAAGTCATTGATTCGACCGCTGGTTGTGAACTATTATCATTTGTAGACGCGTATTCTGGTTTTCACCAGATACCGTTAAATCCGGCCGATCAAATAAAGACTGTGTTTATTACCCCGTACGGGGCTTATTGCTATCGCACCATGCCATTCGGCCTGCGTAACGCAGGAGCAACGTATCAGAGATGTATGCAAAAATGTCTACACGACCAGATAGGAAAAAATGTACAAGTATATGTGGACGATGTGGTTATCAAGACCAAAGAAAGCAAAACGCTACTGGATGATATCCGACAGACTTTCGCGAACCTGAGAAGATTCCAAATGAAGCTTAACCCGGAAAAATGCACATTCGGTGTGCCTGCGGGAAAACTACTCGGTTTTCTCGTATCTAGCCGAGGTATAGAGGCCAACCCAACTAAGATAAAAGCAGTGGAAAGGATGGAATTGCCAAGATGTTTAAATGACGTACAAAAGTTCACAGGTTGCTTAGCCTCGCTCAGCCGATTTGTATGTCGGCTGGGAGAGAAAGCACTACCACTTTATCAGTTGATGAAAAAATCTGATAAATTCATTTGGACACCACAAGCAGACAATGCATTCCATGAATTGAAAAAGATGTTAGTCACAGCGCCAGTCTTGGCTTCTCCATTGTCGAAAGAGCCTATGTTACTTTACATAGCAGCCATGAACAGGGTAGTGAGCGCTGTGATCGTGGTGGAACGAATTGAAGATGATAAATCAGTACAAAGGCCGGTGTATTACCTAAGCGAGGTACTATCAGCCTCAAAACAAAATTACCCACATTATCAGAAGATGGCATATGGGGTGTACATGTCAGCAAAGAAACTTAAACATTACTTCGAAGAGCACCCCATCAAGGTGATTTGTGAAGCACCCATAGCCGACATATTGAGCAACAAAGATGCAAGTGGCCGAATAGCAAAATGGGCAATTGAATTGTCACCTTATGCTCCGCAATTCGATAGGCGAGATGCAATCAAATCTCAGGCTGTGGCTGACTTCTTCGTGGATTGGGCCAAAGTACAATATGAGCCACCATTACCAGATCCGAGTTATTGGACGATGCACTTCGATGGTTCCAAACTAAGAAATGGTTTGGGGGCAGGAATAGTATTAACCTCGCCAAAAAGAGACCAGCTGAGATATGTGTTGCAAATACATTTTGCCGCGTCAAACAACGTCGCCGAATATGAAGCACTCGTCCATGGATTGAAGGTGGCAAAAGAAATTGGCATACGCCGAATCTTGTGCTACGGAGACTTAGATCTAGTAGTACAGCAAGTCTCAGGCAATTGGGATGCATTAGATGCTAATATGGCCTTATACAGATTTCATGTGCAAAAACTCAGTGGATGTTTCGAGGGATGTGAATTTCATCATATACCTCGGGCAGAAAACGACGCTGCAGATACATTGTCAAAACTCGGATCAACCAGACAGTCAATCCCCCCAGGTATTGCCCTAGAGCACCTGAGGAAGCCATCAATAACACCATCACCAGAGTCCGAATCCATCTTCGTTCCGGCAAAATCAAGAGAGGATAATATGCCGATGGAAATTGACAAGCAATGTAACCCGGAATTTCCAAAAATACAGCCGACTGATGCAACGATGAGTATGGAGAAATCCGAGGCAATTATGTCGGCAGAAAATATGGAAATAGATAGTGAGGTTACACCAGAAAAAATCACACCAACATGGGCGCAACCCATATTCTCTTTCCTTAGAGATGCGATTTTGCCGAATAACGAGATATTGGCAAGACAGACAGTGAGAAGAGCTAAAGCTTATACAATCATAAACAATGAGCTGTATAAAAGAAGTGTCACAAGCGTGTTGCAAAGATGCGTAAGCTCGGCGGAAGGCCAGGAGATCCTCCTAGATATACATCAAGGAGAATGCGGACATCACGCCTCGTCCAGAGCTTTAGTGGCCAAGGAATTCAGGCATGGGTTTTATTAGCCAACAGCGTTGAAAGAGGCCAAAGAGATGGTCGAAAAATGTAATGGTTGCCAGAGATATGCCAGCAAGATACATATGCCATTGTCCGAGTTAAAAACGATACCAATTACTTGGCCATTTTCTGTATGGTGCTTAGATATGGTGGGACCATTTAAGCCGGCCCGAGGTGGGATGACCCACATATTAGTTATGGTGGACAAATTCACAAAATGGATTGAAGTGAAACCAATAAAGAAATGTGATGGGCCCACAGCAGTAAAATTCCTCAAAGATATTATCTTAAGATATGGCTACCCACACAGTGTTATTACAGACAACGGTACGAACTTTGCCAAAGGAGCCTTCGCTAGATTTTGTCAAGAAAAACACATAAGACTAGATGTCGCGTCAGTGGCTCACCCGGCATCTAATGGGCAAGTAGAAAGATCTAATGGACTAGTATTGTCCGGAATAAAACCACGACTCGTCGAACCTCTGCAAAGGTCGGCAGGGTGTTGGATCGACGAACTGCCAGCAGTACTATGGAGCCTCAGGACTACCCCAAACAGATCAACAGGCTATACACCATTTTTTCTGGTATATGGGGAAGAAGCTGTACTCCCAGCCGACATAATACATGATTCGCCAAGAGTCACCCAGTATACAACCGCTGAGGTAAACGAAGTAGCTCGGCAAGATGATGTCGATCTGCTAGAAGAAGCCAGGGAGTTGGCGCTATCAAGATCAGCTATTTATCATCAAGACTTGTGATGATATCATAGCAAGAAGGTAAATCCGAGAGTGTTTAAAGAAGGAGATTTGGTTCTCCGACTGGTGCAACGCACGGCCGGCATGCACAAGCTGTCGCCTCCATGGGAAGGACCATTCATCGTGAGCAAAACATTGCACAATGATGCGTATTACCTAATCGATGCTCAATCACCAGGAAAGAACAGGGCAGACAAAGCCGGCGAAGAATCGAAAAGACCATGGAACGTAGCTTTACTTCATCCATTTTACTCGTAGGAGTCATCTATGACACATTGTAGAATGATGCCTCAGGATGGAGCACCAACTATATATTAAACCTCGGCGTCCAGAGCAGTGACTCGGGGACTGCCATATGTTGTTTTTAATTAATTTCATGTTATGTATCAAACCTTGGCACCTTGAGCAGTGGCTCGGGGACTGCCCTATATTCTTTTTAAGTTTGGTTTATGTATTAAACCTCGGTACCTTGAGCAGTGACTCGGGGACTGCCCCATATTGTTTCTAAGTTTGATTCATGTATTCAACCTCGGCGCCAGAGCAGTGGCTCGGGGACTGCCATATATTGTTTTTGATTTTGTGTTATGTATTAAACCTCGGCACCTTGAGCAGTGACTCGGGGACTGTCCTATATTGTTTCTAAGTTTGGTTTATGTATTAAACCTCGTTACCTTGAGCAGTGGCTCGAGGACAACCCTATATTATTTCTAAGTATGGGTTATCCTTTGTTACAAGAGTGGGTATCAAACTTCGGCACCCAGAGTGATATTATTTCACTCTCCCCAAATACGGTCTTCGAGGTTTACGCCCAGATTAACAGTCCAAACCACAGTGGTCAAGTTGCAAAGCTTATAAAAGTCAGGCAATAGTAAACGCCAAACTACGGTAAAGCAAAGGCAAATATACACTCCAAACTCAAGAAATTGAAAGCCGCCAAAGCAAGGATTCAGACAAACAGGACCTATTTAAACAAAGTGATGACGATTACAACCACATGTGTCTCGGCATCACAAGGCAAAAGGAGTTCATACCGCACAAAAGACGGACAAATGTTTGACGTACATCATACGCCCGGCATACCAGGGATAAGAAATGACTTAGAGTTTTTTAACTGGAGAGGCAGTGACTTGGTCAGGAGCGGGGCACTCCGAGGTAGGTGGCACTTCGGCCGAAGTTGCCTCGCCCTCCACAGATCCAGGAGCGACTTCGGGGGAAGCCCGAGGTTGTTGAGAAACATCAGCTTGCGCTGTGGAATGCCCAGTACCTTTGGAGGAGGATCGCGCGTCGCCATCCGAGCTTGAGCTAGAATCACCAGAAGTAGCCGAGTCACCCTCATCTTCGCCCTGTTCGGTCGAGTTATCATCAGAAGCATCCTCAACTTCGACCTCGTCTTCTGGGTTAGGAAGGAAACTCGGCCCTTCATTCCAGTTATGCACATCTGCATACTCAACAAGCTGGAAGGTACGAGCTTGCCGAAGAGCGACAAATTCTGGGTCCTCAACCCAGCGGGAACCAGTGTGCAGATTTATCAAGGTATCAAGGGAAATATCCTCATACCATGACATGATGACTGTGAGAGCCATGTCAGCACCAGCTCGTCCGGCGGATTCCCTCCAAAGACTTAACTGTTTTTCAGATGCCATTAATCTTTCCACCAATACCTTGACCTCATCAATATCAGGAGTCCCAGAAGTATTCGGCCAGAGAACATGGTAGGCCCGGATAGCCGCCTGCACCAAGTCCCTACCCATAATCTTCATCGGACCAACAGCAGCGCCAACAGCAACCAAGAAATCTTCCATCGAGTACTCTGAGTCTGCATCAGCAGGAACACCTTGGCGCGCATGAGCATTAATCACCGCTTTAGAGCTCACGGGCTTAGCTTCTGGAAAATGGTCTGCGCAAAACAAAAGTGCGTCGGTCAACAGTAAGCAAGGGAAAAGATAACTCGGCCAGAAGCTTACGGTGAATATAGCTCAGCATTATCTAAAGATCTTTAGCCCAGTCACTCTTGCTCTTCTCAAAGCGAGTGATCTCCTCGCTCATTCCCCGTGTCTTTAGTTCGGCAGCCTCGAGGAGCTCTTTATTTTTCTGCAGTTGCAGAGCTAGCCGATTCTTCTCCTCGGAGAACTCCTGGTCAACTTTCTCTAACTCAGACTTCTGAGAGAGCTTAAGAGACTCCACCTCGGCGCGCAAGCGAGCTATCTCATCGTCTTTATCCTTCAGCTGTGCCGAGTGAGTAGCGGCTTGTTCTAAAAAATGCAGCATCACATCAGGCATGGGCGTGCAATCTTGATGAGACGCTGCAAAGGTTTGTAACTCGGCTTTACCAAAGCCAAAAGAGTTAAAAGAAACCTAGTGCACATTTCAAATGGGAGTATATAAAGCAAAAGAGTAACTAACCTTCCAGGGCCTTGACTTTCTTCTCAAGACGGATGTTAAGATTGTTGATGTTCCCTATTTACCAACAAAGTGAGCCAACACCTCATGTACAAAACAATAAGAGCTTTGGAGATAACGCAAAAGTTTGTCGACTTACCAGCTTTCTTCACCACAGGAATAACCTTCTCATACTTATCTTGCAATTTTTTATGCGCAAAAAGCAGCCTTTGGAATTCAGCGGTCCGCCGGTCATGCGCAACCTAAGCAATAAAGCAAATAGTAATAAGATATTCGAACCTAAGACAAATCCGAGTCAAGCAAGACTTAACTCAGATCTAGGTGGCTGGATATTCAAAGCTAAAACAGATCCAAGTCAAGCGAGACTTAACTCGGATCTAGGTGGCTGGATATTCAAAGCTAAAACAGATCCAAATCAAGCAAGACTTAACTCGGATCTAGGTGGCTGGATATTCAAAGCTAAAACAGATCCAAGTCAAGCAAGGCTTAACTCGGATCTAGGTGGCTGGATATTCAAAGCTAAAACAGATCCAAGTCAAGCAAGGCTTAACTCGGATCTAGGTGGCTGGATATTCAAAGCTAAGACAGATCCAAGTCAAGCAAGACTTAACTCGGATCTAGGTGGCTGGATATTCAAAGCTAAGACAGATTCAAGTCAAGCAAGACTTCATTCAGATCTAGGTGGCTGGATATTCAAAGCTAAGACATATCCAAGTCAAGCAAGGCTTAACTCGGATCTAGGTGGCTGGATATTCAAAGCTCAGACAGACCCAAGTCAAGTAAAGTTTAATTCGGATCTAGGTGGATGGAGATTCGAACACTAAGACAAAACTAAACCAGGCAAAACATAATAAAACTTCCAAACGAATAACAAGTTATTCGCTTGCAAGCTTCGGGGACTAGAGTATGTATAATATCATTCGAATAACGAATTAAACGTCGATAAAGACAATTACATCATTCATCTTATCACTTTCAAGAACAATCTTGGCAGCCAGATGTAAGCGACTGCTGATGTCGGAGAGTTGGAAGGGCTGACCGCTTGGATTGCCTTCGAGCTGATCAACAGCATTCCAATTGTTGGCATATTCAACCAGCGAGCTGAGGCTGTTCCCACTCTCTGTACGAGTTAGGACTTTACCTCGGACGTCTTGTGTAGCCACCGCCGCTGCAGGACTCTTGTGAAGAGCGAGCTGCGTATCGGCGGCCGGGGTAACAACGGCCTTGGCAGAGGTAACCCCTTTGCGCAGCACATCGGCAATGGTAGGCTGAGAAGAGCCAGCAAGAACTTTCTGAGAAGAGGGAGGCCTGCCGACGACAACCTTTCTTGTTTTAGAAGAGGCATCAGTAGGAGCTGATACCTCGACACTTGGAGTGGCGTCTTTCGGAGCCGGAGGGATTACAGTTGCAGAGGGCGCCGAGATATTGATATCCTCGGCTGGAGTTGGAGTCGTAGTAAGGACTGCGGGGGTTGAAGGAATCTTAGCAGAAACATTGGGGTTCACGGAGGAGGCAACGGGTTCAGAAGGAATATCTATCGGCCAAGTTGTATCGGCATCAACAGGAGAAATCTCAGGCGCATCATGGCGAGCTGGCGTCTGATTCGGAGCGGGAGGAGAAGCAACACAGGCAGGACTTGGAACTCTGGTATCTTCAGGAGGCGAAGGAGAAGGCGGCCAAGTAGTACGACTCGTCATGCTGGGACCGCTGGGCTTAACAGAAAGAGGATCCCTGCAAAGACAAAAAAGGTCAAGTCAAAAAGCAGAAAGAGAGAAACAAGAAATACAAACAAAAGCAACTCACCCAGTAACCCCGGGCATAGTTTTGCGCCTTGGAGGATGTGGGGCTGACTTCTTCATCCGTTTCTTGGGGGCCACATCTGAGGCACCAGCGGGGGCGTTACGTTTCCCCGAGGTAACAGGAGGACGGGAGGCGAGAGGCTCGGCGTTGTGAACTTGACTGGCCGGATTAGCTGAGAAAGTAGAAGCCGGAAATGCATAAGAAATTGGCATTGCGGCAACTACCTCTAGAACTTGGACCTCGTCCGAATAACCTTCCTCCTCGTGGGCTGGGGTCTTGCCGCGGGCGCGAGCCGGAGCGAGATCCGACTTCGGAACAAACTCTTCTGAGTCCGGCTCCCCGCTGTCCGGAGTACTCCGATCCGCGGGCCACGGGAGGGACAGAACCTCGGCATCCTCAGCTTTCTGCTCCTCAAACCTCTGCAGGACAAGAAAGAAAAAGATTAACAAAAGGAAACACGGATGCGATTAAAAGGTAAAACATGACTGCAACAACTTACTCTAGGAGGGGGATGCTCGCGGGTGAACGGCTTCAATCCCCAGGCCCAATCCTCCGGCATCTCCGTCTTAAAGATAGCTCGGACACGCTTGAAGATGAGGTAGTTGTCCAGCTCCACCGTCGAGACTCGGTTCGGATCAAGAGGACCGCTCATGTAGCAGAGCTTGTGTGTGCGTTTCTAGAATGGGCAGATCCGGCTGCTGACGAAGGTAGTCATCAGATCCTCACCGTGTAGCCCGGATCGGATCAGTTCCTTCAGCCGAATCTCAAAAGCCTCGGCCAGAGCATGACTCTTCCTCGGATTATAGGTCCAGTTCTTCTTGGAAGGAGGGCCAATGTAAAAAGCAGGGAGCCGAATCTTATCCTCATTCCCAGAGTTCTTGACATAAAAGAATGACTTATGCCACTTCTTGCATGATTCTAGACCTGCAACGCGAGGAAATTCGGATTTCCTCCGAGGTGTGATGGACGCGGCTCCACATTGGGTGAGCAATTTATCGGAGGGTTGCAGAGATTTGTCTGGGACAACGTTGGATCGAATCTGGAAAAAATTTGACCAGACGTGCACAGACGGCCATAGGCCGAAGTATCCCTCCGAGGTAGAGATGAAGGCAAAGAGAGAGGCAATGGCGTTAGCAGGAAGATGGTGTGGCTGAAGGCCGAAGTAATCAAGAAACTCCCTAGCGAAATCGCTGAGAGGGAGACCAAAGCCGCGAGCAAAATGTGACATGAAAACTACATACTCGCCCCCTCTAAGATCTGGAGAGGATTCACTGCCGATTAAGCGGCAAGCTACCTCGGTAGGAATCCGCGAGTCCGGATTAGCCACTCAACCTCGCGGCGAGTGACGGAAGAGCCCTGCCACGAGCCCCGCTCGGGCCCAGATGCAGCATCATCGTCCTCAACGAGCGCACCGCTGACGGAGCTCGACATAGTGTTGCCGGAGAAACTTACGAAGGAAGAAATAGCGGCGGAGGAAAACCTAGAACTACAAGGCCCCATCGTAGTTCTACGAGAAAACGACGGCGGAGCGGAGAAGTAACTACCGCGCGAGAACAGAAGAAAAACAGAGGCCTCTAGAGGAGAGCCTAGGCGATAGGACCGGGTGAACTCACCGGCGACGATGCCGGAGCAAGCAAACGGAGACGAAGGCGACGGAGCAGTGCGGTGGAATCCCTGCCGTCGAAGACCCAGGGGAGCGCAAGGCGGCAGAAGCGCGAACGAGCGCAGAGGCGAGAGGAAGGAGAAGGGCGCAGGTGAGCGGAAGGGGAAAGTGAATCCCCCAGCCCCGCGCCTCTCTTTATAACCGCGCCGTCTGTGAGGTAGTGGGATCGTGGATGTGGCGGTTGTCTGTGTAGATCGTGTACGCAGCACGACCGCACGCCGCTAAGCGGAACCGCACCAACGACCACACAATGAAGGAGAAGGCAAAGATCCCTGACGGGAACGGTACGCGAGGCGTCGCAGCGCCGACGCGACCGACACAGTGATAACTGTAGCCTGTCAGTAAATACTGTAGAGGAACAGAAAACTAGAGAAACAATGATGAATATGACACGTAGGACGAGGCGTACTCGAGAAGATACGCTGATACCTCGAACGAGAAAAAGATAACTCGGAAACAATGGGAAACGAATATCATAAAACTGATACGGCCCGGCCGAAGTTATTGGCGGGGCCATACCAGCTTCGGGGACTAATGTTGGGGAGATGACCTCGGATAGGGTAAAGACGGGGAAAGACCAAAGGACGTTCCCCGTCTAGTTTCCGAGTTAAAGTCTAAGTCGGCCGAATCCTATAGAGGTCGGCCGAGATATGAAAGAGCAGGACCCATACGATAATAGCAAGGCATTACCCGGCCGAAATACTACATAAGTCGGCTGGGTTAGCCCGAGTGGTCTTAATGCATGTGAAGGACGAGCCGAGATATGCGAGGCAGGGCCGAATGAAATGAAGCTTGCAGGAAAAGGAGAAGCCTAAAGTCAAACTCTAGTCACAGGTTAAGGAGAATCTGAGCAGAGCCAAGCACAAAGGACAAAGGCGCAGAGCGACAGAGGGGCAGAAGGAGGTCACGGAGGTGACAGTCCTGAAGCCCGAGGGACGCAGGAGGGGCCCTCTGGAACCTTGCCGTCATTAGAAGGGCGACACGGAAAGGAGGCCGCCGAGTTACTATTTTGGGACAAGCATATTCCCCGAATATGCTTGCCACGTCAGCCCTAGAGGAACCCAGGGCTCTCCTTTATAAGGGGAGTCTTGGATCCTGAGAAGGGCATCGGCTCATTTGGTACCGTTAGGCTGGTAAAGTTCTTACTCTTTACTTGTAAACAGCTCAAGGAGCACTTGTAGCCCAAGGAAGGAGAAATAAAGATCTTTACCTTAGTCTTCTGTGTGTAGAATCAACTATATTTTTCCTCTCCAGGTCCCTCTAGCATCCATTGGCTTCATACTTTAGCCTACTCATGGCATCTGTCGTGCCACCACCACCACAGTTATTAAACTCATGATGATAGTATCAGTTACACATGGACCAATAACATACCTTCTGGCTCTGTGGCATACATGTATCTGGTGCATTGTGGTATACTATCTGTAACTCTGTATCAGCGACAAACGCTTCAGACTGGAGTTGTCAAGCCAGCTGTAATCCTACGCGCGCCGGCCGGGCTGGCCGCTACTATTCACGCGTTAAAGGGAAGGCCGAGCAGCGAGCACCTGGCACGCCAGAGCAGGACACAGCATGATGCGCTGCTAGCTCCACATCTTTGTCTTGATGCTGGACCCATGCATGCATGCACGCTACTAGTGCTAACTACACCGCCCAGCTCTCTGCTCAGATCGGATCAGATCGGATCGGACGGACATTAACTTTGCACGTGCGACGGCGTACGGCCTATAGCTAGCTAGCTATATGCACAGCTCCGAGCTGTTGCCGTTGTATGCACGCATGCATGCGGCGCACGTACCCGGCCAGCAGGGGGGTGCCCCACGCTGACGCTGGAGATCGCGGATTATTATGCGTGTAAACCGTTGACACGTGCCAGTGAGCCAGTCCGTTAATTTCGCTTCGTACTCTGCCAGCTCCATGCGCTGACGTCGATCGTCTCGTGGATATCGCAGCTCTCTCGACCAAGACGAACGAAGCATCACGACACTACAAGAATAACCAGGTAGACCAATGGTCTTTTTTACACCTACAGCAAAATGTCGTGGTTGTTGTCGTACTTTGACGGACCGTCAGTCTAGTTTTATCGTCGACATAGGATAAATAGGCCGACAGCAGCCGTCGGCGTAAACGGGACCGTCGGTGTAACCTATTAGGCTAACTGCAGAGCAACAACGTTAAGTCTACGCCGACGGCTAGCTATTTTTCTTTTTTACCACATTAATCTTAGAAAAATCATAACTAAATCATTTAAATCCAGAAAAATACATATAGTATATCAAAATTTGCAGAAAAATAAGATCTATCTATATAAATTCAAATATTATATATTTTTATTCAGAAAAAACATAAAAAATACAAATACTTTCGTATAATATATTTTTCATTTTCTGAGTGCAAAAAATGGTGTTTTGTGAAGCAACCACCAAATAAAAGTTTTAAAATGATAATACCACATTTTTCAAAAATACTAGACCATATTGATTGGACAATTTCCCAACCTGGATATCTCAAACCTTTCCGTTCACCCCTTGTGAAAAAGACAAATTCTTGCCGAATCAGAAGGAAATGAGTTAGATTTGAACTACAGATACATGATATGATGCTTATGATTTTTTTGCAAAAATCATTTTTAGGTTCACAATATGTTATTTCATCAGAGATCTATTGCAAGTTTAGTGAGGCTCGACTCCGAGCTAAGAATCTTCATGCCCCTCGATTTAGAAAGTTTGACGATAGTTTGAAATAGGCATAAAAAATTTAAAAACGATTGAAACAAAGCAAAACCTTCGCGTAGTGTCATATTATGTGACATAGTTGCATGGAAAAATACCAAACTTAGTATATTCATTGTGTCTCAAAAAAACCTTCACAAAATGAACTATCTCAATCGAGGTTTTCTGGATTTTAGGTCAAATGACCAATGTTATTGCTAGAATCACGATATAATTTGCGATAATGTGCCCATATTATGCACGCATGTGTATCATGGGATGGCGAACAATTTTGTAGGAGAAATGTTTCCTTTTGGTCGCACGAAAAAGCCATTTTCTATTTTCCGAGCGCCAAAAACAAAGTGTTTTGTGAAGCAACTACCAAATAAAAGTTTCAAAATGATAATACCACATTTTTCAAAAATACTAGACCATATTGAATGGACAATTTCCCAACCTGGATATCTCAAACCTTTCCATTCACCCCTCGTAAGAAGACAAATTCCCGCTTATCGGTAGGAAATGAGTTAGATTTGAACTACATGTACATGATATGATGCTCATGATTTTTTGCAAAAATCATTTTTGGTTCACAGTATGCTATTTCATCAGAGATCTAATGCAAGTTTAGTGAGGCTCAGCCCCGAGCTAAGGATCTTCACGCCCCTCGATTTAGAAAGTTTGACGATAGTTTGACATGGGCATAAAAAATTCAAAAACGATCAAAACAATGCAAAATCTTCGCGTGGTGTCATATTATGTGACATAGTTGCATAAAAAAATACCAAACTTGGTATATTCATCGTGTCTCAAAAAACCTTCACAAAATAACCTATCTCAATCGAGGTTTTCTGGATTTCAGGTCAAATGACCAATGTTATTGCTAGAATCATGGTATAGTTTGTGATAATGTGCCCATATTGTGCATGCATGTGTATCATGGAATGTAGAATAATGTTGCAGGAGGAAGTTTTCCTTTTCATCGCACTAAAAAGCTATTTTCTATTTTCCGAGCGCCAAAAACAGGGCGTTTTGTGAAGCAACCACCAAAAGAAAGTTTCAAAATAATAATAACATATTTTTCAAAAATACTAGACCATATTTAATGGACAATTTCCCAACCTGGATATCTCAAATCTTTCCGTTCACCCCTCGTGAAAAGGACAAATTCCTGCCGAATCGGTAGGAAATGAGTTAGATTTGAACTACATGTACATGATATGATGCTCCTGATTTTTTGCAAAAATCATTTTTATATTCACAATATGCTATTTTATCAGAGATCTAATGCAAGTTTAGTGAGGCTCAGCCCCGAGCTAAGAATCTTTGTGCCCCTCGATTGAGAAAGTTTGACGATAGTGTGAAATGGGCATAAAAAATTCAAAAACGATCGAAACAATACAAAACCTTCGTGTGGTGTCATATTATGTGACATAGTTGCATAAAAATACCAAACTTGGTATATTCATTGTGTCTCAAAAAACCCTTCACAAAATGACATATCTTAATTGAGGTTTTCTGGATTTCAGGTCAAATGACCAATGTTATTGCTATAATCGCGGTATAGTTTGTGACAATGTTCCCATATTATGCACGTATGTGTATCATAGGATATCAAACAATGTTGCAGGAGGAAAATTTCCTTTTCGTCGCACCGAAAAGCTATTTTTTATTTTCTGAGCATAAAAAACTGGGCGTTTTATAAAGCAACCACCAAATAAAAGTTTTAAAATGATAATACCATATTTTTCAAAAATACTAGACCACCTTACATGGACAATGTCCCAACTGGGAGAGCTCAAACCTTTTCGTCCACCCCTGGTGAAAAAGATAAATTCGTGCCGAATCGGTAGGAAGTGGGTTCGATTTAAACTATATGTACATTATCTGATGCTCATGATTTAAAAAAACATTTTTCGACTCACAAAATTATATTTCATTAGAAATTCACTTCAAATTTTCTTTTTCGTCGCACCAATAAGCCATTTTTTTCCGAGTGCAAAAAGGGGTGTTTCATGAATCCTAACATAGTTTAGGTTATTCTAGTGTTAATAAGATACAATATATAATTAAATATATAATAGGAATGTCATATTTGGATTCCTCTCATTTTTCTGATCGATTTGGATATATTATTTATCGAATTACGATTTACGTATTTGTAGTTGTGAATTATTCAATATTAAATGGAAAAAGGCAAAATAAATAAAATTTGTTTTATTTTAATTTGAATTCAAGATTATTATTACTTATTTATAGTTGTTTACTTAAATAAATGTTTGACATTTTAAAAATAAAGACGTAATAGGATTGATATGGTAATATTATCAGTAAGGTCTAATTTTCCTGATTGGAAGCTTATCTGGAAGAAACAGAGAAGTTAAGCATGCTGGAGCTAGAGTAGTGCTAGGATAGGTGACCGATGGATAAGTTTGACCATTAGTATAATTTAACCGAAAATTAATTATACTTAGAGTTAAAAAAAATTCTTGTGAGATTAACGAGTCAAATAATTAAAAAAATGCTTGATATTAATAATTTAAAACAAAAACAAAAAATATTCGAAAAAAAATTTGAAAAAAAATGAGAATAAATAGGCCGACGGCATTGTCGTCGGCGTAGCTCGAGCCAAACCCTCTAGACCGACGGCAATGTCGTCGGCGTAGCTGCCGCCAGGGCAAACGACCGTCAACCGTGTGATGTGGGCCCCACATCCTTTACACCGACGGTATTCTCTACGTCGACGGGCAAACAGGCTACGCCTACGGGGTCGTACGCCGACGACGGCAATCAGTGGCTACGCTACGGGGTCTGGCCGTCGGCGACTAGCCTGTTTCCTATAGTGCGACCCATCGAATTTGGATATCGGCGCTTTCTTTCGAACTTTTAAAATACTCCCTCCGAATTCATATTACTTTTCACTGAAATAGATGTATTTAGACATGTTTTTACATTCATTTCAACGACAAGTAATTTGGATCGGAGGGAGTAACTCACAACTGGTACCTGAGGCCTCACGACATGGAGCGGCGGTCGTCGGTCAGCTCTGTCTTGGGTGTCTTGAGGTGTGGCGTATTGGTCTTTCGCTGACGGGAGGGTTTTCTTTTTTGTTTAGATCTTTTTAGTGTATTTTTAGGATGTTGAGGGAATACCTACGTCTTGAAGTCAGAATAAATGCCAACTTGCTCAATCCTCGCTCCGCTGGTGCACCTAGCACCGACAGAGGGCGCGTGAAGTAGTATGTCCGATAGATCTCTTTGGATCCATTCGT
The DNA here is from genome assembly GCA_916181665.1 of Avena sativa. Classification (NCBI taxonomy): domain Eukaryota; kingdom Viridiplantae; phylum Streptophyta; class Magnoliopsida; order Poales; family Poaceae; genus Avena; species Avena sativa. The sequence goes on along the minus strand of OV702293.1, from coordinate 444,661,730 downwards.
TTTTCGTATTCGTCCACGTGGTTTCAAGTCAGTCTCTTACATGGTTTCTGCTTTGATGTGCTGGCTCTTTTGGGACATAGCACGACGATTTTCCGTTGTCTACTACTACGACAAGCTTTGTCCGGCTTCCGGTGATGGAGGGACGAGCATGATGGCACGCCTTCGGTTCATGCTAGTATTTGTAGTCGCTAAGTGGTTTAATGATCTCTTTATAATTTTTATTAACTTTTGAAACCCTTTGTACAGTTGTTGATTGACTATCAATAGATTGGTGGAATTTTGAAGTAAAAAGGGTACGAGGTGTGGCCGGGTTATTTGGATACCGGTAGGCAGAGGCATATGCATGTTTTAGGTTGACTCCCTTTATATGTGTACAATTGTGCTATTTGACCTTTATTTTTTCCGCATTTCCAGGGCGGCGCTCGCCCCGGGTCTTAGTTTACTAATTTTGGCGTCTAATAGTGTAAAATAATTTTAGAAAATATAAATGTTTGCCTAAAAAAATCTAGATGGTTCATGCTATACTTAACATGACTCTACTGTTCTAAAAATATATATGCTCTAATATTTTCGATTTTTTTTTCGATGCCCCAGTTTCACTGGCCTCTCCAAATGTCTAGAATAACACCGGTCCTCGTGTGATTTATAAGGTTATGAGTATTTATTAATAGAGACTAAGGAGACAATCATATAACTATATCATTCTATAAGCAACTCTCCTCATTCCCTATGATTCTACTTGTCACTATCATACATGTTTCAAAGACTATTCCATCCTTTTATTAATTTATTAGTGTATAATATGTTTACTCATCTCCTTATTTTTTGCACAGGCCTATGTACACAAGCGGTTGGTAAAATAAGTATCATGGTATATAGTTTTGTTGATAAATAGAAACAAGTGGTTTCGAATGTCTTTACGGTGATTTCAGAGATCATGGATCTATTAAATATACGGACTATTTAATTTTCTATTGTAATTACATTAATACCTCTGTACGGCATACTAATATTTTTCAGCCTTTTCTGTGTAAACAAGCGGCGAAGCTTGACATGCATAGTTGAGACGCCTAACAACGCTAATCATATATAAATTTTGAGTGATATTTAATTTTTTAGCATAAATACTAAATATATATTTAATATGTTTGCCGGAGTAAGGGGGCCATTGCCCCCCTTAACCCTAGTGAAGCTCTGGCACTTTAAACAAGGAGACCTTAATTTTATGTTGTCCTAGAACCCTCAAAATCTTTGGTCCGGCCTTGACCTCCTCCGATGCCTCTACTTCCAGGCAAGACAGATCTTGGTTGTGATGATAATCATGCAATTCGCTGCATCAGCGACAAAGGTTACAGGTTAGTAAAGATGGAGCTCTTAATTTTATGTTGCCCTACAGCCCCCAAAAATCTTTGGTCCGGCCCTGTGTGTATGTTGCCAAAGATCGCTAAGTATACATGTCAGAAGATCATCGGTATGATCAGATTCATGGGAAGACCTCATTCACATATGGCACAGGCTCGTCGGTTTGGGTGAAGAAGTCTTTCGTCTACATTAATTTCTTATAGTACTGGCGGTCGCTAGGCGATGATCAATCGATCGATTAATGTGCATTTGTATCACTGACCAGAAGGCAGTACAATACTAACAGCAAGGGTCAAAGGAGAAGTGGTGGATGCGCTGTTGGCGTCAGGCGGTCCTGAATCGATGGGCTAAATGATGATTCACAGAGTGAACACTAAATGTAATTCAGGCATCAAACGATGGCTGCATGCATGTCCTTTTTTCTTTTGTGTACGAAGCGACCGTGCGCGGGGAATGCGAGATACCCATCCAAATTTGATTTTCACGGGACCTCGCGTCTCTGATTAATTCGATCGAAAACATTTGACCTATATACTTAATGTACATACGGATATATACGGACAGTGAGATATGGGTATCTTTCCGCATGGCGCATACATATACACATATCGAAGACGGCTTTTTGTTAACTGCTGCTTCACTAAACGGCTTTAAAGACTCATAACAGAATAGATGGACATCCATTCTATTCAACGACGACCCCAATGGAAAGCCTTACGATCAAAAGTTGGTGGACGATGGAGTATTCAAACCCAAATCGCAAAGCTATTGTCTCCCTCATATTTTTTTTATAATCGCGACAAGTAAATAAAGAAAAACAAAAATATTATAGCAAGCGGACACCGATTTAACGTGAAAAAATCTCTCCAATAAAAAGAGAAGAAAACCACGGGTGTTAGACCGCGAAACTTCACATGGATTTTCACAGATACAACTTATTCTAGCCGACAGCTTACAAGATATATATATAGCGAAGGAAACATAGGTCTTCAACAATTTGTTAAACCAAACCTACCAGCGACGGGCCTCACTCCGCTTGTCAGAAGTTAGCCTCCTTAATTGAATTTGGATCATACTTCAACAAACTTCACCTTAAGACAAATTCCTTCTTGTAGCATCAACAACAATTATCTCCCTGAACAAACAAAGAAAATAATTTCGGCGCCAATAGCCATTTGAGCTAATCAGTTAAACCAACAAAGCTCAAACTTAGCAACAAGAACATGTTTAGTCATCATATCAGCAGGATTATCATGAGTGTTGATCTTGCGTACATTTAGTTTACCTTCAGCAACAATGTCTCTAACAAAATGGTACTTAACATCAATGTGTTTAGTTCTCTTATGGAACATCTGATCTTTTGTAAGGTACACGGCTCTTTGACTATCACAAAACAAAGTAACGCAAGAATCATCTCCACAAAGCTCTTCAAACAAACTTTTCAACCAAACAGATTCTTTGCAAGTTTCAGCAATAGCCATGTATTCAGCTTTAATAGTAGATTGTGCAATAACAGTCTGCAACATAGCCTTCCAACTAATAGCACAACCACCAACATTAAATACATAACCTATGAAGGATCTTCTTTTATCACAATCAGCAGCAAAATCTGAATCTACATAGCCAATGAGTCCCTCACAGGTCTTTCCAAACTTCAAATAAGCATTGGAAGTGCCAATAAGGTACCTAAAAACCCACTAAACAGTCTTCCAATGTTCTTTACCGGGATTAGTCATATATCTACTTAACAAACTCATAGCGTATGATAAATCATGACTAGAACAAATCATGCTATACATCAAAGAACCAACAACACTAGAATATGGCACCTCTGACATGTACTCAAACTCTTCATTAGTAGTAAGACATTGTGAAACTAACAATTTAAAATGAGGAACAATATGAGTACTAACCGACTTGGCACCATCCACATTAAAACGATGAAGATCTTTCTTAATATAACTTTGCTGACTAAAAAATAACAAATCAAATTTTCTATTTCGGGTAAACTCCATACCTAAGATCTTCTTAGCAGCACCAAGATCCTTCATCTCAAACTCAACACTTAGATGTGCCTTCAAAGTAGTGATTTCTTTCATGCTCTTGGCAGCAATTAACATATCATTAACATAGAACAACAAGTATATAGGTGATCCATCAACAAACTTAATGTAAACACAACTATCATATTTAGACCTCTCAAAGCCATGTGAGATCATAAACGAATCAAACGTTTTATACCACTATGTTGGAGATTGCTTTAATATATAAAAAAGACTGTTTTAATTTGCACATGAAATTCTCTTTATCAGGCACTATGAACCCTTCTGGTTGGTCCATATATATTCCTCCTCAAGCTCTCCATGCAGAAAAACAGTGTTGACATCTAAATGCTCAAGCTGAAGATCACGCATAGCCATAATACTAAAAAAGTGCGAATGGAACTATTCTTTACAATTGCGAGAACACATCATTATAATCAATATCTGAAATCTGGCTGAACTCTTTTGCTACTAACCTTGCGTGATACCTTAAAGGCTCTTTAGGAGATAAACCTTTTTTTAAGATCCCCTTGCAGCGGACCTTCTTCTTTTGTTTAGGCAGGCGCATTCCATGTGCCATTTTTCTCAAGCGATTGCATCGCTCCTTGCATAGCCGAAATCCACTTCTCGCGGTCAACAGGTGCAATGGCTTCATTATATGTATCGGGTTTAGAATCGTTCTTTACATGTTCAATACAACTTAAAGCATAATGAACAAGATTACACTCTTCAATTAAACAAGTACTTCGACTTTTATTACGCTTCGGTCTATCAGCAGCAATGGATTCATGTGGCTGCTGCAAAATAGCAGGTGAGTGCTGAACAACAAAATCATCAATGTTTTCCTCATATGTATGTTCAACAATAGTATCATTATCAACAATCTCAACTGTTTTCTGCAGGTGCTTCACCTGTACACTAACTCTCTCCTCTTCAATAGCAACAAAAGAGGGATATGATGGTAAGCTGTCATGATACATAACTGATTCATTGAAAACAACATTACTACTCAATAGAACCTTTTTAGTTTTAGGATTTCACAATTTATATGCTTTAACTCCTGAATCATAACTAAGGAATATGCATTTAACAACTTTAGGCTCTAACTTTCCATTATCAATATGAGCATATGTAGTGCAACCAAAAACTCTCAGCAGTGATTAATCAGCAGGCGAACCTGACCATACCTCAATAGTATTTTTCTTCTCAAGTGAAATATAAGGTGACCTGTTGATGAGGTAGCACGCTGGTTGCTTTAGCCCAGAAACGTCTGCCTATGCCTGCATTGGAAAATATATAGCGAGCCCTCGAGATGATGATTTTGTTCACGAGTCCAGCCACGCCATTCTGCTGAGGAGTGTAAGGGATGGTGTGGTACGTGATCATACCATCATTACTGTAAAACTCCTCAAACTCGTTAGAACAGAATTTTATACCATTATCAATACGTAGTACATGTAACTTTCTTTCAGTTTGCTTTTCCACCATAATTTTTCACTTTCTAAAATAATAAAAAATATCATATTTATGTTTCATAAAATATGGCCACACTTTTTTGAGTAGTTATCAATAATAGTAAGCATTGTAATTAGCACCACTAATATACCCAAGCCTGCCGACCATGGGCTCAAGCCTACTCATTCCGCTCGTCAGAAGTCAGCTTCCTTAATTAAATTTGGATCATACTTCAATATTGCGTTGGATCATACTTCAATATTGCTAACTTTTTGGGAGCTATGAAAAGAAAGAAATGTTTGGGTCTTCCACAACAAGCAAAGCGCCCTCCTTTTGTGCTTTTAGATACAATTAAGAAAAAAGTCCGTTTGTGGGTGTTAGCAGATGCAAAGCTATTGGGTGAAATTATGTCGGGAGAGTATGCTTTATAATATTCAACCTTATTACTTTCTTGTAAAACTTCTTCATAATTAATTGATTGGGATAAATCTTTTATCCCTGTTTAAAAAAAATACACGATACGGACAGATCAACAGTGCTATGAAGGGATACATGCATGCATGCGTATGTATACATATTACTAGCTGGCTAGCTGTAAGCATAAAGCATGTAACGGAATCCTGGGACCATATGCATCATCTACGTTTCCGATTGGGCATGACATGAGTGCCCCCTCGCCTGTCATGTCGATTGACTATAATGGCTAGCTTCCATGTACTACGAGATTTATTCCGTGACGCGATCGAGCGATGGGCGCTGCACTGCAGGCCTGCAGCAGCAACGCCTTCTGGTTGCATGTTGCCCGCAGCCTCCAGCGAAACAGCGCGCGTGTACTGCTTACGTTACGTATGTATACGGATACGGTCGGATCCGGCAGGTGCGATCGATGTTGAGCTCGCTCAGCCATAGGCTACTACTAGTTGATTCAGGCCGCGCAGCTGGACTCGACGCGCAGTGATGACTGATGACTGATGAGCGCCGCTTAAAATAAAAATCAGACTCACAGCTGGCTACGAAACACTACTAGTCAGACTCACAGCTGGCAACTTGTGTCAGGAGACAGGTCAACGCAATGTTAATCGACCGGCATTTTGCTTATTCTGTCTCCATCTCAAAATAGATGTCTCAAATTTGTTAAAATTTAGCGAATCTAGACGCTATTAGTATATATAGATCCATCTAAATTTTGATAAACCTAAAATATCTATTTTAAGACGGAAGAAGTATTTTATTTTAAGCGAATACATACAATGTACTCCCTCTATTTCAAGATATAAGATGGTTTAGGTTTATGAAAAAAATATCTAGACTTTCTTTAGTGTATAGATTCACTCCAAAACTGAATTATTATACGTATTAAAACAAATCTAGATACATTTGCTTTATAAAATTAAAATATCTTATATTTTAAAACGGAGAAGTAGATTATTATCAAACATCAATCGCGGCATATAATAAGAAACAGAAAGCCCAGGCCTAGCATCGCCCGCGAAGAAAACACCCAGGAACAACCCATCTCATTCGCAGAAAACAGAACAACCCTGTTGAACAAGAAAAAGACACGGAACCAGTGCCCAAACCATCGACGGGCCTGCAGGAGGGCGCTCCTCACTCCTGTACACCTACCACCATGGCCGGGACTCCCGCGCCGCACACTCTACCGTGTTGGGCCGGCCCGTGCTGGATCTTTTTCTTTTTTGTTTCTTTCTGGTAATTTTTTCTGTTTTTTAAATCTTATAAATATCTGTTTCAAAAGTAAAACATTTTTCAAACAACCTTCTTTCGAAAATTTGAACATTTTTATAAATGAACAAATTCAAATACTAAACACTTCTCGTTTCTAGTTCAAAATCGCTTTTCTAAATCCACAAAAATTTTAATTGTAAATAATTTTCAAATTTGAAGATTATTCCAATTTGAAAAGTTTTCATATTTAAACATGTTCCAATATTTTTTTAGAAAATTAAAAAAGGAAGAAAAGAAAATCATACAAATAAAAGTAAACAAGAAAACATAAAAGAAAGGAAAAAGCAAAATAGAAATAAAAATGTGAAGAGAACGACCGGCTGGGCAGCACATACAACATGAGTATGTGCCGACCTAGTTGGCATATAGAATTTACCGTTATAGGATCCCTCCGGCTAAAGTATAGAATTTTCTGTATGGACAGCTTGTGAAAATGCCCATAATGGATAAAAAATTATACTAATGAATCTTAATATTTTGTTAACAAAAAGTAGATATAGAACCGTTCAATGTAATATATATTCAATGTAATATATATGGCAACATAAAGATGATCTAGAACATGCTTGCACTACCGATCAATGTTGATCAATGACAACCAAGAAAAGCATATCTAGCTACACAAAGCACTACTACTATGTACCTCGACATGCATCAACGGTTATCAACGGCAAGATGCATGTCAAGCAAGTAAGACATCCATATAAACGGCAATCAAGGGTATCTTCAGCAATGGCAATCATAGAATCCCTATGGATGGCATGGCAATAAAGGGCATCTTCATCAATGGCAATCATAAAATCCATGTGCAAGGTGCCGCGATGGTGGCACGGGAGATGCCATGGATAGACTAAAGTTTATGGCCAATGGATGCTAGTGGGATATGGGGAGGGAAGATGCAGTGATTTCTACACACAACAAGTTAGAACACAAATCTTTATTCCATCTCTCCCAAGCTACAAATGCTCCTTGAGCTGTATCAGGAAGAGGAAGAAGAAGATTACAACATGAGCCCTCTAGAGTTAAATGAATCGATCCCCTCTTCAGGAAGCTATGCCCCTCCTTATAAAGGACTCCCTTGGTTCACTCTAGGGCTGACGTGGACAAGCATATTCTTGGAATATGCTTGTCCCAAAGCGGTAACTCGGCGGACCTCTTTCTGTGTCCCTCTTCTATCGACGGCAAAGACCCAGAGCTTCCCACATGCGAGCCTCGGGCCTGCCCACCGTCACGTATCCAGGTCATACCCCCAACACAAGTGTAAGACCCCGCGTTTATAAAGGTAAAGGTCCCTGTGATTGCAATGCTAGTCCCTGGATCAAATGCTAGCATCCACAGTTTAAGATGAAGTACACAAAAACAAAGATCATTATTGCATTGTCATTCCAGAGATAACGTAGTCTTTTACAACTCCATAGCCATAGGCTAGTACAATAGTTCAACTTAACAATATAAAGTAAAGTCCTCATCTTCATGTGCCACAAGCAAACATGTTGAGTGTAGACTCATAACCCTAATCCTCATCAGAGTAACCTGCAACATCACAAGTTACATCCATAGTGGGTCAATACATTGGAATAGTATTGGCAAGTGATACCTTAGTAGAATAATAACTTCTAAACTTTATGAATTTGGCTAAGTGTAGCTGAGGCTTGCTTTGCTCAAAATAGGTTTTTCCTATCAGTTGAAAACACTAAGTTTTTGTTTGACAAAAACTCGCAAGGAACCACCAATAGACATTGGTGAACCTTTACCCTCGTTCAACCACAAGTTTTAACTTAGAAATTAGAATGAGTATATCCTTGATAGCTTCAGTGTCTTGATGTTCAAATTGTCCATTGCCGGGGACACGACTAAGTACTTAGATTTTTCCTTCTTGAGAGGTGGTGCACTTTCCCCACAAGACTCGACATGCATCGAGACGAGACCTTTCACAAGCCTCCCCTTAGACCAAAATGGACGCGCTCCAACCTATCACCCTACCACCAACTATCTGTTTGGCTAAGTTATTGCAACCTATATGATCAAGGCAGAGCCCATATGCCATGTGGTTGCACTAGAAGCTTCTAAACACTAAGTATCTCAAATCCCTTTGTTCCTGGGTGGCTTTCCACAAGTGTGATACACAAGGTGGACCATAGATATGGGCCTTGTGTAACCACTCAACATAACCCAAACATACCATTCCACCCAGGTGATTCGTTCACTTAGTTGTTTTATTAAGCAAAAACACAAGTCAAAGACTTAGCAACATTTTCCATAGCATGTATATAATCCACCCTTGTTTGCTACTAGCTAGGCTAAGCATGGCAATATAACAAGTATCTTAACTTAGAGAAGATTCTATCAAGACTACAACTACTAGGATTTCCTATATCATATCATCTAGATACTTAGCAAATATCATGCAAGTCCTATACAAAATACCACTAGTGCATATTCAAAATACTGGGACAAAAATATGAAGCACCACTTGCCTTGGTAGTTGGGGGAGTAGCAAAAATCCTCAATAATCAAAGTATGATAGATGAAAGATAGTCGATTAGTCCACACTACTCCTCCATGTCGACCTTCACGTCAACAAGATCAAGACATGCATTCTCCATGGCGGCCTTGTACTCCTCTACACTAGTGGTCAAGGCCTCAATCTTGACCCTGAGGTCCCTCTTCTATGAGCGAAGCCTCTCAATCACTCCCTGTTGATGCTCAAGCTCGAAATCCTTGGCCTCTAACTCATCCTTCATCTCTCTGATCTTCTTGTTTCTGTCTTGGACTCTTTTCTCCTGACTCTTGAACTTCTTGTCCTGGCTCTCAAATCTGGCCTCCATCTCTTTGATGATCTCGTCTTGTTCCGCGAAGAGCTCGTCCTTCTCCCACAGCTGAACCTTGATCTCGTCATTGCTAAGCATGACGTTGGTCCTATCAGTGTCAAGGTGTCTAATAAGACCCTATAGGTCATGAAGGTACAAACGAATTGGCTCCATCGTCTCTCTAGTAGCGTCATCATACTCTATAGCCTCACCCTCCTCGTCGCGTCTCCCGAACGGGTGAAAGTAGAGACCTCTAAGCTCGGTGGAGTGCCTCCCAACCAGGCGTCCAAGTAACTCATGCATGACTACATCTAAGCCTCTCTCCTTGTGGTCATGCATCAGCTTGAAGGTGATAGCCTCCATGGGTGGCTCTGCCTGGTGTCCCGACTGTGTGACTCTGAAGCCCCAAAGGTCCTTCCTATCAAACTTGGTGAGCTGAAGTGTCGTGATACTAGGAAGTGGGAGGTTGAGCACACTAGTGAGCTCCACGAGACGATAACCAAAACGAGTTCCCTTGAACTCCTCGGCAGTGCTGATAACAATGTTAGGCATCTATTGTATAAGATAGAGAAAGGTTAGAATCAATACAAGTAGGGAAAATCACAAGACAATAAAAACACAAGCACACTTTTAACAATAAAACATACAAGTCATGACATACACAAATCCAATACAAACACCAAGGTTCAACATAACCTAGAAAAAAAATTGCGAGTAAATAGCAAATATGGTGGTCCAACTAACGGAGTACGTTACAACTCTCACTCACTAAACAAATTAGCTATCAGGGCATCCTTAGTAGCAATCTGTCTATCTTGATCACAAGACTCCCATATTAAGTCTATGATGTCTTCCCTTAGTCGTTGATTGGTAGCTTCTAAGTCTTGGGTATGCTTCTTTTCTTCTCTGAGGTCATTTTGAGTGTTGAGCATTTGAAAGAACATGTTGGGCCCCCATGTGTGGTTTTGGTAATTAATGACAATCTTTATGGACTAATGTGTGTATTAAGTTATACTTGTAGGATTGGTCCATTGGCATCGCTTGGAGCATGTGTTGGCTTCAAGGTCGATGAAATGAGAAGAAGATGTCTTGTGCAAGCTCAAAATGCGGCATCTATAGAAGATATCATGTTTGATGCTTGCCATCCTCGGTGATCATGGATCGATGATGAAGAATCAAGAAAGGCGTTCAATCTTGAGAAGGGCAAGATCGTCTACATCGAACTCAATTAGAATGCTTAAGGCAAAGGTATAATCTTGATAGGTTTTACCTTTTGCCGGTCTCATGTTGTTAGTGGGAGACCGGGTTTAGGATAGATAGCCGTACTATCAAGAGGGGCTCTCGAATGAGTAACTCGATCACATCGTTCGGAGAGAGCTCAAACCTTTGAATACTTGCATCATCATATTTGGTTGTTATTTGGTCTTATCCATGTGAGGATATAGAGCTTGTGGTAATCTCCATAACAAGCTCTAGGTCATCAAAAACAGATTTCCCTTTTATATCTTATTGCGTTTTGATCTTGGAGGTTTTACTAGATTGTATTTTAGAGATAGGTAAAACCTTCCATTATTTAGTTCTTACTCATGTGAGGATTTAGAGCTTGTGTTAATCTCCATGACAAGCTCTAGTTCATCGAAAACGGATTTCATATGCATTTTCTATTATGTTTTCGATGTGGGAGGTTTTATCGGTTCGTCTTTTTGAGAGAGGTTAAACCTTTCGTCATTTGGATCTATTCTCCCTTGCTTTAATATGATGTTTATTTGCATGATCTTTTAGATCTTGTTGTCCTCTTCGAAACGAGCCCAAGATCATCAAAATCGGAGTCCGGATGCAAAAGTTATGGCCGTTTCTGTTCAGGGATGATCGGTAGTACCGGACCAGGGTCCGGTAGTACCGGAGGTCTGGTAGTACCGCCCCTTAGTACCAGTTGGTACTGAATAAGGTGCGTTTGGCGACCTGGTATCCCCAGGGAATGTCCGATAGTACCGGGAATGTCTGGTACTACCGGGATTCGCATTTTTGGGCTTCAACGGTTGGATTTTCGGGGGACCTATTTAAGGGGCCTTCTTCCCCACTGGTTACCCAACGATTCTTGCAAGTTTTCCCCTCCATTGTTGACCTTCTTGAGCTTGCTTTCTCTCAATCCCTCCGATGATTCTTGCATATTCTTGAGGGATTTGAAAGAGGAGATCTAGATCTACAATCCCACCAATCAATCTCTCCTCTAAGTGAGGGGAACATATTGGGATCTAGATCTTGGAGTCTTTTGTGGATTTCCTCCATTGTTCTTCCTCTCTTATTCCCCCATAAGCTTTTGTAGCTTTGGTGGAATTTGGTAGAGAAGGATTTGAACATCTTTGTGGTGTTCTTGCCATTTGCATTCAGTGCATCGGTTTGTGTTCTCCTCGGAGGATTTGGTTTGAGTTACTCATTGGAGCTTGTCCCTCTTGGGTTCTTGGAACCCTAGATGGTTTTGTGGCCTTGGTGGCATTGTGGCCTTTTGTGGCATTTGTTGGGAGCCTCCAATTAAGTTGTGGAGAAGTGCCCCAATCTTGTGAGAGGTTCCGGTTGCCACCGACAAGTGCACCGATAGTGGAAGTGCGTGTCGATCCCGTTGGGGTGAGATTCACCAAAGAATAAGGGAGGCCTTTTGTGGCGTTGGTGGTTTGATACCACCTCCTCTCAAAACGAGACGTACTCCATGTTGGGAGGAACTCGATAAAATATCGTTGTCCCCACGTGCCTCGGTTATCTCTATACCCGAGCTCTTTACTTATGCACTTTACATTGTAATAGCCTTCGTGCTTGAAGTAATATATATCTTGCTATCACTTTGTTGCTTGTATTGCTTAGCATAAGTTGTTGGTGCACATAGGTGAACCTTAGTTGTTCTAGGTTGTGCTTAACAAAGTAAACACTAGTTTTATTCCGCCTTTGTTGAGCCACTCTAGGAAAAGTTTTAATCGCCTATTCACCCCCCCTCTAGGTGACATCTGTATCCTTTCAATTGGTATCAGTGCCCGGTCTCTCATTTTAGGCTTCACCGCCTTGAGAGTAAAGATGTCGGCTAGCGGATTAGTGCACAATGACATGTTCACATTCGATGGGACAAATTATGATATATGGAAAAATCGCATGCTCATTCATTTTCGGGACATGGACCCAAATTTGGAGCGTATTGTAGATATAGGTTTTTCTCCTCCAATGGATTTCAAAAATCTATCTAGTGAGGATGAGAAAAACTTATATCTCGATCCTCAAGCTTCTAATGTGCTTGTTAATGATTTGAGATATGTAGTTACATCCTCAATCATTTATTTTTGGAGCGCTCATGAGTTATGGACAAAACTTCAAGATAAATATGTTGTGTCCAACATTATTGAGGATGATTGTGTTGCTTCCACTTCCGGTCGAGATGAGTTCTCATCCTCTACCACTTCACCAACATGTGACTTCTCACAAGTTAATGATATGGTGAGTGGTGATAGAAATTGCAATTTGGATAGTGTGCTTACTATTTGTAATCCCTCATCTCTATCTAGTTGCAATGATCTATCTTTGGACTTTAACACTTCTAGCACTACAAACTCCTTACATGCTTGTGTTAATAGTCCTTGCATATCATGTAGAAATGACTTGAATAAATCTCATGATGATATGCTTGTGTTGTCTTGTTGCCATGATAAAAATGCTTCCATTTCCTCTAGTGCTTGTGTTGCTAAACATGTAGAGGAAACCGAAGATTCTATGGGCCAAGACATGGTTTTGAATGATGCCACATATGCAATCTCATCTTCACCTTCTTCCGGTACCCACCTATGCCTTATGACTAGGGATTCTAAGGTAACTCCTACTTTGGAACCCATTACCTTTTGTGATGAGGAGGATGTGGATAATGGGGAAGAAGAGCTAGATATTGATGATTTATATGAAAAGGGTGAGATTGTTTATCGTGCCCTTGTTAACAAGGATATTGCTTGCTCTAAATTTGTTGAAATCTTGGACTTGGCTATTAAGAGCAAAGAACTTATTGATAAGTTAGAAACACAAATTTAGGTGGCAAGTGATCTCAAACATAAAAATGATGAGACTCAGGTTGCTTATGCTAAACTCCTTGAGGATTTTGAGCACCTCAAAAATGGCTCTAGGGTCATAAAGGGTGAGCTCATCAAACTCACCGAGTCACATGAGCAACTTAAAGCCTCATATTCAAAAGAGCTTGCCAAGTTGCCCTCACCTCTTGCAAATAGTGATGATGCTTGTGCTACTAACTCTATTTCTTGTGAAGCATCTACTTTGAAGGAGAATGTTGAGATAAAGGCTCAACTTGCGTTGCTAACTATCAACTATGGGAAATTAGAAGAAAGTCATGTTAAGCTCTCGAGCTCGCATGAGGATCTTCTAGTCTCCCATGGTAGGCTAAAGGTAGCTCATGAGGCCATCATGTCAAAGGTAACATCTAGTGGGCCTCATGTGGACATTAGCACTATATCTACTTCAAATGTTATACTGCCATGTGCTAGTCCTTGTAATTCATCCTCTCACAACCATGCTATATCTCGTGATGAATTACATTCCATGCCTTGTTGCTCTAACAATGTAGCATCTACTTCCTATAGTACTTTTGTTGAAACTAACCATGTAGAGGAAATCAAAGAGCTTAAGGCTCAAGTCACTTCTTTGAAGAATGACTTGAAAAAGGGTGATCAAGGGAAGGCCGCACTCAACAAAATCTTGAGTGTGCAAAAATCCCCCAATGACAAGAGTGGGCTTGGATTCAACTCCAATGTCAAGAACAAGTCCAATATCAAGTTGAAGCACAAGGACAACAAGAAGAATGGCCAAGATCAAGTCAAGAATCCGGCCAGCATTGTTTGCTTCAAGTGCAAGGAAGAAGGGCATCATGTCAAACATTGCCCATTCAAGAAGAAGTCCCTTGGCAAGAAGCAACAAGGGAAGCGGCCTCAAGCTCTACATATTGTCAGAAATGGGCCTCCTCCTAAGAAGACTCAAGCTCTTCCTCAAATTGTTTCTTCATCCAAAAAGAAATATGGCAAGAGTAGAACTTGCTACATATGTCGTGAGAAGGGACACATTTATTCCTCATGCACTATTGGTATCTCCTCATCCCATCCTATCATTATTGATGATGATTATTCTCTTTGTAAGGATGAGGTTGGCAATGTGTTTGCCAAGTTTGTTGGTGCCCAATGTGGTGTCAAGAAAAGAGCCATTTGGGTTGCCAAGCCTATTGTGACTAACCTCTTAGGACCCAACTTGGTTGGGGACCAACAAGCCAAAACTTGATCAATAGGTGTGTTGGAGGGCATTGGAGTCTTGGTTACATTATGAAGAATTGAGGGATCTTCATCAATTATTATTGTCAAGCCAAGCCATTTGGATTATCATGATTATATTATATTTCCAATGTTCCTCCTTGCGGTAACATATGCTAAACTCTTCACATTGAAAGTTAATCGCCCCCTTGTGCATGTGTTGGTTTTGTATCTTCCATGTTTTTGTACATGTTGTGCTATCCACTTAATTATCTTGAAATCAAGATTATTTGTGTATGATTAGGTGGCACACCATGTATGTATGTTTCTTGTGTTTGAGCCTTGCTTGGATATATTTGGTATCCTATTTGGCTCTTGTGAGAAATTAATGGATTATCCCATTTTGGGGGAGTGTTATGCTTGGGCATTCCACAATCCTAAAATTGTGTGTACATGAGGAATACCACCTAGCACTTATATTGGATTCTTGTCTAGTCTCTATGTGGTATAATTCTCATGAGAAATTTAAGTTTTATAATGTCCATTAATTACTATTTGTATCCTTTTGCCTCATGTTGTTTTTATGGTAGTATCACATTATGGGGGAGTCTTATGCTTAGTGCATATTACAATCCTAGAAAATGTGAAATTCGAGGTTGTGTCACTTAGAATTGATATTGATAATTATCTAGCGCCTATGTGACACATTGGCTCATACAAGTTACAATTTGCATGAATGGCTTTATTGATATTATTTTGGATCTTGTATATGAGAATGCTTCTTGGTATGTGTTTCCTCATATTTAGATATATATATCCTCATGGAAACCATTTGCTTCAAGTTACTCTAATCACTAGTGATTGTGTGACTATTGGAAGCTACCAAGAATCTTGTTCAAAGTATCATGCTTAATTTCTTCCATTTAGTTATATGCTTCTTGTTGTGACTATGATCTTGGATATCCATGCAAGCTACCTTGGGAAAATTATTCCCAATATTTCTTGTCCTTGGACAATGAGTACCCAACTTATGGTAGAATTTATTGATCAAATTCACTTTGTCCCTTGCTTAATTTTATCCTATCTTTGGCCAGGAAAATGTTTTGTGTTGTCTCCCAAGCCTTCCTTGCTTCTTGTGGATCTTCTTATTTTATTGATATCCTCTTGTGTTTTACTTATTATAGGTACTAGTGATGATCCCATTTGTGTGCATTGTGCATTTAAAAGGAAAATCCTACATAATGCACTATCTATGGGGGAGCTCTCCTACATTATTTAGAACACTCATATTTATGCTTTTTTGTTTGGTCCATATCGGGTTTTATGTGCTTGGAAGTTTAATCTTTTTGTTTTGGTATTTTGTGCCATCATGAAAAGTTTGGAGAGGTTGGTTTACTTGTTGGAACCTTACTCTTTGTGGGAGTTGGTTTTGTCTCATTCCTTGTTTCACATTTTGACCATTTTAGAATGAGATAAATCCTTGAGCATTTGTATTTTTATATATCTTTTGCTCCTTGGCTTTTTCCTAGTTCATTTGTTGAACTTGTGATCTTTCATGTGTTGAATTGGTTCTTTGATACAATTTGGACATCGTTTGTCATGTCACACTCTTGTGTGTGCAATCTCGATTTACTTGGTGTTTTTGTTCAAATTGTATCTCCTTTTTGGTTCTTGAAAGCTTTATGCATGCATATTTACTATATGTTTATATTATAGCATGCTTGCTTTCTTCGATCCAATATATAGGGGAAACTCCACCAAATCCCATCGGCTAAGTTGTGCATGAAATTCAATTTCATATTAATATGCACATATTTATGTGGAGTACCTCCTATGTATTGTAGTTGCACTAACTACTTTGGACCCAATAAGGTTGGGGACAATTTTGTACTTAAATGTGTTTAGGTACATTGGAGATATATTGGATGCTTGTCTCTCAAATCTTGAAGAAGTGGTGCATCAATGAAAATTGGAGGCAAGCTATAGGATGATCAATGAATTCATATCCTCTACATCCTACCAATTATATCTCGGTAACAAGTATCTCTTTCTCATGCTCATATATCTTGATTCCAATCGTTTGTCGGTTGCCTTCTAGCATGAATTAATGTATTTGTAATTGTTGTAGTTCTAGCCATGGTTTTAAGAGGACTCTATATTGTATATGTGTTTAAGTTGAGATGAGTGCATATAATTGGGACTATACAAAATCATGCATATGATCCTCTAATCCCAAATATGTCAATCTAGCAATTTTATTGCCTATCATTTCATCAACTTCTCTCATGTGCAATAGTGAGATTTTTGCTAGTCTATTTAATCTTATGATACTTGTTGCCTTTCTCCATATATTCCAACTTTATCCTTTTTCCCTTGGTGATAGTTGTAATATATGTAGTGTGTTGGTGTTTGAAGTTCATTAATGTACATAAGATATATTTGAGCCTTTGGCCATGCTTTGAAGCAAAAATCTTATTGATATATGTTATGACTTCATTTTAGCCTCTTATGTGATTTATTGTATATCTTCTTTATGTGTGCATATTTTTTTGGCATATGTCTTTGTGATGTTTTCCATTTAGAGACATATACACATATGAGGAGATAATTCTAGTTGATTTCTAATCCTTGGAGACCACCTTTCTATTTCTTTTGATTATTCGGTGGCTTCCAAATTTAATTGCCTATGAGTGCTTGTTTCTCTTGTTTGCATGTTTGGGCACTCATATTTGTTCTCTCATGCCTTGTATTATGAAATGAACTTGGATGAGTGAGGATTACATGATTATGCACCTTGTTCCCAAATGCAATTATCATAATTGGTGCATTATCTTTGGGGAGCTCATCTAATTCACTTAATAATGCTCATTTATCTTTTTTCTCATTTATTGCGTCTTAAATGTTTATGGGGAAGTGAGGATTCCATATTTGTGCATTTTTTGTATTGAAATACAACGATTCCAAAGTGCACACAAATCTTGGGGAGCTTCTCTATTTTATTTAAGCATTTATTTGATCTCTCATTTGTTGTGCTTGAAATGCTTATGGGGGAGCAAGGATTCCATATTTGTGCAATATGTGTTCTAATGCATTTATGTTGAATAGTGCACAAATCTTGGGGAGCTTCTCTATTTGTTATTTAAAGCACTCTTGTACTCATATCATAATATCTTGTAGTTTCCATTTGGACTCATTTGTTGTTTTCAAATTGGTTTGTCGGACCTTCTAGTTGCTTGCATCATTTGAATTTATTTTGGCAATCTTCGGGTCCTCGATATAGTTCTACTCCCTCTCAAGTATTCATCATTGGATATGTGCGAAAGCACACCTTTGGAGGAATTATTACTATATTTGCCTTCTAGAACTTGTCACCCATTTCGGCAATCGATGCCAATGGGGGAGAAGTTTTAGAGGGTTTAAGGGAAATGGTTTATGCTTTGAGTTTGTTCTTAATCATTTTACTTTCATGCTCTTGCATCTTTGTTGTTGCTTAGCATGTGGTATATAAAGGAAACTCCACCAATGATAATGATTGGCAATATATGCAATGAAATTCAAGTTCATCACACATGCATAAATTGTGGGGGAGTTTGCTCTATATATGGTGGTGGTACCAATATCACATACTTTTGTAGTATTTGATATTGGTATTACCATTTTATTCATTAATATTCCTTATATAAACCCTCTTAAAGGGATTGTCATCAATTACCAAAATGGGGGAGATTGAAAGAACATGTTGGGCCCCCATGTGTGGTTTTGGTAATTAATGACAATCTTTATGGACTAATGTGTGTATTAAGTTATACTTGTAGGATTGGTCCATTGGCATCGCTTGGAGCATGTGTTGGCTTCAAGGTCGATGAAATGAGAAGAAGATGTCTTGTGCAAGCTCAAAATGCGGCATCTATAGAAGATCTCATGTTTGATGCTTGCCATCCTCGATGATCATGGATCGATGATGAAGAATCAAGAAAGGCGTTCAATCTTGAGGAGGGCAAGATCGTCTACATCGAACTCAATTAGAATGCTTAAGGCAAAGGTATAATCTTGATAGGTTTTACCTTTTGCCGGTCTCATGTTGTTAGTGGGAGACCGGGTTTAGGATAGATAGCCGTACTATCAAGAGGGGCTCTCGAATGAGTAACTCGATCACATAGTTCGGAGAGAGCTCAAACCTTTTCATACTTGCATCATCATATTTGGTTGTTATTTGGTCTTATCCATGTGAGGATATAGAGCTTGTGGTAATCTCCATAACAAGCTCTAGGTCATCAAACACGGATTTCCCTTTTATATCTTATTGCGTTTTGATCTTGGAGGTTTTACCGGTTTGTATTTTAGAGATAGGTAAAACCTTCCAATATTTAGTTCTTACTCATGTGAGGATTTATAGCTTGTGTTAATCTCCATGACAAGCTCTAGTTCATCGAAAACGGATTTCATATGCATTTTCTATTATGTTTTCGATGTGGGAGGTTTTATCGGTTCGTCTTTTTGAGAGAGGTTAAACCTTTCGTAATTTGGATCTATCCTACCTTGATGGACTATGATGTTTATTTGCATGATCTTTTAGAGCTTGTTGTCCTCTTCGAAACGAGCCCAAGATCATCAAAATCGGAGTCCGGATGCAAAAGTTATGGTTATTTTCGTTCAGGGATGACCGGTAGTACCGGACCAGGGTCCGGTAGTACCGGAGGTCCGGTAGTACCGACCCTTAGTACCGGTTGGTACTGAATAAGGTGCGTTTGGAGACCTGGGATCCCCAGGGAATGTCCGGTAGTACCGGGATTCGCATTTTTGGGCTTCAACGGTTGGATTTTCGGGGGACCTATTTAAGGGGCCTTCTTCCCCAATGGTTCCCCAACGATTCTTGCAAGTTTTCCCCTCCGTTGTTGACCTTCTTGAGCTTGCTTTCTCTCAATCCCTCCGATGATTCTTGCATATTCTTGAGGGATTTGAAAGAGGAGATCTAGATCTACAATCCCACCAATTAATATCTCCTCTAAGTGAGGGGAACATATTGGGATCTAGATCTTGGAGTCTTTTGTGGATTTCCTCCATTGTTCTTCCTCTCTTATTCCCCCATAAGATTTTGTAGCTTTGGTGGAATTTGGTAGAGAAGGATTTGAACATCTTTGTGGTGTTCTTGCCATTTGCATTCGATGCATCGGTTTGTGTTCTCCTCGGAGGATTTGGTTTGAGTTACTCATTGGAGCTTGTCCCTCTTGGGTTCTTGGAACCCTAGACGGTTTTGTGGCCTTGGTGGCATTGTGGCATTTGTTGGGAGCCTCCAATTAAGTTGTGGAGAAGTGCCCCAACCTTGTGAGAGGTTCCGGTTGCCACCGACAAGTGCACCGATAGTGGAAGTGTGGATCGATCCCGTTGGGGTGAGATTCATCGGAGAATAAGGGAGGCCTTTTGTGGCGTTGGTGGTTTGATACCACCCCCTCTCAAAACAAGACGTACTCCATGTTGGTAGGAACTCGGTAAAATATCGTTGTCCCCGCGTGCCTCGGTTATCTCTATACCCGAGCTCTTTACTTATGCACTTTACATTGTGATAGCCTTCGTGCTTGAAGTAATATATATCTTGCTATCACTTTGTTGCTTGTATTGCTTAGCATAAGTTGTTGGTGCACATAGGTGAACCTTAGTTGTTCTAGGTTGTGCTTAACAAAGTAAACACTAGTTTTATTCCGCCTTTGTTGAGCCACTCTAGGAAAAGTTTTAATCGCCTATTCACCCCCCTCTAGGCGACATCCGTATCCTTTCAGCATTCTACACTTGAGTCTATCACCAAGCTCCTTGATGGCATTCCAAGCTGCATTTCTTGCAGAGTCAAAGAATGTTGTGTGCATTTCAGAGTTGGTGACCATGCAGAATCCTGACTCTTTGTGGTTGTCTTCCTTATTTTTATACAAGTGAAGTTGCACCCACCAATACTCTTCTCCTTCATCCATCACAGGGAATCCCTTGTACACAGATGCACCATGTATCCCCATGGTAACCATAAGGTTCTTGGGTGCCTTGGGAAACTCAGTCTCACACTCCAAAGTCATGGTCATGAGTGGTCCCTTCCTAACAACTTCGTTGATGGAGTTCATCTACAAAATTGAGATGAGAAAGAAGATTAGAAAAGTTTACAAGAAGAAAAGGACAAGTGTGGAATTTTTTCAAAGTGTTGAAATTTTTCCTTAGTGGTTTCTTAGTCTAATCCAACCTAGGGTCATAATCCTACAGGAAACACAGTGCTCTGATACCATCTGTAAGACCCCACCTTTATAAAGGTAAAGGTCCCTGTGATTGCAATGCTAGTCCCTGGATCAAATGCTAGCATCCATAGTTTAAGATGAAGTACACAAAAACAGAGGTCATTATTACATTGTCATTCCAGAGATAACATAGTATTTTACAACTCCATAGCCATAGGCTAGTATAAGAGTTCAACTTAACAATATAAAGTAAAGTCTTCATCTTCATGTGCCACATGCAAACATGTTGAGTGTAGACTCATAACCCTAATCCTCATCAGAGTAACCTGCAACATCACAAGTTACATCCATAGTGGGTCAATACATTGGAATAGTATTGGCAAGTGATACCTTAGTAGAATAATAGCTTCTAAACTTCTATATGAATTTGGCTAAGTGTAGCTGAGGCTTGCTTTGCTCAAAATAGGTTTTTCCTATCAGTTGAAAACACTAAGTTTTTGTTGACAAAAACTCCCAAAGAACCACCAATAGACATTGGTGAACCTTTACCCTCGTTCAACCACAAGTTTTAACTTAGAAATTTGAATGAGGAGATCCTTGATAGCTTCAGTGTCTTGATGCTCAAATTGTCCATTGCCGGGGACACGGCTAAGTACTTAGATTTTTCCTTCTCGAGAGGTGGTGTACTTTCCCCACAAGACTCGACATGCATCGAGACGAGACCTTTCACAAGCCTTCCCTTAGACCAAAATGGACGTGCTCCAACCTATCACCCTACCACCAACTATCTGTTTGGCTAAGTTATTGCAACCTATATGATCAAGGCAGAGCCCATATGCCATGTGGTTGCACTAGAAGCTTCTAAACACTAAGTATCTCAAATCCCTTTATTCCTGGGTGGCTTTCCACAAGTGTTATACACAACATGGACCATAGATATAGGCCTTGTGTAACCACTCAACATAACCCAAACATACCATTCCACCCAGGTGATTCATTCACTTAGTTGTTTTATTAAGCAAAAACACAAGTCAAAGACTTAGCAACATTTTCTATAGCATGTCTATAATCCACCCTTGTTTGCTACTAGCTAGTCTAAGCATGGCAATATAACAAGTATCTTAACTTAGATAAGATTCTATCAAGACTACAACCACTAGGATTTTCCATAGCATAGCATATAGATACTTAGCAAATATCATGCAAGTCCTATACAAAATACCACTAGTGCATAGTCAAAATATTGGGACAAAAATATGAAGCACCACTTGCCTTGGTAGTTGGGGGAGTAGCAACAATCCTCACAATCACAATCACCACTAGCACCAGAATTACACATAAAATGATAGCACCAAATTTTATATTCCAAACAATCAAGCAAAAATATATGAATGCATGCAAATGCCTTGTGATGATTTTTCTTAAAATAAACAAGACAAGTAAACAGTATGAACACTAAAATAAACATTTAGAGATTAAATAAACTTAATTTGGATTTAAAATGATTTTCTAAATAATTTTTATACACAAAATAAGCCTACAAATGTCTCTACATAAAATACCATTTTAACTGAAGCAAAATACAAAACTAATCCCATAGATGTGTAGGATTTAATTTTGTGGATCCATTGATATATTATTTGCATTTTTTTAGATAAACAGAGCAAAAGTTATGAATTTTACAAGTTAAATTATCTAATTAAATCAAATCTGGATTTAAAAAAAATCCAGACACGCAGCGGCTTCTGATTGGCCAGTACCGCTTCGGGGTGGATCGTGCTTCCGCGCCGTTGGATCTAATCAGATCCAACGCACCAGATCGCAACTTACCTCTTCGCTGGGAAACTAACTTACGCCGCCAGATCTAAATCCTACGGCCTAGATCTACGCGTACCAATTCGTTGTTGGTTCTAATCTTGACCGCTGGTTCTAGATCCAACGGATCTAATCACTCTTCTATGAACTGGCGACGCAAATGGCGAGCAGTGGCAGCGACGAACTGGCGGCGCTAGGGGTAAAGGGAGGGGTGAAGTGCGTTACCGAGGTCGCGGAGTTGAGGCGGTCGTAGTGGAGGTCACGGGCGAGGGCGGGGCGCTCGGGTTCGGCAGCTATTCCTCACCAGAGTTGAGCTTGCCGTCGGGCACGCACGGGTGTTGACGAAGGCGACGCTACAGACCACCAGAAAAGAAACCACAAGTGGCATTAGGTGCGTACGAGGATGGTGAACACAATCGTATGAACCAGAGAGCAAGGGGGGGTCGAGACTCACGGGGATTAGTCGCCGGAGGGGGTCGGTACCGCGGCGATGTGGGCTTAAGTGCGGGCAGCCTGGTGGCGCTTATACGGTGGCAGGTGAGGGGAAAGGGCAGGGAAGGGAGAGGTTTAAGTAGGCAGAGTCGGGGGAGGAAATTACGCCCGCAATCAATCCAATTGATTCGAAATCAATCGGCGAAGAAACGGCAGTGGCGAGCGGGTCTGCGGCGCGAGATTGACGACGGGGTCGACGTTGTAGTGGGGCCTGCCCGTCAGCGAGAGGGGTGTGCGCGGTTAGGTGAGAAACAGAGAGGGGGAGGGGTTTCCCGGGTAGGCTAGGTGGGTTGTTAGATGGGCCGCGGGTTGGATTGGATTAGATAGGTTGCTGTTGTTATTTTTTCTCCTTTTCTCTTTTTCTTTTTCTGTTTAGATTTTCTAGTTTGAATTTGAATGGCTAAATTAGATCTATTTGAATTCAAATTTCTTTTAGATTTTTGCAATGTAAACCTTGTACTCATTTAAGCATAAAAACTTACTGTTTAGTCTAAAACACTTGACATAAAGAAAAACATAAAATAAAACCATGCCTTAAAATGAATATAAATAATAGGCATAAAATGGTTTTATATTTGAATTTTGTTTTGAAAATTTTGTGTAAACTTTGTATTCAATTTCAAAACATTACTGATCAATCCCAAGCATTCTCATACATGGAAAGTAGAAATAAAATCCTTGCCTTACTTGCATAAAGTTAATAGGCAAAATATGGTTTCTTATTTTGGAAATTTATTTGAAAAGACCAAATGCTTATGAATGCATGAATGATATGCAAACTTTATAAATCATGATTTTTGGGATGTTACAACAAGGCAAGCAAGGAATACAGTAGATCTGCCAAATTGATCGCGAAAGGAAAGACCCTTACATGCGGCAAAGCTATATATGGCCTTATGGCGCAGTAAGCGATTGATGCAGGCAGGGAAGCAGTAGATCCACCTATAGCAGTCGTGTCAGTGACATGAGCGGGCGTGGTCGTGAGCACTGGCGGACCTTGGGACGAATTTCGGGGGGGGGGGGGCAAATGGGCTGGGGGCGAAAATGTGAGCTGCGGGCTGATTTTAATGGACAAACGGGCCAAATATCTGTAATTAAAAGTCTGTTTCTTCATGGGCTGGGGGGATGGCGGACCTTTTCGCCTCCAAGAAGGTCCGCCATTGGTCGTGGGGATCGGTCCCGACAAGGAGGCCGCACCAGGAGCCGCAAATCCGACCGGCATGAAGGGGAGGAAAACCCTGCATCAAGGGGCTGAAGCCTGGCGCGTGAGCCATCTCCGTCCGAGGCACGGGATGAATCCCAACGGTTGAGCCATCTCACGTTTCGACCCCGGAGCCCAGGTGGCGATGGCCACCGCCCTTAATGCATCCAGGGTCAGCAAGGGGTCGAATATTTTCTAGACGGGGAGGAATCCCACATCTACATACATCGATACCATCTCCACCACCATAGTTGCCCTTGTCTGAGGCATGCAAGGCCGACAACAAATCGGCGACAGCCACCTCAAGGAGGAAACGAAGTCAGGGTCAACCTATGCGGCCGTGCTCCTCACCCCGCCTCGTAGTCGGCGACGACGTGCATAGTAGATCAGACACGGCGTGGCTGAAGCTTGCGGCCAGGAACTGTGGTCGGAGTGGCGACGGTCTCTCCGATGGGAGGTAGAGAGAGCGCGAGACAAAACAGTGGGCGATGACGGTAATGGGAAGAGTTGGCATGGACTTATTGACGCGTCTCCCTCACTTCTCACGTGTGCGGTCCATTTTGCGCTCAACTGGGGTATGCTCCACGGAAACAGACGATTCGAGCGTTGTCCATGGGTCTGCCTCTAGACTGCTTTAAGAAGCGCGCTAGAAATAACACGGGGAGAGAGGGCCTGCAGGGAACCAACAACCGGCTCGTTTTCGTTGCTACCGGGCTTCACCGGACCTCATGCAGCTTACCAAACGCGTCCCCTAAGGGTTTAGTGTGATGTTGCGATAGCTGTGTCCTACAATAACTAGCTTGAAAAAACATTTGTTAATACTATAAAGTAAAAAAATTCCACACTCCCTTTACAAAAGTACACCAGTATTTATGACAAGAATAAGGTCGACTTGAAATTTGGAGTCTGGCGATGATCCAAAGAAAGTGCGTAGAGAACAACAAGCCCAACTCCTTGGGGATTGCTAAGGACCGAGAACACTTAGTCCAACCGAATAGCGACGTGTGCATAGACGAGACAAGCAACAACGCGTGCTCTCTCTCGGAGGTACCCACAAAGACAAAATTTGATTGGTGCGCAGGCATAGAACTTGTCGACGATGGCTCTATGTTAGCACCGGAGATGCACACTCGTACGTCTATCATGACATAGCCGTAGAAACTGTCGGATAAGTTCGATGATACGATTTTTCTTTTCCGAATTTAAATCTACGTAATAGTAGTATGGCGCTTCCCTAAATTGACCAGCCATGCGTGATGCCGCTCACTCACTGGAAACATGCATGGACAATGGCAGATTTGGGGTGCTACTTCCCCGGTGGCAGCAACCGAGCAACGTTTCTCTGGCGAAGTTGTGTGATCATCATCGTTTTCTTTTTAGAGAGAGTGTTTTTTTTTTCTGAAATGTATTAAGCCGCCAAAGGTGAACGGAGGCCGATTGCCGTAATACTGCACACAAGTCCAGCAGTCTGCTTGCATGTCGCCAGCCGGTTGGCTGACGACAGTACGAGTCTCCGAAGAAACCACTGGTGTTCATGATCATCAGCTGTTCGAAGTTCACACACTACACTGTTACACACCGTCTGCTATTGATTGGACTTGCAGGAAACCGCCGCCAATGTGCACGAAATAGTCACGGGGAACGACGACAGGGCAATCGGTTTTTTTTCTTCCAAGCACTCGTGGTCTGTTTAGAATTAATTAACCGGCGCTAATTGCAGGACCCGCGCGGCGGCGCCCGTGCACCAAACCGCCACATTTTTCAACTTCCTGGCGTGCGCGCGGCTCCTCTGATCGGACCGTTTCAAGACACCCATTTTATTTTCCGTAGAGTACGAAGTGCCGTACCCTTATTAACCCTGTCACAACAAGTCAACTAGAAACGGGTATATATACCCAACGAAACCCACCCACTGAAACCCACACTCCAATTGCTTCCTTCCTCCTTCGAGTCACTCCAAGAGCACACACCACGTAGGAAAGCCTGTCCGCCTAAGCCGGGTCGACCAAGCAATGGCTTCCACGGTGACACTACTGAAGAGGAGGACCACCACCATACGGATGAGCGACGTCGCCGCCGTGGTGTCACCGACGATGACGTCTCTTCTGCTGGGGGGAACCAAAGGCGCCGGCGGCGACGTGGGGAAGCGGCGGTGCTGCGGGCACGACCTCGTCGGCTACGACGCGCTCCCCGACTTCCTCAAGCACAACGAGTTCGTCCTCGACTACTACCGCAGCGAGTGGCCCATCAAGCAGGCGCTCCTCAGCGCCTTCGCCCTCCACAACGAGACCATCAACGTCTGGACGTAAGCCTGCCTTCCCGGCCTTCTCTGTCGCGTACGAAGCCGTATCACATATCACACAGTGTGGTTTTAACTGACGCTCGTTCTTCTACTATGTACCCCGCAGGCACTTGATCGGCTTCTTCGTGTTCCTCGCGCTCACCGTGTGCGCCGCCACGATGGTTCCCATGGAAACCGGCGTTGTCGCGACACCAGCAGGCCACCTGGCGAACTGCACCGGCAACCACACGGTGCCGACGGCCTACAACGGAGCGGCCGTGGCAATGCAGGCGCTGCTGCCCCAGCACAACGTGTCCGTTTCCGCCGGGCCGGAGCTCGCGGCCGCGGCGGCGGCGCTGTCGTCGTCGGCGGGACACGTGGTCACGCGGTGGCCGTTCTACGCGTACCTGTGCGGCGCCATGTTCTGCCTGCTGATGAGCAGCGGGTGCCACCTTCTGTCGTGCCACTCGGAGCACGCATGCTACGTGCTGCTCCGCCTCGACTACGCCGGCATCACGGGCCTCATCGTCACCTCCTTCTACCCGCTCGTCTACTACACCTTCCTCTGCGACCCCTTCTACCGCGACCTCTACCTCGGCGCCATCACCGTCTTCGGCGCCGCCGCCGTTGCCGTCTCGATGCTGCCGGTCTTCGAGGCGCCGGAGCTGCGGTGGGCGCGCGCCGCCCTGTTCGCGTGCATGGCCGCGTCGGGGCTCGTGCCCATCGTGCACAAGTTGCTCGTCTTCGGCGCGAGGCCTGAGGCAGTGCTCACCACGGGGTACGAGGTGGCCATGGGGGCCTTCTACCTCGCGGGCGTCGTCGTGTACGGCGCCAGGGTGCCGGAAAGGTGGTTGCCAGGCAAGTTTGACCTTTTCGGCCACAGCCACCAGCTGTTCCACGCGCTCGTCATCGCCGGCGCCTACACGCACTACCACGCCGGCCTGGTTTATTTGAGCTGGAGGGACATGGACATGTGCTCGCGATGATCGATGTTTTTTTTGTCCAGGTTCCATTTTTCAGAAGCAAAAAGGTCGCACAGCCCAGTTTTGATTCAAAGCTACAAATACAGAGCTAAGCTCTATTATATTCTGTTTTTTCTTCAACGAACCTCGATGACCATATACTCGTAGAATTGTTTCTCTATAGTACAAATTTTGTTTTGCTAATTCTCGGTCAGAGTGAGAGTCATGCTAACATGAAGAGTTACACATTAGTTGCAACTGGATCAGACAAAGTCACCCTACCGAGAACTAAGACACTGATTCTTGCAGTTGACTTACAAATAGTTATTTTCTAGTGCCCTAAAAATAGAGTATTTCCTTTTGTCACTACATACTCCTTTGGGGCCGCTGTATAAATCTCCCACATATTTCGAGTGAGACTTTGACACTAAATTTAACTATTTCTGGCCTGTGCTCTTTGAGGTGCTCCAAAAGATGGGGTTTGGCTAGAGAACTCGTGGCCATACTGCTATCCACGGCGAGCATATGGGTGTTGCTCAATGGTACGGCCCCCGGTCCTAAAGCCAAGGAGCTAGAGGTGCCGAGGCCTATCGCACCCCGGGGTTGGGTACGTCCGTTTTGCTATACATAGATGATGTAATTATCTTCTGCCACCCAGATGAGATGGAACTATGCACCGCGCACGCTATCCTGGGGCTCTTTGGGGAAGCTTCCGGACTTCACACCAACTTCACCAAATGTTCGGTGTCTCCAATCGCGTGTATGGAGGCAAAGGCCCTACACGTGGCGACGACGATGGAGTGCCATCTGGCACCCTTCCCCGTCAAATACCTAAGGATCACTCTCACGACCGGACGACTCCCATCATCGGCCCTCCAACCCCTCACTAGTAGAGAAAACCTCACCGCCGGCACACCAAAAAGTCCTACCGTCGGCAAATTCGTGCTCGCCGGCGATAATGCCTCATCGCCGGCGCAGGCTCCTGTTTGTCGGGGGTATTTTTAAGTTACCCCCGGCCCATCACGGGGCACGCGGTCCACCACAGCCCTGGCGCGTGCAAGACCTGTTCACCGGTGGTACATGGTCTTATCCCCAGCGCACCATGTATGCATTCCCCGACGGCAACGCGAGGAAGGCCTTACCGCCGCCGACCCCCAAACCCACTTCACCGGCGCTAAGGAATCTAGCTATAAGGTTTTCTCTACTAGTTCCTGGTGAACAGCATCACGGACCGCCTACTGACTTGGAAAGCATCCATGATGACTAAGGCTGGTCGCCTCTCTCTTGCCAAGGCAGTTCTCATGGCAATCCCCTTACATCAACTTATTGTGATTGTACTCAACAAAAACGTCCTCAAGTAAGTGGAGAAGATCGTGAGGGGGTTCCTGTGGGCTGGTAGATGCGATGCGAATGGTGGTAGTTTCCATGTTGATGCATGCACCCAGTGTTGACGTAGGACACTTCATTGGAACCCCAAGAGCAAGGTGTCATGAGCACATCAGGAAGTTTCCCTCAGTAGAGACCGAGGTAATCGAACTTGAAGGAGGAAGAAAACGTCTCAAAGGTGTTGCAAGCAACATGGAGACCTGCACAACACAAACTCAAGACTTTGTCCCAACGAATCAGTGAGGTTGTCAAGCTCACCGGTTTGCTGTAACAAAGGATTAAACGTATGGTGTGGAAGGTAATGGTTTGCAACAAATAAACAAGTAACCGTGGAAGATGTATCAATGGTAAAGATTGGACCGGGGTCCATAGTTCACTATAGGTGCTCTCCTTAGATAAACAACATGGCATGAAGGGTAAACAAATTACAACAGGGCAATTGAAAGCAACTGAGCAAGGCATAACAATGCAATTACTAGTCAGAAAGATCCTATGAGATTCTATTAGGCAATACAATAAGATACATAGACCGCCATCCAACTGCATTTATGACTAGAAGTCCACCTTCAGGTTATCATCCGAACCCCCTCCGGTATTAAGTTGCAAGCAACAGACAACTTTTTCAAGCAAAGTGTGTAAGGTAATCAGTCCACATGTTCCATGAATAAGAGACCGTTGTTTTCTCCCTAGTAGCAACAAAACATCTATAACCGAAGATATTATTGTCACTTTTTGGAAACTAGAGGCATGAACCCACTATCGAGCATAAATACCCCCTTTTGGAGTCACTAGCAACTACTTGTCCAAGATAGCTACTAACAACGGAGAGCATGCAAGATCACAAACAACACAGACATGATAGAATCATAAAGACAAAACCATTAATCAAACCAACATAATAATCTCAATATCCATCGGATCCCTGCAAACACAACATGCATGATTACAAATAGATTAGATCTTGATCATGAACGGAGCTCACAAGATCTATACATGAAAGCACAAAGGAGGAGATACAACCATCTAGCTATTACATGGACCCATAGTCCAAGGTGGAACTACTCACGCATCTACCGGAGAGAAGGCCTCCGAAATGATCTCCCCTCCGGCAGGGTGCCAGGAAGAACTTCAGATCCCCCCGATCTAGGGACGATGGTGGCAGCGGCTACAGATGGTTTTGTGAAGATTTGATTGGGTGGTTAGGGTTTATGCATCAGAGGCTTCTTATTGGCGAATGGGGAGGATGAGGAGGCGACCAGGGGGGTCAAACCCTACCCAGGTGCGGGCCCACCCCTGGATACGCCTAGGGGGGTTTGTCCGCCCTGGCACGCTTCCTCGTCTCCCCTCTGGACTTCTTGTTTCCCATGGAAAGTAATTGACTTTGACGTTGTCCCGTCCAATATCGAGAATATTACTTTACTAACTTTTCTGAAACCAAAAACAGCAGAAAACAGGCATCTGACACTGTTGCAACTTGTTAGTAGGTTAGTACCAGAAAACATTTAAAAAGCACCTCAAAGTGTAGACAAGTAAAGCAAAGTAGATACTAAACAAGCATGGAACATCAAAAATTATAGATATGTTTCCAACGTATCACATGTCAATTGGGACAAAGTGTGCCGACCTTTGAGCTATGGAGGGTTGGGGATTCCAGACCTCGCTCGGCTCGCTACGAGTGTCAAGATAAAATGGCTTTGGAGGATGCATACAGACCCGCTGCATCACTTGTGTGGTATAGATATGCACTTCTTGAGGATTGAGCTCTAGGTGTTCGACACCTCCACTAAGATGACTGTTGGGAACGGCAACACAGCTCTCGATCTTCTAGATGGATAGATGGCTCAACGGTAGGACCATTGAGGAGTATGCTCTCAAACTTTTCTCTCTGATCTCGAAGCACGCTCGGAAGCATCCATGGTGAGAGAAGCCTTGGTCGAGCGACGTTGGGTTGCGGATATTCAGGGTGCGATGAGCTCACTTTCCCTATGGCAATACGTGTAGTTATGGATGTTGGAATTATGCCCTAGAGGCAATAATAAAGATGTTATTATTATAATTCTTGTTCATAATAAGGTTTATATTCCATGCTAGAATTGTATTAAGCGGAAACATTAATACTTGTGTGGTTTGTAAACAACACCGTGTCCCTAGTACGCCTCTATGGACTAGCTCATTGATTAATGATGTTTAAGGTTTCCTAACCATGGACATGAGTTGTCGATTAATAATGAGATCATATCATTGGGAGAATGATGTGATGGACAGACCCAAACTAAGCGAAGCAATTAGATCGTGTCATCGTGTTCGTCTTTGCGAAGCTTTTCTTATGTCAAATATTGTATTCCTTAGACCATGAGATAATACAACTCCCTGGTATCGGAAGAAAGCTTTGAGGTCATCAAACGTCATCCTATGAGAGGGTGATCATAAAGGTGTCTCTCAGGTGATCGGAAAGTATCTGTTGGGTTGTATGTATCGAGATGGAATTTGTCCCTCCCAAGTCGGAGAGATATACTTCGGGCCCACTCGGTAATAGATATCAACACCGCTTTCAAGCATGTGGTTAAGGAGTTAATCACAAAGTGATATCGGATTACGGAACGAGTAAAGTACTTGCTGTGAACGAGACTGAACAAGGTATGACGGTACCGACGATCGAATCTCGGGCAAGTAAAATATCACGAGACGAAGGGAATATATATATGGGATTGATTGAATCCTGGCATCGTGGTTCATCCGATATGATCATCGATGAATGTGTGGGAGTCAATATGGGTTTCCAGGCCCCGCTGTTGATTATTGATAGAAGATCATGTCTGCATATTCTCGAACCCGCAGGGTCACACACTTAACGTGTCTCGACGCTAGGATAGATTGGATAATTGGTTTATGAGTTTTTGTTCGGAGTCTCGGATGGGATCCGGGATATTACGAGAGGTTCCGGAGTGGTCCGGAGAATAAGATTCATATAAGGCAGTGCAGTTTTTGGAGTTCGGAATTGTTCCGGGTTAATCGGTATTGTACCGGAAGCTTCTAGAACCTTCCGGAAGGGGACCAACGTGGCCCCACCTTTCGGGAGGGGGCATGGGCCTATGAGGGAGTGCCCTGGCCACATTGGGCCAGGGGCACAAGGCCCCATAGGGCCCAGCAGGCCATCCAAGGGGAAACCCTAATTAGGGCTTCTAGAAGGGGGAGAGTCCTTGCCCCCCACTCCTCCCTCCCTTGGCCGCCGGCCCAAGGCTTGGAGGAGGGGCAAGGGCTGGCCGCCCCCCTCTATATAAAGAGGGCTGGGGTGCCCCCTCCACACACCTTCCCCTCCAACCCTAGCCGCCCTGCTGCCCTTCCTCTCTCCCTCCCGACTGTTTGTAAGCGAAGCCCTGCTGTAGAAATTCTCCACCATATACACCACGCCGTCGTGTTGTAGATCCAATCAATCTCTCCACCATACTTGCTGGTCCGAGGAAGGAGGAGACGTCGAGGTGCTGCACGTGTGCATCTCACGGAGGCACCGCCACTTGTGGTGCTAGATCGGATCGGATCGCGAGGAGGAGAAGCGAGTACGACTACATCACCCACGTTCCGGCGAATGTTCCGCTGTGCGAATCTTCAAGGGTATGAAGATCTAATCCAATCTCTCTCGTTGTTTGCATCTCCTAGATTAGATCTTGGCTTTCCCTCTGTTCGCATCCGTAGAAAATTTTGATTTACTATGCCGCGAAACCCTTCAGTGGTATCAGAGCTAGATCTATGCGTAGATGTGTTTCACGAGTAGAACGCAACATGGTTGTTGCGGGCGTTGATGTTTTCTGTTGCAAGCCTCTTGTTTGTGTTCTTCTTATGACGCGGGATAGTGAGATTGAAGCGGTCCAGGCCAACCTTACGCGACGTCGTTCGCGAGACCGGCTCCGCACTTGACATGTGGCTTGTTCCACACATGCGGCTGGTGGATATCATTTTCTCTCACTATAGTTGTCATGGGATTAACACCGGCGTTTGGCAACCATAATATCACCGTTGTGGCTTTCCGTAGGTAAGAATCGTTCTTAGCATCTACTCCCATAAGCCATGTAAAACATGCAACAACAAAGTAGGGGCGTCTAACTTGTTTTTGTAGGGAGTGTTTTCTATGATATGGTATGGCCCAAGATGTGATGTGTATAATGTATGCGATGATCATGTTTTGTAATGTTTCACGACTTGCATGTCGATGAGTACACAACCGGCAGGAGCCTTGTCTTTATAATTGTGTATGACCTGCGAGTCAACTTCTTATACGCCATGTAATAGCTTTACTTTATCGCTAAGTAGTTAGCAATAGTTGTAGTTGCTATTCGTGGTGGAGGTAATCATGGTGGAGTGATGGAGATCATGCCGGAACGCACAAGATGGAGATCATTGCGCGAAGATTGGCTATACCATGTCACATAAAGTTATATGCATGTGATGTTTATCCTTTTATGTATCTTATTATGCTTAGATCGCGACGGTAGCATTATAAGATGATTCCTCACTTAAAGATCAAGATAAAAACTGTGTTCTCCCCAAGTATGCACCGTTGCGAAAGTTCGTCGTGTCCAAGCATCACGTGATGATCGGGTGCTATAGACTCTACGCTCACATACAACGGGTGCAAGCCAGTTTTGCACACGCGGAAATACTTGGGTCTAACTTGACGAGCCTAGCATGTACAGACATGGCCTCGGAACACAAGAACCGAAAGGTTAAGCATGAGTCATATGAATGATATGATCGACACTTCGTTGTCCACCATTGAAACCACATCTCTTCTCGTGATGATCGGATTAGGTGTGGTGAATTTGGATCGTGTTCACTAAACAACTTGAGGGATGTTGAATTTAGTGGGAGTTCATCTAGTAATTTGATTAAGTTGAACTATTTATCATGAACATAGTCTAAATTGTACTTGCAAATACTGTAGATCACATGGCCAAGTCCAACTTCAACTTCAACGTTTTTGCTGAGAAGGAAAAGCTTAGAAACAATGGGTCTAACTTCACCAATTGGTTCCGCAATCTAAGAATCATTCTATTTGGTGGACAAAAGGACTATGTCCTTGGGAAAGCGTTAGGTGACCCCCCTGCTGCAACTGCGCCGGCTGATGAGAAAGCTGTCTATCAGTCGCGTAAAGATGATTATGGTGTGATTAAGAGCACCATGTTGTTTGCTATGGAACCGGAACTTCAAAATCGTTTTGAAGACTATCCCGGGCCCTTTGAGATTCTCGAAGAGTTGAAAACCATGTTTCAGACACAGGCCCGTTCTGAGAGATATGAGATCTCTGAGAAGTTCTTTAACTGCAAGATGGAGGAAGGGAGTTCCGTTAGTGAGCACGCCATTAAGATGACGGGCTACACTCAACGCCTTGAGCAACTGGAATGCACGATTCCAGAGGAGCTCAAGATTGACAGGGTTCTGCAATCACTCCCTCCCAGCTACAAAAGTTTTGTAGTGACTCACAATCAGATTGGTTCCACTGATACGATCACCGAGCTCTTCGCAAAGCTGAAGGCCGCGGAAGTGGACATCAAAAAGGATAATCATGTGTTGATGGTCAACAAGCCCACCTTTAAGAAAGGTAAGGGAGCAAAGAAGCCCTTCAAGAAGGGCGGCGGCAAGCGCAATGCCCCTGCTGAGAAGAAGCTCAGGTCTGGTCCCAAGCCGGACACTGAGTGCTTCTATTGCAAGGACAAGGGTCACTGGAAGCGCAACTGTCCGAAGTACTTAGCGGACAAGAAGGCTAGCACCATCAAAGGTATATTTGATATACATGTTATTGATGTTTTCCTTACTAGCCCTCGTTGTAGTGCCTGGGTATTTGATACCGGTTCAGTTGCTAATATTTGTAACTCGAAACAGGAGCTACGGAATAGACGGCGGCTTGCGAGGGATGAGGTGACGATGCGCGTTGGCAACAGATCAAGAGTTGATGTGATGGCCGTCGGCACTCTCTCCTTAGTTTTACCTTCGGGATTAGTTTTAAACCTTAATAAATGTTATTATGTGCCTGCGTTGAGCATGAACATTATTTCTGGATCGTGTTTATTGCAAGACGGTTATTCATTTAAATCGGAGAATAATGGTTGTTCTATTTATATGAGTAACATCTTTTATGGTCATGCACCTCTTGTGAATGGTTTATTTCTTCTAAATCTCGAAAGGGATGAAACACACATCCATAACATTGAGGCTAAGAGATGCAAAGTAGATAGTGATAATACTACTTATTTGTGGCACTGTCGTCTAGGTCATATTGGTGTAAAGCGCATGAAGAAACTCCATTCTGATGGACTTTTGGAGTCTCTTGATTTTGAATCATTTGACACATGCGAACCATGCCTCATGGGCAAGATGATCAAAACACCGTTCTCCGGTATGATGGAGCGAGCAACGGACTTGTTGGAAATCATACATACCGATGTATGCGGACCGATGAGTGTTTCGACGCGCGGTGGATATCGCTATTTTCTCACTTTTACCGATGACTTGAGTAGATATGGGTATATCTATTTAATGAAACATAAATCTGAAACATTTGAAAAGTTCAAGGAATTTCAGAATGAAGTGGAGAACCATCGTAACAGAAAGATTAAGTTTCTACGATCCGATCGTGGAGGTGAATATTTGAGTTATGATTTTCTCACGCATCTTAAAGCAAGTGGAATCGTTTCACAACTCACGCCACCCGGAACACCACAGCGCAATGGTGTGTCTGAACGCCGGAATCGAACCCTATTAGATATGGTCCGATCGATGATGTCTCTTACTGATTTGCCGTTATCATTTTCGGGTTATGCATTAGAAACCGCTGCATTCACTTTAAATAGGGCTCCATCTAAATCCGTTGAGACGACACCGTATGAATTGTGGTTTGCTGCTAAACCTAAGTTGTCGTTTCTTAAAGTTTGGGGATGCGAAGCTTACGTCAAGAAGTTGATGCCGAACAAGCTCGAACCCAAAGCGGAGAAATGCGTCTTCATAGGATACCCTAAGGAAACTATTGGGTATACCTTCTATCACAGAACCGAAGGCAAAGTGTTTGTCGCAAAGAACGGTTCCTTTCTTGAGAAGGAGTTTCTCTCGAAAGAAGTGAGTGGGAGGAAAGTAGATCTTGACGAGGTTATTGAACCTTCTCTTGAATTGGAGAGTAGCGCAGCACCTGAAATTGTTCCAGTCCCGCCTGCACCAACAATAGAGGAAGCTAATGACAAGGATCATGAAGCTTCGGACGATGCTGCTACTGAACGTCGCAGGTCGACAAGGTCGCGTGCCCCTCCTGAGTGGTACGGCAACCCTGTCTTGACTGTCTTGTTAGTAGAAGACAATGAACCTATGAACTATGAGGAAGCGATGATGAGCCCAGACTCTGAGAAATGGCTAGAAGCCATGAAATCCGAATTGGGATCCATGAGCGAAAACCAAGTATGGACTTTGGTGGACCCTCCTAGCGACCGAAAGGCCGTTGAGTGCAAATGGATCTTCAAGAAGAAAACGGACGCGGATGGTAATGTTACCGTCTATAAAGCACGGCTTGTCGCAAAAGGTTTTCGACAAGTTCAAGGTGTTGACTACGATGAGACTTTCTCTCCCGTAGCGATGTTTAAGTCCATTCGGATTTTATTAGCAATTGCTGCGTTTCATGATTATGAAATATGGTAGATGGATGTCAAGACTGCGTTCCTCAATGGCAACATTGATGAAGAGTTGTATATGATGCAACCCGAAGGTTTTGTCGATCCTAAGGATGCTGATAAAGTATGCAAACTTCAGCGTTCCATTTATGGACTGAAGCAAGCATCTCGGAGTTGGAACCTTCATTTTGATCAAGTGATCAAGAGCTTTGGATTTGTTCCAAATTGCTACGAAGCTTGCATCTACAAGAAAGTGAGTGGGAGCTCGGTGACATTTCTGGTACTATATGTGGATGACATATTGATTATTGGAAATGACATTAACATGCTTAACGATGTGAAGAGTTATTTGAACAAGTGTTTTTCAATGAAAGACCTAGGTGAAGCTGCTTATATATTGGGCATCAAAATCTATAGAGATAGACAAAGACGCCTGATAGCTTTAAGCCAGAGTACATACCTAGACAAAGTTCTGAAAAGGTTCAGAATGGATAAAGCAAAGAAAGGTTCAGTGCCTATGTTTTCAGGTAAGATATTGAGAAAGGCTCAGTGTCCAGCTACGGTAAATGATAGGGAAGCTATGAGCAAAGTGCCTTATGCCTCGGCCATAGATTCCATCATGTATGCCATGCTGTGTACTAGACCGGATGTGTCCAATGCTCTTAGTTTGACAAGCAGATATCAAAGTGATCCAGGAGTGGAACACTGGATAGCCGTGAAGAACATCCTAAAGTACCTAAATAGGACTAAAGAAATGTTCTTAGTCTATGGGGGTGATGAACAGCTTGTCGTAAAAGGTTACGTCGACGCTAGTTTTGACACCGACAAGGATGATTCTAAATCTCAGACAGGATACGTGTATATTTTGAATGGAGGAGCTGTGAGCTGGAGAAGCTGCAAGCAAAGCGTGATCGCGGGATCTACAGTAGAAGCGGAATACATGGCTGCTGCAGAAGCGTCAAGTGAAGGAGTTTGGATCAGAAACTTCATCACTGAGCTTGGCGTGGTTCCAAGTGCATTGGACCCACTGGAGATATTGTGTGACAACACTGGCGCCATAGCACTCGCTAAGGAACCAAGATATCATCCAAAGACCAAGCATATCAACCACAAGTTTCATATAATCCGAGATTATATAGCAGATGGATATCTGAAGATTAGCAAAGTACATACAGATCTGAATGTCACAGATCCATTGACTAAACCTCTTCCACGTGTAAAACATGATCAGCACCTCAGTGCCATGGGTGTGAGATTGTTGCCAAATGTAAACTAGATTATTGACTCTAGTGCAAGTGGGAGACTGTTGGAATTATGCCCTAGAGGCAATAATAAAGATGTTATTATTATAATTCTTGTTCATGATAAAGTTTATATTCCATGCTAGAATTGTATTAAGCGGAAACATTAATACTTGTGTGGTTTGTAAACAACACCGTGTCCCTAGTACGCCTCTATGGACTAGCTCATTGATTAATGATGGTTAAGGTTTCGTAACCATGGACATGAGTTGTCGATTAATAATGAGATCATATCATTGGGAGAATGATGTGATGGACAGACCCAAACTAAGCGAAGCAATTAGATCGTGTCATCGTGTTCGTCTTTGCGAAGCTTTTCTTATGTCAAATATTGTATTCCTTAGACCATGAGATAATACAACTCCCTGGTATCGGAATAAAGCTTTGAGGTCATCAAACGTCATCCTATGAGAGGGTGATCATAAAGGTGTCTCTCAGGTGATCGGAAAGTATCTGTTGGGTTGTATGTATCGAGATGGAATTTGTCCCTCCCAAGTCGGAGAGATATACTCGGGCCCACTCGGTAATAGATATCAACACCGCTTGCAAGCATGTGGTTAAGGAGTTAATCACAAAGTGATATCGGATTACGGAACGAGTAAAGTACTTGCTGTGAACGAGATTGAACTAGGTATGACGGTACCGACGATCAAATCTCGGGCAAGTAAAATATCGCGAGACGAAGGGAATATAAATATGGGATTGATTGAATCCTGGCATCGTGGTTCATCCGATATGATCATCGATGAATGTGTGGGAGTCAATATGGGTTTCCAGACCTCGCTGCTGATTATTGATAGAAGATCATGTCTGCATGTTCTCGAACCCGAAGGGTCACACACTTAACGTATCTCGACGCTAGGATAGATTGGACAATTGGTTTATGAGTTTTTGTTCGGAGTCTCGGATGGGATCCGGGACATCACGAGAGGTTCCGGAATGGTCCGGAGAATAAGATTCATATAAGGCAATGCAGTTTTTGGAGTTTGGAATTGTTTTGGGTTAATCGGTATTGTACCGGAAGCTTCTAGAACCTTTCGGAGGGGGACCAACGTGGTCCCACCTCTCGGGAGGGGGCATGGGCCTATGAGGGAGTGCCCTGGCCGCATTGGGCCAGGGGCACAAGGCCCCATAGGGCCCAGCCGGCCAACCTAGGGCAAAACCCTAGGAGAGCTTCTAGAAGGGGGGGAACTTGCCCCCCACTCCTCCCTCCTTGGCCGCCGGCCCTAGGGTTTGGGGGAGGGGCAAGGGCTGGCCGCCCACCCCTCTATATAAAGAGGGCTGGGGGCGCACCCCCTCCCACACCTCCTCCTCAAGCCCTAGCCGCCCTGCTGCCCTCCTCTCTCTCCCTCCCGACTACACGTAGGCGAAGCCCTGCTACAGAAACTCTCCACCACTTGCACCGCGCCGTCGCGTTGTAGATCCAATCCGTCTCTCCACCATACTTGCTGGACCGAGGAAGGAGGAGACGTCGAGGTGCCGCATGTGTGCATCTCTGAGGCATCGCCACTTGCGGTGTTAGATCGGATCGGATCGCGAGGAGGAGAAGCGAGTACGACTACATCACCCACATTCCGTCGAACGTTCCGCTGTGCGAAGCTTCAAGGGTATGAAGATCTAATCTAATCCCTCTCGTTGTTTGCATCTCCTAGATTAGATCTTGGTTTTCCCGTTCGCATCCGTAGAAAATTTTGATTTACTATGCTGCGATACCCTTCAACTAGGGCAAGCAACCAAGGAGGTAGGAAGCAAATACCCTTTCCACTCTCGCATCATAGCCATCATAAGCTCTAGCGGTCAATTTAAACCGTGCAACCACCGCCCAATGTGCCACCGAAGGTGTCGCGGCCCTGCCCAAGCTGAACAAAGAGCAGACGCCAGAGAAGAGGTCCCTATAGAGCCAGAAGTGGTCCGGCCAGAGGGAAACATGAAAGCACGAGCGGTAGTGGTTGTCGTCGCCCATGCAGAACAAACGGTTGCAGTACATTATACATATGCCAGCGCCTCCAGTGAGGCCATCGCTACCCAGGCGCACGCCCTCACATACAGAATTATCGAGGAGGCGGCGTTGAAAGCAGCCATGCCAACGCCGACACCATTTCAGCGGTGACGAGTTCGGCGTCGTCCGTTACCCAACGACCACCTCCGGCCACGTTGATGTCAAGCGATATCCACCCGCACAAATGAATAGCTAAACATGCCGGAATGCCGGGAGAATTGGATCACTCTGTTGGGCGCACCCACATATAGAGATAGGACAATCCTTCCGTTTAGGTCCTCTCGGCGACACAAACAGATCGATTCAGGACGTGATAGCCCGTTGGGTATGCCTTACATTCACACATACTTAATCGGGCGGGCATGAAAACACGAGAATTGGTCGCCCACTGTGGTTGTGTACCGTGTGGGCGGATTAACCTATGCCGTGGCACGGTGTGGACTCATCCAATGATGCAGGGATAGGTCAATCGCGCACCCATGGAGCGCGTATGGTGCAGGTTGCTCGGCCGGCGACTACAAACTGGCTCTTGCGTGATACTAGATGGAGTCCTGCGTTTGGCTATTGCTGATTACTTTGTCAGTGTCAACACTCTGGTCTGGATCAAGTCAATTTTGTTTCCTGTACTTTAGCCTGTAGGTTCCATCAGATAGGGCCAAAAATGACGAGTGCGTCGATTTGGGTCCCGGGCTCACTCGAGCCCTTCATTTTAAACATTAAAAAAATGTATTTTCCTAATGCCAAAAATTCTAAATTCTTTTAAAGATATAGGTCATGATGTATATTTTAAGTGTGTAAAATTTCAATCCTAAATATGTTGTATGATACGCTGCATAAAAAGACAAAATTTTATACCTAGATATGTGAATACTACATCGATCTCTCAAATCTTGTCAAATTTTGTTTTTTTTGTATAACCCATAATACAACGTATTTCGGATTGAAAATTTTCACACTTGGAGTATATCTCATAATCTACATGTACATATTTTTTTGATTTTTTTTGAAACATTTAAAATATCATTTTTTAATTTTGAAAATAAAGGGCTCCAATGAGCTCGAGCTCTAAAAGCATTTTTCGCAAACCACTGTGCTCTGAACCACGCCGTTGCAAAAAAAACTCTGGACCGGGCCGTATGGCCCGTTACTCAGGTTCGGACAAATCTCTGATCCGGCCGCAAAGATTTCAGTGCCGGCGGAATTTGTAGAAGCCTCGTGGCCCGTTTACGAGACGAGAATCCAATTCCTGCCGGCCTCGTAATTCCGCCCAAAAGAAATCTATCACTGTCATGGAAGGAAGACCACTCGTAGCAGTGCGAAGGCGATGAAAATTCGACTCCCAAGTGAAGCTGGTTGATGAAGGCTCTTCATCAAGACAGAATCCCCGTCCGAAGCAAACGACGAGGGAAAAAGTACCGAGCGAGGACGACACACGCGCCACGTCCGTCGCCGGAGAGCCCCAACCGGAAAAGCGAGTATTAACTTGAGCATTAATTAATCCACTAAGAAACGACGCGCGTCGACGTAGTACGATCAACACGTCCCCGGCCGCCATAAACGCACCAAGATCGTGCTGCTGTTGCTGCAGGCCGACCGGGACCATACACACACACGCGCGCGTTCCACGTCGGTCGATCCGTCGAGCTGTTGCCCCGACGCATCGATCGGCCTTTGCTTAGGCTCGCAAAATTCTTATCCGTCGTGCGCGTGCTTTTCTTATCCGCCCTGGTGCCGTTCCCTTCGCCCGACCCGAAGCAGTCTTGAGGCGGAAGAAAGTGCTGGCGCGAACCCTTTTCCCTTGTCCCTTGCTGTTGCTGGATCGGTCGACCACGCACGGCCGGGCCACCGCCGGAGGCTGCGTCGCGTCGGGAGATACGCAACCCAGACGGGCACCGTTGCTTGAGCTAGCGCCAATGTGTCGCCGGCCGGTCACGCGGCGCAACGGGACAAGCCGCAAGGTGGCCACCGGTGACAAGCCCATCTCAACCTACGGGGGCCTCCAAGTCGGTCGGTCGATCGATTCCCTTCCCTGGGCGCGCGTTGTACACGCTCGCTCAGGCAGATACTTCTTCAGGTTTTTTTCTCCTCCAACGTTTTTCAGAGGATAGATGTGCAGCTTGCTGGGGCGATCGACCGAGTGGAGGCGCGCGTCCCTAGCGGACGCCGCTTTAACACGGAAACCCCAACTGCCTCGCCTCGAGATGAAAGCTATCAGGTAACCACCACCGCGCTAGGAAAAAATGCAGCTAGCTAGGAGGCGAGGCGAGGCGAGGAGGCCAGGCCGGGGAGATCGGATCGTCCTGGTCCTGGTTAGTTGCTTGCTGCAGGCTCCCGGTTGGAGCTGTGTTTGTGTGTCTGCTTGCTGCGCCAGTTAGGTAATTTTATTAGTGGACACACCTGTGGCGGCACACGCAACGCAACTCCATGCCCTTCCCGCTTGTGGTAGCAACTTAATACCTCTTTCCGGAAAACAGAGCTCATCATCTACAAAGATCAACTGGTCATCAAGATTCAAGAATTACCGCGAGAATAAGAACCGGCACGCGCGTTCGTCTCCCCCAACCTTATCATCTCCGCCCCCTCAGTTCCTTGGTTTCTCCGCGCCGCGCCGCCCTGAAGCCTCGCTCGCCGGCGCTGCTGGCTGAGCTGGGTGGAGGGGGGGCGTTGGTCGTTGTAGTAGTAGTAGGGTGTTTTGGGGCTTGTCCCTGTGTTTGGTGGCCGGGTGCCGCCGGGAGGCCGTCTCCATCCTTGGCCGGGATGTGGCGGCGGCGCGCCCCCCTTGCCCCCTTGCCTCGCTGGGGAGGGTAGTGTAGGGGTGGGGCTCGCTTCTCCACCAATAAAGGCCTGCTGGTGCTGGAAGCTGCTGGAGTTTGGATGCTCCCCTTTGGTCCGGCTATGGTGGCGGGGGATGGGAGAGCTTCTTATGACGGCGGCTTTGTGCTCCAGCTTTTGTTTGCCTCTTCTTCCCTGTGTTGGTGACCTGCTAGTTCTCCCTCTGCCGGCCGGCCGTGGTGGCGAGGGGAAGAGGGATGCTAGCGGGGTTGCGACCACTAGAGGAAGAGGCAATGGATTTTGTCTCCTGACGCATCTGCGCGGCGGCAGGAGGCCGCGGTGGGTGACTCTCGATGACCTTCAGAGGAGGAAGGCGTCGGTGATGTTGCTCCATGCGAATCCTCGTAATAAGCGCGTGTCTGGCGCTCGGGCTCGTTCGGCTTCGAGTTCCTGCTGCTCTTCTCCGGCCGGCCGTGGTGGCGAGGAGAGAAGGGGTGGCGTTCCTCAAGCTCGGCCTTCTGCGATTCCAAGACTGCTTCATATGGGTGCTATGGTTTTCTGCGAAGCTGCGACTCGAGATCTTTTTTCGCAGTGGTCCTTTGGTGGCGGGGCTGCCGGGCCGCTGCCCGTTCTGGCCGAAGGGCGGCCTAGGGTTTCAACCTCCATTGGAGGCCCTGCTCGAAGCTTGAAGCCAGAGCTCGACGACTTGGCACTGACAAGTGGTTTGTCCCCGTCGCTGTCAAGAAGGCTGGCGGCTTGCTTCTTCTCCGGTTCAGAAGGCGTAACGAGCAAGAGACCACGACCTTGCCATGGCTGGAGGTCGCCGGAGACTGGTGGCAGAGGCCCCCGAGGACTTGATTGCTTTCTATGTTTTAGTCCTAGGGTGCTTTTTGTAAGTGTTAGGCCCTTCTCTATTTTGTCTAGCCTGGCTAGAGTTCTTAAAGCTAAGGGCCTAACCGTAATTTGTACCTGCCACGTTTATTAATCTACAGCTTCTCGGGTCCAAAAAAAAAAAAAAGATTCAAGAAAGCTACCACTCCTACAATGCTGCCCCATATGTTGTTCTACTCAACACAAGACGTCATTTTGTTCAGCTTAATTACTAGCTGTGCGTTTAGCAGTTTCTCGGCTTAATCATGAGCTACTCACTCACGCGATTTTGTTGTCGGGTGTATAGTACGCCCCGATATGCACGTACTGCTCAACTCAATCCCCAAATGATGAGCCGAGGTTGATCAGCTGTCTTCATGACTTTATCTTCTCGACCAGCAAGCAGTCTAGCTCCCAGATCTATTAATATAGAATCCCAAGCTGTCCAGAAGTAGTAGCGCGTTGAGCGGTGCCAAACCAGCTTTGAGCTAACAGACAGAACCCGTACGTACTTCCTGGTTATGAACGCACCGTGTTATCTTAGACACGCAAACACTCTACTGTCTCGGGGTGGAAATGGCAAAACCGTCGTCCCGTTCTTGTATATACGACGAGGCCTCGTCCGTCGATCGGCGTCATCGTGGTTCGTGGATGAGATTGTCCAGGGGGCGCCAACGCGCGCGTCGCCTCACGCGTAGACTGTTGTTTCAGAGGGTGTGACATTATCGAGGGCGTCAACGCGTCCCACGGTGATGTTGGTTCACTCAGAAAAGAGGCATATAGAGGGAAAAAATGGCTGGATGACTGTACTTTCAAGACTTCTTTCAGATTTGCTACTTTTAGAGCAACTAGCTCATGCGTTCTTGCAAATGCGAGATCATCATCTTGAATGTGTGGAGAAGATTTTATAAGTTAATGCTTATTTCTATAATGCTGAATACAGGCGAAACACAAGTTATTTCATAAATCAAGTTAAAACACAATTGATAGTGGTCGGTTAACAATACAGATCCATCAGAGCGTTAGCATTATTAAGTTTAAGTAAGGTTAGAAAGATTTATTCCCCCAAAACAATTAAGGTTAAAACATCTATTCGTTGCATCATGTTTGTAGTTGAGAGATGTTTCATGTATAATTAGTATGGACGTATGGTAAATCAGTTGTGTGATGTGGGTTCACGCAGAAAAGAGGCATAGCGGCG
The DNA here is from genome assembly GCA_916181665.1 of Avena sativa. Lineage (NCBI taxonomy): Eukaryota > Viridiplantae > Streptophyta > Magnoliopsida > Poales > Poaceae > Avena > Avena sativa. Next base: position 444,616,889 of record OV702293.1, on the reverse strand, counting down.
AGTAGGCGACGTCCAGAGAAATCAAAATTTGTGACCCCACGGCGAGAGTGCCCTGCATTATCTTCACATTTACTGAATTTGACTAGGTGTAATCGGTTTCTAAAGAAAAAAAGTTGGCTGGATGACAGTCCTTTCATAACTTCTTCAAATTTGCTACTTTTAGAGCAACTGATAAGTAGTTACTTGTAAATTGATTAAGTTGCAGCTTGTGAAACGTAGAGTTGTAGAAAAAAATAGTGAGTAACTTCAAACCTAGAAACGTACTGATATCCAAAAAATGACTTCACTTACGCATTGCTAATCCTAGAGTTATAGTACAGTATAAAATTTTAAAAATGGGCAAATACCAAATTGTCATTGGATCAAGACTGAGCGGTCAAGACCATTGACATGGAGATAAGCATTTCTTAATATACATATAGAAACGGACGCTCGTGATCTTTTCCTTGTTCGCCGGAGATGCTACCTTACTATGCCGGTTAGAGTTGTGTTTGGTGCATCTATGTATGTAAGCCACTATGCCATACCCCTGCGCCGCCGGAACGTTAGAGGATGGCTATGCTCCGGGTTTAAGATTTTGTTTTTGACTTTATTTGGCACTGTACAGAGATCCATGGGTTTTATGGAATTTATGATATTTAAATGCAAAAGTTTAAATAACTTGGGCAAGTTCAAAGACTATAGATCAAATATTTTAGAAAAAAAATAACATAGTGGTTGTGATTTGAATACAGGACCTAACAAAGAGACCCATAGTATTGCAGAAACTCAACCAATGCACCATAGCTTAGTTCTTAGCAGTAATTTTTTACTACTTTAGGGTTTAGGGTTTAGGGTTTAGGGTAATTTATGTTATTTTTAGAAGCTTCATGTTTGGGACTTTTTCAAGTTTGAACGAATTTATTGGCGGAGATCATCTTTTCTTGAGCACTACCAAAAGTCGTTGATTTATCAAATTTCAGCAAAGATTTCGACGAAATTATCATCCAAGACCGAGGTGAGTTAGGAAAAAACTATCTGATCTACCTACTATGTTAACATCAGACAAGTTACCTCCAAAATCCATATGAAAACTGGGGCTGAACTAAAAGCAAATTGGCTAATAACCATATCCTAATGTGTCTACATCTGACGAGTAGCTATGAAAATCCATTAAACTAATCGGATCACAACATGTTTGATGCATCCTAGCATATGGTCATCAGTGTTCCCAAGCGTGAAACATGGAATAGAAGGTGGAAGAGATTGTGAGCAAATCGGCACCAAAACCGACATGCTGAAGGTACCACCAAACGAACCGATGCACCATCTAGCGAGCTAGTCTACACGCCGAACCAATCCGGACCAGCATAGTTCACAACCAACGCATGCCAAACCACAATACAGTACGCCATTTTGGCACCAGAGCGCCAAAACCGACCCACCAGAACCATCGCCAAAACCAGCCGACCAAACAGGCGAGAGAACCGGCGCCACCAAACTTACCGCCAGATTGGCCCATCTGCGCACAGATTTAGGTTCTATGCCCGAAATTTTCCTCTCACGTACCACTTTGCCTCTGGTAATATAAATATACCCATATGGCTCAGATGTGAGATTTAGGGTTGATGATGAATTAGAGAGAGCTATGCTCCTTTCCTCTTGTGTGCAACTCCTATGGAGATGATTTGGGATCTTCGGTTAGCTACTTTTTCCCATGTGGATTTTTGTATTGCTTGTGCCAATCTTCTCTCATGGGGTTCTAATAGTGTCAATATTCCATAGTGTTCTATTGGTTGTTATTTTTTCTTGCTAGAGTTCGATTAGATCGGTGGAGTGGTGGATAAGAAGAAATGAGTTTTAATTAGAGTGGGTATTGGCTTGTCTTTTGCGGTGATCCAGCATACCACTGCATGTGTAGTACACTATAGTCGTTGACATGACATCCACAGAACACTGTTTCGTAAATATCACATCCCTCAGAGTGGTACAACAGAAACATTACGGGTCCATATTACAAACATACACATATTATTATTATTATTACAATACCAGAAGTTCAAGACTTCCAAAAGATTCAACTTACAAACCAAAATATAAGTGTTTCAGCGAAAGTTTCAAAGTGAAAAATTAACTCCAAATTGAGCTCAACAACTTATTGCTATATATTGTTCATGTTGCTCGGCTCAAGTGGCTCCTAGAACTATAGTAATTATTCAGACTCTTGGAACTCTCCTCTGTAGACGAAACCGTAGTCCTCCCCTTCTACGGTTCCATACAAGTTGGGCTCTTCATAGAAAACCTCCTCTTGGCTCTCAGTTGCATACATTGGAGTATCTTCGGGATTCTCAGAGTCTAAGCAAGGATTCAAAGGAAAGGATGAGTAACAGCGTTACCCAGCAAGTTCATTATATGCAAGGTGGGAAGTTTGATGCTCTATCTACCACCTCGGACTATCAGTCCTTGACACTATGCAGTTTTTGTAAATCTTACTTCAAAGATTGATTTTATTATAAAAATCTATGACCATCAGCCTTCACACGTTGATCAGAACTTTCATGGAGTTCCTTTCCTGCCGCGTTCGTAGCTCCTTCCCGGAACAGGGAGTAACAAGTTACAGTTCTTACAATCTGCAGAGGTGCGTTACTTTACCCATGAGAGATCAACTTCCTTGTTGCACAACCGGGCGTACTTTCCCGTCCACAATTCCATGATGTGGGGCCCAGTAGTTGGTCCAATCCAATCACTGCCCTCTCCGCGACCTCATATGTCTGCACGATCCTTCGGGGCCGGCTCACCTCCGTTAAGCCCCCTTTCGGGCAGGCTAAAACCCTGATGAGTTCCCGAAGACTCTATGACCTGGTGATGCCCAGACGAGTACCATTTAAATGGACTATATCCCTAAACACCATTCATAGATAATCTAGACACAAAAAGTGTGGGACGTAAGGGTGCCCACCCATATGTTGGATCCACACAAGGAATCACAATGTCATGTTAAGGTCGTCTTGCCTCCATACGAGAGGAAAAGGATACAGCTGATTTCTCTGTCACATTCCAAATCTCATGGTTAACGCGTAATATACGGCGCTAGAATCACTGATGTCATGGGTTATTAATCCCTAATTGTTCATCATTATTTCAAATAGAAACCTAAGTTCTATTGCTCCAGCATATCATCACTTAGAACGATATCTAAGATTTATTTATTTTGAGAAAATAATATTTTCTTTTTCTGGAGTATAGATGATAACACACAATTTGCAAATACTTGATAAAGACTCTTCAAAGGACATGAGCAAGTGATGAACTTGCCTTGTGATTGCAAGGTAGTGAAGTCGGTTGCTTGCACTGGACCTTGAGCTTCTATGTCTACAAAACATCATTATTGTCCGGTAAGGACAATATTTAAAGAAGTAAAATGATTATGCAAAGTAATGTAATGCATTATTATTTTTTATGTTCTCCCCCATTATTTAAATTACAAGAATTCTTTGTAGTAATAAATAATTATAAATATATATTTTTTAATATTTATTGAATATTGTATTCTTTTATTTTATTTCATTTTATTTGAATTTTATTTATTTAATAATTCCTTTAAGAATTATCATTTAAATATAATAATGATATTAAATATTTATTTAGTATTTTTATAAAATACTACAATATCAACATATAATAAATGTGATTTTTATTTATTTTTATCATCTTTCATTAATTTTATAAAATTCCATAAGGAATATATATATTATAAAATTCTTGATAAAAGTCATATGCCTAAAATTTTATTTCTTAATTTATTTAGATAGATTGAATTATTGTGAATCCAAAAATATTTTATTTATAATTTTTGGATTTTTATTTGTTTTCTAGAATTTATTTAAATTCAGGGGCATTTTGGTCTTTTCTTAATTATTAAAATTTTCCTTGGATGATTGGGCTGGCCTTATTGGGCTTATTAGGCCATTCTGGCCCAAGTGGCTATGATCAAAAGGGCTCCCCGAAGGGGTACTGGCCCTATCGGCGTCTCTCTCTCTCGACCTTTTTTCTTCTCCTCCTCGACCCCATGGTCGATGGCGTCGATGTTATGCTCTACTCGCCACCGTGGTCCTCCCTGGCCGCTGCCGTGGTGCAGTGCGAGGTTGTTGACCATGCTCGTCCATCTAGTCTAGTCCGATTTGATCCTGGACCCTTCTATGGCCAGGCTAGCCCCCTTCCCGAACCCTAGGGTTTGGGAATGGTGCTGCTACCGCCACCGTTGATCCTCCTGTGGTGATGTACGGTGCTCGTGCGCTGTTGTGTCCGTCGTGGTGGCTGGTGCGGGTTGTAGTACCCCCTGGGTGCTTCCCGTGCCGCCGCGAGCACGTCGGCCCTTCTGCTTCCTCTTCAATTCTCAGCGAGGACCCCGCGTAAGTTGCGCCTCTATGGATCCTAGTTCATCCTATCACCATGAATCTCTCTGTGTGTATCTAGTGGCTACCACTGCCTAGTGCCTATGTTCTGATTAGGGTTCATATCGTGATTAGGGCTATTGTTCTTATTAGGGTTCATATCCCCATGTTGATCATATATATGATGATTTGGATCTAGTGGTGATAATCCTTGAGCATGATGAGTGTTTGTTTGCTATGGATTATTGCTTATGGTTGACTTTGCTGATGCTAGTGGCTTATCAGACTTATTCCAGTGGTAATTTGATATGATTCAAATGACAGTGCTTCTGTGGAAGCATTACTTGTGAATGTTGTTAACCTGAGAGCTTTCTACTGTCAAAATGTTAGTATTGACAGTAGTTCTATGAGTGCTTGATTACTGTATCTGTAATTGTTAGCTTGTATGCTGGTATACAGACTGAATTTAATCATTACAGATTAGTGATGTTCTGTAAATGTATAAATGAGCTTGATGCTGATTCCTGGCATTTGATTCCAGGAAAATGATATTTAGTGGCTTGCCCCTTTCTTATATGTGAAAGCTAAGTAATGATCGTAGTTGGCTTAATAGGAACTTGTCCTTGTGATACCATCATAGAATGACACACAAGTAGTTGGGTCCTATTAATGAGCCTAGCTCTGTCAGTGCTTAAAATTAGTACTGGCAAAGTTAAGATGAAAGCTTCTTTTAATTCCCCTGCCTATGATGTTGGTCTGAGGCATAGGAACTAGTTTCCTAATGATTGTCCCTGATAGAAATGTTCTGGTAGTAATACCAGTTGCTAGTTCTTAAGTCATAGTTGGAAAAATAATGGGTGTGCTAGTGGTTTTGCATGGATCCATAAGATTTATGGATTCTGAGGTGCTACTCTTTTAAGAGATGTGCCCAGATTTCATAATCCTGCCTTTGGCTATATTGAAATATAAGATTTGGCTTTTGTAACCAGGATCAATGATGTAGGTCTGAGATCCTGGTTATATTTGTATGGTTATCTTGTGGTTATGACTTTAATTTTCAAAACCTTCTAGGATGGATTTATCCCACTTGGATGAATACTGAGAAGTGAGATATAAAACAACACATGAATCTATTATATTGATATGATAACCGGATCATGTTATGGTTTTATATAACTTACCATGACAGTGGTTTGTTGTTGTGGTTGCAACTTGTTGATCTGGTGGTCTGATCTTGCTGGCTTGATCTGGTCCTTCCCCTGTTGCTATTTCTACCGTTTACAGCTCCTGGAACTTGTCCTTGATCTTGCTATCCACCTTCTGGTTCCTGGTAGCTTGGCCTTGACCTTGATATCCACCTAATCCAACCCCCTCCTTATGTCACCATCTTGGTGAGTTCTGAGAGGATCTGGTTTGTGGTTTAGTTTGGCTGGTTTGGTTGTGGCTAGGCTATTGGTGCTTGCTATGTATGAACAGGAAAATGATGTTGTGGTGCTTGCCCACGGCTGTGCCGAGTGGTTTTGTTTGTGTGGGCTGTTGTTTCTGTGCTGACAGCACACACCATGTATTTAGGTGTGTGTGCTGCTTGTGTGCCTGCTCCACCCTTGTGGATATGCTCAGGGAATGAAAGTTACCTTTTTATCTGTTTACCACTTAACTTCTTGGTGAAACTTGCCCCTCTCTCTGATTAAAATTATTTGACTTGTGGCTTATGGATTATGAAAGATTTATTTCTTTCCTATTGGTGAAACTTGCCCCTAAGATTTACTCAGTGATGTAAAGTTGAACAGTGCACCTCACTATCACTACTGAGAGTAATATTTATCCTAATATTTTATTTTATTTCTTTTAGTTTGTGATTTGTTTTGCAGGTACAAGACTTGAAGATTAAAGATTTAGATTAGGTTTTCTTTTTCTTTGTAGAATAGTCCCCTTGTAATATTTATTTCATCTAGATGAATAAGAATGTAATTCTACTCTTATAAAGATTCTTTATTGGTTTTGTAATTTTCATTTTGTAACTTATTGATGAATTGATTTAAATGAAATGTATATTCATTTATTTAATTGTCAATCTTATATAGAGTTTCTGATTACTATTATTGTTTCTTTATAAGTTACATTTTGTAACTTATTCATGGAATAAATATATGAAATAAATATTCATTCACTCAATTATGTTATATTATTTAAAGTTTAAGTTACTAAATATTATTTATTGATTAAATAATATTCTCACACATAATCCTAATCCTTTAAAAAAATATAAATCCAAATCTCAATTTTGAATTCAAATTCCTTTCCCCAAAACACAGTAATCCATAAAGATCATGTCAAAGTTTACAACGATCATTCTCCAAGGCTATTCCTAAACTTAAAGAGTGAAATAAACTTTGATCACTTTAAGTTTTTATTTGGCGAAAAATTTACCCACATTTTTTATAGATGAATGCATGCATTTGCACAGATTCCTAAATCTACCCTTCGTTGGTTCCTAAATGTTGGGATGTTACAGACTTCCCCCCTTAAATTAAACTTCGTCCCGAAGTTTGGTGAGGTGTACCTGAACAGTTCTGGATAGGCTTTTCTTAAATCATCTTCTTTCTCCCAAGTGGATTCTCTCTCAGGATGATGTTCCCATTGTACCTTGCAATACTTGACTGCCCTGTTCCTCAACCTTTTCCAGTTTTCTTCCAAAATTTTACAGGGTTTTTCAACATAGGTCAAGTCTGCTTGTAATTCTATCTCTTGATGTGTGATTGCATCATCAGGAACTTTAAGACATTTCCGGAGTTGTGACACATGGAAAACATTATGAACTTGAGCCAACCTTGCGGGTAACTCTAAAGCATAAGCTATAGTCATGTTCTGACTCAGTATCTTGAATGGTCTGATATATATTGGACTCAATTTTCCTTTAACTTCGAACCTTTTAACCCCTTTCATTGGACTTACTTTCAAATATACCATGTCTCCTACTTCAGGATGCCATGATCTTCGACTTTGATCAGCATAACTTTTCTGCCTGCTTTGAGCTATTTTCAGTCTGTCCTTGATTTTATCAATGATATCTTGTTTTTCCTTGATATAGTCTGGCGCAAAGTCCTTGCTTCTTCCAGGCTCATACCAACATATTGGTGATCTACACTTTCTTCCATACAGAACCTGATATGGAGCTGCCTTCAGACTACTCTGATAGCTATTATTGTAGGAAAATTCTGCTAATGGTAGATGATCTTCCCATGAACCTCCAAACTAATGCACAAGCCCTTAACATGTCCTCCAGTATCTGATTGGTTCTTTCTGTTTGACCCCCTGTCTCTAGATGATAAGCTATGCTAAAATCTAACTTTGAACCAAGTGCTTCATGTAATTGCTTCCAAAATGCTGAAGTAAACACTGATCCCTTATGAGTTACGATCTTTTTGGGCACTCCGTGCTTGCTTACTATTTCTTTGATGTAAACTTCTACTAACTTCACGACATTATCTTTCTGATTTACCGGAATAAAATGTGCACTTTTAGTGAGTCTATCCACAATCACCCATATCATATCCTTCCGTTTAGGTGTCATGGGCAATCCGGTGATGAAATCCATACCTATTTCGTCCCACTTCCATTCAGGAATTTCCAAAGGTTGCAATGGTCCTGCTGGACTTTGATGTTCAGCCTTCCCCCTTTGGCAAGTATGACATTCTGATACATACTTAGCAATGTCTCTTTTCATGTTATTCCACCAGTATAATTCTTTCAAATCCATGTACATCTTAGTACTTCCTGGATGTATAGAATATGGTGTTTCATGTGCTTCTCTGAGTATGACATCACGAATCTCCGTCACATCTGGAACACAAAGACGATCTTGGAACCATAAAGATTCATAATCTTCTAGGCGAAAAAACTGATGTTTGCCCTTGAGATATCCTCCGAATATCTTCAGCAATGAAAGGATCTTCTGCTTGATGTCTAAAAATTTCGTGCTTAAGATCATTGTCCTGCTCTGCAACTACCTGCATAGTAGCTAATCCTCCAAGAATCTTTGTTCTAATAAATTGAAGCTCTAATCTTTCCAAGTCCATCTGTAACTCTTTTGGTAACTCCCGATTGCTAGGCTGAATATCTGCACTTTTATGACTCAAAGCATCTGCTACAACATTTGCTTTTCCTGGAGTATAGTTGATTGTTAAATCATAATCTTTGATTATTTCCAACCAACGCTTTTGTCTCATATTTAATTCCTTTTGAGTAAAGAAATATTTGAGACTTTTATGGTCACTGTATAACTCACATCTGGCTCCATAAAGAAAATGATAAAAGGGGTTAACCTCTTGGGTGGCCCGATATTCACGGATCTCGTGGTCAAATCGATGGGAAAGCGAGGGGAAAGGGAGAAGGTAGCGGAAGCGAACACACACCTCGCGAAGAACGCGATGAACACACGCAAAACTCACACGATACAAGGCCGATTGCTCCCGAACGGCGACCACCGGTCCGATAGAATCCTCGCAAGGAAAGATCGGTCAACGTGCTCCCTCAAATCCACATCGGAGAGGGAAGACCACCTTGGGGAGGGTCTTGAAAACTTGGAGACGAGACACCGAACTCCAAGTCCTTGTTCAACGATGGATGCGTGATGCAAAGTCCAATCGAGGTTGGTGACGATAGTCGGTCCCCTTGTAAGGGGATGAGGCAAAACTAAAGATTCCACAATGGAGGTTTTCTATAGTCTATCATCTATGCCTAAGGGATACATAAGGGGTGGGGGCTCTATTTATAGGCCAGCCACTAAACAAGGGTAGTTTGGGGATAAACTAGACGAAAAGGTAAGTAAAGGGGAATACATGGGCTGTGGCCCAACTGGTGTGCGCAGGCATAGGCATGACCGGTAGTACCGGACTTAGGACCGGTAGTACCGGTCGTAACCGGTAGTACCGCTCTGGGACCGGTAGTACCGCTTGCGGTCTTGGAGCATCAGTTGGAGCTGGCAGTAGCAAGCGGTAGCAGGGGGCGGTAGTATCGCTGACCGGTAGTACCGGTTCCGACAACCGGTAGTACCGCTTGGACCTGGCAGCTGTCAACCTGTCTTCTTCCGTCTCCTCTTCCAAGCCTCCGTCTTGTCGGGCTTGATGTTCCGAGGTTCCTCCCTTGCCTCCGTACTGGTCGGTGTGAACCTATCATGCATATGTGACGGAGTATGAAGTAGCATACCATTCAATAGGGTAGGAAGGGGGCTCACATAGAGGAACAGATTCACCTTTGGAGTCCATGACGACTTGGCGTAAGTTGGAGACCTTGATGTAGTAACGACCGTAGGTCGGGCTGCATCATCTCCCCCTTCAAAAAGAGTCGTCCTCGACTCTCCATGTTCATCACAAAGTAGAAGAGATTGAAGGGCATCCTTGATCCTGGGGTTCACCATATAGTCGTCCTCGGGAAGATTGACTTGACAACACTTCAATGTTCCTTCACCTTCTATGAAGCCTACAAAGATCACGACAAAAGCGAATCAACACACAAAGCGTAGCCAATTCATGAACATTATATCATGAGTCCTCAAGTAGAAGGAAGTCACCTTAGCTTGTAGAGATAGCTCGATGAAGGGTAGCCGTAGGTAACTCTCTTCGGTTCTTCTTGTCAACACATGGTTGGTAGAGGTTGACGTGTAAGCATTTGTACCTTCATACAACAAAGACCAAGCAACATATGTTTGTGTGTGATAGAGGAGCATGTCATTTGTGGCATGTCCATTCTTGTTCACAACACTATTAGCACAACTCAAGTATAGCAAACGGGATGCATATGCAAGGTCAAAGTGCATGGAAGTCTTTGCAAAATCATCCAAATCTGGGAACTCAAAAACTCCATATAACATCTTATTGTGGCATTCAAAGCAATCGAATAGAAATTTGATCAACATCTTTGATGCAAAAATAGGATAATTTGGCAAAAACACGTGAGGAAGCATATCCAAAACAAAAACATTACGTGTGCAAACCAACCATTGGAAAGAGAAATTGTTCAACATGTTGGATGTCACACACAAATCATCGAAAGCAAATATCATGGGAATATGAGTATCCCAAGCGGAAGCAAAAACAACATGTTTGCAACCAAACCAAATGGAAGAGCAAGTGGTCCTTATGTTTGTTGCAACAACAAGACGAGATACTTGAAAGCTCTCATGACAATACATGATCTTAATGGCATTATGGTTGCACACAAAACATCGAAAAGAGAAATTGTTCAACATTATTGTTGCAACACACAAAGCATCAATATCCAATAGCAAAGAAATATGAATGTCACAAGGTGAGATAATACCATCAACATGAAGGGTTTCACAGCATAGTAAATCAAAAAAATTCTACGGATGCGAACGGGAAAGCCAAGATCTAATCTAGGAGATGCAATCAATGAGAGGGATAGATGATATCTTCATAACCTTGAAGAAATTGCATAGCGGAACATTCAACAGAACGTGGTTGATGTAGTCGTACTAGCCTTCTCCTCCTCGCGATCCGATCCGATCCAACACCGCAAGTGGCGACGCCTCCGAGAGATGCACACGTACGGCACCGCGATGTCTCCTACTTCCTCAGTCCAGCAAGTGGGGTGGAGAGATAGATTGGATCTACAGCACGACGGCCTGGTGCAAAGGTGGAGAGTTTCTGCGGCAGGGCTTCGCCTACGCGCAGTCGGGAGAGAGAGAGATCTGGAGGGCAGCAGGTAGGCGGCTAGGGTTCAAGGAGGGGTGGGAGGAGGGTGCGCCCCTGCCCTCTTTACATAGAGGGCTGTCCGGCCCCCTTGCCCCCTCCTCCAAGCCCTAGGGCGGCGGCCCCAAGGGTGGAGTGGGGGGCAAGTCTTTCCCCCCCCTTCTAGAAGGTCCCCCTAGGGTTTCCCTAGGGTTTTGGCCGTCTGGGCCTATGGGGCCTTGTGCCCCTAGCCCAATGCGGCCAGGGCACTCCCTCATCGGCCCACGCCCCCCTCCGACAAGTGGGGCCACGTTGGTCCCACTCCGAAAGCTTCTAGAACCTTCCGGTACAATACCGAACATTCCGAAATCCAAAAACTGCTTTCCTTTATATGAATATTATTCTCCGGACCATTCCGGAACCTCTCGTGATGTCCTGGATCTCATCTGAGACTCCGAACAAAAACTCATAAACCAATTATCCATTCTATCCTAGCGTCGAGGCACGTTAAGTGTGTGACCCTACGGGTTCGAGAATATGCAGACATGATCTTCTATCAATAATCAACAACGGGATCTGGAAACCCATATTGACTCCCACATATTCATCGATGATCATATCGGATGAACCACGATGCCAAGATTCAATTAATCCCATATATATATTCCCTTCATCACGCGATATTTTACTTGCCCGAGATTTGATCGTTGGTATCGGCATACCTAGTTCAATCTCGTTCACAGCAAGTACTTTACTCGTTCCGTAATCCGATATCACTTTGTGATTAACTCCTTAACCACGTGCTTACAAGCGGTGTTGATATCGATTACCGAGTGGGCCCGAAGTATATCTCTCCAACTTGGGAGGGAAAAATCCCATCTCGATACATACAACCCAACAAGTACTTTCCGATCACCTGAGAGACACCTTTATGATCACCCTTTCATAGGACGACGTTTGATGACCTCAAAGCTTTCTTCCGATACAAGGGAGTTGCATTATCTCATGGTCTAAGGAATACAATATTTGACATAAGAAAAAGCTTCGCAAAGATGAACCCGATGACACGATCTAATTGCTCTGCTTGATTTTGGTATGTCCATCATATCATTCTCCTAATGATATGATCTCATTATTAATCGACAACTCATGTCTATGGTTAGGAAACCTTAACCATCATTAATCAATGAGCTAGTCCATAGAGGCGTACTAGGGACACGGTGTTGTTCATAAACCACACAAGTATCAAAGTTTCCGCTTAATACAATTCTAGCATGGAATATAAACTTTATCATGAACAAGAATTATAATAATAACATCTTTACTATTGCCTCTAGGGCAATTATTCCAACAGTCTCCCACTTGCACTAGAGTCAATAATCTAGTTTACATCTGGTAACAATCTAACACCCATGGCATTAAGGTGCTGATCATCTTTTGCTCGTGGAAGAGGTTTAGTCAATGGATCTGCGACATTCAGATCCGTATGTACTTTGCTAATCTTCAGATCTCCATCTGTTATATAATCTCGAATTATATGAAATCGGCGGTTGATGTGCTTGGTCTTTGGATGATATCTTGGTTCCTTAGCCAATGCTATGGCGCTAGTGTTGTCGCACAATATCTCCAGTGGGTCCAAGGCACTTGGAACCACACCAAGCTCAGTGATGAAGTTCCTGATCCAAATTCCTTCACTTGACGCTTCTGCAGCAGCCATGTATTCCGATTCTACTGTAGATCCCGCAATCACGCTTTGCTTGCAGCTTCTCCAGCTCATAGCTCCTCCATTCAAAATATAAACGTATCCTGTCTGAGATTTAGAATCATCCGGGTCGGTGTCGAAACTAGCGTCGACGTAACCTTTTACGACGAGCTGCTCATCACCTCCATAGACCAAGACCATTTCTTTAGTCCTATTTAAATACTTTAGGATGTTCTTTACGGCTGTCCAGTGTTCCACTCCTGGATCACTTTGGTATCTGCTCGTCAAACTAAGAGCATTGGACACATCCGGTCTAGTACACAACATGGCATACATGATAGAACCTATGGCCGAGGCATAATGCACTTTGCTCATGGTTTCTCTATCGTTTACCGTAGCTGGACACTGAGCCTTGCTCAATATCTTACCTGACAACATGGGCACTGAACCTTTCTTTGCCTTATCCATTCTGAACCTTTTCAGAACTTTGTCAAGATATGTACTTTGGCTTGAAGCTATTAGGCGTCTTTGTCTATCTCTATAGATTTTGATGCCTAATATATAAGCAGCTTCTCCTAGGTCTTTCATTGAAAAACATTTATTCAAATAACTCTTCACATCGTTAAGCATACCAATGTCATTTCCAATAATCAATATGTCATCCACATATAGTACCAAAAATGTCACCGAGCTCCCACTCACTTTCTTGTAGATACAAGCTTCGTAGCAATTTGGAACAAATCCAAAGCTCTTGATCACTTGATCAAAACGAAGGTTCCAACTCCGAGATGCTTGCTTTAGTCCATAAATGGAACGCTGAAGTTTGCACATCTTATCAGCATCCTTAGGATCGACAAAACCTTCGGGCTGCATCATATACAACTCTTCATCAATGTTGCCATTGAGGAACGGATTCTTGACATCCATCTGCCATATTTCATAATCATGAAATGCAGCAATTGCTAATAAAATCCGAATGGACTTAAACATTGTTACAGGAGAGAAAGTCTCATCGTAGTCAACACCTTGAACTTGTCGAAAACCTTTTGCGACAAGCCGAGCTTTATAGACGGTAACATTACCATCCGCGTCCGTTTTCTTCTTGAAAATCCATTTGCACTCAACGGCCTTACGGTCGCTAGGAGGGTCCACAAAAGTCCATACTTGGTTTTCGCTCATTGATCCCAATTCAGATTTCATGGCCTCTAGCCATTTCTCAGAGTCTGGGCTCATCATTGCTTCCTCATAGTTCGCAGGTTCACTATTGTCTACTAACAAGACAGTCAAGACAGGGTTGCCATACCACTCAGGAGGGGCACGCGACCTTGTCGACCTGCGACGTTCAGTAGCAGCATCTTCCGAAGCTTCATGATCCTTGTCATTAGCTTCCTCTATTGTTGGTGCAGGCGGCACTGGAACAATTTCAGGTGCTGCGCTACTCTCCAACTCAAGAGAAGGTTCAATAACCTCGTCTAGCTCTACCTTCCTCCCACTCCCTTCTTTCGAGAGAAACTCCTTCTCAAGAAAGGATCCGTTCTTTGCAATAAACACTTTGCCTTCGAATTTGTGGTAGAAGGTATACCCAATCGTTTCCTTAGGGTATCCTATGAACACGCATTTCTCCGCTTTGGGTTCGAGCTTGTCCGGCATCAACTTGTTGACGTAAGCTTCGCATCCCCAAACTTTAAGAAACGACAACTTAGGTTTAGCACCAAACCATAGTTCATACAGTGTCGTCTCAACGGATTTAGATGGTGTCCTATTTAAAGTGAATGCAGCGGTTTCTAATGCATAACCCCAAAATGATAACGACAAATCTGTAAGAGACATCATCGATCGCACCATATCTAATAGAGTTTGATTCCGATGTTCAGACACACCATTGCGCTGTGGTGTTCCGGGTGGCGTGAGTTGCGAAACGATTCCGCTTGCTTTAAGATGCGTGAGAAAATCATAACTCAAATATTCACCTCCATGATCGGATTGTAGAAATTTAATTTTCCTGTTACGATGGTTTTCCACTTCGATGTGAAATTCTTTGAACTTTTCAAATGTTTCAGATTTATGTTTCATTAAATAGATATACCCATATTTACTTAAGTCATTAGTAAAAGTGAGAAAATAGCGATATCCACCGCGCGTCTAAACACTCATTGGTCCGCATACATCGGTATGTATGATTTCTAATAAGTCCGTTGATCGCTCCATTATTCCAGAGAACGGGGCTTTGATCATCTTGCCCATGAGGCACGGCTCGCACGTGTCAAATGATTCAAAATCAAGAGACTCCAAAAGTCCATCAGAATAGAGTTTCTTCATGCGTTTTACACCAATACGACCTTGACAGCAGTGCCACAAATAAGTTGAATTATCACTATCTACTTTGCATCTCTTAGCCTCAATGTTATGGATGTGTGTTTCATTGCTTTCGAGATTCAGAAGAAATAAACCATTCACAGCAGGTGCATGACCATAAAAGATGTTATTCATATAAATAGAACAACCATTATTCTCCGATTTAAATGAATAGCCGTCTTGCAATAAACACGATCCAGATATAATGTTCATGCTCAACGCAGGCACATAATAACACTTATTAAGGTTTAAAACTAATCCCGAAGGTAAAACTAAGGAGAGTGTGCCGACGGCCATCACATCAACTCTTGATCCATTGCCAACGCGCATCGTCACCTCATCCCTTGCTAGCCGCCGTCTATTCCGTAGCTCCTGTTTCGAGTTACAAATATTAGCAACTGAACCAGTATCAAATACCCAGGCACTACAACGAGCGCTAGTAAGGTAAACATCAATAACATGTATATCAAATACACCTTTAATGGTGCCAGCCTTCTTGTCCGCTAAGTACTTCGGACAGTTGCGCTTCCAGTGACCCTTGTCCTTGCAATAGAAGCACTCAGTGTCTGGCTTAGGTCCAGACTTGAGCTTCTTCTCAGCAGGGGCAACGCGCTTGCCGCTGCCTTTCTTGAAGGATTTCTTTGCACCCTTACCTTTCTTGAAGCTAGGGGTCTTGTTGACCATCAACACATGATTATATTTCTTGATATCCACCTCCCCAGCTTTCAGCTTAGCGAAGGGCTCAGTGATCGTATCAGTGGAACCAATCTGATTGTGAGTAACTACAAAACCTTTGTATCTAGGAGGGAGTGATTGCAGAACTCTATCAATCTTGAGCTCTTGTGGAATCTTGCAGTCTAGTTGCTCAAGACGTTGAGTGTAGCCCGACATCTTAATGGCGTGCTCACTAACAGAACTCCCTTCCTTCATCATGCAGTTAAAGAACTTCTCAGAGATCTCATATCTCTCAGAACGGGCCTGAGTCTAAAACATGGTTTTCAGTTCCTCAAGAATCTCAAAGGGCTCGGCGAACTCCTCAAAACGATTTTGAAGATCCGGTTCCATAGCAAACAACATGGTACTCTTAATCACTCCATAATCATCTTTGCGTGACTGATAAACAACTTTTTCATCAGTCGGCGCATCAATAGCAGGGGCGTCACCTAGCGCTTTCTCAAGGACATAGTACTTTTGTCCGCCAGCGAGAATGATTCTCAGATTGCGGAACCAGTTGGTGAAGTTAGACCCATTATTCTTAAGCTTTTCTTTCTCAGAAAAAACGTTGAAGTTGAAGTTGGACTTAGCCATTTGATCTACAAAATTTGCAAATACAATTTAGACTATGTTCATGATAACTAGTTCAACTTAATCAAATAACTAGATAAACTCCCACTAAATTCAACATCCCTCAAGTTGTTTAGTGAACACGATCCAAATTCACCACACCTAATCTGATCTTCACGAGAAGATATGTGGTTTCAATGGTGGACAACAAAGTGTCGATCATATCATTCATATGACTCATGCTTAACCTTTCGGTCCGTGTGTTCCGAGGCCATGTTTGTACATGCTAGGCTCGTCAAGTCAAACCCAAGTATTTTCGCGTGTGCAAAACTGGCTTGCACCCGTTGTATGTGAACGTAGAGTTTATAGCACCCGATCATCACGAGGTGCTTGAACACGACGAACTTTCGCAACGGTGCATACATGGGGAGAACACAATTTTATCTTGATCTTTAAGTGAGGAATCATCTTATAATGCTATCGTCGCGATCTAAGCATAATAAGATACATAAAAGGATAAACATCACATGCACATAATTTTATGTGACATGGTATAGCCAATCTCCAAGCAATGATCTCCATCTTGTGCGCGCCAGCATGATCTCCATCACTCCACCATGATTGCCTCCACCACAAATAGCAACTACAACTATTGTTAATTACTTAGCGATAAAGTAAAGCTATTACATGGCGTATAAGAAGTTGACACACATGTCATACACAATTATAAAGACAACCATATGGCTCATGCCGGTTGTGTACTCATCGACATGCAAGTCGTGAAATATTACAAAACACTCCCTGCAAAAACAAGTTAGACGCCTCTACTTTGTTGTTGCATGTTTTACATGGCTTATGGGAGTAACAAGCTAAGAACGATTCTTACCTACGGAAAGCCACAACGGTGATGTTATGGTTGCTAACATCCGGTGTAAATCCCATGACTACTATAGTGAGAGAAACTGGCATCCACCAGCCGCATGTGTGGAACAAGCCACACGTCAAGTGCGGAGCCGGTCTCGCGAACGAGGCCGCGTAAAGTTGGCATGGACCGCTTCGATCTCACTATCCCGCGTCATAAGAAGTACACAACAAGAGGCTTGCAACAGAAAACATCAACGCCCGCAACAAGCATGTTGCGCTCTACTCGTGAAACACATCTACGCATAGATCTAGCTCTGATACCACTGAAGGGTTTCGCAACATAGTAAATCAAAAAAATTCTACGGATGCGAACGGGAAAGCCAAGATCTAATCTAGGAGATGCAATCAACGAGAGGGATAGATGAGATCTTCATACCCTTGAAGAAATCGCACAGCGAAACATTCAACTGAACATGGTTGATGTAGTCGTACTAGCCTTCTCCTCCTCGCGATCCGATCCGATCCAACGCCGCAAGTGGCGACGCCTCCGAGAGATGCACACGTACGGCACCGCGACGTCTCCTCCTTCCTCGGTCCAGAAAGTGGGGTGGAGAGATAGATTGGATATACAGCAAGAAGGCGTGGTGCAAAGGTGGAGAGTTTCTGCGGCAGGGCTTCGCCTACGCGTAGTCGGGAGAGAGAGAGATCTGGAGGGAAGCAGGTAGGCGGCTAGGGTTCAAGGAGGGGCGGGAGGAGGGTGCGCCCCTGCCCTCTTTATATAGAGGGCTGGCTGGCCCCCTTGCCCCCTCCTCCAAGCCCTAGGGCGGCGGCCCCACGGGTGGAGTGGGGGCAAGTCTTCCCCCCTTCTAGAAGGTCACCCTAGGGTTTCCCTAGGGTTTTGGCCGGCTGGGCCTATGGGGCCTTGTGCCCCTAGCCCAATGTGGCCAGGGCACTCCCTCGTAGGCCCACACCCCCCTCCGACAAGTGGGCCACGTTGGTCCCACTCCGGAAGCTTTTAGAACCTTCCGGTACAATACCGAACATTCCGAAACAATTCCAAAATCCAAAAACCGCTTTCCTTTATATGAATCTTATTCTTCGGACCATTCCGGAACCTCTCATGATGTCCTGGATATCATCCGAGACTCCGAACAAAAACTCATAAACCAATTATCCATTCTATCCTAGCGTCGAGGCACGTTAAGTGTGTGACCCTACGGGTTCGAGAATATGCAAATATGATCTTCTATCAATAATCAACAGCGGGATCTAGAAACCCATATTGACTCCCACATATTCATCGATGATCATATCGAATGAACCACGATGCCAGGATTCAATTAATCCCATATATATATTCCCTTCATCACGCGATATTTTACTTGCCCGAGATTTGATCGTTGGTATCGGCATACCTAGTTCAATCTCGTTCCTGTCACATCCCAAAATTTTCCAAATTTTGAAATCTGAAAAATAAATAAACAAAATAAAATTTTGTTGAAATTTAGGGTGAGAGGAAACTTTTTGATTCCAATTGGAAACATCAAACCCTATTTTGATCAAATAAAAATCCTAAAGGGATTTAAAAATATAAACAATTAAAAAATAAAGTTATAATAGTTGGAATCACTATTTTTGGATCTTTAAATAAAAAGATATGGTTTTTATAAAGCAAAGGTAGAATTATAAATAAGGATTATTTTAAAGAGCCAAATTAATCTTGGCTAAGCTTTTAAAATAAAATATTTCTATTTGATAAAAAGAGTAAAGGATTATTTAAATAAAATAATAAGGATTTATTAATATCCAATTTTATTTAAGTAAAGGCTTTTCCATTTCAAATAAACATTAAAACTTGTTAATGTATTTTAAATAAGATTTCCAAGTGTTTTGTTTTTCAAATAAAACCTACTGAAATGGTTTTTGTATTATTTGGATTTCAAACAGAGTTTAAAAAAATTAAATCCTATTTGAAATAAAGACTAAAGTATATTTATTTAATTAATAATAGATCCTAAAAGAATAAAAGAATTATTTTATTTTGGTCTTTGTATTATGTTGTTAAACAGAATTAAAATATACCCAAAGTTTGGTGGTGGTTTGATTTGATTTGGTGTTTGAATTATTTGATTGAAAATCAAAACAGGAATTCAATTCAGAAAAAGAAAGAGGTATGTATAAAAAATAGAATCAAACCCAAACCCATCTGGCAGGCCCAGCAAGCCCACTCGTAGCCCACCAAGCTCTCCCCTCTGGCGAAACGTTTTCTCACGCGCAAACTCACCCGCTCAGTCACTGACGCGTGGACCCCATCTCCCCTCTCTCTCTCGCTGACGAACGGGACCCACATCGCCAGTCATCGTCTTCACCGCGACCACGTCCCCCTCGCCGTTGCTGCCCTTGATTGCGGTGATCAATTCACGTTGATGACAGGCTTAATTCCTCCAGAGACCACGCACTCATAAACACCTCCCTCTTCCCTCCCTTTCCCCTCAGAAACCACTGCAAGAGCGCCCCCAGGCCGTCGTCATTTTCGTTTGCACCGCCGCAGCCTCCGACGAGCTCTCCGAGCAATTCCGGCGCTGACCAGCCGCCCCTCGCCTCCCACTGCATGCAGCCTTGTTCCCCAGCGCCTGGCGCATCTCCCAGTGCCAGCTGCTTGGCCGCGCCCGCTCCAGAACGTCGGCAACCTCAACGCCACTCGCCGCCGCGTCTGCCACTTCTCCGGCGAACTTCCCAGGTAACATCAGACCGCCCCGAACTCGTTCGTTGATGCTCCTATAAACCCCACACTCGGCCGTGTCTAACTACACCCTCCTTTTGCCTTCGGGTGGCCTGCAGCCCCGCCTCCGACGACAAACAGAGACGTCCGGCGCCGCTACTAACTCCGGCGAGAAATCCCCCTTGAACCAGAGCGCCTCTTGACGAGTTGACCACACCTCTGCGAGCATGGTGAGATACTTTCCTTCTTCCCTTGCTTCCTGTAGTCTCCGCAATGCTGCCACCAGAGCGCACCGCTGCCTGTCACCGCCGCCAGTGCCGCCAGTGGATGGTCAACGCCTGAGAGCCGTTAGATCGTCATCCAGTGGATACGATAGAAACTGGACGAAGGGGTATCACTCAATCTGCACCGTTCGATCTAAATGAGATCTTGCGGTCTGTAACAACCGATCCAACCGAACACTTTTCAACCAATAGGAAGCAGCCACCTAGCCAGACTCAAAATTTAAAAACAGAATTAGATCTATTAGTGGATTGATTTTGTAAAATTCATAACTTTAGTTCTACATGTCCAAATTTTGAAAATTTTATATCAATGGAATCAGCAGAACAGGTACTTTGCAACCATGCACTTTGTTTAATGTTTTGCTTCTGGAAAATTGGTTGAAATTGCAGAAACATGTGTAGGCATAATTTGAATATAAAAATTGTTCTAGAAATATTTTTAAGATGAAATCTTTGCAAAATGGTTTTTTTGAACCTACTAACAATAGGAACCAACTTATGGATTTAAAAATGTATTTTGTGAAGTTAAGGAATAAATATTGGAGTTAGAGCATTTCTAGTCAAATAAAAATATTATTTTTGGTTTAGAAATGAAATTTGAGTAAAACCTTTGGGAAATGATTTGATTCAAAACTTCTGACCCTAAACACCAAGTTTTGAGATTAAGAACATATTAGATGAACCATATAAAGTTATTGCTTTGCTAAAAGATATTTTCAACTACATAAAATGTCACTTAGCATAACATTTGGTATATGAGATAAAACCTCTTGCAAATGGTTTTACTTCTTTAGTAAATGACCACTTTGAACTTTATAATGTTTAGAGACTAGTAGAAACCACTTTTGCAAATAAAACTATCTTTTGCATGTTTACATGCATGACCTTGTTTTTGTTATTTTATGTGTGAGAAATGGTTTGAATGCTAGTTGAATTTGTGTTTGCTTGATTGAATTGTAGTGAAGTTAGAAGAGTGTGATATTTGCAAGATCAAGAAGTGAACCAACATTCTCTACTAAAAGGCAAGTGACACTATCATCCAAGTCCTACTATTTTTATTACACTTAGTGGATTTTGTAACATGGATGGAAAGGACTACTATATTTTATGCTATGCTAAATCCTAATAGGATACCCTTATATCTTCCTTGGTGAAAACATTGTAGTTGTAGTATGCCTAGCCCTGCTATATATTTGGGATGGGATACATGATATGATTATATGAAGTGTTGGAAAGATATATGTTTTATATAATAAAACAAGTACTCAATGAACCACCTGGGTGGAAAAGGATACTCAAGGTTGGACAAGGTGGCAACAAAAGGAACCATGTTTATATGGCTATTTTTTTGTATGTGCACTAGAAGGAAACCACCCAGGGACTTAGAGATTGAACATGTTTCTCGTACAGTGGCTTCCGTGTACAGCCACATGCTAAATGGGCTCTGGCTTAGTCAACTACATAGTGGAAGACCCATGCATTAGCATCTTCAGGTTAACTAGAATTGTGTAAGGGAAATTTATCCCTACATTGGTGCCTGGTTGACAAGCTAGCATTGTGTATTAGGAGGACTTCTATGGAAAGACTTTGTCACATTCTCGATCTGCCGGTACTCCATTTGGTGTGTACTTATCCAGCGGCCACTCGTGGCGTCAAGACGAGATTGTGTCATGTGGGTAAAGTGTACAACTTCTTCAGAAGATCAAAAATTCTAAGTACTTAGCCGTGTCCCCGGTTATGGACAAATCTGAGCAACTAAGGCCTGAAGCTATGGAAGATATCGACATTCCAATTTCTCAAAGTAAAACTTGATGGTGACAACAAGGGATTTTAAGCACTTGGAGTTTTCCAAGAAGTTCAGAAAGATTTGACAAAGATCAAAACTATTTTGAAAAGATAGGATAAAACTATATTGCTTTCTACAAAAGAGCCTAAACCCTACTTAGCCAAATATGCATGTAATGATAGGATCCACTTATTTCTACATAGTAGTGAAACTTGCCAATACAATTCAAATGTATTGACCCTTGTGGCTGCAACTTATTATGTTGCAGGTTTGTTTGATGTTAGTGAAGTATGTTGAATAGGATTACAAGTCTACAACCAACATGATTGCCTGTGGCACTTTGAAGATGAAGGACCCCATGCTATAACTATATTCTGCTGCATTGTAATGAGATAGCCAAATGAGCTATGTAAGATGTAATGATTTATTTTATTCCTGGTTATAAAGTTGTATTATGACCTTTGTTTCTTAATATTACATCTTAACTATGGATGCTAGCTATTGATCTAGGGACTAGCATTGTAAACACAGGGATCTCTACCTTATTAAAGGTTGGGAACCTTAGAGTTCCGTAATCCGATATCACTTTGTGATTAACTCCTTAACCACGTGCTTGCAAGCACTGTTGATATCGATTACCGAGTGGGCCCGAAGTATATCTCTCCGACTTGGGAGGGACAAATCCCATCTCGATACATACAACCCAACAAGTACTTTTCGATCACCTGAGAGACACCTTTATGATCACCCTCTCATAGGATGACGTTTGATGACCTCAAAGCTTTCTTCCGATACCAGGGAGTTGCATTATCTCATGGTCTAAGGAATACAATATTTGACATAAGAAAAAGCTTCGCAAAGATGAACACGATGACATGATCTAATTGCTCTGCTTGATTTGGGTATGTCCATCATATCATTCTCCCAATGATATGATCTCATTATTAATTGACAACTCATGTCTATGGTGAGGAAACCTTAACCATCATTAATCAATGAGCTAGTCCATAGAGGCGTACTAGGGACACGGTGTTGTTCATAAACCACACAAGTATCAAAGTTTCTGCTTAATACAATTCTAGCATGGAATATAAACTTTATCATGAACAGGAATTATAATAATAACATCTTTTTTATTACCTCTAGGGCATAATTCCAACACAACATGCTTGCAATCAAACCATAGGAAAGAGCAATTTTCCAATATGAAAGATGCAAAGCATGCAAAAGGTATCAGAGCTGGGTTCGATCTTGAACTCACTTGTGGGATGCTCTCAAGAGCTCTTTTTGTCAACTCGTGCTCAACCGAGGTTGACATGATAGTGCGGGTACCTACACACATCATACACAAAAGGAAGAACGTGTGTTCATTGTAGAGATACGCATCATCCATCATGACATATCTCTTCTTTTGCACACCACCATTAATGTCAATCAAGTATGAAATAGATGCATGGTGATTATGCAAGTGGGGAACATGCTTATCATGGCAATCATCAAAATCTCCAAAAATTGATAAATCTATGGGGGCCATCTCATTATAACGCATATAATCAATATTGTTGCAAGCAAAACAAGTGAAATAGCAAGCATTCATCTTATCGCAAGCAACGGGAGAAATTGAATGACTAGCATGATAAGGCAAGTCCGAAGAAATTGGAGGATACACACAAGATGCATAGCATGGCATGTTTATGGCAATGATATCACAATCAAACAATTCCACATGATCAATATTATGCAAAGGCAAAGCATCACATGGGAAAGTGGATGAAGCATATGTAATGTCACAAGTATCATCCATAGCATGAATATCCTCACAATTCATCATGTCCACTAGTGGAATCATGACATCATCAACACCCTTATTGTTACCTTGTTCATACCTCTCATATGAAGTGGGTGTTGTGGAAGTAGTGGTCTCATTGTGGACGACTTCGTCTTCTTGATGTAGCCATGGCATAGCATCTACCATGTACATCTTCTCCATTCGAGACATCATTGCTTCATAGCTTGGAGAGTCTTCATTCATGGAACCTAGCACAACATAAGAGAACACACTAGAGGTAGAGGGTAAGTCGTTATAAATCGAAATGGCCTCACTTGACCTATCAACTACCACTCTCAACTCACTCGGTCTATCACTCATGCCCTCCAAGTGGAAGCACTCAATCTCACATAAGGTGGAGTCACTCATCTCACTCTTGTGATCACTCAAGTGGTCTAAGTGGCTCTCATACTCACATGGGATTGGTACCACATCATCACTCAAGCATATAGGGATAGGCTTGTTTTCCTCAACTCCTTGTGCCTCCTTTGGTGAAGGGAAAATCCCATGCTCACCATTCGTGACCTTATTGCCTTCAAGGTTGGATGCCATAAGATGGGCATCATTGCTCGCCTCCATGGTCGAAGGGAAAATCCCATGCTCGACCGTCTTGTGGCCATCTTGTAGTAGTGGTGGAGATAGGCTCATGCTATCCAACTTGGCAAAGTAGAGGTCTACATTTTCCTCGTTCGCGAGGTCATGGAAGTCAAGCGTAGGCGTTGAAGCTTGATGTCGTGTAGGAAGGCTTGCTCTTGGTGCCATTGTGGTGGTGGCACGAGTAGTTGAAGGTGTCCTATGATGGTGTCGACGGAGGTCATTGGCGTGCCTTGCCGATGGTTGATGTTGGTGAAGCACTTGGTCATCCACATGATGCTCACGACGGTGACCCTTGTCCTTAGCACTCTTATTGGTGAGTTGTTGTAATGAGTGCAAAGCATCATTAATCTTGGCGACCCTGCTCATGGTTTTGTTGAAGTCGTTGTCCATGTCCTTCTTGAAGTTGTGGAGGTCGCTCTCGAACTTGTCCATTTGATGGTGGACCTTGGCGCACTCGAGGTGTAGGCTCCGTCTTGGCCGGTGCAACTTGAGGAGCTTATCATTGTCGTTCTTGAAGTCTCTCATGCTCGGGGAGTCATTGTTGTTGTATTACTCCATATCACCCAAGCATGTGGAGCCATTGTTGGTGTAGTGCTCCATCATGTTATCCATGCTTGTGGAGACATAGGCATGGGGGCTCATCATGGATTCTTCATAGAAATCATCCTCGGTTCCGGAGTCCCTAGACATGATTCACAAGACCAAGTGGTGTATATGGAAGTGGTAGTGGGAGTTAGGGATACACCGTCAAACCTTACTTTACCTTGGAAGATCGTATCGTCCAAGTGGCCACACTTGACAGCAATAAACCAAGCAAAGTGAAGTTCACGCGGAACACCAAAACCAACTACCAACCAAAAAACACACACACACACAAGGCCTATGGTGGATAGGTATGGAAATTGGCATGTCAAGAACCAATTCGAAATCAAGATGTTGTATTGGCAAGTAAAGAACCACAATGATCACAAAGCAAACAAGGCAACCCACAAGATAGAAAATATGTACAAGGAAACACACACGGTGGGATAAATGGGACTTGTGCAACGGAGAAAGTGAGATAAGAACCAAATGATTACCTAGCGAAGACTATAAGCTCGTGTCACACAAGTACAAGGAGAGACGCTAGTTTGATTGCACAAAATTGGTGGGCTACAAGATATGCACAATAAGTACCACCTATATGATGTTCATCGAGCTTGCGCTTCCTATTCTATGAGGCACATGTATATTTCTTTCTTTTTCTATTTTCCTTTTTCTATTTTTTATTCTTTTATTTTTCTTTTTCTTTCTATTTTTCACTTGCCTCTTCCTTGTGCCAACAACTATACAAGATAACTATATGAGATAGCGCTCACAACGTTTGCTCGGAATCTACAAGGTATCAAATGTGCATAGCCCAAGCAATCATAAGAGGAACTAGTCTCAATAGGTGTTTATTGATCGCAAAGATAGTGGGGTTCACAAAGGAATGCAAGTGGGGAGAAGTCGCGGAATGTTTATACCTTTCGTCGACGATCTTCACCATTTATTGTTGGATTCCGCCTTGCTCATGGAATTTGGATGGAGTAGATAGCATGAACAACGTGGATTATGATGTATAGCTCCTTATCCTCTTCGAAACGAGCTAAAGAACACCAAAATCCGAGTTCGAATGCAAAAGTTATGCTCAAAACGGTGAGCGGCTGAAATCTGGGAATCTGTTTTTTTTGTTCAGTACCGGGCGGTAGTACCAGTTTTTGGAGCGGTAGTACCGGGTTTTCGGAGGACCGGTAGTACCGTTTAGGTACCGGGGAGGTGCGGTAGTACCGGGTTTTGAGCCCGGTAGTACCGGTTGGTCCTGGGACGCCCAGATTTGACGCGTTTTCGCGATTTTGGGACGATTTGGGCGGAAAATCTTCAAGAAAAACACCAAATCGAAGGGGTAAATCAAGGAATTAGGATATGGGAACGCAGAGGAAGGTAGATCAACAAGTTTTGCAAGTAATCCACAGATCAAAACCTACCAAAAAGCACTCAAATGACAGATCGATCCAAAACACGAATTGGGGCTATTTTTGGTGGAATTTTCGAATTTATGGGGAAAAGACCAAATCGATGAGAAATCCGTGGCAACCAAAAGCTGCTGATACCAGATGATAAGAGGGTTAACCTCTTGGGTGGCCCGATCTTCACGGATCTCGTGGTCAAATCGATGGGAAAGCGAGGGGAAAGGGAGAAGGTAGCGGAAGTGAACACACACCTCGCGAAGAACACGATGAACACACGCAAAACTCACACGATACAAGGCCGATTGATCCCGAACGGCGGCCACCGGTCCGATAGAATCCTTGCAAGGAAAGATCGGTCAACGTGATCCCTCAAATCCACATCAGAGAGGGAAGAACACCTTGGGGAGGGTCTTGACAACTTGGAGACGAGACACCGAACTCCAAGGCCTTGTTCAACGATGGATGCGTGATGCAAAGTCCAATCGAGGTTGGTGACGATAGTCGGTCCCCTTGTAAGGGGATGAGGAAAAACTAGAGATTCCACAATGGGGGTTTTCTTTAGTCTATCATCTATGCCTAAGGGATACATGAGGGGTGGGGGATCTATTTATAGGCCAGCCACTAAACAAGGGTAGTTTGGGGATAAAATAGGTGAAAAGGTAAGTAAAGGGGAATACATGGGCTGTGGCCCAAATGGTGCGCGCAGGCACAGGCATGACCGGTAGTACTGGTCGTAATCGGTAGTACCGCTCTGGTACCGGTAGTACCGCTTGCGGTCTTGGAGCATCACTTGGAGCCGTCAGTAGCGAGCGGTAGCAGGGGGCGGTAGTACCGCTGACCGGTAGTACCGGTAACGACAACCGGTAGTACCGCTTGGACCTGGAAGCTGCCGACCTGTCTTCTTCCGTCTCCTCTTCCAAGCCTCCGTCTTGTCGGGCTTGATGTTCCAGGGTTCCTCCCTTGCCTTCGTACTGGCCGGTGTGAACCTATCATGCATATGTGACGGAGTATGAAGTAGCATACCATTCAATAGGGTAGGAAGGGGGCTCGCATAGAGGAACGGATTCACCTTTGGACTCCATGACGTCGTGGCGTAAGTTGGAGACCTTGATATAGTAACGACCGTAGGTCGGGCTGCATCAGAAAATGCCTCCATCCTTTCAGCACAAAGACTACTGCTGCTAACTCCAAATCATGAGTTGGATAGTTAACTTCATGTGGTTTCAGTTGTCTTGATCTATAAGCAATCACCTTCCGACCTTGCATTAGCACACAACCCAGACCTTCTTTAGATGCATCACAATATACTATAAAGTCTTTTCTTGTTTCCGGGACTGCTATAATTGGTGCGGTAGTTAACCTGGTCTTCAATTCCTGGAAACTTGCTTCACACTTCTCATCCCAATTGAATGGGGTATTCTTCCTTAACAATTTAGTCATTGGTCTAGCTATTTTGGAGAAACCTTCAATGAACCTCCGATAATAACCAGCCATCCCCAAGAAACCTCAAACTTGTTTCACATTGGTTGGTGCAGTCCATTCTAGTACTGATTGAACTTTGGATGGATTTACAACAATTTCGTCTTTACTGATCACATGGCCGAGGAATTCTACCTCATCTAGCCAGAATTCACACTTACTGAACTTAGCGTAAAGCTTATGTTCTCTTAGGGTTTGCAATGCTATTCTCAAATGATTTGCATGCTCTTCCTTATCCTTGGAATAGACCAGAATATCATCAATGAAAACTATGACGAACTTATCCAAATATGGCATGAAGATTTTGTTCATCAGATTCATGAATATTGCTGGTGCATTGGTCAAACCAAATGGTACTACCAAATACTCATGGTGTCCATATCTTGGGACAAACGCTGTCTTTGGAACATCCTCTGGTTTAATTTTTATCTGATGGTATCCAAATCTTAGATCGATCTTAGAAAATACTTCGGATCCCTTCACTTGATTAAACAGATCTTGAATTCTCGGTAAAGTATACTTATTCTTTATGGTAACATTGTTCAGATTTCTGTAGTCTCCACACATCCTTCTTCCACCATCCCTTTTATCCACAAAGATCACTGGTGTTCCCCATGGGGATACACTTTCCTAAATAAATCCTTTTCTGGATAACTCATCAATTTGCTCTTTGAGTTCTTTTAATTCTTTTGGTCCCATCTTATATGGTCCTGTACCTGGAACTAGATCAATAGTGAACTTTATCTCCCGATCTGGTGGCATTCCAGGTAGCTCTGCTGGAAAAACATCTTGGAACTCATTTACTACAGGAATATCTTCCAATTTGACCTCTTTCATTGAGTTCAACTGAAGATCCACCATGATATGACTGTGCCTATCTGCTTGATACACTATTCTTGCTCCACTTGGAGTTTTTATTGAGACAGTTTTCTCCTCACAATTTATCTGAGCCCCATGTTTAGTCATCCAATCCATCCCCAACACTACTACAATTCCTTTCAAAGAAATCACATAAAGGTCCGCAAAGTATGTACAACCACAGATCGAAATAACCTGATCTTGTTTAATGTGGCGTACAATCACATTTCCCCCTGCCGTAACTACGGTCATAGGGTTTTCTAACGTTACCCTTCTAATCCCGAATTTATCACAGTATTCTTCGGAAATGAATGTAGTAGTTGCACCAGTATCAAATAGAACTTTGCCGGGATTGGTAAGGATATTGAGCGTACCTATCACTGCATTCTTCGAGTTATCCACCTCCTCTAGGGTTGCACAATTCAGCTTCCCGGTAGGTCGGTTCCTCTTGCCATTGTTGTTCTTGACATTATTCCCTCCTTTATTGGTCTGCCCATAGCCTCCACTAGCTTGTCTTCCATCTCTAACCAGCCACCCTCCTCGTGGTTTGCTTGGACAATTCGGCTTTATGTGACTGCTCTGACCACAAGCATGGCACACAATTACTGGTTTCGAGCAATCCCTGCTCATATGCCCTAGAAGTTTGCAATTGTGGCATATAATATTCTTTACGTTTGGATTTACACTCCGGTTGGAATTGTTGCTGTTATATGGTCTATTCCTTGGTTTGAATTCCAGATTGGGCTTGGGCTTACTTGCTTGTATCCTCTTGGTTTCCTTCTTAGCTCTCTTCCTTCTATCCTCTTGGACATTCTTGTAGTCATCTTCGAAAGTAATAGCTGCATCCAGCAACTGCTGATAAGTTTGCTTATTAGCCAACCTCAACTGCATCCTCACAAATGGATTTAATCCTCGCAGGAAATGCTTCTTCCTCTTTTCCTCCGTATTAACTTATTCCTCCGCATATCGAGACAGTTGACTAAACTCCCGAATATACTTCATAACACTAGTATATACTTGCTGCAGCTCCTCAAATTCTCTCCGCTTCAACTCCATAACACTCTCTGGAACATGATATTCACGGAATCTCTGTTTAAACTCTTCCCAAGTGTACTCCCTTCCTGGCAGTTGCATGGCTAACTGATTTTCCCACCATGATGTTGCAGGTCCTATCAAAAGATGAGTCGCATACCTCAGTTTCTCCTCATCATTACAACCTACAGTCTTCAACTTTTTTTCTGTATCTGCTAGCCAATCTTCTGCATCCATTGGTTCAGGGTATGATGCAAAAGGTAACGGCCTTGCATTCTAGAAGTCAGAAAGACTCACTCCTCCACCTTCAGGTGCTCTCTGATTTACTCGTCCCAGCAACTCCTCCATGAACTTGTTCTGGGTCTCTTGCATCATTTGCATACACTGCATAAAGTTCTGCTCCATTAACGACCTCATTGGTGGTGGTGGTAATGTCCCCTGATTTGCTGCATCTGCATCGGCCTTCTCCTTGGCCTCACGTTCCATCCGCTGCTGTTTAGATTCGGTCTCTACACCCATTTCCATGACCCCCTAGTCCTGCAACATAAAGCAAATACTCATAGTTACATCATGCACATGTGTTCTGAGCTCGACTTTACGCACAAAACTAGTCACACAATGAAAATCCAAATAAAATCCAAATATGCATTTCACATATTCTACATTACAATATCTTAACAATACAAAGTCATTGCAACATATACCATATAGGTATAATCACAACACTACCTCATTTATCTAACTACCTTATTTTCTCGGATTACAATACACAGTACCCGATACTTCTAAATAGTCCCCTGCTTCTAGTAGTAACTACGCTCATCATACATGTCTGATGTCCAACCGTGATGACGTGACGTTCGTCACACAGTTTGTGGAACAAATGGCCTTCCAGAAGGAACATAATCAGTATCTGAAGTGTCAGGGCTTGAGTCTTTACTCAACTGAGCGCATTGACTCCCTCCAGCTCAGCTGAAAAGTCTTCAGAAACATGTTCAACATTATCACCCACTTGCATCTCCTGAGATTCATTCCTTGAGTCGTCAACAGAATACACAGATCATGCTGCTCCCTAGGTGCTCTGTTGGGCAAGATAGTTAAACACAGGATAATGTATATTCCCTAGGTTTTGAGAAGGTGTTGATGATTCAAACACTCTCTCCTCAGGATCTTCTTCTTCATCCTGATTATTTATGATTATGGTATTTCTACTACTATTACTAGGGGTAATTCTTGCACCCATCCAGCTAGATTGTCCAACATTTCTGTCAGAACCATCTATGGACATTTGGTGTTCATGAGATCCTTTAGGTGATCCCATTCTCCAGCCATCAGAATTCCCAATAAGAAGTTCTGAATCGGAACCATCCTCTGAACCCTGTGGTACTGCATACCTCATATCCATAGTACGATCATATATAGGTCCAGGTCTTGGTGAATAAGGATATGGTGTAAAAGATTCAGGATCTATAGGTATATCCTTAAAATTGGGTTTTGTACTACTACTTGCTTCCTTCTCCAACTGGAATGCTAACTGCTTCCTTCTTTCAGGATCTGTTAGATCCTCTAACATGTCATTTTTATCTTCGACAATAACTTGATGTGTCTTATAGAAAGACGCAACAAGTGTTCAGTATCTATCCATAAACTTGGAAGCTAATTTAGGATGTTTCTTAACCAAAGTAAGATGATCCGGTATAGGCTCCGGGTCTATAGAATCATGAGGTATCACAGAAAATGTGCTACCGTCCAACTCCTTGGCTTTATGCTCCCGGATATTCGCTATCGCCTCAACAACAGCAACGTGATATGCTGCTAAGTGACTCCTACCTTCACCTATAGGTAGATCGTGATATAATCCAAGTTCCTCTAGAAGTTGGATACTCACACGATATTTGGATAACATACGACCATCATAATAGGTTATGGTGTTCACTAGAATCCTAGTTGGACAACTAAAAATCTTTAAAAGTTGACGAAGTTGGTCTGTGAATGATCCTTGATAATCATCAAGAGTCTCCTCTTTCCTTACCAAAGTCTGTTTTGAAAAATTTGGTGCAATTGCTCTGTATATAAGAAAAATATTTTTATTAGTAACCAATAATATATTGCTTCATAACAAAGAATTATCGCACTAAAACATATAACGGAATATTCTCATTCGGATACCCATTATATATTTTTTAGAGAATTCTTTATCGTTGCTACACACTCCTACAGGTAATACCCTTTACTAGGTTTCCAACCTAAGGTCAAAGCAATTTTCTCTGATACCAACTACGGTGACCCAGCATACCACTGCATGTGTAGTACACTATAGTCGTTGACATGACATCCACAGAACACCGTTTCGTAAATATCACATCCCTTAGAGTGATACAACAGAAACATTGCGGGTCCATATTACAAACATACACGCATTATTATTATTACAATACCAGAAGTTCAAGACTTCCAAAAGATTCAACTTATAAACCAAAATATAAGTGTTTCAGCGGAAGTTTCAAAGTGAAAACTTAAACTCCAAATTGAGCTCAACAACTTATTGCTCTATATTGTTCATGTTGCTCGGTTCAAGTGGATCCTAGAACTATAGTAATTATTCAGACTCTTGGAACTCTCCTCCGTAGACGATATCGTAGTCCTCCCCTTCTACAGCTCCATACAAGTTGGGCTCTTCATAGAAGACCTCCTCTTGGCTCTCAGTTGCATACATCGGAGTATCTTCGGAATTCTCAGAGTCTAAGCAAGGATTCAAAGGAAAGGATGAGTAACAACGTTACCTAGCAAGTTCATTATATGCAAGGTGGGAAGTTTGATGCTCTATCTACAACCTCGGACTATGAGTCCTTGGCACTATGCAGTTTTTGTAAATCTTTCTTCAAAGATTGATTTTATTATGAAAATCTATTACCATCAGCCTTCACAGGTTGACTAGAACTTTCATGGAGTTCCTTTCCTGCCGCGTTCGTAGCTCCTTCCCGGAACAGGGAGTAACAAGTTACAGTTCTTACACTCTGCAGAGGTGCGTTACTTTACCCATGAGAGATCAACTTCCTTGTTGCACAATCGGGCGTACTTTCCCGTCCACAATTCCATGATGTGGGCCCAGTAGTTGGTCCAAGCCAATCACTTCCCTCTCCGTGACCTCATATGTCTGCACGATCCTTCGGGGCCGGCTCACCTCCGTTAAGCCCCCTTTCGGGCAGGCTAAAACCCTGATGAGTTCCCGAAGACTCTATGACCTGGTGATGCTCGGACGAGTACCATTTAAATGGACTATATACCTAAACACCATTCATAGATAATCTAGACACCAAAAGTGTGGGGCATAAGGGTGCCCACCCATATGTTGGATCCGCACAAGGAATCACAACGTCACGTTAAGGTCGTGTTGCCTCCATACGAGAGAAAAAGGATACAGCTGACTTCTCCGTCCCATTCCAAATCTCATGGTTAACGCGTAATATACGGCGCTAGAATCACTGATGTCATGGGTTATTAATCCCTAATTGTTCATCATTATTGCAAATAGAAACCTAAGTTCTATTGCTCCAGCATATCATCACTTAGGACAATATCTAAGATTTATTTATTTTGAGAAAATAATATTTTCTTTTTCTGGAATATAGATGATAACACACAATTTGCAAATACTTGATAAAGACTCTTCAAAGGACATGAGCAAGTGATGAACTTGCCTTGTGATTGCAAGGTAGTGAAGTCGGATGCTTGCACTAGACCTTGAGCTTCTATGTCTACAAAACATCATTATTGCCCGGTAAGGACAATATTTAAAAAAGCAAAATGATTATGCAAAGTAATATAATGCATTATTTATTTTTGTATGTTCTCCCCCATTATTTAAATTATAAGAATTCTTCGTAGTAATAAAGAATTATAAATATTTTTTAATATTTATTGAATATTGTATTCTTTTATTTTATTTTATTTTATTTTATTTTATTTTATTTGAATTTTATTTATTTAATAATTCCTTTAAGAATTATCATTTAAATATAATAATGATATTAAATATTTGTTTAGTATTTTTCTAAAATACTACAATATCAACATATAATAAAAGTGTTTTTATTTATTTTTATCATCTTTCATTAATTTTATAAAATTCCATAAGGAATATATATTATAAAATTCTTGATAAAATTCATATGCCTAAAATTTTATTTCTTAATTTATTTAGATAGATTGAATTATTGTGAATCCAAAAATAATTTATTTATAATTTTTGGATTTTTATTTGTTTTTCTAGAATTTATTTCAATTCAGGGGCATTTTGGTCTTTTCTTAATTATTAAAATTTTCCTTGGATGATTGGGCTGGCCTTATTGGACTTATTGGGCCATTCTGGCCCAAGTGGCTATGATCAAAAGGGCTCCCCGAAGGGGTACTGGCCCTATCGGTCCACTCACTCTATCTCTCTCTCGGCCTTTTTTCTTCTCCTCCTCGACCCCGTGGTCGATGGCGTCGCTGCTGTGCTCTACTCGCTGTCGTGGTCCTCCCTGGCCGCTGCCGTGGTGCAGGGCGAGGTTGTCGAATAGTGCACCTCACTGTCACTACTGAGAGTAATATTTATCCTAATCTTTTATTTTCTTTCTTTTAGTTTGTGATTTTTTTTGCAGGTACAAGACTTGAAGATTCAAGATTTAGATTAGGTTTTCTTTTTCTTTGTAAAATAGTCCCCTTGTAATATTTATTTTATTCTTTTGTAAATAAAATGTACTAGATGAATAAGAATGTAATTCTACTCTTGTAAAGATTCTTTATTGGTTTTGTAATTTTCATTTTGTAACTTATTGATGAATTGATTTAAATGAAATGTATATTCATTTATTTAATTGTCAATCTTATATAGAGTTTTTGATTACTATTATTGTTTCTTTATAATTTACATTTTGTAACTTATTCATGGAAGAAATATATGAAATAAATATTCATTCACTCAATTATGTTATATTATTTAAATTTTAAGTTACTAAATATTATTTCTTGATTAAATAATATTCTCACACATAATCCTAATCCTTTAAAAAAATATAAATGCAAATCTCAAGTTTGAATTCATATTCCTTTCCCCAAAACACAGTAATCCATAAAGATCATGTCAAAGTTTATAATGATCATTCTCCAAGGCTATTCCTAAACTTAAAGAGTGAAATAAACTTGGATCACATTAAGTTTTTATTTGGCGAATAATTTACCCACATTTTTTACAGATGAATGCATGCATTTGCATAGATTCCTAAATCTACCCTACGTTGGTTCCTAAATGCTGGGATGTTACATCTTTCGAGTTTTGCAGGTAGCTCCATTACGGCTTATTGGGGGGTGTCGATTTTAGGGGTTTGTCTTGCTATTTATCTCCAAGTTTGCATGTGTTCTTCACCGTGTTCTTTTCTTCTTCCGCATTTGTCCTCGAATCCCACGAACCCGTGAACACTGGGCAGCTCGTTGAACGCGGCAAGGTGTAACAATGTTTAGGTGCAAAAACTAGCTAATCTTCGAACAATCGCATGCTTCAGTTCATAAATAGCAAATGTACAAGCAGTCATAGTAATCTTGTTAAAAAATGGGAGGCAAGCAACATATTCAGTTGCCTTTTGTTATTGATAGTGTTGGAAATATGCCCTAGAGACGTAAAAAATAGTTATTATTAGTATTTATATTGGTATGACTGATAATTTTAATTTTAATTGTAATTATATCTTTGAAGTTTATACTTTAGAGACTACCGCTTTTACAATGAATAGAGCATCATTATAATATGTTGAAATGATATTATATGAGTTATGGCATAGTTAAACACCCAACTTGTCTTTTCGTAAATTTTGGTATGCAAGCCTTATGTAAAGTTTATACAACCAAAATCGGATGAATGCTTGTTCATAGGTTATCCTAAAGAAAATGTTGGGAATTCCTTCCACCCTTGTACTAGAGACAAAATTGTTTGTCACAAAAAATAGTATATTTCTCAACAAAGATTTTCTTGCGAGTGGGAGGACGGTGCAGCTCGACGAGATCATATAACTTTCATTATCATGTCATACTAGCGCAATGCTAGAAATTGTTTTGAAGTTTCCTATTGTGACCGATAAATAAGCCACTTCGAAATGTTGTAGAGACTTCTATCGAGATTACAACTGAACTGGGTAGGTCAAACATACTTTGTGCTAAACCACACGTGGTTTGAGGAAGAAGCATTGTTGTTGTGACAACGATGAACCTGCAACGATGGCCTTGACTCCGTTGCGCCATAAAACACGAGATAATATCTGTGTATGAAAATCAAGTTTGAAACTTGGTGAACCCTCCAGAAGGTGTAAAACCTATTTAATGTAAATGAATCTATAAAGAAACAAAAATGTATGTGAACATTCACAAAGGATCGGTTTGTTGAAAATCGGTTCCTGGCAAATTCAAAGAGCCAACTAGATAAGATATGATCTACCATATAACGATCTTAAGTCTGCAGAGATTATTATAACAATGACCATGTGTTGCACCTTAGCACAACGGTTAGGCATGTGCCTTGAGGTTTATAACCGCTCGGGGCCACCTAGGTTGCTATAGTGTAAGAATAATTCTTAAACATTACGAGAATTTTATATCTATGATATACTGATACCATCTTATAATATATTACCTATTTCAAGTGTTATTGGTTAATTGATTAGTGGAACAAATATTAAAGTGTTATAAACCATATCCATGAATGTGGTGAGCCAAGACCAAGCAAATGTAGGTACAGTACATAGAAAAGTTATGGCTTGGCTTAGAATCTTCCCAAAAGACACCAATGATGCGATTATCTCTCGTTGTATTGTTGTTTCTACCAAATTAATCCCACCCCCCAAAATACAATGCACATTTTTAGACCAAACATTAATTTATTCTCTACCCATACGCTAAATGTCTTAATATGAGTTCAAAGCAGTAACAAATGTGAATTTGGGTTCATGTTCTTAAGAAAAATGTTGTGGGGGCATCTCCCATGACATCACTTCAAAGAAACATTTTACCTAGAATTTCTTATAAGCAACAACAAACC
Organism: Avena sativa; assembly: GCA_916181665.1. Taxonomy (NCBI): domain Eukaryota; kingdom Viridiplantae; phylum Streptophyta; class Magnoliopsida; order Poales; family Poaceae; genus Avena; species Avena sativa. The sequence continues at coordinate 444,579,973 of OV702293.1, read as the reverse complement.
ACACATAAATCTATCCAAAACTAGAATATGTTCTTCTACTACATTTTATTTCTTTCGACTCATACTTCTTAGGCCTCATTCCGCGCTGATCTACAATTGTTGTCGTGTTGTACCGGAGTGTCACCAACAACATTTCCCTTCTTTGGGCCCCGACCGCTTTCAAGCAATATCACTAGATCTTGGACAAATGGACCAATATGGTTTGACCTTCATACATTGTCCAAATTCCGTTATCCAATAAGAGAAAATTATTGCTAACTAGGATTTATAGATATGCATCTTGAGTTGTATGACAAAGGTTTCTATTAACTCCCCGAATCAGGCTTTCGCCCCGCTATATTAATATAGCACCACATCATACAACCAACAAAATATATGGGACGAATTGCTAGAGCGACAGCAAAAACAAGCTCAAAGGAAAAAAAAGAAACAAAACAAAGACTAAGGCGGATCGACTAAACGACGGTGACCTGCGTCCGCTACACCCTCCTAGGATGTTCCACCACGCTCCTAGCAACGAATCATGAAGTGTCAAACAACACCTTCAAGAAGAAAAGCAGAACGCTTGCTGTCCGGACCATTGATCCTAAGGTTTCCCCGACACAGAGGGAGAAGTGGAGACAAGGTAGCCATGACACCCTCCAAGAAGGAATGGTGTCACCCGAAGGTGGCACCGCGTCGGTGTCGGTCGAGCCGACAAGGATTTCTCCCCAAAACCCCCTCCATAACCCCTGGAGAATCCGCTACATAGGAGCCCTGTGTAACACCCTCAGAATCGACCCTATGCAAGTCTCGGCGATTCCCGCCAAACCTACATAGAAACGATTCAAAGGTGCCCACCAGGCACTTTCGTGCGGGTGGAAAATGAAGTAATACCATTACACAATAGTTCACGATGGAACCCACAGAACAGATATGTACAACACGACTCCATGAGTCAAGAATACAGATATACAATACAAAGATCCAAATCACCTTGAAAACGATACAACGTCCGACTACGGACAATATGCAAATAGGGCTAAGAGCCCTGAAGAATAACCAATGGCGTCCATAACCCTGCCCAGGCCAAGCCGGAAGGGTAACCCTGCTAACGACGTCGATCTCAAAACCTGCTTAAACAAAAGGGGTGCCGACAAAGGGCAAAGGAAAAGAGAGCGGTCAGTACTGAGGCCAGTACACGGCGAGACTAGAATTCGGCGGTCCTCGCCTACATAGGTATGGTGGACTGAAGCGGCAGCGCAGCATGCACTAAACAACCTATAGAGACTCAATACAACTGGCAGCTATCAGATGGGGATAAGAAAGACCTATTCGGATCCAACCTGAAACTATCACCAAGCATACCCATCCTGGTATTTCCCCCCTCGAGACCAAACAAGGAAGTCAACCGAGGAACTCACATAGTTGACAGTTTTATTCTTTTTGTTATAGTTGTGGCAATTACTAGTCAGATATAAATAGCATGAGTCACCCTGATATAATAAGCAGTGGGCAGTTTTAGTTAACCATACAGTTGTAGTTGTAGTACTTACTAGTCAGATACATATAGCATGAGGCATCCCAAAACCCAGCAGTTATTGGTACTTTTATTTAGCCATTCCGTTGTAGTTGCAATACTTACTAGTCAGATACAAGGGTAACAGGTGACAACCCAAACCAGCAATTGTTGGCACTTTTATTTAGTCATTCCATTATAGTGAAGCTGATTACTAGTCATTATAAAGTCAAATTTATAGCACTACTTTAGTTATAGTTGTCTATGATCGAGATACTGTGCTCAAAGTCGTCCATAATCGCGGACACGGCTTTCAGAAAGTTTTACCCTGCAGGGGGCACAAATAGCAACACACGCACGATCAACCTCGAGAAAAACCAATAAAAACCCAACCAGGCATCACGACAGAGCAATTGCAAGATTCATATAAATTTCAGGGGGCCACCCCACCAAGCTACCCGCGACGAAGTTGGCCGGCTCCGAAACGGACCCAGAGGTTTGTGTCAATGACTGTAAACGACTGGGAACCAGAAAGTGTGACTGGGCTTATCGATATCGCGGAAACATTCCACTTACCTAAACAGTACAGACGCTCCACGCGCAATCGTAAATAAAGCGGTAAAGCATGGCATAAGTACAGGATAGTAATAAAGCCCCAAACTACTTTGTGGCCCCAAGAAATAAATATGACTCAAACTCTGGCTAGGGGGATTCATGGTCCCACATGCAGATAGTGCGAATATTCAAAGAACAGGTATCAAGTACTCGGGGTCCTACGGGACACAAGTGGACGGTTAAAAACCAAATAACATCTATTGCCCACCTGTGCCTCTGCATTATTTACTTACTTCAATTTTAGTTATTAAACGGTAATTAAAGTTATAATCATCTCCAACATTAAATATAAGGCATTACTCCAACAACTGTGGAACATCAACGGCGCGACGCAACACCTGCACAAGAAACTACGACTCGCAGGGCTGACTATCTACCAAACAACAGGTAATAGGATGTGTCCAAGGCAATTGAATGGCTGCAAGGGATATCACGGGTACGAAAACTAGAGCATCGCGTCACAGATAGAAATAGATCAACAGGAGGAAATAAAGACTATAAAAGTAAGATAGGTAGAAAGGGGGAGAATGCTCGCCTGAAAAACATTGTCGAAGGTTCAACCGAAGATCGGGTCGACACTCGCATCAACTCATCGGCCTAATCCATGAAGAAGCAAAGCACTAGAAGAAACACCGGATGCACTATTTAATACTACAGCAGAAGATCGGGCATGATGCATGTATGATGCATGACATGGCAAAGATGCGATGCAATAGGCAATATTAAGCGGAACCGGCGTCCCGACAATTAATTATTAGGTTCATGTTGTTTAGAAGCCCCACAATGTAAATGTTATCTTAACATGGCAAAATATATCACCGGTTCGCTACACAATTTTAGATGGGACCAATATTGGACTAGAAAAGCCCGCATATGGTCTCTATATTTAATTTAGGTGAAACATCTAGATACCCCCAAACACCCACAATAGGTATGCAAACATGTTCATTTAATATGCAACAAGATCAATATCATATATAAAATAGGGGCTCGGGAAAGGGTCACACATCGGGGTATCGACGATCTTGGGGTCTCGGGGTAGAAGACCTAGTCGTTTTGGATCGGTCTTGACGTCCGTGAAGGAGACCTCCTGGGTTCGATGCCTTCGAGTGGCTTCATGTACAACCTTCGACATCCCGTGTCGGCGAGGAGATCTTGACGAGACAATGATCTGTTGGCTTGAGCTCCCGTGGGCACGCACGCATACTCAAGAGACAAAAACAGATGATGGCCCTTCTCATACAGTTCTTAGACCCTTTGACAAACAGGGATACGCACGGGAGCACAGGCTTGTTGCGACCTGGGCGACGACTGCTGCCGGCCGGAGCGCTGCAGATGGAGTCAAAGTTGCTCGGGCGTCGGCGCACGGCAGCAGTGCTGCAAGTCACGGCGAGGCGGAGGCGCGGGGCATGGCCGCAGCGTGGGAAGACGATGCAGAGGCGGGACGGCGGCTCGCGACGCGGGACGAGGTGGTCCGTAGGTGGAGCGTCACTGGAGGTCGAGCGCGGGGCGGAGGTCAAGGCAGATTGGCGGGTCGACAGGGTCCACGCGGCGGCAGTGCCGCGGGGAAGACGGGGCGGCTCCGGCGACTCGGCAAGGAGGGCGCAGTGCCAAGGCAGAGAGGCGGCGACGCCACACGGGATCCCAGCCGCGTCGAGCTTGAAGGCGGAGCAGGGCGAGGATGGCGGCGGTGACCAGAGCAAGGCGACGAGGTGCCTAGGACACCGACAGAGAGGAGCTCGCGGGCGAGCGGCTGCCAGGAGAGGGAAAGAGGGAGGTGTGGTGGATTGGAGGCCGACGGGGTCCGGGCGCAGAGCTCCCTGGCGAGAGGAGAACCAAGCGGCGGCGGCCAGGTGACAGGGACGATCCATGAGGTGCTCAAGCGGCAGCGCGCCTGCGAGGAAAGGCGCGGTCGACCGGAAGGCGAGGCGGTGCTGCGGGGAGGCACGGAGGACGCCAGAGCCCAAGAAGAGACGCTGGCGTCGCGGCCAAGCTCGAGCGGCCGATGGGCGCGGTGAATGAGGGCGACGGCGCTCGGCCAGAGAGAGAACGAGGCGGGACATGGGGGCAAGGAGGAGAGTGGCACAGGATGTGCGGCGGCTGCGGACGGGCACCTGCGGCGGCGGGAGCGAGCGATGGGAGGGGAGGAAGGCGGCCGAGGCGATGAGAGAGGAGCGGGGGAAATCGGGGTGGGTCTAGGGAACATGCAAGAGAGGGCACGATACGAGAGCAGAAGAGACGCGTCGCTCGCGACGTGGGGAGTGCGGGTGGAAGCGTGCGTGGTAGGTGTGTGTGTCCACCGGGGTGGACCGGTGTGGGTCGGGTGTGTTGGGTTTGACTGGGACGTGTTGGGTGTGTGCGTGGGTGCACCAGGCGTGTGTGTGGCGGCGGGGTAGGTACTAGGTTTGGTCTAGGGTTTGCTGGCATTAGGGTTTGTGGGGTTGTAGGTGGACTCCCGGTTGGGCCGTTTGGGCCTGGCCGGTTGTCTGCCTCCCCTAGACAAAAATAGGTTTTTAATAACTTTATTTTATAAACTTTTATAAATAATTTTTAGGCAACTAAAAGATCTGAATTGATCTAAGGTTTTGGTTTGAACAAAGAAGGAACTATCTAGTATCTAGAAAACAAAATAGGCTTTTAGAAAATAGTTTTAGGCAAACGATGCATGATCTCATGATGATGCACAAAGTAGTAAACAATTGAGTGGGTGCTACACCCTGCAAGGTCGAAGCCTCGCCATCACCAAACTCGCCACCCCACCAACATGCACCATCCAGGACACGAAGTCGCCATCGTCGTCTCCCCGAAGCTCCGTCATGAGGCCTGCAGGATGGATGCGAAGGTAAATTGAATCGGGGCCTGTAGCACCGTGGCCCGGGGCAGGGAACAACCTCCACCCCATGGGGGTAGTCGACCGGACATGGCAGCAATGCAACCCAGTCCCAAATGGGTCTAGTCGGGCCTAGTAGGCCTGTAAAGCCTCCACGGAGGCAAACCGGTCTTTTAGGCCTAAATCGAGCCCGCAAAGCTCGCCGACGTGCTGCAACTAACCATCCGCCATCGCCACCATCCCTAGCTTCGACCTCCACATCACCACCACCTCAGGACGTGTTGCCATCATCGCATGTAGGTCGGCCCGCCGCAACTAACTAGTTCAACCACACCCACCTAGACCTCTTGTGGTGGGATATACTCTCAGAAAGCCCTAAACGTCAACTCGAGTTCACTGCGCATCATGTGCGTAAAAATACTTCGGCCCCGTTTGTGATAGAAAAGACTTAAGGGCATGTTTGATTCAAAGGATTTTAGAAGCACAGGAATAGGAAAACCATAGAAATGGTATGTCATGACATGTGAATTCCTACATGAATGAAAAACGTAGGAATTAGCTGCAGAAGTCGTTTGATTACGCCATAGGAAAAATACGGGGAATTTGTATATAGATTGAGTACATGGTATAATTGTTATAGACACATAGAAAACTTTGTAAGAGGTCTAACCTTTTGTTAGAAATCCTATGGAAATGTAATATAGGAAAGGAATCCATAAAAATTTCGAAGGGTTCAATCTTTTAAATCAAATGGCCTTTATAGGAAAAAATCCTATGGATAAGAATCCTACAAAATTTCTTTATGAATCTTTTGAATCAAACTCGCCCTAAGAATAGAAAAGTCACATGAATCGAGATGCCATGCTTCACTAGTCCTACACATGAATTTAAAAGAGTGTATGTTTGGAAGGTAGGGTAGGGAGAACATACTTAAAAAAAATCAAACCATGAGCTCGTCACATGGTTCGATGTCAACATCTTTTAGGCTGGTGTGTTGGAAAAAAAAATCTGAATGAGGCCTTATATTTCTCTGACAAAAAAAATTCCGTGTTCTAGACGAGTCCTTGAAGGGATTGGGTGTATAGTTCTCTCGCTCGCACATAGCTGAGCCAGAGCATCAACACATAATCTACAGTAACTATAATTTAATACACATCTGGAGTAGAGTGATATAGGGCCCGTACGTGGCAGTCAGAAGATAGCTTGTTCAGAATGAAAATCGACCAAACCGCAGGACCGCAACTGGTCATACCGCCCGTTCATAATATAAATGTCGCCATCTGGGACGAGTATATACAAAAACAATCTTGCGATTTGTATACTTTCCTCATTGTCATAGAAGAGGCAATGCTATACTTTTTTAGCATTGTTCACTACGTGTCAAATACTCGCTAGTCTTGCCAACTCTACCACAACAGTCGTGACCAATTTCCGTCAAAATTTTAAGGCTTATCATATTTTAGCAGACAACAAAACATGTCCCCTCCACATTACCACATTAATTTAACGGGATTACAGGCCTGTTGTCTCATTCGTGCCGCTGCACGCTCGACCGGTCGACCCCCACTCTACACACGCGACGGCTAGGAAAGGCAACGGTGGATGGATTGGCCGACCCTCGACCGCGTGATGCGTGCACGGTCAAGCAACGTGGATTGTAGCTAAATTCGGCACACCGGCCCGGTCGAGTTAGGCGTCGGAACCAGCTGATGGGTGGGAAGGAAAAATACCTAATTATTAACTTCGGTCGCACTTAGCCGGCCGCGCGTCCACGTATCCGCTCATGTAAACATCGGAGACGGCCGGGGGCAGCCAAGTACTAGTACTAGCGTGCTACAGCGCGCAGCCGTCGGCCTCGCGCTATTCGTCCTCCCGGCGCACCCGGGTTATAAAACGGTCGCCACTGCCACCTGCGACGGTCACTCGCCCCGCCCACGGACCTCTCCCCTCAGCTCTCGACACACAAGAAAACAAATCGAGGGACGGCGCGCGTGTGCACTGCATACATGGGTAACTGCCAGGCGGTGGATGCGGCGACGGTGGTGATCCAGCACCCGGGCGGCGCTCGCACGGAGCTGGCCTACTTTGCGCTCCCGGCGGGGGAGGTCATGGCGGCCAACCCGGGCCACTACGTCGCCGCCGTGATCACCGTCCCGCAAACCCCCGCGGCCGGAGGCGCAACAACGAAGGGAGGCGCCACAGCGACGGCGGCGCCCGTGAAGCACCTGAAGCTGCTCCGGCCCGACGACACGCTCCAGCTCGGCCGCGTCTACCGCCTCGTCAGCTTCGAAGGTAAGCGCCCGCCACCCCCTCCCGCCCGCTTGCGTCGCGTCGCACCCACCGAAAATGCTTGCGGCATTAACCTGTTGCGCGTGTACCACTCCGTCGGCCTTGCTACTTGCTAGGCCGGCGGGCGGCGCGTCAGGACGAGGATTAACGTGTGATTCGTGCCTGTCGCCGTCCGCTTAAATGCCTTTTCTGGACTAGTAGAGCGGCAGATTAAGTGGAGCTTTTGCGTAGTAATTTTCTGGACCGAGTTGGCGCTCTAGCTACTGTCCACTATTTGTCATCTCTTAATTGACCTCGTCCGTCCGGCCGCTAGTTGCCGTCCCGCTATTGCCATCAACTGACGAAAGCTTCTCCATCGGTTTCTGGTGTGCGATCGATCGAGCAGAGGTGCTGAAGGAGTTCGCGACGAAGCGGCACGTGAAGCTCAGCCGCGTCATGGTGAAGGCCAAGGACGAGGAGGAGGTGGCCAAGAAGCCGGCCAACAAGCCTCGCCGCCGGCGTGGCACCAACGGCGGCGGCGGCGGAGCGCGCGAGGAGTCCGACCGATCACTCGCCAAGGTGCGTTCGTGTCTCCTACCGACCCACATTATTCACTCGCACATAGTAGCCACAGGAGTACTACACCAGAAGGTGTCGTTCCAACCACCGTTGTCCCCAAATCTTTGGTTGATCCGTTGGGTCGCCATCGAATCATCCACCGATCGATCGCAACAAATACCCCAAACTAGTAATTAATGTCGCGAAACGGCCGTGTCAACAACCCTGAACTGGTGTATCAATCCAGGTCATGCGCCAGTGCAAGGAGGAGGAGGAGGAGGAGGCCGCAGCTGCCACCGCGCCGAAACAGGGGAGCGGCCACGACCACCGCGACGCCGCGGCGTCGGAGCCCGGCGTGGACGACGCCGACGACTGCGACCTGGAGGCGCTGCTGCCGCACGGCTTGGCGCTCGGCCGGCGGATGGGCCCGCAGTGGAAGCCCGCGCTCCAGAGCATCGCGGAAGGGCGAGACTGACGCGCCGACGAGCTGCTGATCAATGCAGTCCAGTACATGGACAAATTAAAGACAGTGGGTGTTTTGTGCTATCTGCTATGTGTAGGGTGATATACTGGGGCGTGTAGCGCGGCAGGGTGTGTAAAATAAGTTTGAACCTTGCGGGTGATCCTCCATATGTTTAGCAGCAGCAGAAGCAGTAGTGTACCAGTTGTACCGTACGTGTTCATGTATGGACCGATGGCTGTAAAAGTGTGTAACGTGACAGAGTAACTGATCCTTGTGTGGCTTTTGACTACTCTTGGAGATTGTTTTTTTCTTTCGAAATGGCTGCATTGTCAAGTTGGGAGTATATATGGCGATCGAGGAACTGCTCGAGGATTTCGGATCGAGCTAGTAGCATCGCGGCGCGGGAGGGCGAGCCTGGGACATTATTACGCATCGGGAGGCTCAATTTTTCACTCGAGCAAAATCGGGATGCTCAACTGGACTCCAGTCAGAAGACGGCTCACGTTGGCACCTGAGCACCCAGCCGGTCCAAGCGCCGAGCGCCCATCACGCACGTGTAGCAACCAGAGACTTGCCTTTCGCCGGTCCCGACGAGCGCACGGGAATGAACACGTGCAGCGCGAGCTCGATCCGGCGCAGGGCAGGGCAGGGCAGCGAGGTTTCTCGCGGCACGCAGAGTGCTAGCGACGCGCGCGGCGATCTCCACAGGGGAATCCCTGGTGTTCCTGGCTGGGCTACGGGACAAAGCCCCGCGCGCCAGGGATCCGTCAGTGGATGGAACGGACGGACGGATAGACGGATGCGTGTGGTGTGTGGGGGATGGGCTGGGACTGTGACCTGACCTGACCGGACTTGAGACCGGCGGCGACTTGATCGCCCTGCAAGGCAGCATGCGTGTAGCTCAGGGGCTGGAGCTTTGCCTAGCGTCCGAGACAAGAAAGGTCGACAAGAAAAGTGCCTGCGGCAGCGTCTGTTTGCGCCGTGGATACATAGCTCCCGGAGGCAAAATTCCTGGCGCAGCCAAAAGATTCGTTCTCCTGGTAAACCTGATGGACGGATCAGAGAGACCATCACCGGACTAGTGCTAGAGCTAGCCGGCTAGCCGCGCCTGGGATCGATTTGTTCTCCGCTGGGCATTGTGGTGTCATGTGCTCCTAGGCCCTAGCCAGTCTCTCATAGCTCGTCTGAAAGTAATGATGCCTCACATCGACAGTCATCTCCGTCTTGCTTGACCCGGCATTGCCGGTAGGCCGGAGAGTGTTAGCGTTTGATCTACTTCTCGGTCTTAGACCGGAGAGTGTTAGCGTTTGATGTACACCGTGAGAAGGGTAGCTAACAAAATTACTAAACTCATGCCCAAGAATAGCAAAACTTCTCCAGCTTACTGCCCACAATGATGGGCTCCACCAGCTAGAGAAAATAATGTATTTTACTTGCCACAACTCACCAGATGCTCTTATTTCTTTCTTTTTCTAGCTAGAGTAGGGGTTAACTCTATCTTAGACCTTGACTCTAGTACTGAATCGCGCGTTTAGCAATTCTGAGCTTAGCTACCACGAGTCCAACATTTAGTCCTAGGTCTAAGACCTCTTAGACACCACGATTGACCAACACTGCGCATGCCCTAAGATGTCTAAGATGTTTTATCTTTTGTCTATACGTCTTTTATGTGTAGTTTCACTCCGAACCTATACACTAAAAAACATCTAGATACATCCGCTTCACACAAGCTAAAACATTTTATATTTTCAAACGGAGGGAGTACTATCTATTGTTAGATTGATCTCAATCGATCGGGGCCCAACGGCCCGATCACCCCTTGCCTCACGCCTTGATCGGGGACGCCCAACCATAATATGGTTGGTGGGCCCCTGTCGTCAGCGCTATATAAAGAGGTGGGGGAGCCGGACGCACACGGTACGAGGTTCACCGTGCGTCGCCGCCCCCCGCCGACATTCCCCTACCGATCTAGGGTTTTGCTCTAGGCCGATGGGAAGTTCCGCCGCCGCCACACTAAAACACACCCACACCCACGCCGTCGCCCCTCTCCGCCATGGCCACCACCTCTGGCATCCCCTCTGGCTCGTGTTCCTCGAGCCAGGGCACAGGTACAAGTCCCTCTCCCTCTCTGATCTCTCTGCTCTCTCTCTCTCTCAGATACAATAGATCGAACTCATTAGTACTATCGTGACTATCTAGACTAGAAGATCCAAAAGCCTAGTCTATCAATGGTATCAGAGCAAGGTTGTTCTAGTCCTAGTTTTTTCGGTAGAAAGAAATCACAGAAAATAGAGAAACCCTAGATCCCGAAAATTACAGAGCGTCGCCCACCCGGCCGCGTCGTTCCTCTCGGTCTAGATGTGGCATCCCTTGTGAGACATCTAGAAGAAGAACAACCCCTTCGGGGGCAAAGCAAAGAACAGTCCCCATTTCCCCCGAATCAAATCGATGCTGAATCGAAACAGAGAGATAGTCCCCGAAAAGGAGCCCCAAGAAAAGCCCCATTTTACTCCCCAAATCCCCTCAGAGAGGTAAATCCCCGAATCGAAACAGAGTTTTCAAAGAACAAACAAAAAAAGGGGAGGGAAAAGAAAGCAGAGACCACCGGCCGCCCCCGTGCGCCGACAAAGGACGTCGCCGCTGCGCCGCTTGACGGCAGTGCGCCCACCCTCGGGTGGACGCACAACCGGCAAGGAGGGCAGGGGGCGCCGCCGTTCTCCGTCTCCTCACTACTGTGTCGCAGGGTGGGGGAGGTGGACAGGTGCAAAGAAAGGAAAAAGAAAGGGGGCTCGAAGGAGAGAGAGGGAAGGAATCGTCGCCGACTCTTGGTCGGGTGGCGCGGCCACCTCGCCTTGCTCGCAAAGAGCGCCGCCAGAGAGGCGAGCGAGAGCGCTCGCGGGGAGAGAGTGGGGGATTGAATGACTAGGGTTAGGGTTTCCCAGCGTTTGGGCGGTTTTAAACCGAGACCGACAGCGTCGCGCGGCCGTTCGATGATAGTGGACGGCTGAGATCGTCCAGCGGGGCGGTGCCGGGCCGTTTTGGGCCGCAGTCGGGCCGTGGGCAAGCGAGCGGCATGCAAAGAGAGCCGCGCACAGCTGCAGGGGAATGCTGGAAGCTGCGGGCTGACATGGGCCGCTAGCGGCAGCGCACACGTGTTGTGTTGCCTAGGCTGCACGCAGGAAAGGCCCAGTAGGGCGTAAACAACACAGTTTTTCTGTTTAATGTTTTTTTTACAGAATAGTTTTTTGATGTTTTTTGTTTAGTTTTTTGAGAAAATTTCACATAGTTTTTTCTACTCAAATTATTCCAACGAAAATTTGTTTAGAGAATTCAAAAGTAACATAAATATTTATGCAAAGTTTAAAAGTTCATGAATTTTATTCATTTTCCGCTGCAAATAATTAAAAGAAATTGCTAAAATGCAATAAAGTGATAATTAATTTTTTTAAAGATGTGATAAAGTGAATATTAAAGATGACTATGGTCCTGTTATTAAATGACCAACGTTATTAATAGCATGATCATGGTTTGTTTATTATATGTCAAAGGTGCATTTATCTCTATTTTTGCCCAACGGTAATATAGTTTTATTTGCACAAATAGTTGTATGTTTAATTTATACAAACGTTGGATTAATGCATACAATTGTTTTGTTATCTCACATCTTTGTGGTTTTCAGGAGGTCTCAACCTCATGAGTTGCCTCAAGGACATTCCGATGCTCAGGGGTGACAACTACACTGAGTGGAGGAAGAAATCAGACCTGGCATTCGTGTGTGCCGAGGTTGACTGGGTTGTGGACACTCCATAGCCAGTCAAGCCAAAAGACCCAGAAAGACATCCTGCTGATGATAATGCTGCGTGGGAGAAGAGGAAAAGGGACCATGCTCCAGTGGAGTTGGCTTACTCCATTGACAACCAAAAGTGGGTAAATGGAAATAAAAAGTGCATGGCCTTTGTAAACAATACGATTGAGAACGCCATTGTGGGCTCAATCGAAGAGTGCACTTCCGTTGGGGAGTTTCTTGGGAAGATAAAGAGTCGGTTCACTGTCTCTTCAAAGATGTATGCCACCCAGCTGCTCAAACAGTTGGTCACAAAAAAGTACACAGGAGATGCACATGGCATCAGGGAGCACATCCTGAGGGTGAGCAACATGACTGCTAAACTAAAGCCCATGGATGCTGATCTCGAGCTCAAGCCTGCTCTGCTGGTTCACCTTGTCATGGCTTCCCTTTCTCAACTGTTTGAGAACTTTGTGATCAACTATAACATGTCCCCTGAAAAATGGGACATTGAAAATACCATTGGCATGTGTGTGCAAGAGGAACAAAGGCTCAAGTCGATTCATGGTGGTTCTCTGAACTACGTGAAGGACAACAGGAAGAGAACCTTCAACAATAGCAACCATGGTGGTTCCCCCTCCAAGCCACATGGAAGAGGCCCCCAACAGTATCAGCATCAGCAGAGTCTCCCAGGGGACAAGGGACAGTGTCACCACTGCAAGAAGTATGTGCACTTCAAGAAAGATTGCCCAGAATGGCTCAAGTCCATAATGGCAAAGAAAGGTATAGATACAGTTTCTTTTGTAAATGAATCCCTGTATACATGGTTTTCGAAATCTACTTGGTGGATTGACTCAGGTGCAATTGTTCATGTTGCAAATTCTTTACAGGGATTCCATTCGACAAGAACTATGCAAAGAAGCGAAATATGCATTGAAGTTGCGAATGGAGTTCAAGCAGAAGTTGAAGTTGTTGGCGACTTCCCTTTGGAGCTAGCTGATGGTTTTATTATTCTGTTAAAAGATGTTTTATTTGTTCCCTCGCTTCACAGAAACTTAATAAGTGTGTCATGTTTGGATAAAGACAGTTATGAATGTTATTTTGGACATGGCAAATGTGCCATATGGTTTAAATATGCTTGTGTGGGTACTGCTTTACTTCACGATAAGCTTTATTTGTTATCCTTGCATGAAAAAGTGTTTTCTGTGTGTAATGTGAGTGAGAAAATTTCCTTGTCGAACAAAGAACAAAATAAAAGAAAGCAAACTCATGACCCATCGAAGTTATGGCACTGTCGATTAGGCCATATTTCGAGGGGAAGAATAGAAATCCTCGTTAAAAATGATATTCTTCCTCTGTTAGAGTTCTTAGATATCGAACAATGCATAGATTTCATAAAAGGAAAATATGTAAAGCAAATCAAAAAGGGTGCAAACCGAAGAACAACAACACTAGAAATCATTCACACTGATATTTGTGGACCGTTTCCTGTGAAAAGTGTGGATGGTTATGATTCGTTCATAACATTCACATATGATCACTCCCGATATTTTTATATTTATCCAATTAAAAAAAGATCTGAGGCATTGGATAAATTTAAAATATTCAAAGCTGAAGTTGAAAATCCGCATGATAAAAGAATTAAAATAGTCCGGTCTGACCGTGGGGGGAGTACTACGGTCGGCACACTCCATATGGTCAAGTACCTGGACCTTTTGCAAGGTTCTTATAGGAAAATGGAGTAGTCGCCCAGTATTCTATGTCGGGCGAACATTAGCAAAATGGAGTAGCTGAAAGGCGTAACCGTACTCTTATGGATATGGTGCGCAGTATGATGAGTTATTCCATCCTACCATTGCAATTATGGATGGAGGTTCTTAAAACCGCCATTCACGTTCTCAACAGAGTACCAAGCAAGTCAGTGCCCAAAACACCGTACGAGTTGTGGACAGGCAGAGTCCCCTCTCTGCGCCACTTGAGGGTCTGGGGGAGCCGAGCTGAGACAAAAGTATTTAATCCAAATATTGCAAAGTTAGACCCCAAAATAGTGACTTGCCACTTCATTGGCTATCCCAATAGATCAAAAGGTTGTCGTTTCTACTGTCCTGACAAATACACAAAGTTTGTAGAAACGAGGGTGCATGTACCTAATCCGATGACTCGGGAAAATCGATCTTGAGGAGAAGAGGGTGCATGGTAGCTCGGAAAATCGATCTTGAGGAGAAGAGGATGCATGCACCTAATACGATGACTCAGGAGCCATTTTTCTCGCTACGTGTTGACGACTGTCTACGCACAGCCTGTTGGGAACCCCAATAGCAAGGTGTGAAGCAGCAAGCAGCAAGTTTTCCCTCAGTAGAGACCGAGGTTATCGAACCAGAAGGAGGAAGGAAATGTCACACAGGTGTTGCAAGCAACACAGAGACATGCATAACACAAACTCAAGACTTTGCCCCAACGAACAGTGAGGTTGTCAAGCTCACCGGTTTGCTGTAACAAAGGATTAAACGTATGGTGTGGAAGGTAATGGTTTGTAGCAAGTAAACAAGTAACAGTGGAAGATGTATCAATGGTAAAGATTGGACCGGGGTCCATAGTTCACTAGAGGTGCTCTCCTTAGATAAACAACATGGAATGAAGGGTAAACAAATTACAGCAGGGAAATTGATAGGAACTGAGCAAGGCATAACAATGCAATTACTAGTCAGAAAGATCCTATGAGATTCGATTGGGCAATACAATAAGATATATAGACCGCCATCCAACTGCATCTATGACTAGAATTCCACCTTAAGGTTATCATCCGAACCCCCTCCAGTATTAAGTTGCAAGCAACAGACAACTGCTTTAAGCAAAGTGTGTAAGGTAAATAGTGAAGGGTTTCGCAGCATAGTAAATCAAAAAAATTCTACGGATGCGAACGGGAAAGCCAAGATATAATCTAGGAGATGCAAACAACGAGAGGGATTAGATGAGATCTTCATACCCTTGAAGATTCGCACATCGGAACGTTCGTCGGAACATGGGTGATGTAGTCGTACTCGCTTCTCCTCCTCGCGATCCGCTCCGATCTAACACCGCAAGTGGCGATGCCACCGAGAGATGCACACGTGCAGCACCTCGGCGTCTCCTCCTTCCTTGGTCCAGAAAGTATGGTGGAGAGACGGATTGGATCTACAACGCGACGACGCGGTGCAAGTGGTGGAGAGTTTCTGCAGCAGGGCTACGCCTACGTGCAGTCGGGAGGGAGAGAGAGAGGAGGGCAGCAGGGCGGCTAGGGCTTGAGGAGGAGGTGTGGGGGGTGGTGCGCCCCCAGCCCTCTTTATATAGAGGGGTGGGAGCCAACCCTAGCCCCTCCTCCAATCCTAGGCCGGCGGCCAAGGAGGGAAGAGTGGGGGGCAAGTTTCCCCCCCTCCTTCTAGAAGCTCCCCTAGGGTTTCCCCTAGGTTTGGCTGGCTGGGCCCTACGGGGCCTTGTGCCCCTGGCCCAATGCGGCCAGGGCACTCCCTCATAGGCCCATGGCACCTCCCGACAGGTGGGGCCACGTTGGTCCCCCTCCGGAAGGTTCTAGAAGCTTCCGGTATAATACCGATTAACCCGAAACAATTCCGAACTCCAAAAACTGCATTGCCTTATATGAATCTTATTCTCCAGACCATTCCGGAACCTCTCGTGATGTCCTGGATCCCATCCGAGACTCCGAACAAAAACTCATAAACCAATTATCCAATCTATCCTAGCGTCAAGACACGTTAAGTGTATGACCCTTTGGGTTCGAGAACATGTAGACATGATCTTATATCAATAATCAACAGCGGGGTCTGGAAACCCATATTGACTCCCACACATTCATCGATGATCATATCGGATGAACCACGATGCTAGGATTCAATCAATCCCATATTTATATTCCCTTCGTCTCGCGATATTTTACTTGCCCGAGATTCGATCGTCGGTACCGTCATACCTAGTTCAATCTCGTTCACAGCAAGTACTTTACTCGTTCCGTAATCCGATATCACTTTGTGATTAACTCCTTAACCACATGCTTGCAAGCGGTGTTGATATCGATTACCGAGTGGGCCCGAAGTATATCTCTCCGACTTGGGAGGGACAAATCCCATCTCGATACATACAACCCAACAGGTACTTTCCGATCACCTGAGAGACACCTCTATGATCACCCTCTCATAGGATGACGTTTGATGACAAAGCTTTCATCCGATACCAGGGAGTTGCATTATCTCATGGTCTAAGGAATACAATATTTGACATAAGAAAAGCTTCGCAAAGATGAACACGATCTAATTTCTTTGCTTAGTTTGGGTCTGTCCATCATATCATTCTCCCAATGATATGATCTCATTATTAATCGACAACTCATGTCTATGGTTAGGAAACCTTAACCATCATTAATCAATGAGCTAGTCCATAGAGGCATACTAGGGACACAGTGTTGTTCACAAACCACACAAGTATTAAAGTTTCCGCTTAATACAATTCTAGCATGGATATAAACTTTATCATGAACAAGAATTATAATAATAACATCTTTATTATTGCCTCTAGGGCATAATTCCAACAAATAGTCCACATGTTCCATGAACAAGAGATTGTTGTTTTCTCCCTAGTAGCAACAGCACATCTACAACCGAAGAGATTATTGTCACTTCCCTTGGAAACTAGAGGCATGAACCCACTATCGAGCATAAATACCCACTCTTGGAGTCACTAGCAACTACTTGGTCAAGATAGCTACTAACAACGGAGAGCATGCAAGATCACAAACAACACAGACATGATATAATCATAAAGACAAAACCATTAATCAAACCAACATAATAATCTCAATATCCATCGGATCCCCGCAAACACAACATGCATGATTACAAATAGATTAGATCTTGATCATGAACGGAGCTCACAAGATCTATACATGAAAGCACAAAGGAGGAGATACAACCATCTAGCTACTACATGGACCCATAGTCCAAGGTGGAACTACTCACGCATCATACCGGAGAGAAGTCCTCCAGGATGATCTCCCCTCCGGCAGGGTGCCGGGAAGAACTTCAGATCCCCCTGATCTAGGGACGATGGTGGCGGCGACTATAGAAGGTTTCGTGGATATTTGATTGGGTGCTTAGGGTTTCTGCATCGAGGGATCTTTATAGGCGAAGGGGGAGACCGAGGAGGCGGCCAGGGTGCCCAAACCCTAGCCAGGTGCGGCGATAAGCCCACCCGCGCCTGGGGTAGGTCTGGCCCCTCCGGCTCTCCTCTGGACTTCTTGTTCCTCACGGAAAGTAATTGACTTTGATGTTTGTCCCGTCCAATTCCGAGAATATTTCTTTACTAACTTTTCTGAAACCAAAAACAAGCATCTGGCACTGTTGCAACTTGTTAATAGGTTAGTACCAGAAAACATGTAAAAAGCACTTCAAAGTGTAGACAAGCAAAGCAAAGTAGATACAAAACAAGCATGGAGCATCAAAAATTATAGATACATTTCCAACGTATCACCTGTTGTGCCACCATCGACAACCCCTGAGGTTGTGGTGCAGGCACCTGTTGTGACTCCACATGTGACAACAATGGGAGAAGGTTCGGAACCTGTCCGTCAGGAGCCGCCTGAACCCACTGTTGAGCACGAAAGGGAGCCGGAATAGCCACACACAACAAATGTGCTAGAACCTGAGGCACGAAATGAGCAAGAGTCTGACGAACTCAGAAGGTCTAAAAGAGAAAAAAAGACCAGCCATTTTTAAAGGAATTAACAAAGTTTACAACACATAAACAATTCATATGGTGGGTGATCCCACCTCATATGAAAAATCCATGAGAAGCCCTCACTCGGCCAAGTGGGTGGAGGCAATGGAAGATGAAATGAAATCGATGAGTTCCAATAATGTTTGGGACTTAGAGGAAATTCCTAAAGGAGCCAAAACAGTAGGTTGCAAATGGGTCTACAAAACAAAATATAACTCCAATGGGAATGTAGAAAAGTACAAAGCAAGACTTGTGGCAAAAGGCTTTACGCAAAGAGAAGGGGTAGGTTACAATGAGACATTTTCTCCGGTCGCATGTAAGGATTCCTTCAAAATCATAATGGCACTAGTTGCACATTTTGATTTAGAGTTGCATCAAATGTATGTAAAGACGGCATTTCTAAATGGAGATTTAGAAGAGAATGTTTACATGAAACAACCCAAGGTTTTTTTCATGGAGGGGAAGGAACATATGGGATGCCGTCTGAAGAAATACATTTATGGGTTAAAGCAAGCCTCTAGATAGTGGTATTTAAAGTTCAATAATACAATCAAAAGATTTGGTTTTAAAGAGAATGTTGAGGACAACCGTTTTTCCTAATTCTGTATGTGGATGATATCTTGCTTGCTAGCAGTGATGTCAGTCTACTACTAGAAACAAAGAAGTTCCTGTCCTCAAATTTTGATATGAAAGATCTTGGTGAAGCTTCTTATGTTTTGGGCATAGAAATTCACCGAGATAGAAAGAATATGCATGCGAGTAATGCCACACCTGCTCCCATAGTCAAGGGCGATAGTTTTGGAAAATCCCAATGTCCAAAGAACCAATATGAGATCGATCAAATGAAGTCAGTACCATATTCTTCGGCCGTTGGAAGCTTACAGTATGCACAAGTGTGCACTCACCTTGACTTAGCTTTTATCACCGGGGTACTCGGTAGATATCAAGAGAATCCAGGCATAGAGCACTGGAAAATGGTAAAGAAAGCTTTGCGTTATGTGCAAGGCACAAAAGGCCTCATGCTAACATATAAAAGATCTGATTCCCTAGAAATAATAGGGTATTTGATGACCCACAAGTATAGGGGGTGTATCATAGTACTTTTGATAAATAGGAGTGTCGATCCCAACAAGGAGCAGAAGGTGCTGAACGGTGGTCTGGAGCAGGAAATCCCTGTGAATACTTAGCAAATGGATTTTTAGTGGTTTTCTCACAAGGCAACAAAACAAGGAGAAATTAACAAGAGTAACGAACAAACGGAGCAAGTGGCCCAATACTTTCTTAGCAAAGGACAAGCCGGTGGAAATACTTATAAGGACCAAACGTTCTCGAGGACACATGGGAATTCTGTCAAGTGCTTTCGCTTCAAATAGCTGAGTACTCTTCTTTGGTGTTTGTAAGTGTTGTGTGGGTGAACCTGTGCTAACATACCGCCCTTCCTAGGACTAATACATACTTGTGATTAAACCCCCTGCGAACATCCATAACTACAGGAAAGTAATTAAGATATAAATCTAACCACAGCCTTAAACTCTGAGATCCTACACTCCCTTGTGCAAAGGTGTCCTAACGGGGGTTCATATTTCTGTCACTCTGGCAACCCCACGATTAGTAGCCAAATACACAATGCATCCCCCTAGGCCCATAAATGGTGAAGTGTCATATAGTCGACGTTCACATGACACCACTAGAAGAATAACACCACAACTTAAATACTAAACCATTGAATAATAACTCATCACATATCCACTAATAACAACATGACTTCTCCCATGTCCTCAAGAACTAGACGAACTACTCACAATACATCATATGGATCAAGATCAAAGATGATATGATAATGGATAACAATCTGAACATAAACAATAATCCAATGGTTCCACTCACAAGCATCAACTACAATAGTAATTAACACCGGGAAAGTTTCCCCTAAGAACTAAAGCAATATCCAACACAATTGTTACAGCGGGACGGAGTGGAGATGATGGTGTGGATGATGATGATGATGATCCCGATGAAGCCTAGCTTGATGAAGGTGTTGATGGCGACGTTCTCCCCTCTCCGGGAAGGAATTCCCCTAGCAGAAATCTGTCTGCCGGAGAGATCTTTCTCTCTCGATGTTTTTTGCCCCCAGAGGCGATGGAAATCTATCTGTGGTCGCTCCCATGGCCTTAGGGTTTCGTAGGGAAGATATAGGCGAAGGGGCGAAGTCGTAGGCTGGGCGGGTGGGCCACACCTGCCCTAGGCGCGGGGTTAGGTGGGCCCACGCCTAGGGAGTGTGGGCCCCCTGAGGCCCTTCTTCGTCCCTCCTTTTGGCTCCCTCATTCTTCTGGTAAAATAACATGTTTCCATATTTTTCTGGTATTTTTCTGATCTTTGCGAAATTGCACCGAAACGCCTTCTTTTCCATCAGAATCCAGACTCCGGCAGTCCATCCTCCAGGAATCATCCAACATGCATAAACAGATGAAAAAGACATAAGTAATACGTCATAATAAGACAAACATCAATGAATAGAGGTAAATTATGATATATAAAGGTGATGCAAATTGGGCGTATCAACTCCCCCAAGCTTAGACTTCGCTTGTCCCCAAGCGAATACTGAGCTCAGTAAACATGTCCACAGGTTTATGGAGTGAAGTGTCGAGAAAATAATACGAACAAGAAGCATCACACTAACCGTTAAACAACTCATAGAAGAAAGCAACTCACCATTATATAACTTAGCTTGCAACCAAGTACAACAGTCACAATAGAGATGCATAAAGATTAATCATAATTGGAATTGGCAAACTTGTTCTTGGTCAGAGAACACCTGGCAAACAGTTTCACAAAAGCTTTCTTAGAAGTTTCAAAATGGGAGAACTCTTTGCTCAAAAGGGTTTTTCAGAAGTGAAGGCTTTCAAAGTAATACTCAATAGATAAGAGTTTTGTGCAAACAAGTAAGATAAAGAACATGATTGAATAAATCACCATATGAATGCTTGAAACACAACATCTCAAATGCTTGCTGGAGATAGAGAGGAAGTAGGTTTACTGACTCAACTGGTAAACAAGAGAGAGGTCCCTTCATAGAGGGTTGCAGGGATTACAAGTCATAAAGAGCTTACAAAAGATTATGGTACTTACTATCTTTGAGCCCTCATTGCCCCTATCATAAGCATATTGAGATGATTAAGGTTAAAGTGAACAAAGATGAAGTATATGCTTGGCGAAATATAAGTTGGCAATCTCATGTCCCTTGAATATGAGGGCCACTCCTCATGCATACTCAACTTTGGGCCCAGGTAAGTTCTTGTCATTGTAAGTATTTGCATATCATTGAGAACCGCCAACGGGGTACCCCTTACACATGGTACAGGAGCTTTCCCATAACCAAAATGACAAGGCAAGCAGACAATAAGCATCTCAGCAATCTTTTTATTTACCATATGCATAGCTTTTTATTGAGGATGCTTCATAGATAGCTCACTATGGTGATGCTGCAAGTTTCCACCATGATTAAGCATGGCTTAGGCTAGCGACCCAGGCGTTTCTCTAACATAGGATACAAACTCCATGGACTTACAAGTTCCCTCTTTATTTCACATCGTTGACATCCATAGACAAAAGAGCACGATATCAACTGTGTACAGAGTACAAGTGTAATGTTGAAAACGTTCCCCGTGACAGCACGGTTCTGCTAATTCCAACGTATAGATGCAAGCATATACAACTTTGATGTTCACAATGGTTCAAGTTTATTAGGGGCAAGGAAATAAAGTGTGCCATCAAGTTCGTGAGAGCTTTACTAACTAGTTTCACATAACAAAATATTTTTAATTCGAAAGGTAGATGAAGCTTGAGAATTTGATAGGAATAGCAAAAGTGCTACTAGGTAGATATGGTGGACTCAAGTGGCAATTTTTTTTGGTTCAAAGGGATTTGGAAACATGAGAAGTATGCCTTCTCAAAACAGGGTTTTTTAGCAAGGTTGGGTAGCAAGCAAGAGAGTTGAAAGAAACAAGCAAACAGACAAGTAATAAAGACAAACATGTAATCTTCCTTGAAGACACAAAAGAACCTTAAATAAAGAATACTAAGCTTATGAGCCAACAAGAAAGAAAACAAATGATACGAAATACCTGTAAGCTTTTTCTTTCTTTTTCTCTTTCATAGTAATGCTACTGACCAGAACTTGGTTTGACAAAACCAATTTAGATTCATCATCATGATCCCAAAGTGGTGCCAATACTGATCAACAAGATCCATCATATAATAGAGATCGCAAACTAAAATAAGAAGTGCAAAAAGTAAAAGATGAGACTTCTCATTAATATTCAATAAAGGCACTCACACAAAGGGATACATAGATAATCAACTAAAGGAGAGATACTTCCACATGCAAACCAAACTATAAGATAACCCCTCTACCACAGATATGAATCCACTAAAAAAGTAAAAGATAATGGTGGTGATACCGCGACACTCCCCCAAGCTTGGAACAAGCCAAGGGGATGCCAAACCTGATGACAAATTACTACCTTGGTGGTGGTGGTATTCTCTTGATAAGCTCCTCAATCAACTTCCTTAGTTCCTCGAACTCAAAAGTAAGAGTACGGATTAGCTCCGAGTTTTGCTCTATGCGGTTCATGATCATGTCAGACCGAGAATCCTAGTCCTTGTTATTCTTTCCCCACTCTTCATCCTTAGCATGATCCTTCCCTGCATTGTTAGAACGGGGCATATCCCAAACCGAATGTAAGTTCCCTTTGGGCACTTGTTGGTATTGATATTCATGTATAAGTGTATGGAAGGGTCTCTTGTTACGTGGAGGAGATGACCATGGATTGTAGAAGAGACGTGGAGGTTTCCCTCCTGTGGGCATCCGTGCTGTCCTCTTAGGCTTGGTAGGGTTTGCCACCACTCCAATGCTTGCGATGGTAGCGCGAGTGTCCGGTTGCTTGTCCTCCTTCATGTCACCTTCATACCCTACCGAAATATCCTCCTCCTTGGGGACTTGAGGTTCTTCTTCCTCGGGCTTCTTGCCTTTGTCGTTGGCGGAGGCCATGGTGCTCTAAACTTGGGAAGATTTCCTGACAGAAATAGATCAAAACGAAAACACGATGCACGAACCTCGGGGGATCCGGGTGGTTATATATTGTGAAGTTTCAATGCATAAGGAAGGTTTTGACACGAAAACAAGGCGGAGACGGAGTTCTAGGGGAGGATACCCCCCCTCAGGTGCGGCCAGGCTGGGCCCGCACCTGGGGTGGGTATGTCCACCCCGGGATCTATTTCCTCTTCAGTTTTGTCTCGTAACTTCCCTTATGAATCAAAAACATCAAAAATATAAAAAGTTTGGAGTTTCACGAACCTTCTGTTTTCACCACTTTTACCTATTCAAAGAAGAACTCTGCAGATTCCTTTTCTCTTTCTCCTGAAAATTTCCTTCTTACAAAACCCTTGCACAAACTCAATGACAACATTAGTGTAAGCAAAAACAATAAACCTTTGGTAAACACTTCAACTGAAAACCCACCAAAACAAAAGCTTCTGTAAGAGGCAAATGCAAATGATGGCAGAAATGTGTCAAAACAGACCAGCATGTAAAGATTGATTTTTTCAAAGACCTTATGTTGCTCAAATAAAAAAGTGCAGAACTAATGAAAGTTGGATAAAAACTTGTAGAACAAGCTCAGAACAATTCAGCTCCATCCGACATACTGAGCTTCCTCACGAATTTTTACAATAAAGCACAAAAATCTGTCCCAGGACAACCACTTTTCACAACTCCCCTACTTCACAAAAGTAGTTGAACTTGACACAAAAACCAAAACAAAAAGGATAAGGAGCGGTTATTACAGAGGTAATAACTTCCAAGACTCGACAAAACTCTTGGGTTATCTCCCAACAAGTACTTTTCTTTAATGCCTTTAAGTTAGGCTTGAAACTTCCAAAGATGCTCACAAAGGAGATATAAATCTGAAATGAAAGAGAGCATCAAGAAGCAAATAACCAACACACTTGAGTCTAACCCACTTCCTATGCATGGGGGTATCATGGGAAAATGAATTATTGAAAAAAATCCACTAGCATAGGAATACAAAACAAATGCAACTTCAAAGCTTCAACATAAAACGGGGAAACTTAACATCATTGAGATGCATAAAACCATGTTTCCCTCTCTCAAAATGACTTTCAGTAGCACTTTGAATAAAGTTGACAATATAACTATCACTGGAAACAACTTTATCATCAGAGTAAGCGTACTTACTGTCATTAAAAATAGGTCCAAGGTCATAAACCGGATCAATAGAAGCAAGTTGTTCCATCCTGAAATCTTTATTAGGCAAGCTATTTTGACAAGCAGCTTTAACAAATTTGGAAAAGTTAAACTCATAAGAATCTCCATCAAACTTAGTTAAAACTTTTTCCTTCTTACAATCAATAATAGCACCACAAGTGTTTAAGAAAGGTCTACCAAAAATGATAGGACAAGTTTTGCTAGCTGCTGAATTAAGCACTAGAAAATCAGCAGGATACTTAATCTTACCACAAAGAATCTCCACATCTCTTACAATGCCAATGGGGAAAATGGTCTCCTTATTAGCAAGGTGGATAACCACATCAATGTCCTCAAGCTCACAAGGACCAATCTCATGCATAATTTCCCTGTAAAGCTCATAAGGAATAGCACTAGAACTAGCACCAATATCACATAAACCATAGTAGCAATGGTCACCAATTTTAACAGAAAGCACAGGAACACTAGATTTTCTAGCCTTACTAGGATGAGAGATAATATTAGAAGCGTCTTCATAGAAGACAATGTGCTCATCCTCTCTATTTGTAGTGACAGGGTCTTTCACAATAGCTACCACAGGTTCAACATTCAATTGCTTACCAGGCTCCATAGTTTTCATAGTACTTTTGTTATTTGCACTAATAATCATAGAATACTCCTTTACCTTAGCTGGGAAATGCATTTTCTCAACATGAGGTTCGGGCACAATATGATTAGTGGTACAAACTTGAGCACTTCTAACTGGAACATGACTAACAACATCTTTATATGGAGCATGGTACTTATTCCACTTCTTCTTGGGAATTTCTATGTAAGAGGCAAAGACCTTAAAACAGATGGCAATACTTTGGGAATCAAGACCAAACTCATTGCTAATATCACGGAAGTTATCAGTTTCCATAAAAGATTTAATGCATTCATAATCATAATTTATACCTGACTTTCTTCCTTTGTCATTCTCCCAAGCCTCAGTGTTATCTTGAATACGGTCTAAGAGATCCCATTTATCTTCTTCCTTCATACATGTGAATGATCCAGCACAAGAAGCCTAGCATAAAATTTAGAGGAAGCCTAGTATAAAAGTTATTGAGAATAATATTGTTAGGGAGTTCATGAATAGGAAATTTAAGCATTAGTAACTTCAATCTCCCCCAAGCTTGATCTGTACTCTCTCCATCAAGAGGCCAAAAGTTATATATAAGATTTCTATCCTTATGAATTTCACTGGGAGGATAAAATTTAGAGTAAAAGAGAGATGCCATCTCCTCCCATTCCATGTATTATCCATTCTTCAGCAGCTTATACCATTCTTCAGCTCTCCCTTTCAAGGATATGGAGAGTAACTTCTTCTTCACCTGTTCAGTTGTGATACCTGCACACTTAAACAACCCGCATAATTCATGGATAAAAAACAAGTGATCACCGGGATGGACAATTACATCCCAAAAAATAATAATTATCCATAACACGATTAATAATACTTGTAGGTATCTTAAAAGGATCTATCTCAACAGTAGGTGGTTCATCTACTACCCTAGTAGCGCTAGTAGTTTTCCCAAATAGAAAATCAAGTGGGTTATCCATATTGGAAACAAAGTAACAAGCAGTAACAAAAGCAATACTCATAGTAAAAGTTTCCCTTACCAGTTCCACTCTTCAATAGCGCTTCACTCCCCGGCAACGGCGCCAGAAAATAGTCTTGATGAACCACAAGTATAGGGGATGTATTGTAGTACTTTCGATAAATAGGAGTGTCGATCCCAACGAGGAGCAGAAGGTGTTGAACAATGGTATGGAGCAGGAAATCCCTGTGAATACTTAGCAAATGGATTTTTAGTGGTTTTCTGACAAGGCAACAAAACAAGGAGCAAGTAACAAGAGTAACGAACAAACGGAGCAAGTGAACCAATCCTTTCTTAGCAAAGGACAAACCGGTGGAAATACTTATAAGGACCAAACGTTCTCGAGGACACATGGGAATTCTGTCAAGTGCTTTCGCTTCAAATAGCTGAGTACTCTTCTTTGGTGTTTGTAAGTGTTGTGTGGGTGAACCTGTGCTAACATACCACCCTTCCTAGGACTAATACATACTTGTGATTAAACCCCCTGCAAACATCCGTAACTACAGGAAAGTAATTAATATATAAATCTAACCACAACCTTAAACTCTGAGATCTTACACTCCCTTGTGTAAAGGTGTCCTAATGGGGGTTCAGATTTCTGTCACTCTGGCAACCCCACAATTAGTAGCCAAATACACAATGCATTCCCCTAGGCCCATAAATGGTGAAGTGTCATGTAGTCGACGTTCAAATGACACCACTAGAAGAATAGCACCACAACTTAAATACTAAACCATTGAATAATAACTCATGACAGATCTACTAATAACAACATGACTTCTCCCATGTCCTCAAGAACTAGACGAACTACTCACAAGACATCATATGGATCAAGATCAAAGATGATATGATAATGGATAACAATCTGAACATAAACAATAATCCAATGGTTCCACTCACAAGCATCAACTACAATAGTAATTAACACTGGGAAAGTTCCCCTAAGAACTAAAGCAATATCCAACACAATTGTTACAGCGGGACGGAGTGGAGATGATGGTGCTGGTGGAGATGATGGTGTGGATGATGATGATCCTGATGAAGCCTAGCTTGATGACGGTGTTGATGGCGATGGTCTACCCTCTGCCGGAGAGATCTTTCTCTCTCGGTGTTTTCCGCCCCTAGAGGCGACAGAAATCTATCTGTGGTCGCTCCCCTGGCCTTAGGGTTTCGTAGGGAAGATATAGGCGAAGGGGCGGAGTCAGAGGCCGGGCAGGTGGACCACACCTGCCCTAGGCATGGGGTCAGGTGGACCGGAGCCTAGGGGGTGTGGGCCCCTTGAGGCCCTTCTCCGTCCCTCCATCTGGCTCCCTCATTCTTCTGGTAAAATAATATGTTTCCATATTTTTCTGGTATTTTTCTGATCTTCGTGAAATTGCACTGAAACGTCTTCTTTTCCATCAGAATCCAGACTCCGACAGTCCATCCTCCAGGAATCATACAACATGCATAAACAGATGAAAAATCCATAAGTAATACCTCATAATAAGACAAACATCAATGAATAGAGATAAATTATGATATAGAAAGGTGATGCAAATTGGACGTATCAGTATTCAGATGCAGATTTTGCGGGAGATAAAGATGATAGAAAGTCCATGACAGGATATGTCTTTACTCTCGCAGGAGGTGCTATTTCGTGGAGAAGCGTCAAACAGTCAATAGTTGCATCATCTACGATCTATGCAGAATTTATAGCATGTTATGAGCCATGGGGCAGGCATTATGGTTAAAGAAATTTCTACCCGACTTGAGAGTGGCAGACTGCATTAGCAGGCCACTAAAGATGTACCATGACAACGAGCCCACAGTATTCTATGCTCCCAACAACAAGTCGAGTAATGCTACAAAGTCAATAGATATAAAGTATTATGTTGTGAAGGATAAAGTCCAGGATCAAACTATAAGTCTCAAGCATATAAGGACAAAGGATATGCTTGCGGATCCACTAACAAAAGTTTTACCATCCAATGTGTTCAATGAACACTTAGCCGGCATGGGATTAATGGAAAGACTATGATTCGTGGACTATAGAGGCCCGAAAAGTATCAAGATTTGTTTCAAAATAGAAAAGTATATAATGGTTGTCTGATTCTATCGGCAATTGAGCTGTGACGATGAAACATGCTCTATGTACCGATCCGTGATGAAACGAGTAAAGTAAAAGTATAAAGTTAAAAGTAAAGTTGAGATCAAGGGGGAGAATGTTAGATTGATCTCAATCGATCGAGGCCCAACGGCCCGATCACCCCTTGCCTCGCGCCCTGATCGGGGGCGCCCAACCACAATATGGTTGGTGGGCCCCTGTCACCAGTGCTATATAAAGAGGTTGGGGGGGTGGGACGCACAAGGTACGAGGTTCACCGTGCGCCGTAGACCCCCACCAAAATTCCCCTACCGATCTAGGGTTTTGCGCTAGGCCGACGGGAAGCTCCGCCGCCGCCACACTAAAACACAACCACGCCCATGCCGTCGCCCCTCTCCGCCATGGCCACCACCTCTGGCATCCCCTCTGGCTCGTGTTCCTCGAGCCAGGGCGTAGGTACAAGTCCCTCTCCCTCTCTGCTCTCTCTCTCTCTTAGATACAATAGATCGAACTCATTAGTACTACCGTGACTATCTAGACTAGAAGATCCAAAAGCCTAGTCTATCATTTATTACCCAGGATTCTCTTTCTTTCTAAAGGGATGTATTGCACACACACTACTAGTAGGAAGCTTGTTTTTATTGGGTATCTCAAGTGATACAAGCTTAGTTACATGAAAGAGGTGGCACCCCTATTTATACTTGTACATGACCCTTTAAATTGCCATGTGACATAATCCAAACCCTACACCATACTACTCCTAAATGTCTTACTTAAAAAATATCTAGATATTTCATACTACTCCTAAATGTCTTACTCTAGAACATTTCTAATTCTAAAGTTATCCCTACACATCTTGAATACTTCTACTCTCTCCGTTTCAAAATATAAGATGTTTTAGGTTTGTGAAGAAAATGTATCTAGACTTGTTTTAGTATGGAGATTCATACCAAACTTAAGTGAATCTATATACTAAAAAGAAGTTTAGATATATTTGCTTCACAAAGCTAAAACATCTTATATTTTGAAACAGAGGGAGTAGTAAATAACCTATGTGCACCGTTTACCTTCACAGGATCACACCATGATATGATTACATTCAGGCTAAAAGAGAGGAGGAACTTGACCACGTCACAGCTGAAGCAGGAAATTGATCAAAAAATAATAATTTTGTTGATTGATGCTCTATAGCAAATAGTATAGTATCCGGTAAAACAGCAACCGTTCGTGGTGCTCTTCGCATGCACGGGTGTGTCTCATCTTGCTGCCAAGAGACTGCCAATAATAGCAGCATTGCTGAGCTTGCTCCGGTTCACCTCCCCTTCAAGTTAGGCTTATCTTTCTCGTCAACCTAGCTAGCAGCACTCTCTCCGATCCCCCTTGGCGTCTTGGGATCGAGCTGGCCGGACAAATTTCTTCCGTCTTCTTCAGTTCATCTTCTTCGTCGCGGCGCGCGGCCGGGAGGAATCAATCCGAGGACCGATGAGCTACTACAATCCGCACGCCCCTGTCGGCGCTCCCCCGCCACAAGGCAAGACGTGCCTGCCAATCATCACTCCGATTTTCAATTCTTATAATCAGCTTGCTGATTTAAATTGCGCATTTCAACGCTGTATCGTGAATGGCATGCCTCGATTCGATTTTGTTTTATTTTTTCTTTTGTTTTGTCTCGTGGACGAAATCTCGTTGACATTGCCTTGTTATTAAACACAACTGTGGCCGACAGTTTGCAACAGTCGGTTATGTATGTTTCCTTTTCTGCAGCATTTGACATTTATAAGAGATTAGGACTGCGTATTCTGCAGCATTTGACATTTGGTTTTTCTTATTGGAAAAACTGAGATTGCTGTCTTTGCACTGACACTGACATCTACGCGATCGCGGAGCAGGGTACCCGATCGACCCTTACGCCAAGAGCGGCTTGGAGGAGGGCCAGCACCAGCCGTACCCGCCGCCGCCGCAGAACCAGCCGTACCCGCCGTCGCCGCAGAACCAGCCGTACCCGCCGTCGCCGCAGAACCAGGTTTACCCTCCTCCGCCGAACCAGCCGTACCCACCGTCGCCACAGCAGAACCGCGGGCAGTACGCTCCGCCGAACCAGCAGTACGCTCAGCCGCCGCCGATGGCGTACCCGGCGCACGCGTACGCGCAGCCCTACGGGTACGCGCCGCCGCAGTACCCTCCTCCGTACGCGCAGCCTCCCCCGCCGCCGCCGCACCGGCACGAGGGCCCGTCGTTCGCCCAAGGATGGTACGTATATATTACCCTCGACCTTCCAACTCATCACCACGTCGATCTTTCCGGCGTCATCTGTATGATCATGATTTGGAAACCATTGACAACTTCAAAACTGGGCGAATTAAATTCAGAGTGGTGTATGATGCATGTCAAGAAATGTCAGAACGGAAATGGACAGTTGCCGAGAAAACTGGGTCACCTTGTGCTACGTTCGAGACATTGATACGTCCAGCAGAGCTGTCATGTATACCCAAACATTGTCCTCTGATCAGTGATCACCATCCACTGATAACTAACATAACCTGCCAAATACTGAATGCTGAGTAGTATTGAGTTGCTTTATTCGGTTGTTTGCAGTAGTAACACCTTGCTTGTCAGCAAAAACTATACTGCTCCTTCTGATATCTGTTTCTTGATTCGCTTTCAGCCTCGCAGCCTGTTGTTGCTGCTGCCTCATGGACGCATGCTTCTAACATGGAGCGCAACACCGAATACAAGAACACCTCGTTTGAAGCATTTGTGAGCTGTGGATTTTAGCCTTTTAGACTCCAGAGCTTTATATTCATTGCTCACCATGATTACAGTCGTGTTGAGTGCACTTGTTCAGAGAAGTTCAGTTACTGCAGCAGTAGGAGAATATGTACTAGCTTTAGTAACATCTTCTAGTCACAGGTAAAAATATTTGTATCTGTAGATGGCAATAAATAAGGATGATCCGTTTAGCATTTAGGTGTATATATGACTACTTTTCCACATAAGATCATAAGATAGTTAACAACGACAGACAGTTCTTTTAACACCAAACCGGGTGCGCCTTGACATTGCTCAAGAGTCAAGGCCGCTCTCCCCCGACGAGAGGGATATTAGGACTAGACTCAAGAGGATGATAGGATCGACTATCACTAGATCGGCTTGGTAGATCCATTGCTAGGGATTCGGGTGTTGCTAGAGACAGAGAGGCAGGGAAGTTTACCTTCTCCGGTGCTGGATCTCGATGAGCTGTTGGCCATCTTGGTCGACGGCGAGAGCGAGGCTAGGATAGCTAAGCGGAGGCGGCGGCGGCTTCCCGTGGATCGCGCTAGGAACCCTAGATCGGTAGGGAATGTCGATGGGGGGAGTGGCGGCACGTCGAACCTCGTAACATGTGCCCCGGCCCCTACCTAGTCTTTATAGCGCTGCCACATGGGCCCACCAACCATGACTTGGTTGGGCGCCCCCGATCAGGGCGCGGATAAGGGGGTCGATTGACCCGTTGGGATCGATCGTAGAGAGGTCAACCTAACATTCTTGCCCTTGATCTCGACTTTACCTTTTACTTTATTCTTTACTCGCTTCATCACTGTTTGGTACATAGAGCATGGTTCATCGTCACGGCTCAATTGCCGATAAAATCAGACAGCTACAATATACCTCTTGTTTTGAAACAAGAAACTCTTTTCTTTTGGGCCTCTTATGATCCAGGAATCATAGGCTTTCCCTTAAACCCATGCCGGCTAAGTGCTCTTTGAACACATTAGGTGGTAAGCCTTTCATTAGTGGATCCGCAAGCATTTCCTTTGTCCTTAAATGCCCGAGTCTTATAGTGTGATCCTGGATCTTATCTTTCACAACATAATACTTTATCTCTATTGGTTTGGAAGCAGTACTCGACTTGTTGTTGTGAGCATAAAATACTGCGGGCTCGTTGTCACAGTACATCTTTAGTGGCTTGCTAATGCAATCTACCACTTTCAAGTCGGGTATGAATTTATTTAACCATATTGCCTGCCCCGTGGCCTCATAGCATGCTACAAATTCTGCATGCATCGTGAATGATGCAACTATTAACTGTTTGGAGCTTCTCCACGAAATAGCCCCTCCTGCAAGAGTAAAGACGTATCCTGTCGTGGACTTCTGATCGTCTTTGTCTCCCGCAAAATCAGCATCTCAATACCCTCTTATCTTTAGGGAATCAGACCTTCTATATGTTAGCATGAGGTCTTTTGTGACTTGCGCATAACGCAAAGCTTTTTTTTTACCATTTTCAGTGCTCCATGCCCGGATTCTCTTGATATCTACCGAGTATCCCGGTGATAAAAGCTAAGTCAAGGCGAGTGCACACTTATGCATACTATAAGCTTCCAACGGCCGAAGCATATGGTACTGACTTCATTTGATCGATCTCATATTGACTTTTGGGACATTGAAATTTCCCAAAACTGTCTCCCTTGACTATTGGAGCAGGTGTGGTATTGCATGAACACATACTATATTTCTTTAGGATCTTCTCTAGGTATGCCTTTTGTGACAGTCCTAGGACCCCATTTGCTCTATCTTGATGAATTTCTATGCCCAAAACATATGAAGCTTCACCAAGATCTTTCATGTCGAAGTTTGAGGATAAGAACTTCTTTGTATCTAGTAGTAGACTAACATTGCTGCTAGCAAGCAAGATATCATCCACATACAGAATTAGGAAAATGTATCTCCCACTTTTGAACTTTGCTTAAACGCGGTTGTCCTCAATATTCTCTTTGAATCCAAATTTCATAATGGTCTCATTGAATTTTAGATACCACTGTCGCGAAACTTGCTTTAATCCATAAATGGATTTCCTTAGGCGGCATCCCATGATTTCCTTGCCTTCCATGACAAAACCCTTAGGTTGTTTCATGTAGACTCTTTCTTCTAAATCCCCGTTTAGAAATACCGTCTTTACATCCATTTGATGTATCTCTAAATCAAAATATGTAACTAGTTCCATTATGATCTGAAGTAATCCTTACATGAGACTGGATAAAATGTCTCATTGTAATCTACTCCTTCTCTTTGTGTGAATCCTTTTGCCA
This sequence comes from Avena sativa, assembly GCA_916181665.1. Classification (NCBI taxonomy): domain Eukaryota; kingdom Viridiplantae; phylum Streptophyta; class Magnoliopsida; order Poales; family Poaceae; genus Avena; species Avena sativa. The sequence continues at coordinate 444,547,131 of OV702293.1, read as the reverse complement.
CAATTCATGCTTTGTATTTCTCCATATTCCCTCTATAGTCATACTTTGTTTTGTAGACCGATTTACAGCCTACTGTTTTGGCTCCTTTGGGAATTTCCTCTAACTCCAAACTTCATTGGAACTCATCGACCTCGTCTCATCTTCCATGGCTTCTAGCCACTTCGATGAGTGAGTGCTACTCATGTCTTCTTCAAATGTAGTGGGATCATTCTCCATTTGAACTCTTTTTGTGTTATAAACTTTATAATCTTTAGAAATTGCTAACTTTTATCTCTTTGAGACCTTCTAGGGGCCTCATGAACTGGCTCATCATGTGTCTCAACATGTGGAGTATCCTCTGGAGGTGGCTATTGCTGCTCCCTTTCATGCTCAACGGTGGGTTCGGTCGGCTCCTGACGGACAGGTTTCAGATCTCACTCACTGTTGTCATGGGCGGCGTCACAACAGGTGCTTGCACCACAACCTATAGGGTTGTCGATGCAGGAACAACAGGTGGCGAGAAAATGTCTCCTGAATCATCAGATTAGGTGCATGCACCCTCTTATCCTCAAGATAAATTTTCTGAGCTACCATGCCCCCCTCATCATTTCGTCCTCTAAGAAGACTGCATGCCTCGTTTCTACAAACTTTGTGTATCTTTCTGGACAGTAGAAACGAAAATATTTTGACTTTTTAGGATAGCCAATGAAATGGCAACTGAATGTTTTAGGGTCAAGCTTTGCTATATTTGGATTAAACACTTTAGCCTCAGTCGGGCTCCCCAACACCCTTAGGTGTTGTAGTGAGGGAACTATTCCTGTCCATAGCTCATACGGTGTTTTAGGCACCGACTTGCTTGGTACTCTATTAAGAATATGAATGGAGGTTTTTAATGCCTCCATCCATAATCCCAATGGCAATGTTGTGTAACTCATCATGCTACGCACCATATCCATAAGGGTACGATTGCGCCTTTCAGCTACTCCATTTTGCTGAGGCTCGCCCGGCATTGAATACTGGGCTACTATGCCAGTCTCTTGTAAGAACCTTGCAAAAGGTCTAGGGACTTGGCCATATGGGGTGTGTCGACCGTAGTACTCCCCTCCATGGTCAGACCTTACTATATTTATTGTTTTACTATGTTGGTTCTCAACTTCAGTTTTGAATATTTTAAATTTATCCAATGCTTTCGATCTTTCTTTAATTGGATAAATATAACCATAGTGGGAGTAATCATCTATGAATGTTATGAACGAGTCATAACCATCCACACTTTTCACTGGAAACGGTCCACAAATGTTGGTGTGAATAATTTCTAGTGTTTTGGCGCTTTGATTTGCACCCTTTTTTATTTTCTTTATATACTTTCCTTTTAACGCAATCGATACATTGTTCTATGTCGGAGAACTCTAATGGAGGAATAATATCGCTTTTAACTAGTATTTCTATTCTCCCCCTCGAAATGTGGCCTAAACGACGGTGCCATAATTTCGACAAGTCTTGAGTTCTCTTTCTTTTGTTTGGTTCTTTATCCGACGAGGAAACATTCTCTTTCACTTTACATACAGAATTAACTTTCTCACGAGTGGATAATAAATAAATCTCATTATGAAGGAAATCAATACCAACACAATCTTTATTGCAATAAATGGCACACTGGTCATGCCCAAAATGGCATTCATAGTTTAGTTTGTCCAATCGTGTCACACTTATTAAATTTCTATGCAAAGAAGGAACATAAAGAACATCTAAAAACAAGATAATTGATCCATTAGCAAGCTCTAAGGAGATGTCACCAATGGCCTCAACATTCGCTTGGACTCTATTTGCGACTTCAACGCATCCTTTGTTTCTTTTTATAGTCCTCGTCGAATGGAATCCCTGTAAAGAATTTGCAATATTAACAGTTGCCCCTGAGTCAATCCACCAAGTAGATTTTGAAAACTGTGTATATAGAGATTCATTTACAAATGAAACTATATTGTTACCTTTAGCTCCTTTAGAAAAATGGAGCAATCTTTCTTGAAGTGCCCTTTCTTGCTGCAGTAAAGACAAGAATCTTTGTTCACTAGGAGGGCAGGCCTATACTTAGGCTGATAGTGCATGGGAGCTTTACCATGTGGCTTAGAAGGGGAGCCATGGTTGCTGTGAGTGAAGGTCCTTTTCTTGTTTTCCTTCACTAGGTTCAATGAACCACCATTCTGGGATTTGAACCTCTCCTCTTCTTGAGCGCACATGGAGATGGTCTTTTCTATGTCCCATTTTTCAGGGGTCATCTTGTAATTAACAACAAAGTTGTCAAACTATTGAGGCGGTGAAGCCATCACTAAGTGAACAAGAAGAGCATGCTTTAGCTCTAGATCAGGATCCATGGGCTTCAGTTTGGCAGCCATGTTGCTCATCCGGAGTACATGCTCCCTGATGCCATGTCCATCGCCGGTGTACTTTTCTGTCACCAGCTGCTTCAGCAGCTAGGTTGCATATGTCTTTGAAACTGTCTCTTTATCTTTTCCAAGTACTCTGCAACGGAAGTACACTCTATGATGGAGCCAACAATGGCTTGATCGATCGTGTTCTTTATAAATGCCATGCATTTCTTGTTGGCATTCTGCCATTTTCTGTTCTCTAATGTGTAGAACATCTCTAGCGGAGCATACTCCTGATACGTCGTAAACGTATCTATAATTTTTGATGTCCCATGCTTGTTTAGTATCCACTTTTCTTTGCTTTGTCTACACTTTGAAGTATTTTTATACATTTTCTAGGACTAACCTACTAACAAGATGCTGTGGTGCCAGTTGCCTGTTTTCTGCTATTTTTGGTTCCAGAAAAGCCAGAAATAAATACTCTCGGAATTGGACCGGACAAAATCCAAAGTCAATATTTCACCGAGGAGAACACAGAGCCAGAAGACGATACAAAGGAGGGTCATGTGGGGCCCACACCCCTGGCCACGCGGGCCATGCTAGCCCACGTCTGGGAGGGTGCAGCCACCTCGGGCACCCCCTCGGTCTCCCTCTTCGCATATATAATCCTCCCGATGCCAAAACCCTAAGTACCCAATCAGATCTCCACGAAATAGCCCATAGCCGCCGCCACCATCATCCCTAGATCCGAGTGGGTCTAAAGCTCTTCCCGGCACCCTGCCGAAGGGGAGAGATCATCCCGGAGGCCTTCTTCATCACCATGCCAGCCTCCGGTATGATTTGTGAGTAGTTCCACCTTGGACTATGGGTCCATATAGTACCTAGATGGTTGGTTCTCCTCCTTTGTGCTACCATGTTTAGATCTTGTGAGCTCCGTTCATGATCAAGATCATCTATTTGTAATCATGCATGTTGTGTTTGCGGGGATCCGATGGATATTGAGATTACTATGTTAGATTGATCAATGATTCTACTCCCTTCGTTCCATAATGTAAGGCTTTTTAGTAAGCTGTTTTAGCTTGCTAAAAAGGCTTATATTATGGAACAGAGGTAGTATCTTGATTATTCTATCATGTCTGTGTTGTTTGAGATCTTGCATGCTCTCCGTTTCTAGTAGCTATCTTGGCCAAGTAGATTCTAGTGACTCCAAGAGGGAGTATTTATGCTCGATAGTGGTTTCATGCCTCTATTGAATCTGGGGAAGTGACAGAAATCTCTAAGGTTGTAGATGTGCTGTTGCTACTAGGGAGAAAACAACAATCTCTTGTTCATGGAACAATTGTATTGTTTACTTTACACACATTGCTGATGAGTGCAGCAGCACTTCATTTCCCTCAGTAAGAAACCGAGGTTCTAGAACCAGTAGGAAGAAGGAAACGTCCCAAAGGTGTTGCAAGCAACATGGAAACCTGCACAACACAAACTCAAGACTTTGCCCCAACTAACACTGAGGTTGTCAATCTCACTGGTTGTTGTAACAAAGGATTAACTGTATGGTGTGGAAGGTGAAAGTGGTTTGCAACAAGTAAACAGTAACAGTGGAAGATGTATCAATCACTGGCGGAGCTACTCAGGGGCCAAATTGGGCCGTGGCCCGCCTAGGATTTGTGCAAAAATATCAATACCTAAGCATCAATGGCCCACCACATTGGCACTAACAGAACAAAGCTAGCTAGAAACCAGGCCGTCAACCTCGCAGCAAGCACCGAGAGCTCATAGGCAGTCAAAAGCAAGCCCAATAGGAAAATGTGGCACGCTTCAAATGCTGGTTGTTTTCTCAAATTATGTTATTGCCGTCGGTAGCTAGGTAGCTAGCTTTTGTAGTCAATTTAGGAGATCATGTATCTTGGTTAGAGTATCTCTAGCAAATACTATAAAAGGGAACTGCATTTCGTGTTTTACAGGTCGAGCTTTTTCATATTTATGGGCTGAAAATGGCGATGGTGGATCAGACACCGCATACGAAACTGTGAATTACGAGAAAATTTGAAATCTGGCGCAAGTTCATATTCACATACACTAGTTCATTAGTGAGATACTATGTTGCGAGGATGGATCTACGATGGTCGTCGCCCTAACCCTAACCCTAAAAACCAAAAGTCGGCCCTCACCATAGCCTACGGGCGTGGCGGCGATGTGGTCGAGCTCGGCAGTGTCGAGTTTCATTCCTCGTCGTTGACGATGTCAACATACTTCTCGTCCTGTATCTTCTACTGGCGCTCCCAGTCCTGGCACCAGAGCAGGTTCTCCTGCTCGCGCGATGCCCTGCTCGGGCTGACCCGATGATATGGTGTCTGTCCGCGCCATGTTTTTTCACTAAAACCATAAACCTGCCGGACTTTTACGGGTTTAGGCCTTTTACAGCTAGATATGCTCTTAGAACGTATAGTTTTTTTTTCAAATTCTTAGTTAGCTATTGACAGCATGATTGCAATTTTCACTCTATTTTCTCCTAAAATTCTTAGCTAGTCAATAAAAAAATCGATGATATCCATGAGTTGTCCCGCCCAGCTATTTCCTTGAAGCTCCGCCACTGGTATCAATGGTAAAGATTGGACCAGGGTCCATAGTTCACTAGAGGTGCTCTCCTTAGATAAACAAACATGGCATGAAGGGTAAACAAATTACAAAAGGGCAATTGACAGGACTAAGCAAGGCATAACAATGCAATACTAGACATAAAGATCCTATGTGATTCGATTGGGCAATACAACAATATACATAGACCGCCATCCAACTTCATCTATGACTAGAATTCCACCTTCAGGTTATCATCCGAACCCCCTCCAGTATTAAGTTGCAAGCAACAGACAACTGCTTTAAGCAAAGTGTGTAAGGTAAACAATCCACTTGTTCCATGAACAAGAGACCGTTGTTTTCTCCCTAGTGGCAACAACACATCTACTACCGTAGAGATTTCTGTCACTTCCCTTGATAAGTAGAGGCATGAACCCACTATCGAGCATAAATACCCCCTCTTGGAGTCATTAGCAACTACTTGGCCAAGATAGCTACTAACAACGGAGAGCATGCAAGATCACAAACAACATAGACATGATAGAATCAATAAGACAAAACCATTAATCAATCTGACATAGTAATCTCAATATCCATCGGATCCTCGCAAACACAACATGCATGATTACAAATATATTAGATCTTGATCATGAATGGAGCTTGCAGGATCTAGACATGAAAGCACAAGGAGTTGATACAACCATCTAGCTACTGCATGGACCCATAGTCCAAAGTGGAACTACTCACGCTTATACCGGAGGCTGGCATGATGAAGAAGAAGGCCTCCGGGATGATCTACCCTCCGGCAGGGTGCCGTGAAGAGCTTCAGATCCCCCTGATGTCTATGCACTTCTATTCTTGTAGACAGTTGTTGGGCCTCCAAGTGCAGAGGTTTGTAGAACAGCAGCAAGTTTCCCTTAAGTGGATTACCCAAGGTTTATCGAACTCAGGGAGGAAGTGGTCAAAGGTATTCCCTCTCAAGCAACCCTGCAATCAAGATACAAGAAGTCTCTTGTGTCCCCAACACACCCAGTATAGGTGCACTAGTTCGGCGAAGAGATAGTGAAATACAAGTGATAACGGTGCCAGAAAATCGCTTATGGCGTGGAGGAAGACTAAAGCAAGCAAACATGCAATAGATCTAGTAGCAAACGGTGTTTCAATGTTTAGAAACAAGGCCTAGGGATCATACTTTCACTAGTGAACACTCTCTCATATAAATATCCTCTCTTCATGATACTACTCTTAACTACTCTCCGATTGGACACTCTAATCCATGGTAGGGCTATAACAGCACACCTCAAAGTCTGCCTTCCCCAATCTAGATAACCCACACTGTCACCTTGAGCGCTAAAAGGTTCCAACAAACACCACAATTTCATAGAGACATCCAACTCCAAATATAACTCATAACAAATATTCAATCTAGCCAAAGTGCCACACACGGTATGCCCGCTGTCACTTTCACACACGTGGGGAAAAGCATAGATCTATTAAATCACAAAGAGTATTTATGTACACTCAAACCTAAGTGCCACCATGGCGTGCACGCTGTCACTTTCACACACATGGGGAGAGCAGAGATCTATTGAAGCACTTGAGTAGCAAGGCAGATCTACTATATTACAAAGCTCATGACCACAAATCAAGCATAGATAGAGAGAGATGAACACATAGCTATCGGTAGAGACCTTAGACTCGAAGGAGAATTACTCCCTCCTCATCATGGGAATCAGCAATGGTGATGGAGACGGTGGTGGAGATCGATGGAGATGGCTCCGAGGGCACTTCCCCGTCCCAGCGGGGTGCCGGAACAGAGACTTTCTGTCCCTTGAATCTCCCCTTCGGTGGCGGTGGTGCTATAGAGGTTATCGTGGATTTCTTCTTGATCCCTTAGGGTTTTCTCCCCGGGGGCTTCTTATAGGCGCAGGAGGCAAGTTCGATGGAGAGCCAAGGATCCCACACCCCCTGTGGGCGCCTCCAGGGCTTGCCCGCGCCTAGTGGGGGTGCGGCCACCCTGTGGCCCCCCTCCGGCTCTGCTTTGTGGTTCCGTGTTGCTCCAGGAAAATAATGACTTTGGCTTTTGTCCCGTCCAATTCCAAGAATATTGATTTTCTGCCTTTCTGGAACCAAAAACAGAAGAAAACAGGCAACTGGCACTGTGGCAACTTGTTAATAGGTTAGTTCTATAAAAGATATAAAACACCTCAAAGTATAGACAAAGCAAAGCAAAGTAGATACAAAACAAGCATGGAGCATCAAAAATTATAAATACGTTTCCGACGTATCAAGCATCCCCAAGCTTAACTCATGCTCGTCCTCGAGTAGGTAAGTGATAAAAAGAATAATTTTTGAGGTGACATGCACCACCACAATCAAGATCAAACCAATTGCAAGCATTGAAAGTTGGGATAAAAGAACTCTAAACATGAGAATGAAAGATGGAGTTCTAACAATAGGACAAAGTAACTATGCATGCAACATGAAAGGCTACAAACAAAGATCATGAATAACATGCATTGAAAAACGTTTGTTTGTTTCACATACAGAAAACATGGCATAGTGGCAATCAACTTGTCCCTCATAGAGTAGCAAATAGATGCATAGGACACCTTCAAAGTTCACAAGGGTGACTAGAAACAAATAGCACAAGAACAAGTAATATCAAGTTTTGGGACACTACACATAGAACTAAGAATGGCAACTATGCTCTCTTAATGGTGCCTAAAGGTAGAAAGGTGGAGACTCAATAGTAGTGGAAGAAAGGCCCTTCATAAAGGGAAGCAGGGATTTCAAGTTTCAAAAAGAGCTTCCAAAAATTATGGTACTTGTTAGCTTTCAGCCCTCATTGCCCCTATCATAAGCATCTTGAAGTGGTTAAGGTTAAAGTGAACAAACTATGGAGTATATGCTTGACAAAGTATAAGTTGGGAATCTCAAGTCCCTTGAATACGAGGGCCACACCTCATGCTACTCAACTTCAGTCACCTGTAAGTTCTTGTCATTGTAAGTACATGCGTATCATAGAGAACCGCCAACAGGGTACCCCTTGCACATGGTACAGGAGCTATCCAATAACCAAAATGACAAGGCAAGTAGACAATGAGCATCTCAGCGATCTTTTTATTTACTATATGCATAGATTTTTATTGAGGATGCTTCACAGATAGCTCACTATGGTGATGCTGCAAGTTTCCACCATGATTAGGCATGGCTTAGGCTAGCGGCCGAGGCGTTTCTCTAACACAAAATACATAACTCCATGGACTTACAATCTCCCTCTTTATTTCACACTGGCGACATCCATAGACAAAAGAGCGTGATATCAACTGTGTACAAAGTACATGTGCAATGTTGAAAGCGTTCCCCGTGACAGCACGGTTCTGCTAATTCCAACGTATAAGTGCAAGCATATACAACATAGATGACACAATGGTTCAAGTTTATTAGGGGCAAAGAATATAAAGTGTGCCATCAAGTTTGTGAGAGCTTTAATCACTAAGTTTTCACATAACAAAATAGTTTTTAATTGGAAGATAGATGAAAACAAGAATATACTTGGAATGGTGTAACACACCATGCATAGAAGTTTATAGTGGACACTTTGGAATAACTTGGTTTCTTGGGAGTTGCAAGCATAAGCAGAACTTACTCATACAAGTGGAGGCTAGCAAAAGATTGGGAGCAACCAACTAAGAGAGCAATAATGGCCATAATCATGCAGAGCAACAAAACATTACTAATCAAAGCATAAAGTGGTAGTACAAGTCGAGGACTAAATGATAATATAGGCTATGGTGAATTCTCATAGTCATAACATGGTGTGAGCATGTGCCAAGTCAACCCAAACAAAGCATCAAAGGAGAATACCACAATACTATGCTTTTGTATGCTAAAACAACGCATGATTCCTTCAAGGCACATGAAGCAATCCTAATTTTTTGGAACAAGTCATGCTACAGCAATAATCACTAAGCATAAGGTCAAAACAAGATCTAGCATGACATGATAAAGTCTAAGCCACAGTCAGAACAAGCTCCCTTTTGTACCACTTAAGCATGAAGCTTCCTACTCTTTTCCAACACCAAACAACTTATTTGAAATAACTCACTAAGTGTAACATCCCTAAAATCATGTTTTCAAAGATTGCATATCATCCTTGCATGCATATTCATTTAGGGTTCAATTTCAAACTCTTTTGAAAGAAACATAAGCTTTGAGTGCTATTATTTCATGTGGACAAGCTTTGATCCAATGCTACTCTCTAGTGAGAGAATTTTTGTTTTAAAACCATTGTTGTGTGTTCATAGGATTGTTTGTTGATTTCCAAAGCTTGAACAAAATTTCCAAAAACAAAATATGGTTTTTAAACCATTTATATATCTTCATTAAATCTTGTGCTAAGACACTGTTTATTTTGAATTTTCAAAAGGACCAAGCAAGTCTAAATGAGACAACTTGGTTTTATACTCAAAAGTATACAGGTTTCACTTTATAAAAGTCCAGAAAGATTTGGAATTCAAATGCTTTTGAATTTATTTGAAAAGGATTCCTGAAAATCGATTTAGAAAAAGAAAAAGAATTAGAAATTAGAACTGGGCCTGGCGCCACCTTTTCGGCCCAACAGACAAAGCAACCCACCCGGGGTTTTCTTTTCCCTCTGTTTCTCACCGCAGCCGCGTGCACCCACCCACTGACATCTTGACCCCACCGTGCCCCGTCAGCTTCGTCCTCAATCAACGCGCGGCCGAGCCGCTCCGCCGTTACCTCACCGCAGTCACTGCTCGCTTAAATCCCATTGATGCAGGGAGTAATCGCCACCCCGCTCCTGGCTATTTAATCTCCTCTCCACCACGACCATTTCCCCTCACACCACACGCTCGCTCTGCCACCAGGCTGCCACAATTTCACGTTGCAACGCCGCTGTACCGACGAACTTCGGCGACGAAATTCCGGTGAGCCAGACCACCCCTTCCCTTCTAATTCAAACGAGCGTGTTCCTTGCAACCCTGCGCACCTTCTGACCCCTCTCGTTTGGTCGCGCTTGACCCAGGTAGACGTTCCCGTCCACCCCTGCAAGCGACAGGGCTGCCGCTCAACTCCGACGAGGAATACCGGTAAAGTCTGAGCGCCCCTTGCTTCCTCTCTGACACTGTCTTGTTCGCCGCAACTTTGTGCATCCTCTGACGCCACTAGTTAGTGCTAGGGCGCTCTACATCATCGGCAACAACATCATCTGCAAGCACCCAACGCCGTGCACAACTCCGACGAGCCCCAGCGACCTCCACGGTGCACCCCTGTCCCTCCCTCGACCACCTCGAGCACCGCAACAACCACGCGAACCCAGTAAGAATCCCCACTCCTCCCCGCGTGACCTAAATCGCTGGCAACTTCTCTGACAGAGTCACGCCTCCGCACCGCCGCCGCTAGCGCCGCCCATCTTTGGTCGCATGCTTAGCAGCCGTAGGATCTAGATCCAGCGCTCTAGATTAGATCTGGAGCGAAGCGGTAAGTAACGATCTGAGCCATGCGTGTTAAGTTAGATCTAACGGTCCGCGAGTGTGATCCGATGCGAAACGGTATCAGCCAATCAGACGCTGCCGCGTGGCTAGTTCTTTGTTTTAAAATCTGAATTTAGATCTATTTGTGATTCAAACTTGTAAAATTCATAACTTTTGATCCCCACGTTCAAATTTTGCAAACTTTATATCATTGGAATCAGGAGATAAAATCCTATCTGTTTATGCAATGTGTTTAATGTTTTGCCTCTGTAAAAATGGTTGTTTTTTCAGAAACTTTTGTAGGCTTATTTTGGATATAAAAATGATTTGAAAAATGTTTTTAAAGATCAAATAAAGTCTATTTTGAGTATCTTGGACTTGTTTATGTTTTAGTACTATTTACTTGTCTTGTTTGGTGTAGAAAAATCATCACATGGCATTTGCATGCATTCATATATTTTTGTTTGTATATTTTGATATGTGATTTTGGTGCCATTATTTTATGTGTAGATTTTGGTGCAAATAGTGATTGTGGTTGTGAAGATTGTTGCTACTCCCCAAACTACCAAGGCAAGTGGTGCTTCATGTTTTTATCCCTATATTTTCACCTATGAACTAGAAATATTTGGTATAGGACTTGCATGAATATTTTGATAAGTATCTATATGCTATGCTTGGGAAATCCTAGTAGTGGTAGAATTGTTAGAAATTCTCTAATTTAAGATGCTTACTATTGCCATGCTTAGACTAGCTAGTAGCAACCAAGGGTGGTTATATATTCATGCTATGTGAAAATATTTCTAAGTCTTTGACTTGTGTTTTTGCTTAATAAAACAACTAAGTGAATGAAACACCTGGGTGGAATGGAAAGAATGGTTTGTGTTGAGTGGTTACACAAGGCCCATTTCTATGGTTTACCTTGTGTATCTCACTTGTGGAAAGCCACCCAGGAACAAAGGGATTTGAGATGCCAAATGTTAAGAAGCTTCTCGTGCAGCCACATGGCATTATGGGCTCTGCCTGGATCATATAGGTTGCAATAACTTAGCCATTTGGACAGTTGGTGGTAGTGGGATGATAGGTTTGGAACACGTCCATTTAGTCTAAGGGAAGGCTTCTGAAAGGTCCTGTCTTGGTGAAAATCAAGTCTTGTGGGGAAAGTGCACAACCTCTGCAGATGGAAGAATCTAAGTACTTAGCCATGTCCCTGGTATTGGACAACTTGAGCATCAAGACATGGAAGCTACCAAGAATCTCCTCATCCCAATTTCTAAGTTAAAACTTGTGGTTGAACAAGGGTGAAGGTTCACCAATGTCTATTGGTGATTCCTTGGGAAAGTTTTGACAAAGAAAAACTTAGTGTTTTCAACTAATAGGTAAAACCTATTTTGAGCAAAGCAAGCCTAAGCTACACTTAGTCAAATGCATGTAGTATCTAGATGATAATATTCTACTAATGTATCACTTGCCAATACTATTCCAATGTATTGACCCACTGTGGCTGTAACTTATGATGTTGCGGGTTACTCTGATGATGATTAGGGGTTATGAGTCTACACTCAACATGCTTGCCTATGGCACATGAAGATGAAGACTTATTTATATTATTCTATATTTGAACTCTTGTATTAGGCCTATGGCCATGGAGTTGTAAAATACTATGTTTGTCTCTGGAATGATTTGTAATAATGACCTTTGTATCTGTGTACTTCATCTTAAACTATGGATGCTAGCATTGATCTAGGGACTAGCATTGCAATCACAGGGATCTTTACCTTTATAAAGGTGGGATCTTACAGATGGTATCAGAGCACCGTGTTGCCTGTAGGATTATGACCCTAGGATTGGATTAGAAACCACTAAGGAATTTTTTTAACAATTTCCACACTTGTCTTTTTCTTCTCGTAAACTTTTCTAATTCTTCTTTCTCGTCTCTATTTGTAGATGAACTCCATCAACGAAGTTGTGAGGAAGGGAACACTCATGACCATGACCTTGGAGTGTGAGACAGAATTTCCCAAGGCCCTCAAGAACCTCATGGTTACCATGGGATACATGGTGCAGCTGTGTACAAAGGATTCCCCGTGATGGATGAAGGAGTAGAGTACTGGTGGGTGCAACTTCACTTGTACAAAAACAAGGAATACAACCACAAGGAGTCAGGATTCTGCATGGTCACCAACTCAGAAATGCACACAACATTCTTTGACTCTGCAAGAAATGCATATTGGAATGCCATCAAGGAGCTTGGTGATAGACTCAAGTGCAGAATGCTTAACACCCAAAATGATCTCAAGGAAGAAAAGAAGCATACCCAAGAGTTAGAGGCTACCAACCAACGTTTAAGAGAAGACATCATAGACTTAGCAATGGAGTCATGTGATCAAGATCGACAGATTGCCTCTAGGGATGCCCTGTTAGCCAACTTGGCAAGTGAGTTGGGATTGTAAAGTACTTCGTTAGTTGGAACACCACACTTATCATTTTATTTCCAAAATGATGTCTAAGTCTTGTTGAACCTTGGATGCTTGTAATAAATTTTTGTATGCCATGACTTGTGTGTTTGGTTTAAAATGGATGTGCTTGTGCTACCTTGTCTTATGTAATTCTATTGATGTTGTTTCTAACTTTCTCTATCTTATAAAATAGATGCCTAATGTTACTATCAACATAGCTGAAGAGTTTAAGGGAACTCGTTTTGTCACTCGTCTTATTGAGCTCACTAGTGTGCTCAATCTTCCGCTTCCTAGCATCATAATGCTTCCCCTCACCAAGTTCGAGAGGAAGGACCTTTGGGGCTTCAAGGTTACTCAGCCAGGACGCTAGACTGAGCCAGCCACGGAGGCTATCACCTTCATGTTGGGTCACGTAGAGATAAAACAAAACTTTTTCTCTAACGTGGTGATCCCAAGATCTAGCTGAGGTAGAAGGCCACGAGGTTTACCACTAGACGCGCAGTTGCGGATTACTGATGAAGCGCGTCAGTTGATGCAGTGTAGTCCTCACGGTCCGATCGTCCTGGTGCTGATCGCACAGCACCTCTGCTTGTATCCACACGTACAAGGAGGAGCGCCGGCGGCGAACTGCTAGGTTCGTGACGACGGCTGGACTGCTGTGGAGCTAGGGTTTCCAACACATGGAATGACCTAACCGAACAACGATTAACCTTTCTGGGTTACGGTGCTCCACTATATATAGGGAGTGAACATGGGCTCTGCTCGCGCGACCCATTCACTAAAGCCCATATAACACTAGTCACCATGAGTCCAACTCACTAACTTAGTCCTAATTTGGTTAAGGTCCAACCCAACCAGATTACAGGTTCAGATCCAATCCGAACTTGCTCCCGCTCTTAAGTGTGTGACCCTGCAGGCTCATGGCTACTTGGACACGATTGGAGTCCGACTCTCAATCGATCGGTCGGTAGCGGCTCCTAGCAGAACATGCCGACTCCCAAGTACCAAAGAGTCATGACGACTTGCCTTTCCAATGCGACTTACGTCCAAGTCCCTTTTGCCTCACGATATACCTTGTCAGACTATAGGCGAATATTTGTCATCCCTTAAATAGTCCGACTCTCTTCTCAATCCGAGATAAGTGATTCACCCGACTAACTCTTAGTCGATCGCCTCGTTTAACACTTAACCGAGTCGTGCATGGCCATGCTTTCCGAATCATATCTCACGAGAGGGCCCAGAGAATATCTCTCCAAGTGGAGGGGCAAAATCCCATCTTGGTTATTCACATCACGCAGCTTGATTCTCAGTCGACCCAAACCCTGCCTTTATAACTGCCCAGTTACGGATCAGCGTTTGACAGAACCTAAGTTGGTGATCCTCAACTCGGACTGTGCAACAACCTCAGGTCTAAGGATTACATTGATTGAGATATACAAATGACAACTTGTTCGTTGTACCTCAATATGGGTCAATCCGACTCGCTAAACTCTTTAGCCTAGTCTGTGTAAGTTGGAATAGCATCTCCATGCCCATGACAAGTGGAACCAAGTCATCAAGCCAACTTTCACATTGGTCTAAGTTGTGTGTCCAGCACAACCTCAATGACCAAGGATATTTAGTACAAACAACATGAATGCATAGTTCCACAACCGAATCACATATTCAATGATACACATCAGATGTTTATACAAGGACTACTTAATATCTTTATGAATACAATGGGAAATCTCATCATACATGATTGCCTCTAGGGCATATTCCCAACAATATCCCACTTGCACTAGAGTCAATCTTCCGACATCACATGTCTAAGCATCTAATGCCCATGGCTCTCAGGTGCGCCTCATACTTTGGCTGTGGTAACGGCTTTGTCAATGGATCCGCAATATTTAAATCCGTGTGTACCTTGCATAACTTGATATCACCTTGATCCACGAACTGGCGAATCAGGTGGTACCGCATGAGTATGTGCTTGTTCTTCTGGTGCTGTCTAGGTTCCTTGGCTTGTGCAATAGCACCATTGTTGTCACAATACACGTCTAACGGATTGGACGAGCCCTGAACCACACCAAGATCCATGAGGAAATTCCTCATCCAAACAGCTTCCTTTGCTGTCTCCGAGGCGGCAATATACTCAGCCTCTGTTGTAGACGCAGACACAATCTCTTGCTTGGAACTCTTTCAGCTCACAGCACCTCCGTTTATAATAAACACGTATCCGGATTGTGAGCGAGAATCATCAAAGTCGGTAAGATAACTCGCATCCGTGTAGCCCTTTACACTGAGTTCATCTTCACCACCATAAACCAAGAACATATCCTTAGTCCTTCTCAAGTACTTTAGGATATTTTTAGCCGCTGTCCAGTGGATCTCTCCAGGATCAGCCTGGTATCTGCTCACAACACTTAGAGCATAGGAAACATCCGGCCTAGTACAAATCATGGCGTACATGATGGATCCGACTGCAGAAGCATATGGAATCGCACTCATCCGACTTCGCTCATCAGTTGTCGAAGGACACTGAGTCTTGCTAAGTTTTACACCATGGGACATCGGTAAGAACCCCTTCTTAGACGATTCCATGTTGAACTTCTTCAACACTTTGTCCAAATAATTACTCTGACTCAATCCAATGAGCTTACTTGATCTATCTGTTGGAGATATGCCCTAGAGGCAATAATAAATGTAGTTATTATTATATCTTTGTGTTTATGATAAATGTTTACATTCATGCTATAATAGTATTAACAAGGAAACATTAATACTTGTGTGAATTGTAAACTTAATTTGAAGTCCCTAGTATAGCCTCTATACTTCACTAGCTTGTTGGTTGATTGATGATTGTGGTTTCCCTATCATGAACATTGAGATGTTATCAACAACAAGATCATATCGTTAGGAGAATGATATGGTGGACATACTCCTATAGATAAGCGTAGCATAAAGATCAAGTCATTTCAATAGTTCAATTGCTATATGCTTTCTGATACATAGTAACCTAATTCCTTCGACCATGAGATCATGCATATTGCCTTTACTGGATGGATGCTTTGATGTCATCAAACACCACACCGTAACAGGGTGGCTATAAAGGTGGCATTGAGTGTTCGGAAAGTATTGGTTGAAACACATGGATCAAGAGTGGGATTTGTCCATCCACATGACGGATAGATATTCTCTGGGCCCTCTCGGTGAAATGTCATCCAATTAGCTTGCAAGCATGTGACTTGGTCACAAGGGATCACATATCACGGGAACGAGAAAAGAGTACTTATCAGTAACGAGGATGAACTAGGTATGCAGAGATACCGACGATCATAACCTCGGATAAGTAACATATCGTGAGACAAAGGGAAATTGGTATCATATGTAAGTGGTTCATTCGATTGCAAAGTAATCGTAGAAATATGTGGGAGCCATATGAATTTCCAGATTCCTCTATTGGTTATTGTTCGGAGAAGTGTCTCGATCATGTCCGCATAATTCACGAACCGTAGGGAGACACACTTAAGGATTCGACGTTGTTTGAGTAGTTATGGTATTATGAGAAAGAGACCGAATGTTGTTCGGAGTCTCGGATGGGATCCGGGATATCACGAGGTGATCCGGAATGGTCCGGAGAATAAGATTCATATAAGGAAAGTTCCGTTTCGGAGTTGGGGAATGGTTCCGGTGTTTTCATCGGGAACATTCTAGAAGGTCCCGGAATGTCCGGCACTCCGGAGGGGGAAGGGTACATGAATGTGTCATTACATATTGGAATGATTGCATCATGTACTAGGTGTTCTTGCTGTCCAAAATAAAGGGTTTATTTAAATCCTAAATTGAAAAGTCAAACGGCTAGTTTGAAAGTCAAACGGCAATTTTGGGAAGTGGGAAAAGAGGAGGATTGGTGGAGGCCGAGTTGGAGGAGGGTTCCTCCCCTTGGCCGGCGCGCCTCCCAAGGCCGACTTGGGGAGGGACTCCTCCCCTTGGCCGCCGGCCCTCCCACCTATAAAGGGAGGGGCAGGGCCTCCCCTCCTTACACACACACAAGTTCCTATCCTCTAAACTAAACCCTAGATCTAAACCCCGGTTTAGAGCTATTTCGGTTTAGAGCCTTCTAATTGGTTTAGAGCTTCTAATTGGTGTGTCTAATTACTAGACCACTAATAGCCTCTCTCATAAGCTCCACCATACTCGCACCGGCTTAAGGCGAAGCCCTGCGGGATTTCCCCTCTACCTCCGGTACCACGCCGTTGTGCTGCCGGAATCGCGAGGAGAGTGCTACAACCTCCACTGCCTGCTGGAACAAGGGAGAGGAAGGTCTTCGTCGAGTACCGAACGTGTGACCGACTGCGGGAGCGCTGCGGGAACGCGGCGCTGGAAGGATCGTCTACGCGATCTTGAGATCGGAAAGAGTACGACTACATCACCCACGAGAATCTGCTCTCGTTAACCGCTTTGGAATCTTCGAGGGTGAGTTATTCCATCGACTCGTTGCTGCAATCTAGTAGATAGATCTTGGCTTGTTTGTTTGTATGCGATAGAAATTTTTTGTTTTCCATGCTACGAACCCCTACAGTGGTATCAGAGCCGTGTCTATATGTAGATCTGTTGCACGAGTAGAACACAATGGTCATTGTGGGCGTTGATGCTTTTATTGTAGATTGCTTTTTGTGTACTTTGCATCTTGCGGTATGTTGGGATGAAGCGGCCCGGGCTAACCTTACATGACATCGTTCATGAGACTTGCTCCACGCTTAACATGCAACTTGTATTGCATAAGTGGCTTTGCGGGTGCCTGTTTCTCCTAGCATAGTAAAGATCCAATTTACAACGGGTGATCAACAATGCTAGTATCAATGTTGTGGTTCTTGTTCGTAAGTTAGAACGACACTTATTGAAAGCCCCAAACCACGTAAAATATGCAAAGAAAGTAGAGGCGTCTAACTTTGTTTTGCAGGGGTGTGCAGTGATGTGATATGGCCATGATTGTGATTATATTTGATGTATGCAATGTTCCTTATTGTAAGTTGGCAACCGGCAGGAGCCATATG
This sequence comes from Avena sativa, assembly GCA_916181665.1. Classification (NCBI taxonomy): domain Eukaryota; kingdom Viridiplantae; phylum Streptophyta; class Magnoliopsida; order Poales; family Poaceae; genus Avena; species Avena sativa. The sequence continues at coordinate 444,529,210 of OV702293.1, read as the reverse complement.
GTTGTCTTTAATTTCTGTTAAGACCTGCGTGTCTATTCAAAATAGTTGTAATAGTTGAAGCTGGTGGACGACAACCATGAAGAAGCGTCATTGACCTTGATGCTATGCCGGTGATGATGGAGATCATGTTCGTGCTTGAAGATGGAGATCGGAAGCACAAAGAAGAAAGGCCATATCATATCACATATTATGAATTGCATGTGATGTTAATCCTTTATGCATCTTGTATTGCTTAGTAGACGACGGTAGCATTATAAGATGATCCCTCATGCACATAAATTTCAAGTTCTAAAGTGTTCACCCTTAGTATGCACCGTTGCCAAAGCTTGCTGCTTCGAAGCACCACGTGATGATCGGGTGTCTTTGATTCCGCGGGTGAATACAACATAAGCAAGCCAGATTTGCTTATGCGGTAGCTAAGGTTTGATCTTGACGAGCCTAGCATGTACAGACATGGCCTCAGGAACACGGATCGCCGAAAGGTAAAGCATGAATCATATAGTAGATATGATGAACATGATGATTGTTCGCCATTAAAACTATATCAGCTCTCGTGATGATCGGTGTTGATGTAGTGGATTTGGTTCGTGTGATCACTAAAACAATGTGAGGGATGTTGTTTTGAGTGGGAGTTCACCTAGTTTAATTTCATTAATTAATTTGAACTCAATTTGTCATAAACTTAGTCTAAACTATTGCAAATATGTTGTAGATCAATGGCAGCCCCTACCATCAATTTTAATGCGTTCCTAGAGAAAGAAAAGTTGAAAAAAAACAATGGAAGCAACTTCGCGGATTGGTTCCGCAATTTGAGGATTGTCCTCACAGCTGGTAATTTGACCTATGTGCTGGATGCACCGCTGGGTGACCCACCTGCAGCTGATGCTACCGATGAAGTAAAGAATGTTTACCTCGCTCGGAAGAATCAGTACTCCATAGTTCAGTGTGCTATCTTGTATGGTTTAGAATCGGAGCTTCAGAAAAGGTTTGAAGAGTCAGACCCATATGATATTGTCGAGGATCTCAAATTAATTTTTGAGACTCATGCGGCAATTGAAAGTTATGAAGCTTCTGAAAAGTTCTTTAACTGCAAGATGGAAGAGGGTAGCTCCGTCAGTGAGCATGTGCTTAAGATGTCTGGGCACGCAAATAAACTTCAAAGTTTGGGTATAGTGATTCCTAATACTTTGGGGGTTTACCGCATCCTCCAATCACTACCACCAAGTTACAAGAACTTTGTGATGAACTACAACATGCAGAACATGAACAAAGAGTTGCCAGAACTATTTGCTATGTTAAAATCTGCAGAAGTGGAGATCAAGAAAGAGCACCAAGTGTTGATGGTCAATAAGACCACCAAATTCAAGAAAGGCAAGTCTAAGCAGAAGGGACACTTCAAGAAGGGTGGTAAGAAAGTTACCACGCCGACGAAGAAGACCAAGGCTGGACCTAAGCCTGAAACTGAGTGCTTTTACTGCAAGGGAGAAGGTCACTGGAAGCGGAATTGCCCAAAGTACTTGGCGGATTTGAAGAACGGCAACATCAAGAAGAAAGGTATATCTGATATACATGTTATTGATGTGTATCTCACTAGTATTCGTAGTAGTGCCTGGGTATTTGATACTGGTTCGGTTGCTCATATTTGTAACTCGAAACAGGAGCTGCAGAATAAACGGAAGCTAGTGAAGAACGAGGTGACGATGCGCGTAGGAAACGGATCAAAGGTTGATGTGATCGCGGTCGGCACGCTACCTCTTCATCTACCATCGGGATTAGTTTTATACTTAAATAATTGTTATTTGGTGCCTGCGTTAAGCATGAACATTATATCAGGATCTTGTTTATTGCGAGACGGTTACTTGTTTAAATCCGAGAATAATGGTTGTTCGATTTATATGAGTAATATGTTTCATGCACATGCACCTTTGATAGATGGTCTATTCATATTGAATCTCGATAGTGGAAATACACATATCAACAACATTGAGGCTAAACGTTTGAAATCAAGCGATAATTCGACCTATATGTGGCACTGTCGTCTTGGTCACATTGGAGTGAAGCGTATGAAGAAACTCCATTCCGATGGACTTCTTGAATCACTTGATTTTGAATCACTTGAAAGATGCGAGGCATGTCTGATGGGTAAAATGACTAAGACTCCATTTTCTGGTATAATGGAGCGAGCTACAGACTTATTGGAAATCATACATACCGATGTGTGTGGTCCAATGAGTGTAGCATCGCGCAGTGGTTATCGGTATGTTCTTACCTTCACGGATGATTTGAGTAGATATGGGTATATCTATTTCATGAAACATAAGTCCGAAACTTTCGAGAAGTTTAAGGAGTTTCAAGGTGAGGTAGAGAATCAACGTAACAAGAAGATTAAATTTCTGCGTTCTGATCGTGGAGGTGAATATCTAAGTTACGAGTTTGGCGAGCATTTGAAGAAATGTGGAATACTTTCGCAGTTGACACCGCCGGGAACACCACAGCGTAATGGTGTGTCTGAACGTCGTAATCGAACTCTCTTAGATATGGTTCGTTCTATGATGTCACTTACAGATTTACCGCTATCATTTTGGGGTTTTGCATTAGAAACAGCCGCATTCACTTTAAATAGGGCACCGTCTAAATCCGTTGAAACGACACCGTATGAATTATGGTTTGGGAAGAAACCTAAATTGTCGTTCCTTAAAGTTTGGGGATGCGAATCCTATGTAAAGAAGTTGCAGCCGGACAAGCTTGAACCCAAAGCGGAAAAATGCGTCTTCATAGGATACCCGAAGGAAACTATTGGGTATACCTTCTATCATAGATCCGAAGGCAAAATCTTCGTTGCTAAGAATGGATCCTTTCTAGAGAAGGAATTTCTCTCGAAAGAAGTGACTGGAAGGAAAGTAGAACTCGACGAGGTTGTCGAACCTTCTCTCGAAATTGCGAGTAGCGCAGCACCGGAAGAAGTTCCTGTGGTGCCTGCACCAATAAGAGAGGAAGCTAATGATAGTGATCATGAAACTTCGATTGAAGTTGCTACAGAGCCTCGGAGGTCAACGAGAACTCGTACCACTCCAGATTGGTATGATTCCGTTATGAATGTCATGTTGGTGGACAACACCGATGACCCCGAGACATATGAGGAAGCGATGATGAGCCTAGATTCCAATAAATGGCAAGAAGCCATGAAATCCGAGATTGGATCCATGTACGAAAACCAAGTATGGACTTTGGTGGACTTACCGGATGGCCGGAAGGCTGTCGAGAACAAATGGATTTTCAAGAAGAAAACAGATGCTGATGGTAATGTTACTGTCTATAAAGCTCGACTTGTCGCAAAAGGGTTTCGACAAATTCAAGGAGTTGACTACGATGAGACTTTCTCACCAGTAGCGAAGCTAAAATCTGTGAGGATTATGTTAGCAATCGCTGCATATTATGATTATGAGATATGGCAGATGGATGTCAAAACAGCATTCCTCAATGGAGACATTGATGAAGAGTTGTATATGATACAACCCAAAGGTTTTGTCGATCCTAAAGATACTAACAAGGTATGCAAGCTTCAACGGTCCATCTATGGATTGAAGCAAGCATCCCGAAGTTGGAATCAACGGTTTGATAAGGTAATCAAAAATTTTGGTTTTATACAAACTTATGGAGAAGCTTGTATTTACAAGAAAGTGAGTGGGAGCTCTGTAGCATTCTTAATACTGTATGTGGATGACATATTGTTGATTGGGAATGATGTAGACCTTCTTAATAGTGTCAAAGAGTAGTTGAATAATAGTTTTTCAATGAAGGATCTTGGCGAAGCAGCTTACATATTAGGCATAAAGATTTATAGAGATAGATCGAAACGCCAAATATCATTGTCACAAAGTACATATTTGGACAAAGTTCTAAAGAGGTTTGGAATGGAAGATAGCAAGAAAGGGTTCTTGCCCATGTTGCCCAATACGACCTTGAGTAAAACTCAAAGTCCGACATCGGCAGAAGATAGAGAAAGAATCAGTAAGACTCCCTATGCTTCAGCCATAGGATCTCTAATGTATGCCATGCTATGTACTAGACCCGACATTGCATATGCTGTTAGTTTAACTAGCAGATATCAAAGTGATCCAGGAGTGGATCATTGGACAGCGGTCAAAAACATCCTTAAGTACTTGAGAAGAACTAAGGATATGGTTCTTTCTTATGGAGGTGATGAACAGCTCGTTGTTAATGGTTACACCGATGCTAGTTGGAACACCGATCCGGATGATTCTAAATCACAATCTGGATACGTATTTATTTTGAATGGTGCAGCAGTTAGCTGGAGGAGTGCAAAGCAAAGCGTTGTGGTGAGATCTTCAACTGAATCGGAATACATGGCTGCTTCGGAGGCTTCACAAGAAGCAATATGGATGAAAGAGTTCATTACAGAGCTGGGTGTGGTTCCAAGTGCGCTGGACCCAATGTCTATCTACTGTGATAACATGGGCGCCATAGCCAATGCGCAAGAACCAAGGTCACACAAGAAGCTGAAGCATATCAAGCTGCGTTTCCACGCTATTCGAGAACATATCCAGGATGGGGATATAAAGATTTGCAAAGTACACACAGATCTGAATGTGGCGGATCCGTTGACTAAACCTCTCCCGAGGGCAAAACATGACCAACACCAAACTGCCATGGGTGTTCGGTATATTACCATGTAATCTAGATTAGATGACTCTAGTGCAAGTGGGAGACTGTTGGAGATATGCCCTAGAGGCAATAATAAATGTAGTTATTATTATATCTTTGTGTTTATGATAAATGTTTACATTCATGCTATAATAGTATTAACAAGGAAACATTAATACTTGTGTGAATTGTAAACTTAATTTGAAGTCCCTAGTATAGCCTCTATACTTCACTAGCTTGTTGGTTGATTGATGATTGTGGTTTCCCTATCATGAACATTGAGATGTTATCAACAACAAGATCATATCGTTAGGAGAATGATATGGTGGACATACTCCTATAGATAAGCGTAGCATAAAGATCAAGTCATTTCAATAGTTCAATTGCTATATGCTTTCTGATACATAGTAACCTAATTCCTTCGACCATGAGATCATGCATATTGCCTTTACTGGATGGATGCTTTGATGTCATCAAACACCACACCGTAACAGGGTGGCTATAAAGGTGGCATTGAGTGTTCGGAAAGTATTGGTTGAAACACATGGATCAAGAGTGGGATTTGTCCATCCACATGACGGATAGATATTCTCTGGGCCCTCTCGGTGAAATGTCATCCAATTAGCTTGCAAGCATGTGACTTGGTCACAAGGGATCACATATCACGGGAACGAGAAAAGAGTACTTATCAGTAACGAGGATGAACTAGGTATGCAGAGATACCGACGATCATAACCTCGGATAAGTAACATATCGTGAGACAAAGGGAAATTGGTATCGTATGTAAGTGGTTCATTCGATCGCAAAGTAATCGTAGAAATATGTGGGAGCCATATGAATTTCCAGATTCCTCTATTGGTTATTGTTCGGAGAAGTGTCTCGATCATGTCCGCATAATTCACGAACCGTAGGGAGACACACTTAAGGATTCGACGTTGTTTGAGTAGTTATGGTATTATGAGAAAGAGACCGAATGTTGTTCGGAGTCTCGGATGGGATCCGGGATATCACGAGGTGATCCGGAATGGTCCGGAGAATAAGATTCATATAAGGAAAGTTCCGTTTCGGAGTTGGGGAATGGTTCCGGTGTTTTCATCGGGAACATTCTAGAAGGTCCCGGAATGTCCGGCACTCCGGAGGGGGAAGGGTACATGAATGTGTCATTACATATTGGAATGATTGCATCATGTACTAGGTGTTCTTGCTGTCCAAAATAAAGGGTTTATTTAAATCCTAAATTGAAAAGTCAAACGGCTAGTTTGAAAGTCAAACGACAATTTTGGGAAGTGGGAAAAGAGGAGGATTGGTGGAGGCCGAGTTGGAGGAGGGTTCCTCCCCTTGGCCAGCGCGCCTCCCAAGGCCGACTTGGGGAGGGACTCCTCCCCTTGGCCGCCGGCCCTCCCACCTATAAAGGGAGGGGCAGGGCCTCCCCTCCTTACACACACACAAGTTCCTATCCTCTAAACTAAACCCTAGATCTAAACCCCGGTTTAGAGCTATTTCGGTTTAGAGCCTTCTAATTGGTTTAGAGCTTCTAATTGGTGTGTCTAATTACTAGACCACTAATAGCCTCTCTCATAAGCTCCACCATACTCGCACCGGCTTAAGGCGAAGCCCTGCGGGATTTCCCCTCTACCTCCGGTACCACGCCGTTGTGCTGCCGGAATCGCGAGGAGAGTGCTACAACCTCCGCTGCCTGCTGGAACAAGGGAGAGGAAGGTCTTCGTCGAGTACCGAACGTGTGACCGACTGCGGGAGCGCTGCGGGAACGCGGCGCTGGAAGGATCGTCTACGCGATCTTGAGATCGGAAAGAGTACGACTACATCACCCACGAGAATCTGCTCTCGTTAACCGCTTTGGAATCTTCGAGGGTGAGTTATTCCATCGACTCGTTGCTGCAATCTAGTAGATAGATCTTGGCTTGTTTGTTTGTATGCGATAGAAAATTTTTGTTTTCCATGCTACGAACCCCTACACTATCTCTATAGATCCGGATTCCGAGGATGTATGTTGCCTCACCCAAGTCTTTCATTGAGAAACTCCTTTCCAATGATTCCTTGGTTTCTTGCAACATCTGGACATCATTTCCAATCAGTAATATGTCATCCACATATAAGATTAGAAAATTTACTTTGTTCCCACTAAACTTCTTGTACAAACAAGAATCATGATCACTCTTGATGAAGCCAAACGATTTGACTACCTCATCAAAGCGAATGTTCCAACTCCGAGATGCTTGCTTCAACCCATAAATGGATTTCTGAAGTTTGCATACCATGTCAGCATTAGCTGGATCGACAAAACCCTCGGGATGTATCATATACACGTCCTCGGTTAAATTTCCATTAAGGAAAGCCGTTTTGACATCCATCTGCCATATCTCATAGTCGAAATAGGCTGCTATAGCTAACATGATCCGAACTGATTTAAGCATCGCTACGGGCGAGAAAGTCTCGTCGTAATCAACTCCTTGAACTTGTCGGAACCCCTTCGTGACAAGGCGTGCTTTATAGATGGAGACATTTCCATCCATATCAGTTTTCTTCTTAAAGACCCATTTGCACTCGACGGGTCTTGCACCGTCTGGCAGATCAACCAAGTTCCAAACTTGATTTTCATCCATGGACTTTATCTCGGATCTCATGGCTCCAAGCCATGACTCGGAATCAGATCCCACCATCGCTTCCGAATAATTTGCCGGTTCATCACTGTCTAACAGTAACACATCATGAACACTTCGTAATCTTGCCGATCTTCGTAGTACAGGTGCTGCTGCCGGCTCAACCGCCATGACCGGCTCAACCTCCAAGGTTTTTGCCGACTCGCTACTAGCCGGTTCCTCTCGAATTTCTTCGAGTTGCACCGTGCTCCCACTTACTCCCCGACTGAGAAACTCTTTCTCAAGGAAGACACCATTCCGAGCGACAAACACTTTGCCCTCTTCTCGGTTGTAGAAGTAGTAACCCAAGGTTTCCCTCGGATACCCCACGAAAATACACTTATCCGACTTGGCTGTAAGCTTGTCCAACTGAAGTCGCTTGACAAATTCTTCACAACCCCAAATCTTAAGGAAAGACAAACTCGGATTTTTGCCTGTCTGCATCTCATGCGGTGTCTTCTCTACCGATTTTGATGGTACTCTGTTTAGTGTGAACGCCGCTGTTTCTAGACAATAACCCCAAAATGATAAAGGCAGATCTATCCGACTCATCATTGACCGTACCATGTCCAACAAGGTCCGATTCCGCCTTTCCAAAACACCGTTCCTTTGCGGCGTTCCTGGCGGAGTAAGTTGAGGAACTATTCCACAACTTTTTAGATGGTCATCAAACTCATGACTCATGTACTCGCCTCCTCGGTCCGACCGAAGAAACTTTATTTTCTTGCTGAGTTGATTCTGTGCTTCATTCTGGAATTCTTTGAACTTTTCAAAGGCTTCCGACTTATGTTTCATCAAGTAGATATATCCATACCTACTCAAATCATCAGTGAAGGTAATGAAGTACTCATAACCACCCCTGGCTGTCGTGCTCATTGGTCCACATACATCACTATGTACTAGTCCCAACAAGTCGGACGCCCTTTCGCAACTCTTTGCAAAAGGTGTCTTGGTCATTTTGCCGAGTAGGCAAGATTCGCATGTCTCGAACGACTCCAAGTCGAACGAAGTTAGGAGTCCATCATCATGGAGCTTCTTCATGCGTTTCCAACTTATATGACCAAGCCGACAGTGCCAAAAGTAAGTCATATTCAGATCATTTGGTTTCAACCTTTTAACATTTATGTTATAAACCGACTCACCATCAAGATTCAAAATAAATAACCCGTCCTGGACGGGTGCAAAGCCGTGAAACATATCATTCAAATACAAAGAACAACCATTATTCTTGATATTCGACTCATAGCCTTGCCTCATCAAACATCAAGCAGAAATAATGTTTCGACTGAGCACTGGAACATAATAACAATTATTCAGTTCCATAATGAATCCGGAAGGTAAATGAAGTTGCATCGTGCCGACTTCTAACGCAGCAACTCTTGCTTTGTTGCCGACTCGAATATCAACCTCGCCTCTTGCTACGCTCCTAGTTCTTACCAGTCCCTGCAACGAGTTGCAAATGTGAATAACTGATCTGGTATCATATACCCAAGAACTATTAGGTGCATCAGCAAGATATATGTATATAACATTGCAAACAAGTGTACCTGAGTCAGAAGTCATACCTCCACTCTTGGCTTTGTCGGCCAAGTACTTGCTGCAGTTCCTCTTCTAGTGGCCATCCGCCTTGCAGTAGAAGCAAGTGGATCCAGCTGAAGGAGATGGCTTAGTCCCTGAGGAAGCGCTTGGGACCGGGTCCAGAGCCTGCTTTCCTCCTGACTTAGCCTTCTTCTTAGTCCAAGAACTCTTCTTGAACTTAGCCTTATTCTGCACCATCAACACTTGACTGGCACCTTTCTTGAGATCCGCCTCTGCCTGCTTGAGCATCCCATGTAATTCAGTGAGCTTCTTATCCATACCATGCATGTGGTAGTTCGAAATGAACTGCCCATATGCACTAGGAAGAGAGTTTAGAATTATATCCGTAGCGAACTCTTCGCTTATGGGGTAGCCAAGCCTCTCCAGAGACTGCACGTAACCAACCATTTTGATCACATGCGGACTCAGTGGATCGCCATCCTTAAGCTTGCAACTCAGCAAAGCCTGAGAGACTTGATACCTCTCAGTCTTCGCCTAAGCCTGGAACATACTTTTGAGGCTTTCGATCATATCGTAGGCCTCAACATGCTCGAACTGCTTCTGCAAGTCCGGTTCCATGTGAGCAAGCATAAGACAGCTAATATCCGTGGACTCATCCTTAGCCCGACGGTAGGCATTGGTGGCTGCGACAGTCGCATTCTCATTCGGCTCATCTGGAAGTGGGTTGTCTAGGACATGGTCCTTCTTTTCTTGTCTGAGAACTATTCTCATATTTCGATACCAGTTGGTAAAATTAGTGTCGTTCAGTTTATCTTTCTCAAGAATGGTTCTCAACGCAAAATCGGATATCTGAGAGTGACTGCTACTTGGTGCCATGATCTACAACAGAAAATATGCAAAACACTGAAGACATGTATTCATAAAAGAGCAAGCATATTAAACATTTTAATATTTTATGCTCCCACTAGAACCAACACCCCTCCGATGGTTGCTTAGTGATTCAGGATCCTAAATAAGCAAGTCGGCTAGTGAGCTTTAGCATCACCGCTAGCCGCCAGGTGATCAAGGTAGACAACTCCTTGTCAATCGCATCTCATGCGACTCCTGTTGGACGGGTGGCATCACATGCCCCGGCTCCCATCCAACTTTTCCCTAAGTCCCACAACCGTTGTGATAGACCCGTCTAGCTTACCGAGTGTTTCTGCAGTAAGAGTCCGACTCGAACCCACCTAGTCGGAAAGAATTGGCAGCACCTCAATTTTATGAGCCCACTACCAAAAATGTCCGACTTGTGATGGTGTAAACACTGGCGGGAAAACCGACTAGACCTTCTTTGAGGGATTAAATTTTACCGACTATCTAATAGAGGTAAAACTGAGACATAACAATAACACAAAACAAAGCATTTATAATGTGAAATGGTATGGCTCTCTTCATGGCGATCTCCATCTCCACAAAGCCTGTAATCCGACTCGTGCCAACTCTTGTCACTTGTCGTCTTACTCCATGTCGCCGACATGTACAACGCCTTGCATGCCTTCCGGGTTCTCCAATCAGCTACACTAGCTTAGTAAAGTAAATTACATAGAGAATCTGACACGCAGGTCGTTATACAATAAAATGACAGCACCTAGGCTCCAGCCGGCTGACAAAAACCGTGATTCGTAGATCACGTATGGATTACACACATACATCACATGCACATGAACCATACCATTCACAATTTCCTGCAAAAACAAGTTATGCATAGATACAATATCTACCGGTGTTGTGAAACTCGCAACGACATCTAAGGCGCTATGACAGGGCGAAGCCGGCGGTCCTGCTAGCCGGATAGTGGGAGGGGATCGAAGGGGCAGCGCCCCTCGCGGGTGCGGGCAGCGCCCGACGATTTTTCCAAAAACGTAGATCTCATCTACGATCTGAACATGGATTCCAACCATCGTTCCGATTCGATCAAACTCTTTGATCTTCGATCACCGCTTCTGGATTTACGTGTCACAGTCTACCCCGATGGCGGAAGCCGACCGGTAGGGGTATGTCGTTCCACGACCTCAGCAGTATGATCACGGAAATCAGGTCTACCATTCCCCGAGTACAGTTGATCCAATCAACTTCGTACAAAACCGATCTATCTCATAGATCGACCACCAAAACAACACATAGATCTCATCTACAGCCTACCGCATATCACATATGCGAGATCTCGAGCCTAAAACCAGAAGCTATCGCTCTGATACCACTTTGGGTCACGCAGAGATAAAACAAAACTTTTTCTCTAACGTGGTGATCCCAAGATCTAGCTGAGGTAGAAGGCCACGAGGTTTACCACTAGACGCGCAGTTGCGGATTACTGATGAAGCGCGTCAGTTGATGCAGTGCAGTCCTCACGATCCGATTGTCCTGGTGCTGATCGCACAGCACCTCTGCTGGTATCCACACGTACAAGGAGGAGCGCCAACGGCGAACTGCTAGGTTTGTGACGATGGCTGGACTGCTGTGGAGCTAGGGTTTCCAACACATGGAATGACCTAACCGAACAACGATTAACCTTTCTGGGTTACGGTGCTCCACTATATATAGGGAGTGAACGTGGGCTCTGCTCGCGCGACCTATTCACTAAAGCCCATATAACACTAGTCACCGTGAGTCCAACTCACTAACTCAGTCCTAATTTGGTTAAGGTCCAACCCAACCAGATTACAGGTTCAGATCCAATCCGAACTTGCTCCTGCTCTTAAGTGTGTGACCCTGCAGGCTCATGGCTACTTGGACACGATTGGAGTCCGACTCTCAATCGATCGGTCGGTAGCGGCTCCTAGCAGAACATGCCGACTCCCAAGTACCAAAGAGTCATGATGACTTGCCTTTCCAATGCAACTTACGTCCAAGTCCCATTTGCCTCACGATATACCTTGTCAGACTATAGGCAAATATTTGTCATCCCTTAAATAGTCCGACTCTCTTCTCGGTCTGAGATAAGTGATTCACCTGACTAACTCTTAGTCGATCGCATCGGTTAACACTTAACCGAGTCGTGCATGGCCATGCTTTCTGAATCATATCTCATGAGAGGGCCCGGAGAATATCTCTCCAAGTGGAGGGGCAAAATCCCATCTTGGTTATTCACATCACGTAGCTTGATTCTCAGTCGACCCGAACCCTGCCTTTATAACTGCCCAGTTATGGATCAGCGTTTGACAGAACCTAAGTCGGTGATCCTCAACTCGGACTGTGCAACAACCTCAGGTCTAAGGATTACATTGATTGAGATATACAAATTACAACTTGTTCGTTGTACCTCAATATTGGTCAATCCGACTCGCTAAACTCTTTAGCCTAGTCTGTGTAAGTTGGAATAGCATCTCCATGCCCATGACAAGTGGAACCAAGTCATCAAGCCAACTTTCACATTGGTCTAAGTTGTGTGTCCAGCACAACCTCAATGACCAAGGATATTTAGTACAAACAACATGAATGCATAGTTCCACAACCGAATCACATATTCAATGATACACATCAGATGTTTATACAAGGACTACTTAATATCTTTATGAATACAATGGGAAATCTCATCATACATGATTGCCTCTAGGGCATATTCCCAACACTTCAAGCTTATGCATGATGACAAGGAGAGAGGCCTAGAGGTAGTCATGCAGGATTTACTTGGGTGTTTGCTAGGGAGACACTCTCGAGAGATTAGAGGTACTCACTTCCACACCTTCGGTAGACGTGACGAGGATGGTGAGGCTATTGAGTTCGAGGATACTGCTAGAGAGACGACATATCCGATTCGTCTGTACCTCCAGGACCTAGAGGTTCTTCTTAGGCACCTAGATACTGATAGGACCAACTTTATGCTTAGCAATGACGAACTCCAGGTGCAGCTTCGTGAGAAGGACAAGCTCTTCGCGGAGCAAGATGAGATAGTCAAGGAAATGGAGGCCAAGTTTGAGAGTCAGGATAGAAAGTTCAAGAGTCAAGAGAAAAGAGTCCAAGATAGGAACAAGAGGATTCGAGAGATGACTGCAGAACTAGAGGCCAAGGACTTCGAGCTCGAGCATCAGTAGGGTGTGATTGAGAGGCTTCGTTCACATAAGAGGGCTCTCAAAGCTAAAGTAGAGGCCTTGACTACCAATGTCGAGGAATACAAGACCGCTATGGAGAATGCAGGTCTTACACTTGTTGATGAGGAGGTTGATGCAGAGGAGTAGTGATGACCACTCATTTACCTTTCATTTACCATGCTTTTGATTATTGAGTCACAATGACCATCCAACATGTGGATGGCTTGCTATTGGTGTGTTTACTTTTCAAAACTTGTTGTCTATGTTGTTGAACTTTTGTTATTTTGATGCTTGTTTGTGATTGTCTGTGTGATGTATTGTGCATGTTAAGCATCTATGGGTATCTCATTCTTATCCTTATTGAAAACCACAGATGCCTCCTCGACGTGCCAACCCCAACCCGAACAACAACAATGTCACCCCAGAGATGCAGCAGCTGATGACAGCTCAGACACAGCTGATGCAGATGATGACCACCTTTATGCAGAATCAGAACAACAACAATAACAACAACAACAATCAGAACAATCCACCAGGTTTTGACATGCTTACCAGATTCTTAAGACTGAGGCCTGCTAAGTTCTCAGGAACTACTGACCCCATGGTGGCCAATGATTGGCTACGCTCAGTGAACAAGGATTTGGTAACTGTTGGCTGTACTGATGAGGAGAAAGTTAGGTTTGCAGCACACTTGTTGGAAGGACCAGCGGCTACATGGTGGGATAACTTCCAGAACACCACTCCCATTGAGGATGTGACATAGGCTATCTTTGAAGATGGTTTTCGTACAGCTCACATCTCATCCGGAGTGATAAGTTTGAAGAAGAAGGAATTTCATAACTTGAAGCAGTGCCACCGCAGCGTGGCAGAGTATATTGAGGAGTTCAACAATCTGGCGCGTTATGCACCGGATGAAGTTGACACTGATGCTAAGAGGAAAGAGAACTTCTTCGAAGGACTGAACGATGAACTGAACCTGCAGCTATCTGTGGCCTATGTACCCACCTATCAATCTCTTTGTGACAAGGCTGCCATCTTGGAGAGCAAGATGAAACAGGTTGAAAGCAGGAAGAGGAAACACAACTCTGACAAGCACAACTCAGGATCGTCTCACAAACGTTCCCATTATGATGACAGTGGGAGTTCTGGATCCCACAAGCATGGAAAGTACAACAACCACCACAACCACAACCGTCATCATGACAACAAGCATCATCGTAGTCATGACAATGACAAGTACAAGAATCACAAGAGTGGATACAAAAGCCACCACAATGGAAGTGGAAGTGGTAGTGGAAGCCAGCCTGTCAAGAAGGATCTTAGTCAGGTTGAATGTTTCAAGTGCAAAAAGATGGGGCATTATGCAAATGAATGCCCAGAAAAGAAAGTTGAAGGACCCAACAAGCCCAACCCTTTCCAAAAGGGACAAGTGAACCACATCAATGTGGAGGAAATCTATGAGGAACCTGATGTTGTTGCTGGTAAGTTCAAACTCAATTCTGTTCCAGCATTTGTCCTCTTTGATACTTGTGCATCTAATTCATTCATATCAAGAGCATTTGTTGAAAGAAATGAACTACCGGTAGAAACTATTGGGTGTCCTATAAAGGTAAGTTCTCCTGGCGGAGAAATGATAGTGAACTCGGGATGTCATGATCTAGTCATAGAGTTTGGGAAGTATAAGTTTCCCATTAATCTGATAATCCTAAATTCCCAAGGATTGGATGTCATATTGGGAATGGACTGGATGACCAAGCACAAAGGAGTGCTAGATTGTGCCAACCATACTGTCACACTCACAACTCCAGAAAACAAAAGGATTAGATTCAAGACTAACTTTGAATCAAAAGGAGGTAAGCTAAATTCTCTTAAGGGGGTTAGCATAGACAGTGTGTCAATTGTGAGTGAATATCCGGATGTGTTTCTGGAAGAATTGCCAGGAATGCCACCAGATAGAGATGTGGAATTTCTGATCGATTTGCTACCAGGATCTGGACCAATAGCAAAGAGACCGTACAAGATGTCAGTTGATGAGTTGAAAGAACTCAAGAAACAACTTGGAGAACAGTTGCAAAAAGGATTTATTCAACCAAGTTCTTCATCTTAGGGAGCACCAGTTTTGTTTGTGGAAAAGAAGGATATAAGTCAAAGGTTATGCATAGATTACCGTTCACTCAATGAGGTGACTATCAAGAACAAATACCCTTTGCCTAGAATCAATGACTTGTTTGACCAGTTAGAAGGAGCCTGTGTGTTCTCAAAGATTGATCTCCGGTCAGGTTATTTCCAGCTCAAGATAAGAGAACAAGACATACCTAAGACAACTTTCACCACTAGGTATGGATTGTATGAGTACACCATGATGCCATTTGGTTTGACCAATGCACCAGCTTACTTCATGAATATGATGAACAAGGTGTTCATGGAGTTCCTTGACAAGTTTGTTGTCGTTTTCATCGATGACATTTTGATTTACTCCAAAAGCAAAGAAGAGCATGAAGGACATTTGCGCTTGATACTTGAGAGGCTTAGAGAGCATAAGCTGTATGCCAAATTCAGCAAGTGTGAATTTTGGTTAAATGAAGTTGGTTTTCTTGGACACATTGTGTCAGGAGATGGTGTAGCAGTTGATCCTGCCAAAGTGTCAGCTGTAACTGAATGGGAATCTCCTAAGTCAGTAAAAGAGGTTCGTAGTTTCCTTGGCTTGGCAGGATACTACAGAAGATTTATTGAGAATTTCTCCAAGGTAGCAAAGCCAATGACAGAGTTACTAGAGAAAGACAAGAAATTCGCTTGGTCTGAAGGATGTGAACTCAGTTTCTAAGAATTGAAGAAGAGACTAGTGACAACACCAGTCTTATGTCTGCCAGATTTGGAGAAAGATTTCCAAGTGTATTGTGATGCATCTCATCATGGATTAGGTGCAGTGCTAACGCAAGAAGGGAAAGTTGTGGCTTATGCATCGAGACAACTCAAAAATCATGAGGTAAATTACCCTACTCATGATTTAGAGTTAGCCTCTATTGTCCATGCACTCAAAACATGGAGACATTATCTTTTGGGAAAGCGATGTGAAGTGTTCACAGATCATAAAAGTTTGAAGTATATGTTCACCCAGAAAGAAATCAACATGAGACAAAGAAGATGGCTAGAACTCATCAAGGACTATGACTTGAGTTTGCAATACCATCCCGGTAAAGCAAATGTTGTAGCAGATGCTCTAAGCCGTAAGGTATTTGTGAATGGCCTTACTAAGGGAGAGTTGCCAGATGATCTGTATGCCCAATTTAGAGATCTCAGATTGGAGATTGTGCCTGAAGGACATCTCATGTCATTGGATGTTCAACCCACTTTGTTGGACAAAATCAAAGAAGCCCAAAAGACAGACAATGAAATTGAAGAGATCAAGGAAAAGATTGGCAAAGGAAAATCCAAAGGATTCCATGAAGACGAACATGGTACTTTATGGTATGGAAAACGTATCTGTGTTCCACAAGGTCCGGAGCTTCGGAAACTGATTTTACAAGAAGCACACAACTCACCATATTCCATTCATCCGGGTAACACCAAAATGTACATGGATATGAAAGAAGGATTTTGGTGGAATAATCTCAAGAAGGACATTGCCGAACATATTGCCTTGTGTGATGTATGTAGTAGAGTGAAAGCGGAACATCAGAAACCAGCAGGATTGCTACAACCACTACCTATTCGTGATTGGAAGTGGGACAAGATTGGCATGGATTTCATCACCGGATTGCCAAGGACCAGGTCAGGATATGATTCTATTTGGGTAGTAGTGGATCGCCTAACTAAAGTGGCTCATTTCATACCCGTAAAAACAACCTATACAAGTGCTAAGTTAGCCAAAATCTATGTGAGTAGGATTGTATGCCTGCATGGAGTACCCAAGAGTATTGTGTCTGATAGGGGAACTCAATTCACTTCTCATTTTTGGAGGCAACTACATGAGTCATTGGGAACAAGATTGGAATTTAGCACCGCTTTTCATCCTCAGACTGATGGACAAACAGAAAGGACCAACCATATTCTTGAAGATATGTTGAGGGCATGTGCCCTAGACTATGGAGCCCGTTGGGATGAAAGTCTGCCTTACGCAGAATTCTCTTACAATAACAGCTATCAAGCCAGTATTGAGATGGCACCATTTGAATTTCTCTATGGGAGAAAGTGTACCACCCCATTGTTATGGAATGGTGTGGGAGAAAGAAATTTGTTTGGACCAGAACTAATCAAAGAGGCTGAAGAGGAAGTCAAGCTAGTTAAGGACAGATTGAAGATAGCACAGTCCCGATGGAAGAGCTACGCAGATCCTAAGCGTAGAGAAGTCACCTATGAAGTGGGTGATAGAGATTATCTTAGAGTGTCACCACTTCATGGAGTGAAGAGATTTGGAGTCAAAGGAAAATTGGCCCCAAGATATGTTGGACCATTCAAGATTCTGAGTCATAAAGGAGAAGTAGCTTATGAGATTGAATTGCCAGAATCATTGTCTGCCGTTCACAATGTGTTTCATGTGAGTCAGCTAAAGAAATGACATCCAGAAATGGAAGAGACTTCTTTGAAAGATACTATACCTTTGGAGGAAGTTCAATTGGAAAATGATCTTACTTATGAGGAAAAACCTATCAAGATTCTTGAGACTGCAGAAAGAGTTACTCGGACTAAGACCATCAAATTCTGCAAAGTTCAATGGAACCATCATTCCGAAGAAGAAGCAACATGGGAAAGAGAAGATGATCTTCGGAAAGACCGCCCTCACCTATTTGCTAGCCAATCCGAATCTCGAGGGCGAGATTCACCTTAAGGGGGTTAGATTTGTAACATCCCTAAAATCATGTTTTCAAAGATTGCATATCATCCTTGCATGCATATTCATTTAGGGTTCAATTTCAAACTCTTTTGAAAGAAACAGAAGCTTTGAGTGCTATTATTTCATGTGGACAAGCTTTGATCCAATGCTACTCTCTAGTGAGAGAATTTTTGTTTTAAAACCATTGTTGTGTGTTCATAGGATTTTTCGTTGAGTTCCAAAGCTTGAAATTTTTTTCCAAAAACAAAATATGGTTTTTAAACCATTTATATATCTTCATTAAATCTTGTGCTAAGACACTGTTTATTTTGAATTTTCAAAAGGACCAAGCAAGTCTAAATGAGACAACTTGGTTTTATACTCAAAAGTATACAGGTTTCACTTTATAAAAGTCCAAAAAGATTTGGAATTCAAATGCTTTGAATTTATTTGAAAAGGATTCCTGAAAATCGATTTAGAAAAATAAAAAGAATTAGAAATCAGAACTGGGCCTCGCGCCACCTTTTTGGCCCAACAGACAAAGCAGCCCACCCGGGGTTTTCTTTTCCCTCTGTTTTTTACCGTAGCCGCGTGCACCCACCCACTGACAGCTTGACCTCACTGTGTCCCGTCAGCTTCGTCCTCAATCAACGCGTGGCCGAGCCGCTCCGTCGTTACCTCGCCGCAGTCACTGCTCGCTTAAATCCCATTGATGCAGGGAGTAATCGCCGCCCCTCTCCTGGCTATTTAATCTCCTCTCCACCACGACCATTTCCCCTCACACCACACGCTCGCTCCGCCACCAGGCTGCCACAATTTCACGTTGCAACGCCTATGTACCGACGAACTCCGGCGATGAAATTCCGGTGAGCCAGACCACCCCTTCCCTTCTAATTCAAACGAGCATGTTCCTTGCAACCTTGTGCACTTTTTGACCCCTCTCATTTGGCCGCGCTTGACCCAGGTAGCCATTCCCGTCCACCCCTGCAAGCGACAGGGCCGCCGCTCAACTCCGACGAGGAATATCGGTAAAGTCTGAGCGCCCCTTGCTTCCTCTTTGACCCTGTCTTGTTCGCCGCAACTTTGTGCATCCTCTGACGCCACTAGTTCGTGCTAGGGCGGTCTACATCATCGACAACAACAACATCTGCAAGCACCCGACGCCGCGCGCAACTCTGACGAGCCCCAGCGACCTCCACGGTGCGCCCCTGTCCCTCCCTCGACCACCTCGAGCACCGCAGCAACCACGCGAACCCAGTAAGCATCCCCACTCCCCCCGCGCGACCTAAATCACCGGCAACTTCTCTTACAGATCCGCGCCACCGCACCGCCGCCACTGGCGCCGCCCATCTTTGGTCGCATGCTTAGCAGCCGTAGGATCTAGATCCAGCGCTCTAGATTAGATCTGGAGCGAAGCGGTAAGTAACGATCTGAGCCGTGCGTGTTAAGTTAGATCTAACGGTCTGCGAGTGTGATCCGATGCGAAACGGTATCAGCCAATCAGACGCTGCCGCGTGGCTAGTTCTTTGTTTGAAAATCTGAATTTAGATCTATTTGTGATTCAAACTTGTAAAATTCATAACTTTTGATCCCCACGTTCAAATTTTGCAAACTTTATATCATTGGAATTAGGAGAGAAAATCATATCTGCTTATGCAATGTGTTTAATGTTTTGCCTCTGTAAAAATGGTTGTTTTTGCAGAAACTTTTGTAGGCTTATTTTGGATATAGAAATGATTTGAAAAATGTTTTAAAGATCAAATAAAGTCTATTTTGAGTATCTTGGACTTGTTTATGTTTTAGTACTTTTTACTTGTCTTGTTTGGTGTAGAAAAATCATCACATGGCATTTGCATGCATTCATATATTTTTGTTTGTATATTTTGATATGTGATTTTGGTGCCATTACTTTATGTGTAGATTTTGGTGCAAATAGTGATTATGGTTGTGAAGATTGTTGCTACTCCCAAAACTACCAAGGCAAGTGGTGCTTCATGTTTTTATCCCTATATTTTCACCTATGCACTAGAAATATTTTGTATAGGACTTGCATGAATATTTTGATAAGTATCTATATGCTATGCTTGGGAAATCCTAGTAGTGGTAGAATTGTTAGAAATTCTCTAAGTTAAGATGCTTACTATTGCCATGCTTAGCCTAGCTAGTAGCAACCAAGGGTGGTTATATATTCATGCTATGTGAAAATATTTCTAAGTCTTTGACTTGTGTTTTTGCTTAATAAAACAACTAAGTGAATGAAACACCTGGGTGGAATGGAAAGAATGGTTTGTGTTGACTGGTTACACAAGGACCATTTCTATGGTTTACCTTGTGTATCTCACTTGTGGAAAGCCACCCAGGAACAAAGGGATTTGAGATGCCAAATGTTAAGAAGCTTCTAGTGTAGCCACATGGCATTATGGGCTCTGCCTGGATCATATAGGTTGCAATAACTTAGCCATTTGGACAGTTGGTGGTAGTGGGATGATAGGTTTGGAACGCGTCCATTTGGTCTAAGGGAAGGCTTCTGAAAGGTCTTGTCTTGGTGAAAATCAAGTCTTGTGGGGAAAGTGCACAACCTCTACAGATGGAAGAATCTAAGTACTTAGCCATGTCCCTGGTATTGGACAACTTGTGCATCAAGACATGGAAGCTATCAAGAATCTCCTCATCCCAATTTCTAAGTTAAAACTTGTGGTTGAACAAGGGTGAAGGTTCATCAATTTCTATTGGTGATTCCTTGGGAAAGTTTTGACAAAGAAAAACTTAGTGTTTTCAACTAATAGGTAAAACCTATTTTGAGCAAAGCAAGCCTAAGCTACACTTAGCCAAATGCATGTAGTATCTAGATGATAATATTCTACTAAGGTATCACTTGCCAATACTATTCCAATGTATTGACCCACTGTGGCTGTAACTTGTGATGTTGCAGGTTACTCTGATGATGATTAGGGGTTATGAGTCTACACTCAACATGCTTGCCTGTGGCACATGAAGATGAAGACTTATTTATATTATTCTATATTTGAACTCTTGTATTAGGCCTGTGGCCATGGAGTTGTAAAAGACTATGTTTGTCTCTGGAATGATTTGTAATAATGACCTTTGTATTTGTGTACTTCATCTTAAACTGTGGATGCTAGCATTGATCCATGGACTAGCATTGCAATCACAGGGATCTTTACCTTTATAAAGGTGGGATCTTACACAAAGATAATAACCAATAAAGATCAGTGAGCTTGTCTCACAAATCCACAAAGAAGAACTAAAAAGTTCTAAGCTGAAAGCACAAGAAAAATAAGGCTGAATGTAGTGCTAGCAAAAGTGAACACTCACAAAACAATAAGAGTGAAAACTAGAGTGTTCTAGGCAATGGAAACAAAGTGTGTCTCTCTCCAAAAGAAGTGTGGTGTAACCAACCAACTTACTTAATCAAACTAAGCAAACGAAAACCAAAAACGAAAACTAAGACGCTCCAAGAACAACACAACAATGCATGAAAAAAATAAAAACGAAGTGTCTAGAAAGACCTGAGATTTTTATTGATGAAGAAGGGGATGCCTTAGGCATCCCCAATCTTTGATGCTTGTACCTCTTGGATATTTCTTGGGGTGACACCGGGGTGGCATCCCCAAGCTTGAGCTTTTTTCCATTCTTCATCTCATTACATCATTCTCTCTCTACACCTAAACTTTTTTCCTTCATACAAAACTTCACACAATCTTCATTAGCAACATTAGTGTATTCAAAAGATATTAGACCCTTAGGCAAAGCCTTGGAAAAGCAAAACTTTTCACTAAAAAACACAAGATACTATAGCAACTCCTTCAAAAATCTCAATTCCCCAAAAGAGAACTCAAAAAGGAATCAATAAGAAGCAAATACAAATAATGGCAGAAATCTATCAAAACAGACCAACACGTAGAAACCGTTTTTTTGAAAATCTTCTGTTCCTCAAATAAAAAAGTGTTGAAATAACGGAAGTTAGATAACATACTGGGGGATTTTTTCATAACTTTTCAGCTCAATCTGAGTTACAGAGACTCCTCACGAATTTTTATTGTGGAGGACAGAAATCTGTTTCGGGACAGCAACTCTCCAAATCTTACTTCCCTCTCATTAGAGGTCATTCTTGGCACAAAAAGCAAACAAAAATGATAAGAATAGGTCATTACAGAAGTGATAACTTCCAAGACTCAAGAAAACTGTTGGGTTATCTCCCAACAAGTACTTTTTTAACGCCTTTAAGCTAGGCTTGATAGTTTGAGAACATGCTCACATAAGAAATATGAATTGAAGTAAAAGAGAGCATCAGGAAGCAAATTCAAAACACATTTAAGTCTAACCCACTTACTATGCATAGGAATCTTGTAATGAAACAAGTCATCAAAGCACAAAGCAACAAGCATAGGAACACAAAACAAGTGCAACTTCAAGACTTTCAACATAAAGAGGGGAAACTTAATATTATTGATATGCATAAAACCATGTTTCCCTCTCTCATAATAACTTTTAGTAGCAACATGAACAAAATTAACAATATAACTATCACATAAAACATTCTTATCATGAGCCATATGCATAAAATAATTATTAATATCCACATAAGAATAGCCATTCCTATTAATTATAGTGGGAGCAAATTCAACAAAATAGCTATCTTCCCAAGTGTGTTCATTTGGAAACATATCATCATTGGAAGGAACATGGATAGCACTAATAGCACAATAATTATTAATATTATAATCTTCAGAATTGGTGCCAAAGAGATTTTCAATATCAAAAGTAGTGTGCTTTTCCCAATCATGATCACTACTATAGGTAACAGGCATAGGAACATCATCTAGTTCAGACTCATCAGCAAAAACTATGATAGGAGCAACATGCTTAGAGGGAGATACCGTTTCTTTTCTCCTTTTACTCCTCCTCCTCTTCTTCTTCTTCTTCTTGTCCTCTTTAGGAGGGAGAGGCTTGAAAGGAAGCTTCTCCACATACCCTGGTTTATTGTTAGAGACAATAGAACCAACTTTGGAGGATTCCTCCTTTTCATTAATAAGAACAAAACTCATATCAGTCCTATCATATTTTGGGTAAAATATCATCTTTTATAAGATTTTGTATGTAAGTATTCGCGTGGCAATTATCAACACAATAAAGATGACATCCATGCAGGACGCAATTCATACCAAAAGCACTCATGTCTACCAAAGAAGTTTTTCTTGATAACTCTTCACACCCCAAAAACAATGTAAGTTCATCATGTTGATTATCAGTGATCATGTTATCACAATACAAACTTGCAGTACTCATTGTATTAGAAAGGTCATTAGTATGGCCTGAGCATTGAAAATTGAAATGACCCACTTCATACTAGAGTTCACAAATAAAAGGATAGAGGGCACATTTTTTTGTAAGGGTCCCAACCTTTAAATAAGGTAGAGTCCCCTGTGTTTGCAATGCTAGTCCCTGGATCAATAGCTAGCATCCACAGTTAAGATGTAATATCAAGAAACAAAGGTCATAATATAGCTTTATAACCAGGAATATCATAAGTTTATTACATCATACATAGCTCATTTGGCTATTACATTACATTGCATCGGAATAACTATAGTCATGGGGTCCTTCATCTTCAAAGTGCCACAGGCAGACATGTTGGTTGTAGCCTTTGTAATCCTAATCATCAAACTTTACTAACATCAATCAAACCTGCAACATAATAAGTTATAGCCACAAGGGTCAATACATTTGAATTGTATTGGCTAGTGATACTATGGTAGTATAGTGGAGTCTAACATCTATATGCATTTGGCTAAGTGGAGTTGAGGCTTGCATTGCTCAAAATAGATTTTTCCTTGTCATTTTGAAAACACTAAGTTTTGTCTTGACAAAATCTTTTCTTCCAATCAAAAGATTGAAGATCCTTTAACCCTTGTTCAAACCACAAGTTTTTAACTTAGAAATTTGAATGATGAGATCCTTGATTGCTTCCATGTCTTGATGCTCAAATTGTCCTTTACCAGGGACATGGCTAAGTACTTAGATTTTACACTCTGCAGAGGTGGTGCACTTTCCCCACAAGACTTGGTTTCCCAAGACAAGATCTTTTAGAAGCCTTCCCTTAGACCACAATGGATGCGCTCCAACCTATCAAACTCTACCACCCACTGTCCATATGGCTAAGTTCTTGCAACCTATATGATCCAGGCAGAGCCCATAATGCCAAGTGGTTGCACTTGAAGCTTCTCAACATTTGACATCTCAAATCTCTTTGTTCCTGGGTGGCCATCCACAAGTGAGATACACAAGGTCAACCATAGACATGGGCCTTATGAACCACTCAACCAAATACCACCAAGCAATTACCATTCCACCCAGGTGATTCATTAACTTAGTTGTTTTTATTAAACAAAAACACAAGTCCTCAGACTTAGAAATTTTCCATAGTGTGAATATATTTCCACCCTTGTTTTCTATTAGCTAAGCTAAGCATGATAGTAGTAGGAGTCTTAACTTAGGAAAAATCCTACTAAGGATTCATCTACTATGTTTTCCTATAGAAAGGTTTATACTTGGCAAAAATTTCATGCAAGTTTTACTTACAGAAATTACTAATGCATAGTGAAAGTAATGGGACAAAAAGTATGAAGCATCACTTGCCTTTTTGGTAGAGGGTATAAGCTCACTCCTTGTCCTTGCAACAATCACACTCTTAAAGTCACTACAATTCAATCAAGCAAGGCACAAACTCAATCTACCAATCAGCAAAACATCACATAAAATGACAAAGTCAAAGTAATGCATGCAAGCATGCCAAGCTTTGTTTTGTTTGAAAAAGTGGTTCCTAATGGGTCACAAACATTTGAAAACACCTATTGGTCATTTTGTAAAGTGGCAAAGTCATTTGCAAAAAGGTTTCACTTCATAAGCCATTTTCAAAACAAGGTTTCATTTCATGTGGTGTAGAAATATTTTTACTAAGGCATTAATCTATAGGATTCACAAAATATGTTTTCAAACCATAAAACTTGGTGTTTGGGGTCAGGGATTTTAAAACAAAACATTTCCCAAAAGTTTTCTTCCAAAACCATTTTTAATAAATAAACCACATTTCTATTTGACTAGAAATGGTTTTAAATCAAAGAATCATTATTTTGTTTCACCAAATTCATTTTTGAAACCACAAGGTGTTTCCTATGGTCAGTAGGTTCAAAATACACCATTTTCCAAAGATTTTATCCCCAAAATCATTTTTGAACAATTTTTATAATCTTAACAAGCATACAAAAGTTTCTGCAAAAACAACCATTTTAACAGAAGCTTTTTGCTAAACAAAGGGCATGGTTGGCTAGGTCTTGTTCCACTGATTCCATTGATATAAAGTTTGCAAAATTTGGACGTGTGGTTTAAAAGTTACATGGGTTTCAAAATGGCATCTAAATCTGATTTCAAATTCTATTTTAAATCGTCTGGTGCCACGCGTCCTATTCTCATTCGTCGGTACCGCTTCACTCGGATCGGCTATTCTGGCGCGTTAGATCAAGTTGAATCATGCTACTCAGAAGCGTGCGTACCCATTCGCTTACTTTCTATCCTATCCACCAGATCGAGATCGGACGGCTGCTGTGAGCTCGACCCTAAACGAGCGGCGCTGCGGCGGTGGCCGGCGGCGGAGCGGCCAGACGGTGGCGGCGCCGGCAATACAGGAAGCAAGGGTGACTGGGGAGGTACTCACAGCGTTCGCAGAGGCCTGGGGAAGCTCAAGGTGATGCCGTCTTGTCGAGGGGCGCACTGGAGCGGGCTTGATTGCTCGCCGGAGATGAGCTGGGCCTCGGGCGGCTCTGGAGGTCATCGAGGGCGAGGATAGGGGGCACCCTAGGACGAAAGGGAGACACCATTATGTTCGCAAGAGTATGGCGATCATCATCGTGTCCACGGGGAAGAGAGGGGAGGTCTGGTTTACCTGGGAGACGTCGCCGCAGTTGCAGACAGATGGCGGTGCTGGCTCGGGGTGACGCTGTCGAGCTTGCAGAGCTCGCGCGGGTGAGCTGGCGATGCGGACAAGTTCGCCAGGAGATGGGGATCACCGCTGCATGCTCAAGGAGGTACGGGGTGGCGTGGAACTGCCGGTATCGTCGTCGGAGTGTCGTCGGGCAGTGGGTGATGTCTAGCGAAATTCGGCAGCCTGGGGGGCAAGAGAGGTCTGGCGACAGAGGGGAACCAGAGAGGGGAGAGGGACGCTTAAATGCGCGCGGTCACGGGGCTGATTCATCGCGTGATTAAGATGTATTACGCCGGTTTTATTCCATTTGCAACGGCCGGCGAGGGGGAAGCATAGTCCGCGGGTGGGGAAGAAGAGAACGTGGCTGTGGGGCCTAGTGTCAGCGAGAAAGGGAGTGAGGGGGAGGGGTCCACTTGTCAGCGTCCTCGCGGGTTGCTTCTGCGGTGAAGAAAACGGTTCGGGGGCGAGGGAACAGGTGGGCTTGCTGGGCTGTTGGGTTGGAGCTGGGCCAGATGGTTGGGCTGCTCTATTTTTTTCTGTCTGAAACCTTTTTCTTTTTCCAAAACAATTTCTGTTTTGAATTTCAATCAACTATTCAAACAAGTCAAACAATTCAAACATTCACCACACTTGTAATGAGTTTTTGGTTCTGTTTATCAACATAAACCAAATCCCAAAAATAAAATAATATTTTTTTATTCTTTTTAGGATCCATTTGTTAATTAAATAAAATGGACCTTTAGTTATTTAATCAAATAGGGTTTGATTTATTTAATAAAATCTCCATTTGAAAACCAAATACTTTCAAAACCAAAATAGTAGGTTTTATTTGAAAATAAAGAATACTTGGAAAGCTTGTTTAAAACAAAATAACATTTTACTTTAGGGTCCATTAATAATTCAAATAGGATTTGTTTATTTAAAATCTTTATTTTGAAATCTAATAAAACCAAAACACTTCAGTAGGTTTTATTTGAGAATATAAAATACTTGGAAAACTTATTTTTAAATAAATAAATAAGTTTTGATGTTTTGGAAATAGTAAAACCTTTATTAATAAAACTTGGATATTAAATCCTTTTTGTTTTATTTTAAATAAACCTCTACTATTTTAATCAAAGCAAAACCTTTTGTTTCAAAATCTTGGCCAAGGTTTAATTTGGCTTTATAAAATAATCTTTATTTAAAATATTTCTTTTCCCTTTGAAAACCAAAACCTTTATAAAAAGATTTCAAAATAGTAGTAAAATATTTTTATTTTTCCTTTACTAAATATTTATCTTTTTGATCCCTTTAGGATTTCTTTGTTCAAAATAGGTTTGAAGATTCCTATTGGAATTCGAAAAGTTTCTTCTCACCCTGAAAATCAACAAAGTTTTATTTTATTCATTTATTTTTCACATTACAAGATTTGGAAAATCTTGGGATGTGACAGGCTACCACCCTTAAAATAAATCTCGTCCCGAGATTTGGGGAGGCTAGGGTTACAAATTGGCTCAAACACTAGGGTACTACCACCCTTAAAATTTTCCAACTAAATTACATATTGGCCTTCTTAGGATCCTGGGGAATCTTCTTTGGGCAAACATCTGCATAGTGTCCTTTGTTTTCACACTTGAAACATGTGACAAGGCTGAGATCCTTCATAGGCTTGTTTATCTTGTGCTTCATCTTTTCTGGACAGAAGTTTACATAGTGGCCTAGTTCCTTGCATTTGAAACACATCACTTGGCTGATATCTTTCTTTTTCTTTGGTATCATTGCCTCTTGTTTGTTTCCTTGGTTCTTCTTCTTTTCTGGGCATTCATTGGCATAGTGTCCCATATCTTTGCAATTGAAACATTGCACTTGAGTAATATCTTCCTTGCTAGGGTTGGGGCATTTCTTCTTCTTCTTTTTGGGTCTCTCCAAAGCTAGGAGTTCTTCTAGTTCATGTTCTTCATATCTCACCTCAAAGGTGGGAAATCTTTCTCTCTTCTTGGGGCATTGACCTTCATGCTCCTTGGATGCATGGTCCTTGTCTTTACAATCATTGCTATCTTGGGTTCCTTCTAGAATAACATCTTTGTCATCCTTGTTGTCATTAGCTCTTTGGGAAAAGTTGTCTCCCATGTTGATCATTTGAGTAACCAATCCTTGCAACAATTGGGATTGAAGTTTCAAAATCCTTTGTATGGCTGGGTCTAGTCCATTATTGTTGGCTAAAAGCTGAGTTGTCTCTTGGCTCAGCTGGTTTTGGATTGCTATGAGTTCTCTCATGTTGTCCTCTTGGTTGTTGTTGTTGTTGTTGTTGTCACCATCCTTGATGTTGGAGTTTCTTGGAGTAGTCATCTGTTTGGGTTGAGTAGGGATTAGAATAGGCAAAAGATTTCTAAGGAAATGATTCTAATCACACACATCACAATTCACACAAGCAATGTGCATGCAATCACAAACAAACATTCCACTTAAACAACAAGTTCAAGCACATTTTTAGGCAACCATAAATATTTTGTTTACACCACATAAGTTGGTGTGTTTGACTTAACTAAAACATGGTGGTCCATCTATATGGTTCACTTGTGATCTTTCCATCTTTCTTGGTTGATTCTTCTTGCATGAGATCATGGTTTTCTTGGCAAAACTCTTGGTCTCAAAACCTCAAGGGTGATGATGGCTCCTTCTAAGTTGTGTTTCCTTAGTTTCCAAATCTTGAGAAAGCTTTCTTTGTCTCACTTGTCCTTAGTGACATCCAAGATTGAAGTCCTTGGTGAATATGCTGAAGATGTTGAAGTCATTAGAGTTGAAGATGTTGAAGTCATTAGAGTTGATGGAGTCCTTTGCACATGGTGAAGTCTTTGGTCATGGGGTAGGCTTTGTCCATCAAGTTTGAAATAGATGAGATGTAGAATCAAAACCAAAATGGTTTGAGGAAAGAGTTTACAAGATTGTTTGTAAATAGATTTTTGGAACTAACACAACTCCTATTTTCTAAGGGGTCTTGTCCAATCCTAGGTTTACAAATCCTACAGGCAACACAATGCTCTGATACCATCTGTAAGGGTCCCAACCTTTAAATAAGGTAGAGTCCCCTGTGTTTGCAATGCTAGTCCCTGGATCAATAGCTAGCATCCACAGTTAAGATGTAATATCAAGAAACAAAGGTCATAATATAGCTTTATAACCAGGAATATCATAAGTTTATTACATCATACATAGCTCATTTGGCTATTACATTACATTGCAGCGGAATAACTATAGTCATGGGGTCCTTCATCTTCAAAGTGCCACAGGCAGACATGTTGGTTGTAGCCTTTGTAATCCTAATCATCAAACTTTACTAACATCAATCAAACCTGCAACATAATAAGTTACAGCCACAAGGTTCAATACATTTGAATTGTATTGGCTAGTGATACTATGGTAGTATAGTGGAGTCTAACATCTATATGCATTTGGCTAAGTGGAGTTGAGGCTTGCATTGCTCAAAATAGATTTTTCCTTATCATTTTGAAAACACTAAGTTTTGTCTTAACAAAATCTTTTCTTCCAATCAAAAGATTGAAGATCCTTTAACCCTTGTTCAAACCACAAGTTTTTAACTTAGAAATTTGAATGATGAGATCCTTGATTTCTTCCATGTCTTGATGCTCAAATTGTCCTTTACCAGGGACATGGCTAAGTACTTAGATTTTACACTCTGCAGAGGTGGTGCACTTTCCCCACAAGACTTGGTTTCCCAAGACAAGATCTTTCAGAAGCCTTCCCTTAGACCACAATGGACACGCTCCAACATATCAAACTCTACCACCCACTGTCCATATGGCTAAGTTCTTGCAACCTATATGATCCAGGTAGAGCCCATAATGCCAAGTGGTTGCACTTGAAGCTTCTCAACATTTGACATCTCAAATCTCTTTGTTCCTGGGTGGCCATCCACAAGTGAGATACACAAGGTCAACCATAGACATGGTCCTTGTGAACCACTCAACCAAATACCACCAAGCAATTACCATTCCACCCAGGTGATTCATTAACTTAGTTGTTTTTATTAAACAAAAACACAAGTCCTCAGACTTAGAAATTTTCCATAGTGTGAATATATTTCCACCCTTGTTTTCTATTAGCTAAGCTAAGCATGATAGTAGTAGGAGTCTTAACTTAGGAAAAATCCTACTAAGGATTCATCTACTATGTTTTCCTATAGCAAGGTTTATACTTGGCAAAAATTTCATGCAAGTTTTACTTAGAGAAATTACTAATGCATAGTGAAAGTAATGGGACAAAAAGTATGAAGCATCACTTGCCTTTTTGGTAGAGGGTATAAGCTCACTCCTTGTCCTTGCAACAATCACACTCTTCAAGTCACTACAATTCAATCAAGCAAGGCACAAACTCAATCTACCAATCAGCAAAACATCACATAAAATGACAAAGTCAAAGTAATGCATGCAAGCATGCCAAGCTTTGTTTTGTTTGAAAAAGTGGTTCCTAATGGGTCACAAACATTTGAAAATACCTATTGGTCATTTTGTAAAGTGGCAAAGTCATTTGCAAAAAGGTTTCACTTCATAAGCCATTTTCAAAACAAGGTATCATTTTATGTGGTGTAGAAATATTTTTACTAAGGCATTAATCTATAGGATTCACAAAATATGTTTTAAAACCATAAAACTTGGTGTTTGGGGTCTGGGAGTTTAAAACAAAACATTTCCCAAAAGTTTTCTTCCAAAACCATTTTTAATAAATAAACCACATTTCTATTTGACTAGAAATGGTTTTAAATCAAAGAATCATTATTTTGTTTCACCAAATTCATTTTTGAAACCACAAGGTGTTTCCTATGGTCAGTAGGTTCAAAATACACCATTTGCCAAAGATTTTATCCCCAAAATCATTTTTGAATAATTTTTATAATCTTAACAAGCATACAAAAGTTTCTGCAAAAACAACCATTTTAACAGAAGCTTTTTGCTAAACAAAGGGCATGGTTGGCTAGGGCTTGTTCCACTGATTCCATTGATATAAAGTTTGCAAAATTTGGATGTGTGGTTTAAAAGTTACATGGGTTTCAAAATGGCATCTAAATCTGATTTCAAATTCTATTTTAAATCGTCTGGTGTCACGCGTCCTATTCTCATTCGTCGGTACCGCTTCACTCGGATCGGCTATTCTAGCGCGTTAGATCAAGTTGAATCATGCGGCTCAGAAGCGTGCGTACCCATTCGCTTACTTTCTATCCTATCCACCAGATCGAGATCGGACCACTGCTGTGAGCTCGACCCTAAACGAGCGGCGCTGCGGCGGTGGCCGGTGGCGGAGCGGCCAGACGGTGGCGGCGACGGCGATACAGGAAGCAAGGGTGACTGAGGAGGTACTCACAGCGTTCGCAGAGGCCTGGGGAAGCTCAAGGTGATGCCGTCTTGTCGAGGGGCGCACTGGAGCGGGCTTGATTGCTCGCCGAAGATGAGCTAGGCCTCGGGCGGCTCTGGAGGTCGTCGAGGGCGAGGATAGGGGGCACCCTAGGACGAAAGGGAGACACCATTAGGTTTGCAAGAGTATGGCGATCATCATCGTGTCCACGGGGAGAGAGGGGAGGTCTGGTTTACCTGGGAGACGTCGCCACAGTTGCAGACAGATGGCGGTGCTGGCTCGGGGTGACGTTGTCGAGCTTGCAGAGCTCGCGCGGGTGAGCTGGCGATGCGGACAGGTTCGCCAGGAGATGAGGATCACCGCTGCGTGCTCAAGGAGGTACGGGGTGGTGTGGAGCTGCCGATATCGTCGTCGGAGTGTCGTCGGGCAGTGGGTGATGTCTGGCGAAATTCGGCAGCCTGGGGGGCAAGAGAGGTCTGGCGACAGAGGGGAACCAGAGAGGGGAGAGGGACGCTTAAATGCGCGCGGTCACGGGGCTGATTCATCGCGTGATTAAGACGTATTACGCCGGTTTTATTTCGTCTGCAACGGCCGGCGAGGGGGAAGCGTAGTCCGCGGGTGGGGAAGAAGAGAACGTGGCTGTGGGGCCTAGTGTCAGCGAGAAAGGGAGTGAGGGGGAGGGGTCCACTTGTCAGCGTCCTCGCGGGTTGCTTCTGCGGTGAAGAAAACGGTTCGGGGGCGAGGGAACAAGTGGGCTTGCTGGGCTGTTGGGTTGGAGCTGGGCCAGATGGTTGGGCTGCTCTATTTTTTTCTGTCTGAAACCTTTTTCTTTTTCCAAAACAATTTCTGTTTTGAATTTCAATCAACTATTCAAACATTCAAACAAGTCAAACAATTCAAACATTCACCACACTTGTAATGAGTTTTTGGTTCTGTTTATCAACATAAACCAAATCCCAAAAATAAAATAATATTTTTTATTCTTTTTAGGATCCATTTGTTAATTAAATAAAATGGACCTTTAGTTATTTAATCAAATAGGGTTTGATTTATTTAATAAAATCTCCATTTGAAAACCAAATACTTTCAAAACCAAAACTGTAGGTTTTATTTGAAAATAAAGAATACTTGGAAAGCTTGTTTAAAACAAAATAACATTTTTACTTTAGGGTCCATTAATAATTCAAATAGGATTTGTTTATTTAAAATCTTTATTTTGAAATCTAAAATAAAACCAAAACACTTCAGTAGGTTTTATTTGAGAATATAAAATACTTGGAAAACTTATTTTTAAATAAATAAATAATTTTGATGTTTTGGAAATAGTAAAACCTTTATTAATAAAACTTGGATATTAAATCCATTTTGTTTTATTTTAAATAAACCTCTACTATTTTAATCAAAGCAAAACCTTTTGTTTCAAAATCTTGGCCAAGGTTTAATTTGGCTTTATAAAATAATCTTTATTTAAAATATTTCTTTTCCCTTTGAAAACCAAAACCTTTATAAAAAGATTTCAAAATAGTAGTAAAATATTTTTATTTTTCCTTTACTAAATATTTATCTTTTTGATCCCTTTAGGATTTCTTTGTTCAAAATAGGTTTGAAGATTCCTATTGGAATTCGAAAAGTTTCTTCTCACCCTGAAAATCAACAAAGTTTTATTTTATTCATTTATTTTTCACATTACAAGATTTGGAAAATCTTGGGATGTGACATTTTTTTACCAAGATCATTTAGAGCCTTATACCACGTTCTGGTTTTTTCATTCCAGTGTGTGATACAATATTATTCTTCTATTTGATTCTTCTCACAAGGTCTATGCATACCACAAAAACTAACATGCTTATAAGAAATAGTACTTTCAGAAGTTTGAGTATGTTTATTGCAATCATTAATAACATTTTAATTTTCCATGCAAGTGTCTTTAAAAGGTTCATGATACATGTCCCATTTTTCTTTAGGAGCATTAATATGGGAAGCAAAGGCTCTATAATATTTAACAAGAATTTGAGGATCAATACCATATCTAGCACTAAGCTCTTGAAAATTAGCAGTTTCAGCGAAAGACTTAATGCAATCATACTCATAGTTTATACCTGGGTTTTTTTACCTTTGTTGTTATCCCAATCTTCGGTATTGCTTTGAATTGTTTCAAGAAGATCCCACTTACCTCTAACCTTCTTACTTGTGAAGGATCCCTCTGAACAGGTATCTAGATAGTCCTTGTAATGTCTTGAAAGCCTTGCATAAAAATTATTGATAATAATATTACCGGGGAGCTCATGAATGGGACATTTGAGCATTAGTGACTTCAATATTCCCCAAGCTTGGGCAATACTTTCTCCATCATGAGCATGAAAATTGTAAATATAATTCTTATCTTTATGAATTTCATGAGAAGGATAAAATTTAGAGTAAAAGAGAGATTCAAGTTCCTTCCACTCCAAATGATGAGGATCGTCTAGTATCTCATACCACTCCCTTTCTTTGTCCCTAAGTGAGAAAGGGAATAGCTTCCTATTAACTTGGTCCATTGAAATACCTGCACGCTTGAACAACTCGCATAATTCATGTATAAAGAGTAAATGATCACTACGATGGACAGTTCCATCTCCAAAATAGCAGTTATTCATAACACGTTCAACAATTTCAATAGGTATTTTAAAAGGGACACTTTCAGTATGTGGTTTAAAATATCACGAGCATCATTAGAATTACCACATATGGAAGATAAAGTATCATCAGAGCAAATTTTCTTCCCTAAAGCTCGGGAACTAAAAAGATCTTTCTCATAAAAACTAGCTTCCCCAAGCTTAGACGTTTCCATACCATTAGTAACAATGGTGTTCAAAAAATTCATAATAATAACATTGCTATTAGCATGCAAAGAAAGTTCCATAGGTTTTTTAATTTTCTTTTCAAACCACTCAAGTTCTAACTTAGGAAAAATACTAAAAATATCTCTATTTTTTTTGTTTTCCATTAAGCCTAACTAGTGAAAACAAGAAATAAAAAGACAAAATTGCAGAATCTAAAGGAAATAACTTCGAGCACACACACCGAAGGATGTGAGTACCTTTTACCTTACCTCCCCGGCAACGACGCCAGAAAAGAGCTTGATGTCTACGCACTTCTATTCTTGTAGACAGTTGTTGGGACTCCAAGTGCAGAGGTTTGTAGAATAGCAGCAAGTTTTCCTTAAGTGGATTATCCAAGGTTTATCGAACTCAGGGAGGAAGTGGTCAAAGGTATTCCCTCTCAAGCAACCCTGCAATCAAGATACAAGAAGTCTCTTGTGTCCCCAACACACCCAATATAGGTGCACTAGTTCGGCGAAGAGATAGTGAAATAAAAGTGGTAACGGTGCCAGAAAATAGCTTATGGCATGGAGGAAGACTAAAGCAAGCAAAAATTCAACAAATCTAGTAGCAAACGGTGTTTCAATGTTTAGAAACAAGGCCTAGGGATCATACTTTCACTAGTGAACACTATCTCATATAAATATCATCTCTTCATGATACTACTCTTAACTACTCTCCGGTTGGACACTCTAATCCATGGTAGGGCTATAACAACACACCTCAAAGTCCGCCTTCCCCAATCTAGATAACCCCACACTGTCA
Organism: Avena sativa; assembly: GCA_916181665.1. Lineage (NCBI taxonomy): Eukaryota > Viridiplantae > Streptophyta > Magnoliopsida > Poales > Poaceae > Avena > Avena sativa. The sequence goes on along the minus strand of OV702293.1, from coordinate 444,494,483 downwards.
CCTTGAGCACTAGAAGGTTCCAACAAACACCACAATTTCATAGAGACATCCAACTCCAAATATAACTCATAACAAATATTCAATCTAGCCAAAGTGCAACACACGGTATGCTCGCTGTCACTTTCACACACGTGGGGAAAAGCATAGATCTATTAAATCACAAAGAGTATTTATGTAGACTCAAACCTAAGTGCCACCATGGCGTGCATGTTGTCACTTTCACACACATGGGAAGAGCAGAGATCTATTGAAGCACTTGAGTAGCAAGGCAGATCTACTATATTACAAAGCTCATGACCACAAATCATGCATAGAGAGAGAGATGAACACATAGCTACCGGTAGAGCCCTTAGCCTCAAAGGATAATTACTCCCTCCTCATCATGGGAATCAGCAATGGTGATGGAGATGGTGGTTTAGATCGATGGAGATGGCTCCGGGGGCACTTCCCCGTCCAAGCGGGGTGCCGGAATAGAGACTTTCTGTCCCCTGAATCTCCCCTTCGGTGGCGGCGGTGCTATAGAGGTTATCGTGAATTTCTTCTTGATCCCTTAGGGTTTTCTCCCTGGGAGCTTCTTATAGGCGCAGGAGGCAAGTTCGATGGAGAGCCAGTGGTCCCACACCCCCTGTGGGCGCCTCCAGGGCTTGCCCGCGCCTAGGGAGGGTGTGGCCACTGATGACCCACAAGTATAGGGGATCGCAACAGTCTTCGCGAGTAGTATTACCCAATTTATTAATTCGACATAAGAGGAGCCAAAGAATACTTGCAAGCCTTAACAACTTAGTTGTCAGTTCAGCTGCACCTGTAAATAGTTCTTGCTCATAGAAGTTTATCAGTAGCAACAGTTTGGTAGTAGCAACAGTAAAGCAACAACAGCAGTGAAACGGTAGCAATAGTAACAGTAACGGTAACAGTGGGATTCGAGTGCGGTAGGCATAGGGATGGATGGACGGGCGTTGCATGGACAAGTCTAAACATGTAACTTCAAGATCTAGGGTATTGCAGATAAATAATAACAAGCATCCAAGTACTAAACAATCCATATATAGTCATACGTGCTCGCAATGAGAACTTGCACAACATCTTCTATCCAGCTAGCCCGTGGCAGCGGGGCCTCTAGGGAACTACTTGCAATTAAGGTGCTCCTTTTTATAGAGCACCGGAGCAAAGCATTAACACTCCATGAACACATGTGATCCTCACACCACAGCCATCCCCTCCGGTTGTCCCAATTATTGTCACTTTGGGGCCTTTGGATCCGGACAATGATATGTGTACACAACTTGCAGATAAGATCACAAACAATACTATCATAATGATTCAATAATAAGTTCAGATCTAAGATCATGGCACTCGGGCCCTAGTGACAAGCATTAAGCACAACAAGTTGCAACAAAGTCTAATAGCACTAATAGAGATACTAGGCACTATGCCCTAACAGATCTTATTCGATTACATGATAGAACTCATCCAATACCTACCAGCCCCAAGCCTGCAGCGGGGGATTACTCACTCATGGATGAGGGAAACATCGGTGGTTGATGGAGATGCGTTGGTGATGACGATGGCGATGATCCTCTCCAAATTCCACATCCCGGCAGGGTGCCAGAACGGAGTTTCTGGATCCGAATCTTGGTTTCTGGTGGCGGCGGCGGAGCGGAACTCTTTCTGTAAAACTATCGACCCCCCTCGGTTTTTAGGTCGAAAGGCAACTTATAGGCGCAGAGGGAGGCCGAGGGGTGCCTGGGGTGTCTGCACCCCACCCCCCAGCCGCGGCCAGTGGTGGGCCCGCTCTTGGCATGGGTGTGGGCCCCCTAGGCCCCTTCTCTGTCTCGTCTTCTGGCTCCGTGGATCTTCTGGTGAAATATATTTTTTGGCATATTTTCCGGGATTTTTCCTGATAGTTGATTTTCTGCACAAAAACAAGACACCAAGGTAATTCTATTGAAAACAGCGTCAGTCCGTGTTAGTTGTATCCAAATCACACAAGTTTAGAGAAGAAACAATAGCAAAGTGTTCGAGAAAGTAGATACATTTTGGACATATCAAATCCCCCCAAGCTTAGATTATTACTTGTCATCAAGCAATTCAGTTGAAAACTGAGTGCGATAAAAGAACTTTCACGAACACATTTGCTTCACATGATGTAAATATTCTCAGCACAGGAGTAGATGCTTAGACAATTCATCATAAAGAGTATGTAACTAAGTCTACTCAATAGTCAATGCAAGCTATGAAGAGAAACCAACTCAATAATAATAAGTAGCATGAAACATAAACATAAGCAACATTGCAATGCTCATAATAAGGTATGATAGAGTGGTATCTCGCTTGCCTTTGTTTGAAGAGCACAATATAAATGCCAAGGCACCTCTGAAGTTCAAGTGAAGACTAGAGAAAAATATATCAGAGATACAAGCATCAAAGTCATGACATAATTAACCAAGTTTTGGAACAAACACAAGAATGAAAACTATGCTCTCAAGAGGGTGCTCATAGAATAAAAACTCAACAAAGTTGTGAAAATGGTTTTGAAAGGTTTGAAAGGCTTCCAAATGCTGAAAGGAAGGTACTCATTAGCTTCGAGCTCTCATTGCCCCTATCATAGGCATCTTCATGTGGTTAAGGTGAAAGTGAGGTCCACTCTGAATCATATGCTTGATAGACCATAGACTGGAAATCCCAAGTCCCTTGAGTACGAGGGCCGCTCCGCATGCTACTCAACTTTGGTTACCTGAAAGTTCTTGTCATTGTAAATACATGCATCTCATAGAGAACTGCCAACGGGGTACCCCTTACACATGATACAGGAGCTATCCCGTGATCAAAATGACAAGGCAAGCAGACAATGAGCATCTCAACGATCTTTTTATTTACTATATGCATAGCTTTTTATTAAGGATGCTTCATAAATGCTCATTATGGTGATGCTGCAAGTTTCCACCATGATTAGGCATGGCTTAGGCTAGCGGCCCAGGCGTTTCTCTAACACAATGTATAGACTCCATGAACTCACAAGCTCCCCTTTTATTTCACATCTTCGACATCCACAAACAAAAGAGCAAGGTATCAACTGGATGAGGTATCCAAAAAGTGTTGAAAGCGTTCCCCGCGACAGCACGGTTCTGCTGACTCCCAGTATATAATTTGCAAGCATATAACTTTCATGGACTAGTCACAATGGTTCATGATTATTAAGTGCAAGGAATAAAGTGTGCCATCAAGTTTGTGAGAGATTTACTAACTAACTTTCTCAAAACAGACAAACATTTTATTTTGGAAGAAAACACGACATATAGAATATGCGCTGAAGTAGCAAATGATGCTAATAGGCAGGTATGGTGGACACAGCTGGCAATAATGGTTTTTGGGAGTTGGAAGCACAGGTAGAGCACATATTCAGTGCAAGTGAAGGCTAGCAATAGAGAGGGAGCGACAAACGAGAGAGCAATAACTGTCATAATCATGCTTGCAACAAAACAGGATTAATTATGGCATGGAAGTGATACAAGAACTCTGAGGCAAAATAAATCATCGAGGCTTACTGACTATTGATTAGTCATATGCATGCGTGAGCATGTGCCAAGTCGATTCAGATTAACAGTCAGAGGAGGATACCACAATATCATACCAAAGTATGAATAAAACAATGCAAGCAAACATTCATATGACATGCTATAAACTATTAGCAAGCTGGAGCTAATCATAGAAAATCAAGAACTACTAAGCATCCATAATGACATACACCTTACACAAACAGGCTAAGCATGCTCACAATGATGAGTATATGTACAAAAAATGAAACAAACAGAGTTCGTTACCAGCCTCTTACCATACCTCAAGTTGTCTTAATCTTCATTATTGCCCTTCACTTGTGTGACTTGAATAATAACATGAAACCAAATCCACTGCGGACGGCTGAACCCTGCAAACAACTCACAAAACCAAAGAAGAACAACAAATATTTTTGGTGTTTTCGATTTTTTTAGAAACAAGCAAACAAAGAAAAACCAAACAAAGAAAAGGCAAACCAAACAAGAAGCAAACAAACAAAGCAAAATCTTTTTGGATTTTTTTCTATTAAGGTAAACCAAAACAAATAAACAAACCAAGAGAAACAACAAAAATATTTTTGGTATTTTTGGGTTTTAAGAAAGAAGCAACAAAAACCAAAAATAAAGCAAAACAATGGATATACAAATAACCGACTGAACATGATATATATATGAGCGTGACATCGGTATACCTCCCCCCAAGCTTATGCTTTTAGCCTAAGTGGGGCTCAATAGCACGGGTAGTAACCCCATGCTGGTGGGTCATCATAGGAATGATCATAGTCAGGCGCTTGCGATGAAGAAGAAGACGCGCCCCAATCAAATGAGGGCTGCTGGTATGAAGACTCTCCCAAGTCGGAGGGCTGAACCGAATTGTCTTCGGCATCCTCTTCAACATTCTCCTCTTGCTGGGAGAGCTCTGCCACATATGTGTCAACCTCCTCCTCCGTAAGCGATCATCTTTGCCTGTTATCAAAATTAAACAAAGCAGGTATAGACAAATAAACATGTAACTTCAAGATCTAGGGCATTGCAGATAAATAATAACAAGCATCCAAGTACTAAATAATCCTAGGCATGTGCTCCATATATAGTCATACATGCTCGCAATGAGAACTTGCAGAACATCTTCTGTCCAGCCAGCCCGTGGCAGCAGGGCCTCTAGGGAACTACTGGCAATTAAGGTGCTCCTTTTAATAGAGCACCGGAGCAAAGCATTAACACTCCGTGAACACATGTGATCCTCAGACCACAGCCATCTCCTTCGGTTGTCCCAATTATTGTCACTTTGGGGCCTTTGGATCCGGATAATGATATGTGTACACAACTTGCACATAAGATCACAAACAACACTATCATAATGATTCAATAATAAGTTCAGATCTGAGATCATGGCACTCGGGCCCTAGTGACAAGCATTAAGCACAACAAGTTGCAACAAAGTCTAATAGCACTAATAGAGATACTAGGCACTATGCCCTAACAGATCTTATTCGATTACATGATAGAACTCATCCAATCCCTACCATCCCCAAGCCTACATCGGGGGATTACTCACTCATGGATGAGGAAAACATCAGTGGTTGATGGAGATGCATTGGTGATGACGATGGCGATGATCCTCTCCAAATTCCCCGTCCCGACAGCGTGCCAGAACGGAGTTTCTGGATCTCAATCTTGGTTTCTGGTGGCGGCGGCGGAGCGGAACTCTTTCTGGAAAACTATCAAACCCCCCTCGTTTTTTAGGTCGAAAGGCAACTTATAGGCGTAGAGGGAGGCCGAGGGGGTGCCTGGGGTGGCTGCACCCCCCAGGCGCGGCCAGTGGTGGGCCCGTGCCTGGCATGGGTGTGGGCCCCTAGGCCCCTTCTCCGTCTCGTCTTCTGGCTCCGTGGATCTTCTGGTGAAATATAATTTTTGGCATATTTTCCGGGATTTTTCCTGATAGTTGATTTTCTGCACAAAAACAAGACACCAAGGTAATTCTACTGAAAACAACGTCTGTCCGTGTTAGTTGTATCCAAATCACACAAGTTTAGAGAAGAAACAATAGCAAAGTGTTCGAGAAAGTAGATACATTTTGGACGTATCAGCCACGCTGTGGCCCCCCTCCGGCTCTGCTTCGTGGTTCCGTGTTGCTCCAGGAAATAAATGACTTTGGCTTTTGTCCCGTCCAATTATGAGAATATTGATTTTCTGCCTTTCTAGAACCAAAAACAGAAGAAAACAGGCAACTGGCACTATGGCAACTTGTTAATAGGTTAGTTACAGAAAAGATATAAAAACACCTCAAAGTATAGACAAAGCAAAGCAAAGTAGATACAAAACAAGCATGGAGCATCAAAAATTATTCTGATGTATCATCCCCCCAGATCTAGGGACGATGGTGGCGACGGCTACAGATGGTTTTGTGGAATATTGATCGGGTGCTTAGGGTTTTGGCATCGGGGGACTTTATAGGCGAAGATGCGAGGCAGGGGCACCAGGGCGGATGCACCCCCAGGCGCGCCTAGCCCTAGGCCGCGCCACCAGGGGGTGTGGCCCCCTGGTGAGTCTCCTCCATCTCGTACGCTGGCTTCGTGTTCCCCACGATAAAATATTGACTTTGGCTTTTGTCCCATCCAATTCTGAGAATATTGATTTTCTGCCTTTCTAGAACCAAAAACAGAAGAAAACAGGCAACTGACACTGTGGCAACTTGTTAATAGGTTAGTACCAGAAAACATATGAAAACACCTCAAAGTGTGGACAAAGCAAAGCAAAGCAAAGTAGATACTAAACAAGCATGGAACATCAAAAATTATAGATACGTTTCCGACGTATCAAGCATCCACAAGCTTAACTCCTGCTCGTCCTCGAGTAGGTAAGTGATAAAAGAATAATTTTTGAGGTGACATGCACCATCAAAACCAAGATTAAAGAATTTGCAAGCATTGAAAGCTAGGATCAAAGAACTCTAAACATGTGCATGAAAGATGGAGTTCTAACAGTAGGACAAAGTAACTATGCATGCAACATGAAAGGCTATAAACAAAGATCATGAATAACATGCATTGAAAAACGTTTGTTTGTTTCACATACAGAAAACATGGCATAGTGGCAATCAGCTTGTCCCTCATGGAGTAGACAATAGATGCATAGGACACCTTCAAAGTTCATAAGAGTGACTAGATACAAATAGCACATGAACAAGTAATATCAACAATATACATCAATCAATAAGTTTTGCAACACTACACATACAACTAAGAATGGCAACTATGCTCTCTTAATGGTGCCTAAAGGTAGAAGGTGGAGACTCAATATAATGGTGGAAGAAAGGCCCTTCATAAAGGGAAGCAGGGATTTCAAGTTTCAAAAAGAGCTTCCAAAAAATTATGGTACTTGTTAGCTTTCAGCCCTCATTGTCCCTATCATAAGCATTTGAAGTGATTAAGGTTAAAGTGAGCAAACTATGGGTATATGCTTGACAAAGTATAAGTTGGCGATCTCATGTCCCTTGAATACGAGGGCCACACCTCATGCTACTCAACTTCAGTCACCTGTAAGTTCTTGTCATAGTAAGTACATGTGTATCATAGAAACCCGCCAACGGGGTACCCCTTGCACATGGTACATGAGCTATCCCATAACTAAAATGACAAGGCAAGCAGACAATGAGCATCTCAGCGATCTTTCTATTTACTATTTGCATAGATTTTTATTGAGGATGCTTCACAGAATGCTCATTATGGTAATGCTGCAAGTTTCCACCATGATTAGGCATGGCTTAGGCTAGCGGCCCAGGCATTTCTCTAACACAAAATACATAACTCCATGGACTTACAAGTTCCCTATTTATTTCACACCGACGACATCCATAGACAAAAGAGCATGATATCAACTGTGTACAAAGTACAAGTGCAGTGTTGAAAGCGTTCCCCATGACAGCATGGTTCTGCTAATTCCGACGTATAAGTGCAAGCATATACAACATAGAAGACACAATGGTTCAAGTTTATTAGGGGCAAGGAATATAAAGTGTGCCATCAAGTTCGTGAGGGCTTTAATCACTGAGTTTTCACATAACAAAATACTTTTTAATTGGAAGATAGCTAAAAACAAGAATATACTTGGAATGGTGTAACACACCATACATAGGAATTTATAGTGGACACTTTGGAATAACTTGGTTTAATGGGAGTTGGAAGCATGAGTATAGCTTACTCATACAAGTGGAGGCTAGCAAAAGACTGGGAGTAACCAACTAAGAGAGCAATAATGGCCATAATCATGTAGAGCGACAAAACATTACTAATCGAAGCATAGAGTGGTACTACAAGTTAAGGAATAAATGATCATTGAGGCTATGGTGACTTGTTCATAGTCACAACATGGTGTAAGCATGTGCCAAGTTAACCCAAACAAAACATCAAAGGAGAATACCACAATACTCTACTTATGCATGCTAAAACAACGCATAATTCTTTCAAGGCATGCTACATCAATAATCACTAAGCATAAGGTCAAAACAACACCTAGCATGACATGCAAAAGTCTAAGTCACAGTCAATGCAAGCTCCCCTTGCACTTTCAAGCAAGAACTTTCCACTCCTTTCCAACACCAATCGACTTATTTGAAACAACACGGCGAGAACGGGGGTCCAAACTATTTTATTCAAGCAAACTAAGCAAACTAAGCAAAGCTAATGAAAACTAAGACGCTCCAAGAACAACACAACAGTGCATGAAACAATAAAAACAAAGTGTCTAGAAAGACCTGAGCTTTTTATTGATGAAGAAGGGGATGCCTTGGGCATCCCCAAGCTTTGACGCTTGTACCTCTTGGATATTTCTTGGGGTGACACCGGGGTGGCATCCCCAGCTTGAGCTCTTGTCCATTCTTCATCTCATTACATCATTCTCTCTCTACACCTGAAATTTTTCCTTCATACAAAACTTCACACAATCTTCATTAGTAACATTAGTGTATTCAAAAGATAATAGACCTTTAGTCTTAGATTTAGAACAGCATAACTTTTCACTAAAAACACAAGCTATTGTAGCAACTCCTTCAAAAAGCTCAATTTCCCAAAAAGAACCCAAAATGAATCAATAAGAAGCAAATGCAAATAATGGCAGAAATCTGTCAAAATAGACCAACAGGTAGAAATCGATTTTTTCGAAGATCTTATGTTGCTCAAATCAAAAAGTGTTGAACTAACAAAACTTAACTAAATACTGGGGGATTTATTAGTATATTTTAAGCTCAATCAGACTTACAGAGACTCCTCGCGAATTTTTATGGTGGAGGACAAAAATCTGTTTCGGGACAGCAACTCCCCAAATCTTACTTCCCTCTCATTAGAGGTCATTCTTGGCACAAAAGGCAAACAAAAAGGATAAAGAGAGGCCATTACTGAAGTAATAACTTCCAAGACTCAAGAAAACTCTTGGGTTATCTCCCAACAAGTACTTTTCTGTAACGCCTTTAAGTTAGGCACAAGAAGCAAGAAATCAAGTATTTTCAAATGAAGAAGCATTAACATCAAACCTCGTTTTCAAAGGAGGAGCAAAAAGCAACTTCTATCTCCTCATAGGGAAGTGTTCAATACCTTTCTTGAATGGAAATTGATATTTAATGGTGTCTTCTTTCATATCAATGATGGCACCAACAGTTCCAAGAAAAGGTCTTCCCAAAGTAATAGGACAAGAAGCATTGTATTCAACATCCAAAACATAGAAATCAACAGGGACATAAGCATTGTTAACATTAATGAGAACATCATTAATACTCCCTATGAGTTTCTTCTTAGCATTATCATTAAGGGGAACATCCAAATAGGAATCTTCCAAAGGTGGCAAATCAAGCATTTCATAAATCTTCCCAGGCATAATAGAGACACTAGAACCAAGATCACATGAAGCTTTGAGATCAAAGTCATTCACTTGCATATTAATAATGGGTTCCCAACTATCTTCTACTTTCCTAGGAATAGAAGCTTTTTGTTTTAACTTCTCTTCCTTAATCTTAACATGTAACATCCCAAAAATCATGATTTCAAATATTGCATATCATTCATGCATGCATATAGAATTGAGATCAATTTCAAACTCATTTCAAGAAAACAGAAGCACATAGTGCTATCATTTCATGTGAGCAAACTTAATTCAAATGACCATCCTCATTTGAGAGCTTAGTGTTTTAAAACCAAGTTTGGTTGTTCCTTGTTGATTGGTTTGAGTGTGGAATTTGAACAAAATTTTACAAAATAGAAATGGTTCCAAAAACCATTTTCAAACATTTGCAAACCAAGTGCAATGTCCCTGTTATTTGTTTTTCCAAAATTACCAAGCCAACTCAAAGTGACCACATGGTTTTATGCCAAAGATTTGTGACTATTGCACACTGCAAAAATCCAGAAAAGATTTGAATTCAAATAGAGTTTGAATTCATTTGAAAATCATTCCAGAAAATCAAATCAGAAAAAGAAAAGGAAAAGGGCCGGCGCTACTAATCTGGCCCATCAACAGAAGCAGCCCAACTAGCCCACCCGGGTCCCCTCTCTCTCTCTCTCTCGCACGCGCGGACGCACCCAGTGAGTCGCTGACGCTCGGACCCCACCTCCCTTCTGGTTATTTCGCTGACAAGTGGACCCGTGACACCGTCGTCGTCTTCGTCAATCACGCGCGCCTGCGCCGCTCTCGCTGCCGTTACTCGCCGTAGTCACTGCCGCGTTAAATCCCCTTGATTCCGCGAGTAACTCCATGCCCAGCTCTGGCTATAAGAACCTCTCCCCCTCGCGGTCATTTCCCCCCACACTGCACACCCTTCTCGCCACCAGGCTGCCAGTATTCGCTCTTGCGCCGCCGTAGACAGAACCTGCTCCGGCGACCAATTCTGGTAAACCTCGTGCGCCCCTTCCTCTCTGGTTCATACGAGCAGCTTTGCAACTCTCTCGCGCACCTCCTGATCCCCTTTGCTTGTTTGATTGTGATCCAGAGCTTCGACTTCGATGAGCACCGAGAGAATCCGACGCCGTCTCCAACTCCGGCGAACCTTCCTGGTTAGTTCTGACCGCACCTTGTCCTCTCTTTGACACTCACATGACCAGCATCACTCCGCGCATCTAACGCACTGCTTATTTTGCCTTGACACGATCTGTACCTTCGCCAACGTCGACGAGAAGCCGCACCCGACGCGTTCGCGAACTCTGGTGAGGAATCTCCGATGACCCTGTGCGCCCCTTGCCAAGCCACCTCCACGTTGAGCTTCGCCTCGACCCTGTGCGCCCCTTGCCAAGCACACTCTTTCCTCCCCGGGCGACCTAGAACGCCAGCACCGCCACGGACAGAGCGCTCCGCCGCTCGCCGTTGCCGCGCGCCGCCAGACCTTGGTCGTTTGATCAAGAGCCGTTGGATCTAGATCCAACGCATGCGATAGAACCACTTAGCGAAGCGTTACGTTTTGATCTGAACCGTGCATCGCCACTTAGATCCTACGGCTCGCGTGCGTGATCCAACGCGAACCGGTACGTGCCAGTAAGATTAGGACGCGTGGCTAGGGTTTGTTTAAAAACAGAATTTGAAATCAGAATTATATCCAAATTTGATTTGCTTATAACTTTTGATTCCCACGTTAGAATTTGACAAATTTTATACCGTTGGAATCAGGAAGACAAGCCCTTTCTGTTTATGAAATGTGTTTAGTGTTTAGTTCCTGTTAAAATGACTTTATTTGCAGAAACTTGTTTAGGACTATTTTGTGTATAGGAATTGTTTAGGAATTGTTTTAGTATGAAATAAAATTTGGTTTGGCAAAGTTTTGTCTTGTTTAGAATTAAGTACTATGCACTTGCTTGGTTGAGTTTCAAAAATCATCACTTAGCATCTTGCATGCATGCACATATATTTTTGCTTGTATATGACTTGTATGTGATTGTGGTTATATTCTTTGTGTAGACTTTGGTGCTAGTGATTGTGATTGTGAAGAGTGCTACTCTCCCAACTACCAAGGCAAGTGGTACTTCATGAATATTTCCATCCCTATATTTTTATACAAGCACTAGAAATATTTTGCTAAGTCTTGCATGTTACTTTTTGCCAAATGCCATGTTGGGAAATCCTAAGTAGTTGTAGAATTGCTAGGAAATTTCTAAGTTAGATTACTATCTATGCCATGCTTAGCCTAGCTAGTAGCAAACAATGGTTGGTAAATTATATGCATGCTATGATGAAAATATTTCTAAGTCTTTGGACTTGTGTTTTTCTTAATAAAACAACTAAGTCAATGAATCACCTGGGTGGAAAGGGACTTGATTGGTGGATTTTGTTTGAGTGGTTACACAAGGCCCATGGCTATGGTTTACCTTGTGTATCTCACTTGTGGAAAGCCACCCAGGAACAAAGGGATTTTAGTGGCCAAGTGTTGAGAAGCTTCTAGTGCAGCCACTTGGCAATATGGGCTCTGCCTGGATCACATAGGTTGCTAGAACTTAGTCATTTGGACAGTTGGTGGTAGTGGGATGATAGGTTGGAACGCGTCCATTTGGCTAAGGGAAGGCTTCTAAAAGGTCCTGTCTTGGTGAAACCAAGTCCGGTGGGGAAAGTGCACAACCTCTGCAGATGGAAAATCTAAGTACTTAGCCAAGTCCATGGCAATGGACAACTTGAGCATCAAGACATGGAAGCTATCAAGAATCTCATCACTCCAACTTCTAAATAAAACTTGTGGGTGAACAAGGGTGAAGGACCTCAATGTCTATTGGTGGTTCCTTGGGAAAAGTTTTGACAAAGAAAAACTTAGTGATTTCAACTAATAGGAAAAACCTATTTTGAGCAAAGCAAGCCAAGCTACACTTAGCCAAATATGCATATAGTATCTAGTCCACTTAAAACATACTAAGGTATCACTTGCCAATACTATTCCAAAGTATTGACCCACTGTGGCTGTAACTTGTGATGTTGCAGGTTACTATGATGAAGATTAGGTGTCATGAGTCTACACTCAACATGTATGCCTGTGGCACATGAAGATGAAGACTTATATTTATTTGCTTATTCAAACTCTTGTAATTGTCCTGTGGCCTTTGAGTTGTAAAGACTATGTTTATCTCTAGAATGGATGTAATAAATGACCTTTGTATCTGTGTACTTCATCTTAAACTGTGGTTGCTAGCATTGATCCAGGGACTAGCATTGCAATCACAGGGATCCTTTTCCTTTACAAAGGAGGGATTTTACAGATGGTATCAGAGCACTGTGTTGCCTGTAGGATTATGACCCTAGGATTGGAAACCACTAAGGAAAATTTTTCCACTACTTCTACACTTGTCTATTCTTCTCGTAAACTTTTCTAATCTTCTTTCTCATCTCTATTTGTAGATGAATTCCATCAACGAAGCCGTAAGGAAAGGACCACTCATGACCATGACTTTGGAGTGTGAGACAGAGTTTCCCAAAGCTCTCAAGGACCTCATGGTGGCAATGGAAATACATGGTGCAGCTGTGTACAAAGGCTTTCCAGTGATGGATGAAGGAGTTGAGTACTGGTGGGTGCAACTTCACTTGTACAAAAACAAGGAAGACAACCACAAAGAAACAGGATTCTGCATGTACACCAACACTGTGGTGCACACCACATTCTTTGAGTCAGCAAGAGAAGCAGCTTGGAGGACTATCAAAGAACTTAGTGCTAGAGTCAAGTGCAGAATGCTCAACCTCCAAAAAGACTTGAAGAAAGAGAAGGAACATACCCAAGAGTTGGAAGCTACCAAACAAACCTTAAGAGGAGACATTATAGACTTAGTGATGGAGTCATGTGAGCAAGATAGGCTGATTGCCTCTAGAAACATTGTGTTAGCCAACAGATCCAGTGAGATAGGATTGTAAACGTACTTCGTTAGTTGGACCACCACCTATCACCTTATTTTCCAAAATGTTGTTTTAAAATAAGAATGAACTTTGGTTGTTGTAATGACTTCATGTATGCATGACTTGTGTGTTTTGTTTCCCAAGGGATATGTATGTGATGTTTGTCTTTTGTTTTATCTTGAAATGTGTTGTTCTAACTTTTCTATCTTATAAATAGATGCCTATTACCATCAGCACTGTTGAGGAGTTCCAGGTTACCCGCTTTGGTCCTCGTATCGTTGAGCTTACCACTTTGCTCAATCTCCCTCTTCCCACCATCATGGTGCATCCCCTCACCAAGTTCGAGAGGAAGGACCTTTGGGGCTTCAAGGTGAACCAGCCCGGACGCCAGACAGAGCCTACTATGGAGGCCATCGTCTTCAAGCTCATGCACGATGACAGGGAGAGAGGCATGGAGGTAGTTATGCAGGATCTGATAGGACGTCTGCTAGGGCGACACTCCCGACAGGTTAGGGGCACCCACTTCCACGTCTTCGGAAGACGTGATGAGGATGGAGAGTCCATCGACTTCGAGGACGATTCGAGGGACGCAGCAGAGCCGATACGCCTGTACCTCCAGGACTTAGAGTCTCTCATTAGGCACGTGGACACGGACAGGACCAATGTCATGCTCAGTAATGACGAGCTCCAGGTGCAGCTTCGCGAGAAGGACAAGCTCTTCGCGCAGCAGGACGAGATAGTCAAGGAAATGGAGGCGAAGTTCGGGACCCAGGACAGGAAGTTCAAGAGTCAGGAGAAGCGTGTCCAGGATAGGAACAAGAAGATCCGGGACATGACTGAAGAACTGCAGTCTAAGGACTTCGAGCTAGAGCAGCATCAGACAGTGATTGAGAGGCTTCGTTCCCAGAAGAGGGCTCTCAAGGCCAAGATAGAGACCTTGACCACTAGCATCGAGGAGAACAAGGCCGCGATGGAGAATGCAGGTCTTACCTTTGTTGAGGAGGAGATTGATGCTGATGAGTAGACTTGACTACTCGTTTATCTTTTATTATCATACTTGTTATTTGAGAACTTGTTATTGGACCATCCGACATGTGGATGGCTTGCTACTTGTGTGTTTTACTTTGTGAACTTGTTATCTTGTTGTTGAACTTTTATCGTTTTGTTGCATGCTTGTGATTGCTTATGTGATGTAATGTGCATGAAAGCATCTATGGGTATCTCATTCTTATCTCTATTTGAACAAACCACAGATGCCTCCCCGTCGTGCAAACCCCAACCCCAACAACAGCATCACTCTAGAAATGCAGCAAATGATGACTGCCCAAACTCAACTGATGCAGATGATGACAACGTTCATCCAGAACCAAAACAACAACAACAATAACAACAACAATAACAACAATAACAATAACAACAACAACAACAACAACCCTCCAGGTTTTGATATGCTCACCAGGTTCTTGAGATTGAGGCCAACAAAGTTCTCAGGGACAACTGATCCCATGGTGGCCAATGACTGGCTACGCTCGGTAAACAAGGACTTGGTAACAGTAGGCTGTACTGATGCTGAGAAAGTCAGGTTTGCAGCACATCTGCTGGAAGGACCAGCCGCCACTTGGTGGGATAACTTACAGATCACCACTCCCATCGAAGATGTGACATGGGCTATCTTTGAGGATGGTTTTTGCACTGCTCATATCTCATCCGGAGTGATGAGTCTGAAGAAGAAAGAGTTCCATAATCTGAAGCAGCGCCACCGCAGTGTGGCTGAATACATTGAGGAGTTCAACAATCTGGCGTGTTATGCACCGGATGAAGTTGACACTGAT
Source organism: Avena sativa (assembly GCA_916181665.1). Classification (NCBI taxonomy): domain Eukaryota; kingdom Viridiplantae; phylum Streptophyta; class Magnoliopsida; order Poales; family Poaceae; genus Avena; species Avena sativa. The sequence continues at coordinate 444,479,248 of OV702293.1, read as the reverse complement.
GCCAAGAGAAAGGAAAAAATTCTTGAAGGCTTGAATGATGAGCTGAATCTGCAGTTGTCTGTGGCATATGTTCCCACTTATCAGTCTCTATGTGACAAGGCTGCTATTTTGGAGAACAAAATGAAGCAAGTTGAGAGTAGAAAGAGGAAGCACTCCGACAAGCACAGCTCGGGATCGTCTCACAAACGATCTCATTATGATGACAGTGGAAGCTCAGGATCCCACAAGCATGGGAAATTCAACAAGCACCACAGCCACAACCGTCATGACAACAAGCATCATCGCAGTCATGACAACGACAAGTACAAAAACCACAAGAGTGGACATAAGAGCCACCACAGTGGTAATGGAAGTGGAAGTGGAAGTCAGCCTGTTAAGAGAGACATCAGTCAGGTTGAATGCTTCAAATGTAAGAAGATGGGGCACTATGCAAATGACTGCCCCGAAAAGAAAGTTGAAGGACCTAACAAGCCCAACCCTTTCCAGAAGGGACAAGTTAACCACATTAATGTGGAGGAGGTCTATGAGGAGCCTGATGTTGTTGCTGGTAAGTTCAGACTCAATTCTATTCCAGCATTTGTACTCTTTGATACTGGTGCATCTCATTCATTCATATCAAGAGCATTTGTTGAAAGAAATGAACTACCGGTAGAAACTATTGGGTGTCCTATAAGAGTAAGTTCTCCTGGTGGAGAAATGATAGTGAATTCAGGATGTCATGATCTAGTCATAGAGTTTGGGAAGTATAAGTTTCCCGTTAACTTGATAATTCTAAACTCCCAAGGATTGGATGTCATTCTGGGAATGGACTGGATGACTAAGTACAAAGGAGTGATAGATTGTGCCAATCATACTGTCTCACTCACAACTCCAGAAAATAAAAGGATCAGGTTCAAGACCAGCTTTGAAGCAATAAGGAGTATGCTTAATTCTCTTAAGGGGGTTAGCATGGACAGTGTGCCAGTTGTGAGTGAGTATCCGGATGTGATTCCGGAAGAATTGTCGGGAATGCCACCAGATAGAGATTTGGAATTCCTTATAGATTTAGTACCAGGGTCTGGACCAATAGCAAAGAGACCATATAAAATGTCAGTTGATGAACTAAAAGAACTCAAGAAACAACTAGGAGAACAGTTGCAGAAAGGATTTATTCAACCAAGTTCTTCATCTTGGGGAGCCCCAGTTTTGTTCGTGGAGAAGAAAGATAGAAGTCAAAGGTTATGCATAGATTACCGTTCACTCAATGAGGTAACTATCAAGCACAATTATCCTTTGCCTAGAATCAATGACTTGTTTGATCAGCTAGAAGGAGCATGTGTGTTCTCAAAAATTGATCTCCGGTCAGGCTATTTTCAACTCAAGATAAGAGAACAAGACATACCCAAAACAGCTTTCACTACGAGGTATGGGTTGTATGAGTATACCGTAATGCCTTTTGGCTTGACCAATGCTCCAGCATACTTCATGAATATGATGAACAAGGTGTTCATGGAATTTCTAGACAAGTTTGTTGTCGTTTTCATCGATGACATCTTAGTCTACTCCAAGAGCAAAGAAGAGCATGAAGGACATTTGCGATTGATACTTGAGAAGTTAAGGGAGCATAAACTTTATGCCAAATTCAACAAGTGTGAGTTCTGGTTGGAAGAAGTTGGTTTTCTTGGTCATGTTATGACAAAGGATGGTGTAGCAGTTGATCCTGCTAAGGTTTCAGCTGTGACGGAATGGGAATCTCCCAAGTCCGTGAAGGAAGTTTGTAGTTTCCTTGGCTTAGCAGGATACTACAGAAGGTTCATTGAGAATTTCTCAAAGGTTGCTAAACCTATGACTGAATTTTTAAAGAAAGACAAGAAGTTTGCTTGGTCTGAAGGTTGTGAACTCAGCTTTCAGGAGTTGAAGAAGAGACTTGTGACAGCACCAGTCTTGTGTCTGCCGGATTTGGAAAAAGATTTCCAAGTATATTGTGATGCATCTCATCAAGGTTTGGGTGCAGTACTTATGCAAGACGGTAAAGTTGTGGCTTATGCCTCGAGACAAATCAAAACACATGAAGTAAACTATCCTACTCATGATTTAGAGTTAGCCTCTGTCGTCCATGCACTCAAAACATGGAGACACTATCTTTTGGGAAAATGTTGTGAAGTGTTCACAGATCACAAAAGTTTGAAGTATATCTTCACCCAGAAGGAAATCAATATGAGACAAAGAAGATGGTTAGAACTTATCAAGGACTATGACTTAAGTTTGCAATACCACCTCGGTAAAGCAAATGTTGTAGCAGATGCTCTAAGTCGTAAGGTATTTGTGAATGGCCTTACCAAAGGAGAATTACCAGATGATTTGTGTACCCAATTCAGAAAACTCAGATTGGAGATTGTGCCTGAAGGACATCTCATGTCTTTTGATGTTCAACCCACTCTGTTGGACAAGATCATAGAAGCCCAGAAGACTGATAAGGAAATTGAAGAGATTAAGGAAAAGATTGGACGTGGAAAAGCCAAAGAATTCCATGAAGACAAGCAGGGTACTTTATGGCATGGGAAACGTATTTGTGTTCCACAAGACAAGGAGTTGCGGAAACTGATTTTGCAGGAAGCACACAACTCTCCATATTCTATTCATCCGGGAAACACCAAAATGTACATGGACATGAAAGAAAGATTTTGGTGGAATAATCTCAAGAAGGACATCGCCGAACATATTGCTTTGTGTGATGTGTGTAGTAGAGTGAAAGCGGAGCATCAGAAACCAGCAGGTTTGCTTCAATCACTACCTATTCCTGATTGGAAGTGGGACAAAATTGGTATGGATTTCATTACCGCATTACCAAGGACCAGGTCAGGATATGATTCCATATGGGTAGTAGTGGATCGCCTAACTAAAGTGGTTCATTTCATACCCGTGAAGACAACCTATACAAGTGCTAAGTTAGCCAAAATCTACATGAGTAGAATTGTATGTCTACATGGAGTGCCCAAGAGTATTGTGTCTGATAGGGGAACTCAATTCACTTCCCATTTTTGGAGACAGTTGCATGAGTCATTGGGAACAGGTTGGAATTCAGTACTGCTTTTCATCCTCAAACTGATGGACAAACAGAAAGGACTAATCAGATTCTCGAAGACATGTTGAGGGCATGTGCCCTAGACTATGGAGCCAGTTGGGATGAAAGTCTGCCTTACGCAGAGTTTTCTTATAACAACAGCTATCAAGCCAGCATTGAGATGGCACCGTTTGAGTTTCTCTACGGAAGAAAGTGTACCACCCCATTGTTATGGAATGGTGTGGGAGAAAGAAATTTGTTTGGACCAGAACTAATCAAAGAGGCTGAAGAGGAAGTCAAGCTAGTTAAGGACAGATTGAAGATAGCACAGTCCCGATGGAAGAGCTACGCAGATCCTAAGCGTAGAGAAGTCACCTATGAAGTGGGTGATAGAGATTATCTTAGAGTGTCACCACTTCATGGAGTGAAGAGATTCGGAGTCAAAGGAAAATTGGCACCAAGATATGTTGGGCCATTCAAGATTTTGAGTCGCAAAGGAGAAGTTGCCTATGAAATTGAACTGCCAGAATCTCTGTCAGCTGTCCATAATGTGTTTCATGTGAGTCAGCTTAAGAAATGTCACCCAGAAATGGAAGAAACTTCTTTGAAGGATACTATACCTTTGGAAGAAGTTCAACTAGAAAGTGATCTCACTTATGAAGAGAAACCTATCAAGATTCTTGAGACTGCAGAAAGAGTCACAAGGACAAAGACTATCAAGTTTTGCAAAGTGCAGTGGAATCATCATTCCGAAGAGGAAGCAACATGGGAAAGAGAAGATGATCTTCGGAAAGACCACCCTCACCTATTTGCTAGCCCATCCGAATCTCGAGGGCGAGATTCACCTTAAGGGGGTTAGATTTGAAACATCCCAAAAATCATGATTTCAAAGATTGCATATCATTCATGCATGCATATAGAAATGAGATCAATTTCAAACTCATTTCAAGAAAACAGAAGCACATAGTGCTATCATTTCATGTGAGCAAACTTAATTCAAATGACCATCCTCATTTGAGAGCTTAGTGTTTTAAAACCAAGTTTGGTTGCTTCCTTGTTGATTGGTTTGAGTGTGGAATTTGAACAAAATTTTACAAAATAGAAATGGTTCCAAAAACCATTTTCAAACATTTGCAAACCACGTGCAATGTCCCTGTTATTTGTTTTTTCAAAATGACCAAGCCAACTCAAAGTGACCACATGGTTTTATGCCAAAGATTTGTGACTATTGCACACTGCAAAAATCTAGAAAATATTTGAATTCAAATAGAGTTTGAATTCATTTGAAAATCATTCTAGAAAATCAAATCAGAAAAAGAAAAGGAAAAGGGCCGGCGCTACTAATCTGGCCCATCAACAGAAGCAGCCCAACTAGCCCACCCGGGTCCCCTCTCTCTCTCTCGCACGCGCGGACGCACCCAGTGAGTCGCTGACGCTCGGACCCCACCTCCCTTCTGGTTACTTCGCTGACAAGTGGACCCGTGACCCCGTCGTCGTCTTTGTCAATCACGCGCGCCTGTGCCGCTCTCGCCGCCGTTACTCGCCGCAGTCACTGCCGCGTTAAATCCCCTTGATTCCGCGAGTAACTCCACGCCCAGCTCTGGCTATAAGAACCTCTCCCCCTCGCGGTCATTTCCCCCCACACTGCACACCCTTCTCGCCACCAGGCTGCCAGTATTCGCTCTTGCGCCGCCGCAGACAGAACCTGCTGCGGCGACCAATTCTGGTAAACCTCGCGCGCCCCTTCCTCTCTGGTTCATACGAGCAGCTTCGCAACTCTCTCGCGCACCTCCTGATCCCCTTTGCTTGTCTGATTGTGATCCAGAGCTTCGACTTCGACGAGCACCGAGAGAATCCGACGCCGTCTCCAACTCCGGTGAACCTTCCTGGTTAGTTCTGACCGCACCTTGTCCTCTCTTTGACACTCACATGACCAGCATCACTCCGCGCATCTAACGCACTTCTTATTTTGCCTTGACATGATCTGTACCTTCGCCAACATCGACAAGCAGCCGCACCCGACGCGTTCGCGAACTCCGGCGAGGAATCTCCGACGACCCCATGCGCCCCTTGCCAAGCCACCTCCATGTTGAGCTTCGCCTCGACCCTGCGATTCCGGTGAGCACACTCTTTCCTCCCCGGGCGACCTAGAACGCCGGCACCACCACGGACAGAGCGCTTCGCCGCTCGCCGTCACCGCGCGCCGCCAGACCTTGGTCGTTTGATCAAGAGCCGTTGGATCTAGATCCAACGCGTGCGATAGAACCACTTAGCGAAGCGTTACGTTTTGATCTGAACCGTGCATCGCCACTTAGATCCTACGGCTCGCGTGCGTGATCCAACGCGAACCGGTACGCGCCAGTAAGATTAGGACGCGTGGCTAGGGTTTGTTTAAAAACAGAATTTGAAATCAGAATTATATCCAAATTTGATTTGCTTATAACTTTTGATTCCCACGTTAGAATTTGACAAATTTTATACCGTTAGAATCAGGAAGACAAGCCCTTTCTGTTTATGAAATGTGTTTAGTGTTTAGTTCCTGTTAAAATGACTTTATTTGCAGAAACTTGTTTAGGACTATTTTGTGTATAGGAATTGTTTTAGTATGAAATAAAATTTGGTTTGGCAAAGTTTTGTCTTGTTTAGAATTCAGTACTATGCACTTGCTTGGTTGAGTTTCAAAAATCATCACTTAGCATCTTGCATGCATGCATATATATTTTTGCTTGTATATGACTTGTATGTGATTGTGGTTATATTCTTTGTGTAGACTTTGGTGCTAGTGATTGTGATTGTGAAGAGTGCTACTCTCCCAACTACCAAGGCAAGTGGTACTTCATGAATATTTACATCCCTATATTTTTATACAAGCACTAGAAATATTTTGCTAAGTCTTGCATGTTACTTTTTGCCAAATGCCATGTTGGGAAATCCTAAGTAGTTGTAGAATTGCTAGGAAATTTCTAAGTTAGATTACTATCTATGCCATGCTTAGCCTAGCTAGTAGCAAACAAGGGTTGGTAAATTATATGCATGCTATGATGAAAATATTTCTAAGTCTTTGGACTTGTGTTTTTCTTAATAAAACAACTAAGTCAATGAATCACCTGGGTGGAAAGGGACTTGATTGGTGGATTTTGGTTGAGTGGTTACACAAGGCCCATGTCTATGGTTTACCTTGTGTATCTCACTTGTGGAAAGCCACCCAGGAACAAAGGGATTTTAGTGGCCAAGTGTTGAGAAGCTTCTAGTGCAGCCACATGGCAATATGGGCTCTGCCTGGATCACATAGGTTGCTAGAACTTAGTCATTTGGACAGTTGGTGGTAGTGGGATGATAGGTTGGAACGCGTCCATTTGGCTAAGGGAAGGCTTCTGAAAGGTCCTGTCTTGGTGAAACCAAGTCTAGTGGGGAAAGTGCACAACCTCTGCAGATGGAAAATCTAAGTACTTAGCCAAGTCCATGGCAATGGACAACTTGAGCATCAAGACATGGAAGCTATCAAGAATCTCATCACTCCAACTTCTAAGTAAAACTTGTGGGTGAAAAAGGGTGAAGGACCTCAATGTCTATTGGTGGTTCCTTGGGAAAAGTTTTGACAAAGAAAAACTTAATGATTTCAACTAATAGGAAAAACCTATTTTGAGCAAAGCAAGCCAAGCTACACTTAGCCAAATATGCATATAGTATCTAGTCCACTTAAAATATACTAAGGTATCACTTGCCAATACTATTCCAAAGTATTGACCCACTGTGGCTGTAACTTGTGATGTTGCAGGTTACTCTGATGAAGATTAGGTGTCATGAGTCTACACTCAACATGTATGCCTGTGGCACATGAAGATGAAGACTTATATTTATTTGCTTATTCAAACTCTTGTAATTGGCCTGTGGCCTTTGAGTTGTAAAGACTATGTTTATCTCTGGAATGGATGTAATAAATGACCTTTGTATCTGTGTACTTCATCTTAAACTGTGGATGCTAGCATTGATCCAGGGACTAGCATTGCAATCACAGGGATCCTTTTCCTTTACAAAGGAGGGATTTTACATAACAAGAGCATCTATAATATGTTTGGTGAAAGCAACATGCATATCACTAGCATCAATACTTCTAGCAAAATTTTGCAGGAACATAATTACTTCAGAAATATTACAACCATCAAGATCAAAATCAAACTTAGCATCACTAGTAGTAGACTCAATAGGCTTAGGCATTGTAGGAGGAGGAATAGGGACTTCTTGTGGTTTAGTGGTATGGTGCACACACTATTGTTTCTATCAATTTCAGCTTCCCTTTCCCACTTAGCATGAAGTTGGGCTAACATTCTAACATTTTCATAAATAGTAACTTGTATGGCATGAGTAGCAGCAAAGGTACTTTCCATGGGTTCAGGTTTAGCAGCCATTTTATTAATCAAGGAGGACTGTGCTTCAGACAAAGAGGAAATATTTTTCTCAACAGTTAAAAGCTTTTCCTCCACAGTCTTGTTGAAAGCGGTTTGTTTACTAATAAAGTCTTTGAAAATGACTTCAAGTTCAGAGGGGCACTTCTAGCATTGTTGTAGGAGTTTCCATAGGTATTGCCATTATTAGGAGGATAAGGCCTATAATTGTTGTTACCACCAAAATTATTCCTATAGGCATTGTTGTTGAAATTGTTGTTTCTAATGAAGTTCACATCAACTTGCTCTTCTTGAGCAACCAAAGAGGCTAAGGGAACACTATTAGGACCTAAAGGAGCTTTCCCATTAACAAGCATAGCCATAATAACATTAATCTTATCACTCAAAGAGGAGGTTTCTTCAACAGAATTTACCTTCTTACCATGTGGAGATCTCTCAGTGTGCCATTCAAAGTAATTAACCATCATATTATCAAGGAGTTTTGTTGCCGCACCCAAAGTGATGCCCATAAAGGTACCTCCAGCAGCTGAATCCAACAGGTTTCTTGAAGAGAAGTTCAAACCTGCATAAAAAGTCTGGATAATCATCCAAGCAGTGAGTCCATGAGTGGGACAATTCTTAACCAAAGATTTCATTCTTTCACAAGATTGAGCAACATGTTCATTATCAAGTTGTTTAAATTTCATAATATCACTTCTCATAGATATAATCTTAGCAGGAGGGTAGTACTTTCCAATAAAAGCATCTTTGCACTTAATCCAAGAATCAATACTAATTCTAGGCAAGGATAACAACCATTCTTTAGCTTTTCCTATCAAGGAGAAAGGAAACATCTTGAGCTTAATAATATCTCCATCTACATCCTTATACTTTTGCATCTCACGAAGTTGAACAAAGCTATTGAGATGGGTAGCAACAGCATCAGAACTAGCACCATAAAATTGCTCTCTCATCACAAGATTCAACAAGGCAGGCTTAATTTCATAAAAGGTAGCATCAGGAGCAGGTGGAGCAATAGGAGTGCTTGGGAAATCATTGTTGTTTGTGCTAGTGAAGTCACACAACTTGGTGTTCTCAGCAGAGTTCATTTTGTCAAAGTGGAGCAAGCCAAAAACAACAGCAGCATCTAGAGCAGGAACTAATTTTTATGTGTTTTTGATAAGAGAAAGCAAACCAAACAAAACTTTTTTTTGGAGTTTTTGATAAAAAGAGGCAAACAAAACCAAACAAAAGAAACTAAGCAAACTAGAAACAAAGTAAAGAGAAAGGTTGAGGAGGACTCCCCTTGTGAATACGTCCTTAGCCTCCCCGGCAACGGCGCCAGAAAAAGCCTTGATGAGTGCAGCAGCACTTCGTTGGGAGACCCCAAGCGGAAGGTATGATGCAGTACAGCAGACAAGTTTCCCTCAGTAAGAAACCGAGGTTATTGAACCAGTAGGAGGAAGGAAACGTCCCAAAGGTGTTGGAAGCAACGTGGAAACCTGCATAACACAAACTCAAGACTTTGCCCCAACTAACAGTGAGGTTGTCAATCTCACCGGTTGTTGTAACAAAGGATTAACTGTATGGTGTGGAAGGTGATGAATGGTTTGCAACAAGTAAATAGTAACATTGGAAGATGTATCAATGGTAAAGATTGGACCGGGGTCCATACTTCACTAGAGGTGCTCTCCTTAGATAAATAAACATGGCATGAAGGGTAAACAAATTACAGCAAGGCAATTGATAGGACTGAGCAAGGCATAACAATGCAATACTAGACATAAAGATCCTATGAGATTCGATTGGGAAATACAACAGACCACCGTCCAACTGCATCTATGACTAGAAGTCCACCTTCATGTTATCATCCGAACCCCCTCCAGTATTAAGTTGCAAGCAACAAACAACTGCTTTAAGCAAAGTGTGTAAGGTAAACAATCCACTTGTTCCATGAACAAGAGACCATTGTTTTCTCCCTAGTGGCAACAACACATCTACTACCGTAGAGATTTCTGTCACTTCCCTTGATAAGTAGAGGCATGAACCCACTATCAAGCATAAATACCCCCTCTTGGAGTCACTAGCAACTACTTGGCCAAGATATCTACTAAAAACGGAGAGCATGCAAGATCACAAACAACACAGACATGATAGAATCAATAAGACAAAACCATTAATCAATCTGACATAGTAATCTCAATATCCATCGGATCCCTACAAACACAACATGCATGATTACAAATAGATGAGATCTTGATCATGAACGAAGCTCACAAGATCTAGGATATATAACCATCTAGCCACTACATGGACCCGTAGTCCAAGGTGGAACTACTCACGCTTCATACCGGAGGCTGGCATGATGGAGAAGAAGGCCTCCAGGATGATCTCCCATCTGGCGGGGTGCCGGGAAGATCTTCAGATCCCCCTGATCTACGGACGATGGTGGCGGAGGCTATAGACGGTTTCGTGGAAAAAATTATCGGGTGCTTAGGGTTTTGGCATCGGGGGGACTTTATAGGTGAAGAGGCGAGGCAGGGTGGCACCAGGGCGGATGCACCCCCAGGCGCGCCTAGCCCTAGGCCGTGCCGCCAGGGTGTGTGGCCCCCTGATGAGTCTCCTCCGTCTCGTACTCTAGCTTCGTGTTCCCCACGGTAAAATATTGAATTTGGCTTTTGTCCCGTCCAATTCCGAGAATATTGATTTTCTGCCTTTCTGGAACCAAAAACATAAGAAAATAGGCAACTGGCACTGTGGCAACTTGTTAATAGGTTAGTACCAGAAAACATATGAAAACACCTGAAAGTGTGGACAAAGCAAAGATGTAACATTCCTAAAATCATGTTTCAAAACTCATGCATATCATCCATGCATCCATCATCATTTAGGGTTTTATCTCAAAATCATTTCAAAAACAGGAGCAAAGGTTGCTCATTATTTGATGTATGAAAACCCTAGCCTTTGTGCTACATGCTAATGAGAAAGGTGCTATTATTCATTTAGGATGTTTTGAATTCAAACTTAAGTGATTTCAAAAGCTTGGGCAAAGTTTCAAAACAAAATATGGAATAAAACCAAAGTTATGCCTATTATTATATCTCCAAAAAGGCTTGGTTTTATTGTATTACTTTCAAATAACCCAAGTAGGTCTGAGTGAACAGAGGTGTTTAACACTTATATGGGTGCAAGGATCACTGTACAAAAAAACTAGGACAGGTTTGAATTCAAACTTATTTGAAATAGAGTTTGAAAACCATCTCTAGAAAATAAATCAGAAAAAGAAAAGGAGTAAAGAAGAAAAAAATAGACAACCAGCTAATCTGGCCGACCCAGCCCAACACGGCCCAGCTAACCCAACAGCTCCCACCCCGCGAAGCGTTTTCATTCACCCGCTCCCGCACCCACCAGCTCACTGACAGGCAGGACCCACTCCCCCTTCTCCTCCCTCGCTGACAACCGCGGCCCACACGGGTACCGTCGTCTCCACCCCCCCCCCCCCGCGACTGGTTCGTCCCCAAATTGACGCCGGCCGTTTCCTGTTGATTTGCGCTGCTTCAATTCGAGTAATTGCACGAGTAAATCTCGCTCGTATCCTGGCTACTTAAACCCCCTCTGCCCCCTCTCCATTCTCCCCCAAACCCCAAGCCCAGAGCGCCCCCAGGCTGCACGAATTGCTCACCGCAACCCCGCTGTCTCCGACGAGCTGCAGCCACGATTCCGGCCAACTCCGACCACCCCTCTGCTCCTGGTTCACACAAACAGACTCCACTTGACCTCGCGCCTCTCCCAGTACCACCAGCTCGCCCGCGCGTGACCCCGAACATCGGCAACGCAAGCGACTGAGCGCCACCGTCTTTGGCTTCAACTCCGTCGAGCTCCCCCGGTAAGTCCAGACCGCCCCAGGCCTTCCCCTTCATGCACGCGTCTTCTCCGTGATCTTCTGCATCTGACCACATCCTCCGTTTGCCTCCTCTTGATCGACAGCGTCGCCTACGACCTCGAACAGAGCCACCCGTCGCCAGATCCTACTCCGGCGAGCAATCCACCGCAACCCTGAGCGCCCCTTGCCGAGCCGTTTGCACGTTGAGCATCACCGCGTCCTTGCGATCACGGTGAGTACTTTCCCTGCCCGTCTAGCTCCCTGTATCGCCGGCGCCGCCACTATCTGGCCATCGCCGCCGCATGCAACCGTTAAGCGCCGCCAGTTAATGGCTTGCTGTCTGAGTCTGTTGGATCTGTATCGTAGGGCTAGGATAGATCATAATCGAAGAGGCATCGTATGTCTCTGCGCTGTTAGATCTAAGTTAGATCTTGCGGTATGCGTCTGCCGATCCGCGCGAATCGGTACGCGCCAGTGATACTGCGACACGTGTCTAGGGTTAATTCAAAAACAGAATTCAAAAACAGATTTAGATCCAAATTTCAATCAGCTATAACTTTTGATTGCCACGTTGGAATTTTGCAAACTTTATACCGTTGGAATCAGTGAATCAAGGCCTTTCTGAATATGCAATGTGTTTAACAAATAGTAACTGTTAAAATGACTTTGTATGCAGAAACAAGTTTAGGTCCATTTTGATTATAGTTTTTGTTTAGCAAATTGTTTTAGGGCTAAATAAGTTTAGTTAGCAAACTTTGTGACTTGTTATGTTTCTGTATCATGCACTTACTTGGTAGAATTTTCAAAAAAAACATCACTTAGCAAATTCTTGCATACATGCATTCATATTTTTGATTGTATATAAATTGTGTGTAATTGTATGCTACAAATTTTTGTGTAGATTTTGCTAGTGACTGTGATTGTGAAGAGTGCTACTCTCCCCATTACCAAGGCAAGTGATACTTCATGATATTTCCACCCTTTATTTTGGATAAGCATTAGAATTATTTTTGCTAAGTCTTGCATGCTACTTTTGCCAAATGCTATGTTGGGAAATCCTATGAAGTTGTAGAGTTGTAGAATTGCTAGGGAATTTTCCTAAGTTAAGATACTATGCTCTGCTTAGCCTAGCTAGTAGAAAACAAGGGATGGCAAAGTAAGTACATGTTATGGTTAAAAAATTCTAAGTCCTTTGGGACTCATGCTTTTCTTAATAAAACAACTAAGTCAATGAACTTCCTGGGTGGAATGGGACTTGAATGGTGGTTTTTGGTTGAGTGGTTACACAAGGCCATGGATTTGGCTTGTGTATCTCACTTGTGGTATGCCACCCAGGCACAAAGGGATTTGGAGGCCAAGTGTTGAGAAGGCTTACAGTGCAACCACTTGGCAATATGGGCTCTGCCATGATCATATAGGTTGCTAGAACTTAGTCATTTGGACAGTTGGTGGTAGTGGGAATGATAGGTTGGAACGCGTCCATTTGACTAAGGAAAGGCTTCTGAAAGGTCCTGTCTTGGGAAACCAAGTCTGGTGGGGAAAGTGCACAACCTCTGCAGATGGAAAATCTAAGTACTTAGCCAAGTCCATGGCAATGGACAAATTGAGCATCAAGACATGGAAGCTACAAGAATATCATCACTCCAACTTCTAAGTAAAACTTGTGGGTGAACAAGGGTGAAGGAACCCAATGTCTATTGGTGGATTCTTGGGAAGCTTTTGACAAAGAAAACTTAGTGATTTCAACTAATAGGAAAAATCTATTTTGAGCAAAGCAAGCCAAGCTACACTAGCCAAATGCATATAGTAATATAGTCCACTTAAAATTTACTAAGGTATCACTTGCCAATACTATTCCAAAGTATTGACCCTCTGTGGCTGTAACTTGTGATGTTGCAGGTTACTCCGATGATGAGTAGGAGTCATGAGTCTACACTCAACATGCTTGCCTGTGGCACATGAAGATGAGGACTTATGTTTATTTACTTATTCCATAAACTCTTGTATTAGGCCTTTGGCCCTGAGTTGTAAAAGACTATGTTTTATCTCTGGAATGAATGTAATAGATGACCTTTGTATCTGTGTACTTCATCTTAAACTGTGGATGCTAGCATTGATCCAGGGACTAGCATTGCAATCACAGGGATCCTTTCCTTTACAATGGAGGGATCTTACAGATGGTATCAGAGCACTGTGTTGCCTGTAGGATTATGACCCTAGGATTGGAAACCACTAAGGAAAATTTTAACTACATCTACACTTGTCTATTCTTCTCGTAAACTTTTCTAATCTTCTCATTCTCATCTCTATTTGTAGATGAACTCCATCAACGAAGCCATGAAGAAAGGACCACTCATGACCATGACCTTGGAGTGTGAAACTGAGTTTCCCAAAATTCTCAAGGACCTCATGATGGCAATGGAAGCACATGGTGCAGCTGTGTACAAGGGCTTTCCAGTGATGGATGAAGGAGTGGAGTATTGGTGGGTGCAACTTCACTTGTACAAAAACAAGGAAGACAACCATAAAGAAAGAGGCTTCTGCATGTACACCAACACTGTAATGCACACCACATTCTTTGAGTCAGCCAGAGAAGCAGCTTGGAGGACTATCAAAGAATTAAGTGCAAGAGTCAAGTGCAGAATGCTCAACCTCCAAAAAGACTTAGAGAAAGAGAAGGAACTTACCCAAGAGTTGTAAGCCACCAACCAAACCTTAAGGGGTGATATAATAGACTTAGTGATGGAATCATGTGAACAAGATAGGTGGATTGCCTCTAGGAACATTGTGTTAGCCACCAGATCTAGTGAGATAGGATTGTGAACGCACTACGTTAGTTGGACCACCACGTATCACCTTATTTTCCAAAATGATACCTTAAATAAGTTTGGACCTTGATTGATGTAATGGAATTATGTATGCATGACTTGTGTGATTTTGTGTTCTATGGACATGTATGAAATGTTTGTCTTGTTTATCTAAAAATGTGTTGTCCTAACTTTTCTATCTTATAAATAGATGCCTATTACCATCAGCACTGTTGAGGAGTTCCAGGGTACCCGTTTTGGTCCTCGTATCGTTGAGCTTACCACTTTGCTCAATCTCCCTCTTCCCACCATCATGGTGCACCCACTCACCAAGTTCGAGAGGAAGGACCTCTGGGGCTTCAAGGTGAACCAGCCTGGACGCCAGACGGAGCCTACTACGGAGGCCATCGTCTTCAAGCTTATGCACGATGACAGGGAGAGAGGCATGGAGGTCGTCATGCAGGACCTGATAGGACGTCTGTTAGGCCGTCACTCCCGACAGGTTAGGGGCACCCACTTCCACGTCTTCGGAAGACGTGATGACGATGGAGAGTCCATCGACTTTGAGGACGACTCGAGGGACACAACAGAGCCGATACGTCTCTATCTCCAGGACTTAGAGTCTCTTATTAGGCACGTGGACACGGACAGGACCAACGTCATGCTCAACAATGACGAGCTCCAGGTGCAGCTACGCGAGAAGGACAAGCTTTTCGCACAGCAGGACGAGATAATCAAGGAAATGGAGGCGAAGTTCGAGACCCAGGATCGCAAGTTCAAGAGTTAGGAGAAACGCGTCCAGGATAGGAACAAGAGGATCCGGGACATGACCGAGGAACTGAAGTCCAAGGATTTCGAGCTAGAGCAGCAGCAGATGGTGATTGAGAGGCTTCACTCCCAGAAGAGGGCTCTCAAGACCAATATTGAGTCCTTGACCACTACCATTGAGGAGAACAAGACCGCGATGGAGAACGCAGGTCTTACTTTTGTCGAGGAGGAGATTGATGCTGATGAGTAGACTTGACTACTCCGTTATCTTTTATTATCGTACTTGTTATTTGTGAACTTATTATTGGACCATCCGACATGTGGATGGCCTGCCACTTGTGTGTTTTTACTTTGAGACTTTGTTATCTTGTTGTTGAACTTTTATCCTTGTGTTGCATGCTATGTGATTGCTTATGTGATGTAATGTTCATGAATCATGTATGGGTATCTCATTCTTATCTCTATTTGAACAAACCACAGATGCCTCCCCGTCGTGCAAACCCCAACCCCAACAACATCACCCCGGAAATGCAACAAATGATGAATGCGCAAACACAGCTTATGCAGATGATGACAACGTTCATCCAAAACCAGAATAACAACAACAACCCCAACAACAACAACAACAACAACCCTCCGGGTTTTGATATGCTCACCAGATTTCTGCGTTTGAGGCCAGCTAAGTTCTCGGGGACGACTGATCCCATGGTAGCCAATGACTGGCTACGTTCTGTGAACAAGGACTTAGTGACCGTGGGCTGCACGGATGCGGAAAAAGTCAGGTTCGCAGCGCATCTGTTGGAAGGACCAGCCGCCACATGGTGGGACAACTTCCAAATCACCACTCCTTTAGATGAGGTAACTTGGGCTATCTTTGAAGATGGCTTTCGCACTGCTCATATCTCATCAGGGATGATGAGCCTAAAAAGAAGGAGTTTCACAACCTGAAGCAGCGCCACCGCAGCGTGGCTGAGTATATAGAAGAGTTCAACAATCTGGCACGGTATGCACCGGATGAGGTTGACACAGATGCGAAAATAAAGGAAAAGTTTCTGGAGGGCTTGAATGATGAGCTAAACTTACAGTTGTCTGTGGCATATGTTCCAACTTATCAGTCTCTGTGTGACAAGGCTACTATTTTGGAGAGTAAAATGAAGCAAGTCGAGAGTAGGAAGAGGAAACACTCCGACAAGCACAACTCGGGATCGTCTCACAAGCGATCTCACTATGATGATAGTGGCAGCTCGGGATCCCATAAGCATGGGAAATTTAGCAAGCACCACAACCACAACCGTCATGACAACAAGCATCACCGCAGTCATGACAACGACAAGTATAAAAACCACAAGAGTGGACATAAGAGCCACCCCAGTGGAAATGGAAGTGGAAGTCAGCCTGCAAAAAAGGACATCAATCAGGTTGAGTGCTTCAAATGCAAGAAGCTGGGGCATTATGCTAATGAGTGCCCTGAGAAGAAAGTTGAAGGACCTAACAAGCCCAATCCTTTTCAGAAAGGACAGGTTAACCACATTAATGTGGAGGAGGTCTATGAGGAGCCTGATGCTGTTGCTGGTAAGTTCAGACTCAATTCCATTCCATCATTTGTACTCTTTGATACTGGTGCATCTCATTCATTCATATCAAGAGCATTTGTTGAAAGAAATGAACTACCGGTAGAAACTATTGGGTGTCCTATAAAAGTAAGTTCTCCTGGTGGAGAAATGATAGTGAATTCAGGATGCCATGACCTAGTCATAGAACTCGAGAAGTATAGGTTTCCCGTTAACTTGATAATATTAAACTCCCAAGGTTTGGATGTCATTCTGGGAATGGACTGGATGACTAAGTACAAAGGAGTGATAGATTGTGCCAGCCATACTGTCTCACTCACAACTCCGGATAATAGAAGGATCAGATTCAAGACCAGCTTTGGAGCAAAGAAGAGTATGCTAAATTCTCTTAAGGGGGTTAGCATGGACAGTGTGCCAATTGTATGTGAGTATCCGGACGTGTTTCCGGAAGAATTGCCAGGAATGCCACCAGATAGATATGTGGAGTTTCTGATAGATTTGGTACCAGGTTCTAGACCAATAGCAAAGAGACCATACAAAATGGCAGCTGAAGAACTGAAAGAGCTCAAGAAGCAACTAGGCGAACAGTTGCAGAAAGGATTTATCCAACCAAGTTCTTCATCTTGGGGAGCCCCAGTATTGTTCGTGGAGAAGAAAGATAGAAGCCAAAGGTTATACATTGATTACCGTTCACTCAACGAGGTAACTATCAAGAACAAATATCCTTTGCCAAGGATCAATGACTTGTTTGATCAGTTAGAGGGAGCTTGTGTGTTCTCGAAGATTGATCTCCGGTCGGGCTATTTTCAACTCAAGATAAGAGAGCAAGACATACCTAAAACAGCATTTACCACAAGGTATGGATTATATGAGTATATCGTAATGCCATTCGGCTTAACCAATGCTCCAGCATACTTCATGAATATGATGAACAAGGTGTTCATGGAATTTCTCGACAAGTTCGTTGTCGTTTTCATCGATGACATCTTAGTTTACTCTAAGAGCAAAGAAGAACATGAAGGACACTTGCGTATGATACTTGAGAAGTTGAGAGAACATAAACTTTATGCTAAATTCAGCAAGTGTGAGTTCTGGTTAGAGGAAGTTGGTTTTCTTGGTCATGTTATGACAAAGGATGGTGTAGCAGTCGATCCTGCTAAAGTGTCAGCCGTGACAGAATGGGAATCTCCCAAGAATGTGAAAGAAGTTCGCAGTTTCCTTGGTTTAGCAGGTTACTACAGAAGGTTCATTGAGAATTTCTCCAAAGTTGCTAAACCCATGACTGAATTGTTAAAGAAAGATTAAAAGTTTGTTTGGTCTGAAGGTTGTGAAGTCAGCTTTCAAGAATTGAAGAAGAGACTTGTGACAGCACTGGTTTTATGTCTACCAGATTTGGAAAAGAATTTCCAAGTATATTGTGATGCGTCTCATCAAGGTTTGGGTGCCGTACTTATGCAAGACGGTAAAGTTGTGGCCTATGCCTCGAGACAACTCAAAACTCATGAAGTAAACTATCCTACTCATGATTTGGAGTTAGCCTCTGTCGTCCATGCACTCAAAACATGGAGACATTACCTTTTGGGAAAGCGTTGTGAAGTGTTCACCGATCACAAGAATTTGAAATATATCTTCACCCAGAAGGAAATCAATATGAGACAAAGAATATGGTTAGAGCTTATCAAAGATTACGACTTAAGTTTGCAATACCACCCCGGTAAAGCAAATGTTGTAGCGGATGCTCTAAGTCGTAAGGTATTTGTGAATGGCCTTACCAAAGGCGAATTGCCAGATGATCTGTGTAAGCAATTCAAAGAAATCAGATTGGAGATCGTGCCTGAAGGACATCTCATGTCTTTAGAAGTCCAACCCACTTTGTTGGACAAGATTCGAGAAGCTCAAAAGACTGATAAAGAAATTGAGGAGATTAAGAAAAATATTGACCAAGGGAAAGCTAAAAGTTTCCATGTAGACGAACAAGGTACTTTATGGCATGGAAAACGTATCTGTGTTCCACAAGATCCGGAGATGCGGAAACTGATTCTACAAGAAGCCCACAACTCTCCGTATTCTATTCATCCAGGTAACACCAAAATGTACATGGACATGAAGGAAAGATTTTGGTGGAACAATCTCAAAAGGGACATCGCCGAGCATATTGCTTTGTGTGATGTGTGTAGTAGAGTAAAAGCGGAGCATCAGAAACCAGCAGGTTTGCTTCAACCACTACCTATTCCTGATTGGAAATGGGACAAAATTGGTATAGATTTCATCACCGGATTACCAAGGACCAGGTCAGGATATGATTCCATATGGGTAGTAGTGGATCGCTTAACTAAAGTGGCACATTTCATACACGTGAAGACAACTTATACAAGCGCCAAGTTAGCCAAAATCTACATGAGTAGAATTGTATGCCTTCACGGTGTGCCGAAGAGTATTGTGTCCAATAGGGGAACCCAATTCACTTCCCATTTTTGGAGACAGCTACATGAGTCATTGGGAACGAGGTTGGAATTCAGTACTGCTTTTCATCCTCAAACCGATGGACAAACGGAAAGGACTAATCAAATTCTGGAGGACATGTTGAGGGCATGTGCCCTGGATTATGGAGCAAGTTGGGATGAAAGTCTGCCTTACGCAGAATTTTCTTATAACAACAGCTATCAAGCCAGCATTGAGATGGCACCGTTTGAATTTCTCTACGGAAGAAAATGTACCACCCCATTGTTATGGAATGGTGTGGGAGAAAGAAGTTTATTTGGGCCAGATCTTATTAAAGAAGCCGAAGAGAAGGTCAAATTGGTTAAAGACAGGTTGAAGATAGCACAGTCCCGACAGAAAAGCTACGCAGATCCTAAGCGTAGAGAAGTCATCTACGAAGTTGGTGATAGAGCCTATCTTAGAGTATCACCACTCCGTGGAGTAAAAAGATTCGGAGTCAAAGGAAAGTTGGCACCAAGATATGTTGGGCCATTCAAGATTCTGAGTCACAAGGGCGAAGTTGCTTATGAAATTGAACTGCCAGCATCTCTATCAGCAGTCCATAATGTATTTCATGTGAGTCAGCTTAAGAAATGTCACCCAGAAATGGAAGAATCTTCTTTGAAGCATACCATACCTTTGGAAGAAGTTCAACTAGAAAGTGATCTCACTTACGAAGAGAAGCCTATCAGGATTCTTGAGACTGCAGAAAGAGTCACAAGAACAAAGACTATCAAGTTTTGCAAAGTGCAATGGAACCATCATACCAAAGAGGAAGCAACATGGGAAAGAGAAGAAGATCTTCGGAAAGACCACCCTCACCTATTTGCTAGCCAATCCGAATCTCGAGGGCGAGATTCACCTTAAGGGGGTTAGATTTGTAACATCCCTAAAATCATGTTTCAAAACTCATGCATATCATCCATGCATACATCATCATTTAGGGTTTTATCTCAAAATCATTTCAAAAACAGGAGCAAAGGTTGCTCATTATTTGATGTATGAAAACCCTAGCCTTTGTGCTACATGCTAATGAGAAAGGTGCTATTATTCATTTAGGATGTTTTGAATTCAAACTTAAGTGATTTCAAAAGCTTGGGCAAAGTTTCAAAACAAAATATGGAATAAAACCAAAGTTATGCCTATTATTATATCTCCAAAAAGGCTTGGTTTTATTGTATTACTTTCAAATAACCCAAGTAGGTCTGAGTGAACAGAGGTGTTTAACACTTATATGGGTGCAAGGATCACTGTACAAAAAAACTAGGACATGTTTGAATTCAAACTTATTTGAAATAGAGTTTGAAAACCATCTCTAGAAAATGAATCAGAAAAAGAAAAGGAGTAAAGAAGAAAAAAATAGACAACCAGCTAATCTGGCCGACCCAGCCCAACACGGCCCAGCTAACCCAACAGCTCCCACCCCGCGAAGCGTTTTCATTCACCCGCTCCCGCACCCACCAGCTCACTGACAGGCAGGACCCACTCCCCCTTCTCCTCGCTCGCTGACAACCGCGGCCCACACGGGTACCGTCGTCTCCACCCCCCCGCGACTGGTTCGTCCCCAAATTGACGCCGGCCGTTTCCTGTTGATTTGCGCTGCTTCAAGTCGAGTAATTGCACGAGTAAATCTCGCTCGTATCCTGGCTACTTAAACCCCCTCTGCCCCCTCTCCATTCTCCCCCAAACCCCAAGCCCAGAGCGCCCCCAGGCTGCACGAATTGCTCACCGCAACCCCGCTATCTCCGACGAGCTGCAGCCACGATTCCGGCCAACTCCGACCACCCCTCTGCTCCTGGTTCACACAAACAGACTCCACTTGACCTCGCGCATCTCCCAGTACCACCAGCTCGCCCGTGCGTGACCCCGAACGTCGGCAACGCAAGCGACTGAGCGCCACCGTCTTCGGCTTCAACACCGTCGAGCTCCCACGGTAAGTCCAGACCGCCACAGGCCTTCCCCTTCACGCACGCGTCTTCTCCGTGATCTTCTGCATCTGACCACATCCTCCGTTTGCCTCCTCTTGATCGACAGCGTCGCCTACGACCTCGAACAGAGCCACCCGTCGCCAGATCCTACTCCGGCGAGCAATCCACCGCAACCCTGAGCGCCCCTTGCCGAACCGTTTGCATGTTGAGCATCACCGCGTCCTTGCGATCACGGTGAGTACTTTCCCTGCCCGTCTATCTCCCTGTATCACCGGCGCCGCCACTATCTGGCCGTCGCCGCCGCGCGCAGCCGTTAAGCGCCGCCAATTAATGGCTTGCTGTCTGAGTCCGTTGGATCTGTATCGTAGGGCTAGGATAGATCATAATCGAAGAGGCATCGTATGTCTCTGTGCCGTTAGATCTAAGTTAGATCTTGCGGTCTGCGTCTGCCGATCCGCGCGAATCGGTACGCGCCAGTGATACTGCGACACGTGTCTAGGGTTAATTCAAAAACAGAATTCAAAAACAGATTTAGATCCAAATTTCAATCAGCTATAACTTTTGATTGCCACGTTGGAATTTTGCAAACTTTATACCGTTGGAATCAGTGAATCAAGGCCTTTCTGAATATGCAATGTGTTTAACAAATAGTAACTGTTAAAATGACTTTGTATGCAGAAACAAGTTTAGGTCCATTTTGATTATAGTTTTTGTTTAGCAAATTGTTTTAGGGCTAAATAAGTTTAGTTAGCAAACTTTGTGACTTGTTATGTTTCTGTATCATGCACTTACTTGGTAGAATTTTCAAAAAAAACATCACTTAGCAAATTCTTGCATACATGCATTCATATTTTTGATTGTATATAAATTGTGTGTAATTGT
Source organism: Avena sativa (assembly GCA_916181665.1). Taxonomy (NCBI): domain Eukaryota; kingdom Viridiplantae; phylum Streptophyta; class Magnoliopsida; order Poales; family Poaceae; genus Avena; species Avena sativa. Next base: position 444,457,500 of record OV702293.1, on the reverse strand, counting down.
ATGCTACAAATTTTTGTGTAGATTTTGCTAGTGACTGTGATTGTGAAGAGTGCTACTCTCCCCATTACCAAGGCAAGTGATACTTCATGATATTTCCACCCTTTATTTTGGATAAGCATTAGAATTATTTTTGCTAAGTCTTGCATGCTACTTTTGCCAAATGCTATGTTGGGAAATCCTATGAAGTTGTAGAGTTGTAGAATTGCTAGGGAATTTTCCTAAGTTAAGATACTATGCTCTGCTTAGCCTAGCTAGTAGAAAACAAGGGATGGAAAAGTAAGTACATGTTATGGTGAAAAAATTCTAAGTCCTTTGGGACTCATGCTTTTCTTAATAAAACAACTAAGTCAATGAACTTCCTGGGTGGAATGGGACTTGAATGGTGGTTTTTGGTTGAGTGGTTACACAAGGCCATGGATTTGGCTTTTGTATCTCACTTGTGGTATGCCACCCAGGCACAAAGGGATTTGGAGGCCAAGTGTTGAGAAGGCTTACAGTGCAACCACTTGGCAATATGGGCTCTGCCATGATCATATAGGTTGCTAGAACTTAGTCATTTGGACAGTTGGTGGTAGTGGGAATGATAGGTTGGAACGCGTCCATTTGACTAAGGAAAGGCTTCTGAAAGGTCCTGTCTTGGGAAACCAAGTCTGGTGGGGAAAGTGCACAACCTCTGCAGATGGAAAATCTAAGTACTTAGCCAAGTCCATGGCAATGGACAAATTGAGCATCAAGACATGGAAGCTACAAGAATCTCATCACTCCAACTTCTAAGTAAAACTTGTGGGTGAACAAGGGTGAAGGACCCCAATGTCTATTGGTGGATTCTTGGGAAGCTTTTGACAAAGAAAACTTAGTGATTTCAACTAATAGGAAAAATCTATTTTGAGCAAAGCAAGCCAAGCTACACTAGCCAAATGCATATAGTAATATAGTCCACTTAAAATTTACTAAGGTATCACTTGCCAATACTATTCCAAAGTATTGACCCTCTGTGGCTGTAACTTGTGATGTTGCAGGTTACTCCGATGATGAGTAGGAGTCATGAGTCTACACTCAACATGCTTGCCTGTGGCACATGAAGATGAGGACTTATGTTTATTTACTTATTCCATAAACTCTTGTATTAGGCCTTTGGCCCTGAGTTGTAAAAGACTATGTTTTATCTCTGGAATGAATGTAATAAACGACCTTTGTATCTGTGTACTTCATCTTAAACTATGGATGCTAGCATTGATCTAGGGACTAGCATTGCAATCACAGGGATCCTTTCCTTTACAATGGAGGGATCTTACAAAATAAAAGTAGATACTAAACAAGCATGGAACATAAAAAATTATAGATACGTTTCCGACGTATCAATTGCTTAAAGCAGTTATCCGTTACTTGCAACTTAATACTGGAGGGGGGTCGGATGATAACCTAAAGGTGGATTACTAGTCATAAATGTAGTTGGATGGCGGTCTATGTATATTGTTGTAATGCCCAATCAAATCTCATAGGATCATGAATGTCTAGTATTGCATTGTTGTGCCTTGCTTTGTCCTGTAAATTGCCCCGCTGTAATTTGTTTACCCAACATGTTATGTTTTATCTTAAGGAGAACAACTCTAGTGAACTGTGGACCCCGGTCCAATCTTTACCATTGATACATCTTCCACTATTACTGTTTACTTTCTACAAGCTACCATTACCTTCCACACCATACGTTTAATCCTTTGTTTTCAGCAAACCGGTGAGATTGACAACCTAATTGTTCATTGGGGTAAAGTCTTGAGTTTGTGTTGTACAGGATTCCAAGTTGCTAGCAACACCTTCGAGTTGTTTCCTTCCTCCTACTGGTTTGATAACCTTGGTTTCATACTAAGGGAAGACTTATTGTTGTATTGATCATACTTTCCTCTTGGGGTTTCCCAATGAAGCTCTATAGTGATGTGAGCCGCATCAAGCCCTTTGCTTTTTCTCCCATGCCACATCATCATCAGCGGCCTCTCGTATTAGCTCTGTAGGCTTGGGGGTGGCTGGGTCTCAAGGACCCAATCCACCTCAGCACATATGAAGGCCAAATCCACCTTCTTTCTCTACTCGGAGTACTGGTCACCTCTCTGTGTGGGGACATCCTTGATGCAGCTCATCAAGTAATACCCTTGTGAAAACCACAAAGAAGTGAGAACAGTAACAATTGCATGTATTAGTCCAACGTTGGTCAAAATTAAGATATACAAATGTTTATGCAAATAATTCTACATCACCGTTGGGCAGAACATAGAATCAAAAGCACATAACTTTAATCACTTCAAAACAAGACACTAATCGCAATCATGCTATTTACAATGTTGGTTAGAAAATAACATGAATATGACCAAAATATCATTTTAACTGGCTCTCAAAAATTTAATAATCTCTTTTGTCTTTATTAAATTTTAAAAGAGCCCTTTTACTATTTGCAGCGGAAGACATGAATTAAAAAATTCATCAACTTTATATCTTTACAGAAACTTTACTGTTACTTTTGTATTTTCTAGACAAATTTTTGTTGGATATTTTTGTATAAAAAACTATGCAAAAAATCAAAAACAGATAATAAATCTGCTAAAAAAGCTTCTGTTTAAAGAAAAGATAGAAAACTGCTTCTGTATGTTTACCGCCCAGTGCAGAAAAACGGCCCAACTCGGCCCGTGGCTGGCCGCTGTTTACTGAGCGCACTAGGGTGCTCCTTTCACCGCGTGCGCGTCGCTCTATGGCCCTTAGCGGCCCACATACCAGCGCCGAAACCCGCTATCCTTCGTCGCCCTTTCTTAGCCGTTCGATCTCTAGACCTATTCAGTAATGACCTCTCCTTATCCTTTTTGTTTGCTTTTTGTGCCAAGAATGACCTCTAATGAGAGGGGAATAAGATTTGGGGAGTTGCTGTCCCGAAACAGATTTTTGTGCTACACCGTAAAAATTCGTGAGGAATCTATGTAAGTCGGATTGAGCTGATATTTTGCTAATAAATCCCCCGGTATGTTAGCTAACTTTCGTTAGTTCAACACTTTTTGATTTGAGCAACAAAAGGTCTTTGAAAAAATCGATTTCTACCCGCTGGTCTGTTTTGACAGATTTGTGCAATTATTTGCATTTGCTTCTTATTGATTCCTTTTTGGGTTCTCTTTGGGAAATTAAGCTTTTTGAGGGAATTTCTATAGTAGCTTGTTGAAGATTATGTGAAGTTTTGTATGAAGGAAAATTTTCACGTGTAGAGAGAGAATGATGTAATGAGATGAAGAATGGACAAAAGCTCAAGCTTAGGGATGCCACCCCGTGTCACCCCAAGAAATATTCAAGAGGTACAAGCGTCAAAGCTTGTGGATGCCCAAGGCATCCCCTTCTTTATCAATAAAAACTCAGGTCTTTCTAGACACTTCGTTTTTATCGTATCATGCACTATTGTGTTGTTCTTGGAGCGTCTTAGTTTTCGTTTGGTTTGCTTAGTTTGCTTGAATAAAGTAGTTTGGACCCCCGTTCTCGCTGTGTTATTTCAAATCAGTTGATTGGTGTTGGAAAGGAGTAGAAAGTTCTCGCTTGAATAGTGCAAGAGTAGCTTGCTTTGACTGTGATTTAGACTTTATCATGTCATGTTAGGTGTTGTTTTGACCTTATGCTTAGTGATTATTGTTGTAGCATGACTTGTTCCAAACAATTGGGATTGCTTAGTGTTCCTTGAAAGAATCATGCATTGTTTTAGCATACAAAAACATAGTATTGTGGTATTCTCCTTTGATGCTTTGTTTGGGTTGACTTGACACATGTTCATACCATGTTATGACTATGAACAAGTAACCATAGCCTCTATGATCATTTAGTCCTTGACTTGTAGTACCACTCTATGCTTTGATTAGTAATGTTTTGTCGCTCTGCATGATTATGGCCATTATTGCTCTCTTAGTTGGTCGCTCCCAGTCTTTTGCTAGCCTCCACTTGTATGAGTAAGCTCTACTCATGCTTCCAACTCCCAAGAAACCAAGTTATTCCAAAGTGTCCACTATAAATTCCTATGCATGGTGTGTTACACCATTCCAAGTATATTCTTGTTTTCATATATCTTCCAATTAAAAAGTATTCTGTTATGTGAAAACTTAGTGATTAAAGCTCTCATGAACTTGATGGCACACTTTATATTTCTTTATCCTAATAAACTTGAACCATTGTGTCATCTATGTTGCATATGCTTGCACTTATACGTTGGAATTAGCAGACCATATTGTCATGGGGAACACTTTCAACATTGCACTTGTACTTTGTACACAGCTGATATCATGCTCTTTTGTCTATGGATGTCGTCGGTGTGAAATGAAAGGGGGCGTGTAAGCCCATGGAGTTATGTATGTGTGTTAGAGAAATGCCTGGGCCGCTAGCCTAAGCCATGCCTAATCATGGTGGAAACTTGCAGCATCACCATAGTGACATCTATGAAGCATTCTTCTTATTAAAAAAAGAGACAGAAAAGGAGATTGAGAAAAGGAGAAAAAATATGAGAAAAGAGGAAAGAGAGAAAAAACACCATATTCCCATGGTAAATAAGAAGAATGTTGAGATGCTCATTGTCTGCTTGCCTTGTCATTTTGGTTATGGGATAGCTCCTGTACCATGTGCAAGGGGTACCCCGTTGACGGTTCTCTATGATACACATGTACTTACTATGACAAGAACTTGCAAGTAACTAAACTTGAGTAGCATGAGGAGAGGCCCTCGTATTCAAGGGACATGAGATTGCCAACTTATACTTTGTCAAGCATATACTCCATAGTTTGTTCACTTTAACCTTAATCACTTCAAGATGCTTATGATAGGGGCAATGAGAGATGAAATCTAACAAGTATCATAATTTTTGGAAGCTCTTTTTGAGACTTGAAATACCTGCTTCCCTTTATGAAGGGCCTTTCTTCCACTTTTATATTGAGTCTCCACCTTCTACCTTTAGGCACCAGTTAAGAGAGCATAGTTGTCATTCTTAGTTCTACGTGCATTGTCCCAAAACTTATTGATTGATGTATATTGTTGATATTACTTGTTCTTGTGCTATTTGTATCTAGTCACGCTTATGAACTTTGAAGGTGTCCTATGCATCTATTTTCTACTCCATGAGGGAGAAGCTGAATGCCACTATGCCATGTTTTCTATATGTGAAATAAACAAACGTTTTTCAATGCATGTTATTCATGATCTTTGTCTATAGCCTTTCATGTTGCATGCATAGTTACTATGTCTTACTGTTAGAACTCCATCTTTCATGCTCATGTTTAGAGTTCTTTGATCCCAGCTTTCAATGCTTGCAAATGGTTTGATCTTGATTTTGATGGTGCGTGTCACCTAACAATTATTCTTGTTATCACTTACCTACTCGAGGACGAGCAGGAGTTAAGCTTGGGGATGCTTGATACGTCGGAAACGTATCTATAATTTTTATGTTCCATGCTTGTTTAGTATCTACTTTGCTTTGCTTTGTCTACACTTTGAGGTGTTTTTATATGTTTTCTGGTACTAATCTATTAACAAGATGCCATAGTGCCAGTTGCCTGTTTTCTTCTGTTTTTGGTTCTAGAAAGGCAGAAAATCAATATTATCGGAATTGGACGGGACAAAAGCCAAAGTCAATATTTTACCGTGGGGAACACGAAGCCTGAATATGAGATGGAGGTGACTGTTGGGGATATGCTATATGGGTATCCCTATAGCATGTCTCTTATCCGACTACCCGGGTGGCCCATAGTTGGTAGCATGGCCTATGGCCTGCTGGGCGGCCCAATTAGATGGATCCAGAAGGGAGGCCCATGCCGGATAAAGGAAGGCTACGATTGAAGTCACCGACGTACCCGGAGCCTTGGAGTACAAGACACACAAGACTAGTAATAGGCGGTGTAGGACTCTATAACCTGTCCGGCTAGGACTTTTCCCTGTAACCCTAGGACCTGGCGACTATATAAGTCGGGCCTATGGGAGCCTTTAGGGCATAACTTTAGTCAACCTCGCACAGCGAACCTATCTCTGTAACTCGGCGTATTGCCCTTATAGTGATTTATAGCAGGAGTAGGATTCCGCCACCGTCGTGGGATCTGAACCTGGGTAAGCTGTGTTACCTCGTACCCGTCAACCGTCCGCCTTCCCCCACGTCTCTAAACACGCACTGTGAGGACCCCTCCATGGCGTACTCGTCGGCAATACCACGACAGTTGGCGCCCACCATGGGGCAAGAGGCGCTTCAGGCTCTTCAGCGGGCGAGGACCAAGATCTTCGGGGGAATCGGCAAAACCGTAGCCATCGGTCGTGTTCTCTTCTCCGGCAACGTTCAGATCGTCCCTCCTGACGAGTTTTGGATCCCGGCGAAGATGAACCCTACGCGGTGTTCGATCGTTCCTATCGGAGACATCCACCTCTTCATTGGCGAAACCGACTCGGGCACTAGTTCCCTGGGAGTCGGAGGAGCATCAAGGCCTGCACGGACCACCTACGGGCAAGACACGTTCGCGGAAGGATCGATGTTGGATCTCTCTTCAGAGTTTGCCATCAAAGATCGGAAAAACCCAAGACCCGCATGGACCGCCTACGGGTAGGACACGTTCGCAGAAGGATCGATGTCGGGTCTCTCTTTGGAGTTTGCCGGCAAAGATTGGAAAAACCCAATACCCGCACGGACTGCCTATGGGCAGGATACGTTCGCGGAAGGATCGATGTCGGATCTCTCTTCAAAGTTTGCCGGCAAAGATCGAAAAAATTCAAGGCCCACCCAAACCGCCCCTATGCAGGATATAATGGTGGAAGATCGTCGCAAGTCCGCCGGCTTCGCCCGTGTGTCCGAACAGCAAAGATCCAAGTTCGTCGGCGTGGTTACCATCTTCGACCTGGCGCGTTGCGTTCAGAGAGAGGGCGAAAACCCCCGCGATTACCTGGCCAGGTGGCTCCGTGTACGAGCCGATCTGGCCCACTACCCCGATGATAATGCTATGTATCACTTTGTGGAAGGACTGGATCGGGGCACGCTTCTCCAACATTCTCTGAGGCAACAACAGGTGGCAGGTCTCCTTACCTTCGAAGGCATGGTGAACACTGTCAACAGCTACGCGGAGGCTGACACGGCAGCTCAAACAGCGCTCTCGCTCGCTGATGGAGCCCCTCCAATTCAGCCACCGCCACCATCGCCTCCGGCCGCCATCATCGCAGCAGCGCCGCAACCTCCAGTCATCGTAGTTGCCATTGCACCTCCACCGCCCGTCATCGAGGAAGTCCTGGCACCCTCCGACTCTGTTATTGACGCGCTCTATGCCGACTTTAGTGCAGACTCAGAGGAGATAGATTTCAGCCCAGAAGAGCTAGACTCCGCCATGCAGGAGATGGAGGAGGAGTATGCGTGTGACGAGCAAGCTAACAACATCGTCGTATCTTGATAGGTGTTCATCACCATTTGGACGGCGATGGATGAAGATCAACCCGGACGAGATTCGCCTACAGCGCTGGACAAGGGGAAGGGGCCACTTATTGCCGCTGACGATGATCGCGCAAAGGTCATGCCTCCTCCACCTAACCCAGTGCAGCAGCCGCAGGAACTCGGCACCGGTCCGAGCAACAACACTGCAAACTTGCCACCTCTGGCATCTACGTCTACGGCCGCCCAAGTTACTCCAGCTGATATAGTGATGTACGAAAATCTTCTCGTTGAGCCACTGACCGTAGCTCATATTCGGAACGTGACTCAGCTTGATGAGAAGCGCCAGCAGCTGCTGGAGGAAGCACAGGCCATCGCAGAGCAAGGCGCTAAGCTAGATCGAGATCTGGTCAACACGCAGAAGTCCATAGAGAAATCTAGAGCAATGGAGGCCGAGTACAAAACTCTGCTGCAACAGCAGAAGGCCAAGAAAGCTCCGGCTCGCGTCATCAACGATCCTGGTGAGCGACGAAACCTAGGATGGTCTCCCTCTAAGCCGGCACAGGCTAAGCCATACATCAATAGTGAAGGAAAGCAGGTGATGCCCACCCCTCTCCTTAACCTCGCCGTCGCCAAGACCCTTCTGGAGCAGGATAGATCGCCCGAGGCAGTGGAACAAGTCTATGACCTAGTAGCCAAGGCGGTGAAGCAGCAGGAAAAGGCCACCTCTCAGAGGCTTGAGTCTGACCCAGCGCTTTGCCGATCCAGACAGTATAAGCCGCCAAGGGACAGATCTCCTCTTGATGTCGGGTCCCAGACAGGTTCATCAGAACGAAGACGGAGAGATGCACGCAACAGGAAGGATGCCATCCCCATATCCTCCGACCACGGAGAAAAGGCCCGACCTAGTCGCCCATCGCCACTGCCACGGTCGCCCCGACATCGCGAAGATCACAAGGCTCACCATCGTACGGATATGCCTCCACCAAAGCAGTGCGGCATCGTCATCCGCGACAACACGGAGCAGACCCGTCATGACGGAGAGCGCAACCAAGGATACAGGAGCAGGTCACACCATGACCCTCCGCGTCCAACAAGCAACTGTGACAGGCGCGAGGCGTCGCAGGAGGGTAACAGCAAGAAGGCTAACCCACCGCCACCTCCGCCTCCGTCACCACCAAGCAGTCACCATGGCGGCGGAGGCCCGCGTTGTTCACGCAGTCCATCACCTGTTGACAAGAAGAAGAAGAAGAAGAACCCGGAGCCATACGATGCACGTTCACGGATTGATAAGATCCACGAGGCTCGGGAAGGACCATACCTGGGACCACGTTGCTTTGGACCTGCAATACGGTCCGCAACTTACCCCAAAGGTTTCCGGATTGACAAGACCATCAAGCCCTATGACGGCACCATCAAGCCAACCACGTGGTTGCAGGACTACGGCAACGCGGTGGAGATTGCCGGAGGCAACCCCAATGTCGTCGTCAAGTACCTCTCGTTAATGTTGGCAGGCACGACCCGTCAATGGATCGACGACTTGCCAGAGAAATCCATCTACAATTGGTTGGACATGCAAGAAGCGTTCACCAAAAACTTTGAGGGTACGTACAAACGTCCCTGCACTGTCGGCAATCTACAGCGGTGCGTGCAAGAGAAAGACAAGACATCTCGCGCCTACCTCTCCCGCTGGCTGGACATGAAGAATTCCTGCGCAGGAGTGCACGCTCAGACCGTCATGGCCGCCTTCATCGGATGGGTTGGAAAGGGGCACGCTGCTCCGACATAAGCTGAAGCGCTTACAGGACAATCACCATCTTGACTTGAATTAGATGATTCAGTTGGCTAGTGAGTTCGCAGTTGCCGACGACGATGCTCGTGGCTCTTTGCCGGCAACGGACGTTCCAACTCAAGCTCGGAGGAACAGCAGTACAAAGCGGAAATCCGCTCCAGAAGAAAAGCAAACTACCGACATGGTCGCTATGACTTTTGCAAGACGAGGTGATGGCGGACAACGTGGCTGAGGAAAGGGAGCTGGTCGGGGACAACAGCGAGGAAGTGAAACCACCTCGACAGCGCACCGTGTTCCCCAAACATACGAAGAGTACCGCGATATGCCGTGTCTCATACACCTCGACGCCAACAGTAAAGCCACTCACACCAATCGACATTGCAAGTTCGTCAATGACCTCAAGGAAGACTCAGACTCCGGCTACAAGCGAAGTCGGAAGAACAGACCACGAGGCAAGGACAAGGGGAAGAAGGAGGAGGATTCCAAGGATTCAAGTGACATGGACGAGGACGTTGACCCCAAGCACGCCGGCAAGAGCGACGACAAAGGGAAGAACCCCTTCGCAAAGAAGGCACCAGTCTACCACACTTTCCTTGGCACCCCCACCGTCCGACAACAGAAGACCTCTCTGAGGATCCTGATGGCTACTCTACCCCAGTTCCCCAGTACCTGCGCTGGTCAGAGGTTCCAATAACTTGGGACAGGACGGACCACCCAGACCTTATCCCTACGGAGAACCAGTACGCCATGGTCATCAACCCCTTGATTGACGGTGTGGAGTTCACCAAGTGTATGGTGGATAGTGGAAGCAGCATCAACATCATGTACCTGGATACACTGCAGAAGATGAACTTGACGGAGGCAAACCTAAGGCGGACCAACACCATCTTCCACAGCGTAGTTCCTGGTCGGGAGGCTCGGTCCCTTGGGTGCATTACACTTCAGGTTGCCTTTGGCGATGTTAACAATTACCGCCAAGAGCACATGACCTTCGAGGTGGTCCCCTTCAAGAGCGTGTACCACGTCATATTCGGCCGCGACATATTCCACACGTTCATGGCCGAGCCATGCTTCGTCTACAACAAACTCAATATACCCGAACCAAACGGTGTCATCACTGTATCGGGAAGCTTTACCAAGGCAAGGGACTGCAAGATCAATGAAGCAGTCGTTGCAGAAGCTGTCCTCTACAGCGAAGAATTCAAAGAGATCCAGAGCAAGGTCGATGACTCAGAGATGCCCGCGTCGAAGAAGCAGATCTCCGACTCCGCTCCTGCGTTCAAGGCCGCCATCGAGACCAAGCCGGTGGAACTTGTGGTAGGCGATGCCTCCAAGACCACCGCCATTGGGACGAACCTGGATCCCAAATAGGAAAGCACGCTCGTCGAGTTCCTCCGTGAGAATAGGGACATCTTTGCCTGGCAGCCTGCCGACATGAAAGGTGTACCTAGGGAACTTGCCGAGCACAGCTTAAACATTGATCCAAAATCCAAACTAGTGAAACAACCTCTACGACGCTTTGGAGATGAGAAGAGACGCGCCATTCGCAAAGAGATAGCTAGGTTACTTAAGGCTAGTTTTATCCGAGAAGTCCTTCACACCCAATGGGTGGCTAATCCTGTACTTGTCCCCAAAAAGGGAACCAATGAATTAATAATGTGCGTTGATTACACTGGCTTGAACAAAGCGTGTCCCAAAGATCCGTTTGCTTTGCCTCGCATTAGCCAAGTCATTGACTCAACGGCTGGCTCGGAACTTTTGTGTTTTCTCGATGCATACTCAGGATACCACCAGATCAAGATGAGGAAGTCGGACCAATTGGCCACTTCGTTCACTACCCCATACAGCACGTTTTGCTATGTTACGATGCCCTTTGGGCTGAAAAACGCAGGTGCTACGTACCAGCGAACAATGCAACGTTGTCTTCACGACCAAATTGGTCAAAACGTTCACGCCTATGTGGACGACATTGTGGTGATGTCTAAAAAGTCAAATGAATTAATCTTCGACTTGAAAGAAACCTTTGATAATCTCTGAAAATAAAACATGATGCTTAACCCTAAGAAGTGCGTCTTCGGGGTTCCAGCAGGCAAATTGTTGAGATTCATCGTCTCCCAGCGCGGAATCAAGGTTAACCCGGAGAAAATTAAGGCCATCTTAAACATAAACCGTCTGACATGCCTAAAGGACATCCAACGACTAACAGGATGTGTTGCAGCAGTTAGTCGGTTCGTCAGCCGACTTGGAGAGAAGGCTCTGCCGCTGTACAAGTTGCTGAAGAAGGTGGACAAATTCACGTGGACGAACGAAGCAGATGCAACATTGAAGCAGCTCAAAGAAACTCTTTCCTCAGCGCCCATCCTTGCAGCACCCGAGCCTAGGAGCCCCTGTTAATCTACATGGCGGCAACCAACCGGGTAATCAGCATCGTCGTCGTGGTAGAGCGGAAGGAACCAGGCTATGAGTACGGAGTTCAGCGACCAGTTTACTATGTAAGAGAGGTCTCGACGGAGTCCAAGCAGCGTTACCCGCACCATCAGAAGATAGCTTATGGAGTATTCCTCGCTTCTCGGAAGCTGAGGCACTACTTTCAGGAGCACCCAATCATAGTGGTGAGCAAGACTCCACTGTCCGACATTATCAACAACAGCGACGCTACATGAAGGGTCGTGAAGTGGGGCATCGAACTTGCCGCCTTCGAGATTACCTACAAGAGATGCGACGCTATCAAGTCACAAGCCTTGGCAGATTTTGTTACAGATTGGACGGAGATGCCAGATGTTACTCCGTTGCCAGAACCAGAGTACTGGGTGATGCACTTTGACAGATCAAATCTGCTCAACGGCTCGGGGGCTGGTGTATTGCTACAGTCACCAACAGGAGACAAGCTACACTATGTTTTGCAGATCCACTTCGAGGCTACAAACAACATGGCGGAGTATGAAGCACTCATTCACGGATTACGTGTAGCCAAGGATATTGGCATCAAGCGCATAGTTTGATGTGGAGATTCCGACTTGGTTGCCTAGCAGGTGGCTGGCACCTGGAATGCGTGGAACCCTATGATGGCAACATATCGAGACGAAGTGGACGAGATAGCCAATAGCTTCTTGGGCTACGAAGTCAAGTATGTGCCTAGGGAGCAAAATGAGGCGGCTGATCTTCTGTCTAAGCTTGGATCAGGGCGCAAGCAAATTCCGCTAGGAGTTTTCCTAGAGCATCTGCGCACACCATCCGTAAAGGGAGCCGACATCGACAACCCGGATAGAGCTGACTCTTTCGTCAACATGGTGACAAAAGTCCCTCCGGCTTGGACAAAACCGTTCATGGAATATTTCGAACACGGAACTTTGTCCGACGACGAGGTCAAAAGACGGCAAATAGTACGATGAGAAAAGGGTTATACCATAATCAATGGACAACTCTACAAAAGGAGCACTACTGGTGTATACCTTAAGTGTGTTTCTTAGCTAAAAGGTATGGAAATCCTACGCGAAATCCATCTTGGAGATTGCGGGCATCACGCCGCTCCTCGATCGTTGGTTGCGAAAGCCTTCCGGCAAGGATTCGACTAGCTGACCGCGAAGGCGGACGCCGACAAGCTGGTTGAGACATGCATGGGATGCCAGTATTATGCCCGACAACCACATGTTCCTACTGAAGAATTGCGAACAATACCAATAATTTGGCCGTTTACAGTCTGGGGGCTAGACATGGTGGGACTGTTGCAAACGGCACCATGTGGATTTACACATCTGCTCGTAGCAGTTGATAAATTCACTAAGTGGATAGAAGCTAAACCCATTAGAAAGCTTGATGGGGCAACTGCCCTCAGGTTTGTTCGGGATCTAGTGGTGAGATTTGGTATCCCACACAGCATTATCACCGACAACGGCATCAACTTATCTCTCAGAGAAGTGGAGACTTATTGTTGGGAGAAGGGCATCCGACTTGACCTTGCATCTGTGGCACACCCACAATCTAATGGTCAAGTCGAGCGAGCCAATGGATTAATTCTGCAGGGAATCAAGCCACGTCTGGAGGCACCGCTACACAGAGCAGCTAGAGCCTGCGCGGAGGAACTACCATCTGTGCAGTGGAGTTTACGAACTACACCCAATAGATCCACCAGCTACACCCCTTACTTCATGGTTTATGGAGCAGAAGTCATCCTACCTTCCGACATACTTCACGATGCACCAAGAGTTGCTGCCTACGACGAAGTTGATGCTGAAGAATCCATACGCATAGATGTGGACCTTCTCGAGGAAGAGCGTGTTTTGGCATGCCAAAGATCCGCCATCTACCAGCAGAAGCTACGTAGCTACCATAGTCGCCGCGTCAGGCATCGCTCGTTTAAAGAGAGGGGTTTGGTGCTCTGACTTAAGCAGAAGAAGTCACACAAGTTATCCCCGCCATGGGAAGGACCGTTCATCATAATCAAGGCGCTACTCAATGGGTCTTACTACCTCGTTGACAATCGTGAACTGAAGGATAGACCCAACGAGGATCATAAGCGTAAGCAACATGACCCGGATGATGACTACCCGGAGCTTGATCGGCCATGGAACATAGCACAGCTACGTCCTTTTTACCCTTAGCATTTTTAAATATAATTATGTAATTCTTATATGATCAATGAAATAAAGCTCTCTGGTTCACTCATATTTCTGAGTCTTTTACCTCCTTTAGTGTTCATTTTTGGATCATGTAAAACCTTTATGCACAAGTTTTGCGATTGCACTTGTGAAAATTCTACCTACGGGCGTTAGCTTAAGTTTTCTGGTCTACACGTTCTTTGTCGTTTTTATGTGGATTCTGGAGTAGTGACTTTCAGCACTTATTGTCGGCGATTTTGTGCTTAGGTTATTGATGGTGCCATTGGGCATCATCACCTGAGCGCATGGTTCCGACAACGAGTCTTCTGACTCACGAAAAGTCAAGCATAAGAACCAAAGTAATGGATAAGCCAACACTTGCTTAAAAATATATACATGCTGGAAATTAGTTCTTGGGTAGCAGGAGATAACAACCATTGTTTTCCGCCTTAAGATTACATGAATAAGTTTTTTCGCATATGCACCAAAGGTGAAACAAATATTACAAAGTTGTTCTTCATTCCTTTGGCGCAAGCGACTTGGACACAGCGACATCAGCAACAGGAGAGCCACCTTCGAAGTCGGCTGTGTGAAGAGACTCAGAGGAGCTTTGGTCGCCATCATCGATGGTATTCCTGGGCACAAAGACATTGACGTCAACCAACTCGGTGACTCTGGTGTCATGGCCCGCGAGTGACGACAAGATGGACTCATGATTAATAGCCTTGCCATCGTCATCCACGTCGGGAATCCCAGAGGTCACCGTGTCGATGTCGGCATCTTCATAGTGTGCCTTTACCATTGACAGGGCCATCCTTGCACCAGCCCGTGCACATGAAGCTTACCAGCTTGTGATGCAATCGGGGGCTCGGCGCAGGATCTCTGAGTACTTCGCCATAGAGTCTGATGCTTTAATGTTGATCTGGAGGGGCTTGGTGATCTCCTTGGCTTGCGTGATGGCGGTGTTGATGAAGTTGCCGGCAAGAACCATGCATTCCTTGGCCGGAGGAGGCGAACGGGTCAAACCCATAGGAGCTGCAAAACCCGACAAGGAGCACATGAGTTCAACAATTCAGAGTATCCAGACTACAAAAATCCAAGGCGAAGAAAACTTACTGAAGATGCTGGCCTCAGCCTGCTAGAGGGTGTCCGCCAAGGATTCTTTCTCTTGTTGGAGGAGCTTATACGCCTCACTATGGCATTGATTCTGCTCATCGGTAGCTTGCTTCTGATCTTTTAAGATCGCAATGTCCTCCTTCAAGCGAATGATTTCCTCGGTGGCGGAGTCCTGTAGGGCCTTCATTGATTCCTCATGCATTTTCAGCATGTCCTTCCTCTCCTCCTTAAGGATCTTGTTTTCGCTATCCAGCTGCTGAATGTGCTTGGATTGCTCGACAATGTCCTTGGCCTTGGCAACATGTTCTGTAAAAGTCGGAGAAATCAAAGTACACAATGAGTACTCGGAGAATATGAGCACAAAACCAAGACGGAATGTGAAAAAAAGAAAACAAATGCTTGTTCTTGATGATCTGTTCCTTCAAAAAGGCAGTTTTACCCTTTTTGGCTTCAAGGTCTACGCGCATCTTCTGGTACTTATCATTGGCCATGCCCCTCCGAGCATTCTCGTTCTGTGGAAAAAAGGAAAAAGTTAACCATTGTTTGGTCTGCTTGGAGCCTCTAGCCGGAAATTTTCCACCTAGACGCTCGGGGGCTACAGTGAGAGTTTTTTGACTTAGCAATATGCTTAGCTTTTCTTTAAGCATCTAGTCGGAATTAATTCAATTACAACTAGAAGCTTGGGGGCTACAGTATAAAGTTTTTTAACTCGGATATATGCTTAGCTTTCTTTTAAGCATCTAGTTGGACCTAATTCAGTTACAACTAGAGGCTTGGGGGCTACATTATTGAAATTTATAAACATTGTGTATGCTACTCTTAAAGCATCTAGTCGGAATATTTCATTCCATCTAAATGCTTGGGGGCTACAGTGAGAAGTTTTCTGGCTTAGTCACTCTTAGAGCATCTAGACGCAAAAACCTATGGTTTTCCATCTACATCCTCGGGGGCTACAGCGGGATATTCATATGAAATGAAAAAGGCAAGTAAAACTTACGAGTGCAATGATCTTGAGATTGGTAGCGCTCTCGGCCAGCAGCTTGCCAAAGGATATGCTATTTCCTTGCAAGATATCTGCTTGTCGAAGGAGCTCCTCAAGACCGCACGTCGGAGATGTCGGTGCTGCGCCAGGTACCAGAGTTGTGCTACTCGGCATAAGTGTCGGGTAGACTATCTTCGGGAATTCAAAAGGTTTCTGGGGAGCAAAGGCTCCGCCTTCGGTAGAAGTACCAGCTTCCACCACCGCCTTGCCGCCACTGATGGCATCCTTAGCCGGAGCTTCAGCCATTTGTTGGGCGGTACTCTCCTGCGTCGCCTGCTCGCCGACAATAGCAACCTCGGTAGAGGCACCTGAGTCCACTTCCATGGTGGAAGGGCCAGATGCCTCTTTAGCTTGTGAGCTTGTCGGGGCAGACGAGGGCTTGACGGAAGGAGTGGCAGGGGCGATGGCGGGAGATGCGTCGCGATGCAGCATGTCCTTGATGGTTTTATAAGCCCCTGATGTTTTGGAGGTCTTCTTGAGGCTGGTCGTGGCTTTCTTCCTGAAACGTGCAAACTGCATAAGTACAGGAGCAAGAGAGATAAATAGACAATGTCGGAAGAAAAGAAGCTTACACAAGTGGGGGTGCTTTGGAAAAAGGGATCCCGATGGTTTTTCTTTTCTCCGCCTCCAGGGCGGCGGTAGTCTTTTTGGAGGCTCCACCCTCCGTGTTCTTCTTCTTGCCTCCGTCGGCAGCGTCAGAGGTGGAGCTCTTCCGCTTTCTCACCACCGGAGCATCATCGTCGGACACAACGGTGACTTCCTTCATCTTTGGTCCATAGATTTTGGGAGCCATGTTGTCCTCATCTATGTCGCAAAGCTATTAAGTGAAGAACCACCGTGTTAGATGAGATGGCAGTTGCTAGACGGAAGAACTGGAGTATATGTCATACACGAAAAATAAACAGTTACTTTTAGGCACTTGCCATCTACGAACATGTCATAGGTGATGGCGAAGCCACGCTTCTTGTCCTTCACCTTGACGATGTCCTTAAGACGGAGCTTGACGGAGTCACTCGAGAAGTTGTCCACGGAGATGCGGAGGCTATCCCTTCTGCCGCTGGTATACTCGTGCATGAGCTTCGCGTGGTGCTGCAGAGGTTGGATTCTCCTGATGAACCAGCACATGGCTAGGTCCAAGCCGGTCAAACCCGTGTCTACAAGACACTCTATCCGCCTTATAGCGCGGGAAGTGTCGAGGTCGAAGGGAAGGGAGGCCTGGGATCTCCATGACGAGGATTCAGCGGCGGCTCCATCAACAAAGTCCGGGTACATTACTTATCGGTTAGCCAGAGGGATATCTGGGCCATAGAAGTAGGTACGCTGCCAATTCTTGCAGGACTCGTGGCCGATGATGTCAGGGAACCGTCGGCCAGGACGGATCTTGAAGCTTATGGTGCCACAGTTTCTAAGTTCGTCCTTGCTAGCTCCGGCTTCACATTTGACGGTGAAGAAGTACACGAAGAGGTCTAGACTAGGCCTTATCCCTAAGTAACCTTCGCAGAGCGCCGCGTAGTTGCTAAGCGCTAAGATACTATTGGGGGAGAGGTTCTAGGGCTAGACTCTATAGTGATTCAAGACGGAGAGAAATAAGTTGGAGATGGGCAGGGAGACACCGCGTACCATCTGCGCTTTGAGGTACACCTTTTCTTCGGCTTGGGGAGAAGGTGTCACCTCGCCGGCCGGCGCCACCCGCCAGGCGAGCCCCTCCATCGCAGGGAGGTAGCCTTCGGCGATCAGCTCTTGGATATCACGGTCGGTGATTTCTGAGTCGCACCAGTCGCCCTTGTGCGAGTCAAGTTCCTCCTCCAACGGCTCCAGCACCGCCGGACTATGGTCGCCGCCGGTGGATTCGACCACCACCAAGACAGGGATGAACAAACCCTCTAGGAGCACGAAGACGGAGCTGGCCGGCTTCGCCGCGGTTTCGCTCGACGCTGTCATGGAAGGGGAAGTGCTGCTGCTGGCCATGGAGTGAGTATGAGGTGACTAGTGCGGATTAGGGCTAGGGTTTTTCGAGAGTTTTCGCGGAGAGCTCGAGGAGGCACGCGCTGGAGGAAGAAGACGATGCGAGGAGAATGAGGTAAAAGGTGAAAATTCCATCGCAGTTACTATTTATCATCTCCAGCGTCGAGATTCGTGTAGCTTGATCGGACAGTTTCCGCGTAGACAACATGTTCATGAACGTGTGCGGAAATTTCGCCACGTCTCCAACCGTCGCCGCCAACGGTTCGTATCACTCGCGCGGAAAATCGGACATGATTGCGTTCTCTGCATGTGTGTGTTACGAGGTGTCACTGACTTAAGCCTACGTCGCCTAGCTGACACAAGCAGATGAGCCATCACATCGAAGATTCTGGCATGGACGGATCCAGTCCAGCTACGGAAGAGTACGATGGAAGATTCAACATTTCTCCAGCTTACAAGTTGAAGACGGAGAAACCCTTGCAGGGTTCTTTGGGAGGACTACAAGATATTGCTTGACAATTTGCCGACATCCATCTAGACGGAGCATTCCACGTGAAGAGGCAAGACGACGCAAGATCTCGGAGTCCTCTGGGGGCTACTGTTGGGGATATACTATATGGGTATCCCTATAGCATGTCTCTTATCCGACTAACCCGGGTGGCCCACAGTTGGTAGCATGGCCTATGGCCTGCTGGGCGGCCCAGTTAGATGGATACAGAAGGGAGGCCCATGCCAGATAAAGGAGGGCTATGGTTGAAGTCACCGACGTACCCGGAGCCTTGGAGTACAAGACACACAAGACTAGTAATAGACGGTGTAGGACTCTGTAACCTGTCCAGCTAGGACTTTTCCCTGTAACCCTAGGGCCTGGCGACTATATAAGTCGGGCCTATGGGAGCCTTTAGGGCATAACTTCAGTCAACCTCACACAACGAACCTATCTCTGTAACTCGGCGTATTGCCCTTATAGTGATTTATAGCAGGAGTAGGATTCCGCCACCGTCGTGGGATATGAACCTGGGTAAGCTATGTTACCTCGTACCCGTCAACCGTCCGCCTTCCCCCACGTCTCTAAACACGCACTATGAGGACCCCTCCATGGCGTACTCGTCGGCAATACCACGACAGAGACTCGCCAGGGGGCCACATCCCCTACCCGCGCGGGTGTGCCCACCCCGTGCCTGGGAGGGGGGTGCAGCCGCCCTGGCGCCCCCCTGCCTCGCCTCTTCGCCTATAAGAATCCCCCGATGCCTAATGTAGGGGTTTGTAGCATGGAAAAGAAAAAAATTCTACCGCATGAACACACAATCAAGATCTAATCTATGATCAAGCCAAGATCTATCTACTAGATTGTAGCAATGAGTCGATAGAATACTAACCCTCGAAGATCCAAAGCGGTTAACGAGAGCAGATTCTCGTGGGTGATGTAGTCGTACTCTTTCCGATCTCAAGATCACGTAGACAATCCTTCCGGCGCCGCGTTCCGACAGCGCTCCCGTAGTCGGTCACACGTTCAGTACTCGATGAATACCTTCCTCTCCCTTGTTCCAGCAGGCAGCGGAGGTTGTAGCACTCTCCTCATGATTCCGGCAGCACGACGGCGTGGTACCGGAAGTAGAGGGGAGATCTCGCAGGGCTTCGCCTTAAGCCAGAGCGAGTATGGTGGACTATGAGAGAGCCCTCGGTGATCTAGCGTTTAGACACACCAAGTAGAGGGAGCTAGACCGGCGGCTAGAGCAACTAGAAGCCCCAACTCGGCGGCTTGGGAGAAACCCTAGGGCGGCGGCTATGGTGGGCGGCGGCGGCTAGGGTTAGGGTTTAGATGGGCAAGGTGTGTGTTTGGAGGGGAAGCCCTGCCCCTCCTTATATAGGTGGAGGGGGCGCGCCAAGGGGAGGGGAGTCCCTCCCCAACTCGGTCTCCAAGGGCCGGCGGTGGAGGGAGAGGGACTTCCTCCCCAAGTAGGTTTCCTACTCTCCCTCCACCAAACAAAATAGCCGTTTGACTTTTCAAATTGGCGTTTGACTTTTCAAACTAGGATTTGATTTATCCCTTTATTTTGTTCAGCGATGACACCTAGTACATGATGCAACCATTCCAACTTGTAATGACACATTCATGTACCCTTCCCCTCCGGAGTGCCGAACATTCTGGAACCTTCTAGAACATTCCCGATGAAAACACCGGAACCATTCTCCAACCCCGAAACAGGACTTTCCTTATATGAATCTTATTCTCCGGACCATTCCGGATCTCCTCGTGATATCCCGGATCCTATCCGAGACTCTGAACAACATTCGGTCTCTTACTCATCATTCCATAAGTACTCAAACAACATCGAATCCTTAAGTGTGTCTCCCTACGGTTCGTGAATTATGCGGACAAGATCGAGACACTTCTCCGAACAATAACCAATAGAGGAATCTGGAAATTCATATGGCTCCCACATATTTCTACGATTACTTTGCGATCGAATGAACCACTTACATACGATACCAATTTCCCTTTGTCTCACGATAGTTTACTTATCCGAGGTTTTGATTGTCGGTATCTCTGCATACCTAGTTCAACCTCGTTACCGATAAGTACTCTTTTCTCGTCTCAACCCATACTTTCCGAACACTCAATGCCATCTTTATAGCCACCCAGTTACAGTGTGGTGTTTGATGTCATCAAAGCATCCTTCCGGTGATGGTGATAAGCATGATCTCATGGTCGAAGGAATTAGGTTACTATGTATCAGAAAGCTTATAGCAAATGAACTATATTAAATGACTTGATCTTTATGCTACACTTAACTATAGGAGTATGTCCATCACATCATTCTCCTAATGATATGACCCTGTTGTTAATAACATCTCTATGTTCATGATCAGGAAACCATGATCATATATTAACCAACAAGCTAGTTTAACAAGAGGCTTTACTAGGGTCTCTTTTATGTTTACAAATCACACAAGTATTAATGTTTCCTGTTAATACAATTATAGCATGGTATGTAAACATTTATCATAAGTATGAAGATATGATAATAACCACTTTATTATTGCCTCTTGGGCATATCTCCAACACCTAAACCATAAGTACCCGATCAATATTCCATGAAACCGTATGTAGCCGCCGCCATCATCGTCCCTAGATCGGGGGGATCTGAAGCTCTTCCCGGCACCCTGCCGAAGGGGAGATCATCCCGGAGGCCCTCTTCTTCATCATGCCAGCCTCCGGTATGAAGCGTGAGTAGTTCCACCTTGGACTACGGGTCCATGTAGTAGCTAGACGGTTGTATCTCCTCCTTTGTGCTTTCATGTTTAGATCTTGTGAGCTCCGTTCATGATCAAGATCTCATCTATTTATAATCATGCATGTTGTGTTTGCGGGGATCCGATGGATATTGAGACTACTATGTCAGATTGATTAATGTTTTTGTCTTATTGATTATATCATGTCTGTGTTGTTTGTGATCTTGCATGCTCTGCGTTGTTAGTAGCTATCTTGGCCAAGTAGTTGCTAGTGACTCCAAGAGGGGGTATTTATGCTCGATAGTGGGTTCATGCCTCCATTTGATCTAAGGGAAGTGACAAAAATCTCTAAGATTGTAGATGTGTTGTTGCCACTAGGGAGAAAACAACGGTCTCTTGTTCATGGAACAAGTAGATTGTTTACCTTACACACTTTGCTTAAAGCAGTTGTCTGTTTCTTGCAACTTAATACTGGAGGGGGTTCGGATGATAACCCAAAGGTGGACTTCTAGTCATAGATGCGGTTGGATGGCGGTCTATGTATCTTGTTGTATTGCCCAATCGAATCTCATAGGATCATGAATGTCTGGTGATGCATTATTATGCCTTGCTTAGTCCTGTCAATTGCTCTGCTGTAATTTGTTTACCTAGAATGACATGTTTGTTTATCTAAGGAGAACACCTCTAGTGAACTATGGACCCCGGTCCAATCTATAGCCGCCACCACCATCGTCCCTAGATCGGGGGGGTCTGAAGCTCTTCTCGGCACCCTGCCGGAGGGGAGATCATCCCGGAGGCCTTCTTCTTCATCATGCCTGCCTCCGGTATGAAGCGTGAGTAGTTCCACCTTGGACTACGGGTCCATGTAGTAGCTATATGGTTGTATCCCCTCCTTTGTGCTTTCATGTTTAGATCTTGTGAGCTCCGTTCATGATCAAGATCTCATCTATTTGTAATCATGCATGTTGTGTTTGCAGGGATCCGATGGATATTGAGATTACTATGTTAGATTGATTAATGGTTTTGTCTTATTGATTCTATCATGTCTGTCTTGTTTGTGATCTTGCATGCTCTCCGTTGTTAGTAGCTATCTTGGCCAAGTAGTTGCTGGTGACTCCAAGAGGGGGTATTTATGCTCGATAGTGGGTTCATGCCTCTATTTAATCTAAGGGAAGTGACAGAAATCTAGTAGATGTGTTGTTGCCACTAGGAAGAAAACAACGGTCTCTTGTTTACCTTACTTCTTCATGGAACAAGTAGATTGTTTACCTTACACACTTTACTTAAAGCAGTTGTCTATTGTTTGCAACTTAATACTGGAGGGGGTTCGGATGATAACCCAAAGGTGGACTTCTAGTCATAAATGCAGTTGGATGGTGGTCTATGTATCTTGTTGTATTTCCCAATCGAATCTCATAGGATCATGAGTGTCTGGTGTTGCATTGTTATGCCTTGCTTAGTCCTGTCAATTGCCCTGCTGTAATTTGTTTACCCAGCATGCCATGTTTGTTTATCTAAGGAGAACACCTCTAGTGAACTATGGACCCCGGTCCAATCTTTAGCATTGATACATCTTCCACTGTTACTTATTGCAAACCACTATTACCTTGTACACCATACAATTAATCCTTTGTTACAGCAAACCAGTGAGATTGACAACCTCGTTGTTCATTGGGGCAAAGTCTTGACTTTGTGTTGTGAAGGTCTCCAAGTTGCTAGCAACACCTTTGAGTCGTTTCCTTCCTCCTACTTGTTTGATAACCTTGGTTTCTTACTGAGGGAAAACTTGCTATTGTGCTCATCACACCTTGCTCTTGGGGTCTCCCAACGAGGCATTGACAACACGCCATCAAGCTATTTCTGGCGCCGTTGCCGGGTAGGCTAAGGACGTCTTCACAAGGGGAGTCCTTCTCAACCTTTCTCTTTACTTTGTTTTTGTTTTTGTTTTGCTTAGTTTCTTTTGTTTGCCTTTTTTTTATCAAAAACTCAAAAAAAATATAGTTTAGTTTGGTTTGATTTCCCTTTTCAAAAACAAAAAATATTAGTTCCTACTCTAGTTGTTGGTCTGTTATTGCCTTGCTTTGTCATGCTTTCTATCAATGGATGGTTTCTTTGAAACTAGTTCTTATTGGCAAGGTGGGTTCACGGAAGAAGAAAAGTATTATTATAAGGAGCACCATTTGTCACAAAAAGGGAAACACTTATGGGAACAAATTGATAAATTGAATACTATTGCTAGAGAGGTGTGCTCTACTTATAATGTTACTTATTGCTTTGATAAATCTTGTTGCTGTAGGAGGTATAAACACCTGCCTTTTCAATGTGAGTATAATTATAATGTTACCATATCTTCTTATGTTAAAGGAAATTATGATTTTTATGATGAGGAAGAAATTGAAGAATTTATTGCTTTCAAGGGTGCATTTGAACTTGCCAGTTTGCTTGAAAATACTGATGATGCACCTTATGAATATGAGGTTTATGAGATACTAAAATTTTTCTTTGATAATTACAAGGAATAAAATGGCTATATTCTTGAATATTTTAATAAGTGCTTTCCACAAACGGAAGAGACTAATGCCTTGCAGGAGCCTATGGAAGAAGAAATTGCTGAAATTGAAAGCTCATTAGATGAAAAAGAGGAGGATAGTGATGAACAAAGGGAGGAAGAATGGACATGCCTACCTTATAATGAGAGTAAATCTTTATCCCTTACATTATTTGATTGTCCCCATGCTTACCAAAGGAGGATGAATGTTATGTTCCCGTGGATTCCTTTGAAATATCTGCTACGGGTAAAACTTGTGATAATAGTTATGCTCCTATTATCTATGATAATCCTATATTTGTGCCTAACTTCGAAATGCATGGTACTAAAGAGTTTTGCTTAGAAAATGTTCATGATAAAGCTCTAGACGATGGTCCTATATTGAATGATCAGTCACCTTGTTATAAAATTGTTAAAAGTGGGTTTGAAAGGTTTAATCCCACTATTTTTGAGCTTGATAGATATTATGTGTTTGTAGATCATGAAAAGCCTGCTTCATGTGATAGTTATATTGTTGAGTTTATTCATGAGGCCACTGAAAATTATTATGAGAGAGGAAAATATGGTTGTAGAATTTTTCATGGTATTGAAACACCTCTCTATGTGCTGAAAGTTTTGAAGTTGCTCTCATTTTATCTATCCATTTTTGTTACTTTGTGCTTCTTTGATTTATTTTATTACAAGATTCCTATGCATAGGAAGTGGGTTAGACTTAAATGTGTTTCATATTTGCTCCTTGATGCTCTCTTTTACTTCAATTCATATTTCTTATGTGAGCATCTTCTCAAACTATCATGCCTAACATAAAGGCGTTAAAGAAAAGTACGTGTTGGGAGATAACCCAAGAGTTTTATTGAGTCTTGGAAGTTATTACTTCAGTAATGACCTCTCCTTATCCTTTTTGTTTGCTTTTTGTGCCAAGAATGACCTCTAATGAGAGGGAAGTAAGATTCGGGGAGTTCCTGTCCCGAAACAGATTTTTGTGCTCCACCATAAAGAAATCGTGTAAAATATATGTAAGTCAGATTGATCTGATATTTTCTGAATAAATCCCCCAGTATGTTAGCTAACTTTTGTTAGTTTAACACTTTTTGATTTGAGCAACAGAAGGTCTTCGAAAAAATCGGTTTCTACCTGCTGGTCTGTTTTGACAGATTTCTGCCATTATTTGCATTTGCTTCTTATTGATTCCTTTTTGGGTTCTCTTTGGGAAATTGAGATTTTTGAGGGAATTGCTACAGTAGCTTGTGTTTTTAGTTAAAGTTTTGGTGTCCTAAAGCTAAACCAAAGGGTCTAAGATCTTTTGAATACACTAATGTTGCTAATGAAGATTGTGTGAAGTTTTGTATGAAGGAAAATTTTCAGGTGTAGAGAGAAATGATGTAATGAGATAAAGAATGGACAAAAGCTCAACCTTGGGGATGCCACCCCGTGTCACCCCAAGAAATATTCAAGAGGTACAAGCATCAAAGATTGGGGATGCCCAAGGCACCCCCTTCTTCATCAATAAAAAGCTCAGGTCTTTTTAGACAATTCAATTTTTTTGTTTCATGCACTATTGTGTTGTTCTTGGAGTGTCTTAGTTTTCGTTTGGTTTTCTTAGTTTGCTTGAATAAAGTAGTTTGGACCCCCCCATTCTCGTTGTGTTGTTTCAAATAAGTTGATTGGTGTTGGAAAGGAGTAGACAGTTCTTGCTTGAATAGTGCAAGAGGAGCTTTGCTTTGACTGTGACTTAGACTTTATCATGTCATGTTAGGTGTTATTTTGACCTTATGCTTAGTGATTATTGATGTAGCATGACTTGTTCCAAACAATTGGGATTGCTTAGTGTGCCTTGAAAGAATCATGCGTTGTTTTAGCATACAAAAGCATAGTATTGTGGTTTTCTCCTTTGATGATTTGTTTGGGTTGACTTGACACATGCTCACACCATGTTATGACCATGTGTAAGGGGTGCCCCGTTGGCTTTTCTCTATGATACACATGTACTTACTATGACTAGAACTTGCAAGTAACTAAACTTGAGTAGCATGAGGAGCGGCCCTCGTATTCAAGGGACATGAGATTGCCAACTTATACTTTGTCAAGCATATACTCCATAGTTTGTTCACTTTAATCTTAATCACTTCAAGATGCTTATGATAGGGGCAATGAGAGATGAAATCTAACAAGTATCATAATTTTTGGAAGCTCTTTTTGAGACTTTAAATCCCTCCTTCCCTCTATGAAGGGCCTTTCTTCCACTTTTATATTGAGTCTCCACATTATACCTTTAGGCACTAGTTAAGGGAGCATAGTTGCCATTCTTAATTCTATGTGCATTGTCCCAAAACTTATTGATTGATGCATATTGTTGATATTACTTGTTCTTATGCTATTTGTATCTAGTCACTCTTATGAACTTTGAAGGTGTCCTATGCATCTATTTGCTACTCCATGAAGGACAAGCTGAATGCCACTATGCCATGTTTTCTGTATGTGAAACAAACAAACGTTTTTCAATGCATGTTATTCATGATCTTTGTTTGTAGCCTTTCATGTTGCATGCATAGTTACTATGTCTTACTGTTGGAACTCCATCTTTCATGCTCATGTTTAGAGTTCTTTGATCCCAGCTTTCAATGCTTGCAAATGGTTTGATCTTGATTTTGATGGTGCATGTCACCTCAAAAATTATTCTTTTTATCACTTACCTACTTGAGGATGAGCATGAGTTAAGCTTGGGGATACTTGGTATGTCAGAAACATATCTATAATTTTTGATGTTCCATTCCTTTTTTAGTATCTACTTTGCTTTGCTTTATCTACACTTTGAGGTGTTTTTATATGTTTTCTGGTACTAACCTATTAACAAGATGCCATAGTGCTAGTTGCCTATTTTCTTCTGTTTTTGGTTCCAGAAAGGCAGAAAATCAATATTATCGGAATTGGACGGGATAAAAGCCAAAGTCAATATTTTACCGTGGGGAACACGAAGCCGGAATACGAGACGGAGGAGACTCACCAGGGGGCCACAACCCCTGGCCGTGTGGGTGGGCCCACCCCGCGCCTAGGGGGTGCAGCCGCCCTGGTGGCCCCCCTGCCTCGCCTCTTTGCCTATAAGAAGCCCCTGATGCCTAAACCCTAAGTACCGATCAATATTCCACGAAATCGTCTGTAGCCGCCACCACCATCGTCCCTCGATCGAGGGGGGTCTGAAGCTCTTCCCGGCACCCTGCCAGAGGGGAGATCATCCCGGAGGCCTTCTTCTTCATCATGCCAGCCTCCGGTATGAAGCGTGAGTAGTTCCACCTTGGACTACGGGTCCATGTAGTAGCTAGATGGTTGTATCCCCTCCTTTGTGCTTTCATGTTTAGATCTTGTGAGCTCCGTTCATGATCAAGATCTCATCTATTTGTAATCATGCATGTTGTGTTTGCGGGGATCTGATGGATATTGAGATTACTATGTCAGATTGATTAATGGTTTTGTCTTATTGATTCTATCATGTCTTTCTTGTTTGTGGTCTTGCATGCTCTCCGTTGTTAGTAGCTATATTGGCCAAGTAGTTGCTAGTGACTCCAAGACGGGGTATTTATGCTCGATAGAGGGTTCATGCCTCTATTTAATCTAAGGGAAGTGACGGAAATCTCTAAGGTTGTAGATGTGCTATTGCCACTAGGAAGAAAACAACGGTCTCTTGTTCATGGAACAAGTAGATTGTTTACCTTACACACTTTGTTTAAAGCAGTTGTCTATTGTTTGCAACTTAATACTGGAGGGGGTTTGGATGATAACCCAAAGGTGGACTTCTAGTCATAGATGCAGTTGGATGGCGGTTTATGTATCTTGTTGTATTGCCCAATCGAATCTCATAAGATCATGAATGTCTGGTGTTGCATTGTTATGCCTTGCTCAGTCCTGTCAATTGCCCTGCTGTAATTTGTTTACCCAGCATGCCATGTTTGTTTATCTAAGGAGAACACCTCTAGTGAACTATGGACCCCGGTCCAATCTTTACCATTGATACATCTTCCACTGTTATTTGTTGCAAACCACTATTACCTTCTACACCATACAATTAATCCTTTGTTACAACAAACCAGTGATTGACAACCTCGCTGTTCGTTGGGGCAAAGTCTTGAGTTTGTGTTGTGCAGGTCTCCAAGTTGCTAGCAACACCTTTGACGTTTCCTTCCTCCTACTGGTTCGATAACCTCGGTTTATTATTGAGGGAAAATTTGCTGCTGTGCTCATCACACCTTGCTCTTGGGGTCTCCCAACGAGGCGTTGACAATACGCCATCAATGTCAAGGATGGAGATATAAAGATTTGTAAAGTACACACGGATATCAATGTAGCATATCTGTTGACTAAAACTCTCCCTAGAGCAAAACATGATCAACACCAGAACTCCATGGGTGTTAGATTTATCACTATGTAACTAGATTATTGTCTCTAGTGCAAGTGGGAGACTGATGGGAATATGCCGTGAGAGGCAATAATAAAGTGGTTATTATGTATATTCCAAGTATATGATAGACGTTTATTTTGCATGCTATAATTGTGTTAATATGAAAACGGTAATACATGTGTGTTTAATAAGCAAACAGAAAGTTCCTAGTTATGCTTCTCTCATAAACTAGCTCGTTGATTAACAAGATGATTAAGGCTTCCTGATCGTGGACATTGGATGTTGTTAATAGCGAGGTCACAACATTATTGGAATG
The DNA here is from genome assembly GCA_916181665.1 of Avena sativa. Lineage (NCBI taxonomy): Eukaryota > Viridiplantae > Streptophyta > Magnoliopsida > Poales > Poaceae > Avena > Avena sativa. The sequence goes on along the minus strand of OV702293.1, from coordinate 444,429,091 downwards.
GTGTGATGAACATTCATCCGAAGTATAGCATTACGATCAAAGTCATTGCGTTTATATTGCTATAACATCATACGAAGTAATCCTAATCCTTAGACCATGAGATCATGTCAATCACTAACACTGAAAGAGTATCTTGATAACATCAAATGTCACACCATAACAGGGTGATTCTAAAGATGGGTCCAGTGCTACTAAAGTGTTATGTTGAGGCCCATGGATCAAGAGTGGAATTTGTTCATCCCGATGACGGATAGATATACTCTGGGCCCTCTCGGTTATATCACACTGGTTAGCTTGCAACCAAGTGATTTGATCACTATAATGTTATATCACGAGAACGAGAAAAGAGTACATGTCAGTAACGAGATCAAACTAGGTATGAAGATACCGATGATTGAATCTCGAACATGTAATATATCGCGAGACAAAGGGATTAAGATTCAAGCGTAAAAGGTTCTCACGATCACAAGAAAGTCATCGTTGAATGTGTGGGAGTCAGTATGGATCTCCAGGTCTCGCTTCTAATTATTGATCCGAGAAGGGTCTCAATCATGTCCGCATTATTCACAAACCGTAGGGTGACACACTTAAGAGACACCGACTCCATTTGGAACAAATAATTTAATGCTGAAAAGATTAACAAAGCGCATGAATTTATGTCACTAGACACGGGAATCGTTTTAGGTGAAATTGCTGAAAGTGTTTCTGCATGTGAAATGAAATACTAGCAAGGGGTTATATGTGAATGTTTGTCCATTAAGGTAATTGACAAAATTCTGAATAAATAAAAGGAATTTTATTTAAAGAGAGATTGCATTAATTTGGTGGAAATTTAATGGGAATTTTGAGTGGGATTTTGAGTGGAGAAATGAAGGGGCTAATTGTGAGTGGAAGCTCCACCCACATGAATGGAGAAAGGGGTGGGGGCAGCCCCCATGCGCCAGCCACCCCTTGGGGTGCCCCCTCCCTCCTATATAAAGCCCCCTATCTCCCTCTCTCACACTCACACCTCCTCGTGAAGGATCTATCTTCCCCTCTAGTTTATTCCCCATGGTCTCGGACTAGCGAGATACATGTTCCCGGTGGCTTTTCGGCAAGAAAGAGTTGTTGCTTCCGCTGCATCGCTAGAGCGAGGAGGCGGAGGTTTCTCAGTGGCTCAGACATGTGTGCGAGCACGGATGCGCCGCGCTAGGACTTCCTCTCTATCTTGAGATCAACAAGCGTTCGTCTACATCATCCATGAGTACAACCTCGTTTAGATTTGTCGGTCTTCAAGGGTATGTTCTCTAGGGATGTATATCCGCCCGTTGCTTGTATCTAGTAGATAGATCTTGGTACATAGTTGTTTCCATCGTAGGAATTTTTTTATTTTCTATGCTGCGAACCCTACATTTCCTTTGTGGGATTTCTTTTTCTGTTTCGATAGATTTGGGGCTTTTCCTTTGCAGTTCTTTGCCCCGTTAGGGGTTGATTTCTTCTTCCCGATGCCTCGGCTTGCCGATGCGCATCGGGATCGAGAGGAAAGGCGTGGCCGTGTGGCAGCGCATTATGTAGGGTTAGGTTTTTTACTTTATTTGCTTTTCTCTTTTCTACACGAAAACGATCTACAGAGCCACACTGGACTATCACTAGATCGGTTCGGTAGATCCATTGCTAGGGATTCGGGTGTTGCTAGAGGCAGAGAGACGGGGAAGTTTACCTTCTCCGGTGCTGGAGCTCGATGAGCTGTTGGCTATCTTGGTCGATGGCGAGAGTGAGGCTAGGATAGCTAAGCGGAGGCAGCTTCCTATGTCTCGCGCTAGGAAACCTAGATCGGTGGGGGGGGACTGGCGGCCCGTTGAACCTCGTAACGTGTGCCCCGGCCCCCACCTAGTCTTCATTGCACTGCCACACGGGCCCACCAACCATGACTTGGTTGGGCGCCCCCGTTCAGGGCACAGATAAGGGGGTAGATCGACCCGTTGGGATCAATCGTAGAGAGGTCAACCTAACAGAGGAAAGTAATTAGCTTGGCAACCATTGAGAGGGCTCACAAAAAATAATGCTCCCAGATAACCAATCTTACAGAGGGAGATTCCAACACCGATTTTTTCCATATGAAGGTTAACACCCGTAGAAGGAAGAATCACATTATATTTGATGGATGGGTGACCGACCATGTACACAAGGAGCAAATTATATTTGAGCACTTCAAGGAAGTAATGGGTAGAGGTGAACATCGCTCGCAAGTTTATAATTGGGACGAGCTTGCATTTGCGTACCCGGATTTGCAATCTCTTGGTGACCCATTCACCGAATAGGAAGTAAAGAGCGCCATCAACCAAATGCCCGGGGGTAAAGCGTCCGGCTCGGACGGGTTTACCTGTGCCTTCTACAAGCGTTATTAGGACACTATTAAGGTGGACGTCATAAAATTTATCAATCATTTTGGAAACCTCCATGTGACAAACTTTCACTGGCTTAACTCCGCAAATATTGTGCTCTTGCCGAAGAAGGATGGGGCAAAAGACATTTCAGATTTTAGGCCCATTAACCTCATCCATGGTGTCGCGAAGATTGTGGCCAAGATGCTCTCCATCTGCCTTGGTCCCCTCATGAACGAGTTTGTCTCCAACGCTCAATGCGCCTTCATAAAGAAGCGAAGCATACGTGACAATTTCCTATATGTCAATGACCTTGCTATGATACTCCACAAGAGCAAGACTCCGGCCTTGTTGTTTAAACTTGACATCTGTAAAGCTTTCGACTCGGTTCGTTGGGAGTACATCTTGGACCTCCTCTAAAAGTGTGGTTTTCCTAGCAAATTTCAGAATTGGATCGCCGCCTTGCTTTCCACTTTGTCCTCTCGGGTTCTTCTCAATGAGATTACCAGCCTCCCAATAAAGCATGGCCGAGGGCTGCGACAAGGGGACCCCCTCTCACCTCTTCTCTTCGTGCTTGCTATCGATCCTCTCACCCAAATTCTTGACCTTGCGACCTTGCATGGCCTCCTCCACAAAGTCCGAAGATGTGAGGCTGTTTCACGGACATCTCTTTATAGGATGATGCGGCAATTTTTAACTACATGTCATGTCCAGTCTAATTATCTAACTTCTTAATCGTGGTGGCATGAAAGCGTTCTCACGCCATCTACCGCTCCCTGATGCTATCTTCTGGGCCCGTGTAATTTTTCTTTGCTTGTGCCCGCTCCCCGTAAGCATCGGTGCGGCCGCACGCCGATCGAGCGGCTTTGACTTCCAAAAGAGAGGAAAAAACTATTTTCTTAGACCCATATTAGTTGACTCAAATTTGTCTAAATTTAAATATATCTAGCACTAAAACGTGCATCTGAATTTCGACAATCTAAGACAACTAATATGAATCAAAAGAAGTACTAGAATACAGCCTTATCCCGTTCGTATCCCTGATTGCTTCTCCCTTACCATTATTTTGGTTTCTTTTGATATTCAATAGATGAATTAGTTATTTCGAGCATATTATTCATATATTGCGTGTGGATAACAATTTCTTAAAGAGTTTTAAACTCTCATTTTATTTAGGCTGGCCATCTGACACTCGTGTAGGATTTCAGTTATCATGATATAGCATGTTATTCTTTTTCCATACATTTCATATTTTTTATTTGATGCAGGATGTCACGATCTCAAGTCGAATGCTGATCTAGCAATACTGAATGTCTGTGAACACCTGCTGCTGTAAGCGCTGAAGATCAAGGTGCTATGGTGATGTATTGTCTCGGTAGACAGTCAAATACGCATATAATTCTCTGATCTTTTATATTCTGGTTCTGGGGAGCAGAAGGCCAACCAAAATCAAGGTGCATCTGTTTGTGGATTGTTCGTTGTATCGACAGAAAGTAGTGATACGTTGTTCACAAGTAAATCTTTTATAATATCCACAAATTAGTATAGTTTTTTTTACAGGAAGTATAGTTTATTTTATAGATGATGTGCTCTTCAATTTGACTGATGTAAGTATTGCCTAGATGGAATAGACTCATCTCCCATTAGTTATAACATTTTGCTTTTTTGTTGCTATTCTAATACATCGTCTTGATTATTTAATAATCTATTGGAATAATGTTTTAAAGAGTTTCTAATGAAGACATCAGTCTATGTTCTTAGCTTCCCGTTAGAAAATACGGTCAATCGCATCACGCCTACAACAAAGTGGCAAAACTTAATGTAGGTAGCGCGGCAAAGCGCACTATCCACCTAGTCATTTTTCTTCCTGTGGGCAAGCACGGTCACTCCAATTTTTCTTCCGGTAGGCAAGCACGGTCACTCCAGCAGACTATCTTCTAAAGTGTGTGTGCTCTAAAATTAGTCGCCATGAAATGAACTATTGTAAAGTTGTCATGGTATATATTGTTAGAACATGTATTATCATTATTTCACACATTCAAATTTAAAAGATTATGATTTACAACATAGATCAGTTAGTCCATTAAAAAATGTGATTTCGACCCATGAGGAATGAATCACGTGTACTACAAATAATCACAAATTTGGGCTACTTGGAACAAAAATTAACATTCAAGGAATCTACATGAAGAACTAAGATTTAGACTAACTGCTCGGTAATGCCTGAGCGGAACGTACCTCCGTTCCGATCGCGTGGATAAGGTGGAACAAATCAAGAACACAATTGGGAAATTTCTTCGATAAGATGGAACAAAACTACCGATGGATGAACAAAAAATTGCAAATGCGGGCTATAACACAAAATTAGCGCCAAGACGATGGAGCAAAATTTTAGTTCTAGGAAAACAAAATATTGGACAAACAGGAACACAATTTATCTATCTCCGAAAAAATACGAGTACAAGTGGAAACACAGTGACAAAAAACTATGGGACAAAATTTTAGTTCATGCGGAACAAAAAATTGGGAAGACAAAATTTACCGATCACAGAGGAGTACATGGAACATAAACTTAGCGCCCATGTGAATAAGTTTTTACTTCTCGGGGGGAAAAATTCTACCGATCGATGAACAGAATTGCGAGTGCATGCAAAAATACAAAATTAGCGCCCTAGGACCACGAAACAAAACTGTAGTTCTAGGGGAACAAAACAATAGACAAATATAAACATAATTTATCGATTGTGGAACAATTTCTGAGTACAAGTGGAAACATTACGCGGGAAGACCATAAAACAAAAGTTTAGTTCTAGGAGAACAAAATAGTGGACAAACAGGAACACAACTTACCGATTGCACAACGAAATATGGTTTAGGTGGAAACATAGCACCAAAGGACGATGGGACAAAATTTTAGTTTTTGCGGAACCAAACATTGGACAAACAGGAACAACATTTATCAATCAAAAGAGGAGTACATGGGAAACATAAATTTAGCGTCCATGGAACAAAAAAATTACTTCTCTGGGAAACAAAAGTTACCGATCATGGAATAGATTAAAAACGGAAAATGAGCTCATGAGAACCATGAAATAGAACAAATTATTAGACCAATGGGGACAAAAATTACCGTTCACGGGACAAAAAATTGACACTCATGTAAAACATCCCTACTAGAAAAACATTAAAAATTAATCTAAAAAACATTAGAAATAAATATACGAAAACATGAAAAAAGAAACAAAAAATATATATAAATGATTACATAAGAAAAATATAAAAAAGAAATGGAAGAAAGAAAAAGTATACGTTATTCACGGACTTGCATCTGATAGTAGAAAGAAAACACACCATTCATGTATTTGAATCTTATTGATGGAGGTTAAGAGCATCTCCAGTAGCGTTTCCAAGACGAATTTTACATCCGGACGGCAAAAGTTCATCCAGTCATGTTCCGAGGCGTCTAGTTTTTATCGCATTTGGCCAATTTTACATCCGGAGTTCCTAGGCCAAATCCAAGACGCTGGAAACCTCCTAGGAACGTCGGATGAAGCGAAAAGAGGGTGGGCTAACCCTGTCGGCGACACACGGTCGAGTTCCCGTCGTTTTTCTCTCCCTCGTCGCCATGTTGCCGAACTAGGCCGAACTTTAGCCAACTAGGCCAAACTAGACCAAACTACGACGAACTTGGTTGAACTTGGCCAAACTACGCTAAACGGTGACAAATTTGAGCCAAACTCGTGTGAAATATCGCCAAAGTAGGCCAAACTACGTCATTGAGTCGAATTCGGGCAAAATATCGTCAAACTAGGCCGAACCAGGCCAAACTACATCAAACTATGACAAATTTGAGCCAAATTCGGGCGAAATATCACCAAACTAGGCTGAACTAAGACAAACTACGCCAAACTAGGTCGAACTAGGCCAATATACGCCAAACTATGATGAATTTAAGCCAAATTCGAGCAAAATGTCGCCAAAAGTAGGCCAAACTATGCTAAACTAGACCAAACTAGGCTAAACTATGCTAAACTAGGCCAAACTATGTAGAATTTTGGCCGAATCTGGCAAAAATATCACCAATTTTGCGTTGTGTGGGAACCACGCCCGAAAACACGAGTGGAGAACTAGTCGTTTTCCGAGCGAATTATATCTATTTGACGCTAAAAAGGGCCGGATTTTTTTTAAAGCAGCGGAGCGCCAAGAAGGGGCTAGAGCCTGTCGTTAATTATAAAACAGTGGATGTACAATGATATTACAAAGGACCCTATAAGGATAAAAAAATAAGACATAGATCCCTGGCATTTGTAGATAGTTTCTTGCTGAAAGATTGCAATTACAAACTAGTCGAGAACGAGCAGGGCGAGGCGAGCACCGGAGCCGAGAAGGAACGACGGGTAAGATACCACTTGTTAACGAAAAGGGCCGGATTTTAGCCATGAAACATCCAATAAGAAAGGTGCTCTAAGCTCTCGTTGGTGGAGAAACCAACACCAATGGGCCAGCCCATACAGCCGAACGTGCGGGCGGAATGGCTGCTCCGAAATGCTAGGCCGAGTTCTGGTGGGCTCACGAACAAAAAGAAATCGACCAAGCCCGTGTCATGCACTACGGGCCCAAACGGACCTCCAACCCTCCGAAGAGCCCACATAGGCTTCCCTTATCAAATCCATCCACCCATCCACCCGGCATCTCCTCACGGCCGCACGATCCAAATGGAAACCCTCGAAGCGTACTATATAAAGCACCCATCGCCTCGGTAGGGTTTCCTCTCGCGCCCAAGAACCCCGACGCTCCAGCCACCAAACGCCGCAGCGCCGCCACTCTACCAGCAGCGGCAACCATGGCGGTCGGTAAGAACAAGCGCATCTCCAAGGGGAGGAAGGGTAGCAAGAAGAAGGCGTGAGTGCTTACCCCGCCCTGCTCGTTCTCCTCAGCATCACGATCTAGGATCCGTTCCTCTTGTATTCGCTTCGTCGTGCGTTGATGCAGTTTCTTGTGATTTTGCAGCGTCGATCCGTTTACCAAAAAGCAGTGGTACGACATCAAGGCGCCGCTCATATTCAGCACGCGCAACATCGGCAAGACCCTCGTCTCCAGGACACAGGGTACCAAGGTATGCTCTCCTCGACCTTGCATCGCGCGTGCGGTATCTGTTCTTCACCGATGCGGTTTGTTTCAAGGATTAGCCGTCCAATCGATTACCAACTTCCATGTAATCTGGCGGATTGTGATGTTGTCGTGTTGACATCTAGGGGATTCAACCAGGCTGCGTAGTTTGCTACATAGATAGTTCGCATGTTTAATGCATCCGCCGTTCTTAGTATTAAGTATTAAGGATGCCTCTGTATTATTAAGGATTAACACCGTAATTGAAAGATGTCCTGCAATATGTTTCTGTTAGACATTCCTTCTGAAACCCTATTGATAATTAGATGAACTTATATGTGCTGATTTGTCTCACCAGTGTTGCAGTACTATATTTATTTATATGAAGTTCTCTCTATGCATTAAATCAAATTATGTTTAATTGTTTCACAATCGTCCAATTTGTTTATAGACATTTATTATAATGATGTGCATTATTTATACTCTAGCACCCAGTCTTCTGATATGTGCCAGCATTAGTCTGTTGTTTGGTGTTCTGATTGATCATTGCCATTGGATGTTTTTATGCATATCAAAGTCTTCCTATATGAACCGCCATATTTGTCTGTTGTGTTGTTATAATTCATCATTGACATTGGAAGTTCTTCTGCATACGCTGTTGGGGTAGCTATATGTTCTGGATAGATGTTGTAGTCTTCAAACTTTGCACTGGAACCGTCTGGTCTAGTTGGTCTTGCAGTACTTGTTTAATCTGTTCTGTTTTGCAGTTGATGACAGAATTGGATAATATCTAACCATATTGTTTCTTCATTTCAGATTGCCTCTGAGGGTCTCAAGCACAGGGTTTTTGAAGTATCTCTAGCTGATCTTAACAATGATGAGGACCAGGCTCACAGGAAGATCAGACTCCGTGCTGAGGATGTGCAAGGGATGAATGTCCTTACAAACTTCTGGGTAATGACTTTTTTGCCTTCGTATGAATGTTGGATGTTGTTTTTTATTTTTGTTTTGCTGATCTCTATTCTTGTTCACAGGGCATGGACTTCACCACCGACAAGCTCAGGTCTCTTGTGAGGAAGTGGCAGACACTGATTGAGGCTCATGTGGATGTTAAGACAACTGACAACTACATGCTCCGCATGTTCTGCATTGGCTTCACCAAGAGACGCCCCAACCAGGTGAAGCGCACTTGCTATGCCCAAGCTAGCCAGATCAGACAGGTAACTCTTTAACTTTGCTTATCTCTTTGTATATCATGGTTGTACACATGTCGGTTGCTTATTTACTCTGTTTCATGTATGTAGATCCGCCGCAAGATGGTTGAGATCATGGTGAACCAGGCTGCTAGCTGTGACCTGAAGGAGCTGGTGCTGAAGTTCATCCCTGAGCTGATTGGAAAGGAGATCGAGAAGGCGACAGCCAGCATCTTCCCACTCCAGAACGTGTATGTCCGCAAGGTGAAGATCTTGAAGGCACCCAAGTTCGACCTGGGGAAGCTCATGGAGGTAATTTCTTATAGCATCATGTCTTCTAGTTCAGTGTTTTATGTCTGCTAAAGTTCTGACCGAACTTGTGTTTGCCCATTCCAGGTGCACGGTGACTACAAGGAGGACCTTGGAACCAAGGTGGAAAGGCCTGCTGACGGAGAGGAGGTCATCCCTGGTGCTGAGGAGGTTGCTGCTGCCGAGTAGAGAGTAGTCCCAATGTCCTGTTTTGCTGCTTCCATCTTTAGAACATGATATATGTACCACCACCTGTAGGTGGCTGTCGTGAACTTCCGTAGTCAGTTTTGATGGCTGATATTTTCTGAGTACTTTGCCGACATTCCTAGCCAGCTGCATTCAGCTATCTTATCTGCCTGTTTTGTTTGTGATTGTTTCTTATGGTGGTTATATGATGGTTATATGATGGTTTAAACTAAATGTTTAGTGAGTTTTGTGTTTGTTAGAGGCATTAACCCTGGTGTTGTTAGCTTTTTAAGCCGCAACTACTGTGCGTGGTAGTTGTTGCCATGTGAAATTGACGTTCTGCATCTGTTTGTGAGTCAGGCCATTGTTGAGTTGGCCGATTTGTAGTTTTAGAAGTTGTTTGTGTCATGCTTTGAACAAACCATGGGTTCTTTCTTAGGTACTACAAAAAATTCCTTTCTGATTTAATTTGAACTAGCTTTGTTCTTGATTTGATGTCTCCCAATTACCATATGTAATTCATGCTTTCAAGAATTTCATGTGCAGTTCATTTTCAACTTCCTCTCTCTAAGGTTCCTAAATTAGCAAAAGGAATTCATATACTCCCTCTGATTCATATTAATTGACTTTGATTTGTGAAAATTTGGATGAACCTATATACTAAATAGTGTTTAAATTCATTCAAATCTAGACAAATTTGAGTCAATTAATATGGGCCATAGTAAGTAGTAACAAAAAATCAGTCGAATGTCTGATGTGGTTGGATTAGTAGATGATCCAGTTGAATGTGCAGATAATGTGTACGGCAGGGAGAAGAGGCAAAGCACGAAGATAATTTGGGTACTCTCATTAGGCTGTGGTTTGCTGACCCGTGAATTGCAAGTGCTGCAACGAGTTTTGTACTATGAAATGGTCTTCTCGGATCTATTTTCGGGAAGGGAAGTTGAAACAAAAGAAGCATAACGCAGGTCAAATATCAAATTAAGCACAATGAAGAACCAAACGCATTGAAGATCCAACATGGAGGTGATTCAAAGAATGAGTAAAGACGAAACGGAAAAACCAGTGGAACTTGAATCCAACTTGAAGTATATATCAATGCAGAAATGATTAAGAACCAAATTCGAAAATATGATACTCCTAAAAGAAGAATAAACTAGGTCGTAGATCTAATTAAACAGAATTTTTTGTGTGTGTGAAAAGGACCACTTATCTTATACTAATATTCAACAGCAGTATAAGAGTACCCAAATTAAATAGAATAGAATTATTTTTACTGGTTGTGGTGGCAATCCTCTGTAATTCCGAAATCTTTGACAGGGTACCAGGAATGTGGGATTAGCTCCACTCAGCTAAGATCGGACTTGCAGCATATATCTCATTATCATGATTTTCCAATAGAACAAAATATGTACTGATGTCCATCAAAGGATGCTCAACATTGCAACACCACGTGAAATAGATATACCTGCATTAACATAACTTACCATCTGCGCTTCTCTTCCATAAAACAAAATTGGCAAGGATGTCCATCTAAGGGAACGGATATACTATTACATTCACATAATTTACCGGTTGGAAAGAAAGGACGAAATGAGAAGGCACGATCTCTACAGCAAAACCTGTCTATTTGGCAAGGGCGCAACGGCAATGTATTTCTCTCTCTTTGGATATCTGGCAAGGCAATGGGTTCCTAGTGCAGCAAGATGGGAAGTTGCTCAGAGAAATCCTGAATCGGCGACAACTCCTGGAGCTCGTAGGCTGCCCGGAAGCAGTCGGCAGCCTCAAGCGGCAATCCTTCGGATTTCAGGACAAGTCCAAGCCCCAGCCAGGCTTGATGGTTTGTCGGCTCTAGGCGGGTGGCGCTGCGCAAGAAAGTTCTCGCTATGGACGATGATTTCCCTCCAATATGTCTTAGAATTCCAGCCATACAAACCATGCTAGGGACATAGTCTGGATTGATGGAGAGGGAGAATGAGAATGCCGCGAGGGCTTCTTGGTGCAAGGACTGAGCCTCCAATATAAGACCTGGAAAAGGTACCACATGTTAGCGTTTCTGAAAATCATAGGGCGGAATGAACAGTAGTAACTATAGTAATTGATCTAACATACACCATCACATTTTTATTTGCTCCTCACATGCAACGTCCCTATCCCCATAACCAGTAAATATACAAATAAAGTTTAATTGATCAATAGTGATTAATGTACATAATAAATCCTATCCCCTTAACTTGCCGTCCATTTTGCTGTTGCTGAGAGCCTGACAAGTGCTTAGAGTTCGGTTAATGTAGATAATAGAAACTTTTTCTTAAGAAAGTCCAGCTAATATCAACCTCAGATGTATGACCCAGCAAAAGGTCAAAGATGCAAACAAGGACCATGAACTTTTGAGATTCTTAATCTTGCAGAGTTAGAAAGTGTATGGCGATCGTCATGTAACATATAAATCTGGCGCTGACGAAGTCGGTGTTTTTTCTTCTTTTTTGCGATTGGGAAGACAAAGTTGGTGTTCCTAGCATGTCAAAATTGTAGACTGCGCAGTGTGTACTGGACTACTGATCGGAAGTTGTTTTGGTAAAAAAAAAAGGTTATCCTGATATTATTTGGAGTGCTAAGGTTTAGATGTCACACTTTGGCATGGAGAAATTATGGTAAAAGATGGTTCCCTCGGAGTGGATGAACGATTTTTTTATTTAATTAATCTGGAAAAACCTTTTATGTCAGGTATGTAGCTTACTACAATGAAGCATCCAGAACCAGGCCTCATGTGGAGCACAATCAGCGACAAACGATAGCAGAGTTAAGTAGGTAAGGATATTCACCTTCGACATGCCAGCACTTTGGATAGAAGGAATTGATGGATTTGGCTTTCTCAAGACAGATGTTTGAGTCATGCCATGCTTCAAGCTTCGTGTATATTGAGGCCAAATCTAACCAAGCTTCCATCTCTAACTTATGTAGGGACTTAACCTGTGAAGGACAAGTTGATATTAAGGGAAGAGAACACGTCATATAATCATTTGAGTTCAAATAAGCGAAAGTGGCTGAACCTTATCATATGGGGTTGATTTCCAGACTTCTTTCTTTGCTTGAATGATTGCAAGCAAACTCCTAAATGATTCCACCGCCGACTTGAATTGTCCACAGGAGGCCTGAATTTGTGCTTTTAACCTCAAAATACCCATCTGATCCTCTTCCTCAGCCTCGTCTAGTGCTAAATCTGCTAGTGCTTCGGCTTCTTCTAAATTCTGCTGTGCAGACAACACTAGAATTAACAGCTTCCAGGTAGTAACTGAACTTCCTGTCACCAGTTCAAGACATTCCGTTGCACTTTCAATAGATGCATTCAGTTTGCGCTGCATTGCATTTTCCCAAGCAAGGCTGTACAGTATTTCAGGACTATACTTTGCCATTGCTGCAGCATCCCGCAACAACCTCAGTGCATCATCTTGTAATCTCACTCTTTCCGAGTCACAGGTGGAGGCCCTAGCAAAAGGGCCATAACAGACACCAAGAAAATGATTTACAACACTGATGAAATGTAGGTCGTGACTTCTGAAGGACTTCAGGGCTTTATTTGCAAATTGTATTCCTTCAGAAGCATGCTTTGGGTTCTTACAACATAGTTTGGCTCCTAGAAGAAGAGATGGAATATGAGGTTTTCCCTTTCTTTGTAATACACGGAAGCCATTCCTTATGATGTTTAAGGCACTATCATCCATGCCAGCTGCACTGTAGCAAAGCGCAAGAATGTACCATCTTTCTGATCTGCTATAGGTTCCAGGCAACAACATTTCCAGATGCCTGGCCAAGACTTCATAATGACCAGATAATGACAATGCATATGTCAAATGATTCACAAGGTCAGGATCCCACTTTATTTCTTGGCAGGCTAGCTTTTTGATAAGTGCTAACAGTAGTAAAATTGCTTCCTCGATATTGTTCTCAGGGGTTACCAGGTTCTCTTGAGTAGACTTCACTTCAATACCACAGTACAATAGAGTCACTGCTAAGTCTTTTTGTAAGTTGGCGGACCTTTGAGAATCCAAATTCCAGGGCCTTGCGAGAGCCCTCCGATATGCAATTATGGCCTCCTCGAAACAACCACTTCTCATCCATAGCTTAGGAACATATTCAAGAGCTGAGTGGAACATGTCTATCAACTTACACTCTTCCGAAGTACCTTCAGGAACACCACTTGGCCATGCAGACTCTACAATGTCTATGATGGTTCTGCATTCTTCTGCAGCATCTGTCATGAAGATAACATTAAATCAAAGTCAAATTGAGATTGGATGTGGCAGAGCTTTTGAACCGAGGCATATGCATATAATTGGTATGATGTAAGAGTACACGGACAAAGTAAGGGAAAACCTCTGAAAGAATTTCCATATTGATCTTGGACATAGGCACAGAAGTAGCATATGGCTTTATCCTATATAGTTACATAGATTTTTGTTTTTGCTTAATCTTAGGGACATTAGAAAAATATCTGTATATTTTATTCTGAACTGTATGGTAATTTCAGACGATGATGCTAAAGTACAAAGCAAGAAATAATAAAGAAAAAGAATCCACCCAGTACCTGTAACTCTGCCAAGACTTTCCAAAGATTTTGCTTTCAGCAATATGGCTTCTAGGAGCAAACTCACAGAATGCATTGACATATGCACTAGCATCCCATTCACTTGTGAGGATTTCCTTCTTGAAGAGCGTGGAGAAACTCTAGGCTTGGCACTTTCAGTAATAGCACTTGTCATTCGTGGTTTCAGGCTTCTTATATCGATTCCTTGAAGGACTTGCAATGCTGCATCAAAATTTCCTCTCTGATATTCCAGCCTACCCAGCAATGCCCGGGCCTCCTGTTGTATAACCAGATGAATATAACGGTGAGCAAATCAGCAAAACAAATTATCTTGCATGAAGAGAGAAGGGTTAAGTCAAACCTCATAATTTAGTGAAAGAGTCTCTCTTAAGTCTGATTCCACTTCATTCACTTGGCTATCATCAGGTGTCGCTTCTCGATTTCCTGTTTTCGAACAAGAAGCACTTGCTGAGAAGTCCCGAGTCGCGAGAGATTCCGGCGATCGTGGCATCTCTTCAAACTTGGATTGGTCCCCGCTGCACGTGCATAACATGATCGCAGCCATTTTCTGCCGCACAAGGTACTTAATTTAAAAATAAATAACGTTCTCCTCTCTCTCTTAGGATATTTCTCGGGGCCAATAGTATTAATCATTCATCATCAAGTAGATCAGAGAACCTGGCAAGGGAAAAATGAATGGTGCTCAGTACACATTGTAGTAAGCATGCAGTAATTAGCACAGCGTACAGCAAGTTAGCTTCAAATGACACACTAGTACATGAAGACAAACCTAATCTTGAAATCTTTGTGAAGCAAGGTTTAGCAATTCCATTCCAGCTCGAACTATCAAATCATCACTGAACAATGTTTTCATCTCAGGCAAACATGACGAATCACACAAAATAAGCAACTACACGGTTCAGGGCTAGCACCTTGTATAAGCTAACAACAGTAAGGCTCGTTCTACAGCCAAATAAAAAATATGCACCAAACTGGTGATCAATAGGGTCAAATATTCAGTAAACCAACAGAAAGCATCACAGATATTTTGGGAAGGCATAGGCATGCTTCAGGAGGGAAGTTGCAAATGTGAGCTTCCAAAAAGATCATGAGTCCAAAACGTCATCTCCTAGAGATATCCACCACTGTTTTCAGTAACAACGTAGCGACACCGAAATTCTACTAGGAACAACTGAGCAATGCCAACATCCATCAAGCATCGCATACACTGGTTCCCGCATAATTCATAGAGTATACTACCTCAAATATTCCTGCTTCTTCAGGAAAAAGAGAGCAAAAGCAGAATTCTAGCAATTCCTCTCACATTCACGAGGAGTGCAAACACGATTTATTCACGAACCAGTGCCGAGATAAGAAGGCAACTAATATGGTAGTGACTGCAAAAATACTCTCTGAACCAACAGGGGGCCTCACGAATATTTGGGAAGGCATATGTATGCTTCAGAAAGAAAGTTGCAAGTGTGAGATTCCAGAAAGACCAGAGTCCAAAACCTCATCTCCTGCAAATAGCACCACCGTTTCCAGCAACAACTGACAGAGCAAACTCTGCTGGCAACAACTGAACAATGCCAATATCCATCACACATTGCATACAGTGGTTCCCTCGTGATTCATAAAGCATACGTGAAGGCATGCTCCATTTCGCGAACCTCACTGCCAAGATAAGAAAACAAACGACGTAACATGGTGGTGCCAGCAAAGCTGCAGGCCTGCAGCGGTGCGGCCGACAGTGAAATTAAACACGCGGACACAGACCAAATTGCCAATTATATTCTCCCGACGCCCTCCTTGGTCTCACATTCAACCGATGCGCTCACCATCAAGTGGAAACTACAGAAGTTCCACCACAACGCAAGGTGCCGATCCTCCTTCCCTTCCCCACACCGCAAAACTCACGAAGCCCACAGTGAAACTAAACCTGCGTAAACACCAATTACCAAATGAAACTAAACCTGCGTAAACCTTACACCCTCCTTGGTTGAAGCAACCAGCTCACATTCATTCCAGCGATCCATGTACTCACCACCAAGGGAGAGAGCACCCGAGAGTTCTACTTGAGAAACAACACAAGGTCGATCTTTCTTCCACCACACCACACCGGAACACTCATGAACAGCGAAACGGCCGCAAGCCCACCTCGACAACGCGTGCGGGGACAGAGGCAAAAGATAAAGGAAAAATTCGTGGGCAACAATTACCATAGCAAAATCTATTGGCAACAACTGAACAATGCTATTATTCATCACACATTGCATACAATGGTTCCCTCGTGATTCATAAAACTCCTACTTCAGGAACCGACGAACTAAAGCAGAATTCTAGCAATTCCTCTCACATTCTCCCCAATACGTGAAGGCACGATCCATTTCGCGAACCTCGCTGCCAAGATAAGACAAACAACGACGTAACATGGTGGTGGTGTCAGCAAAGCTGCAGGCCTGCAGCAGGTGCAGCGGACAGTGAAATTAAACACGCGGACACAGACCAAATTATTACCAATTAAAAAGCAATGATAGTCTCCCGATGCCCCTCCTTGGTCTCACATTCAACAGATGCGCTCACCATCAAGTGGAAACTACGTGATGTTCCTCTACAAGACAAGGCGCCGATCCTCGTTCCCTGCTTCCCCACACCGCAAAACTCGCGAGACGGCGACAGTGAAACTAAACCTGCGTAAACACCAGCTGAAACCCCACGATATTTTCTCCTTAGGTACTCCTTGGTTGAAGCGACCAACCCACATTCAACCAGGCGATCGATGTACATGTACTCACCACCAAGCGAGCGAGTCACCCGAGAATTCTACTTGAAGAACAACGCAAGGTGCCGATCCTTCTTCCACCACACGACACCACACCGAAACACCGACGAACGGCGAAACATCCGTAAGCCCGTAACCAGCTCGACGGCGGGGACGGATGCAAAGATACAAAGGAAAAAAATAGAGGGAGGGAGGGAGAGCAGGCCGTACCGTGGAGCGCGCCCGCGGCGACGGCGGCGGCGGCGGCGGGAAGGATCCTGCCGCTGTGCTTCGCGGCCAACGAACGGGAGAGGAGGCGGCCAAGAGCGCAGATGAATCCGTGGGGAGATTGAGGTGTGACGGGGAGGAGGATCTCTCTCGCGCCTTCCCTCCCTTCCCTCTCTTTCTCTCTCTCTCTGCGCTGCGCTCACGGTTCACCTCTGTCTGTCGTAGTAGGAACTAGGAAACGAGGAAGGCAGGTGAGAAGGGAGGTGCGCGCTGTTTTTACCGTTTTACCCCCTGCTTTTTCTTGTGCAGTAGTACACACGTCAAGCCCACCCAGCCTGGCATGACACCCCAGGTCCAATCCGGCTAATGCTCGATGTAGTACAAGACAACCGCTCTAATTAAGGGTTGTTGCCGAGAAATCTAGGAGCCAGCAGTGTAAATCTCGAATTTGTTTGACGGAAATGTATCTGCGAAGCTTCCTAATAATCTACTACTAGTACATATTTGCAAAGGAATTTTCGCAAGTTTGTGCCAAAATTCCTTCTTATTAGAACACCTAATCTGAATTAGGAGGATCTGTCCAGGCTGCGCACGATTTATTTTTTCCGTACTCTACCAATGAATGCTGGACCGGATCAAAGGACAGACGTATTTAATCGCCTCCTGCTCCCTGCGCTGCCGTGGGAAAGGAAGGACTCCAAGGCGCAGAGCAGAACCAGGGCCAGAGCCGGGCGGCGTGCTGTGCTCTGCTTTATTGACAAAAGAAGCCGCCGGTGGAGAAGCTGATCACTGCCAACGATCCAGCTCCAGCAGCAGCTCCAGCTCCAAGGAGGACTGCAGCAGTCTAGGACGGCTAGGCTTTGACATTTTCGACCTCCCTTCCAGACCTGTCTCCCTGCTGCGGCTCGCGACGGTGGGCGAGAGCCGATGACGACGGGGTGCTGATTTCTGCTACTGTACGAAGAAGTACTGGCGCCTCGACGCTCGCACTGCAGTCGCGATCTTGTCACGTTCCGCTTTTGGTGGTCTCTCTTTGATCGTCGGTGGTGATGGCCACTCTGCTGGTCATGTGACGTCCTGTTCCCCTCCCAGACGAGATTGAGAGTTAATGGTCACAGGAGACACGGGACACATGCCGCATTGCGAAATTGTATGCTAGTAGTAATCCGTAGTAGCACTCGTACGAAGGATGGAACGGAATGGCAGAATCCTATGTGATGAGCGAGCCCAAACATGCTGAGGGAGTAGTATCTTTCTTGTTAGGAGCGGCGTACTACTGCATGTTTGGTGTCCTGGTGTTTAATAAATGGCGAGAGCTAGCTAGGTCCGCCACAGAGTGGTCTAGGGCTGCTAGATTGGGCGTGCTCTCGGAAATTCGTTGCGCTGGGAAAGACGGCCATTTAAGCAGCACGATGTAGTACTGTGCTGTGCAAGGCTAGCACAGCCAGGCTACTGCCACCAAGGTGCACGCTAGATATTCATTGTTATCAATAATAGTAGTAAGAGGTAGTACACTCTACCATCACATCACATGCATTGCTGACCTGCTTTCGCCAGACAACGCATAGTAGTAGTAGGAGTAGGGTACCAGAAACCCTTGGCCCTATTCAAACCTGCCCGCTAGAACATCGCCAGATCGAGAGGGAAAACGGACACCAGCAAGAGAGTGACAAAAACAGAGAACAGCACCACAGCCAACCAGATGCAAAGAAAAATTGAGGCGAAGAATACGTACATACATCGGCCAGAGGACCACCCCAGGTTCCCAAGAGCTGTGCTACGTTCACTGTTTATTTGAACATGGATTCGGCGAAATACTGCAGAAATTCTAAGGCGAGAACCATCAGGATGAGATTCCCAAGGGGACAAGACAAACGCTGTTTGTCTTTGCTGCTCAGCTGGCCCCGAAGCAGCCTTCTGGTGAGTGGTGATCGAAAATGACTTGTCGTTTTAATAAAGTTAGCAATGGGCCAGCCCAGCACGTCTATTCTCTGTGGGCAGTCCCAAAAACCAAGAAAAAAAACATCTACTACCAAAGAACTTCAGCAATGTCTTACTTTCCGTGGATGGTTAGGCTAACAGAACTTCTGTAGCTCTCCATTCTCTGAGCTCAAACTGAGTGATGCCGATATCAAATGCGAAAATAATGGTTTAATTGGTGCCACGGATTCGGATGCAATTACTTGCACGCTTCTTGCGGAGCAGCGGGGAGCTTGAGCTTGAGCTTCATGAATACTAAGCACTTCAGTCCTTCCTATCGCCTCATCTTCTTTGCATTTATCCGCTTTGAGGCCATGTAGGTCACAGCAGCAGAAAGAGTGTACCTAATAACAGCAAAGATAAAAGTGGTTAGAAGACCACAACAAGAAACAACAAAATTATAATCAAGTCATATTTCTCCGCTGTTGAGGTTCTAGACTGTGCAACTTAAGAGGGAGTTCAAGATTATAACCCCGTTTTATGCATTCCCATATAGATTTCTGATTTGATTACTGCAACTCACGTTTTCCTACCCTAATTCCATTTTAAAGGACATACTACCATATATCACAGCGTTTTAGTCAAATTGTTAGGCAGTGGAAAACACCCCATAATTCTGTAAGTCCGCACAGCAGCATGCTGCTATGACTGCAAGTACCACATGCAATGTTGTCAAAGTCCAACCATGACTGCCCGATGCAATATAGCTTAATCCAATCATTTTTTTTGCTCGAATATGGAAAGATACCAATTTATCATTCGGAGTATTAGATGCCAATAGCTAACTAGTAGTGGCAATGGATAAGAAATTCAAATCAGAGATGAAAAGAAAACTTAGTTTTGTATGTTCCGCGTAAATGTGCTTGGACAGTAGATGTCAACTGTCATGGTATGGTACTGAACTGTCAAACTCAATGTCCTATGAAAATATCAATTGAATTTGTAACTGCAGTAAACCTCAGAGCAATTGTATGTGTCGCATACAACCAAAACTTGTCCTCAAACTTTCTTGGCAGAAGTAGTAGTTTCTATCAGGATAGATAATACTTATAGTAGCAGCAGTCCAAAGATATAACTAATACAAAATGGTATATTTCAATATCCCTGATTAGATGACACTTGGAAACATTGTTATATATTCACTATACCCAACTGAAGATAAGGTTTGATGAGTTGGGGGCACTTACCATGTTACGGTGTATTTCAGATGATCATCTGGCATCACTGAGTGATGAATCAAAGCATTTGCATCTTTTGGAAGAGGATAAGGATTCGTTGCAGAGATATCTTCATTCACGTCTTCTATATAAACAGTGTTCTCAGGGAGTCCACAAGCACGTGCAATCATGGGAACATCCACATAAAACCACTGGCCATTCCTTGGTTCATTAGCTGGAACAAATATGCTGGGGTTCTCACTTCCTCGGATTACTCCAATAACTCTTACAGGAGGCTTTACAGGTTTTTCAATCTGTAAAAATCAAGATGCATCAATTTTGTGCCTGTCTAAAGGATTAAATGGGATATAAATATGTCAAAGAAGATAATGATAATATGAACACTCCCTCAGTATCATGAAAACTTCACGTTTTGGACATCGGCACGGTCTTCAAGATGTAACTATGACCACTAATTTATAGTGTAATACATGTAATTTCAGATTAATTAAACTGATATTCGTAGTCAAAGTTTTAAAAGTTTGACTGAAGGAATATCCAGAACTGCTGAGTGCTTCCATTTAAACAGTAGTTTGGCATGACCTGTGCATCCTGCTTACAGTTAATGATTTCAACCAGACAAGCTTTTTCCGTAATTACTTGTTGGATGCTTAGCTCCGAAATATTGTTTACAGGGAATAATGGAGTTACTTCGGCTGCCTGAAGGGGGCACTTTTGCTCCCATCAGCAGTTTTTATTTTCTATGAGGCTCAAAATGAACTCATGAAGTCATGCACTTAATTTATGACTTCACAGGTTGAAGCAATAAAGGTGGAAAGTGTTAAAAAAGACAAGGCAGTAACTGAGAAGTTGTTACAAGTACATCAGATTCCTAAATACAGAAAATAAGGTGATGACAACCATGGTGGTGGGTTTTATATCTATATGATTATGGTAGCATGTATTGACTCTAAATTGGCATGATACCCGAGTACTAGCGCACTTTCATGCTTACTATTCTACAACCATCAGTAGCAGCATTTATCATGATTAAAAGCAGGTCAAGTTAACAATTATACTTCGAAGTATTTTTAATGGGACGCGACAGTGTTATCATTTACATAGTTCACGTAAGATGTCACTCAGAGCATATTAATATGTAGAAAAACACATGGTAACCTGATCAGGTAACAGAGCAAACATTGGCATGTATACGTAAAAAGGGATTGGGACTGCAAATCACCTCTGGAGAAGATTCCGGCTTCTTAGACCAGAACTTCCACCAAGTACCCTTTTCATCTGCCTTTTTATCAGCTTCTTTCACATCTAAAGTTTCACCAAAGTCCTGGTGATCCTGCATGTTTTTTTCACGCCAGCCACGAGGAACCCACCCTCTATTCACAAGGATAGGTAACTGCAAACTGACAATACATTTCTTAGAAACATAATTTTTTATATAAAATGGGAAGTGCTGATACATTATGATTTGTGTATACAGTCAAGACATTAGATATACCATCAGATATTTCTATTTTTCTGTTATCAAAATGTGTGGGAGATAAAACCCACCCAATCTAAGGTCATAAGGTTGCAGCTTGGTCGCTAATAAATCTGCAGCTACTGGTCCCAGCATGGATATATGCTTGATAGCATTTGGCATAAGCAGAAGTTCAAGTCAAGGTAGCTTTCTTATTTTGAAGTTCAACTTAACAACTAGTGTTCGTCCTCTGACAGACTTGTCACTTGTATATAGCCTTTTTATTTATTTAGTAAAAGTATTCTCCACAAATATGTGGAAGTAAAGGACCTATCCTACAAAGTCAATTTCCTATTTATTTTTTAAGAAATCAGAGTTGCTTTCATCATGGGTCACTAATTAAGACGCAAAAACTTGGTTGGGGGAACAGCTAACAAGAATCATAAGAAAATATCTAATGCTTCACTTATAGACAATAAACTCCAGATATGCAAAACACAATATGTATTTACAAGCTGATGTTTTCCACTTGGTTTCTTCATAAACAAAAATCATAAGCCACTGTCCCTTGTATTAAATTTCTCTTAACATATGCATAATAACTAAAATTTCACTATTAAGTTTCATGCCTTCCCTGCTGATGTTATCTCCTCCCAGAAATAAAATGTGTAGGGCTGCTCAACGAAATTGGTTTAGAGTAAAATAGTATGAAAACCACATACAGCTAAAGTATAAACATGACTATGGCAGAACTTTGGAAATGGTTACTTGTTCAGGTGGAAGTGTAGGACTGAATTAAGATGTTCCTTCAGCGGTGAAAATGAAATGAACAGTGTGTAATGTGAAGAAACTAGAGTCTCATTGTAACAGCACAATGCTGCTTCAAACAATAATTTACCTGCCAGGCTCAGTCAGCCGAGGTTTCAACGGAGTGATCACATAGTACCCATTTTCCGTCACACCAGATATGCTCCGGGAGCGAGGCCCGATGAACACTGACTTCTCCTCGTCGAAGTCGCCCTCGCACACGACTTTCCGGAACTCTAGCTCAGCCGGATCACGAAAGGCAGCAGCCGAGACGGTCTCATTCCACGCTACGGGCTCCATCTCCAGCCTTCGCGTCCTGTAGTCCAGCATCTCTATCTGAGATGGCGCAGGAAAAAGCACAGTGAAAATTTCTAGGGTAAGCATGCACCAAAGAGAGGAAGGGGGATTGAGGATTGAGTGTGATCTGACCTTCTCCTGCCTCCGGAAGAGCTGCCATGTCCCGAGGCCGAAGGTGATTGCGCCGGGGGCGAAGAGGAAGAGCTTCGACCACGCGCTCGCATCATTCCCTGCTCCTGCGCGTGGAAACGAATCTGATTAGAACGCGGCGGCGGCGGCGGCTTGATTCCGCAGATGCTTTGAAGACATTTCGGGAGGGGGTAAGGGCAGAGACCTGGGGGCGGCGGCGCGGCGGCGAGAGGAAGCGGTGGCTGGGATGCGTGGGAAGTGCAGGGCCGAGAGGGGAGGAGGCGGTGCCCGCTGCCGTGCAGCCGCCGGCCAAGGGTTTTGGAGAGCGACGCCGCCATGTTTGTCTCTACGATTGTGGGGAACCGACGCCTCTTCCGCCTCGGCTTCCGATTTTTCTTTCAAGCGGCATAGAATTCGGAATGTTTTTTTGTAAAAAGGCCGAATGAGACAAGATTTATAATCCCTTTATCTTTATTCAAATCCTATATTCAGGGTCTTTGATTCAAAAAAATGTAAAGAAATTTGTTGTATAAAAACCATAAGAAAAATTCTAGGGTCGTAGATTTACCTTTTTTCTACGCATCGGAAATCACAGAAAATTCTACACCCTCTTACCCATATTAGTTGATTTGGATTTGTCAAAATTTGAATAAACCTATATACTAAATAATATCTAGATTCATTCAAATCTAGACAAATCCAAGTCAACTAATATGGGTCGGAGAGAGTACTAGTATTAGAAGTCATAGGATAGGAGTACTACAAATTTATTTGGCATTATTTCAATACAGCTGCTAAAGGCAACTCCAACCGTGTCCCCATTTTTGGACACCGATTTTGTTTGAATCGGTCTGTTTGCGGTGGCTCGTGGACAGATTCAATACCCATTTTCTCTCAGGTCCATTTGTAGGTGACCGAGCATGGTTTGCTATATTTCATTTTGCATATTTCACACGTATTGCTAATCTATTAAAAGTTGTAGCAAATAAAAATACACTAAAAGGTAGTTCATGAAACACAAAAATTTATTCTTGCTCTATTAGTTATACTAACCCTAACCCTAGATCAGTGGCGCTATTCATCATCATCGGAGCATAGGCCCTCAGATGCCAAGGGAGTGGGCGTCAGCTTCGTTAAGCAAGACTCGCGCACACCTCGCGAAGGCGCTCCAAGTGAGCACCATCGAGGGCTCAGGGCCGCTTCATCTCCGGCAGGAAGACTTCACCGAGGTTGTCCTAGCCGAAGGGAGCGACCGGTAGTCCGAGAGGGATCTAGGATCCTGCAGCCCGTGCCCATGGGGATGGAGAGCCCGAGACGAACAAATAGACGAGCGACCTAGACCCGCAAAGACGGCCCAAATTTGGACATGGAATGCGCAGGAACAGGTCCGCTCCGCATGGCAGCACCAACAAACGGTCTCCAGGACAAGGGGATTTGCGGGACATTGTTGGTTCTTGCCATCTGTTTGGTTGGACAGAATCAAACGGTCTCCGTCCATTTGCAGGGGAAGGGGGGCGTTGGAGTTGCCCTAAGAACATAATTTTTTCCTATATTTTATAGAAAAAAATGTCATACACCAAACCGTTTCAACAAATCAAGCATTTTTCTAGTGGCGCGTATAAATTCAATTCCTAGATTTCAACACGCGAACGTGTGAAATCTCGCTCCCCAGCGCGACACGACGACGGCTGTCGGATCTTTATCTGACGATTGCAAAGTTGCTAGGAAAATATCAAGGAAAAAAAAAGCAAAGTTGCCAGGCCCACACATCGTACACCCTGGCAACCCTGGGGACGTCGCTGCGCGTGCTCGCACCAGCGCGACTGTCACACGATAGCACAGCTCTATAAATTTGGTTCATGTTTTTATTTTTGGGAATTGCCTAGAAAGTAGATCATATGAAGTACTTTTGCGATTTTCAATTCTACGGTAGAAAAAACTCAAAACTCCACGGCAATAGAATCCTCGACTTGAACTAAAGAGGTTAATTCCTGCAAGCTGCAATCCGAAGAGCTAATAGGAAAGACACCTATAAGTTTGCATTATTCCTTTGCTCCAAACAATCCCAAAACTACTATAGGAAAAAGGACCTGAAATCTTAACAGATCAAGAAAAGGATTACTTCCTTTATAATCACGCAAAACTTGACGCGACCAAGAAAAAGACTACTGCCTCCGTTCCTATTAAATGTAAATCTTTCTAACCATTCAAATTGAACTAGTACAAATGTTTATATTTCAGAACGGAGGGAGTACTTTCCATTTTATTTTATTTTTGCCTCAGATGATAGACTGGCAACGTTCAATTGCTTGCAGTAACAACATTTTATCAGATTCAACAACAAAATGATAACATCATGTGGAGACTCAAATTCACAAGCAAGTGCGCAACGAGTAAATCCCTTTGTAAGTTGTAGGCTTGTAGCATTCTAACAGAGCACACACGTCCAAATACCAGATGCAGTCTAACAACATATTGCTAAAACAGGTTAAAAAATTATGAACATAACCTCCCTGATTAAGACCTCTCACATAATTTACAGCCCCAATGCTAAACAACATGCAAAAATTAGAGAGAGAATCTGGAGCATTTTAAAAGCAATTTAGATCAATTCTTCTTCTTTGAGTGCTTCACGAGCCATTCAATGACGGAATCAATGTTGGTAGAGTTCTTGCATGATATCATGAAGCAGGCCACTTCTCGGTCATTCATTGCCTTCAGGCCCCTGAAAACACGTATGTTTATGATTCATCAAATATTCATTGATGAGTGATTTGTATCAGTTCGTGGTGGCTTCTCTGTGTACTTACATCACTTCTGTGAAACTTTGCTTGGGAAAAGCTTCCGGCTTGTCAATTTTGTTGCCAATAACCAATAACGGGATACCAGTCAAAGATGGCTTGCTCAGCAGGTCATGGAGCTCACTTTTGGCAATAGCCATGTTCTCCCGATCTGCTGCGTCAACAACATACCTGTAGCCACAATTGTTTAGAAAATCAGCAGCAAATTTTCCATAGTTTATTATAATACAGTAGACCTTCAACAAAAACTAATGATCAAGCTTCCAGATAAAATCGACCCAGCTGTCTATCACAATCTAGAGTACAACAAGTGGGAATGAATCAAAATAGTAGAACATCCAGCTTGCATAAGCTTTCGCACATTCATTAACTAAGCAAATTGAAAAGGTCAGGAAAAATAAACAAGCCACCATTGTTTTCTAGGCTGAATGGCATAATCAGTAACAACACGGTGACACAAGGCAAGCCCGCACTTAGCCTTGCCACCAGAATAACTATGACAGCAGAAGTTGAGTAAAAACAATCTTACAGTAAGTCCTTATACTATTACAACTGAGAACGAATGAGTTTGCAACACTACTAAGATCTGTGCCTCGAGGCACCCAAGTTGTTCTGAATCAACTTTACAGAAGCAGATGACAATAAAACATCAATATAAAAATAATTCGGTTCCAGAATGTCCAACGGTTTGATTGATTAAATATTTATATTAGGAAAATTTATATAATTCAGCTGTGTTTATCAGTATTCGATAAATATGTATATAATTAAATAATATACAGCAAAATATCTTGTCAACAAACAACAGCTAAGCATCACACGGGTGAGAGACAGGACAGTGCATTTCTTGATGCAAATTAGTAATATAAGGAAAAAAGAAACATACACAATTGCAGAAACTGCACGGCAGTATCTCTCCCACATGCTCCTGAATCTTGGCTGACCTCCAAGATCCCACAATTTTATTGTGACGTTTCCTTTGGTCACCTTTCTCATGTTGAATCCTACTGTAGGAATCATGTCCTCACTAAAACCTCCTGTCTGCAGAATAGGCCGTTCATGATAAATCAGCACAATTCCAGTAAGTCAATGACAAGAAAGCATCAAACTTACAGCAATGACGTTCACAAGCGATGTTTTCCCAGCATTTTGCAGACCAATCAAGGAAAGCTCCATCTCTTGCTTGAAGAAAAGGCTGTAGACAAAAAATTGCAAATACTTGAATCAATCTCCAGACAAGTAAAGATGAGTAAATAGTTAATTCTGTCCATTCCTTTTCTTGGTACGCAAGTCAAAATTGTGTTCCACCACTTAATGATGACATGTGCAAAGACATCCTTTGGATCCAAAGCCCCTTTGTTAAATGTATAGAAAGCAAAGCCTACCTGTCTAGTAGGTAGAGATGAAATAAATCATAGCCTATAGAACCTACTGGCAACTCATTTTCATCCCAATGATTGGATTTCAAGAAAAGCATTGCTGACCTTGGCTAATTTTACTGTGGGTAGATTTAGTGAAGATAAACATGCATTGACAAATCATCACAAACTACCCTGTAAGGAAATTAGCATGATGACGAGTCATTACTTGTCATGTGTGGTAGCTCTATCTAGTCAGAGTAACGACAAAACGGAGAGGATTTACCACGTGTCACTTACAAGTGAAACCAGGTTGCTTAGAGTTCATCGACCGGAACAGATAGTTTATTGGCAGTGGAGTTTTGCCATAACAGACAAAATTTACCTCATGTCACTTACAAGCAGAACCAGATTGCTCGGAGTTACTTGACTAGAACGGGAAGTTTATTGGAAGGTGGAGTTTTGTCGTAAACAGACAGAATTCGCCACGTGTCAAAGAATGTATAGTTTGATCAAATTAATGCATCTTGGAAATGGTTCTTATTCCTCTAGACAAGATAGAGTCCATGAGAAAGTGGGATAACAAAAATTACTGGTCATGACATGATCATAAGGAAATGCCAAGCACGATTCCATGCATTCTGTGGAATAATAGGACAGAGTAAATGGACCCCTTAAAAAAGATAATAGGGATCAATTCCGTGTCTCGTGGTCTCTCCTATCGGTGGACAGTTTCGCGCATTGAATCAATAATTTGATTGCCATGTTCAGTCGATCGATCACGCAAAGTTCGACCATATGAAGATACCACACAGCAAGCCCAAATCACAGAACTACATAATCTGGACTTTGCTCACGTAAAATAACCAGAAGAACCAATTTACTTTATGATTACGAGGCATTAGATTTAAAAACCAGAGAACGACATGCCTGTTAGCTAGCATCACAATCATTCAGGTCAAAGTTATCTGCCAACCATTCCCAACAGCTTACTAACTATACACGAAATATACGGTAACATTACGTCGCCCTACCTGCCGCAACAAGCACCCGATCCAGCAGGTAACGAAGACATGCTAATCCTACACCGGCCCGGAATCCCCAGATCTCCCACCCACCGACCCCCCACAGCCCATCCCTCAATGCCCAGGGCATCAAACTCGAGAAGCTGAATCCGCCCACACAGGGAACATGCTTGTGCAACCATACCTGCGGAGCCAGTTGAGGAAGGCCTCCCAGAACCCCATGGCGGCCGCGCGCTCCCTCTTCTCCACGAAGAGGAGGAGGCTTTGGGTGGTCGCGGGGAGACGGTGGCAAGAGGGCGACGGGATCACGAAGCGGAGGAGGATTTGGTGGTGGAGATGGCCCGGCCGCGCTTATTACTTTATCTGGAGGCGTGGATGGATGGGGCGGAGCGACAGGGAGGCCGCGAGTAGGAGGAAGAAGAGAGGGGAAAGAGAAGGGTATTATTGGCGTCCGCCAATCATATGGTGTCCAGTGGCTGGCACCCGGGCCTCGACGGGCGGAGCCCGGGCCTCAGGGGCGAGGGCCCGTGTCCACGTAACTCATCGTCGCTGACTCCGAAGCTCAAATACAGATTCTGCCCTATCTTTTCATTAGAGTTTTTTTTTCGGGTATTTTCCATTAGAGTTTAGGAAGTAGTTGCTAGCTTTATCTGTTTGACATTGTTAATTTTGTAAGTGGAGAAGAGTAACTCATTTTTTTTTAATTCCACCAATTTATTAATAATCATCAACAATAGTATAAAGAAACCTAAAAATAATAAATACAAATATGTTCATGGATCACCTAGCGACGACTACAGACACTAACAAGAGCTGAAGATGCGTCATAGTTCTCGCCCCTCCATCACCGGAGCCCGGTAAACTTGGTCGTAGTACAGCTTGTTATAGTAGATAGACGGAAAGTCGTCGTGCCAAGTCACCAAAGGATCAGTGATACGTTGGAAACGTATCTATAATTTTTGATACACCATGTTTGTTTTAATCTACTTAGCTTTGCTTTGTCTATATTTTAAGGTATTTTTATATCTTTTCTGGAACTAATCTATTAACAAGTTGTCACAGTGTCAGTTGCCTGTTTTCTTCTGTTTTTTATTCCTAAAAGACAGAAAATCAATATTCTCGGAATTGGACGGGACAAAAGCCAAAGTTAATATTTTACCGTGGGAGATACGAAGCCCGAAGGGGAGACGGAGAGGTGCCAGAGGGCCACCACACCCCCAAGCGCGGGCTAGGGTGGACCCACGCCTGGGCAGGGTGTGGCCCCTCTGGTCGCCTCCCAGCCTCGCCCCTTCGCCTATAAAAAGCCCCCGGGGAGAAAACCCTAAATATTCATCATACTTTCAGAAAAACCTCCGTAGCGTCGCCGTCACCAACTCTTAGTTGGTTGCTCACGGTCTTTTGCTAGCCTCCACTTCTATGAGTAAGCTCTATTCATGCTTCCAACTCCCAAAAAACCAAGTTATTCCAAAGTGTCCACTATAAACTCCTATGCATGGTGTGTTACACCATTCTAAGTATATTCTTGTTTTCAGCTATTTTCCAATTAAAAACTATTTTGTTATGTGAAAACTTAGTGATTAAAGCCCTCACAAACTTGATGGCACACTTTATACTCCTCGCCCCTAATAAACTTGAACCATTGTGTCATCTTTATTGTATATGCTTACACTTATACGTTAAAATTAGCAAAACTGTGCTGTCACGAGGAACGTTTTTAACATTGCACTTATACTTTGTACTCAGTTGATATCATGCTCTTTTATCTATGGATGTCACCAGTGTGAAATAAAAAGGGAACTTATAAGTCCATGGAGTTTGTATTCTGTGTTAGAGAAACGCCTGGGCCGCTAGCCTAAGTCATGCCTAATCATGGTAGAAACTTGCAGCATCACCATAGTGACATCTATGAAGCATTCTTCTTTAAAAAAAGAGACACATTGAGAAAAGAGATAAAAAAACACCATATTCCCATGGTAAATAAGAAGATTGCTGAGATGCTCATTTTCTGCTTGCCTTGTCATTTTGGTTATGGGATAGCTCCTGTACCATGTGCAAGGGTACCTCGTTGGCGGTTCTCTATGATATGCAAATACTTATAATAACAAGAACTTACAGGTGACTGAAGTTGAGTAGCATAAGGTGTGGCCCTCGTATTCAAGGGACTTGAGATTGCCAACTTATACTTCGTCAAGCATATACTCCATCTTTGTTCACTTTAACCTTAATCACTTCAAGATGCTTATGATAGGGGCAATGAGGTCTGAAAGCTAACAAGTACCATAATTTTTGAAAGCTCTTTTTGAAACTTGAAATCCTTGCTTCCTTTACAAAAGTCCTTTCTTCCACTATTATA
Organism: Avena sativa; assembly: GCA_916181665.1. Lineage (NCBI taxonomy): Eukaryota > Viridiplantae > Streptophyta > Magnoliopsida > Poales > Poaceae > Avena > Avena sativa. Next base: position 444,398,970 of record OV702293.1, on the reverse strand, counting down.
CTGAGTCTCCACCTTCTATTTTTAGTCACCATTAAGAGAGCATAGTTGTCATTCTGTGTGCAGTGTCCCAAAGCTTATTGATTGATGCATATTGTGATATTACTTGTTCTTGTACTATTTGTTTCTAGTCACTCTTGTGAACTTTGAAGGTGTCCTATGCATCTATATTGCTACTCTATGAGAGACAAGCTAATTGCCACTATGTTATGTTTCCTGTATGTGAAACAAACAAACGTTTTTCAATGCATGTTATTCATGATCTTTGTTTGTAGCCTTTCATGTTGCATGCATAGTTACTATGTCCTATTGTTAGAACTCCATCTTTCATGCACATGTTTAGAGTTCTTTGATCCCAGCTTTCAATGCTTGCAAATGGTTTGATCTTGGTTTTGATGGTGCATGTCACCTCAAAAATTATTCATTTTATCACTTACCTACTCGAGGACGAGCAGGAAGTAAGCTTGGGGATGCTTGATACGTCGAAAACGTATCTATTATTTTTGATGCTCCATGCTTGTTTTGTATCTACTTTGCTTTGCTTTGTTTATACTTTGAGATGTTTTTATATCTTTTCTGGAACTAACCTATTAACAAGTTGCCACGGTGCCAGTTGCCTATTTTCTTCTGTTTTTGGTCCTAGAAAGGCAGAAAATCAATATTCTTGGAATTGGACGGGACAAAAGCCAAAGTCAATATTTTATCGTGGGGGGTACGAAGCCAGAAGGGGAGACGGAGAGGTGCCATAGGGCCACCACACCCCCAGGCGCGGGCTAGGGTGGACCCGCGCCTGGGCAGGGTGTGGCCCCTTTGGTCGCCTCTCAGCCTCGCCCCTTCGCCTATAAGAAGCCCCCGGGGAGAAAACCCTAAATAATCCATCATACTTCTAGAAAAAACATAACATAGTGCTTCAATAGATCTTTGCTCCTTCGCCTATAAGAAGCCCCTCTGCTACTCAAGTGCTTCAATAGATCTCTGGTCTCTCTATGTGTGTGAAAGTGACAGCGTGCACGCCATGGTAGCACTTAGGTTTGAGTCTACATAAATACTCTTTATGCTTTAATAGATCTATGCTTTTCCCCACGTGTGTGAAAGTGACAGCGTGCATACCGTGTGTGGCACTTTGGCTAGATTGAATATTTGTTATGAGTTATATTTGGAGTTGGATGTCTCTATAAAATTGTGGTGTTTGTTGGAACCATCTAGTGCTCAAGGTGACAGTGTGGGGTTATCTAGATTGGGGAAGGCGGACTTTGAGGTGTGCTGTTATAGCCCTACCTTGGATTAGAGTGTCCAACCAGAGAGTAGTTAAGAGTAGTATCATGAAGAGAGGATATTTATATGAGAGAGTGTTCACTAGTGAAAGTATGATCCCTAGGCATTGTTTCTAAGCATTGAAACACCGTTTGCTACTAGATATGTTGCATGTTTGCTTGCTTCCTTCTTGTTGCCTTTAGTCTTTGCCTCACCTTCAAGCTATTTTCTGGCACCGTTACCACTTGTATTTCACTATATCTTCGCCGAACTAGTGCACCTATATTGGGCGTGTTGGAGACACAAGAGACTTCTTGTATCTTGATTGTAGGGTTGCTTGAGAGGGAATACCTTTGACCACTTCCTCCCTGAGTTCGATAAACCTTGGGTAATCCACTTAAGGGAAACTTGATGCTGTTCTACAAACCTCTGCACTTGGAGGCCCAACAACTGTCTACAAGAATAGAAGTGCATAGACATCAAGGTCTTTTCTGGCGCTGTTGCCAGGGAGATAAGGTAAAAGGTACTCACATCCTCCGGTGTGAGTGCTCAAAGTTATTTCCTTTAGATTCTGCAATTTTCTCTTTTTGTTTCTTGTTTTCACTAGTTAGGCTTAATGGAAAAAAACAAAAAAATAGAGAGCTTTATAGTGTTTATCTTGAGTTAGGACATAAAGTGTTTGAAGAGAAATTAAAAAACCTATGGAACTTTATTTGCATGCTACTGGCAATTTTATTAGTATGAATTCTTTGGACACCATTGTTGCTAATGCTTTGGAAAAGTCTAAGCTTGGGGAAGCTATTTTTATGAAAATGATCCCTTTAGTTCCCCAGCTTTGCAAGATAGCTATTCTATCACTTATGATGATACCAAACCTCCAATATATGATGATTGCAATGATGAATATGATATTTTCAGTCCATCTACTATTGAGGAGAAAATTAATTGTGATTACAATATGCCTCCTATATTTTATGATTATGGTGATGAGAATATTAATGATAGCTATTTTGTTAAATTTACTCCCAGTAAGATTAATAAGAATGACTATGCTTATCTAGAGAGTAATAATTATTATATGCATGTGGCTCATGATAAGAATGCTTTATGTGATAGTTATATTGTTAATTTTATTCATGATGCTACTAAAAGTTATTATGAGAGAGGGAAACATGGTTTTATGCATCTCAGCAATATTAAGTTTCCGCTCTTTATGTTGAGAATTTTGATTCCTATGCTAGTTTCCTTGTGCTTTCATGACTTGTTTCTTTACAAGATTCCTATGCATAGGAAGTGGGTTAGAGTTAAATGTGTTTTGAATTTGCTTCTTGATGCTCTCTTTTACTTCAATTCATATTTCTTATGTGAGCATCTTCTCAAACTATCAAGCCTAACTTAAAGACGTTAAAGAAAAGTACTTGTTGGGAGATAATCCAAGAGTTTTCTTGAGTCTTAGAAGTTATAACTTTAGTAATGACCTCTTCTTATCCTTTTTATTTGTTTTTTTGCCAAGAATGACCTCTAATGAGAGGGAAGTAAGATTTGGAGAGTTGCTGTCCCGAAACAGATTTCTTTTCTCCAACATAAAAATTCGTGAGGAGTCTCTGTAAGTCGGATTGAGCTGAAAATTTACGAATAAATCCCCCGGTATGTTAGCTAACTTTGGTTAGTTCAACACTTTTTGATTTGAGCAATAGAAGGTCTTCGAACAAATCGGTTTCTACATGTTGTTTTGTTTTGACAGATTTTTGCCATTATTTGCATTTGCTTCTTATTGATTCCTTTTTGAGTTCTCTTTTGGGGATTTGAGATTTTTGAAGGAGTTGCTACAGTATATTGTGTTTTTAGTGAAAAGTTTTGTTGTTCCAAAGCTTTGCCTAAGGGTCTAATATCTTTACAATACACTAATGTTGCTATGAAAATTGTGTGAAGTTTTGTATGAAGGAAAATTTTCAGGTGTAGAGATAGAATGATGTAATGAGATGAAGAATGGACAAAAGCTCAAGCTTGGGGATACCACCCCGGTGTCACCCCAAGAAATATCCAAGAGGTACAAGCGTCAAAGCTTGGGGATGCCCAAGGCATCCCTTTCTTCATCAATAAAAATCTCAGGTATTTCTAGACACTTCGTTTTTATCTTTTCATGCATTGTTGTGTTGTTCTTGGAGCGTCTTAGTTTTCATTTTTGGTTTTAGTTTGCTTAGTTTGCTTGAGTAAGTTGGTTGGTTACACCAACTTCTTTTCGAGAGAGATGCACTTTGTTTTCATTGCCTAGAACAGTCTAGTTTTCACTCTTATTATTTTGTGGGTGTTCACTTTTTCTAGCACTGCATTCAGCCTTAGTTTTCTTGTGCTTTCAGCTTAGAAAATTTTAATTCTTCTTTGTTGATTTATGAGACAAGCTGACTGATCTTTATTGATTATTATCTTTGTGAGTTGTTTCAAATAAGTTGTTTGGTGTTAGAAAAGAGTTGAAAGTTTCATGCTTATAGTGGTACAAAAGGGAGCTTGTTTTGACTGTGGCTTAAACTTTATCATGTCAAGATAGATGTTATTTTGACCTTATGCTTAGTGATTATTGTTGTAGCATGACTTGTTCCAAAAAATTAGGATTGCTTAATGTGCCTTGAAGGAATCATGCGTTGTTTTAGCATACAAAAGCATAGTATTGTGGTATTCTCCTTTGATGCTTTGTTTGGGTTGACTTGTCACATGCTCACACCATGTTATGACTTTGAACCAGTCACCTTAGCCTCTATGATCATTTAGTCCTTGACTTGTAGTACCACTCTATGCTTTGATTAGTAATGTTTTGTCGGTCTTCATGATTATGGCCATTATTGCCCTCTTAGTTGGTTGCTCCCAGTCTTTTGCTAGCCTCCACTTGTATGAGTAAGCTCTACTCATGCTTCCAACTCCCAAGAAACCAAGCTATTCAAAAGTGTCCACTATAAACTCCTATGCATGGTGTGTTACACCATTCTAAGTATATTCTTGTTTTCAACTATCTTCCAATTAAAAACTATTTTGTTATGTGAAAACTTAGTGATTAAAGCCCTCATAAACTTGATGGCACACTTTATACTCCTCGCCCCTAATAAACTTGAACCATTGTGTCATCTTTATTGTATATGCTTACACTTATACGTTAAAATTAGCAAAACTGTGCTGTCACGAGGAACGTTTTTAACATTGCACTTATACTTTGTACTCAGTTGATATCATGCTCTTTTATCTATGGATGTCACCAGTGTGAAATAAAAAGGGAACTTATAAGTCCATGGAGTTTGTATTCTGTGTTAGAGAAACGCCTGGGCCGCTAGCCTAAGTCATGCCTAATCATGGTAGAAACTTGCAGCATCACCATAGTGACATCTATGAAGCATTCTTCTTTAAAAAAAGAGACACATTGAGAAAAGAGATAAAAAAGCACCATATTCCCATGGTAAATAAGAAGATTGCTGAGATGCTCATTTTCTGCTTGCCTTGTCATTTTGGTTATGGGATAGCTCCTGTACCATGTGCAAGGGTACCTCGTTGGCGGTTCTCTATGATATGCAAATACTTATAATAACAAGAACTTACAGGTGACTGAAGTTGAGTAGAATAAGGTGTGGCCCTCGTATTCAAGGGACTTGAGATTGCCAACTTATACTTCGTCAAGCATATACTCCATCTTTGTTCACTTTAACCTTAATCACTTCAAGATGCTTATGATAGGGGCAATGAGGTCTGAAAGCTAACAAGTACCATAATTTTTGAAAGCTCTTTTTGAAACTTGAAATCCTTGCTTCCTTTACAAAAGTCCTTTCTTCCACTATTATACTGAGTCTCCACCTTCTATTTTTAGTCACCATTAAGAGAGCATAGTTGTCATTCTGTGTGCAGTGTCCCAAAGCTTATTGATTGATGCATATTGTGATATTACTTGTTCTTGTGCTATTTGTTTCTAGTCACCCTTGTGAACTTTGAAGGTGTCCTATGCATCTATATTGCTACTCTATGAGAGACAAGCTAATTGCCACTATGTTATGTTTCCTGTATGTGAAACAAACAAACGTTTTTCAATGCATGTTATTCATGATCTTTGTTTGTAGCCTTTCATGTTGCATGCATAGTTACTATGTCCTATTGTTAGAACTCCATCTTTCATGCACATGTTTAGAGTTCTTTGATCCCAGCTTTCAATGCTTGCAAATGGTTTGATCTTGGTTTTGATGGTGCATGTCACCTCAAAAATTATTCATTTTATCACTTACCTACTCGAGGACGAGCAGGAAGTAAGCTTGGGGATGCTTGATACGTCGAAAACGTATCTATTATTTTTGATGCTCCATGCTTGTTTTGTATCTACTTTGCTTTGCTTTGTTTATACTTTGAGATGTTTTTATATCTTTTCTGGAACTAACCTATTAACAAGTTGCCACGGTGCCAGTTGCCTATTTTCTTCTGTTTTTGGTCCTAGAAAGGCAGAAAATCAATATTCTTGGAATTGGACGGGACAAAAGCCAAAGTCAATATTTTATCGTGGGGGGTACGAAGCCAGAAGGGGAGACGGAGAGGTGCCATAGGGCCACCACACCCCCAGGCGCGGGCTAGGGTGGACCCGCGCCTGGGCAGGGTGTGGCCCCTTTGGTCGCCTCTCAGCCTCGCCCCTTCGCCTATAAGAAGCCCCCGGGGAGAAAACCCTAAATAATCCATCATACTTCTAGAAAAAACATAACATAGTGCTTCAATAGATCTTTGCTCCTTCGCCTATAAGAAGCCCCTCTGCTACTCAAGTGCTTCAATAGATCTCTGGTCTCTCTATGTGTGTGAAAGTGACAGCGTGCACGCCATGGTAGCACTTAGGTTTGAGTCTACATAAATACTCTTTATGCTTTAATAGATCTATGCTTTTCCCCACGTGTGTGAAAGTGACAGCGTGCATACCGTGTGTGGCACTTTGGCTAGATTGAATATTTGTTATGAGTTATATTTGGAGTTGGATGTCTCTATAAAATTGTGGTGTTTGTTGGAACCATCTAGTGCTCAAGGTGACAGTGTGGGGTTATCTAGATTGGGGAAGGCGGACTTTGAGGTGTGCTGTTATAGCCCTACCTTGGATTAGAGTGTCCAACCAGAGAGTAGTTAAGAGTAGTATCATGAAGAGAGGATATTTATATGAGAGAGTGTTCACTAGTGAAAGTATGATCCCTAGGCATTGTTTCTAAGCATTGAAACACCGTTTGCTACTAGATATGTTGCATGTTTGCTTGCTTCCTTCTTGTTGCCTTTAGTCTTTGCCTCACCTTCAAGCTATTTTCTGGCACCGTTACCACTTGTATTTCACTATATCTTCGCCGAACTAGTGCACCTATATTGGGCGTGTTGGAGACACAAGAGACTTCTTGTATCTTGATTGTAGGGTTGCTTGAGAGGGAATACCTTTGACCACTTCCTCCCTGAGTTCGATAAACCTTGGGTAATCCACTTAAGGGAAACTTGATGCTGTTCTACAAACCTCTGCACTTGGAGGCCCAACAACTGTCTACAAGAATAGAAGTGCATAGACATCAAGGTCTTTTCTGGCGCTGTTGCCAGGGAGATAAGGTAAAAGGTACTCACATCCTCCGGTGTGAGTGCTCAAAGTTATTTCCTTTAGATTCTGCAATTTTCTCTTTTTGTTTCTTGTTTTCACTAGTTAGGCTTAATGGAAAAAAACAAAAAAATAGAGAGCTTTATAGTGTTTATCTTGAGTTAGGACATAAAGTGTTTGAAGAGAAATTAAAAAACCTATGGAACTTTATTTGCATGCTATTGGCAATTTTATTAGTATGAATTCTTTGGACACCATTGTTGCTAATGCTTTGGAAAAGTCTAAGCTTGGGGAAGCTATTTTTATGAAAATGATCCCTTTAGTTCCCCAGCTTTGCAAGATAGCTATTCTATCACTTATGATGATACCAAACCTCCAATATATGATGATTGCAATGATGAATATGATATTTTCAGTCCATCTACTATTGAGGAGAAAATTAATTGTGATTACAATATGCCTCCTATATTTTATGATTATGGTGATGAGAATATTAATGATAGCTATTTTGTTAAATTTACTCCCAGTAAGATTAATAAGAATGACTATGCTTATCTAGAGAGTAATAATTATTATATGCATGTGGCTCATGATAAGAATGCTTTATGTGATAGTTATATTGTTAATTTTATTCATGATGCTACTAAAAGTTATTATGAGAGAGGGAAACATGGTTTTATGCATCTCAGCAATATTAAGTTTCCGCTCTTTATGTTGAGAATTTTGATTCCTATGCTAGTTTCCTTGTGCTTTCATGACTTGTTTCTTTACAAGATTCCTATGCATAGGAAGTGGGTTAGAGTTAAATGTGTTTTGAATTTGCTTCTTGATGCTCTCTTTTACTTCAATTCATATTTCTTATGTGAGCATCTTCTCAAACTATCAAGCCTAACTTAAAGACGTTAAAGAAAAGTACTTGTTGGGAGATAATCCAAGAGTTTTCTTGAGTCTTAGAAGTTATAACTTTAGTAATGACCTCTTCTTATCCTTTTTATTTGTTTTTTTGCCAAGAATGACCTCTAATGAGAGGGAAGTAAGATTTGGAGAGTTGCTGTCCCGAAACAGATTTCTTTTCTCCAACATAAAAATTCGTGAGGAGTCTCTGTAAGTCGGATTGAGCTGAAAATTTACGAATAAATCCCCCGGTATGTTAGCTAACTTTGGTTAGTTCAACACTTTTTGATTTGAGCAATAGAAGGTCTTCGAACAAATCGGTTTCTACATGTTGTTTTGTTTTGACAGATTTTTGCCATTATTTGCATTTGCTTCTTATTGATTCCTTTTTGAGTTCTCTTTTGGGGATTTGAGATTTTTGAAGGAGTTGCTACAGTATATTGTGTTTTTAGTGAAAAGTTTTGTTGTTCCAAAGCTTTGCCTAAGGGTCTAATATCTTTACAATACACTAATGTTGCTATGAAAATTGTGTGAAGTTTTGTATGAAGGAAAATTTTCAGGTGTAGAGATAGAATGATGTAATGAGATGAAGAATGGACAAAAGCTCAAGCTTGGGGATACCACCCCGGTGTCACCCCAAGAAATATCCAAGAGGTACAAGCGTCAAAGCTTGGGGATGCCCAAGGCATCCCTTTCTTCATCAATAAAAATCTCAGGTATTTCTAGACACTTCGTTTTTATCTTTTCATGCATTGTTGTGTTGTTCTTGGAGCGTCTTAGTTTTCATTTTTGGTTTTAGTTTGCTTAGTTTGCTTGAGTAAGTTGGTTGGTTACACCAACTTCTTTTCGAGAGAGATGCACTTTGTTTTCATTGCCTAGAACAGTCTAGTTTTCACTCTTATTATTTTGTGGGTGTTCACTTTTTCTAGCACTGCATTCAGCCTTAGTTTTCTTGTGCTTTCAGCTTAGAAAATTTTAATTCTTCTTTGTTGATTTATGAGACAAGCTGACTGATCTTTATTGATTATTATCTTTGTGAGTTGTTTCAAATAAGTTGTTTGGTGTTAGAAAAGAGTTGAAAGTTTCATGCTTATAGTGGTACAAAAGGGAGCTTGTTTTGACTGTGGCTTAAACTTTATCATGTCAAGATAGATGTTATTTTGACCTTATGCTTAGTGATTATTGTTGTAGCATGACTTGTTCCAAAAAATTAGGATTGCTTAATGTGCCTTGAAGGAATCATGCGTTGTTTTAGCATACAAAAGCATAGTATTGTGGTATTCTCCTTTGATGCTTTGTTTGGGTTGACTTGTCACATGCTCACACCATGTTATGACTTTGAACCAGTCACCTTAGCCTCTATGATCATTTAGTCCTTGACTTGTAGTACCACTCTATGCTTTGATTAGTAATGTTTTGTCGGTCTTCATGATTATGGCCATTATTGCCCTCTTAGTTGGTTGCTCCCAGTCTTTTGCTAGCCTCCACTTGTATGAGTAAGCTCTACTCATGCTTCCAACTCCCAAGAAACCAAGCTATTCAAAAGTGTCCACTATAAACTCCTATGCATGGTGTGTTACACCATTCTAAGTATATTCTTGTTTTCAACTATCTTCCAATTAAAAACTATTTTGTTATGTGAAAACTTAGTGATTAAAGCCCTCATAAACTTGATGGCACACTTTATACTCCTCGCCCCTAATAAACTTGAACCATTGTGTCATCTTTGTTGTATATGCTTGCACTTATACGTTGAAATTAGCAGAACTGTGCTGTCACGGGGAACTTTTTAACATTGCACTTGTACTTTGTACTCAGTTGATATCATACTCTTTTATCTATGGATGTCACCAGTGTGAAATAAAAAGGGAACTTGTAAGTCCATGGAGTTTGTATTCTGTGTTAGAGAAACGCCTGGGCCGCTAGCCTAAGCCATGCCTAATCATGGTGGAAACTTGCAGCATCACCATAGTGACATCTATGAAGCATTCTTCTTTAAAAAAAGAGACACATTGAGAAAAGAGGAAAGAGATAAAAAAGCACCATATTCCCATGGTAAATAAGAAGATTGCTAAGATGCTCATTTTCTGCTTGCCTTGTCATTTTGGTTATGGGATAGCTCCTGTACCATGTGCAAGGGGTACCTTGTTGGCGGTTCTCTATGATATGCAAATACTTATAATAACAAGAACTTACAGGTGACTGAAGTTGAGTAGCATGAGGTGTGGCCCTCGATTCAAGGGACTTGAGATTGCCAACTTATACTTCGTCAAGCATATACTCCATCTTTGTTCACTTTAACCTTAATCACTTCAAGATGCTTATGATAGGGGCAATGAGGTCTGAAAGCTAACAAGTACCATAATTTTTGAAAGCTCTTTTTGAAACTTGAAATCCTTGCTTCCTTTACAAAAGTCCTTTCTTCCACTATTATATTGAGTTTCCACCTTCTACTTTTAGTCACCAATAAGAGAGCATAGTTGTCATTCTGTGTGTAGTGTCCCAAAGCTTATTGATTGATGCATATTGTGATGTTACTTGTTCTTGTGCTATTTGTTTCTAGTCACCCTTGTGAACTTTGAAGGTGTCCTATGCATCTATATTGCTACTCTATGAGGGACAAGCTAATTGCCACTATGTTATGTTTCATGTATGTGAAACAAACAAACGTTTTTTAATGCATGTTATTCATGATCTTTGTTAGTAGCCTTTCATGTTGCATGCATAGTTACTATGTCCTATTGTTAGAACTCCATATTTCATGCACATGCTTAGAGTTCTTTGATCCCAGCTTTCAATGCTTGCAAATGGTTTGATCTTGGTTTTGATGGTGCATGTCACCTCAAAAATTATTCATTTTATCACTTACCTACTCGAGGACGAGCAGGAATTAAGCTTGGGGATGCTTGATACGTCGAAAATGTATCTATAATTTTTGATGCTCCATGCTTGTTTTGTATCTACTTTGCTTTGCTTTGTTTATACTTTGAGATGTTTTTATATCTTTTCTGGAACTAACCTATTAACAAGTTGCCACGGTGTCAGTTGCCTATTTTCTTCTGTTTTTGGTCCTAGAAAGGCAGAAAATCAATATTCTCGGAATTGGACGGGACAAAAGCCAAAGTCAATATTTTATCATGGGGGGTACGAAGCCAGAAGGGGAGACGGAGAGGTGCCATAGGGCCACCACACCCCCAAGCGCGGGCTAGGGTGGACCCGCGCCTGGGCAGGGTGTGGCCCCTCTGGTCGCCTCCCAGCCTCGCCCCTTCGCCTATAAGAAGCCCCCGGGGAGAAAACCCTAAATAATCCATCATACTTCTAGAAAAAACATAACATAGTGCTTCAATAGATCTCTGCTCCTTCGCCTATAAGAAGCCCCTCTGCTACTCAAGTGCTTCAATAGATCTCTGCTCTCTCTATGTGTGTGAAAGTGACAGCGTGCACGCCATGGTAGCACTTAGGTTTGAGTCTACATAAATACTATTTATGCTTTAATAGATCTATGCTTTTCCCCACGTGTGTGAAAGTGACAGCGTGCATACCGTGTGTGGCACTTTGGCTATATTGAATATTTGTTATGAGTTATATTTGGAGTTGGATGTCTCTATGAAATTGTGGTGTTTGTTGGAACCATCTAGTGCTCAAGGTGACAGTGTGGGGTTATCTAGATTGGTGAAGGCGGACTTTGAGGTGTGCTGTTATAGCCCTACCTTTGATTAGAGTGTCCAACTAGAGAGTAGTTAAGAGTATTATCATGAAGAGAGGATATTTATATGAGAGAGTGTTCACTAGTGAAAGTATGATCCCTAGGCCTTGTTTCTAAGCATTGAAACACCGTTTGCTACTAGATCTGTTGCATGTTTGCTTGCTTCCTTCTTGTTGCCTTTAGTCGTTGCCTCACCTTTAAGCTATTTTCTGGCACCGTTACCACTTGTATTTCACTATATCTTCGCCGAACTAGTGCACCTATATTGGGCGTGTTGGAGACACAAGAGACTTCTTGTATCTTGATTGTAGGGTTGCTTGAGAGGGAATACCTTTGACCACTTCCTCCCTGAGTTCGATAAACCTTGGGTAATTCACTTAAGGGAAACTTGCTGCTGTTCTACAAACCTCTGCACTTGGAGGCCCAACAACTGTCTACAAGAATAGAAGTGCGTAGACATCAAGGTCTTTTCTGGCGCTGTTGCCGGGGAGATAAGGTAAAAGGTACTCACATCCTCCGGTGTGAGTGCTCGAAGTTATTTCCTTTAGATTCTGCAATTTTCTCTTTTTGTTTCTTGTTTTCACTAGTTAGGCTTAATGGAAAAAAACAAAAAAAAATAGAGAGCTTTATAGTGTTTATCTTGAGTTAGGACATGAAGTGTTTGAAGAGAAATTAAAAAACCTATGAAACTTTATTTGCATGATAATGGCAATGTTATTAGTATGAATTCTTTGGATACCATTGTTGCTAATGCTTTGGAAAAGTCTAAGCTTGGGGAAGCTATTTTTATGAAAATGATCCCTTTAGTTCCCCAGCTTTGCAAGATAGCTATTATATTGCTTATGATGATACCAAACCTCCAATATATGATGATTGCAATGATGAATATGATATTTTCAGTCCATCTACTATTGAGGAGAAAATTAACTGTGATTACAATATGCCTCCTATATTTTATAATTATGGTGATGAGAATATTAATGATAGCTATTTTGTTAAATTTACTCCCAGTAAGATTAATAAGAATGACTATGCTTATCTGGAGAGTAATAATTATTATATGCATGTGGCTCATGATAAGAATGCTTTATGTGATGTTTATATTGTTAATTTTATTCATGATGCTACTAAAAGTTATTATGAGAGAGGGAAACATGGTTTTATGCATCTCAGCAATATTAAGTTTCCGCTCTTTATGCTGAGAATTTTGATTCCTATGCTAGTTTCCTTGTGCTTTCATGACTTGTTTCTTTACAAGATTCCTATGCATAGGAAGTGGGTTAGAGTTAAATGTGTTTTGAATTTGCTTCTTGATGCTCTCTTTTACTTCAATTCATATTTCTTATGTGAGCATCTTCTCAAACTATCAAGCCTAACTTAAAGGCGTTAAAGAAAAGTACTTGTTGGGAGATAATCCAAGAGTTTTCTTGAGTCTTAGAAGTTATAACTTCAGTAATGACCTATTATTATCCTTTTTGTTTGCTTTTTGTGCCAAGAATGACCTCTAATGAGAGGGAAGTAAGATTTGGGGAGTTGCTGTCGCGAAACAGATTTCTTTCCTCCAACATAAAAATTCGTGAGGAGTCTCTGTACGTCGGATTGAGCTGAAAATTTACGAATACATCCCCCGGTATGTTAGCTAACTTTGGTTAGTTCAACACTTTTTCATTTGAGCAACAGAAGGTCTTCGAAAAAATTGGTTTCTATATGTTGTTCTGTCTTCTAAACCATCTAGTGCTCAAGGTGACAATGTGGGGTTATCTAGATTGGGGAAGGCGGACTTTGAGGTGTGCTGTTATAGCCCTACCTTGGATTAGAGTGTCCAACCAGAGAGTAGTTAAGAGTAGTATCATGAAGAGAGGATATTTATATGAGAAAATGTTTACTAGTGAAAGTATGATCCCTAGGCCTTGTTTCTAAGCATTGAAACACCGTTTGCTACTAGATTTGTTGCATGTTTGTTTGCTTCCTTCTTGTTGCCTTTAGTCTTTGACTTACCGTCAATCTATTTTCGGGCACCGTTACCACTTGTATTTCACTATCTCTTCGCCGAACTAGTGCACCTATATTGGGTGTGTTGGGGACACAAGAGACTTCTTGTATCTTGATTGCATGGTTGCTTGAGAGGAAATATCTTTGACCACTTCCTCCCTGAGTTCGATAAACCTTGGGTAATCCACTTAAGGGAAACTTGCTGCTGTTCTACAAACCTCTGCACTTGGAGGCCCAACAATTGTCTACAAGAATAGAAGTGCGTAGACATCAATCAGCGGAGTAGAGCAGCAACCATCGCCAATAATGACATCTATAAATCAGAAGAAACTGACCTAAACTCACACATATGAGCATATCCCTTTGTATAATTCACAGATCATTATCACCGTATACTCACTGCAGAAGCCAATACTAAATTAATGAACTAATGGTAGCAAAAAAATTTGAACAAACAGGTATGCTGCTCCGTGGGACAGTGGAATGACATAATCAAATGATATAACCAAAAGCAAGTCGGGAGCTGCTTCAAGATGTATGCAGATATCTGAACAATAACTTCAGCAGAAAAATAAATTCCTCCTTACACGGATATGAGTGTGTCAAGGATTTTCTCATGACCACGTGACAAATCAGCCACATGATAATTGCATATCCAATGCAAGTCCAAAAGATGACATAAATTTCTTATTTGGGTATCAATTACCACATCATATCCTTTTGGTTGTTGTAATATAAGAATCCGAACTCCGGATCTAACAGAATATGCATGTCGTATAAAATCCTCAATCTAAGCTCCTAAGAAGAGTAAAAGGAAGACTTGGGTGCAACCTCAAATGTAAAAATTGTGACGAAGACGAAGAGGCTACGATCTGCGTACTGCATGTTCTTAATATATATCTTACACCAACATGGATTGCACGGTACAAAATCACCAAGAACATTTACTAAAAAAAGCTAATAAAATTGTAATACTAAGTTAGACTTGCACAGTATAGAATCACCAATAACATTTACTAATACAAACTAAAAATATTGTAAAAGGTAAATCGAGACGATACCGAGAGAAATACCACTGTATGCATCGACATTGACTTCTGGTACTTCTATCGGAATCTTACAAAGTGCTTTGCATACTCTGGCTGGAGAATATCCTCTAAAAAAAGGTTGGTAAATGACCGGATGAGATAATTAAATCCATTGTACAAAATAGATAAGATTAATTCCGGAGGAAAATCCATATAGCATTGAGAACGGCCTCCATGTGACTTCGAAGGGCCAAGGAGCATGCACATACCAGCTATATTCCTACAGCTGCAAAGGCCAACGTAAATTATTATCAAAGAGTTACATGCATTTCTTTAAACACTCAGCATGCATGCGTGAAAAATATTTCCTTTTATACTATGATTGTAGCACGCACCATGAATAGTCAAATAAGAATGTTTCATTCTACATACAATCCAATGGTTTAGAATCAAAGGATTGTGGAGGGCGACATGGCTCTGTTGGTGTGGCTGATTATATATGGAAGCGCCTGCAGCAGAATGACCTTGATCCAGACCCACGATTGGAGAGAAGTTACCAATGGACAAAATTGTTGATCCACGGCAGGCTAGTGTCAGGAAGCATACATGCAGGGGAAGGAAACGTGGCACCTGGGACGGAGACGGCAAGTGGAGAGGGATTGGCGGATGAACTCCATGGAGGGCTCACTTCGTCGGCAAAATGAGATGCGTTTGTGGACGATTTGAAGAAATCGGTTTGAGGCGGAGCAATGGATATAAATGGGAAAAAACGCCCAGACTTCTCATATTCCTCCATTACTCGGTTGTGCTATTGTTTCCCTCCGATATTGTGGGAGAGAGGAAGCGAGTGCCCCATCGCCGAGAGCACGAAGAAGATGAGGTGTCAATGGTCGGCGATGGCTCCATATGGGGATATGAAAAACAATGGGCCAACTCTTTGGATTCGTGAGAATCTAGAGTAGCGGGCTGCATGTAGGATGGAATAATAGGCCACACATGGTCTGGTTATGCAATTTGGTGAATGGCGAGAAAATGTCATGTACCGGACCGAAGGAACTAGCAGTTTCGCACGAAAGAAAATTCTCAAAACAAAATAGATGAAAAAAAGAAAAATGCTGAGGTGGCATCATGCTGAGGTGGATAGGCTGCATGTTTAGAGAATTAAGTTAGTGGGGTTGATCTTCTTAGTTATATAGGATTAGTTCAACTCATATATTTATGTTCATGCATGAATGAGCCATATGTTTAATTTCCTTTAGATGATTTTTTACTTGAGGAAGCCGACAGGAGCATTTGTATGGTACTAGTTAGTACATCTCTCATTGCATCAACATTAGAAAATAATAAATAAATATATGTAGAAGCAATAAGATATGCATAATTTATTTTTTCTCAATGATTACTACGAGAGATGTTAACGCATAACAAGACCACTCAAACTCAGTAGAACATGTAAGAAACATTTGTTATTCTTGAAAAAATATAAGAAATACTTGACCATGGAAAAACGACCAAAGGAACATGCCAATGACCTAAGGACATGCTCATCATAAGCACATTATATACTCTAGAATTTTCTATATGGTTACACGTAATCATAGAATAGAATTTGCTATCAAGATATTTGTAAGATCATTTGAAACATGTGTAAGAATATAAAAATATATGAAAAAAATACAATCATACATATATATGTATGCTATAATCCATGCAACCGTTGGAAATTAATATGTGGGGTGGTGCACTTATGGGAACGCATTTGAAGACTGTTTTAAGCGGCAATGCATCGAGAAGGAAAATATATGTGACTTTTGTGAAGAACTATGCTTTAAATTGGCACAAAACATCTATACTTTTTAGTGGTAAAATATATAATTGTACAATCTAGATCATCAGAGATAAAAGTTAACAAAACATCGATATATGAGGTTAACTATGCTATTAAGCAATGGAGAGATTTGAATTAAATATTATAGTTTGATATAAAAGAGTTACAAATAAGTATAAATTTTTAGTATAAATAGTAATACTATGTGATTTTAATAGGCTCGGATGAGTATGTGCGAAATGTTGTAAACAAGTATGGCGAAATAATTTAGACCTAGGGTAGTCTTTGGGATCATGCTTTACTCTAACAAAACAGCCAATGACTTTATTTTCAAATGTCTCTGGATCCTTCAGCAGATCCATAACTAAAGATTTCCTCAAATAGATCAGCTTAATGTTTTCACGAACAAGAGAAGCAAAGCATATCCCGTGTCTTTCAGAAATTCCTTTCGGAGTACTAGACTCAGAGGTCAAGTTCACCTCCTCCTCCTCTTAAGTATAAATAATATATAATTTTAACAGGCTCAATTATGATGTTATTCTCTTTTTCAAACTCTTCTTATTCTTCGTGAAAACGATTATCTTAGGAGTGAAATATCAACACGATCATAAAAATTCTGGTGGCCAAGTATGTAAACTGATATTTAATTTGCATATATTTTATATTTTTCTACAAATTATTTTTGATATATGTATAATTTGCTGATGTTTTAACAAACCGAGACTTGTGTCTATTATTGTATACACAATTTATTTTTTAAGTGACAAAACATTTTAACTATTTTGTCCTTTACCAAGCAAATGGATTTCTACACTATCAGAGTTGAGGTCCAAGACAATAGAAGCAAACCAAACTATTACAAATGTAAGATCATTTCCTAATTTCTTTATAAATTTATACAGTTAGAAAATATTTTGGTAAAAGGAGTAATATTTGTCGTCATGGATCTCCGTATTTTACTTGTTGCACACACACCATCTCACATACCATGTTTTCGGCTTGATCACACCGATCCATCCATCGTTACCATGGCTTATTCACATTATGCGACAATGGGTTCCACTTGATTTTTCTTACCGTTGGCTAAACCTCGATCAATATACCACTCCACTCTCCACCTAGCTGTCATTATGTCGCTGGACATGATCGACGATACAACATGAATGCCTTATCGCCCCACTCTTCTCATAAAATTATCAATATGACACCCAAGTTTCTAGCAAGAATATGACACTGTGTGTTATCATTGTAACCTTGACGATAGTGAAAGACATTAAAAATGGAAATGTCAAGTCAATAAAGTTTTTGTAGGGTGGGGCGACAAGCTTCCTGTGATGTATAAAACCCCTTTTTATATTAATATATCCAAGGATGAAATCTTACCGTGGAGCCCGTCCAACCTAAGAAACGTTGGTTTTGCCCCTTAAAATAGTCAATCGAGTTGGCCTAATGGAGAAGAAGACAATGAAACAGTTTTCGTGATTGTCCTCTAGATAGTGGAGTGAGCTTATGGTAGTCCCTGTTTTGTACTTCGATGGAAATAAATCCGTCCAGATTTGTACTGTTTGAAGTTTCTTTTAGACTTGTTTGGCGGAAATAATACAACGAAGTCCTAGTAGTTTTTGTCCTTTTGGAAAATCTGATCGTGTGTGTAGTTTTCGACTGGGCCTTGTAGGTATATATGGGCTGCTATCCTTGTCCTGGGCTTGGAACCTCCCAAACGGCAGGGACGCACGGAGCCAGCTCAATCGGCGCACAGCTCTTCGATCCTTTAGTCCGACCTCGCTCCCGAACAACGATGGAGCTGGTCGAGGAGGCTATAAGACGAGGCGTAGGCTGGCCGTTCAAAACATACCTTTCTCGGCCTTTTGGCTAAGATCAAATGTAGTATTTGTTCTCCATGATGATATTAAATTTATCTTTTATGGGGAAGGGTCCACCACAGTGGCTTGCCACTGGGGCCCTCACGTGTCGCCCCGGCGTTGCACTACTGCTTGGGACAGGCACACCCCAACCAAGTTAATTTAATTGTTTTGTTTAATGTAAAAGTATAATAGGGGCAACCTCCAGACGCCACCCAGCGATTATTCGATTGGGTTCTAAAACAAGATCTAAGCCATTCGTTTATGGTAAGACGGTTTTGTCCAGATCAACAGTAAAACATAAATTCGTCCCGTGCACACATTTTTGGTACCCTGGCCACGTCTCTCCCTGCCGACCTCGCTACGTTCCCGCAAGAAATGGTCCAAGCCCACTTGTCAGCCTTTCCGTTAATATTTTAGGTGAGAATTTATCGGCTACTCCGGTCTGGCGGGGGTAAATTGTAACGACCGGATCAGAGCCCTAATCAGGCATGATTGGGCGAGAAACCCACGCATCCCACACCTCTCTTCCAATCCCTAGTTGCTCTACCACCGCCCTGCCGCCGCCGCCCGCCACCGCGCCGCCGTGCAAGAGCTCCGCCGCGGCCACATCCCGCGGCGCTGTGTTCCTCAGCGCTCACGGGAAGGGGCCAGAGGCCGGCGAGGGCAGATATGTGTCGGCGGGGGGTGGCGGAGAAAGGCAGGCTCCATGGCCGGAGGAGGCAGGGCTTGCCATGGAGGAGCTTGTTGTGCTGGAGGAACCAGACCTCGCCATGGAGGAGCTTGTCCTGGTGGAGCACGCAGGGAAGAAACCCTAGCTGCCACCCAGTACGCCCTTGCTACCTTTTGCGCGTGGCTCCGCCTCTCCTCCTCTATGTTGCCCCACAAGCCCCGTCGCTCCTCACCTTGTGAGGCGAAGGCTGTGACCATGGTCGGCCATGGTTCACCGGGTGGGACAATGACCAGCGGGTGCCCAGGTATGGTTCGTCGTGGAGGCGGAGAGGACGACGGCCAACAGCGCGGTGACCAGCCAAGTGGCGCCCCCAAGTTCACGTCGTCCCCCAGGTATACCAGGCATCCTACTTTGTCTCCCCACCCTTCCATGAAAATCTTTTTCTAATTCCACACTGGTTTGCAACACCTTCTTTGATCCCTTATTGTGAGGTTGCAAGTGTGGACATAAGTTGTTTGTGTAAATGCCTCAGGGAAATGTCTGCTCGAGAAAGATGGGGATGTATGGGCCGCTTCTGCACCGCAGGAAAAAGTGCAGGCAGCATTGTCTCCTTCCCGATGTCACGGTTCTGCTGCTTCTCCTCCTCTCATAGTGTGCAACCTCCTCTCTTATTCACAGGAACGGCTGATGGCAGTGAGCACAGTGGCTCGCTTGGCCATGGCGGCACCGACACCCACACCAGCTATCTAAGGTGTCCTTGCCAGTGACCTTGCCATCTTGAACTCATATGAACGTATAGCAAAATTTTCATGTCTCCTCTTTGATTTATGTGCAATCCATCGTTTGGTTATGCTCGGTTAGTGTGTCATTTGCTTGATGTTACAACTCCCCATGATTGTTGCGGATTGATTGCGAGGACCTGCTGCTCCTTCATCTTCTCTCCTCACACATGTGGGTGGCCAAGAGATGTCGGTGAGAAGTCTTGTGAGTGACACACGATGAGGAAATGGTTGGGTTTTATGGCGTGCTTGCGGCGATGGATCCCGTGGTAGGCGGTTTCCTCGGCCATAGTAGGATGACCTTGACCAACCTCTCCATCTCCTCCATGTAATTTGCGTGTACCATCCCCAGCCCCAATGTTAATCTCTGTATTCCTATCCGGCACGTGATCTCTGAATCGACAGCGGGAAATCTGGTGAGCACAATGTTGACGAGAAAACCTCTCAAATGTTTAGATTTCATTTTTATTTTATCAACCAATAGAACATTCTTTGGTGTCCTGTGACCAGACGCGGTTCCATGTTTTCCTCATTTCATTCTTCCTCTGTGTGACTACTTGATTTTTTAGTACAGTTTTTTTGCAGGTTGATGGAAGCCTCGTGTTGTTTTTGAATGGTCGCTAATGGCTGAGTTCATAACCAGTTATTTTATTCAGATTGCTATAAGATCTTGATTATGTGATTTTGAAGTGGTAGCACCTTTACTTTTAAATGTAGAACCATATTTGGTTTTCCAATTCAGACTATGTGACCTATATATTTTTTCCTTTTGTATGCACAGGTTATTATTTGCTTCAGACTTTAGATGGCCAATAGTTACTCCACACCGAGGCAAGAATTTTTTTAATCATGTTTCTTTCTATATATATATCAAACGAGTTTTATGAGTATTTGCAGCTGATGGTTTCTTTTTCTCATGCCAGTGGAGTTGTTCCCAAAACTTTCAAGGCTACGTTTCTCATCAGTTTAGGCATTTATTTAGTGGAAGTCCATTTCAGGTGAGAGGAGAAAAACTTTCAAGTCTACGTTTCTCATCAGTTTAGGCATTCATTTAGTGAAAGTCCATTTCAGGTAAGAGGATGCAATCTATGCATTTTGTCATATTAGATGGTTTACAGATCCTGTGTTATTGCTAATTGTGGTATTTCTTGGATAAATCAACCCACCATTTTTTCATTTTCCTGGCTAATTAATGAAAATACATTATTGTGAGGTGCTTTGGTGTATTGGAGTTTTGTGTTCATTGTTCCAATTTTGAGCAGGCCCTCGCAGAGCAAAGAAAAAGGACACCTTCGCCCGAGGACGCCTCGTCCAGGCTTCTGAGAGACATGAGATGCAGTTACCTCGAAATAAGGGGTGTCATAGCTAATGCCGATATTGGTTTACCCACAAATCTTCCCATGTGCAAGTTTCCTGGAGCTCTCTGCAATTCCTCTATGTGTGTGAAGTTGTGTCATTGCAATCTCAAGGTGTTAAATGATTAACAATATCATGTTGCATACATACTACTGTATATCTTCCCAATTAACTGTCTCTCTTTTTCCCCATCTCCCCCTTTTATCCCCTGAAGTTCTTCTGTAGGTACCATGAAGGATTTGCGGACAGCTCAGGTGTGGAGCAGCAGCCCAACTTATTGTGCAGTTTGCGGATGAAAATCGCTCAGGAAGAACTTTTCTTTTTTCACAACCGATAAGTCCCTCAGTTGTTTCTGCTTGCTTTTAGTCATTTTTATGGTTTGGATTGAAGTTTGATTTACATTTGTAGGCTTCATCATTTAGGATACCCTCTTTTGTGAAAAACATCATTTATCATCCGTTGGGCTTACTGAATGTGATTCTCCACATGATAAATATTGGATATGGTTGATCAAAGTAGTACATAATATTTTGCTTGTACTCTGAAATATGGATTTCCGGTTTCATATGTATGTTAATATTGTGCTAAGGATGTCGTGAAGCCATTGGTGATTGCCAATATATAAAATTCCCAATCCGACCGAATATCCTCTTCACTTGATTGTTTGTATGTTCTCTGCATAAAAAGTGTTAATTTGCTTGTTTGTATGTTGTCTAATGTGTGGGTCAGAGAAAGAGAGTAGAATGGAAAATGAAATTATCTATCCATGTTCCATTTGCGTTGTGATTGGCGCTATTTTGTTACTTGCAATTGCTACTAGATGTGGTTTGTGTAAATGCAAGAGAAAGGGAAAACTTTCACATGGTATGTATTCTTTGGCTCATTTGATGTTTCTGGTACTATGTAAGAATATGCAGTGATTTATTTTTGCCCGTGACTAGAAACTGTTGTTGTAGCACCATCCAAAAACTAGGTTCATATTTTAGTGATGTAACCACAGAATCAGCACACATATTTTTTTATCGAAAATTGAAGATGCTACTGAAAATTTTGAGAAGAGAATTGGAGGTTTTGGCATAGTATACTATGGAAAACTGGCAGATGGGAGGGAGATCGCAGGCAAGCTTCTCACAAATGACTCCTACCAACAATGAAATATTCTTTGGCTCATTATATCATGGTCTTAAATGTGCCTGTTATGATTTCTAGATTTTGAAGATATTGCCCAGGAAAATATATATAAACTAACTACTCCTGAATGATCTGCATGAACCAATTCACAAACACATTATTTCCTTGAACTCCATGTACTATTGTCATGAGGTTTCCTTTTTCTTTTCATTGGTATCAACAACTTTTTTATCAGGCTCGTCATATTGTGCCTCTATTTGTAGAATGATCAATAAAGTTTAAGAGTGAATATTCTGCTCTGCGAGGACTATTAGGTCTCGCAGCCTTGTCTTAAAGTCAGTGAGTTAGCACATTGGTAGTATGCCCGTCACCAATATTGGCAGTGGCACTCAGAACCTGTTATGATTCCGCAGTATATTATCTCACTTCTTGAATGAATGTAAGAGCTCTGCATTTCCCGAAATTCGTAGATACCAGACCACTTATCAGAAAACTTAAAGCATGTGCATGACCAATTGACCATTCTAAGTGTTGTTATTTTTTTGTATTTTTAGATGCACATCTCTCTGATTGGAAGGTAAGACGGTCATTTTGTTTTAACCATGCCAATCATATAATATAACTTCTTCCTCTTCTCTTCTTGTTTGGATCATTGTCACGTGTTTGTAGGAACGAAAATGCTCATGAAAAAAGGCTTCTTAGAATAAGATGGGCATATTTTAATTCTATAAAGGAGTGCCTAACTATTAAGATTTTTTTGTATGTGCAACGGATTTCGACACCTGCTTCCATGAAGTACAATAAATGCATATAATTGAAGCTTCAAATGACTTATCCAGTCTCAGTTATTTAGATGTTTAGTGTTGCCTCTTCTGTTCATTGACTACTTGCATACTGTTCGTGCTAACTGTTAAGTTCCTTTTCACTTACACACAAGGCCAGGATCTCTGAACATTCGCATTTATGAAGTATTGAAGTTGCAAGGAACTTGGTCTCACTTCTAACCAAAGAAATGATCTGACTGAGATAAGCAGTGCTGATGTTGCTTTGACAACTTATGATGTCCTCAAAGTATATCGATCACATGATTCTAATAAACATGCTAGAGATCGCCATTTTTTGGAGATTTCAGAAGAGGTAATGTTAAGTTTTCGCAGGAAGTTCGGCCATACATGATATCGAGTGATTATGTTATTCTAAAAGTTGAGCATATATGACATTATGGACCTCTGAATTAATATGGTCCTTAACTGAATAAGGAGTACTGCAGCTTTTATTCTAGACGTTATGTAGCCCTCCTCCCTCACAATTGTCGAGCAAAGGTTGTTGCCCTATTTGAGCCAAAGGGTGTTTACATATTCGTCATTGCACTTTAGGTCATATGGTTGCTTCGAAGCGGGGGAGGGATGCTCATACTTCTATCTTTAAGATCGCCCTTTATTGTGTTCTGTGGAGTTATGATTATGATTTTTTCTTGTCTCAACCGTTATTCCTAGGTTAACTTGTGTCCTGATTTATTTCACTTATTGATGTATCAGAGGGATAGACAGACTAGATCAGTAGAGATATCAGTCTGGAATGAAAAATAATGATCATAAAGATTCTTAATATGGCGTCATCAACTATGTGGTATTTATCTATATAATCTAAAGCTCAGGTACATAAGATCAATTGGTCCACTTAATTTACTTCCTTTGTCTTACATCTACTGCCTCTCAAGTAATATGCTCTTTACTTGGAACCATATGCTCTTTTTGCTAAAGTGGGCACAATTTAGGTTCTCAGCCAAATTGTGTTGCTGATGTTGCATATCTTGGTAAGAAATATATCATGATTTAGAGTGCTCACAAGATGCCTAGAACACCCTTTTGCACATTTTTTCTTAATCAATGTATGTTTGAGTCATCTAACATGCTCAAGACCCTAAGGGCATACTCATATGGGACTGAGTCTGCATTCACCGACTTCCTGGGTACTATGGATCAATTGCAGATGACTCAATCCATTGGGACTCTAAGGTCTACGACCAGTCATGACGGACTGCCTATGGATTATTAAGAAGGTCCTTCTATGCTAGCTACTCTCTTAGTTTGAGTGAACCTACACACTAAAACAAGTCTAGATACATTTTCTTCACAAACCTAAAACATCTTATATTTTGAAACGGAGGGAGTACTTCTGATGCTTCGTTCTGGGTGGTGATCACTGTGACCATCGTGTCACTCATGTTTGACATTTCTTCTTAGCTATGTAAATAATGTCTGTTATCTCAGAACTATGTGTTCGTACCTACATGTAATATATTTCTCTACTCTAAAACTCATATGTAGTGCATTCTCTTTTTTGCCTTTTTTAATACATGCTATGTTGTGTTCTCTTCATAATTATTTTATGTAGCCAGTAAAATGAAACGGATAGATGTTCATTATTTTATTTGTTGCTTGCTCATCATTGATTTCTATAGATGCTTAATATAATGCTTTGCTTGTTCTACACTTACCTCTTAATCATAATTGTTTTTCATGACTGGTTAATATATCGGTTTTTGATTCATTTACGAGTGCAAGAGTGGGGAATGTGTTATATAAAATAGAAACCAATGTAAAAGCTATGGGGTCGTGCGCCAAGGCGCACCCCTAAATCTAGTTAATATAAGTACTTCCTGCTAATGGACTTTCTTGTAGCCTTTGGTTGGGTGCTGCCGCACAGGCAAGGTGGACAAGTCAAACGGACTCCCCTGCACACAAGAACCAATAACTTGAGTTTAGAACCGATGTGCATACAGTATGCTCACGCATTTGACATATCACTCGCATCATGTGCGCCAACTAACGGGGAGGGTTGGCGTGTCAGTGTCACGCTCGGTGAGGTTGTTCTTCGTGTGAGCAGTGACCACATGATTTTTGCGGCATCCCTTATCGTGCTTACCACAATTTCACAAAAAATTATGTATCGACAAGGTTATATTTGGTCGAAGTTTGTTTTTCTTGGGAGGACTATGCATGTTTATTGTTGAAACGGTTTTCTGCCGCTAAGGCATGTGTTCCGAAACATGTTTATTTCTCCTGTGGGAGAGGTCGCTAGATTTTGTTAACTTTTTTGAGTAGTAGTAAAAGATACTATAAAAATGTTCTTATTTATTTGGGCTAGAGCTCGGCGGTTGTAGCTTCATGGATGCGACTGCTAGAATCCGCTGTAGCTACCAGCCACAAAAATGTTGGAGTTGTCTGGTGTCTATTTGTTTTTGCGGTTGGTGCAGCTGCGACTGCAAAGAAAATGTGTTGAAATGACTTTAATGCCTCTGTAAGTCTATATGAGGACGTGCGTGAGCGCAGCCAGCTATGATTGGATTTCTAGAGCTCGGGGAGGGGAGTTTAGGGATGGTGTCCCATTCAGGCTTTGTTCGGTTGTTGGGGATTAGTTCCTCTGGTGGAACCGATCCCGGGAGGAATCGGGTGATCACCCAAATTCCTGGATGGATTAGTTTCACTGGTCGTACTAATCTCTGCTACTAGATTTTGTTCGGTTAACCCCTGACGTAGACTACATGGACAAATAGAAACTTGTTCTTCCAGAATCCATAGTTCTACATGGAATCAGGTCCATGAACGGTACCTAGAGCTCATGTCAACAACGAGAGGGGACGGAAGGGGAGGAGCACAAGCTTGCCGTCTAGAGGCCGCTGCCGGGGAAGCGCAGGGAGATGTCGGAGATCTGGAGTTGCGTCGCCGTCTTCGTCGCTGCCGGGTCAAAGCAAGGTCGGGGGCCATGTTCTCGGGTCGCCGCTAGACAGGACCATGCCGTCGCCTCGCGAATCTCATGAGGTCGCGTCTTAGTTCTCCCCGACATGGGCGCAGCTCCTTTGGCCTCGCCTCTCTTGGGATTAATTCCACGAGTCAACTGACGATTGTTTTTTCCACCGTGGAATGGACGGGTTGGGCAGGGTTTGGGCCAGGGATTCAGCCCGCCCGGGTGTAACCGAACACAGAAAGGCTGATGGGTGGGGATCTTTCCTCCGTGTGTTTGACCCCCGTGAAACCCAGCTGTTCCTCGCGGGGAAGGGAATAAACGAACAAGGCCTCATCCTGTTGGAGGAGGATGGTGGTGGCGGTCATCGTGGATCGACGGGGTGGTGTCCGGTCGGGTGAGGCTGCACAACCTTTTGTTCACTCGTTCGGAGAGAGATAAAAAATCGAGCCGAACCGTATGAGTGCAATTTTGCTGTTGTATGTGATTTGGTGGGAGGCTAAATCGTAAAAGGTCAGTTCGAAGCCGGCTATAACTAGAAAAAGCGAAATGGCAACCTTCATCCTATAGTATAACTTTGTGGAGCGCTTGGCCTAAAAGATAACGATTCGTATGATTTTTTTAACCTTTCGCAGATGCCATGGCCTCCGCCGGGCCCCCCATCACCGACGATGAACTCGTCGATTACATCGTCATCGGTTTGGGTCTGCGTACAACTCCATCGCTGCCACGCTCACCTTCGGCAACAAATCGATCCGGTACGACGAGTTCTACTCCGCCGTCCTCTCGTACGAGTCCCTCCAGGCTCAGTAGGCTCGGGTCGAGGGTGGGTGGTCCTATTCGGCCAACACGGTGCAGCGTGGCTATGACGCCCCATACGGTGCCCCTTACGGCACCCCATATGGCAACCCTATCTGCCAACATGCGCCAGAGTATCCTCCCTCGAATCAGTGGGGGTGCAATCGTCCTCCTGGCAATGGTGGCCAGCAAAGGCAGGGCCGCCCTACCGGCGACAACTATGGAGGCAATGACGGTGGAGGAGGCCGCCAGGATGGCCGCAATAGCGACAATGGCCGCAACGGTCACAACGGGCGGAAGACGAGGTCGCGCTGTCAGCTATGTGGCTATTGGGTTCACGAAGCGCATGAGTGTCATAACCGCTTCGACCATAACTACCGCACAGATAACTCATGCGCGGGTAACGCCGCCGCCGTGCCTCCAACTCGATCCCTCCCTGGCTTATGGACTCCGGGGCTACGGATCATCGGACGAGCGACCTCGAGTGCCTCCATGTTCATGAGCATGATGGAGGAAAAGATCAGGTACAGGCGGCCAATGGTGCAGGTTTGTCTATTTCGCATATTGGTTATTCGACTTTAACCGGTTCTTCCCTTAAATTGAACAATGTTCTTCATGTTCCTAATTTCAGCAAGAATCTTCTCTCCGTTTATGGTCTTGTCTATGATAATGACGTGTTTGTTGAGTTTCACCATCATTTTTTCTTTGTTAAGGACAAGGCAACGAGGCGAATATTGCTGGCCGGTAGAAGTCGGGGAGGTCTCTATCCTATCCTGTTTGCTCGTGCGTCGTTGTCATCACGCCATGCCTCCGCTATTGCTATCATGTCATCTTAGTGGCATCAGCGTCTTGGTCATCCTACAAATAATATACTTCAGTTTATAGTTAAAACCCATGATCATACGTGTGTTTCGGACAATTCGTCCCTAGTTTGTGATGATCGTCAGCGTGCCAAGAGCTGCCAACTATCTTATAGTGCTTCTTCTCGTGTTTCTACTGCCCCTCTTGAATTTTTTCATTCTGATGTTTGGGGTAAAGCACGTACATCCTCTGGGGGTATCAGTACTATGTTAGTTTCATAGATGATTATTCTCGCTTCACTTGGATTTATCTCCTTAAAAACAAGTCTGATGTTGAGCAAGTGTTTTATGCTTTACATGGTTATGTTGAGCGCCTTCTTGATACTAAAATCAAGGACGTTCAGTCCGATTGAGGGGGGTGAGTACCATCGTCTCAATAGCTACTTCCAAGTGCACGGGTGTTGTTCATCGTGTTTTGTGTCCACATACCTCTCAGCAGAACGAGATCGCTGAGCGTAAACATCGTCATTTGGTTGAGACTTGCTCACTCCTCGCTTTCCCTTCACTATTGGGATGAAGCGTTCTTGACGGCATGCTATTTGATAATTCGCATGCCCACTCCGGTTCTTAATAAGAAAACAACGATCTCTCGCTTCCTTCATGTTCAGCCGAACTACGATTTTCTCCGCGTCTTTGATGCACGTGTTGGCCGAGTCTTCGCAAATATAACTCTCACAAATTAGACTTTCGTTCTAAGATGTGTGTTTTTTCCGGCTATAGCCCTATGCATAAGGGGTACAAGTGTTTAGATCGTGCTACGGGTAGGATTTATATCTCACGTGACGTCGTTTTCGACGAGTTTGTGTTCCCTTATGCTACATCCAGTGTCTCAGTTGATGTGTCCACTCTTGCAGACTCTATCACGTTTCCTTCTAATGAACCGGTTACGAGTGTACCTATGCGAAATTATGACATGTCTTACCTGTCTACTAATCCGCCTGTGGTAGGCGAAGTTCCTCATGTGCAGGTGATCATCGCTCCTGACACGGCCATCGATCGGCCAATCGACGTGAATGGCGTGCATGCCTCGGGGCACGCGCCAGCTCCCGCATAGCCAACTCTCGCGCCTCCTGGCGCCACGACCTCCCTCGAGCTAGGTCGGCCCACGACGTCGCCTGCGCCCACGTCGTCGCCCGTGTTTTCGTCTTTTGTGTCGCCTGCGACTTCGGCCCAGCCCATGTCGCCCCTTGCTATGTCCTCACCGGTCGCGGCACCTTCAACTGGGTCACTCGACGTTCCTGCTTTGTCAGGTGGTCACCCGATGGTGACACGTCACTGTGACGCTACTCGGAAAGAGAAGGAGTACACAGACAGTACTGTCCGTTATGATCCTCGTCAACGAGCATTCTTTGCTGCACCGTCGTCTCATCGTGACGCCTTTCACGATCCCACGTGGTGCACATCCATGACAGATGAGATTGCTGCCCTTCATGCGATGGAGACATGGTCTCTCGTACCTCTTCCTCCCGGGGTGAACATTGTTGGGAGCATGTGAATCTTCAATACTAAACATCTACCTGATGGTAGCATCGACAAGCACAAGGCGCGTTTGGTTGCTCACGGTTTTACCCAGCAACATGGCATTGATTATGGTGACACGTTCAGTCCAGTGGTGAAGCCTGCCACTGTGCGTCTAGTTCTCTCTCTGGCAGTGTCCCGAGATTGGTGTCTTCGTCAGATGGACGTCAGTAATGTCTTTCTCCATGGTTTCTTGTTTGAAGATGTCTACATGCAGCAGCCATCGGGGTTCGAGGATGACCGGTGAAAGGATCGTATGGGCACCTAGAGGGGGGTGAATAGGTGCTACTTCAAATTTTCTTCTTTTTCAAATTAAGGTTTGACAATAAGGTAAATTCTCTAGATAATGCAACTAAGGTGAATTTACCTATATGATAATTATGCACGAGCTACCACAACACAAGTAAGAACTAGTAAGTAAAGTGCGGTAAAGTATAGAAGTAACCAAAGTGGTGGACGCGGAGACACGAGGATTTGTTTCCGGTAGTTCCTTCCTTTTGAGGGGAAGTGCGTCTACGTTTGGAGAGGGGGTGGTTTCAAACCACCAACGCCACGAGAGGCCTCCCTTGTTCTCCGATGAATCTCACCCCAACGGGATCGATTCACCTTCCACTATATCGGCAACCTTCAAGGTGGAAGCCGACACCTTTACAAGTTTGGGGCACACATCCACAACTTAATCGGAGACTCCCAAATACAAGCAAGCTATCAAAACAATCAAAGACAAGCTTGTAAGAACCAAAACTAGAACTAGGGTTTCCAAGAAAACACTAGAGCAAAGGGGCCCTCAATTGAATGAGGGGGAAATGAAGATCTCTTTTGGTGAAGTAGTAGATCAAGGCCTCCTCCTTCAATTCCCCAAAGATCAAGGACTTTGGGTGGTGGATTGAAGAGATCTTGCGGATTTGGTGGCTCCAATGGTGGTCTTGACTTTAATGCGAATGAGCACCTTGTTCCAAGGTAGGTGAGAGGATATTTATAGTCCCAGCACCAATGTGGCCATTGTAGCATTTAATGAAGCGATAGTACCAGACTTTTCAAGTGGTAGTACCGGAAACAACCGGTACTACTGGACCGGTACCAGAGATGTAGTGCTGGGTAGTATAGCCCAAGGTTTCCACCGATATCAAAGTGTGGAGCTACCGCATGGCGGTACTACCGGACACATGCGGTAGTGCCGCATTTTGATACAGGGGGGAACAATCAGTGTGAGTCAAGTGGACAATCTTCTCAGAAGTGAACGGTACTAAAATGCGGTAATACCGCATTTTGGTACCGGTCAGTTCTGAGAAGATTGGCAAGCTTGCCAATCGCTTCAGTCTTAACTGGTATCAAAATGCGGTACTACCGCTTTTTGATACCGCTCAGTTCTGAGGAGTTTGGCGAGCTTGCCAAGCGCTTCAGTCATGAGCGGTACCAAAATGCGGTACTACTGCTTTTTGATACTGCTCAGTACTAAGGCCATTGGCCAGTGTACTCATCACACGGCCAGGCCCGGAGGAGAAACCCGGTGGTACCAGACCCGAGCGGTAGTACCGGATGAATTATCCAGTACTACCGGACATCACTGAGACAGAAAATGGAGCAGCAGGCAAACCCTTTTTGTGTGTAATTGGACAGGGAATTCTATGTATGCAACCTGTAGAATACTTGGCACATAATTAGTCCGTTGTGTGTGTTGTAATAAACACCAAAATCTCTAGGGATAATAAATGTTCTTTCAACCGGTTTCCCTCTTATGTGTGCAAGCTCTAGTGGTCCTTGTACGGTATGAAGCAGTCACCTCGCGCTTGGTATGCGTGCCTGAGTTAGCTCCTCCATCTTGATTTTGTGGCATCCAAAGCTGATACGTCCTTATTCATTTTTTCTGAGGAGGGTATTGAGATTTATATGGTGGTCTATGTGGATGACATAGTTATTGTTGGCTCGACGACAGGTGCAGTTGATTGTCTTGTCGAGTCACTTGCTGCTGTTTTTCCCATCAAGGACATGGGAAAGTGGGAGTATTTCCTCGGATTGTAAGCGTCCTATAATTCAGGGGGGATGATTGTTACTCAACGAAAGTATGCGCTCGATCTTCTTCATAGAGTTAACATGGAGAACTGCAAGTCCACTTCCACTCCATTGCCGACATCCGAGAATCTGTCCAGAAGCACTGGTACACTGCTTGGCACCGAGGACTCATTCAGGTACCAAAGTATTGTGGGCGGTCTGCAATATTTTGAAGGGTTTCGCAGCATATTAAATAAAAAAAAATCTACGGATGCGAATGGGAAAGCCAAGATCTAATCTAGGAGATGCAATCAACGAGAGGGATAGATGAGATCTTCATACCCTTGAAGAAATCGCACAGCGGAAACATTCAACAGAACGTGGTTGATGTAGTCGTACTAGCCGTCTCCTCCTCGCGATCCGATCCGATCCTACGCCGCAAGTGGCGGCGCCTCCGAGAGATGCACACGTACGGTGCCGTGACGTCTCCTCCTTCCTTGGTCCAACAAGTGGGGTGGATAGATGGATTGGATCTGCAGCACGACGGCGTGGTGCTATGGTGGAGAGTTTCCGCAGCAGGGCTTCGCCTACACGCAGTCGGGAGAGAGAGAGAGGAAGGGCAGCAGCTGGTGGCTAGGGTTTTGGGGTGAGGGGAGGGTGCGCCCTATGCCCACCTTATATAGGGGGCTGGCCGGCCCCCTTGGCCCCTCCTCCAAGCCCTAGGGCGGCGGCCCCAAGGGTGGAGTGGGGGACAAGTCTTCCCTCCTTCTAGAAGGTTTCCCCTAGGGTTTGGCCGGCTGGGCCTATGGGGCCTTGTGCCCCTGGCCCAAAGCGGCCAGGGCACTCCCTCATAGGCCCACACACCCCTCCGACAAGTGGGGCCACGTTGTTCCCACTCCGGAAGCTTCTAGAACCTTCCGGTACAATACCGAATACTCCGAAACGATTCCGAAATCCAAAAACTGCTTTCCTTTATATGAATCTTATTCTCCGAACCATTCCAAAACCTCTCGTGATATCCTGGATCTCATCCAAGACTCCGAACAAAAACTCATAAACCAATTATCCATTCTATCCTAGCGTCGAGGCACGTTAAGTGTGTGACCCTACGGGTTCGAGAATATGCAGACATGATCTTTTATCAATAATCAACAGCGGGATCTGGAAACCCATATTGACTCCCACATATTCATCGATGATCATATCGGATGAACCACGATGCCAGGATTCAATTAATCACATATATATATATTCCCTTCGTCACGCGATATTTTACTTGCCCGAGATTCGATCGTTGGTATCGGCATACCTAGTTCAATCTCGTTCACAGCAAGTACTTTACTCGTTCTGTAATCCGATATCACTTTGTGATTAACTCCTTAACCACATGCTTTCAAGCGATGTTGATAACGATTACCGAGTGGGCCCGAAGTATATCTCTCCGACTCGGGAGGGACAAATTCCATCTCGATACATACAACCCAACAAGTACTTTCCGATCACCTGAGAGACACCTTTATGATCACCCTCACATAGGATGACGTTTGATGACCTCAAAGCTTTCTTCCGATACCAGGGAGTTGCATTATCTCATGGTCTAAGGAATACAATATTTGACATAGGAAAAAGCTTCGCAAAGATGAACACGATGACACGATCTAATTGCTCTGCTTGATTTGGGTCTGTCCATCATATCATTCTCCTAAGGACATGATCTCATTATTAATCGACAACTCATGTCTATGGTTAGGAAACCTTAACCATCATTAATCAATTAGCTAGTCCATAGAGGCGTACTAGGGACACAGTGTTGTTCGTAAACCACACAAGTATCAAAGTTTCCGCTTAATGCAATTCTAGCATGGAATATAAACTTTATCATGAACAAGAATTATAACAGTAACATCTTTATTATTGCCTCTAGGGCATAATTCTAACAGTCTCCCACTTGCACTAGAGTCAATAATCTAGTTTACACCTGGCAACAATCTAACACACATGGCATTAAGGTGCTGATCATGTTTTGCTCGTGGAAGAGGTTTAGTCAATGGATCTGCGACATTCAGATCCGTATGTACTTTGCTAATATTTAGATCTCCATCTGTTATATAATCTCGAATTATATGAAATCGGCGGTTGATGTGCTTGGTATTTGGATGATATCTTGGTTCCTTATCCAATGCTATGGCGCCAGTGTTGTCGCACATAATCTCTAGTGGGTCCAAGGCACTTGGAACCACACCAAGCTCAGTGATGAAGTTCCTGATCCAAACTCCTTCACTTGACGCTTCTGCAGCAGCCATGTATTCCGATTCTACTGTAGATCCCACGATCACGCTTTGCTTGCAGCTTCTCCAGCTCACAGCTCCTCCATTCAAAATATAAACGTATCCTGTCTGAGATTTAGAATCATCCGGGTCGGTGTCGAAACTAGCGTCGACGTAACCTTTTACGACGAGCTGCTCATCACCTCCATAGACCAAGAACATTTCTTTAGTCCTATTTAAATACTTTAGGATGTTCTTTACGGCTGTCTAGTGTTCCACTCCTGGATCACTTTGGTATCTGCTCGTCAAACTAAGAGCATTAGACACGTCCGGTCTAGTACACAGCATGACATACATGATAGAACCTATGGCCAAGGCATATGGCACTTTGCTCATAGTTTCTCTATCGTTTACCGTAGCTGTACACTGAGCCTTGCTCAATATCTTACCTGACAACATGGGCAATGAACCTTTCTTTGCTTTATCCATTTTGAACCTTTTCAGAAATTTGTCTAGGTATGTACTTTGGCTTAAAGCTATTAGGCGTCTCTGTCTATCTCTATAGATTTTGATGCCTAATATATAAGCAGCTTCTCCTAGGTCTTTCATTGAAAAACATTTATTCAAATAACTCTTCACATCGTTAAGCATACCAATGCCATTTCCAATAATCAATATGTCATCCACATATAGTACTAAAAATGTCACTGAGCTCCCACTCACTTTCTTGTAGATACAAGCTTCGTAGCAATTTGGAACAAATCCAAAGCTCTTGATCACTTGATCAAAACAAAGGTTCCAACTCCGAGATGCTTGCTTCAGTCCATACATGGAACGCTGAAGTTTGCATACCTTATCAGCATCCTTAGGATCGACAAAACCTTCGGGCTGCATCATATACAACTCTTCATCAATGTTGCCATTGAGGAACGCAGTCTTGACATCCATCTGCCATATTTCATAATCATGAAATGCAGCAATTGCTAATAAAATCCGAATGGACTTAAACATCGCTACAGGAGAGAAAGTCTCATCGTAGTCAACACCTTGAACTTGTCGAAACCCTTTTGCGACAAGCCGAGCTTTATAGACAGTAACATTACCATCCGCGTCCGTTTTCTTCTTGAAGATTCATTTGCACTCAACGGCCTTACGGTCGCTAGGAGGGTCCACCAAAGTCCATACTTGGTTTTCGCTCATGGATCCCAATTCGGATTTCATGGCCTCTAGCCATTTCTCAGAGTCTGGGCTCATCATTGCTTCCTCATAGTTCGCAGGTTCACTGTTGTCTACCAACAAGACAGTTAAGACAGGGTTGCCGTACCATTCAGGAGTGGCACGCGACCTTGTCGACCTGCGACGTTCAGCAGTAGCATCGTTCGAAGTTTCATGATCCTCGTCATTAGCTTCCTGTCTTGTTGGTGCAGACGGCACTAGAACAATTTCAGGTGCTGCGCTACTCTCCAACTCGAGAGAAGGTTCAATAACCTCGTCTAGCTCTACCTTCCTCCCACTCACTTCTTTCGAGAGAAACTCCTTCTCAAGAAAGGATCCGTTCTTTGCAACAAACACTTTGCCTTCGGATCTGTGGTAGAAGGTATACCCAATCGTTTCCTTAGGGTATCCTATGAAGACGCATTTCTCCGCTTTGGGTTCGAGCTTGTCCGGCATCAACTTCTTGACGTAAGCTTCGCATCCCCAAACTTTAAGAAACGACAACTTAGGTTTAGCACCAAACCACAGTTCATACGGTGTCGTCTCAACGGATTTAGATGATGCCCTATTTAAAGTGAATGCAGCGGTTTCTAATGCATAACCCCAAAATGATAATGGCAAATTCGTAAGAGACATCATTGATCGCACCATATCTAATAGAGTTCGATTCCGGCGTTCAGACACACCATTGCACTGTGGTGTTCCGGGTGGCGTGAGTTGCGAAACGATTCCGCTTGCTTTAAGATGCGTGAGAAAATCATAACTCAAATATTCACCTCCACGATCGGATCGTAGAAATTTAATTTTCCTGTTACGATGGTTTTCCACTTCATTCTAAAATTCTTTGAACTTTTCAAACGTTTTAGATTTATGTTTCATTAAATAGATATACCCATATCTACTTAAGTCATTAGTAAAAGTGAGAAAATAGCGATATCCACCGCGCATCGAAACACTCATTGGTCCGCATACATCGGTATGTATGATTTCCAATAAGTCTGTTGCTAGCTCCATTATTCCGGAGAACGGGGTTTTGATCATCTTCCCCATGAGGAACGACTCGCACGTGTTAAATGATTCAAAATCAAGAGACTCCAAAAGTCTATCAGAATGGAGTTTCTTCATGCGTTTTTAAACCAATATGACCTAGACGGCAGTGCCACAAATAAGTTGAATTATCACTATCTACTTTGCATCTCTTAGCCTCAATGTTATGGATGTGTGTTTCATTGCTTTCGAGATTCAGAAGAAATAAACCATTCATAGCAGGTGCATGACCATAAAAGATGTTATTCATATAAATAAAACAACCATTATTCTCCGATTTAAATGAATAACCGTCTTGCAATAAACACGATCCAGATATAATGTTCATGCTCAACGCAGGCACATAATAACACTTATTAAGGTTTAAAACTAATCCCGAAGGTAAAACTAAGGAGAGCGTGCCGACGACCATCACATCAACTCTTGATCCATTGCCAACGCGCATCATCACCTCATCCCTTGCTAGCCGCCGTCTATTCTGTAGCTCCTGTTTCGAGTTACAAATATTAGCAACTGAACCAGTATCAAATACCTAGGCACTACAACGAGCGCTGGTAAGGTAAACATCAATAACATGTATATCAAATATACCTTTAATGCTGCCAGCCTTCTTGTCCGCTAAGTACTTCAGACAGTTGCGCTTCCAGTGACCCTTGTCCTTGCAATAGAAGCACTCAGTGTACGGCTTAGGTCCAGACTTGAGCTTCTTCTCAGCAGGGGCAACGCGCTTGCCGCTGCCTTTCTTGAAGGATTTATTTGCACCTTACCTTTCTTAAAGCTAGGGGTCTTGTTGACCATCAACACATGATTATCTTTATTGATGTCCACCTCCGCAGCTTTCAACTTAGCGAAGAGCTCAGTGATCGTATCAGTGGAACCAATTTGATTGTGAGTAACTACAAAACCTTTGTAGCTAGGAGGGAGTGATTGCAGAACTCTGTCAATCTTGAGCTCTTCTGGAATCTTGTAGTCCGGTTGCTCAAGACGTTGAGTGTAGCCCGACATCTTAATGGCGTGCTCACTAACGGAACTCCCTTCCTCCATCTTGCAGTTAAATAACTTCTTAGAGATCTCATATCTCTTTGAATGGGCCCGAGTCTAAAACATGGTTTTCAGTTCCTCAAGTATCTCAAAGGGCCCGGCGAACTCCTCAAAACGATTTTGAAGGTCCGATTCCATAGCAAACAACATGGTACTCTTAATCACTCCATAATCATCTTTGCGTGACTGATAAACAGCTTTTTCATCAGCCGGCGCATCTATAGCAGGGGCGTCACCTAGCGCTTTCTCAAGGACATAGTCCTTTTGTCCGCCAGCGAGAATGATTCTCAGATTGCGGAACCAGTTGGTGAAGTTAGACCCATTGTTCTTAAGCTTTTCTTTCTCAGCAAAAACGTTGAAGTTGAAGTTGGACTTAGCCATTTGATCTACAAAATTTTCAAGTACAATTTAGACTATGTTCATGATAACTAGTTCAACTTAATCAAATTGCTAGATGAACTCCCACTAAATTCAACATCCCTCAAGTTGTTTAGTGAACATGATCCAAATTCACCACACCTAATCCGATCTTCACGAGAAGAGATGTGGTTTCAATGGTGGACAATAAAGTGTCGACCATATCATTCATATGACTCATGCTTAACCTTTCGGTTCATGTGTTCCGATTCCATGTCTGTACATGCTAGGCTCGTCAAGTCAAACCCAAGTATTTCCGCGTGTGCAAAACTGGCTTGCACCTGTTGTATGTGAACGTAGAGTTTATAGCACCCGATCATCACGAGGTGCATGAACACGACGAACTTTCGCAATGGTGCATATATGGGGAGAACACAATTTTATCTTGATCTTTAAGTGAGGAATCATCTTATAATGCTACCGTCGCGATCTAAGCATAATAAGATACATAAAAGGATAAACATCACATGCATATAATTTTATGTGACATGGTATAGCCAATATCCGCGCAATGATCTCCATCTTGTGCGCGCCAACATGATCTCCATCACTCCACCATGATTGCCTCTACCACGAATAGCAACTACAACTATTGCTAACTACTTAGCGATAAAGTAAAGCTATTACATGGCGTATAAGAAGTTGATACACAGGTCATACACAATTAGAAAGACAACCATACGGCTCCTGCCGGTTGTGAACTCATCAACATGCAAGTCGTGAAATATTACAAAACATGATCATTTCATACATCATACACATCATGTATTGGGCCATACCATATCACAAAACACTCCCTGCAAAAAAACAAGTTAGACGCCTCTACTTTGTTGTTGCATGTTTTACGTGGCTTATGGGAGTAACAAGCTAAGAACGGTTCTTACCTACGGAAAGCCACAACGGTGATATTATGGTTTCCAACATCCGTTGTAAATCCCATGACTACTATAGTGAGAGAAATAGGCATCCACCAGCCGCATGTGTGGAACAAGCCACACGTCAAGTGCGGAGCCGGTCTCGCGAACGAGGTCGCGTAAAGTTGGCCTGGACCGCTTCGATCTCACTATGCCGCGTCATAAGAAATACACAACAAGAGGTTTGCAACAGAAAATGTCAACGCCCGCAACAAGCATGTTGCGTTCTACTCGTGCTATGGTGGAGAGTTTCTGTAGTAGGGCTTCGCCTACACATAGTCGGGAGAGAGAGAGGAAGGGCAGCAGCTGGCGGATAGGGTTTTGGGGTGAGGGGAGGGTGCGCCCCCTGCCCACCTTATATAGGGGGCTGGCCGGCCCCCTTGGCCCCTCCTCCAAGCCCTAGGGCAGCGTCCACAAGGGTGGAGTGGGGGGCAAGTCTTCCCCCCCTTCTTGAAGGTTTCCCTAGGGTTTCCCCTAGGGTTTGGCCGGCTGGGCCTATGGGGCCTTGTGCCCCTGTCCCAAAGTGGCCAGGGCACTCCCTCGTAGGCCCACGCACCCCTCCGACAAGTGGGGCCACGTTGGTCCCACTCCGGAAGCTTCTAGAACCTTCCGGTACAATACCGAATACTCCGAAACGATTCTGAAATCCAAAAACTGCTTTCCTTTATATGAATCTTATTCTCCGGACCATTCCAAAACCTCTCGTGATGTCCTGGATCTCATCCGAGACTCCTAACAAAAACTCATAAACCAATTATCCATTCTATCCTAGCGTCGAGGCACGTTAAGTGTGTGACCCTACGGGTTCGAGAATATGCAGACATGATCTTTTATCAATAATCAACAACGGGATCTGGAAACCCATATTGACTCCCACATATTCATCGATGATCATATCGGATGAACCACGATGCCAGGATTCAATCAATCCCATATATATATTCCCTTCGTCACGCTATATTTTACTTGCACGAGATTCGATCGTTGGTATCGGCATACCTCAATCTCGTTCACAACAAGTACTTTACTCGTGCCGTAATCCGATATCACTTTGTGATTAACTCCTTAACCACGTGCTTGCAAGCGGTGTTGATATCGATTACCGAGTGGGCCCGAAGTATTTCTCTCCGACTCGGGAGGGACAAATTCCATCTCGATACATACAACCCAACAAGTTCTTTCCAATCACCTGAGAGACACCTTTATGATCACCCTCTCATAGGATGACGTTTGATGACCTCAAAGCTTTCTTCCGATACCAGGGAGTTGCATTATCTCATGGTCTAAGGAATACAATATTTGATATAGGAAAAAGCTTCACAAAGATGAACACGATGACACGATCTAATTGCTCTGCTTGATTTGGGTATGTCCATCATATCATTCTCCTAATGACATGATCTCATTATTAATCGACAA
The DNA here is from genome assembly GCA_916181665.1 of Avena sativa. Classification (NCBI taxonomy): domain Eukaryota; kingdom Viridiplantae; phylum Streptophyta; class Magnoliopsida; order Poales; family Poaceae; genus Avena; species Avena sativa. The sequence goes on along the minus strand of OV702293.1, from coordinate 444,359,657 downwards.
CTCATGTCTATGGTTAGGAAACCTTAACCATCATTAATCAATGAGCTAGTCCATAGAGGCGTACTAGGGACACGGTGTTGTTTATAAACCACACAAGTATCAAAATTTCTGCTTAATACAATTCTAGCATGGAATATAAACTTTATCATGAACAAGAATTATAACAATAACATCTTTATATTGCCTCTAGGGCATAATTCCAACATATTTGACACTTACAAGACCGGGTATCTCATTTGCTGTGAACAAGGTGTGTCAGTTTATTTCACAGCCCACTGATGTGCATTGGGAGACAGTTAAGCGTATTTTGCGATATTTCAAAGGAACACTACATACAGGATTGTGTTTTCGCAAATCACCCTCCACTGGCATTAGCATATTTACATATGTTGATTGGCAGGCTGTATGGATGACCGTTGCTCCACAAGTGGCTTCGATGTGTTCGTTGGACCAAACCTAATTTCTTGGAGTTCTAAGAAACAACCTACAGTCTCGAGATCTAGTACCGAGGCTGAGTATAAGGCACTGGCGAACAGCGCTGCTGAAGCAATCTGGGTGGATTCACTTCTCAAGGAGCTCGGCGTAATCCAACAACGCACACCTATACTTTGGTGTGATAATCTAGGGGCCACTTACCTCATGAAATCATGTCTTTCATGATCGACTTCCACTTGGTGCGAGAGCGAGTTGCTACAGGTGCACTAGAGGTTTTGTTTATCTCCTCCAATGATCAGCTGGCTGGTGTGTTTACAAAGCCAGCCTCTCGAAAGATGCTAGACCGTTTTAAGTTCAATCTAAATCTAGTTTGTAATAGTTTAGATTGAAGGGGTGTGTTAAAAACTGTCTCGTATACGTGTGAGAGGTCCTGTACCCATATGTGTTGTAATTGTGTTGTACCCTGTCAAAGTATATAAATAGAGGAGAGGTGGAGGCTTAGACCCCACGAAAACCCTAAACCTATTCTCAAACTGCTTACACAGTCTTCTAACCCTGATGTCTTGACTTGTTTGAATCATATGTCGATCACACTCATAACCGTGCACCTACCCATTTGGAAGGAGATCTAGTCGTCTAAGTGGGTTGTAATTAAAGATGAGCAATTATGGAAGTAATATATACGCTACGAGTGCAGGTTATAATGATTGGCGACCCCTTTGGAAAATAAGAAGAGAGGTGGGTTTCTAGAAGTTCATTTTTAATTCAAGATTGTCATTGTAATATTGTATATCACTTTGATACTTTCAGTCTTAGGAAAGTTGTACTATTAATAAGGGACATCAAAGGAGAAAGAGAGACACTCTATGTTCATGTTTTTTTCTCTTATCACCGAAGTCTAAAAGCCAAGGCCAAATATCCCTAACATGTTCTAACATTAAGTTGTTGCCTATCTCGTCTGAATCATTCATAAGAAGTTTTGTTGCGACCCTCCCTAGTCATTGCCTATATATATACAACATTTCACCCCCTTGGAAGAGGCGACTCTTTGAAATAATTTAAATATGATATATAAAAGAATTATCCACTCCTTTGGGGATCCACTTGAGTTGTACCCTAGTGTATAGATACAATGTATAAATAGGAACTCAAGCTACACTTGTAATCTAAGTCATCCCCCCTTTGGATGAGCATTCGATCAATTGGAAAAGAATCAAAGGAAACTCTCCAAGCCTTCACCGTGCTTATTCTCTCGGAACTTGGGGCTCATAGGGCATTGGAGTCCGTTGTGAGTAATTAGTTTGTGGATTTGCCTGAGAGTTTGTGAAGGTTGGATGTCACCTCAAAACTGCCTTTAGTTGTTGAGTTGTGCTTCACTTGCCAAATTCACGAAGAAGCTAGCTCCCCAAAATGCGTGGGAATTGTTTCCCACGACCTTCTCATTGAAGATTAGAATATAGGGCTGGTCCATAGGGCTGGACAGAGGGGCGCTCACCTCGGGCCCCAATGGGGCAGGGAGTCCTAACCAAAGACTTGTTTGTGTATTCATAGTAGTTTGTTACTCTTGAGGTTCACTAGTGTAGAATAATTTTAGAAAATATAGATGGCCCACATGTAGTCTACCATGCCTCTACCCGACATATCTTTTCCCAAGAAATCATACTCAACCATTTCAGAATATTTTTCTAGATGCCACATTTCTCTAGTATCTCCAAATGTGCATACCAACACTGGCCCTCATGTGTCTTTACAAGACTGTGAGTATTTATTACTAGATACTAAATACGCAATCACATAACCATATCATCTTGCGAGCGATTCTCCTCCAATTCCAATGCTTCTACTTCTCTTGCCATACATGTTTGAGAGATTATTCACCTCATATTAATCATGTGCATAATATGTCTACTCTTCTACTCATTTTTTACACAACCATATGAATTTGTTACTGTCATAATGTTGTTTTATGATTAATTCTAGAGGTACATATGTATATACATGTGTATACAAGGAGCATTTGGGAGAAACAAGTATCATGGTATATAGTTTGCTCGAAAGTAGTTTTGAGTTTTTTCACCGAGATTCCAAAGTACATGGGTCTATAAATGTACAAATTATTCAATTTTCTATCACGTCACACAAATATTTCTCTTGCAGAATATTAATGTTTTTAAGTCTTTCGTGTGTGAAGAAGTGGTGGAGCTTGACGGATATTAAAAGTGTCTTTAAGAAAATTTCTGGAGTAGGAGGGCCATTGCCCCTTTGACCTAGAGAAGCTATTACACTTTAAACAAAGGGTCACTTGTGTCGTGTTGTCCTAGGCCCTCTCCCAAAATCTATGGACCATCTTGCTTGGCCCACTTCTCTTCTGTCCATGCAACTCTTGTTTCACTCAAAATCATGCACCGTGCACTACACTTGCCTCCTCTTCTCATCAATACTTCTGTTCGCAGGAAATACTAAGAGGCCAAATCCAAGCACAATGACACGGTGGAAGATTTCTACCATACCAACCACGTCAACTAGAACTTCCAATTCACCTTGTTAAACAAAACAAATTTGGACATCTGGGACTGCATGGAGCTACTCAACGAGGTGGTCAACGACAACGACCCAGACCTTGACTTGCCGTAGATCCAACACCACTTTCAGACTGTTGAGGCCATCCGCAAGGACCACCCCAACGAGGAGGGGTCCAAATCACCAAACTCATCTATGGTAAGTAGCTAGTACTATGTATGTATGTGTATTCAGCAATCTAGGTTTGTGTGTGTAATGAAAAAACCATGTTGTTGGGCATGCGTAATATTTCTACTCTTCTACTCACTTTTGCACAAGCATAATGTTGTTCTGTGATTAGTTTTAGAAGTACATATGTATATACACGTGTACACAAGGAGCAATTGGTAGAAATAAGTATCATGGTATATAGTTTACTCGATATATAAATAAGTAGTTTTGATTTTTTTCACCGAGATTCGAAAGATCATGGATCTATCAAATGTATAAATTATTCAAAAAAATTATTGCATACACTAATATTTTTCTACATATTTATATTTATCTTGCAGAGTACAAATGTTTTTTAAGTCCTTCGTGTGTGAACATGGTGGATCTTGACGGATATTAAAAATATCTTTAAGGATTTTTTTGTGGCAGGGGAGCCATTGCCCCTTGACCTAGAGAAGCTCTTACACTATAAAAAAGGGTTCTCGGTGTCGTGTTGTCCTAGGCCCCCCAAAATCTATGGACCGGTCTTGCTCGACCACTCTTCTCTTTTGTCCACATACACTCTTCTTTTACTCAAAAGCACACACCATGCAATACATTCGCCTCCTCTTCTCATGAATACTTTTATTTTGCAGGAACTATGAGGCCCAATCCAAGCGCAACGACATGGAGAAGATTTCTACCATACCAACCATATCAATAGAACCTTCCAACTCGTCAAGGGGACGAGGGAGGGATATGCCTTGTTAAATAAAACAAAGATGGGCATTTGGGACTACATTTAGCTACTCAAAGAGGTGGTCGACGATAGCAACCCAGACCTTGACTTGCCGCAAATCCAACACCACCTCCAGACCATCGAGGCCATCCGCAAGGACCACCCCAACAAGGGCTGGCTCTAACTCACCGGACTTATCCATGGTAAGTATCTAGTACTATATATATGTCGATGTCATTAGCTATCTAGGGTTGTGTGTAATGAAAAAACCATGTTGTTGGGCTAGGTTGTCATGGTGTGCCTATCTAGTCAAGGTGCTTTTGCATCCCACATTCGGAGATCTACCTCAATGGGTGGTCTTAGGTACACCTTACCTGTTGGTTGCTCTTTCGACCAGAGAAATGTTCACTCTAAGGTTCGTCACTAACGATCAAGGTTTAAGGCTTTTTTCCATGTATTTGGCCAAACATTCAGATAAGTGAATCTCATACCCATGGCTGACCCATACGGCAGGGCAGAGGGGTGCTCACCCCAGGCCCCTGTGAGGTAGGGGTTCCCGGCCAAAGACTTGTTTGTGTATTCATAGTAGTCTTCTACTTTTGTGTCCAATAGTGTAGAATAACTCTATAAAATAGAGCTGACCCAAAATGTAGTCTATCATGCATCTACCCGGACTCTTCTCCCCCCAAAATAATCAATTATTTATGAATATTTTTCTAGATGCTGCATTTCTCTAGCCTCTCCAAATCTGCATACCAACACCGGTCCTCATGTTCCTTTACAAGGTTGTGAGTATTCATTAGTATAGACTAAAGATGGAATCACAAACATACATTCTGCAAGTGTCTCTTCTCTGGTTCCAATGATTCTTCTTGTCTCAACATACAAGTTTGAGCGACTATTTAGTTCTCATATTAATCATGTGCCTAATATTTCTACTCTTTTATTCATATTCTGCATAAGTATATGGGTCTGTTACTCTCTTAATGTTGTTTTGTGATTAATTCTAGAGGTATATGTGTATATACACATGTACACGAGGAGAAATTAGTAGAAATAAGTATCATAATATATAATTTTCTTGATAAATATAAATAAGTAGTTTCAAAAAAAATTACCAAGATTCCTAAGACCATGAATCTATCAAATCTACAAATTATTTATTTTTCTGTTGCATTACACTAATATTTCTCTTGCATAATACTAATGTTTTTAAGCCTTTCTGGTGTGAATATGTTGTAGAGCTTGACGTACATTAGAAATATCTTTTAAGGAATTTTTTGGAGTAGGGGGCCAATGCCACTTGACCCTAGGAAAGCACTTCCACTTTAAACAAAGGTCCCTTGGTGTCGTGTTCCGCTAGGGGGCCCAAAGCCTATGGACCTACCATGGTAGAATCATCCTACTCAAACTTTGGGATACATCAACTTTGTCTTTGTGCCATATAAGATTGTTTAAATTATAATGACCCATAGGCAAGCAACACCACTTACTACGAAGAAAAGCTCTGTAGAAGAGATCATGCTTGGAAGGAAGAGACACAAAAATACCCATGCACATGTCCAATTATTTGTAAAATCCTGACACTTGTCTTATAATCTTTATTATCTCCAGGATTACAAACATGTGGAGTTATTATATGCGAGACCTACAATCCCCATGTAAGTACCCATTGATATGAGATACTTCTTCTAAATAGTTGTGGTATTCTATTTGCTAGAGTCCCTCTGAAGCACCCTCCGGCTCATTTACATGTGTCTTGTCTTGAACGCCAATGATTGGTCCTCTATGGGTTGAGATTGTATATAACTCCATCCTAAAGTATCAGTAGGTGGGATTTTACTCTAGATTCGCACGATTCCTTATCTACTCCAAGTCCTTCTCTAACATGACAAGGTATATGTGTTCTAGAAGATCCGGTGGCTCACCATTCGTTGTCACATTACCTCTCCTATTAAGGCATAACATGCAATTTCAATGAATACTATGAAGAGTGGACAAATAGCATGGATCATATCATGAACATTAGAGCTAAAATTTGATTGAGCACACAAGATAAATTTGATGTGAAATATGATTATGATGCAACCCCTCCTGTCCCACAAAGTGCATATTTTGCACGACTTTTCTTTCAAAACAGCCAGAGGGAGAACCGCCTCAAGAGTCAGGGTTTAACAAGAGCAAGAAATGCCAACACATCTTGTTTGATGTGTTAGTTCTCGTTTTGTACCTTGGCATCATAAAGGATTGGCCCAAGTTCATCCAACCATATATTTAGGCCAGGGTATCCTTGATATGTCGGAAACATATCTATAATTTTTGATGTTTCATGCTTGTTTAGTATCTACTTTGCTTTGCTTTGTCCACACTTTGAGGTGTTTTTATATGTTTTCTGGTACTAACCTATTAACAAGTTGTCACAGTGTCAGTTGCCATTTTTCTGCTGTTTTTGCTTCCAAAAAAGCTAGTAAGGAAATATTCTCGGAACTGGACGGGACAAAAGCCAAAGTCAATATTTCACCGAGGAGAACACGAAGTTCAGAGGAGAGACGGAGGGGAGCCACGGAGCGGCCGCACCCCCAGGCACGGACCCACCCTAGGTCGCGCCTGGTAGGTGTGGGCCCCCTAGCCGCCTCCCAGCCTCACCTCTTCGCCTATAAGAAGCCCCCAATGCCTAAACCCTAAGTACCCGATCAATATTCCATGAAACCTTCTGTAGCCATCCCGGTGTCACCCCAAGAATGAGATGAAGAATGGGCAAAAGCTCAATCTTGGGGATGCCACCCCGGTGTCACCCCAAGAAATATCCAAGAGGTATAAGCGTCAAAGCTTGTGGATGCCCAAGGCATCCCCTTCTTCATCAATAAAAATCTCAGGTCTTTCTAGACACTTCGTTTTTATTAGTTTTCGTTTGCTTTGCTTAGTTTGTTTAGTTTGCTTGAATAAAGTAGTTTGGACCCCCGTTCTCGCTATGTTGTTTCAAATAAGTTGATTGGTGTTGGAAAGGAGTAGAAAGTTCTTGCTTGAAATAGTGCAAGAGGAGCTTGCTTTAACTGTGACTTAGACTTTAGCATGTCATGCTAGGTGTTATTTTGACCTTATGCTTAGTGATTATTGTTGTAGCATGACTTGTTCTAAACAATTGAGATTGCTTAGTGTGCCTTGAAGGAATCATGCGTTATTTTAGCATACAAAAGCATAGTATTGTGGTTTTCTCCTTTGATGCTTTGTTTGGGTTGACTTGGCACATGCTCACACCATGTTATGACTATGACAAGTCACCATAGCCTCTATGATCATTTAGTCCTTGACTTTTAGTATCACTCTACGTTTTGATTAGTAATGTTTTGTCGCTTGCATGATTATGGCCATTATTGCTCTCTTAGTTGGTCGCTCCTAGTATTTTGCTAGCCTCCACTTGTATGAGTAAGTTCTACTCATGCTTCCACCTCCCAAGAAACCAAGTTATTCCAAAGTGTCCACTATAAATTCCTATGCATGGTGTGTTACACTATTCCAATTAAAAAGTATTTTGTTATGTGAAAACTTAGTGATTAAAGCTCTCACAGACTTGATGGCACACTTCATTTTTCTTGCCCCTAATAAACTTGAACCATTGTGTCATCTATGTTGTATATGATTCCACTTATACGTTGGAATTAGCAGAACCGTGCTATCACGAGGAATGCTTTCAACACTTGTAAATATCTATCCAGTTGATATCATGCTCTTTTGTCTATGGATTTCGTCGGTGTGAAATGAAAGGGGAGCTTGTAAGTCCATGGAATTATGTATTTTGTGTTAGATAAATGCCTGAGCCGCTAGCCTAAGCCATGCCTAATCATGGTGGAAACTTGCAGCATCACCATAGCGACATCTATGAAGCATTCTTCTTATAAAATAAGAGATTGAGAAAAGAGACATATGAGAAAAGAGGAAAGAGAGAAAAGCACCATATCCCATGGTAATAAGAAGAATACTAAGATGCTCATTATCTGCTTGCCTTGTCATTTTGGTTATGGGAAAGCTCCTGTACCATGTGCAAGGGGTATCCCATTGGCGGTTCTCTATGATACACATATACTTACTATGACAAGAACTTGCAAGTAACTAAACTTGAGTAGCATGAGGAGCGGCCCTCGTATTCAAGGGACATGAGATTGCTAACTTATACTTTGTCAAGCATATACTCCATAGTTTATTCACTTTAATCTTAATCACTTTAAGATGCTTATGATAGGGGCAATGAGGGCTGAAAGCTAACAAGTACCATGATTTTTGGAAGCTCTTTTTGAAACTTGAAATCCCTGCTTCCCTTTATGAAGGGCCTTTCTTCCACTATTATATTGAGTCTCCACCTTCTACCTTTAGGCACCAGTTAAGATAGCATAGTTGCCATTCTTAGTTCTATGTGCATTGTCCCCAAAACTTATTGATTGATGCATATTGTTGATATTACTTGTTTTTGTGCTATTTGTATCTAGTCACTCTTATGAACTTTGAAGGTATCCTATGCATCTATTTGCTACTCTATGAGGGACAAGCTGAATGCCACTATGCCATGTTTTCTGTATGTGAAACAAACAAACGTTTTTCAATGCATGTTATTCATGATCTTTGTTTGTAGCCTTTCATGTTGCATGCATAGTTACTTTGTCTTACTGTTAGAACTCCATCTTTCATGCACATGTTTAGAGTTCTTTGATCCCATCTTTCAATGCTTGCAAATGGTTTGATCTTGGTTTTGATGGTGCATGTCACCTCAAAGATTATTCTTTTTATCACTTACCTACTCAAGGACGAGCAGGAGTTAAGCTTGGGGATGGTTGATACATCGGAAACGTATCTATAATTTTTGATGTTCCATGCTTGTTTAGTATCTACTTTGCTTTACTTTGTTCACGCTTTGAGGTGTTTTTATATGTTTTCTGGTACTAACCTATTAACAAGTTGCCACAGTGCTAGTTGCCTATTTTCTACTGTTTTTGGTTCCGGAAAAGCTAGTAAGGAAATATTCTCGGAATTAGACGGGACAAAAGCCAAACTCAATATTTCACCGAGTAGAACACGGAGTCCAGAGGAGAGACAGAGGGGAGCCACGGGACGGCCGCACCCCCAGGGGCGGTCCCACCCTAGACCGCGCCTAGGCAGGGTGTGGCCCCCCTGGCCGCCTCCTAGCCTCGCCTCTTCGCCTATAAGAAGCCCCCGATGCCTAAACCCTAAGTACCCGATCAATATTCCACGAAACCGTTTGTAGCCGCCGCCACCATCGTCCCTAGATCGGGGGGATCTGAAGCTCTTCTCGGCATCCTACCAGAGGGGAGATCATCCCGGAGGTTCTTCTTCATCATGCCAGCCTCCGATATGAAGCTTTGAGTAGTTCCACCTTGGACTACGGGTCCATGTAGTAGTTAGATGGTTGTATCTCCTTCTTTGTGCTTTCATGTTTAGATCTTGTGAGCTCTGTTCATGATCAAGATCTCATCTATTTGTAATCATGCATGTTCTGTTTGCGGGGATCCGATGGATATTGAGATTACTATGTCAGATTGATTAATGGTTTTGTCTTATTGATTCTATCATGTCTGTGTTGTTTGTGATCTTGCATGCTCTTTGTTGTTGGTAGCTATCTTGGCCAAGTAGTTGCTAGTGACTCCAAGAGGGGGTATTTATGCTCGATAGTGAGTTTATGCCTCTATTTAATCAAGGGAAGTGACAGAAATCTCTAAGGTTGTAGATGTGTTGTTGCCACTAGGGAGAAAACAACGGTCTCTTATTCATGGAACAAGTGGATTGTTTACCTTACACACTTTGCTTAAAGCAGTTGTCTGTTGCTTGCAACTTAATACCGGAGGGGTTCGGATGATAACCCAAAGGTGGACTTCTAGTCATAGATGCAGTTGGATGGCAGTCTATGTATATTGTTGTATTGCCTAATCAAATCTCATAGGATCTTTATGTCTAGTATTGCATTGTTATGCCTTGCTCAGTCCTGTCAATTACCCTGCTGTAATTTGTTTATCCAGCATGCCATGTTTGTTTATCTAAGGAGAACACCTCTAATGAACTATGGACCCCGGTGCAATCTTTACCATTGATACATCTTCCACTGTTACCGTTTACTTTCTGCAAACCATCATCACCTTCCACACCATACAGTTAATCCTTTGTTACAGCAACCGGTGAGATTGACAACCTCACTGTTAGTTGGGGCAGAGTTTTGTGTTTGTGTTGTGCAGGTTTCCAAGTTGCTTGCAACACCTTTGAGACGTTTCCTTTCTCCTACTGGTTCGATAACCTTGGTTTATTACTGAGGGAAGACTTGCTGCTGTGCTGCATCACACCTTGCTCTTGGGGTTTCCGACGAAGCGCTTCCACGTTAACGCAGCGCCATTAATCCTTAATAAGCAAAGCTAGACAAGGGTCCTTCATGTTAATTACCTTACCAATGAGGCCATAGATTCATTGGTGGTGTTAGTTTCTTGAATTTTTTGGAGTGAACAATGCTCTAAGTCCTTTTTGTAATGTTGTTACCATGCCTTCTATTATGTTAGTATATGTTATGATATGAATGAAAAACTAGGTTTTAGCCACGGTGAAGCATCTAAATTGCATCGTACCAGGAGAACGTGAACTTGTATCATCATTTTCTTAGTCTTGGTTATTTTTTCTAAAACTCTTGACTTCATAATAATTAACTAAAAGCATCTCAAACATGGCACTTATAATGTTTTTGAAGGCCGACTCTTTCAATCAATCCTTAAAAATAGTGTCCAACTCTAGTAGCTGCCCCTAAAACCCAATCTCTTAAAACATCTCCAACAGACGCAACTTTGCAGCGCACTGGATCCACTTTTAGCGCGTGCGGTCGTGTCCAGCTTTTTCAGAAACGCTAAAATACAACGTATAGCATGCATCGTTTTACTAGAGGCTCTAAAATTTAACAAAAAAAATACCATATAGTGCTTTTAGAAAAAGCAATCGGGTCCCCAATCAATACTCCTAAACTATCTTCGGTTGTTGTCGCGGCCAATTTGTAGTCAATTGATAAACAAAGTATAAGCATAGGACCTGCTAGCAAGGCACTCGCGCGCGGGATGGAACTACTGCTAGCAATCCATTCCGCTATAGAGCAAGACAAGGCGTGCGCGGGCGACGGTGCAGGGCAAGGCACACGCGGGCGCCAGAGATGCACACGCAGGCAGAGCTCTGTGCGAGCGACGGGCAGCGGACTTGGACTGGTCGTGGATGACCGTAGAGGTGTGCACATGTGAATTTTCAGGTGGCTGTTGGGCTTCATGCATGGACGATATCTTTGCAGCGCGCTACTCCAAGCTGAAGATATATCATTTTGGATAGCACATTTTAATACGTGTTGTATTTTTTTGGGCGTGTTTTATTTTAGAGCCTCAGCTGGAGCATTGTTTTTTGCCTCCCACGCGCTAAAACGATGGTTTTTAGCGCGCGGGGAAGTTTTATAGTCTCTAGTGGAGATACTCTTATTTCTTTTTATTACCTTTTTCTAACATGTGTAAACTTTAACACCACGTTAATCAGAGACATATATTTCAAGGTATATAATTCGACAATACCCAAAGTTACAATTCCAAACAACACAATTCAAATTCACAATTCTGAACGAGACAACTGAAAGTGAGAGGGCCACGGGAGGCAAGGGAGGTCGCTCCGGCGCTTTGGGGGAAGTGGGAGAGAGGAGGAAGTGCTGAAAATAGTGCAGAAGGGGCTGGAAGGGGAAAAAATTAGAGGCCTACCTACTATAGGGGCTATGGTGGAGCATGAATTTTACCCCGGCACTTAAAAACAGGATAATGATAAGCGTCCTGCTGAAGATACTCCGATGAGATGAGATGAGATGAATTTTCTCGCGTTATTTTCTTTTAACCCCAGAAAAAAAACATCGGAGCACGTCAAGCACGGCGACCACCTGCCGCTGGAGACCATCCCCGATCCCGACCCAACCGCGCAGGCACGCCGGCCGCACCGCAGCACAGGTGTCCGGTGCCCCTCCAATCGGCCACCCCCACGCCCGGCCCCTACCCACCATTACGTGACGGGCGACCTTTCCAGAACGGCCCGTCCCCGCAGCTCTACTGCCCGTGACCGCGACCGTGAGGAGCCAAAGCAGAGCCACCCGTCGCGATTCGCCACAATCAGCTCGCATTGCCAGCCGCTCAAGCCAAGCTAATAACCCCCCACGATCCCTCCGGGAACCAGATCACAGCCTGGGTAATCAGGGCATCACTCCTCCCTCCCCATCATTTGACGAGATCTCAGGAGCACCAGCCCATGGTGAGCGAGCTTGCCGATTTCTTTAATTGGTTGTTGGGAGGATTATTCTTAGTCTTGTGCTAGTAGGTGGTACTTACCAGGTGGGATTGGGTTTAGTTTAGCTTTTAGTAGCTGTCTTCTTTAGCTCTCTGGATCAACCTCCCATGGTCAGCTGAATTAATTGCTCTTTTCCTGCTATTTTTTCCTTTTTCATTTTGTTCTCTACTTCTCTGTGTGGCGAGCTAGTAGGTTCTTGGACTCTTGTGTGGTACCTGGCGCCAATTCTGCTGGATTCTTAGTACAGTTCTCCGGTCTTGGTTTCCTGAGCTAAATTTGGGGTGAAATCTGGGGCCCAGCGAAATGCTGGGCTTGTCCTAGCAGCCTTGTTCTTTCGGGGTGAATTTCCAATTTGGATGCCGTATTTGTTGAGCTTTCTTGATTTGGCATAGAGTCTGCTCGTTTCCGGAAAATTCCAAATTCTATCAACTCATACCTTTTACAGTCTCTGATATGATATCTGCTGCAGCGCAGATCATTTGGAGCGGATAAGTGGCAGCATGCCCATGGCCGCGAGGAGCAAGCATTCCAAACTGCTAGCCATGCGCTTCTACGCGTCGAGCCACCGTACCCTGACCGTGGTAGTGTGGAGCTTGGCGGCACTGGTCATCCTTCTGAATTTCCACCTTCTGATCACCCATAAGGAGGAGCAGAGCAGCAGGGTGCTTGAGATCCACCAGTCAATTGTGAGGGAGCTGGAGGTGGTGGAGGAGGAGACGTTCCAGGTGACGCCTGCCCGGAGCCGGAGGAATCCCCGGGCCGTGCGGCGCAAGGGGGAGCACACCAAGCCACTCTCTGTGGTCGATGAGTTCTTGGACGAGTCCTCTGCGGTGCATGATATGTTCTTCCCGGAGCGAAGGACTGCCATGGATCCAGTCCATGGTGGGAATGAGAGCATGTACTACTACTTCCCCGGGAGGGTGTGGCTCGACACCGACGGCAAACCGATACAAGCCCATGGAGGAGGTGTGCTGTATGATGAGAGAACCGAGACCTACTTCTGGTATGGAGAGAATAAGGATGGCAAGACATACAAAGCTCACACCAAGGGAGCTGACCGAGTAAGTAGAGCTTTTCTGATGCTTTGAATTTTTTTCATCATTTGTGTCTTCAAGAGATTTAGTGGCATTTGGTGGATTAAAAACAGGAAATATACATTATTAACATAGTGAAAATGTACTAGTTAAATTTAGAGTCAGGTATAGGGTGTAGATTCATTAGCTTCGTTCTTCATTAATGTTTCAGACAATATGTACAGAAACAGAATTAATCATCCCTCTTTAGCAAGCCATGGACATGAGCCGACAAATGTGAGCAGGCTTAACAGTGTACTCAAAGTTTAAACAAAAAAGGTAGAAAACCATTAAGTATCTTGTGTCACTATACCAGTCCATGTCTTGCTGCAAGATTTAGGATATCATGCCAACTGATGGATACAGTTTTCAGATAATAAATCTGTAATCCTATATACAGAAATCTATATTTCTATATACAAGATTACGGAATAATGTCAGTGCACGGACAACACTATTTGGGAAAACAAAAATCCATAACCCCACATACATAATAATAAACCTATCCCCTCTAAAATAATATACTTGAAAGGTTTTCAGTGGAGTAGTGTGTGCTAATGCATGCATCTAATTTTCCTGACCTTTTAGATTATGTCGCTGAGGCACAGTTGCTAGGGGACATATTGGAAGTAATGTTCTGTTGGGAAGGTAAGGAAGTTTCCTGGGTTGTGTGAACCTAGGTTACTAGGAATGTAGTTTAACATATGTAATTTGTAGAGATAAGAAAATACATAATAATTTCGAAAAAATTATCATTTGATCATTGTTAGAACCTTTTAGTCTGAAACTATTCTCTTGTGTAAAAGAGTAATATATCTTCTTTCCTACTTTATTTGAGTACTTTCAGTATTTTCGTCTAAGAAGTACTTTCAGTATTTTCGTCTAAGAAGTACTTTCAGTAGTTTCATCTGAGAAGTACTTTCAGTATCATGCTATGCTCAGTCATTTTTCAGTATTTAGATGGAAGTTTGTAGTGGGTAAAACCAAATGAAAAGTCAGCCATAGTTCGGTTCCTGCTCCCAGACTGTTGTGCCATATCCATGGAAGAAGCAAAGCACATGTTAGGTTTCTCACTAAGTTAGGAGATTGAATTTGCAGAAAGAATAGTGTTTAGAAAGATAACCATGATTACAATTCTTCCATTTTGTTAACCCAAGATTAGTGCAATAGTGCTGTAGCATATAACATTAACAGCTAATTGGCTTGATAGAAGATACCGTACTAGATTTGGAAAAGAGAGAAGGCCTGATTCTAATATGGTTTAAGACATTTTCAGATCATTAAGGATTCCATGAGCAGAGTTTTACTTGTCTGTTATGTTGGCATACACATGTATTTTACTTGTGACATGCATAAGTTATTGATGTTCAGCAGGTTAAACTTATTATGCGATCTGCTGCCATCTTGTTATGACCATATTGTCATACATAACTTCTGACATCCATGAGTTACATATTCAATTCTCTTCTGTAGAATTCTCTATATGTTCATATTGTCATTATAACCAATGCAAACTTCTCTCTCTTTCCAGGTTGACATTATTGGAGTGAGTTGTTATTCTTCAAAGGATCTGTGGGCATGGAAAAATGAAGGAGTTGTGCTCCGTGGTGAGCAAAAGAATGTGACACATGACCTCCACAAGTCCAATGTCCTAGAGAGGCCAAAAGTGATCTACAATGACCGGACTGCCAAATATGTGATGTGGATGCACATAGATGACACTAACTACACCAAGGCATCAGTTGGCGTGGCCGTCAGTGACTCTCCCACAGGCCCGTTCTCCTACCTCTACAGCAAGCGGCCACATGACTGTGAAAGCAGAGACATGACCATATTCAAGGATGACAACGGGAAGGCCTACCTGATATACTCTTCAGAGGACAACAGCGAGCTCCACATTGGCCAGTTAACCGACGACTACCTTGATGTGACCAATGACATGCGGAGGTTTCTCATCGGGCAGCATCGAGAAGCTCCTGCGCTCTTCAAGTTTGATGGCACGTACTACATGATAACCTCAGGCTGCACTGGCTGGGCGCCAAACACCGCTCTGTCTCACGCCGCCACGTCGGTCATGGGACCATGGGAGACACTGGGGAACCCCTGTGTGGGAGGGAACGACATATTCCGGTCGACGACATTCTTCTCCCAGAGCACATTTGTGTTGCCACTTCCAGGCCTAAGAGGTTCATTCATCTTCATGGCCGACCGGTGGAACCCTTCCGAGCTGAGGGACTCACGGTATGTGTGGCTGCCACTGACAGTGGGTGGGCTGCCTGATGAGGCTGCTGACTACAGCTTCATGTTCCCGCTCTGGTCCAGGGTGTCGATTTACTGGCACCGACGGTGGCGGCTCCCAGAGGGGTGGACAGATTCTTGAAAATTTGAAGTTGCTAATACGTTTGTTACGTTTGATAGAAATACGGGATTTATAGACATTTGACACGCATTGGGGGATGTGTTGTATAGGCCAGTTGTAGATGTTAGCAGAGTTGTAAATGTGCAGTTTTGAGTTTGTCCTCAAATCACATAGATACCTCTGTCCCTTGTGTTACCTGCTCCAGGGGTAATAGCTTCAGAATAATGTGGCTGCACTTCCATCTCTTTGCCTGTGGTGTGGTATGGAAATTGTGTTGATGCATACATGAATCTGTAGCTCGTGCTGATTCACCTCTGTATCTGGGCAACCAGTTGGACCTGGGCATGCAGAAGTGCAGCAGAATGTGGGCTATCAGCATGCCTTTCTGAACTTCATACGGTTTAGGGCATATGCACAGAATGGCTCTATTAATTCCTCCCAATTAAACAGAACAATCACATAATCTGAAAAGAAGACAGTTGCTCTGCAATTCAATTCTGCATACAACAGTTACATCGTTTCAATACAATTTGATCGAGGATTTACATGGATCGATCATCCGAGCTCTGCAATTCTACAACAAACAGTGACATCGTTACTCTACGATTCCTAGGCAGGAGTAGCCATTACATGGATGGATCATCCAAAGCAGAGCTACAATTCGACAGTTCTACACTCGTTGGGCGTTCCAGATCGCCACTGGAATCTTGAACGTAATCTTCTCTGGTACCGGCCGTGAGATGAACTTGATACGCGGCGCCTTCTTTCTCGGCGACGCGACGGAGGCGTCGACCTTTGCAGCGCCGGTGGGGCGAGGAGCAGTGAACCATGGCAGTTTGAGCGCCTTGGTCGCCGTGAGCCGCTTGTTGGGATTGCACGTGAGAAGCCCTTGCAACACCTCGAATCCTTCCTTGGACAGCTTCTCTTCAGGGAAGACATCTCGCAGCCTGTTGCGCTTGTGCTCCACCGGTAGCATTTGCAGCACTTCGGCGGTGAACGGCAGAGATGTGAACCCAGGCCACGTCCTCCCATCCGGCATCCCGAGCAATCGGAAGATACTCCAGAGCTGAACAATCTCGTCGTTGATCTTGGCCTCATCTTCATCGTCATCGTCATCCCCGACAGGGAAGAGCACCTTGCCGGTAAGCATCTCGGCCATGACGCACCCGAGCGACCAGGTGTCCACCCGCCCGTCGTAGTCCGGCTTCCCCAGGAGCATCTCGGGGGCGATGTAGGACGCGGTGCCGGCCTGGTTGTAGGGCGGAAGCTCGGACATGGAGATTGCCAGCCCGAGGTCGCAAATCTTGACGAGCTCCCCTCCTTGGCCGACGAGGATGTTGGCCGGCTTGATGTCGCGGTGCACGACGCGGCGGTGGTGCATCATCTTGGTTCCGGACAGTAGCTTCCACATGAAGGCACGCACCGTCGATTCCGGGAGCGGCGAACCGCGGCGCGTGTCCCACGAGAAAGTCTCGAGGCTCGGCGCGGCGAAGTACTCCATGGCGATGCAGATGTCGCCGTTGGTCGGGTTGCGCACGAGGCCCTCGAAGCCGACGACGTAAGGGTTCCCGCTGCTGCAGGTCTCGAGGAACCGGGCCTCGCGCAGGATCTCGTCGACGTCGGGGGCTTCCTTGGGGTCGTCCGGTGGGGAGGGGAACTTGATGGCCACGGTATTGCCGGTGACGCGGTGGCGCATCCTGAAGACGGCGCCGAAGGTGCCCTTGCCGAGGCATGAATGCTTCTCGTACTCGTCCATGCTGCCGATGCTGGTGCGGCTCCTCTTGCCGCAGCTCGCCGATCCTCGGGTGGCCGTCGCGTGGCCGGCGTCGAGGACGGCGGCAGGTCGCTTGCGGGCGGCCATGGCGCTCGATCGACTGCTCGATTGCTGGGAAATCGCGATGGAAAGCAAGCAATCGATGGAAGATAGAGCAGTAGTACACATTTAGGTCTGGATCGGCGGCATATGTAGTAGGACATGGGAACGAACGCGCAATTGCTTCGATGATCGACAGAGAACATGAGCGAAGCCCCGAGCTCGACTCGGATTCAAATTGGAACGAAAAGCTCGAGTGGAGGTGAACTGTTTCGACAGGTTGCTTCACCGTCCTGCTATCGGATTCAGTAGAGCTTCGGTGCCGCTGCGAGGTGGGCCCGACGGCACGCGGCCGTTTCGTTTCCGTGCAGCCTGCGTTTCCGTTGCATTGCACGGCACAAACAGCCCCGGGACAGTATGCTACTTCCACAAAAGCGTAGGTAGTGTCATTCTTGAATATGATGATGGCCTTAAATTGAAACCATGGTTTCATAGAAAGCAATGTGGGATTGTTGTTATGTTCCTTGATACTCTTATCGGAGTAGATGTGAAGAGTCGGACGACACGGAAACCGTTCGCTCGCTCGCCCCCCCGTGGACGACGGGCGAACCCCGCGCCCTCGCCCCTCCGTCCCCCTCCCCTCTCCTCTTTCCTGCCGCCGCCGCCGGCGTGGTCCGCCAGTTCTCTCCGTGCGAGGCTGGCGGCGGCGGGCGGCCTCTTCCCGCGTGCGGTTTTGGAGGACGGGGCCTCCCGACGGCAGCGGAGCGATTCGGCTGACGGCGGCCCGGCTCGGCGGCGTGGCCTCTGCGACCGGGTGGTGGGCGGCGCGACGGGGCGGCCGTTGGCTGCTGGGGACCTACTGGCGCCTGCGCCGCTGGCTGGTCGCCGGAGGGTGGCCGGCAGCGCCCTTCCCGTCCGGATCTGGGCCCAAAGGGGCCCCATCTGGGCATGGACGGGCCGCGTACGGCACTGGACGGGTCCTCCCGGTGGACGAGTCTGCAGGGGCTGGGTTGGGTGTTGGAGGCTATGGCGGTGCTCCTGCTGCAGTGTGGCGGCGGGACTTCACGAGCCCCCTCGGGCTCGGCCGGGCCGGCGGGTCTGGTTTGTCCTGCTGCTACACCCGGTCGGCTACCGCCTCCCGGCGGTGGAGGTCGTGCCCTCCCGAGTGCCGCTATACCACTAACCCTCGCCACGGTCCCTTGCTTCTCCGATTTACCGGTCTCGTGACGTGGACCACGGGGAGATGGCGGAGGTGATTGCAAAACCGTGGTGGCGCGCGCTGGTGGGTGGGTTGTTGGGTGGAGCGATCCGGAGTGCCCGGAGGCGTGGTTTTTTGGAGGTCGGGAGAAATCCCTGCCATCTCGGTACTGGCGCGGTGACGCCTACGGGTGTCACCTTCCTTCCTGAAGGGCGTCGGGGGACCTCTTCCCCTCCCTCCATTGTGGACCGGGGGAAACCCTAGGATGTGTTTCGGGGTTTAACCTCGAAACGATCCGAGCAGCAGCGTCGTCATCGTCGCTTCCCTTCTTGGAGATGTTGCTTGGTGCACGGTGCTTCAGAGCGATAGCAGTGTGGTGGAAACTTGTCTGAGGGCGCAGCGGTGGAGGGTCATCTCCGTTTTCGTCGATCCACCATTTTAGGCGTTGTTTTCTCTTTCTTTTCTTTTTGTTTCTTTTGGGCTCGGATTGTGCTGTTTTGCCCCAGCGGTGATATCCTTCTTGTATCGGTGGTTTGCTATATTAATATAGCGGGGCGAAAGCCTATTTCGAGATTGTTGTTATGTTTTCTTGCACTTGCATATCATGTCCAAAGGAACGTCCCATTTTACGTTTCTGCTGCACCTGTTTCTGATCATGTGCAACCAGCTGCCCTGTCCTGGATCGACAATTCTGGCCCTCCGAGATGTAGAATTTAGGGTCTTTTAGATTCATCATATATTCATATTGAATCGTACATGGACTAGACTTTTTTTTCTGAATTAAGGAGCTCCTGCCCTGCCCGCCCCACTGTGTTTTATTGATGCCAGTTTGTAACCGAGTTAAGAAAATTTTCATAGTTTTACAATGTGCCCGCTACAGCAGCATAAACCATGAAAAAACGAAACAAAAAACAACATCCGTGACCTTTTGGTTCACCCTATGCGAAACAATCACCCAATTTTCTAACCAAAAATACACTCACCAAAATAGAGCATAGACACTACTCCAATAATGAACGCAAACACACAAGCTACTCCATCAAGTAAACAACATGAAACATACATCAACTTCAACTCTCAAAGAAATTCTTAAAATCATGAACTTCTTAAAAGGACATTGTGCTTGTTGATTTTTTTAACACATCATAACAAGATTTCACAAAAGGCTCCATTTTTACTCAAAATGCACCTACATTTATCCTCCCTGTCACAAAGGACTACATATGCACACATATCCTTAAGTTCACCCCATCATCTTGGTTGTTTCACACTACAATCCTTCTACAACGAATACAACCACACCCTTCTTAAAAACATAGCCAACTATGATGTTAACACTAAAAGTAACCTGATACAATCTAGAGAAACTCTCTAAGAGGTATAGAGTCAATCCACACATTTTTAGGAAGTATTAGACACCATTACCAACTACTTTCCTACAGCAACACTAGAAAAATACTATTACAAGATTTCATAATCCCTCGTCATAAATAATGATTCTAGATTTACTAGTGCATTAAGATGAAAAGGTTCTGTTTAGATATTTAACCCTGTCTACGATATATGGGACAAAACTCCCACCCACATTGAAAATGGAAACGGATGCGTGAGCATCAAGATCGATGTCGAGCATAGGAAAGACATCGATATCAGATGTGGGAAAGATGTTGCAAATCACCGACCAACAACTCAGAGGATCGCTCATCAAGGGCATGTCGCCCGACCAAAACAACAAAAAGTATGTAGACCGCTAATTCTACTAATCAAACATAAAGTAGTTTCCCTTTTGAGCACAAATCTACTCAAGGAGGTTCTCTGTTGCAAAACAAGAATAGCGGAGGGAGAAACAAAGATCCGACCCAAAAAAATAATACGACCCTACAAAGTCCAAAACGTAGGCGCCCATTTCTGGAGGCCCTCTCAGTTGTTAGATGAGCACTAGATTGAACACACGCGAGAGGTGGATTCTAATCTCTACCGAAGGAACTGGAAATCACACTCAACAGAGGCATAGTTTTTCAACATGTTCATGTTTTGCTTTTATTCCCAAGAAAAACAAACTTAGCTGAAAGGACATGTGTGCCTCATGTGCGGTTTTGGTAATTAATAAAAATATCTATGGATTAATGTTTGAATTGGGTTTTACTTGTAGGAATTGTTCATTGATATCTCTTGGACCATGTGTTAGCTTCAAGATTGAAAGTTGAAGAAAGAATAAGATTTGAGGTTGATCAAGACAAGTGCAAAGAGAGGTTCCAAGTGGATCAACACTGAAAAAGAAATGAAGAAGTGCAATTTCAAGATGCGCCATCTCTAGAATATGTAGGGGTTCGTAGCATGGAAAACAAAAAAATTCTACCGCATGCACACAAACAAGCCAATATCTATCTACTAGATTGTAGCAACGAGTCGATAGAAGCACTCACCCTCGAAGATTCCAAAGCGGTTAACGAGAGCAGATTCTCGTGGGTGATGTAGTCGTACACTTGCCGATCTCAAGATCGCGTAGATGATCCTTCCGGCGCTGCGTTCTGGCAGCGCTTCCGTAGTCGGTCACACGTTCGGTACTCGACGAAGACCTTCATCTCCCTTGTTCCAGCAGGCAGCGGAGGTTGTAGTTCTCCCCTCGCGATTCCGGCAGCACGACGGCGTGGTGTCAGAAGTAGAGGGAAGATCCCGCAGGGCTTCGCCTAAGCCGATGCGAGTTATGGTGGATTAGGGTTTCCCGGAGATCTAGGGTTCAGATGACCGGGAGGAGGAGGAGGTGTCGGCGGCAGCTAGGGCGGCGGCGACGGTCCGGCGGCGGCGGTGAGCGGCGGCAGCGGCGACGACTCGTGGAGAGGGGCTAGGGCTTGTAGTGTTGGGGCATCCCTCCCCCTCTATTTATGAGAGGGAGGGACAGCCTTGGGAGGGGTGGGTTTGAATCCAAACCCAAACCCAAGTTGTATTGAGAGAAGGACTTGTTTCTTCTTCCACTAGGAAACCATTGTTCCAGTTTGACTTTTCAAACTTCCTGTTTGACTTTCAATTTAGAGCTTTAATTCTCTCTTGCAAATGTCAACACCAAGTGACCTAGGATATGATCCAATCATTCCACATACCCATGACACATTCATGGACCATTCTCCTTCTGGACCGGTGAACCTTCTAGACCCTTCTAGAACCTCTCCGATGAAAACATCGGAAACTTTCCCGAACTCCGAAATAGGACTTTTCTTATATGAATCTTATTCTCCGGACCATTTCGGATCTCCTCGTGATATCCCGGATCCCATTCGAGACTCCGAACAACATTCGGTATCCCTATTAACATTTCATATCTACTAAACAACATCGAATCCTTAAGTGTGTCTCCCTACGGTTCGTGAATTATGCGGACATGACCGAGACACTTCTCCGATCAATAACCAATAGAGGAATCTGGAAATTCATATGGCTCCCACATATTTCTACGATTACTTTGCGATCGAATGAACCACTTACATACGATACCAATTTCCCTTTGTCTTACGATAGTTTACTTATCCGAGGTTTTGATCGTCGGTATCTCTGCATACCTAGTTCAACCTCGTTACTGATAAGTACTCTTTTCTCGTTCCCGTGATATGTGATCCCTTGTGAGACAGTCACATGCTTGCATGCCAATTGGATGGCATTCCGCCGAGAGGGCTCAGAGTATATCTATCTGTCATATGGATGGACAAATCCCACTCTTGATCCATGTGCCTCAACCCATACTTTCCGAACACTCAATGCCACCTTTATAGCCACCCAGTTATAGTGTGGTGTTTGATGTCATCAAAGCATCCTTTCGGTGATGGTGATTTACATGATCTCATGGTCGAAGGAATTAGGTTACTATGTATCAGAAAGCTTATAGCAAACAAACTATTAAAATGACTTGATCTTTATGCTACGCTTATCTATAGGAGTATGTCCATCATACCATTCTCCTAATGATATGATCTTGTTATTAATAACATCTCAATGTTCATGATGTTGGAGATATGCCCTAGAGGCAATAATAAATGTAGTTATTATTATATCTTTGTGTTTATGATAAATGTTTACATTCATGCTATAACAGTATTAACAAGGAAACATTAATACTTGTGTGATTTGTAAACTAAATTAGAGTCCCTAGTAAAGCCTCTTCATAATACTAGCTTGTTGGTTAATAAATGATTGTGGTTTCCCTATCATGAACATTGAGATGTTATTAACAACAAGATCATATCGTTAGGAGAATGGTATGATGGACATACTCCTATAGATAAGCGTAGCATAAAGATCAAGTCATTTTAATAGTTCAATTGCTATAAGCTTTCTGATACATAATAACCTAATTCCTTCGACCATGAGATCATGCTTATCACCATCACCGGAAGGATGCTTTGATAACATCAAACACCACACCATAACTGGGTGGTTATAAAGGTGGCATTGAGTGTTCGAAAAGTATGGGTTGAGACACATGGATCAAGAGTGGGATTTGTCCATCCATATGACAGATAGATATACTCTGGGCCCTCTCGGTGGAATGTCATCCAATTGGCTTGCAAGCATGTGACTGGCTCACAAGGGATCACATATCACGGGAACGAGAAAAGAGTACTTATCAGTAACGAGGTTGAACTAGGTATGCAGAGATACCGATGATCAAAACCTCGGATAAGTAAACTATCGTGAGACAAAGGGAAAATGGTATCGTATGTAAGTGGTTCATTCGATCGCAAAGTAATCGTAGAAATATGTGGGAGCCATATGAATTTCCAGATTCCTCTATTGGTTATTGTTCGGAGAAGTGTCTCGATCATGTCCGCATAATTCACGAACCGTAGGGAGACACACTTAAGGATTCGATGTTGTTGAGTAGTTATGGAATGATGAGTAAGAGACCGAATGTTGTTCGAAGTCTTGGATGGGATCCGGGATATCACGAGGAGATCCGGAGAATAAGATTCATATAAGGAAAGTCCTGTTTCGGAGTTGGAGAATGATTCCGGTGTTTTCATCGGGAATGTTCTAGAAGGGTCCGGAAAGTCCGACACTTCGGAGGGGTAGGGTACATGAATGTGTCATAACAAGTTGGAATGGTTGCATCATGTACTAGGTGTCATCGTTGAGCAAAATAAAGGGATAAATCAAATCCTAGTTTGAAAAGTCAAACGCCAATTTGAAAAGTCAAACAGCAAGTTTGCTTGGTGGAGGGAGAGTAGGAAACCTACTTGGGGAGGAGTTCCTCTCCCTCCACCCGCCGGCCAAGGAGGCCGAGTTGGGGGAGGACTCTCCTCCCCTGGTCGGCACCGTCCCACCTATATAAGGAGGGGCAGGGGTGCCCCTCTAGACCTACACCTCTCTCCTCTAAACCCTAGCCCTAGCCGCCGGCCTCCACCAAAGTCGTTGCCGCCCCTAGGGTTTGCCTAGCCGTCGAGTTGGGGCCTTCCCCTTACCCTAGCCGCCGGCCTAGCCGTCTCGCCTTGGTGCCTCTAAACCCTAGACCGCCAAGGCCTCTCTCATAGTCCACCATACTCGCTCCGGCTTAAGGCGAAGCCCTGCGAGATCTCACCTCTACTTCCGGTACCACGCTGTCGTGCTGCCGGAATCGTGAGGAGAGTGCTACAACCTCCGCTGCATGCTGGAACAAGGGAGAGGAAGGTCTTCATCGAGTACCGAACGTGTGACCGACTGCGGAAGCGCTGCCGGAACGTAGCGCCAGAAGGATCATCTACATGATCTTGAGATCGGCAAGAGTACGACTACATCACCCACGAGAATCTGCTCTCGTTAAACACTTTGGAATCTTCGAGGGTGAGTTATTCCATCGACTCGTTGCTACAATCTAGTAGACAGATCTTGGCTTGTTTGTATGCGGTAGAATTTTTTTGTTTTCCATGCTACGAACCCCTACACATGATCGAGAAACCATGATCATCTATTAATCAACAAGCTAGTATTATAAAGAGGCTTTACCAGGGACTCTAATTTAGTTTACAAATTCACACAAGTATTAATGTTTCTGGTTAATACTATTATAGCATGAATGTAAACATTTATCATAAACACAAAGATATAATAATAACCACTTTTATTATTGCCTCTAGGGCATATCTCCAACAGAATATCACATCCTTAAAGCTTTCCATCCTCAGTGATAATGGATCGATGAAGACAAGTTCAAACAAGAGGTTTTCCCATGAAGTATGGGGATAAATTCACAAGTATTCATCAAGCGAGCGCGACCAAGAGAAATCAATAAAGGTGTTACATGTTGAGAAGGACAAGATTGTTGTCATCATGCTCAAGTGAAATGCGCAAGTCAAAGGTATGATATTGATAGGTTTTCTCTTTTGCCGGTTGGGAGACCAGATTTATGATAGATACTCGTACTATCTATCGGGGTTATCGAGTGAGTAACTCGATTCTATGTTTTGGAGATATCTCAAATCTTTGCATACTTAGCATCATATTTATTGGTTGTTGTTTGGATCTTATCCATGTGAGGTTCTAGAGCTTGTGGTTATCTTCATAACACGCTCTAGTTCATCAACAAATGGATTCCCCTCATATATCTTATTGCTTTTGATCTTGAAGTTTTTCCGGCTTCACACCTTGGGAGGTATCTCACATATTCATACTTGATATTTTATCCCTTGGTGGTATCCAATATTTTGGAGTTAAAATGCTCAAGTTATCGCCTTTTTGGTTCAAGTGTTTTCCCATTTGTTTTCTGCTTTTCTTGAAGGATATATGCCCTAGAGGCAAATAATAAATAGGTTTATTATAATATCTCGAATTAGTTCATGATTGTTTTATAACTGTATCAAGTGGAAACATTGCTACTGGTGTGATATGTAAACAAACCGTGTCCTAGTAGCCTATATTCAACTAGTTTGTTGGGCAACCAATAATCAAGGCTTTCTGATCATGGAGCATTTATGCCAGTTGACAACAGAGTTGTATCATTGGAGAATGATATGATGGACATTACCCATATAATTATTACAACATGGTATAGTCACATGGTTTATCATTGTAATAATTAGAAACTGAGTGACCTTCTCACACAGTGAGATCATATTAATTATTGTCTCCCAAGGATGCTTTCATCTCATCAAACGTCATGTATGTAACTAGGTGACAATAAATGTGTGTATTGGATATTTTGGAGGAACTTTTGAGGCATGTGTATCAATATCGAGATTTATTCACCTGCTTTACGAGAAGATACACCAGACCCACTCCGTGAGTTTGTATCCAACAGGTTGCAACCATAGACTAGGTCAGGGATACAACATCATGGTAACAAGTTAAGTAGACTTATTAGTAATGAGATTAGTGTCGAGATTAAACCTTGGATAAGTCATGTATCTAAGAAACAAAAGGAATTGAACATTGAGTTTGCGGTTCAAACAATAGAGTTTTGTGGAATGCATGGGGGTCATTATGAGAATTCCGGTCCCGCTATTGATCATTGATTAGATCATGTCTCTGTCATTCCCGAAGCGTAGGGTAACACACTTAAGGGTTTTACGATGTTCCGAGATCATTAAGAAAACGAAGGGATCACTGATGAGAAAGAAAGAATACCGGAATCGTTCCAAAAAGACATTATCGGAATAGTTCCAAAGAGGATCTGAAGTTGTTCGGAGATGGAAACGAGTCGAAAGGTGTTTCAGATTAATAGAGATTTATAATATTCATTTATATATTAATTCATACTTAATATATTAAATAAATGTTTTAAAGTAATATTAAAGGGAAACTTCCTCTGCTCGGCAAATTTCTGGAGTGAATCCACCCAAAAGGGAAGCCAGCCAAATAGGCAGCAACAGACGCCGTTGTTGATGGGCCGCACCGGTCAGCCCACCACGTGGGCGCGCGCTGCTGCCAGTACGACTCCTGGGCCACGGCCAAAGGCCCACGTGGGTGCATAGTAGGCGGGGTGAGCGAGCCACAGAGCTAGACGCTGGCAGGCTGTGCGAGGCCCACTCGGCCGCTACACTCCTAGCTACCACCGTGGCTTGGGCTGGCGCGCGGGGTCCAGGTCGGCCGCCGCTACACCACCTGGCCCAGCCGGTTCCTGGATGCCGCTCCATTCCTCTCCTTTTTTCCTTTAGTCCCACCTCGAGACTTTAGGGGTGGGAGTCCTCCTTTTTCACCTATATAAAGGGGTCTATATTGGTAGAAAAAGACACTAAAAAGGGGATTTCCCAAGGCATTTCCTTAGGGAATTTTCCCTCTCTCTTTCTCCGTTGAATCTCGTGAGTGCGGTTCCATGAAGGACTACGCGCGGGGATACGACACCACCATCACGCAGTCGCGCTGCTGCATCCTGGTCTACAAGGGTATGTCACCGAACTCCATCCTCGTTGATGCATGTACTCATAGATAGATCCTAGCATCGGGTGTTGCGCTAGCTAGGATTTTTTTTGTTTTATGCTATGAAACCCTTTCATTTCTCTATTCGATAATGCCGGTGCATTGGAATTATCGCACATGTGGTATTGTCGTGGTCACTACCGCTTAATTGAAATCGGGTATGTTCATGGTGAAAAGGTGCTATGGCACTGCCACTCTACTTCTTCATCGATCCTTGCCTATGGTCATACGAGGCAGCGGTAGTGCCAGGATTGGGTCCGACAGGGCTGCTTGTTTTCTGACTCGTGAGCATATTCTCCTATGGATGTTCGAGGAGGGCCGGCAGTGCCGCTTGTGCACGGACTGGACATAACAGTTGGATTTCAGGGCCTCCTATTTAAGGGGCCCACCTTCTTCCTCCTACCTAACTTTTTAAGCTCTTCTACTCTGTCTCCTCCATTGTTGACCTTCAAGAGCTCGTCCTATCCTTTCCTCCTTTCTATGATTCTTGCATCTTTTTTTGAGGAATTTGAGAGAGGCGATCTAGATCTACAACGTCACCAAACCAAATCCCTTCTTTATGAAGAAATCCTTCGGATCTAGATCTTGGAGAATTTGGTGTTCTATTATTATGTTCTTCCTCTCTTATCCCCCAATAGCTTTTGTAGCTTTGGTGGAATTTAGGAGTGAAGAAATTGCCTTTGCATTTGGTGCATAGGTTTGAGTTCTCTATGGAGATTCGGTGAGTGAAATCTTGTGGGCTTGCTACTCTTGGGTTCTAGGAACCCTAGACGGTTGTGTGGTAGTGGTATTGTTCTCTTGGGGCCTCTAGTTGAGTAGTAGAGATTTCTCAAGCTAGAGGCCTTTTGTGGTGTTTCTTGGAAGCCACTAACTGAATTGTGGAGATTGCCCCAAATTTGTACGGGTTCGGTTACAGCCCTCAAGTGTCCCACGGTGGATCGAGAGCCCATGTTTTGTGGTGCACACTCGGGAGAATAAGGCAAGACTTTTATGGCATGGGCGAGTAGTGTGCCTCTACATCTTGAGATGAGGTCTTGTGTGGCGTTGGATGAGCCTCGAGCCACCACACCTCAAGGTGAGCCATTTGTAGCGTTTGGGGAGCATTACGACATCGCACCTCTCCAACAAAGACGTAGCTCTTTTGAAGTGAACTTCAGGATAAAATCATCGTCTTCGTTTCCATCGGTTATCTTTATACCCGGGGCCTTTTACTTATGCAATTTACATTGTGATAGTCATTGTGCTTGAAGTAATCTATCTTGTTATTATCTTGTTGCTTGTCTTTCTTAGCATATGTTGTTGGTGCACTTAGTTGAACCTAGTGAATTTAGGTTTGATGCTTGATAAATTAAATGCTAGTTTTATTATGTATTTATTAGAGACTAAACCGTAATTATTTTTGAACACCTATTCACCCCTATAGACGACATTCTTGTCCTTTCAAAAACTAGAGGATCCCAAGTAAGCAGCGGTGTCAGCGCATGGAAGAGCGGTGGCTAGAGGAGCAGCGGCCGGAGGAGCACAAGTCCAGGCTAGAAGATGCACGCGTGAAGCATATGAAGAGGATAGTGACGCGTGATAGGTACCGGTTGAAGCATCAGACGGTTGAATAATAGAATTTTTAATAAAAAATACAGGCATTAAATCTGGATGTGAATATCACATGATATTGACATTCAAATGCAGTGCCCATCCTGTGAACACAAACATACATCTAAACCGGAGCCTTTAGGGTTTTTATGCCGAGTTATTATAGAAGCTTGCTTGTCCTATAACTTGTCCTCACATAGATTCTTGAAAAAGCTGGTTCCAAAATTTTATAAGGCTTCTAAAATTGTTAAGAAGTGGGATGACGGCTTCTTGCTGCTAAAAGGACTGGACATGGTCTCACGGCTTTCTCCGTTTTATAATATCAAATGTTTTAGCTTTGTAAAGATAACGTATCTAGACATCTTTTCGTATATATGTTCGAAGAGGTTCACTCCGAATCTACACACTAAAAGGTGTCTAAATACATTACCTTCACTAACCTAAAACATCTTATATTTTAAAACAGAGGGAGTACAAAAATTGTTGGTAATAAAATACTTTTTTCGCTTCAAATTAATTAACCTGAATTTGTTTAGATTTGAATGTATATAGATATATTATAATGCTAGATACATTCAGATTTAGAGAAATTTGAATCAATTAATTTGAATCGGAAAGGTGTATTTTGAATTTCTTAAAGACATTTTAAATCGAGGAGACTTGCTTGAATCAACATATTTTTTTTCGGCCCCAGACTTTCGGAAGAATGGACGAAAATAACCTAAAAAAATAACAATTTCATGAAATAAACTCTGGCCAGAAGAAATTCATGGAACTAACCATTTTTGCAACGCCATACAACGCGCACCTGCCAGCGTGGCGCCTCGCGGGCCCCGGTCCCGCTATTGCGGCGCCTTGTAGCGTGGCGCCGCACTGTGTAGTGCAGCGCCGTTGCGCCTGGCGCCGCACTTTAGGTCTTGTACCAGCGCGGTGCCAGCCCTCCCCAGACTCAGCCCATTCTTTCTCACCCACACACGAGCTGCAGCGGCGGCGGCGGCTCTTCTCCCCCCTCCACCTCCTCCCTCCTAGTGTCCAAATAGGAAGCCTCTCTCCGTGGAGTTCGATCCCCCCAAGTGCCTTGAGGTATTCTTCCCCTTCATCTTTGATTTGACCCATTAATTTCTTGTTTTGGTTCATATCTTGCAAACCCTAGTTTGTTTTGTAAGATGCATGGTAGAATGTTATTGTATTGGCATATGGGTTGGTATAGTGTTAATGTTAGCATGGGTATCTATTGAGTGTGTTGACCATGGTATTGTTGTTGTGATTATGGTAGGCGTGGCAAGAATTGTTCATGTTCACCATGTAGACAAGGATGCTTTTTTGAGAGGTAACATAGAACCGGACCCGGACGAGCTCGATTTGGTGTTTGAGCGTACTCCAACATATGCCGAGGTCTTGGAGCAATTGAGGATTGAATTGAAATGGATGGACCCAAAGGATGATATTGAGTTGGAGGGAAGACATAATGTTGGCTTGGGAATGCATGTCCGTTGGAAGACCATGCGTATCTTCTCCGAGGCCCGTTGGCTTGCATACAAGGAGGTGGTGGCCGAATCACTAGACAAGGCTCTTGAGCTATTTTCCACCAAGAAAGTTGGTAGTTCATTGTCTTTGGACTTAAACCGTATGGCATCCCCATTGCGTACTATGAGTCCTCCACCCGTAGACCAAGAGCTAAGGCGTGAACCTACATTGACCCAACCAAGATGATGATTGTGGGGGTGAAGATGAAGATGACAATGATGATGTTGAACTCCACGACAACAATATTGGAGATTTAGAGAAATATATCACACAAGATGACATGGACCATGACCTCCCGTATTCTCGAGGCTATGCATCGGACTCGGATGATGATTGTACCGAAGAAGAAGTTGATGAGGAGGGGTTCACGGCTAGAGAGGCCAAAATCCACCATACCATATTGGGTCGGGACCATCGGGTGCCTTTGTTTCGTGATCTCAGTCTCGCGGATGAAGCCACGGTTGATGGTGGCAAAGGCATTGTGCTCGAACCAAGGACAAGTTCTTACCGGGATGGCAATGAAGTGAATAGTGGCTTTTGCAAAGGATCAAGGTTCAGGACCTTGTTGGAATTTAAGCAATGGATAAAGGACTTCTCGGTGAAGCATCATCGTCCTTACACGGTCATGCACTCAGACATCAAGAAGCGTTACACGGTGAAGTGCGAGGAGGAAGGATGTCCTTGGATAGTGCGTGCAAGACCATTCAAGGGAGGTCCTGATTGGCACATATCTAGTTGCGTATCAACTCACATGTGCCGAGGCCCGGTGTTGGATGGGAAGGATGCGAAGAACGAGCACAGGCAACTCACCTCCGAGTTCCTCGCTTATAGGCTTTCCAATGATATCGCGTCGTTTCCAATAATGACCATCAAGCAGGTCATAGAATTTGTGAAAGCCCTCTTTCACTACGAGGTGAAGTACGGGAAGGCATGGAAGGCTAAGCAAGCCGCATTCAAGATGTTGTACGGTGATTGGGAGGAATCTTATAACCGAATCCCAAGGTTGTTGTTAGCGATGGCCAATGCTAACCCCGACATGGTTCATGTGGTTGAACCTTATGGGAACAAGACAAGGGTTGTAAACGGGAAAACCGTGCGAGTTTTTGGCCGTGCATTTTGGGGTTTTGAGTAATGTTTCCGGGCTTTTGAACATTGTAGACCGGTCATCTCTGTTGATGGCACCTTTATGACCGGACAATTCAAAGGCACTATCTTGATTGCAATAGCCAATGACGTGAACAACCGGTTGATTCCTTTGGCGTTTGCTTTGGTGGAGGCAGAAAGCAATGATAATTGGGAGTGGTTCTTCTATCTTTTGAGAACCAAGATATTAACCCCTCAAAGGGAGATATGTGTCATCTCTGACCGTCATCAAGGAATTCTCAATGCTGTGATCATTGATATTCCCGACCATGCTCCATTGCACCATTGTTGGTGCATGAGACACTTTTGTTCAAACTTCTATAGGGCATGCAAGAGCAAGGATTTGTCCCATGATCTACAATATTGTTGACTCGCTTTCACGGAACGTCGTTTCTCTAACTTGTACAACAAATTGCTAGTCAACAAAGAACTCAATGCCGATGGTCGCGAGTTTCTCAATAGGAACATTGAACATATGGGAAAGTGGGCACGAGCTTTTGATTACGGTGGCTGGAGGTATGGCCAAATGACAAGCAACATGGCAGAGGCATTTAACAAGTTGCTAAAAGGTGTCCGTGCATTGCCCGTCACGGCAATAGTCCGATATACATTCGACATGATGAATGGGTATTTTCTGAAATACTCACATGAAACGGACCGACATATTGCGGGGGACAACAAGAACAAGTACAAATACAAGTTCCCTCCGAAGGTTGACGATTGGATGCAATTTCAGACAAGGAAAGCGGATTCCCAAGTTGTCATGGAATATGACAATGACGAGCTAATTTACCAAGTTACGGAGCCCGGAGGTACAACGGATGATGGTTTCCAACACGGAGACCGAGCTTTCAAGGTCTCACTCAAGACCTGTGAGTGCACATGTGGAAGGCCATCATTGCTTCATCTTGCATGCTCGCACTTGCTCGTGGCGTCTCGCAGACGACATTTGGATTACAATAATCCACTCACGGTGCGAGAGGCTGAGTTCTCTATTGAGACTACTAAGAAGACATGGGCTCCTAGATTTCATCCATACTTGGACCAATCACAATGGCCGGAGTACCATGGAATTCAACTATGGCCCGATCCGAAATGGAAGGTTGTTGGACGTGGAAGACGCAAGACAAAGCGTTTTAGGAGCGACATGGACGGATGGGGATGTGGAGGTGGTCGGGAAACATGCAACGACCAATTCCAAGAGCCTCGTGAGAGAGCCCGGTGTGGAACGTGCAATGGTGAAGGGCACAATGCAAGAAAGTGTTCTCAAAGGAAAAGAGCAAAAGGAAATCAAGGAATTAGTAGCGAACCAAGTAGTAGCCAACAAGCTCCAAGTCAACCAAGTGGTAGCCAACAAGCTCCAAGCCAACCAAGTGGTAGCCAACAAGGTCCAAGTCAACCAAGTGGTAGCCAACTAGCTCCAAGCCAACCAAGGACTAGCCAACCAAGTGGTAGCCAACCAAGGACTAGCCAACCAAGTGGTAGCCAACCAAGGACTAGCCAACATGCTCCAAGCCAACCAAGTGGTAGCCAACCAAGGACTAACCAACATGCTCCTAGACAACAAAGAGGTCGACAACTTGGGCTACGAAGAGGAAGAGGGCGTGGTGGTTTTAATCCCGCTAGTATGATAGGTTACTTAGCCGGACCAAATCCATATGCTCGTAGGTATGTTCACATTTATGCATATTTTACTATCATTCATGTTTATTGGGTTAAATGCATCCTTTACTAACTTTCCCCTTTATTCTTATAATAGGTATGGCGACTCAACCCAACAAGGCCAATGATGGGGAAGGTGTGAACTACTCGAAGATCTGGGCGAATGCTATGGAGGTGGTGGAGAAGAGGAAGGAGGTCGAGGAAGAGAGGAAGAGGAAGGAGGCCGAGGAAGAGAGGAAGAGGAAGGAAGCTGAGGAAGAGAAGCGGAGGAAGGCATTCGAAGAGGTAGTTCAACTTGCTCGTGACTTGGCAAAAAAGAAGGACGAAGAGGACGAGGTGAAGAAGAAGAAGGAAGAGGAAGAGGAAGAGAAGAATAAGAAGAAGAAGAAGAAGAAGAAGAAGGAAGAAGAAGAAGAGAGGAAGAGGCAAAAGGAGAAGGAAGAGGAAGAGAGGAAGAGGAGGGACAATGCTAGGCCACCGGACGCATGTGCGGCACCACCAGGCTACGCGTTGCATGTGCGGCATCGTCCGGAGTGGCGCCGCACATGCGTTAGAAAATAGACAGACTGTCTATTTTCGAGCGCATGTGCGGCGCCAACCAGTACGGCGCCGCACGTGCAACGCGTAGCCTGGTGGCGCCGCACCGTGCGGCACCGTCCAGCGTGGCGCCGCATATTGACTTAGCCGATTCCTGGGCCACCTTGCACCATGTGCGGCGCCAGGCGTCATGGCGCCGCACCTTCCTGACTAGTGTCTGTCTGTTTCAGTTGTTCTGTTTCAGTTGGTTTTCGAGCATGTTTGTTTGATGTTGTTCGAGCATGTTTGTTCCAAAAATACAACAACCATTCAAGTTCACGACAACATCCAAGTTCACGACAACAGCATCCAAGTTCGCGACAACAACCATAAGTACCGAGTTCACGACTACAACCATTCAAGACAAAGTGCAACATCTACTCTACTTCCCACGGGTGGTCTTCGCCCCTCGTCCCCTTCTCGTGGGCATCTTCCTCCTCCTTGGTTCCTCTTCATCCTCCACCTCTAAGCGATATGGATTCTTGGGCTTCTTTGTCTTGGCCGTGGAAGGGTTGGGTGTGTAAGGCTTCTTGGGTTGCCTTGGCTTGAGCATGTAGTCGGGCCGCTCGTGTACCTTGTAGCGAGTGTAGTTGCCCAATGTCATCTCGTCGGGGACGCTTTCCTCATCTTGCGGCTGTCAACAAAAGAAGATTGGTAAGGACAAATTCAGGAGAAATGTAAGGGAGGGTGGGGGATGCAATGGTTGTACTACCTCGGGTGTGTTTGACTCGTCCTCGGATGTGGAGTGATGATCGCTAGAATTGTCACCTTCGGGCGTGTTGGACCATGACGCGGACGGTGTTGCCACCTCGGGGTCACGGCAACCTAGCAAGTTCGACAGCCGCCTTAACCGTTGGCCCTGCTTCTTAACGAACTCACGAAACAGACCCTCTCCCTTCTCTCCGCGAGGGTATGTGTCCAAAGCGTCCTCGCATGCATCGGCGGACTTCCTTACCTGATCGCGCTGTCATAGACAAGAAACTAGTAAGTTATCCATGCAAGGTGTGAGAAGCGCCTAGACGGAAAAAATATCATTCAACAAACTTTACCACAAAGTTGACCAAGGGAGCAAACTCGGTTTGTCGCCCTTCTCTGACCATGATGTTGTATTGTTTGGTTGAAAGCTCATCAAACACCAATGGCTCCTCCAAGATCGAATCCCGAAATGCCCGTGGGTATATCTCCACCCGCGCGTTGTCAACGAACCATGCGATGTAGTTGTTGAAAGCATCCCGATTGAAGGGCCTATCCTGTGCTCCTTTTGCTTTCCTAGCCTCGGTCACACACCTCCTGAATTTCTCAAGGTGCTTCCTATGAAGCTTGGGCCAATCCTTCTCCTTCCTCTGCTTCTTCCTCTCCAAGCTGCACACAACAACAACAACAAGTCAAAAAGCGTTATTTGGCGAATGATAAGCACATCACATGGTAAGGAAGTTAATAGCTTACCTATGGAGCCCTAAGTCCGTGTCCTTCCACTCAGGCGGGACAATCTGAAATAACCCAAACTGGGTCATGACACGGTGAGGCTGGTGATACTCAACAGCCCACATGCACACCATGGGGCAACGCATTAGCCATAGACAAGATTCTCTGAGGCAAATAGGGTTAAGACGATAGTCCTCTGGAACACCAAAGCGGTCCCCTCTACTGTATGGCTCCCACGTCACCTGCATCATACCACACTCATGTCAGGGTCAAATATTACAAGTTCAAGAAATGTAATTGACCGCACCCGCGGAAATTACCTGATCCATGGTGATCGTGTCAAACTCGTGAAGGGTTTCGCAGCATAGTAAATCAAAAAAATTCTACGGATGCGAACGGGAAAGCCAAGATCTATTCTAGGAGATGCAAACAACGAGGGGGATTAGATGAGATCTTCATACCCTTGAAGATTCGCACAGCGGAACGTTCGTCGGAATGTGGGTGATGTAGTCGTACTCGCTTCTCCTCCTCGCGATCCGATCCGATCCGATCTAACACCGCAAGTGGCGATGCCTCTGAGAGATGCACACGTGCGGCACCTCTACGTATCCTACTTCCTCGGTCCAGCAAGTATGGTGGAGAGACGGATTGGATCTACAACGCGACGGCGCAGTGCAATTGGTGGAGAGTTTCTGCAGCAGGGCTTCGCCTACGTGCAGTCGGGAGGGAGAGAGAGGAGGGGCAGCAGGGTGGCTAGGGTTGAGGAGGAGGTGTGGGAGGGGGTGCGCCCCCAGCCCTCTTTATATAGAGGGGTGGGCGGCCAGCCCTTGCCCCTCCCCCAAGCCCTAGGGCCAGCGGCCAAGGAGGGAGGAGTGGGGGGCAAGTTTCCCCCCTCCCTTCTAGAAGCTCCCCTAGGGTTTCCCCTAGGTTTGGCCGGCTGGGCCCTATGGGGCCTTGTGCCCCTGGCCCAATGCGGCCAGGGCACTCCCTCATAGGCCCATGCCCCCTCCCGGCAGGTGGGTCCACG
This sequence comes from Avena sativa, assembly GCA_916181665.1. NCBI lineage: Eukaryota > Viridiplantae > Streptophyta > Magnoliopsida > Poales > Poaceae > Avena > Avena sativa. The sequence continues at coordinate 444,323,653 of OV702293.1, read as the reverse complement.
TTGGTCCCCCTCCGGAAGGTTCTAGAAGCTTCCGGTACAATACCGATTAACCCGAAACAATTTCGAACTCCAAAAACCGCAATGCGTTATATGAATCTTATTCTCCGGACCATTCCAGAACCTCTTGTGATGTCCCGGATCCCATCCGAGACTCCGAAAAAAAACTCATAAACCAATTATCCAATCTATCCTAGCGTCGAGACACGTTAAGTGTGTGACCCTTCGGGTTCGAGAATATGTAGACATGATCTTCTATCAATAATAAACAGCGGGGTCTGGAAACCCATATTGACTCCCACACATTCATCGATGATCATATCGGATGAACCACGATGCCAGGATTCAATCAATCCCATATATATATTCCCTTCGTCTCGCGATATTTTACTTGCCCGAGATTTGATCGTCGGTACCGTCATACCTAGTTCAATCTCGTTCACAGCAAGTACTTTACTCGTTCTGTAATCCGATATCACTTTGTGATTAACTCCTTAACCACATGCTTGCAAGCGGTGCTGATATCGATTACTGAGTGGGCCCGAAGTATATCTCTCCGACTTGGGAGGGACAAATCCCATCTCGATACATACAACCCAACAGGCACTTTCCGATCACCTGAGAGACACCTTTATGATCACCCTCTCATAGGATGACGTTTGATGATCTCAAAGCTTTCTTCCGATACCAGGGAGTTGTATTATCTCATGGTCTAAGGAATACAATATTTGACATAAGAAAAGCTTCACAAAGATGAACACGATGACACGATCTAATTGCTCCGCTTAGTTTGGGTTTGTCCATCATATCATTCTCCCAATGATATGATCTCATTATTAATCGACAACTCATGTCTATGGTTAGGAAACCTTAACCATCATTAATCAATGAGCTAGTCCATAGTGGCATACTAGGGACACGGTGTTGTTTACAAACCACACAAGTATTAAAGTTTCTGCTTAATACAATTATAGCATGGAATATAAACTTTATCATGAACAAGAATTATAATAATAACATCTTTATTATTGCCTCTAAGGCATAATTCCAACAGTCTCCCACTTGCACTAGAGTCAATAATCTAGTTTAAATTTGGCAACAATCTCACACCCATGGCACTAAGGTGCTGATCATGTTTTACACGTGGAACAGGTTTAGTCAATGGATCTGCGACATTCAGATCTGTATGTACTTTGCTAATCTTCAGATCTCCATCTGCTATATAATCTCGGATTATATGAAACTTGCGGTTGATATGCTTGGTCTTTGGATGATATCTTGGTTCCTTAGCGAGTGCTATGGCGCTAGTGTTGTCACACAATATCTCCAGTGGGTCCAATGCACTTGGAACCACGCCAAGCTCAGTGATGAAGTTCCTGATCCAAACTCCTTCACTTGACGCTTCTGCAGCAGCCATGTATTCCGCTTCTACTGTAGATCCCGCGATCACGCTTTGCTTGCAGCTTCTCCAGCTCACAACTCCCCCATTCAAAATATAAACGTATCCTGTCTGAGATTTAGAATCATCCTTGTCGGTGTCGAAACTAGCGTCGATGTAACCCTTTACGACGAGCTATTCATCACCTCCATAGACTAAGAACATTTCTTTAGTCCTATTTAGGTACTTTAGGATGTTCTTCATGGTTGTCCAGTGTTCCACTCCTGGATCACTTTGGTAGCTGCTCGTCAAACTAAGAGCATTGGACACATCCGGTCTAGTACACAGCATGGCATACATGATAGTGTAGGGTTTCGTAGCATGGAAAACAAAAAAATTCTACCGCATACAAACAAACAAGCCAAGATCTATCTACTAGATTGTAGCAACGAGTCGATGGAATAACTCACCCTAGAGAGCGGATTCTCGTGGGTGATGTAGTCGTACTCTTCCCGATCTCAAGATCGCGTAGACGATCCTTCCGGCGCTGCGTTCCGGCAGCGCTTCCACAGTCGGTCACACGTTCGGTACTCGACGAAGACCTTCCTCTCCCTTGTTCCAGCAGGCAGCGGAGGTTGTAGCACTCTCCTCGCGATTCCGGCATCACAACGGCGTGGTACCGGAAGTAGAGGGGAGATCTCGCAGGGCTTCGCCTTAAGCCGGAGCGAGTATGGTGGACTATGAGAGAGACCCTCGACGATCTAGGGTTTAGACACGCCGAGGAGGAGGCTTGGCCGACGGCTAGGGTTAGCTAAGCGGCGGCGGCTTGCCCTAGGGCGGCGGCGGCTGTAGGAGGGCCGGCGGCTTAGGGCTAGGGTTTGCGGGTGGAGGTGTTGGGTGCTAGGAGGGGCAGCCCTGCCCCTCCTTATATAGGTGGAGGGGGCGCGCCAGGGGAGGGGAGTCCTCCCCAACTCGGTTTCCCAAGGGGGCCGGCGGTGGAGGGGAGAAACTCCTCCCCAACTCGGTTTCCACCTTCCCCTCCACTTCCCAAAATAGCCGTTTGACTTTTCAAATTGGCGTTTGACTTTTTAAACTAGGATTTGATTAAACCCTTTATTTTGTTCAGCGATGACACCTAGTACATGATGCAATCATTCCAACTTGGTATGACACATTCATGTACCCTTCCCCTCCGGCGTGCCGGACATTCCGGAACCTTCTAGAACATTCCCGATGAAAACACCGGAACCACTCTCCAACTCCGGAACAGGACTTTCCTTATATGAATCTTATTCTCTGGACCATTCCGGATCTCCTCGTGATATCCCGGATCCCATCCGAGACTCCGAACAACATTCAGTCTCTTTCTCATCATTCCATAACTACTCAAACAACGTCGAATCCTTAAATGTGTCTCCCTACGGTTCGTGAATTATGCGGACATGATCGAGACACTTCTCCGATCAATAACCAATAGAGGAATCTGGAAATTCATATGGCTCCCACATATTTCTACGATTACTTTGTGATCGAATGAACCACTTACATACGATACCAATTTCATTTTGTCTCACGATAGTTTACTTACCCGAGGTTTTGATCGTCGGTATCTCTGCATACCTAGTTCAACCTCGTTACTGATAAGTACTCTTTTCTCGTTCCCGTGATATGTGTTCCCTTGTGAGCCAGTCACATGCTTGCAAGCTAATTGGATGACATTTCACCAAGAGGGCCCAGAGTATATCTATCTGTCATATGGATGGACAAATCCCACTCTTGATCCATGTGTCTCAACCAATACTTTCCGAACACTCAATGCCACCTTTATAGCCACCCAGTTACGGTGTGGTGTTTGATGTCATCAAAGCATCCTTCCGGTGAAGGTGATATGCATGATCTCATGGTCGAAGGAATTAGGTTACTATGTATCAGAAAGCATATAGCAATTGAACTATTAAAATGACTTGATCTTTATGCTACGCTTATCTATAGGAGTATGTCCACCATATCATTCTCCTAACGATATGATCTTGTTGTTAATAACATCTCAATGTTCATGATAGGGAAACCACAATCATATATTAACCAACAAGCTAGTATTATAAAGAGGCTTTTACTAGGGACTCTATTTTAGTTTACAAATCACACAAGTATTAATGTTTCCTTGTTAATACTATTATAGCATGAATGTAAAAATTTATCATAAACACAAAGATATAATAATAACTACATTTATTATTGCCTCTAGGGCATATCTCCAACAGTCTCCCACTTGCACTAGAGTCATCTATTCTAGATTACATGGTAATATACCGAACACCCATGGCAGTTTGGTGCTGGTCATGTTTTGCCCTCGGGAGAGGTTTAGTCAACGAATCCGCCACATTCAGATCTGTGTGTACTTTGCAAATCTTTATGTCCCCATCCTGGACATGTTCTCGAATAGCATGAAAACGTAGCTTGATGTTCTTCAGCTTCTTGTGTGACCTTGGTTCTTGCGCATTGGCTATGGCGCCCATGTTATCACAGTAGATAGACATTGGGTCCAGCGCACTAGGAACCACACCCAGCTCTGTAATGAACTCTTTCATCCATATCGCTTCTTGTGAAGCCTCTGAAGCAGCCATGTATTCCGATTCAGTTGAAGATCTCGCCACAACGCTTTGCTTTGCACTCCTCCAGCTAACTGCTGCACCATTCAAAGTAAATACGTATCCATATTGTGATTTAGAATCATCCAGATCGGTGTTCCAACTAGCATCGGTGTAACCATTAACAACGAGTTGTTCATCACCTCCATAAGAAAGAACCATATCCTTAGTTCTTCTCAAGTACTTAAGGATGTTTTTGACCGCTGTCCAATGATCCACTCCTGGATCACTTTGATATCTGCTAGTTAAAGTAACAGCCTATGCAATGTCGGGTCGAGTACATAGCATGGCATACATTAGAGATCCTATGGCTGAGGCATAGGGAGTCTTACTCATCCTTTCTCTATCTTCTGCCGTTGTCGGACTTTGAGTTTTACTCAACGTCATATTGGGCAACATGGGCAAGAACCCTTTCTTGTTATCTTCCATTCCAAACCTCTTTAGAACTTTGTCCAAATATGTACTTTGTGACAATGATATTAGGCGTCTCGATCTATCTCTATAAATCTTTATGCCTAATATGTAAGCTGCTTCGCCAAGATCCTTCATTGAAAAACTATTATTCAAATATTCCTTGACACTATTAAGAAGGTCTACATCATTCCCAATCAACAATATGTCATCTACATATAGTATTAAGAATGCTAGAGAGCTCCCACTCACTTTCTTGTAAATACAAGCTTCTCCATAAGTTTGTATAAAACCAAAACTTTTGATCACCTTATCAAAACGTTGATTCCAACTTCGGGATGCCTGCTTCAATCCATAGATGGACCGTTGAAGTTTGCATACCTTGTTAGCATCTTTAGGATCGACAAAACCTTTGGGTTGCATCATATACAACTCTTCATCAATGTCTCCATTGAGGAATGCTGTTTTGACATCCATCTGCCATATCTCATAATCATAATATGCAGCGATTGCTAATATAATCCTTACAGAATTTAGCTTCGCTACTGGTGAGAAAGTCTCATCGTAGTCAACTCCTTGAATTTGTCGAAACCCTTTTGCGACAAGTCGAGCCTTATAGACAGTAACATTACCATCAGCATCTGTTTTCTTCTTGAAAATCCATTTGTTCTCGACAACCTTCCGGCCATCCGGTAAGTCCAACAAAGTCCATACTTGGTTTTCGTACATGGATCCAATCTCGGATTTCATGGCTTCTTGCCATTTATTGGAATCTGGGCTCATCATCGCTTCCTCATATGTCGCAGGGTCGTCGGTGTTGTCCACCAACATGACACTCATAACGGGATCATACCAATCAGGAGTGGTACGAGTTCTCATTGACCTGCGAGGCTCCGTAGCAACTACAACCGAAGTTTCATGATCATCATCATTAGCTTCCTCTCTTATTGGTGCAGGAACCACAGGAACTTCTTCCGGTGCTGCGCTACTCGCAAGTTCGAGAGAAGGTTCGACAACCTCGTCGAGTTCTACTTTCCTTCCAGTCACTTCTTTCGAGAGAAATTCCTTCTCTAGAAAGGATCCATTCTTGGCAATGGAGATTTTGCCTTCGGATCTATGATAGAAGGTATACCCAATAGTTTCCTTCGGGTATCCTATGAAGACGCATTTTTCCGCTTTGGGTTCAAGCTTGTCCGGCTGTAACTTCTTTACATAGGCTTCGCAACCCCAAACTTTAAGGAACGACAATTTAGGTTTCTTCCCAAACCATAATTCATACGGTGTCGTTTTAACGGATTTAGATGGTGCCCTATTTAAAGTGAATGCGGCTGTTTCTAATGCATAACCCCAAAATTATAGCGGTAAATCTGTAAGTGACATCATAGAACGAACTATATCTAAGAGAGTTCGATTACGACATTCGGACACACCATTACGCTGTGGTGTTCCCGGCGGTGTCAATTGTGAAAGTATTCTGCATTTCTTCAAATGCTCGCCAAAATCGTAACTTAGATATTCACCTCCACGATCAGAACGTAGAAATTTAATCTTCTTGTTACATTGATTCTCTACCTCACTTTGAAATTCCTTAAACTTCTCGAAAGTTTCGGACTTATGTTTCATGAAATAGATATACCCATATCTACTCAAGTCATCCGTGAAGGTAAGAACATAACGATAAACACCGCGCGAAGCTACACTCATTGGACCACACACATCGGTATGTATGATTTGTAGGGTTTGCAGCATAGAAAACAAAAAATTTCCTACGATGGGAACATCTAAGTACCAAGATCTATCTACTAGATACAAGCAACGGGTGGATATACATCCATAGAATATATACCTCGAAGACCGAATAGCGTTAACGAGGTTGTACTCGTGGATGATGTAGACGAACGCTTTCCGATCTCAAGATCGTGATGAAGTCCGTCTGGTCCAGCCGGTCCAGCACGATCAAGTCCAGCACCTCAAAGCAGTGGTGCATCCGTGATCGCACACACGTACGGGTACCCCGACAACCTCTGCACCCTCGCTCCAGCGAAGCAGCGGAAGCAACAAATCCTTCCATAAAAAGCCGCCGGGAACATGTATCTCGCTGATCCGAGACCATGGGGAAATTTTAAAGGGGGGAGAGAGATCCTTCGCGAGGAGGTGTGCTTTGAGAGGAGGAGAGGGGGGCCTTTTATAGGGGAGAGGGGGCACCCAAGGGGCATGGCGCCCAGCCATGGGGGCTGCCCCCACCTCTTCCACATTCATGTGGGTGGAACTCCCACTCAAAATGAAAAGCCTCCACTCCCATTAAAAAGCCTCCACTAAAAAATCCACTCACATGCATTAAATTTCCACCAAATTTAATGCAAGCTCTCATTTAAATAAAATTCTTTTATTTATTTATTCAGAATTTTGTTAATTACTTTAATTAACAAACATTCACATAAAACCCCTTGCTAGTATTCCATTTCACATGCAGAACCAGTTTCAGCAATTTCAACCGAAACAGTTTCGGTGTCTAGTGAAATAAATTCCTGCGCTTTCCTTTTTCTTTCTCTGGCATATCATTTGCTTTGAATGGTGTCGGTATACCTTAAGTGTTTCACCCTATGGTTCGTGAATAATGCGGACATGATCGAGACCCTTCTCCAATCAATAATTAGTAGCGGGACCTGGAGATCCATATTGACTCCCACACATTCAACGATGACTTCTGTGATCGTGTGAACCTTTTACGCTAGTATCTTAATCCCTTTGTTTCACGATATATTACATGTCTGAGATTCAATCATCGGTATCTCCATACCTAGTTTGATCTCGTTACCGACATGCACTCTTTTCTCGTTCCCGTGATATAACATTCTAGTGATCAAATCACTTGCTTGCAAGCTAATCAATGTGATATCACCGAGAGGGCCCAGAGCATATCTATCCGCCATCGGGATGAACAAATTCCATTCTCGATCCATGATTCTCAACATAACACTTTAGTAGCTTTGAAGCCATCTTTATAATCACCCAGTTACGGTGTGACGTTTGATGTCAACAAGAAACTCTTCCGGTGTTAGTGATTGGCATGATCTCATGGTCTAAGGATTAGGATCACTTCGTAAGTTGTTATAGCAATATAAACTCAATGACTTTGATCGTAATGCTATACTTCGGATGAATGTTCATCACATCATTACACTAATGTTGTGACCTCGTTATTAACAACATCCAATGTCCATGATCAGGAAACCTTTGATCATCTTGTTAATCAACGAGCTAGTTTATAAGAGAGGCATAACTAGGAACTTCCTTTTTGTTTATTAAACACACATGTATTAACATTTCCGTATTAATACAATTATAGCATGTAAAATAAACATTTATCATAAACAAGGAATACGATAATAACCACTTTATTATTGCCTCTCGGGCATATTCCCTTCAGTCTCCCACTTGCACTAGAGACAATAATCTAGTTTGAAAACTTTGCGTATTAAACACATATGGCTTTTTGGTGTTCCATATACGCAACTGCAAGTGGTTAAAAAATCTACGGATCTGACGCTTTCAGGTCCGTGTGTATTTGCATGTCTTTGCGTCTCCACGCATCACTCATTCTCCAATGAGAAGGCATTGTATAAATTTGGTCTTTCGGTGAGACCTTTAGTTCCTTGGGGTTAAATCTTGTCGATACTATTGTCATACAATATATCTTTAGTGTTAGCCCGTTGCGAACCACACCTTAGTTTGATAACAAACTACTTGACACAAATGCCCTCCTTTGCTGCTACTATAGCAGTCATATACTTAGCCTTTTGTTGTAGTATTCGTCACAATGTCTTATCTTTGGAACTCTTCCAAATCCATCATGGAATCTCCTGTCCATTACATTGTGCCACCCATAGTTTAAATTGAGATAAACTTAATTTGTATCTTGTGACAAAACTAGTATCAATGTAACTCTTTACAATGAACTATTTTTAATTGTTTGTCACCTCTACACAAATATATTCTTAGTTCTTCCAAAAGATCATAAGAATATCCTTACTATCGTCCAATGATCATTTTATGATTCATTCTGGTATATGCTCATAACACTTAGAGCATAGGACATATCTGGATGTGTACATATCATGGTATGATTGATCAAAACATTCTCGTGATTTCACTCATCAAGTGTCAAAGTACTTGAATCTTGTTTCACTTATCAAGTGTATCTACACTTGAATCTTGATTCAATTCTTTTCCATGCGACAAGAACCGTTTCTTGTTGTTTCTATATTGAACTCCTTCAATATCTCATATATGTACGTTTGGCACAACGATATTAGCGTCACAGTCTATCCACTATAGACATTCACGCTAAATATTTGGGATTTGCCTAAGTATTTCATCGAAATGAAATTCTTAACCTTTGTCAATAAAAGATACATCATTTCTAATCAACAAGATGTCCTCCACATAATGTATTAGAAATATGTCTTAGAGCTCCCACTTAATTTCTTGCAAATGCAAGCATCTTCATCGTCTCCTGATGAAAACTCTTTTTCATCACGGTGAAGATTCCAACTCCGCGATGCTTACTTCAACCATTGAAGTTTGCATGCCCTTTTTAGCATCCTTTGAATTTTAACAAAACCCTTTGGACCGTGTCATGTACACGTCCTAGGTAACCATTCTATTAGAAGAACTTTGTTTTGTTTATTCATATACCATATACCAAATTATATGTAGTGGTTGCTACTTTAATCCGTCTAGACTAAATATCGCTATGAAAGATCAAATCTTGTCATAGTCAACTCCTTAAACATTGTCATAAAATACTTTACGACATGTCGACTATTTCATAGATGTGAAACATCCATGTCTATTTCTTTATAGATCCAAATACGACCGATAGGTTTTTACACCTTTCCAGAGGGTCTTCCAAGTTTAAAACTTGATTTCTCGTGTATGGAACTATCACGGATTTTATGGCTTCAAGCCATTTGACGGAGTCAGGGCCCATCATCGCTTCTTTGTAGTCGGTTCATCATTGTCAAACAATAATGATTTACTCTAAAATCTCAATCATTTGATTGTTTATCCGACCTTCTTGGTTCAATAGGAACTTTAGACCTCCGTGACCGCAACCTTTGAGGCACATAAGCTATGAGAATTATGGCAGCCTCCAGAACCATTTCCGGTGCTGCGCAACTCAGCACATTTAGCTAAGGTTCGTTAACCTTATCAAAGTTCTATTGTCCTCCCACTTTAACATTTATGAAAAATTCCTTCTTCAAGAAACTTCACATTTCAAGCGACAAACCCTTTTGTCCTCGGTGTTATGGAGGAATAACCAATTGTTATTCGAAATAACCTACAAAGACATGCTCATCCGACTTTGGTTGTAAACATCTTACTTATGTTTAGCATACCAAAATTTAAGAAATGACAACTTGGGTTTTACCCCAAACCATAACTCATATGGTGTCATTTCAATGGATCAAGATGGAGCTCTTTTCAGTGTAAAAGCGGAAGTCTCTAAAGCTTTTAATCTTTTAAAAACATAATGGCAGTTTTATAAATAACACCTTTGATCCAACCATGTCAAACAAGGTTTCATTACAAATCTCAAACACACCATACTCCTATGGTGTTTCGGGAGATGTAAATCTAGGTGTTTTGCTAAACTTGCAACTCAAATAAATCCCTTTATGATAAAATCATAATTCATTTATTTTCTTGTTACACTTGTAACTCAAATAAATCCCTTATGATAAAATCATAAACTATTTATTTTCTTGTTACAATGATTTTCCACTTCATCTTGAAAGTCTTTGAAACATTTTCAAATATTTCATACTTCATTCTCATTAAGTGAACATTCACTCAAATTTCCGGAGAAAGTATATGAAGTTGAAACCCATCGCTTACGACTATAAATAATGGACTACATACATCGATATGTATAAATTCCAATATTTTAGTCGTTCGTTCTTCTTTGGCCTTTGAACGAAGTTTTTAATTATCCCGAGGAAAGTCTCACAAGCGTCACTTGATCAAATCAAAGACTCCAAAAATCCATGAAAATGGAGTTTCTTCATGTTTTCTTTCCAATATAATTTAAACGGCGATGTCACTTCGTAAGTGATCTTTCAATCATTTGTCTTGCGATATTTTAGCATTAGGTTTTATGGATGTGATCTCTCCAACTAGATTTGTAAATCATCCATCTTATATGGAATACGGTAATTATTTGAACAACCTTTGTTCTCATAATACCTAATTCAAATAACAATTATTAAAACAAATCTTGAAGTCAAGCTTTGATGTCAACGAGAAATACAAACAACGGTTTGTTTGTTTTCGATGAACATCATCACATATTCTCTTGCTAGTTACTTAGGCCATTGTTGTTCATGAATTGCATCGTTCTGTATGAAATTTCATACCAACCAATTCGGTATCCAATACCCAAGAACCACATTGTTTAACAAGCAAAGAATACAACCATAACATGTATATAATCTATATACCTAAATTGGATATTTCCAATCTTTTCTTTTTTGCCAAATATATTTTATAGATTCTCTTTCAGCATTTCCTTTTCCTTTTTAAAAGAATCTATCAACATAAAAAGTGGCGCCATATACATGACACATAGTCCAAAGTGTGTATATTCAAATAATAATACCTTTGGACTTGCACTTTGAAGTAGATCACCATCATCAAAATGATCGGTATTCTTTCAAAATCCATTCTTTAGTAATCTTTTAGTGTAGTAAACAATTTACATACATCTTATATTCATCCTTATCATGACGACTTTCATGATCAAGCTACTATAGCTTATAAAGGCGAATCGTGAGTATAACATTACTTTCCAAAACCCTTTTGGATGATTAGGATGTCTAGCATCTCCAACCTTCGTAAATTCTCGTCCAATATGAGAACATATATTATACTCTATCATTTTGCAACCAAAACATTGTTTCAGATATCGTTATATCTGCCACACATGATGGTTTCTGAAACAATTCTTTCAGCTCCTAGATAAACTTGATGTTTAAATCAAGAATCATGGAGACAAACATGATACTTAAGATACTAACACTGGAATTGTTACTCTCGATTTAATACTAACTATTAAATTTCACGGAGTAAATAGATTTTGCTGAAAGTTTGCAATAGTACTTTAAACTTTAGATTGACACTCAACACAATACGATACCAGTTCGTAAAGTATATATCCAGAATTCTATAGTTCTATTATCTCAATTACATCTATGCATAAGGTGGTGAACGAATGCAAATGACTACAACAAATTATGCAAATTCACTTTGATTTAGTTTATGATAAATTGAGTTCTACTAATCCAAATTAGAAATGAACTCCCACTCAAAAACGACATCCCTCGTGTCTTTTTGGTGATTACATGAACCAAATCCACTACACCAAGTCCGATCATCACGTGAGTCGGTGTAGCTTCAAAGGCGAGCATCAAATGGGCATCATATCTACTATATGACTCATGCTTAACCTTTCGGTCCGTGTTCCGAGGCCATGTCTATACATGCTAGGCTCGCCAAGTAAGAACCTTAGTATTCGCGTGTGTAACTGTCTTACACCCGAGATATGCTCGTGGATTCAAGTACACCCGATCATCACGTGATGCCTTGAAGCGACGAAACATTGTCGGTGCATACTTAAGGAAGAACACATTTTTATCTTGATATCTAAATGAGGGATCATCTTATTATGCTAATAAAACGCCAAACAAGCAATATAAGATGCTATCAAACATCACATGTTTATTAGTGGAATGATATGGTTCCCGCATATGATCTCTATCATGTGCACCGTCGTATGATCACTATCATACCTATATGTGTAAGGCCAAGGTCTATGGAACTTACACGTCATGTGTGTTGTAAGAGTATCATCTCATACTTCTACTTACAACATCACCATATCATAACACTAGCCCAGCAACAATCTAAACTAGACGCCTCTAATTTATCCATTGCAAGTTTTACATGGCTTAGGGCTTTCGAAGATAGAACCGTTCTTACCTACGAACATGAACCACAACGAGGATAACCAAATTGTTGACAACTCGTTGCAAATTAGATATTGACTATAGTAGGAGAGACAGACACCCGCTAGCCACTTATGCAAAACTAGTTGCATGTCAAGCGTGGAACAGGTCTCATGTGCGAGGACATGTAAAGTTTGTCCGGGCCGCTTCATCCCACTATGCCACCAATATCCAAAGTACAACTAAGAAGCAATAAAATGATCATCATCGCCCACATACTCATATGTGTACTACCCGTGCAAAGCATCTACGCATAGATCCAGCTCTGATACCACTGTAGGGTTCGCAGCATAGAAAACAATAATTTTCCTACGATGGGAACATCTAAGTACCAAGATCTATCTACTAGATACAAGCAACGGGTGGATATACATCCATAGAATACATACCCCCGAAGACCGAATAGCGTTAACGAGGTTGTACTCGTGGATGATGTAGACGAATGCTTGCCGATCTCAAGATCGTGATGATGTCCGTCTGGTCCAGCCGGTCCAGCACGATCAAGTCCAGCACCTCAAAGCAGTGGTGCATCCGTGATCGCACACACGTACGGGTACCCCGACAACCTCCGCGCCCTCGCTCCAGCGAAGCAGAGGAAGCAACAAATCCTTCCAGAAAAAGCCACCAGGAACATGTATCTCGCTGATCCGAGACCATGGGGAAATTCTAAAGGGGGGAGAGAGATCCTTCGCGAGGAGGTGTGCTTTGAGAGGAGGAGAGGGGGGCCTTTTATAGGGGAGAGGGGGGGCACCAAGGGGCATGGCGCCCAGCCATGGGAGCTGCCCCCACCTCTTCCACATTCATGTGGGTGGAGCTCCCACTCAAAATGAAAAGCCTCCACTCCCATTAAAAAGCCTCCACTAAAAAATCCACTCACATGCATTAAATTTCCACCAAATTTAATGCAAGCTCTCATTTAAATAAAACTCTTTTATTTATTTATTCAGAATTTTGTATTACTTTAATTAACAAACATTCACATAAAACCCCTTGCTAGTATTCCATTTCACATGCAGAACCAGTTTCAGCAATTTCAACCGAAACAATTTCGGTGTCTAGTGAAATAAATTCCTGCGCTTTCCTTTTTCTTTCTCTGGCATATCATTTGCTCCGAATGGTGTCGGTATCCCTTAAGTGTGTCACCCTACGGTTCGCGAATAATGCGGACATGATCGAGACCCTTCTCCGATCAATAATTAGTAGCGGGACCTGGAGATCCATACTGACTCCCACACATTCAACGATGACTTCTGTGATCGTGTGAACCTTTTACGCTAGTATCTTAATCCCTTTGTTTCACGATATATTACATGTCCGAGATTCGATCATCGGTATCTCCATACCTAGTTTGATCTCGTTACCGACATGCACTCTTTTCTTGTTCCCGTGATATAACATTCTAGTGATCAAATCACTTGCTTGCAAGCTAATCAATGTGATATCACCGAGAGGGCCCAGAGCATATCTATCCGTCATCGGGATGAACAAATTCCATTATCGATCCATGATTCTCAACATAACACTTTAGTAGCTTTGAAGCCATCTTTATAATCACCCAGTTACGGTGTGACGTTTGATGTCAACAAGAAACTCTTCCGGTGTTAGTGATTGGCATGATCTCATGGTCTAAGGATTAGGATCACTTCGTAAGTTGTTATAGCAATATAAACTCAATAAATTTGATCGTAATGCTATACTTCGGATGAATGTTCATCACATCATTACACTAATGTTGTGACCTCGTTATTAACAACATCCAATGTCCATGATCAGGAAACCTTTGATCATCTTGTTAATCAACGAGCTAGTTTATAAGAGAGGCATAACTAGGAACTTCCTTTTTGTTTATTAAACACACATGTATTAACGTTTCCGTATTAATACAATTATAGCATGTAAAATAAACATTTATCATAAACAAGGAATACGATAATAACCACTTTATTATTGCCTCTCGGGCATATTCCCTTCATGATTTCCAATAAGTCCGTAGCTCGCTCCATCATACCAGAAAATGGAGTCTTAGTCATTTTACCCATTAGACATGCTTCGCATCTTTCAAGTGATTCGAAATCAAGTGATTCAAGAAGTCCATCGGAATGGAGTTTCTTCATACGCTTCACTCCAATGTGACCAAGACGACAGTGCCACATATAGGTCGAGTTACCGCTCGATTTCAAACGTTTAGCCTCAATGTTATTAATATGTGTATTTCCACTATCGAGATTCAATAAGAATAGACCATCTATCAAAGGTGCATGTGCATAAAACATATTACTCATATAAATAGAACAACCATTATTCTCGGACTTAAACAAGTAACTGTCTCGCAATAAACAAGATCCCGATATAATGTTCATGCTTAACGCAGGCACCAAATAACAATTATTTAAGTATAAAACTAATCCCGATGGTAGATGAAGGGGTAGAGTGCCGACCGCGATCACATCAACCTTTGATCCGTTTCCCACGCGCATCGTCACCTTGTTCTTCGCTAGCTTCCGTTTATTCTGCAGCACCTGTTTCGAGTTACAAATATGAGCAACCGAACCAGTATCAAATACCCAGGCACTACTACGAGTATTAGTGAGATACACATCAATAACATGTATATCGGATATACCTTTCTTCTTGATGTTGCCGTTCTTCAAATCCGCCAAGTACTTTGGGCAATTCCGCTTCCAGTGACCTTCTCCCTTGCAGTAAAAGCACTCAGTATCAGGCTTAGGCCCAGCCTTGGTCTTCTTCGTCAGCGTGGTAACTTTCTTACCACCCTTCTTGAAGTGTCCCTTTTGCTTAGACTTGCCTTTCTTGAATTTGGTGGTCTTATTGACCATCAACACTTGGTGCTCTTTCTTGATCTCCACTTCTGCAGATTTCAACATGGCAAAGAGTTCTGGCAACTGCTTGTTCATGTTTTGCATATTGTAGTTCATCACAAAGTTCTTGTAACTTGGTGGCAGTGATTGGAGGACACGATAAATCCCCAAAGCATTAGGAATCACTATACCCAAGCTTTGAAGTTTGTTTGCGTGCCCAGACATCTTAAGCACATGCTCACTGACGGAGCTGCCCTCTTCCATCTTGCAGTTAAAGAACTTTTCAGAAGCCTCATAGCTCTCAATCGCTGCGTGAGTCTCAAAGATCAATTTGAGATCATGGACAATATCATGTGGGTCTGAATTCTCAAACCTTTTCTGAAGCTCCGATTCTAAACCATACAAGATAGCACACTGAACTGTGGAGTACTGAGTCTTCCGAGCGAGGTAAACATTCTTTACTTCATCGGTAGCAGTAGCTGCAGGTGGGTCACCCAGCGGTGCATCCAGCACATAGGTCAAATTACCAGCTGTGAGGACAATCCTCAAATTGCGGAACCAATCCGCGAAGTTGCTTCCATTGTTTTTCAACTTTTCTTTCTCTAGGAACGCATTAAAATTGATGGTAGGGGCCGCCATTGATCTACAACATATTTGCAATAGTTTAGACTAAGTTTATGACAAATTGAGTTCTAATTAATAGTTAAATTAATCTAGGTGAACTCCCACTCAAAACAACATCCCTCACATTGTTTTAGTGATCACACGAACCAAATCCACCACATCAACACCGATCATCACGAGAGTTGATATAGTTTCAATGGTGAACAATCGACATGTTCATCATATCTACTATATGATTCATGCTTTACCTTTTGGTGATCCGTGTTCCGAGACCATGTATGTACATGCTAGGCTCGTCAAGATCAAACCTTAGTTTCCGCATGAGCAAATCTGGCTTGCTCACGTTGTATACACTTGCGGAATCTAACACACCCGATCATCACGTGGTGCTTCGAAACAACAAGCTTTAGCAACGGTGCTAACTAAGGGTGAACACTTTATGACTTGAAATTCATGTGCATGAGGGATCATCTTATAATGCTACCGTCGTTAACTAAGCAATACAAGATGCATAAAGGATTAACATCACATGCAATTCATAATATGTGATATGATATGGCCTTTCTTCTTTGTGCTTCCGATC
The DNA here is from genome assembly GCA_916181665.1 of Avena sativa. Lineage (NCBI taxonomy): Eukaryota > Viridiplantae > Streptophyta > Magnoliopsida > Poales > Poaceae > Avena > Avena sativa. The sequence continues at coordinate 444,307,124 of OV702293.1, read as the reverse complement.
TCATTCTTCAAGCACGAACATGATCTCCATCATCACCGGCATTGCATCAAGGTCAATGACGCTTCTCCATGGTTGTCGTCCACCAGCCTCAACTATTACAACTACTTTGAATAGACACGCGGGTCTTAACAAAATTAAAGACAACCATATGGCTCCTGCCGGTTGCAAACTTACAATAAGGAACATTGCATACATCAAATATAATCACAATCATGGCCATATCACATCACAGCACACCCCTGCAAAACAAAGTTAGACGCCTCTACTTTCTTTGCATGTTTTACGTGGTTTGGGGGTTTCAATAAGTCTCGTTCTAACTTACGAACAAGAACCACAACATTGATACTAGTATTGACAATCACCCGTTGTAAATTGAATCTTAACTATGCTGGGAGAGACAGGCACCCGCAAAGCCACTTATGCAATACAAGTTGCATGTCAAGCGTGGAGCAAGTCTCATGAACGATGTCATGTAAGGTTAGCCCGGGCCGCTTCATCCCAACATCCCGCAAGATGCAAAGTACACAAGAAGCAATCGACAATAAAAGCATCAATGCCCACAATGACCATTGTGTTCTACTCGTGCAACAGACCTACATATAGACACGGCTCTGATACCACTGTAGGGTTTCGTAGCATGGAAAACAAAAAATTTCTACCGCATACAAACAAACAAGCCAAGATCTATCTACTAGATTGTAGCAACGAGTCGATGGAATAACTCACCCTTGAAAATTCCAAAGTGTTTAACGAGAGCGGATTCTCGTGGGTGATGCAGTCGGTCACACGTTCGGTACTCGACGAAGACCTTCCTCTCACTTGTTCCAGCAGGTAGCGGAGGTTGTAGCACTCTCCTCGCGATTCCGGCAGCACAACAGCGTGGTACCGAAAGTAGAGGGGAGATCTCGCAGGGCTTCGCCTTAAGCCGGAGCGAGTATGGTGGACTATGAGAGAGACCCTCGACGATCTAGGGTTTAGAAATGCCGAGGAGGAGGCTTGGCCGGCGGCTAGGGTTAGCTAGGCGGCGGCGGCTTGCCCTAGGGCGGCGACGGCTGCAGGAGGGCCGGCGGCTTAGGGCTAGGGTTTGCGGGTGGAGGTGTTGGGTGCTAGGAGGGGCAGCCCTGCCCCTCCTTATATAGGTGGAGGGGGCGCGCCAGGGGAGGGGAGTCCCTCCCCAACTCGGTTTCCCAAGGGGGTCGGCGGTGGAGGGGATAAACTCCTCCCCAACACGGTTTCCACCTTCCCCTCCACTTCCCAAAATAGCCATTTGACTTTGCAAATTGGCGTTTGACTTTTCAAACTAGGATTTGATTAAACGCTTTATTTTATTCAGCGATGACACCTAATACATGATGCAATCATTACAAATTGGTATGACACATTCATGTATCCTTCCCCTCCGGAGTGCCGGATATTCCAGAACCTTCTAGAACATTCCCGATGAAAACACCGGAACCATTCTCCAACTCCGATACAGGACTTTCCTTATATGAATCTTATTCTCCAGACCATTCCGGATCTCCACGTGATATCCCGGATCCCATCCGAGACTCCGAACAACATTCGGTCTCTTTCTCATCATTCCATAACTACTCAAACAACGTCGAATCCTTAAGTGTGTCTCCCTATGGTTCGTGAATTATGCGGACATGATCGAGACACTTCTCCGATCAATAACCAATAGAGGAATCTGGAAATTCATATGGCTCCCACATATTTCTACGATTACTTTGCGATCGAATGAACCACTTACATACGATACCAATTTCGCTTTGTCTCATGATAGTTTACTTACCCGAGGTTTTGATCGTCGGTATCTCTGCATACCTAGTTCAACCTCGTTACTGATAAGTACTCTTTTCTCGTTCCCTCGATATGTGATCCCTTGTGAGCCAGTCACATGCTTGCAAGCTAATTGGATGACATTTCACCGAGAGGGCCCAGAGTATATCTATCAGTCATATGGATGGAAAAATCCCACTCTTGATCCATGTGTCTCAACCAATACTTTCCGAACACTCAATGCCACCTTTATAGCCACCCAGTTACGGTGTGGTGTTTGATGTCATCAAAGCATCCTTCCGGTGAAGGTGATATGCATGATCTCATGGTCGAAGGAATTAGGTTACTATGTATCAGAAAGCATATAGCAATTGAACTATTAAAATGACTTGATCTTTATGCTACGCTTATCTATAGGAGTATGTCCACCATATCATTCTCCTAACGATATGATCTTGTTGTTAATAACATCTCAATGTTCATGATAGGGAAACCACAATCATATATTAACCAACAAGCTGGTATTATAAAGAGGCTTTTACTAGGGACTCTATTTTAGTTTACAAATCACACAAGTATTAATGTTTCCTTGTTAATACTATTATAGCATGAATGTAAACATTTATCATAAACACAAAGATATAATAATAACTACATTTATTATTGCCTCTAGGGCATATCTCCAACAGATAGAACCTATGGCCGAGGCATAAGGCACTTTGCTCATAGCTTCTCTATCATTTACCGTAGCTGGACACTGAGCCTTGCTCAATATCTTACCTGACAACATAAGCACTGAACCTTTCTTTGCCTTATCCATTCTGAACCTTTTCAGAACTTTGTCTAGGTATGTACTCTGGCTTAAAGCTATCAGGCGTCTTTGTCTATCTCTATAGATTTTGATGCCCAATAGATAAGCAGCTTCACCTAGGTCTTTCATTGAAAAACACTTGTTCAAATAACTCTTCACATCATTAAGCATATTAATGTCATTTCCAATAATCAATATGTCATCCACATATAGTACCAGAAATGTCACTGAGCTCCCACTCACTTTCTTGTAGATACAAGCTTCGTAGCAATTTGGAACAAATCCAAAGCTCTTGATCACTTGATCAAAACGAAGGTTCCCACTCCGAGATGCTTGCTTTAGTCCATAAATGGAACGCTGAAGTTTGCATACTTTATCAGCATCCTTAGGATCGACAAAACCTTCGGGTTGCATCATATACAACTCTTCATCAATGTTGCCATTGAGGAAAGCAGTCTTGACATCCATCTGCCATATTTCATAATCATGAAACACATCAATTGCTAATAAAATCCGAATGGACTTAAACATCGCTACGGGAGAGAAAGTCTCATCGTAGTCCACACCTTGAACTTGTCGAAAACCTTTTGCGACAAGTCGTGCTTTATAGACAGTAACATTACCATCCGCGTTCGTTTTCTTCTTGAAGATCCATTTGCACTCAACGGCCTTTTGGTCGCTAGGAGCGTCCACCAAAGTCCATACTTGGTTTTCGCTCATGGATCCCAATTCGGATTTCATGGCCTCTAGCCATTTCTCAGAGTCTAGGCTCATCATCGCTTCCTCATAGTTCGTAGGTTCACTGTCTTCTACCAACAAGACAGTCAAGACAGGGTTGCCGTACCACTCAGGAGGGGCACGCGACCTTGTCGACCTGCGACGTTCAGTAGCAGCATCGTCCGAAGCTTCATGATCCTTGTCATTAGCTTCCTCTATTGTTGGTGCAGGCGGCACTGGAACAATTTCAGGTGCTGCGCTACTCTCCAATTCAAGAGAAGGTTCAACAACCTCGTCTAGCTCTACTTTCCTCCCACTCACTTCTTTCGAGAGAAACTCCTTCTCAAGAAAGGAACCGTTCTTTGCGACAAACACTTTTCCTTCAGTTCTGTGATAGAAGGTATACCCAATAGTTTCCTTAGGGTATCCTATGAAGACGCATTTCTCCGCTTTGGGTTCGAGCTTGTCTGGCATCAATTTCTTGACATAAGCTTCGCATCCCCAAACTTTAAGAAACGACAACTTAGGTTTAGCACCAAACCACAGTTCATACGGTGTCGTCTCAACGGATTTAGATGGTGCCCTATTTAAAGTGAATGCAACGGTTTCTAATGCATAACCCCAAAATGATAACGGCAAATCAGTAAGAGACATCATTGATCGGACCATATCTAATAGGGTTCGATTCCGGCGTTCAGACACACCATTGCGCTGTGGTGTTCCGGGTGGCGTGAGTTGCGAAACGATTCCGCTTGCTTTAAGATGCGTGAGAAAATCATAACTCAAATATTCACCTCCACGATCGGATCGTAAAAACTTAATCTTTCTGTTACTATGGTTCTCCACTTCATTCTGAAATTCCTTGAACTTTTCAAATGTTTTAGATTTATGTTTCATTAAATAGATATACCCATATCTACTTAAGTCATCGGTAAAAGTGAGAAAATAGCGATATCCACCGCGCGTCGAAACACTCATCGGTCCGCATACATCGGTATGTATGATTTCCAACAAGTCCGTTGCTCGCTCCATCATTCCGGAGAATGGGGTTTTGATCATCTTGCCCATGAGGCATGGTTCGCATGTGTCAAATGATTCAAAATCAAGAGACACCAAAAGTCCATCAGAATGGAGTTTCTTCATGCACTTTACACCAATATGACCTAGACGACAGTGCCACAAATAAGTAGTATTATCACTATCTACTTTGCATCTCTTAGCCTCAATGTTATGGATGTGTGTTTCATCCCTTTCGAGATTCAGAAGAAATAAACCATTCACAACAGGTGCATGACCATAAAAGATGTTACTCATATAAATAGAACAACCATTATTCTCCGATTTAAATGAATAACCGTCTTGTAATAAACACGATCAAGAAATAATGTTCATGCTCAACGCAGGCACATAATAACACTTATTAAGGTTTAAAACTAATCCCGAAGGTAAAACTAAGGAGAGCGTGCCGACGGCCATCACATCAACTCTTGATCCGTTGCCAACGCGCATCGTCACCTCATCCCTCGCAAGTCGCCGTCTATTCTGTAGCTCCTGTTTCGAGTTACAAATATTAGCAACTGAACCAGTATCAAATACCCAGGCACTACAACAAGGGCTAGTAAGGAAAACATCAATAACATGTATATCAAATATACCTTTGATGGTGCTAGCCTTCTTGTCCGCTAAGTACTTCGGACAGTTGCGCTTCCAGTGACCCTTGTCCTTGCAATAGAAGCACTCAGTGTCCGGCTTGGGTCCAGACTTGAGCTTCTTCTCAGCAGGGGCAACGCGCTTGCCGCCGCCTTTCTTGAAGGGCTTCTTTGCACCCTTACCTTTCTTAAAGGTGGGGGCTTGTTGACCATCAACACATGATTATCCTTTTTGATGTCCACCTCCACAGCCTTCAACTTAGCGAAGAGCTCGGTGATCGTATCAGTGGAACCAATCTGATTATGAGTTACTACAAAACTTTTGTAGCTGGGAGGGAGTGATTGCAGAACCCTGTCAATCTTGAGCTCCTCTAGAATCTTGTAGTCCAGTTGCTCAAGGCGTTGAGTGTAGCCCGACATCTTTATGGCGTGCTCACTAACGGAACTCCCTTCCTCCATCTTGCAGTTAAAGAATTTCTCAGAGATCTCATATCTCTCAGAACGGGCCTGAGTCTGAAACATAGTTTTCAGCTCCTCAAGAATCTCAAAGGGCCCGGGATAGTCTTCAAAACGATTTTGAAGGTCCGATTCCATAGCAAACAACATGGTGCTCTTAATCACACCATAATCATCTTTGCGCGACTGATAGACAGCTTTCTCATCAGCCGGCGCATCTACAGCAGGGGCGTCACCTAGCGCATTCTCAAGGACATAGTCCTTTTGACCGCCAGAGAGAATGATTCTCAGATTGCGGAACCATTTGGTGAAGTTAGACCCATTGTTTCTAAGCTTTTCTTTCTCAGCGAAAACGTTGAAGTTGAAGTTGGACTTAGCCATTTGATCTACAATATTTGCAAGTACAAATTAGACTATGTTCATGATAACTAGTTCAACTTAATCAAATTACTAGATGAACTCCCACTAAATTCAACATCCCTCAAGTTGTTTAGTGAACACGATCCAAATTCACCACACCTAATCTGATCTTCACGAGAAGAGATGTGGCTTCAATGGTGGACAACGAAATGTCGATCATATCATTCATATGACTCATGCTTAACCTTTCGGTCCATGTGTTCCGAGGCCATGTCTGTACATGCTAGGCTTGTCAAGTCAAACCCAAGTATTTCCGCACGTGCAAAACTGGCTTGCACCCGTTGTATGTGAACGTAGAGTCTATAGCACCCGATCATCACGTGATGCTTGGACACGACGAACTTTCGCAACGGTGCATACATGGGGAGAACAAAGTTTTATCTTGATCTTTAAGTGAGGAATCATCTTATAATGCTACAGTCGCGATCTAAGCATAATAAGATACATAAAAGGATAAACATCACATGCATATAACTTTATGTGACATGGTATAGCCAATCTTCGCGCAATGATCTCCATCTTGTGCGTGCCGGCATGATCTCCATCACTCCACCATGATTGCCTCCACCACGAATAGCAACTACAACTATTGCTAACTACTTAGCGATAAGTAAAGCTATTACATGGCGTATAAGAAGTTGACACACAGGTCATACACAATTATAAAGACAACCATATGGCTCCTGCCGGTTGTGTACTCATCGACATGCAAGTCGTGAAACATTACAAAACATGATCATTGCATACAACATACACATCACATCTTGGGCCATACCATATCACAGAAAACACTCCCTGCAAAAACAAGTTAGACGCCTCTACTTTGTTGTTGCATGTTTTACGTGGCTTATGGGAGTAGCAAGCTAAGAACGATTCTTATCTACGGAAAGCCACAATGGTGATATTATGGTTGCCAAACTCCGGTGTAAATCCCATGACAACTATAGTGAGAGAAACTGGCATCCACCAGCCGCATGTGTGGAACAAGCCACACGTCAAGTACGGAGCCGGTCTCGCGAACGACGTCGTGTAAGGTTGGCCTGGACCGCTTCAATCTCACTATCCCGCATCATAAGAAGAACACAAACAAGAGGCTTGCAACAGAAAATATCAAAGCCCGCAACAACCATGTTGCGTTCTACTCGTGAAACACATCTACGCATAGATCTAGCTCTGATACCACTAAAGGGTTTCGCAGCATAGTAAATCAAAAATTTCTACGGATGCGAACGGGAAAGCCAAGATCTAATCTAGGAGATGCAAACAACGAGGGGGATTAGATGAGATCTTCATACCCTTGAAGATTCGCACAGCGGAACGTTCGTCAGAACGTGGGTGATGTAGTCGTACTCGCTTCTCCTCCTCGCGATCCGATCCGATCTAACACCACAAGTGGTGATGCCTCTGAGAGATGCACACGTGCGGCACCTCGACATATCCTACTTCATCGGTCCAGCAAGTATGGTGGAGAGACGGATTGGATCTACAACGCGACGGCGCAGTGCAATTGGTGGAGAGTTTCTGCAGCAGGGCTTCGCCTACGTGCAGTCGGGAGGGAGAGAGAGGAGGGGCAGCAGGGTGGCTAGGGTTGAGGAGGAGGTGTGGGAGGGGGTGCGCCCCCATCCCTCTTTATATAGAGGGGTGGGCGGCCAGCCCTTGCCCCTCCCCCAAGCCCTAGGGACAGCGGCCAAGGAGGGAGGAGTGGGGGGCAAGTTTCCCCCCTCCCTTCTAGAAGCTCCCCTAGGGTTTCCCCTAGGTTTGGCCGGCTGGGCCCTATGGGGCCTTGTGCCCCTGGCCCAATGCGGCCAGGGCACTCCCTCATAGGCCCATGCCCCCTCCCGGCAGGTGGGGCCACGTTGGTGCCCCTCCGGAAGGTTCTAGAAGCTCCCGGTACAATACCGATTAACCCGAAACAATTTCGAACTCCAAAAACCGCAATGCGTTATATGAATCTTATTCTTCGGACCATTCCGGAACCTCTTGTGATGTCCCGGATCCCATCCGAGACTCCGAACAAAAACTCCTAAACCAATTATCCAATCTATCCTAGCGTCGAGACACGTTAAGTGTGTGACCCTTCGGGTTCGAGAATATGTAGACATGATCTTCTATCAATAATAAACAGCGGGGTCTGGAAACCCATATTGACTCCCACACATTCATCGATGATCATATCGGATGAACCACGATGCCAGGATTCAATCAATCCCATATATATATTCCCTTCGTCTCGCGATATTTTACTTGCCCGAGATTTGATCGTCGGTACCGTCATACCTAGTTCAATCTCGTTCACAGCAAGTACTTTACTCGTTCTGTAATCCGATATCACTTTGTGATTAACTCCTTAACCACATGCTTGCAAGCGGTGCTGATATCGATTACTGAGTGGGCCCGAAGTATATCTCTCTGACTTGGGAGGGACAAATCCCATCTCGATACATACAACCCAACAGGCACTTTCCGATCACCTGAGAGACACCTTTATGATCACCCTCTCATAGGATTACGTTTGATGACCTCAAAGCTTTCTTCCGATACCAGGGAGTTGTATTATCTCATGGTCTAAGGAATACAATATTTGACATAAGAAAAGCTTCGCAAAGATGAACACGATGACACGATCTAATTGCTCCGCTTAGTTTGGGTCTATCCATCATATCATTCTCCCAATGATATGATTTCATTATTAATCGACAACTCATGTCTATGGTTAGGAAATCTTAACCATCATTAATCAATGAGCTAGTCCATAGAGGCATACTAGGGACACGGTGTTGTTTACAAACCACACAAGTATTAAAGTTTCCGCTTAATACAATTCTAGCATGGAATATAAACTTTATCATGAACAAGAATTATAATAATAACATCTTTATTATTGCCTCTAGGGCATAATTCCAACAACTCGTTGGTGTACCTCTTGTACGCCTCCACTGGGTCCGTTGGCGGTTCGGAGACCACATCCCACTTGTAAGCCCACGCGGGGAGAAGGTAGTCGTTGCCGTTATCAATGTAAGGATTGAATTACAACAATCTCGGCCGTCCAATGGAGAAGCGTTCCCAGCTCCACACCGAAAGAAGGAGCAAACAACCACCAATCCCTGAATCGGCGGCGCTCCTAAGGCAAGCGTCATCCAGCTGCAGATGAAGTGAACAACCATTTGGTAAGAACAATTTTTTTTGAGATAGTGCAGAAATATACAAAAACATTTGTAAATAACTCATTACCTGACGGTACAACCAGGCCAACGCCGCAGAACCCCAACTGAAGGTAGAGTCGAAAAAACCCAGCAACTTGAGCCAATGCCACTGAGCACGATCCCCACTGCTGTCAGGAAACAGAGTCCTCGTGATAATGTACCACACATACACACGAGTGTATGTCTTGATCGTCTCCTCATCGGCATCCTCGGGGCAAATCTTGAAATTCTGGATGATCCAAGTAAAAGTAGCCCCGGCAGCGACCCTCAGTCTTTCCCCCTTCTTGTTTATAGCCTCGAGTGGATCCTTCCCTATAAGGGAGACCATCTGCTCACGCCACCCGTCTGAATTCGAGGACATGCACACAGGGTTTCCCTCGATTGGGAGTGCCAGGATCATGCTCATGTCCTGCAAAGTGACTGTAGTCTCACCGGTCCTAAGGTGAAATGTGTGCGTCTCCGGTGATCCACAAGCGCGGTGATCACAGCAGGGTTGGTGGCCGGTGTGGACCGAGTGACCATGTGGATAAAGGGGAGGAGTCCTAACTGCTGGATGTACGGAGTGTACCGTGCATCATAAGGCATCTTGCTAGACGAGACCTCGTGGTACCTAAGTCGAAGGGGTTGAAGCTCCTGCAAACATACAATGGCAAAATGTTAGATTTCCATCTAAACAAACATGACATCTTGTTCGACTTGCATTGAAGTTTTTAGTACCTGTCTCTTCTCCGACATCTTGTAGGCACGGTGTTGAACATCATAGTGAGCATTGTTTAGAAGGGGGTTTAGAGACATCCTATATATTCAAAACAATAGAGAGAATAAGAACAATTACAAAATGTCCATCTTATAGTTCTAGCATCTAGAATTGCAAGCTAAATCAACCATCTTATAGTTCTAGCATATAGTTCTAGCTTTTGTCCTTCTTATAGAGACATTCTACATATTCATCCTACTCTACCTATAGTTCTAGCATCTAGAATTGCAAGCTAAATCAACCAACTAGAGTTCTACCATATAATTGTAAGATAAAACAAAACACCAACTAGAGTTCTACCATATCTCCATCTTACTCTAGCCATATGGAATTGCTAATATGAAAAAGCACCTAACATATACTTCAAAGATAAATAAACCAACTAGAGTTCTACCAAAGAGTATTATGCCATATCTAAACCTAAATATCAAATAAGCATTGCAATGATTCATCTCAATCTCTACATCTAATTGAACCTAGGGTTTCACTGAAATTTGAACAAAAGGGGAAATTAGCAAGAATTTTTTGGACAAATAGCAAGGGATTTGAGAGGAGATACCTGGGGAAGGGATTGGGAGCAAGATCCTTGGACAAATCCAGCAAATCTTGCGTTTTTGGAGAGGGGAATCAATGAGGCCGAGAAACCCTAGCCGCCATGCGCTCCTGTGTGTCTGAGAGGAATGGGCTGGGTCTGGGGAGGGCTGGCGCCGCGCTGGTACAAGACCTAAAGTGCGGCGCCAGGCGCAACGGTGCTGCACTACATAGTGCGGCGCCACGCTACAAGGCGCCGCACTAGCGAGACCGGGACCCGCGAGGCGCCACGCTGGGTGCGCGGCGCCAGGCATAACGGCGCCGCTCTTCAGGGTGCGGCGCCATGTTGTATGACGTTGCAAAAAGGGTTAGTTCCATAAATTTCTTCTGGCCAGAGTTTATTTTGTAAAATTGTTATTTTTTTAGGTTATTTTCGTCCATTCTGCCCAGACTTTCCAGGACTCTGTTACGGGTGGGACGCATGAGATATCGTCTCTAACCTGTTTAATCGCACAGATTAAGCGGCGTGATTGCCTACGATTCATTACCGCAAATCAAAAGATATATCGTCGCGTACACGCCGTCCCACACGTGTTCCGCAAGGACTCGACGGGATCACCCCTCGCGCACCGCAACCCGCCTCGCCTCCGTCCGTTCTAGATCGGACGGTCGAGATCCCACTACGCCCGCTGTAGCCCAAAGCGGCCTTCCCTAAATCTCCGCGTTCCATCCGCGGCTCTTAAATACCGCTCGCCGCCATTCTAATCCGGCTTTGATCGAATTGATCTCTCAGAACTTTTGGTTCCCTATCCATCCACCGCCGGAGAGTTCATCGCGAGATCGGGAGACGATGGGAGGAGGGAGCATGGGGATCCGGGCCGCCGCCAAGGCCGCCATGATCGGCGGCTACCGCTCCGCCGCCTCCATCCGCCGCGCCGTCCTGCCCGCGGCTGCTGCCGACACGCGCCCCGTTTCCACCACCATCGGGGCGGTCGACGACTGGTACATCCCCGATCACGAGGTGTTCGGCCCGGTGCCCACCCACGAGGAGGCCCTGGCCGCCACCATCGACCTCAGGGAAGCTTTCGAGATGTGCGTAACGCCTAAAACCTAACCTGATTGCTCGCCGGGCTTCTCTTTTAGTTTGCCTTGTTGATTAGGGTATTTTCAGGAAGCGAACTGGCGATCATCTATTTTTAGATTGTTATTATTGACGCGAACTAGATTGTGCGAACTGTTTAGTATATTAGATTGTTTTTTGCGTCCAGATGTAACCGTCTAAGAGAATACTACAATTGATTTAAGCTAATTGTTCTGATAGATTCCACCATTTTATGAAGATGGTTTCCCTATTGGATTGTTCTACACTCTTTGTTTAGACGCATATTGTTTCTGTGACGTTCCTGTCGCAACATGTTCATCAATTGGAATCGGAATTTTACTTTAAAGAACAGTGTACGATCGATGCTTCCAATGGTTTCCATTGTATGTTTCAGAAAGGACATACCTGATCCAAACAAGTAACATTATCTCAAAAAATCATTGAGACTAGTTCAAACCATCTGTTATGCTTCTCGCTTAAAATTATTACTCCATTGGTGATTTAGTTCTATAAGAATGGTATATCTGTTTGCTGGCACTTCCATTAGTGATTTAGTTCTATTTTACTAGAAATCTCCATTTTTTACTTATGCCCTTTTGGCTCTTGTGCCATATGTTCTGTGTACTATAAAACTGATGACTTCGCTCATTTAACCAGTGCCAAGATTGACACTCATGTTTCCCACCTGGATATTTCCAAGACATATGTCCTTGATAGTCCTACAAAGATTGCTCAGGAAACGTTTCAAGATCGTGTCCATTCGGAAACATCTAAGCATGAAGACAAGTACGAAAATTTATCTGTCACCTCTGGATCTTCTGGACGTGTTATTGAAGCGTTCACCATGCTACAGGACAATCCTGCAGCTCAGGTAATTAAGCTTTTAACTTTGTATTGCAAGTGCTCTCATGACATGCTCTGCTTACGGGGGTCAGTATCTCTTCATTCCTTTCTATTAGCATAAGCAGATAATGTGGTTTCCACATATTGGTGAAATCTCTTATGCAACTTTAAGCTGACATCAAAGGCAAACGTGTATTAAATTGTATTACCTCAAGTTCGAGTCTCCTTTCTCTGCAGGACGTTGTTGCTTCGCTTGCTTCAGATAAGAATGTGTGGGAAGCTGTGATGAAGAATGAGAAGCTCGTGCAGTTTTACAAGAACTGTGAGTCAGGTAAGAATCATCCTAGCCGCAAGTGTTGTTTGGTCAATTTCCCTATTTACGTATTCCTTTCATAAAATAACTTTTGTTTCTGTACTTTTGCTCTCCCAGACCAGAGTGAATCTTCTAGCGTGGCTGAAGAAGCCAGTGACGCTGAGAGCTCGGGAAGCAGCAATGATCTCTCGCTAGGCACTGGAGACGGATTCAAGGAGTACGTTGACAAGATGAGGGCATTCGTGTCCGAGATGGTGACGAATCTTTCGAGCATCATGCAAGACCTGATTGCCACGTCGGACGAGGGCCAGAGCAAGGGGAGGTTGAGGACTCTGATCATGAACACCAAGAAGGATTTTGCCAACGACCGGTCCTCCTTTGTGCTCCTGGCTATGGCGACCATTTTCGTAGTGTTGCTCAAGCGTGCCTAGTGGAATAAAACGAGGCTGTTGGCAGAGCGGTTGTCTGGTCCCCGTTTCAGCATTTCGAGCCAGATAGGATTTGATTTCGTTTCTTAGTTCAATAAGTGGTTGATTGCGTTTCTATGATTCATGTGGATTGGTAAAACAATGACAAATGGTTAAGGACAACATCAGGTCATTTCAAGGGTTATCTTGTATTTTTGTTCACCTGGGTGAACATGATTTGCAAGATTAATAATTTTGTATGATAAGTTTTCCGCAACTGCTTTATATATAGTTTGTCGGCATGTGTACATTCATGTTTTGAAGATATATTCTGATCTTTTCAGGGTCTGTCAACCACGCACATCTCTTAAAGGTTGATACATGACCATTCACTCAACGCAAGACTATTCTTAGTTACTTTGACTGTCATATATTGAACGAAATTGTAGCACAATCATATATGCAATGTGTACGCCCAGCTGTAAGCTTAGCACAAGAGCCGTGCATTAAGGATTTGACTGTTACTTCCTCGTCCAGTTAATACCTACTCCGTCCATTTAGAAATATAAGATGTTTTAGGTTTGTAAAGTAAATATATCTAGACACCTTTTAGTACCTAGATTCATTTAAACCTTAACACTAAAAGGTGATACATTAGATTCACTAACCTAAAACATCTTATATTTCCAAACGGAGAGAATAGTAACTAATTTGGTTTTCCATTACCATCACGCAATGTGGATGCCCAGCAACTTGGTTTGAGTGTAACGACTGAAACTCGTAAGATGGTTGCTAAAAGAATAAAAGTGGCTATGCATCATCATCAAGAAACGATGAATATTAATACAACATGCCATGAGGAACATATTAACACAAGGGCATTCTGCCCAGTCAATACACTAACATAACTTCACATGCCATCTCAACTTGATGTTTCTTTGGGAGAAGCGAAGGGAAATGCATGTATACAAGGCATAATGTTACAAGAGTTGCAGCTGGATGTTTCTATTTTGGAAGAAGCAAAGGGAAAACCATGTATACAAGGCTCTACCATCCAGAGAAATCTTTGAATTCTACACTAGGAGCATTCGCTTTCCTCTTCTTGCTTGAATCATCTGCTGCAGCGGCATTTCCTGTGGCATCAGCAGAGCCAGCTGTCCGAGCTTTTAGATACTTGCCAACTCCACCACCAGCACTTGTTGAAGGGGCAACACCAGTCCCTGGGTTGCTATACCATGATCCCACCTTATCCTGAATCAACACGACCATACGTTAAAACCATCGGAGATAAATAAATGCAAATGAATATCTGGATCTAACTGAAACAAGATGCACAGAAGCATTACATGATCAGCATCCTTGTTCTTCTCCTCCTTTGCCTTTTCTTCTTCTTCGTCAGGTTCCGTGTAAGGGTTCACAAATACAGTAACTTTTAGTAACTTTATTTCCTCCTGTAAATGAAGTTAGAAAGCAGGAATAAAACGTTCAGATGTTTCTGCCCACTGGAAAAGCTACTACGCAGAACACGGTACATAAATTATACCTAAAACAATATGGAACATAATGCTTAAAAGACAAGTGTATTGCAAGTGTGCCAGAGTTAATGGGCCATTATTTGTGGCCGCAATATTGTTTGCAAAAAAATGCATTTATAATCTTAATACTAAGTAAATGATGCAGGTGAAACAAAAAGGATCATACTAACCAGTGGGCGGTCATCATCATCCACAGGAACCTTTTCCATTGTTGAAAGAGTTGTAATACCACCAACCACCATGCCAAATACTGTATGCTTGAAATTTAAATGCGCTGCAGACTTATACAAGATGAAGAATTGGGATCCGTTGGTATGGGGGCCAGAATTTGCCATGCTGACAACACCTCTTCCTGAATGTAGCAGCTTCGAATTCAATTCATCCTTGAAAGGTTGACCCCATATGGACTCCCCTCCACTTCCTGTGCCAGTTGGATCACCTCCTTGAATCATAAAGTTTCTGTAAAAAGGTAATGATCAAATGGACAATATTTAGACATGGTCAATAAAAAGAAATGAATGATTGAATGGACAGGATTTAGATATGGTCAATAAAACATACTTGATGCTACGATGGAAAATAAGACCATTGTAGTAGCCATTTTCACAATGTGTTAGAAAGTTTTCACATGTCCGAGGAGTAATATCACAATGAAGCTCCAAATTCAAATCACCATGGGTGGTATGCAACTGAACATATCCTTTCTTTTTTGGATTTTTTTCAACTTTAACATACTCAAATTCATTTTTTGTAACAGGATCATAGGAAGTCGACGTGAAAGAACGTGAAGCCGCTCCAGTAGTGTAACGACTTTTAACCTGAAATTAATGAATCGGCTCCATTAGACAAACACCCATTGCACGAGTAACAGAAGCCTTTTATAAGGCGCGAAGATGAGATGAGAATATACCAATTTAGCATTTACAGGAGCTCTATCCCCTGCCCTGTGCATAGCAATTCTAGCAGCAGTTTTCTCAGCAGTAGTAGATTTTGCTGCTGCTGCACTCCTGCCATGAACAGAAGCCGAAGCAGCATCCACAACACTGAATGGTTGAGGAGGTTCAGGTTCTTTCACTGCTTTTGAGTCACCCTCCTTTTTTTTGGCTAAAATGACAGCTAGTGCGGCAGCTCTCTCCTTTTGAGCTTTCTCTCCTCCACCGCCATGCAGAAAAGCTAACTTTCCTTTTTCAGTCCCAAGTTCCTTCATCATTTGCTTAAGATCACCAGAAACATTTATGTTGTAGGTCGGATCATCTTTCATTTTCTGCAACTCTGCACAGAAATTGGATAGCTAGACTGCTTAAATTAATCTGTTTCAAAAGTAAAGATTATGTATGTTCAATATGAAACATCTGACACTAATAAGTAACAGGCAAAGAGGGTGCATAATTGAACCTTCATCGTCAAGTTTGAGGCCTTGTCTGACATGGTCAAATTGCCCTAGGACCTTGGTATCAAGTGCATTTGGGTTCTACATAAGTTCACAAGGCAAACATCATTAGGCTAGGGCATTAATCGTCAATAAGACACTTAGTAGTGCAGATGTTCTTCAAAACAGCTACCTGAATTGTTAGCAAGTCCTTTCGTGTGAAGGGCTCATCAGTTAGCAGCTCTTTCCAATTCTTTGGCTTAATGTTAAGTTCCTGGATTGCCTATGAACATAAAGCAAGGATCCATCAGCTATGAATATACCATAACACCACACTGACCACCTGAAAAAACAATATTAAGCTAACCAAAGTCTAAATCCCACCTCATAACAGAAGACATTCCCGGTAGTCTTTACAGCAACTATATGTGTGAATTCCGTAAAAACTTTATTCAAAACAGGACACTGGAACTCCCCTGCACAAAAAGAACACATATTAATACACTGACAGCAGAAGAGCAGCTAACGTCAAAGGACTTTACTATTGTTCTAGCTGTTCCATTAGATACAAGCTAAATTGACTTTTTCATGCCATAGATCTTTAACTCACCGTCCGTGTTCTTGTGGAACGTAAGAGGAATTAGATCTTCCTGCTTCAGTGCTGCTCCTGTCACCGGATGCTTCCCGAACTTCTTAATATATGGGATTATGCTCCTACATAGAGAAGCAAGAAATAAGAAAATCTCAACCTTCTCAGCTATTCTATCAATAAGTTATCCGAAGAAGCACCACCTAGCCACTTACATTAAATCGAAGATACTTCCATCTGCCGTACATACCGGATCCTCGAATGGCAAAAACGTGAGCCTAATATCAATGAAATAACAATCAGTGGCTAAAGTTACTAATCAAATGCTAATGTAGCTCAATTTAAATCACATGAAGGTTCAATATCAAGAACTGAATTTGAGCACATGGAGCTTACAAAGGTAACTTCCTTTACTTAGTGGCATATACCAACTAAAATATCTACGGAAAATAGGTTCATGCCCTAAAGAAGAAACTCTATAAGCTCAAGCTCTTCCAATATTCGAATCGGAATCCTAAATTACCAACAGAACAGAAGATAAGCAGGCAAATCGACCACCAAAGCTAGAGAAGAAGGGAGAAAGAAGGTAATTACGCGCAGCAGTAGAAGGGGAGGCGCTGGAATGGCGCGATGGCCTCCCTGTTCTTGGCGCCGCCCCACTCCGTCGCCCACTCTGTCGCCGTTATGAACATCCGGTCCTTGCTATGCTGTTTCTTCCCCATCTCCGACTATCCTGCAAGGCGCGGGCCTCCGGCTGGTGGTGCGGTTGCCCTGCGGATTTCGCCGGCGGCGAGATGGGACGGTGAGATTTGACAACGGCAAGTATTCGGGTCGGGAAAGGAGAAGAGAAGGCCAGAAGGGAAAAGGCGGCTGGTTCGTCAGCATCTCGGCCCGTGATAGAACAAGCCTCGAGCCCCGGGTCGGTGCGAAATAGATTTGGGCTGGCTAGCCCAAGCTAGCAGCCCACAAGAGGCCCAAATATAGAGCTCAAGTGGCCACGCCGCTCACTGGCCGAGCGAACAGAGTCGATTCGATTAGCGCAGGATGGGCGGCGGCGGCGGCGGTAGCCCGACGGCGAGCAGCAGCAGCGACGATGACGGGGATGCGACGTGGAAGGCGGCCATAGAATCTGTGGCTGTAGGGGGGTTCGGATATCCGTCGTCCAACGGCGCGACGAAGGCCGCCTCAGGCGGCGGCAGCGGCGAGGACAACCACGGGTTGGAGCAGCCGCCGCAGGAGGAGAAGGCGCAAGCGCCCGGGCTTAAGCTGTACCAGATCAAGGTATATTGGTTTCCACACTCGCCCTTGCTTTTATTATGCTTGCTAGTTATTATAGGGGAAACGCTTACTTTCTGCTCCTAACTTACTGACTTACTGTGATTTTTTTCTTTCAAAGGCTGTAACTCAGTGGTTGCTGCTATCATAGGCTTCATTTTGCTAGTTCAGTGCTGTTAGGGTGTAGAGTCTTCCAAGTTTGATGCAGCCATTTTGGAGTATTCGTCGCAGCTTTCCGGCATAGTTCATTCGTCCTATGAAGCTAGAATTAGCTGGTTCACCTGGAATAGTTTGGGTTAACTTAGTATGTTAGTAACAAAGAGTACATTTGCTTCTAATGTACTCCATCTGTTCACAATTAATAAGATGTTTTAGATATTTCAATGTGGACTATATACGGACCAAATGAGTGAACCTACACACTCAAATGCGTCTAGACACATGTGTTTCAAAAAAATCTAAAACATCTTATAATTGTGAATGGAGGGAGCAGTTCAAGTTAAATTATCAGTGTTGCATACACTTGCAAATTAGCTACTGGTAATTGATAAAATCGATCATATGTCACTCCTTAGACCAGAATTCCCCACTCCATAGGATGTGTACTGCATTATTGCCAATTTGGAGGTTCTTTTCCTGGCAAGAAGATGCCAAAATTTACTTTGCCACTACTCGGTGAAAGAAAAACTTACCTTGCCAGTAGATAAAATTTCTCATCTTACATTGCAGTTAATCTAATGCTCTTATTACCTTGACCTCTTGGTGAAACGCTCTATTCTGTATATTTAATTTGTTTCCTACTAAATGTACCTTAATCACCCAATTATTTTCCGTTGGTACCCCAGCCAGAGGCATAATGAAGAAGGTAAATACTGTCAGTTGGAAAAGAGGAAGCTGAATGCCAACTTTTGTTTTGTGTGTGCATTTGCTATCTTTGGAAATGGCAAATATACGGTAGTAAAATTGCTCGTGCATACCTTGGCTGTGAAAAATGTGAAATTTGAAATATGTAGTAGTTCACCACTTCACCTGACAATCCTAATGAGCAACTAGGAAAAGCTGGCAGAATTTTGCCGTGTATTCAGGCCTGCCAATCTGCAACTTATAGTATAACCGTTTCACACCTGCCTAAGCTCCTATTTTTTCCTTTGTCCTTCAGTCTGATGTCCTTCTTTTTTGTATCATTCCTTCTTTTGGTTAGCATTCGGAAGTCATATGGATAGTCTAATGCTCCCTCTGTTCCATAATTCTTGCTATAACCATGACAAGCATTGAAGTCATAGGGAGTACTATGTATGCATTATGATCTTACAAGCCTCATCTGGTTTGTTTCAGGTAAGAAATATGTTGGACGATATGTTAGAGAAAAATCTGCAAATAGTGAGAAATCCTTGCTCAAACTTGGCCGATCCTGTGGAAACAGGCGGAGGGATAAAATTATTTAAAAAGGCACCACCTGGCATCAGAATGGATGCCGTAGGTATGTGATGAATCGATTATCTTTAATAATCTCGGTGGATAGATCCTTTGATGATGGTAATACATATTTATACATACTGTGTATTTTTAGATAAGTACCATGTGCAACTCAAGAGACCAAGGATTCTTCCCAGGATAGAGATCGACGAGAAATCAAAGAAGGTTGGATATCTATTTTCAGAATAACTATACCTACGCCTTGTGAGCTTATAGCCATGTTTTTAACTGATTGCACCGCGGCCCTCTTTTCAGTTCAGACATATGCTTCAGTCTGTCGTCGTTGATGGTAACGAGGTACTTATTTCGGCAAAAGAAGCATCCGAAATATCATTGGCTAAAATGGAAGCTAGAGAAACTGCAGCAAAGGCCAAAGCCAAGAGGGAGGAAGAACGGGTGACCGAGCTAAAGAAGGTTAGGGGAGAGAAATGGCTTCCTTCCATTGCTAGACAAATGAAGGTAAATAAACGCATACTGTAAATCATTCTTCTGTGGCTAGTTTGGTGGTGCTTGTTGTATTACATGATGGATCAAAATTTGTCTTAATAGATATCTGATCCAGTATAGTTTGCGTTTTGTTTCCTATGCAGAAAGAAAATGGTTGGGAGCAACGACAGTGATGGTGAATCACATCAGCAGGGCTGCATATGCTATGATCTCAGGCCACCTATGGGGATGCGCTTTTCGGGATACTGCTATATCTTTGATAGCTATTTCACCATTCGGCAGTGATAGTTTGATAAGAGGATCAGAGTGGATTAATAGATGCAGTGGAGTGATAGTGATTTTGTGCTCTAGTCAGAGAATGTTGCTCTGGATATCATGTGAGCATACTCTTTTAGTCATGAATTTGTAGTAGCAAAACACTTGATGTCCTCCCTAAAAAGAATCTGTAATGCATTCATGTTCCAGGATTGTAGTATGGGAGTAACCTTACACCCTTTGAAATTGGGTCACAAAGCAAGTCACCGTGTGTCAACTGTCAAGCAGGCTGTGCCTCGGGACATCACAATCGGGGATGAAACTTCCATGCGAGCTTAACTTTCAAGTATTTTCTTGAGTATATATGAGATTTTTTAGGTGTGCGATAGTCCGGATTTTTGTTTTTTTTGTTTTTAGAAAATAGAAAAATAAGGAATTATGCAAGAGAGTGCTAATTATACCGACGGGCCGCAGTCCTCCAGTGTGCACCGGGGCCAAAAATCCCCAAATGCTCCTCCTCCTCCGTCGCTGGGCCGCAACGGCAGCCCACACCATGCCCTCTCTTCCCCACAGGTTCCCCGTTTCCCTCTATTCCTTTCCCCTTTGCAGCGCCGTCACTGGGACCGCCGTCCGCCGCCTCCCCTCCTCCGCATGGACACCCCGCCATTCACCTCCACTTCGCCGGCGGTCCCGGCCGCGTCCGACCCGGACTCCGCGCTCGTATCGGCCGTGGCGGACGAGCTCGTATCGGCGTCCCGCCTGCCCGCGCCGCCGCCCATGCCCACCCTGCTGGCCGCCTACCTCCCGCGCCTCACCGCCTCCCACCACCCGCGCGTGCTCTCTCTCGCGGCCTCCAGCCCGGGGCTAGCCTCGCCGGAGCCGCTGCTCGCTTACCGCAGCTTCGTCTCGCCGCCCTCCTGCCTCCCCTCTCTCCTCCCTCTCCTCCCCGTCCTATCCTACCGCCACCTCTTCCCGCTGCTCCTTTCCTTCGTCCCGCTCGACCCCCTCCGCCACCTCCACCGAAACCTTCTCAGCCACCTCCCCTCGGCCACTCTTGCTGACGCCGCGCTCTCCGCCTACTCCCGCCTCCGTCTCCCCCACCTCGCCGCGCAGCTCCTCCACTCGCTCCGCCGCCGCAACCGCGTCCGCCCCTCCCTCCAGGCCGCGAACGCCGTCCTCTCCGCGCTCGCGCGTAGTCCCTCCACCTCCCCGCAAGCCTCCCTCGACGCCTTCCGCTCCATCATTGCCCTGCGCCTCCACCCCAACCACTACACCTTCAACCTCCTCGTGCACACCCACTGCTCCAAGGGCACGCTCGCCGACGCCCTCGCCACGCTCTCCACCATGCAGGGGTTCGGCCTCTCCCCCGACGCCGTCACCTACAACACGCTCCTCCACGCGCACTGCCGGAAGGGCATGCTCGGCGAGGCCAGGGCGCTCCTGGCCAGAATGAAGAAAGAGGGGATCGCGCCTACACAGTCGACTTACAATACCCTTGTGTCGGCTTACGCGAGGCTCGGGTGGATTAAGCAGGCGACCAAGGTCGTGGAGGCCATGACAGCCAATGGCTTTGAGCCTGACCTGTGGACGTACAATGTGCTCACCGCTGGTCTGTGCCAGGCTGGGAAGGTGGACGAGGCCTTTAAGCTTAAGCATGAGATGGAGCGGCTTGGAACTTTGTTGCCAGATGTAGTGACCTACAATACACTCGCTGATGCGTGCTTCAAGTGGAGGTGCTCGTCTGATGCACTAAAGCTGTTCGAGGAAATGCGCGAGAAGGGGGTGAAGGCGACTTTGGTCACGCATAACATTGTTATTAAGGGGCTTTGCAAAGATGGAGAATTGGAGGAGGCGTTGGGTTGTCTGAAGAAGATGCCAGACGATGGTTTGGCGCCAGATGTGATCACATACAATACGTTGATTGATGCATACTGCAAGGCTGGCAATGCCGCCAAAGCATATACACTTATGGATGAGATGGTCGGGAGGGGGCTCAAATTGGACACCTTCACACTTAATACTGTGTTGTATAACCTATGCAAGGGGAAACGTTATGAAGAAGCTCAAGCGTTGTTGCAGTCTCCAGCGCAGAGAGGTTTCGTGCCTGATGAAGTCAGCTACGGTACAGTGATGGCAGCCTACTTCAAGGAGTATAATCCCGGGCCTGCTCTGCATCTATGGGATGCAATGATTGAGAGGAAATTGACGCCAAGCATTTCAACTTACAACACATTGATCAAGGGGCTTTGCAGAATGGGGAGGTTGAAAGATGCGATTGATAAGCTGAATGAGCTCATGGAGAAGGGATTAGTGCCAGATGAGACCACGTATAATATCATCATCCATGCCTACTGCAAGGAAGGCGACTTGGAGAATGCCTTCCAGTTCCACAACAAGATGGTGGAAAATTCCTTTAAACCGGATGTTGTTACCTGCAACACTCTGATGAATGGACTGTGTCAGCAGGGAAAGCTTGACAAAGCATTAAAGCTCTTTGATTCATGGGTAGAGAAAGGGAAGAAGGTTGATGTTATCACATATAACACACTAATTCAAGCTATGTGTAAAGATGGGGATGTTGATACTGCTTTGCACTTTTTCACTGATATGGAGGTCCGGGAATTGCAGCCCGATGCATTTACTTACAATGTACTGTTATCTGCACTATCTGAGGCAGGGAGACCAGATGAAGCACAGAATATGCTGAGTAAGTTAGCCGAGAGTGGAAAATTGTCTCAAAGCTTTTCTTCTCCCCTCTTGAAGCCTCCTTCTGAGGATGAAGCAGAGTCGGGGAAGGATCTCCAGGGTAAAACTGAGGAAGAAACTGGTGGAGATCCACAAGATAATGCTCTGGAGGCCTGCACGAAACGACTAAATGAGCTATGCACCGGCGGGCAATTGAAAGAAGCTAAGGGCATTTTGGATGAGATGTTGCAAAAGGGAATGTCTGTTGACAGTTCAACCTATATAACTTTGATGGAAGGGCTTATCAAGAGACAGAAAAGGCTAACACATGCAGCTGGGTAGTACAGACTGTTGATTTTTGCTGCTTTGTGATGTGAGTTTAGTCATAAACTCTGACAAACTTGAGTGCTTTATCGACGAGCAGGGTGGACATAAAAGGAGTAGGTATGTGATTGCTTCTTTCTAAATTTCACCATTAGAATCATTGTTAGTTTTATTTTCAATATACAAAGTAAATTCATTTCACAATAAAATCAGTAGTACTAAAATTATTACAGTTTGAATCATTCTTTTTCTTTGCCTGTGTAAAATAGCTCAGTACATGTTTCCAAAAATTCCTACAAACAAGCAAATATATAGATTCTACAGAAAATCTATTTTATTATCTTCAAGTGAAAACTCTGGACCATAATTTTGTATGCTGAACGTCATTGGTTGCAAACATACTTGCCTGGTGCTTTGGCCAGGAAAAAATGATGTGAACTGTGGCTCATGATGGGATTTGGTTAACCATTTTTCTTTTTAACTCTAACCTCTTGAACCATTTCGTGTAATGAACTAAATGGGTTAACTGTAAGGTTATTAGGGTTAGAAATGGTTAACCATTGGTTATCAAGGTTCGAATCACTTTTTACATTATGAATGGTAGGCTGGTCCAAAAAAAGAGACGAATTGTGTAATTGTGTTCAAACACAGGACATCCATCTGCAGTATGATTCAGGAAATCAGAAGAATAGCATTGCACTAGCCCTTTCCATCAGTTCGGACTTTTGGTTGCGTTGGCTAGTGCATGAAGCTTAACAAAATTGACTATGTAATCTGTACTAACAAACTAATATGCAATCCTGCATAAGTCCATATTATAATAACATGTCATACCTTACAGGATACTAAGAAACACTAGAAACTTTGATTCTGCCCATTCTGAAGCATGTTCAGGAGCTTAGTGAGGCATTTGATTATTTCTCTATTTCTTTTGTAAATCGGACTGCTAATTGTGCAGCTCATCTAACTGCCAAGCAAAGCATCGAGCTGTGGATGATCTGGACTGTACCTGGCCTTCCCAGGTTCCGATCTTTCCTGCCTCTTGTATTCAGCAGGACCGATACACTGCTGATTTATATCAAGCTACTGATTCGTAAATAAAAACACTAGAAGCGCAATCAAATCACTCAAATTAGCTAGAAATTCCAAGTGCTCACGGACTGTCTGTCAAATCGCTCGAATTGGCCTGGGACTAAGCTTTGATGGTTCCAAGAAAACCACGGAGGGGTCCTTGACATCGTCGACAGCGAGCTCTATGGCAAGCCGCGGCAAGGCCTATGGTGAGCCGTGAGTGGAGCAGAGCTGGCCAGCAGAGATTTGGGCATCGGAGCAGAGCCAGAGGCGTACGATGATGCAGCGAGGCGCTTTTCTTGATTGGAGCAGGCGGGTTCTTAGTCTAGGGAGGCGGCGAGGCGGGACCATGGGGCGTCAGAGCAGAGGTGGCGGCGACAGCGGCTGGGCAGAATCATTCAGGAGCCATGCATAGATGGTGTAGGGGGTAACTTAAGGTAGAAAGGGATTGAACCGCAAAGACCCATTGCATATTACGGTTAACCAATAAGCCATTGTTTAGGTTAGGTTAACCTAACATTGGTTAAAGGGGAACCAAGTCCCATATTTGACTGTGGCATGTTCAAGGCTACAGATACAGCCATTTCTCGCTGTCAACTCTTAAGTGAACTTGAGTGTAGTTGTAGGTGGAAAAGGTAGTTACAGCTTCTAACCTACCTAGTTTATATCCTTGGTATAATTTTTTGTCACCACCCACATATTTGATATGTTATTGGAAAAGCCCACTAACCTAGTTAATAGTTTATCTCCTGCTCCTTAAACTATTTTGTGTGTTGCAGCCTGATTTGTATACTGAATTAACAGTGAGACAATCACTAGGTAATCAGTTTACTCTTGTCATTCTTTCTCCACCTACTGAATTCCAGTTTTCATTCAGATGTTCCATTATTGGATCTTTTCTTAGAAGAAAATTGATCAACATCAATTGTTAATATGCGGGAATTTCCCTCCGGAAAAGCCTGAGAATTGCATTGTGGACAAGATGGTCATGGTGTTCAAATTTGATAAATGCATCATAGTTTTAACCTGCCAGGCTCATACTGTCATACCTAAATAAGGATGGATATTTTTTTCTGACAGGGAATAAGGATGAATAGTTTGTCTCATAGAAAGGTGGCTTAACCATCTTCCTGCTCCTCATGAAGAAAGAAGCCAAAGCATACGTCGCTGCGGACTGCGGCCCCCTCCCCAGCGCCGGCTTTGTTGGTCACGCACCACCCATGGAGTGGACTAGGGGAAGATTCCTCTCGTCAGCTCCTGTGTCTCCTTGGCCGTGCATTGACGGCTGATGTTCAAATTCGCCTGCCACTGGCTAGAGGTTTGGTGCGGTGTATATATACAGCAAGTGCAGAGACTGCTTTTTGTTTCTGTGCTCCGTGACTAGGTTATACAGTATTATTTCTGCATTCTTGTCAATGGGAATATGATGTGACTTTGGACTTGGAAGCTTCATGTCGAGTTTTATGGCTTGAGACGGCCGATATTTTGGCGAGCCGTGCTTTGTCGTCTTTTGCTGATCTTATTATGGGAGGAGATCGTGCTGAGCGTGCTATACTAGACGCTCGCCATCTTCTTCCATTGGAAAAAAAACAAGTGTTACTTTGTTTCGTTCTCCATTTTGGAAGCAAACACGTTAGGTCTGATACCTAGAAAGATGAGAACTTCAGTTCTACTCCCTCCATTTAAAATATAAGATGTTTTAGGTTTATGAAGAAAATATATCTAGACTTGTTTTAGTGTGTAGATTTACTCCAAACATGAGTGCACCTATATCCTAAAAGTAGTCTAGATACATTTGCTTCACAAAGCTAAAACATCTTATATTTTGAAACGGAGGGAGTATTTTCGATGAGCAGGAGAACTTTAGTTCCGGTGCTTCCTTACCCGCTCTGGAGTAACTACGCAGTGAAGAGATTCGAGGTGAGGAATCTACATTGTTCAAAACAAAAGGGTTATGAATAATATATGAAATCCATGCAAATAAAATTAGATCGAACTTGAGGGTTTATATCGAACTCTTGGAGAACTACAGAGGAGTCTCCTTTTCTTTTATTCTTCAAGCAACTTATAGAACCAAGTATTTGTCTTGTGTCCCCTACTTCATAGTGTGGTTGTCAAGCATAAGGTTTTGTATTAGTAAAATTGAAATAAAACTATAAATACATAAAAATAAACAATCTATAACTAGTCAAGAAAGTAAAAACAATAAAGTAAGTTATGTTGGGTGTTTGTTTGTTTATGCAAATAGTAAATGTATTTTTGTATTTTCGGATTTACTTAATACAAAAAATATAAAAGGCAATAAAAGTGTGTAAAAGGTGTTTATGATAATAAAAAGTGGACCGAGGTTCATAGGTTCACTTATGTACGCTTATAAGTTGCAATGAACATAAAAACTACTTATGATGATATAATATTACTTGGAACTTTCATTATGTCTTTGATTCGCATTCATATGGGCATCACATCCTAATATAAAGATGATGCAACACATCTTACTTATACTCTTCTAAAAAGAAAAAATTCAAGCAATATAGAATTAAGAATAAACAGAGTATAGCCTTAGGTACTTCGCCATGATATTTAAATAACAAATGTCCTACCTTGATCAAACAAGAACATCTTTGTTGTCACAAGACGAATATAACACATGCATTCACTTTATCCCTAGTGAGGTAACAAAAGAAAGGTAAAAACCATAATGGATCTCGAGTTTCTGTCACTACCCAATCTCCACAACCATGTTACTCCATCTAATACAGACGTTCTCCACACATGCTCTTGCATACAAGTATGATCAAATCAAGTACTTAAGAATGGGGTATATAATATGCATCTACCAATACATCCTATAGATGATAGAATTCCAATCTCAAATATCATCTCATAAAACAAAGATCCATCGCATAGAAATTACATAGATGACCATAATCATGTTGGGCAGCTCATATGGTACTAAAACAGTGATAGCATGAGAGATGTAGATCAAGTTACTACCACAAACCCATAATGCAGAGGTGGATGAAGGAGATATGCCCTAGAGGCAAATAATAAAGTATTTTATTTGATGTACCTCTTGTATGTTCATAATACATCTCTTAATGTGCTATAACTATGTTAATACGAAACACTAATACACGTGTGATATGTAAACAAACCATGCCTCTAGTTACCTGTAGCGAACTAGCCCATTGATCAACTGATGATCTATGGTTTAGAGATCATGGGTGATAGTGCCAATTGACAATGAGGTCATAGCATTAGTTGACATACACCCAAAGTAAATCACAATGAGATCTAGTTACTAAATGTTCATCATTGATGATAACATAGAAACCTCATAACCTAATTCTTTGACTGTGAGATAATGCACAATCACCGTTACTAGAAGGATACTTTCTGGTATCAAGTATCAATCTATGAAAGGGTGATCATAAAGGTACCGTCGGGTTTCCTGAAGGAACGGGTTGAGGAGTATTTATCAAGACCAGGATTTGCAATCCAAGTAACGGATAGATACACGTGACCAACCCGGTGATGTTGCATTAACGAAGCTTGCAAGCGTATGACTAGGTCATAGAATGCAACGGCATGGGAATGAGTAAACGAGTTCATCGGAAACGAGATCGAACAGAGGAATGGAGATACCGAAGATAAAATATCGGATGACCTAGGTATTGAATGGAAAAGGGAATGGGACACGAAGTTGAAGGTTCAAGCGATGAGATTCGTGAATGCACGGGTGGTCATTATGGGCATCCAGGTCCCACTAATGATCATTGATACGAGAGGGTTCTCGGTCATGTCCAAAGCATCTCCGAACTGAAGGGTGGCACACTTAAGGGTGGGGACGCATAGGGATCAAACTGATATCATAGGAGAAATGAGAAAGAGAAACCAGAAAGGTTCTGGGAAACACCCGATGTTGATCGGAGGGGTCCGGAAGGTGTTCCGGAGTGAAAGATATAATAATATATATGTTTTATATTAATTAGTTAAATTAATATTAAACCAAAAATATTTATTTTATTTTAAAACATAAATATAATGATATTTATTTTATTAGTAAAACATAAATATTCATTAAGGGGCTAGGCGCCAAAGAAGAAAAAAAGGAGGGAGGGGGCATGCGTCAAACCCTAGGGGCTCCCCCGCGTGGGGGCCACCTAGGGCTAGCGACCACTCCCCCTGGCGGCGGTTGTGGGGGTTATCCCCCCACAGAAAACCCTAGGGTTGCCCCTCCCATCCTCCTATAAATAGAGGGATCCCCCTTCCCTCTATTCACACAATTATCTCTCCTCTCTCTCTATTCCCCTAGATCCCTCTCTCCACCTAGATTGGAATTGGCTCTTTGGGAATTTGTTCTTCACCTCTGCACCATCGTCGTGCGAAGGACGGTTCGGATTACATCTTCCTCCGCTGCTCGGCTGGATCGAAGCCCACGAGACGTCGCCTACACCAGACGTGTGTAGATCTTCGAGGCTCCACACTTGGGGCGCTGCTTGTCTTCATCAATATACGCCTACCTGCGTAAGGCATGCCACGGTCTTCAAGGGTATGAATACCGCCTCCCTCTCCGTTACTTATGTCTACATAGAATAGATCTTGGTTATCGTGTTCACGTAGCTAGAATTTTTTTGTTTTCTGTTGCGAACCCCGACAATGGTATCAGAGCCAGATCTATGGGTAGACATGTCGTATAGATAGAACACATATCAATATGTGGGCATTGATTATTTAGTTGTGACCCTCTTTCATGTTCTTGTTATATTGCGGTACTGTTTGATGAAGCGGCCCCCAACCGACATTACATGATGATTCGCGAGACTGGTCTATAAGTGTAATTGGCTTTGGGTGGTGTCTGTCTCTCTACAGTAGTTGATATAATATTTACACCGGAGGGCCCTGAAAAGGGAGCAAAGATGCAACTGTTGAATCAGCGTTGTGGCTCAAAGTTCATAGGTAGGAAGGGGTTCTGCCATGAAAGTCCTAAAACCGCATAAAAATGTAAGAGATAAAGTAGAAGCGTCTAACTTTATTTTGCAGGGACGAGTGTCGTGACATGGCAATGGTAAGTTTGTGAAATGTTTTCCATTGGATGTCTCGATGGTGATCAAGGCACTGCAACCATGTCATGACACCATACTTTTGAAGTATATACTTATTTTCACATCTTGTTTGGCAAGTATATTAGATATACGACGGTAGCTTAAATAGGATAATCCCTCACATAATTCCAATGACAGTGTTCCCCTTGCGTGTGCACCACTAAGAAAGTTCTTCGATATGAGGCACGCCGTGATGATTGGGTGTCAGACATATCTGCATTCGCATACGATGGGTGTAAGCCATGTTACACTAGAATACACACAAGTTTGAGTTGGCGAGCCTAGCATGTACAGACATGGCCTCAGAACACAAGAGGTCAAAAGGTCAAGCATGAATCACATGTTGATGCGATCAACATTGTGAATGTCTATCTTTGGATCTATATCTTCGGCCATGACGATCAGGGGTAGTATGGTGAATTAGGATCATGTGATCACTAAACGAATTGAGGGGTGTTCGTTTGAGTGGGAGCCCTGTTTAGTTTAATTTAGTGTAAATTTAAACTTGAGATCATTTATTATGAACATGGCCGGTCTAAACACTTTGCAAATCCATTGTAGATGTCTCGCCCACCCACCTTCAACCTTAGCTCATTCCTAAAAAGGACAAGATGAAAACTGATGGGTCCAACTTCACCGATTGGCACCGTACCCTAAGAATCATCCTGGTCCCCTACAATCTCAACTATTTCATAGAGGCTGCGCTGCCCACCAAACCCGCTGATTCCTCCTCCCATGACGAAAAGAATGTCTGGCAGTCCAAGGCAGATGATTTCTCCCTCATCCAGAGTGGAATGCTCTATGCCATGTCTGGCAGACCTTGAGATCCTCAAGGATCTCAAGGTCCTCTTTTGCTTCCCAGGATCGGGCCGAGGGATATGAATCTTCTGAGTTCTTCTCTGCCAAGATGGAAGAGCATAGCAGTGTTAGCGAGCACGTGGTCAAGATGTCTGGCTATGTTCAACACTTGAACGCCCTAGATTGCAAAACCCCAGACGAGATTGCGATTGATAGTGTGTTGCACTTGTTTCCCCTAGCTACAAGGGATTTGTGATGAACTACAATATGCAAGGGATGGTGAAAACCCTCACTGAGTTGTTCGCCATGCACAAAACTGCTGAGGTAGAAATCAAGAAGGAGCACACGATGTTGATGGTCAATAAGACCACCATCTTTAAGAAGTCAGTGCATAACAAGGGAAAGAAGCCTAAGAATGATGGCAAACCTATTGCCAACACCTCTAAGGATACAAGGCCCGGCCCTAAGCCCGGCGTCACGTGCTTCTACTGCAAAGGGGACGAGCACTAGAAGCACAACTGCCTCAAGTACCTCGAGGACAAGAAAGCCAGCAAGTTTGCCGCAAAATACAAAGGTATATTTGATATACATGTTATAGATGTGTTCCTTACAAGATCCAGGAGTAACACCTGGGTATTTGATACCTGTTCTGTTGCTCACATTTGTAACTCCCAACAGGAGCTTTAAAATAAGAGGCGTCTAGGGAAGGACGAGGTGACGATGCGCGCCGGCAATGGATCAAAGGTCGATGTGGTGGCCGTCGGCAATCTACCTCTGCATCTACTGTCGGGATTGATTTTAGTTTTGAATAAGTGCTACTTTGTACCCGCATTAAGTATGAATTGCAAGATCATTATTTGTTTAAATCTAGAACAAGCGATTGTTCTATTTATATGAATGATGTGTTCTATGTTCATGCACGTGTATGCAAAGGTTTATTCTTGCTAGATATTTATAGTAGTACTCACATCCATAATACTGATGCCAAGCATTGTAAGCATAATGACAATAATACCATGTACCTATGGCATTGCCGTATTGGTCATATTGGCGTAAAGCGCTGGTGCTTGACGTGGGAGCACTTTGTTGGAAACCCCAAGGGAAAGGTGTGATGAGCATAGCAGCAAGTCTTCTCTCAGTAGAGACTGAGGTTATCGAACCAGAAGGAAACATCACACAGGTGTTGCAAGCAACACGGAGACCTGCACAACACAAACTTAAGACTTTTCCCCAACAAAAAATGAGGTTGTCAAGCTCACCAGTTTGCTGTAACAAAGGATTAAATGTATGGTATAGAAGGTAATGGTTTGCAGCAAGTAAACATGTAACAGTGGAAGATGTATCAATGGTAAAGATTGGACCGGGGTCCATAGTTCACTAGAGGTGCTCTCCTTAGATAAACAACATGGCATGAAGGGTAAACAAATTACAGCAGGGCAATTGATAGGAACTGAGCAAGGCATAACAATGCAATTCCTAGTCAGAAAGATCCTATGAGATTCGATTGGGCAATACAACAAGATACATAGACCGCCATCCAACTTCATCTATGACTAAAAGTCCACCTTCAGGTTATCATCCGAACCCCCTCAAGTATTAAGTTGCAAGAAACAGACAACTGCTTTAAGAAAAGTGTGTAAGGTAAACAGTCCACATGTTCCATGAACAAGAGACCGTTGTTTTCTCCCTAGTAGCAACAACACATCTATAATCGAAGAGATTTCTGTCACTTCCCTTAGAAACTAGAGGCATGAACCGGCTATCGAGCATAAATACCCCCTCTTGGAGTCACTAGCAACTACTTGGCCAAGATATCTACTAACAACATAGAGCATGCAAGATCACAAACAACACAGACATGATAGAATCATAAAGACAAAATGTTGAGAATGGCGAAGTCAAGATTTACAAATTGCATATGGATCTGAATGCTACAAATCCGTTTACCAAAGGACTTCCACAAGCTAAGCATGAGCAGCAGTGGGATACTATTGGTGTTAAATCATTGCCTATCGTAAACTAGATTATTTTTTTACTCTAGTGCAAGTGGGAGACTAAAGGAGATATGCCCTAGAGGCAAATAATAAAGTGTTTTATTTGGTGTATCTCTTGTATGCTCATAATATGTTTCTTACCGTGCTATAATATTAATATACGTGTGTTATGTAAACAAAACATGTTTGTAGTTACCTCTAGTGAACTAGCTCATTGGTCAACTGATGATCTATGGTTTCGAGATCACGGGTGATAGTGCCAATTGACAATGAGGTCGTATCATTAGTTGAATGATATGATAGACATACACCCAAAGTAAATCACAATGAGATCTAGTTACTAAATGTTCATCATTGATGATAACATAGAAACCTCGTAACCTAATCCTTTGACTGTGAGAATATGCACAATCACCGTTACTGGAAGGATACTTTGATGGTATCAAGTATCAATCTGTGAAAGGGTGATCATAAAGGTACCGTCAGGTTTCCTGAAGGAACGGGTTGAGGAGTATTTATCAAGACCACGATTTGCAATCCAAGTAACGGATAGATACACGTGACCAACCCGGTGATGTTGCGTTAATGAAGCTTGCAAGCGTATGACTAGGTCATGGAATGCAATGGCACGGGAATGAGTAAACGAGTTCATCGGAAACGAGATCAAACAGAGGTAGATACCAAAGATAAAATATTGGATGACCTAGGTATCGAATGGAGAAGGGAATGGGACACAAAGTTGAAGGTTCAAGCGATGAGATTCGTGTATGCACGGGTGGTCATTATGGGCATCCAGGTCCCGCTGATGATCATTGACCCGAAAGGGTTCTCGGTCATGTCCGGAGCATCTCCAAACCTAAGGGTGGCACACTTAAGGGTGGGAACACATAGGGACTGAACCGACACCGTAGGAGAAATGAGAGCGAGAAACCGGAAAGGTTCCGGGAAACACCCGATGTTGATCAGAGGGGTCCGAAAGGTGTTCTGGAGTGAAAGATATAATAATATATATGTTTTATATTACTTAGTTGAATTAATAAAACATAAATATTTATTTTATTTTGAGGCAGCCCATGCCTATTGGGCCTCCCTTGGAGGGAGGGCCCAAAGGGGCTAAGCGCCAAGGAAGAAGAAAAGGAGGGAGGGGCATGCGCCAAACCCTAGGGGCTCCCTCCCACGTGGGGCCCACCTAGGTCCAGTGGACACTCCCCCTGGCGGTGGCGGTGGGGGTTATCCCCCACACCAAACCCTAGGGTTGCCCCTTCCTTCCTCCTATAAATAGAGGGATCCCCCTCCCCTCTATTCACACAATTATCTCTCCTCTCTCTCCATTCCCCTAGACCCCTCTCTTCACCTAGATTGGAATTGGATCTTGTGGGAATTTGTTCTCCACCTCTGCACCACCGTCGTGCGAAGGACGGTCCGACTTCCACCTTCTTTAGCTGCTCGACTGGATCGGAGCCCGGGAGATGTTGCCTACACCGGGCGTGTGTAGATCTTCGAGGCGCCAAACTTGGGGTGCTTCTTGTCCTCATAAATATACGCCTACCTTCGTAAGGCGTGCCACGGTCTTCAAGGGTATGAATACCATCTCCCTCTCTGTTACTTATGTTTACATAGAATAGATCTTGGTTATCGTGCTCGGGTAGCTAGAATTTTTTGTTTTCTTCTATGAACCCCAATAGTGGACTAATCCCTCTTCATCATGGAGACAGTGTTGATGACGTTGGAGATGGTGGAGATCAAACCGGTGGTGGCTCCGGCGGTGTTTCCCCCTCCAAACTTCATAGTGTTGGGCCACGCGGAGATAAAACAAAAATTTCCCCTCTAACGTGGTGATCCCAAGATCCAGCTGAGGTAGAAGGCCACGAGGTTTACCACTAGACGCGCAGTTGTGAATTACTGATGTAGCGCGTCAGTTGATGCAGTGCATTCCTCACGATCCGATCGTCCTGGTGCTGATCGTACAGCACCTCTGCTGGTATCCACACGTACAAGGAGGAGCACCGGCGGCGAACTGCTAGGTTCGTTACGGCGGAAGGACTGTTGTGGAGCTAGGGTTTCCAACACATGGAATGACCTAACCGAACAACGATTACCCTTTCCGGGTTACGGTGCTCCACTATATATAGGGAGTGAACGTGGACTCTGCTCGCACGGCCCATTCACTAAAGCCCATATAACACTAGTCACCGTGAGTCCAACTCACTAACTCAGTCCTAATCCGGTTTAGGTCCAACCCAACCAGATTACAGGTTCAGATCCAATCCGAACTTGCTCCCGCTCTTAAGTGTGTGATCCCGCAGGCTCATGGCTACTTGGACTCGATTGGAGTCCGACTCTCAATCGATCAGTCGGTAGCGGCTCCTAGCAGAACGTGTCAACTCCCAAGTACCAAAGAGTCATGACGACTTGTCTTTCCAATACGACTTACGTCCGAGTCCCTTTTGCCTCATGATATACCTTGTCAGACTACAGGCGAATAATTGTCATCCCTTAAATAGTCCGACTCTCTTCTCGATCCGAGATAAGTGATTCACCCGACTAACTCTTAGTCGATCGCCTCGGTTAACACTTAACCGAGTCGTGCATGGCCATGCTTTTCGAATCATATCTCACGAGAGGGCCCAGAGAATATCTCTCCAAGTGGAGGGGCAAAATATCATCTTGGTTATTCACATCACACAGCTTGATTCTCA
Organism: Avena sativa; assembly: GCA_916181665.1. NCBI lineage: Eukaryota > Viridiplantae > Streptophyta > Magnoliopsida > Poales > Poaceae > Avena > Avena sativa. Next base: position 444,272,508 of record OV702293.1, on the reverse strand, counting down.
GTCGACCCGAACTCTGTCTTTATAACTGCCCAGTTACGGATCAGCGTTTGACAGAACCTAAGTCTGTGATCCTTAACTCGGACTATGCAATAACCTCAGGTCTAAGGATTACATTGATTGAGATATACAAATGACAACTAGTTTGTTGTACCTCAACATGGGTCAATCCGACTCGCTAAACTCTTTAGTTGAATCTGTGTAAGTTGGAATAGCATCTCCATGCCCATGACAAGTGGAACCGAGTCATCAAGCCAACTTTCACATTGGTCTAAGTTGTGTGTCCAGCACAACTTCAATGACCAAGGATATTTAGTACAAACAACATGAATGCATAGTTCCACAACCGAATCACATATTCAATGATACACATCAGATGTTTATACAAGGACTACTTAATATCTTTATGAATACAATGGTAAATCTCATCATACATGATTGCCTCTAGGGCATATTCCCAACACATAGGATCTAACTCTGTTTCGGTGTTTCTATTCTATGTTTGCGCTGCGCATCCTCTGAGATCGCCTCAGGGGACCTTTTTATAGTCGTTTTTAGGTCAAGACTCCGATTTAGGTTTGAAGATGGACTATTGTCGATGCTCTAGGTGGCACGGCCAGGGGGTGGGCCACACCACCTGGTCTCTTTCGGGTCTCCGGGCTCCGCTCGTGAGGTCCAAGTCCTGCAAGTCATTGTCTAAATAATGTTCAAAAAAAATCCTAGGTCATTTTGACTTTGTTTAGGTCCATGAAACTTAAAAGTACAAAAATAGTGTTTTTGTGTTCTATAGAGTTATAACCTAAATAAGGGGGTCACTCGTAAATCTCCATAAATCAATGTAAAACATGGATATAAAAGCAACTCCAGCAACCGCTGTATATTTTAGTGCGCTAAAACGCGTATGCATCACACGCGATCCGGGTATAGCGCACCACACGCGAATCTTTTCCGGTAGAGGTGCTAAACGTGCGCGTCAAATTTGCGGCACAAACCCCTCCAACATGCAAGCTAAATTGGAGCGCACTTGAAAGGATCGTATGGGCACCTAGAGGGGGGTGAATAGGTGCTACTTCAAATTTTACTCTTTTTTAAATTAGGGTTTGACACAAAAGGTAAATTTTCTAGATTATGCAATTAGGGTGAATTTACCTATATGTCAATCTAGCACATACTCTAAGCAAGAACAAGATAAGTAAAGTGCGTTAAAGGATAGAAGTAACCAAAGTGGAGCACACGAAGACACAAGTGTTTGTTTCCCGTAGTTCCTTCCTTTTAAGGGGAAGTACGTCTACGTTTAGAGAGGAGGTGGTTTCGAACTACCAACGCCAAGAGAGGCCTCCCTTGTTCTCCGATGAACCTCGCCCCAAGGGATTCGATTCACCTCTTCCACTATATCGACAACCTTCGAGGTGGAAGCCGACACCTTTACAACAAGTTCGAGCCACACATCCACAACCTAATTGGAGGCTCCCGAATACAAGCAAGCTGTCAAACAATCAAAGACAAACTTGTAAGAACCAAATCAAAAGGTAGGGTTTCCAAAGAAACACTAGATCAAGGGGTCCTCAAGTGAATGAGGGGGAAATGAAGATCTCTCTTGGTGAAGCTATATATCAAGGCCTCCTCCTTCGATTCTCCAAAGATCAATGACTTTGGATGGTTGAATGAAGAGATCTTGTTGATTTGGTGGCTCAAATGGTGGTGGAGTTCATGAGTGGGTCGAGCAGCTGGAGGAAGGAGATAAGGTCCCATATTTATAGGCCACCACTCACTGAACTGTTTTCTAACCGTTGGGTGACTTGTCAGACCGGAGACTCCGGACCGCAGACCGGAGACTCCGGTCTACACTGGAGACTCCGACCAATCTCCGGACCGAGCTCCGAACCACCATACGGACTGTCCCAGCGGTCCTAGAAAAATCTCCTCCAGAGACTCTTCAAAGATTCCGATCCCTATGCACCGGAGACTCCTTTCTGAGTGCTTGGACCGAAGACTTCGGACTGTCTCCGGTTGATCTCCGGACCCCAATGCAGTACGTCCCGGGCTGGTTTCTGGAGCCTCCTCTGAAGATTCCTGGGAAAACACCGGATCACACCGGAGACTCCAGTCCAGTCAGACCGAAGACTCCTGTCTGGAGTTCCCAAAAACCTGCATATTTTGCAGGGACAATTCCGCAGGCCAAGGTTTTTTTCACTTTTCATTATATCAACATGTAGACATTAGCATACTGTAAAATGATCTATGAGTTGTTAACGAACACCAAAACAGATTAGAACAGTAAATGTCCTTTCAGCGCGCAAATAAGATTTTGCAACAAATATGACAGAAATACATGTAGAAATTTGGTGAAAATACATTATATAGAACATGAAAAAAAATACATTGATCTTAGTGCTAGAAAAATACTAGAAATTACTACTACTACTAGAATCTTGTAGTCATCATCGAACGAGGACGGTGTTTTGTCGGACATCGGTGTCGACGACAGACAGTCCATCCTACGGGGATCATCATCGGAGATGGTCGCCGGCCCGGCCATCTGCGCCTCGATGAAGGCGCGCCAACTTGTCCGCCCGATGCTCGAGGCGGTTCTGGTGCTTCGCTACCCTCACCGCCGCCTTGGTCGCGGCCTGCTCGGCGTCATGCCTATGCTGCGCTTCGATGTCTTCGGGGAAAAGCCGACGCCACTCCTTCCACAGACGCCCATTGTGCTCGGCGACGAGCAGGCGGTGCTCCGTGTCGCACATGCGGTGGCGCTCCTCCTCCATCACGAGGCGAGGTGGTGGCACAAGCGCCTCGGTCTGCTCACGCGTCCAGACGTCCTGGAAATTCATCGACGCGCGCGGGCCCCTGATCCGCCACACCACGGCGTCGTAGTCGCGCGCAGCCTCGTGCGCGGTGTCGAAGGTGCCGAGGCAGATGCCATCATCGCCGAACCTGATCTCGGCGTAGAAGTTGCCGGTCGGACATGCGCGTACGCCGGGGAAGGCATGGCGGCGGTGGCGCGGGCGCGTCAGCAGAGAAGCGGTGGGGAGAGAAAAACGAGTCTGCGCGTGTTGAAGTGCCGACGGTTTGGCTTCATGCGTGGCACGCCATTTAACGAGTGTGCGCTGAGCGGTGCATCAAAATTTCCCCGCGCGCGGGAAGATAGCGAGACCGCTGGAGGGCGCGGTGTGGGCTCTCGTGCCAGGAAAAAAATTGGTTTTATCGTGCGTGGACGATTTTACAATGGATGCTGGAGTTGCTCTAACATTCTAAATAATACAAATATATAGAAACATGTGATAATAAACTACTAAGTTTACCTATGCATTTTACATGCATTACTATTCATTCATGGATCATCAGCAAAAATCCCGATTCTGTGGCAACTAAACATTCATCATGTTGGGACAGGCGGTGAGTGTCTTAAATAGCAGCGCCGGCCACACAACTTGTTCCGCGTTTTCTGTTCAGTCACATAACTCGCAAAACAGACGAATCTATCATCGAATTTGTCAAATATATGCATCCGAAGTCACTACCGGTTTGCCGTCCGGTTTTTAACAAAAAAAAGTGGTCACGTGCTGTGCACGTGAGGTCAAGAGAGAACACCTTTTTTTTTTTTTTTTTTGCAAAAAGGGGTGTTCTGTTAACCATATAAACCATTCTATTTTTCGAGAGGGGGCTATCTGCATGACCTCACGTATACAGCCTATTATTGGCTAAAACCGGACCATAAACTGGTTAGTGACCTCGGTGCACACATTTGACAAATTCGATAACTGGTTTATCTGTTTTGTAAGTTGTGTGATTAAACTGTACATGCGAAACAAGTTGTGTGACCGCCCAGTGCTAGTTACTCTTTTTTGCCATTTAGATGCGGTGGATGTATTGCACCTGTGCTTCAAATGCCCGGCAACTCAATCTTTTCGAGAGGGTCTTGGTATTACAAATTTGATCGATGAAGCATCGACGGTTGATCGCTTGGGATCAACAATACTTGAATTTCACAAAAGGAAAGCACCATGCCTGGGTAGGGTTAGTCTAAAAGAAGTTTTGGTCGTTGGTATCTATGGTGGATTCATCGACGACGTAAACATGATAAACCTGTTCCGCCGATTTGCCGATTTACCAATACAAAATGTCCGTACTTTCAATTATTACTAGTGCAGCTTATCAAGCTTCATGCACTAGCCAACGCAACCAAAAGTCCGAACTGATGAAAAGAGCTAGTGCAATTCACTTATACACTTCAACACCTCCTCTCACGTGTGACGGGAAGAAGTCAACATGTGCAAACGGAAGAGAGCGACGGCGCGCGAAACTCACGTATGACTCAAAAGGCCTATACGTGGACATAGAATGGTCAACATCAATTTTAGGATAAATTATGAAAGCCAGGACTCGAACTCGAGACCTTAGCCTCTGATACCATGTCAAACTTTATGCACTAGTCAACGCAACCAAAAGTCCGAACTGATAGAAAGAGCTAGTGCAATTCACTTATACATTTCAACACAGTTAGTCTAATAAAGAAAACAACAACCTCGCACCCAGTGCAGTTAATCCGATGAAGAAAACAACAACCTCGCATCCTGGATGGAGTAAGCCGTCCGCGAGACAAACCAAGGTAAATGTGGATGGCTTGTTTCATTACAACACTAATTCATGTGCTATCGAAGCAGTCTTGCATGACCATAATAGACGGTTTCTTGCGGCAAAAACATTGTATCTTCTGTATGCGTCATCACCTGCTGGAATTGAAGCCATTGCTATGTGTGAAGGACTCCTCTTGTTAATTCGATGAGGCTAATGTTAGAGTTAAATTCACCGTTAGTCATTAAACTTGCTTAGCAAATTCAATACGATCATTGTATAATGAAAATACAAATGTACGGTCATCGAAGACGCGGCGGAGCATCACTCGCGGTCACCGCTCCCGGTTTAGCGACGTATTTGACGACGTGGCGCTGAGTGGACCCACCGGCAGCCTCTGCGTGTGTTTCATTTGCAGAAAAGCCGCTCAAATTTACTTTTCTATCCCAGTCAATTGCTTAACTATTTGGCCTAGTAATAACTCAGTCAGACTGACCGGCGGGACCCACATGTCAGTCGCACCCTCTTGTCCTTCCCTCTCTCTCCTCTCTTCCTCATCCCAACCGATGCGCCTCTGCTTCCTTCCTCAGCCGTCGTGGTCGCCTCCATGGCCGGGCTCGCCGGGGTGTACGGCATCGCAGAGATCGACGAGTCCCCCAAGGCGGAGGCAGAAGACAGCTTCTCCCCTCGCTCCGTCCTCACGTCCTGGAGGAGGGCGACGCCCGCGCCCGCCTCACCGTCGCCTCTGCCTCTCGTGATCGGGGGGAAACAGGCCTTCGACCCAATTCGCGGCGCAGGACAAAGTACAACAAGGGGTACGCGTCCGTCAACATGACGACGGCGACGGCGGCACGGCGGCTGCACGCATTCCTCGGCCACAGCTGGGGCGCCATCGGCTCCGGGAAGGTGTGCGAGGTCGTGCACGCCGACATCCAGGTACGCCCACTCACGCATGCATCACCCCACAGGCCTGCCATCTTCCTCTTCGGCTGCCACCGTAACTAATTTTTGCCTGCTTGCTCTCCTCGCAGGGGAGCGCTCCCCTACCTCCCACGCCGCCGCAATTCCTCGAAAGCCGGCGATGTGGGGTGGCCGTCGCAAGGCGCAGGCGGAGGCGGTCTCCCTTTCCGACCCCGAGCGCTGTTGCAAGGCGCAGGCGGAGGCGGTGGGCGGAGCGGACAAGGAGGCGGTGTGCACCTACTTCAACTCCACGGGCTTCGAGCGGTGGCGCAAGATCTACAGGTCAGCCACAGACGACGTTAACCACGTGCAGCTAGACATCCCCGAGGGACACGCGCAGACGGTCGCCGCCACGCTCGCCATGCTTTGCGACGCCCTTGACGTGCCGCTCGCGGGCGCCACGGTCTGCGATGCCGGCGGTGGCACTGGTTCACTCTCCATCCCGCTCGCGTCCGCCAACGCCTTCGTGCTCACCTCCGAGGCCACGCACGCCGGCGAGCTGTTCCCTTGCCCGTCCAAGGCCACGTCGGCGAGCTATTCCCATCCAAGGCCACGCACGTGCTCTCCATCTCTCAAGCGCGTCAGCGAGCTGTTCACTGGCCCGTCCAAGGCCATGCGTGTGTACCTCCGCTTGGAGAAGGACGAGACATGACCCTGGAAGGGAGAACAGTTTTGCAAAAAGGCCCTTGTATAAGTGATTATTCTTTATGGATATATTAAATTATCTGACAATGGGTCTTCGTCTCGCCATGTCATCAAATACATCTCTACGGCGCGAGCGGTGACCGCGAGTGACGCTTCAATGCGTCTTCAGTGACCGTAAACTCGTATTCTCGTTGTACAATGACCGTATTGACTTTGCTAAGCAAGTTTAATGACTAACGATGAATTTAACTCCTAATGTTATAGCAGTCTGATTCGTCGGAGACTGTTGAAGCTTGTACGTGAGAGGATGCTTGGTAGGGTGAAACGTCTGCAGTATTTGCTGCTTGCATTGATGAGGCTTCGATAATTGCTTCGGTTTATTTTCAGTATTGTTCGAAAAAAGCAAATTGAGTTGCTCATGAGTTATCTAGAGTAGTTTTTTTTATCTAAAACCTCTTATAATCGGGTCGTTGAACCCCTAGCTTTATTCGGGAGTTGTAAACGATGTAACTCTTGTTGGTAGTCAGTAAAGCATCAAGGCAGGACAGAGTCCGGCTGTTCCCTAAAAAAAAGCAATTCCGATATGTTTATCTGGGAAGGAAGGGCGATGAGAGGAGAAAGCCACCGATCTCGCTCACGCCTTTTCCCTCGAAGGAACCGTATCCGTAATGATGTAAAATTAATATGAATTAATTTAAATAAATGTACGATGGCATGTGTGTGCAAAAATAAATAGATTCAGTTTTGGAGCGTCGTTGGGACACGCGACGGGCGTACCCTAAACACGGCACGACTAGACGGCATGGCCAAACGACCGATCCAACGCTTTTGCCGGACGTCGTTTGGCAGAGCGCGACCGAGGATGCTCTTAGGTCTGATACATAGAAAGATGGGAAGTTCCTTTCTACTGTAGTATTTTTTGTTGAGCCGGTGAACTTCATTTGTGGTGCTTCCTTACCCGCTCAGCCGCTCTGGAGTAACTACTACGCAGGGAAGAGATTCTAGGTGAGGAATGTACATTATTGTTGGAAACAAAAGGGTTATTATGAATAATAACAGTATACGAAGTCCATGCAAAGAAAAATACTTACAAGAATAATAACAGTATACGAAGGCATATGTTTACCCAAGTAAAAGGATGAGCAAAGAGAGGAACAAGTCACTGATCTCAGCCAGCCACTCCTTTGCCCTCGAAGGAACAAGTCACGGTAGGCGGCAGCAGCTAGTAGCAAGGACATTCATTTCTTGATCGGTGTGGTGGGGGTCTTTCCACATTCACATGTCCTCCTACTAGTCTATCGTCCTCCCGTGTGCCCACTGTTATTCTTTCTCCTTTCGCGAGGTGTGTGCTACTGAATCACGAGCCGAGACTAGCAGAACCCTCGGGACGTAGTAGCCGTGCGCACATTCACACGAGGAGGCGCGGATCAGCTTCGGCTTCCGCACACACACGTCGTCGTATACGCTGCCGGCACACAGTGCCACTGGTCCAGTGGAACCGGTTCAGTTTTGCCCCGTCTCGCCACGTGCAGCGGGAGCACTGAAAAGTTGTTTTGTTTCGCCTCCACGTGAACCCCTCGACTCCGTAGACGCCGGTTCACATGCCGCAGACACGACGGACGGGCCGGACGACACGACACCACGCTGCTCACAGGCGTCCTCCGGCGAGAGCGAGCGCAGTCACACATGTTAGTAATTCGATCCTGCTCCGAGTTCACACCGTCGATCTCTTCGTGAATCGCCCAATCAGCTCATCAATACTAGCAGTCAGCTGACACAGAGTAGTACAAGTACCCGTGCAGGCTTGGCTGAAACTAAGATACTGCCGCGTCTACGTGGAAAAGGGCCAAGTGTCTTGCGCGGGCGGGCGACGGATCGCGTCGCCGGCCAGCCAGGAGGAGGCCACATCGAGCACGCTTGGTTGGCAAGCCTTCCTCTCCTCGTCCCGTGCGGCGTAGGTGAGCGCGGGCAGCAAGCAAAGCGCGCCGCCTGGATATCATATCATAATCTTTTCGCCCCCATACGTCGCCGTCGCGGGGGGGTGTTCCGCTGCCCGGCCTATAAATCCGCCGGGGGGCTGGGCAGGGCCACGCAAAGACCGTGGCGTTGCATGCTGCGGATGTTCAGCTCCCGGCGGCGGCATAACAGAGCAGAACAGAGCGACGCAGCGCCAGTGCGGTGAGCGTGGACCGGACCCACCCCCCTACTCTTCTTCTCCGCAAGGTGGGTAATCTATAAACCGCGGCTGCTCGAGCTCTCTGTTCCTCTGCACATTGTCATTGCCCCGAGCGAGGCCTCTCTGTTTCCTCTACTCTGTTTCTTCATTGCCATTGCCTTGGCTGGTGCTTGCCGCAGATCAGCTGGAATGATGGAGAAACTGCTCTTCTTGCTCGTATGGGCTGCTGCTGCTCTGATGGAAGGTACGCATTGTGCATTCCCTTTTTCTTCTTCTTCAAACATGGCAAAAGGCTTTGCCTTTTTCATCATCGTTATTTAAGGGGAAAGAGGGTTTAGGGGTTACATGCATGCCCTAGGCCGACACCATTATCCAGAAACACGGAACACGCGTGCTAAAGGAACACATTCCACAAAACACTGTGCATGCTTTAATCCTCGCCGAAATTACTACTTTTCTAGCTAACCGTCTGTTCTGATGCAGGTTCCCTGGCCAAGCCTCTTCCCTACGATTATTCGGCAAGCGTCGAGGCAAGTCCATCCGCTCTTGCTCAGCCCTTACGTTTGCACAGATAACCCATGTACAAGGGCAGACAATTTTTTATCGCACAATTATGTCAGTACCAGAGATTACCAATGGACGGGTTTAGCAGATCGTTTATTCCTCACGCAATGGGTTAAGTTAGAACGGGAATGGGTGTTTTCCCCCGCAAGTTAAAATGGAATTTCCTGCTTGACTTTCTCTTGGTACGTACTTTATGTGCTTTTCAGCAAAATTCACGAAAGCAGCCGGCGTAGTCTGTGCAGTGTTCAGACGTGTTTATAGTAGAAGCTAGTACTAGCTCAAAACAAACACTTGTACTCCCTCCGTTTCAAAATATAAGATATTTTAGCTTGTAAAGCAAACGTATCTAGACTATTTTTAGTATGTAGGTTCACTCAGATTTAGTGTGAATGTAGACACTAAAAGAAGTCTAGATACATTTTTTCACAAACCTAAAACATCTTATATTTTGAAACAAACACTCGTACCTCACATATTTGTAATTTGGATTTATCTGCCTAGTAGTAGTCTAGTGTGCAACTTTTCCTTGCTCCTGTCTTATGCTGTTCCAGCCGTAGTGATTAGTACAATACTACTATAGTGGACAAATACTACCAAACAGGCCAGAAAGTATATCTGAAAAATAGTCCCCAGCTAGCGTTTGATTATCTGCTGATCCATCTCATTAGGCAAAGCAAAGCATCCGTATATTGCCAAGATGAAAGCAACATATATATATCCAAGGATGATGCCCAATAGATGAAACTTGTGTGCGGTGGTCATGTTGTAACTTCGGAATAACCACCTACTACTCAGTTCTTAGCTTGAACTAGCTAACTTTTATTTACATATTTTATCATTATTAGTGTGATTCCCTTACTATTCAATATACTTGCATCATCATCTGACCTGAGTGAGGTGGATGCAGTGCTTGGCTGAGCCGCTGGAGCCTCACTACGGAGGCGGCCTCATCATCAACCCGGACTTCAACGCCGGCCTCCAGGGCTGGTCGGCCTTCGGGTACGGCAGGGTCGCCGAGGGCGCGTCCGTGGCGACGGGGAACCGGTACGCCGTGGCGGTGAACCGGACGCGGCCGTACCATAGCGTCAGCCAGAAGGTGTACCTGCAGAACGACACCCACTACACGCTGTCAGGTTCGGCCTGTCACGTCTCTGTCAGTTGCAGCTTTGGTTCCTTTGCATTTTCAATTTAGAGACTAAACGCTAGCTCCGGCGATCGCGTGCGTGCGTGCGTGCAGCGTGGTTTCAGGTGAGCCATGGCGTCGCCGCCGCCGTGCGGGCGGTCGTGAAGACGTGCGATGACTTCGTTCACGTCGGCGGGGTCGTGGCCAAGCCCGGGTGCTGGTCCATGCTCAAGGGCGGGCTCACCGCCGCCAATGCCGGACGCGCCGAGCTCTACTTCGAGGTCGGAATCCACCCCCATTATTTTGGGTCGTGAAAATGCATGATCGAGCACATTGTCTAACATCGATCTTGGTGCGCGCGTGCAGAGCAACGCGACGGTGGACATACTGGTGGACAGCGTGTCTCTGAAGCCGTTCACCAAGGAGGAGTGGGCGGCGCACCGGAGCGAGTCGACCCGCGCCACTCGCAGGAAGACGGTGAGGCTCCAGGCGTCGGACTCCGCGGGCAACCCGCTGCAGGGGGCGGAGGTGTCCGTGGAGAACGTGCGCACCAGCTTCCCGCTGGGCGCCGCCATGAGCGGCGAGATCCTGCACAACGCGGCGTACCAGCAGTGGTTCACCTCCCGGTTCACCGTGACCACCTTCGAGAACGAGATGAAGTGGTACAGCACGGAGCCAGCGCCGGGGCGGGAGGACTACACGGTGGCCGACGCGATGCTGGCGCTGGCGAAGCAGCACGGCATCGGCGTGCGCGGGCACAACGTGTTCTGGGACGACCCGAAGCAGCAGCCGCGGTGGGTGCAGTCGCTGCCGTACCAGGACCTGCTCGCCGCGGCGTCGCGCCGGATCCGGTCCTTCGTGTCGCGGTACGCCGGGCAGCTGATCGCGTGGGACGTGGTGAACGAGAACCTGCACTTCTCCTTCTTCGAGCGGCAGTTCGGTTGGGACGCGTCCACGGCCTTCTACGCGGCGGCGCGCCTGCTGGACGCCGGCTCCTCGCTCATGTTCATGAACGACTTCAACACGCTGGAGCAGCCCGGGGACATGGCGGCGGTGCCGGGGAGGTACGTGGACCGGCTGAAGCAGATCATCGCGTCCTACCCGGAGAACGGCGCCGGCATGGCCATCGGACTGGAGGGCCACTTCACCACGCCCAACATCCCCTACATGCGCGCCGCGCTCGACTCCATGTCGCAGGTGGGGGTCCCCGTGTGGCTGACGGAGGTGGACGTCGCCGGCGGGCCGATGCAGGCGCAGCACCTGGAGGAGGTGCTGCGGGAGGCGTACGCGCACCCGGCGGTGCAGGGGGTGATCCTGTGGTCGGCGTGGCACGCCCAGGGATGCTACGTCATGTGCCTCACCGACAACAACTTCAAGAACCTGCCGCAGGGGGACGTCGTGGACCGGCTGCTCGGCGAGTGGAGGACGCCGGCGCAGACCGGCACCACGGACGCGCAGGGGTACTTCCAGGCCGAGGTCGCGCACGGCGAGTACAAGGTCACCGTCAGCCACCCGTCGCTCAACACTTCGGTGTCGCAGAGCGTCACGGTCGAGCTGGGTTCGGGGAATCACTTCTTCATTCAGGCCTAGAGAATCAGAGTGCTCTGCTAGGTACAATGTACTAGAAAGATCTCAGGGCATCATAATGGAAATATGTAGACCACCACACTAGCTTAGCCATTCACGCGAGTACCAATTTTACATTGTACTAAAAGAAAAGGAAAATGGCAATAGATGTTCTACTCCCGAATTAATGGCAATAGATGTCCTTTTAATTATCTGTCCAAATCAAAGCTCCGTGTGGGGGCCGTCTGCAGCTCCTCGGCGAGAGGAACTCTGCCGCTGCTCCGCTCGCACTTGGAGGGCACCAATGCTTCCACAAGACAGGCATTGCTCTTGGCTGGCTGGCCTTTCAAGCTGCCTAGAGATGCGATTTGGAGGGGTCATCTTGAGGCTGGAGGGCTGGGGTCGACGGCATTCCAACTAGCGGTGAGAGGGCAGGGGGCGCTGACGTCCCAACAAGCACCGCCGTGTCACCGGGAGAACGACGATCATGCTGGATGGATGGGGGCAGTCGCTTCCCAGGCGTCGGTAATAAGATGATTTTAGCACCGAGCTGAACTTCCAGCAATGGTACCTGTGGCATTGGTGAGGTGAAGGGCGGGTGCACCTGCTGCAATAGCTGTGACAGGAAGGAGCCACCGCCAAATGGCATGGAAAGCCACAGCTGACCATGAGCGTCAGCATTTAGTACTGGGCACATTGACTGGGCATTCATCAGATTAGCATGACCTGCAGCAATTGCGATGTTAGAAAATCTGAATATAAAATACAATTAACTGGTGCTCCATAGTGCTCAGGCTCCATGGTCACAAATGAACAAACGAACTGAAAGTAAAATGGTGTATTTTTCAGCTACAGTTTCGGGCATATAACTATTCAAATGAACTGAAAGGAAATGGTGCATTTTTCAGCTTCAATTTCACGCATATAACTATTCAAATGAAGTGCACATACTGAAGCACAACACATAGTCAGCAAATTAAGACTAATCTATAGAGTAACACAGGCCCCTCGTTTTAAGATGCTGATAGTAGCACATGGTAACATGCAGTTGTCTTATTGTAATACTACCTCCATTCCAAAAAAGAATTAGGATAAATTTTTACTGAAGTCAAACGGCGTAAAGTTTGACCAGATTTATAGAATAAACTACCGACATTTGTAAGACCAAATGGACATAATATGAAAGTATATTGCATGATCTATCTAATGATATTTATTTCGTACTATAGATGATGATAGTTTTTTCAACAAATTTGGTCAAAGTTTGTGTTGTTCGACTTTTAGAAGAAAAAAATGCCTTGTTTTTTCGAATGGAGGTAGTACATTATAGGTCGGTACTGCAGTTTTCGTCATTTTACATACTCTAAGAACAATTTAATTAATGCATGCTCGCTGCTGTGAAGAGAAGTAATGTTCTTAAATTTCAGAATTCCAAATAATCAGCTGGTGATGTATGTTAAGTCCTAATTATCGCTTTTTAACAAGAGCTTGATTCGGTTTAAATACAGTGACTTCACTTGCAATTATCAACGGTACCTGAAGATGGCAATTGCACCCATGGGTTTGAATACTCATTGGTACATATAAACCGCATGGGTAGGGTATGTGATGATCCTTTGTAAATTGGTGTCTTATTGTAAGGAGAAAATAGTGGTCATGGTGGCTAAGCCTTTGTAAGCATAGGATACCACATTGCGCACAAACTTCTCCAACAAGGAGGTAGGGGCGCACTAAGGAATCAAAGAAAGTAGAATGGAAGCAAGGCAAAACCTTGACAGTGATGACCACGGGGAAATGACTAAGATAGAGGCATGTCCTGGCCACCCAATATAATTAATCAAGGGAAAGGCTCTAGCATTTACCAGAAGGCTAAAGTTGTACATACCACATGTTCTTAAAATAAAACGACATAGTGATGCATATATATTTTTCACCTCCTGTAGGAACGCACGAGTAACCTACTAATTTGCATAACATGAAAGTTTAACCGACTTTGTATCATATGACTAACATTTGCACCTAGAAATTATACTCCCCCCGTCTCAAAATAGATGTCTTAGATTTTTCAAAATTTGGATGAATCTATATATTAAATATTGTATAAATTCATCCAAATTTTGACAAATTTAAGACATCTATTTTAAGACAGAAGGAGTAAACTATATCAAGCACAACAACACAATCTTTTTGACAATGGCGTCACATATTTTATTGCCTCAATGACTTCAAAAACATATGTTTACAAATGCAAGAGCAAACACAAAGAACTTATGACAAAAATAAAGTAAACATGGTATCACAAGCGTCGTACCTAGCACCAACGAGGTCAAGTTGGGGTGGAATGGTTGTGATAAACTGGGGTCGGGACCGTCTGATGAGATATGACCATGTGTAAATAAATTCTGCATTGAGCTAGGGGATTCCTCACCACACGACCTTGAACATACAAAAGAAAAACATATCAGATGCCATCGTGTGAAATAACAAATAATTAATAGAGAACTTAGGATATACAATCAATTTAGTTTACAAAAGTATATCTTTGTATAAAAATATTGATCTAATAAGTTATGCAATCAAAGTAAGAAATTAGCATACCTTTGAGTTGTATTTAGATATTCGGAAAATGAACATGTGAGGAAGTCGGGTTTGAAATAACTAGCTCTTTCAGCAAAATATGCTTCAACTATTTTCACTGCATTCTTACGAAGGTCAAGACCAACTATCCAGGCATTCTTATCATGACAGCCCACCTTAGACATCAAATAGACAACATCTTCACCGTTAACGTTGAGGGTCGGGTAAGCTGTTGTCAAGTTCCTTAATGTTGATTTTGCAACACTACCATCGAACAACTCAGACAAGAACGTAGAATATGTTGGGTTGTTGCCCAAGAAGTCATCAACATGAATACAATATCCCTTGTGCCAATTGTCCGAAGAAGTATGCCTATAGCATGTCCGGATCTTCCAACCATTCGGGACACTAATGATTTCCTCTCTTGACTCTCCTGGAAAGTTCTCATGTCGCTGTAGCAGAAGATCTTTGTCATAGATCATATCAGAACTATCAAGATCTTTCGTCGTCTTAAGCCTCTTATTGTTGGATGTATAAGTGATCTGCAGTGATCTATAGGTTGCTGTGATCAATTTAAGTCAAATTAAAGATGATTAAGGGACTGTTTAATAACAGCCATTGGATGCCCTGATCAGGGGCATCCTGACCATCCATCTTTTGTGTGTGGTTCCCCTGGTGCAGGTCCTATATAAAGGGGCTCTAGGGTTTGAGAAGAAAACCTAAGACAGTTTCTATCTCTCTCACTCTCTCCCCTGCTCACTGATCAAGAAAGGACTGAAAGCATCAGGAAGAACCACTCACTGCTCGAGATCAGGTTCAGGAGTGGAAGCACATAAAGAGGAGGTCATGGCTGGACCTCCAGATCAAGGTACACACCCCTGATCCTCATCTTGTGGCTCAAATCTTGAGCTAGATGATCCTCATAGGATCTAACAGTGGTATCAGAGCAACTAGCTCTAAGATTGGGTCCTCTTTTTTTTGGATTCTTGTTCCATCAAGCTTGTTCTTCCTGGTTAGTTCCTGTTTAGTTGCTGGAGCTATGTTCCTGTTCCAGTTCTTGCCTAAGAACAACATAAAGTTGACGTTTTAGCCCTAAAATTACTAAGTTTAAGTTCTATCTGATCAAGAATAGGTGCTAGGGTTGCTTTTATGCAATTTTTATGTGGGGATTTGAGTTGTTGGTGCAGAACCCTAACCCTAATCCCCAATTCCTAAAGAACCCTAACCCTACTTCATCGAATCGAAGAACCCTAACCCTAAATTCCCCAATTACTGATGAACCCTAACCCTAATTCCCAAATTGGACGAAATCTAACCCTAATCTAATGATAAAGAGGTGGTGGACGTGTACCTTAAGGGCCTCGTCACCGTCGCTGGCCACGGCGGCGCCAGAGCCGACCTACTAAGTTGGCAGAAACGCTCGGGCTCGTGCCCGCTCGACCTCGCCGTCCACCACACCGGTCCATGGTGATGTCTCCTCGTGCTTTTGTCGGTGCAGGAGCCCACCGCGGAGCTGGACTTGGCGCTGCGTCGTCGATGTCGTTGCGGGGACGCCCGTGCGCTCGCCGTCGTGACGCAAACGGGCACCGGCAAGCACCACTCGATGGAGCCGCGCGCTGTTGCACGCGAATCTGGCGAGAGGCGCTCACCGACGCTGACCTTCTTCCTCTTTTGCGGCTGGCTTCGCCGCCGCGCGTCTCTCTCTCTCTCTCGCTCGCTCGTGGCTTGGGAGGCAGAGAGGAAAAGGAGGGAGGGGGGAATGGGGGCTAGGGCACGGGGGGCTGTCTTGCGTCAGCCTCGTGCTGACTGGGCGCCACCTCGCCCGTTGGATTTCATCCAACGGCCCGCAGCGTTAGCTGCCTAACGGGCCTAGCAGGCCACTGAGGGGAGACGGGCTGGGCTATTCTCGGCCCAGTCTGAAAGTTTTGTTTTAGTTTTCCCTTATTAATAAAGAAAAGGGGACTGGGCCAAATCTTTTATGGGCTCAGTTTGACTGTTTGAAACTTATGTTTCTTCCTATTCTTTAAAATCTAAGATATAAGAGTTAGGGCTTATATATAAATGGTTTTGGGGCTAAATTTTTGGCATATTTTATTATGTCAATTATGGAACATAATTATGTGACAAATTATTCTTTTGTCATGCAATTATTTACCTCACTTAAGCAAGTTTAATGTGTTTTTTCATGCTTAGTTGATTCTTTTGTGGTTTTATTCAAATAAATTGTGATAATAATGTTTTGCTGCAAAGTTAAGTTGATAAATCCTCAAATTAAGCATGGATTATGTTTATCATTCTGGCCAAAGCTGATTGATGGACATTTTGATCATGAAATATTTATTGGTCTGGTTCACTTCTGGCCAAAGCTGATGTGTTCCAGATTGATGATAGAATTCTATATGATTAGAGGATCTAATTAAGTGTGGCTTATATCTGTCATTCTGGCCAAAGCTGGTTAGCAGATATTTTGATCACAAAATTTTATTGATCATGTCAATTTCTAGCCAAAGCTGATGTAGACTAGATTGATGAAAGGAGTATAAAATTATGATGCTTATTCAAAGCTGAAAGAACATGTGGGCCCCCATGTGTGGTTTTGGTAATTAATGACAATCTTTATGGACTAATGTGT
Organism: Avena sativa; assembly: GCA_916181665.1. Classification (NCBI taxonomy): domain Eukaryota; kingdom Viridiplantae; phylum Streptophyta; class Magnoliopsida; order Poales; family Poaceae; genus Avena; species Avena sativa. The sequence goes on along the minus strand of OV702293.1, from coordinate 444,255,690 downwards.
GTATTAAGTTATACTTGTAGGATTTGTCCATTAGCATCTCTTGGAGCATGTGTTGGCTTCAAGGTTGATGAAATGAGAAGAAGATGTGTTGTGCAAGCTCAGAATGCACCATCTATAGAAGATCCCATGTTTGATGCTTGCCATTCTCGGTGATCATGGATCGATGATGAGGAATTAAGAAAGGCGTTACATCTTGAGAAGGGCAAGATCGTCTACATCAAGCTCAAGTGGAATGCTCAAGGCAAAGGTATAATATTGATAGGTTTTCCCTTTTTCCGGTCTCATATTGTTAGTAGGAGACCGGGTTTAGGATAGATAACCGTACTATCAAGAGGGGCTCTCGAATGAGTAACTCGATCACATCGTTCGGAGATATCTCAAACCTTTGCATACTTGCATCATCGTATTTGGTTGTTATTTGGTCTTATCCATGTGAGGATATAGAGCTTGTGGTAATCTCCATAACAAGATCTTGTTCATCAAAATCGGATCCCTCTTTTATATCTTATTGCAATTTTGATCTATGCGGTTTTTCGGTTTCTCACCAAGTGAGGTATCTCACATTATTATACTTGATACATTCTCACTTGGTGATAACCAATATTTTCACCTTTTATAGGGAAGCTCATGTCGTCCTCTTTCCAACGCAATTGGAATCGGGTCGATCGGAGTTACCAATCAAAAGTTATAGCCGTTTGAATATCTGTTGGTCTCCTAGGTACCAAAATGCGATAGTACCGCATTTTAGTACCTAGCAAGGCAGAAGGTTTTGGAAAGTTGCCAAAATCCACTGCCGGGCTAGGTACCAAAAAGCGGTAGTACCGCAATTTAGTACCTAGCGCGGCAGAAGATTTTTTACTTCGTCATTTGGATCTATCCTCCCTTGCTGGACTATGATGTTTCTTCGCATGATCTTGTAGAGGTTGTTGTCCTCTTCGAAACGAGCCCAAGATCATCGAAATCGGAGTCCAGATGCAAAAGTTATGACTGTTTTTGTTCTGTGATGACCGGTAGTACCGGACCACCCGGTAGTACCGCTTTTTGGTACCGGGGAGCACAGAGAAAAAATGTGTTTGGAGCCCCAGGAACCCCAGGAAATGTCCGGTAGTACCGGGAATCGCGTTTTTGGGCTGCAACGGTTGGATTTTGGAGGGACCTATATAAGGGGCCTTCTTCCCCAATGGTTCCTCAACCATTCTTGCAAGTTTTCCCCTCCATTGTTGACCTTCTTGAGCTTGCTTTCCCTCAATCCCTCCGATGATTCTTGCATATTCTTGAGGGATTTGAAAGAGGAGATCTAGATCTACAATCCCACCAATCAATCTCTCCTCTAAGTGAGGGGAACATATTAGGATCTAGATCTTGGAGTCTTTTGTGGATTTCCTCCATTGTTCTTCCTATCTTATTCCCCCATAAGCTTTTGTAGCTTTGGTGGAATTTGGGAGAGAATTATTTGAACACCTTTGTGGTGTTCTTGCCATTTGCATTTGGTGCATCGGTTTGTGTTCTCCTCAGAGGATTTGGTTTGAGTTACTCATTGGAGCTTGTCCCTCTTGGGTTCTTGGAACCCTAGACGGTTTTGTGGCCTTGGTGGCGTTTATTGGGAGCCTCCAATTAAGTTGTGGAGAAGTGCCCCAACCTTGTGAGAGGTTCCGGTTGCCACCGACAAGTGCACCGATAGTGGAAGTGTGGATCGATCCCGTTGGGGTGAGATTCACCGGAGAATAAGGGAGGCCTTTTGTGGCGTTGGTGGTTTGATACCACCCCCTCTCCAAACGAGACGTACTCCATGTTGGGAGGAACTCGGTAAAATATCGTTCTCCCCGCGTGCCTCGGTTATCTCTATACCCGAGCTCTTTACTTCTGCACTTTACATTGTGATAGCCTTCGTGCTTGAAGTAATATATATCTTGCTATCACTTTGTTGCTTGTATTGCTTAGCATAAGTTGTTGGTGCACATAGGTGAACCTTAGTTGTTCTAGGTTGTGCTTAACAAAGTAAACACTAGTTTTATTCCGCCTTTGTTGAACCACTCTAGGAAAAGTTTTAATCGCCTATTCACACACCCCCTCTAGGCGACATCTCTATCCTTTCAATTGGTATCAGAGCCCAGTCTCTCATTTTTGGCTTCACCGCCTTGAGAGTAAAGATGTCGGCTAGGGGATTAGTGCACAAGGACACACTCACATTCGATGGCACAAATTATGATGTTTGGAAAATTCGCATGCTTAATTTTTTCGGGAAATTCACCCAATTATCGAGGGATATCTATATGTGGGTTTCTCTTCTCCTATGGATACCCAAAGCGAATCTTTAGAGGAGAAGTTGAACTCTCATATAGATGCTCTAGCTACTAAAATTCTTTTGCATGTTGTGAGCAATGTAGTTCTTTCTTCTATCATGCCTTATTCAAGCGCTCGTGAGATATGGACCAAGCTTCAAGATAAATATAGCAAGTCCAACATTTTTGAGGATGATTGTGTTGCTTCCACTTCTGGTCGAGATGAGTTCTCATCCTCTACCACTTCACCAACATGTGACTTTTCACAAGGTAATAATATGGTGAGTGGTGATAGAAATTGCAATTTGGATAGTGTGCTTACTATTTGTAATCCTTCATCTCTATCTAGTTGCAATGATCTATCTTTGGACCCTAACACTTCTAGCACTACAAACTTCTTACATGCTCGTGTTAATAGTCCTTGCATATCATGTAGAAATGACTTGAATAAATCTCATGATGATATGCTCATGTTGTCTTGTTGACATGATAAAAATGCTTCTATTTCCTCTAGTGCTTGTGTTGCTAACCATGTAGAGGAAAATGAAGATTCTATGGGCCAAGACAAGGTCTTGAAGAGAGCTACAAGTGCAATCTCATCATCACCTTCCTCCGGTTCTCACATGTGCCTTATGGCTAAGGGAACAAAGGTAACCTCTTTGAATCCCATTTTATCTCATGATGATGATGATGAGGTTGAGAATGATAATGATGATTATAGAGGTAAGTATGATATTACCTCTATTAATAAAATGGGAGAGGTTATCTATAGCGCTCTCTTCAAAAATAAAATTGCTTCCTCCAACTTTCTTGAAATCTTGAATTGTGCCATAGAAGGCAATGATCTTATTGAGGAGCAAGAAAACTTAATTGATGAAAAGTTTGCACTTGAGAGTGAGTATGCTAATGAAGTTGCACAACTAAAGTACTCCCTTGAAGAAGAACAAACCACCAAAGAATCTCTTGAGGAAACTTTTACTCTAGAATTATCTAGAGTAAAGGAATACCATGATAGAGAACTTGCGGTGGCTAACTCCTTCAAGATTAAAAATGATGAACTTGAAGTTGCTTATGCTAAACTCCTTGAGGATTTTGAGCACCTCAAAAATGGCTCTAGGGTCATAAAGGGTGAGCTCATCAAACTCACCGAGTCACATGAGCAACTTAAAGCTTCATATTCTAAAGAGCTTGCCAAGTTGCCCTCACCTCTTGCAAATAGTAATGATGCTTGTGCTACTAACTCTATTTCTTGTGAAGCATCTATTTTGAAGGAGAATGTTGAGCTAAAGGCTCAACTTGCTTTGCTAACTAGCAACTATGGGAAATTAGAAGAAAGTCATGTTAAGCTCTCGAGATCGCATGAGGATCTTATAGTCTCCCATGGTAGGCTAAAGTTAGCTCATGAGGCCAACGTGTCAAAGGTAACATCTAGTGGGCCTCATGGAGACATTAGCACTATATCTACTCCAAATGTTATATTGCCATGTGCTAGTCCTTGTAATTCATCCTCTCACAACCATGCTATATCTCGTGATGAATTACATTTCATGCCTTGTTGCTCTAACAATGTAGCATCTACTTTCTCTAGTACTTTTCTTGAAACTAACCATGTAGAGGAAATAAAAGAGCTCAAGGCTCAAGTCACTTCTTTGAGAAATGACTTGAAAAGGGTCATCAAGGGAAGTCCGCACTCAACAAAATCTTGAGTGTACAAAAATCCCCCAATGACAAGAGTGGGCTTGGATTCAACTCCAATGTCAAGAACAAGTCCACTATCAAGTTGAAGCACAAGGATAACAAGAAGAATGGCCAAGATCAAGTCAAGAATCCGGCCAACATTGTTTGCTTCAAGTGCAAGGAAGAAGGTCATCATGTCAAACATTGCCCATTCAAGAAGAATTCCCTTGGCAAGAAGCAACAAGGGAAGCGGCCTCAAGCTCTACATATTGTTAGAGATGGGCCTCCTCCTAAGAAGACTCAATCTCTTCCTAAAGTTGTTCCTTCATCCAAAAAGAAAGATGGCAAGAGTAGAACTTGCTACATATGCCGCGAGAAGGGACACATTTCTTCCTCATGCACTATTGGTATCTCCTCATCCCATCCTATCTTGATTGATGATGCTTATTCACTTCGTAAGGATGAGGTTGGCAATGTGTTTTCCAAATTTGTTGGTGCTCAATGTGGGTTCAATAAAAGAACCATTTGGGTTGCCAAGCCTATTGTGACTAACCTCTTAGGACCCAACTTGGTTGGGGACCAACAAGCCAAAACTTGATCAATAGGTATTGTTGGAGGGCATTGGAGTCTTGGCTACATTATGAAGAATTGAGGGATCTTCATCAATTATTATTGTCAAGCCAAGCCATTTGGATTATCATGATTATATTATATTTCCAATGTTCCTCCTTGCGGTAACATATGCTAAACTCTTTACATTGAAAGTTACTCGCCCCTTGTGCATGTGTTGGTTTTGTATCTTCCATGTTTTTGTACATGTTGTGCTATCCACTTAATTATCTTGAAATCAAGATTATTTGTGTATGATTAGGTGGCACACCATGTATGTATGTTTCTTGTGTTTGAGCCTTGCTTGGTTATATTTGGTATCCTATTTGGCTCTTGTGAGAAATTGATGGATTATCCCATTTTGGGGGAGTGTTATGCTTGGGCATTCCACAATCCTAAAATTGTGTGTACATGAGGAATACCACCTAGTATTTATATTAGATTATTGTCTAGTCTCTATGTGGTACAATTCTCATGAGAAATTTAAGTTTTATAATGTCCATTAATTATCTCTATTTGTATCCTTTTGCCTCGTGTTGGTTTTATGGTAGTATCACATTATGGAGGATTCATGTGCTTTAGTGCATATTACAAATCATAGAAAATGTGAATATTCGAGGTTGTGTCACTTATAATTGATATTGATAATTATCTAGAACCTATGTGACACATTTGCTCATACAATTTCCAATTTACTTGAATGGCTTTATTGATCTTATTTTGGATCTTGTATATGAGAGTGTTTCTTGGTATGTGTCTTGGTATGTGTTTCCTCATATTTAGATAAAAATATCCTCATGGAAACCATTTGCTTCAAATTACTCTAATCACTAGTGATTATGTGACTATTGGAAGCTACCAATAATCTTGTTCGAAGTATCATGCTTAATTCTTATCTTTTGTTATATGCTTCTTGTTGTGACTATGATCTTGGATATACATGCTAGCTACCTTGGGAAAATTATTCCCAATATTTCTTGTCCTTGGACAATGAGTACTTAATTTATGGTAGATTTATTGATCATATTCACTTTGGCCTTGTTTAATTTTATCCTATCTTTGGCCAAGAAAATGTTTTGTGTTGTCTCCCAAGCCTTCCTTGCTTTTTGTGGATCTTATTTTATTGGTATCCTCTTGTGATTTTTTAATGTAGGTATTAGTGATGATCTCATTTGTGTGCATTTTGCATTCAAAAGAAAAATTCTATATAATGTACTACTTATGGGTGATGTCTCCTATATTATCTAGAACAATCCTATTTATGCTTCTTTGGTTGATCCATATTGGGTTGTATGTGCTTGGAACCTCAATCTTTTCATTTTGGTATTTTATGCCATCACGAGAAGTTTGGGGAGTTTGGTTTCTTGTTGGAACCTTGCTCTTTTTGGGAGTTAGTTTTGTCTCATTCCTTATTTCATGATTTGACCATTTTAGAATGAGATAAATCCTTGAGCATTTTTATTTCTATCTATCTTTTGCTCCTTTGGTTTTAGCCTAGTTCATTTGTTGAAGTTGTGATCTTTCATGTGTTGAATTGGTTCTTTGATACAATTTGGACATCGTTTGTCATGTCACACTCTTTTGTGTGCAATCTCGATTTACTTGGTGTTTTTGTTCAAATTGTGTCTCCTTTTGGTTCTTGAATGCTTTATGCATGCATTTTTACTATATGTTTATATTATGGCATGCTTGCTTTCTTTGATCCAATATATAAGGGAAACTCCACCAATTCCCATCGGCTAAGTTGTCCATGAAATTCAATTTCATATCAATATGCACATAATTATGTGGAGTCTCACCTATGTATCGTAGTTGCACTAACTACTTTGGACCCAATAAGTTTGGGGACCATTTTTGTACTTAAATATGTTTTAGGTACATTGGAGATATATTGGATGCTTGTCTCTCAATCTTGAAGAAGTGGTGCTTTAATGGAAATTGGAGGCAAGCTATAGGATGATCAATGAATTCATATCCTCTACATCCTACCAATTATATCTCGGTAACAAGTATCTATTTATCATGCTCATATATCTTGATTCCAACTGTTTGTCGGTTGCCTTCTGGCATGAATTCATGTATTTGTAATTGTTGTATCTCTAGCCATGGTATTAAGAGAAATCTATATTGTATATGTGTATAAGTTGAGATGAGTATATATAATTGGGACTATACAAAATCATGCATATGATCCTCCAATCCCAAATATGTCAATCTAGCAATTTTATTGCCAATCTTTTCCTCAACTTCTCTCATGTGCAATAGTGAGATTTCGCTAGTTAAAATTTTCTTGTGATACTTGTTGCCTTTCTCCATATATTCCAACTTTCTCCTCTTCCCTTGGTGAAAGTTGTAATATATGTAGTGTGTTGGTGTTTGAAGTCCATTAATGTACAATAAGACATATGTGAGCCTTTGGCCATGCTTTGAAGTAAAAATCTTATTGATATATGTTATGACTTCATTTTTGCCTTTCATGTGCTTTCTTGTATATCTTCTTTATGTGTGCATATTTATTTGTTGGCATATGTCTCTGTGATGTTTTCCATTTATAGACATATACACATATGAGAAGATAATTTTAGTTGATTTTTAATCCTTGGAGACCACCTTTCTATTCCTTTTGATTCTTCAGTGGCTTCCAAATTTAATTTCCTATGAGTGTTAGTTCCTCTTGTTTGCATATTTGGGCACTCATATTTGTTCTCTCATGCCTTGCATTGTTAAATAAACTTGGATGAGTGAGGATTCCATGATTATGCACCTTGTTCCCAAATACAATTATCATAATTGGTGCATTATATTTGGGGAGCTCATCTAATTCATTTAATAATGCTCATTTGTCTTATTTCTCATTTATTGTGCCTTAAATGTTTATGGAGAAGTGAGGATTCCATATTTGTGCATTTTTGTATTGAAATACAAAGATTCTAAAGTGTGAACAAATCTTGGGGAACTTCTCTATTTTATTTAAGCATTTATTTGATCTTTAATTTGATGTGTTTTAAATGCTTATGGGGGAGCGAGGATTCCATATTTTTGCAATTTGTATTGAAATGCAACTATTTAAAAGTTTGCACAATTTGTTATTTAAAACACTCATCTACTCGTATCATAGTATCTTGTTGTTTCCATTTGGACTCATTTGTTGTTTTCAAATTGGTTTGTCGGATCTTGTGATTGCTTGTGTCATTTGGGATGCATTGTTTTATTTTATTCCTTTGGCAAACTTCGGGTCCTCGATATAGTTCTACTCCCTCCCAAGTATTCATCATTGGATATGTGCGAATGCACATCTTTGGAGGAAATATTACTATATTTGCCTTCTAGAACTTGTCACTCATTTCGGCAATCGATGCCAATGGGGGAGAAGTTTTAGAGGGTTTAAGGGAAATGGTTTATGCTTTGAGTTTGTTTCTAAGCATTTGCCTTTCATGCTCTTGCATCTTTGTTGTTGCTTAGCATGTGGTATATATATAGAGGAAACTCCACCAATAATAATGATTGGCAATATATGCAATGAAATTCAAGTTCATCACACATGCATAGATTGTGGGGAAGTTTGCTCTATATATGGTGATGGTACCAATATAACATACTTATGTAGTATTTGATATCGGTGTTACCATTTTGTTCACTAAGATTCCTTATATAAACCCTCTTAAAGGGATTGTCATCAATTACCAAAATGGGGGAGATTGAAAGAACATGTGGGCCCCCATGTGTGGTTTTGGTAATTAATGACAATCTTTATGGACTAATGTGTGTATTAAGTTATACTTGTAGGATTTGTCCATTAGCATCTCTTGGAGCATGTGTTGGCTTCAAGGTTGATGAAATGAGAAGAAGATGTGTTGTGCAAGCTCAGAATGCACCATCTATAGAAGATCTCATGTTTGATGCTTGCCATTCTCGGTGATCATGGATCGATGATGAGGAATTAAGAAAGGCGTTACATCTTGAGAAGGGCAAGATCGTCTACATCAAGCTCAAGTGGAATGCTCAAGGCAAAGGTATAATCTTGATAGGTTTTCCCTTTTGCCGGTCTCATATTGTTAGTAGGAGACCGGGTTTAGGATAGATAACCGTACTATCAAGAGGGGCTCTCGAATGAGTAACTCGATCACATCGTTCGGAGAGAGCTCAAACCTTTGCGTACTTGCATCATCGTATTTGGTTGTTATTTGGTCTTATCCATGTGAGGATATAGAGCTTGTGGTAATCTCCATAACAAGATATTGTTCATCAAAATCGGATCCCTCTTTTATATCTTATTGCGATTTTGATCTATGCGATTTTTGGTTTCTCACCAAGTGATGTATCTCACATTATTATACTTGATACATTCTCACTTTGTGATAACCAATATTTTCACCTTTTATAGGGAAGCTCATGTCGTCCTCTTTCCAACGCAATTGGAATCGGGTCGATCGCAGTTACCAATCAAAAGTTATAGCCGTTTGAATATCTGCTGGTCTCCTAGGTACCAAAATGCGGTAGTACCGCATTTTAGTACCTAGCAAGGCAGAAGGTTTTGGAAAGTTGCCAAAATCCACTGCCGGGCTAGGTACCAAAAAGCGGTAGTACCGCATTTTAGTACCTAGCGCGGCAGAAGGTTTTTTACTTCGTCATTTGGATCTATCCTCCATTGCTGGACTATGATGTTTCTTTGCATGATCTTGTAGAGGTTGTTGTCCTCTTCGAAACGAGCCCAAGATCATCGAAATCAGAGTCCGGATGCAAAAGTTATGACTGTTTTCGTTCTGTGATGATCGGTAGTACCGGACCAGGATCCGGTAGTACCGCTTTTTGATACCGGGGAGCACAGAGAAAAAATGTGTTTAGAGCCCCAGGAACCCCAGGAAATGTCCGGTAGTGCCGGGAAAGTCCGGTAGTACCGGGAAAAAGTCCGGTAGTACCGGGAATCGCGTTTTTGGGCTGCAACGGTTGGATTTTGGAGGAACCTATATAAGGGGCCTTCTTCCCCAATGGTTCCTCAACCATTCTTGCAAGTTTTCCCCTCCATTGTTGACCTTCTTGAGCTTGATTTCCCTCAATCCCTCCGATGATTCTTGCATATTCTTGAGGGATTTGAAAGAGGAGATCTAGATTTACAATCCCACCAATCAATCTCTCCTCTAAGTGAGGGGAACATATTGGGATCTAGATCTTGGAGTCTTTTGTGGATTTCCTCCATTGTTCTTCCTATCTTATTCCCCCATAAGCTTTTGTAGCTTTGGTGGAATTTGGGAGAGAAGGATTTGAACACCTTTGTGGTGTTCTTGCCATTTGCATTTGGTGCATCGGTTTGTGTTCTCCTCGAAGGATTTGGTTTGAGTTACTCATTGGAGCTTGTCCCTCTTGGGTTCTTGTAACCCTATACGGTTTTGTGGCCTTGGTGGCGTTTATTGGGAGCCTCCAATTAAGTTGTGGAGAAGTGCCCCAACCTTGTGAGAGGTTCCGGTTGCCACCGACAAGTGCACCGATAGTGGAAATGTGGATCGATCCCGTTGGGGTGAGATTCACCGGAGAATAAGGGAGACCTTTTGTGGCGTTGGTGGTTTGATACCACCCCCTCTCCAAACGAGACGTACTCCATGTTGGGAGGAACTCGGTAAAATATCGTTGTCCTCGCGTGCCTCGGTTATTTCTATACCCGAGCTCTTTACTTATGCACTTTACATTGTGATAGCCTTCGTGCTTGAAGTAATATATATCTTGCTATCACTTTCTTGCTTGTATTGCTTAGCATAAGTTGTTGGTGCACATAGGTGAACCTTAGTTGTTCTAGGTTGTGCTTAACAAAGTAAACACTAGTTTTATTCCGCCTTTGTTGAGCCACTCTAGGAAAAGTTTTAATCGCCTATTCACCCCCCCTCTAGGCGACATCCGTATCCTTTCAAAAGCATTTGTTTTCTTTTGCAGCATCTAATGCCTCTCAAATTGCCGGTATTATAAATGGCATAGAACAGTTGACTGGTAGCAATTTTGGTACTTGGAAGGAGAAGCTTGAGATCACCTTAGCTTTGCTGAATATAGATTATGCCCTCCTTAAGGATCCTCCTGTAGCACCTACTGAAGGTGATGAGAATTATGATGCCCTGAAAAGGGCTTATGATGATGAGAAGACTAAGTGGGAGGATTCAAATCGTAAGTGCCTCATGATTATTAAGGGCTCCATTGCTCAAAGTATGAGGGGAGCTGTTCTAGACTCTCAGACTGCCAAGGGTTACCTTGGAAAAATTGAGGACCAGTTTAAGGGATCATCCAAAATTTATGCAACAAGCCTCATTAGAAGGCTTATTGATGAAAGGTATGATCCAACTGGGAGTCTGAGAGAACATATCATGAGGAAAATTAACATGGCCACTAAACTTAAGACAATGGAAATGGAAATCTCTGAAGGTTTCCTTGTCCATTTTATTATGTCACCCTTGCCCACGGAGTTCTCTCCGTTCACCATCAATTACAATGCGATGGATTCTAAATGGGGCATGGATGAAATGATGGCTAGATGTGTACAAGAGGAGGAAAGGCTTAAAGCTGGACGAGTTGATCATGTCAATCAGTTCAAGCATTCTCAGAAGAAGAAAAAGTTTATAAAGCCTAAGCCTGCTCAGTTTAAAGATAAAGGGCAATCTTCTAAGTTCTTTTAGCAAAAGAACCCTAACAGAGCTCCTAATGCAGATGCACCCCCTAATGCTGATGGTAAAGATCCTAATGGATGTCACTTTTGTGGAAAAAGCGGACACGTCCAGAGGGATTGTATTGGGTTCATGAAATGGCTCAATAAGAAAGGTACTAATGTTATAACCTTTGTTGATGAATCCCTTTATGTTAATTATGCCACCAATACATGGTGGGTGGAATCAGGTGCAACAATTCATGTTGCAAACTCCTTACAGGGATTCGATACGAAGAGAACCCTAAGAAGAGGGGAAAGAACCATTAGAGTTGCTAATGGTGTTGAAGCCGAAGCTGAGGCTATTGGAGAGTTTACTCTTACACTCCATAATGTCTTTATGCTTCGTTTACGTAATGTACTTTATGTACCCTCTATGAGACGAAACCTTGTGTCTGTCTCATGCTTAGATGATGATGGTTTTCACTGTGATTTTGGGAACAAGAGATGTATAATTATGTTTGACAATAAGGATGTTGGTCTTGCCTTTCGACAAGACAAACTTTATCTTGTTTCCTTATGTGATTCCATAAGTGAAGTTGATGCTTCCTCTAATATAAATATTAGTACCAAGCGTAAGCGCGATGATGATGAGACTTTTTCGAAACTATGGCACTATCGTCTAGGCCATATTTCGAGGGGGAGAATCGAGCGTCTCATTAAGGAGCAAGTTCTTCATCCTTTAAATTTCTCAGATGCGGATCTGGATCATTGTATTGATTGCATCAAAGGGAAATATTCTAAGAAAATTAAGAAAGGTGCAAATCAAAGCACGGGAGTTTTGGAAATTGTTCACATGATATTTGTGGTCCGTTTAATATGAAATCAATGGATGGTTTTGATTCCTTCATAACATTCACTGATGACTTCTCCCGCTTTGGATACATCTATCCTATCAAAGAAAGATCTGAGGCATTAGAAAAGTTCAAGATATTTAAAGCTGAAGTTGAGAATCAAGTTGGTCAAAAGATCAAAGTTGTAAGGTCTGACCGTGGTGGTGAGTACTACGGAAGACACACTTCTTATGGCCAAATTCCTGGACCTTTTGCTAAGTTCCTTCAGGAAAATGGTATTGTTGCTCAGTATTCAGCACCGGGCGAACCTCAGCAAAATGGAGTCGCTGAAAGGCGGAATCGTACTCTTATGGATATGGTAAGGAGTATGTTAAGTCACTCTACTTTGCCGCTTGGTTTATGGATAGAAGCTCTAAAGACAGCTGCACATATTCTTAATAAGGTCCTCAGTAAATCGGTGTCGAAAACACCGTATGAATTATGGACTGGGAGAAAACCTACCCTGAGTTATTTGCATGTGTGGGGCTGCCCTGCTAAGGCAAGAGTTTTCAATCCAATTATGGGAAAGTTAGACCCCAAGACTGTCAGTTGCCATTTTATTGTTATCCTGACAAATCTAAGGCATATTGTTTCTATTGTCCAAAGCAATTCACTAAGTTTGTTGAAACAAGACACGCTGTGTTCTTGGAAAGTGATATGTTGAGGGGGAGTATGACTCCCAGGGAAATAACCTTAGAGGATAAGCGGGAATATGTCCCGGTACCTATGATACAAGAACCAGTGTTTCCTGTTCATGTTGAGGTTACACCTCCAGTTCAAAGAACTGCTAATACTACCCCTGCTGAGATACCTGTGACTCCGTCAGAGTCCACATCTAATGATACTTCTACGGAAGATGCTCAGCAGCCTGAAGTTGTGATTGAGGTACCAAATAATGCACCTCTCAGAAGGTCAAAGCGGGCTAGAAAGTCTGCTATTCCTGATGATTATGTGACCTATATGAGTGAGGATATAAATGAGTCGATGTTGGATGATGATCCTGCATCGTTTAAGGAAGCCATACAAAGTGATCATTCATCAGAATGGTTTGATGCTATGAAAGATGAAATGAAGTCCGTGACCATTAATGATGTATGGGATTTAGTAGAGATTCCTAAAGGAGCCAAAACTGTGGGAAGCAGATGGGTCTATACAACCAAACATGACTCCAAGGGTGATATCGAAAGGTTCAAAGCAAGGCTTGTGGCTAAGGGCTTCACTCAAAGAGAAGGTATTGATTATAATGAGACTTTTTCACCTGTCTATTCTAAGGACTCATTCAGAATTATAATGGCACTTGTGGCTCATTATGATCTAGATTTGCATCAGATGGATGTCAAAACGGCATTTCTGAATGGTGACTTACATGAGGATGTTTACATGGCTCAACCGGAAGGTTTTGTTATGAAATGAAAAGAACATTTAGGATGTCGTCTTAAGAAATCCATTTATGGATTAAAGCAAGCCTCAAGGCAATGGTACTTCAAGTTTGATCAAGTCATAAAGAATTTTGGTTTCAAGGAGAATGAAGTGGACAATTGCATTTATGTGAAGTTCAGGGGGAGCAATTTGTCTTCCTGATACTGTATGTTGATGACATACTATTAGCCAGTAGCGATAAGAATATGTTGCTGGAAACTAAAAGGTTTCTCTCTTCAAAGTTTGACATGAAAGATCTTGGTGAAGCCGCTTATGTCTTAGGCATTCAAATTCACCGAGATAGATCCAGAGGAATCTTGGGGCTATCACAAAGAGCGTATATTGAGAAGGTACTCAAGAAGTTTAATATGCATAAGTGCTCAGCCTCGCCTGCTCCTATTGTCAAGGGCGATAAGTTTGGGACTTTTCAGTGCCCAAGTAATGATTATGAATCTGCGCAGGTGAAGTTAGTTCCTTATGCTTCAATCATTGGAAGTATGATGTATGCACAAGTGTGCACTCGCCCTGACTTAGCATTCATAACCGGGATGCTTGGCAGATATCAGTCTAATTCAGGGTTGGATCACTGGAAGGCTGCTAAGAAAGCTTTGCGTTATTTGCAAGGTACTAAAGGCCTCATGCTCACATATAAGAGAACTGGTAACCTCGAGGTGGTGGGTTATTCAGATGCTGATTTTGCGGGGTGTGTTGATACTAAGAAATCCACATCAGGTTACATATTCACCCTTGCAGAAGGTGCTATTTCTTGGAAAAGCACCAAGCAAAGTGTTACTACATCGTCAACAATGCAGGGAGAGTTTGTGGCATGTTATGAGGCAACCGGGCAGGCAGTATGGCTGAAGAATTTCATTCCGGGCTTAAGGGTGATTGACAGTATATCTGAGCCACTCACTCTTTTCTGCGATAATCAACCCGCAGTGATCTATTCGAGTAACAACAAGTCAAGTGGTGCTGCCAAACACATTGACATTAAGTATCTTGTTCTGACAGATAGAATCCAGGATCAAACAATAAGTATTAAGCATATAAGGACTAACACAATGTTAGCGGATCCACTTATGAAAGGCTTGCCACCTAGTGTGTTTAAAGAGCATGTTGCTAACATGGGATTGGCAGAAAGCTTTTGATCCTGGAAATTGGAACCGTCATGACACCATCTCCCCATAAGCTAAGAAGGGTTCTTCTCTTCGATGGAATGATGTACTGTAGTCAATTAGTTCAATGGTACTTAACTGACCATTGCAATTTATTGTCTCTGTATAAGTTTCAACAAAGAGCTGAGCTCATAAGTTTGTAATAAATATAAGTTTTTGGAGCTCCTAAGTTAAAGAAGTTCCGTTTTAAAATAAAGTGGTGTATTGTAGTAACCGAGTTCTGCGGTACTCAATGACCGTTGTAATTCGGTTGTCTCGTATACTGTTTTGTTGAGCAATGGGCTTATAAATTTTATCCTTACGATCAAGGGGGAGAATGTTGGATGTATAAGTGATCTGTAGTGATCTATAGGTTGCTGTGATCAATTTAAGTCAAATTAAAGATGATTAAGGGACTATTTAATAACAGCCATTGGATGCCCTGATCAGGGGCATCCTGACCATCCATCTTTTGTGTGTGGTTCCCTTGGTGTAGGTCCTATATAAAGGGGCTCTAGGGTTTGAGAATAAAACCTAAGACAGTTTCTATCTCTCTCACTCTCTCCCCTGCTCACTGATCAAGCAAGGACTGAAAGCATCAGGAAGAACCACTCACTGCTCGAGATCAAGTTCAGGAGTGGAAGCACATAAAGAGGAGGCCATGGCTGGACCTCCAGATCAAGGTACACACCCCTGATCCTCATCTTGTGGCTCAAATCTTGAGCTAGATGATCCTCATAGGATCTAACACTTATTACTATTATAATTGTTGTTATTAAAAGTAACTACCTCCCGCCTAAAATAATGATCAATCTCAACCAACTTGATAATTCCATTGTAGCAGGCAACATCTCGGACGGGCTTTGGGTCACCGATGCGGCGCAAGTTGAATTCAGGCTTGGGTAGTGGAATGAAATAGATACAGGGGTCCTTGTGGAGAAAGTTGCAACCGATAATACCACGCTAGAGGTCGACCCATCCCGCCAGGCCTCTTCCAAGAGAGATCACCTTGTGAGGTACAATGAGCAGGTCGACTGCACTGATCTCAAAAGAAGAGTGCAGCTTTAATCTCCTGGTGGTCCACGTGCCAGTCTTAGACGAAAAGAAGGTGAGGTCGTAGTGTCCAAGGGTAGCTGTGGCAACGAGATCAACGAGGATAAATTCCTCCTCGTCACAAGGCACGATGCTGACACACAGTGTATTCATGGTACCTGGAGGAGTAGCCGGGATTGGCGTGAGGGATGGCTTGCCACGGCCAGCCTTGTAGATGAAGTACTCGTCGTGATGAAAATCTGGCCCGGTGCTTCGGGGGCCGCCAGTGAAGACGAAGCTTAGGAGGACGAGGTCTTGATCCGAGGATACAATGCGAGGCTCATCAACCAAGTGCTCGGGGTTGAATTCAGGGCCATGAACACAAAAGTGGGAGATGGCAGGCGGATCCGCGAGGCAGAAGGTAACCTTGACGGTGTGGCCGGTCCATGATGTGGCTGTGGCTGTGGTGGCGTTCTCGCGGTCGGCGAAGTAGGCCTTTCGGTCGAGAAGAACCCAGGTGGGATATCGAGGGGGGCTGCTGGCGGCGTCGGCGGCCGCATCAACATCTGGGGGGAGAAAGGAGGAAGCAAGGATCGGTTCCTCCATGATAGTCCGCTCAGATCGGATTTTTTATGTGAATCGGCGGATAATTGGGCCGTTTTTTATGTTGTCGAGGTTGGACGGACCGAGTACGTGTCGGAGTATGAATCGGATTGCCTTCGTCTGGTTGGTGGGCCGTCAGCAACCTGTCGCTCAGCACTTCAGTCTCGCAGAGCGTCACGGTCGAGCTGGGTAGGTTCCGGGAATCACTTCTTCATTCAGGCATCATACTATTCATAATAATATGTAGACCACCACACTAGCTTAGCCATTCGCGTACCAATTTTATTAAACCTTCGATCTATAATAAGTGTCACTGATTTAGTGCAAAATTGTACTAAATTCTTATTATGGATCGGAGGTAGTACAGTACTGTAAAAGAAAAGGAAAATAGCATATGCTCTACTTTAGAAAATGAGTTCCCAGGTGAAATATTGCATGTCTCAGTTTTCCAGCTAGCTTTGGCTTCAGGTCAAGAGTAGCTGCGGCGGCGGCTGCCACTTTGGTACTCCCTCCGTCGAAATAGATGCCACTTTGGTATTCGTCTTAAAATAGATGTCAAAGGTTTATCGAAATTTAAATAAATCTATATACTCCCTCAGTCCTAGTATATAGGTTCATCCAAATTTTGACAAATCTAAGACATCTATTTTGGAACGGAGAGAGTATTAAATATAAAATTTAGATAAATATATATATTAAATATAAAATTTAGATAATTTATATATTAAATAGTGTCTAAATTTATCTAAAATTTGACAAATCTACGACATCTATTTTGAGACAAAGGGAGTACTACTTATTATCTTCTTCTAACACAAAGTTTCCTTCAGGAAAATTCTTTTCCTATTCCTTGGCATGGCATTTTCTCATGATCAGGGCTTACATTATCTTACTAGTAAATAACTCGGGAGTTTATGCCAGCCGGATAAAACAAAATGTTCACGAGCGAGATAGACAAAAACCACAAAACAAGGACCCCTTTCTGACGTGCGTACAAGACCACATTCAAAGTTACAGACTATAAACTGCATCGATTTCACATTCCACACACCTTCTATAACACCGCCTCTGTACTCTGTTTTTCAACTGCAGACATCGCATCAGCACAATATGTCCTGAACTAAATTTAAATGTCTATATACACAGCCCCATATCAATCGAGACTTAAACAGCTTGCATATCCATGGAATCGTAATATACTATGTACCAAATGAAGGTTACATTACACTGTGAGTCAGTAGCGGCACTCACGTGGATCTTAATTGGTACAACAAAACTGATGCTTCAACTAAAAAGCCGTAAGAGGGAAGGGAGTAAATCACAAAGAACATCCTAAATATACCCTACCACAACCTAATTAAGCCAGAAAATGAGATGATTAACAAGGGAACTCCTTTGATCCCACCAAAAGTGTGATGGCAAGGCACCGAGCTGTTACGAAGCTTCAACAAAGCCAAACTTGCCAAGCACAGCCACTGTTTCCTCCCTTGAGCTGCAAAATTGTATTCCGTGTCAAAGATTGAAGTCTATTTGAACATTTTGTTAAAAACAGTTTTATCACTCAATGTTACCCGAGAAATTT
Organism: Avena sativa; assembly: GCA_916181665.1. Lineage (NCBI taxonomy): Eukaryota > Viridiplantae > Streptophyta > Magnoliopsida > Poales > Poaceae > Avena > Avena sativa. The sequence continues at coordinate 444,237,817 of OV702293.1, read as the reverse complement.
TGTTCTGAATAATTGAGTACTATGCCATGCTTACCTTCCATCTCTCAGTATCCTGTAGACTCCAGGTGTTATTAGGTCAACAATGGTTGAACCAGCACGCCCAGAAGGAAGTACCCCACCATCAAACACGTATGAACAATGTGGCCATAGATCTCCAAAATCTTTGACGCTGACGCTGCTAGGCCAACCACTTAAGTTGGCGCTTGTAAGTGCAAGTGCACTTCCAGCACCACGAGCAATGGATCGTATGAAGTCCAGATTTGGCACACGTACTCCAATGCTGTCCAGACCAGGATTAAGTGATCTCTCTAATATACTGTTTTCACCTATATATGTAACGAATAAAGAGTATATTCAACACCTAGTGCAGCTTAAGAAAGAAGCTCGATAAAACTGTAAAAGATAGCATGGTATCCTCACCTCGTTTTAAAACAACAGTGACAGGCCCAGGAAGAAGACTATGAAGCAACCCATGGGGCAAGTGGTCCACTACGGCAAACCGTGATATGTCTGGGACATCAGCAACACAGATTGCTAGAGGGCGTGTATGGATGCGTCCTTTGATCTCATATATCCGGTTTACTGCTTCTGCAGAACTGTCACGAAGAGCCTTTTTAGAATGAATCATGGATGAACCCAACCAACTGAAAATTAGTGAGAGAATCTCTAAAATAGAAGTTCTTAGTTCAGATTGATGCAATGGCACTTCTAACTCGGATGAAAGCATGGTTTCTGAAATTTATTCTGGATGTTTACATCACATGCCTAATTTAGATACTGGCACGGGACTACAGATTTAGCATAACTTGACTGCAGTGGCTCGTGAAAGAAATTTCGGATTCTCTGTACTTCACAATCACATTGCATCACTGCAGTAAGTGCTAGTAATTTGGAATCAAACATGAAAACAATATTTTAAAAAAGGTAAGAAATAAATTAAAACTCCTAGCACCATAAGAGTAATTAAGAACACTAACCATGCATCACAGGCAAACCCATATATTGTATCTGTGGGCACCGCGATCACTTGCCCCCCATTGACTGCGTCGATTGCTTTCACCACATGATCTTTCGATGCTGGAAAAACGTGTTCTGTGCTGACTTGTATTCGGTGTGAAATGTTTTCTGACACCTTCACTGAACAGGACACGGTACACTTTGTCTGATGTTGAGAAGATAATTTGCCAACCTTCAGAAAGCTGAAATAATAACAAGTGTGTTAGTAGTAATCTGAATGAGGTTTTCACAACACCTCAACAAAATAAACACATAGCTGCTCCAAAAAAGGGATTTAACTGATCAACAGCCAATTTATCTCACAAGTGCGCTAAAAAAATTGCTTTCACAAAGAATTTTTATACAGCAAGTCCCCGGCAATCATGTTAATTGAAAGCAAAAAGTACATGACTAATTATTGCAGAGATACAATTACAGTAGCAATACAAATTCAGTACCATAAGAAGAATTTTTAGTAGTGGCTTATAAGAAAGCTCTCAAGCTCAATTAGTATAGGATTTTATTGGTACACTGGTACCATCCATACTGATAATCCGAACGAAGGGTATGCACAAAATATTTGTTTCATCGATGAAGAGTAGGGAAATATAGCTATCGCACGCACGATTCAGAATGCGATTTTTTCTGGTGTATATATGTATTACAATGAATAAAAGAGTATTAATGACCAAGCCGGCCATGGAAGGAAGTCAAGATAGCAGCGTCGTGACAATCAGCTCATGGACAGAAGAACAAAAACTGAAATTACTACGGCATACCGCATGTCAAACATCAAACTAATGATTTATGCTACATGCTGACAGACTGCCAATCACAGGAGTACTTGGCAAATGAGGGCCATCGATTAGGGGAGCAAACCAAACAGGAAACACAGAAACAAAGAGAGAGATACCTCTGAGCCAGCGGTTGCCTGGTGGGGGCACGAATCAGAGGGAGCCTCTCCCCCGCTGCCCTAGCGCACGCCTTCATCTTCCCCACCGTCCTCTTCTTCCGCCACCGCGCCGGAAACCAACAACGGAATAGGAGAAGCTGAGCTGAACAGGGCGGAGGAGTGATGCATAAGGTGGCGGAGCCAGGAATGAAGCAAGCCCCGGGCCAAAATCTAAGTGCAAAAAACTACTAAACAACTCTTGTAATAGCGTAATTCTTTTATGGTACGATGGCAAACATGGACATATATTTTCAAATCCATCATGAACGATCCAAGAACTAAAAAACTAGAAATAGTAGTACGGATGCAAAAGATACTACCAAATCATAGGTTTGGTTCATCTTCTCTATCTGAAACATGCAATCAATTTCGAACAATTGTTAAGCCATAGTTATTCATCCTCTATCTCTGTCTATTCTATTCCATTCACACACACCCTGTCTATTTCTAAACAAATTAACTAAGTTCAAGTAATCAGATTGGCTAGCAATCAGCAGCAGTCAGCAGGAATTACCAAGGAATATAAGCTGAGGCCCGAGGAGGGAGCAGTGATTGCGTCGCCGTCGCCGGACAGAGGCAGGGGACAGAGGCGGCCGGGCGGCCTGGGCCTGGTGACAGCGGCGGCCAGGCGAAAGGGGGCGGCCTGGGACAGGCAGAGGCAAGGAAGGGGCAGGGGCGCTGGGCGGCCGGGGCGTGTTTGGTGCTCCGGACTCCGGTGGCGGCAGTCCCTGGCGGCTGGCGACGTGTAGGCGTGAGCGTTCGAGAGGAACGAGGTCACGACGGCCGGGTCGGGAACCACTGTCCGCTGGTCGCGGACTCGCGGTCGAGTACTCGAGTGCGTCGAGCTGGGCTGGGCTGATTATGTGCCCCACTTCAAACTTGAGGGGTTCTCTGTCCGAAAACTTCTTTCCTTCGTCTTTGCCCTGTTCGCTCTCGCAAGTCGCTCGGGACCTCGGTGGCGGCGGCCGGCGCCGGTACGTTCCTCCCTCCATCGTCTTCCTTCCGGCCCTCCTCCTACTCCATCCCCGTCCTGTCCCCTTCCCGGACCTCCTCCTTCCCCATCCCCTCCCTATCCTTTCCTCTCTGCTCTCGCTAACCCTAGTCCGACCGGTCATGGAGGGGTGACGGTGTCGACAGGGGAAACGGCGGCGGGAGGGGATAGGGCCTCTCCCCGTCCCCCCCCCCCCCCCTTCATGCCGAGAGAGGAAACATGGTACTGTTTGTTCCCTGTGATTGTTCTCTGTTTGCTCATGTTTTGTCTCTTTGAACTGCAGTACGTTCTCGGTTGATTATGAACGGTCCATTTGTGCTAAGTGTGTGCTATGTGTAAGAGACATAAATTACCTACTTGCTAACTATTTTATGTTACATATATGCTTCTTGTGATATTATTCGGAATATTTTAATGATAGTATCTGTTGAAAATAATATATATATATACATTCTAATATATAGACATGTAACTGTTCATACATTTACACAAGTATAAATATTAGCCAAAAGCAAAAAAATCCAATTTCATGGTTTGTACATCCAAACAGGAATTTGAATTGAGTAAGCACCATCTGATTCCAACAGCAAATTCCAAGGCACCCAAACAATAGAATTTGAATTGACAACCATTTCCTTTCCAAGCAGGATTTGGAATTCCCAACTGATTCATTTCCTGAATTCAACTCTGTGCATCCAAACAGAGCTGGTTTTGAGTTCGGAGGCGCCACCGGCGAGCTGAGATGGCTGATGCGCTCGTGAGGTGCCTTCGGGACGGCCGCCTTGACGGAGAGCACGCGCCCGCACTGGCCGTGCAGGGTTCCCTCCAGTGCTGCCCACTCGCCGCGCGCGCCATGCTCCACCTCGCCGCCGCCGTCGCCTCCAACGCGGCTACCGGGAAGGCACAGGCCAGGTATTGTTGATGTCCTCGGTGGTATGCTGCTTTATCTGGGCCTCGTATGGTTGATGACGCGAGTTGCTTGCTTGGCTGGCAAATTGTGGTGGTGCAGGGGACTTGTGGTTGTGGCGTTCGATCGGAGCCCGGAAGTTTATCTGGATTTCATGCGGCGGAGCGGACTTGATTCAAATGCTTTGGGTCGATGGTAAGATCTGGCAGAGTCCTTTTCTTCTATGAAAAGGAAATGAGAGATTTAGCATAACCGGCAATTCAGTAGAATTGAATTGTGAAAATTTGAGTTGGGCTGTGAAATCAGAGATTATTTTGTGTTAAATGTTCTACTGTGAACTGTACATAGTATGTTCTTAATGCAGGCCATAGTTTAAATGTTCGTGATGGTAGAATTTACATGAATGTCTAATACCATGTCTTATAATTTTGTATTGTTCCAACAGTGTTCGGATATTGGATTGCTATTCAGACCCACTTGGGTGGAAACAGAATATTGAAAGCCTGTCGCACCAAGAGGACAGTGGAACACCTTGCTCAACAAACAAAGACAACACCACAATATTCAGAAGTGTGAAGGATGTTGATAAGTTGTTGTGCTCCATAATTGATCTTGGAGGAGGCAAGTCCACCATATCACCTTTTAAACCTGTTAATTTACCTTATTTATGATAATGAAGCTAATGTTGCACTAATGCTATGGATATCAGGGTTTGAAGGAGAGAGCAAGACCTATTTTTCGGTTGCTGTCGATTCAGTATGTACCTTGATGGAAACTTTTGCATTCTGTGGAAACCATAAAGCTTACTTGGGGCAGATTTAATACAATGAAACTGGGTCTATATTGTGTTAACTGCATCTAGGGCATACATTGCATCACATATTACTATATGCATTCTTCTGTTATAATTTATTATTGTTGACGTTTATGGAACTGCCTGCACTAAATTGGGAATTCCAGATATTCGTGCCAAAATTGAACAGTACAAACCTATAGCCTTGTAGTTAGCAGTTTGTGTATTGAAGTTAAGTAGGTTTGGGTACCGTTTGGAAACACTTTACTCCAAACTGAATAACAACAACCTGTCACTCACAGGTATTCTACACTCTGTATTTTACGCTTATAAGTTACTATTTATGTATTGTTTAAAGTAAAGAAATCTTTGCATTGTTTGTAATCAATAGTTCATTACGTTTTCACAATATTACTTATTTTCTTTCAATGCTTAACAGCAAATCCTTAATGATATTTCAGATTAGCACTATGTTAAGACATGCTACAGTGCAATCAATTTCAGGCCTTTTTAGTAATCTTCGAAGCCATGGTATTATTTCTTATATTTTCCGTTTGTGTTACAGAGTTGTGCATTCATGGTACACTAGACACAATAAAAATTTCCAGCATTAACATTGGATATACATCATATATTGTATAAAATGTATGTTGTATATATCTTATAATGTTAAGGGATACATGTTATCACCTGAAAGACCACCCTTGAACATACAGTCAGCAGCATGCCAACATATGTCTAAATGCATTGTAATATCAGTAGGATGTATTCTTGTGGTCCAAAAGGTTGATATACCTTTCTTCATGTGATGCTTACAGTAGTAATGTGGGTTATCCTCGTGTTGCAGATCAGATATCATCAATCCTCTGGCTGATGCATTCAGACCTCCATGAACCCAAGTTTTCCCGAGCTTTTGAATGTCTTTCTACTATGGTTGCTTGTGTAGAGCCAGAAGTTGCAGATTCAGGATATGGAGAAGAACGTAGAGGAAACATATCTTTCCTTGAGCATAACTATTCTAAAGCAAAGTTCCATGTGCGCCTGAAACGAAGGAATGGACGGGTAAAACATCTGGTAAGGTTCTTTGTTATTTGGTGCTCAAAACTTCAGCTTATTCTAAATACCACACGTTGAAGAATCTTGATTGCAACTATACCTGCCTATGCAGCATGAGGAGTTACATGTCGAGGGATATGATGTAAAATTTGTTTCTGCTTCTTCTTTAAGTATGGAAGTGAACCAAAATCTAGTGCCTAAGGTTAGTTGATACATCTCACCACCCATAGCCCACACTTATCCTATTACTTTTTTGGTTTCTGAAACAAACATTGGTTATGAATTGTGATATGTTGGCTCAACAGGTTCAGTTCAATCTTGAGCTGTCAGAAAAGGAACGAAGTGACAGGGCAAATGTTGTTCTTCCTTTTGAACATCAAGGTTCTCTCATAAACTAAAGTTATTTAGTACCAAATTTAAGTATCAATTAGAAGTTTTATCTGACACATTTTGACTGCCTGAGATACATTGATATGAAGCAGTAATTGATTGTCCCTTGTTCTTACCTTAAATCTCAGGAAAAGGTGAGCCAATCCGTATATATGACGGCCGGCGATCTCTCCTGGAGGCTCAGCAAGATACAAATTTAACTACAACAACTCTCCTGGACGAAACAAAAGTTCCTAAATCTGCAACTGCGAAGGGTGAAATTCATTACATTCGTGATTCTGATGATGAGCGACCTGACTCGGATGAAGACCCAGACGATGATTTGGATATTTAGCCACAATATGAGCCCAGTTTAGCTTATTGGTCTATCAAATCCAAGGTAATCCTTAGCCCCACTGAGAAGAACTGCAATACTTTGTCGGTAGTTATTTCCATTCCAATATTATTTATGCCGATCACAGACCAGTAGGGTTCACGGGGCTAGAGTGAGGGAATGGTGTTGTTAACAATTAACAAAGAATCCATTATATTTAATACTCGCTACTCTGGAATTTCAGAACAACAGCACCCACTCCCACTGTTCTGAATTGTGAGTAAAATACTAAAACATATACATCTAGTTCCCTCAAAGAGTAAAACACCGAAATGTTGTTCAACCAACACAAGTTGACATCTGACTACTGACATGTTCAAATAACATAGTAAAATTAATTTAGATGAACAGTGACTTGATTATATTCCACGAACCGTCTTGCGCACACCAATCTCATTACAACTCTATTGATTCTACACAGAGCACTTTTGCTGGTGCCGTATCAATGGACCAATAATCACGTATGCCTGCAAAAAAAATGTTTACCTGCCCACAAGCAACATGAGGAATACCAAGGCCCAACACTAAAACATCTTATTGGACATGGCCGTCTTATTGCAAGTACACAAAGCAGGTAACCTAAAAGCTCAAAAGAAAAGCATAGCAAAAATGGTACCTATAACTAGGCCAGTCAGTAAGTTACTCCTTAGCCTTGATGGTGGCCTCCGACTTCGAATGGAGATCCACTGTGTGGACGAGGGGGTCCTTGAGTGACTTGTGCTTCACGGTAACACTGTATTCACCTTGGAAGACCTCAGCCTCGAATATGCCCTTGTCATCGGTCTTGGCGTCCTTGGGCACGGCCTTCCACTCGGCGATGAGCTTGTCAATGACGTCTCCAACTGGAAGGTTCTTGAAGTTTTTGTCAGTGAGGCACATGACATAACACTGCTTGGCATGCCAAGCGCCCCACAACACTATGCCCTTCACCCCTGGGTGCGCAAACCCCTCCCTCATCACCTCCTCCAGGTACTCCACTTGCTTCGGCCCCTTTTTGACATCGATCTCGGTGAGCCAGATGGGAACCTTGGCCTGCGTGAGAGTGTCAAGGGAGCCCCTCACATAGGGAATGTTGGGGGTGTCGAAGTGGCTCTCCAAGCCGATGCCGTACTTGAGCTTGTTGTTGCCGGGGTATGATTGGATTTGCTTGAGCTTGGCAAGGTACTTTGTGGGCAGTGGTGCCGCATCATTGGGTTCCTTGATGGTGTTGTACTCGTTCATGAAGAGGATGGGCTTGTCGTCGAGCTTGGCCACTTCCTTGAAGATCTCGCCAGAGGCATCCTTGCTGAGCTTGTCCTCGAAGAAGCTGTAGTGGAGGTTCTCGTTGAGCACATCCCAGTGGATGAGCTTTCCAGCATAGCGAGACACTACATTCTTCATCCATTTCTCCATGGCCTTCTTGAGCTGTGGCACGCTCAACCTGCTCACCCAATCCATCTGTTTGCTTTGGTCGTCCCAAAACACATTGTGCCCACGCACTGAGATGTTGGACTTCTCCGCCAGAGCCAGCATCTTATCTGGGATCTCGTACAACTCTTGGTTTTGGTCGTACTCCGTGCTATACCACTTCATCTCATTTTCCATTGTCGCCACCGTGAACCGTGACGTGAACCACTTCTCGTACTCTGGGATGTCCAAGATCTCCTTTGTCATTGCGTTGCCCAGGGGGAAGCCCTTGGCCACCTTCTCCAGGGACAGCTCTGCATCCGGCAGCACCTTGCCGCCTGAGTCGTAGACGGTGATCTTTACTTTCTTCTTGCCCTCCTGCATTCATTTTAGTTTCAGTTGCGGAGCCATGGAGTATTTATGTTTCTTTTGCATTCATTATTTTAGCTAGTGTCAGCATTATGTAAATCAAATGGGGATTAACACCTTGGCAATAGACTCATCGCGATGAGACTTCCATTCTTCGAAGCTGAAGGGCTGCAGCGCCATGCTATCCACCATCAACTCCGCGGTTACATTGGTCTGCAGTTTTGCACGTTAATTACTCAGTACAGTGCTACACATCCACATGCTGTGATGCCATCTCATTGTTGTATCATGCATGGTTATCTAACTAGCTACGTTACACACCTCAAAGAAGAGCTCACCCTTGCCTGCAGCCAAGGAGGTGGCGCCACCCTTGAGCATGGTCCAACAGCCGGACTGTACCACTATCATGCCTGCGGTGTTGAAGTTGCCATCGGGGGTTACCAAGACAGCCCTCACAACACCGGTGCTCTTGGAAAGCTGCAGCCAAGCTGAGGTCAAGCACAAACGTCTGGTTAGAAAGCAGCAGCACCTAGTTTGTTGTCCTCGATCAGTTGGTCGACTTGATTCCTGCTGCGTGACCAGTCATGATGGAGGAATCAATTACCAGAGAGGGGGTAGTGAGTATCCTTTTCCAGCTTGACCTTGAGGGTGGAGCCCTTCGCTGGGGCACTCATGCTCTTTGCCATTAGGAGCTTCTTGCCACCAGCCGACACAGTGGCTGGTGCCTCAGCACTTGCCAGGATGCCGCCACCGTACAAAGGTTTTGGCGGCTCCTTCTCACACTGCATGCACCGCGCCAGCCTGAACCTGTTACTCCTTGCTCTCAAGGAAAATGTATTCTGTATATACGCATATGCAACAAGAATGCATGCATCTACAGATGATGCATAATGCACGGAATGTATGAACCTAAAACTGTGCAATTTTGCACGGACTTGAGAGATCGACTAAACGCTGTTGTTTGATTTTCTATCTCAAATTGAATAGAAGAGTGTCCGCGTTTTCCTAAAGAAAGCATAAGCGATATGTATGTATGGTTGGTGCATGCAGACACAAAAGGACATGATGCTTGCCTCAATGTTTGCTGAATAGTCATATGCAACGGATTTAGCTGATTTATCCAAGTTCTCTGACTTCTCTGATTTTTCTGACTTATCTGATTTATAAGATTTAGCCAAGCATCCTGCATTGAGAGGAGAGAAAGTTATGTATTAGCATCCTGATTGGTATGTTCACAAACACCCGAAAATTATAGTACAAGACAACTGAATATTTATTTTTCTCAAATCTAACACCTACAAAATTCCATCTGTTCTTAATCTAAATTGAACTTCAGCACATAAACTGAAATTTCATAGCTACCAGACATGAATATTTGGCATAGGTAAATTAGCGTATGTTAGTTCACATATTGTGATTTTAAAGTATACACCTTGTCACCTTGTTTACTACTCCCTCCGTCCAAGAATAGATGTCTTGGGTTTTTCAAATTTTAGATGAATCTATATACTAAATAGTGTCTAGATTCATCCAAATTTTAACAAATTTGAGACATCTATTTTAGGACAGAGGGAGTACAAAATTCAGACGATATTTATCAATATATTTTGTCTTATGGATAAATAAACAATATTTTACATATTCAGATATCCAAATTGGAACTAACCGGGAACAACTAACCTTCAAAGAGGAGGACAACCAACAAGAGCAGGACCAACTTCCCTGTGAAAAACTTCATATTTCCTATGCCACTGGCTGCAATTGATGTGGGTGTTAGAACTTGAGACTATGAATAATATATAAATGTGGGAGGAGAGAACATCCGAGAGCAATAAGGTAGTACTATGTTCAGTTTTGCCAACAAGAAAGAGCTGTCATAAAAGGAGATAAAAATAGTAGGAAGTCAGTTTCACATGTATGGAGGTAATTAACCCATAGCATTTAGTCATTCACGAGCTCATTAGAGGCATGACCGGCAGTTCTCATTTGTACATTGTTGTGTCAACGTTGCCTCCAGTTCATTTTTTCATATTTTGTTTCTATTCTATTAGCATGTACTCGCACAACACATTTGCTTAGATGAGTGTTGTTTATGTGAAAGTAATCACTTCTTTGCCTCGTCAGGTACATTAGGTGCTTGCGAAAAAGACTAGGAGGTGATTCCCTTTGCTTGGGTGCCGAGTGCAAACTTGATGATTGAATTATTTAAGCATCTGTGTAGCTTTGTCAGCACTGGAGGACAACCTTGGTAGTCTGTTGAGTAAAAACTATCGCCCAGATTTTGTAGTGTTTGGTGACGTGAATGCACGATGGCTAGTGTGGCGCAACAGCTGAAATGGGTTGAAAAAAAGAGGACCTGAGAGTTATAAGAGTACACAATGATGTGTAATTGTGGTATATGTTGGCTCGATGCTCCATCTGTCGATTAATAAACACAGGAAAAAAATTGTTCCATAAGTTTGATAGCTGGGAGCTGATTTATCATGCCTTGGACAAATCCCTACTGTACCAATTTTAACCACATGCATTGTATGTTTTCTGTGCGATCGAACACTGGCAGAAACGAAATGCAAATTTGTGTAATACACGTATATAAAGAAGCTCAAATGGAACTTCTCCTTTGTTTAATAATATATAGTGGTATAATGAACATATGATCCATCGCCTCTCCAGGAATGAGAATTCATCAATCTCATGGGCGGGAACAAACAATGCTCTAAATCAACAATCAATGCTATGGCACACGTATCGAACCATCACACAAGCTACTAGGCTAGAGACGCCACTAGACGTGTATGGTGTACTCGTTGTCGGACTCCTTATCAACGCTGAGGCTCTGCACGACGGTGGCGTTCGCCGCCGCCTCCGGGTGGGCGACGGTGACCTTGTATTCCCCGTGGAACAGCTCAGCCTCGTAGTACCCGTCGGCATCGGCCACGCCGACGTGCGAGTTCGTCCTCCACTCACCTATGAGCTTGTCCACCATGTCCCCAACGGGGAGGTTCTTGAAGTTGTTGTCAGTGAGGCACATGACGTAGCACCCGTTGGCGTGCCACGCCGTCCAGAGGATGATGCCGTGCACGGCGGGGTGCGCGTACACCTCCCTCATCACCTCTTCCAGGTGGTGCGCGTGGTCGGGCCCCGGCTGCACGTCGATCTCCGTGAGCCAGATTGGCACGCCGGCCTGCGACATGGCGTCCAGCGACGCCCGGACGTAGGGGATGTTGGGCTTGGCGCTGAAGTGGCCCTCGAGGCCGACGGCCATCTTGGCGCCGTTGCCGTTGCCGGGGAAGGCGCCCTTGATCTGCCACAGCTTGCGGAGGTACTTGCTGGGCAGGCCGTTGGGGTCCCCGGGCTGCTCCAGCGTGTTGAAGTCGTTCATGGACATGAGCGCGCCGCCGTCCAGGCCGTGCGCCTTCCGGTAGAAGGCCGCCGACGCGCCGGACCCGAACTTGTCCTCGAAGAAGTCGTAGTGCAGGTTCTCGTTCACCACGTCCCACGCGATCACCTTGCCGGCGTACCGCGACATGACGGACTTGATCCTCCTCGCGGTGGCGCGACGGAGCTGGTCGGGGCTGAGCGCCTTCACCCACCCCATCTGCGTGCTCGGGTCGTCCCAGAAGATGTTGTGCCCGCGCACGGCGACGCCGTGGCTCTGCGCGAACCGGAGCATGGCGTCGGGGACGGCGTAGTTCTCGCGCCCCGGCACCGCCTCCGTGCTGTACCACTTCATCTCGTTCTCGAAGGTGGTCACCGTGAACCGCTGGGTGAACCACTGCTGGTACTTCTTGTTGTACAGGATCTCCTGGCTCATCGCCGACCCCAGAGGGAAGCCGCTCCGGACGTGCTCCACGCTTATCCGCGCGCCAGGCACCGGGTTGCCGGCCGTGTCGCTGGCGCGGAGCCGCACCGTCTTCTTCCTGGCCTTCTTGATGGCGGCGCCGCGGTGGGACTCCCACTCCTCCCTGGAGAAGGGCTGCAGCGACACGTTGTCCACCCATACGTCCACCGTCGAGTTGCTCTGTAACCACCACCAAAAAAGCAGAGCACGTAAACGAACCGTTCTGTCTTTCCAGCCACCGATCATGCATCAGGTCATTGCAGGCGAAGAACGTCGTGTTTACCTCGAAGTAGAGTTCGGCCGGGCCGGAGACGGCGGCGGTGAGGCCGCCTTTGAGAACGGACCAGCAGCCGGACCTCGCGTCGACGCCGCCGGCGTGGGTGAAGCCGTCGGCCGTCTTCACGACCGCTATGACGTCAGCGCTCCCGTCGCTAACCTGCAACCAAGCTGCACGATACAAACCACAGAAGCCGCCATCAGCTACCGTCCCACACAAAATTCAGAAGTTACAGAGATCGAGGTGTTCATCGGATCAGGTTCAGACCGGAGAGGGTGTAGTGCGTGTCGTTCTGCAGGTACACCTTCTGGCTGACGCTCTGGTACGGCCGCGTCCGGTTCGTCGCCACGGCGTACCGGTTCCCCGTCGCCGCCGACGTGGCCTCGGCGACGCTGCCGTAGCCGAAGACCGACCAGCCCTTGAGGCCGGCGTCGAAGTCCGGGTTGACGATGACGCCGCCGCCGTAGTGAGGCTCCAGCGGCTCAGCCAAGCACTGCATGCGCCGTTCGCACATCGGTCAGCTCAAAGAAGTTACCAACAGTAACAAATCAGTAAGGTAGATTCGTTTTTGGAACTTTGGCATTCTTCTGACATGTCTCAAAGCAGTAGCAGTAACTAACAAAACTACCAACCAGCCGACGCTGTCAACGTCTGGGTAAAAGTCACTAAAAGGTCGTTAGTTACCCTTCGGAACAAACTGATAGTAACTGTCGCCAAACTACACAAGAGATTCAGAGCGTTCAGACAAGTATATGCGCGTGTCAGATCGATTATTTAAGTAATAAAACACTGCCTACGCCAGATTTTTGTTTGGTAAAGCATCACTCGAGACTCGCTGCCAAAGCCAACTAGCACTGAGATTTCGTCTTTCCATGCGACTATTTGACCACAGGCTACAGAGGGAGTAGCACTAGAGGAATATTGTTTGACTTGCCTGCAGAGGAAGTCCAGGCGATGGCATATCTAATGGCGCCTAACATAAGACTAACAAAAGTACAGTACAACATGTCACGCACGCAGTTTCCCCAGATATTCGTCGTGTTGGGGTAAACAAAGATGAAACCACGCATGCATGCAGTTGCTGCTTTGGCTGGGGCCCTGTTGACTCTGAACTCCTGGCGTGGAAACATTTCACACACACACACACACACACACACACACACACTAATCACCAATAGCTTCACCAACCAACCGAAGAAAAAGCTGATTAAGTGCCCAGGTAAGCGCATGATTAGTACTACTACGCATTTGGGTGCATGACAAGTGAGTGGAAGGAGGGCATGCATTGTAGTACTAGTTGCAGTGTGTGGCGGACACTGGGGTACACACGCCCTCCCCTGCTTGGCCTTGCCCCTCCAAAAGCTTACTAGCCATTACTCTGAACCGCAAAGTTGCGTTCACAAATGACACTGGAGTAGTTTGATCGACGTGCATTTGGGGGCACTAGTCACACCGCATTGGGGTTTACTACAGTAGTTGTTTAATTAGGTAGAGTGGCTTTCTGATGGTGTTCCTATACTGGTCGAAACGGGAGATGATTTTTACAGGTCGAATATGTTAGGCTGGAAACGGACCGGCAGCCTGGAATAACGCCGGCCGGAAGGGTCCCGTCAAACGGAACGGAACGACCCGGCGTGTGTGGTGTTTGGGTTCGGTAAGAATCGGGCGTTTTTGTCCGTGGCGCGGGATTGGTGCCCGGTAAATCAGGCATGACTCCGTAGAGGCTTTCAGTGTTTGTTCTTGGCGTCACGTCGTCGTCATGTTTCGTTCTTCCACACACGGCCGGCTTTAACACAAGAATTAATTGTTGCTGTATGTTTGGCTCGCTTCCACCATGGACGCCAGTGGTGTGCTGGATGAAGATTACTAAATGATGGAAGAAAGGGAAAAAAGATGTAGCAGAGAGTCATTTGTAAGCACGCATTAGCGATCACTAGCCAGGGCTAGATGCAGCTAGCTAGGTACCAACGCATGTACGCAATATGTACATGTCTCGATCGGCCGTCACCGGCCGTGAGTGGACTCAGGCCGGCCGGCCGGCAGGCAGGCGAGAAGATCACACGATGGAGGCAAGAAAAAAGTTAGTGCACCACCACCACCCACGCACGGCCGCCGGCCCCTCGCGCGTACGTGTAACTGGCTAGCTTGCCAGTAACGGCATCGATCGATCAGAAGAAACATGGCAACGGAAGAAGTTAGCTGCAAAAGGGGCGCCAAGCTCACGGGCGCGGCCAACAGAAAAACGGCCACAACTATACTGTATAGTATGTGTTCCGTGCTGCATGCATGCATGCATGTTATCCGCTTGTACCTGCACATGCGCATACGTATACACATGTAGCGTACGTACCTCGGAGCTTGTCGAGTAGTCGTAAGGAAGCGATCGCACCACGAGAGCAGCTGCAGTAACAAAGAGAAAGATGAAGAACTGATCGAAGATTAAACTTAATAAACCTCCATCGATTCGTAAGCAAACGACGACTCTGAGGTGAGCTAGCAGCCTAGACTGGTTACCATTCAGGAGAGCGGCAGCCCACACCAAGAAGAAGAAGACGGCTGATCTCCCCATCGATGCTCTCAACAACAGATCGGGGCGATGGTTCGACGAAGAGGAGGGTTTGTGAGAAGGAGAGAGATATATGGCGTGGAGAGGTCGATGGCTAGGCTAATTGCAGTTGCACCGTTGCATGCACGCCGTCATGCCGTGGCCTCGGTGTGTGGGCACCGATGGCTACTTATATAGGCGCGCGATCGCCCGGCTCGAGGGAGCTTACTGTTAGAGCACACACATGTTCCCGCGTCGTTGCTTGCCGTACTCACATTCAAACGGCGGAAAGGGACGTGACCAGACCTGGCTTCCTTCGCCGTGCATGGGCCGGCCGGCCGGTCCGTGCTGTCTGTCGAGATAAACTAATTCGCCACGGCTACCATATGCATTAACTGTGTGGCGCGCCCTACGCACTAATCCTAACTCGTCCTGGTTTGGCCCCGGCCACTTTTTTGACTTGGTTGCTTCGTTCGTGTATGTGGCGTCTCCACTCACCAGTCAGTCGTCCATGAGACGGAGTATGCATGGTTAAGTCGTCAACAACGTTTGGTTTTCGCTCCAGAGAATGCATACGCCTTTGCTTAGTTTATTTAGATGTCCATAACCTTAACTAAGAGTTGGTAAGACATAATTAGTGGCATGTTAGTATTCAGTATGTTTCGGTTTTGTGATCTCTTGAGCTTGTTTGCCTGGCAGCAGCGTTCACTAATATGTCTTCCGACATATATTTTAATTTGCTCTACACATTAGTTCTAGTCAAAAGTTAAATTTTAAAAAGTTAGACCAAGTATATATGTAGAAAAATTACTAACATCCAAAATATCAAGTTTCTTCTGTATGATTGCTCAAACTTACAATATATGACTTTAACCAAATCTAATATGCACGTGGAGTAACTTGAAATGGAGGGAGTAATTCCTACTTACCGAACAATAATTTGGTGCGACCGTTGTGTAAATGTGAGAATACACTATGAATGATTAAACAAAGTCATGGAAGAGTGGTTTTGTTTGCCATTAGTACAAAATATAAAAGGAAAAATATAAACAATTATATTTTGTGGTGTTTTCTTAAGGGTTTCTCTATGTCTCAGTCGATTGAGATTTTCTTAATTCTCAATCACCTGAGAAAAGTGCAACTGTAGTTAAAAGAAATGTGCAACTCGTTCCAGTTGCACTTTTTTTGAACATGCCGTTACACTTTTTTTTAGGTTACCGAGACTTAAGAAATTCTCAGTTGACTGAGAAATAGCAAAACCATTTTCTTCAACATCTAGCATGCTTACTAATTATCTACGAATACAGAAAGATGATTTTTGAGTCTCTGACTCCACGAAGATCCTTAATAAATTTTTGAGAAATTATATCGTAAGTTTATTTATAGATCAATTATCATGTATATATATGCTGGATTGCATTATAAACCTAAAAGATTTTTTGAAAAGATATTTTAAAACATGGCCTGCTTAGAAAAAAAACTATGGAGATTTAAATTACTAGCAAATCTCAAAACAAAAAAAAACTAGGTGACACTCGCATTTAGAGATAACCACATTTTTTGTGCAACTGGCAAAATGAATTCCATCAAATTTGATCATTCATAGAGTATTCTCACATCTACACATGGGATTTTATCTTTTGAAAGTCATAAAGTGTATCTTTATTTTATATTTTCCAGAATAAATGGTATCTCGTCTGAGCTCGGAAGCCAAAATCATTTACTAGATAAACTAGGAGCCCATAATATTGTTGGAACTCTATAAAAAAGGTCGTTTTGGAAAACCGTTACATAGTGCAGTAGTAGAATGAATAGCCCATGCAGCTGGGATGGCAAGAAAATTTGGCTGGTCCCCTTTTTCAGATGTTAGGCACGGAAACTTTCGTCTTGAGTTTATTTTGGTTAATACTCCCTCTGTTTGGGATTATAAGTCCGCGGATAACTAGGTTGTCAATTTGCACAACAAAATATAAATAATATATCATAAAAATTATACTATTAGAAACTTTAGAGGTTATATTTTTTGATGGTATAATTTTTGTAATATATAAGTTATGTTTTGTTAGTCAAATTAACAACCTAGGTATGCGTGTAGGACCTATAATCCCGAACGGAGGGATTCGGGAGTACTAACAGACGAGCCCACTCTGCGGCCGTGCGTGCACACGGGACGGGGCTAGCTGCAACTGCAAGTTGCATGCGCGCGACGGTTGCTGACGGGATCCACGACGACGAGTTAATTATAACGTGCACGGTACAGCACCAGGTACGCGCGCACGCACGCCCGCCGCCACACCACGGTGGACGCATATGACGCCCAAGTGGATGCATATGCGCGCGGCTCTCCGATCCACTCGTGTGGGGCGTGCCAGGCAGCGGTCGAGCTCGACGGACGGAGGCAGACGTACACTCTTCCCTTGCCGCTCCCGATCCCGATCAATCGAGTCCCAGTTCAGCCGCACGCCCGCACGTATGGTGCAGCTGCAATCAAGCAATAATGTCTGGGACGCGCGCCTGCTGCCTGCAGATGTCCCGGTTAAGCGACCGGCCGGCCGGCCGGTGAGGTTCCGGCGGCGGCGTTCTGATCCCGACGTTACCTTGCCTTCCAATTAGGCGTGGGTCGGAATATCGTGACATGCGTTCCGTAAACCAGCAGCGAGCTGGAAAAACCTACCTACGGTTATTATCAACACGCAGGAACCATGCGTGCGCACGTTTACGGATTATCAGAGGAACGTAGGAGTGTAGCAGGAGTATACGTATAGCACAGTCATGCTGGGCGGAATTAATGTGATCCATTGACCTTGAGACGTGCGTGCGCCGTGCGGCGGCGGCGGTGAGGTGAGGGGAATGGGAGGACATCTAGGGCCGGGAGACCCGCCGGCCGCCGGCCGCCGGCCGCCGAAACCACCCGTCCCGTCCTGGGGACCGTGCCACGAGCCCATGCATGACGACGGCGGGCGTGGGGCACCTGAATGCATGTGCGCGATGCAACCGTCCTTCGGTTGGGCACACGCCGCATCGTCGACGTCAGATCCTCCGTTTCTTTTTCTGAACCGGCGACCCCGCTGTTTCGTTCGCGCGCGCAACCGTTCTGCCAAACGACCCAATGCGAGTCCCGGAGGGCCAGGAGAAAGCTGCAATTTTTTGCTTCTGCAATCTTATCCTCTGACGATTTTCCTTTATTTGGGAAGCCTCCTCATCATTACTGCGCAACGAACTTTGCAGAGCAGGAGCTGGGAAGTGTCGGGGCGCGCGCTACCTCTCCTCTCCTATGGAAGAAACTGGCTAGTGAGACAAAGTTCGGCCTTAGCCTACCTGGTTTCCAGCTCCCCCCACCTTCTGCCTTAAGGCCTCTCGGATTTTATATATTCTAGGATACATAAAATGGAACACATGAATGTTCCAAACTCTACTCAAGCTCCACATTGTTAGAATGTATAGCAACATTTGTTTTATTGGACAATAGGTAAATAGAGGATTAGTCCAGGAGGTTTTACGACACCATGGAAAATGAGGAAAAAACATTTGAAATGCAGTGTAAATGAATCCTTAAAGACTTTGTGGGATTGGTAAGTGCACCCCGACAATCAGGTCAGGCTTGAGCTCCACTTTTCGAAACCCTGCATGAAAGCCTAAAATACTTACTACAACTAGTATTGTTTATACAAAAACAAGAATAGTAATGTATTTTATATGTTAAAATGGTTTAATTAGTATTTTTTAGTTATGAAATGATATCGCTTAGTATTGGGACAAGACAAGCTGGTCTAAGAGATACCAAGGGCCGACTTTTTTTTTCTTTTTAGAAACACCGAGTACAATATATAGTAGTTTTTGTAAAACAAATACGAACATACCACTACGTGCATACACTCACACAACTTCTACCCAAGATTGGAAGCATAGATCATGGAGATTAATGAATCACTACTGAAAGGATAATTTGCTTGTTGCGATAAAAAATGACTTCAAACCTATCATTAGTTTGCCCTTGAGAAAAAAAAACTGAGAATTTGATGTAATAACGAACCACCTCCGTTGACAACCTGAGCTATGTTTGGTTCATTTTCTTCAAGGGGAATTCTTGCTTTATCCATGTTTCACACAAAGCGATTTACAAAATTATTTTTGCAGCACCCACGTCTCAAAACATTTTTTATGAAAATTGTACAGATATATGGTAACTTTAGGGGTTTCCTAAGATTTAGAAATAATACCTTCTAAGATAAAGATCTTATCGGGAGCCAAAAATCATCTCGAGGAATTAGTTGAAGCTTATGCATATACTCTCCCCATATCACAAATAGATGAGATTTTGGACAATGGCTCTAGTCAAACTTTAGAACTTGGCCATGGACATAATTTTAGTTATTCGGATTGGAAACTTAAATCTAATTGTGATATGGTAGGAAATGAAACAAGAAAACACATACCTATGATGCACGTGGCTCACATGTACACTATAAGAAACAACAACAAAATGATGTGCACGTGCCAAAATAAATCTGATTAGAACACACATAAATCTTGTCGTGTACAGTTGGTCCATGTTGTCCGATCAATTTGCCTCTTCCATGGCGTATCCACGCGGACGGGCGATCGAGGAGTTCTTCAGATCAGGCCAGCCGAATGCGTTTTACATTTGCCTCTTTCCACTCCCCATCACGGATTAGTTTGGCGAGCTCATCACAAATGGGAAGTGGTAGTTTAGAAACTCCCATCACGTAAGCCAGAATTGATTGAGAAATGGCTTGACATGCTTGCTTTATCCACCTTTTCCACACAAAAGAAGGGATTTACCAAAATATTTTTTTGTAGCCTCCACACATGGAAACGTTTTTTTACAGAATCCATAGAGACATATGTTGTATTACTTTAGGGGTTTTCTGAGATTTAAAAACAATTTCAAGAGTTTGTTGGAAACCAAAAATCATCTCGAGTAATTAGCTAAAGCTTATGCATATCTATATTCTCTCCATATTACAAATAGATGAGATATTGGATAATGCCTCCGGTCAAACTTTAGAACTTTGCCACGAATATAATTTTTGTTTTTCAGAATTGAAAATTAAAAACCACATGCATAGATTTAGTTCAAATAGTACTTGTAGAATTTTACAATTATCTTGCTTCTTATATATACATTTATTACTATAGATGTTAGTTGTCAAACTCACATCGAAAAGACTGTATCCATATCCAAAACGTCGTCTAATTGTGATATGGAGGGGAGTATAAGAAACAACAGCAAAATGACGTGCGCGCGCCGAAACAAGATTTTGATTAGAACGAGCTAGCACACATGATCTTGTCGTGTACATTTTTCCATTCTGTCCGATCGATCTGCCACTTCCGTGGCGTATCCACGCGGGCGATCTAGGAGTTCTTTGGATCGGACCAGCCGCCAGCCTACATCATTTACCCTCCCGTGCCGGCCGTTGTCAAATCTTTATTTGGACGACATGCTTCGATCGATCAATTCAATTACAAAATGTATGTACGACGGGCACGTAACGGCATGCAGGCACAGTAGTAGTCTTTCCTGCTTTTCCAGCCGCCGCGCTGGCTGCTTGGATCCATATCCATTTCGTGCAGGGAAGACCGTTATGTTCGGTACATGTGCGTACGTCGGATGAAAGCAGCGCGCGCAAGGAAAGCTTCAAGGCGGGCGTCCAAGCAGACTTTCCAGCCCAATCGGGGCGCCGGATGTGGAAACGCATGCATGCCGTGTGGTTAGCTGTCACCGGCACGCATCACCAACATATGTACCGCACGTCGTCTCTCCTGTCAAGCGAAACGTGTAAAAGCTATAGGAGGAGAAGATGAAGATGTGTAGTTAGCCTTCTATCCACTGTGTTCATATTAATAACAATTGGACTTGACATGATATTCTCTACTTAGTTACCTGTAAATGACTTCTTCTCGCGAAACCTCGAGTCAAAGATCTGCATCATTGACTTTCTGTTACTTCATATTCATGGGAATGTTGCATTAGTTGTTAACTACTAACATTCTTGCATCGACCTCACGAGATCCAATTCATTCAAGATTTCATCGACACGCCAGGTTTATTGTCCATTACTCCCTCCGTTTAGAAATATAAGATGTTTTAGGTTTGTGAAGTAATTATATCTAGACACCTTTTAGTACCTAGATTCATTTAAACCTACACGCTAAAAGGTGTCTAGAGACATTAGCTTCATTAACCTAAAACATCTTATATTTCTAAACGGAGGGAGTAGGTGTGTTTGTGTTTTATAATCTCTAGCTAAAGCACACGATGTGTGGATGTGTTTTAAGGAAGATTTTATTGTTCTACTTGTGTCTGCACCAAATTGTCTCTGTTTATATCTACTTAGTTTTGATAACTTCTTCTCTAATATATATTTTTGCAAAGTTAAAAAGTGTGAGACGTGCCCATCTTTGTGGTAAATATAGTTTCCCGTAGCTTTCGCAAAGCCTACTTCAATTTTGTAGCAGACATCTCCCTCAACTAATTAATTAAGTAGGACAAATAACCTTACCCTCAATTTTTCACATGAAAGATCCCAATCTCCCTCTCTTCCGCTCTTAGTTTGTCTTCCATCTCATTTAAGTTGTGTTTTTTACTTGTTGTCGTGTTAGTGTTAGTTGCCGACTACTTCCTACAGACAAATGGTTTCCTAGCGTAGTGGGCGCCATCCTTGATAGGCTTGCTTCACCCTCACAACTTCCAATTTGACTTTGTCCTCGACATCACACTTCGGTAAATATTTTGGCATGTTTAACAATGGAGTGTTTGTGATAATCTCTAGATAAAACTATTTTTTCAAATATTTTGTTGTGTTTTACAAATGGATTTTCTCTCTCACCTCCTCTGCACCAAATTGCATGTGGTTATCTGCTTAAGCATGAAAGCTCTTATCCATCTTTGTACTCCCTCCGTGCCAAAATATAAGGCACCTAAGGACTAGTAAAAAGTCAAAAAAAAAGTTTGACCAAGTTTATACACAAAAATATAAACATTTACAATAACGATTCAATATAAACAGATTCAACATAAAGTATATTCTATTAATGTGTCCATTTAATATTTTAGATGTTTTTATTTTTTTCAAATATTTGGTCAAAGTTAGTAAGGTTTGATTTTTGACTAATCCTTAGGCGCCTTATATTCTGAAACAGAGGGAGTACTTTGGAAGCTATTACAATTTGTAGGAGTAGAGGAAATTCTATAATTTTTACTATTAGTAGAAGAAGTGGAAGTGAGGAAACCTCTTTTAATTTTAATCACGTGGTAAAAAAAATTCTAGAGAAATAAGGGTCTAGGGGACCATGAGAAAAAAAACTTTATCATTGAAGGTTTTGAAGATTATAATTTATGCTTTGTTGAATTCATAAAACAGAGAAATCTATTTGCAATGATAACTATATAAATAATATATCTCGCCCACGGTGTCTTTGAAAGATAGAGATATGGCAACTAGGTGAAGGTGAATAGGAGTTCACAAAAGTTACTTTAAATTAAAACAAGTTATGTCATTACGTGAAAGAAACAAATAACTTATATAAATAAGAAGATAAAGCACTCAGTAGACAATGTCCAGGATGAAGCACACGGATAGTGATGGGTATAAATAGAGCAGGCGGGTGTTTCAACCAACAAACTGCATAGAACAACACTAGGAAGTGCATGGGATCACTCCTTGATGCAAGGAAGTACTTGTGTCCTTGTCTTCAACCTGTTTTTGTCACAATACATACTTTTCAAGGGCGTTTATGAACGAGATATGCTCTAGAGGCAAATAATAAAGGGTATAGGCGGAGCTCTCGGTAGGGCGAGGTGAGGAGCCCTCCCTACCTTGGCTTGCGCCAGCAAAGGTATATGATCGTTTGGGTTATGATCATATCATGATCGTGGGGTGTTGGCAGTTGGGCAATGGGCCGTCCGGCCGTATTGAAACGCTAGGTTGGGCCTACTGCGCGTCATCTAGCAAGGCTGGTTTCTCTCCACCTGCATGTCGCCAGTCCCCTGTAGTCGTCTTCGCTTATTATGATCGAAGAGAAACCGATATAGCCATCAAATGAACGGCCGCAACTTGGAGGAGAGAACATGGCAAAAAAAACTTGGAGGAGCGAGAAGGGAAACAGATCGACAGAACAGTCTGGGAACTGCGCCTAGCGGCGGCCATGGCGACGCGGCGTGATATTCAGGTCGAAGGGAGATGAGGTATAGCCGGGCAGGAACGTCGGTGGTACTCGAGTCGATCAAACAACTCACCAGCCACGGCTTAGCCTAGGAAACACCATGACGGCGCGGCCGGGCAGCGGAAGAATTGTAGATTGAACATGGATAGGAAGGGGGAAATGGCAGCAAGGGGAGAAGGTATACTTTTTTTCTAGAATTTCGCATACCGCTACAACACTTGTGTCTTATTTAATGAATTTTTAAACCGTGAATTGCATACATACCAGGTATTTTGCGCCACTTGCTAGCGCAAGTAATGTTAGAGATGATGTTATATTTGCTTATCTAGAGAAGTGTCGAACTCAACCAACTCGTCATAATTTCTCCCAAAATAAAGATGCTATTTTTTTGGCTGCATTGGTATAAGGAGTTTAATTGGTTAGAATATAGTGTGTACAAGGATAAGGAGTTTAAATTTTTTATATGTTCCATATTTTTTATATTTAAATTTCGCCCGAACTCAATTTTTTTCGTCCTCTGCCACTTACAATGGGGTTTATTATTATTATATCTCATTAGTTTATAATAGTTTTATATCATTCTATAACTGTATCATGTGTGGTATATAAATAAATCAGGAGTCCCTAGTAGCCTCTATTCAACAAGTTCATTAGGCAGCTGATGATCAAGGTTTCCTGATCATGGTGTATTTTATGCAAACTGACAATAAAGTCATATCATATAAATATGGTGTGATGGAAAATACCCACCTATGATTGTTGCAACGTGATATGTCATATAGTTCATAGTTACAATTGTCTAAAACGGAGTGTCTTAGTCCTTAGACCATGAGATCATATTAAATAATGTCACCCGATGCTACTTTAACTGCATCAACCGTCATGTCCATAATTAGGTGACCATAAAGGTGTACGTTAGGTATTCTAGAGGGACATGTTGAGGACTATGTATCAAGATCCGGATTTGTTCGCATGCGTGATGGGAAGATACACTCCACTCGGTAAATTACATCCATAAGCTGCAGCGTATGACTAGGGCATGGTGATGGAATATCACGTGAACGAGTAAAACAGTACTTGTTGGAAACAAGATTGAACAAGGTATCATGATACCGGTGATCGGATCTCTGACAAGTGAGTATCGAAGTAACAAGGGAATTGGATACAAATTTATGGTTATGGTTCGACACGACGCAGTCTCGTGGAATGCATGAGGGTCATTATGGGAATCCCAATACTGCTATTGATCACTGATTGAGATCGTCTCAATCATGATTGTGCCATTCCCGAACCATAGGGATAACACACTTAAGGGTATTACGACGTCTAGAGATCTTCATGTAAGATGGAATCATAAATGAGAGAACCGGAATTGCTCCGAAGAGAGAAGAAAAATATCCGAAGTTGTTTGGAGGAAGAAAAATGAAAAAAAGGGAAGGTGTTTCGAATAAATGGAAATTTATAATATACATTTATTATATATTAATTATGAATTAATATATATTAAATAGATATTTAAATTAATATTTATAAGACAACTTCGTCAACAGGGCCAAAACCCCGAAGGGAATCGACCCAGAAGAAAGCCACCAGGAAAAAGGATAGCCAATGCCACACAGCAAGTGGGCCAGGCAGACCACGGAGGCAGGCGAGCGGGCCATGTGCGTCATGCGGGCAGCAGCCAGTCAGGCATCGCCGCCGCGGGCCACAACCACCCGGCCTACCCGGGCACGGGGAGGGGAAGGCGCTAGCGCGAGAGGGCGTGAGGTGGGCCGCGCGAAGGCCCACACCGCCGCTGCTGCTAGGCCGCGCGGGTTGCTACTGCCGCCGCGTGCTACTGGGCCGACATATGGGCGGGTGTCCCATCCAGCAACCTCCATGGGCCCAGCTGGCTAGCTGCCCTCCTCCTCTATTTTCCTTTGACTGGTTTATTCCAACATGGGACACCCTTTGAGAAGGATACACCTCCCTCTATCTATATAAATTGGTGCCCATGGGTGGAAATAAACACACCAATACAAGATATTATCTAAGGCATTTTTCTTAGAGAAGAAACGTCTCTCTCTCTCTCTCGTTAGCTTCTTGCGGTGGCGCGGTCCTAGGAAAGGACTGTACACGCAAGAGACAACAACTCTATGACACGTCGTTATGCTGCAGTGATCCCTGTCAAGAGATCTACTTCTGTAACCTCGGTAGGGATCAGAGACCGGAAGTCATCATCTTGCACCGTACGTGTGCGAAATCTCAGGGGTGGTACCATTATTGGCACCGGAGCGTTGTATGAGGATCTGGACAAAGGGTGACTTGCGAGGAGCTTCGAGACCTTGAGGTCGGACGGGTACGACTACACCATCCACGTTATTGCATGAGCGTTATACGCTTACGCTCTATAAGGGTGTGTTACCTATGTCTTCCTCCATTATTGTATTACTTCTTAGATAGCTCAGATATGAGCTAGAGGCTCAACTTGTGTTTTGGGCTTACAGGACGTTTCTGTATAGTATTTTTTTCTTTTCAGCCACGGAACCCCTTCAGTGGTATCAGAGCTTGATCTATGCGTAATATGCTAGTATGGTTAGACACATGCTGAATGCGGGCACTGATCCTCTAGTTGTTAGCTTTCCACGTGTATTTGTTTATATCATGACACTGGTTCTACTCTAGATGAAGCGTCCCGGACCAAACTTACGCGTAATCTTACGCGATACTAGTTCCATGCTCGACATACGGATTATACCATATAGGTGTCTAGCGGATGTCCGTATCTCTCACAGTGGTTGATATAGCATCTACAACGAAAGGCCCTGAAAGGGGTGTGGTATAAACAAATATTGGATCCATGTTGTGGTTGGAAGTTTATAGGTAGAAACGTTCTATTGCGAAAGCCTAATATCCACATAAAATCTGCAATAGATAAAGTAGAGGCGTCTAACTTTATGTTGTAGGGAAGGCTTGTGATGTGATATGGTTACAGTCATGAATAAGGTAAGGTAGTTTACTTTCCTATTACTAAGATGTATAGTAGTAGTCATCGCGACGATGAACGACAAGACCGACGGCGTCGTGGACTTGGAATCAAACTGGTGGACTGATGGAGATCATGCTGGAGCATGTGATGAAGATCAAGGAGAGTGAATGCAACCATGTCATATCGCATATAGATTACATGTGATGTTTAATCTTGGTGTGCATGTTGTTTGTTTGCTAGTATTAGATACAGATTTTTCGATAGCATTAAATAATTGTTACCTAATAAATACCAACGTAGTCTTCTCCCATTAGTATGCGCCACCAAGAAAGTTCGCAGTTATAAAGCATGCCGTGATGATCGGGTGCTAGACATCTCTGCATTCGCATACGGCGGGTGCAAGTCATGTATGCACTGTGAATACTCTAAGGTTGGCTTGGCGAGTCTAGCATGTACAGACATGGCCTTAGAACACAGTAGATCAAAAATATCAAGCACGAGTCACATGGATGATGTGATCGATGGATATAGTCCACCCTGGCAGCCGCATCAAAGGTCGTGATGATCGGGGATGATGTGATGTAAAGGGATCGTGTAATCACTAAACTTTCTTTAGGGATAATAGTTTAAGTGGGAGATCATTTGTTAATATGAGTACAAATCTGAACTTCTATTATGAACTTAGTCTAAGTCCTTTTGCAAATGTCCGGTAGATTATGGCCATTCCCACAGTTCAGGACACCTTTGGTCCATTTATGAACGGGGAGAAACTTAAGCTAGATGGGTTGAATTTCATCGACTGGTACCAATGCCTTAGGGAAATAATCATAGAAAACCATCCTATCTATGTCCTACATCAACCCCTAGAAGATTTCCCTGATGACTCCGACGAAAATGAAGATGCGACTCTTCGTAACCGTTGTAACACATTTTTGGTCATCAAGTACACCATTCTCCATGCCATGGATTCTAGCTTGAGAGTGCCCTTTCATAAAATCGACACGTTGGATATGCTCATTGGATTGAAGAGCATGTTTCCAGCTGAGATTAAATGCATGAAATATGAGTACATGAAGGAGTTTGTTTCTATCAAGATGGAAGAAAACTCCTGCTTGGAAAGCCACCTGGACACCATGGAAAAGCTCCATGAACGTCTTAAGGATGCCATGGGTAACTGACCGACTGATGACTTTGCGATAGATAGGATGTTGCGTTCGCTTCATCCCAACTACAAAGACATCGCCATCGACTATGTCGTGAGGGATATCGTATACCTTTTGCGAGTTCATAGCCAAGTTGAGGACCACCAAGATCGTGTGATGATGTCAAGCAATCTGGTTGATGCCAACAACACTCCTTCCCTCGAAGTTTATCATTAGATTAGAAGATTTGAATAAAAGATTTTGTAATTAAGTTTGTGAACCGTATCAGTGTGTCTTACTTATCGTGAGACGATTATTCATATAAATAAGATACAATCAGTTGTTATTTTTCTATGAAAAATTTCTTGTATGATTCACATTGTGATTATGAATAAGTTATTCTAGTCTTTGTCTGTTCGATAATAACACATTTATGAAACATGAAAATTTATAGAATATCTAAACCTTCAGAGTAAAGGAGATTGAAATTAATAAGAATATCAAAGTCTTCGCGATTTGATCCATATGACGAAGAATTCGAGTTAATGACAAATTGATATAAGGACTTGTGAAAAATGTTTCACAAATTATGGTGATGATTGGACAAATCAAATCGTATTGATATATTTAAAACATCATGGTCATAGTGTATGAGACACATATGGTCTTAAATGAATTTCCATTGGGATTAAAGATAGATATTAGAGTTATAGATGGAAATAGTAAACACTCAATTTAAAGTATAAGGAACATCCAAAGATTCGTGGAAACAACAACATATGAGATATGAAAAGTTCGAGTTTCTAGAGATTTTGATAATTCGAGATCTTTAAGAATAATTAAAAATTTGTAGGGTATTCTCAGAAACCTTTGAACACAATTTCACAGGAGATAAAGTTTGTCTCGGTCTGGTATTTTCTCAAAAGAAAGTTCTCTTGAGAAAACATAAGCGGAAGAAAGTGAAAGCTCAAAACAAAGGTTATTGACCTTAGCTTAGATTGTCAAGAAGTGCAATGGAATATGTTTCAAAAACGAAGCTCTACAAAAAAGGAGAAACTAGAGATATATGATCATAATGTTTGAGAAGAGTACTTTTACTAAAGAAAGTAAGATTCAAGAATTTGTTATGCCATTTGCAGAATTATATTCTTGGTTCACTTGTATTTTTATTTTAACAAGACATACCTACGAACTACAAAGAAAAATTGATTGACCTATGTACAAGAAATGACTATGAGTCATGGAATCCCAAATTGAGTTACATTTGAGATTGCAAAGTAAAATGTTACTTGGTCTCGTTAAGTAATAATATTTACTTAATCCTTCCCAGTAAAATGCAAAGTTGAAAGGAAATAAATGAGACTTAATAGGAATATATAAAATATTGTTTTTTCATAAAGGATGTTTTTGATAAGTGCTTAAATGTCTATTGGATTTGAGTCAACAATTAAGTCCAATTAGATCAAAACTAGAAAGTCTCCAAATTTTTGAAGAAAAGATTGTAACTAGTACAACATGGAGGTTTTGGCCAATTGTGAGATTGCTGGTGTCTTGTAGAAGAAAATTCTCGATTTGATGAAAGATTAATTTTTTTTGGATATACCAAGAGTATGGAGAGGGTCTGTAATTACAATAAATCGAGTGGCAACTAAGCAGTTTTCCAAGTCGAATATGTGGATTACATATTTTAGTGGGAGTTGAGTGATATCCTGGTTTTTCAAATATTATGATATATTTGAGTGGGAGAGGTATATCGTTCTTACATATGTGATTGACATACTAAGAATAATGTGTTTGGTATTAGAAATTATTAGGTCATTAGAAAGATGAAATTAGACATACATTAAAGAGTAAATTCCAGTTTTTACTCCCTAGTTTTAAAATTTTGACACTAATTACCCTATTTAGCAAATATTCATCTTAATTACCCCATTTAGCAAAAGTTGTTGCAATTTTTACCCATGTAAATTTTTGTGAGTGTTTTAGCACGGGTTAAACCACATTATTTTTCGAAGTTGAACCATATTGTTTTTCGGATGCGTGGTCTTGTATGTTCGTCAAACCGTCTTTTCCCTCAACAAAAAGTGTGTCCCTTTTAAGCGAAAAAAATCCTAGTGCTACGTCAACCTAACTGAAGGTTGATGAGCAAGAACATGTTACTCTCAAACGTTACGAAGCCCTTATAATTCTTATTTACACCGCAACTAGCAACACTAGCATTGCAGTAGGCCCACCTCAGCTAGTTTTTCATGTAGCGCAGATTGAAGAAACACACATCGGGATGTGAGATTTAAAAGAAAAAAACTTTCAGGAAAAAACAACCATAACAAAACTAGACTATATGGCACGCCACCTGTATTTACAACATGGACCCATGTGTCAAAACAGTCACAAAAATTTAAAAGAGGGTAAAAATTGGCATAACTTTTACTAAATAGGATAATTAGAATGAATATTTCTAAATGGGGTAATTAGTGTCAAAGTTTTGAAACTAGGGGTAAAAATTGGAATTTACTCTATATTGAACATAGAGGATCTATGTAGATCAAAATGTTTGATAAACATTAAAATGTCGAAGTGCTTCAAGGCATTTTGAAAGAAGTTCAAAAGGTCATCGTTGAGATTCTAAAAACAATTCAAAATAGGGTCAAACAAAGAATTGTTTCTTACTTGAAACTAGGAGAAGCATTGGGTAAAGACTCATTATTCGTGACAATGGTTAAAACTGAGAAAAGAGAGATGCATTGCATCACCTGTGCCTTGGTCATAGGTTTTCCACGTAAAACATGTTACATATACATGACATGATGTGACCCATGTTCCTAGATGTAAAGAATAGATTCCAAAGTGATTTTTGGATTAATCAATGATGGCTCAGATATGTAGAGCTCATTGGAAACCCCAAGAGGAAGGTATGATGAGCACAGCAACAAGTTTCCCTCAGTTATAAAATCAAGGTTATCGAACCAGTAGGATTAAGGAAACAACTCCAAGATGTTGCTAGCAACTTGGAACCTACACAACACAACCACAATACTTTGCCCCAACTTACAGTGAGGTTGTCAATCTCACCGATTTGCTGAAAACAAAGGATTAAACGTATAGTGTGCAAGATAGTAATTGCTTGTAGTTTTTGTAAATAGTAAATGGTAAACAGTATATGGTATATCAATGATAAGGAATGAATCGGGGTCCACAGTTCACTAGAGGTGTTCTCTATAAGATAAATAGCATGCTGGGTGAACAAATTACAGCGGGGCAATTGACATATTGAGAATGCATAACAATGCATATACTAGACATTTTGATCTCTACGAGATTTGTTTGGGCATTACAACATGATACATAGACCGTAATCTAACTGCATTTATGACTAATAATCCACCTTTAGGTTATCATCTAAACCCCTTCCAGTATTAAGTTGCAAGCAATAGATAATTGCATTAAACAAAGTGCGTAAAGTAAACAATATAATTGCCCTTGGACAAAGTATTGTTTTTTCTCTCTAGTAGCAACAACACATCTACAACCTTAGAAGTTTCTGTCACTCACCCAGATTACTAGAGGCATGAACCTACTATCGAGCATAAATACTCCCTCTTGGAGTTACAAGCATCTAATTGGCCAAAATATCTACTAGCAACGGAGAGCATGCAAGGTCACAAATAACATAGACATGATAAAATCAATAATAAATCTGACATAGTATCTCCATATCCATCGGATCCCTGTAAACACATCATATAGGATTACAAATAGATAATCTTGATCATGAACGGAGCTCACAAGATCTAAACATGATAGCACAGAGGAGGAGAAACAACCATCTAGCTACTGTATGGACCCATACTCCAAGGGTGAACTACTCACGCATCACTCCGGAGGTTGACATGGTGATGAAGAAAGCCTCCGGGATGATCTCTCCCCTCCGGCAGGGTGCCGGGAAGAGCTTCAGATCCCCCTCGATCTAGGGACAATGGTGGCAGGGGCTACGGACTCTTTCGTGGATTTCTGATCGGGTACTTAGGTTTTCTGCCTCGGGGTGTTTATATAGGCGAAGGGGCAAGGTCAGTTGAGGGCCAGGGGGCCACACCATTTCCTGGTGCGGTCTAGGGTGGGCTCGCGCCAGGGGGTGGTGCGGCCGCCCTGTGGCGCCTCTTCGTCTCCCCTTCGGTCTTCGTGACATGTCTGGTAAAATATTGACTTTGGCTTTTGTTCCGTCCAATTCCGAGAATATTTCTTTACTAGATTTTCTGAAACAAAAAACAACATAAAACAGGCAACTGACACTACGGCATCTTGTCAATAGGTTAGTTCCAGAAAATGTATAAAAATGCCTCAAAGTGTAGACAAAACATAAGAAAGTTGATACAAAACAAGCATGGAGCATCAAATTATAAATACGTTTACGACGTATCAATCACTGAATTAGATTTAAGTTTAAAATGCAGTGTAAGTGTGGCTAGACATCACAGCTACAAGCATTGCACTTTGATTAAATCTACATAGATATAGAAGTATTTGGATACTTCAGTATTAGCAAGTATGATTTTGGTTTAAAGAAAGTTCGACTTTATACTGAGTGTGTTTATAGTTATACATGACAGCATTGAAAGTACAATTAATTGATAGACTGTCATTGTATACTAGAAAACAAAGTCTCACTTTGTCACCAAAATGCTACAACACATTATATGATAACAGTGTAAATGTCAAAATATGTGACATTAATGATTTGCAAATAGAACCTTATGAATCTAGTAAAATAGATTTAGGACCGGAAGTCCTCCATGACCAAGCATGATTGATAAACAGATATTTGATATGGTTTATGACTAGTAGCAATACAACTTGATTATTTATACTCTAGTGCAAGTGGGAGACTGAAAGACATATGCCCCAGAGACAAAAAATAAAGGGGTTCATTATCATGTCTCGTTAGTTTATAATAGTTTTATATCATGATATAACAATATAAGGAGTAAACACTGATACGATTGTGGTATATAAACAAACCAGGAGTCCCTAGTAGACTCTATTCAACTAGTTCATTGGGCAGCTGATGATCAAGGGTTCGTTATCATGGTGCATTTATGCCAACATACAATAAAGTCATATCATCTAAAGTTGGTGTGATGGACATTACCCACCGATGATTGTTGCAATGTGATCATGGAATATAGTTCATAGTTGCAATTGTCTAAAACAGAGTGTCTTAGTCCTTAGACCGTGAGATCATATTAATTACTATCACCCGAGGCTGCTTTAACTTCATCAACCGTCATGTCTCTAACTATGTGATCATAAAGGTGTACTTTAGGTATTCTAGAGGGGCATGTTGAGGCCTATGTATCAAGATCTGGATTTGTTCGCCTATTTGATGGGAAGATACAGTGGCCCACTTGGTAAATTACATCCATAAGATGTGCAGCGTATGACTAGGTCATAGGGATGGAATATCACGTGAACGATTAAAACAATACTTGTTGGAAACGAGATTGAACAAGATATCATGATACCAGTGATCAGATATCGTACAAGTGAGTATCGAAGTAACAAGGTAATTTGATACAAAGTTTATGGTTCTACATGACGTAGTATTGTGGCATGCATGGGGTCATTATGGGCATCCCGGTCCCGCTATTGGTCATTGATTGAGATCATATCAATCATGATTGTGTCATTTCCGAACCATAGGGGTAACACACTTAAGAGCATTATGGTGCCTAGAGATCTTCCTGTAATATCGAATCACAAATGAGAAAACCGGAATCATTCCGGAGAGAGAAGAAAAATATCCAAAGTTGTTCGGAGGAAGAAAAAGGAAAAAGACCGAAAGGTGTCTCGGATACATGAAAATTCATAATATTCATTTATTATATGTTAATTATGAATTAATATATAATAAATTAATATTTATAGCGCAACTTCCTCAACAGGGCCAAAACCCTGAAGGGAATCGGCCTAGGAGAAAGCCACCCGAAAAAAGGACAGCAACTACCACGCAGCAAGTGGGTCAGACAGCCCACGGAGCCAGGCAAGCGAGTGCTATGTGACATGCGGGCCATAGCCACCCAACCCACTTGGGCGTGAGGGGGCATGCAGTGTGCCGTGTGAAGGCCCATCCAGTCATTGCTCTCCACCGCCTCGATCACCGCTGCTGCTAGGCCACGCACAGATGCTGACTCACCCGGGCAGCATAGGTTGCTGCTGCTGCCGCAGCCGCTGCTGGGCCGGCACAGGCGGGTGGCCCACCCGGATACCACACTGGGCCTAGCCGGTTGGCTGCCCTCCTCCTGTATTTTTCTTTGACTAGTTCACCTCCCTCAATGTATATAAAGGGATGCCCATGGGTGGGAATAAACACACCAACACAAAATATTCTCTAAGGCATTTTCCTTAGAGAATAAATCTATCTCTCTCATTGCCTTCTTGCGGTGGCACGATCCCAAGAAAGGAATGTACATGCAAGAGACAACAACTCTGTGGCACACCGTTGTGCTACAGTGATTCCGGCTAGGAGATCTACTTCCGAAGCTCGGCAGAGATCAAAGACCGAGAGTCATCGTCTTGCACCGTATGTGTGTGAAACCTTGGGGGTGCTGCCATTAGTGGCACTGGAGCATCGTATGAGGACCTGGCCAAGGGGTGACTTGCGAAGTAGATTCGTGACCTTAAGGTTGGACGGGTATGACTACATCATCCACGTTCCTGCATGAGCATTATATGCTTATGGTCTACAAGGGTATGTTACCGATGTCTCCCTCCATTACTGCATTACTTCTTAGATAGATCTTGGGCTTATGCGGCGTCCCTGCATAGTAATTTTTTTTGTTTTCTGCCACGAAACCCTTTTAGTTCAGTATGCCTTGAGTCCTTCGTTGAGTATTGTCTTTGTCTTTTCATTGTTGCAACAAATAGACCTCAATACGCATGTTGGATAACTTTTATCAAGCATAAACTTGCGCCTTGGGTCCTTCTCTGAGTGATGTATTCTATGTTGCTCCTCTATAGTTTTCAAGTGTGGCTGATGTGTTCTTGGTTGGCATATGTCTTTTGAACCTATCTAAAGAATTGTATTCGTGGTATGAGACCAACTGTTGGGACTTTGTACCTATGTATGTACACTTGATAGAATTGTTAGTTTCTTAACTATGTTGTCATGAATCATCCAAAACCAACTAGAGGGCACTAGATGCACTTTCAATCTCCTCCTTTTGGGGCAATCAATGACAACAAAACCAAATCTTCAAGAGATATGAAAGTTGATGAAGATATGGGTTTTCGATTCCCTTGATATAGTGGGGCTCACCATAAATACGTGCATTGTTTGAGTTTTATTTGAATGCAAGTGCACATGGATTGAGGTTATGAAGCCCCCCTATATATATTGGAATCTGTGGGGTGCATTGTGTATGAGATATGCATGAAGGAAACATCAAAGGCACAAAAATAGCAAAACACATGATGCATAAAAGAAGATATGCATTACAGAACATAAGTTAGCATACCACATGAACAGAGTGCATTACAACCATAAATACTTATAAGTTATTACAAGCCATTTCATAAGTGGAATTTTTTAAACCCGAGTCTTGCAAACTTTCTAAAAACTATTTAAATTTATTTGTGTTCACCCTTGAAGCTTGATTACTTCTCCTACTTGACATTGATGCACCTCAAAAAGGATGGGGTGAAGCTTTTTAGACTACTAGTTGCCTAGAACATATGGTGATGATGTTGGCACATCAATCAGGGCAGCGGGAGCATGTGGAGAGAGAAACTACTTGATATGCGACAAGTCATCATGAATCTTGTCTACTGAGTGATTCACGATTGTTAGTCTATTAGAAAGAAGTTAGTTCCCTCTCAATTTTCCTATGATATGTCAACAAAACTTTGAAAGAAGTTCTTCCTCTTTATACTAAGTTGATATTGCCTCAAGTCCTTGAGGAACTTCTTTCTCCTCTTCAT
This sequence comes from Avena sativa, assembly GCA_916181665.1. Classification (NCBI taxonomy): domain Eukaryota; kingdom Viridiplantae; phylum Streptophyta; class Magnoliopsida; order Poales; family Poaceae; genus Avena; species Avena sativa. The sequence goes on along the minus strand of OV702293.1, from coordinate 444,202,667 downwards.
CTTGATAGTTGGTGGTTTCTTCTGTCATTAATTCTCTCTCGACACGACCCTAAGGTTTTTAAGATGTGGAAGTATCAATCATTTCCTTGGGAGCCCATTCTCTCTTCCTTTTGTTGGATGTGGATGAGGACACTGGAACTTCACAATAGTCATTTGAGTCCTCAGAGTCTGATTAGGATCCAAGTCAGGCATTTCATCACATCGAGTCATTGAAAACTGATAGGAGTGATGAGCATAAGTTAGATCTTTGTGTTGATGTGCTACTTCATTACAGAGCTATTGTATGCCGAGATTTTTTCATCTGATTATGTGCCTTCTATATACAAGCATACATATTCTGAAACAACTTATGTAGAGCCTTAACAACCTCTTTAGTCGCGCTTTTTCTTTGACGTGGAGTTTCAAATAGCAGAGATGTCGTGGTGGTGGCACGGCAGATGCCATGGGTAGGCTAAAGTATGGGGCCAATGGATGCTAGAGGGATCCGGGGAGGGAAGATGTAGTTAATTCTACACTCAAATAGCTAACATGCAGATCTTTATTTCTCTTCTTTTGGACTACAAGTGCTCCTCGAACTGTTTTGCAGGAAGAAGAGAGCTACTACACGAGCCTTACGGCGTGGAATGAATCGATCCCCTTTCAGGAGCCCGCTTCTCCCCTTATAAAGGGGTGCCTTTGTTCCTTCTAGGGCTAACGTGGCAAGCATATTCGAGGAATATGCTTGTCCCAAAATGGTAAATCGGCGACTCTCTTTCCGTGTCCCCTTCTAACGACGGCAATGTTCAAGAGAACCCCACCTGCACGCCTCGGGCTCCATGACTATCACCTCCGTGACCTCCTTCTGCCCTTCTGCAGCTCTGCTCCTTGTCCTTTGTGCTTGGCTCTGTTCAGATTCTTCCTAGCCCGTGACTTGGGTTTGACTATAGGCACTTTCTTCTCCTACAAGCTTCATGCTACTTGGCCTTGTCTCGCATAACTTGGCTCGGCCTTCACCTGTATTCAAGTTATTCAGACTTACTCGACCGACTTAACTCGTATGTTGGCCGGATAAGGTATTGCTCCTTCCGTAGGTGTCATGGCCATGCTTACCTCGGTCAACTTTTACATGACTCGGCCGATATAAATAGTAACTCGGCACATCACAAGGGAGACTCCTCTTGTCTTCCCCTGTGTTGACCCTATTCGGGGTCTCCTCCCCAACATTAGTCCCCGAAGCTGGTGTGGTCCTGCCCGTAACCTCGGCCGGGCCACATCAGTTTCCCAACATTCATTTCTCCTTACTTCCGAGTTACTTTTTCCTGTTCGAGGTATCTGCGCTACTTCTTGAGCACGCCTCGTCCTACGTGTACCACTCATCATTATTCCTCTAATTTTCGGTTCCTATACAGTGCCCACTGACAAGCTACAGTGATTACTGCGCCCGTCGCGTTGGCGTTGTGACGCCTCGTGTACCGCATCGGTCAGGGGGCCTGATCCTCTCCTGCGTCATGTGGTCTCCGGTGTGGCTCCACTCAGCCACGAGCGGTTCCGCCGCACGCGTGATTTACATGGTTAGCGCTCGCACGCACGATCCCACTACCGCCAGGGCTGCACGTCTGATTAGGATCCAAGTCAGGCATTTCATCACATCGAGGATGCCTAGGTTCTGGCCCTTCCGTGGACCGCAGATCGGAACACCCCTGACAGCGGGGAACCTGACTCGGAGGAGTTCGTTCCTAAGTCGGACGTCGCTCCGGCTCGCACCCGTGGCAAGACCTCGGCCCCCGGGGAGGAAGGTGACTCGGTCAACATCCAAATTCTTGAGGTAGTCGCCGCGATGCCTATCTCTTATGCATTTCTGGCTTCTACTTTCCCAGCTAATCAGGCCGGTCAGGTGCACGACGCCGAGCCTCTCGCCTCTCAAGCTCCTGCCACCTCGAGGAAGCGCACTGCTTCGGCAGGTCCCTCTGAAGCTGCTCCCAAGAAGCGAATGAAGAAATCAACCCAGCACCTTCCGAAGCGTAAAACCATGCCTGGAGTTACTGGGTGAGTTTATTTTCATTTGTACTTCTTGTTTCTCTCTTTCTGTCTTTTGATTCGACTTTTGTGCTTTTTTGCAGAGCTCCTCTCTCTGTCAAACCAAGCGGTCCGAGTATGACGAGTCATACAACTCGGCTGCCTTCTCCTCCGCCCCCTGAAGATACTCAGGCTCCTAGTCCCTCCCGCCTTGAATCTCCTCCTCCGCCGACTCAGACATCGCCTCGGCGAGATGTACCCACATCTTCCATTGCTGATGCCGACATAACTCCGTCAGTAGATCATCCTACTGAACCTGTTGTCTTTGTTACGATCACCGAAGTTTCCCCCAAAATTCCTTTGACCCCCCCAATTCCAACTGCGACTCCAACTCTAGCCGAGGATATCACCATCTCGGCCCCTTCAGAAACCATAGTTCCTCCTTCCTCCATGGATGCCACTCCTAGTTCCAAGGTTGCAGCCCCTGCCGACACCTCTTCTAAGGCTAAGAAGGTTGTTGTCACCAAACCTTCAGCATCTCAGAAGGGGACGGCTAGCTCTTCTCAACCCAATATCGCTGATGCACTCCGTAAGGGGGCTTCCTTTGCTAAGCCTGTTGTCACCCCGACCGCTGATACTCAGCTTACTCTCCACAAGAGTCCCGCGGCGGCGGTGGTTACACAACGGGTCCGAGGTAAAGTGCTGACCTGTACTGAGAGTGGGAACAACCTCGGCTCTTTGGTGGAATACGCCAATAACTGGAACGCTGCCGATCAGCTTGAGGGCAATCCGAGCAACCAGCCGTTTCAGCTCTCCGACATCAGCAGTCGCTTGCATATGGCTGCTAAGATTGTTCTTGAAAGTGATAAGATGAACGAGGTAAGTGCTTCTGTTGATATCTGGTCAGTTATTCAAATGATAGTATACATACCCTAGTCCCCGAAGCTTGCAACCGAATAATGTGTTGTTCGTTTGGAAGCTTTGTTAGGCTTAAAACGCGTTATTTGCCGAGTAATTTTCTTGTATGACTTGGATTAATCTTGGTTCATCCGTATTCCGTACTAAACGTTGCTGAATCCGGATCTATTTCGGCTTTGATTACCCAGCCATTGAGATCCGAGTTAAGTTTTGCTTGATTCGGATTTCGTCGTAGCTTTGAATATCCAGTCACCTAGATCCGAGTTAAGCTTTACTTGATTCGGATCTGTCTTAGCTTTGAATATCTAGCCACCTAGATCCGAGTTAAGCTTTGCTTGATTCGGATCTATCTTAGATTTGAATATCTAGCTGCCTAGATCCGAGTTAAGCTTTTCTTGATTCGGATCTGCCTTAGCTTTGAATATCCAGCTGTTGGAATTATGCCCTAGAGGCAATAATAAAGATGTTATTATTATAATTCTTGTTCATGATAAAGTTTATATTCAATGCTAGAATTGTATTAAGCGGAAACTTTAATACTTGTGTGGTTTATGAACAACACCGTGTCCCTAGTATGCCTCTATGGACTAGCTCATTGATTAATGATGGTTAAGGTTTTCTAACCATAGACATGAGTTGTCGATTAATAATGAGATCATACCATTGGGAGAATGATATGATGGACAGACCCAAATTAAGCAGAGCAATTAGATCGTGTCATCGTGTTCATCTTTGCAAAGCTTTTTCTTATGTCAAATATTGTATTCCTTAGACCATGAGATAATGCAAGTCCTTGGTATCGGAAGAAAGCTTTGAGGTCATCAAACGTCATCCTATGAGAGGGTGATCATAAAGGTGTCTCTCAGGTGATCGGAAAGTACTTGTTGGGTTGTATGTATCGAGATGGGATTTGTCCCTCCCAAGTCGGAGAGATATACTTCGGGCCCACTCGGTAATCGATATCAACACCGCTTGCAAGCACGTGGTTAAGGAGTTAATCACAAAGTGATATCGGATTACGGAACGAGTAAAGTACTTGCTGTGAACGAGGTTGAACTAGGTATGCCGATGCCGACGATCGAATCTCGGGCAAGTAAAATATCGCGTGACGAAGGGAATATATATGGGATTAATTGAATCCTGGCATCATGGTTCATCTGATATGATCATCGATGAATGTGTGGGAGTCAATATGGTTTTCCAGACCCCGTTGTTGATTATTGATAGAAGATCATGTCTGCATATTCTCGAACCCGCAGGGTCACACACTTAACGTGTCTCGACGCTAGGATAGAATGGATAATTGGTTTATGAGTTTTTGTTCGGAGTCTCAGATCGAATCCGGAACATCAAGAGAGGTTCCGGAATGGTCCGGAGAATAAGATTCATATAAGGCAAAGCAGTTTTTGGAGTTCGGAATTGTTTCGGATTGTTCGGTATTGTACCAGAAGCTTCTAGAACCTTCCAGAGTGGGACCAACGTGGCCCCACTTTTCGGGAGGGGGAGTGGGCCTACGAGGGAGTTCCCTGGCCGCATTGGGCCAGGGGCACAAGTCCCCATAGGCCCAGCCGGCCAAGCCCTAGGGGAAACCCTAGGGAGAGCTTCTAGAAGGAAGGGGGAAACTCCCCCCCCCCACTCCTCCCCCTTGGCCGTCGACCCTAGGCTTGGAGGAGGGGACAAGGGGCAGACGCCCACCCCTCTATATAAAGAGAGCTGGGGGCCCACCCTCCCTACACCTCCTCCTCAAGCCCTAGCCGCCCTGCTGCCCTCCTCTCTCTCTCCCTCCCGACTGCGCGTAGGCGAAGCCCTGCCACAGAAACTCTCCACCACTTGCACCACGCCGTCATGTTGTAGATCCAATCTATCTCTCCACCCCTCTTGCTGGACCGAGGAAGGAGGAGACGTCGAGGTGCCGCACGTGTGCATCTCTCGGAGGCATGGCCACTTGCGGTGTTGGATCGGATCGGATCGCGAGGAGGAGAAGCGAGTACGACTACATCAACCACGTTCCGTCGAACGTTCCGCTGTGCGAATCTTCAAGGGTATGAAGATATCATCTATTCCCCCTTGTTGTTTGCATCTCCTAGATTAGATCTTGGCTTCCCCGTTCGCATCCGTAGAATTTTTTTGATTTACTATGCTGCGAAACCCTTCACCAGCTGTGTAATGCATTTTGGTATTTAGGTTGCCCATGATCAGTGGACAGACGAATTCCAAAGGTTGCTCTTTGCGCACAAGAAATTGGAAGAGAAATATGAGAAAGTTCTCCCCGTGTTGAAGAAAACTAGTAACTTAATAAATCTCTGTATTGTTCCTTAAGTTCTTAATATTTTCAACTTGATGTTCTAATTCATTTTTTTGCTGGTATGCAGGTAATATCAATAATCTTAATATCCGCCTTACCAAGAAGGTCAAAGATCTGTAAGGTTAGTTATTCTTCTCGTCTATTGATTTTCGTTTGAGACTTATCCTAGGTTTCTTATAATCTTCTGGCTTTGGTATAGCCGAGTTACAAACACTTGCAGCGTCGCATCAAGAATGCATATCCATGCCTGATATGATGCTGCATTTTTTAGAACAAGCCGCCACTCATTCGACGCAGCTTAAAGAAAAGGATGATGAAATAACCCGGTTATTTGTCGAGGTTGAGTCTCTCAAACTCTCGCAGAAATCCGAATTGGAAAAGGTTGATCAGGAGTTCTCTGAAGAGAAGAATCGACTAAGCCTGCAACTGCAGAAACACAAGGAACTCCTCGATGCTGCCGAGCTGAAGAATCAGATGATGGGCGAGGAAATCACTCGCTTTGAGAAAAATAAGGCCGAATGGACCCAGGATCTCCAGAAAATGCTGAGTTATATTCATCGTAAGTTTTCGACTGTGGCCGAGTTATCTTCTTCTCTTCCTCATTTTTAACTGATATATTTTCATTTCGCATAGATCACTTTTCGGAAGCTAGACTCGTGAGCTCTAAGGTAGTGATTACTGCTCGTCAGCGCCGAGGTGTTCCCGCAGATTCGAGTCCAGAATACTCAATGGAAGACTTCTTGATTGGTGTCGGCGCTGCTATTGGACCAATGAAGATTATGGACAGGGATATGGTGCAAGAAGTCATCCGGGCCTACCATGTTCTTTGGCCGAATACTTCTGGAACTCCTGATATTGACGAGATCAAAATACTTGTGGAGAGATTAATGGCATCCCAGACCCAGTTAAATCTCTGGAGGGAATCTGCTGGGAGGGTTGGTGCTGACATGGCACTTACAGTCGCTCTGTCTTGGTACGAAGATATCTTGCTTGACACCTTGATGAATTTGCGCACTGGCTCTCGTTGGGTTGAGGATCCAGAATTCGTCGCTCGCTGTCAAGCTCGTGCCTTCTAGCTTGTTGAGTATGCTGACGTGCACAATTGGATTGAAGGGCCGAGTTTTATTTCCAACCCAGCGGATGATATCAAAGTCGAAGATGCCTTTGATGATGATTCGGCTGACCAGGATGATGCAGAGGGTGACTCGGAAAACTCCTGTGATTCCAATGCAAGCTCGGATGAGGATGATGATGCGTGATCATCTTCCAAAGGGACTGGGCACTCTCAAGCTCAAACTAATGCTTCTCAGTAGCCCAGGCTTTCCCCCGAGGCTACTATCGCTTCTGTTGAAGGCGAAGTAACTTCGGCCGAAGCACCGTCTACCTCGGAGCACCCAGTTCCTGAAAATGCCTCTGCACAGGAGACCGAGGTCGCGCCACCGTCATCTGAGATAGCCATTCCTGATGCCCCTGATCATGCTGTTGCCCCTTCAGGGTGCTCTGGCCCTTTTCGTTGTTTAGGTTCAAAAAACTTCTTAAGTTATTTCCAGTCCCCGGTATGCCGGGCGTATGATGTTTGTGAAACCATTGTCCGACTTTGGGTGTGGTGCGAATCTTTCTGCCTTTTGCCGCTGAGGCATGGGTGATGGTGATCATTATTACTTTGTCTAAACCAGTCGCATTGCTTTACATCTTTGCTTTGGCGACCTTCGATTTCATAGATTCGGATTGTATTTTTCCATGTGGCTGACCTTAGTTCGGCACTTATCTTGCATGTCCCTTATAAACTTGATAGCATAGCTATTGTGTTTTTGACTTCTATCTGAGATATAAAGCCCGAAGCCCATATCTGACAAAGTGAGACAATAAATTGCATCCCTTATCATACTTCAGTTTGCTGGGTGTGTTATTCTTTTTTGCGTTATTCTTAGAAATCTTTGTTTGCTTTCACTTTGCTATTTCTATGAATATTGAAATACGTTTATACCATATCTTCCAAGACATGATCGTTAATTTTTTGGGGATTCCCCGAGTCTGTAGCTGAGCTATGGAGCTTTTATGTGTCTGGCGACAAACAGTGGGTAATACGGATTAGTCCCCGAGTTATCACTTGGGTTATCGAGTTCTTGCTCGTGCTCAAAGAATTATCTTGGATCATGTGGCAGTCCCCGAGTTATGAACTGGGTTGCCAAAATATAATTCATGGGTTAATGCAAAGAATGCTTCGGGGTAGTCTCCGAGTTATCGTTCAAGATACCGAAGTTTAATACGCATTTTTTGGAACAGGGAACAATTATGAAGCAGTCCCCGAGTCAATGCTCAAGGTATCGAGGTTTTAATGCGTAATCCGAAACCATGGATAACACGATGCAATCTCCGAGTCATCGCTCGAGGTGTTGAAAAAATACATAATTCAGGAATAAGAAATAAGACGGTACAGTCCCCGAGTCATCGTTCGTGGTGCCGGGGTTTAACATATAATTCAAAATAAGAAACAACACGGTGCAGTCCCCGAGTCACTACTCGAGGTGCTGAGGTTTAATACATAGTCTTAAAAAAATAGGAACAACATTGTGCAGTCCTCGAGTCGCTGCTCGAGGTGCCGAGGTTCAATACATGCTTGATACTCCAGCTTGATGCGTGATATTACGACGTACCACACATGGCTTCTAAGTGTAGAATGGGCGAAGTAAAGCTATGTTCCACGGTCTTTTTGATTCGTCACCGGCTTTGTTTGCCTTGTTCCTTTCTGGTGACTGAGCATCGATTAGGTAATATGCATCATTGTGCAATGCTTTGCTCACGATGAATGGTCCTTCCCATGGGGGTGATAGTTTGTGCATGCCGGCTATGCGCTGCACTAACCGAAGAACCAAATGTCCTTCTTTAAAGACTCTTGGACTGACTTTCTTGCTGTGATATCGTCGTAGGTTTTGTTGATAAATAGTTGACCTTGATAGTGCCAATTCCCTGGCCTCCTCTAGTAAATCGACATCGTCTTGCCGAGCTACCTCATTTACCTCAGTTGTTGTGTACTGGGTCACTCGTGGCGAATCATGCATTATGTCGGCTGGAAGCACAGCTTCTGCCCCGTATACCAGAAAAAATGGGGTATACCCTGTTGACCTGTTTGGTGTAGTTCTGAGGCTCCACAGTACTGCTGGTAGTTCCTCGATCCAACATCCTGCCGACCTTTGCAGAGGTTCGACGAGCCGGGGTTTTATTCCGGACAATACTAGTCCATTTGATCTTTCTACTTGCCCGTTTGATGCCGGGTGAGCCACCGAGGCAACACCTAGTCTTATGTGCTTCTCTTGGCACAATCTAGCAAAGGCTCCTTCAGCAAAATTTGTGCCATTGTCTGTAATAACACTATGTGGATAACCATATCTCAAGATAATATCTTTGAGGAATTTTACTGTTGTTTGTCCATCAAATTTTCTTATAGGTTTTACCTTGATCCACTTTGTGAAGTTATCCACCATGACTAGAATGTGAGTCATTCCGCCTCAGGCTGGCTTAAACAGGCCTACCATATCCAAGCACCATATAGAGAATGGCCAAGTGATTGGTATTGTCCTTAATTCGGATGATGGCATATGTATCTTGTTTGCGTATCTCTGGCAACCGTTACACTTTTCTACTAGCTCTTTTGCCTCCTTTAACGCTGTTGGCCAATAAAATCCATACATGAATGCTTTGTCTACTAACGCTCTGGATGATGCATGATGCCCGCATTCTCCCTGATGTATATCCAGGAGTATTTCCTGGCCTTCTGCCGAGTCAACACATCTTTGCGGCACGCTTGTGACGCTTCTCTTATACAGCTCATTGTTTATGATTGTGTAAGCTTTTGCTCTTCTTATTGTCTGTCTATCCAGTACCTCATTACTCGGCAAGATTGCATCCTTGAGGAAGGAGAATATGGGTTGCGCCCATGTCGGCGTGATTTTCTCTGGGACAATTTCACTGTCGATTTCCATGTTTTTTGCCGACATAACCGCTTTGAATCCTTCTGTATTTATTCGTGCAATGGCCAGGTTCACTTTCAGAGAGCCTGGGTTGCACTCTTTATCAATTTCCATCGGCACACTTCCTTCTTTTAATTCTGCCGAGATATGAATGGATTCGGACTCTGGTGACGGTATAATCGATGGTTTTCTCAGGTGCTCTAGGGCGATACCTGGGGGAATTGATTGCCTAGTTGATCCGAGTTTTGACAATGTGTCCGCAGCGTCATTTTCCGCCCGAGGTATATGATGAAACTCGCATCCATCGAAGTATCCACTGATTTTTTCCACATGGAACCTATATAGGGCCATATTCGCATCTACCGCGTCCCAATTTCCTGATACTTGCTGTACTACCAAATCTGAATCCCCGTAGCATAGGATCCGACGTATACCAATTTCCTTTGCCACCTTTAATCCATGGACAAGTGCTTCATATTCGGCTACATTGTTTGATGCGGCGAAATGTATTTGCAGCACATATTTCAGCTGATCTTTTTTTGGTGAAGTCAACACTATCCCTGCTCCGAAGCCATTTCTCAGCTTGGATCCGTCGAAATGCATTATCCAATAATTTGGATCTGGCAACGGTGGTTCATATTGTACCTCGTCCCAATCCACAAAGAAGTCGACCACTGCTTGAGATTTGATCGCATCTCGCCTATCGAATTGCAGAGCATAAGGTGATAATTCGATTGCCCATTTTGCTATTCGGCCACTTGGATATTTGTTGCTCAATATCTCGGCTATGGGCGCTTCACAAATCACTTTGATCGGATGTTCTTCGAAGTAATGTTTAAGTTTTTTCGCCGACATGTATACTCCATAGGCCATTTTCTGGTAGTGTGGGTAGTTCTGTTTTGAGGCCGATAGTACCTCGCTTAGGTAATATACCGGCCTTTGTATTGATTTATCATCTTCATTCTGTTCCACGACCACCACCACACTTACCACTCTGTTTGTGGCAGCTACATAAAGCAACATAGGCTCTTTTGACAGTGGAGGGGCCAGGATTGGTGCTGTGACCAACATCTTTTTTAGTTCATGAAACGCATTATCTGCTTGCGGTGTCCAAATGAACTTATCAGACTTTTTTATTAGTTGATACAGAGGTAATGCCTTTTCTCCCAGCCAACATACAAATCGACTAAGCGAGGCCAGGCAACCCGTGAATTTCTATACATCATTTAGACACCTCGGCAATTCCATTCTTTCAACCACTCGTATTTTAGTTGGATTCGCCTCTATACCTCGGCTGGATACGAGAAAACCGAGTAATTTCCCAGCTGGTACACCGAAGGTGCATTTTTCTGGGTTAAGCTTTATTCGGAACCTCCTCAGGTTTGCGAATGTCTGCCGAATATCATCCAGGAGTGTTTTGCTCTCTTTGGTTTTTATAACCACATCGTCTACATATACTTGTACATTTTTTCCTATCTGTTCATGTAGACACTTTTGCATGCATCTCTGGTATGTTGCTCCTGCGTTATGCAGGCCGAATGGCATGGTGCGATAGCAATAAGCCCCGTACGGGGTAATAAACACAGTCTTTATTTGATCGGCCGGATTTAACGGTATCTGGTGGAAACCAGAATACACGTCTACAAATGACAACAGCTCACAACCAGCGGTCGAATCAATGACTTGGTCTATCCTAGGTAAAGGAAAAGGATCTTTGGGACATGCCTTGTTTAGGTCGTGTAATCAATACACATTCGCCATACGACGGCTACATTCGGGTCATCCTTTTTCTTTTCTACTAATACCGGATTTGATAACCAATCCGGATGAAGTACTTCCATGATGAACCCGGCCGCAAAGAGCCGAGCTATCTCATCCCCTATTATTTTTCTCATGTCTTCGGCGAAGCGGCGGAGAGGTTTCTTCACCGGCCTTGCTCCTGGCCTTACATGCAAAGAGTGCTCAGCCAACTCCCTCGGCACACCTTGCAGGTCTTGAGTTGACTAGGCAAAAACATCCCGATTCTCACGAAGGAAGTTGGTGAGCTCGCCTTCCTATTTGGCATCTAGGCCGGCACCAATCGTGATGGTGCGCTCTGGGAACTGCTCATCTATCTGGACCTTTTTTGTCTCTTTAGTCGGCTGGAAAGAAACACTCCCATGTGGGTTGGCTAATGCTGGCATATTCAGCTGTGCCGACTGAGCGAGAGCCTCTACCTCCTGAATCCTTCTTTTTTCTCTTGCAATCACCAATGACTCGGCCAGGTTGGATCCGGCCGAAGCACACTCCATCGACTTCCTGTAATCTCCTGCTATTGTTATCACCCCTTGTGGTCCGGGTAACTTCATTTTCAGGTAAGTGATGTGGCAGCTGCTCATGAATTTGGCCAATGTCGGCCGTCTGAGTAAAGCATGATAGCAACTTTCTAGGTCCACCACTTCAAACTCCAAATTTTCCGCTCTGCAATTCTCCCTTATGCCGAATAATACATCTACTCGGACCTTCCCAATGGGTTCGCATGAAAGTCTTGGCACTATTCCATGGAATGTGGTCCTTGTGGATTGCAGCATATTCTGCGTTATTCCGAGTTTATGCATCGTATCTTTGTACATGATATTGATACTGCTCCCATTGTCAATGAGTACCTTTGATAATTTGACATTAATGCTGGGCCCGACAAATGTCGGATCTAATACGAGTGCATACGACCCTGGGTTCGGCATTATTTTTGGGTGATCCTTTATGCTCCAGGTTATTTCCTGATCCGACCAAGGCACAAATCTTGGTACCGCCGGCATAACTGCATTCACTTCCATATGTCGGCGTTGTACACTTTGCCTGTCTTGCTGTTCTGTTGTGAACACACAATATGATTGATGATGCTCCCTGTAATCATTACGTCCATTATTTCCGGGGTTCGTCCTTCCATCCTAACCTTGATTTATCACTTGATGCATTGCATCTCTCTGGTCCGAGTTAACATATCTCGGAGGAGGTGGGGTAACATTAACTGCTGTGCATTTGCCCCAGTCAACTGCGGCTGCTGCGGCTGATGCGCTTGATGAGAAGACGCTTGCATGCTCGCCGGGTTCCCCATTGCATTTTCATCCAGGCGCATTGCCGAGTTGTGTGATTAGCCGGCTTGGCTGGATTTGGAGTATGAAACTTACACGGTTGATCCAACATGGATTCAAATGTGTACTTCGGCCTTTCCTGCCACTTCTTCTTCTGTTCTGGTGTCCACTGTCTCTTCCCTTCGTTCCTTGGTGTCCACTGCTGAGGACCATTTTTCTGTCGCTGACTGTTTCCGTGACTCGGCTGATCTTGCACTACCGCTGCCACCTGATTGGAGGCATATCTATAATCCGGTTTCTCTTCTTCTACCTCTGAACTCGTTGCGCCTCGATGATCCAGCTGCATCTCTTGCATATTGATCTTGATGTTCCCGATGATCTACCGACATTAGTTTGGTTGTGTCGGATCGCCCAATGCATACGAATCCACTATCCTGATGGTTTCTGCCAAGGTGGTCAGCATATCTCTTTGCAGTCTCTGCCACAATACACTGGCGTATCGGCATCCTTGAGCAAACCAAGCTATCACTTGAGATTCTATAACTCCTTCACATGAGTTTCTAAGGTTACACCACCGAGTCAAGAATTCTCTATCTGTCTCATTCGTTCTTTGCTTACACATAGCAAGCTGTTGTGGCCTGTTTGGTCTCTTGTAAGTACTGGTGAAGTTGCTGACAAACATCTCTTCAAAATCTAGCCAACAGTTGATACTGCCTGCTGGCAAATTGTTCAGCCATACTCTGGCTGGTCCTTCTAGCATTTGCGGGACATATCTTACCGCCCATCGCAAGTTTCCACTTGCTATTTTTACCGCAGTGGCATAATCAATCAACTAATCCTATGGTTTGGTGCTCCCATTGTATGTTTTCGTGCCCCTTGCCAGCTGAAATTTCGGCACTGGTGGCTCGCCCATGATCCGAGGCCCAAAACATGTCGGACCGGGCGGACCTTGCTCCTCTAACAACTCGGACCGGTACAACCTGTCCAGTTTTAATCTTGCATCACTTGATGGCAAGTTTCTGTACATGATTCTCTCCTGCATTCCATAATGGTTATTTCCACCATGCCCTGCATACTCCATATCTGAGTAACCATCATTGTACCTCTTGTTTGCCTGATTATGGTGAGTTGGTCTCACTTCTCGCTCTTGCCGAGGTTCATGCCTTGGCTGAGGACCGGGCGGTGGGTCTCTTCTTCCTTCAGCCGGGTTATTGGTCTCATGATTCCCCCTTCTGAGGTCTCCATTACCTCGGCTTCCGTTGCCTTTGTTGGCACGGCCGGGGTTTCTTTCGCCACTCTTACCTCGGCTTCCATTGCCTCTGTTTTCATTGACTTTTCCGGCTACTGCCGGATCATATGGAACAATTTGCTTATTTATTTTTCCTGAAGTTACTGCTTTATCTTTTCACGCGTTGTTTCCGGGTGAGGATGTTGCTGCCACTGATAGTGCGGGTGCTGCTCCAGCCGAATGAACCATACGCGAGGCTCCCGGTCTTGCCGGGTCTACCCTAAGCATTTCTTCGTTCTGCTGGTTCGCAATGCGTACCAGCTCATTCACTCTTTCTTGTTGTTTCTGTCGGGCTTCGCCGGTCAACCCTTCCAACTCTAGTGCAACGGAATTTGCCGCCCTTAGGTTCTTTTCCGGGGTGCTATACCTCGGCAAGCCTAGATCGACTGAATCTTCCTTATGAGTCTCATGCTCTTTGTTGATATCATTCATGAGGTTTTTCCCTCTCAATCTTAATTCCTAGACCCGCTCGGGGGCAACATCTAGTTTATTTGCCTTGGCATATTCTCGCAGGGTCCTGTTCAAGGATTCCCGCAAGGCCGACACCTTTTTTGCCTCTACTAGCACTTTCTGCCTAGTTTCTTCCAACTCTGCCTGAGCATTAGCCGGATCCAGTATCGGTGCCACATGCGTGGTTAGGTTATCTATAGTTGCCTAGAGAATATTCTCTGGTCTTTCTAGAGGTGGCCATCTTACCCTTGCTGCCTTTGGGGTTGTCTCCTGCACCTCGGCTGATTTGGCTGCTGACGGATCTACCTCGGTGGGCTGTGGAGCTGCCTGCTTCGTGGCCACCTGTCCTCCCGGTGCCGGGTCCTTGCTTGATCCGGCGCCTGCTGCTGCCGCCTGTGCCCCGGCTGCGACCATCACCTCGACGCTGCCAACGGGGCGTGCTCCACGCGGACCGTTTGCGGTGCTGAGGGGAGGCTCTCCTGCATCAATAACTTGGTGAGGATAAACGCAGGAGGTGTCGATGCCGGCGATCTGGTGCGTGCCCAAGTTGGTGAAGACGCCGTTGCGCGGAGGAGCTTTCCTCCTGAAGCTGCCTGCGTTATCGCTGACATAGTCCCAGAGATCAACGACAAGACCAGAGACGACGCGCTCGCCGGTGTGGATGAAGTTTCCCGTCCAGATCTTGACTCCAGCTAGCACCGCTGCTGGCCCCACGGTGGGCGCCAACTATCGTGGTGGTGGCACGGCAGATGCCATGGGTAGGCTAAAGTATGGGGCCAATGGATGCTAGAGGGATCCGGGGAGGGAAGATGTAGTTAATTCTACACTCAAATAGCTAACATGCAGATCTTTATTTCTCTTCTTTTGGACTACAAGTGCTCCTCGAGCTGTTTTGCAGGAAGAAGAGAGCTACTACACGAGCCTTACGGCGTGGAATGAATCGATCCCCTCTCAGGAGCCCGCTTCTCCCCTTATAAAGGGGTGCCTTGGTTCCTTCTAGGGCTGACGTGGCAAGCATATTCGAGGAATATGCTTGTCCCAAAATGGTAACTCGGCGGCTCTCTTTCCGTGTCTCCCTTCTAACGATGGCAATGTTCCAAAGAACCCCACCTGCACCTCGGGCTCCATGACTGTCACCTCCGTGACCTCCTTCTGCCCTTCTGCAGCTCTGCTCCTTGTCCTTTGTGCTTGGCTCTGTTCAGATTCTTCCTAGCCCGTGACTTGGGTTTGACTATAGGCACTTCCTTCTCCTGCAAGCTTCATGCTACTCGGCCTTGTCTCGCATAACTCGGCTCGGCCTTCACCTGTATTCAAGTTATTCAGACTTACTCGGCCGACTTAACTCGTATGTCGGCCGGATAAGGTATTGCTCCTTCCGTAGGTGTCATGGCCATGCTTACCTCGGCCGACTTTTACATGACTCGGCTGATATAAACAGTAACTCGGCACATCACAAGGGAGACTCCTCTTGTCTTCCCCTGTGTTGACCCTATCCGGGGTCTCCTCCCCAACAAGAGATCCCAAGCTAGCAGAGTTTGACATGTTTATCCCGAGATTGGGATAAACATGACAATATCACAGGTTCAGAATAGGATTTTAGCATAACATTTTTTATAGACTCTCATATATTTCATCATTTGACTGCGAAATCGTTCTTCAACTCAGTACCAGGCCAGTTCCTTGATGAGTCAAGACACAAAACTAGGAATCGGCTAATATAGGTTAAGGGGGGATCTAGGATCACTTGGTTAGGGAAATGGATGTATAACCCAGCCACCTAGGTTCAAGTCCTCAAGGACACATGTTCGGGTTCTTATTAATTCAAAGCCCCATTGTACGGGCTTCCTCTACAACATTTCTTTCAAAAAAAGTTGAAAATACATAAAGTAGAGTTAGCACTTAGGATTAGGATTTAAAGACGTGCTAACTAATCTATGATAAACTTCTCAAAGGAGATGAGTAGTTTTTGAGCAAGTTCATCTAGAAGAACGGACATAGTCTACGTGAAATATGCAGGAGAGTTAGCATTACTCACTAGCGAACCTTAACTTGGTCAGGACAACGAGGCTATGGTGGCGTCAAAAGAGGTGTATGTCACCAGGGTGGAATCCGTCAAGGAAGAGGGAGGCAATCAAGCTCAATTGTTCTCCTTTGTCAAGGAGCAATGACGACGCGGGATTGGAAATGTATGGGATTTTGTAGAGAGATGAAGAGTGGAATTTTTTGAAGAGGGGATGCATTTTATAGAGTTATGGTCCTTACTAGGAAACCCTTACAAATATTTGTAAATATTTTTATTGACCAACATTGATACACATGTAGAGAACTGTTCGGAATTCTAAGTAGTGATGCATGTGAAATGCATCTATGATCTTTGTACTTTATTATGGTATATTAGATCATTATTGAACCATAATAGATATTATAACCATGTTTTGTAGTGATTTGGGGGATTTTCCTAAATATCCCTTTCATATGTATTATAACTCTATAGATAGGAAAACCCTATTTTGTGTATTTTGACTTTCAGGGACCTTCACGAACTCAAAAGGACCTGGGATTTTTTATACTAAAGTTTTTCATCAGAAGGAAGTCCTGGAGGACATGGACCTCACCTAGATCCAGAGGAGGGACATAGGGGGTCCCACGACTTGGACAGATACCCTTGTCGTGCCATGTGTGACCATTTCCTCCTCTTTGCTTTGATGTTGTCGATTCTTTCACCTACGCCAGCATATTGACATAAAACAATCTATAAAAGGGTCCTTGATCACTATCACGAAGAACGGTACACCATGGAGTATAAACACAAAATAGAGATCCTGTGAAGATTAGAGGGGGAAACACTATCAGAACACTGGTGGCTCGCATATCCAACCTCTCCAAAAACATATACGCTGACACTATGATGAATAGGGAGTAGTACACCCCCCATACTAAGTATTTTTGGTAGTATATTTTGATGGGTTCGTTGCATAAAAAACAAAAAATCCTACGATTGCAACTGCCAAGAGCAAATCTAGGTGATACTTGTAACGATTTCAGAAGGACTCACCATCAATTACCAAAAGAGGGATAATGTTCCCGCAAACAAACATGGTTGATATAAAATGTACATGTTCCTCTCCTTGATGATCGAGAAGACAATCAGCACCAAAAACGGGCAGCACTTCCGTAATCGGTCACACCTCTAGCATGACGACGACCTCCGTCCCTTTCTCCAGTTGGGCAGCAGAAGTAGTGGATCCACGGGAACTCCAGCAGCACTACAACATGGTGGTGGTGTTGGAGAAAGGCGTGAGCAGGGCTTCGCCTAAGAATCATACTCGTGAATAGTGGAACAACTAGCAAGGGGGAGAAGATGCCAACCAAAGGGCATATGAGAGGGAATGGAATGAGTGAGAGAGAGGGGTCACCACTACCTCCTTTTATAGGGGGAGGGGAAGCCCCTTACAATGTCCTACGGCCAAGAGGGTGCCCCACCTCTTCCCTCATTGATGTGGGTGGACACTCCACTCGAAAATATTTATCTCCACATTTTCCCATTAAAATTCCACCCAAGAAACCAAAGGTCTTTCCATTAAAACACTTTAATTCACTTGGTTTAATGCCACTCAATTTAATGAACACTTCATTTAATGAACACATTAACATTTTATCCCCTTGCAATATTCTGATACACCGAAGATATCAGTGCAGTTTTATCAGAACAATTTTTGCGATGTCCAGTATTTTCTCCTGCCTTCTGTATCCACTCAAATGAGTCGACGAGCCTCAAGCTTGTCACCCTACATGCTATAGTTCGTGAACTAAGTGGACATGATTGAGACTCTCTCTGATTAATAATCATCAGCAGGATCTAGAGATCCATAACGACTCCCACTTACTCAACGATGAACTAGTGATCATGTGAACCTTTTTCTGAGTAACCAATTCCTTTTGTCTCACGATATTTTACTTGTCCGAGATCCGTTCATTTGGTTTCATCCATACCTAGTTCAATCTCATTACCGATAAGCACTCTTTTACTCAATCCGTGATATAACATTCCTTGTGATCAAATCACTTGCTTGCAAGCTGTTAACAATGTGATATCACCGAGAGGGCCCAAAATATCTCTCTCTATCATCGACATGGACAAATCCCACTCTTGATCCACGAGCCTCAACTAACACTTTCTAAGTACCCAACAACATCTTTATAATCACCATGTTAAGGTATGACGTTTGATGGAATCAAAGTACTCGTCCGGTGATAGTGATTGACGTGATCTCATGGTCTATGGATTAGTGTTTCTTTGAGTGAGATAGGAATATAAACTTTTGAAGACATGATCGTATTGCTAAACCTATTATGGGTGAATGTTCATCACATCATTCTCCAATTACATGACCTTGTTATTAACAATATCCAATGTTCATGATTAGGAAACCTTGATCATCTGTTAATCAACAAGATAGTGTAATCAAAGGCATTACTAGGAACCATTTTGTTTGTTTATTAAACACACATGCATTAACGTTTATGGTTAACACAATTATAGCATGAGAAATAAACATCTATTATAAACTTGGAATAAAATAAACGACTTATTATTGCCTCTCGGGCATATTCCTCCCATCTTGTTCTCTCTCTCATGCTATTAATGTTATTGTAATATATGAGCTTCCCAACATGATTATGGCCATCTATATGTAATCCCTTGTGGTGGATCTTTGGTTTTTATGATTTAAGTATTTGAGATTGCAATTTTTAGATTGCGTTTGATGTATAAGTAGATGTATATTATGTACCCCGTTCTTGATTACATGATTCTAACCAAACTTTTATGGTTGCACATGAGAAGGGGAACATGTGCATTAGACGGAGTAACATGGTAGTATGGAACTAAAAAGTGATATAAAGGTTGGGTCCTACTAAGGGTTTTACCTTTCCGTTATTGCCTCACTAGGGATAAATGAATACTAGTACTACTATTGCCTAGTGACAATCTTAGGTGAGCTCATATCTTTTGAGGTAATATTATGTATCCTCGATCATGTCATAAGAGCAAAGGCAATACTATGTTTATTCTTAATATTAGTTTTTTGAGTTTTCTATTACTAATGGAGTATTTGTGAGATGTATTGCATCATCTCAGATATAGGACGCGATGCCCATATAAATATCTATCAAACACATTATGAAAATACATTGATATTATGCTTATGAGAAGTTGTTTTTTATTCCACCATGTTTATGGGAAAGTAGACAAATGAAACTATGAACCTAGTCCATTTTTAATCATAAGAAACAACTTTTACTTCCATTTACAAGTCCTTTTATTTTTAGCACTCATTTAGTTCAAGAATAAATAAAAAATATCATACTTGCATTTAGTTCTTTCATATAGTTTGCATTACTACTAACACTATTATAACGCGCTTTTTCACAACATATAGTTTACTTTATGTATTGCATTTAGTTTACTTTACTTTCTACATATTTACTTTAGTTCTTTTATTTCATCATTTGTTTCCAGTTCTAATATGAAACCTTGTTATTTACAACCACTTGGTGGAGTTGGGTACACAAGGAAATCAACTTTGTTTTTCAGATTGCTAGAATAGGAAGGAAAAGTGAGAACTATTGTTTACTTGGGAGTTCAATATAAACCCTCAAGTCACCCTTGTGGAGAATACCCCCTTGCTACATCACTCTACACTTGGAGCCCCAACAAGTTGGCATCCACATAGTTTGGTGTCATAAAGAGTATTTGCTGGCATCATTGTCGGGAAAATAGTAGTTCTAAATATTAGAGTTGTATCATCATTAAGCTTGAAGCACAGTTGATCTCCCATGGCAACTGCCAGAGTATATTCTATTGTCATTGTCAGGGGTACAATAATAACATATCACAAAGGCGCACAAGTTTGGACCGTGGATCATCTCCACTATAGGGTTTGGCCCAAATTGCGGCATTTGGCAACTTTGCAAAAGGGACTCAAAAATAGTTTCTCATTTCATCTTCAGTTGTATTTACTCCATTCGCATTTGATGCATGAAACTTTGGTGGCTTGGCCTCTCATACTGGTACTTCGACCTTTGGAGCTCTCTCATCAAAGTTAAGGATTGGTGGTGTGTCTCCACAAACCATTAGGGTGCCCTTTGGAGATTCGTTGCGTTATTTATTAACCATGCTTGTATGTTGGTAGCAATGGAATTATAGGAACATAACCTCCATCATGCCAGCGGGCAACGACAATATTCACCAATATTAAAAGGGGATCACCGTCCCTACTAGGCCACACCCAGCAGATCCCCTCCCTCCCGTTCACCCCTCCTAGCGCCCGCCATCCCTCTCGCCGCTGCCAACACCATCGTTGGGAAAAGTCCCCACGACACCCGGTGGCGGGATCTTGTCCTCACGTCTCCTTAGATGGTGGTGTCAGCTAGTGTGTTCGGGCGGCGGCCTGCTGTAACACCCTGGCCTCTCCGGACCAGCGGTTGTTACTCCTGGCAGCTCAATAGGATCTCTAGACTAGCCCCACAGACCAACACTAGTCTTTTCTGTGCACTTTGTCCTCACTTGTGCGCACCCGGTACCCATTTCCCGGTCGGTCACCCATCCTCAAATTGCTCTAGGCCAAGCATGCTTAACCTCAGAGTTCTTTTCAGATGAGCTTCTAGAAAAGAAGTTGCAACTTGTTGGTATGGGTATACTATCAATCCTATTAAGCCATGCGCCAGGGTCTCACACCTGCCTACTGACCTACGATGGTGATGGCATTGTGGAGGCGGCCAAGGATCACCAGCGGTGGAGCGGCTAGAGACGATGTGGTCAATCTAGGGTTTCAAGGATTGGTGGCCCTACAATTCTTCCCTGCTCATCATCGGTCGGGATGTCGCGTGGAGGTCCTTCAGGTTCTACTTTGCATCATGAGGATGCTCAGGGCAAAGGCGCTGGGTTTGGTGGCAGTGGGCATCTTCTCTGTCGAAGGTGGTTGGCCTGAGGCTGGTTTGGTAGATATTGGGATCCATCATCTAGTTTGGAAGAGAGGCACGAATACCTAGGTGACGGTGAAAACCGAGTCGTTGGCAGGCTATGGCGGCGTTACCACGTCATTACCTTTATGAAGACATCGTCGTGCACCTAGTGTTGACCTCAACCATGCTGCTCTAGGGGAAACCCTAAGATATTTGGGTCGGGCGATGGCGGTGTTGCGGTGTCGCGTTCTCTCTTGGGAGCATTGCTTGTGGAGCATCGATGGATGGAAGAGTCGGGAGAGGTGGAGCGGCTTTGTATTGCATGGAGATTCAGAGGCGATGTCAAGTCATGCTTGACCGACAGGTGATACACTGAGTCATACCTGCTTGGCAGGTGGTACGCACGATAGATTTTAAGATGTGTTTGCTGGTTGTACTTGGCAGCATGGTGCTGCGGGTACCGGTGGAAACCACGGCATGCCTTGGAGATAGTGCGCGGGGAGGTGGTACTACTTGGCATCATGGTAGTGTCAATGGCTCGTGTGGAGAGAGTATGCACATCGATATCCATGGTGATGATGGTTTGGCGGAAGATAGTGGAGACAGCAAGATCCGGAGCGTATGCGTGGTCTCCGTTTCATGGATAGGCTGGACGGATTGGGCTCCTGGAGTGCATGAGGCAGCTAGGTGTTTCCTAGATCTCATCAAGGAGCTAGCGATACGGTTATTTTTTTACAGGTGTTTTAGTTTGGCGGTTTCGGTTTGTATGATTTTTTTGCGGTTCTAGTTTGTATGCTTTTTGTAATGTCTTTTGCCGCACTTTGTTGCTCTAATAATAAATAAAGGTAGTGTGCATCGCTTGATGCAAAGTTTGGGATTCGCTCCCCATTTTGAAAAAAATATTAAATGGGGAGCAATTCTGGAGTATCATAGTGACGAAGCACCTGGGAACATTATGCCACGAGAGTGAGTAGTTGCTTGGTTTCTCTTTTCGGGCCTCTTTGACCTTTTGGGCGTGTTTGACAGGCCGCGCGACCATTTCACGCACCTGGCCGACATAAATAAGCCCATTTGGAGAAACGCATGGTGGGCCAAACTCGCACCGCACGAGTTTTAAAGCACCCTGAAACGTGGTCCACTAGGAATGATAAAATCAGGTGTTTTTGCGGGAATAGGCCCTGGGAACCAAGAGGCGATACGCGGGGAGAATAAGGAGATGCGTGACACATAGAGAAGGTGCACCATAAATCCCCTCACCGCTCGCTCACCACTCTCACTCTCCCCATTAGCAAACGATCCTTCTTCTCTCCCATCTCACCATCGGTGGTTCCTCTATCACCGGCAGATCCAATACCACTGCAAGGGCAGCAAACAGCGACGGATCAAGGGCGAGAATTGTAGTCGTATTGCCGGCAGCGGAGAAACGGATATGGCAGCTTCTTCATCGACAGATCCGGTGCTCCTGACCTGCAACAATGGTGGTCGGGCCTCAAACCACCCTATATTTGCTTTTACACCGCAGATATAAATGTTAGCTTGTATCTCTGAGAGTATAATTGACATGCATGATAGATTTGTGCCATTTTTTCGCTCTTTCGGCCGATTTGATAGGGTTTTTTCTTAGATAACCTTGTACTACAAGTGGTGACTTCTTGAGCACTAGATCTACTAATAAAGGTGTTCCATCTATGCTTGTAACTAGCTAGATTTAGGCATATGTTATGATTAGGGTTCCACCGATAGAAAAAAATTGGGGATTTTACACTATTCATGTGTTTTTTCTAGGTCGATGATTACAACGCATTTTATGCCCAAGATACCTATGGGTTGCATGTAAGCATGCCTGTTATGATTGATCTTGGACACACGATGCCTACTATGAGGCACTAATATTTGTTATACAACTATGCTAGTACCGATGATTAAATATGCAACACAATGGAATGGAAGGGATGACCCTTTCTAACCTTGTTCTTCCATCTATTGTCGATCATGGAACTTGTTTCGGCAGGATCACCGATTTCTATTGTATGTGCTCTAAAATATGAGGCAGGATTTTGTGTTTGCTGTTTAGATTCGGCCGATGATTAAAATTGTCATCGAATGTGACCGGGGGGTGAATCTATAGTACCTCGAATTGCTCATAACAAACAATGCTGTCCATTGTCCATGGTAGTATAGAGTCATCTCCTCAGTGTTTGTGTGCACATCATATATGAGGCTCATATATGTCGCCCATCTTATGATGAATCTCAGGCACACTGTGATCCTAGAGCTGGTGATATTGGGACCCGAGGGTATGTACAAAATTGGTTGTGCATCTCCTCCGGGTTCCCGTTGCACCAGCTCTACATTTGTGTGCTAGTTATTCTGAAGCTCAGGATTAGTTTTGCTTGCTTGCTTTGGCCGATGATTACAATGTTGTGCAATGAAAGACCAAACTGCTTATGCGTTTGTGTTGGTCCTATGGAGAATCCCTTTGCATTTGTGCCCTTACATTTGAGGCTAGATTGGTTGTTCATTTGTGCTAACCACATTGCTCGTTCATGTGTGATCACCTCAATATATGTGCTTAGATCATTGTGTTTTGTTTGCTTGCTTTGGCCAATGATCAATCTGTTTTGCTTGCTTGATTTTTTGAGTGATCCAATATGCTGATGGGAGGTGCTATCCCGCCCAAGGGAGGAGTATGCTCGAGGGATGATGGTGGTGAGGGTATTGCCTCCAAGAGGGCGGTCGATGGTGGTAAGGGAAGTGGCTCCAAGAGGCCGAGGGGAAGGCCAGTGAAGTTGGGAAATTTTCATGATCAAGTAGATCCAATCCATTTCTATAAGGTCATCTTGGCACCTAGGCTGGACTTGCTCCCAATTCTAGATGGATTCGGGCCGTTCCTTGGCACTATCCCAAGGACGGTCATGCTAAAGACGAAAATTGGATGAAGCTAGATGGTGAAGATCAGACATGTTAGCGGCAGGGTTTACCTTGACCATGGGTGGACTGGCTTTGCCATTCCCACCATATCAAGACCGGGTACTTCATGAATTTCAAGCTGCTCAAGGGTGACCTATTCAGGTCACCATCTTTTACTACACCAGGACTGAAGTGATGAAGAAGTGCCCGGAGCATGATCCAGTGCTTGCCATGATCGACGAGTAGAAGCTTAATTAGTTTGTATCCGTTTGCTATGAACTTTATATTTACGCCATGTGGTTGCCTTGCTATAATGTTTATGTCCTTATGCTATATATTGCAGCTGAAAGGGCAAATAGCCCTTATCTAGTATTTTGGTTAACTATGACATCGGAGCTAGAGGATGGACTAATGTTTCTATTAGCTCTCTACAGGTGAGAATCCGCAGGTTGTTGATGATAGGTGATGGGTGACCCCCCATTCGTTTCTCTATGAAGAGCCGATGCCTTTGTTTATTATTCTTTCTTATTTACTCTTGTGTCAAATAGGAAACACCGCACTATTAAGAGGGGTGATCTCGATGTGCTCTTTGGGGATGTTCTACACCATATAAGCCTCTCATACTACACCCACACACACCTGTTCGAAGAAAGAGAGAAATCTGCCTTGAAAAATGAGTCTAAAGAAGTTACTGCGAAATCGGCAAAAGCTCCGGCGGCGCCGGTGCTGTCGCCGGAATTTCCCGTCGCCACCGGAAATTCCCGGTGCACACCGAAATGGCTTACAGAACAGCGTTTCGGTTGTTCGCCGAGAATTCCGGCGTGGGGTCCGGTCAACCGGAGCTGTCGCCGGAAATTCCGGCGAGCAACTCGGTCCGACCGGACTTATTGCCGGTTCTGTCGCAGTAACCTCCAAACGGCTCTTTTTCCCCTCACACTATATATACCCCTTTATTCTCCACTGTGAGGTTAGGCATTTGAGCTAACATTTCATTTCTTGAAGCTCTCTCTCTCTCTCCCCCATTGTGGAAACACAAAAGCTTGAGGATCTCCCATTCTACCCAACCAAATCCAAATCCCTTTGGTAGAAAGGAAGAGGAGGTCCCGATCTACGTTTCCACCAAGCCAAAGTTCATTCCCCCTTGAGTTCATCGAGTTAGCTTGTTACTCTTGGGTTTGTGGGAAACCCTAGGCGGCTAGGGTCGCCCGGAGGCATTCGGCTTGTGATTTTCTCTGTGGAAAGTTTGTGAGGGTTTGGAGACTACCTTAAAGTCTACCACGAGTAAGTGAGTTATTCCTTCGTGGGATAGGCTCGGAGAAGAAGGTGAGCCTTCGTGGCGCGTGAGGAATCCTTCGTGGAATCTCACACCTCTCCAACATGACGTATCCCCCTTCCCAAAGGTGGTGAACACGGGAATACATCTTCGTCTCCGCGTGCTTCGGTTATTCCTTAACCGATCTCTTACTTGTGTTGCTTATCTTGTGATAGCCTTCAAGCTTGAAGTATCTTGTACATCATCTAGGTTGCCTCACCTAGTTTGGATTTAGGCTCACTTATATTCCGCAAAGCCTAAAACTTGCAAAAGATTATAAAGAATTTTGTAGAAACCTATTCACCCCCCCTCTAGGTTAACCATCTTACACTTTCAATTGGTATCAGAGCAAAGGGCTCTTTTAAGTGCTTTACCGCCTAAGAGAAAACATGGTTTTCTCCGATGATGAGGAGGAAAAAACTTATTAGGTCAAGGAGCTTCGTGAAATCTTAGCCAAGGGTGCCCTTGAAAAGACCAAGGCGGATTCCGATCTCCTTGTTCGAATGAGTTACCTAGAAGGAGAACTTAAGGCCATTTGCGATGGGGCTTTTCTTGGTAATCCATTGGTAGTACCTCAAGGGAGACCAATGGACATCGAGAAGTATAAGGATGCCGAGTCTGCTCATGAGGGCGGATCGTCAAAAACTTCCACGCCCCCTAATCAATTCCCTTATGTTTATCCTAAGCAAAAGAACATCATGCCTCATATTAATGGTTCGGGCCCTGCACCTCATTATGATGGAACTCATTTCTCTCATTGGAAAGCTTCTATGGAATCTCATCTTCGTAGCTGCAGCGTTGAGCTTTGGGAGATTGTATGCACCGGCTTCCACCCTCATGATCCCAACAACCTCACCCCGGGAGAGTACTATGACCGTCAACTAAATGCAACGGCTTGTGACAAGATAAGGAGTGCCATTCACCGCACTCTCCATGATCAAGTCAGCGACATCCCCACCGCAAAGGATCTTTGTGATAGGATTGTCATTCTCCAAGAGGGAACCTCTCTTATCCAAAAGTCCAAGTATGAAGCTGCCAAGTCTGAGATGAACATGTTCATGAACCATGATGGTGAGACTATCGATGAAGCATACAAGAGACTCGTTGCCCTCCGCGTGAAGATTGGTGGCCTAGGGTGTGAGAAGTATGATGATGGATTCAATTTGAATGATGAACTTATCAAGTCCAAGATTGTCTCCATGATCGCGGTCACCGACAAGAAGCTTGCCTTGAACTTGCAACTCCTTGATAGAGCTAATCAATTCACTCCTGATGATCTAGTCTCTTATGTAGTTGCCACGGATAACTTGGCGGATGAAGGGAAAAAGATCAAGGAGATCAACCGTGCTATCGGGTCTTCCCACTCTCTAGCCTTAAAGGCCAAGCAAGTGCAAGAAGACGTTGCTAGTGATGAAGATAGCGATGTTGATGGAGTTGATGATATGCTCTCTCAACTTGCTCTCTTCACCAAGAACATGAAGTTCCGAAGAAGGAGAAGCTCAATGTGATCAAGTGAGAAGAAGAGGACGTGCTACAATTGTGATGAGGCAACCCACTTTGCCGACAAGTGTCCTTATGAGAAGAGGCTTGACAAGCCTAAGTATGAAGAAGGTGCCAAACCAAGATTGAAGCCCAACCCCATCAATGAAAGATACAAGAAGAACAATAGGCGTGATGGTAAGGGCTTCCTAGGCCAAGAATACATATCCGACAATGAGGAAGAGGATGAAGAGAAGGTGGTTGGAGTGGCCGGTTTGGCCTTTGCCAAACCCGGGTCTCTCTTCACCTATGACTACACCAAGGACTACACCGACGACTCTCCTAACCCCAAGGTCACTGCCACTTGCCTCATGGCAAGGAGCTCCAAGGACGAGTCCGACGTGGAGTGTGGGGATAAGGAGAAAGTGGTGGGTGTGACCGGTTTGGCATATGTCAAACCCGGTTCACCTCTCACCTACGAATACTCCAAGGACTACATCGAGAGTTCTCCTATTCCCAAGATCACCGGTTCTTGTCTTATGGCAAGAAGCTCCAAGGTAATTGTCTCTCCTCCTTCCCTATCTAGTGTCTTGGATGATCTTGAGAGTGACCATGATAGTGATAGTGATAATGATGAATTTGGTAAAGAATATATAAAATAAATGTATGCTATCATGAAGTATCTTCCTCCCATTGCTCGTGCTAGAGTCAAGCAATTAATGGAACTTGTTAGCTCACGCGATGAGACCATTGATAGCTTGGAATCTCATATTGATGATGAGAAACGAAGATTCAATCTTCTTGAGCAAGAGCTTTGTGAGGAAAAGAATACCAACTCTTTTCGTAAACTACAAATTGAAATCTTTGAAATTGATAAAGCAAAAGACATGGACACTATTGATAGGGCTAACTCATTTTCTCAAGAGCTTGACGCCTCAAAGAAAGAGCTTGAAGTTGCTCATGCTTCTCTTACCAAGGACCTTGAGCACCTTGAGAAGGCTAGTTTGCTTGTCAAGCGTGAGCTCATAAAACTTGGAGAGAACCATGGTCAACTTTGGGTGTCCTATGAGAAAGCTCTTGGTACATTGAAGGATCCAATTATAGTTGAAAACGATTCTTGTACCTCTAACTCTACCTTTGATCAATCTCACCTCATTGAGGAAAATAAGAAGTTGAAAGAGAAACTTGAGAAAGAGCGTCGTGCACCTACCTCCAAGGGAAAGATCCTAGATGAGATTTTATCCCGTCAAAAGACGAGAGTTTCCAAGGAAGGTGTCGGTTTTGATTCAAAGAACAACACGAGCAATGCCACTCCACCGAAGAAGATAACCTTTGTGAAGGAAGGTGACAAGGTGGTTGACCGGGTCAAAAAGAATGTGGTGAATGGGGGAGCCATGAGGGGAAATCCCAATCACAAGTATGCGGGAAAGTCTAATCCTTCTTATGTGCTATGTATGGGCACTCAAGGAAATGTATATGCCAAATATGTTGGCCCTCGAAATGGTTATGCTTATAGGTGGTACTCAATTTGGGTACCTAAGGATCTTGTTGCTAATGCTAGGGGACCCATTACTCAATGGGTTCCTAAATCAAAGAATTGATTTTGAAGGGTTATGCCTCCGGTGGATCAAAATGGGTGTTTGATAGTGGATGCACCAATCACATGACCGGAGGTAGGAGTGGGCTTGACCAATTCATTCACGATGTCAACTCAACGTCAAGCATCACTTTTGGAGATAACTCAAAAGGAAAGGTTCTTGGTTATGGTAAGTTGGTAATTTCCAAGGTTTTGACTCTTGAGACCGTCCTACATGTTGAAAACCTTGGTTACAACTTGCTTTCTATTAAACATCTCGCGGATGCCGGCTATGACTCCTATTTCTCTAGAACTTTTGTGAAGGTATTTAGGGGTGATGATCTCAGCTTGGTTCTCATTGGACATGTGGAAGACGACCTTTATGTGGTCGACCTCTCGAAAGAGAGTCAATCTCTTCCTACATGTCTAATGGCCAAGGCTGACAAGGGATGGCCTTGGCATCGTCGCCTAGGCCATGTCAACATGAGAAATCTCAATCTCCTCCTAAAGGGTGAACATATTCTTGGACTAACCGGTATATCCTTTGAGAAAGATCGTGTGTGTAGTGCTTGCATCTTAGGAAAGCGAATTGGAAAGCATCATCCTTCCGTTACCAAGGTGTCCACGTCAATACCCTTGGAATTGCTCCATCTGGATCTCTTCGGGCCTTCGACATATGACTCTCTTGGTGGAAGAAGATATGGTCTTGTCATTGTTGATGATTACTCAAGGTATACTTGGGTATTTCTTCTCAAGACAAAGGATGAGACTTTCAAGGAGTTCATGATCTTCGCCAAGCAAGCTCAACGCACTCATGGAGTGGAGATCAAGACTATTAGAACCGACAATGGCACCGAGTTCAAGAATTACACCATGCAAGAATTTGTTGAAGATGAGGGGATCAAGCATGAATTCTTAGCTCCTTATACCCCTCAACAAAATGGTGTTGTTGAAAGGAAGAACCGGACAATCATTGAGATGGCAAGAACAATGTTGAGTGAATTCAAGTCCCCTCACAATTTTTGGGGAGAAGCTATTGCTACCGCGGTCCACTACACGAACCGGCTCTTCCTCCGTGCTCCCTTTGACATGACTCCATATGAGATTCTCACAAGTAATAAGCCCAATGTCAACTACTTCCGTGTCTTTGGGTGCAAGTGTCTCGTCAAGAACAAAAAGGAAAAGCTCGGTAAATTCGAATCTAGAACTATAGAGGGTATTTTTGTTGGTTATGCGGAAAACTCTCATGCCTATAGATACTACAACAAGACTAATGGTTGTGTTGAAGTATCTTATGATGTGGAGTTTTTGGAGAATAATGGTCCCCATGAGGGGCAAGTTTCTTCTCGTGATGTAGGAGATGGTGATTCTTCTCAAGTCATCAAGTTGATGGATATTGGGCACATCTTGCCTACCGAGTCTCACATTCATGTTCAACAAGATGATGGGGGAGAATCAAGCTCAAATCAAGAAGAGCCGAGCTCTACCCAAGTTGAGCCATCAAATGCATCACAAGATCAACATCTCTCTCATGATGCCTTGCAAACCGAAGAACAAGAACCAAGCCCTCAAACCCTCGAGCAAGACCAAGTAGAAGATCAACCTCCATCTCAAGGCCAAGCTCAAGACGGTGTCAATGATCAAGGCCCCTCAAAATATGAATTTGTTGATCATGAAGGCACAATTCGGAAGATTAAGGCCGCCTCCATTGCAAGTGGACTACAAGTCAACAATATCCTTGGAAGCATATCAAGAGGGATCAAGACCCGTGCCAAGAAGAAGAACCTCACAACCTTTTGTAGGCATCATGCCTTTGTGTCCAACTTTGAGCCCCTTAAGGTTCATGAGGCTTTGGAGGATCCGGATTGGGTCATTGCCATGCAAGAAGAACTCGAGTGTTTCACCCGCAATGAAGTATGGTCTCTAGTGGAGAGGCCTAAAGATCATCGCATCAATGTCATTCGGACCAAGTGGGTGTTCAAGAACAAGCAAGATGAGAACAGGGTCGTCACAAGAAACAAAGCAAGGTTAGTGGCGCAAGGGTATGCCCAAATAGAAGGTATTGACTATGAGGACACCTTTGCGCCCGTTGCTCGTCTTGAAGCTATTCGTCTCTTGCTTGCTTATGCATATTTCCATAACTTCAAGCTTTATCAAATGGATGTGAAAAGTGCATTTCTTAATGGTCCCTTGAAAGAGGTTGCATATGTAACTCAACCCCCGGGTTTCGAAAACACACGCTATCCCAACCATGTGTATCTACTCCATAAGGCTCTCTACGGACTAAAGCAAGCTCCTCGTGCTCGGTATGAGCACCTTAGGGACTTTCTACTCATGGATGGGTTTAGCGTGGGTAAGGTCGATTCCACCCTTTTCACCAAACGGGTTAAAGGGGGTGGCTTATTTATTGTTCAAATATATGTTGATGATATTATCTTTGGTGGAACTAACGAATCTCATAACAAAGCTTTTGTCGAGTTGATGACTATGAAATTTAGGATGTCCATGATGGGGGAGTTGAAGTTCTTTCTAGGCTTCATCATAAAGCAACTTCCTCATGGCACTTTCATATCTCAAGAGAAGTACATTAAGGATATGCTCAATAAGTTCGAGATGGCAAAGGCTAATCCCATGAAGACACCCATGCCACTAAATGGACAACTTGGCCTTGGAGTAGGTGAGAAGGACGTGGATCAAAAGGTATATCGTTCTATGATTGGTTCCTTGCTCTACCTTTGTGCTTCTAGGCCGGATATCATGTTAAGTGTTGGAATGTGTGCTCGTTTTCAATCCGCTCCCAAGGAGTGTCACTTGATGGCGGTCAAACGGATTTTTAGGTACCTTGTTCTCACTCCTACTCTCGGGCTTTGGTATCCAAAGGGGTCAACCTTTGAGCTTGTTGGCTATTCGGATGCCGATTGGGCAGGTGATAAGGTTGACCAGAAATCAACCTCCAGGGCTTGCCAATTCATTGGCAGGTCGTTGGTAAGTTGGTCTTCCAAGAAACAAAACTCCACAGCCCTATCCACCGCCGAAGCCGAATACATATCTGCGGCATCTTGTTGTGCTCAATTGTTATGGATGAGGCAAACCTTGAAAGACTATGGTGTGTCTCTTGGTATGGTGCCTCTTCTATGTGACAATGAAAGCGCAATAAAGATCGCCAACAACCCCGTCCAACATTGCCGCACCAAACATATTGACATTCGCCACCACTTACTACGTGACCATGTCGCAAATGGTGATATCAACCTCACTCATGTGGGTACGATGTTCCAATTGGCCGATATCTTCACGAAGCCTTTGGATGAAGCCCAGTTTGTCATGTTGAGGAGAGAACTCGGTATCCTAGATCCCCAAAACTTGTATTGATTTGCTTCTTGCACTATATTCTTGCTCTTAACATGTTATGTAGCTTAGTTGTGCAGCACATGTAAGGATGGTCATTTTACCATATCTTGGTTTGATGCTTACCTATGTGTGCAACATAAATTGATCTCGTGTCATGATATGGGTCCAAGCATCTATCTTTGAGGCGCCATGACATGTGTGTTTAAACATAGGGGGAGAAATCCTCCGCCAAATGGCCGGTTTTGTGTATTGGATACATTGTTGCTTCAAGCTAAATCCTTTGTCCATGGTCGCTCGTCGTTTTTGATTTGTTTTTATGACCTTGCCTTGTTGTCCGTGCTCTCTCTTGTCTTCATTTGAATCTTGTGTATATGCTCATATGATCCCTCACAATTTTTCCTCTCCAAATCATCAAACGCACTCTTTCGCAGCTTTAAAAAAAATCGGCAAAATTTTCGGTTCGCCGGCCTGGGGACCGAAATTTCTGGCGGCCGAAATTTCCGGTAGCCAACCGAAAACCCTTACAGAACATGTTTTCGGTTCGCTGCCGAAATTTTTGGTCGTCACCGGTATTTTCGGTCGCCTGGTCGGTTCGCCGATGCGCTCGCTGGAATTTCCGGCGTACGAACCGGTCGGACCAGACTTATTGCCGAAATTTTGTTTCGAGTGGGTATTTAAAGCCCGCGCGTGGGGTAGTTCCTCCCTCTTCCTTTCTTTCTTCCCCACGCCCCTCCCTCCTCCATGGACGCCGCCTCAAGCTTCCGCACCCCCCATAGGCCCTTCCCTCCACCCAAAACCCTCCCCACTCCACCAAGTTGTAGATCGGGACTCTACACGTCTTTTCACCGAAGTTTTTGCTCTCTCCTTGCACGCATTGGGAGATCGGGGAGTGCTTCCCCACCTTCTTGTGTGGAGCTTTCTTCGTGCCTCTCCTTGGCAAGGGAAGGGGCATGGCTTCGTCTTCGCCATCCCATGGTATCTTTGCTCTTTCCTCTCTCCTTTCCCGTGTTTTTGTTTGTTATTTATGGTGAAACCCTAGCCTTCATGTCTTATGCTCCCTTAGTTCTCTCTACTCCCCCAGTAGAGTAACTCGACTCGCATCACCCTTGTTTTACACACTATTTCCCCTCGTAATGTTGTTTGTGCAAGTACTAAGTCATGGCTAGTTTCACGGTCGCTTGCCCAGAATTTTCGGTCCCAGGCCCGGTCGCGCTAACCCCACCGCCGGAATTTCCGGTCACCGTTCCGGTCGACCGACCTGCTCGCCGGAATTTCCGGTCGAGCGTTCGGTCCGCCGGACCCGTCGCCGATAATTCCGGCGACAGCGCCGGTTCCGCAGGACCGGGCGCCAAAATTTTTCTTTCGCCCGTTTATCTGTCCATGCGCTTGCTCAACCGTCCTTATGTGTTCTTGTGAGATCTTCTATGGCATGTACACTCATTTGCTCTTCTTTGCCTTCCGTTCTTGTGTGCTTCTTGTGCAGAGTCTGATAACAACGACTTTGAGCCCGACATCAGCAAAAAGAGGAAGCTCGCTATTCAGCGGGCTCCTGCTCCTCCTCCTCGCCTCACTCAGCGTCAGCTAGAGAAAGCTGCTCTCTCAGGGGGTTCTGGATCTGCCGGTGGTCAGAAGAAGAAAGCCTCTGTTGGAAGGTCCGTTCTGAAAGGCAAGTCCAATCTTGGTCCTACTGAAGAAGAAAATCCTCCCAACTACAATACTGTCTCGGATATCACTGTGAATCAATGGCGGGACTTGAGGAGGCAGAATCCATACCGCTTCACCAACCGCACTTATCAAGGGGTTGACAAGTTGTTCTGGACTGACACCCAGAAGTGCTTTTGGGATGGTTTTTACAATGAGCCATCTTGTATGCGGCGGGGTTTCTTTGTTCCTCCCAGGTATCTCAATGAGGACCACTATGCTCATTACCTCTCCTCCGATTTCGAGCATGTGGATGTGGCCCTGAAGCAGATGGATGTCTTTCCTATTGCTACCATCAAGGTCAAGCTAATGCCTGATATCATTCGCCAGTTCTTCTGCACAGCTTACTTTCACTCTGATGATGCTCGCACTGTCACTTGGATGACCGGCACCAAGCCATACTCGGCTTCTTTTGACGCCTTCTGCCATGCCCTGGGTTACCCTCCTGACAGTGTCTCTGGCTTCTGCATTCATTCTGAGAAGGCATTCAGTGACAACCAGCTCCTCTTCTGCTATCCTAGTGATCCCAGCCATCAGCCTCCCAGCTTGTCCGGGATGTACTACTACTACAAGGTGCTTACTCGGTTCTTCCGCTACAATCTTGTGAGCAAGGCTGGTGATGCTGTCGATGTCCGCGGTCACCACAAGAATCTGCTTTACTACAGTGAGCCTCGCCGTCTCCGGAAGATCAATGTGTGTGACTTCAACTACAACAAGATTCAGCGGTCCATTGAGAAGCGCATGACTCCCAATTTATGTCAGTATGTTCAGCGCCTGATTGAGGCCACCGTTCCTGCATCTGCTCTCCCCAAAGGTCCGCGTGTAGACATGGAGGATTTCTCTTTACCTCGTCGAGGCACTCATGTGGAGCTTCCCCAGATGTTGCCTTCTGAGCGCCGGACCAAGCATGCTCATGATCCCCTGTTTGCTAGTGGCTCGCGCTCTCGTAGGGATCTTCCCCGTGCTCTTCCTCGCAAGAAGGGTCTTGCCCGATTCTTCAACAACTTATGGGATATGTGTCGCTCCTCTTATGATGTTGCCCAGCACAGTCTGGAGCTCAGTCAGGAGAACAGGAGGCAGCACAATGCCTTCTTGGCAGAGCGTGGTCGTCCAGTGCCAGATTTGGGCAATGCTCTTGCTCCTGTTCCTTATGTCAACTTTGATAAGCCCCCGCTGGATGAGGACATGTTTAGGGGCTTTGATCCATCAATGTTCCCCGGGTTTGCTACCTCTAGCTCCTCTCAGCGTCGTGCTATAACTACAGGGGATGATGATGATGATGGTGAGGGCGAGGACGAAGAAGAGGGTGACGATGAAGAAGAAGAGGAGGAAAAAGCCTATGATGATGACGATGAGGACAACTTCGGTGGCTAGACCGGTCTCTCTGCTCTTTTCTTCCTTTTTGGTCTCGATGCCAAAGGGGGAGAAAGAGTAGAGTCGCTTCTTTCATGATTTGCCTCTTGCACAAGCCCCTCTTTGCTCGTTTGTCTCTCATGGGCTTGTGCTCTTATTTTCTCTTTCGAACCATTTGTGTGTGTGTTTGGACAACCTTGCAGTTCTCTTATTGTACTTGAATTTCCTATCACTATGTGCTTACTATTATGTGCTAGATCTAATCGTATCATAATATCCTTTCTTTGACTCTAGCTCGGTTTGTCATCGTTAACCAAAAAGGGGGAGATTGAAAGGGAAAATAGCCCTTATCTAGTATTTTGGTTAACTATGACATCGGAGCTAGAGGATGGACTAATGTTTCTATTAGCTCTCTACAGGTGATAATCCGCATGTTGTTGATGATAGGTGATGGGTGACCCCCCCCCATTCGTTTCTCTATGAAGAGACGGTGCCTTTGTTTATTATTCTTTCTTATTTACTCTTGAGTCAAATAGGAAACACCGCACTATTAAGAGGGGTGATCTCAATGTGCTCGTTGGGGATGTTCTACACCATATAAACCTCTCATCCTCCACCCACACACACCCGTTCGAAGAAAGAGAGAAATCTGCCTTGAAAAATGAGTCTAAAGAAGTTACTGCGAAATCGGCAAAAGCTCCGGCGGCGCCGGTGCTGTCGCCGAAATTTCCCGTCGCCACCGGAAATTCCCGGTGCACACCGAAATGGCTTACAGAACAGCGTTTCGGTTGTTCGCCGGGAACTCCGGTCGCCGCCGAGAATTCCGGCGTGGGGTCCGGTCGACCGGAGCTGTCGCCGGAAATTCCGGCGAGCAACTTGGTCTGACCGGACTTATTGCCGGTTCTGTCGCAGTAACCTCCAAACGGCTCTTTTTCCCCTCACAGTATATATACCCCTTTCTTCTCCACTGTGAGGTTAGGCATTTGAGCTAACATTTCATTTCTTGAAGCTCTCTCTCTCCCCCATTGTTGAAACACAAAAGCTTGAGGATCTCCCATTCTACCCAACCAAATCCAAATCCCTTTGGTAGAAAGGAAGAGGAGGTCCCGATCTACGTTTCCACCAAGCCAAAGTTCATTCCCCCTTGAGTTCATCGAGTTAGCTTGTTACTCTTGGGTTTGTGGGAAACCCTAGGCGGCTAGGGTCGCCCGGAGGCATTCGGCTTGTGATTTGCTCCGTGGAAAGTTTGTGAGGGTTTGGAGACTACCTTAAAGTCTACCACGAGTAAGTGAGCTATTCCTTCGTGGGATAGGCTCGGAGAAGAAGGTGAGCCTTCGTGGCGCGTGAGGAATCCTTCGTGGAACCTCACACCTCTCCAACGTGACGTATCCCCCTTCCCAAAGGTGGTGAACACGGGAATACATCTTCGTCTCCGCGTGCTTCGGTTATTCCGTAACCGATCTCTTACTTGTGTTGCTTATCTTGTGATAGCCTTCGAACTTGAAGTATCTTGTACATCATCTAGGTTGCCTCACCTAGTTTGCATTCAGGCTCACTTATATTCCGCAAAGCCTAAAACTTGCAAAAGATTATAAAGAATTTTGTAGAAACCTATTCACCCCCCTCTAGGTTAACCATCTTACACTTTCAGCAGCGTCGTTAAATATGTTGTGCTGATATATATTTTGCTTATTCTATGAATATTAGTGTGTGCTTGTTGTGGTTTAGCCTAACTTGTGATGTCTGGTAAGCTCACCATCTGGGGAAGAGGTTATCAGACTGCACGAGTATGCTGAAACCAAACCGGCGCTATCCTTTCTCCTAAGCCTAATACAACCCACCAAACGACAAGGCCTCATTTCTTCCCAAGTCCCGAATAGTGTCAATGCGGGCTACTGTGACACCCTCGAGATTATGGTTAGACAAATCCTGGACCTTAGTCTGACATAAGCCTAACCTAGAGCTCGAGGATATACAGTGAAGAATCGCTAATACAACAGGGACCTTACAACACAAAAATTATTACAGCAAGCTCATAACTAAGCAGATAACAAAAATATTACAGGCAGAGGCCACTGACCACAAACATCAAACAACGGAAGAAAAATTATGCTATTAAGTATAGAAAACTTAACAAATGGTCTAAGAGGCATGAAGCATAACGATGATGTCCCATCTCATAGATTTTAGGCTGTCGGCCGAGAACCCCAAGCTACTCGTCGGTGTCGAGGTCGTAAGAACTCATCTTCAGGGGAACACTTACTCTGCTACAAAAGTATTAATGAAACAAAGGTGAGTACATGGTATACTCTGCAAGACTTATGGCCAGTGGAGCTATTTTACATAAATCTATCTTTGTTTGTAAAACAGGAGGGATAAGAAGCTCGTCTAATCAGTACATTTTAAAAGGGCATAAGAGAGCAACATCTCCAACTAAAATCATCATATTTTGATATCCACCAAATCATCATCAGAACCTCTCAACTAGGATCACCCCCTCGTACCCTGAGGAAGCATCCTGAAGCACACATTGATTTGCTAGGTTTTATGATTAGGTTAAGGTTCTCTATGATCTTATAATTCGGTCACCAAGTGTTCATAACCATGAACACAACTTTCGAAAAGATTTAACCCTACAGGGGTGTACAAATTTACCCATACGTACCAACCGACTCTTAATGCCACTAGATTATCCCTCTTCCTTGGAAGGCTGGCAGAGGGTGGTTGACCATGACCTTTACCTTGATATTTTCGAGACCATGAGTCACGCCCTAAGGAAGGTTCCGCCGTAACGGGTCAAATCCGGAAGCCGATCCCTAGATATGTGAATCCAGGTTGGTTTACCAGGGGCTCTATCCACCCCCAAGCAACCCCGACCACGCTTACCTACCTGTTATGATGTACCTCCTTCACCGCTTCGAGAACAACCAAAATGCATATGTCGACTGGAACATCCAAACTATATAACTAATGAATCTACTAGGCAAGTTAGCTACTCGTGGGGTTTTCCAGGCCCTGTGTGGTTGTACGCTCGTCTCGGTTCCAAAGTCAAGAAATCGGGTCCTACTGGTGGCGAGCATGGGACTACAAAAACCACATCCCACTATGGCCTCCCATACAAGCCTTAGCATGTTTAACCTCATAGGATGAACCAACACCAACATCTAAGCACGGCTAAGTAGGACATAGATACAAGCTCTAGCAGTACACACAAGCCAAACCTAGTTATACTAGGAGTATTGGATCAGGTAATATAAGCTTAGAGGGAGTAATGCAATAGATGGGATACTCTATCTATCAATAGAAGACCATAGTAGAATCGTATGCATCATAGCAAGAATTGAAATGCTTGAAAACATAGGATTTTATAATGGTGGGGCTATGCTTGCCTTTTCTCGTTGATAGTCAATAAGCAAATATTTGGACACCTTGTACTTGACTTGATTACAGTTGGTCAAGTATTGATATTTGATGGTATTGATCTCTGACTTTGATCTCGGACTTGATCTTGTATTCTACCAAGAATAAGCAAAACATCGGAAAGAGAGGAAAATAATCAACACATGGCATCGCTGCAAAGCTCAAGCAAGGATAATGATATGACAAGTTAAATAGAACTAAAATGTAATCCTAATACATGCTTGGTCATTTTAAACAGGGTCCGAGGGGTCCAAACCCTAATTCAGAGAAACCCCGGATGCATATGAGAGGGATCATTTTGTTCTTCTAATTAAACTTGCCATGGAAGTTGATTAACCATGCATGATGTTGACGTTAAAAGATAGATCTCAATTTTCTAAATATTTGATATATTATTTGCATTTTTCTGAATTATAGATAATTATATATGAATTTTATAGTATCTAATCATTTATACAATTTACGAAAATATTAAAAAGGATTTACTGCGTCAGGATGACATCAGCATGACGCCAGCGCAACCTTTTAACCTTTTTATATCGAGGCAGGATCTACCCGCGGTCACTGACCGGTGGGACCGGTGGTATACTACGTCACCTTGTCGGTGCCACGTAGGCGACACACATGCAACATGCAAGCACCACGTCGGACCATGTCATATGCCACGTTGGCTCATGGGCGAGCACGTAGGATGACGGTGGGGGACGGCGCTAGGGAGCGAACTGGGAAGCGGGGTTGTGTACTTTCGAACGAGGAGAGCGAGGCGAGCACGAAACTGAAGGGTTTCGCAGCATAGTAAATCAAAAATTTCTATGGAAGCGAACAGAGGGAAAGCCAAGATCTAATCTAGGAGATGCAAACAACGAGAGAGATTGGATTAGATCTTCATACCCTTGAAGATTCACACAGCGGAACGTTCGTCGGAACGTGGGTGATGTGGTCGTACTCGCTTCTCCTCCTCGCGATCCGATCCGATCTAGCACCACAAGTGGCGGTGCCTCCGTGAGATGCACACGTGCAGCACCTCGATGTCTCCTCCTTCCTCGGACCAGCAAGTAGGGTAGAGAGATAGATTGGATCTACAGCACGACGGTGTGGTGTATATGGTGGAGAATTTCTGCAGCAGGGCTTCGCCTGCAAACAGTCGGGAGGGAGAGAGGAAGGCAGCAGGGCTACTAGGGCTTGGAGGGAGATGTGTAGAGGGTAGGGGGCGCACCAGCCCTCTATATATAGAGGGGAAGGGGCGGCCAGCCCTAGCCCCTCCTCCAAGCTTATCTCTAGTTTAAACGATTTAAACTCTCCCCTTATCTAGAAATTCTATCCCGAGATTTAAACGAGTTAAATCCCTCTAGGATCGGCTGGGCCCTATGGGGCCTTGTGCCCCTGGCCCAATGCGGCCAGGACACTCCCTCATAGGCCCATGCCCCCTCCCGGAAGGTGGGACCACGTTGGCCCCCTTCCGGAAGGTTCTAGAAGCTTCCGGTACAATACCGATTAATCCGGAACAATTCCGAACTCCAAAAACTGCACTGCCTTATATGAATCTTATTCTCCGGACCATTCCGGAACCTCTCGTGATGTCCCGGATCCCATCCGAGACTCCGAACAAAAATTCATAAACCAATTATCCAATCTATCCTAGCGTCGAGACACGTTAAGTGTGTGACCCTGCGGGTTCGAGAATATGCAGACATGATCTTCTATCAATAATCAACAGCGGGGTCTGGGCACCCATATTGACTCCCACACATTCATCGATGATCATATCGGATGAACCACGATGTCAGGATTCAATCAATCCCATATATATATTCCCTTCGTCTCGCGATATTTTACTTGCCCGAGATTCGATCGTCGGTATCGTCATACCTAGTTCAATCTCGTTCACAGCAAGTACTTTACTCGTTCCGTAATCCGATATCACTTTGTGATTAACTCCTTAACCACATGCTTGCAAGCGGTGTTGATATCGATTAACGAGTGGGCCCGAAGTATATCTCTCCGACTTGGGAGGGACAAATTTCATCTCGATACATACAACCCAACAGATACTTTCCGATCACCTGAGAGACACCTTTATGATCACCCTCTCATAGGATGACGTTTGATGACCTCAAAACTTTCTTTCGATACCAGGGAGTTGCATTATCTCATGGTCTAAGGAATACAATATTTGACATAAAAAAAGCTTCGCAAAGACGAACATGATGACACGATCTAATTGCTTCGCTTAGTTTGGGTCTGTCCACCATATCATTCTCCCAATGATATGATCTCATTATCAATTGACAACTCATGTCTATGGTTAGGAAACCTTAACCATCATTGATCAATGAGCTAGTCCATAGAGGCGTACTAGGGACACGGTGTTGTTCACAAACCACACAAGTATTAAAGTTTCCGCTTAATACAATTCTAGCATGGAATATAAACATCTTTATTATTGCCTCTAGGGCATAATTCCAACAGAAACTGGCGGCGCCGCGCGGTTTGGGTCACCAGAGTGACAGCGGCGAGCTTGTGTGGCGGCGGAGCATGGCAGCGCACGGCGGGAGGTCGGTACAGGAAGAAAGGAGGGCAGGGAAGAGGTCTACGAGTATCGGAAGCTCACCAGGAGGCTGTTGGAGGGGTCGGTGAGGCCGGAGGAGGTCTAGAACAACAGAGACTGGCAGCGGACGGAGTTGGGGAAGAGGGGCCCGTGACATAGATTTGGGGCGGTAGGCGTTGATTCAGTTGGTGTAGGAGCTCCAAGAGGCGAGGCGGTGATTAATACATGCTCATCTGGGAGAGGGGAGGCCTCTACTGGCGGCGCATCGGGGTTCGGCTCGGAGGGGAGCGGGAGAGAGAGAAATCACAGGAGGAAGGGAGAGGCACAGGGGAAGAGGGGCACGTCTCGGCGGGTCTTATCTCCACCCGAAAGGCTGTGCGACGGCATCAATCGCGGCCGGAGGATCGCCTGCAGGGCGGTGACACAGAGCTGCTTCCTCTCCGCGAGGAAGACGACGGAGGGCGAGGCGAAGCGGTACGAGCTGGTGCTGGGCCAAGTTTGGGCCTCGGTGGGATGCTACTAGCACGTGCGGGCGATAGAGAAAGCTGGGTTGCGACCCGGTTAGAGGTAGGATCAATTTTATTTTTGAAAAACAATTTTCTATTTTTGTTTTCTTTCTCTCCTTTGTATTTTCGAATTTCTTTTCTGTTTGAACATTCTAAAAAAGGCAGAGGGTGTACAATTATTTTTGGAACACTTAGGCGTTCTTATAATCCATTTGGGCTCCATTAGTTTTGGATTTCTAAATTCAAAACCATTTTGGATTCATTTGCAAGAGAGAGGGAAATTAGGGTTTTGTTTTTGTTTCTTTTTTGCATTGCATTTTAAAAGATGATGGTCATGAGATGCACACTCAAAGCCTAAATTTGAATTAACTAAAACTAGAATGTTACTTTTGGCCCAGAGACTGATCTGCACGTGCAGTGCCCACGCGTTGCAAGTTGCATCCGTAAGGAAAAACTTACACGGAAATCAAAGACACCATTTGTCTTGCTTCTGGCCTAACCACTGGCGGACCTTGGGCCAAAATTCTGGGGAGGCAAAATGGGCTGGGGGGCGAAATATGGGCTTCAGTCTGATTTTCAATTGATAAATGGGTCAAATACCTGTGAACAGTAGTCAAATTTTACATGGGCTTGGGGGAGGGGGGGGTGACGGCCCTTTTCGCCTCCACTAAGGGTCCGCCAGTGGGCCTAACCAATAAAATTGGGCAAACCTTGTTGCCCATGTTTCAAAAAAAATACCAAGAAGTCTAACTGGTTTACCTATTTTCTTTGTGACGACAGAAGTCAGACCCATCCAACTTTGCGTGACAGAACTCGAACTCTACCATACCGTGCGTTACGTTCACCTGGGTCTCGCCCGGTCAGGCCGGGTGGCACTACGCCCAACTCTCGCCAAATCCTGGACCGAATTGACCTTGCAACACCACGAACGTTAACAAATCAAACTGCCTCGTCTAGCGCGTTGAATCTCGTCCTGCACAGGCACTGCAGCGGCACAGGGAGGAACGTACGTACCCCTCCCAAAAAAGTCCACCTAATTAACATCGTCGTCAATCCGGCGGAAGTTGCCGGCCGTTAGCTCATGAGTGCGGATCGAGCGACAAAAAACTCAAGGTCAATCCAGTCGGTTTTCCGCATTCTTTTTCGTTCGTTCGTCGTTCGGATCTGAAAGGACTTTGACCATAGTACTAGTAGCTAGCTACACGCAACAAAACTAAACGTGAGGCGGCCGTGCGGCGATCGACGGCGTACGACGAGCTCCTCGGTTGACCTGGATGGCTGGATGGATACCAGTTCTCTCGGCTGTTTACGGGCTTACGGCTGCTGGATTCTACGTGATCACACCGTCGTCTACGTTACAGACTTGCTCTACGGGAGGTTCATGTGTTGGATGTATATACCGACCTGAAACGCCGTGGAACGTTGGTTCTTCAGAATTCTTCCTTTTCGAACTCGGTCCTACTATTGTTCTGTTCTCCCTTTCTCAAACTTGCTTGTTTCTTCCCTGCTAGTTAGGCAGTTTGGGCTGGATCCAAGTAAGTACGCAGAAGAAAGTGGTCAGAGATCGGGAAGATATTCACACTTGAGAGCACACGCCTATGATCTGAACGAAGCTTCGCATGATGATCGGACGTCGTCGCCGGCGGCGTACGAATGGGGAGCCCACTAGTCACTGGGGGTAAGCAACTTTGCAAGTGATCATGTCATGCTGCCCGATGAATAATAATGGTCGGGGACGGGGGTCAAAGTAGGATCAGGTGGTGGTCGGCTCAACCGGCATCAGATGTGTGTGGGGCGTCCTTTTCATCTGCGCTTCCCTTTGCGGCTCAGCTGTCTCGGTGCTCTCACTGCTTTCGTGCTCATGATTGTAGAGCACAGGAGTGGAGTTGAGCATGACAGAAGATCGGATCATCGACTCCACTTGAAATGACAGCATGATCACTGAAGATATCAGTGCTTCAAAATGTGATGTGAATGTATAGCAGTCGCCGCCGAGCGAGGACCGTCCTTTTTTGTTTGTAACGGAAGACTCTGATTTAGCTTGCTTCCAAACCAAATGGGATATCAGACTGAAAATCGACAGCAGAACATGTCCGAATGAAGGTGAAACAGAAGTACTTAACACATTGCTGCCAGTGCTACATTTTCCTCTCGGAATTTCCACTCCTTCCTAAGAAAAATGTACAATACAATTTATTCGCACTCACTTCAGAGACCCAGAACCAAATAATACATCGCCATTTCACCAAGAATCAGCACACGGCCCGTACACCCTCCTAACCAAAATGAGCAAGCGTTTGAAAGAGCTATAATAGCACAAATACACAAGAAACGAGTTGGGCATATATATAGGACGATAAAATTAACAAATGGATGTCCGTCCCTCTCTCCATGAAAAGGCGGCTTGCTGCGCGTCAATGGCAACGCTTCTTATTCTGGACCAAGCGGATCGTACCTGTGTCCATGAGTTATGGACACAGAAGAATAAGATCAATCTTCTCGGGTATATACAGCTAGGCCTGCAGATACCCGTTCTGTTCAAGGTAGAGCAGAACCTGCATGGCCATTGCTTTGGGTGAAGGGCATTCCCCGTCTTCCATCTTTATCACTATCTGTAAAAGATCATACAAGGATTGTTTCAG
The DNA here is from genome assembly GCA_916181665.1 of Avena sativa. Lineage (NCBI taxonomy): Eukaryota > Viridiplantae > Streptophyta > Magnoliopsida > Poales > Poaceae > Avena > Avena sativa. Next base: position 444,158,902 of record OV702293.1, on the reverse strand, counting down.
CTTTTCAAGAAAAAAAGTTACATGGTGGAAGCAGCAGTAAGGGTGAAGGCCTGAATGCTGAATGATGAGCTATCTAAGTTTCTAACATGTTGGAATTGCTGAAGTAAATGCTGTTCAGCTATCACCTATATGAGTACTTCTCAGGTTCCAAAAATAAGTAGGACTTTCCGTTCAAAATAAATAAATAAATAGGGGCCAATATGTACTAGTTATATTTCTCCAGTTTAAATCAAACAAGCAGGAGTTGGCAAATCACAAGTCTGGTTCAGGATCACATCCCTTAGTGCATTAGCGCATAGCAAATACCAATGGTTTTCTTAGATTATCTACTAACTAATCAATATTGGACATATTGACATACCAAAACACTACTGGACTCACTAACTATTCTTCAGTTTTGAACTTCTACGTTTCGCCATTTATTCACAAAGGATCATTGTGACCAAGGTCACACTGGTCTCAAGCCACAAAAACCTATCACCCAACACTGAAGATTCTACCAAAAGATGATTCACTCTGAATAGAATCTTCTCCAACAAGTAATACATCCAGTAATTCTGGGCAGTGGCCACTCCTTTACGAACACTAATTTGAAAAGCCTGGTGACCCAAGTGCAAATTCTTCGCCTGGCTAGCTGTGCAAAATAAGGCTAGCATGGCCATTAAATTGTTTACAAGGGAACGCCCCCAAGCAATTACTACTGTGCATAAGATCCCTGGAATCAGTTGGTCACCTATTCCCCACTCACTGATGTTCTTATATGCTGGGTCGAGGCAAATGCTAAACACCATCGGGCACTAATGCCTGTTCAAAGTAGTTGGAGTTTCTTTTTCATTTTAGCTATGAATTTTCTTCCTGGTTAATGAAATAAAGAAAGACGAGGTATGATGAAAAGCTCACCTCACTATTCACTGGTGATTCATATGGATCATCAACTCCAGTGAATCCTATTTGTCAAAGGCAATGTTTAAAATAAAATAAATAATCTTGTACTTTCAGCATGGAAGTTATTTTAGTTGTCCCTGAATATAACAAGGAACTTAAATGTTAAATCCTATCCATACCTTTAATCTTTCCTGTACGTGCAAGCTTGTATAGACCTTTAGGATCACGAGCTTCACATATTTCTAGTGGTAAATCCATAAATACCTATATGGAGATAAGCATACTTAGATGGTTAACATTAACAAGGCCTCAAGGGATCATAAGATAAGCATACCTCAATAAATCTAGAATCCGGAACCAGAGCTCGGCATGCATCCCGGTCTCTCCTGTATGGAGATATCAAACTAGCAATGCATATAGTACCAGCATCAGCAAAAAGCTTTGCGACTTCTCCTGCACCAGAAAATAGGACTGTAACAGAAGTACAAAACCGTTTATAATGAATGAGTATTCTTTGCCAGAACTTACCAACTCTGCGTATATTTTCTGTACGGTCTTCTGCCTTGAAGCTTAGATCTCGATTCAGGCCATGTCTGAGGTTGTCGCCATCAAGGACATACGTGTGGTGGCCTCTGCAGTGTAACTCCCGGCTCAATGCACAGGCCACGGTGCTTTTCCCTGACATATGAAGACATGGTAGGTCCTTGTGATGGCTTCCTTATGTGTCAGAAACTTTTGAAGCTACAAGAGAACCAAGATATTCCTAGCGGTGGTTCATGATACACCTACTCGGCTAAAATATGATCATGTTTCACTTTTAGATAGAAGAGCAGCTCAGGATCTAATTCAGAACGACAGGCTAAGCAAACAAACTATTACAGCATAGGCTAAAATCATACTCACAGGATATATGGTGCTAATCATTATCCAAATTATCTACCAAAGGAAAAATGTTATAGGACAATGAAAATGGACTTCAACATGAACGACTAGCAAAGTGAGAGTGAAGATCATATACTGATGCCATTACAGTGAAGACCATGTGCTGATGCCAGTATAGAAAAATCGACAGTTATGAGAAGGTGGTACCTATTACATAAGCAGTGTACCAATCTGCAAATGCCCTTGTGTCAACATATCAACACTACATTCTACATAATCATGATCATCAACGAGCCAGCTGCCTATAGAGCACACACCGAACTAATATGAGCATAAGCACTGACAGTATTAGCCTATGGAAGAAGTATCTAGATTGTGTGAATGCTCAATTCTGATGCTTGATTTGGTTAGACATGTCAATTGGAAATATCTTGTCAGATTAATATGGAAATCCTATAAACAAACATCAATTTATTGGTAGCGATTGAATGCTAAAGTTAAACTACCAATTCTTCCGTGGTAACCCAAAACCAACAAATTAATAAGAGTCTACATCATCATAAGAGGAAGAAACCATTTTGATAAAAGTGACAACTGTGCCATAGACACCTCACCAAGAATGCAAAAAGGCAACTGAAAATATACCTGAACCACTGAGTCCTGTGATCCATATGACACATCCTTTTTGCCCCAGCAATTTCTGTCTCTCAGGTTGTCCAATAGGGCAATCATGCCATAGAATATTAGTCGATTTCCCAATGTTTGACATGACAGGTTTCTCTTGCACTGATAACGGGCACCAATAAATGGTTAGGGAGACTATTCCTGTTGTTGACCAAACCCATTTGCAGAAAAGTACAAGAGAACATAGCATGGGACAAACTACATCGAAATAACCAAGCTGTGTACTTTTGTACTACAACATATTTTCTTCACATTATTGCCTATCAACTCAAAGTGTCTGCAGAATATACTTCTTCATTGCTCCAAACATAACACTAAAAGGGAAGGACTTCTATATTTTCCTATACTTAGCATTCCCCTTTTAGCTTCCAGCCTTGCCCATCAACCAGACAAGTTTTCAGTTTTCTTCATGTTCTTTTTAAGCTAAATTCCACAAATGGCACGCAATACGTGAACTCGATACATTATTTGAGGTCATAATAACTACTCTGTGAGTAAATTAACTTCAAAAACACAGTCAAATTGTATTGCTACTAGTTAAGCTATAGTAGTACACCAAGTACCTGCTTCTGATCCATCAGATCCATACAATGCATCACGAGCAATTGTCCACGGCACATTCAATGCTAGCCTATCCGAAGTTAAATCATTACCACGTCCTAATCAGTAGTAGTTCAGTACTACAGCTGTACACAATCCAACGTTGTATCGCCATCACCTCCTGATAAAGCAGCGTGTGGACAGGACACGATCACCACCTAGAGCCACCAGATTCCGGTCTCACTATCCTATAGTAGTACAATCCCTTTAGGAGATTCCAAATTCTAGCCCCACTAAGGACAGTGACACCGCAGCCGATCCCCCGATGGGAGGGGAGGAGAGGGAGATGCCGTACCTGGGCTGCTGGAAGCTTTCCCCTGGCGGAGCTGCTCCATCCCGCTCCCCGCGCACCCGCCGTCGCCGGCCAGCGCCGCCACCGCCACCGAAGCGCACGTTGCGCGCTTCCGCCAGTTCACAGCTAACGGCGCCGAGGTCGACGCCCGGAGGAGGAGGAGCGGAGGCGGGATCGAGGGCGAGGACATGGTCAGGAGCGGGGCATTGCGCGGGCTGGGCAGGGAGCGAGCGAGCGCGCGCAGGCCTTGGGATCTAGAGGGCAGGGGAGGGGAGTGGTCAGTGGCGGGTGTGCTCGCGTCGGCGGCGGAGTGGGCAGCGCGGGGAGCTGGCGAAGTGGCGAGGGCGGAGGGGGGGCAAGATGGAGAAGGATCAGCAGCACGCACAGCCTGGCCGCGTGCGGCGCGTGTGATGGCTGACGGGGACTAATTTATTTCGTACGGAACGGAACAAAATATGGTGCCACTGCCACACAGTGACGGACGGGCGGTCGAGCATATAAAGCACGTGGCGCGATCGGAATTAACGGAGAACCATAATGATTCCGTAAATCTGACCTACTACTAATCTCTGAACAAACACAGTGAAGCGGTTGAGCACATAATCAAGCACGTCGCGTGGTCGGTCACGGCTTGAGATCAACGGGGATCCACATAATGATTTTCGTCAATCTGACCTAATTTCTGAACAAAAACAGGTGGTGCCGCAGTGAAGCAGTTGAGCACACGCCACCACCACACGCACATACTCAAGCCAGCACGCGTGTTATGTTAAGTAATAATCACAGAATGAAGTTTAACGGAGTCTTAATCGAGGTTTATGATAAACATACGCAATCGAAGTTCAACATTGTTAGCGTCCGTGCGTGCTGTGTCGAGATCATTACGTGGTTCTCACCTGATCTTTGTAGTATCTAGTATAAATATTTTAATTGGTACTCCCTTTGTTCAAAAATGTAAGATATTTTATCTTCATAAATCAAATGTATCTAGTCGTCGTTTAGTGTATAGATTCATACAAGTTTGGATGAACCTATACACTAAAATCCATCTAAACATATTTATTTCATAAACTAAAATGTCTTACGTTTGAACAGAGGAATAGTTTGTAGACCAAACGAATAATTATGTCAGGCCCGTATTTCCGCAGACCAAACGAATCATTATGTCTTGCATATTATATTCATGAGATCTTCATCTTAGCTGGCAGTATAGATGCGAGATGTCAATCTTTTCGGCACAGTTGGATTTCTACTCCCTCCGTCCTAAAATAGATGTCTTAGATTTATTAAAATTTAGACTAAATTTTAACAAATCTAAGACATCTATTTTAGAACGGAGGGAGTATTATTTTGGAACCTGTCACTAGATAAAACATCCAAACTTCAAATATTCTACTACCATGCTTCACGATGTTTCATGGCTTAGTTCATTGGAACTATTCATCTGACATGATTTGCTTGATTGTACTACCAAGCTAATACTCATTTTTACGGAGTTATAGTATAGTTGTAACCAAGTTGACGTGCTTCATGGTAATTATAATTCACAGTACAGAAATCCTCCAAGACCTCGACAAGCAATGCAGATTTTAAAGCTTTAAATAATGCTATTCAGCCGCTCATTTTATCAACAAGCGGAAAATGACGTCTAGAAAGAGCGAATTCCAAACAAACATTAAATCTCAACGAGCTGTAAAATCAATTAATGCCGTATGAAAAAAAATCACATGTAGCTTCGTCATGAAACAGACTGCTGTGAAAGCTACTCTGGACTCAGCGCAGAAAGAAACAAAGCTGCATACATCTACAAACGATACGTATGTATTTCATCAACAAATAAAAAACACATGGATAAAATCCAGGTAAAGGTCCATTGGATCCTGCCCACAGAGAACCAAAACTTTGACAGATTTAACAGCTGGTCTGCGGAACAAATTATTGGCCATATCTTCCCAAAAGCAATCAAATAATCTGAAATTCAACCACCGTCAATCACTAATGATCTGATCAGGGCTTGAGGGCAAGTGCCAGGCCAAACTTGGGGGGTCTGTCCAAGGCCTTGGTGTCGAATTCACCAGAGATTGTCAAGATTGACTTCGGTTTAAGCTCGTGCTGGAGAAGAGCGGCAAGTGTACCAGTGTTGTTGAGCCTTGCCTTCACGGTTGTCTGAGGGTCAACTGTGTAGAGGCCACCGACAGTTAGGGCGTTCTCGTTTGTTGAGAGCTTCCGGGTAAATTCAGCCACAGCTGAAGCCTTCTGCTTCTCATCAAGGTGATACACACCTGACACTTTAATGGTGTCACCTTTGTCGGCCCTGTACATGTTTGTGCAATGTATCAAATGCTAGTTCCAGTCTCAATTCATGACAAATCACAGAAAAGCTTGAACTTACAGGATAAATGAAGCATGAAATTCTGGCTTGGTTACACCTATCCCAGCAGTGTACTTGGTGAACTTTCCTGAAGAAGTGTCAAACCCAGCTTCTCCACCGATGGCAAGTCCTTGAGGGCCTACTGCTCCAGAAAATTCAACAACAGGAGATGGCTTCATGCCAACAGCAGTGGAAAAAGTTGCATGCTCGTGGAAGTATTGCAGCTCCACCTGTTAAGAAAGAATTCAGCTCATGGGTTATTTTCAGTTCATCAACAAGAGACTGACAGTTTAAAAGACGAAACGAAATTACCTTTCCAGAATTGTAGTCAGGCAGCTTGACAGATGTCACAAGCTTTGTGGATGGCAGGACATCCAAGACAGTCAAGGTAGTAGAGATCTGGTAATATAAAATGTGTTACAGCTAGTCAAAGGCTATAAAGAGGAGAAACATAAATCTGGGTATTCAACATCACTAACATTTGATTGTGTATCCACTTTAACATCCACAAGCGTACTCTTATACTTGTAAACTCCGGCGACATCAAATGAATAAAGCCCTCCTTTCTTCACACCAGTGGAAGTAACAGCCTGGAAAATTTAAAACAAAATGCATGACATAGCAGTTCACCCAGGCCAAACAAACTGAGTTAAAAGATACAGTACACCAAGCATTGTTATTGCAAATCAAGCAAACTGAAGAGCATCTCTAATAAATCGGTCAAATATATGATGGATGATTTTCATATCAATGGTACATGTGTGCAAAGGGAAATACCTAATATAAGAGCGTAATCAACACATTCAAAATGCAAGTGAGCTAAATACAATACTTCCTGTAGTTCCAACAAGTGAGCTAGATAAAAGTGTCTAGGTTATATTCCAGAACTGAAGATGGAACTAATTTGTTAGCAATCTCCGTTCCCACCAACTGCTTCTCCACTCCGCAACTGGCATGGCTGCTCCTCCTCGAAAGGAGAGGCAAGAAATTTTAATCTGGGGAGGGGATTTTGGATCGGGAGCAGAGCCGCATCAGGGTTTCACATTAAGGACTGAGGATTTTGAGCGAAGATAATCGGGGAGGATTGGGGATCTTTTATCAGGTGTCAGTTTTAACAGTTGGTGATGAGAAGGGGCAAAGATTTAGAACCGGCTGGAACCTTACCTAGCCTAAAGTGAACTAGAGAATTTCAGTTCCTCAAAACTATCATGCGTTTGAAAAGGACATGATAGTGAATTCATGTAATCAACGCCATAGAACAGATGAACACACAAGTTGCGCTGTTACAACAGTTATTTTTATGATTGTGCATACAACCAAAACATCTAATGATTGTAGTTTTATCCTAGAAGAAACCTTTGACTGCAGCTAACATGTCTCAAAATAGCAATTGAAGAAACCAAGTTCTGAATAAACAGATAATGCAAAGGGAGAGAAACCCTACAAGTACTTTGCTAGGCTACCAAAGTGTCATGATCAAAATTTGGATATCTTAAATGCAAAAGTATCAACTCTCTTAGCAATTTCAGAACAGAACCAAGTTTGTGTTGGTCAGACACTTCGACCAATGAGACTCTTGCAAGTGAAATAACATAGATGTCTTTGTATCTGCATGACCCAACACACAATACAAACGAAGTAATGATAAGTTCTTTGTATCGCACATACTCCCTCCGTCCTAGAATAGATGTCTTAGGTTTTTCAAATTTTGGATGAATCTACATACTAAATAGTGTCTAGATTCATCCAAATTTTGACAAATTTGGGACATCTATTTTGGGACGGAGGGAGTACAATATATTAGAAGGATGTAATAATAACAATGATGGAGGCACCTAACCATGACATGAAGTAAATAATTTCTCGGATCTCAACTTCCCTTGTGACTATAATACTTTGTAGGCCTTATTAATTATAATTCCATGAAACTGTAAGGTATTTTGAAGTAAGTGGTACTTTTGGAGTTTGGCTGCTCTCTTGGAGGGAGCCCTGGAACAAATATAGTTGAGTGAGGTGGGGGTCTTGTAATAACTGAATGCTGTGATTTCATTTTCAATGAAATTGGGAGTGAAGGCTCTTTAAGTAAAAAAAAAGGGCCTTATTAATTATAATTATTCCCAAAACACAGTGGCAGCTGGCAGATGAATAAGAGAACGTGGCGCCAAAAGAAGGCACCAACAGGGAAATCACCAAAACTGGCAAGTCAAGGACCAAACTCTGTTGCTTCTGACATTTGCATAGCCTTCATATAATAGGATAACTAATTATCATGGCCACAAAGGAGCCAACGACAAAGCATGCAAACAACTCCGACAGGCCAGAGGCCCTCCATAGGCGCAAGTTGAGTTTGATGGTCTTGTTTCCCTAAGCAACTCTGCCCACCAAGGCACCAAGTAACTACATTGCTCTACAAGAATACAACGAAATTCTGATCTCCCCTCAGGCTACCGTACAGCAGACACGGAGTCGGTCCACAGCCAACATATTAACATGGGGATGGCAACAAACCCAGAACCTAATCAGCGATAGAAGTACTGGAATACCCGGAATCCAGCCAGTGAGGCAGCGACAACTTGTACAAGCCACATCTAGCATGCATCTCACCCCGCGAGTCCAAAAGCACAAGGCAGGGCCGTAACCAGATCGTAGGCCGCCCACCGAGCGGGAAGAGGCGAACACTAACGTAAACGCAGTCGAATCGGTCGATCGCGCGATCAGGATGGGATCGGAGGAATCCTTACCAATCCGGAGGAGCTGACGGAGGATACGGTGAGCTTCTGGTCGTAGGTGTAGTCCCTCGTGAGCAGATCTGCAGATCACAGAACGCAGAAGGCCAGCCAGATTAGAGATATGGGAAGAAGAGTGGGAGGAGGAGGAAGAGGAGCCGGGTGAGGGGACGGAGAGAACGAGACGTACCCTTGGCAGACTTGCCGATGTTGGCGAAGAGGCCGGGTCCCTTCGCGGCCATGGCGGCGGCGGCGGCTTGGACGAGGAGGGGGGAGGCGGCCGCCGAAGAGGAGGAGCAGGAGAAAAGGAGAGGGTCAGAGATGCCAGCGAGTCCCGTTCCGCCACTAGTAATCCTGTGTGCCGTGCGTGCGGGGGGCGACGGAACAGAGGAGAGGGGCTATCCGGAGTCTCGAGGCCGCACGATCGCAAGATCCCAAGATCTTACGCTCCAGAATGCTCTTTCGTAAAAAGCACCGAAACTTCCATTCGTTTTCCTTTTTCGCCAATGCTAACTTTTGTCTTAAAATCTTCTGTCAGTATAAGCTGTCGTTTAGAGATAGAATTCATATTCTACATCGGATTTGTTCCCGTAATTACAGTCCTTTTTACTCTTCTATACGCCATTTAAAAGAATAAATGCATTTCCCTAAATAGTCAAAACAGCTACTCCAAAGTGCTGCGCCTGCGCCTTGCTAAAAGAAAAAAATACGAATGATTCCCAGCTCATGTGCTGCGTCTGAGCCTTGCTAAAAGAAAAAAAATACGCTTGATTCCAACAATTGCAAGCTCCAGACAGCACACATGCTGGAGATCTCCACTTGCCTCACCTTAAAATGTCTCCGATGCCAAACAACACACGCCGAGTCGCCAACACAGGCAAACAAATAGCAAAGAAAATCTCAAGTCCAGAGATTCACCAAGAGGAGCAACAGACTCATCAAATCACATCATCAAAATAACAGTAAGGAGATCCAGACGAACACTACAGACATTCATCTAACTTAGACAGGAGATAAACCCAGCGATGCGGTGCCACTAGATGTCCATTGCAAGGTTTAGATTACCAAGTTTACCACCATCCCAGTTGCTATCCACAAAACCCGGGTCTGTCTTTGGCATTGTGTTAGCAGCAGCAAAATTGTGTTCCCCTGAGTTGGATGGGAGACACCACAATGGCCAAAGTCAGGACTATAATTTAAAGCATTGGCTGAGAGTCTGAGACTATATAGTGCTAGTTACAATATTAAGCGACGAGGCTGATTGGTACGAGTTTGACTTCTCGATGATATATATCAGATAAATAACAGGCGGGACAAGAGATCAGAGCCTGAGGTCTTCGATGTCTGATAGAAGGGTGGCACCACCCGCCGATCTTTCATCAGGTAGGCTAACCACCAATTGGCCACAGGCACCAGCTATGTCTTGACCCATCTCCTGGCGAACAGTGGTTCTGATGCCGTAGATGCCTCTCAGAACCTTCTGGAACTTCTTCACGTTCTGCTCACTGCTTGTCTTGAAATTGCTCGATGAGCCAATTGGATTGAATGGTATCAGGTTCACGACCTGTCAGTGATTAGGAGAACAGAGTGACGATTGGTTTCAATTAGCGGTCATCAAGATGAACATGCAATGACGTATAAGCAAAATAACAAATTCCTCAAAATTTCGTTGTGCTAAACTGGTCATGGGCTCATGGCATTATGTGCTTGCTGTATAAAACAAAAACTGAAATGAAGCACATATTCACATCACACACAGTTCAGATAGTTGCCATCAATTTTAGAAAAAAAAAATACCAGAGGGAGATGACAATCTCAGAGACCAACTAAAGATGTTGCATGAACTCAAGGTACATCAATGAGAATAGGAGAACTGAACTAAGTACACTAAAAGGTCAACTGAAAACAAATATGCAATGACTAAAAAATGAGATCATCCCTATGCAATTCGAAAATGCACAATCATAAACATCCAGGGTAAGCGTAGTGTATTACTAGATGATTCGATATGTTAACTGCAGAAACAGGACACAACATAGCTTACCACTTTAAATGTTTCAAGTAGTTTGCAAAGCTGGTGGGCATGCTCCTCCTGATCGTTGACTCCATCAAGCATAATGTACTCGATAAAAATCGTCTGCTTGCTGTGATGGAACAAGGAAGTGGTTGGTAATGCTTAAAGCTACCCATTCTAACATTTGGCACTGACGAGTCATGACATTTGTGGAATCTTACCTCACACTTTGATAGGATTGTAATGCATTCATTAGCTTTGCTAAAGGAAAGGCCCGTGCAGCAGGCATTATATGACAACGTATGTCTTGGTCAGGAGCATGCAGTGACACAGCTAAGTTTATATTTGGAAGATCATTGTTGAACTTGTTGATCGAATGGATAATCCCAACCTGCAGCACGCCATATAATATTACAATATAAAAAAATAGTTCAAAAAAATTACAATATAAATTAAGATTTACAATAGTTGCTCCAAGTTCAATCCTAAATAATGATCAATATTTCAGCTACAGTAATCCTAAATAAAACTCAATAGTTCAACTAAATATTAACAGGACATGATTTAACCATGGTAAACCATATAGACACACACAAGCCATGATAGCAAAGATAGTGCAAGTCAAAGAGTATGGATAACACGTGAGTATAAGTTAATATCAAGTTATAAGCACAGAGACATCTTCACCAAACAAAAGGACAGGCCCAATGCTGTACTGCAATACAAGTCTATGGAGTAAGGACTAGAAGCAGCTTCAATAATAGGTGGCGTCAAAGGAAATTCCTATGATCTTTTGGTAACCAACAACGTCATCGCCCGGGACAGCAAAAGAATTTTACAATACTGAAATAGGAGATGACCACATAACAGTCATGTACATCCTTACAATATCCAACGCCCAGTGCACTATTTGCTGGGTGATCTTTGCACAATTATCAACTATATCTTCGGCGTAATTTTCCAGTGTGTGCTTTATCACAATACATGGGTGGTAATAGCTCATTAAGAAAGTCATTTGAAGTGTTCAATAAGGTTAGCTACTATCATAAGGTTTTCATCCAAAATTCATCTCAAGAATGAGATGCCAAGATACGAACAAGCAATATATGCAGGAATGCTTACAGTAGATACAGTAACTCTCTTGGGTGAAATCTGAAAGGGAGATGCTGTCAAGACTTGGATTGCTTCCACCAAAGCAGTATAGTTGTTTAATGGCTCCCCCATTCCCTGCATATATAGCAGAGCAAGTTCATAAATAAAACAATATGGAGAATACTGTTTACCAGACATCAAATCCAGTAACATAATCTGCCAATTTTCTCAATAATATATAATCCCTCCGGTCCATATTAATGTTCTCAATTTTGACTGGAGGGAGTACAGATAATGGGAATGTTTGGTTGGAGCCCAAATGTACCCTACCAAATTTGGCAGCTGATGATCTTTTAGCCCTCACTTGGTTGGTAGCCAAAATTTTGGTTGCCTAGGAAATCTACATACCTCACATTCCCATCACAAATATTTCCATTTTTTTGGCCAACAAGAGGCCAAGGTATCTCTAGCCAGTATTTTGGCTAGACAATGGTTGGCCAAAATTGGTGGGGAATTAGATGGCATGAACCAAACATACTCAACATCTTAATTATGGGTACAGATCACAATACAAGTTGTATGAGTAAGATAGTGGAAGCACTCACCCATAAAAGTACAAATTGTTTTCCAGATAATAATTTGAACTTGCATGAATGTTTGTCAACACATGCATATAATCTGAAGAACAATGGCTCTGTAGTTTCCTTGTGAGAGGATGACATCTAATCCTGCCTAGGCCCGTACAAGAACAAATTCATACAGCAGATCGACATTTTGCCAATAAAAATCATAAAATTGACAAACATCAGTAAGAAAACAACAATAAAAAAATGCAGTGGCAACACTTGAAAGATGCATCATGGCTTTGGGTTGCTTGCTGTATGTAAATTCTAACTATGCTAACTAGTAACAACACATGAAAAAAAAATACCAAGCAACACAAACAAATCAGGTTAGGATGATTGAAACATAAGACCAGGGAATCTGAAGCTGCATTATTTTGCACACTTCAGCAGGCATGGTTTTCTTTGGAAACCAAATATCAGGAAACTCCCAACAAGTTAAGAATTTAAATTACCATGAAAACAATATTTCGAATTTGAGAATATCGGGATGCATGGACCATCTGCTCCACAATTTCTCCAGAAGTAAGATTGCTTTTGAATCCCATTGTTCCAGTAGCACAGAATCTACAACCCATCTTGCACCCTACCTGTGTTATATTGTAGAGGCAAAGTGAACATGGTAATCAGAAAGTCACAAGATTATCAAGGATCATAGTATGCTGTCGCACAAAGTTATTAACAGATCCACAGAAGAAATACTAGCTAAACAATTTAAGCGATTAACAAAATTATGATCTTACTAAAACACTGGTCGTGCAAATATATCTACCTGTGATGATACACAAAGGGTTGAACGCACCCCTCCAGGGCGTGTCTTCCCATCATACTTCCCCAGTCTTGAATCGTATCGCATGATCACTGCTTCTACAGATTCTCCATTCTAGAGCCACGAATATTAAGGGTTATAAGTCAATGTCCTTTGATATTAGAAGTTGGAACAAGCTAAAAGCAAAATAATCTGTGGCATAAAATAGAAACAAGCAAAAGAATCCGAGAACACCAATAATAAAAGGAAAGTGCATGGAAGCAAACAAATCTAGTCAAATTGGCAGTGGTGATGAAATGGTACAGAATAGCGTTACATAGTTCAACTTATCGTTCTGTTAAAATTCAGATAATTAGAAAACAACAAAAGTAATACATGTTGTCACAAGTCACAACACACACACGTTCGGAACAGAGAAAACGTGTAGGAATTTTGCAGGTTTTGTTTCCTATGGAAATTTTCCCTTTGGCAGCGTTTGGAACAAAGGAACGGCAGTCCTGATTCCCTAGGAAAGGAAATCTTTGCTTCGCTTTTCACAGGAAACAAATCGTGTAAGCCCAAGGCAACTATAAACTGTGTTGGAGCGCTGAACTGGATAACCTATGCTAAACACAATAGTCTAAAGTTACGTATGTCTAGGTGAAACAAGGGAAAACATGTGACGGGGGAACAGAGGTGGTGCATACGGTCTAGTTTCATCCATAAAGTTCGTCAACGAAGTAGCATGCAAGCCTGACTGCTCTCAGTATTTTAATCAATCTAGTCATGTTATTGGTATCTACTCCCTTTCTGTGTTCAAACACTAGCCAGTGCATTTTCCTGTATTTTCCAATCCCAAGTTTTACACATACGTAACTTTCCTATTCCTCTGTTTTGCACTACTACTATTGTTTTCCCGACGCTCCGAACAGGACCTGAAGCATTCAGGCTTTGGATCAGGATTGTCATGTGAATGGGTCACCCACACGCTATATCCAGCTGATCCTAGCTGGCTCCAATTAAGGAGTATACTTACTGTTATATTCAAGTTAGTAATATTCATTTAGAGGAGTAATCAATTAGACATAAGATAGCACTAACCTCAAGCCTTGAGCCAATTATAAATAAGATACACCTTAGTCTGGGTCTTCAATTAGAGATAAGATAATTCCTTAGATAAGAGATTTGCTTAGATTTGAATGTTAGGATCAGCTCAATATAAAGAGCCTTGGCACGCCCATTTTTATCGAGTAAGAAGATTACAATTCCTCTGTTCTTTCAATACCTAATCTAGCCCCTCTCCCCAATTAGCCATGCTGCCCGGTTCTCCTGTCGGTATATATCCTCATGAATGAAATCCCAGTTCATGACAATTATCATGATAACCTAAGCAGGTGGCATATCTACAGGGCAAAAACACATGATAACATATTGTCACTGAAGGTACTGATAACAATTTTTCCATAAGTTTCCTCAAAAACATTTATACGAGTGGCTGATGTTTGCTTCAACAGTGCACTTGAATAAAACAGTGCAGTTCTTATCGGCATTGGAATGAAGTTATGCATTTTGATTTAATACAAGGATTTTTTTTTATCTTAGTATCATAACTCATAAACACGTAGCCACACATGTAATAAGCCTGAGATAATTTAGATATTTATTGTTGTAGGTCACATTAGATGACAAAGGTCTTCAATAGGCCCTACACACTATCTGGGGCTAATTTATGCAGTGAAAAAACACCAAAGCTGTAAACCAGAAAGGCATGGACAACATTGGGAAGACTCAGTGAATTGTCATAGATAAGGTCCAAACCAGGGTAGAATTGCAGATAAGGCAAGCAGCATTATTTCAACTTCGCATCTAGGGACTAGGAAAAGGATGGCAAGGGAGCTGTAACATTACCAATCTACAAAAGTTGGTCCAATAACCAATGGTGACCATGTACTTCAACTATTTAACATCAAAAGCGCTACCAAAACTGTGAGAAAGAAAAATAACACAGCTACAACTTGACCTGTACATACAGGTGCTGTCTTAAACCTCAATATTTTCAGTCAAATAGGAAAGTAGATAGAAGAGGGGAATTTTTTGGAAAGGCTACTGCATAACTACTCGAGCCAACTAAGTACAGAAGCATTGCTAACGGTTACAAAACAAACCAAAGCATCATATCGTGTTAATTAATAGATATACTTGCCATCTACAAATATTTGTAAGTAAATCCCTGTCTGTTTCTCTAATAAATGATTAACGATTAGGTATGCCAGTGCTACCTCATCAACACTGGTTTACTATTTTGTGTTAGCAATCATCAAACCAGCCCTATATACGCACCCTGTTATGCCAATACATACGTGAGCTCTATGATTTAAATATGATTACTGGTGTTTTAAAAAAGGGAAAGAGAAATTCACATGACAGGAAAACTGTGAGCAATCATCAGCTTCCAAGAAATAAGTAAACTAGGCAAAACCACTGATAAACAAGCTAACAAAATCAAAAAAATTAGTGTCTAATGCATAGTTCACCGGAGAAGATCATAGTGAGGCTTGATTCTTACAACATTTCTCAGACAACAAATCAGTTACGGTCCCATTCAATTATGCGTGTACTATCCAAATCTACATACATCCAAACCCTAGCAGTAAAGTGCCGACTTTTTGCCAAAAATAAAACCACTGAGAGTATGATACCCGTGTACTCAAAACCACAATGGTGCAATGTCAAGCAAATATGCAGGAAACAGTGGAGGAACTAATAATCAGGAAAGGTCCCAAAATAATCATTAGGTCATACAGGCTTAACAGGCCAAATTGTCGCTCCCTACATCCACAACCTAAATTTGGTCTACCGCAAGTAGATAAACAGTCAGCTGGAGGCGGATGAGCAGCTTAGTTGTGGTCCGGTCCTTGGATTCCGCGGCGGCGGTGAGCGTCGAGGTGGTCGGCCTGAACTTGTTCCGCAAGAGCGCGTACGCGGCCGCCGGGAGCGACGGGACGCCGTCGAGGTCGGCGCACCTAGGATTCTGTAGCACGTACCTGAACACGCACGCGCACAGAGAGGACACCACCAGTGAGAACAGAACAAGGGGGGAGGGAGGGAAGGGAGGGTGAGGAGTGCGCGTAGGGTTCTAGGGCATTGGAAACGTACTTCCAGATGAGAGGGATGAAGTGGGGGGAGACGCCGGCGGCTTCAAACTCCGCGCGGATGTAGGCGGCGTCGAACACGGAGCGGTGCGACGGCCGCGAAGACGACGACGCCATGGACGGGAGGGGGGAGCGGCGGAGGGGAGGGGGAAGGGGAAGTGAAGGGGAGAAGTCGAGGTGTATTGCTGAAGCAATGTGTTTGGGTTTGGGGGTTTTGAGCCTCTGGGACTCCAAAATGAAATGGAGCCCGGTAATAAATTGATTTGGACACCAGAAATTATGGATGATATTTACGTGCAGTGTTTAGCATCAAATTGATGAGAAAATTTAGGGGTAGCTTTTTTTTTACGGAGTAGCTAAATTTAGCTTATTTTTTTATCTAGCGTCAGATTTACACTACCAGAATGAGAATGTTTAGCTTATCTCTGGTCTAGCGTCACATGTTATGACGAGAAAATTAAGCTTACTAAGCTTTGAAATGCTCAGCCTGGGCAGATCTAGCATCAAACCAAACAGGCAATTTTTGCATCTGAAAGGCACATGCTAAGATGAATATTGGGGTGACAATCCACTACAAGGTAATGTGGGGAGCAAATAGAACAGCACTTCAGGATATTTGAACAGATACAGGTTCAGTGGGAATATAACATTTTGACTAACATACTTGTTCCTGGGAATATAACATTTTAACCAACATACTTGTTCCATGGATCCAACATGAAGTGGTGCCGTTTGTTGCAGACACTTCATTCCAAAGAGAAGAAGAGACCAATTTTAGTCCAAATGCAGAGTTCCATGGATCCCAGATGAAGTGAACTGATAATATTAGTGAAAAGACGGAAGAAGAAAACATCGTCTAAATGAAAAGGCTGAGATAAGACAGACAAATTCCAGCAGTGTGCCACATAGTCAACATTCAATACCAACGAAACCAAGTTACATGGCAATCAACCATCCCAAACAACTCTAGAGTCCAGAGAAAAATGCAAAAGATAACTATCATCGACCCATCGCAAATAGCTCCAGGCAACAACAAAACGGACAGCTACAGCGCCAACAGTGCTTCAACTTTCGCAATCTGCTCTTCTTCGGTCATCGGAGCTGGGGTATTGTCTGTCTGATCATAAAGGTCATGCTTCCATTTTTCTGTTTGATCCCCTGCAGCCTCATGCATGTCATTTCTTCCACCATACTGGTACTCAAACCTGTCTCTGCCCATTCCCCCTCTACCAGCAAAACGACCCCTTGAATCATAGCCATTTCTCTGACCAGCACCCCTGAAATCAGAAAACCCCCTCCTGGTACCTCTATCATCGGGCCTCATGAATTCCCGTGAGTGGTAATTCCTCCTTTCTTCTCCCATTCCAGAGGTTATACCAGGTTGATCAGGTTTACGGAATCTTGCATCTGGTTCTATAACAGCTGATTCTTGTTCCTTAAGTGGCATTCCCATCTCCTTAAATCCTGGCCTCCTTTTGGCAACAGGAGCTTCTTCTTCCAACTTGAAAAACCCATCGTGCTTCCATGTAGAGTCAACGTCATTCTGTGGTTGAGCTTGAGCAACCTTTTCCTGCAAACCATGTCCCTCAGACTTGTGTTTATCTCTATCATCAAGATGTTCATTTTGACCCCTGTGTCTTCCATAGTCTATGAAAAAAAAAGTAATCTAAGCAAAGGGATGGAAAGATAAATTAGTGAAGAAAGTAAGAACTGATTAGGCAGATAAGCACTACCTTGGCGACCATAGCGTCGACCACCATGCCCAGCACTGTCACGTTCATCATGCTGTACATACAAGTATAAGTAGCCTAATGTTGTTAATATGGTGGACATTCGAAGGAATGTGTCATAAGAACTACCAATAAATCACCAGAAACATAGTACTTATGCATGATGACCTGACAACAAACAGATACATTTTAGCAACAACCCAACATTCTCACCACAAATACCTAGTTCCGCAATAGTATGAGCAAACAACATGAATACCAATGTAAAGGAGAACATGTATTTATTGCTCATGAGTTATAGAAGATCATCAGAAGATCTGTGTTCTAATAAAACTGGAGCAGTCATATTCCAAATACAAAAATGAAGTATTTAGATCGAAAATCCTTAGGGGAGAAAAGCTAAACTCTAGAATGTATGTGTTAATTCCAATGTAAGTTCAACTAAATTCAACCAGAAAGCCACAATTAAACTATACTCCTTTCCATCTCCAAATATATAGGTTGCCATGAGATCCATGATCAATCTTCAAAAATCTGACCATTAGTACAAGTGAAAACATATGGAGTACTAATGGCTAAATGGAAATTTTGGTACTGGATTTGTCTTGCCAAATACTTGCGTAGTATATTTTCCTCCATTCTAGTATAAAAATCATAGCCTAAATCTTGCACTGTGGACTGGGAGAAACAAAAGGAAAAAACTTATATCTGCAGATGGAGGAACAGCTGGTAGTCTATGGCTCTAGTCTAACTAACCTATAGTTCTATACAACTGACTCCAACAGAATAAAAGATACCATTGGCAGAGGACAAAAATACAGTACTACATACTGAATAACACAAGACGGTAATGTACGTGTGAACAAAATTTAGAACAAAATGAACTGATGAGATGTAATTGAAGCCAAGTGGCCCTATTGCTGGTAAGTAATATTCCTAGACAGGATAGCAGATAAAGCTTTCATAAAAAGAACCAGCACAGGAATTGGCAGTTACTACTGCTCCAGCACATGTAAACATTCAGGACGTGATCCGCTGATCGGGAGTTAAGTGCACAGCAATCAAGCCACTGAAAGCAAAGAACATAAACCACTGGTGGTGTTGGTAGTCCCTTTCTGTACATAAAGTAGAAGACAAGAACCTGAAAGAAAGAAGATCGAGGCTGCCAGGCCTCTCTCGTCTCGGAAAACCGCTTAGTTCCCCTGGGAGATCTCTCGTGCCTCGCAGGAGGGTCATCTTTCACATCGCTCGGCAGCTTCCCCTCCCTGCGCAGAGGATCAGGATCATCGTGCCGCTTCCCCTCCCTATGCACAGGACCAGAATCACCATGCCGCTTCCCCTCCCAGCGCACAGGATCAGGGTCATCGGGCCGCTTCCCCTCCCAGCGCACAGGATCAGGGTCATCGGGCCGCTTCCCCTCCCTGCGCACAGGATCAGGATCGTCGCGCCGGGCTTGGGCATCTTGCAAGGGCCTGCTCCTCCTCTCATCGCGGTCGCCTGCATTGGCACTCTCCTCAGCTCGACGCCTGTAGTGACTCCTATCGGATTCATGTCTCCTGTCATCTCTCCACCTCCTCGGGCTACCAAAAGATGAGTTCCGGAATGGGGTTAGTACGGCCTCTAACAGCATTGTCACACGAGTGAGATACACCACCGATCGAATATTGCGAGTCCAAGGAAATTTACGAGTCCACCGTGCCCCGTTCTACCGCTAATCCAAATCCAGCGATACGGATCGAGGGAAACGATGGGATTGCAGTCGATTGGTTTGGTACCTGGGGGAATCGTCCCGCCGCGACCTGGATGAGGAGTGGGGGCGCCTCCCGTGCGAGTCGCGGCCCTCCCGCCGAGACGGCTCGCGAGTCTCCTTCGCCGTCGTCGCCATCTTCTTATCGGTTCTTCTTCCCCCTTCGCTTCCCCGGAGCGCGAGCTAGGGTTTTTTACCCGGAACCAGACAGAAGCTTTGGTGCGGACTCGACCAGAGCTCGACTAGGTCACGTGACGAGACCATTCGGCGCGGCGCGAACCGGTCCGGGTTTAGGTCCACTTTAAGATTCGTGCTGGGCTGCTCGTAGTAGTATTTACAGTACAGCGAGAGCGAGTGTCTTCACGAAACATCCGTCAGAGTCAGCCAGATTTAGGAGTTCACATATCCTTTCTCTCTGTCTCCCAGTCTTTTCACACACAAAAAAGGATTGCTAAAAGGACGGCTTGTTCATGCATACATGGATACACCCTCATAAGGAAAGAAACTAATCATCACCCTCTTCTCAGACAATGAAGAGGACAATGTGGAACACCATTTTTTTTGCGGGTAACGTGAAACACCATTACCATACGTCTTAGCATGCTATCCGATAGTAAACAGTTTGTGTTAGTATCACTATCTAATCTAACGTTTATGAAATGCAATACTATGAAGTATACAATCAAGTATGAACATATACCGGTACTAACCTTTGTCCCATGAGTGGAATCGCCTTTTAGACACCATCATTTTTCAGCAATGCCACTCACAAACATCAAATATTATCTCACGGGTGCGGCGTATCGGCCCGCCACATTTACTAGTAGATGATATATTTCTGCTAAAAAGCTAAATAGTGCATATGACAACATGTAACCCAATCCTACCACATGACAAATATCAAGAAATATTTCAAAGTATCTTTGAGGAAGAAATATAAATATCTGGTTTTAAACTTGCCAATTTGCTACTTGAGGAAAGTTCACATCTCACGAATGAATGATGAAATAACTAGTCCCTGAAACATCACAAGCTTGATAGCAAACGAACTCCAAATAACAGATCCCCAAATGACAACAACATAAAATCTCTCTCTCTTAAAATAAGGATCGCATATTGAGGTTCCTCCTTTTTGGAGTCAACCTTTTGGGAGGTTTTTGCATTGACTTCCCAGGAGACTTCACTAGAGTTTTAGGACATAGTTGCCCGACTCCTTGTAACTGGCCCAGGGACAGTGCAGTTTGACTTCTTGTAACTGACTCAGGGTACGTTGTTGTATTCCTCTAAATATAATTTCTATCAGAAACTTGCATAAAATTGTGTAATAAGGTAGCAAGAAAATATGTATCTCCTTTTGACGGGTCTAGCACTACATGGAGTTACATTCCTTGGAGTCTTTGCAGGGAATTGGAAGGCATAGTGTCTGGACTAAAAAATATATAGTATCACAAAGCTGCATATGGATAGAAATACAACAAAAGTAGCAAGCTAAAATATTAACCTCTCCATCACAACTCTTGTAGAGGTGCTTCCATCTTCCCATTGAGTCTCATTTCTCATATTATTCCTATCGAAGTAAGCAAATAGGCAACACACATTTGCATAAGATCTAAGTGAGAACATACATATTTGGCATAAGACAAATACAAAATGACATCGATCTTGTACCTTTTCTTCGCCCCATTGTAAGGACATCCAACTTCCATATGCCCAAGCTCATGGCATTTTTGTATTTGTTTTGGCCACCTACCTTAGGTCTATTCCCTAAACCCTCTTTAGAGCACCTTTAATCCTTACTTTCCTATGTCTCCATGCACCTCTTTTTGGTAGTGGTACATGCAAAACAAAAGCTAGATCCACTATAGGCCATTGAGTCTTATCCGTGAGTGGTTCTCTCATTTAGCCATAAACTTTTTTGGCTAAGACATATTAATTTTTATGTCAAACTTGTTTTTAAAACATAGTGTTTTAGTGCCATTCTAAATCTATCCATTGAAGGAAAAGTGTCGCCACATACATCCCTGGATTATCTCTATCAAAGAAAGTGAATTTCTCACATGCGTAGATCATCAACAGGTAAGTTAGCATCATTGGCATCAATAACCGAGATATTAGCATCAACAATAACAACATTAGCATCATTAGCAGCCTGTCACAATACTATCTCATCCACCTCCTTCAGACCAAGCAAATTACACATTGTATCCTCCTAGATATGAGTAGAGTAATCATCTATCTGTTCTTGTTTAATCAAGAGAGTTGACCAGTCCACCCCACCAAAGGTTAACAACATCAGAAGAACTACCAATTCCTGCATCATTGTTATCCTACACGACAAGGAACATGTGAGACCACCCTTTCTTTGGTGTGACAACCTTGGTACAACTTATCTAATAGCAAAACCAGTTTTCCACTCTCTCACGGAACACATTAATTGATTTTCATTTTTTGTGTGAGCATGTGTCATCAGGAGCTCTTGATGTCAAATTCATCTCCTATGGAGATCGGCTTGCCGATGTGTTCACTGAGCCAACAATACTTCTGATGCTTGACAGATTCCAACACAATTTGATTCTTGTTGATATTGGTTTATACTGAGGGGGCATGTTAAAATAGGATAGAATCGGTATTTGTGATATGATTAGGTTTAGGTTTGTTACGTTTATGAGTGTAACACATTTCACCTAACCTGTGTAAGCCTACCCCATGTAAACATGTACAAGTCGATTAGTATTGTTGTTTTGGTGAAAAATAACATAGAGTGGAGATGCTTTGATGCTTGGAAAGCAAAGGTCGTGCTCGAATGGTCGTGTTGCTGGATGGTCGGCCACTAACACGAGGGAAACGATATTTTATTGACTGGGTTCAACCTTGACTAGCGTGCGAGAGAGGTGTAGTTCCATTGAGAGAACCTCAGGCATTAAAGAGGACAACTTGGCGGTATGACTGGGCGTATCACTCTTCCATCATGATTACTCTCAAGAACTAGAAATCGACCTCGAACTCAAATCCCGAAAGGATCAACTCAAGAAGACGGTCTCACCTTGAGCGGAAGAGCTCTTGCTCCATATAAGAGATGTATTACAAATGACCACATGAGGTGGCCACCAATATCTTTGGTGGGGAGGAAAAGCAGGGACAACCTAATATATTCTATGGAATGTCTAAAAGCCACCAAGTGGGAGGAAAAAGAAAGGATAACTTTGTCTTCTTTGGTCCATGCACTTGATACATGAAAGTGGCTTAACTTTGGTCCATGAGGATGACACTAATGGGCTTAGTGGGCTGTCCCTTTCTCTCATTCAGCTTCTTTTTCATCTCATTTTTTTATAGTTGTGGCCTTTTTCTTTTATGCTTGTAGTTGTTCCTAGCATGTTGTAATGTTCGGTGGATGATCGTGTTCTGGAGAGGGGTCTCTTTTGGAGTGATCCAATTTTATCCCATACATCAAATATATAAAAAGCACTACAAGAAAAATGTCCTTTTACAACGAACGGTTTTCGTGGTTGAAGGTCCGTTTTTTATGAATGAAATAGACTCCATTGAATCTATCGGAGTGGAGTCAGCAATCGGCAATGTTGATAGTGAGGTTCAATGCACTATGCTTGAGCTCCTAAACCATCTTGATGCTTTTTGAGCATCAAACACAATTAGGATTCTTATGGCAGCAAGTAGGACACTCATATTAGATCAAACACTCATGAGGCATGTCATGAAGATTTAAGATGGAATTTGCATATCCTAACGAATATGTAAGTGATGTTTTACTCACCATAATCAAGTTCACACTTCTCGCTCATATCAGTGCTAACCTTGAATTAAATTATTCTTTGTTGCTCTTTCAGTCTCGTGCTGATACCTGGAAGATTCATTCAAGATAATGAACTTAATGCATGGATTGATGTAAAAAAGTTTGCTGAAAAAATGAACGGAGTATCAAGAGCAGAGCTAAAGGTGTGCATTGGTTCACCATTATTTGCCAGCATTCCAGTTTCTAATATATTTGTCTTACCATGGTAAAAAAATATTTTGAATGGGGCAATGATAATAAGCATTCAACAATATCTACCATCTGCTGTAGAAAATGCCATCAGTAATCTGTAAATTTCAAGTTCCACTCTGTCAAACATCAATGTTTCAACTATTGTTTATCAAACCATACTGATGTATGTTGTCGCCTTTGAATTACTCGCCTTGATTTGCACCTGGTTTTCAAGCGGTCTGGTCAAAAGCTAGAATGTTTGAGAGAGCATCAATTTCCATCTGAGCACCATCATCATATTTTCCCTCAATGACTCTCTTCACATTACCTGGAATATGGCAGTTCAGAATTAGAGGAAGTGTCACATATGAGGTGATTTTTCATGGCTTTCATGTTGAATCCCTCTTTCTGCCTCCAATATTGTAGCTTAAATCTTGCTAACAGTTTATATTGAAAATTATCCATGAGCAATTACTTCTAGATAGGCTACCATGTGCATTTGTCCATGCATGTCGTGGATCTGTTTCTAACATTTTTGCAAAATTGATACTTGTTTAGATTCTCCTTAAGTATTGTTGTATTGTTCTTCTAGATGCTCGTTGTGTCCATCTTGCTTTCTGTTCTTGCTAAGTAAATTTATTTTAATGACAGATAAGGGCTCACATTTGTAGCTTTAGAGGAACATGAAGCCACCATGGTAGCTGATGTTGAACTCAGGTGTAAACATGAATCTACTACATCTTTTGGGTTAATTTTATGTTTTATGTGGAGAGTTGATACGATTCACTTGAATGTTGGCACATTGGTATGGTATGCTCTAATTTATTGCGGAATATGAATATATATATTGTTGTACATGGTGATCATTGTATAAAGAAGGTTTCTCAAGAGAGAAAAAGAGGTGGGCATTTGTGTCTATCACGTCACATCTAAAAAATCATAGGATCATCATGTTTGACATGTATCTTCATTGAATATGACCAGACTTGATCATAATGTATCCTTCTAAATATTTATCTTCCATGGAAAGCATGCTTAGGTGTTTGATGTTGGTCTAGAATCCATCAAGACTATCCGTGAAGCGTTAGACACCATCAAAAATCTTATCTGAAATGGTCCTACGGGAGTCTGAGTTTGAGAAGTTTGCAGCAAGCACAAAGTCTTTGTGAGTTTGAGAGGTTTGCAGCAAGCACCGATGTGAGTATGTAAGCTCACATATGATACATCGGAACTTTATTTTAAGGATCTTTGAGATAGGCTTTTCACCAATTTATTATAGGCGAGTCGTGGATAATGATCGACTTCCTCTTTGAGTGAGGTGATTCAGTATCAAGCCTTTGCACCACCCATTCTTTATCTCATGATAGTAATGTACCTTTTCAAGATCAGGCTCGATATTCTTGATGCTGTCATTATCAATTGTCTTAACTCTTAAGGAAGAGAAGGTAGTGGAAAAGTTCAGAGAAAGAATGTCTGCAAAATGGAAGAATCGAAAAGGATAATACGCTGAGTGGTTTTCACACCACCATGACATAGATTTTCTCTCTTCCGTTGCGACGCATGGGCATGTTTTCTAGTCCCTGTGTAAATCTCAGATGCCACTGAATATACGCGCATGGTAAAATATGTGAAAAATGAGTTTTGACCCGAAGCTAGAAAACAATCAACACAACAAGTGCAGTCACAAAATCGAAAATAAAAACGAAACCTAACAGAGCAAGGTTTATATCCTAGTACCTGTGGGTTGTGGGCCCACCACGCTTGGCTGCGCCACTCTTATGGTTAAAGTTCTTGTGAAAACAATTTTATTGTAGACAAACGTTACCAAAACGCATGCCATTGCCTTCTTTTCTCCCGAGATGGTAGTGTTGTGAGACGGATGAGGATCCCAAAAGGCTTAACATATTCAGTTCGTCCTCCCGAGATGGTATTTTCGTTCGTGCCCTGATCGTTCTGCGGTCTTCCTCCCCAGATGGTACTGCCTACCGGTGTAGTCAATGACGCAAATTGCTGGGGTTCGCGAGGAACTACTCTGCTTTTTTTGTTTTGTGCTCTCCAGGGACAACCCACAGGTAAAATGGAGTCTAGAGAGCTTCGTGCTTCATAGTTTAGAAGGTTTTTTAGATGATACTCCCTCCGTTTAGAAATATAAGATGTTTTAGGTTTGTAAAGGAGATGTATCTAGACACCTGTATAGGTTCATCACCTTTTAGTGTATAGGTTCATCTAGATTCATTTAAACCTATACACTAAAAGGTGTCTAGATACATCTCACTCACAAACCTAAAATATCTTATATTTCTAAACGGAGGGAGTAGTTTAGGAGTCTGAACAAAGCAGATCAGCTTGCTTACCCGCACCACAGTTTCAGTGCAAGTGTGTCTGCAAACCGGCTATCCGATTGCGTCGGCTATGAACATCGACAGACGGTAGCGGCGTACAACCTTGGCATGCTTGGCATGATGGAGCGCATATCGTCGGTCTCTGTTGCTACAACTCAAACTGCCACACTGTATATTCTGTTTTCCAACTTCTCTTTCAGTGTTGTCTTCCAAAGTTTGCGCAGGCCAAGAACATCAACATGGCGCCCTGTCAAAATCGCCTTGGCATGATGGAACTGCAGGCCAAAATCGACAGTTCGATCTATATACTGCAAGTAGTATTTCAAATCGGGACGACCTACGAACCACACCACGGGAACCTGGGATCTTTACAAGCCCTGCTGCTCTGACAGCTTCTCTTCAGAAAACAAACCCCGCAGCCTGTCGTGCTTGTGCCCGGGCGTTAGCAGTTGCAGGCTTGCAGCACCCTGGAGGTGAGCGGCAGAATATGTAAACCCAGTACTCTCGTTAGGCAGATACTCCAGAGATGTACTCTCGTCAGACATCCCGAGTACTGGAACATACTCCAGAGATGTAGTTCCATTTTAAAACTCTATTCTAACTTGAAAAAAAAGGGGATTGTGAGTCTCCTTCTGTTACAACTTAAGATGACAACTGTGTAAATCCTTTAGTTTTTTCAAGTTCCCATTTCGTGCACTTTAGAAAATACCATCACAGAAATAACAGTACTTGGCGTCTTGGCCCTGATTGTTCATCATGTATTCATGTTAAACAACCGGCAAAATACATTCTTGAGTTGGTATTCGATTGGGGAACTTACAGGAATCTGAAGGCAAGAGCAGGTTTATGACTAACCAGTATTACGGCATTTCACACATTTTTGAAAGAACAACAGACATTCAGACAATAGTGCTCTGTAATTGGTTTTCTGATTCTGCATGCACTAGTTCCATCATTTCCTATGCCTGCTCCATGGGTTGGTCAACCCTAGCTTCAGAATAATACAGTCATATATCGAAAATGACTGTAACTCAGTTCACAAAAAAAAATGACTGTAACTCGTGCTCATTCACCTCTGTATCTGGGCAACGAGTTGGACCTGGGCATGCAGAATGCAAGATGCAGAATACGGGCTATCAGCATGCCTTTCTGAACTATTAATTCCTCCCAATTAAACAGAACAAGCACATAATCTGAAAAGAAGACAGTTGCTCAGCAATAAAATTCTGCATCAAACAGTTACATTGTTTCTTTACAATTTGATCGAGGATTTACATGGATCGATCATCCAAGCTCTGCAATTCTACATCAAACAGTTACATAGTTTCTCTACGATTCCTAGGCAGGAGTAGCCATTACATGGATAGATCAACCAAAGCAGAATTACGATTCGACAGCTTTACACTCGTTGTGCGTTCCAGATCGCCACTGGAATCTTGAACGTAATCTTCTCTTGTACGGCCGGTGAGATGAACTTGATGCGCGGCGCCTTCTTACTTGGCAACGCGACGCTCTCGTCGACCTTTGCAGTGCCGGCGGAGGGACAAGGAGCAGCGGCGAACCATGGGTGGTTGAGCGCCTTGGCCGCCGTGAGTCGCTTGTTGGGATTGCACGTGAGAAGCCCCTTCAACACCTCGAATCCTTGCTCTGACAGCTTCTCTTCGGGGAAGTAATCCCGCAGCCGGTTGTGCTTTTGCCCCGCCGGTAGCACTTGCAGCGCCTTGGCGGTGAGCGGCAGAGATTTGAACGCCGGCCACGTCCTCCCGTCCGGCATCCCGAGCAATCGGAAGATTCTCCAGAGCTGAAGTATCTCGTCGGCGTCTTCCTTATCATCCTCGCCACGGAACAGGGGCTTGCCGATCAGCATCTCGGCCATGACGCAGCCGAGCGACCATGTGTCCACCCGCGCGTCGTAGTCCGGCTTCTCCAGGAGCATCTCGGGGGGCATGTAGGAGGCGGTGCCGGCCTGAGTGTAGGGCGGAAGGTCGGACGTGGAGATCGCCAGCCCGAGGTCACAGATCTTGATGAGCGCCCCGCCTTGGCCCACGAGGATGTTGGCCGGCTTGATGTCGCGGTGGACAACGTGGCGGGCGTGCATCATCTTGGCTCCGGACAGTAGCTTCCACATGAAGGAGCGCACCGCGGTTTCCGAAAGCGGCGGGCCGTGGCGCCTGCCCCACAGGAAAGTCTGGAGGGTCGGCGCGGCGACGTACTCCATGGCGAAGGAGAGCTCGCCGCTGTTCGGGTCGCGCACCAGGCCCTCGTAGCCGACCACGTAAGGGTTCCCGCTGCAGGCCTCCAGGAATCGGGCTTCGCGCAGGAGCTCGTCGACGTCGGGGACCTCCAGCTCCTCCTCGGTGTCGGCTGGCGGGGGCGGGGAGAGGTGCTTGATGGCGACGATCCTGCCGGTGACGCGGTGGCGCGCCTTGAGGACAAAGCCGAAGCCGCCCTCGCCGAGGCATGAGAGCTCCTCGTACTCCTCCGTGCTGCCGATGCTGTTGCCGCGACTCCTCTTGCTGCAGGTCGGCGATCCTTCGGTGGTCGTCGCGTGGGCGGCGGCCACAGGTCGCTTGCGGGCGGCCATGGCGCTCGACCGACGGCTTGGTTCCCGGGAGAGCGCGGCGGAGTGGAGGAGATGGCGGTGGAAAGCAGGCGATCTTTGGAAGAGCGGTAGGCATTTGGGCGTGGATCGGCGGCAAATATACGCAGGAGGATCGAGCGCGCAATGGCGATCGACACAGCAGCACAGAAGCCCCGACCTCGACTCGGATTCAAGTTGGAAGGAAGGCCGGATTGGCGGTTGCTGTTTGGACGGGTTGCGTCGCCGTCTTGGTATCTGATTCAGTGCCTGCAAGATGAGCACGCGGCGGTTTGTTTCCGTGCTGCCTGCGTTTCCGTTTGCACGGCACGGACGGCCAGCTCCCGGCGCCGCTTGCTACGCGTATGCCGCCAAGGAGTGCGTCCTTCAGCAAGACCGTGGTTGCTGTAGTGTTTCAGCTTGCTGCTCTAGTGTCGTTCTTAACCATGATGATTGTAAACTGAAACCATGGTTTCATTTTCCATGGAAACGGCAATAATTGACGGCCGTTTTTGTTATGTTTTCTTGCAGTTGCATATCATGTCTGACGAACGACATGTTTTACCTTCTGCAAGATCATATATTTTTTTCGAAATGGAGGTGAAACATATGTGCTACCTCCTAGATGAACAGTGCTGAATTGTTCAAGATTTCAGTGTACAAGGTTGCTGTTTTTGTTTTGACGCATCGTTATCTGAAAAAACAAAAATTGTACTACCAAGATAAACATATTTTCAATAGAAAGAAAAAAAGGAAATAACAGCACAGCCAAGAAAGGAACACGGGCAGGATTTTCGCAGACAGCAGAAAAACATATGATGTCACATCAAATCGAAATCATCATACACTGAAACCACGACAAAGACAACATTTCAGAGTGAACACAGATATGCCTCCCGGCAAGGAATTTCGGTTTCCTCTTTTTGTCAATTCTCTTTCTAATAGTGACCAGTCACAAACCTTAAAATCTACTAGCTGAGTTTGTGTCTTGAAACTGGTTGAGGGCTTGTTCGGTTCATCCACTCCCCAAGTGGATTTTTTTTTTTGAAAATAGGCGCTTTATTACTCAACAGTAATTATACCTGGCCTCTGCATAGCTAGGATGCATACAGCCAAACATCCACAGTCTCGGTCGAAAACAAGAGTAACTGAAATACAATAAAATGTAAATGAAAGCATAGTTCTCCCAATTATCTAAGGAAGATCTATTCGCAGCGGTTGTTGCCATCCATGTCGGGAGAAGACATCTCGCGCCGTATCTTCCAACCGCCTACAACCCTCCGCAAACAAGTCGCGGAACTCCATACGTTGTAGAGAAGTCCATGATCGGAGGACAGCCGTGGCCCGATAGATAACCTGCAATGTAGAAGATACAACATTATTAAAAATCTTGTCATTTCTATATAGCCAAAGCGACCAAATAATGGCAAGCGCTCCCACCCTAAATAAAGTCCCATATTTATCCTCAATCCCATTCATCCAGTTGCCAAAAACATTGACTACCGATCTAGGAGGAGATAAACCAGAGGCTATTTGGATGATTGACCATATAGCACGAGCAAATTTACATTGGAAGAATAAATGACGTATTGTCTCATTATGATGACAATATACGCATTCAGTGCTACCATACCAATTCCTCCTAACAAGATTATCTTTTGTGAGAATCACCCCTTTACGTAGATACCAAGCGAATATCTTTGTTTTAAGGAGTATCCTCAACTTCCAAATTTTACTATTATCATCGACTGAAATATTAGGTTAGATCAAAGCTCTATAAAATGAATCAACAGAAAAATTTCCACTATGTAATAGTTTCCATTTAAATTCATCCATACCCTCAGATAGTTGTATCCTGGATAATCTTACTAAGAGATTATACCATGACACCAATCTAGGACCTAAGAGACTTCGTCTGAAAGACACATTAGGGGGATTAGTTTCCATTACCTCAGCGAGAGTATCTCTTTTGTGTCTAACAATCGAATATAGAGCTGGATCTTGTTCACGGAGATAAGTTTGGCCAAGCCATATATCTTCCCAGAACCTAATCTTTGAACCATCCTTAATATTAAAAGTGCCAAAACGAAAGAATTGCGTTTTGGAAGCCATTAGTCTAGCCCAAAAGTGTGAATCACCTGGTTTCCAAACCAGTGTAGACACCGCTTTTGAGCCAACATATTTCCTCCAAAGAATAGTTTGCCAGACCCCTTCTTCGGTAAGAAGTTTGAATAACCATTTACCCAATAATGCGGTGTTTTTGACTTTTAAATCATGTATGTCCAATCCACCATATTCTTTGGGTCGACAAACAACATTCCATTTGGCCAGTCGATATTTTTTTTCTCACTATCCGCTTGCCAAAAGAATCTTGAACAGAAATAGTCCAGTTTTGACAAGACTCCTTTTGGCAACTAGAAGAATGATATCATATACAGTACCATGTTGGTGAGTACTGAATTAATGAGGACCAGTCTTCCACCAAGGGATAGCAATTTACCCTTCCAACTATTAAGACGTTTTTGAAGTCTTTCCTCAACGAGTTTCCATTCAGCAATTGTAAGACGCCGATAATGTATCGGTATTCCCAGATAATTGATTGGAAATTGCCCGTGACCACAGCCAAAAAGATCGGCATAGAGGTGAGCCTCGTCTTTAGCCTCTCCAAAACAATACAAATCACTCTAATGAAAGTTTATTTTTAATCCAGAAAGCTGCTCAAATGCTGAAAGTATTAGTTTCAGGTTCTTGGCTTTCTCCAGATCATGTTCCATAAATAGTATTGTATCATCGGTATATTGAAGAATAGATAGACCACCATCAACAAGATGTGGAACCAGTCCTTCAATTTGGCCATCAGCCTTCGCTCTCTCAATAAGGATGGCCAGCATATCTTCCACTATATTAAATAGTATAGGCGATAATGGATCCCCTTGTCGCAGCCCTTTTTTGGTCTGAAAGTATTTACCTATGTCATTATTGACATTAATGGCAACACTACCCCTAGTCACAAAAGACTGTAGGAGAGCACACCACTCTTTAGAAAAACCTTTCATACGGAGTGTTTGCTGAAGTAAAGACCAATTAACTTTATCATATGCCTTCTCAAAATCGATCTTGAACAATACCCCATTTAATTTTTTTGAGTGTAGTTCATGAATCGTTTCATGCAGGGTTACAACGCCATCTAAGATGTTTCTCCCTTGCATGAAAGCGGTTTGAGAAGGTCGAACAACATGATCAGCCACTGAATTCAGTCTAATCGTAGCAACCTTTGTGAAAATTTTAAGACTAACGTTAAGAAGGCAGATTGGACGATATTGTTGTATATGTTCTCCATTGTTAACCTTAGGTAATAAAATTATGTTGCCAAAATTTAACCTGAATAGGTCCAGCTGACCAGCATGTAAAAACTCGAACAAGCGCATCAAGTTAACCTTTATAACTTCCCAGAATGTTTTGTAAAACTTTGCTGGGAAGCCATCAGGTCCTGGCGCTTTGTTTGGTTCCATTTGGAAGACGGCCTTCTTAACCTCCTCCTCAGTATAAGGAGCAGTCAGAAAGTTGTTTTCCACAATAGAAACCTGGGGAATATCCTCCGTCCGGGACTCATCCAATGAAAAAGAATTTTCAGGAGGTGCCCCAAACAAGGATTTATAATAGTTGATAATATAAGATTTAAGATGTTGCTGACCTTCGATCGTCCCTTCTTCCTGGGTTAGAGAGTGAATAGGTTTCTTCTTATGCTTGCCATTTGCAACAGCATGGAAGTATCTTGTATTCGCATCTCCTTCTAGGATGAATTTGGCTTTAGACCGTTGGTACCACTTGAGTTCTTCTTCACGCAGGAGTCTGACAATTTCTGCATTCGATTGGTTTTAAGCTCAATCTCTTGTGCAGTCAATAACCTAACCTCCGCAGAAGCCTCCAAGTCATTAATAATAGCAGAAAGGCGTATTTTTTCATTTTTAAGGATACCAGAAGTATGTCTAGCCCAACCACTGAGGAATTTGCCCAAGGCACGCATTTTATTGCTCCATCTCCAAGTGGAATGGAGTGGATTGGAGAGGATTTGCAGGGATTTTGACTTATGTGGGATTTAATTCCCCTCAACCCATGTCAATCCATTCTAATCCATAGCAAACCAAAAAAGGCCTGAAGGGGACCAGTAAATGATGGTAAGGGGAGAAGTTTTTCGGTGGTATGCAAATACAGTCTCATGGTAACGATGGATAATTTACCTTGTTCTGAAGCCAGGAGAACTAGAAACATTCTCCTGAGATCTTTGCCTCCCTCCAATTCCTCCAATTCCTTGTATTTGCAAGAAATTAAGTAGAAACGCTGAGATATATTTCTAATACATTATATAGAAGACATGTTGTTAATTGGAAATGATGTATCTTTTACTGACACAGGTTAAGAATTTTATTAAAATTTGATTTTAATGAAAGACTTGGGCAAAACGAGAATATTAGGCATCAATGTCTATATGGATAGTTTGAGACTCTAATATGGTTGTGCCAGACATACATATATGAGATATTGAATGAGTTTAATATGGAAATGACAAGAATATTCCTTATCGCGTGGAAAGTGTTGAATCAAGATTCAAGTGTATCGACACTTGGTAAGTGAAACGAGATTCAAGTGTTTTTGACACTTGGTGAGTGAAATTACATGAATATTTTGATCAATCATATATACCATGATATGTACACATCTAGATATGTCCTATGTTCTAGATGTTATAAACATATACCAGGATGACTCATAAGATGATCATTGGACGATAGTAAGAATATTCTTATGATATTTGAAAGAACTAAGAATATATTTATGTAAAGGTGAAAAATAGTTACAAATAGTTCATTGCAAAGTGTTGCATTGATATTAATTTTGTCACAAAATACAAGTTAAATTTATCTCAATTTAAACTATGGATGGCACAATGTAATGGAAAGGAGATTCTATGATGGATTTGGATGAGTTCCAAAGTTAAGACATTGTGACAGATACTATAACAAAGGCTAAGCATATGAATGCTATTGTAGCACCGAAGGAGGGCATTTGCATTAAATAGTTTGTTATCAAACTAGGTGTGGCTCATAGTGGGATAGTAATATGAAGATATATTGTACCACAATAACATCAACATGTTTTAACCCAAAGGAACTAAAGGTCTCACCAAAATACTAAATTTATATAGTGCCATCTCATTTGAAAATTAGTGATGCTTAGAGACGCAAAGACATGCAAATACACATGGACCTGAAAGTGTCGGATCTAGAGATTACGTTTACCACTAGCAAACACGTATATATAACACCAGAAAGCCATAGGTGTTGAATGCCCAAGTTTTTCAAACTAGAATATTGACTCTAGTGCAAATGGGAGACTAAAAGGAATATGCCCGAGAGGCAATAATAAAGTGGTTATTATCTTATTTCTTATTTATGATAAATGTTTATTTCTCATGCTATAATTGTATTAATTGGAAACATTAATACATGTGTGGTTAATAAAAAAATTAAGAGTTTATAGTTATGCCTCTCATATAAACTAGCTCGTTGATTAACAAGATGATCAAAGGTTTCCTAATCGTAGACATTGGATGTTGTTAATAACGGGGTCATAACATTGGTGGAATGATGTGATGAACACTCACATGAAGTATAGTAATATGATCAAAGTCATTAGGTTTACATTGCTATAATAAGTCATACGAAGTAACCCTAATCCTTAGACCATGAGATCATGTCAATCGCTAACAACAGAAGAGTACTTTGATAACATCAAATGTCACACCGTAATAGGGTGACTATAAAGGTGGGTTTAAGTACTCCGAAAGTGTTATGTAGAGACTCATGGATCAAGAGTGGGATTTGTCCATCCCAATGACAGAGTGATATACTCTGTGCCCTCTCGGTGATATCACATTGACATAGCTTGCAAGCAAGTGATAAGATCACTAGAATGTTATATTGCGGGAATGAGAAAAGAGTACTTGTTGGTAACGAGATTAAACAAGGTATGGGGATACCGATGATCGAATATCAGACATGTAATATACCGCAATACAAAGGGATTTAGTTACAATGTCAAAGGTTCTCACGGTCACTAAGTCATCATTGAATGTGTGTGAGTCGGTATGGATCTCTAGGTCCCGCTACTGATTATTGATCGGAGAGGGGTCTCGATCATGTCTGAATTATTCGCGAACCGTGGGGTGACACACTTAAGGTATACCAACACCAATTGGGGCAAATATAATACCAAAGAAAGGTTTTGAAAGCGCTCGCATTATTTCGATGGACACCGGAAATATTTTGGGTGAAATTGTTGAAATTGGTTCGACATGTGATATCGAAATGTTGCAAGGGGTTTTATGTGAATGTTTTTTAATTAAAGTAATAAACAAAATTCTGAATAAAATAAAAAAATAGTTTTTATTTAATGAGAGGTGGCATTAATTTTTGTGGGAAATTAATGCATCCAAGTGGAGGGATGAGTGGAGATGAATGCGTGTGAGTGGTGTCCACCCATATTAATGGGGAAGATGTGGGGGAACCACCATGGCCACCACCCCATGGCCCTTGGGGATTCCCCTGTAACATCCCAGGATTAGCACCTAAAAATAGAGAGGACACAGGTTTGTGCATTGCATTCATGCATAAGAAAATCCGGGGAATTTTCGCGCAAAACTAAAAGAGCTATAGAGGGATCGGGATCTCTCTTGTACTGAAGGAAACTTCGGAGGAAGTGCGATAGATTTCGACATGACCTTTGTGAAGGGTTTCGCAGCATAGTAAATCAAAAAAATTCCTACGGATGCGAACAACAAAGCCAAGATCTAATCTAGGAGATGTAATCAACGAGAGAGATTGATGAGATCTTCATACCCTTGAAGAAATCGCACATCGGAAACGTTCAACAGAACGTGGTTGACGTAGTCGTACTCGCCGTCTCCTCCTCGCGATCCGATCCGATCCTATGCCGCAAGTGGCGGCGCCTCCGAGAGATGCACACGTACGGTGCAACGACGTCTCCTCCTTTCCTTGGTACAGCAAGTATGGTGGAGAGATAGATTGGATCTGCAGCACGACGGCGTGGTGCTTATGGTGGAGAGTTTCTGCGGCAGGGATTCGCCTATGCGCAGTCGGGAGAGAGAGGTGGAGGGGCAGCAGTTGGACGGCGGCTAGGGTTGGAGTGGGGAGGCTGTGCCCCTGCGCTCCTTATATAGGGGGCTGGCCGGCCCCTTGACCCGTCCTCCAAGCCCTAGGGCGCGGCCCAAGGGGTGTAGTGGGGGGCAAGTCATCCCCCTCTTTTGGAAGGTTTCCTTAGGGTTTCCCCTAAGGGCTGGCTGGCTGGGCCTTAGGGGCCTTGTGCCCCTGGCCCAAAGTGGCCAGGGCACTTCCCCTTAGGCCCACGCAGGCCTCTGACAAGTGGGCCCACGTTGGTCCCACTCCGGAACCTTTTAGAACCTTCCGGTACAATACCGATAAACTCTGAAATGATTCTGAAATCCAAAAACTGCTTTCCTTTATATGAATCTTATTCTCCGGACCATTCTGGAACCTCTCGTGATGTCCTAGGTCTCATCCGAGACTCCGAACAAAAAACTCATAAACCAATTATCCATTCTATCCTAGCGTCGATGCACGTTAAGTGTGTGACCCTACGGGTTTGAGAATATGCAGACATGATCTTCTATCAATAATCAACAGCGGGATCTGAAAACCCATATTGACTCCCACATATTCATCGATGATCATATCGGATGAACCAGGATGCCAGGATTCAATTAATTCCATATATGTATTCCCTTCGTCACGCGATATATTACTTGCCCGAGATTCGATTGTTGGTATCGGCATACCTAGTTCAATCTCGTTCACATCAAGTACTTTACTCGTTCGGTAATCCGATATCACTTTGTGATTAACTCCTTAACCACGTGCTTGCAAGCGGTGTTGATATCGATTACCGAGTGGGCCCGAAGTATATCTCTCCGACTCGGGAGGGACAAATTCCATCTCGATACATACAACCCAACAATTACTTTCCGATCACCTGAGAGACACCTTTATGATCACCCTCACATAGGATGCCATTTGATGACCTCAAAGCTTTCTTCCGATACCAGGGAGTTGTATTATCTCATGGTCTAAGGAATACAATACTTGACATAGGAAAAAGCTTCGCAAAGATGAACACGATGACACGATCTAATTGATCTGCTTAATTTGGGTATGTCCATCATATCATTCTCATAATGACATGATCTCATTATTAACCGACAACTCATGTATATGGTTAGGAAACCTTAACCATCATTAATCAATGAGCTAGTCCATAGAGGCGTACTAGGGACACGGTGTTGTTCATAAACCACATAAGTATCAAAGTTTCCGCTTAATACAATTCTAGCATGGAATATAAACTTTATCATGAACAAGAATTATAATAATAACATATTTATTATTGCCTCTAGGGCATAATTCCAATAGTCTCCCACTTGCACTAGAGTCAATAATCTAGTTTACATCTGGCAACAATCTAACACCCATGGCATTAAGGTGCTGATCATGTTTTGCTCGTGAAAGAGGTTTAGTCAACGGATCTGCGACATTCAGATCCGTATGTACTTTGCTAATCTTCAGATCTCCATCTGCTATATAATCTCGAATTATATGAAAACGGCGGTTGATGTGCTTGGTCTTTGGATGATATCTTGGTTCCTTAGCCAGTGCTATGGCGCCAGTGTTGTCGCACAATATCTCTAGTGGGTCCAAGGCACTTGGAACCACACCAAGCTCAGTGATGAAGTTCCTGATCCAAACTCCTTCACTTGACGCTTCTGAAGCAGCTATGTATTCCGCTTCTGTTGTAGATCCCGCGATCACGCTTTGCTTGCAGCTTCTCTAGCTCACAGCTCCACCATTCAAAATATAAACGTATCCTGTTTGAGATTTAGAATCATCTGGGTCGGTGTCGAAACTAGCATCGACGTAACCTTTTACGACGAGCTGCTCATCACCTCCATAGACCAAGAACATTTCTTTAGTCCTATTTAAATACTTTAGGATGTTCTTTACGGCTTTACAGTGTTCCACTCTTGGATCACTTTGGTATCTGCTCGTCAAACTAAGAGCATTGGACACATCCGGTCTAGTACATAGCATGACATACATGATAGAACCTATGGCCGAGGCATATGGCACTTTTCTCATAGTATCTCTATCTTTTACCGTAGCTGGACACTGAGCCTTGCTCAATATCTTA
This sequence comes from Avena sativa, assembly GCA_916181665.1. Taxonomy (NCBI): domain Eukaryota; kingdom Viridiplantae; phylum Streptophyta; class Magnoliopsida; order Poales; family Poaceae; genus Avena; species Avena sativa. The sequence goes on along the minus strand of OV702293.1, from coordinate 444,121,172 downwards.
CCTGACAACATGGGCAATGAACCTTTCTTTGCTTTATCCATTCTGAATCTTTTCATAACTTTGTCTAGATATGTACTTTGGCTTAAAGCTGTTAGGCGTCTTTGTCTATCTCTATAGATTTTGATGCCTAATATATAAGCAGCTTCTCCTAGGTCTTTCATTGAAAAACATTTATTCAAATAACTCTTCACATCGTTAAGCATACCAATGTCATTTCCAATAATCAATATGTCATCCACATATAGTACTAAAAATGTCACCGAGCTCCCACTCACTTTCTTATAGGTACAAGCTTCGTAGCAATTTGGAACAAATCCAAAACTCTTGATCACTTGATCAAAACGAAGGTTCCAACTCCGAGATGCTTGCTTCAGTCCATAAATAGAACGCTGAAGTTTGCACACCTTATTAGCATCCTTCGGATCGACAAAACCTTCGGGCTACATCATATACAACTCTTCATCAATGTTGCCATTGAGGAACGCGGTCTTGACATCCATCTGCCATATTTCATAATCATGAAATGCAGCAATTGCTAATAAAATCCGAATGGACTTAAACATCGCTACGGGAGAGAAAGTCTCATCGTAGTCAACACCTTGAACTTGCCGAAACCCTTTTGCGACAAGCCGAGCTTTGTAGACAGTAACATTACCACCCGCGTCCGTTTTCTCCTTGAAAATCCATTTGCACTCAACGGCCTTACGGTCGCTAGGAGGGTCCACCAAAGTCCATACTTGGTTTTCGCTCATGGATCCCAATTCGGATTTCATGGCCTCTATCCATTTCTCAGAGTCTGGGTTCATCATTGCTTCCTCATAATTCGCAGGTTCACTGTTGTCTAACAACAAGACGGTTAAGACAGGGTTGTCGTACCATTCAGGAGTGGCACGTGACCTTGTCAACCTGCGAAGTTCAGTAGTAGCATTGTTCGAAGTTTCATGATCCTCGTCATTAGCTTCCTCTCTTGTTAGTGCAGACGACACTGGAACAATTTCAGGTGTAGCGCTACTCTCCAACTCGAGAGAAGGTTCAATAACCTCGTCCATCTCTACCTTCCTCCCACTCACTTATTTCGAGAGAAACTCCTTCTCAAGAAAGGATCTGTTCTTTGCAACAAACACTTTGCCTTCGGATCTGTGGTAGAAGGTATACCCAATCGTTTCCTTAGGGTATCCTATGAAGACGCATTTCTCCGCTTTGGGTTCGAGCTTGTCTGGCATCAACATCTTGACGTAAGCTTCGTATCCCCAAACTTTAAGAAACGACAACTTAGGTTTAGCACCAAACCATAGTTCATACGGTGTCGTCTCAACGGATTTAGATGGTGCCCTATTTAAAGTGAATGGAGCGGTTTCTAATGCATAACCCCAAAATGATAACGGCAAATCTGTAAGAGACATCATTGATCACACCATATCTAATAGAGTTTGATTCCGGCATTCAGACACACCATTGCACTGTGGTGTTCCGGGTGGCGTGAGTTGCGAAACACTCATTGGTCCGCATACATCGGTATGTATGATTTCCAATAAGTCCGTTGCTCGCTCCATTATTCCGGAGAATGGGGTTTTGATCATCTTGCCCATGAGGCACGGCTCGCACGTGTCAAATGATTCAAAATCAAGAGACTCCAAAAGTCCATCAGAATGGAGTTTCTTCATGCATTTTACACCAATATGACCTAGAAGGCAGTGCCACAAATAAGTTGGATTATCACTATCTACTTTGCATCTCTTAGACTCAATGTTATGGATGTGCGTTTCATTGCTTTCGAGATTCACAAGAAATAAACCATTCACAACAGGTGCATGACCATAAAGATGTTATTCATATAAATAGAACAACCATTATTCTCTGATTTAAATGAATAACCGTCTTGCAATAAACACGATCCAGATATAATGTCCATGCTCAACGCAGGCACATAATAACACTTATTAAGGTTTAAAACTAATCCCGAAGGTAAAACTAAGGAGAGCATGCCGACGGCCATCACATCAACTTTTGATCCATTGCCAACGCGCATCGTCACCTCATCCCTTGCTAGCCGCCGTCTATTCCGTAGCTCCTGTTTCGAGTTACAAATATTAGGAACTGAACCAGTATCATATACCTAGGCACTACAACGAGCGCTAGTAAGGTAAACATCAATAACATGATTATCAAATATACCTTTAATGGTGCTAGCCTTCTTGTCCGCTAAGTACTTCGGACAGTTGCGCTTCCAGTGACCCTTGTCCTTGCAATAGAAGCACTCAGTGTCCGGCCTAGGTCCAGACTTGAGCTTCTTCTCAGCAGGGGCAACGCGCTTGCCGCTGCATTTCTTGAAGGATTTCTTTGCACCCTTAGCTTTCTTAAAGCTAGTGGTCTTGTTGACCATCAACACATGATTATCTTTCTTGATATCCACCTCCGCAGCTTTCAGCTTAGCGAAGAGCTCAGTGATCGTATCAGTGGAACCAATTTGATTGTGAGTAACTACAAAACCTTTGTAGCTAGGAGGGAGTGATTGCAGAAATATGTCAATCTTGAGCTCTTCTGGAATCTTGCAGTCCAGTTGCTCAAGACGTTGATTGTAGCCCGACATCTTAATGGCGTGCTCACTAACGGAACTCCCTTCCTCCATCTTGCAGTTAAAGAACTTCTCAGAGATCTCATATCTCTCAGAACGGGCCTGAGTCTAAAACATGGTTTTCAGTTCCTCAAGTATCTCAAAGGGCCCGGCGAACTCCTCAAAACAATTTTGAAGTTCCGGTTCCATAGCAAACAACATGGTACTCTTAATCACTCCATAATCATCTTACGTGACTGATAAACAACTTTTTCATCAGCCGGCGCATCAGTAGCAGGGGTGTCACCTAGCGCTTTCTCAAGTACATAGTCCTTTTGTCCGCCAGCGAGAATGATTCTCAGATTGCGGAACCAGTTGGTGAAGTTAGACCCATTGTTCTTAATCTTTTCTTTCTCAGCAAAAACGTTGAAGTTGAAGTTGGACTTAGTCATTTGATCTACAAAATTTGCAAATACAATTTAGACTATGTTCATGATAACTAGTTCAACTTAATCAAATTACTAGATGAACTCCCACTAAATTCAACATCCCTCAAGTTGTTTAGTGAACACGATCCAAATTCACCACACCTAATCCGATCTTTACGAGAAGATATGTGGTTTGAATGGTGGACAACAAAGTGTTGATCATATCATTCATATGACTCATGTTTAACCTTTCGGTTCGTGTGTTCCGAGGCCATGTCTGTACATGCTAGGCTCGTCAAGTCAAACCCAAGTATTTCTGTGTGTGCAAAACTGGCTTGCACCCGTTGTATGTGAACGTAGAGTTTATAGCACCCGATCATCACGAGGTGCTTGAAAACGACGAACTTTCGCAACGGTGCATACATGGGGAGAACACAATTTTATCTTGATATTTAAGTGAGGAATCATCTTATAATGCTACTGTCGCGATCTAAGCATAATAAGATACATAAAAGGATAAACATCACATGCATATAATTTTGTGTGACATGGTATAGCCAATCTCCGCGCAATGATCTCCATCTTGTGCGCGCCAGCATGATCTCCATCACTCCACCATGATTGCCTCCGCCACGAATAGCAACTACAACTATTGCTAACTACTTAGCGATAAAGTAAAGCTATTACATGGCGTATAAGAAGTTGACACGCAGGTCATACACAATTATAAAGACAACCATACGGCTCCTGCCGGTTGTGAACTCATCGACATGCAAGTCGTGAAATATTACAAAACATGATCATTGCATACATCTCAATTCATACACATCATGTCTTGGGCCATACCATATCACAAAACACTCCCTACAAAAACAAGTTAGACGCCTCTACTTTGTTGTTGCATGTTTTACGTGGCTTATGGGAGTAACAAGCTAAGAACGATTCTTACCTACGAAAAGCCACAACGGTGATATTATGGTTGCTAACATCCGTTGTAAATCCCATGACTACTATAGTGAGAGAAAATGGCATCCACCAGCCGCATGTGTGGAACAAGCCATACGTCAAGTGCGGAGCCGGTCTCGCGAACGAGGTCGCGTAAAGTTGGCCTGGACCGCTTCGATCTCACTATGCCGCGCCATAAGAAATACACAACAAGAGGTTTTAAACAGAAAACATCAACACCCGCAACAAGCATGTTGCGTTCTACTCGTGAAACACATCTACGCATAGATCTAGCTCTGATACCACTGAAGGGTTTCGCAGCATAGTAAATCAAAAAAAATCCTACGGATGCGAACAGGAAAGCCAAGATCTAATCTAGGAGATGTAATCAACGAGAGATATTGATGAGATCTTCATACCCTTGAAGAAATCGCACAACGGAAACGTTCAACAGAACGTGGTTGACGTAGTCGTACTCGTCGTCTCCTCCTCGCGATCCGATCCGATCCTACGCCGCAAGTGGCGGCACCTCCGAGTGATGCACACATACGGTGCAGCGACGTCTCCTCCTTTCCTTGGTCTAGCAATATGGTGGAGAGATAGATTGGATCTGCAGCACGACGGCGTGGTGCTTATGGTGGAGAGTTTCTGCGGCAGGGCTTCGCCTACGCGCAGTCGGGAGAGAGAGGTGGAGGGGCAGCAGTTGGACGGCGGCTAGGGTTGGAGTGGGGGGAGGCTGTGCCCCTGCCCTCCTTATATAGGGGGCTGGCCGGCCCCTTGACCCCTCCTCCAAGCCCTAGGGCGCGGCCCAAGGGGTGGAGTGGGGGGCAAGTCATCCCCCCTCTTCTGGAAGGTTCCCTTAGGGTTTACCCTAACGGCTGGCCGGATGGGCCTTAGGGGCCTTGTGCCCCTGTCCCAAAGTGGCCAGGGCACTTCCCCTTAGGCCCACGCAGGCCTCGGATAAGTGGGCCCACGTTGGTCCCACTCCGGAACCTTCTAGAACCTTCCGGTACAATACCGATAAACTCCGAAACGATTCCGAAATCCAAAAACTGCTTTCCTTTATATGAATCTTATTCTTCGGACCATTCCGGAACCTCTCGTGATGTCGTGGGTCTCATACGAGACTCCGAACAAAAAACTCATAAACCAATTATCCATTCTATCCTAGCGTTGATGCACGTTAAGTGTGTGACCCTACGGGTTCGAGAATATGCATACATGATCTTCTATCAATAATCAACAGCGGGATCTAAAAACCCATATTGACTCCCACATATTCATAGATGATCATATCGGATGAACCACGATGCTAGGATTCAATTAATTCCATATATGTATTCCCTTCGTCACGCGATATATTACTTGCCCGAGATTCGGTTGTTGGTATCGGCATACCTAGTTCAATCTCGTTCACAGCAAGTACTTTACTCGTTCGGTAATCCGATATCACTTTGTGATTAACTCCTTAACCACGTGCTTGCAAGCGGTGTTGATATCCATTACTGAGTGGGCCCGAAGTATATCTCTCCGACTCGGGAGGGACAAATTCCATCTCGATACATACAACCCAACAAGTACTTTCCAATCACCTGAGAGACACCTTTATGATCACCCTCACATAGGATGACGTTTGATGACCTCAAAGCTTTCTTCCGATACCAGCGAGTTGTATTATCTCATGGTCTAAGGAATACAATACTTGACATAGGAAAAAGCTTCACAAAGATGAACACGATGACACGGTCTAATTGCTCTGCTTAATTTGGGTCTGTCCATCATATCATTCTCCTAATGACATGATCTCATTATTAATCGACAACTCATGTCTATGGTTAGGAAACCTTAACCATCATTAATCAATGAGCTAGTACATAGAGGCATACTAGGGACACGGTGTTGTTCATAAACCACACAAGTATCAAAGTTTCCGCTTAATACAATTGTAGCATGGAATATAAACTTTATCATGAACAAGAATTATAATAATAACATCTTTATTATTACCTCTAGGGCATAATTCCAACACTTTGTAGAATTCTTTGTTTCGGGGAAAATTCGTTCAAACATGTATTTGAATTTCAAATACGAAATTCAAATGAATTTATAAACTACACAAATGGAATTAGAAACATTTCATAACTTGAATTGAAATGATTACAAAAAATGATATAAAAATATTTCTTTATTAATGTATATATATAGTATTACATTGATCTTTTACAATAATTGAATAAAAGAAAAGTATCAGGAATCAAATAAGCAGAAAAAAAAGGAATTACATTAATGAAATAAATAAAAGAACTCTTTATTAAAACAAAATAAATATGACATTGTCTTTACAAAAGAATTGTAAAAGAAAAAGGGAATAAGTAAACTTTATTGAAGAAAATACAAGAGTACAATATTTTTTACAATTTTCAAACAGAATATAAATTACAATGTCTCAACATGATTCAATCAGAAAAGAAATTACATATATATATAAAAGGAATCCTAAACTATTGTTCATAAGCTACTTCTTTATCTTGTATCTTTTATCCTAATTAGTTCCTGCAAAAACAAACAACCAAAAATAAAACATAAGGGTTAGTGTTAGTATTGATGCTCTCAGAATTATAGTGTAATGCACTGTTTGTCTCATCATTGAGCTCAAATTAGAAGGGGCAAATTTCACCAAATAAATAGGATCTGTTCTTATCAAATGCAAGCTTCAGCCTTGTGCATCATTAGCATAGAATCAAGCTTCCACTTGGCAACATCCAAAAATGTTGCTCAACTTCAGATAATACCAAATCAGCTGAAGACATTCAGAGCAAAAGATCTCACAGATGAAACCTGGACAAGGGGGAGGTTCCTGGACCATACCAGGCACACTCATAGGCAGCACTATCACCACATGCAGCTGTGAGCTGTCAACACCATAGCAAACCAGGAAACCAGATAAGAAGGAAACAACCATAGCCAACAAGTACCTGCCCACACTCCATAGCACATCCACACAACATTACCATTAGAGTGTCATAACACACCATCAACCAATTCTGGTTGCTCCCTGGAGCCATCCAGGAGCTAGGAGGAGAGGAATTCACAGCAAAGGCAACATGGTTGAAAAGGGGGAGGAGGCTAGAAGCACTAGTAGTCCAAAGAAGAACCAGCCAGCATATCAAGTATCAGGATAGGATTAAAATCAGATCCAGCAAGGAATAAGGAGGAGAAGGATTGCCAGGACAGGATGCATAGAAGCTTACATTAGTAGCAGAACAAGGTCAACAATCATATCTTTGTAGCAGGTAGAACTCTACAATATTTTAAGCATCTGTATTCTCTTTTGCATCAGCATCTTGGGAAAATAAAGGGACTAATACACATCAAATCCCTTCCTCTACCCTTCAACTAGATGATCATCTAGGAGGTGTGGAGGAGGGTGTTCTCTCATATCTACATAGAGATGCTATGTATATTCCTCATAGAGAATTAGAAAGCTACATCATAATCTCTGTTCCTATTTAGTAAAAGCCTCAGTCTATGCATCCTAGGCTAGATCAATGAATCAAACTACATATATGTCCTTATCATGTAAAAAGGGGGCTTTTGGTAGGGACATTCTCTCAAGTTAACATAGAAGCTATGCCAGACACATCATAGAGTTGAGAGAAAACAATAGTATCTGTTCTTATATTAATTTGGCCTCAACCTTTGCATCATTGGCAGGGGCAAGGGCATCAGGTCATATACACTATGATCATACCACTGTGCACACTCCAAGGTGAGGCACCACAGTAGTAGGATCACAACCAAAGAAAATATCATTAATCCTTAGTCATCCCAAGCCTAGGTGTCAGTCTTTGCATCCTTGACCTAGTCTAAAGCAAGGAGAAGGTATAGCCAAGCAGCAGAGCTGTCACACTTATTGGCTAGCTAATACTGGGCACAATCCAAATGTGGGAAGCACCTCAGTAGCAACCTAGCCACAAGTGCCACTAGAGCCTGGGTTTACTAACTTGAGCTATAGTTTAGCATTCACCAACAATCTCTAGATTAAGGGTCTCATTTAAATCATTTTCCTAAAGATAAACCTTAGGAATCAGGTAGATATATATTCACTGCTCAACATTACTGGAAGCTAGAATATTATCAACTTAATCATATATTCCATATCCTTTTCTTAAGCATTATACCTAGGAATCAATTTAGAAAAATGCTAACTGCCAATATAAGACAGAGCATGTTCAACTCCAACATATATTGGATCAGATGGCCAGTATAGAACCACCAACCCATACTGAACCAAATGGTTCAGTCAAGGACAATTCTTTTGAATCAACAAAATAGTGAACTTTCCAAATGGACAGTTACAGAATTTATTATACTGAATTTATTCTAGAATAGCCAATGTCTTATAGAAATGTTCTATTAACAAATTGATTCAAAACTCTAAACAGATCTAGCATAACCAATGTCACAACACATGAGGACCATAGAACAATCAGTGATATTGCCACCACTAGCAGTAGATCATCATAGCACAATTGTGGATCAAAGCCATCAGCACGAAGGCTGGTCATAAAGAATTTGAGATCACCGAGGGTGCCGAGCACCTAGAGTGTTGGCCTGACGAAGCCATGGAATATCCCCTGGTTAACACCATCACCGAACCAGAGAAAACACCTGAGGCCAGGGTTGCGCTGGCAGCGCCGTCCCGCGGGCATCAGGAGGGGAAAACGTCAGGGTTGCGCCTGCGCACTTTCCTGCCAGTGTCGAGGTCGAGGAAGATGAAGTCCTGGTCTCCCTTGAGAAGCAGCCAGGGGCATCGAGGGCCAGCGAAATTGCGCCGGCGACCTAGCCGAACCCCACGGCTAGGATTTTGTAGGTGCGCATACGGGGAAGGCTGAGCGGCAAAGGGAGACAGAGATTAAAGGAGGAGAGCAAAAAGGGTCCTCGTCGGCTGGTGGCAGTGCCGGAGTTGGCCGGCGACCGACCGAAGCGGCACCAGCGCTGGTGGCGGCGGCATCGCAAGCGAGCAGAGGATGAGGGGAGAGGTCAGTGCGTATGCGGGTAGAGTGTGTGTGTGTCTGTGTGAGACAAGGAAGAGAGATGGGCCATGGGTGAGTTGGTTGGGCCAGATCCCAAACTGGTCCAACCTAGATGGGCCAGGCCAGCCCATGAACCCAACCCAAAACAGCCCAAGTTAAATAAAATAAGAAATGAAATAAAAGTAAAATAAATAAATTACCAAAATAACCTTTAAACATTTTCAGCTATTGAAAATTATAGAAAAATCATAAAAATACATTTAATATATTAAAATTATCATAAAAATAAGATCTATATAATAAAAATATAATTTTATTTATTTAAAATAAATATAGAGCACATAAATATTAACATCATTAAATCATGAGTGAAATTTCCTAAAATAAGAAAAACCCTTAAAAATAAATAAAAACCATTTTTGTGTATAAAAATAACTCTATTATTTTATAAAAATACTAACTCAGAATTTTACAAATAAAATATAAAGCAAATATTAAAAGACACTTAATTCTTTGAAGAATTTTATAAAAATAAAGGTAAGACTTAAAAATAAATAAAATTCATTTTTAAGATCTTTAATAAGTATATTTCACTAGAAAAATACTATTTATATTATTTAAAAACATTTTAATAACCTAAGATAAATAAAATTCATTACTTATTTTACTCAAAAGAAATAACCACTTTGTTAATTCTTAAAATTATTTCTTAAGTAAGAAATAATCCCATTTTCTTATAAAACACTAAAACCTTTAAAGTTTAATTACAAAGTCTAAATCCATAATCAAAATAAAAACTTAAATATAATTATTAGCCTTTAAATGTTATTAAATCTTAAATTCAAATTAAATTTTTATAAAATAAATATTACATATCACTCATGTATAAGATGGTGAATGATCTCCATCTCTTAACCACTCTTAAAAATAACTCTAAACTCTAATAAATTTATAAGATCATCTAATTATGCTCCCATTAATAAATTGCATGTTATTAAACCCATCTTTCACTTACATTAAAAAGGATCATTCATAATCATATTTGTCAAAATCCTAAAACTAGATAATATTCTAACACTCATTATATCTTAAAATTCACTTCTATTTTTATAGTTCACTTTGGTCTAAACAATCATAAACATCTCATTTGAAGTTTACTCATGTTTTAAAGTTAACTTTAGTCACTTGCATCATTAATTGAAATATAATAACTCAACATCATTTGTAACCCTCACAAACCCTAATGTAAAACCTAATAAACCTTAAGATTAATTAACCTTAACTAAATACTAGTTTCTTCAAATGTTATTCTTTTTGCCACTTCACACAAACAAGTCTATAATAGTTCCTTCAGCTCTTAAGAACTCAACTCAAGGACTTTTTATCCCAGTCACCAGATAACAATTAATCATAATCACATTACTCTATCTGTATTTGTATATTTTGGATTGTTAACACTTAAGTTCCTTATCAATGTCATTGCTTATGAAATAAACTTAAAGATAAACCCAATCTTAAATAAGATACCTAAGATCAATTTATTCAAAATACTAAGGGTTTCACTTTGGGAATTATAAAATTGCATAGCATTATTTATGCATAATGGCATCTTGCTTCTTTAAACATTAGTCCTTACCGGACCAATGATTATGATTTCAGATATTGGATCTTCTATTATCTCGAAGACCGTGAGTGCATAATCTTGCAATCACAAAAGGCAAGTTCACACTTGCTCATATCCTTTGATTATTTTCTGTAAAGTATTTTGCAAATCCAGTGTTGTCATCACCTACATTTGAAAAAGGTCAGAAAACACTATTTTCATAATAATATGATTATAGGTTATTTACCATGAGGTAATAATCTACTATGAAAGTTTCGGTGGTAAAGGAACATATTATCTAGGACTTAACAACCAATGTCGCCAGTGATTCTTGTGCCGTATATTACGCGTTAACCATGAGATTTGGAATGGGACGGAGAAGTCAGCTGGATCGGCTCCCTTTCGCATGCATTAGACACTGTTCTGGGCATTTGTAAGTTGCAGATCGTGGGTATAGCCGTTTTATACGGGGGAAGTCTACCGTGGATCTGGGCTTACAAAAGACAGATATCTAGTGTTAATGGTTGTTGTGTGTATCCAACTAAGGTATGGCCGTTTTATATGGGGAAAAGTCTACCTTGAGTTTGGGCATCCAACAATTGTGGTGTATGCGGGGTCGCGGAGAAGGATAGTTATTGGCTTGGATCTTAGTCTGGGACTCACACCAAGGAAGTGTGAACGAGCCTATAACTCGGATGTGTAACAAAGCTAAGATCTCTCATGGGTAAAGTAACGCACCTCTGCAAAGTGTAAAAACTGTAACTTGTTACTCCCTGTTCCAGGAAGGAGTTGTGAATGCTGCGGGAAAGGAACTCCATGAAAGTTCTGGTAAACCCGTGAAGGCTGATGGACATAGCTTTTCAGAATAAAATCAACCTTTGAAGAAATGTTTATGAAAACTTGCATTGCCTACGACCTATGGTCTGTGGCTGTAGATAGTGCATCAAACACTTCTCTTTAGTGAACTTTCTGAGTATGCTCGTACTCAATGTATCTTCTTAACCCTTGCTAGATCTCAGAGAAACCAATGGCATTCCCAGGAAATAAGTTACTTGAAGAGTTGAAGATATCCGAGGGAGATCAACGGAGTCGAAGACTTTACCGAAATCTATCGAAGATAAGCTGAAGCGTAGAATATAAATAAAACTCCTAGAATCTCGAACCTACTTCTGTAGAACAATACTATAGTAGTACTTTCAAGCCTTATACATATATTAATAGTAGTACTTCTAAAGTAACTCCGAGTAGATCTTTCTGGTTCTTTCTGTATAATATTCCTCACTGTTCGAGGAAGTTCTCTGGATCTTTTGTAATATGTTATATGTAATCTAAAGTGTTGTCTTGGACCCGCGATGTTTCTATTGTACCACTCTGAGGGATATAATGCGGATGGAACGATGTTCCATTGGTGTTATATCAATGACTATAGTATACTACATCATGCAGTGGTATGCTGGGTCACCGCAGTTGGTATCAGAGAATATGCTTTGACCTTAGGTTGGAAACCTAGTAAATGGGTAGAACCTGTAGGTTGGATAGTGACTATAGGAAGCCATCTTATCTACACTATATTTCCTTATACAAGTGATGAATATTCACTTGAGGATAACCTTGTCACACCTTAGTGGAATTTTTAGGTTACTTCTTTTCTTATTAATGATACTTATCTTCTATTTAATTTAGGAAGTACCTATACAGTATTTCATAAGTAGGCAATATATCTTCTACTAAAATATTCCATACTATAACTAAACTAGAGTAGTATATCACCAAGTCAGAGCACCTCATAAGGGAGTAGTTAATCATGGTGTTATCTTACTGAGAAGCCATGAAATGAAGTAAAACTTTGTTATTATCTTGATACTAGTGTTAAATACCAGAGGAGTATGCCCCAAAACCTTAAACAACATGTTATTGTAGGGGAAGTAACTAATGTTTTGTTTAACTAAAAGCTATTATATGAAGAATAGAATCTTATCAAGAGTAACAAATAGGGTTATGCTTATCTAACCCCATGTAATATGCCAAATCCATAATGGCATGAATGACAAGGCAATATTCCTGTAGTACAAGTAGATCTATATATAGGTTATGAAACTAGTTAAAACTTGAGAATTATTCGTTGTTATAATAAATATGCTTAGAAAAGTTAAGATTAGAAACAAAGGGTAGAAATGTGAGAATGATGTTTAGGATGTAACTCCAAGGATAATTAAGTTATAACCAATTATAGAGTGATTTAACCAACTATCTCTAGAGTCGGATTAAATTTTACCAAAAGTTATCCCTTTGCAAATGGGCAAATGGTGTAATTTCAGAGGCAAAGAACATTATGAGACATACAAATAAGTATATAACGGTAGAATTCCATACACTATATGTATCAAACATTGTAGTGTATAACCTCAAAGCCTAAGTACAAGAGATGTTTTACTCGAAGTACTGTTTCTACAAGCTTTTGATGTATGTTTGGTAGAGGTAATATTTGGATTTGTTGGATTTTATTGGATTTTATTGTGTGACTAGGTCTGTGCATGAAGTTTGAACTTTATGGGCATATGCATGATGTTTCATGGAGTCCTTACTTGATGTACAGGTCTACAAGGGAAAATGGATTCGCGTGAGGGAGAGGCAAATTATCACTTTAATGTTGGAAAGATGAAGGATCGTGAGATGTTGGTGATACAACAAAAGGAGGCTAACCAGGCAATTCGGAATGAAGAATCAAATCAAAAGCCGTATCTAACCACCAATGAAGAAGTTCTTCAGTATATAAGGAGTATGGAAGAAGGAAGAAAGGTTGAAACAAAGAGGCAGAACCAGTTCTATCAGGAGACATTAAAGGGTAGGCAAGAGAAGCAATTCAAAGAATTACATCCAAGGGTTAAACTGGTGGAATTCTTAGAAACCAAACCCTGGAGTTTTTCCATGGTTGAATAACCTATGGAGACGGAGAATTGGTTAATGGATCCATCCCGTAAGCTTAAAAGTGTGGGATGCAAGGATGAAGAAATGGTGCGCTATGCAACTTATCTATTGACCGGAACCGCAACCATGTGTTGGTAAAAGTCCAAGTTCGTGATCCCGGAAGGAGGTGTCAATACCTGGGCTGAGTTCAAAAAGAAGTTTCGAGAAGAATTTGTTCATCGGGACAATGGTAAAAGGAAGGAGAATGAAGACTTAGAGAACAAGAATCTTCCAGTCCCGAAACATGTACGAGAGTTTAATCGTTTATCCAAGGACATTAGTGAGAAAGTAAACAGGGAGGCGAAACGGCAAAGGAAGTTCATGAAAGGACTACAAGCAGTTATGAAGATGCATCTTAGGATTGTGCGTGCAAAGGAGTTCCAGGAATTGGTGGATAGTGCACATCTATCAGGAGGTGGTGAGATTGTTGCACCGGAAGGAAAGAAAAAGAGAATTCAAAAACAGACCACAACATGTCAGGTCCGATGACATATGACGAAGAATTATCCGGATCCACATATGATATACAAAATAGAGAAGATATGTCACAACTGTGGAATTCGGGGCCATGTTTTGAAGGAGTGTCCAAAACCTAAGATAGTATGTTACCAATGTGGAGAACCAGGACACATGAAAAGGAACTGCTTAAAACCGCAGTTAACTCATGGATCAACAACAGGAGTAATAGAACCAATAATGGGGTTATCATCTACTCAAACTATTCCTCCCAATCCAAATGGAGAAAGGAATGTAGGAGCATTTCAAGGGAAATGTAATAAGTGTGGAGTTCTAGGACACAAGAAATCATGTTGTCCGGAACATCAGGAGGTTTATGGAACATCAGTGGGAGGAGACACAACATCCACCAAATCACCATTAAAGGAGGGTGTAGGTGAAGAAGGTACATCTTCAAGAAAACGGAAGTATGAAACCATAAATGAAATCAACAACCACAACAAAGCAAGTGGTAAGTCAAAGCATTATTAATGATATAAGTTACCCTATACATGCATTAAGGAGTTAGAGATTTTGCATCACTATTTCCCAAGTATGTGGATGTACCATCTGTTCCTCATAAGACCATTAGAAAATCTCAAGGGGGGGAGTGAATAATGAAGCATCAAGAGTTGAGATCCAGAGTAAGATTTAGGGAAAGCCAAAACATTCCTAAAAAGTAAGCCACAAGGACTAGGTATACCATAAATAGATTAGTATTGGAGTCAAGCTATAATTAGCCGAAGTATAAACCAGAATCTTACCTTAAGGAGACTTTCTAAAAACTTAGTCACTTCTTGAATAGATGTCCTAATCTGAAAACACTCATGAGGATCTGATCAGGGCAGAAGTGCTAGATTCAAAAGAAGTTTATACATCAAATGGGATTAGAAGTTGTCTCATTTCAAATCAGAAGAGGATCCACGGAAAAGCTTGAATGAAAATATAACAATTATCTTCCTCCCGGATTTAAAAGAGTCACTAGGATCAGAAGAAGTCAATCTTATCTTCCGAAACATAAGAGGGTGCGAACTTCGAGGATGAAGTTTATTTTAAGGGGGAGAGTCTGTAACATCCCAGGATTAGCACCTAGAAATAGAGAGGACACAGGTTTGTGCATTGCATTCATGCATAAGAAAATCCGGGGAATTTTCGCGCAAAACTAAAAGAGCTATAGAGGGATCGGGATCTCTCTTGTACTGAAGCAAACTTCGGAGCAAGTGCGATAGATTTTGACATGACCTTTGTAGAATTATTTGTTTCGGGGAAAATTCGTTCAAACATGTATTTGAATTTCAAATGAATTTATAAACTACACAAATGGAATTAGAAACATTTCGTAACTTGAATTGAAATGATTACAAAAAATGATATAAAAAGATTTCTTTGTTAATGTATATATATACATATAGTATTACATTGATCTTTTACAATAATTGAATAAAATAAAAGTATTAGGAATCAAATAAGCAGAAAAAAAGGAATTACATTACTGAAATAAATAAAAGAACTCTTTATTACAACAAAATAAATATGACATTGTCTTTACAAAAGAATTGTAAAAGAAAAAGGGAATAAGTAAACTTTATTGAAGAAAATACAAGAGTACAATATTTTTTTACAATTTTCAAACAAAATATAAATTACAATGTCTCAACATGATTCAATCAGAAAAGAAATTACATATATATATAAAAGGAATCCTAAACTATTGTTCCTAAGCTACTTCTTTATCTTGTATCTTTTATCCTAATTAGTTCCTGCAAAAACAAACAACCAAAAATAAAACATAAGGATTAGTGTTAGTATTGATGCTCTCAGAATTACAGTGTAATGCACTGTTTGTCTCATCATTGAGCTCAAATTAGAAGGGGCAAATTTCACCAAATAAATAGGATCTGTTCTTATCAAATGCAAGCTTTAGCCTTGTGCATCATTAGCATAGAATCAAGCTTCCACTTGGCAACATCCAAAAATGTTGCTCAACTTCAAATAATACCAAATCAGCTGAACACATTCAGAGCAAAAGATCTCACAGATGAAACCTGGACAAGGGGGAGGTTCCTCAGGAACACTCACATGCAACACTATCACCACATGCAGTTGTGAGCTGTCAACACCACAGCAAACCAGGAAACCAGATAAGAAGGAAACAACCGTAGCCAACAAGTACCTGCCCACACTCCACAACACATCCACACAACATTACCATCAGAGTGTCATACCACACCATCAACCAACTCTGGTTTCTCCCTGGAGCCATCCAGGAGCTAGGAGGAGAGGAATTCACAGCAAAGGCAACATGGTTGAAAAGGGAGAGGACGCAAGAAGCACTAGTAGTCCAAAGAAGAACCAGCCAGCATATCAAGTATCGGGATAGGATTAAAAGTAGATCCAGCAAGGAATAAGGAGGAGAAGGATTGCCAGGACAGGATGCATAGAAGCTTACATTAGTAGCAGAACAAGGTCAACAATCATATCTTTGTAGCAGGTAGAACTCTACAATATTTTAAGCATCTTTATTCTCTTCTGCATCAGCATATTGGGAAAATAAAGGGACTAATACACATCCAATCCCTTCCTCTACCCTTCAACTAGATGATCATCTAGGAGGATTGGAGGAGGGTGTTCTCTCAGATCTACATAAAGATGCTATGTATATTCCTCATAGAGAATTAGAAAGCTACATCATAATATCTGTTCCTATTTAGTAAAAGCCTCAGTCTATGCATCCTGGGATAGATCAATGAATCAAACTACAAATATGTCCTTATCATGTAAAAAAGGGGCTTTTGGTAGGGACATGCTCTCAAGTGAACATAGAAGCTATGCCAGACACATCATAGAGCTGAGAGAAAACAATAGTATCCGTTCTTATATTAATTTGGCCTCAGCCTTTGCATCATTGGCAGGGGCAAGGGCATCAGGTCATATACAGCATGATCATACCACTATGCATAGTCCAAGGTGAGGCACCACAGTAGTAGGATCACAACCAAAGAAAATATCATTAATCCTTAGTCATCCCAAGCCTAGGTGTCAGTCTTTGCATCCTTGACCTAGTCTAAAGCAAGGAGAAGGTATAGCCAAGCAGCAGAGCTGTCACACTTATTGGCTAGCTAATACTGGGCACAATCCAAATGTGGGAAGCACCTCAGTAGCAACCTAGCCACAAGTGCCACTAGAGCCTGGGTTTACTAACTTGAGCTATAGTTTAGCATTCACCAACAATCTCTAGATTAAGGGTCTCATTTAAATCATTTTCCTAAAGATAAACCTTAGGAATCAGGTAGATATATATTCACTGCTCAACATAACTGGAAGCTAGAATATTACCAACTTAATCATATATTCCATATCCTTTTCTTAAGCATTATACCCAGGAATCGATTTAGAAAAATGCTAACTGCCAATATAAGACAAAGCATGTTCAACTCCAACATATATTGGATCAGATGGCCCGTATAGAACCACCAACCCATACTGAACCAAATGGTTCAGTCAGGGACAATTCTTTTGAATCAACAAAATAGTGAACTATCCAAATGGACAGTTACAAAATTTAGTATACTGAATTTATTCTAGAATAGCCAATGTCTTATAGCAATGTTCTATTAACAAATTGATTCAAAACTCTAAACAGAGCTAGCATAACCAATGTGACAACACATGAGGACCATAGAACAATCAGTGATATTGCCACCACTAGCAGTAGATCATCACATCACAACTGTGGATCAAAGCCATCAGCACGAAGGCTGGTCACAAATAATTTGAGCTCAGCGAGGGTGTCAAGCACCTGGAGCGTTGGCCTGACGAAGCCATGGAATACCCCCTATTTAACACCATCACCGAATCAGAGAAAACACCTGAGGCCAGGGTTGCGCTGGCAGCGCCGTCCCATGGGCATCAGGAGGGGAAAACACCGGGGTTACGCCTGCGCACTTTCTCGCCAGTGTCAAGGTCGAGGAAGAGGAAGTCCTGGTATCCCTCGAGAAGCAGTCAGGGGCATCAAGGGCCAGCGAAATCGCACCGGCGACCTAGCCGAACCCCACGGCTAGGGTTTCGCAGGGGCGCATACGGGGAAGGCCGAGCGGCAACAGGGAGACAAAGATTAAAGGAGGAGAGCGAAAAGGGTCCTCGTCGGCTGGTGGCAGTGCCGGAGTTGGCCGGCGACCGGTCGAAGCGGCACCAGCGCTGGCGGCGGAGGCATCCCAAGCGAGCAGAGGATGAGGGGAGAGGTCAGTGCGTATGCGGGTAGAGTGTGTGTGTGTCTGTGTGAGACAAGGAAGAGAGATGGGCCAGGGGTGAGTTGGTTGGGCCAGATCCCAAACTGGGCTAACCTAGATGGGCCAGGCCAGCCCATGAACCCAACCAAAAACAACCCAAGTTAAATAAAATAAGAAATGAAATAAAAGTAAAATAAATAAATTACCAAAATAACCTTTGAACATTTTCATCCATATAAAATTATAGAAAAATCATAAAAATACATTTAATACGTTAAAATTATCATAAAAATAAGATCTATCTAATAAAAATATAATTTTATTTATTTAAAATAAATAAAGAGCACATAAATATTAACATCATTAAATCCTGAGTGAAATTTCATAAAATAAGAAAAACCCTTAAAAATAAATAAAAACTATTTTTGTGTATAAAAATAACTCTATTATTTTATAAAAATACTAACTCAGAATTTTACAAATAAAATATAAAGCAAATATTTAAAGACACTTAATTCTTTGAAGAATTTTATAAAAATAAAGGTAAGACTTAAAAATAAATAAAATTCATTTTTAAGATCTTTAATAAGTATATTTCACTAGAAAAATACTATGCATATTATTGAAAAACATTTTAACAATCTAAGATTAATAAAATTCATTACTTATTTTACTCAAAAGAAATAACTACTTTGTTAATTCTTAAAATTATTTCGTAAGTAAGAAATAATCCCATTTTCTTATAAAACACTAAAACCTTTAAAGTTTAATTACTAAGTATAAATCCATAATCAAAATAAAAACTTAAATATAATCATTAGCCTTTAAATATTTTTAAATCTTAAATTTAAATTATTATTTTTAAAATAAATATTACATATCACTCATGTATACGATGGTGAATGATCTCCATATCTTAACCACTCTTAAAAATAACTCTAAACTCTAATAAATTTATAAGATCATCTAATTATGCTCCCATTAATAAATTGCATGTTATTAAACCCATCTTTCACTTACATTAAAAAGGATCATTCATAATCATATTTGTCAAAATCCTAAAACTAGATAATATTCTAACACTCATTATATCTTAAAATTCACTTCTATTTTTATAGTTCACTTTGGTCTAAACAATCATAAACATCTCATTTGAAGTTTACTCATGTTTTAAAGTTAACTTTAGTCACTTGCATCATCAGTTGAAATATAATAACTCAACATCATTTGTAACCCTCACAAACCCTAATGTAAAACCTAATAAACCTTAAGACTAATTAACCTTAACTAAATACTAGTTTCTTCAAATGTTATTCTTTTTGCCACTTCACACAAACAAGTCTATAATAGTTCCTTCAGCTCTTAAGAACTCAACTCAAGGACTTTTTATCCCAGTCACCAGATAACAATTAATCATAATCACATTACTCTATCCGTATTTGTATATTTTGGATTGTTAACACTTAAGTTCCTTATCAATGTCATTGCTTATGAAATAAACTTAAAGATAAACCCAATCTTAAATAAGATACCTAAGATCAACTTATTCAAAATACTAAGGGTTTCACTTTGGGAATTATAAAATTGCATAGCATTATTTATGCATAATGGCATCTTGCTTCTTTAAACATTAGTCCTTACCAGACCAATGATGATGATTTCAGATATTGGATCTTCTATTATCTCGAAGACCGTGAGAGCATAATCTTGCAATCACAAAAGGCAAGTTCACACTTGCTCATGTCCTTTGATTATTTTCTGTAAAGTATTTTGCAAATCCAGTGTTGTCATCACCTACATTTGAAAAAGGTCAGAAAACACTATTTTCATAATAATATGATTATAGGTTATTTACCATGAGGTAATAATCTACTATGAAAGTTTCGGTGGTAAAGGAACATATTATCTAGGACTTAACAACCAATGTCGCCAGTGATTCTTGCGCCATATATTACCCGTTAACCATGAGATTTGGAATGGGACAGAGAAGTCAGCTGGATCGGCTCCCTTTCACATGCATTGGACACTGTTCTGGGCATTTGTAAGTTGTAGATCGTGGGTATAGCCGTTTTATACGGGGGAAGTCTACCGTGGATCTGGGCTTACAAAAGACAGATATCTAGTGTTAATGTTTGTTGTGTGTATCCAACTAAGGTATAGCCGTTTTATACAGGGAAAAGTCTACCTTGAGTTTGGGCATCCAACAATTGTGGTGTATGCGGGGTCGTGGAGAAGGACAGTGATTGGCTTGTATCTTAGTCTGGGCCTCACACCAAGGAAGTGTGAACGATCCTATAACTCGGATGTGCAACAAAGCTAAGATCTCTCATGGGTAAAGTAACGCACCTCTGCAAAGTGTAAAAACTGTAAATTGTTACTCCCTGTTCCGGGAAGGAGATGCGAACGCTGCGGTAAAGGAACTCCATGAAAGTTCTGGTAAACCCGTGAAGGCTGATGGACATAGCTTTTCAGAATAAAAGCAACCTTTGAAGAAATGTTTATGAAAACTTGCATTGCCTACGACCTATGGTCTATGGCTGTAGATAGTGCATCAAACACTTCTCTTTAGTGAACTTGCTGAGTACACTCGTACTCAATGTATCTTCTTAACCCTTGCTAGATCTCGGAGAAACCAATGGCGTTCCCAAGAAATAAGTTACTTGAAGAGTTGAAGATATTTGAGGGAGATCAACGGAGTCGAAGACTTTACCGGAATCTATCGAAGACAAGCCGAAGCGTAGAATATAAATAAAACTCCTAGAATCTCGAACCTACTTCTGTAGAACAATACTATAGTAGTACTTTCAAGCCTTATACATATATTAATAGTAGTACTTCTAAAGTAACTCCGAGTAGATCTTTATGGTTCTTTCTGTATAATATTCCTCACTATTAGAGGAAGTTCTCTAGATCTTTTGTAGTATGTTATATGTAATCTAAAGTGTTGTCTTGGACCCGCGATATTTCTGTTGTACCACTCTGAGGGATATAATGCGGATGGAATGGTGTTCCATTGGTGTTATATCAACGACTATAGTGTACTACATCATGCAGTGGTATGCTGGGTCGCCGCATCTCCTCCTATAAAAGGCCTTCTCCTCCTCTCACAACACACCTCCTAGTGAAGGATATCTCTCCCCCTCTAGTAAATTCCCCATGGCTTTGGATCAGAGAAGTACATGTTCTCGGTGGTTTCTATGGAAGAACCTGTTGCTTCCGCTGCTTTGCTGGAGAGATGGACAAAGATTGTCAGGGTACTGGATGTGTGTGCGATCACGGATGCGCTGATGGTTTGCGGCACTAGACTTGTTGGACTTCATCACAATCTTGAGATCGGCAAGTGAATGACTACATCATCCACGAGAACCAATCTCGTAACGCTTTGTCGGTCATCAAGGGTAAGTTCTCTATGGATGTATATCCACCTATTGCTTATATCTAGATAGATAGCTATTAGTGCTTAGTTTTTCATATCGTTGGAAAATATTTGTTTTCTATGCTGCGAACCCAACATACTCATAGTTGCCTACGAACATTCTACAAAGCTTTATTTATGACGACATTACCAATGTCTCTAGAAAACTCGAATGTCCCATAAATCTTATGGTGTTGTTTCCATGAATCTGGATGATTTCCTATTTCATAAGTGTTTTAATAACTTTATGACTTCTAGTTCTAACTTTCTACAATAACCCATTTAGATATTTTCTTTTAGACCATATGTATTTAATAAAATATGATTATAATGCTTAGACCATATCAATACATTTTTATATAGCTCAGTCATCACAATTTGTGAAATAGCTTCCACAAGTCCTTAATGTGCTAAAATCATAACTGAAATATTGGTCTTTCTGATCGAATCATATATACTTGTATTCTTTTGTTAATCTCATATCCTTTCCTTACTCTGAAACCATTTGATCATTTCCAATGCTTCTGAAATCATGCTTTATTAAGTAATTCACTTAATTCTGCAATCATTTTTCCAGAATAATGATTTCCACTATATTGGTGAATAATACATCATTATGTACAATATTCAAAAATTTCAATACACATCCTGATTTACCAGAATGTATTTGTTTTAGTCATCTTTGCCCAAAGAGGCATGTTTTGCATGTGTCAAAGAGATCAAGTATCCAAATGACTTCATGTTTTACTTGAACATGAATTTGTACAATACAATCATGACTTAAACTATAGTGTCATTCATTATCATGTTTGGATATCTTTTCAACTTCAATGTTTATAAATGCATGAACTATTATCATAAGGATCATAGTGAGAACAGCATACTCATAATCGAAAATGTGACCATAGTAGAAATCATTCATAATAATCGAACAACTGATTTGTCACTAACTCATTATGAATAACTGTCTCGCGAGATGCAAGACACACTAATAAGTTCACACACTGAATCGATTACAATAATGCTTAAATTTAACAAGTCCAAATGGTAGAACGATAACTGTCGTCGGTCATCAACATATTGTATGCCATCAACACGCCAGGTCTCCTCATCTCCACCATGCAATGCTTAAGCAGAAGGCCCTGTTTTCGTAAAACAAGAACAAGTATCAGTATACTTGATGAAACTTCAATAAGTTTTTGTGAGAAACACATTTATAAATTGTATGTCATATATACCTGCTCCGTCAATGATCTCCCTAACCATGGCCTCTACCTTCACAATTTTCAACTGCATAAGGAACTCATGAAAGGTGAATGATTCATCTCTCATGACGTAGCCTTTTCCAATCTCTTTGTAGCTAGGAGGAAGCAAACACAAAATACCTTCTCTTGCAAAGTGATCATCCATCCAGTAGTCCATATCATACATGAGGCAAGCATGCAATTCATGCATGATCTTTAAGTGAGTATCCAAGCATGTGGTTTCTTCCATCTTTTACGAAAGAAGCTTGTCAAGCTGCTCAAACTTCAAAATCATGACTTGTTCCATGAACATGACTCTAAGCTCAACGATTATCTCATACAATTGAGTTTTCATAAATGACATACGCAATTCAGACGCCAGGTTGAACTAAATAGCACTATTGGCACATATGTATATGCCACAACGATCGCGAAACTCGTCATAATCCTCCTGCCTTGGACCAACATAGAGAGCATCTCCAAGTGGTTTTTGTATAGTGTAGAGTGCGTTTGAACCATCTAATTTAAGCAACTCATTACGAAACAAGGACCCAGGGTTAAATGGCAGAATTTTATTTGCCATGATCTCCAAGGACATTTGAAAAGACATAAGACTAAGTTCATAATATGAGTTCAAGTTTTATAATAAAATTACTACATAAGCTCCCACTAAAACTAAAATCCCTAAGTTGTTTTAGTGATTACTCGATCCATATTCACTATATCATCCCCGATCATCACGGCCTTGATATAGTTGCAATGATGTACAACGCTATGTCGATCACATCATTCATGTGACTCGTGCTCGATATTTTGATCTTCTCGTGTTCCGAGGCCATGTCTGTACATGCTAGGATCGCCAATTCAACCTCAGTGTATTCATAGTGCATACATGTCTTGCACCCACCGTATGCGGATGTCGATATCTCTAGCACCCGATCGTTACAGACTGCTTCATAATGATGGACTTTCTTGGTGGTGCACACTATAGGGAAACACTACAGTTGGCATTAATTAGGGATCATCTTAACATTGCTACCATCGTGTATCTAATACAACTAAGCAACATAAGATGCATAAAGGATTAACATCACATGCAAATCATAATGTATGATATGATATGGTCCTTCATGTTCCGCGCCTTGATCGCCATCATGTGCCCACCAGCATGACGCCAAGTCCACGACGTCACCAGTTGGTCGTCTATCATGATCCACCACTACTATATTATAGTAATAGTATATAAACTACTTTACATCATGATCTTGACATGCATGCTGTAAGAATAGAATGAACAACCTTGAGTCTCCCGTCGGTTGCTTTACATGACAGTGCATTTCATACGACAATATAAAATTGACCATATTGAAGGTGTTCTATAACATCCCAGCATTTAGGAACTAACGAAGGGTAGATTTAGGAATTTGAAATGTTGCATGCATTCATCTCTGAAAATGTGGGTAATTTTTTCGCCAAATAAAAACTTAAAGTGATCAAAGTTTCTTTCATGCTTTGAGCCTAGGTATAGTCTTGAAGGATGATTGCTATAGACTTTGATATGATCTTTGTGGATTATGTGTTTTGACAAATGAAATTTGAATTTAAAAAACTTGAGTGTTGAATTATAATTCAAAAGGATTTTTGAATGATGTTTGAATCTTTGAATTAATTAAGAGTTAACCAATAATAACTCAAACTTTATATAAAGAGAGCAATTAAGAATATGAATCTCCATTTCATAATTTTATTCAATAAATAAGTTACAAAAATGTAACTTATGAGAATCATCCACACTCTTTACAATAGCAAATAAATAAAGAATAATATTTCTTTATTAATAATAGTACAATCTTTATTACAAAAGAATAAATTAAAGATTACAATTGAATATGATAGTTATTACAAGTGACTAATCTATAAAGAAAAATAAAAAAACCTAAACTAAAGTCTTGATGTTCAAATCTGGTACCTGCCAAAATAAAAAGGAACTTAAAAGAAAAAGAAGGTTAGGATTAGAATTATTTTTACTCTCAGAAGTTGACAGTGAAGTGCATTGTTCACTTTTTCATCATTGAGTATATAAAGGGCAAGTTTCACCAATATGAAAGAATGTATCTTTCATAATTTAAGCCATAAGTCAAATAACAGCAAGGAGGGGCAAGTTTCACCAGCCAAGTAGAAGTAACCAGATGAAAGTAACTTTCAAAATTTAGAACATATCCACAACTGTGTAGCAGGCACACAAGCAGCACACACACCAAACTGCATGGCGTGTGCTGTCAACACCACAGCAACAGAACAACCAAACAAAACCATCAACACAGCCGTGGGAAGTCAATCCCCACACCATTCCATTGCTTTTACACACCAAGCACAGCAGCCAGCAGCTAAACCAAGCCAAAGTCAAGCTAGATCAAACCAACCAAAGCCTAAGAACACATCACCAAGATGGTGACCTAAGGAGGGGGTAGGTCAGGTGGATAGCAAGACCAAGATCAAGCCATCAGGATCAGGAGATGATGGGCTAGATCAAGGACAAGCCAGGAGCTGGAAATACCAGGGGAGCACCAGATCAAGCTACCACAATATCAACCACTAGCAACCACAACATCAAGTGACAGTGGTGAGTAAATAGACCATGAAATGATCTATCTGTCTAAGATTAGACAAACATACATGATCTGACTTTTATTCAAACTCTCAGAAAGCACCCAAGTGGGGTGAATCCATCCTTGAGGTTTTAAACTTTAAAAGAAAACAGAAAAGTATAAGGATCCAACTAAATCTCAGAACAACATCATTGATTTAGCTATATTCCAATTCAAGAATGAACATAGCTAAGATTTAAACTTCTAGGCACATCTCTAAGACAAGAGTAGCACCTTAGAATTTAATCTTATGGATATATATAAGTTATCAAGCTTACAAGCATCTTTTCCCAACTTTGATTCAAGCAATAGTAGCTGGTATCACTACCAGAATTAATCCATGTGAATCAACAAGATAGAGGTCTAAATCCCTAAACCTCAGACCAACATCATTGGTTCTAGGGATATAAGTAAAGATGATTTCACTTATCTATCATGCCAAGTGAAATCTTAAGCTTGAATAAAACCACACCAAGTAAAAGAATCTAGTCTTGTGTGCCATACAAGGATGGTGTCACAAGAACAGTTCTAAACTAATCAGGTTAAGCATCCAATCTTCACAGATACAATCAACCAATTATAAATCATTTTCCTATTCTTAAACACAGGAATCATAAACAGGATATTCATATATATATATATATATATATATATCTTCACTGTAAGAGACCATTTTGATCTCAAACTACACATGAATTCTGAAGCCAACAGTACTAAGTCAGTGACTTCATCACACCATACTCGTAGTCATTAACCAAGTAATGACAGTGGTAAGTTATCAAAACCACTAGCTTTACCAAGTATTGTTTTTAGAGCAACTGTATCATCTGAATCATATGAAATTTAACCATGAAATCATCAGCAGTAAGCCACAGCTAGTCACCACTTAACAGGTTCAGGGATCATTAACACATGATCCAATTCATCAAATACTTAATCAACAGCAGGGTATGAACCCTAAATAGAACCAAGAACCCTAATCAGGACCAGACAATCACCAGGAAGGTCACTACCAACATCTAGTATAGGATGGCCTAGCACAGAGAGCACGAGAGGAGAGGAAGCACTCACCAAAGGTCCTCGCTGGAGAATAGAAGAGGAAGCAGAGGTCCGACGACCATGGCAGCATGGGGAGCAGCCCTAGGGGGGCGCTGCGACCCATACAATGCCATGGCGGCGACCATAGCCACGCTTGGGGGCGAGGAGCATCACCACGACGCATGACAGCAGCAGCGGCACCAGGATCAACGCCAACCCCAAACCCTAGGGTTCGGGACGGCATCGATCTGGTCGCAGGAGGGCCCTAGGACTAAATCCAGTTGGATAGGAGGGAACAGCAGGGTCGACAACCTCATCCTGCACCACGACGGCGGCCTCCACGACGGCGGGAATTGCCGGCGGCGACACCACTGACCACGGGGTCAGGGAAGGAGAAGGAGAGGGTGAGCTCGAGTGAGAGACAGGGAGTGATGGGCTGGGTTGGGCCAGAGACCCTTCGGGTTGGCTGTTTTGACTTTATCTAATGGGCCATAAGGGCCCAATAAACCTAAATGGCCAGCTCAAACCATTCAGAACCTGTTTTAATAATTGGAAAAGGACCAAAATGCCCTTGAAATTAAATAAATTTTAGAAAATAAAATAAAAGTCCAAAAATTATAAATAAAATATTTTTGGATTTACAATAATCTGAAATATCCAAATAAATTAAGAAATAAAATTTTAAACATACAACTTTTATTAAGAATTTTGTAATTTAAATATTCCTTATGGAATTTTACCAAATTATTGAAAGATGATAAAAATAAATAAAAATCTCTTTAATTATATAATAATATTGTAATATTTTAGAAAAATACTAAACAAATATTTAATAACAATTTTTGATATTTAAATGATAATTCTTAAAGGAATTATTAAATCAATAAAATTCAAATAAAAGGGAAATAAAATAAAAGAATACAATATTCTATTATAACTATTAAAAATTAATATTTATAAATCCTTTATTATTAAAAAGAATTTTTATAATAATGGGGAGAATGCATATCAAGATAAATGATGCATTACATTACTTTGCATAATCATTTTGCTTCTTTAAATATTATCCTTACCAGGCAATAATGATGTTTTTGTAGACATAGAAGCTCAAGGTCCAGTGCAAGCATCAGACTTCACTACCTTGCAATCACAAGGCAAGTTCATCACTTGCTCATATCCTTTGAAGAGTCTTTATCAAAGTATTTGCAAATGGTGTGTTATCATATATACTCTAAAGAAAGAAAATATTATCTTCACAAATAAAGAAATCTTAGATATCATCCTAAGTGATGATATAATGGAGCAATAGAACTTAGGGTTCTAATTGCAATAATGATGATCAATTAGGAACTTAATAACCCCTGACATCAGTGATTCTAGCGCCGTATATTACACGTTATCCATGAGATTTGGAATGGGACAGAGAAGTCAGTTGTATCTTCTTCCTCTCGCATGAAGCAGGATGTGCAGGTCGTGGCTGTTATCCTCGTAGCGTGCATATTAATTGGTAATTCTAGAGGACATGCAGCATATGGGTGGGAACCCTCATCGTCCCACTATAGTTCTGGCATCTAAATGTCACATCCCAAAAATTTCTAAATTTTGAAATGTGAAAAATAAATAAACAAAATAAACAATTGTTGAAATTTAGGGTGAAAAGAAACTTTTTGATTCCAAATGGAAACATCAAAGACCCATCTTGAACAAACTTTGAATGAAAAGGGATTTAAAAAGATAAACAAATATTAAATAAAATTTTAAAAGTTGGAATCACCCTTTTTGCATCTTTAAATAAAAAGATGTGGATTTTATAAATAGAGGAATAAATAAATAAATAAATAAATAAATAAGGACTATTTTAAAAAGCCAAATTAAAACTTGGCCAAGCAAATAAAATAAAATATTTTTGTTTAATAAAAAGAGTAAAGGATTATTTAAATAAAATCATATGGATTTATTAATATCCAATTTCATTTAAGTAAAGACATTTACCGTTTTAAATGAACATTAAAACATAATAAAGTATTTTAAATAATAATTCAAAGTGAATTATTTTTAAATAAAACCTACTAAAAAGATTTAGTAAAATTTAGAATTCAAATAGAGTTTGAAAACATTAATAAAATCTTATTTGAATTAAGACAAGGGCCTATTTTAAATAATTAATATACCCTAAAAAGAGTAAAAGAAATATTCTAATATGGACTTTAGAATATGTTAATAAATAGTATTAAAATCTACTCAAAGTTTGGTAGAGGTTTGAATTCAAATAGTGTTTGAATTATTTGAACAACATCAAAACAGAAAAATAGAAAAGGAAAAAGAAAAAGGTTCAGTATAAAAAAAAGAGAAACGAACCCAACCCACTAACAGGCCCAGTCCAGCCCAGCAGCGCAACCCACTTCTTCCCCTCTCCCCGAAATGTTTTTCACCTAACAGCACACTCGCAAAGTCACTAACGCTGCGACCCCACCTAACCCCACTCACCTCGCTGACGAACGGGACCCACTGGCCACCTCACCATCATCAACCTCGCGACCGTTCCCTCCATCACACCTCGCCGTTTCTGTCAAGATTCAATCCTCGTAAATTCGAGTAAATGGCAAAGTAAATTCCCCCAGAGACCAGCACACTTAAGCGCCTTGCCCTACTCTCTCTTTCCCCCAGGCGCCATCTTCTCTCGGCCACCAGGTTGCCGCAATCGCTAGCTCGAACTCACTGTTCCCGACGAGCCACTCTGGCCGATTCCGGCGATGCCGATGCACCCCTTGCCTCCCAGTGCATACGAGATTGCTCGCCATAATCTCCTGCATCTCCCAGTGCCGCTCTCTTGGCCGCGCTCGCTCCACAATGTCGGCAACAAACTCGCCCGAGCACCATCGTCGTCTGCCACTTCTCTGGCGACCCCCCGTAAGTACCGTCCACCCCTGTCCCTCTCGATGATGCTCCCGTGATCTCCACACTCTCCCACATCTAATGCATCCTCTGGCGTGTCATTTTATGCCCTGTAGCATCGACAACATCTATACCTGAGCGAGCCCGATGCCGACGCCGTCTCCGACGAGCAATCGCCGCTACCCCCGAGCGCCCCTCGACGAACTGACCCCACCTCGAGCATCAGCGCTTCCCGGTGAGTCTGGTGAGCATCTTCTCCCTCTCCTGTGCTTCCTGGTTTGTCGGCAACTTCACCGTCTGAGCGCGCGCCGCCGCCCGCCGTCGCTAGCACCGCTAGTCCTTGGCCAAAGCGACCTCATCCGTTGGATGTAGATCCAGTGGTTAGGATAGATCATATAATGAAGCGTTATCGAGTAATTTGATCCGTGCGATTAAGTTAGATCTGACGGCCTGCGCAGCTCAATCCACCCGAAGTGGTATGGACCAGTAAGATTAAGATGCGTGGCACTGACTTCGATTTTAAAAACAGAAATGTTCTATTAGATGTTTGATTTTATAAAATTCATAACTTTTAATCCACACGTCCAAATTTTACAAATTTTATATCACTGGATTCAGAAAAATGTGAACTTTCCAACCATGCCATTTGTTTAGTATTTTGCTTCTGTAAAATTGGTTGTTTTTGCAGAAACATGTGTAGGCTTATTTTGGATATAAAATTTATTCTAAAAAGGATTTTAGGGTAAAATCTTTGGTAAATGGTTTGTTTTGAACCTACTAACCATAGGAACCAACTTGTAGATTCAAAAGTATATTTAGTGATACTTAGGAATTAAATCTTGAATAAAAGCATTTCTAGCTAAATAAAAATATTGATTATGTTTAAAAATGCTTTTGACTAAACCTTTGGGAAATGGTTTGATTTAAACTCTCGACCCTAAAAACCAAGTTTTAGGGTTTAAAATTATATTTGATGAACCTTAGTAAAATTATTACTTTGTTTAAAGACATTTCTAGCAAATAAAAATATTGTTTGATTTAAAAATGGAATTTAGGTGAAACCCTTTTGTAAATGGATTAATATTAAACCCTTTAACCATAAACACTAACATTTGTGTTTAAAGAATATATTTGGCTAACCCTACAATTTTTTACTTTTATTTAAATCATTTCTAGCAAAACAAAATTATTTAAATGGACATTTTCACTAACTTGAATTTAAATGGTTTTACCACTTTTGTACATGACCAATAGGAGCTTTAAAATGTTTAGAGCCTAATAGAAGCCACTTTTCCAAATAAAACAATCTTTTGCTTGTATGCATTGCCTTGTTTTTATTATTTTATGTGGTGAATTGTTTGAATGTTATTTTGAATATGTGCTTGCTTGATTGAATTGTAGTGAAGTTTGAAGAGTGTGATTACTTGCAAGATCAAGGAGTGAACCAATATTCTCTACTTAAAAGGCAAGTGACACTATCATTCATGTCCTACTATTTTCATTACACTTAGTGGATTTTTGTAGTATGCATGATAGGACTACTATATTCCTATGCTATGCTATATCCTATTAGGATATCCTTATATATTCCTTAGTGAAAACATTTTAGTTGTAGTATGCTTAGCCCTGCTATATACTTGGGGTGGAATACCATGTTATGAATATATGAAGTATTGACAAAATATATGTTTTATATAATAAAACAAGTACTCAATGAACCACCTGGGTGGAATGAGGATACACAATTTTGTACAAGGTGGCAACAAAGGGAACCATGTTTATATGGCTATCTTTTTGTATGTGCACTAGAAGAAAACCACCCAGGGACTTAGAGATTGAACATGTTTCTCGTACAGTGGCTTCCGTGTACAGCCACATGCTAAATGGGCTCTGGCTTAGTCAACTACATAGTAGAAGACCCTTGCATTGGCACCTACTTAGGTTAACGAGATTCGTGTTTTGAAAATTTATCCATACATTAGTGCCTGGTAGACAATCTAGCATTGTGTATTGGGAGTACTTCTATGGAAAGACTTTGTCACATTCTTGATCTGCCGGTACTCCATTTGGTGAGTACTTATCCAGCGGCCACTGGTGGCATCAAGACGAGATTGTGTCATGTGGGTAAAGTGTACAACTTTTGCAAAAGATCAAATTCTAAGTACTTAGCCGTGTCCCCGGTTATGGACAACTCTGAGCAACTAAGGCCTGAAGCTATGGAAGATCTCGACATTCCAATTTCTCAAAGTAAAACTTGATGGTGTCAACAAGGGA
This sequence comes from Avena sativa, assembly GCA_916181665.1. NCBI lineage: Eukaryota > Viridiplantae > Streptophyta > Magnoliopsida > Poales > Poaceae > Avena > Avena sativa. The sequence goes on along the minus strand of OV702293.1, from coordinate 444,089,401 downwards.
TTAAAAGCACTTGGAGTCTTCCAAGGAGTTCAGAAAGATTGTCAAAAGATCAAAACTATTTTGAAAAGATAGGATAAAACTATATTGCTTTCTACAAATGAGCCTAAACCCTACTTAGCCAAATATGCATATATTGATAGGTTCCACTTATTTCTACATAGTAGTGAAACTTGCCAATACAATTCAAATGAATTGACCCTTGTGGCTGCAACTTATTATGTTGTAGGTTTGTTTGATGTTAGTTGTAAGATCCCTCCCTTATAAAGGTAAGGATCCCTGTGATTGAAATGCTAGTCCCTGGATCAATGCTAGCATCCACAATTTAAGATGAAGTACACAGAAACAAAGGTCATTATTACATATCATTCTAGAGACAAACATAGTCTTTTAAAACTCCATGGCCATAGGCCTAATACAAGAGTTTAACCATAACAATATAAATAAGTCTTCATCTTCATGTGCCATAGGCAATCATGTTGAGTGTAGACTCATAACCCCTAATCATCATCAGAATAACCTGCAACATCACAAGTTACAGCCACAGTGGGTCAATACATTGGAATAGTATTGGCAAGTGATACCTTAGTAGAATATTAGCATCTAGATACTACATGAATTTGGCTAAGTGTAGCTTAGGCTTGCTTTGCTCAAAATAGGTTTTACCTATCAGTTGAAAACACTAAGTTTTTCTTTGACAAAACTTCCCCAAGGAATCACCAATAGAAATTGGTGAACCTTCACCCTTGTTCAACCACAAGTTTTAACTTAGAAAATTGGGATGAGGAGATTCTTGATAGCTTCCATGTCTTGATGCTCAAGTTGTCCAATACCAGGGACATGGCTAAGTACTTAGATTCTTCCATCTGCAGAGGTTGTGCACTTTCCCCACAAGACTTTATTTTCACCAAGACATGACCTTTCAGAAGCCTTCCCTTAGACCAAATGGACGCGTTCCAACCTATCATCCCACTACCACCAACTGTCCAAATGGCTAAGTTATTGCAACCTATATGATCCAGGCAGAGCCCATATTGCCATGTGGCTGCACTAGAAGCTTCTTAACATTTGGCATCTCAAATCCCTTTGTTCCTGGGTGGCTTTCCACAAGTGAGATACACAATGTAAACCATAGAAATGGGCCTTGTGTAACCACTCAACACAAACCATTCTTTCCATGCCACCCAGGTATTTCATTCACTTAGTTGTTTTATTAGCAAAAACATAAGTCAATGACTTAGTAATATTTCACATAGCATGAAAATATATTCCACCCTTGGTTGCTACTAGCTAGGCTAATCATGGAAATAGTAAGCATCTTAACTTAGAGGAAATTCTAACAATTCTACAACTACTAGGATTTCCCAAGCATAGCATATAGATACTTAGCAAAATATTCATGCAAGTCCTATACATATTTCTAATGCATAGGTAAAAATATAGGGATAAAAACATGAAGCACCACTTGCCTTGGTAGTTTGGGGAGTAGCAACAATCTTCACAACCACAATCACTATTAGCACCAAAATCTACACATAAAATAATGGCACCAAAATCACGTAACAAAATATTCAAACAAAAATATATGAATGCATGCAAATGCCATGTGATGATTTTTCTACACCAAACAATACAAGGGTATAGTACTGAAACATAAACAAGACCAAGATACTCAAAATAAACTTTATTTGATCTTTAAAATATTTTTCAAATAATTTCCATACTCAAATTAAGCCTACAAATGTCTCTGCAAAAATAGCCATTTTTACAGAGGCAAAACATTAACCACATTGCATAAACAGATAGTATTCTTTCTCCTGATTCCAATGATATAAAATTTACAAAATTTGAACGTGTGGATCAAAAGTTATGAATTTTGCAAGTTTGAATCACTAATAGATCTAATTCAGATTTTAAAAACAAAGAACTAGCCACGCGGCAGCGTCTGATTGGACGATACCGCTTCGCACTGGATCACGCTCGTGCATCGTTAGATCTAAATTAAAACCTATGGCTCAGATCTGCCTGTACCTCTTTGGCCTGACTTCTAATCTAAACCACTGGATCTAGATCCAGTGGATCAAAATCCTCTGACCTAAAACTGGCGGCGCAGCTGGTTGCTAGCGGCGGCGGCGTTGCTGCCGACGATGCTCCGGTGGTTCTAGGAAGCAAGGGAGGAAACATAAGAGCTTACCGAGCTCGTGGGGTTGTCGCGGTGCTCGAGGTGGTCGAGGGAGTGACAGGGGCGCACGGACTCGGCCGCTATTGCTCGTCGGAGAACCTACAACCGTCGGTTACGGTCGCTCGTCGTTGTTGGCGAAGATATAGGTCGCGCCTAGCACAAAGGATGGTGTCATTAGACGCGCACAAGTCTGGCGAACACGTGAGCATCAAAGAGAGAGAAGGGGGCAGTTGGGGCTTACGGGGAGAACTCGCCGGAGTGGACGCGGTCATCGGTGGCGTTCTGGTGTTGACGCTAGCGAGGCTCTGGATGGTCCTAGCATGCACCCTTGGGGTTAAACGATGCGCAAGGTTGCGGAGATCATTCTGGCAAGATAAAAAGGCAAGGGGTGAAGTGTGCTCACCGGAATTCACCGCCGGAGCTCGTCTGTACCACGACGGAGTGAGCTCAAATACGAGCAGCCTGGGGGCGACTGGGTGTGGGTGTTTAGGGGGGAAAGAACCGCGGTGAGGTGGGGATTAAATAGCCAGAGCAGGGGCAAAAATCTCTCGGTGAATCAATGCAATTGATCGAGGCAGTGAAGAGGAGGAAACGGCCGGCGACGACGTGTTCATCGCGCGGTTTCTGGGGAGGACGATGACGACGTGGAGATGGGGCCACTAGTCAGCGACTGTTTGGGTTGGTTCGGCGCGGGTGAGAGAGATAGGGGGAGGGAATGGCCCGGGTGGGCTTAGTGGGTTGGGTTCTGTGCTGGGCCAAATTGGCAGCGCTGGCCTTTTACTTATTCTTTTCTCTTTTTCATTTTCTGTTTGATTTTCCAGGAAACATTTTCAAATGATTTCAAATATGTTTGAATTCAAACTCTTTTTGTTTTTTTATAAAGTGAAACCTGCACACAATTGGATATAGAACAAAGTTGTACACTTGAAAATATTTTGGCACAATGAAATTTTAGAATAAACATTGCCTTTAATAATTTTTTAGTAAAGGCATAAAAATGGTTTTAAATTTATAATTTGTTTTGAAATCCATGTCAAAGCTTTGGAATACATCAACAAACTTGGGATCAAACTTCTTTGGTTTAAAACAAATAATCTCTTACTAGAGAGTAGCTTTGGATCAATGTTTTGCTTACATAAAAAAATGAGCATTCAGATGCTCCTGTTTTTGGTAATGACTTTGAAAATGAACCCTAAATGATCATGAATGCATGGATGATATGCAAAGCTTTGAAAACATGATTTTAGGGATGTTACATTAGTGAAGTGTGTTGATTAGGATTACAAGTCTACAACCAACATGATTGCCTGTGGCACTTTGAAGATGAAGGACTCCATGCTATATAGTTATTTCTGCTGCATTGTAATGAGATAGCCAAATGAGATATGTAAGATGTAATAAATTATTTTATTCCTGGTTATAAAGTTGTACTATGGATGCTAGCTATTGATCCAGGGACTAGCATTGTAAACACAGGGATCTCTACCTTATTAAAGGTTGGGACCTCTACACTAACGGTTTGTACAAACCATTGCCGTAATTCATTATGTGGGCATGGTGTACACCAAGGAGGCATGCGAGGTCGCGAAGGGGGCAGTGATTGGCTTGGACCAACTACTGGGCCCCACATCATGGAATTGTGGACGGGAAAGTACGCTCGGTTGTGCAACAATGAGTTGAACTCTCATGGGTAAAGTAACGCACCTCTATAGAGTGTAAGAATTGTAACTTGTTACTCCCTGTTCCGGGAAGGAGCTACGAACATGGCAGGAAAGGAACTCCATGAAAGTTCTGGTCAACCTGTGAAGACTGATGGTCATAGAATTTCTTAATAAAATGAATCTTTGAAGAAAGATTTACAAAAACTGCATAGTGCCAAGGATTTATAATCCAAGGTGGTAGTTAGAGCATCAAACTTCCCACCTTGCATATAATGAACTTGTTGGGTAATGCTGTTACTCATCCTTTCCTTTGATCCCTTGCTTAGACTCTAAGGATCCCGAAGACGTGCCAATGTATGCAGTTGAATGTCAAGATGATGTGTTCTACGAGGACCCTGACCTGTCAGGAGGTGTTGAAGGAGTGGATTACGAAATCCGCTATGGTGCTGACGATAATGAGTCCAACTAAGTATCCTAGTTAGTAGTAACTAATGGAGCCGAGCAGCATGAACTCTATAGAATAAGCTGCTGAGCTCAACTCCTAGTCGGAGTTGCTACTTTTAAATTCCGCTAAAACACTTTATATTTTGGTTTGTAAGTTGAAACCTTTTGAAGTCTTGAACTTGTGGTATTGTAATAATAATAATGTGTGAATGTTTGTAATATGGACCCGCAATGTTTCTGTTGTACCACTCTGAGGGATGTGATATTTACGGAACAATGTTCTATGGGTGTCATGTCAACGACTATAGTGTACTACACATGCAGTGGTATGCTGGGTCACCGCAGGTTCATAGAAGAAAACAAAAAAATCTATGATAAGAACACCAATTGCGCCAAGATCAAATCTAGTAGATGCTAGTAACGTGTAAGGAGTGATCCAGAAAAAATCACCCTCAAAGACCGAAAGCTTTTTATGAAATCTGATTTTGTTGTTGATGTAGTCGATCACTTGTCGATCTCAAGATCGAGTTGTAGAGCGCCGCAAACCAGCAGCGCATCCGTACTTGGTAACACGTACAGCTCCCAACAACCTTCCCACCTCCACTCTAGTTGAGCAGCGGAAGAAGTAGATAAATCTTACTCCGAGAAACCATAGAACATGTACTTCGCTAATCCGAAGCCATGGGGAATTGCTAGAGTGGAAAGAGAGCCTTCACAAGAAGGTGGTGCAAATGGATAGGGGGAAAGGAGCACCTTTTATAGGGGAGGGGCTGCCCCTGCAAAATAAAGTTAGACGCCTCTACCTTTATCTTTTGCATGTTTTACATGGATTCTAGGGCTTTGAAGATAGAACCATTTCATACCTATGAACTTCAACCACAACATTGATCAAATGGTTGTCTCCACTACCCCCTTTTCATGGCCCTCCTTTGCAAATGGCATATCAACTATAGTGAGAGAGACAGACACCCGCTGGTCACTTATACAGTACAAGTCGTATGCCGAGTGTGGAACCAGTCTCGCGTAAGCTTATGCGTAAGGTCGGTCTGGGCCGCTTCATCTCAAAGTGTCACAATATGAACAAGTATACGTGGGAGGTTAACAACTTAGATGATCAATGCCCATATTCAACATGTGTTCTACCCGTACTAGCATAAACTATGCATAGGTCAGCTCTGATACCACTGAATGGGTTCGCAGAAGAAAACAAAATTTTCCTAGCTATCACAACAAATTCCAAGATCTATGATAACTGCAAGTGCACAAATCGTTTATAGCTAGTTTCTAAATAAAGATATCGATCCCAAAGGGAGTGGGAGTTCTAAAGTCTAATAACGCTTGAATTAAATACTGAAATAATAATTCTACATAACATTCTAAGTAACAAGATAAAATGCGAGTTTTATGTAAAAAAAGGTATTTTTGGGTTTTTGTATAAGAGAACAATAAGTAAAGTAAACAAACGGAATGCAAAAAGTAAGTATCGCATATGTAAAAGAGTTATGAAACTGCAATGGGGAAAAGTGTTCTCAGGGAGTAGAGTATTCACCTCTAGCATTATAAAGGGTTTAAGGTAAAGATTATTATCATGAAGATTCTCAACTATGTATATGTGGGAGGAACTCCGCAATTGGACGAATAGGCAACAACCACTACACACATCATCCTCATAACCACAACAGACAAGTAATTGACATCAATCGAATTACTACGCTATTAAGGGATTTTATCCCATAGGATGTATCCCGTGGCATGGACAATGTTCCGTGAGTTTCCTCGGTTCCCAAGTTGACACGTAAGGGTTGCTAACAACTTTATAGTCACCGTAAGTGCTAGCACACCTCCATCTACCAACAAGTAGTTCCCTTCATCAAGTCCCCACAAGAGGCAAATATTGAGAGGTCAACTTATCTCAACATCAAGATGAAGAAAATCTAACACATGGGATGAAGGGTAAACAAATTACAACAGGGCAATTGACAGGAACTGAGCAAAGCATAACAATGCAATACCAGACAAAAAGATCCTATGAGATTCGACTGGGCAATACAACAATATACATAAACCGCCATCCAACTGCATCTATGACTAGAAGTCCACCTTCAGGTTATCATCCAAACCCCCTCTAGTATTAAGTTGCAAGCAACAGACAACTGCTTTAAGCAAAGTGTGTAAGGCAAACAATCCACTTGTTCCATGAACAAGAGACCGTTGTTTTCTCCCTAGTAGCAACAACACATCTACAACTGAAGAGATTTCCGTCACTTCCCTTGGAAACTAGAGGCATGAACCCACTATCGAGCATAAATACCCCCTCTTGGATTCACTAGCAACTACTCGGCCAAGATAGCTACTAACAACGGAGAGAATGCAAGATCACAAACAACACAGACATGATAGAATCATAAAGACAAAACCATTAATCAATCTGACATATTAATCTCAATATCCATCGGATCCCCGCAAACACAACATGCATGATTATAAATAGATTAGATCTTGATCATGAACGGAGCTCACAAGATCTATACATGAAAGCACAAGGAGGAGATACAACCATCTAGATACTACATGGACCCATAGTCCAAGGTGGCACTACTCACGCATCATACCGGAGAAGAAGGCCTCCGGGATGATCTCTCCTCCGACAGGGTGCCGGGAAGAACTTCAGATCCCCTCGATCTAGGGACAATGGTGGTGGCGGATACAGAAGGTTTAGTGGAGTTTTGATCGGGTTCCTAGGGTTTCTGCATCGGGGGCTTCTTATAGGCGAAGAGACGAGGCTGGGAGGCGGCCAGGGGCCCCACACCCTACCCAGACGCGGGGTGGGCCCACCCGCGCCTAGGGGGGTCTGGCCGCCCTAGTTTGCTTCTCCGTCTCTCCTCTGTACTTCGTGTCCCCCACGGTAAAATATTGACTTTGGCTTTTGTCCTGTCCAATTTTGAGAATATTGATTTTCTGCCTTTCTGGAACCAAAAACAAAAGAAAACAAGCAACTGGAAGTGTGGCAACTTGTTAATAGGTTAGTTCCAGAAAAGATATAAAAACACCTCAAAGTGTAGACAAAGCAAAGCAAAGTAGATACTAAACAAGCATGGAGCATCAAAAATTATACATACATTTCTGACGTATCAAGCATCCCCAAGCTTAACTCCTGCTCGTCCTCGAGTAGGTAAGTGATAAAAGAATAACTTTTGAGGTGACATGCACCATCAAAACAAAGATCAAACCATTTGCAAGCATTGAAAGCTGGGAACAAAGAAGTCTAAACATGTGCATGAAATATGGAGTAGCAAGAGTAACTATGCATGCAACATGAAAGGCTACAAAAAAACACCATGAATAACATGCATTGAAAAACATTTGTTTGTTTCACATACAGAAAACATGGCATAGTGGCATTCAGCTTGTCCCTCATGGAGTAGCACATATATGCATAGGACACCTTCAAAGTTCACAAGGGTGACTAGAAACAAGTAGCACAAGAACAAGTAATATCACAATATTCATCAATCAATAAGTTTTGGGACACTGCACACATAATGACAACTATGCTCTCTTAATGGTGCCTAAAAGTAGAAGGTGGAGACTCAAATAATGGTGGAAGAAAGGCCTTTCATAAAGGAAGCAGGGATTTCAAGTCTCAAAAAGAGCTTCCAAAAATTATGGTACTTGTTAGCTTTCAGCCCTCATTGCCCCTATCATAAGCATCTTGAAGTGATTAAGGTTAAAGTGAACAAACTATGGAGTATATGCTTGACAAAGTATAAGTTGGCAATCTAAAGTCCCTTGAATACAAGGGCCACACCTCATGCTACTCAAATTCAGTCACCTGTAAGTTCTTGTCATTGTAAGTACATGCGTATCATAGAGAACCGCCAACGGGGTACCCATTGCACATGGTACACGAGCTATCCCATAACCAAAATGACAAGGCAAGCAGACAATGAGCATCTCAGCGATCTTTTTATTTACTATATGCATAGCTTTTTATTGAGGATGCTTCATAGATAGCTCACTATGGTGATGCTGCAAGTTTCCACCATGATTAGGCATGGCCCAGACGTTTCTCTAACACAAAATACATACTCCATGGACTTACAAGTTCCCTCTTTATTTCACACCGGTGACATCCATAGACAAAAGAGCATGATATCAACTGAGTACAAAGTACAAGTGCAATGTTGAAAACATTCCCCGTGACAGCACGATTCTGCTAATTCCAACGTATAAGTGCAAGCATATACAACATAGATGACACAATGGTTCAAGTTTATTATGGGCAAAAAGTATAAAGTGTGCCATCAAGTTTGTGAGGGCTTTAATCACTAAGTTTTCACATAACAAAATAGTTTTTAATTGGAAGATAGCTGAAAACAAGAATATACTTGGAATGGTGTAACACACCATGCATAGGAGTTTACAGTGGACACTTTGGAATAACTTGGTTTCTTGGGAGTTGTAAGCATGAGTAGAGCTTACTCATACAAGTGGAGGCTAGCAAAAGACTAGGAGCAACCAACTAAGAGAGCAATAATGGCCATAATCATGCGGAGCAACAAAACATTACTAATCAAAGCATAGAGTGGTACTAAAAGTCAAGGACTAAATGATCATAGAGTCTATTGTGACTTGTCATACTCATAACATGGTATGAGCATGTGCCAAGTCAACCCAAGCAAAGCATTAAAGGATAATACCACAATACTATGCTTTTGCATGCTAAAACAACGCATATTTTTTTTCAAGGCACACTAAGCAATCCCAATTGTTTGGAACAAGATATGCTATAGCAATAATCACTAATCATAAGGTCAAAACAACACCTAGCATGACATGCTAAAGCCTAAGTCACAGTCAAAGCAAGCTCCTCTTGCACTATTTCAAGCAAGAACTTTCTACTCCTTTCCAACACCAAGCAACTTATTTGCAACAACACAACGAGAACGGGGGTCCAAACTACTTTATTCAAGGAAACTAAACAACTAACCAAACCAAACGAAAACTAAGACTCTCCAAGAACAACACAACTGTGCATGAAATAATAAAAACGAAGTGTCTAGATAGACCTGAGCTTTTTATTGATGAAGAAGGGGATACCTTGGGCATCCCCAAGCTTTGACGCTTGTACCTCTTGGATATTTCTTGGGGTGACACCGGGGTGGCATCCCCAAGATTGAGATTTTGTCCATTCTTCATCTCATTACATCATTCTCTCTCTACACCTGAAATTTTTCCTTCATACAAAACTTCACACAATCTTCATTAGCAACATTAGTGTATTCAAAAGATAATAGGCCCTTAGGTAAAGCTTTGGAATAGCAAGACTTTTCACTAAAAACACATGCTACTGTAGCAACTCCTTCAAAAAGCTCAATTCACCTAAAGAGAACTCAAAAAGGAATCAATAAGAAGCAAATGCAAATAATGGCAGAAATCTGTCAGAACAGACCAGAAGGTAAAAACCGATTTTTTTCGAAGACCTTCTATTGCTCAAATAAAAAAGTGTTGAACTAACGAAAGTTATCTAACATACTGGGGGATTTATTCATAAATTTTCAGCTCAATCCGAGTCACATAGACTCCTCACGAATTTGTTTGGTGGAGGACAGAAATCTGTTTCGGGATAGCAACTCCCCAAATCTTACTTTCCTCTCATTAGAGGTCATTCTTGGCACAAAAAGCAAACAAAAAGGATAAGAAGAGGTCATTACTGAAGTAATAACTTCCAAGACTCAAGGAAACTCTTGGATTATCTCCCAACAAGTACTTTTCTTTAACGCCTTTAAGTTAGGCACAAGAAGCAAGAAGAATCAAGTATTTTCAAATGAGGCATCAACCCTCTTGTTCTTTCCTTTATTAACTTTCTTCTTCTTTTTAGGGAAGATATTGCTTACCGGAGTAGCAAAATGCATAATGCCTTTTCCAACATCTATTACTGCTCCAAGGTGTTTCAGTAGGGATCTTCCAAGTGTAATTTGTCCTTTGCCTACACATTCAATAACAAGATAATCAGTAGACACCATTTTCCCTGAGATTTTTGTAAACACACCTCTAGCTATTCCAATTGGTAATAAAGTGGCATTACTAGTAAGAGATATTTCCTATCCTCCTTCAGAAAGCCCCCAAAGACTCAAAGATTCATAAATATCTTTAGGCATGAGACAAAATTCAGACATGATATCACAGCGAGCATCAAAAAGTGTAGTATTTATAGAGACTTTGATTGTGGGAAACCACTTTGAAGGCTCATAATTTATGGGAACATAATCATGGTAAGTCCTAAGCACGTGATAGCAACTATTTATAGCAGCAATACTAGTCTCAAGAGTGTTTAACCTAGCAAAAATATTTGTGAAGGAGGAATCAGACTTGCCAGGTGTACCATAAATTATAATCAATTTCTTTATGGCATCAAAAGCTTCATCCTCAGTACATAACAAAATATCTTTCTCAGCCACAACATCCAAAGCATATCTATAACGAAGAGCAATACCGTGGTAGAAACTATCAATAACCAAGCTAAGAGTCATGTTAGGCTCAGTTTCCCTCTGTAAAGCGGAGATTCTAGACCAAGCTTCTTTAAAACTCTCTTCACTTTTTTGCTTAAAAGTGGAGATCTCTTCCATAGGTCAAATAAAGATTGTTACAAAACCAGACATGGTAGCAACTAAGGTAGGAACTAATTTTTTTGTGTTTTTGAATAAAGAAAGCAAACCAAACTAGACTAATTTTTTTGGAGTTTTTGAAAAGAGGCAAACAAAACCAAGCAAAAGAAACTAAGCAAACTAAAAAAAAAGTAAAGAGGATGAAGTGGAGGACTCCCCTTGTGAAGACGTCCTTAGCCTCCCCGACAACGGCGCCAGAAAAAGGCTTGATGAGTGCAGCAACACTTTGTTGGGAGTCCCCAAGCGGAAGATATGATACAGTTCAGCAAGCAAGTTTCCCTCAGTAAGAAACCAAGGTTATCGAACCAGTAGGAGGAAGGAAACACCCCAAAGGTGCTGCAAGCATCATGGGGACCTACACAACACAAACTCAAGACTTTGCCCCAACTAACAGTGAGGTTATCAATCTCACCGGTTGCTGTAACAAAGGATTAAACGTATGGTGTGGAAGGTAATGGTTTGCAGCAAGTAAACAAGTAATAGTGGAAGATGTATCAATGGTAAAGACTGGATCGGGGTCCATAGTTCACTAGTGGTGCTCTCCTTAGATAAAGAACATGGCATGAAGGGTAAACAAATTACAACAGGGCAATTGACAGGAACTGAGCAAGGCATAATAATGCAATACCAGACAAAAAGATCCTATGAGATTCGACTGGGCAATACAACAATATACATAAACCGCCATCCAACTGCATCTATGACTAGAAGTCCACCTTCAGGTTATCATCCGAACCCCCTCTAGTATTAAGTTGCAAGCAACAGACAACTGCTTTAAGCAAAGTGTGTAAGGCAAACAATCCACTTGTTCCATGAACAAGAGACCATTGTTTTCTCCCTAGTAGCAACAACACATCTACAACCGAAGAGATTTCTGTCACTTCCCTTGGAAACTAGAGGCATGAACCCACTATCGAGCATAAATACCCCTTCTTGGATTCACTAGCAACTACTCGGCCAAGATAGCTACTAACAACGGAGAGCATGCAAGATCACAAACAACACAGACATGATAGAATCATAAAGACAAAACCATTAATCAATCTGACATATTAATCTCAATATCCATCGGATCCCCGCAAACACAACATGCATGATTACAAATAGATTAGATCTTGATCATGAACGGAGATCACAAGATCTATACATGAAAGCACAAGGAGGAGATACAACCATCTAGATACTACATGGACCCATAGTCCAAGGTGGCACTACTCACGCATCATACCGGAGAAGAAGGCCTCCGGGATGATCTCTCCTCCGGTAGGGTGCCGGGAAGAACTTCAGATCCCCCCGATCTAGGGACGATGGTGGTGGCGGATACAGAAGGTTTCGTGGAGTTTTGATCGGGTTCCTAGGGTTTCTGCATCGGGGGCTTCTTATAGGCGAAGAGGCGAGGCTGGGAGGCGGCCAGGGGCCCCACACCCTACCCAGGCGCAGGGTGGGCCCACTCGCGCCTAGGGGGGTCTGGCCGCCCTGGTTTGGTTCTTCGTCTCTCCTCTGGACTTCGTGTCGCCCACGGTAAAATATTGACTTTGGCTTTTGTCCCGTCCAATTCCGAGAATATTGATTTTCTACCTTGCTGGAACAAAAAACAGAAGAAAACAGGCAACTGGCACTATGGCAACTTGTTAATAGGTTAGTTCCAGAAAAGATATAAAAACACCTCAAAGTGTTGGCAAAGCAAAGCAAAGTAGATACTAAACAAGCATGGAGCATCAAAAATTATAGATACGTTTCCGACGTATCAAACCTCGATTTCTTACTGAGGGAAAACTTGCTGATGTGCCGCATCACACCTTGCTCTTGGGGTTTCCGGATGAAGCGCTCCAAGTCTTCAAGGAGTCAGCCATCGAGACTTTCTGGCGCCGTTGCCGGGGAGGCTAAGGACGTCTTCACAAGGGGAGTCCTCCTCAGACTTTCTCTTTACTTTGTTTTTAGTTTCCTTAGTTTCTTTTGCTTGGTTTTGTTTGCCTCTTTTTATCAAAAACTCCAAAAAAATATTAGTTTAGTTTGGTTTGCTTTCTCTTATCAAAAACACAAAAAAATAGTTCCTACTCTATTTGCCGCCTTGCTCTAGCTCGCCATGTTGTTCCCCAAGTTTTCCCTGAAGGACCTTCCGATAGGTAGTGGCTCTATAATTGGGAAAGAAAATATTGAAGAATTCTTCAATCATGTTAGCAAACATGAGGATATTGAGGATAGATCTATAGCAGAGCTTGCTCCTAATTATGAAATTGCCGCAGCTTCTTTAGTTCATATGTTGGAGTCTAGGTTTGTTAGCCTTAACCCCATGATGCAAATTTTGTTCCTGAAACTAAAAGAAGAAAAGAATGCTGAAAAGAGAGAATTTATTCTTGAAACTTTACTCAAATAATTCCATGATGTTGCTAAGGAAGCCAAAAAGGTCTTCGAGCATTTCAATGTGCTAGGCTCATGTGTAGATGTTGTGGGTACTTTTGATAAAATAAGCCTAGAGAGGAATTTAAGATACCCATACCCTTTAAGGTTGTTGGGATGCATGAGGCCTTTGAAAAGAATTTTGATTGGATTGTTCCTAAAAATCCTTTTGATGAAAGTAGTAAACCAAAGAGAGATGAGAAGGGATTCTACAAAACTCTTTTGGATGAGATACCTTTCATAGTTGAAGATTTTGCAAGTATTGATGTGAATGCTTCCTCATTTAAAAATACTTGATTTCTTGCTTCTTGTGCCTAACTTAAAGGCGTTAAAGAAAAATACTTGTTGGGAGATAACCCAAGAGTTTCCTTAAGTCTTGGAAGTTATTACTTCAGTAATGACCTCTCCTTATCCTTTTTGTTTGCTTTTTGTGCCAAGAATGAACTCTAATGAGAGGGAAGTAAGATTTCGGGAGTTGCTGTCCCGAAACAGATTTCTGTCCTCCACCATAAAAATTCGTGAGGAGTCTATGTAAATCAGATTGAGCTGAAAATTTACGAATAAATCCACCAGTATGTGAGATAACTTTAGTTAGTTCAACAGTTTTTAATTTGAGGAACCAAAGGCCTTCAAAAAAATCGGTTTCTACCTGCTATTCTGTTTTGACAGATTTCTGCCATTATTTGCATTTGCTTCTTATTGATTCCTTTTTGAGTTATCTTTTGGGGAATTGAGCTTTTTGAGGGAGTTGATACAGTATCTTGTGTTTGTAGTGAAAATTCTTACTGTTCCAAAGCTAAACCCAAAGGTCTATTATCTTTTGAATACACTAATGTTGCTAATTAAGATTGTGTGAAGTTTTGTATGAAGGAAAAATTTCAGGTGTAGAGAAAGAATGATGTAATGATATGAATAATTGACAAAAGCTCAAGCTTGGGGATGCCACCCCGGTGTCACCCCAAGAAATATCCAAGAGGTACAAGCATCAAAGCTTGGGGATGCCCAAGGCATCCCCTTCTTCATCAATAAAAAGCTCAGGTCTTTCTAGACACTTCGTTTTTATTGTTTCATGCACTATTGTGTTATTCTTGGAGCATCTTAGTTTTCATTTGCTTTTCTTAGTTGTTTAGTTTGCTTGAATAAAGTAGTTCGGACCCCCGTTCTCGCTGTGTTGTTTCAAATGAGTTGATTGGTGTTGGAAAGGAGTAGGAATTTCCTGCTTGAAAGTGCAAGAGGAGCTTGCATTAACTGTGATTTAGACTTTATCATGACATGCTAGGTGTTTTTTGGACCTTATGCTTAGTGATTATTGCTGTAGAATGTCTTCTTCCAAACAATTGGGATTGCTTAGTGTGCCTTGAAAGAATCATGCGTTGTTTTAGCATACAAAAGCATACTATTGTGGTATTCTCCTTTGATGCTTTGTTTGGGTTGACTTGGCACATGATCACACCATGTTATGACTATGAACAAGTCGCCATAGCCTCTATGATCATTTAGTCCTTGACTTGTACTACGAGTCTATGTTTTGATTAGTAATATTTTGTCGCGCTGCATGATTATGGCCATTATTTCTCTCTTAGTTGGTTGCTCCCAGTCTTTTGCTAGCCTCCACTTGTATGAGTAAGCTTTACTCATGCTTCCAACTCCCAAGAAACCCACATATTCCAAAGTGTCCACTATAAACTCCTATGCATGGTGTGTTACACCATTCCAATTATATTCTTGTTTTCAGCTATCTTTCAATTAAAAAGTATTTTGCTATGTGAAAACTTAGTGATTAAAGCCCTCACAAACTTGATGGAACACTTTATTTTCTTTGCCCCTAACAAACTTGAACCATTGTGTCATCTAAGTTGTATATACTTGAACTTATATGTTGGAATTAGCAGAACCATGTTGTCATGGGGAACGTTTTCAACATTGCACTTGTACTTTGTACACAGTTGATATCATGCTCTTTTGTCTATGGATGTCACCGGTGAGAAATAAAGAGGGAGCTTGTAAGTCCATGGAGATATGTATTTTGTGTTAGATAAACGCCTGGGACGCTAGCCTAAGCCATGCCTAATCATGGTGGAAACTTGCAGCATCACCATAATGAGCATTCTGTGAAGCATCCTCAATAAAAAGCTATGCACATAGTAAAAAAAAGATTGGCTGAGATACTCATTGTCTGCTTGCCTTGTCATTTTGGTTATGGGATAACTCCTGTACCATGTGCAAGGGGTACCCCGTTGGCGGTTCTCTATGATACACATGTACTTACTATGACAAGAACTTACAAGAAGTTCAGTAGCATGAGGTGTGGCCCTCGTATTCAAGGGACATGAGATTGCCAACTTATACTTTGTCAAGCATATACTCCATAGTTTGTTCACTTTAACCTTAATCACTTCAAGATGCTTATGATAGGGGCAATGAGGGCTGAAAGCTAACAAGTACCATAATTTTTGGAAGCTCTTTTTGAAACTTGAAATCCCTACTTCCCTTTATGAAGGGCCTTTCTTCCACTATTATATTGAGTCTCCACCTTCTACCCATAGGCACCATTAAGAGAGCATAGTTGTCATTTTTAGTTCTATGTGCAGTGTCCCAAAACTTATTGATTGATGCATATTGTTGTAGGGTTCGCAGCATATAAAACAAAAAATTTCCTACGATGGGAACAACTATGTACCAAGATCTATCTACTAGATACAAACAACGGGCGGATGTATATCCGTAGAGAACATACCCTTGAAGACCGACAAAGCTTAACAAGTTAAACTCGTGGTTCATGTAGACGATATCTTGCCGATCTCAAGATCGATAGGAAGTCCTTAGCATCGCAACTTAGCGGCTGTAACATCCCAGCATTTAGGAACTAACGAAGGGTAGATTTAGGAATTGGGAATGTTGCATGCATTCATCTGTGAAAATGTGGGTAAAATTTTCGTCAAATAAAAACCTAAAGTGATCAAGGTTTCTTTCTTACTTTGAGATTAGATTTAGTCTTAAAGGATGATTGCTATATAATTTGATATGATCTTTGAGGAATTATGTGCTTTGGAAAATGAATTTGAATTTTAAAACTTGGGTGTTTGAATTATAATTCAAATGATTTATGAATAAGGTTTGAATCTTGATTTAATTAAGAGTTAATCAATATAACTCAAACTTTATCTAAAGAAAACAATTAATAATATGAATATCTATTTCATATTTTGATTCAATAAATAAGTCACAAAAATGTAACTTATTGAAATTATCCACAATCTTCACAATAGCAAATAAATAAAGAATAAGAATATTTCTTTATTGATAATAATATAAACTTTATTACAAAATAATAAAATGAAGATTACAAAATAATAAAATGAAATTACAAAAGAATAAAGAAGATTACATTAACTATTCTATAAAGAAAACCTAAACTAAAATCTTCATCTTCAAATCTGTACCTGCAAAACAAACACTAATAAAAAAATAAAGAAGGTTAGGGTTAGTATTGTTTTACTCTCAGACATGTCAGTGAAGTGCACTTATCAAGATTCATCATTGAGTGACTTATAAAAAGGGGCAAGTTTCACCAATATGAAAGAATCTATCTTTCATAAATTTTAAGCCAAAAAGTCAAATGACAGCAAGGAGGGGCAAGTTTCACCAGCCAGGTAAAAGTAATCAGATCAAAGTAACTCTCAAGTCCAGAGCATATCCACAAGTGCACAGCAAGCACACAGGCAGAAAACACACCAAAATGCATGGTGTGTGTGCTGTCAGCCTCACAGCACAGCTCAAACACACAAAACCATCAGCACAGCCGTGGAGAGTCACTAGTGCATCTTTTCACTGCTCACACACACAAGAACATCTAGCTTAGCCAGCAGCTAAACCAAGCAGAGAGCCAGCAGCCAAACCAACCAAAGCCCAAGATCCCATCACCAGGATGGTGACATAAGGAGGGGGAAGATCAGGTGGATAGCAAGACCAAAGTCAAGCCATCAGGATCAGGAGATGATGGACTAGATCAAGGACAAGCCAGAAGCTAAATATACCAGGGGAGCACAAGATCAACCACAAGATCAAGCTACCACAAGATCCATCACTAGCAACCACAACATCAAGTGTCAGTGGTGAGTACATAGACCATCACATAATCTATCTGTCTAAGATTAGACAAACATACGTGATTTGTATCACAACCAAACTCTCAAAAAGCACCCAAGTGGGGTGAATCCATCACTAAGATTATAAAACTCTAAAAGCAAACAACAAAGTACAAGGATCCAACCAAAACTCAGAACAACATCATTGAATTGGCTGTCAAGCTATATATTTCAATTCAAGAACAAATATAGCTAAGATTTCACTTCTAGGCACATTCCTAAGATAAAGGGTAGCACCTTAGAAGTTAATCTTTTGGATCCATATAAATGATCAAGCCTACTATAAATTTTCTCCAAACTATGATTCAATAAAACAGTAGCTGGTACCACTACCAGAACTATCTATATGAATCAACTAGATAAAGCTTAATCCCTAAGCCTCAGACCAACATCATCGGTCTTAGGGATTTTAGAAAGGATATCTCTATTTATCTTGTAATGCCAAGCTTGTCTTAAGCTTAAACCAACCCAAACAATAGATTAGAATCAATCTTGTGTGCCATACTAAGATGGTGTCACAAGAACAATTCTACAAGAGTCGGAATAAGCATTTCATCTTCATAGATTCAATAAATCAATCTACCAATCATTTTCCTGTCATTACAGGAATCATAATTAGAACATTCCTAAGTATATCTTCACTGTTTGAGATCAATACTATCTCAAACCACACATGAATTCTCAAGCCAATAGTACTAAGACAGTGATTTCATCACACCATACCCAACATCATTAATCAAGTAATGACAGTGGTAAGTTATCAAACCCACTGACTTTACCAAGCATTGATTTCAGCACAACTATGTCATTTGAATCATATAAAATGTAAACATAAAATTATATGATAAGCCACAAGAACCATTATAGTTCATCTTAAGTAGCAAGCCTCAAGCTAATAATCATTCAACATGCATAGAGACCATCAACAGATGATCTAATTCATCCAGTAGATAATCAACAACAAGATATGAACCCTAAATGGAACAAATCATCTTAACTAGGACAAGAAAGTAACCAGAGAGGTCACTACCAACATCTAGCATAGGATGAGCGAGCACAGAGAGAGAGCACAAGGGGGAGAGGAAAAGAACTCACCAAAGGTCCTCGCTGGAGACTAGAAGAGGAAGCAGAGGTGGCCGACGACCATGGCGGCACGGGGAGCACCCCCAGGGGGGGCGCTGTGACCCATACAGCGCCACGGCAGTGACCATGGCCACGCCTAGAGGCGAGGTGAATCACCACGATGCACGACGGCAGCGGCGGCGCCAAGATCCATGCCAACCCCGAAACCCGAGGGTTCGGGACGACATCGATCCGTCGCAGGAGAGCCACATGCTCAAATCCAATTGGACAGGATGGAGAGGCGTAGTCTACAACCTCCTCCTATACCACGGCGGCAACCAGAACGGCCCACGACGGCGGGAATCGTCGGCGGCGACATCACCGACCATGGGGTCAGGGATAGAGGAGGAGAGGAGTCAGCTCGAGGGTGAGAGGCACCGAGGAAGTGGGCTGAGTTGGGCCAAAACCCTTCGGGGTGGCTATTTTGACTATGTCTAATGGGCCACAAGGGCCCAATAGGATTAATCCATCCCAAAAACCTTTAAGGCCTCCTTTAATAAATAGGAAAAGACCAAAATACCCCTAAACTTAATTAAATCATAGAAAATAAAATAAAAGTCCAATAATTATAAATAAAATATTTTTGGATTCACAATAATCCACACTATCCAAATAAATTAAGAAATAAAATTTTAGACACATAAATTTTATTAAGAATTTTGTAATTTTTATAATCCTTATGGAATTTTACAAAATTATTGAAAGGTGATAAAATTAATTAAAATTCACTTTCATCATATATTTTAGTATTTTAGAAAAATACTAAACAAATATTTCAATAACAATTTTTGATATTTAAATAATAATTCTTAAAAGAATTAAATCAATAAAAGTTAAATAAAAGAGAAATAAAATAAAAGAATACCATATTCTATTAAAAATATTAAAATTAATATTTATAAATCCTTTATTAGAGATAATTTTATTAATAATGGGAAAAATGCATATCAAATTAAATGATGCATTACATTACTTGCATAACCATTTTGCTTCTTTAAATATTGTCCTTACCGGGCAATAATAATGTTTTTGTAGACATAGAAGCTCAAGGTCCAGTGCAAGCATCAGACTTCACTACCTTGCCATCACAAGGCAAGTTCATCACTTGCACATGTCCTTTGAAGTGTCTTTATCCAAGTATTTGCAAATTGTGTGTTATCATATATACTATAAAAGAAAGAAAATATTATTTTCACAAATAAAGAAATCATAGATATCATCCTAAGTGATGACATAATGGAGCAATAGAACTTAGGGTTATATTTGCAACAATGATGATCAAGTAGGGACTTAATAACCCCTGACATCAGTGATTCTAGCGCCGTATATTACGCGTTAGCCATGAGATTTGGAATGGGACAGAGAAGTCAGCTGTATCTTCTTCCTCTCGCATGAAGCCGGATGTGCAGGTCATGGCTGTTATCCTCGTAGCGTGCATATTAATTGGTAATTCGTAGAGGATATGCAGCATATGGGTGGGAACCCTCATCGTCCCACGATAGTTCTGGCATCTAACGGTTTGTACAAACCATTGTCGTAATTCATTATGTGGGCATGGTGTACACCAAGGAGCATGCGAGGTTGCGAAGGGGACAGTGATTGGCTTGGACCAACTACTGGGACCCACATCATGGAATTGTGGACGGGAAAGTACGCCCGGTTATGCAACAAGGAGTTGATCTCTCATGGGTAAAGTAACGCACCTCTGCAGAGTGTAAGAATTGTAACTTGTTACTCCCTGTTCCGGGAAGGAGCTACGAACGCGGCAGGAAAGGAACTCCATGAAAGTTCTGGTCAACCCGTGAAGGCTGATTGTCATAGATTTACGTAATAAAATCAATCTTTGAAGAAAGATTTACAAAAATTGCATAGTGCCAAGGATTTATAATCCGAGGTGGTAGTTAGAGCATCAAACTGCCCACCTTGCATATAATGAACTTGTTGGGTAACGCTGTTACTCGTCCTTTCCTTTGATCCCTTGTTTAGACTCTGAGGATCCCGAAGACGTGCCAATGTATGCAGCCGAATGTCAAGAAGATGTGTTCTACGAGGAAACTGATCTGTCTGGAGGTGTTGAAGGAGTGGATTCCGAAATCCGCTACGGTGTCGATGATAACGAGTCCAACTAAGTATCCCTAGTTAGTAGTAACCAACGGAGCTGAGCAGCATGAACTCTATAGAATAAGCTGTTGAGCTCAACTCCTAGTCGGAGTTGCTACTTTTAAATTCCACTGAAACACTTTATATTTTGGTTTGTAAGTTGAATCTTTAGGAAGTCTTGAACTTTCGGTATTGTAATAATAATAATGTGTGTATATTTGTAATATGGACCCGCAATGTTTCTGTTGTACCATTCTGAGGGATGTGATATTTATGGAATGGTGTTCTTTGGATGTCATGTCAATGACTATAGTATACTACACATGCAGTGGTATGTTGGGTCACCGCAGCGGCGCATTCATGCTCGCACACACGTCCAAGGCACCGAGCAACCTCCGCCTCCTCGCTCTAGTGATGCAGCAGAAGCACAACTCTTTCTTGCCGAATATCCACCGGGAACATGTATCTCGCTAGTCCGGGACCATGGGGGATAAATACTAGAGAGGGAGAGAGATCCTTCACGAGGAGGTGTGAGTGAGAAGTGAGGAGGGGGATCCTTTTATAAGAGAGGGGGACCCCAAGGGGGTGGCCGGGTCATGGGGGCTTCCCCCTTGCCCTCCCCTCATTCATGTGGGTAGACACTCCACTCACAAAAATCCTTCCAATTCCCTCCACTAAAAAACCCACTAAAATTCCCATTAAATTTCCACCAAATTTAATGCAAACTCTCATTAAATAAAACTCCTTTTATTTATTCAGAATTTTGTCAATTACTTTAATGACAAACATTCACATATAACCCCTTGCTAGTATTTCATTTCACATGCAAAACCACTTTTTGCAATTTCACCGGAAAACCTGTTTTGGTATCTAGTGAAATAAATTCCTCCGCTTGTTATTCTTTACGGCATGAAACTTTTTCTCCAGATGGATGTCGGTGTCTCTTAAGTGTGTCACCCTATGGTTCACGAATAATCCGGACATGAACGAGACCCCTCTCAGATCAATAATCAGAAGCGGGATCTGGAGACCCATACTGACTCCCACACATTCAGCGATGACTTTCTTGTGATCGCGAGAACCTTTTACGCTAGTATCTTAATCCCTTTGTTTCGTGATATATTACATGTCTGAGATTCTATCATCGGTATCTTCATACCTAGTTTGATCTCGTTACTGACATGCACTCTTTTCTCGTTCTCGTGATATAACATTCTAGTGATCAAATCACTTGCTTGCAAGCTAATCAATGTGATATCGCCGAGAGGGACCAGAGTATATCTATCCGTCATCGGGATGAACAAATTCCACTCTCTATCCATGGGCCTCAACACAACACTTTAGTAGTACTGAACCCATCTTTATAATCACCATGTTACGATGTGACGTTTGATGTTATCAAGATACTCTTTCGGTGTTAGTGATTGACATGATCTCATGGTCTAAGGATTAGGATCACTTCGTATGATGTTATAGCAATATAAACTCAATGACTTTGATCGTAAGGCTATACTTGGATGAATGTTCATCACACCATTACACTAATGTTGTGACCTCCTTATTAACAACATCCAATGTCCATGATCAGTAAACCTTGATCATCTTGTTAGTCAACGAGCTAGTTTGTGAGAGAGGCATAACTAGGAACTTTCTGTTTGTTTATTAAACACACATGTATTAATGTTTCCGTATTAATACAATTATATCATGCAAAATAAACATCTATCATATACTTGGAATATACATAATAAACACTTTATTATTGCATCTGAGGGCATATTCCCTTCAGTCTCCCACTTCCACTAGAGACAATAATATAGTTACATAGTGATAAATCTAACACCCATGGAGTTCTGGTATTGATCATGTTTTGCTCTAGGGAGAGTTTTAGTCAACGGATCTGCTACATTGAGATCCGTGTGCACTTTAAAAATCTTTATATCTCCATCCTTAACATGTTCATGGATGGAGTGAAACCGGCGCTTAATATGCTTGGAATTCTTGTGATACCTTGGTTATTTGGCATTGGCAATGGCACCATTGTTGTCATAATAGATCACCATTGGGTCCAACACGCTCGCAACCACACCTCACACCTAGTTCGGATATGAACTCCTTCATCCAAACCGCTTCCTGAGCCGCTTCCGAAGCAGCAACATATTCGGCCTCCGTTGTTGATCCCGCTACCACGGGTTGTTTGGAGCTCCTCCAACTAACCGCTCTGCCATTCATGAGAAATATGTATCCGGATTGAGACTTAGAGTCATCCGGATCAGTGTTAGAGCTTGCGTCGACATAACACTTAGCGACGAGCTCTTCTTCACCTCCGTACACAAGAGACATATCCTTAGTTCTTCGAAAGTACTTAAGAATATTCTTGACCGCTATCCAGTGTTCCAAACCTGGATCTGATTGGTACCTACTAGTCAAACTAATAGCATGTGCCACATCCGGTCTTGTACATAGCATGGTGTACATTATAGAGCCTATGGCTGAAGCATAGGGGACTTTGTCCATTATCTCTCTTTCTTCCGCCGTAGCCGGACTTTGAGTCTTACTCAATGTCTTGCCTTGCAACATAGGTAAGAACCCCTTCTTACTTCCGTCCATTTTAAACTTCTTTAAAATCTTATCAAGGTATGTACTTTGCGATAGCCCTATTAGGCGCCTAGATCTATCTCTATAGATCTTTATGCCTAATATGTACGACGCTTCACCTAGGTCCTTCATTGAAAATTTGCTGTTTAGATAACTTTTAACACTGTTTAAAAGATCTGTATCATTTCCGATCAACAATATGTCATCCACATATAATACCAGAAATGCCACATTGCTCCCACTCACTTTCTTGTAAATACAAGCCTTTCCATAAGTTTGGACAAATCCAAACTCTTTGATCACCTCATCAAAGCGGAGATTCCAACTCCGTGATGCTTGCTTCAGTCCAGAGATGGATCGCTGAAGCTTGCACACCTTGTTAGCATCCTTAGGATCGACAAAACCCTTTGGTTGTATCATATACAACTCTTCTTCAATATTACCATTGAGGAACGCGGTTTTGACATCCATCTGCCATATCCCATAATCAAAATATGCAGCAATTGGTAACATAATCATAACTTACTTTAGCATCGCTAATGGAGAGAATGTCTCATCGTAGTAAACTCCTTGAATTTGTCGAAACCCCTTTGTGACAAGTCGAGCTTTATAGACGGTCACATTACCATCAGCATCAGTTTTCCTTTTGAAAATCCATTTATTCTCCACGGCCTTTCGGTCGTGAGGTAAGTCCACCAAGTTCCAAACTTGGTTTTCGTACATGGATTCCATCTCGAATTGCATGGCTTCTAACCATTTGTTGGAATCCGGGATCATCATCGCTTCTTCATACGTCGCAGGGTCATCAATTTCATCAACCATGAAATTCATAACAGGGTTTCCGTACAGTTCGGAAGTTGCACACGTCCTGCTAGACCTGCGAGGTTCGGTAGTACTCTCTTTCGGAGTTTCATGATCATTATCATTAGTTCCCTCTTCAATCGGTGAAGCCAACTCTGGAACGACTTCCGGTGCTGCGCTACTCGCCATACTTTGATGAGAAGGTTCAATAACCTCTTCGAGTTCTACCTTCCGACTACTCACGCCTTTCGCGAGAAACTCTTTCTCTAGAAAGGATCCATTCTTGGCAACAAAAACCTTGCCCTTGTATCTGTGATAGAAGGAATACCCAATAGTTTCCTTAGGGTATCCTATGAAGACGCATTTTTCTGCTTTGGGTTCGAGTTTATCCGGTTGAAGTTTCTTCACATAAACATCACATCCCCAAACTTTAAGAAATGACAGCTTAGGTTTGTTTCCAAACCACAATTCATACAGTGTCTTTTCAACGGATTTAGATGGTGCCCGATTTAAAGTGAATGCAACAGTTTCTAGTGCATAACCCCAAAATGACAGTGACAAGTCCGTCAGAGACATCATATATCGAACCATATCCAATAAAGTATGATTACAATGTTCCGACACACCATTTCGCTGTGGTGTTCCGGCAGGTGTGAGTTGTGAAAAAATTCCACACTCTTTCATATGAGTGCTAAACTCGTAACTTAGATACTCACCTCCACGGTCGGACCGTACAAATTTGATCTTTCTATTACGATGATTTTCCACTTCACTCTGAAATTCGTTGAACTTTTCAAAGGTTTCATACTTGTGTTTCATCAAGTAGATATAACCGTATCTACTCAAATCATCCGTGAAAGTAACAAAATAATGATATCCACCTCGCGCCGACACGCTCATTGGACCACATACATCAGAATGCATGACTTCCAATAAATCTGTCGCCCGTTTCATTGAACCGGAAAACGGCGTTCTAGTCATCTTGCCCATAAGACATGGCTCACATGTATCAAATGATTCAAAATCAAGTGATTCCAAAAGTCCATCCGAATGGAGCTTCTTCATGCGTTTAACGCCAATATGACCTAGACGGCAGTGCCACATATATGCGGATATATCATCATTAAGTTTAATCCTTTTAGCATCAACATTATGAATATGTGTAACACTATTATCGAGATCAAACAGAAATAAACCATTCATCATCGGTGCATGACCATAAAAGATTTCATTCATATAAATAGAACAACCATTGTTCTCGGATTTAAATGAATAACCACTTTGCATCAAACACGATCCAGATACAATGTTCATGCTTAGTGCTGGCACCAGATAACAATTATTCAAGTTTATTACTAATCCTGACGGTAAGTGGAGAGGTAGCGTTACGACGGCGATCACATCAACACTTGATCCATTGCTGACATGCATCTTGACCTCACCCCTTGCTAGCGGTCGCTTGTTCCACAGCCCCTGATTCGAGTTACAAATATTAGCAACTGAACCAGTATCAAATACCCAGGTTCTACTGCGAGTACTAGTCAAGTACACATCAATAACATGTATATCATATATACCTTTGTTTGCTTGCCGGCCTTCTTGTCTGCCAAATACTTGGGGCAGTTGCGCTTCCAGTGGCCAGTCCCCTTACAATAATAGCACTCGGTATCAGACTTAGGGCCAACTCGGGGTTTATTTTCAGGCACAGCAATTGGCTTGCCGCCCTTACTTCCCTTCCATTTTCCCCTATTGTCTTTCTTTAAACCAGTGGTCTTATTGATCATCAACACTTGATGTTCTTTCTTGATCTCCACTTCTGCAGTTTTAAGCATTGACAGAAGCTCGGGGAGAGACTTCTTCATGCCTTGCATATTATAGTTCATCACGAAGCTCTTATAGCTAGGTGGCAGAGACTGCAGAACACGATGGATGCCTAAGTCAATGGGAATCGATATTCCCAAGGACACAAGCTTATCGGCGTAACCCGACATCTTGAGTACATGCTCACTTACGGAGTTATGCTCTTCCATCATGCAGCTAAAGAACTTTTCTGAAGCATTGTAGCTCTCTACAACAGCATGTGTGTCGAAAATCATTTTCAACTCACCCATTGTATCAAATGCATTGCTGTTTTCAAAACGCTTTCGAAGTTCTGGCTCTAGCCCATACAATATGCCGCAATGAACTAAGTTGTGGTCCTCCTGACGAGTCTGATAGACATTCTTCTCCTTGTCAGGGGCATCATCAAACGGTGGGGGGCCTAGCGGCACTTCTAGCACATATTGCTTTTGTGCAGCAGAGAGGAGAATCCTCAAATTCATGGCCCATTCGGTAAAGTTGCTACCATTTTTTGCAAGTTTCTCTTTCTCCATGAACACATTGAAATTAAAAGCAGGTGGTGCCATCTACAACAGAATTTGTCAAGTTCAGACTAATTTTATGATAGATTGAGTTCAACTAATCCACATTAAGAATGAACTCCCACTCAAAAACGACACCCCTCGTGCCTTTTTGGTGATTACATGAACCAAATCCACTACACCAAGTCCGATCATCACGTGAGTCGGTGTAGCTTCAAAGGCGAGCATCAAATGGGCATCATATCTACCATATGACTCATGCTTAACCTTTCGGTCCGTGTTCCGGGCCATGTCTGTACATGCTAGGATCGCCAAGTAAGAACCTTAGTATTCGCGTGTGTAACTGTCTTACACCCGAAATATGGTCATGGATCCAAGAACACCCGGTCATCACGTGATGTCTTGGAGCGACGAAACATAATCGGTGCATACTTAAGGAAGAACACATTCTTATCTTGATATTTAAATGAGGGGTCATCTTATTATGCTAATAAAACGCCAAACAAGCAATATAAGATGCAATCAAACATCACATGTTTATAAGTGAAATGATATGGTTCCCGCACTTGATCTCCATCATGTGCATCGTGATACGATCACTATCATACCTCTATGTGTAAGGCCAAGGTCTATGGAACTTACATGTTATGTGTGTTGTAAGAGTATCAACTTATACTTCTACTTACAACATCACCATATCATGACACTAGCCCAGCAACAATCTAAACTAGACGCCTCTAATTTATCCATTACAAGTTTTACGTGGCTTAGGGCTTTCGAAGATAGAACCGTTCTTACCTACGAACATGAACCACAACGAGGATAACCAAATTGTTGACAACTCGTTGTAAATTAGATATTGACTATAGTAGGAGAGACAGACACCTGTTAGCCACTTATGCAAACTAGTTGCATGTCAAGCGTGGAACATGTCTCATGTGCAAGGACATGTAAAGTTTGTCCGGGCCGCTTCATCCCACTATGCCACCAATATCCAAAATACAACTAAGAAGCAATAACATGATCATCATCGCCCACATACTCATATGTGTACTACCCGTGTAAAGCATCTACGCATAGATCCGGCTCTGATACCACTGTAGGGTTCGCAGCATAGAAAACAAAAAATTTCCTACGATGGGAACAACTATGTACCAAGATCTATATACTAGATACAAACAACGCGCGGATGTATATCTGTAGAGAACATACCCTTGAAGACCGATAAAGCTTAATGAGTTAAACTCTTGGTTAATGTAGACGATCTCTTGCCGATCTCAAGATCAAGAGGAAGTCCTTAGCACCACAACTTAGCGGCACATCCATGCTCACACACACGTCCGAGGCACTGAGCAACCTCCGCCTCCTCGCGCTAGCAATGCAGCGGAAGCACAACTCTTTCTTGCCGAATAGTCACCGGGAACATGTATCTCACTAGTCCAAGACCATGGGGGATAAATACTAGAGGGGGAGAGAGATCCTTCACGAGGAGGTGTGAGTGAGAAGTGAGGAGGGGGGCTCCTTTTATAGGAGAGGGGGAACCCCAAGGGGGTGGCCGGCGCATGGGGGCTGCCCCTTGCCCTCCCCTCATTCATGTGGGTGGACACTCCACTCACAAAAATCCTTTCAATTCCCTCCACTCAAAAACCCACTCAAATTCCCATTAAATTTCCACCAAATTTAATGCAAACTCTCATTAAATAAACCTACTTTTATTTATTCAGAATTTTGTAAATTACTTTAATGACAAAAACTCACATATAACCCCTTGCTAGTATTTCATTTCACATGCAAAAACACTTTCTGCAATTTCACCCGAAAACCTGTTTCGTATCTAGTGAAATAAATTCCTGCGCTTGTTATTCTTTCCGGCATGAAACTTTTGCTCCAGATGGATTTCGGTGTCTCTTAACTGTGTCACCCTATGGTTCGCGAATAATGCGGACATGATCGAGACCCCTCTCATATCAATAATCATAAGCGGGATCTGGAGACCCATACTGACTCCCACACATTCAGCGATGACTTTCTTGTGATCGCGAGAACATTTTACGCTAGTATCTTAATCCCTTTGTTTCGCGATATATTACATGTCTGAGATTCTATCCTCGGTATCTCCATACCTAGTTTGATCTTGTTACTGACATGCACTCTTTTCTCGTTTCCGTGATATAACATTCTAGTGATCAAATCACTTGCTTGCAAGCTAATCAATGTGATATCACCGAGAGGGCCCAGAGTATATCTATCCATCATCGGGATGAACAAATTCCACTCTCGATCCATGGGCCTCAACATAACACTTTAGTAGAACTGGACCCATCTTTATAATCACCTGTAAGACCCCACCTTTATAAAGGTAGAGGTCCTTGTGATTGCAATGCTAGTCCCTAGATCAAATGCTAGCATCCATAGTTTAAGATGAAGTACACAGATACAAAGGTCTTTATTACATCGTCATTCCAGAGATAAACATAGTCTTTTACAACTCCATAGCCAAAGGATACTACAAGAGTTCATAACATAAGTAAATAAAGTAAAGTCTTCATATCCATGTACCACAGGCAAACATGTTGAGTGTAGACTCATAACCCTAATCATCATCAGAGTAACCTGCAACATCATAAGTTACAGTCACAGTGGGTCAATACATTGGAATAGTATTGGCAAGTGATACCATAGTAGAATAATAGTTTCTATCTTCTATATGAATTTGGCTAAGTGTAGCTTAGGCTTGCTTTGCTCAAAATACGTTTTTCCTTATCAGTTGAAAACACTAAGTTTTTATTTGATAAAAATCACCCAAGGAACCACCAATAGACATTGGTAAACCTTTACCCTTGTTCAACCACAAGTTTTTAACTTAGAAATTGGGATGAGGAGATCCTTGATAGCTTCAATGTCTTGATGCCCAAATTATCCGTTGCCGGGAACACGACTAAGTACTTAGATTTTTCCTTCTCGAGAGGTGGTGCACTTTCCCCACAATACTCGACATGCATCGAGATGAGATCTTTCAGAAGCCTTCCCTTAGACCAAATGTACGCGTTCCGACCTATCACCCTACCACCATCTGTCCATCTTGCTAAGTTATTGCAACCTATATGATCAAGGCAGAGCCCATATGCCATGTGGTTGCACTAGAAGCTTCTAAACACTAAGTATCTCAAATCCCTTTGTTCATGGGTGGATTTCCACAAGTGTGAAACACAAGGTAGACCATAGATATGGGCCTTGTGTAACCACTCAACATAACCCAAACATACCATTCCACCCATGTGATTCATTCACTTAGTTGTTTTGTTAAGTAAAACATAAGTCAAAGACTTAACAAAATTTCCATAGCATGTATATAATCCACCCTTGTTTGCTACTAGCTAGGCTAAGCATGATAATATAACAAGTATCTTAACTTAGAGAAAATTCTATCAAGACTACAACTACTAGGATTTCCCATAGCATAGCATATAGATACTTAGTAAAACTTTCATGCAAGTCCTATTCAAAATATTACTAGTGCATAGAAAAAATAATGGGACAAATACATGAAGCACCACTTGCCTTGGTAGTTGGTGGAGTAGCAACAATCTTCACAATCACAATCACCACTAGCACAAAAATCTACACATAAAATGATAGCACCGAATTTACATTCAAAATAATCAAGCAAAAAATATATGAATGCATGCAAATGCCATGTGATGATTTTTCTAAACTAAACAAGACAAGTAAAACAGTACTGAACACCAACTATTTATAGCCTACATAATCTTGAATTTGTTTTAAAATCATTTTCTAAATAATTTATATAGCCAAAATAGGCCTATAATTGTCTCTGTATAAAAAACCATTTTTATAGAAAAAATACAAAACTAAGACCACAGTAGTGTAGGATTTATTTTTGTGAATCCATTTATATATTATTTGAATTTTTTGAATAAACAGATCATAAGTTATATATTTACAAGTTTAATCATTCAAATTCATTTTCTGGATTTTTAAACAGACAGGACATGCCACGTGGAATGATTCCATTGGCTGATACCGATTCGCATGGATCGAGCTCTATGGACCACATGATTAAAAGTGAATCGCACGGTACAGATCAAGTCATACCCTTTCTCTAAGCCAATCTATCATATCACTTGGATCTAAATCAGACGGCTCACAACACACTGCCAGGAACTGGCGGCGCTGGCTCGACAGTGAGCGGCGGCGGCGCTCTGTCAGCAAGGTTCCGACGAAAATAGGAAGCAAGGGGGGAGGGGAGATGCTCACGAGTTCGCAGGGATGTGGCAAAGCTCAAGGTTGTCGTGGGATGGCCAGGGGCGCACGGTCGTGTCGGCAATTGCTCGCCAGAGAAGCTTCTAGCATCGGGCACGCTCGGTCGTCGATGTTGGCGAGGCTACGATGCACGCCAAGGAAAGACAAAGGATGCGTCAGATGCGTGAGAGAGAGGAGATTGTAGGGGCATCATCCAGAGAGGAGGGCGGTCAGTAGTTACCAGCAGAGGTCACCGGAGTGGATGCAGACGATGACGGTGCTCAGACTTGGTTGTTGCCGAGGCTGTGGGGTACGCGCGGCCAAGATAGGGCTACTGGCAGATGCGTACGGGATTGCTAGTCAAGCTCGTGGAAGCTAGGGATAGAGAGGTGGTTGGAGTTGGCCGGAATCGGTGTTGCAGCTCCTCGGAGCAGAGGGGGTTTAGGCGAGGAATTAGCTAGCCTGGTGGCGGAGAGGGTGTGCTGAGTGAGGGGAAGGAGAGAGGGAAGAGGGGTGCTTAAGAAAGAAAGGTCACGGGGAGGAATTACTGGGCCATTAACGCGAATTGACGCTGCGAAATCAACGCAAGAAACGCTCGGGGAGAGGGGGAACGGGTCACGCGGGGTGGAGAAGATGATGCTTGCATGGCGTAGGGTTGTGGGGTCAGTGGGGTTGAGGGTTAGTTCGCGGGTGAGAAAGAGTGGAGAGGGGGAGATGGACGGGTGGGCTTAGAGGGCTGTTTCTGCTGCTGGGCTGAATAGGTGGCGCCGGCCCTGTTCCAATTCCTTTCTCTTTTTCTATTTCCAATTTGATTTTCAGGAAACAAAAACAAACCAAATTCAAATGGTTTTGAATTCAAATCAATTCTAGATTTTTGTAGTGCAAACCTTGCATTCATTTGTGTATAAAACACTACTGATCAATCAAATGCTCTTTGATACTTTGAAAAGTAAAAATAAACCATGCCTTATTTGCATATAGATAATAGGCAGAGAATGGTTTTTATTTGGAAAATTTTGTGCAAACCAAGAATGCTATGAATGCATGAATGATATGATAGCTTTTGTAATTCATAATTTTTGGGATGTTACAAATCTAACCCCCTTAAAATGAATCTCGCCCTCGAGATTCGGATTGGCTAGCAAATAGGTGAGGGTGATCTTTTCGAAGGTCATCTTCTCTTTCCCATGTTGCTTCCTCTTTGGAATGATGGTTCCACTGAACTTTGCAGAATTTGATAGTCTTGGTTCGAGTAACTCTTTCTGCAGTCTCAAGTATCTTGATAGGTTTCTCCTCATAGGTGAGATCACTCTCCAACTGAACCTATTCCAAAGGTATAGTATCCTTCAAAGAAGTTTCTTCCATCTCCGGATGGCATTTCTTTAACTGACTCATGTGAAACACATTGTGAACTCCAGACAGTGATTCAGGCAATTCAATCTCATAAGCCACTTCTCCTTTGCGACTCAGAATCTTGAATGGTCCAACATACCTTGGTGCTAATTTTCCTTTGACTCCAAATCTCTTCACTCCACGAATGGTGAGACTCTAAGATAAGCTCTATCACCTACCTCATAGGTGACTTCTCTATGCTTTGGATCTGTGTAGCTTTTCTGTCGGGACTGTGCTATTTTCAATCTGTCCTTTACCAATTTGACTTTCTCTTCAGCTTCCTTGATTAATTCTGACCCGAACAAATTTCTTTATCCAACACCGCTCCATAGCAATGGTGTAGTACACTTTCTCCCATAGAGAAATTCAAACGGTGCCATCTCAATATTGGCTTGATAGCTATTATTGTAAGAGAATTCTGCGTAAGGCAGACTTTCATCCCAACTAGCACCATAGTCTAGGGCACATGCCCTTAACATATCCTCTAGAATCTGATTGGTCCTTTCTGTCTGTCCATTAGTTTGGGGGTGAAAAGTTGTGCTGAATTCCAATCTAGTTCCCAATGACTCATGCAGTTGTCGCTAGAAATGCGAAGTGAATTGAGTTCCTCTATCAGACACAATACTCTTGGGTACTCCATGCAGACACACAGTCCTATTCATATAAATCTTGGCTAACTTAGCACTTGTATAGGTTGTCTTCACGGGTATGAAATGAGCCACTTTAGTTAGGTGATCTACCACGACCCAAATAGAATCATATCCTGATCTACTCCTTGGCAGTCCACTGATGAAATCCATGCCAATCTTGTCCCACTTCCAATCAGGAATAGGTAGTGGTTGTAACAATCCTGCTCGTTTATAATGTTCCGCTTTCACTCGACTACACACATCACACAAAGCAATATGTTCTGCGATGTCTTTCTTGAGATTATTCCACCAAAATCTTTCCTTCACATCCATGTACATTTTGGTATTACCTGGATGAATGGAATATGGTGAGTTGTGTGCTTCTTGCAGAATCAGTTTCCGAAGCTCTGGATCTTGCGGAATGCAGATATGTTTTCCATACCATAAAGTACCTTGTTCGTCTTCATGGAATCCATTAGCTTTCCCTTTAGTATTTTTCCTTTGATCTCTTCAATTTCCTTGTCCAACTTTTGGGATTCTTTGATCTTGTCCAACAATGTGGGTTGAACATCCAATGACATGAGATGTACCTCAGGTACTATCTCCAGTCTGAGATCTTTGAATTGGGCACACAGATCATCTTGTAATTCTCCCTTAGTAAGGCCATTCACGTAAACTTTACAGCTTAAAGCATCCGCTTCAACATTTGCTTTACCTGGGTGGTATTGCAAACTCAAGTCATAGTCTTTGATGAGTTCTAGCCATATTCTTTGTCTCATGTTGATTTCTTTCTGAGTGAAAATATACTTCAAACTTTTGTGATCCGTGAACACTTCACATCGTTTTCCCAAAATATAATGTCTCCATGTTTTGAGTGCATGGACAATAGAGGCTAACTCTAAGTCATGAGTAGGATAATTCACTTCATGAGTTTTGAGTTATCTCGAGTCATAAGCCACAACTTTCCCTTCTTGCATCAAGACTCCACCTAATCCTTGGTGAGATGCATCACAATATACTTGGAAATCCTTTTCCAAATCTGGCAGACATAAGACTGTTGCTGTCACTAGTCTCTTTTTCAATTCTTGGAAACTAAGTTCACATCCTTCAGTCCAATCAAACTTATTTTCTTTCTTGAGTAATTCTGTCATTGGCTTAGCTAACTTTGAGAAATTCTCAATGAAACTTCCATAGTATCCTGCCAAGCCAAGGAAACTACGAACTTCTTTCACTGATTTGGGAGATTCCCATTCAGCTACAGCTGGCACCTTTGCGGGATCGACACCTATACCATCTCCTGACACAATATGTCCGAGAAATCCAACTTCATTCAGCCAGAATTCACACTTACTGAACTTGGCATACAACTTGTGCTCCTTGAGATTCTCAAGTATCAAACGTAAATGCTCTTCATGCTCTTCTTTGCTCTTGGAGTAGATCAAAATGTCGTCGATGAATACGACAACAAACTTCTCAAGAAACTCCATGGACACTTTGTTCATCATATTCATGAAATAGGCTGGTGCATTTGTCAAACCAAATGGCATCACAATGTACTCATACAAACCATACCTAGTGGTGAAAGTAGTCTTAGGTATGTCTTGATCTCTAATTTTTAGCTGAAAGTATCCTGATCGGAGATCAATCTTTGAGAACACATGGGCTCCTTCTAGCTGATCAAACAGATCGTTGATTCTAGGCAAAGGATATTTGTTCTTGATAGTCACCTCATTGAGTGAACGATAGTCTATGCATAACCTTTGACTTCTATCTTTCTTCTCAACAAATAGAACTGGTGCACCCCAAGATGAAGAACTTGGTTGAATAAATCCTTTCTGAAACTGTTCTCCAAGTTGTTTCTTGAGTTGTTTCAACTCGTCAACTGACATCTTGTAGGGTCTCTTTGCTATTGGTCCAGATCCTGGCAGTAAGTCAATCAGGAACTCAACATCTCTATCTGGTGGCATTCCAGGCAACTCCTCCGGAAACACGTCCGGATACTCTTTCACAATTAGCACACTGTCTATGCTAACCCCCTTAAGAGAATTTAGCTTACTCCATTTAGATTCAAAATTAGACTTGAACCTAATTCGTTTCTTATCTGGGGTCGTGAGTGTGATAGTACGATTGGCACAATCTAGTACTCCTTCATACTTAGTCATGCAATCCATTCCCAAAATAACATCCAATCCTTGGGAATCTAGGATTATCAAACTAACTGGAAATTTATACTTCCAAAATTCTATCACTAGATCATGACATCCAAAGTTCACTATCATCTCTCCACCGGGAGAGCTTACTTTTATAGGACACCCAATAGTTTCAGTTGGAAGTACATTTTTATCAACAAATGCTCTTGATATGAATGAATGCAATGCGCCAGTATAAAAAAGAAAAAGTGCTGGAAAAGAATTGAGCTTGAACTTACTAGCCACAGCATCAGACTCTTCATATATTTCTTCCACATTAATGTGGTTCACATGTTCCTTTTGGAAGGGGTTGGGCTTGTTGGGTCCTTCAACTTTCTTTTCTAGGCACTCATTTGCATAGTGCCCCATCTTCTTACACTTGAAACACTCAACCTGACTGAGATCTTTCTATACAGGCTGACTTCCATTACCATTTCCACTGTGGTGGCTCTTGTGTCCACTCTTGTGGTTCTTATACTTGTCATTGTCATGACTGCGATGATGTTTGTTATCATGGTGAAGGTTGTGATTGTGGTGGCTGTTGTACTTCCCATGCTTGTGGAACCCAGAGCTTCCACTATCATCATTATGGGAATGCTTGTGAGATGATCCCGAGCTATGCTTATCAAAGTTATGTTTCCTCTTCCTGCCCGCAACCTGTTTCATCTTGTTTTCCAAGATGGTAGCCTTGTCACAAAGTGATTGATATGTTGGGACATAGGCAACAGACAGCTGCAGGTTCAACTCATCATTAAGTCCTTCAAGGAATTTCTCTTTCTTATTAGCATCAGTATCAACTTCATCCGGTGCATAGCGCGCCAGATTGTTGAATTCCTCAATGTACTCAGCTACACTGCGGTGACGTTGTTTCGGATTGTGGAACTCTTTCTTCTTCAAGTTCATCACTCCGTATGAAATGTGAGCCATACGGAAACCGTACTCAAAGATAGCCCAAGTCACATCCTCAAGGGGAGTGGTGATCTGAAAGTTGTCCCACCATGTTGTTGCTGGTCCTTCGAGCAGATGTGCTACAAACCTGACTTTTTCCTCGTTGGTGCAGCCCACAGTGATTAAGTCCTTGTTCACTAAACGTAACCAGTCATTGGATACCATTGGATCAGTGGTTCCCGAGAACTTTGCAGGCCTCGGTCTCAAAATCTGGTGAGCATGTCAAATGCTAGAGGATTGTTCTGATTGTTGTTGTTATTGTTGTTGTTGTTCTAATTCTGACTTTGGTTCTGGATGAACTGAGTCATCATCTACATCAGTTGAGTTTGAGTTGTCATCAACTGCTGCATCTCGGGGGTGACGTTATTGTTGTTGTTTGGGTTGGGGTTGGCACGGCGGGGAGGCATCTGTGGTTTCAATAAGGATAGGAAATGAGATACCCATAGATGCTTAACATGCACAATACATCACATAACAACAATCACAAAACCAAGCTCAAAATAACATAGAGTTTGAACAAAGTAAACAACAAGTTTTTGGAAAAGTAAACACGCCATAGCAAGCCATCCACATGTTGGATGGTCATGGCGACTCAATAATCAAAGTAGGATAGATAAAAGATAGTCGAGTAGTCTACACTACTCCTCCATGTCGACCTCCACGTCAACAAGTGTGAGACCGGTTGTCTCCATGGCTGTCTTGTACTCCTCGACACTAGTGGTTAAGGCCTCGACCTTCGCACAGAGAGCTCTCTTCTGTGAGCGTAGCCTCTCAATCACTCCCTGCTGTGTCTCGAGCTCAAAGTCCTTGGCCTCTATCTCGGCCTTCATGTCCTTGATCTTCTTGTTTCTGTCATGTACTCTCTTCTCCTGATTCTTGAACTTCTTGTCCTGGCTCTCAAATCTGGCCTCCATCTCCTTGACGATCTCGTCTTGCTCCACGAAGAGCTTGTCCTTATCCCTCAACTGAACCTGAAGCTCATCATTGCTAAGAATGACGTTGGTCCTATCGGTGTCAAGGTGTCTAATAAGGCCCTCTAGGTCCTGGAGGTATAGACGAATTGGCTCAATCGTCTCTCTAGTAGCACCCTCATACACCAATGCCTCTCCCTCCTCGTCACGTCTTCCAAATAGGTGTAAGTAGAGGCCTCTAAGCTCAGTGGAGTGGCGTCCACACCAGCGTCCGAGTAGCTCTTGCATAACTACATCTAGACCCTTATCCTTGTCATCGTGCATCAGCTTGAAGGAAATCTCCTCTGTGAGTGGCTCTGTCTGTCGTCCTGGCTGTGAGACTCTAAAGCCCCAAAGGTCCTTCCTCTCAAACTTGGTGAGCTGAAGTGCCTTGATACTAGGAAGTGGGAGGTTGAGCACACTAGTAAACTGCACGATGTGTGAACCAAAACGAGTTCCATTGAACTCCTCGGCAGTGTTGATCACAAAGCTAGGCATCTAAGGTAAGATATAAAATATTAGAGCAACACAAGTAGAAGAAACAAGACACTAGAATGAAAGCAAAATCATACATCATCCATAAAACATACAAGTCATGGCATACAAAGTCTATCACAACACTAAGGTTCAACATAACTTAGACAAATTTTGTGAAAATACGACAAGTGTGGTGGTCCAAATAACAGAGTACGTTACAATTCTCACTCACTTGACAAGATAGCTATCAGTGCATCCCTAGAGGCAATCTGTCGATCTTGTTCACAAGATTCTAATGCTAAGTGTAGACTCATAACCCTAATCCTCATCAGAGTAACCTGCAACATCATAAGTTACAGCCACAGTGGGTCAATACATTGGAATAGTATTGGCAAGTGATACCATAGTAGAATAATAGTTTCTAGCTTCTATATGAATTTGGCTAAGTGTAGCTTAGGCTTGCTTTGCTCAAAATAGATTTTTCCTTATCAGTTGAAAACACTAAGTTTTTATTTGATGAAAAACACCCAAGGAACCACCAATAGACATTGGTGAACCTTTACCCTTGTTCAACCACAAGTTTTTAACTTAGAAATTGGGATGAGGAGATCCTTGATAGCTTCAATGTCTTGATGCTCAAATTGTCCGTTGCTAGGGACACATCTAAGTACTTATATTTTTCCTTCTCGAGAGGTGGTGCACTTTCCCCACAACACTCGACATGCATCGAGACGAGATCTTTCAGAAGCCTTCCCTTAGACCAAATGGACGCGTTCCAACCTATCACCCTACCACCATCTGTCCATCTGGCTAAGTTATTACAACCTATATGATCAAGGCAGAGCCCATATGCCATGTGGTTGCACTAGAAGCTTCTAAACACTAAGTATCTCAAATCCCTTTGTTCCTGGGTGGATTTCCACAAGTGTGATACACAAGGTAGACCATAGATATGGGCCTTGTGTAACCACTCAACATAACCCAAACATACCATTCCACCCATGTGATTCATTCACTTAGTTGTTTTGTTAAGTAAAACATAAGTCAAAGGCTTAACAAAATTTCCGTAGCATGTATATAATCCACCCTTGTTTGCTACTAGCTAGGCTAAGCATGATAATATAACAATTATCTTAACTTGGAGAAAATTCTATCAAGACTACAACTACTAGGATTTCCCATAGCATAGCATATAGATACTTAGTAAAACTTTCATGCAAGTCCTATTCAAAATATTACTAGTGCATAGAAAAAATAATGGGACAAATACATGAAGAACCACTTGCCTTGGTAGTTGGGGGAGTAGCAACAATATTCACAATCACAATCACCACTAGCACCAAAATCTACACATAAGATGATAACACCAAATTTACATTCAAAATAATCAAGCAAAAAATATATGAATGCATGCAAATGCCATGTGATGATTTTTCTAAACTAAACAAGACAAGTAAAACAGTACTAAACACAAAACCAACTATTTATAGCCTAAATAAACTTGAATTTGTTTTAAAATCATTTTCTAAATAATTTATATAGCCAAGATAGGCCTATAATTGTCTCTGTATAAAAACCCATTTTTACAGAAACAAAATACAAAACTAAGACCACAGTAGTGTAGGATTTATTTTTGTGAATCCATTTATATATTATTTGCATTTTTTGGATAAACAGAACAAAAGTTATAGATTTTACAAGTTTAATAATTCAAATTCATTTTCTAGATTTTTAAACAAATAGGACAGGCCACGTGGAATGATTCCATTGGCTGATACCGATTCACATGGATCGAGCTCTGTGGACTGCAGTATTAAAAGTGAATCGCATGGTACAGATCAATTCATACCCTTTCACTAAGCCAATCTATCCTATCACTTGGATCTAAATCGGACGGCTCACAACACACTGCCAGGAACTAGCGGCGCTAGCTCGACGGTGAGCGGCGACGGCTCTCTATCAGCAAGGTATCGGCGAAAACAGGAAGCAAGGGGGAGGGGAGATGCTGACCGAGTTCGCAGGGATGTGGCGAAGCTCAAGGTTGTCGTGGGATGGCCAGGGGCGCACAGTCGTGTCGGCAATTGCTCGCCGGAGAAGTTTCTGGCGTCGACGTTGGCGAGGCTACGATGCACGCCAAGGAAATACAAAGGATGTGTCAGATGCGTGAGAGAGAGAGGAGATTGTAGGGGCATCATCCAGAGATGAGGGGGCGGTCAGTAGTTACCAGTAGAGGTCGCCGGAGTGGATGCAGACGACGGCGGCGCTCAGACTTGGTTGTTGCCGAGGCTGTAGGGTACACACGGACAAGCTAGGGCTACCAGCAGGTGCGTACAGGGTTGCTGGTCAAGCTCGTGGAAGCTAGGGACAGAGAGGTGGCTGGAGTTGGTCGGAATCGGTGTTGCAGCTCGTCGAAGCATAGGGGGTTTAGGCGAGGAATTTGCGCAGCCTGGTGGCGGAGAGGGTGTGCTAAGTGAGGGGAAGGAGAGAGGGAAGAGGGGCGCTTAAGAAAGCAAGGTCACGAGGAGGAATTACTGGGCCATTAACGCGAATTGACACCGCAAAATCAACGCAGGAAACGCTCGGGGAGAGGGGGAACGGGTCACGCGGGGTGGAGATGATGATGCTTGCGTGGCGTGGGGCCACGGGGTCAGTGGGGTTGAGGGTTAGTTCGTGGGTGAGAAAGAGTGGAGAGGGGGAGATGGCCAAGTGGGCTTAGTGGACTGTTTCTACTGCTGGACTGAATAGGTGGCGCCGGCCCTTTTCCAATTCCTTTCTCTTTTTCTATTTCCAATTTGATTTTTAGGAAACAAAAACAAACAAATTCAAATGATTTTAAATTCAAATCAATTCTAGGTTTTTTAGGGCAAACCTTGCATTCATTTGTGTATAAAACACTACTAATCTATCAAATGCTCTTTGATACTTTGAAAAGTAAAAAAATAAACCCTTCCTTATTTGCATATAGATAATAGGCAGAGAATGGTTTTTATTTGGATTTTTGTTTGGAAGATTTTGTGCAAACCAAGAAGCTATGAATGCATGAATGATATGATAGCTTTTTTAATTCATAATTTTTGGGATGTTACATCACCCTGTTACGGTGTGACGTTTGTTGTTATCAAGATACTCTTCCGGTGTTAGTGATTGACATGATCTCATGGTCTAAGGATTAGGATCACTTCGTATGATGTTATAGCAATATAAACTCAATGACTTTGATAGCAATGCTATACTTCAGATGAATGTTCATCACACCATTACACTAATGTTGTGACCTCATTATTAACAACATCCAATGTCCATGATCAGGAAACCTTGATCATCTTGTTAATCAACGAGCTAGTTTATGAGAGAGGCATAACTAGGAACTTTCTGTTTGTTTATTAAACACACATGTATTAATTTTTCCGTATTAATACAATTATAGCATGCAAAAAAAACATCTATCATATACTTGGAATATACATAATAAACACTTTATTATTGCCTCTCAGGGCATATTCCCTTCAATTGTTGATATTGCTTGTTCTTGTGCTACTTGTATCTAGTCACTCTTATGAACTTTGAAGGTGTCCTATGCATCTATTTGCTACTCTACGAGGGACAAGATGAATGCCACTATGCCATGTTTTTTGTATGTGAAACAAACAAACATTTTTCAATGCATTTTATTCATGATCTCTGTTTGTAGCCTTTCATGTTGCATGCATAGTTATTTTGTCTTATTGTTAGAACTCCATCTTTCATGCTCAGTTTTAGAGTTCTTTGATCCCAGCTTTCAATGCTTGCAAATGGTTTGATCTTGGTTTTGATGGTGCATGACACCTCAAAAATTATTCATTTTATCACTTACCTACTCGAGGACGAGCAGGAGTTAGCTTGGGGATGCTTGATACATCGGAAACAAATCTATAATTTTTGATGTTCCATGCTTGTTTAGTATCTACTTTGCTTTGCTTTCTCCACACTTTGAGGTGCTTTTCATATGTTTTCTGGTACTAACCTATTAACAAGTTGCCACAGTGCCAGTTGCCTATTTTCTGCTGTTTTTGGTTCCAGAAAATCTAGTAAGGAAATACTCTCGGAATTGGACGGGACAAAAGCCAAAGTCAGTATTTCACCGAGGAGAACACAGAGTCTAGAGGAGAGACGGAGGGGCGCCATAGGGTGGCCACACCCCCTAGGCGCGTCCTAGGGTGGGACCACGCCTGGGCAGGGTGTGTTCCCCCTGGCTGCCTCCTAGCCTCGCCTCTTCGCCTATAAGAAGCCCCCGATGCCGAAACCCTAAGTACCCGATCAATATTCCATGAAACCGTCTGTAGCCACCGCCACCATCATCACTAGATCGAGGGGATCTGAAGCTCTTCCCGGCACCCTGTCGGAGGGGATATCATCCCGGAGACCTTCTTCATCATACCAGCCTCCGGTATGAAGCGTGAGTAGTTCCACCTTGGACTACGGGTCCATGTAGTAGCTAGATGGTTGTATCTCCTCTTTTTGCTTTCATGTATAGATCTTGTGAGCTCCATTCATGATCAAGATCTAATCTATTTGTAATCATGCATGTTGTGTTTGCGGGGATCCGATGGATATTGAGATTAATATGTCAGATTGATTAATGGTTTTGTCTTTATGATTCTATCATGTCTGTGTTGTTTGTGATCTTGCATGCTCTCCGTTGTTAGTAGCTATCTTGGCCGAGTAGTTGCTAGTGAATCCAAGAGGGGGTATTTATGCTCGATAGTGGGTTCATGCCTCTAGTTTCCAAGGGAAGTGACAGAAATCTCTTCGGTTGTAGATGTGTTGTTGCTACTAGGGAGAAAACAACGGTCTCTTGTTCATGGAATCAGTGGATTGTTTACCTTACACACTTTGCTTAAAGCAGTTGTCTGTTGCTTGCAACTTAATACTAGAGGGGGTTCGGATGATAACCCAAAGGTGGACTTCTAGTCATAGATGCAGTTGGATGGCGGTCTATGTATATTGTTGTATTGCCCAATTGAATCTCATAGGATCTTTTTGTCTAGTATTGCATTGATATGCCTTGCTCAGTTCCTGTCAATTGCCCTGCTGTAATTTGTTTACCCTTCATGCCATGTTTGTTTATATAAGGAGAGCACCTCTAGTGAACTATGGACCCCGGTCCAATCTTTACCATTGATACATCCTCCACTGTTACTGTTTACTTGTTGCAAACCATCATCACCTTCCACACCATACAGTTAATCCTTTGTTACAGCAAACCGGTGAGCTTGACAACCTCATTGTTTCGTTAGGGCAAAGTCTTGAGTTTGTGTTGTGCAGGTTTCCACGTTGCTTGCAACACCTTTGAGACGTTTCCTTCCTCCTACTGGTTCAATAACCTCGGTTTCTTACTGAGGGAAAACTTGCTGCTGTGATGCATCACACCTTGCTCTTGGGGTTTCCCGACGAAGCGTTCCAAGTCAACAACGAGTCAGCCATCAGACCGCGTGCAAGCACTAGAGATATATCAGAAGTAGGAGCTACTCCATCGCGTTGAAGTCCGTCACCGCCTCAAGGAATTAGAGAAGAAGGATGATCTTATCCCATTGGTGACTAAACTCGCAGATAAGGCGGACACTTTGCAATCTGATTTGCGCAGGTGCTACAGCCGCATCACCGCCCTAGAGGATACCAACAAGAAGCTGCACACCACGGTGTTACATGTCATGGCTCCGCACTGATCTATAATAATCACGGTATCAAATAATTGAGAGGGGTTATTTGATCCTGCCTAGCTTGATTCCAAGCTTGGAGAGATCTTTAAGACCTTGTAATCTATCTTATAAGTTTTATATTATTATTTTAATTTTGTATTAGTTCGAGTTTAGAAATAAAGTTTGCATCATTAGAATTCCCTTCAGAAATACTCGATCCCTTTTTTGAAATTATGAGTTTATTATCATATATGGAGCATTATTGAGTTTGTGCTTGTCTTATTAGATATATGAATGGCTTGAGTATAATTTTACTTGCACTTCATGATAGCAATAGGAGTCTTCCACACCATTGGTATTAATGGAACATATAAAGATAATTTGGTCAATATGTTGTAAGTTCATGGTTTGATTTACAAAGGAAAAAATTATCTAATCAGTTAAGTGAGAAAGAAATCTTGAACAAAGTAAAATTAAAAGTGCTATCAAATTAGAGTGAGAACAAGACGAGGTAGAATATTCAAGCTATAAAGATGCTTCATATACAATTGGAATTTGGTAATTGAGATCATTAA
The DNA here is from genome assembly GCA_916181665.1 of Avena sativa. NCBI lineage: Eukaryota > Viridiplantae > Streptophyta > Magnoliopsida > Poales > Poaceae > Avena > Avena sativa. The sequence continues at coordinate 444,045,819 of OV702293.1, read as the reverse complement.
ACTTGGAATTCCTACATGAAGTGAAATGTATGGCTAGCTCCTTTGCACAGCACTTAAATAAAAGTGTGAGCATATATATATAAATAAAAAAGAAAAGAGAGAAGAAAAAGAGCGAATGTGCAAAGAGCAAATAGACATACACCATTATCTTGTGGAGACACAAAGGAACATTTGAGATTTTGATTCCCAAGTGAATATGTTAATCCTAAAACACTTGGTACTACCTCGCGGACTCATTCGGTTGAACTGAATACTTTTACATCATGTTTAGAGTAATCTTTTGTGAACTCTTAAATGCTAAGGTGTGGAAGCTTGCTAATATTATTAGGATGGTTCGAGTAAGGTACTATTCATGAACTTATTCCTATGTATCATATATGATAAACACATGTTGCAACTGCCTCATTTATTTTATCGACTCGGTTTCATGAATATGAGGATCACATCCATTAAGCTAAACTTGCTCAGGACGAGCAAGAGTCTAAGCTTGGGGAAGTTGATAAGTGCATATTTGCATCATGTTTTATATTATTATTTTGCATTGTAGTTGTAGGATCTTGGTATTTTATGGCGTTCGCGCGCATCTTTTATGTCTATTTTCACCAGGATCGGGATAGATGATGGATACGATGGACATAATTCTTGAACCAGTTGTATTGGAGCGAAAAGGAGTCAAAAAACAACATAAATCGCTAATTTGGGAAATATCAATAACACTAGAAGAAAACCCGAAGCGATTGGAGGACACAGAAGGTTTAACGACCAACTATACGGCGGGAGCAACTTTTCCGGCTGTATAGTTCCCGCCGTATAGTTGGCGCCACCACCGCCTTCTCAAATAGTTTCATCCCGTGCAACTGGATCAGAGATACGACATACAGAATGACCAGAAATCGCCGAAACCTTACCTCCGAAAGCAACTAGAGGGGGAAATCATCCACCGGGGATCCATCTTCGCCCTACGCAGATCCGGGAGGCTAAGGCATTGATCTCCATCATCAACCGCTGCATCACCATCATCTCCATCCATCCCATCTACATATTGTCTAGATCTTCTTGTAATTTTCGTACTCTTGTGAATTTATACAAGTACTATTCATCTATGATAGATTCCATTGTTTTTGCCATGATATTTATTGCCTCCATGTCTGAGTAGATCATTAGTTGTAGAGGTCCCAACCTTTAATAAGGTAGAGATCCCTGTGTTTACAATTCTAGTCCCTGGATCAATAGCTAGCATCCATAGTTAAGATGTAATATCAAGAAACAAAGGTCATAATACAACTTTATAACCAGGAATAAAATAATTTATTACATCTTACATAGCTCATTTGGCTGTCTCATTACAATGCAGCAGAAATAACTATAGCATGGAGTCCTTCATCTTCAAAGTGCCACAGGCAGACATGTTGGTTGTAGACTTGTAATCCTAATCAATACACTTCACTAACATCAATCAAACCTGTAACATAATAAGTTACAGCCACAAGGGTCAATACATTTGATTTGTATTGGCAAGTGATACTATGGTGGTATAGTGGAGTCTATCATTTATATGCATTTGGCTAAGTGGAGCTTAGGCTTGCTTTGCTCAAAATAGATTTTCCTTATCTTTTGAAAACACTAAGTTTTTGTTTGTCAAAAATCACCCAAGGCATCTCCCAATAGAAATTGGTGATCCTCCAACCTTTGTTCAACCACAAGTTTTTAACTTAGAAATTTGGATGAGGAGATTCTTGATAGCTTCCATGTTTTGATGCTCAAATTGTCCTTTGCCAGGGACATGGCTAAGTAATTAGATTTTACACTCTGCAGAGGTGGTGCACTTTCCCCACAAGACTTGGTTTCACCAAGACAAGATCTTTCAGAAGCCTTCCCTTAGACCAGAATGGACGCGTTCCAACCTATCATCCCCTACCACCAACTGTCCATTTGTCTGAGTTATTGCAACCTATGTGATCCAGGCAGAGCCCATAATGCCATGTGGCTGCACTTGAAGCTTCTCAACATTTGACATCTCAAATCTCTTTGTTCCTGGGTGGCCATCCACAAGTGAGATACACAAGGTAAACCATAGAAATGGGCCTTGTGTAACCAATCAACACAAACCATTCCTTCCATTCCACCCAGGTGATTCATTCACTTAGTTGTTTTATTAAACAAAACACAAGTCCTTGACTTAGAAATATTCCATAGCATGAATATAATCCACCCTTGTTTTCTACTAGCTAAGCTAAGCATGATAGTAGTAGGAATCTTAACTTAGGAAATTTCTACTAAGGTTTCATCTACTAGGTTTTCCCATGGCATAGTTTATACTTAGCAAAAATTCCATGCACGTCCTACTTAGAAATATCACTAATGCATAGTGAAAAATAATGGGACAAAAGTATGAAGCATCACTTGCCTTTTTGGTAGAGAATATAAGTTCACTCCTTGATCTTGCAATATTCACACTCTTCAAATGTCACTACAATTCAATCAAGCAAGCAAGAATTCAATCTACCATTCAAGCAAACATCACATAAAATAATAGAAACAAAGCAATGCTTGCAAGCATGCAAAAGATTGTTTATTTGGAAAAGTGGTTTATAATGGGTTATAAACATACTAAAACACCTATTGGTCATTTTATAAAAATGGCAAAAGCATTTGCAAAAGATTTCACCTATAAACCATTTTTAAACCAAATCAATATTTTATGTGGTTGAAAATGCCTTTAGCAATGCAATAATTTTATAGGGTTCACCTAATATATTTTTAAATCATAAAACTTTGTGTTTAGGGTCAGAGAGTTTAATTCAAAACATTTCCCTAAGATTTTTCTCCAAAAGCATTTTTAACATAATAACATTATTCTTACTTGACTAGAAATGTTCAAATTCAAGGATTCATTCTTTAACTTCTCAAAATACCATTTTAAATCCATAAGTTGGTTTCTATGGTCAGTAGGTTCAAAACAAACCATTTGCCAAAGATTTTATCACAAAAATAATTTTAGAATGAATTTTATATTCAAATTATGCCTACACAAGTTTCTGCAAAAACAACTATTTTACCAGAAGCAATTTACTAAAAAAAGGGCATGGTTGGAAAGTACTTGTCTTGCTGATTCCATTGATATAAAATGTGCAAAATTTGGACATGTGGATCAAAAAGTTATGAATTTTACAAAACCAAACAATTAATAGACAAGTTTCTGTTTTTAAAACAAATTCCAGGCCACGTGTCTGTTTTTCATTGGGCCATACCGGTTCGTTCGGATCACGCACTAAGGATCGTAGGATTTAACTTAGATCGTGCGGTGCAGATGCCAACTTACCCCTTCGGGTTAAATTCTATCATAGCCACTAGATCAAAATCGAACGGTGCATAGACGAGTGACCATCGATGGGCGGCGCTGGCGGCGGTGAGTGGCGGCGTGCGGTCAGACGGAGGTGTTCCCGGGGATTCAGGAAGCAAGAGAGGGAGAGAGGTAGCTCACCGAGGTCGTCGTGGAGTGCTGATGCTCAACGATGCCGCAGTTGTCGAAGGGGCGCTCGGGGTGGACGACAATTACTCGCCGGAGTAGCTCTCTGGCATGGGTACGCACGACCGTGGTTGAAGGCGAGCGTCTGGGTCGCAACTGATCAAGTAAACGCGTCAGGAGGGTGCGCAAGGTTGCCTAGGTTGTGAAAGAACTCACCAGAGGGAAAGGGGCGCGCTGGTTTGTCGGCTACTGCTCGCCGGAGTTGAAGAAGACCGTGGCGGCGCTCAGTCGAGGTGGTTGCCGACGCTCTGGGTCACTAGAGGAAGTGTGGCTAGGGTCAGTGGATGCTCAAAGTGATGGAGATCCAGTGAGCGTGAACCAGAGGGGAGGGGGCGGCGTGTACTCACCGTATTTGTCGCCGAAGTGCGTCGGAGGCCGCGGCGGTGCAAAAGGGAATTAGAGCAGCCTGGTGGCTCTCTGGTGGCGCTGGTTGGGGGAAATGGAGGGGAGAGGGTGCTGGTTAAATGAGAGTAAACAAGGGGAGGAATTACTGGCGTGATTACACGAATTGATCCGTGGATTAACAAGCAGAAACGGCCGACGTGGTCATCGCGTGGGTGAGGACGAAGGTCTGGCAAGTGGGGTCATTTCATCAGTGAGAGAGAGAAAGAAAGCGTGGGGTCCAGCGGTCAGTGTCTGTGCGGATGTGAGTCTGGGTGGAAAAGAAAACGACTCGGGGGAGGAGAGAGGTGGGCTGGCTGGGCCTGGTGGGCTTGCTGGGTTGGGCTGATTGCTTTATATTTTTTTATACAGATTCATTTTTCTTTTTCTATTTCCAATATTCTGTTTTGATTTTGTTTAATTATTTCAAACAACCATTTGAATTCAAACTTCAACCAAACTTTGTGTATATTCAAATACTGATTTATAATCCATTCTGAAGTCAAATTTAGAATAATATATTTATTCATTTTTAGGGTATATTAATTAATAATAGGTCTTTGTCTTAATTCAAACAAGATTTTAAATATAATTTTCAACTCTTATTTGAATTCAAATTTTTTACCAAACCTTTTTCAGTAGGTTTTATTTATTTATTAGGGTGTCAAATAATTCACTTTGAATTATTTGGAATATTTTTAATATGATTTATTAATCATTTAAATTGGGTATTTCTTTTTATTCTAATGAAATTAAATATGGGTATAATTTTTTTTATTTCTTTGATCCCATTTACGTTATTTAAAAACTTTTATTCTACTTGGGTGAATTCCAAATTCTATTTCCCATAATTTAATTAATCATTCTTATTATGGATTTGTCTTTATTCAAATAGAAATAGAATTTGGTTAATGTCACTTTATTTTATTTGGAAAAACTCTTTATCCTTTTATTTTATTTTATTTGGATTATATTCATTCCATTTGCTTACGGATTAGGCCAAAATTTAATTTGGTCTTTAAATATTCCTCATTTAATATTTCTTTCTTTAACTTATAAAATCCATATCTTTTTATTTATAGATCCAAACTTGGTGATTCCAATTTGTAAAATCTTATTTGATATTTATTTATCCTTTTAAATATCTTTAGGATTAATTTCTCACCATTTGGTATGGAGTTTTAGATAGGTGCTTTATTAGTATTGGAAATTCAATTTCCTGATCTTATTAAATTCCTAAGATTTTATCTATGGCTCCAAATTAAGTGAAACCAATTTATATGGTTTTATAATAATTCCATTTGTCATTCTTGATCATTTATAAATATTTGTTGACAAATTTTATATGGATTAAATCCATGATCTTGGAGATAACTTGGAAATGTTTTTCTTCCATTAGGGTTTTAGGGTTTTGGTTTATTTTCCAAATGTTTAAATTTCAAGATGCATTTATGAAGAAAGCATTTCACTTGTTTTAAATTTAGTTGGATTCAAATTTTAACCAAAGTTTGTTCAAGATGGGTTTTTAAGTTTCCATTTAGAAACAAAAAGTTTCTTTTCACCCTAAATTTCAACAATTATTTATTTTGTTTATTTATTTTTCACATTAAAAAAATTGGAAAATTTTGGGATGTGACATTAGTTCTTGGGGAGATGGAGAAACCCTAGCATGAGATTGAAATAAGATAAAGTTTATTATGATATTCATCGCTGCGACCATGTGTTAGATTGTCTTCATCTTGATGTTGGCAGAAGTCGACCTCTCGATATTTGCCTCTTGTGGGGACTTGATGAAGGAAACTAATTATTGGTAGACGAAGGTGTGTTACCACTTATAGTGACTATAAAATTGTTGGCACTCCTTACGTATCAACTTGGAAACGGAGGAAACTCATGGAACATTATCCATGCCATGGGATACATCCTACGGGGTAAAGTCCCTTAATAACACAGTAATTCGATTGATGTCAATTGCTGTCTGATGTGGTTATGAGGATGATGTGAGAAGTGGTTGCTGCCTATTTGTCCAAATATGGAGTTCCTCCCACACATAAATAGTTGAGAATGTTCATGATAATAATCTTTACCTTAGATCCTTTATAAATGCTAGAGGTGTATCCTCTACTCCCTGAGAATGCTTTTTCTCATTGCAGTTTCAAATCTATTTTACATACACGATACTTACTTTCTGTATTCAGTTTATTTTACTTTACTTATTGATCTCTTATACCAAAAAACCCAAAACACCTTTTTACACAATACTCGCATTTTATCTCGTTACTTAGAACATTATTTAGCATTACTATTTCAGTATTTAATTCAAGAGTTATTAGACTTCAGACTCTTACTCCTTGTGGGATTGATATCTTTACTTTGAAACTATCTACAAACGATATGTGCATTTGCATTCATCAACAATCCTCTTCATGGCAAAGACAATGGGATCTATCATCGATGAATAGTACTTGTATATATCTACAACGAGTACGGAAATTACAATAAGATCTAGACAAGATGTAGATGAGATGGATGGAGATGGTGGTGATACAGCGGTTGATAATGAAGATCGATGCCTTAGCCTCCCGGATTTGAGTAGGGTGAAGATGGATCCCCAGTGGATGAGTTCCCCCTCTAGATCCCTTCTGGAGGTGAGGTTTCTGTGATTTCTGGTCGTTCTGTATGTTGTCTCTCCCTTCTGATTGCACGGGGAAAAACTATTGAGGAGGCCTTGGTGGCGACAACTATACGGCGGGAACTATACGGCCAGAAAAATATTCTCGCCGTATAGTTGGTCGTTAAAGTATCTGCCTCCTGCGATCGCTGTAGGTTTTCTTCTAGTGTTATTGATATTTCCCAAATTAGCGATTTATGCTGTTTTTGACTCCTTTTCGCTCCAGTACAACTGATCCAAGAATTATGTCCATTGTATCCTTCATCTGCCCTGATCCTGGTGAAAATAGACATAAAAGATGCGCGCGGACGCTTTAAAATACCAAGGTCCTATTGCTACAATGCAAAATAATAATATAAAATATGGTGCAAATATGCAATCTATCTATGAGTTAATGCAGTAACTGGGATGGAGGCTTCAATGACATACCCTTGTAGACCGAAAGTGGTTAACATCTCGCGGGAATGTGGATGAAGTAGTTAAACTCGTAGCCAACCTCAAGATCGCGAAGCTCCTCATACGTTACCCAGGTCCTTACATGACAACCCAGGTTCCACTAGTGGCAGCACCTCCGTGGTTTCCCACACATCCGATGTCTAACGATGACTCACGTTCTCCTTGATCCAGTCGAGATGCAGAAGTAGACCCTTTCGAACTGGGATCCAGCAGCGCGATAATGTGCTGGGGTGGTGTCGTCTTCCACGTATGCAATTCTTCTTAGAATCGCACTCGCGAGATACAACAGAGAGAGAGAGAGGAGAAATTCCCTAAGTAAAAAGGCCTTAGAAATCCCTCCTTTTTAATTGTTCATTTCCCTCTCCTATTCCCCTCTTTATATAGGGGAAAAGAAGGGACCCTGGCCATGTTAGACCGAAGGAGGAGAGGAGGAGTGGCACGCGCGGTGGCCAAGGAGTCCGGCCGACCCGGGTGGGCCCACCCACTGGGTGCGTGTAACATCCCAAAAATATTAAGCAAGGTTATCAAGTTCCAATCACCAAAATTAGGGTTAACAAAACCTTTTGTTAATTAAAATCTTGTGAATACATGTGTGTATGTGATGATTGTATGAATGCATGAATGGACTTGTGTGATTGATGTAAATAGCAAGGAATGGTTTAAATATGAAAACAACATCATCTAAAACATTTCCAAGCAGAAACAAATCAAGAGAAATTCAAAAACAAACAAAATGAGCTAATGGTCATTTTTGCCAATCTTGTCACTAGACCACTTTGAGTGTTTCTAGTCCAAGATTTCAAACAGAAACAATTCCATTTCTTTTCACCCCTTGCTAGACCAAGTAAAAGTGAACCCAGGCCCACTTTGCAAACTCACAGAAACATCTGGCAACTTGATTCAAATGACAATTCAAAATTGAATCTATATCATATGTGAAGATCACCAATTCTCAAAAACCAACCAAACCAGTGCACCTTGACAAAACCAACTAACCAGAGACTACCTAGTATGTGACTAGGACACTCACCAAGTTTCAGTCAAAAATTCAAATTCAAATCTCTTTCGGCCATTTCATCAAACACCTTGCAGACACAAATCAAACAAAACATCAAACACTATAGTGAGCAGTGTTTGTGCCTAACTTGTCTCCCCTCTAGATCACGACACCCTCTCAGTAGACGATCAAACTAAATTAACTAGCCCTAGCTCACTGCAAGCTTGACATTGTCATCAATGGTGAGCATGTCGAGCCGAACTTGCCACCCCATCATCGACAATAAGATACAAGCTCCCCTAGCCTCGCCAACCTTGTCTGGGACACTGACCACCATCCACTGCCACCCCCTGTCCAAGGCCCAAGCGCTGCCAGCCCCTGGACCACCCTAGAACCGCCGCGCCCTATGACTATGTGCCATGTCGAGAGCGCGCCAGAGCGCGGCACTCGACACGCGAGCACAGACCGCGTGCCGCCCTCGCCGCTTGCGTGCGTGATCACCACTGCCCCAGGAACCGCCAGGACATGCCCGTTCATCTACACGCGACCAGGAGAGCCTGTGCACCATTAATTCTTCTGTCGGACCCGCCCAGAGCATCGCAGTGTTCCGACCAAATGGCACCTCCCCGCACCTCGCCACCATGTTGTTGAGCATCGCCAGGGAACACAACACCATCCCCTACCCCCAGCCACGCCGTTAGCTCACTGTGACGACGACCACGACGAGCTCCACCCGCGCCCTTCGGTCCCCTCTTGGCACTATAAATAGAGGCCACCCCCGTTCGTTTTTAGCACACCTTCACACTCCCCTCTCTCTCAGAACCACCCCCACTCATTCCCGGAGCAAGGCGTGCAACAGTTCGCTGGAATTTCACCGGAGTGTGTCGTGTAGGAGGAGAAGAGGAGTCGTCGATTGGAGCCGCCCCAGGAGGAGCCACCGGTACCAGGAGGATCGCCATCATCGACTTCGTCGTTCGCCCCCATCACCGACCCTTGCCTGAACCCCGGTGAGCCCCCGCGGACCCCACTGGCCGCGCTAGGGTTCAGTCTCACTGGCGCTGCCTGACGGAGATGACAATCCCCAGCCATTCGATTAGATGTTGATCGCACGGTCTAGATTGCCCCGTACCCCTTCGCACCCCCTGCCTCGCTGACTGGTGGGGACAACCACTTAAACCCACCCCCGCACGCGTTGTGCACCGTGGGCCGGCTCAGTTAACTTCCCGCGTGACCCAATAGTTTGAATTTAGGTTTTTCCATTTAGTTTCAAACATAGTTCTGTCTCTAGATTCAAAAATCAACCCATATCGATTCACTGAACCAAATTGCATGAAACTAATTTTGCTAGAAAGGTACTGAAATACTTAATCCAAGGCCGTGGGATTCAAATCATTTGGAGTTGTAGATCACCTATAGTAAAAATAACAAGGCGGAAGCTTTTCTGCATTCAAACATTTTTCAAAATTCAACCACAAAAGCTTTTGAGTTGATTCCAACTCTCAAAAATCACATTTAACCAGGCCTTTCTAAATATATAAAAATATCTAGGTTTACTTGCAGAAATAATGGACAAGTAATAAAAGAATGCCCCATAGGCATTTCTAGTCCTTTTTAATTAATTAAAATAAAAAGGTTAAACCCTATTAAATTGTGACACCACTTTAAATCACATTCCCAAGTACTGAAATATATGGTGATGACATGTGTCAACATGATCCCATGTTTTAGTTGAAGAATATTAAATCTTAAGTAGTTTTTCAATGAGTAGAAATTACTTTTCTAAAATAAAAGAAATAAAACTATTGTCTTAATCTTTGTGATGTTTGTAATGATGCTAGATCATCTAGTGAAAACCTTGGTGTGATAAATAGAATTCATTAAGTATTGTTTGGTGATTGTTTACCTCGTATTTATTTATAGACGCTAGTACCGACCCAGGGTACGAAGAGGAAGAAGGATATTAGGAAGAAGCAGAGGAGAAATTCAACCACTGCACTGCATAAGGCAAGCTACTATCTTAGAAAGCTAAGCTAAACCATGCAAGTTTTACTTGCAAGATTAAACCTACAAGATAACCTATGCAATGCATTAGACATGCATTAGTTATACCACCTTATGTTACCCAATCCCAGTTTTACTTGCCAGCTTAGTATTTTATTTCTTTATCAAAGCTTTCTATTTTGGGTTTACTTAGTGAATTGTAGATTTTAGAAAGATTATTAAAGGTAGCATAGAGAGCATAAAACTTGGCCTAAGTTAGATAAATCTTGATGTTATCCTGAGGCATGAGATTGAACTTAGATAATTCACACTTGATTATTATCCCTCATTAGTTTTACCCCCACTTGTAGTTGCTAGTGCTAAACATAAAACTTCATCACTTTAGATGGGAATACTTGGTGAATATGATTATGAAAACCTTAGAATGCTGAGTCATTCTACTGAAATGTTTTGACATGTGTTCTTGAACACCAGATGATTTTGATGATGAAAATGTTGAGGCATGAGCCTTAGCCCTTTATAAAACTGATGGTTGTCTGGATGCGATACCATTCCAATTTTACCATACAACCACAATACCCGAAATTGGGTAGGGCTTGACTGAAAGTTTATATACCTTAGTATGGGTTTCCTTGCGGCCAAGGTTTGAGCTGAGGCTACCTTGTGAAGATTGTCCACCTGTGTAGTTCCCAAGATGACAGTTGGTCATGGTTGGGAGGTCAAACTCACAGGATAGGTGCCTATACTAGGGCGTGTAATTGAAAGGTTAGGATTGATTATCCGCATACTGAGTATGGTGAATTCAGGATTGTTCATGACAGATGTATCGAATATTGTGGTGAAGTGTACCACCTTTGCAGAGTGTCAAACTATTCGAATAGCCGCGTCCACAGTTATGGATAGTTGGAGTGGCCATATTGTTCCGTCGTCAGATGTTTTCAAAATGACTTGTGAAACAAATCATGACTTTGACTTGACCACAACAGGGTTATGAAAGTGAAAGCTAAGTTCCCACTTAGGTGTTATAAAACTTTCAACTAGCTTTCTTTGCTTCTGAACTCAGTTAAGGTAAATCTGGATTTTTGCAAAACAACCTAGAGCTTAGTATTCCTACTCAAAACCACTTCACTTGTTAGTCTTAGTTTGCGAGTACATAAAGAGTACTGATGGCTTTGTCCCTGGCTATTTCCGTGGCCAGACTATGAAGAGGACTATCAGGAGGATGGATCGCAGTAAGGTTACGACAACTAGGATCATCTCACATCGTCAACATTTCCTGTGACCATAAAGATGGAGTCTCGCCCATGCTACCGTTATTACTATGTTATTCCGCTGCTATAATTTATTAAGACTGGATCATGTGATCCTTTATTTGTTGTAAGACCTTATATATGGTTTTTAATGGATGATGTACTATGATATCCAATCTGTTATGTCTCGCAAAAATGGTAATCCTGGGATTGCGATGTATGGCATAACAGGCATCTGGGATTAAAAATCCGGGTGTTGACAGTGTGCACGTGGCCCAAGGCGTGCGATGGCTGTGGGACGGGGTGGCCCCTACCCGCTGGCTCGCCCGCCCATGTGGTAGCCCTAGGGGCCTGGCCGGTGGTGCCTAGGCAGTCACGACGGCTGCCTCTTCAGGTGGCTTGCCTTTTGGGCCTTTTCCCTTCGGGGATTTGGCACATTAGTGAAGGTAACCCAATAAAATTAATTTTAAATATTATTTTATTATTAATTACAATAATTAATATTAAAACACATTTAAACATTTCCTTAGGATCAAAAACTCCTTTTTGATCACCCCGAATGACTTCAGACTTTACCCGAAACACTTTCGGCTTCCACTCTTCTTTCCTTGTGTGATCCCAACGCTTCCATATCGATTTCAGAACATTGTAAGACCCTTAAGCGTGTTACCTAAAGGGAATATGCCCGAGAGGCAATAATAAAGTGGTTATTATCGTATTCCTTATTTATGATAAATGTTTAGTTTTCATGCTATAATTGTATTAATACGGAAACGTTAATACATGTGTGTTTAATAAACCAAAAAGGAAGTTCCTAGTTATGCCTCTCTTATAAACTAGCTTGTTTATTAACAAGATGATCAAAGGTTTCCTGATCATGGACATTGGATGTTGTTAATAATGAGGTCACAACATTGTTGGAATGATGTGATGAACATTCATCCGAAGTATAGCATTACGATCAAGGTCATTGTGTTTATATTGCTATAACATCATACGAAGTAATCTTAGTCCTTAGACCATGAGATCATGCCAATCACTAACACCGGAAGAGTATCTTGATAACATCAAACGTCATACCATAACATGGTGACTATAAAGATGGGTTCAGTGCTACGAAGGTATTATGTAGAGGCTCATGGATCAAGAGTGGAATTTGTCCATCTCGATGACAGAGATATATGCTCTGGGCCCTCTCGGTGATATCACATTAGTTAGCTTGCAAGCAAATAATTTGATCACTAGAATGTTATATCACGGGAACGAGAAAATAGTGCATGTCGGTAACGAGATCAAACTAGGTATGTAGATACCGATGATCGAATCTCGGACATGTAATATATTGCGAGACAAAGGGATTGAGTTACATGCGTATAAGGTTCACACGATCACCAAAGTCATCGTTGAATGTGTGGGAGTCAGTATGGATCTCCAGGTCCCATTGTTGATTATTGATCGGAGAGGGTCTCGATCATGTCTATATTATTCGCGAATCGTAGGGTGACACACTTAAGGGATACCGACACCATTCGGAGCAAATGATATGCCAGAGAAAGAAAAAAGGAAAACGCAGGAATTTATTTCACTAGACACCGGAACTGTTTCAATTGAAATTGTTGAAACTGGTTCTGCATGTGAAATTGAAATGTTGTAAGGGTTTTATGTAAATGTTTGTTAATTAGAGTAATTAAAAAAATTCTGAATAAATAAATAAAATAATTTTATTTAAATGAGAGCTTGCATTAAATTTGGTGGAAATTTAATGCATGTGAGTGGATTTTTGAGTGGAGGCATGTTTATGTGAGTGGAGGCTTTTCATTTTTGAGTGGGAGCTCCACCCACATGAATGTGGAAGAGGTGGGGGCATCCACCATGGCTGGGCGCCATGCCCCTTGGGTGCACCCCTCTTCCTATAAAAGGCCTCCCTCTCCTCCTCTCACATCACACCTTCTCGCGAAGGATCTCTCTCCCCCTTTAGAATTTCCCCATGGTCTCGGATCAGCAAGATACATGTTTCCGGTGGCTTTTTCTGGAAGGATTTATTGCTTCCGATGCTTTGATGGAGCGAGGGCACGGAGGTTGCCGGGGTACCCGAACGTGTGTGCGATCACGGATGGACCACTGCTTTGTGGTGCTAGACTGGATGGTGCTGGACCTGCTGGACCGGATGGAATTCTTCTCGATCTTGAGATCGGCAATCGTTCGACTACATCATCCACGAGTACAACCTCATTAACGCTATTCAGTCTTTGAGGGTATGTATTATATGGATGTATATCCACCTGTTGCTTGTATCTAGTAGATAGATCTTAGTACATAGTTGTTCCCATCGTAGGAATTTTTTTGTTTTCTATGCCGTGAACCCTTCAGTGGTATCAAAGCCGGATCTATGCGTAGATGCTTTGCATGGGTAGTACACATATGAATATGTGGGTGATGATGGTCATGTTATTACTTCTTCCTTGTACTTTGGATATTGGTGGCATAGTGGGATGAAGCGGCCCAAACAAACTTTACATGTCCTTGCACATGAGACATGTTTCACGCTTGACATGCAACTAGTTTTGCATAAGTGGCTAGCAGGTGTCTGTCTCTCCTACTATAGTCAATATCTGATTTACAACAAGTTGTAGATAATTTGATTATCATCGTTGTGGTTCCATGTTCGTAGGTAAGAACGGTTCTATCTCCGAAAGACCTCAACCACGTAAAACTTGCAATGGATAAATTAGAAGTGTCTAGTTTAGATTGTTGCTGGGCTAGTGTCATGATATGGTGATGTTGTAAGTAAACGTATAAGTCGATACACTTACAACGCACATAACATGTAAGTTCCATAGACCTTGGCCTTACACATAAAGGAATGATGAAGATCATAACGATATCTGAGACAATGTTTTGGTTGCAATATGATAGAGTATAATATATGTTCTCATATTGGATGAGAATTTACAAAGGTTGGAGATGCTAGACATCCTAATCATCCAAAAGGGTTTTGGAAAGTAATATTATACTCACGATTCACCTTTATAAGATACATTAGCTTGATCATGAAAGTAGTCATGATAAGGATGAATAGAAGATGTATGTAAAGTGTTTACTACACTAAAAGATTACTAAAGAATGGATTTTGAAAGAACGCCAATCAATTAATGATGGTGATCTACTTCAAAGTGCAAGTCCAAAGGTATTATTATTTGAATATACATGCTTTGGACTATGTGTCATGTATATGGCGCCACTTTTGATGTTGATAGATTCTTTTAAAAGGAAAGGAAATGCTGAAAGAGAGTCTATAAAATATATTTGGCAGAAAAGAAAAGATTGGAAATATCCAGTTTAGGTATATGGATGATATACATGTTATGGTTGTATTCTTTGCTTGTTAAACAATGTGGTTCTTGGGTATTGGATACCGAATTGGTTGGTATGAAATTTCATACGGAACGACGCAATTCATGAACCACAATGGCCTAAGTAACTAGCAAGAGAATATGTGATGATGTTCATCGAAAACAAACAAACCGTTGTTTGTCTTTCTCGTTGACACCAAAGCTTGCCTTCAAGATTTGTTTTAATAATAGTTATTTAAATCAGGTATTATGAGAACAAAGGTTGTTCAAATAATTACCGTATTCCATATAAGATGGATGATTTACAAATCTAGTTGGATAAATCACATCCATAAAAACTAATGCTAAAATGTCGCAAGACAAATGATTGGAAGATCACTTATGAAGTGACATCGCCGTTTAAATTATATTGGAAAGAAAACATGAAGAAACTCCATTTTCATGGATTTTTTTGGAGTCTTTGATTTGATCAAATGACGCTTGTGAGACTTTCCTCGGGATAATTAAAACTTTGTTCAAAGGCCAAAGAAGAACAAACGACTAAATTATTGGAATTTATGCATATCGATGTATGTAGTCCATTATGTGTAGTCGTAAGCGATGGATTTCAACTTCATATGCTTTCTCTGGAAATTTGAGTGAATATTCACTTAATGAGAAAGAAGTATGAAATATTTGAAAATGTTCAAAGACTTTCAAGATGAAGTACAAAATCATTGTAATAAGAAAATAAATAATTTATGATTTTATCATAAAGGCATTTATTTGAGTTGCAACCTTTGTTCTCATAATACCTTGGAATAAGGTATTATCATAATACCTTGGAAGTACAAAATCATAATTCAAGATGAAGTACAAAATCATTGTAACAAGAAAATAAAATGGTTTATGATTTTATCATAAGGGATTTATTTGAGTTACAAGTGTAACAAGAAAAATAAATGAATTATGATTTATCATAAAGGGATTTATTTTAGTTACAAGTTTAGCAAAACACCTAGATTTACATCTCCCGAAACACCATAGGAGTATGGAGTGTTTGCGATTTGTAATGAAACCTTGTGTGCCATGGTTGGATCAAAAGTGTTATTTATAAAACTATCATTATGTTTTAAAAGATTAAAGCTTTAGAGACTATCGCTTTTACACTGAAAAGAGCTTCATATTGATCCGTTGAAATGACACCATATGAGTTATGGTTTGGGGTAAAACCCAAGTTGTCATTTCTTAAATTTTGGTATGCTAGACATAAGTAAGATGTTTACAACCAAAGTCGGATGAGCATGTCTTTGTAGGTTATTTCGAATAACAATTGGGTATTCCTCCATAACACCAAGGACAAAAGGGTTTGTCGCTTGAAATGTGAAGTTTCTTGAAAAAGGAATTTTTCGCAAAAGTTAAGTGGGAGGACAATAGAACTTTGATAAGGTTAACAAACCTTAGCTAAATATGCTGAGTTGCGCAGCGCCGGAAATGGTTCCGGAGGCTGCCATAATGCTCATAGCTTATGTGCCTCAAAGGTTGTGGTCACGGAGATCTAAGTTCTTATTGAACCAAGTCGGTCGGATAAACAAATCAAATGCTGAGATTTGAGAGTAAATCATTATTGTTTGACAATGATGAACCGACCAGATACAAAGAAGCGATGATGGGCCCTGACTCCGTCAAATGGCTTGAAGCCATAAAATCCATGATATTTCCATACACGAGAAATCAAGTTTTGAACTTGGAAGACCCTCCGGAAAGGTGTAAAAACCTATCGGTCGTATTTGGATCTATAAAGAAACAGACATGGATGTTTCACATCTATGAAATAGTCGACATATCGTAAAATATTTTACGACTAATGTTCAAGGAGTTGACTACGACAAGATTTGATCTTTCATAGCGATATTTAGTCTGGATGGATTAAAGTAGCAACCACTACATATAATTTGGTATATGGTAGATGAATAAACAAAACAAAATTCTTCTAAAAGAATGGTTACCTAGGACGTGTGCATGACACAATCCAAAGGGTTTTGTTAATTCAAAGGATGCTAAAAAGGGCATGCAAACTTCAATGGTTGAAGTAAGCATCGCGGAGTTAGAATCTTCACCGTGATGAAAAAGGAGTTTTCATCTGAAGACAATGAAGATGCTTGCATTTGCAAGAAATTAAGTGGGAGCGCTGAGATATATTTCTAATACATTATGTGGAGGACATCTTGTTGATTAGAAATGATGTATCTTTTATTGACAAAGATTAAGAATTTCATTTCGATGAAAGACTTAGGCAAAACCCGAATATTTAGCATGAATGTCTATAGTGGATAGACTGTGACGCTAATATGGTTGTGCCAAACGTACATATATGATATATTGAAGGAGTTCAATATAGAAACAACAAGAAAAGATTCTTGTCGCATGGAAAGGAATTGAATCAAGATTTAAGTGTATCGACACTTGATAAGTGAAACAAGATTCAAGTGCTTTGACACTTGATGAGTGAAATCACAAGAATATTTTGATCAATCATATCATGATATGTACACATCCAGATATGTCCTATGCTCTAAGTGTTATGAGCATATACCAGAATGAATCATAAATGATCATTGGACGATATTAAGGATATTCTTATGATCTTTTGGAAGAACTAAGAATATATTTGTGTAGAGGTGACAAACAATTACAAATAGTTCATTGTAAAGTGTTACATTGATACTAGTTTTGTCACCATATACAAATTAAGTTTATCTCAATTTAAACTATGGGTGGCACAATGTAATGGAAAGGAGATTCCATTATGGATTTGGATGAATTCCAAAGTTAAGACATTGTGACGGATACTACAACAAAATGCTAAGTATATGACTGCTATAGTAGCAGCAAAGGAGGGAATTTGTGTCAAGTAGTTTGTTATCAAACTAAGCTGTGGTTCGCAATGGGCTAACACTAAAGATATATTGTACGACAATAGTATCGACATGATTTAACCCCAAGGAACTAAAGGTCTCACCAAAAGACCAAATTTATACAATGCCATCTCATTGGAGAATGAGTGATGCGTGGAGACGCAAAGACATGCAAATACACACGGACCTGAAAGCGTCAGATCCGTAGATTATGTTAACCACTTGCAATTGCGTATATGGAACACCAGAAAGCCATAGGTGTTCAATACACAAAGTTTTCAAACTAGATTATTGTCTCTAGTGCAAGTGGGAGACTAAAGGGAATATGCCCGAGAGGCAATAATAAAGTGGTTATTATCGTATTCCTTGTTTATGATAAATGTTTATTTTGCATGCTATAATTGTATTAATACGGAAACGTTAATACATGTGTGTTTAATAAACAAAAAGGAAGTTCCTAGTTATGCCTCTCTTATAAACTAGCTCGTTGATTAACAAGATGATCAAGGTTTCCTGATCATGGACATTGGATGTTATTAATAACGAGGTCACACCATTAGTGTAATGATGTGATGAACATTCATCCGAAGTATAGCATTACGATCAAAGTCATTGAGTTTATATTTCTATAGCAACTTATGAAGTGATCCTAATCCATAGACCATGAGATCATGTCAATCACTAACACCGGAAGAGTTTCTCGATGACATCAAACATCACACCGTAACTGGGTGATTATAAAGATGGCTTCAGAACTACTAAAGTGTTATGTTGAGGCACATGGATCTAGAGTGGAATTTGTTCATCCCGATGACGGATAGATATGCTCTGGGCCCTCTCGGTGATATCACATTGATTAGCTTGCAAGCAAGTGATTTGATCACTAGAATGTTATATCATGGGAACGAGAAAAGAGTGCATGTCGGTAACGAGATCAAACTAGGTATGGAGATACCGATGATCGAATCTTGGACATGTAATATATCATGAAACAAAGGGATTAAGATACTAGCGTAAAAGGTTCACATGATCACAGAAGTCATCGTTGAATGTGTGGGAGTCAGTACGGATCTCCAGGTCCCGCTTATGATTATTGATCGGAGAGGGGTCTCGATCATGTATGCATTATTCGCGAACCGTAGGGTGACACACTTAAGGGATACCGACACCATTCGGAGCAAATGATATGTCAGAAAAGGAAAAGGAAAGCGCAAGAATTTATTTCACTAGACACCGGAACTGTTTCGGTTGAAATTGCTGAAACTAGTTCTGCATGTGAAATTGAATACTAGCAAGGGGTTTTATGTGAATGTTTCTTAATTAAAGTAATCGACAAAATTCTGAATAAATAAATAAAAGTGTTTTATTTAAATGAGAGTTTGCATTAAATTTGGTGGAAATTTAATGCATGTGAGTGGATTTTTGAGTGGAGGCTCTTTTATGGAAGTGGAGGCTTTTTATTTTGAGTGAGAGCTCCACCCACATGAATGTGTAAGAGGTGGGGGCAGCCCACCATGGCTGGGCGCATGGCCCCTTGGGTGCCCCATCTCCCCTATAAAAGTCCCCCTCTCATCCTCTCAAAGCACACCTCCTCGCGAAGGATCTCTCTCCCCTTTAGAATTTCCCCATGGTCTCGGATCAGCGAGATACATGTTCCCGGTGGCTTTTTCTGGAAGGATTTGTTGCTTCCGCTGCTTCGCTGGAGCGAGGGCGTGGAGGTTGTCGGGGTACCCATACGTGTGTGCGATCACGGATGCACCACTGCTTTGCGGTGCTGGACTTGATGGTGCTGGACCGGTTGGACCAAATGGACTTCATCACGATCTTGAGATCGGCAAGCGTTCGTCTACATCATCCACGAGTACAACCTCGTTAACGCTATTCGGTCTTCGAGGGTATGTATTCTATGGATGTATATCCACCGGTTGCTTGTATCTAGTAGATAGATCTTGGTACTTAGATGTTCTCATCGTAGGGAATTTTTTGTTTTCTATGCTGCGAACCCTACAATTGTGTTTATATTGCTATAACAACATATGAAGTTATCTTAGTCCTTAGACCGTGAGATCATGTCAATCATTAACACCGGAAGAGTATCTTGATAACATCAAACGTCACACTGTAACAGGGTGACTATAAAGATGGGTTCGGTGCTACGAAGGTATTATGTTGAGGCTCATGGATCAAGAGTGGAATTTTTCCATCCCGATGACAAAGAGATATACTCTGGGCCCTCTCGGTGATATCACATTAACTAGTTTGCAAGCAAGTGATTTGATCACTAGAATGTATCACGGGAACGAGAAAAGAGTGTATGTCGGTAACGAGATCAAACTAGGTATGGAGATACCGATGATCGAATCTCGAACATGTAATATATCGCGAGACAAAGGGATTGAGTCACACGATCACAGAAGTCATCGTTGAATGTGTGGGAGTCAGTACGGATCTCCAGGTCCCGCTGCTGATTATTGATCGGAGAGGGGTATCGATCATGTCTACATTATTCGTGAACCGTAGGGTGACACACTTAAGGGATACCGACACCATTCGGAGCAGATATGCCAGAGAAATAAAAAGGAAAGCGCAGGAATTTATTTCACTAGACACCGGAACTGTTTCGGTTGAAATTGTTGAAACTGGTTCTGCATGTGAAATTGAAATGTTGTAAGGGGTTTTATGTAAATGTTTATTAATTAGAGTAATTAACAAAGTTCTGAATAAATAAATAAAAGAATTTTATTTAAATGAAATCTTGCATTAAATTTGGTGGAAATTTAATGCATGTGAGTGGATTTTTTAGTGGAGGCATGTTTATGTGAGTGGAGGCTTTTCATTTTTGAGTTGGAGCTCCACCCACATGAACGTGGAAGAGGTGGGGGCATCCACCATGGCTGGGCGCCATGCCCCTTGGGTGCCCCCTCTCCCTATAAAAGGCCTCCCTCTCCTCTCACATCACACCTCCTCGCGAAGGATCTCTCTCCCCCTTTAGAATTTCCCCATGGTCTCGGATCAGAGAGATACACGTTCTCGGTGGCTTTTTCTGGAAGGATCTGTTGCTTCCGCTGCTTCGCTGGAGCGAGGGCACGGAGGTTGTCAGGGTACCCGAACGTGTGTGCGATCACGGATGCACCACTGCTTTGCGGTGCTAGACTGGATGGTGCTGGACCTGCTGGAACGGATGGACTTCTTCTCGATCTTGAGATCGGCAAGCGTTCGACTACATCATCCACGAGTACAACCTCGTTAACGCTATTCGGTCTTCGAGAGTATGTATTATATGGATGTATATCCACCCGTTGCTTGTATCTAGTAGATAGATTTTGGTACATAGTTGTTCCCATCGTAGGAATTTTTTTTGTTTTCTATGCTGCGAACCCTTCATTACCATACGGTTCGGGAATGTCACAGACATGATCAAGATAACTCTCAATCAATGATCAATAGCGGGATCGAGATACCCATAATGATCCCCATGCATTTTTTTGACTGTGTGATCCCCATGCATTTCACGATGCTTTGTCATTTGAACCATAAACTTCGAGTCCAATTCCTTTTGTTTCTTTGAACATGACTTATCTGAGACTTTATCAACAATCTCATTATCGACAAGTCTACTTAACTCGTTATCGTGATATTGTATCCTTATGACCTAGTCATTTGGTTGCAACCTACTGGATACAATCTCACCGAGTGGGGCTAATGTATTATCCCATCACATGGGTAAACAAATCCTGATCTTGATGCATACGTCTCAACTTGTCCCTCTGGAATACCCAATACACACCTTTATGGTCACCCTACTATGGTGCGACAGTCGATACAGTCAAAGCGGTCGCGGGTGATAATGATTAAATATGATCTCACGGTCTAAAGAGAATGTCACTTAGTTTCTAATTATTACAAAGTTTAAACCATGTGATTTGATCATGTCGTAATACTTATGTGGGTAATGTCCATCACATCATTTATAAATGATATGACTCCATTGTCAAGTGACATAGATGCTCCATGATCAGGAAACCTTGATCATCTATTGCCTGACGGACTAGTTATATAGAGGCTACTAGGGACTGTGGTTTGTTTATATACCACATTTGTATCAATGTTTCCACTTGATACAATAATAGAACGGTGCAAACCTATTATAAACTAATGAGATATGATAATAAATCAGTTTATTATTTGTGTTTAGGGCATATCTCCTTAACAAAGATAAGGTGCCCTTCATGGCTTATGGAAATCCTTCGTGGGATCTCACACCTCTCCAAACATGAAGTACCTTCGTCTCCGCGTGCTTCGGTTTATCTCTATACCCGAGATTACTTTTCTTATGATAGCCATCAAGTTTAAAGTATTTATATCTTTCTTATCATTTGTGTTATATATATATTATGCTATCTTGCTTAGCTTAATTTGTTGTTGGTACACTTGGTTGAGACTAGTGTATTTAAGTTTTATGCTTGTAAAATAAACGTTAGTTTAATTCCACATTCTAATTTTCAAGGCTAAGAATATGAAAAGCTTAAGTAATTAGCACCACTAAGGCAATATTAGCACCAGACTTGTGTGCCTTCCAGCTCCTTCCCCGATTGGAAACAATGGACTGTGGCAGGGCTAGGAGGTTGCAATATTTTCCAGAGAGTAGTTCACTAGGAGTTTAGAAACAAGGATAGGAGATGTTTTGACTCCCTTGTTATTTTGATCTGCTGGAGGCTATGGAAGCAGTGTAATGCCAAGGCTTTTCATAATAATGTCGGTCGGTTCACTTGTCACGGTTTAGCAGAATAGATCATGGAGGACTGGAAACAATGGACTGTGGCCGAACTGAGAGATTGCAACATTTTCTAGAGAGTAGTTCACTAGAAGTTTAGTAGGTGAGTGTGGAGGGTACACTAAGGCGCGTTGTATGCAGCGTTGCTAATAGTTTTGTAATTTATGAACCTTTGTCTTCTATAAAAGTAAGAGCATCTCCACTCGCCCCCAAAGGCCCAAAACCTCTAAAATAGGGGCGGAAAGAGAGAAAATCGAGCCCAGACCTATCCCTCAAAATAAATATCCTGACACAGACGAATTAGACATCGGGCGACCCTGTACACCCCCTAGCCAAAGGGAGGCAAGCGCGGCGCAGGCTAAACAGCAAAACAGGCTCAAATTGTGCCACGCGTCCCAGAACCACCTACTAACCATCCTTTCTCTCTTCCCTCCTCCCACCTACCGCCCTTCCACCTACCGCCCTTCCACCTCCCGCACCACCTCCTCCCACCTGATGCCGCCACCGCTGGAGCTTCCCATGTCGCCACAGAGCTCCCACCCCCCGCCTGGGCCACGCTCGTCGCCGACGGCGGCGGCGCCAGCCCGCGCTTTGACGAGCGCCTCCCGCCTCTACGCGTGGGTGTGTGGGGTGGGGTGGGGTGGGGGGGTCTTTCTGTCCATGAACCCGTTCAACGTGCTTCTTTCAAGAAGATATGTTACCCTGATGCTCGCCATGCAACTGTCCAGGCCGTTTATGTTGTCGAGCGCCATGGTCGCGACTGGGTTCGACGTGCTTCAGAACATGGCGGCGGCGGGCGGCCCCCAACGAGGTCCGGGACAAGGTGGGGTTGCTTGGGTGCATGGAAAACCTTACTGTAGGGGTTCGTAGCATGGAAAACAAAAAATTTCTATCGCATACAAACAAACAAGCCAAGATCTATCTACTAGATTGCAGCAACGAGTCGATGGAATAACTCACCCTCGAAGATTCCAAAGTGTTTAACGAGAGCAGATTCTCGTGGGTGATGTAGTCGTACTCTTTCCAATCTCAAGATCGCGTAGACGATCCTTCCAGCGCCACGTTCCGGCAGCGCTCCCGTAGTCGGTCACACGTTCGGTACTCGACGAAGACCTTCCTCTCCCTTGTTCCAGCAGGCAGCGGAGGTTGTAGCACTCTCCTCGCGATTCCGGCAGCACAACGGCGTGGTACCGGAGGTAGAGGGGAAATCCCGCAGGGCTTCGCCTTAAGCCGGTGCGAGTATGGTGGAGCTTATGAGAGAGGCTATTAGTGGTCTAGTAATTAGACACACCAATTAGAGGGCTCTAAATCAATTAGAAGGCTCTAAACCGAAATAGCTCTAAACCGGGGTTTAGATCTAGGGTTTAGTTTAGAGGATAGAAACTTGTGTGTGTAAGAGGGGAGGCCCTGCCCCTCCCTTTATAGGTGGGAGGGCCGGCGGCCAAGGGGAGGAGTCCCTCCCCAAGTCGGCCTTGGGAGGCGCGCCGGCCAAGGGGACTCCTCCCCCAAGTCGGTCTCCACCTCCTCCTCTTTTCCCACTTCCCAAAATTGCCGTTTGACTTTCAAACTGGCCGTTTGACTTTTCAATTTAGGATTTAAATAAACCCTTTATTTTGGACAGCAAGAACACCTAGTACATGATGCAATCATTCCAATATGCAATGACACATTCATGTACCCTTCCCCCTCCGGAGTGCCGGACATTCCGGAACCTTCTAGAATGTTCCCGATGAAAACACCGGAACCATTCCCCAACTCCGAAACGGGACTTTCCTTATATGAATCTTATTCTCCGGACCATTCCGGATCACCTCGTGATATCCCGGATCCCATCCGAGACTCCGAACAACATTCGGTCTCTTTCTCATAATACCATAACTACTCAAACAACGTCGAATCCTTAAGTGTGTCTCCCTACGGTTCGTGAATTATGCGGACATGATCGAGACACTTCTCCGAACAATAACCAATAGAGGAATCTGGAAATTCATATGGCTCCCACATATTTCTACGATTACTTTGCGATCGAATGAACCACTTACATACGATACCAATTTCCCTTTGTCTCACGATATGTTACTTATCCGAGGTTATGATCGTCGGTATCTCTGCATACCTAGTTCAACCTCGTTACTGATAAGTACTCTTTTCTCGTTCCCGTGATATGTGATCCCTTGTGACCCAGTCACATGCTTGCAAGCTAATTGGATGACATTTCACCGAGAGGGCCCAGAGAATATCTATCCGTCATGTGGATGGACAAATCCCACTCTTGATCCATGTGTTTCAACCAATACTTTCCGAACACTCAATGCCACCTTTATAGCCACCCTGTTACGGTGTGGTGTTTGATGACATCAAAGCATCCATCCAGTAAAGGTGATATGCATGATCTCATGGTCGAAGGAATTAGGTTACTATGTATCAGAAAGCATATAGCAATTGAACTATTGAAATGACTTGATCTTTATGCTACGCTTATCTATAGGAGTATGTCCACCATATCATTCTCCTAACGATATGATCTTGTTGTTGATAACATCTCAATGTTCATGATAGGGAAACCACAATCATCAATCAACCAACAAGCTAGTGAAGTATAGAGGCTATACTAGGGACTTCAATTTAAGTTTACAATTCACACAAGTATTAATGTTTCCTTGTTAATACTATTATAGCATGAATATAAACATTTATCATAAACACAAAGATATAATAATAACTACATTTATTATTGCCTCTAGGGCATATCTCCAACACTTACCGGAAAGACGCTCGAGCTAGTGAAGGCATCGCGGGGGGGGGGGGGGGGGGGTTACCGGCGGACGACAAACCAAGGGCGGCGCGAACTCGAGCGCGGCGCGGTCAGTCCAGCTCATAAGGAAGTTCGCCGCCACCGTGTTCGAGGGGCGGAGGGAGCGCGTGGCCACCGACATCTGGGTCGTAGGGAGCGACCCGAAGACGTTAAAGGACGTGCTCGCATTCTCCCTCCAGAAGGTAGAGGCCATGGCAGTGGACGCGCTCATGATCCACGCCGACATGGCTGAAGAGGAGCCGTTGTTCGAGGTAGCACCAGCCACGGGGCGATGTGGACGTGTTCGACGCGCTCATGCCGTCCGACGAGTGGTCCGAGACCCGTGGCGTCTCGAACAGCCACGTCACACTTGTGGCTGCCATCCAGCTGTGCGACCCTTTACGGCGCTACAAGGCAGTGGGCATGCCAATGGGTGTCGTCATGTAGTCGGCGCGCGGATGATCGACACCAGCCCGCGCTTTGACAAGGGCATCATGCCTTTGCGCGCGTCCGGCCGCTGTGCGTCCTCGGGTTCACGCTCGTGCCGCTCGCCACCGTAGCGGCAGCCGACGGTGCACGACTAGAGCAACGCGACTTCTCCCTCTCGAGCCGCCACCCGTGGAGTGCTACTCGAGGGTGGAGTTCCTCGCCCTCGAGCTCACTGCCCGCGCGGCCCATGACTTCACTTCCTTGACCTGTATCGCGAGCTGCGCATCATCCAACGGAGGGACCTCAATATGTTCGGTGAAATGACAAAAAAGACAAATATAGTATAGAGGTGTGATTTGGTCCATTCTCTCGCCTATAATAAAATGTTAGCCGGCGTCTCCCATATGTGAAAAAACATGCTTCGCCGGATCTCATATTAGAGACGAGTGGAGATGTACGTGATTGCGTGCTCTCAAAAAAAATTTCGACAAGAAACAAAACGGGTCTTTAGAGCATGACTAATAACACCCTTAAACCCCGGACCCGTAGAACGCGAGTACATGTCTCTGTACTCGCGAAGACGGAGATCAACGTCCTTAAAATTAAACTGTAAAAATAAAATTCGAAAATCCCTAAGAAGATCGAACTCCCGCGCGTTTGTTGATCATCATTCATACATACAATACATAGCAAAATTATACCTAAAAAACGAAAATAGAAGTGGAGAGCTCGCCGAAGGACACCGCCACGTCCTCAAATGGCCAAAATCCAAGCTCTTAGCGCCTCGTCAGAGCGCGTCGACGTCGACCTAGTCATTGAGGACGACGATGTCCATCTCCATGGTGCAGGGTCCGGCCTCTTCTCCACGACGCGAATCGCTGCGATGGACTCCTCCAGTTCCTCATGCCGCTTGGCCGTCTCCACCGCGGCGACAGCGGTCGCTATCTCCTCCTCCTGGTCGGACGCGAAGGCGGCGAGCGCTTTGCGGAGCTCCTCCATCTCCTTGTCGTCGCCGCGGCACCGGCGCGAGGACGAGGCCGACGACGAAGCTCGCGGCGCCGGTGTAGTGCAGGATCCATCCACGTAGGGGGCGAGCGACAGCGGGGGACGGAGCCCCCAGTTGGTCCAGCGCCAGGTTGCGCGCCGCCTGGCCCCGATGGACCTCACCAGCGCCTTTGCCGCCTTGTCGTCGCTGCACGGATACGGTGAGGCCCTCCTAGGCCGACGGTCACCTCTTCCCCCGCCGCTACCTCGCCGCCATGTCGGAGAAATCTGGAGCCGATAAGAAAGGAAACCCTAGAGAGCCTCGCGTCGTGGTTCATGCGGCCCCATCCCGTGGCCTCTTTGGTTCTTTTCGTCACACGGCCACTCGGGTTGGGCAAATGCGATATCCCCCTCCCACACACAGCACCCCGACACCCCGCAACCAACTGGAAAATGGAGAGATAGGTTCGGAAGTGGAGAGATAGGTTCGGCCGCAAGCCATATGGATATGGGTTGACGCGTGATAGATTCATGTAATCCCATTTGTTAAATTTGATTTGGTTTCTCGGCAGGGAACATGATTAATGAAGCATCAGCCATGCTGCTATACGAAGCACCATATGGCATCGCAATTTTCTCTTTTGATGAGGCCTACCTCAACAATTCAGTGAAGGCACTTGTTTTTTCGTTGATGCTCCCTAGCTTTGTGTTTGTCACCAATGAATAATTCAAGATCGTCTAAAAGATTTCTCTCTGATTTTTTCTACAGGACTTCTGGGCAGACATCCCACAGTTTGTTAGTAACCCTTTGACCCTGCCATATTTCATGATTTAGGCATTTACACAATATTTGACAGGATTTATTAATCGATTCTGTGTTTATTCTCAGAGTCTGGAAGACTTCATGGATCGTGACAAGGTGTCCACCCCCTTTGACCCTGCCAACTGGGGTATTGATGACCACCTGGCCGAGGTGCTCGCCAGGCATTGTAGCTCTGAGAAGAAACTAGTTGTTAGAAGTGCTCAGCATAAAACAATAATTGAAAAGAAACTGGTTAGTATAATTTTATAAGCATTCTTGTTGCTTCAGTCCGTGTGAACAGTATTGATCACCATTTTCTTTTTCAGGGAATAACATGTCTGTGTGTTGATGTTCCCGATGAGTTGATAAAATGCAGTCCGAAGAATCCGATGCATACTTTATTGCCTGGTGAAAATTCAGAAATGAGTACAAGTGACTATCCTTTCAAAGATTTAATAATAGCATTCTTACATCAACATGACTTTGATGTCAAGCCTGAGATGGTGAGATTACCGCTTACCTTTCATAATTTCTTACATGTGATGTTATCTGCTTTATTTATCCATTGTCATGCAATGTTGGTCCTTTCTTTTCAGTATTTGTATGCCATAGCAAGCTTGAATAAGTCTGACTTTTGTTATACAATTTTAGTCCTTTCCAACTGATTGTCTGCTTATAATACGTTATTGCCAACGATTGAAGTTTTCATAGACATACCATACTGTAAACTTACATCTATATCATCTCTATTTGTTTTATTCATTGATATGTACGTCTTGGAGAGCTGCGAGAGGAAATGCAATTCAAAGGCAATCCTTTGTTGTTATCTGGTCCTTGATAGCTAGAATTTTTTGCCTTCCATGTTCCTTTCAGTGATAAACCAAATGCTCCTTTTTATCCAGGTTAGCATATCTATTGTTGACTCAGCTCTTCTCCTGCTTGATGCTGAATTACGTGAGAAGGAACATTTGACGTTCTTCCGCATTCTTTTAAGGGATTTTATTGTTAAATCTGGTATTGAAACTAAGAATTGGAGGTTATTCCAATTTGCGACAGTTCTGAAGATGATCTGTTGCCCTAGGTCATCATTTCGAATCTACCCCCCTCATACGGTGAATCATCATATTGTAGATGTGTTTTGAATATGCGAATGCTGGAACATGTCATTTTGGCGATGGACTGAGTTATGTTTCTTTCAGATTTTTTCACATGATGAGGTTCAGAAGATACTGGCTAATGCATCTCAATATAAATCAAGCTTTCCTAAGATCAATGCATTGTCTTTCTATGAATATGTTGTTTCTCTCTATTCAGAGAAGTCTTTACTAATGGACAAGTTGGATTTCTTGGTTGAGGATGCTAAAGGTGAGAATTCTGATTTTATTCCTTTTGTTTTGTGTTTTTTCAGATAGTTATGAGTATTTCTGAATGTTTTGAATTAGTCACAGTTCAACAAGATCAAAACACACTCTTTAGTGAACATATTTCATAAATCAAATCATTACCTTTTTATCATTCTGTACCAATCTACTCCCTCCGTTTCAAATATAAGATGTTTTAGTTTTTGTGAAAGGAGTGTATCTAGACGCATTTTAGTGTGTAGGTTCGGAGTGAATCTACACACTAAAATGTGTCTAGATACATTCCTTTTACAAAAGCTAAAACATCTTATATTTTGGAATGGAGGGAGTAAGTGTTTGGTTATGAAGAACAATAGAAAAAACCTAAGTATGGGAGCAAGCCCATCTAGGTTGGTTACATCTAATTGTCCTTTGTACTTTGGGTTGACGTGAGATACATTGATGTTATCCCTTTTTTTCTAACTTTCTTTTTTGTCGGCAGGGGACATAAAGATTGATGAAGCACCAGTCATGCTGCTATGGGATGCACCCTTTGGATTCACAATTTTCTCTTTTGATGATGGGACCTACCTCAACAATTCAGTGAAGGTATTATTTTTTTCGTTGATGCGCCCAGCTTTGTCTTTAGTCATCAATGATGAATTCAAGATGGTCTAACCGATTTCTCACTGGTTTTTTCTACAGGACTTCTGGGCAAACATCCCACAGCTTGTTAGTAACCCTGTCATTTTCTTTCCTTCGTTTTTTTACCTATTTCCCTACTCTTGTTGTCAACTCGAAACAAGTATTGGTTTGCAAAATTGACTGCAATCATTCACCATTCCTGATTGTCAATTTTCGTTGCAACCAGGTGGTTGATATGAACGCTAACTAATAACTAGGTACTACCTCCGTTACTAAATATTTAACGTTTTGGTAGGCTATTTAACGTCTTATATGTGGAACAGAGGTAATAGTTGTTATTGAACTGATTCGAAGTGGAATCAAGCTGATCGACCATATTTTTTCTTGGTTAGACTCGTTCCTCATTACCATGTTCTGTTTTGGTGTCATGGTGCACTGTCTTCATTGGCCAGACATCTGCTCATAGATTCTTAAAAGATCAATTAACGCAGCCACGCAGGTTGAAACTTAAGTGGGTACTGCTATGCACAAATTTCTACTAAGTGGTTATATCTTCCTAGCTAGGGATGAATGAGCTCGGACATGGTGCTCCTTCCAAGAATGACACTATGGGCTGTTTCCGAGATAATAAATCTAGCTTTACATATGAACATTTTTGGCGTACCACGGAGAGGTACAGACAAAGACTTAAGCAACACTGTCACTGGCGGAGCTTAGTGCATGCCAGGGGGTGCCACCGCCTCCCCATGATTTGCACATGCATGAAGACTTTTTTTTGGGGAGGCCTTAAATTAGCTTATTTTGTGTCCCCCCCCCCCCCCCCCCATGAACAAATATACTTTATGATTGTTCCGCCACTGAACACTGTACTTTATGATTGACACACGACCGCTTAATTACCCTGCCTCCTTTATGATAGGCACTTGCACGATATTTGACAAGCTTTCTTAATCGCTTCTGTGTTTCTTCTCAGAGTCTGGAAGAACTCATAAAGCATGAGACGATGTACAACCTCGTTGGCATTTCTGAGAACACTATTGATGACCACCTGGCTGAGAGCCTCACCAGGCATTGTGGCTCTAAGAAGAAACTAGTTGTGGGAAGTGATATGCATAAAACAATAATTGAAAAGGAACTGGTTAGTATAATTTTGTAAGCTTTCTTGCTGCTCCGGTCTGTGTGAACAGTGATCACCATTTTCTTCTTCAGGGGATAACCTGTCTGTATGTTGATTTTCACCTTCCCGATTGTGAGTTGATAAAATCCAGCCTGAAGGTTCCGATGCATACTTTATTGCCTGATGAACAATTATTAATGAATACAAGGGACTACCATTTCAAAGATTTAATAACATTCTTACGTCAACATGACTTTGATGTCGAGCCTGAGATGGTGAGATTATCGCTTATCCTTCATAATTTCATACATGTGATGTTATCTGCTTTATTTCCCCGTCATCATGCAATTTTGGTCCTTCTCTTTTCAGCATTTGTAGGCCATAGCAAGCTTGAATAAGTGGGACTCTTGTTGTACAATTTTAGTCCTTTCCAACTGACTGTCTGCTTATAATACTTTATTGCCAATGATTGAAGTTTTCATAGACATGCCACACTCTAAATTGACATACTCCCTCTGTCCCAAATTAACTGACGCAGATTTGTCTAGATACGCATTCTAGACAAATCTGCATCAATTAATTTGGGACGGAGAGAGTATATAGAATCTCAGTTTATGTTATTCATCAATGTACGTCTTCTAGAATTTTTTGCCTTTCATGTTCCTTTCAGTGATAAATCAAACGCTCCTTTTTATCCAGGTTAACTATTCTATTCGTCAGTTATCTAGTCCTTGATAGCTAGAAATTTTTGCCTTTCATGTTCCTTTCAGTGATAAACCAAATGCTCCTTTTTATCCAGGTTAATGATTCAATTTATAAGTTAACTCATCGCCTGCTTGATGTCGAATCATGTGAAATGGAGTGTTTAAAGTTCTTCCGCCTTCTTTTGGGGGATTTTATTGTTAAATCTGGTATTGACACTGAGAATTGGAAGTTATTCCATTTTGCAACAGTTCCGAAGTTGATGTGTTGCCCTGGATCATCATATGAAATCTACCCCCCTGTTGAGGTGAATCATAATATTTTAGATGTGTTTTGAGTATGCGAATGCTGGAACATGTCATTTTAGCAATAGACTGAGTTGTGTTTCTTTCAGATTTTTTCAAGTGACGAGCATTGGATGATAGAGGATAATGCATTTCGATATACAACAAGATTTTCTAAGATTGATCCATTGTATGTCTATGAATATGCTCTTTCTCTCTATTTGTCTAAGTGTTCACTATTAAAAGATTTGGATGTCTTGGTGAAGAAGGCTAAAGGTGAGAATTCTGATTTTACCCCTTTTAGTTGTGTTTTTGAAGATAGTGATGAATATTTCTGAATGTTTTGAATTAGTCACGGTTCAACAAGATCAAAACACACTCTTTAGTGAACAACAGTAAAAACTAAGCAGGGGAGCAAGTCCATCTAGGTTGAGCTACATCTAATTGTCCTTTCTAGTTTGGGTTGATTGATTTGAAGGTATGAACAGCGTCATACAAATATGATCCAAAGTGTTCTCCTTGCAAGTGGCTCCGAGGTGTTTTCCTTGCAAGATATTCTATCTTAAGAAGCCTTGAAAGCATATAAATATCAGCAATTCTACACTTACTTTCCACACGTGTATTCACAGACTTGATGCATCAATAGCCTGAGCTGCTTTTCTTGATACAAGCAGACTTTAAATTCTGTTCTTTCTTAAGTAATGTTTTCGCGGGCATGATTATTTCTTCTACAAACAAATTATAAGCTACAGAAAGATTATTAGGGCATGTTTGGCTGGATGCCACAAATACATTGAACTTAGAACTGACTTTGCTAGGCTATTGTTTTGTTCATTGCCAAACTTGTGGCATGCCACACTTTGTTAGACCTATAAATGACATGTCATCATGACTCAGTTTATTTGCGAGGTTTTGCCGTCAATTTGTTGGCCACACTTTATATGGCTTGCCACATGTTGTCGAAAGTAAGTTTGGCAATGTGTGGTAACCAACCAAACACGCCCACCATTTTCGTCCTTCCATACTAAAGTACCCTATTCACCCCTTACTTTTATATGTTGGATTACTATTTTCAGTACTCAATAAAATTGTCTCTGTTGGATCATACCAATTTGTATAAATTTTTCCTTGTTGGATCATGAATGCAATACTGAATGCAGATCGAGTTCAAGAGGCTGCAAACATGGACGGTGTTGAAAGACATAAGCAGGCCGTAGATAATACTGGCGTACAAAGCATGGATGATTATGGGAGGAAGCTGACTGCAAACATGGACAGTGTTGGAAGAAATAAGAAGGCCCGAGATACTTGCGTACGAAGCATGGATGATTATGGGAAGAAGCTGACTGCAAACATGGAGGGTGTTGAAAGAAACAAGCCGGCCTATCCATCAGGAGAAATAACCAAATCTGGAACGGTGATGGACCACCTGGAGTGGGAGAGGGCAGCAAATGAAGCAAGTGCCAATGGCGCCGTGTCATCCGTGAGCAATCCTGATCTGAGTTCTGGTGGTGGCAAGACGGCTCCAGGTGGCATGTTGCCTCCCAGTGGCAACGTTGGCAGAACATCAAAAATAATGAAACAGTTATGTATCGCGTTTATTTGCATCAATAGCCTCCTTTGCCTCACAAGCTCCAAGCTTCCCACTTAGAGCATCTCCAACAGAAGCTCCAAGCTTCCCACTTATGTGGGTAGAAAGACACTGAAGATGTTTTTGTTGTGGTGGATGTAGGGCCTATGGACAAGACTTCCGATTTTCATTTGTCTACTTAACAGTTTTAGTGATTTCTCAGAATACATTAAGTTACACTTAATTATTATGTAGTAAGCTATGAATTGATTATGCTGTTCCAAATCTAAGTTGTTGGAAAGTAGCCAGTATGTCAGCTTTCCTGAGCTGGGCATACTTGAGCTACTATGTTTCCTGCATACTTGGAGCTACTATGTTTCCTGTGCCTTTTTTTTAGGGAAGCCATGTGGCTCTTTATTGATTTGCAATAATCATTATCTTACAAATGGCAAACTAAAAACAGGGGATCACCATCCCAAACTAAGTTTTGATTTGAAGAATAAACATGCTTAGCTACTTGGCCACCTTATTTTCATCCCTAAGACAGTGCTTGGAAGAGATATCTGTCATTGTACTCTGTCTTTAGGAAGCACTCTGCCAAAATTGCTGAATACGGGTTCCAAATTTCAATCTCACTATTGCAAGCTTGTATCGAATCTGATTCAGTGCAAACCTTTGTTGTACCAATCTGTTTCCAAGAACTCCAGCCCATCACGGAGAGCAAGAGCTTCAGCTGTACAAATGGGCAACTGGATGAAGGCAAAGATTTCATAAGAATGTTCCCATCAACTGGGGTTTTTGGTTTCGTCCTTTTTCCAGTTCTCTTCCCAGGACAGTAGCGTATGAAGTGCCAGAAACCATAACAACAACATACAATGCCATTTCCATGGAAAATGGCACCATGGTTTCAGTTCGCATAAAGATGGCACTAGAGCAGCAAGCTGAAACACAAGAGCGCACAAGCTCGTCTCTCGGAGACAATCTGCAGCGTGTCTGTGTCCGAGACGATCGAGGGCCGTCCGTGCCGTGCAAACGGAAACGCAGGCAGCACGAAAAAAAAACGCCGCGTGCTCTACTGAATCAGACACCAAGACGGCGACGCAACCCGTCCAAACAGCAACCGCCAATCCGGCAATCCTTCCAACTTGAATCCGAGTCGAGGTCGGGGCTTCTGTGCTGCTCTGTCGATCGCCATTACGCGCTCGATCCTCCTGCTTATATTTGCCGCCGATCCACGCCCAAATGCCTACCGCTCTTCCAAAGATCGCCTGCTTTCCACCGCCATCTCCTCCACTCCGCCTCCGCCGCGCTCTCCCGGCAACCAAGCCGTCGGTCGAGCGCCATGGCCGCCCGCAAGCGACCTGCCGCCGCCGTCGACGCCTCCTCCCACGCGACGACCTGCAGCAAGAGGAGCCGCGGCAACAACATCAGCAGCACGGAGGAGTACGAGGAGCTCTCATGCCTCGGCGAGGGCGGCTTCGGCTTCGTCCTCAAGGCGCGCCACCGCGTCACCGGCAAGATCGTCGCCATCAAGCACCTCTCCCCGCGCCCGCCGGCCGGCACCGAGGAGGAGCTGGAGGTCCCCGACGTCGACGAGCTCCTGCGCGAAGCCCGGTTCCTGGAGGCCTGCAGCGGGAACCCTTACGTCGTCGGCTATGAGGGCCTGGTGCGCGACCCGAACAGCGGCGAACTCTCCTTCGCCATGGAGTACGTCGCCGCGCCGACCCTCCAGACTTTCCTCTGGGGCAGGCGCCACGGCCCGCCGCTGTCGGAAACCGCGGTGCGCTCCTTCATGTGGAAGCTACTCTCCGGAGCCAAGATGATGCACGACCGTCGCGTCGTCCACCGCGACATAAAGCCGGCCAACATCCTCGTCGGCCAAGGCGGGGAGCTCATCAAGATCTGCGACCTCGGGCTGGCGATCTCCACGTCCGACCTTCCGCCCTACACCCAGGCCGGCACCGCCTGCTACATGGCCCCCGAGATGCTCCTGGAGAAGCCAGACTACGACGCGCGGGTGGACACGTGGTCGCTCGGGTGCGTCATGGCCGAGATGCTGACCGGCAAGCCCCTGTTCCGTGGCGAGGATGATAAGGAAGACGACGACGAGATACTTCAGCTCTGGAGAATCTTCCGATTGCTCGGGATGCCGGACGGGAGGACGTGGCCGGCGTTCAAATCTCTGCCTCTCACCGCCAAGGCGCTGCAAGTGCTACCGGCGGGGCACAAGCACAACCGGCTGCGGGATTACTTCCCCGAAGAGAAGCTGTCACAGCAAGGATTCGAGGTGCTGCAGGGGCTTCTCACGTGCAATCCCAACAAGCGACTCACGGCGGCCAAGGCGCTCAAACACCCATGGTTCGCCGCTGCTCCCTCCGCCGACGCTGCAAAGGTCGACGAGAGCGTCGCGTTGCCAAGCAAGAAGGCGCCGCGCATCAAGTTCATCTCACGGCCGGTACCAGAGAAGATTACGTTCAAGATTCCAGTGGCGATCTGGAACGCACAACGAGTGTAGAACTGTTCGGTTGTAATTCTGCTTTGGATGATTCATCCATGTAAATGCTACTCCTGCCTTCGAAACGATGTAATGTAGTGTAGTAACTGTTTCATCCAGAATTGGATGATCGATCCATGTAAATCCTCGATCGAATTGTAAAGAGAAAGGATATAGTACTAGCTGTTTTATGCAGAATTGAATTGCAGAGCAACTGTCTTCTTTTCAGATTATGTGATTGTTGTGTTTATAATTAATAGATCCATTCTGTGCATATTCCCTATTTCAAGTGTATAAAGTTCAGAACGGCATGCTGATATCCCACATTCTGCATCTTGCATTCTCCTGCATGTCCAGGTCCAACTGGTTGCCCAGATACATAGGTGAATGAGCACGAGTTACAGTCATTTTCGATATATGTATCCATAGTCCACTGGTAAAGATACGGAAGCGCAGGCACATTATTCTGAAGCTAGGATCGATCTATCCCTGGAGCAGGCAAGGAAATGATGTAACTAGTGCATGCAGATTCAGAAAACCAATTCCAGAGCACTCGAGAAGTATCATGAACAAAATGGGGGAGTTGTCTGCATCGTGGCCGTTTTAAACAAATCATACTTTCTGCCATGGAATTTTGTAACAGAACATGGTAAGAGACTGTACTGGACCTGCATGTCTAATTTGACCAAATTTATGCACTGCATGTAGTCTGTAGCATGTAGGAGCAAGGCTTGTGAAGTTCCCGGCTTCCCATGGTGTGGTTCGTAGGTCGTCCCGATTTGGAGACTACTTGCAGTATATAGATCGAACGTCGATTGTGGCCTACAGCTCCATCATGCCAAGCAATTAAAAAGAAAAATCATGCCTAGGCATTGTGGTCACTGTCGACAGGGCGCCATGTTGACGTTCTTCGTCGGGACAAACTTTGGAAGACAACACTGAAAGAGAAGTTGGAAAACAGAACATACAGTGTGGCAGTTTGAGTTGTAGCAACAGAGACCCACGACATGTTGCCTGCTGCTAATGCGATACCAAACTTGCGCATCTAACTGAACAAATTTTTGGAGTGTGTCTGTAGACTGTAAAGATCTCAGGTTCACACGTTGATTCTATCTCATTCTTAGGGCTATTCCAGTTTGCAAACTAGTACTTGCAGCATCGATTGAATTGTCACAAACAAAGCATGCCAAGGTTGTATATGCCGCTACCGTCTGTTGATGTTTCGTAGCCGACGCGATCGGATGGCGGTTTGCAGTCACACTTGCACTGAAACTGTGGTGCGTGTAAGCTGATCTGCTTCGTTCAAACTTCTAAACTATCATCTACAAAACCTTCTAAAATATGAAGCAGGAAGCTCTCTAGACTCCATTTTACCTGTGGGTTGTTCCTGGAGAGCACGAAACAAAAAGGCATAGTAGTTCCTCGCGAACCAGCAATTTTCGTCATTGACTACACCCAG
This sequence comes from Avena sativa, assembly GCA_916181665.1. Classification (NCBI taxonomy): domain Eukaryota; kingdom Viridiplantae; phylum Streptophyta; class Magnoliopsida; order Poales; family Poaceae; genus Avena; species Avena sativa. The sequence goes on along the minus strand of OV702293.1, from coordinate 444,008,890 downwards.
TAGGCAGTACGTGAAGACTGCAGACCGGTCAGGGCACGAATGAAAATATCATCTGGGGAGGAAGAACAGAATATGTTAAGCCTTTTGGGATCATCATCCGTCTCACAACACTACCATCCTGGGAGAAAAGAAGGCAATGGCATATTGTTGGCGTGCCTTTTCGTAGCAATATCTACAATAATGCTGCTTTCACAAGGTATTTAATAAAGATCAGAGTGGCGCAGCGGAAGCGTGGTGGGCCCATAACCCACAGGTCCCAGGATCGAAACCTGGCTCTGATATTTTTTTTTCTTTTTGATTATGTGCTTGCACTTGTTATACTGGTTGTTTTCTAGCTACTGGTCAAGACTCAAATTTTCACATATTTTACTGTGCGTATATTCAGTGTCATCTGGAGTATATTTCAAATGAGATTTATATAGGGTCAGTCAGTTAATTTTGTCCCAGATCCAGACCTTAATAAGCACATTGTTGATTTTGGCAAAGAGCACACAACTGCTCGTGTGCCAAAATGAGTTTTCACAGTCCACTTTACGATACAGTACGAAAAAGTGACCCCGTTGAAAATCTAGGCCAACAGCTTCCATGCATTTTCTTCCCCAATAGTTGAACTAGTATACTTGCGTGGCAAAATGAATATTTCGGCTGAGCTTTTCCGTAGACTCGTTGTGTTAAAATTGGGAGAACCTACGGTTAGATGAGAATTACAACTTCAGTGTTTGGTTGTGCCGCTCCAAGAATTATTATTCACTTGGAATCATTATAACATGTTGTGTAGGTGCTAGCTTCAGTTTCGTCTCTTCCTTTTCCATGCCTGGTATCGGTTTTTAGATAACTTGCGTGTTCTCAAGAGCATGGTTGGTTGGTCAAGAGGCAATACTATGACATTCCGTGACAGTGGAGGTCAGTGATATAAGGGGAGATAATCGGAATGACATACAGTGGAAGGTTCATCATGTGACGTGCTCTACCCAAGGTTGTTCCTCAGTTAACTAAACACACGAATATATACCAGAAAAAAGAAAAAAAAGCGAAAAACTAGAGAGGGATTTGACAAAGAGGAGTGTAATATAGATAGTGAGATGAGTTAACCTAGGTGGGACCATGTGTCTATACTGTCATATTTTTGTTGTAAACCTCGTTAAACGAGTTTCCTTAGTTGATTACATGTTAGGTTCCCTTGGTGTGTCAAGGAATCCAAAATATATAGTATACATAATAATGTGTTGGAACAAAACACCGCAAACACACACATGAACATATAGTCCCCTGGTTGAAACTGCTAGCACTATAGATGATCAAACCCTAGATAGTCGTGTCTCATGAGAGGCAAAGCCATGGCAAAATGATCACGAACTATGGAGGAGGAGCGGAGCGAGGATACCTCTTCGAAGCAGCCAGGGTCACGATGCATGGCTATCGGTAGGCCTAGGCATTTTGTTTTAACCAAAATTTCATTTAGTATTTGGGTTTTCCAATAATCCGGGCAGTGAGAAATGACCTTCCAAATTTTATCAGGATTTTAGTTAACCAACTAGCCGTTTGGTTTAGTGCAATTTTGAACCAATATTTCGGAGGCTGGCGGTAGCGGTTGTCAACCAACAAGGACAAAAGCGTCGTAACTCTTATCCTACACATAGGTAGAGAGGAATACCCTATTGCAAGCCTAGAGTAGATCATAACCTTTATGTAACCGGCTCACGGTCGTCGGCTGTCAAAGTCAAGATAAGAGGACTAGGGTTCTCTATGAGAGGAGCAGTTGCAGCGACAAGATATGAATAGGGAACGTCTAGACGAAATGTGCATGGTGTGTAGGGTTCCTTTTTTGAGGGATGCATGGTGTGTAGGTGCCCACATGGGGCTACAGACTTGGACTTGTACTTGTACTTGTACGAGATGTGCGGTTCTCGTGATTGTGGCCTTGTGGGCTTTTCGGATGAGAAGTTAGCTAGGCACATGAGGGTTTAGTGATTTTAATCACTTATCTTGCTTTATTCATTTTTTGGTTATTTGAGGGGTAAACACATTTAATTCGGTTTATCATACTTAGCCACTGAAACCAATCCTAATTAATTCTTAAGTTTTTGTTTGTTCCGTTTCGGTGTTGTTATGCACACCTCTAGGTCTCTGCTACAAGAAAGTGGCAAATTTTAGGGAGGAGATCAAGTTGAAGTTAGAGGTCAAGTTGGTTGTGACAGGTTGGCGGTGTTCACAAAAGACTAGGTGTAAATCGGTAATTTATCTAGCAAAAGCTAATGAAGATGCCAGAGCACGGGGGAGACCGATGAAGGACACATAAATTAGTTTTCAATTTTATTAACTATATCTCTTCTATTTTTAGAAGATAAAATTTTGGTGAAGTATTAAAATACTCCCTCCGTTTTAAAATAGAGGATTTTCAAAAATTAAATGAATCTATATACTTAATAGTGTCTAGATTCATCAAATTTTGATAAATTTAAGACATCTATTTTAAGACGAAGGAAATAGTATTCTATACAAAAAAATTTGCAAACTTTTTTTCTGAGTTTTTTTTCTTTTTGCAAACTTACTCGTACTCCGTAGTAGTAGAACAGAATATCGTCGGAAGAGAGCTTCTCAGTTCCAAATTCGGGAGTGCCCCTGAGGCTGACTTTTCCTCTTCGGAGCCTTCCACCTCCAGGGCTCCAACACCGTTACCCAAGGCATCTCCTCCCCTCCCCCGATCCAGCCATGTCGTCCGCGCCGCCCGCCCAACAATCAAAGCCCTCCTACCACCGCCGCCATCCCAACTCCGGGCCGAGGCAGCAGCAACAGCAGCAGCAGCGCTACGTTCCCAAATCCGCCGCCCCTTCCGCTCCTAAACCCTCGCCGCCACCATCGCTCACCACCGCCCTCCGATCGTCGCCCGCCCCGTCTGCATCTGGCGCCGGCAGCAGCAGTGCCGGCGGAGCGGCGGATGGGTTCGTGGCTTACCTGCCGCACGACGAGGCGGTCGCGGCCGGGCTCGGCGGCCTCGACGCCCAGGAGTCGCAGGCCGTCGTCGACCTCCTCAACGACGCGCTCGCGTCGCTCCTCCGTGCCAAGCCTCGCGAGTTCTGGCGCCAGGGTAACCGCACAACTCCCATGTGCATCACTTGCAAATCAGAAACCTTAGTTTTTTTGGATTGGGACCCTGAGTAGGAGCTTGGGAGCTTGACCTGTTACTGTGAATTCTTATGCATAATTTTGTTGTTTGTGTAATTTGCTAAGCCATGCTCCAGCGGATATCGACTCACTCAAATGGGTTTGATTCCCTAAAAATGATTGAGTGATTGGTAGTTGGGACTGAAAGACGTTTCTTATCGTGTTAGTAGTCTAGTTTACCTTCCGAAACTATGAGTATTTTGTTGTATATAGTGGCTTAGATTGAGTATTTGTTCATGCTTGAACGCATACCTATTTCGTATACAGGAGTGTTACTCCCTTCGCTGAGTATGGCTTGATGGCTTACATAACAATTTGGTTGCTATTTTTAAATACTGCCTTATGATATATTTGTATCTTCCTGCCTATATGTAAAAGAGCATATCAAGCTTCTTAACAAGTTGCAGTCAGTTCAGCTGACTGGTTTATGTGTTTTATGGCTTACTCACACAATGAGTGATTAGTTATTTATTCAGTGGTACTTCCACTTATGTCTGGAATCTAGTGAATATATCTGCTAAGCTGTTGAAAGTCCTACCTTTACTGGTTGCTTGGTTAGGAGGTTTATTTGCAATCTTAATTGCGTCGGTTGTTTTCTTCCACATGAATATATCAGAAAATTGCTGTCTTCTGTGCATATATAACTATTTATTCACTGATGAGTTGTACTGGCTCAAGAAGTCAAGTTTACTAGTCAGATGCTTAAGAATTTCAGATTTTGTTTTTCACTGTCAAACACTAGTATATGCATGTAGCTCCTTGTATCTTCCCCGAATAGGTATTTAGAGTAACAAAGTAAAGCTGATGAGTGCATACATGTATTGGTTACCGATACTTAACTCTATGAGTCCCTCTGTTGCCTTTTGGAATTCTTAACCAGAACTGATCTCAATAACCAATAATCTAGCCATTAGATAAAGAAAAACTAGGAGATGAACTTCTTGTTTTGTGGTTTCTCCAATGTTTTACTCCTAAGGGTTAGAACTTGGGAGGAGAGCCCAGAGCTGCATGCATCAGAACTTAGTAATTGTTAACCAGAACTGATATCAGTGAACAGTAATTTAACGACTAGATAAGTAAACAAGAGAAACTGGGAGATGAAAATTTGTTCTTGTTTTGTGGTTTGTCCAATTTTTTGGCTAGAGTTAGAACTTGCAAAGAGAGTGCAGAGCTGAATGCATCTGAACTTTGTTAGTGACATCTAATGCTTATAGTTGCTTTTTTATCCAGTGGCACAGAATACCTCTCTGCATGCATTCCTAGATAGTTACCTACAATTCAGACACCGGTGGTATGATTTACCACACAGGGGCCCTAAAGGAACAGTTGCTGGTGTGGCCGTTGGGGAACTTGAGCTTTGCCGACGTGTCTTTATGGTTCTCTACCGCATGTGAGATTTCTATTCTATCATTTCACAACTTCCTGTTCAAATTTCTGTAAAACCATTTTCATAAGATAGTGTATGCTCTTACGAGTTGCATATAACTGTTATGTGTCTCTTGTTGTGTATTAGATCTTCAAACAAGGACCCTGGAGCAGGTGCGGGTGAGTCACTTAGTATGAAGGAGCATACATGTGAGATTAGGATTAGTTGTTTGTTCATGTCTGCGTTCACTGAGTTTAGTGCAGAATGGAGTCGAATAATTTTGTTCCCTTCTAGCCCTTCTACAGGAGAAAAGATTGCTTGATCTACCAAAGTTATTGGATATATGTGCTATTTATGGGCATGACAATGGGAAGTTGACAAGTTCACTGGTTGGTTCCTGAGGCTATTTTGGTCTTGGTGCTACTATTGTTTTATTTTTTCTTGTACATGGATGTAACTTAAATTCAAAATCATTTTAATTCCTATAGTCTCGGCTATTTCTTTTCATTTTATGAACTCTGAACGCTCGAGTTAATAATGATTATGCATCTCCAGGTTACAAATGCTATCAGTATGCAGCCCAATGTTCTTGATGACATCAATATTGTGCTTCCCAAGTTCCTGGACATTTTTCACACGATGCAGGAGAGGTGCATGAAGTCATTACAGGTCATTTTTTCCACGTGTTTTGTGCAACTTGTTAATGGTGCATGCTATCTAAAGTCTTTTTTGTTCATTTATTTGGTAGCAACATCTAGAGAATAGTTTGATCATCTCAGTGTGGAGAAATCTTATGTGACTGCTAGAACTACTGACTTTTCTTTAGCTAAAGCTTTCTTTTTTTCATTTCAATCGAGTTTTTGGAGAAGTGCATTTGCACTGTTTGTAAAAAGATTTTACTTTGTTCATTCACCATATTAGGGGAACTAGCTCTGAATTTCTAAACAATATCTTTAGTAATTCCCAGGTGCATGGATGCCTGGATTGGTGTTCTAGTTTTTTAAATCACTAACTGCGATACTGGATCGACTCTTTAGCTGCTAAGTTTCTACGTTTCCTGGACCTGCTCATTCTACCTTCTGGTGCAACATATCGCTATATTGGTCTTAGATCCTTTTCTAGTGCTAGTGCCATCATTTCCAGCTAAATATGGCGTATCTTATCCTCTTAGCATTCCTGGTACGTCAGTAGCTCTGTTAAAAATTATGTTGCTGACAATCTTGCATTGTCTTTTAGCTGTTGTGAACATGCATTAGGGCAAAGTAGTGGTTGATGACAATGGCATTTGATGGTACACATTTTCTCTTTAGAAAAAACTTCATGTTCAAATTAAGGATATATTTAACTTAATATATGATGAAAACTCAAAGGTATTTATAAATAAAGAATTTATCATGCATTTTTAGCCATCCGATGACAATCTATGTTAGATCATACAGAATTATGCATGGACACTACTTAACTGTAATTGATTGATCATAGGTCCTCTGCTCACCTGAACCGAATGACAGTGGACATACCCAGCTTCAGAAGGAGTTTTTGGAGGTAAGTTCTTATATATTCTGGATTATTTCTGATGTATCAACTGTCCTTTTGCCTAAGTTTTATGCGTAATTGTAAATTTAACTCCCTTCAGGTGTTGGATTTTGTAAATGATGCTATTATCTCTCTGGATGCCTTTGCTGATGCTTATCAGCCTGCTGCATTATTATTATGTTCTTCTTTCAAAGCAGGGTAAGCTTCTACTCATTCATCCCAACGATCGGTGCATGTGTTTATTAACTAGGCATTAATGGATATATACTACCTGATTTGCAGTGATGGAGTTGAGGAATTACTGAACACCCTTGCAAGGTTGCATGATTCGTTGTTACCATCTTTGCTTCAGGGGTTCCATGTTATGTTTAGTTCCCAAAGCAACGGAGAGACTTCATCTGAAATTACAGTTACTGACATAGTTCTTGGTATAAGAATGCTGTCAAAGAGAGCTGTCGGATTTGGTTGGAGATTATTGGAGTTTTGCTATTTAAATGATCAACTTAAGGAGCATGATATCCAAGCTTCTACAAAGTTGTTTCCAGCTAAAGTCGAAGATCCGATTATCAGGGCAGAAATCATTATTCAAAAACTGAAGGATATCAATGGAGAAGTCTCTTACTCTTCTCAAGGCAATCCTGGAAAGACATTTCTTCAAGCTCTTCAAAAGGATTTTCAGTTGATAAGCCGGATTGGCGATATTCATAACAAAGGTAAACAAAATTCTCAATGAAATGCTTACTTAGCTCCTTGTGTTTATGAAGTTTCACACAACCTGTTTATCCCCCTTTACTTGTTATGTCAATTTGTCAGTCAAAATTGTCTGACCTCATTAGTCTTCTTTTCTTTCAGAAATTGCATGAGATCTTGTAGATTTTTTGTAGAAGTTATCAAGGTTTAATTGCCTTGTATAGTGACATATGCATATATTAACTCAATCTGTTTATCTTAGCATACTGTTACAATAATTCCTCACAGTCCGTGTGTGATTGAACACAGTTAATAGGCTTATATGGTTCAGTTCTGTTTCAGTTTGAGATAGTAGAATGTTCTCAATCATTGCCAACATATGCAAAACTAGAATCCAATGTTAAAAGGAATTGTTTTTTAAGCTTGTTGGAGTATCATCATCCTCATGCCTTAACCAGTTTCTGATGACCTCTACTATTTTACCACATTTAATGCACCAACTTTTCCATACTCAGCAGCAGCACCTTTTATTTGTATTCCTATTCATCTGGTACTTTTGTGTTATTGCTTCATTTAGTTTCCTATATATTCTGGCATGTCAAAAAGTTACTAAGCTGGCAGCATCGTTTGTTTATCTACATACCACATGTCTTATCATCTAAGAACTCAGTTGTATCATTTTATTGATGTATTCCATGTATCTACATACAGGATGGATATACATGGACGATGGACAGTTCCAGTTCATATCATGTTTGTGTGAGTCCAGTGTCACTTCTCGGAATAGTGTCCCTGATTTGCCAGTATCTTTCCATGGTGGTGAACTACAACAGAAGGATGAGGAAGCGGCTGTCATTGAGTCTAAGATTAGTCAGATAAGGGACCTAATTCCTGAATATGGGAAAGGTTTCCTTGCTGTTTGCTTGGAAGCCTACAACCAGAACCCTGAGGAAGTTATCCAAAGAATATTCGAAGGAACACTTCATCCAGATCTTCTTGCTTTAGATACTTCATTACAAGAGATGCCACAACAAAAAACTGCTTCTAATGTTGGGAAAGATAAAGGAAAAGGCATACTTGTGGAATCTATGCCCACAAATATTAAAAATAAACCCCATAACCTCGAAGCCCAATCTTCTTCAGTTTCATCAGCATCCAAGGCCCCTACCTCGTCTGTAGCTTTAGTTTCATCATCATCCAAGGCTCCTACCTCTTCTGTATCATCAGTTCCTCAAGGTAGATTTACAAGAAAGAGCAATGATGATCTGCCCGACTCTGCGATCCTAGACTCGCAAAAAGCTAAAGATGCCGTTAAATCAGCGGTTCTTCAATCCCAGTATGAATATGATGATGAGTATGATGACTCATTTGACGATCTTGGCTTCAGCGTGGTAGAGTCAAGTTATGAGGAAAATGAGGGTGCCAATGATGCTGAGGGTTCCTCGAGTGGCCCGCGCTGGGCATCACAGAAGAAGCCACAGTTTTATGTGAAGGACGGGAAGAACTATAGCTACAAGGTTACTGGTTCAGTTGCTGTATCAAATGCTCGAGAAGCGGCAGTCTTACACCAAACTCAAAAGGATACAATTCATGGTCTTGGCCGTGGTGGAAATGTACCGATTGGAGGTCCCAACAGGCAACAGCATAGAGTTATGGAGGAAGAGGAGGGTGGTCATGCAGACAGAGGAGGCTCTGCTCCCCATGGTCAGGGCAGAAGAGGTGGCTGGGATCAGAGCAACTCATCGGAGGACAACAGGAATGCTAGTGCCCCTCGAGGTGGCCGTGGAGGGAGAAGAGGGGGCAGGAACCACAGCAACCTGCCAGAGGTGAACGATGGCCAGCAAGGTTTTGGCCGCGGTGCAAGAAGGGACAACCGGCCTGAAGTGAATAACCACTCTGATGGGCAGCAAGGTTTTGGTCGTGGTGCAAGAAGAGGGGCCAGGGACGAGGACAACCGGCCAGAAGTGAACAACCACTCTGATGGCCAGCAAGGTTTTGGCCGCGGTGCAAGAAGAGGGGGGAGAGACGAGGACAACCGACCAGAAGTTAACAACCACCCTAATGGCCAGCAAGGTTTTGGTCATGGTGCAAGAAGAGGGGGGAGGGACGAGGACAACCGACCAGAAGTGAACAACCACCCTAATGGCCAGCAAGGTTTTGGTCGTGGCGCAAGAAGAGGGGACAGGAACCATGACGATCCCCTGGAGGAGAATGAAGATCGTAATCCAGCACAAGGTTTCGCTCGAGGAGGGCCAGGCCCTCGTGGAGGCGGTGGAAGGAGAGGAGGCGGCCGGAATCATAACAGGAGGGATCAGGCGCTGAGGAAGCACATGCAAGAAATGACGGGGCTTTAGCTCCTGCCGCTGTAGCACCACCTTTTGAAGTGCAACGGGAAATGTAAATGTGGCAAAGCTGGTGAGGGACAGACGATGTTCACAGGCTAAGTTTGTGTTTGGGTTGTTCCAATTACATTCGTACGACAACATTAACCAGCCCCCATAGATTCTTATTTTGTTTTTATAAAGAAGATTATGGAATGAGAGATTCCGTAAAATGTGCATTACACCGAAGCAGCTTGTTGCTTGTGCTTGGTCACTCCAGGAGCATGCTGCCGTTTTTTGGTACTCCTACTTGAAAGGTTTATGTTGAAGATGATTGAGTGCAAATGTGTGTAGCCGAGTGCTGTGTTACTTCTGGAACATGTTTTGTACTCATTGGTTGGTGTGTGAATGTGTGACTACAATGGAATGGTAAAAGATGAGAATATCTTCTGCATCTTTCTTTCTTTTTGAGATAAGAGTATCTTCTGCATCTTGGTGCTGTGCTTCAGATTGGATCATAAAAACTTCACAATGTGTACACTGACAACTGTTGTTTGAACCCTCATCGCGTTGTCCAAAATTTGCATGCTTGCATCTCTCCTCTCAGGGTGCTTCACAGGTTCTTCCAGAAGAGAATTGTGAAGGCAAGGGCAATCATGGCTCCACTAAGGACCGATGAATCTTTCACGATGCCGCCCTTTAGAACGACGTCTCCCTGCTTCGCTCTGCACGCCTTTCTCTCACATGTAGCGGCGGCTAACTTCATCACCATCCAAGGCTCGTGAAGCTTGGAATCATCATTCGCCTGAGAGGGAGAAAGAAAAAGGTCAGCGACATAACTTTCGCCCTAGTTATGCCCGCCCGGTGCTTTCTTTATCTCTACGCAAAGACGGAGCGATCGATCGCCTGCACAGAGGAAAAGGTTGCTGCTTTGGCGATGGAGGAGATGATGGTATTGGTGCTGGCATGGCAGCTATGGCATCCTTTCGCTCTCGGCTATGCTTTACAGTTGATCGTAAACACACTGATGGTTTCCCTTTTTCACCTTTCTGATGCTTGCAGGTACCTGGAAGGATAGCCTGTGCTGTGCTACCTGGTAGTAGTGCTCTTCTAAAGCATGTTCTTCTGATAAAGTCCAAGCCTCCAAGGTATGGTCTAAAGATGATATAGATTTGCTGTCTCTCAAATTTGTCGATGGGAGAAAATTTGAAGAGGAAATTGCACAGAATGGATGAAACATAAGTTGCTTACAGTCTTTTTTTTAATAAAGAAAGTTAATCTTGAACTGATTCCTGATTATTTGTCCAGACAGAAATTCAGTTACCATTAAAAATGATCTCCAGTTTTTACCACTAATCCTCAACTATCTGAGCATATAATTACATAAGAAAGACATGTAACAATCTTCCGATAAACTGCTGCACCCTCCGTTCCATAATATAAGCTTTGTTAGCAAGCTGTTTTAGCTTTTTTTTTAAGGTTTGTATTGTGGAACAGAGGGAGTACATACTAGTGAAGCGAGCCTATTTTCTAAGCCTTTTTACTCTGCATTGCAAATCACCCCCTAAATAAGAGGAATATCTTCTATCATTATTCTGCTTTTGTACAAAAAATCCCGCATAAAACCAAACGTATACACCCCGATCTCTCCTAACATTGGGCATCCCAAGGTTGAATATGTGCTTCCTTGTAACTATCATAGTAACATTTGCTTCAGCTGCTAAAGCTGTCAGAGTTCAGTTCGTGTGGGCTATGTGCATCCCAAAATTCAGCCTGCTCCTTGACCCCCGCCTTCTCCTACGACGACATACTATCCTCATCGTCAGACTTGTTCTCCCGCCGTTGGCCGTACATACTTAGAACCGGCAATGAGGTCGTCGCCGAGATACGGAACGACCTCGCGGACCCGACGACGGTTCTGTCCTGCTGCATCCGGCCAACCTCCCTGCAGACCTGATCCAGCGTCGACAGGAAGTCCCTCACCACCATGAAAATCCGCAGGGGGTGAGCCTCCTCCTTCGCGGCATTGCCGTGGAAGTAATCGGTGATGTCTTTCACTCTTCCCAGAGCCCTCTTCTCCTCCCCTCTAACTCGGTCGATCTCCTTCTGGGCTTCCATCAGAAAGCCCTGCATTGCCATGAAGAACCTCTGGCCCTGCGTGCATTGCCTCTCGAGCTGCAGCACCGACTTGATCTTCTCGACGCCTGTTTCAAGTTTATTGACGTAGCCGTGCAGAACGTCGAAGTCCATGGAAGCCGCCTTCTTCACGTTTCCAAGCTCGCTGCTCAGCCCCGACACGACTTTCAGGCCTTGCTTGTGGAAGTGCTCGTTAGAGCTGGTCGTTTCCTTCTCAGATTTTGCGTCTTCTGATCGAATCATTTCTTGGACAACAAAATGCAGCAGCGTGGTTTTACCGTCAGCTCCCTTGACGTCTGCGAGCTTCAGCAGAGTGTCGAGCTTAAAGGCTTTAGCCTCGCCCCGGTTTGTGCCGACATTCATCCGGTTTCCGGTTCTCAACACTGCCTCAAGAAGTTTAAGGAACAGCCTGCTACCCCTAAGATCTTCACAAGCAGCCTGAAAACAAGTGGATAAATGTGAACTATCTACATGTGCAATAGGCTGATAGCTGAAAATGTAGGCAATTGACATTGATATTCAAGTCAACGATGCGCAGTGTGTAAGTATGAATTAACGATCTCACATACCTCTAGTGTTTCAAATGATTTCCTTAGGTAATTTATCTCTGTCTCAAAATTTGCTCGGTATAGCATAGCATCAACTCTTTTGAAGGCAAAAGGTATATCCAGCACCGTCTTGAGAAAGCGTTCTGCAGTACCCAGCTTCGATAAGTCGCCACTGTAATCTCGTAATTTGACTTCCTCCTCTTTAGTTGGTGCCATCTTGACTAACGTTTCCAAAAGTTCACTGCCTAAACATTCAGCATTGCCTGTTCAAATGTGGGGTACAAAGTCAGTGGACACGCCATATAGATAAAGAGCTAGCTGAGAGTTTGGTTCGGAGAAAATTAGAGTGTTGGAATTTTGAAGATGAGTTATATGATGACATCGCCTATAGTGGTGGAAGACAAGGAAAAAAAAAACCAGTGGAACAAGTGCTTGAAGCTTGTTCCATCAGGATGTTCACAATCTTCCTCCTAGAAAAGGATTGGTTTCAAGTCCTTGTATATTCTGTTGAGGTCTTGTTATCAAGAACCAGAATTCTCTGTTAATTCTTAAGTACCTGTCACTATTGAGCTGACAATTGCTGCTAGCAGGAAAAATGAGCTGATAATTTTGTCCAAGAAAAGCAAATTTGTCGGTGACAGCAGTTGAGCAATCAGCATTGTACGGAGTACGAGCACTCACCATCCAAGAGCGCATCGGAGACCTCCTCGCGCGTGACATTCAATGCACGGAGCAGGATGGCGATGTTCTGGGCTTTCTTAGGGTCGAGCACCCTCTCCTCCTGCCGGAACGGTGGCGCTCCGGCCTTCCTCCCGGCATCCCTCGGCGGCGCGGCGGGCATCGAGTTGTTCATGAACAGCGCCTCGATCATGTCCTCGTCCAACCTGAAAGAAACGGCTCGAACATCACGCATAGTTCGGAGATGAAAAACAAATACGGATCACGCTATTTATTGTGCACCGGTTCTCAACTGGAATGAGCTTGACTTGAGCTGGTCCCAGACCATGGCGCGGTCGGAGGTCGCCCGCACCTTGTCCCAGTGCAGTGGCTTCAGCTTCGGCAGACCGCCGGCCGATTCGTCCCCTGCCGGCATCGACGTGCTCCCGTTGTTATCTCCCGTTGTTGACGCCGTGATCGGCATCGACATGGCAATGCGGGGGCCTTCTGGCGGCAGCGGCTTCAGCAGCCGGCGCCTCGATGTTGGCCCGGACGTCGGCTCTGCGGACTTTGGGGGAACGCCATTGGTTGACGCCATCGGTGGCGGTGGTGGAGGAGGTGGTTTTGGAGCTGTCTTGGCTGGCGCTGGTGGCGGCGGAGGAGGAGGTGGTGGCGGCCGTGGAGGTGGGTTGGAGGGTTGCACCGGCCGCGGGGATGGCGAGATGACCTGTTTGACGTCGGGGGTAGAGCCAGTGGAGAAGCGCGTGCGCGGTGGCGTGCGCGTGCGGCGGGATCGTGCAGGGGGCGGGGGGAGCGCGGCGATGGCGGCCACCGGGGGGAAGAAGTCGCTGGTCATGCTGGGAAGGCTGCGGCGGGACGCGGTGGTGGTGGTGGGCGGGCTGGACGCGCTCGCCTCGCTCCACGTCTCGCCGCACGCGCCGCCGCCGCCACCGCCGCCGGAGCCAGAGCCCCCCGAGCGCTGCCTGGGCGTGTAGTACGCGGCGTCCTCGTCGGACGAGCCCATCGTGGGCGCGCGCCGCAGCGGCGGGAGCGGGCGGAGCTCCGGGCTCGGGTGGTCGGTGGCCTCGTCGTGGCACACGCCGCGCCGCGCGCGCTCGTTCCGCAGTTTGCGGTAGGGGGAGCCGGCGAGATCGGCCCCGGTGGGCCCGCGGTGGTGGTGGTGCGCGGGCGTGGCGGGCTCCACGGTGCCGACGTAGAGGAAGTCGGCGGCGGAGGGGGCCGTGCGGCGGTGCGCCGGCCCTCCGTCGGGGCCGAGCAGCTTCTGCGACTCGCACCGGCGGCGGGCGCGGCCGGTGATGAGGAACGCGCAGGCGAAGCCGAGCAGCGCGACACCCGCGGCGGCGGCTGCCCCGGCCGCCACTATGGTCGCCTTCTTGGGACCGTGGCCAGCAGCAGGGGCAGCGGGCGGGTTGGAGACGTCGGCGGCGATGGTGGTGGGTGAGTTCGTCGTCGTACCGCTACCACCACCGCCGCCGCCACCGCCACCGGCCGCGGGCGGCGCCGGAGGGAAGAAGTCGCCGGGAGGGGCACCGGGTGTCGTCACCGCGGGAGGACTGGGGTCGGAAGTGAAGTCCGGAGCCGGCGGAGGCGGCGGCGACGGGGGCGGAGTCCACTCGATGGGGAAGAGCGGTTGGTGCAGCACCCGCCTGGCGCCGCCGGCGACATCGGCGGACAGCGCCGGCGAGACGCAGCTGCACAGCACCAGCAGCAGCGCGATGGCGGGAAGCATTTGGCGGGGCGAGCGGAGCAGGGCATGCGGGAGAAGGTAAAAGCCAAAACTAGACTGCAGCTGCCCCGCGGCCGTGCTTTTTCTAGAGTGAGCCAGAGGAAGCCGCCATTTTCGGGTTCGGAGATGTACCGTGAATGGCATTGATCGGACCAGCCATATGGGACGCAGATCATCAACGGCCTGGCGCACACGTGGCGCTGGCGCCCCGAATCTGCTTGCTTTCCGTTCCGTCTGCCGCTTCTTTTCTCCTTGTCGCGCTTTTTTTCTTTTGCTCGGCTGCTCTCTGCTTTGGCATCCCACTTCCTCCGAAAACAATGCTGGATCTAGTCAGTGAATGCCCTCTTTTGCTTGACAAAGTATCGTGCACAGACGATACTGTACAGTACAGAAGAAAACTTTGATCGGAACGGAGTTTTCTAGGCGATCGGAATGGATTTAAATAGGGTTCTTGGTAGGTGCGCCGCGAAGGTAAAGGAGATATTCCAAACAAAACACATGCTCAGGTAACTGGAACACGATACTTTGCGTACCAGCCACTTCTATCGACAATGGTTATGTTCCGCATTTTCCGTTTCCGGTAGTACAAACGGTAGTTTATGGAATTGTAGGATCTACTATGACTATGACCATATCCTTGTGGGCCTTGCTCATTAAGGCTGGTAACCGCAAATTTGATTGTTTGACTGACCCCGTTAGTCTGATTATAGAGGAGGTTCCTTTGACTCCAGCAAGGCACTGCTAGTGAGTGTTCGAGGCTTGCGTTAGGGCGATCACGGTTCCCATTGGAGTACACTACTCTAACAAAACATAGGCATAGGCCCAAGAGTTAAATATAGTAAGAGTCCTTATACTTGTAAGGTTGGTTCAATTTAGTCCTCGTACTCGAAATTTGCCGAATTTTGTCCATATACTTGTGAATTAGATTCAATTTAGTGTATTAGATGTTTGTTGTCGAATTTGAGCCGACTTGTATAACATGTGGACTGGAATCTTGCAAGAATACCCTTCCACATCTGAGAAAATTGCAAAAAACTATCACGATTAAAGCTAGATATAATAGTAGTCCCTATACTCGTCTGTTTGGCTCGATTTAGTCCTTGTACTTGTAATTTGCATAATTTAATCCGTGTACTTGTCAATTAGACTCGATTCAGTTTAAAAATATGTTTGTTGTCGAATTTGAGCTGACACGAAAGACATGTAGACGCGGGTTCCACTTGCAGGAGAGCGGTTGGCATGAAAAATTATAGGACCCCTCCCACGTCTAGAACGTATATTTCCGCCGCTGTAGGTGTTGCTTTGACGCCATTTCCCATATATGAAAAAAATAACACGTTTTGATCTAGTGATCATCGTCACCGTCGTCTCCCTCTCCATTGATTCTCTCCTTTTCCCTCTCTCTTAAATAGAACAGTCCTGAATTGAAGGATGGTGTAACGGTATGGACTGCTAGCTTATTGATTAGATAGAGAGTGGATATATGCAAATATCTGGTAGCAATAATATACGTTTTAGATGCGTGGGAGAGTTTCTCCAAATTTTCAGGCCAGCTAGTTTTCTAGTGTCGTCCGCATCAACTTAAATTCGATAGCAAACATGTATTTTGCTAAATCGAGTCCAATTGACAAATACCAGGACTAAATCGAGTCATCCAGACAAGTACATGGACTAATTCTGTATTTTGCAACATTTGTGGTTGTTTTTTGCAATTTTATCAAATGCGGGAGGGTGTTCTTGCAAGATTTCAGTCCACCTGTCATCTACGTCAGCTCAGATTCGACGGCAAACATTGAATTGGACTAAATTAAACCCAATTCACAAATACGCGGGCAAAATGCAGCAAATTTCAAGTATAAGGACTAAATCGAGTCTGTCCAACAAGTATAATGACCGTTACTGTATTTAACTCTAGGCCCAACCTCCTCTCTTGAACCCTCTCCTCCACTTGGGAACCTCCCAGCGCCGCTGCTGCCCAGCTCCTCTCTCCTCCTCTACGGCGCCATCGTCATGTGGGTTGGGGAGAGGCGGTCAGGCCCCCTTCTATAGTAGATCTATTGGTAGAAGTAGGGATGTGTCTCCCGTTATGGCTTATGGGGATTGGTTGTCATGCCGTGCGGGAGAGCGTTGTTGAGGCACTCGAGCTGTCTTCGGTGGCCGGTGGTGATGCTCCTCCTCCTCCTCCTCAGCGGGCTTCAGATGTTGAAGCCGATTGAGGGAGATGAGCTCGTTCCCCTCCTGCCTAATAAACCTGCCTCCCCCCTTTCGAAATCCCTGTGGTGCATGGGCTGCTCACGCTTTCCCCGACAGCTTGCAGTCCCCCTAGCGTGGTGGTTGTAAAGCTTTATTTGGAGGAAAGATGCCCTCGAAGTTGATCTGGTGGTTCGAAGGGGGTGGGGTGATTTGGTTCCATCTTTGTGGGAGGAGGAGAAGATCTTCCTAGTCTCGCCTGGCTAGCCGTGGTGGCAGGGGTGAGATGTGGTGCAGTGGGGAGGTGGCATGTTCTTCCCACGACCGGTCATGGCGGAGAGGGGACGAAGGAGATGGCTGCTTTTCTTGGTTCTCCTTCCTCGAGATGGTGTCGTTCGAGGCAAAATATTACTCGGATGCTAATTTTCCTACGCGGTCGAGGTGATGGCGAAGGCAGTGAGGCACAAATCATCAATGGCCGTGCTGGAGATCGAAGAATACGGTAGCTTCTGCTCCAAAAGGTTTACAACTAGTTCTGATTCTCCCTTTTTTGGAAGTACTCCTCGGTCACAAAGGACCAATTACGAATTGTTGTTAAGGCTGTCTTTGCTATCTCAATTTCACTCGGGTGTATGCGCTGGATGCAGGTGAGATCGTCTCCGATGTCGCTCCCTAGATTTAGCGATGAAGACTTCTTTGAGTTGAGCTTGGTGAAGCATACTCAATCTACAGCTCAATCTTCAACCTCGTGTGCATGTGTCATCTCGACTGCTAGTTGAGCCGTTGGCTTTACGGTTGGCCTTTGTGAGGCCCTGGAAGAACTCATTTGCAGGTTTGGCATGCCCATGTTCTCGATGGACACCCTGACAACCTCCATTCGTGTTCTTCTGCTTGGACACCTTTCAGTAATACTTTTCTCTTGTGTGCATCTAGATTGTAGGTTCGACTCTGATCATCAGAGTAGAGGGTGTATGAGATATATTGTACTTTGTTTCAGTTCTTAATATATTAGCTCTTTCATTTAAAAAAATTAGGAGTGCACTGACGGTGGGGTTGACGGCCTCCTGTTCTCCATTGCGGACCGCAGATTGTCGTGGCTAGACTCGACCACTTCTCGAGTTCTTCCAGCTTGGAGGCCAAGATGTCGGCCTGGAGGGCGGCGACATCCTCCGCTTTCTTCACCGACACTAACGCGGTGTAGTTAGCACTGTTGGGCCAAACAGAGATAAAACAAAAACTTTTTCCTCTAACATGGTGATCCCAAGATCTAGCTGAGGTAGAAGGCCACGAGGTTTACCACTAGATGCGCAGTTGCGGATTACTGATGAAGCGCGTCAGTTAATGCAGTGCAGCCCTCATGATCAGATCGTCCTGGTGTTGATCGTACAACACCTCTGCTGGTATCCACACATACAAGGAGGAGCACCGGCGGCGAACTGCTAGGTTCATTATGGCGGCAGGACTGCTGTGGAGCTAGGGTTTCCAACACATGGAATGACCTAACCGAACAACGATTAACATTTCTGGGTTACGGTGCTCCACTATATATAGGGAGTGAACGTGGGCTCTGCTCGCGCAACCCATTCACTAAAGCCCATATAACACTAGTCACCATGAGTCCAACTCACTAACTCAGTCCTAATACGGTTTAGGTCCAACCCAACCAGATTATAGGTTTAGATCCAATCCGAACTTGCTCCCGCTCTTAAGTGTGTGACCCCGCAGGCTCATGGCTACTTGGACACGATTGGAGTCCGACTCTCAATCGATCAGTCGGTAGCGGCTCCTAGCAGAACGTGCCGACTCCCAAGTACCAAAGAGTCATGACGACTTGCCTTTCCAATGCGACTTACGTCCGAGTCCCTTTTGCCTCACGATATACCTTGTCAGAATATAGGCGAATATATGTTATCCCTTAAATAGTCCGACTCACTTCTCGATCCGAGATAAGTGATTCACCCGACTAACTCTTAGTCGATCGCCTCGGTTAACACTTAACCAAGTCGTGCATGGCCATGCTTTCCGAATCATATCTCACGAGAGGGCCCAGAGAATATCTCTCCGAGTGGAGGGGCAAAATCCCATCTTGGTTATTCACATCAC
Source organism: Avena sativa (assembly GCA_916181665.1). NCBI lineage: Eukaryota > Viridiplantae > Streptophyta > Magnoliopsida > Poales > Poaceae > Avena > Avena sativa. Next base: position 443,990,431 of record OV702293.1, on the reverse strand, counting down.
GCAGCTTGATTCTCAGTCGACCCGAACTCTGCCTTTATAACTGCCCAGTTACGGATCAGCGTTTGACAGAACCTAAGTCGGTGATCCTCAACTCGGACTATGCAACAACCTCAGGTCTAAGGATTACATTGATTGAGATATACAAATGACAACTTGTTCGTTGTACCTCAATATGGGTCAATCCGACTCGCTAAACTCTTTAGTCAAATATGTGTAAGTTGGAATAGCATCTCCATGCCCATGACAAGTGGAACCGAGTCATCAAGCCAACTTTCACATTGGTCTAAGTTGTGTGTCCAGCACAACCTCAATGACCAAGGATATTTAGTATAAACAACATGAATGCATAGTTCCACAACCGAATCATATTCAATGATACACATCAGATGTTTATATAAGGACTACTTAATATCGTTATGAATACAATGGGAAATCTCATCATACATGATTGCCTCTAGGGCATATTCCCAACAGTCTCCCACTTGCACTAGAGTCAATCTTCTGACATCACATGTCTAAGCATCTAATGCCCATGGCTCTCAGGTGCGCCTCATGCTTCGGCTGTGGTAACGACTTTGTCAACAGATCCGCAATATTTGCATCCGTGTGTACCTTGCATAACTTGATATCACCCTGGTCCACGAACTGGCGAATCAGGTGGTACCACATGAGTATGTGCTTGTTCTTCTGGTGTTGTCTAGGTTCCTTGGCTTGTGCAATAGCGCCATTGTTGTCACAATACATGTCCAACGGATTGGACGAGCCCTGAACCACACCAAGATCCATGAGGAAATTCCTCATCCAAATAGCTTCCTTTGCTGCCTCCGAGGCAGCAATATACTCAGCCTCTGTTGTAGACGCAGACACAGTCTCTTGCTTGGAACTCTTCCAGCTCACAGCACCTCCGTTTATAATAAACACGTATCCGGATTGCGAACGAGAATCATCAGAGTCGGTAAGATAACTCGCATCCGTGTAACCCTTTACACTGAGTTCATCTTCACCACCATAAACCAAGAACATATCCTTAGTCCTTCTCAAGTACTTCAGGATATTTTTAGCCGCTGTCCAGTGGATCTCTCCGGGATCAGCCTGGTATCTGCTCACAACACTTAGAGCATAGGAAACATCCGGCCTAGTACAAATCATGGCATACATGATGGATCCGACTGCAGAAGCATATGGAATCGCACTCATCCGACTTCGCTCATCAGTTGTCGAAGGACACCGAGTCTTGCTAAGTTTTACACCATGGGACATCGGTAAGAACCCCTTCTTAGACGATTCCATGTTGAACTTCTTCAACACTTTGTCCAAATAAGTACTCTGACTCAATCCAATGAGCCTCCTTGATCTATCTCTATAGATCCGAATTCCGAGGATGTATGTTGCCTCACCCAAGTCTTTCATTGAGAAACTCCTTTCCAATGATTCCTTGGTTTCTTGCAACATCTGGACATCATTTCCAATCAGTAATATGTCATCCACATATAAGATTAGAAAATTTACTTTGTTCCCACTAAACTTCTTGTACAAACAAGAATCATGATCACTCTTGATGAAGCCAAACGATTTGACTACCTCATCAAAGCGAATATTCCAACTCCGAGATGCTTGCTTCAACCCATAAATAGATTTCTGAAGTTTGCATACCTTGTCAGCATTAGCCGGATCGACAAAACCCTCGGGCTGTATCATATACACGTCTTCGGTTAAATTTCTGTTAAGGAAAGCCGTTTTGACATCCATCTGCCATATCTCGTAGTCGAAATGGGCCGCTATAGCTAACATGATCTGAACTGATTTAAGCATCGCTACGGGCGAGAAAGTCTCATCGTAATCAACTCCTTGAACTTGTCGGAACCCCTTCACGACAAGGCGTGCTTTATAGACGGAAACATTTCCATCCATATCAGTTTTCTTCTTAAAGACCCATTTGCACTCGACGGGTCTTGCACCGTCTGGCAGATCAACCAAGTTCCAAACTTGATTTTCATCCATGGACTTTATCTCGGATCTCATGGCTCCAAGCCATGACTCGGAATCAGATCCCACCATCGCTTCCGAATAATTTGCCGGCTCATCACTGTCTAACAGTAACACATCACGAACACTTCGTAATCTTGCCGATCTTCGTAGTACAGGTGCTGCTGCCGGCTCAGCTGCCACGACCGGCTCAACCTCCAAGGTTTTTGCTGACTCGCTACTAGCCGGTTCCTCTCGAATTTCTTCGAGTTGCACCGTGCTCCCACTTACTCCCCGACTGAGAAACTCTTTCTCAAGGAAGACACCGTTCCGAGCGACAAACACTTTGCCCTCTTCTCGGTTGTAGAAGTAGTAACCCAAGGTTTCCCTTGGATACCCCACGAAAATACACTTATCCGACTTGGCTGTAAGCTTGTCCGACTGAAGTCGCTTGACAAATGCTTCACAACCCCAAATCTTAAGAAAAGACAAACTCGGCTTTTTGCCTGTCCACATCTCATGCGGTGTCTTCTCTACCGATTTAGATGGTACTCTGTTTAGTGTGAACACCATTGTTTCTAGACAATAACCCCAAAATGATAAAGGCGGATCTGTCCGACTCATCATTGATCGTACCATGTCCAACAAGGTTCGATTCCGCCTTTCTGAAACACCGTTCCTTTGCGGCGTTCCTGGCGGAGTAAGTTGAGGAACTATTCCACAACTTTTCAGATGGTCATCAAACTCATGGCTCATGTACTCACCTCCTCGGTCCGACCGAAGAAACTTTATTTTCTTGCTAAGTTGATTCTATGCTTCATTCTGGAATTCTTTGAACTTTTCAAAGTCTTCCGACTTATGTTTCATCAAGTAGATATATCCATACCTACTCAAATCATCAGTGAAGGTAATAAAGTACTCATAACCACCCCTGGCTGTCGTGCTCAATGGTCCACATACATCACTATGTACTAGTCCCAACAAGTCGGACGCCCTTTTGCAACTCTTTGCAAAAGGTGTCTTGGTCATTTTGCCGAGTAGGCAAGATTCGCATGTCTCGAACGACCCCAAGTCGAACGAAGTTAGGAGTCCATCATCATGGAGCTTCTTCATGCGTTTCCAACTTATATGACCAAGCCGACAGTGCCAAAAGTAAGTCATATTCAGATCATTTGGTTTCAACATTTTAATATTTATGTTATAAACCGACTCACATCAAGATTCAAAATAAGTAACCCGTCCTGGACGGGTGCAAAGCCGTGAAACATATTATTCAAATACAAAGAACAACCATTATTCTTGATATTTGACTCATAGCCTTGCCTCATCAAACATGAAGCAGAAATAATGTTTCGACTGAGCACTGGAACATAATAACAATTATCCAGTTCCATAATGAATCCGGAAGGTAAATAAAGTTGCATCGTGCCGACTTCCAACGCAGCAACTCTTGCTTTGTTGCCGACTCGAATATCAACCTCGCCTCTTGCTACGCTCCTAGTTCTTACTAGTCCCTGCAACGAGTTGCAAATGTGAATAATTGATTCGGTATCATATATCCAAGAACTATTAGGTGCATCAACAAGATATATGTCTATAACATTGCAAACAAGTGTACCTGAGTCGGAAGTCATACCTCCACTCTTGGCTTTGTCGGCCAAGTACTTGCTGCAGTTCCTCTTCCAGTGGCCATCCACCTTGCAGTAGAAGCAAGTGGATCCGGCTGAAGGAGATGGCTTAGTCCCTGAGGAAGCGCTTGGGACCGGGTCCTGAGCCTGCTTTCCTCCTGACTTAGCCTTCTTATTAGTCCAAGAACTCTTCTTGAACTTATCCTTATTCTGCACCATCAACACTTGACTGGCGCCCTTCTTGAGATCCGCCTCTGCCTGCTTGAGCATCCAATGTAATTCAGTGAGCTTCTTATCCATACCATGCATGTGGTAGTTCGAAATGAACTACCCATATGCACTAGGAAGAGAGTTCGGAATTATATCCGTAGCGAACTCTTCGCTAATGGGGTAGCCAAGCCTCTCCAGAGACTGCACGTAACCAACCATTTTGATCACATGCGGACTCAGTGGATCACCATCCTTAAGCTTGCAACTCAGCAAATCCTGAGAGACTTGATACCTCTCAGTCTTCGCCTGAGCCTGGAACATACTTTTGAGGCTTTCGATCATATCGTAGGCCTCAACATGCTCGAACTGCTTTTGCAAGTCCGGTTCCATGTGAGCAAACATAAGACAACTAATATCCGTGGACTCATCCTTAGCCCGACGGTAGGCATTGGTGGCAGCGACAGTCGCATTCTCATTTGGCTCATCTGGAAGTGGGTTGTCTAGGACATGGTCCTTCTTTTCTTGTTTGAGAACAATTCTCAGATTTCGATACCAGTTGGTAAAATTAGTGTCGTTCAGTTTATCTTTCTTAAGAATGGTTCTCAACGCAAAACCGGATATCTGAGAGTGACTGCTACTTGGTGCCATGATCTACAACAGAAAATATGCAAAACACTTAAGACATGTATTCATAAAAGAGCAAGCATATTAAACATTTTAACATTTTATGCTCTCCGATGGTTGCTTAGTGATTCAGGATCCTAAATAAGCAAGTGGGCTAGTGAGCTTTAGCATCACCGCTAGCCGCCAAGTGATCTAGGTAGACAACTCCTTGTCAATCGCATCTCATGCGACTCCTGTTGGACGGGTGGCATCACATGCCCCGGCTCCCATCCGACTTTTCCCCGAGTCCCACAACCGTTGTGATAGACCCGTCTAGCTTACCGAGTGTTTCCGCAGTAAGAGTCCGACTCGAACCCACCTAGTCGGAAAGAATTGGCAGCACCTCAATTTTATGAGCCCACTACCAAAAATATCCGACTTGTGATGTTGCAAACACTGGCAGGAAAACCGACTAGACCTTCTTTGAGGGATTAAATTTTACCGACTATCTAATAGAGGTAAAACTGAGACATAACAATAACCCAAAATAAAGCATTTATAATGTGAAATGGTATGGCTCTCTTCATGGCGATCTCCATCTCCATAAAGCCTGTAATCCGACTCGTGCCAACTCTTGTCACTTGTCGTCTTACTCCATGTCGCCGACATGTACAACGCCTTGCATGCCTTCCGGGTTCTCCAAACAGTTACACTAGCTTAGTAAAGTAAATTACATGGAGAATCCGACACGCAGGTCGTTATACAATAAAATGACATCACCTAGGCTCCAGCCGGCTGACAAAAACCGTGATTCGCAGATCACGTATGGATTACACACATACATCACATGCACATGAACCATACCATTCACAACTTCCTGCAAAAACAAGTTATGCATAGATATAATATCTACCAGCGTTGTGAAACTCGCAACGACATCTAAGGCGCTACGACAGGGCGAAGCCGGCGGTCCCGCTAGCCGGATAGCAGGCGGGGATCGAAGGGGCAGTGCCCCTCGCGGGTGCGGGCAGCACCCGATGATTTTTCCAAAAACGTAGATCTCATCTACGATCTGGACATGGATTCCGACCATTGTTCCGATTCGATCAAACTTTTTGATCTTCGATCAAACTTTTTGATCTTCGATCATCGCCTCTAGGTTTACGTGTCAGAGTCTACCCCGATGGTGGAAGCCGACCGGTAGGGGTATGTCGTTCCATGACCTCAGCAGTATGATCACGGAAATCAGATCTACCATTCCCCAAGCACAGTTGATCCAATCAACTTCGTACAAAACCGATCTCTCTCATAGATCGATCACCAAACAGCATATAGATCTCATCTACAGCCAACCGCATATCACATATGCGAGATCTCGAGCCTAAAACCAGAAGGTATTGCTCTAATACCACTGTAGGGCCAAGTAGAGATAAAACAAAAACTTTTTTCTCTAACGTGGTGATCCCAAGATCTAGCTGAGGTAGAAGGCCACGAGGTTTACCACTAGACGCGCGGTTGCGGATTACTGATGAAGTGCGCCAGTTGATGCAGTGCAGTCCTCACGATCCGATCGTCCTGGTGCTGATCGTACAACACCTCTGCTGGTATCCACACGTACAAGGAGGAGCACCGGCGGCGAACTGCTAGGTTCGTTACGGCGGCAGGACTGCTGTGGAGCTAGGGTTTCCAACACATGGAATGACCTAACCGAACAACGATTAACATTTCTGGGTTACGGTGCTCCACTATATATAGGGAGTGGACGTGGGCTCTGCTCGCGCGACCCATTCACTAAAGCCCATATAACACTAGTCACCGTGAGTCCAACTCACTAACTCAGTCCTAATCCGGTTTAGGTCCAACCCAACCAGATTACAGGTTCAGATCCAATCCGAACTTGCTCCCGCTCTTAAGTGTGTGACCCCGCAGGCTCATGGCTACTTGGACACGATTGGAGTCCGACTCTCAATCGATCAGTCGTTAGCGGCTCCTAACAGAACGTGCCGACTCCCAAGTACCAAAGAGTCATGACGACTTGCCTTTCCAATGCGACTTACGTCCGAGTCCCTTTTGCCTCACGATATACCTTGTCAGACTATAGGCGAATATATGTCATCCCTTAAATAGTCCGAATCACTTCTCGATCCGAGATAAGTGATTCACCCGACTAACTCTTAGTCGATCGCCTCGGTTAACACTTAACCAAGTCGTGCATGGCCATGCTTTCCGAATCATATCTCACGAGAGGGCCCAGAGAATATCTCTCCGAGTGGAGGGGCAAAATCCCATCTTGGTTATTCACATCACGCAGCTTGATTCTCCGTCGACCCGAACCTCTGCCTTTATAACTGCCCAGTTACGAATCAGCGTTTGACAGAACCTAAGTCGGTGATCCTAAACTCGGACTATGCAACAACCTCAGGTCTATGAATTACATTGATTGAGATATACAAATGACAACTTGTTCGTTGTACCTCAATATGGGTTAATCCGACTCGCTAAACTCTTTAGTCGAATATGTGTAAGTTGAAATAGCATCTCCATGCCCATGACAAGTGGAACCGAGTCATCAAGCCAACTTTCACATTGTTCTAAGTTGTGTGTCCAGCACAACCTCAATGACCAAGGATATTTAGTACAAACAACATGAATGCATAGTTCCACAATCGAATCACGTATTCAATGATACACATCAGATGTTTATATAAGGACTACTTAATATCTTTATGAATACAATGGGAAATCTCATCATACATGATTGCCTCTAGGGCATATTCCCAACAAGCACGAGCCATAGAAGTCGGCATCAATGCTATAGTGAAGAAGGATTACAGCTGGAGGCCATGCTCCATCTCAAACTATCGATCCTAGAGGTCGGAACCGATGGCATAGGCGGGTCGTTGCCCATGTCCGGGAGATATGCCCATGCCAAACGTCGAAACGACCGACATTGGAATCAATGTTGATATTCAAGTGTCAGACTAAAGGGAGGTGGACGCCATGCATTACGTGAGCGTCATCGACACATTAACGTTACGTTGCGACATCACGGCACGAACTGGCCTATGAGCTAGCCTCGTGGTCATTCTTTGCCTTCAATGGACATCCCCACCTCTTTGGCATTTCACCGACCTGGTGGCTAGGGTTCGTCGGACCTAGGGTTTGCGTAGGCTAGGGAGGCAGGGGGACAGATTGATAGGGACCGGGATGCCCCCTCCCATTAAAATAAACCAGTTGGGAAGTTGGTGACTAACTTGGGTGGGTCAGAGAGAGAAGAGGACAGTGTGTTCTCGCTGACTGATCCGGGATCACTCTGTTTACATTCCCCGACACCTTTTCCACTGTCTTGTCAAACACAAACGGCCAGGACGCGAACCTCTTGCGTCGGTCCTTTGGGGTTCTCAACTCGTACGTGCAGCGCAGCCGTGCATTGCCACGGTCACTACGGACGTACGTGCATTTTTGCACTTGCTGAAGCATTACCACGGTCCACGGACCTGCCCCGTGCGCTGGCGTTGCATTGCATATAGTATGAAGAAGAAAAAGTAACGTGTCTGTCGTCGAAACGCCGCCCCTGCGGCCGGAAGGAAATTTGCTGCTTTAATCAGTGCAGCTTATTTTCCTCTTTACGACCAACGTACCCTACGCTTTCGATCGCTTTGCATGGAGTATATATATATGATCGGCCGGTCGGTCGTGTACGTACCTACAGTACGCCCCATTATTCATTCCGTTTCCGTAGCTGGGGATCTTCGGATGCTTTGCTTAACTGCACTAATTTCCTCTACTAGTACCTCAGTGCTCTGCTTGATCACGTATCATTCATTAGCTTTAGTCGAAAGCGTCTCACGGTGGGGATGAATGCCTCCTGAATACTAAAACCTAATCATCACACGTACTGCTCCTGCATTGGGATGCTAGCGGATGATATTAAACAATGGCGATCGTGCGTGTTTCCCAGTAGTTAGTTAATGGTGGTGGGACTGGGACCCACGTGCGTCGCTTGGGTCTGCACGTTGATTTCTATGGTTTCTCACGGCAAGCATCGTCGATCGATCTGCTATGGCCTATGGGTCCGGTCTGTCACGTGGAGAGCGGACCGATTCCGGAGCGCCGCGCACCGCCTGGGGGTTCTCTGTGGCTTGATCTCTCCTCTTCCGGCTACACCTCCGGGACACTTTGATTTTGTAGGACGCTGTTCGGTAGTCTGTATATCCTTCGGGAAGGCGAGTAGAAGGTAAAATTGGACGGTTTGGTAAAGCGTTGGGCTGCGCCAGCGTGAACCAAGCAGCCCGGGGCCAGGTCTAAGTGCTATGCTCGAATCGACTGTTTCAAACGAGACACCCTTGTCGTGTGCCCGGTGAAAGCAAAAGCGGCGCTCCCCTGCACGAGCTTGGCCAACGGTGGCGCATGCGGGAGATTACCGCTGGCCTGGAAAAGGGGCGGGATCCTTTCCATCACCTCCCGCCGAGACACACCCTACCCGCTCACCGCCGAAACCAGATCCAGCTTTCCCCCTTTCTCCTTCCCCCAGTCAAATACGACCACCGCCGGCGATAGCGACGCCCAACGGCAAGACAACACCGGCAGAGCGGCCTCGAATGACGGCGACGACACTTGCCAATCATATCTTGGGGTAAGTCCACTTTCCCCCAATTCTTCAATAGGGTTAGGGTTCGGTAGGGAGTTAGCAATCATCGATTTACAATCAGATGAAATCAATTTGGTGTGCTAGGACATCACGAACATGGACTATGATCCTGACTCCTCCGAAGATCCCAGCTTCTGCGGCATGGCAAAAGATTGTCCCGAGATCTGCCGCATCCACAAACTTGAGCCTGTCAGGAGTTTTGAATTTGAAGGAACCAACACATGCCGCAGATTCTACCTCTGCCAAGTTTACAACGTAAGTGCGTGGCTCCTTGTATCGCCATTCACTTGTCTGGCAAGTAGTAGATCCGTGCCAAGAAATTTCTGACATGCAGGAGGTCAAAAACTGTTGGTTTGTGGCTTGGGTAGACAATGAATGACTATATGCTATAAAGAATGCACTTGCGAAGAATCGAGGAGAAGGTTGAGAATGCACTTGTATGATGATACAAACAGTGTAAGAATAGACGAGAAGGCTGAGAATGCGAAGCTAGTAAAGCAACTGTGTGATGACAAGAACAAGCTTGACAAAAAGTACTCAAGTCTGCTGGTTGATGTATAGAAATTTATTGAAGAAACAGAGAAGAAGGCGTTGGAGGAGAACTTGTCTCAGATAAATGATGAAAATAAATCGTTGAGGAATGAGGTTAAGACGCTGAAGACCGTGCATAAATTCTAGGCTGATGCAATCAAAGAGAAGCAGAAGCAATGTGACGAGGACCAAGAGATCTTCAAGGAGGAGAAGAAGAAACTAGAGTACGCGTTGTATGAACTATTCAAAGCCAATGACGCTAACAATTATAAGCTAAAGAAGATCAATGAAATCTGTGGTGATTGACCCTTTTGTTGCACCTTGTTGCGCTGCTGACGGTGAACTGGTGATGGTGGTGGTAGGATGACACCCACTTTTGATGTGGTGGTAGGTTAACACCATGGTGCTATGTTAAACTATGATCCCCTTTTGACAACGATCATGCTTGTTAAGACTAATTCGCACTTGTGTTGTTCCTGCTAAGGGTGTCTATTTGTTCATAGTCAACCGTGATCCCCTTTTTCTTATGTTGTTTATGCTTGTGTTGTTCATGTTTTGTGTTTTTTATGCTTGTGGGAATCATGGTTGTGGGAATCATGCTTTCTGCGGATCATGCTTGCGATTTTGTTGTTCCGAATTGTGTGAGAATCATGATTTGTCTTTCTTAGATGCTCCTTTTTTCTGTGTGTTATTCTCATGTGTATGGTGTTCTCTCTATCCAGTAATGCTAACCTTACCATATGAAAGTGCAAGGTGACCACAACCAGTGTTGTGGTGAACCAAACAAGGAAAAAATGCATGATATGGGTCAAAAGCACAATGTGCAGGCAACCAAACAACATGGTTCTAGTTGCCCAATCGGTGCATCAAATTTGATGCAGGCTAGCAGACAACTTGCACAATATGGATTTTGGGTTGTATGAGTATGACACCACTGACCGTGGACATGCCTCAGTCAGGCCCAAATTTACATCACTTGCAACGGTTTTAGGGCATGCTCTATTTTTTTTTGCATCACCCAAATAGCTATAGGGTATTTGTAAGAAACTATATCTTTTGGTCCCATATGCCCTTAAAACAGTTTTTAAAGCACTAAGCCGATTTTGCATCTTGCTCTGCTGCCCTTTTTACATCACCATATCACCATGTACGGTAGAGCATAGTGCCATAAAACTCATCATGTGTTAGAGATGTTCTTAGATGATCTTAGGCTAGTCCTAGTGCTAGTATCATAAGGTGTATTATGCATGCCAACTTGGCAAAAATTTGATGTGGCGCCATAATTAATGAAGAGAGAGGTGGTTAGTGTATCATAGGTAGACACCGTATCATAACACGTAAAACTAGAAATCATAATGGCAAATGAATCTTGTACACACATTTTACATAGAGATTCTACAAATCAATAAATATACCACTACTATGATACTACTATATGATACAATGCACTAGAGCCATAGTATCATGTACTAGTATCATATGCATGATACTAGTAGTATGATACTACCACTAGGACCAGCCTTAGGATGGTATCACGGCGAGAGTTGCAAGTAGTAATTAAGATAGTTGTGGGTCGACAATGGGGACTCGGAAAAAAGATAAAGATGTACTATATGTCATATTGGCATACTACTTTCATTTCGGTTTATAAGAAAAATACGTACTTCAATAAAATAGTTTGATCGTAAAATTTGGTCAATATTATATGAATCATATGTCACAAAACTTGTACCATTGGAATCATATTTTAAATATAAATCTAATGGTATATTTTTTATTAAATATAGTTTGTATTTTATTGACCCAATTTATGACAAACTATTTTCTTAAAATACGTATTCTCCTTATAAACCGAAATAGAGGTAGTGTATGTGGATCAATGAGAGCGTTGTCCATTTTTGTTGTGGCCAACAAGCCCAACATGAGTATCCCCACATATTTTTTTTTTCCTTGGGCCTCTGCACCTGCAACAGGGCATGTTTTCCTTGTATCAGAGTCATACAGTGTTAGGAGTTCGTAAATACTTGGAAAGTGGTGAGGTCGTGCAGCATATTAAAAATGGTGTGAAATGGTGGTCAAGAGACGCCATTCCTCTTTTGTTTTTGTTTTTGAGAATTAAGACACGCCATTGCTGAGCACGATATGTATGCTGACAGATGAGGTGCGCCCGTTCCGTGGTCCGGATCAGAGGGTGCTATCAGTCGCGCGTGGCCCGACCTAGGATGCAATTAAGTAAGTAAATAATTTTTACTGTATAATTAGAAAACATGGAGTATTACTACATGCGGTCCACTGGCCCGGTTGATCCCTTTCTTTACACTCGGGCAGCTAGAGCTAGCAATGCTACGGGTCATGATGCCCAAGGAGGCAAGGACGAGTAGTAGGAAGGATAATTTAAGCAGACGGTGGATCATTGCGATTTGGCATGCATGAATCCAAAGATCGACCTTGTCTGCCCCATTTCTGCATAATTATTAAGGGTCTATTTGATTCAAATAATTTGTATAGGGATTTTGTTGAATTAGATTTTTTTCTATGACCGTTGTTTGACTTATATGATTGATTTTCATAGTATTTTTTACGGATTTCTTTGCACTAGATTTTTATAGGAAATCAAAATTCCACTCTTACCTCTTTTTAAGAATCCTTTATTTTTCTTGTGGTGGAGTCAAACAGACTTTTGTTCATAGGAATTCAAATCTGGAGTGGACATGATATTGCAATCCTATATTTTTTCTATACTGAAAATCGAACAGAACCTAAACATGTGTAATGGAATAAGACTGATGCCCTTAATTTGATCCTGCAGGCGATATGTCCAACAATTGTCCGATACAGGAAATGTCGGTGCTCGGGTGTTGGTTTGGCATGTACTCCCTCCGTTTCAAAAGATAAGATGTTTTAGATTTGTGAAGAGAACGTATCTAGACTTATTTTAGTATGTAGGTTCACTCATATTTAGAGTGAATCTAGACACTAAAACAAGTCTAGATACATTTATTTCACAAAGCTAAAACATCTTATATTTTGAAACGGAGGGAGTACACCGGAGAGAGCAGTCTGACTGGCACCAACGTGACTTGGCAGCTTGCTGTGCGCACTGCAACCCGTGCACGCGGCCGCATCGATCCGTCGCCGTCGTGGAGCTTCACGCATTTCAGATCCGCGGCGGCGGATCCAAGGCAGCGCAAACCGATTGTGGCGCCGTCGCGCGTGTTCGACGTGGTGTGCAGCCAGAAGCCGTCAGGTCAGCGTAGGGGAACAGGAGTTCGATGCCAAGTCGCTGTCTCTCCTGGTCCGGGCTAGTCTTTCCGTTTTGGCCAGCATTCTCAAGGGACCATTTTCTGGGCCTGCCTGAATGGTGCCAGGTTTATTTCTCATCGTTTTTGGCGGCTCCTTTATTTAGAGGTGTCATTGCAGCCAGCATGGACGTACAATTCGGCAAGGAAAAAGGAAAAAATGAAATTTATTCTAGCACGAAAATGTGCAACAGTTGGAGAAACCTTGTGAAAGAACAATAGTATTCAGTTACTCACAGCTCAAAAAAAAAGGAAAAGGAAAGATTCACAAAGTTCACATCACCGCACGTCTGAGTAGACGAGGCCGGCCCATCCATGATGCGAAACCAGATAAAACTACATGGGTTGGTGTCTGGACTCCAAGAACCACGCTAGGCCTCTTTGCTGGATTGGAAACGTATTCAGGAAAACGTAAGCCCGAGCTGATCGACTGGGATATACACCGACCCGTGCGGCCGGTGCACCACGCCGCGCATGCCAGGCGGGCCTCTTGGGCTGGCCCGCACTGCTTTTTCATTTTTGTTTTCTCCTTTTTCGGTTGTTTCTTTTCTGTTTTTTAGCGTTTCCTAAAATCTGATTTTCTTTAAAATAACATGAACACTTTTATTATTTTTCTAGATTTTGAGAAAATTTTGAAACCTAAACATTATAAAATTTGAAGACTTCTGTTTCATCATTTTCAACTCTAAACATGATGGGCATCCATGTAGATGATCCGCCTGATCTTTCACGACAAATCAAAAAAAAATAACCAATCTTTTAATCACGTGGTGAACGTAACCTGAAGAAAAGAATCAGAGCATTGATCATCACCATGTTGCTTGCTGGAATCCACGGCTTACCACTTTTCTGCAACACCGAAGATCACACTAAGAGCATCTCTAGCCGTGTCCGTAAATAGTCCAGAACCGTAAAATAACCATCGTTTGTCGGTGTCTTGGAAAAATCGTGCGCCGATCAGTGCCCGTAAACACCCCGTCCCGAAAAAAGTTTTACGGGGCGTGCCAAATATCGCCCCCTGAACCGAGCATATCTGGTTTCCGCGACCGAACCGAGCGCCAACCCTCACTCGTCTTCTTTCTTGGCGGGACGGAAGTTTCCTCCACCTCTCTTCTCACTTCCGCTTCGCCGGCACCGTCGATCTACCTTCCCTGCCGCACCTTGCCACCACGCGGAATCGACGCCATGGAGCCCGCACAGCTCCCGCCGGTAGCTGTTGAGGTCCCGCACCCATAGCAGCCGTCCTCCATCGCTCCGACAGTACACGCGGGCTCGCCAGCCGCCGCCGCGTCGGCCATCAAGAAGAGGAAGAGCGCTGACGAGCAGGGCTTCCCGCCGACCACCGCTCCCGTGACCGGCGGTGCTCACGCGACGCCTTTCTCTGCCCCGGCACCTAAGCCCAAGAAGGTGTCCACCACGCGGAAGACGACGATGGCGGGCGGCGCCAAGAACCAGCCCCGTCCGTTCCTCCGCAGCATGCCCCGCCGTTGGCCAGGATTGCCTCACCGGAAGCCCCCGCGATTGGCACCCACAACTCATTCGGCCAATTGCCACCAAGGTACGAAGAGGGATCTTGCCCGTTCTCATCATTCGAGCAATTACTCAAGGATAGCGAGGTGTGTATCACTGAGCCACCACTTGCTGCATATGATTTGGGTGGAGATGATGATGAGGTAGAGGACGGCGAAGAGGATGCATTGGAAGAGGACGTGAATAAGATGCATTGGGAGAGGTTGATCAAGCCGCCTATGATGAGGCAAAGGAAAAGAAGAGGAGGACAGTGAACTACACCGAGACCAAGGACACTTTCTTGTGTCGGGCATGGTCGGATGTGTCACTTGATGCTGTCCATGGCAATGACCAAACCGGAAAGCGTTATTGGATTAGAATTGAAGATAGATTTTTGAGACTCATGCCTTGTGTAGCAAACCCGATGACCCGCACCTATCGTTCACTACAAGGCCGGTAGGATGTGATCAAAGCTACTTGTAGCCGATGGAGTGGAGCGCTCGAGCAAATTCGGGCAAATCCTCCAAGTGGTGTGAGCATTGACCAATATGTGGGTGCATTCATCTTGCATTTCTACTAAGTTGTGATCAAGGCTATATAGACATGATGTAACATATATTCTACCAACTTATAGGAAAGCCTAGCAATGGAAAAGTACAAGATGATGGCGGCCTCCAAAGGAAAAACATTTGTGCTCCAACATTGTTGGAAGTTGCTTGAACATATGGAAAAGTGGAAGTTGAGGGATCAAGAAACAAAACCAAAAAAGGGAGCTTTGCTTCAATTGGATGATAGTGATGATGAGGGAGGAAGAAATGGAGGGAGGCCGGGAGGAGCCAAGAAGGCAAAAGAGTGGATCAAGGTTGAGATAGAAGCTATGGACATGGCATCGAAGATTGATGAAATGGTGAAGTCCAAGGAAACAATGACGATGAAGACATTAGAAGCAAAGATCCTAGCCGAGGAGAATAGGATCATGATGATGGATCCGAGCGTCATGGATGCTATCACAAAAGAGTGGTGAGACATTCGAAGGGGCGAGATCCTAGCAAGAAGAAAGCAAGTCATGAAAGATGTTGCCGCTTTGGTGCATGGTTCTTCTTCGGCTACGGCAAGGGCTACTGCTACCGGAGAGCGCATCGACGATGAGGCTAGGGCATGAGCTCGACTTGCGTATGTAGTTTGCCGTGTCTTTTTAGTTTTAGATTTATGTGATCATCGCCCTACAAACTGTTAGCTTTGCTGTCTTTTGCTGTCAAAACCGTCGGATGAATGTTTATGGTTTGTTTGCATTCACCCCGCCGAGCAGTCCCTGTAAATCGGAACCGTAAAACAAAATATACGAATATTCTGTTTTGTGGTTCCAATTTACGGGGACTGCTCGGCGCCGTCTCCCATGAAGCGGGGAATCACAGATTCAGCGCCCCGAACTTAGGCGTTTACGGTTTGCTATTTATGGGCACTGCTAGACATGCTCTAACTCCCGTAGATGAGGATCGGAGAATTGACCATGTCCAAACAAAAATTACCACATCACTTCTCTTTTAGAGCATCTCTACCGGCAACCACTTATTAATGTTGTGGTAATTTAAAAATATTCATTATTTAAAAATTATTCAAATTTGAAAAGGTTAAGATTACTTAAACATAGAGAAAAACAAAAAACAAAGAACAAACAAAAAAAGAAACTAAAAAAGGGGGAAACAAAAAACAGAAAACCCGAACTGGAAAGTTCTAGAAGGTTTTAGACACCTAAAAATACTAATGGGATGTTACTGGCCCAGCCCGGTTGTAATCGGTAGTGATGTGAGAGTATCGAAATGCATCGGGCGTCATATAGGATTTACCGAATCAACTCCCGTAGATGAAGATCGGAGCATTGACCATGTTCAAACTAAAATTACCACAACATTAGTAAGTGGTTGCCGGTAGAGATGCTCTTAGAGAGAAGTGATTACCACAATTACCACAATTTTGAGAGTCTAGACGTGGCTGTGTACATCCTCGGTTTCGTGCATAGACAAGTGACAAGTGATCTCATTACTGGTTACTCGTCACAGCTCGCCACTTTTCTGCAACACTGAAGATCACACTAACCCTTTTTAATTACCACTCCTATCTACCACCACTGACAACACGTACACTACACACGCCACAGGCTTTTCACCTAGGAGATGAAAATAAGATCGCCTGACAGGGGATGCATACACCAATGGTCTCTCGTTTTACTGACAGAACAAGATGGTCAAGCAGATCGATCAGTACACTGGCTGCACCAGCTGCCACAGCTTTGCGACAAGTAGTACAGTTGTACTTGCGTCTTCTTTACGAGTCGGTTTAACCACGATGGTATGTCGGTTAGTAGAATACTAGTACTATACCAGTACATAGCCGTATAAGTTATACAGAAATTGTATACTACTTATACCGTATAAGTATGCTATGAAGATTGTTTCCATTTGTGTTTGATCTTCTTTCAAGTTGTGGGTTTAAATAAGGATCTTGCCCTCTTATGATAACGATTGATGAGTTTGGAGCAGATCCTTGAGATTAAACAGCAATAAGTGTTCTAATTTAGAGCAATGGAAATACAATGTGGCCCTGGACGATCTCGTGGTCACCACGAGCAAATCGCCATTACCCCAAGTTCCTCCGGCAAAAACTACACGTGACGACAAATACCAAAACGCTCCGGGACTTGGTTAATCGTGGGCTCGCGGCCGGCCATAAGTTTAGAGGCCCCGAGTAGTGACATACTCTTTTGTTTTGCAGGGCACATATTTGGATGTTGTATTGTTTATTTCTGACAATTCCAGCTTACCCAAAATGTCTTATAATTTAAAATAGAGTGAGTATTTATCTAATTAACAAGGGACTGATAAATAGATGGTGCAACATAGATGTGCAATTACATTGGTTAGTTTGCCCATATCACTCCTTTCCTGGTCCCTTGGTCTTGGTCGGTTCCTCCACTCGGGTTGTTTGCCAGTGGTCATGAGTAGGGCTGCGAGCCGAACTCGAGCGAACATTGTTAGGCTCGGCTCGAGCTCGAGCGAGCCTAGGTTGACCTTCGAGCCTATATCTAAGCTCGAGTTCGGCTTGACCAAAGCTCGAGTAGGCTTGAGCTCGATTCGTTGAAGCTCGGTAAGAAAATTTTAGTACATTGACATGCAGCTACATAGCAAGAAAATAGTAAATCTTGAAAACGGAATAGCAGAAATGGCTTGGAGTTTTATATAATAGCAATACATTGCCAACATGTCAGCATAATTATTTTAGCGGTCTTACAACAGAGCAGTCTCAATTTTTGCGGCTATACAAAAATCACGAGCTTTATCGAACTGTTTGAGTTCGGCTCGACTAAGCTCGCGAGCTCGAAAACCGGCTCGATCTTGGTTTATTAGAGAGACGAATCAAGCTCGAGCCGAGCTCTTAACGCGCCGAACTTGCACAGTTTGTTAAGCCCGAACTTTTTTGACAGCCCTAGTCATGAGGGTGTTGCGCAAGCTAGGCCTCCTGTTCATAGAAGGGTATGCAATCATATGAAGCTTTACAATGCAAGCACTGAAATTTCCCCTAGTGTAATCCTTCCTGACTCGTCCCTTTTACCTCGAGTCATTATCCAAAGTTGTTAGTGACGACGACATGAGCTCGCTTGATGACCATTTAGAATGACCGGAGATCCGGTGATTTTGTCGCATTTTTAGCTTTGTATAGTTAGAATCATACATGGTCCGAAACCCTTTTAGGTTCTGACTCCCATAACTGTATTCGATTGTGGAAATGTGTGAGCATAAATACACATTCCTTTAGTAATTTCAATAGTCTGCAATGCACCCAATAAACACATGGTACACACGATCTGATGCAGGGTAGAATGGGGAGATACCGTCTGAATAAAGTCGGTACCATAAACACCATGGGTGAATCTGGCATTAATATGGACCTTTTTTGCACGGCCGCTTCTTGGGAATACGGCGTACAGGCACCCATGCGCACGTACGCGCAATACGACGAGATCCGGTCGCACGAGCGTACCGGCGATCGGTGTGCACGACCACCGTACAGGCACAAGCCATCGGGGCAAAGCAAAGCAAAGCAGAGCAGAGCCCAGAGCAGAGCAAACCCCTTCCCGTCTCCACTGGCGCGAACCCCCGCACGCATCCATCCGTCCACACTCCAGGTCCAACCCCACTCGGCCACGCCTCGACTTCTTCCCCCACCCGTCTCTCTCTCTCTCTCCAATCCATCTCCCAACTGCAGATTTCTCGCTCCCCTTTCGCCGCGCGCGGGAGCGGGACATTTTCCGTTCTGTTCTGCTCCTCCAACGCATCCGCCGCACCGCGTGCCTCCTTCCCCCCGCGCCCCGCTGCTGCTCCTGCTAGATCCTCCCTTTCTCCGCCTTTTCTTTCCTTTTTCCCCGCGCGCATGCACCTCTGACACCGATTCCCTCGCCAATGGGGGACGTCTCCACCTCCGCGCCCGCCACGCCCACCTCCACCCTCTTCTGCCTCGAGGACGGCAGCGACCTCTTCGACGACGACGGTAGCCCCGACGACGCGGACTTGCGCCTCGCCGCCGACGACCACCTCCTCTTCCTCGACCGGGACGACGATGAGTACGTCGCGCTCATGCTCTCCAAGGAGGGCGGCGGCGGCGGCGGCGCCGGCGGCGGGAGCGAGGAGATGGACGAGTGGACCAGGTCCGCGCGCGCCGCGTGCGTCGACTGGATCGTCAAGGTGCTTCGCGCCTTCTTTTATTTTCTTTTTTCCCCCAAACAAATTCTGTTGCGAAAGCTGCGTCTTTTTCTTTTTCTTTTCACACCAGAATGGTTTCTCCTCTTAAATTCGCAGACGAACGGCAGGTTCCTCTTCAGCGGGAAGACGGCGTACGTCGCGGTGACGTACCTCGATCGGTTCCTGGCGCAGCGGCGAGTCGATGTAATAATAATCACACCCCATTTGCCTTCGATCTGTTCTGTCCTGTTCCGTCGTCGAGCGTTCGATGGAACGCCTGCTGACTTCCGCATTGCCGATTTTTGGGTCTTCAGAGGGGGCAGGAGTGGGCGCTGCAGCTCCTCGCGGTGGCGTGCCTGTCGCTGGCGGCCAAGCTGGAGGAGCACCGGGTGCCGCGCCTGCCGGAGTTCCGCCCGGACGGGTACGACTTCGACAGCGCCTCCATCCTGCGCATGGAGCTCCTCGTCCTCGGCACGCTCAAGTGGCAGATGATCGCCGCCACCCCGTTCCCGTACCTCGGCTGCTTCGCGGCCAGGTTCCGGCACGACGAGCGCAAGCCCATCGTCCTGCGCGCCGTCAAGTGCATCTTCGCCTCCATCAAAGGTAGTAGTCCGTAATTCCCCTGCTCCCGTTCCTTCCCATCAATCAGACCGGATTCTGTTAGTAGTCCTCATCCTCCTGATCTGCAGCGATGAGCTCGGTGGAGTACCAGCCGTCGACCATTGCTCTGGCGTCGATCCTCGTCGCGCGCGGCGGCGTCAGCACCAGCAAGGAGGAGGGGGAGGGGACGCTGACATTTCCCAAACTGGCGGAGGAGCTGAAGGCGATCTTGGGCTCATCATGGCAGCAATTACACACCGTAAGCTCTCCTCTGCCGCCGCAACAGCAGTAATGATACTAATCCCTTTCGGGAATCTGTTGGTGGAAAGGGGCAATGATGAGTGTAAATGCGGGGCGTTCTTTGCTGCAGGGGCATGTGTATTCCTGCTACAGCGTGATGATTCGGGAGGAGGACGGCAGCAGGTCCATGCGGCAGCAGCGGTCGAGCATGGAGCCGCCTTCCTCCGGCGTCTCCGTCGCCCACATTGGGAGCTCGGACGCCAGCGATAGTAACGCCGCCGCCGCCACCTCGGCGGCAGCAGCAGCGGCAATCACGGTCACGGACGACAATAATAAGAGGAGAAGGCTGCATTCGCCGCAGCCGCAGTAGGTGGAGCTGGCTGTTGGTTTGGTTGAAGTCCAGGTCCAGCTCGCGCTACTCTAGCTAGCAGGCTAATTTCTTCCACCTCCCCGCCTTTTTTTTCTCTGTCTGTAGTTTCAGCAGCATTTCAGAGGGGACGGGAGGGGTGGCTAAATAGGGGGGGGCAGGATTTGATTCTTCTGATTGCGCAATTATTACAGTTGATTGGTAAGTTAGGATTGGAAAGATTTTTCAGTCTTAAAAGGCAGTGTAAAGAGGGTGAGAGAGGGTGAAAGGCTAGTCAGTACTACTCAGTACTGCAAAGAGCTCCCTTGCTCAAAGTGAGAGGTGGAAAGAGAGCAAAGCCTAGGTATGAGTGGGGAACCACCATTTTTTCCTCGTGTGTGTGTGTGTGTGAATACTGTGCCAGCTAGCAAGCTGGGCCTATCCTCTCGTCCTCTTTTGGTTAAATCCCAGTCACTCCATCACTAGTGATGACAAAATACAATAATTGTTAACCAGATCTTTATATGATTACGACCTGTTTGTTTGCTCACTGTTGAGTCATGCCATTTTGGCTTCTCATTGCCATTGTTCATCATATGCTGAAACAAGTTGTACTGCCCTAGTATTCCGGTAGACAAGCGAGCACACGACTGATTGATTGAATTCCTCTCCCCGTGTGTGCGATACTAGCGAGCCTGCTAGCTGGGCAATGGGTAGTTGGAAGTTTGTTCACTGTTATTTGTGAGTGAAAGAAACTGTGCTCGCCTGCTGCCATCCCTGCACTGCTATTCGCAACAATGGCTTGCTGTTCTTGGAGGTGAAGGAAGGGCACTGCATTCATTTTACCGGAGGATATCTCTAACCAATTCCCTAAAATCAGTTAGAGGAGTAAAAATAAGCAGCGGCGGCACTTAACCAAACTTCTAGACGGTTGTAGGAGTAAAACTATACTCATCGGAAGAGTAAAAGTGGCGGCTGACTCCTACATTTACTCCCCCGAGGTTACTTCCGAAAAAAACTCCCGTCTCTCGACCCGCCGCACCCATTCCCGCCGGCGACCCCCATACCCCGCCGCCCCCACCCCGGTCCCTCCACCGTCCTTCGGCCTACCTCTCGCTCACTGCCTCTTGCCATCGCCGGAATCAACGGGGCGAGCTCGTTTTCGACGGCCGCCGCCCCGATTTGGAGCAAATCGGGCTCAGTCGCCATCGATTCGCCGCAACTTCGAGCCGTCAGAGGCTGGGAAGGCTGCAGAAGGTAGTCACCGTCGCCCTCGGCGCCTCCTCTGCCCTACCCGACGACCGCACGGCCAACCTCGTCAACTCCTTCACCTACAATTGACGCGCAGCTCTCTGGCGCCGTAGATGCCCCAACGTCGCCGCAACCAGAGATCTCCGCCACGACCTCGGGTGGGAAAAGATTGGGGGCCAACAACGTGGTCTGGCCGGGCTGCATGGCCGTCAAGGCCGGCGGCAAGCGCGTGGAGGCTCCCGAGGTGGCGCCGCGCCCTCCCCTTGCTCCTGTGGTCGGCCGGCGGCAGAGCAAGCCGACTCCGGCAGGGTCAAGAAGAGGAAGAAGGCCGAGGCGGCGCTGCCGAAGGCTGCAGCTGCCTCTTCGACGTGCAAGGCCTCGACGGCCAAAATGGGGCAAAAAAATGTTTACTCTAAATTTAGAGAATCATTTTGGTGCCGACCTTCTTTATAGGAGTATATTTACTCCTCTAAAGTTTACTCCTCTAACCACCGTATTCATGTATCATGCGAATGCAAAATTATCAGGCCAACTATTCCAGCTGTCTGCTGAGGTAGTAATTCTGATGTGTGGCATCATGTGAGGAGTGCATATGTCTCCGCCCTCTGTTCCTCTCGGTCTATTTTTTTTCACTGCCGTCAAGAAGGGGAACTGTGTAGTGTGCGTTCCTGCGAAAATTGTAAGTACGGGAGCCGTGTGATGTGTGTCAGGATCTTGACCAAAGAAACCACTCCCGTTGCATGAACAGATGGTTGTGACATTGCAGACTAAAATTGCGTCAGCAGTCCTAGAACTCACTGGCTCTAACATTGCATAGTAAAATACATCAGCGATCCTAGAGTAAAATGCATCGGCAGTCCTAGAACTCACTAGGATCATTTTTAAATTTATAAGGCATATATTAATATATGAAGATACAATCAGCCTCTGCAATAACACGCAAATACGGATGCATAGAGACAAAAAAAGAATTACAAAAAAGAAAGGTCCCACTACAGCGATTAGATCTTTAGTAGCAGCGATACGAACACCACCAAAACTACACCAGAAGTCCAACCCCTCCAAAAGCGACGCCTCCAAGAAGAAAACAATGCACAAACGTCGTCATTGTTAGATTAAAGATCGTAGGTTTTCACCCTAGAGAAAGTTTTCGCTCGCAAAACAATGTCTCCTACAATGCCATTGCCAGGCCCAACCAATGCAGGCCACGTGAACTTCTCCTGTGTTGTCGCATCCACTAACAGTCGTTGATGCGAGTCCCAGATGACCAAGCCAGTCCCTCATCGCCCAAAGACTCAAACCAACATTGCTATGCCTCATATCTCCGCTTTCATGACATTCTCCGCATCTGACTTCACCATAGATCGTCAAAGACATGTCTCATGATGGTAAAAGACGGCAGAGCTTTGCCACGCTCCCTCTGAAACAAAACGATAAGATAAAAACATGGAGGGTACGCCCGACCAAATCCCATTCGATCTAGCAATCTCCAGGCATGAGGCGCCCATAGGAGTTCTACGACGGAGCCTTCCGAAACTCGACACTCCAGCCAAAACAACGAGGGCGACACTCCATTCGTCTTCCCGCGGGAGAAACCCTAGGACCGCCACCTCTATTCGAAGCCAGGCCAATTACCCCCACGCAACCGGCCTCCGCCGACCGCCCGACCCATCGGAAGAAGCCGGAAAATCGAGGCGACCCTAGCCTCCATGCCCTCATGCAACACAACGAGCAACACTGCGGGGGGAAAAAGAGGACGGGTCATGGCAACCATGGACGCTGTAGCCGCCGCCTCCAGCCCTTGGGCCCAGACTGTCACCACGCACCGTCGGACTGCACCGTCGTCCACCGCCGCTCCACATCCGTAAAACCCCGCCGCCACGCCGGATGCCGTGCCAAATCCCTACGCCACTTGTCAGTTCTGCCTCTCCGCGCGAAAAGGAAGAGTGGAGGAGAGTTTCCCTTTCTTTCACCACCGATTGACAGCTAGGGCTCCACAGTCATTGTTGGCGGTGGCTAGGAGATCCCGGTGGCGGTTAGATTTTTGTGGAGGATGGGGTCACCCGCACGAGCGACCCAGGGGCATTATTCTCTCGTCAGAACTTGTCCACGACGTACAAATACGGTTATGTATACTTACCGTGTTGATGTGGAAAAGGTGGTGGACCTGACACGGCGCACCAGAGTGGCCCACGATGTGCGGGACGACAGTGTGAAGCGTTATCTGAGCGCAATTCCTTTTGCAAACCCTAAGTCGATCCCTCGCGTGTGGCAGAGCAACCCCAAAATCAACAGAGCTCTTCAGAATAGTTTACCTTGCTCGTCTACACCCTTGACCCCGTTAGTCTGCGCCGTTCACCCCGCTCGTAGGCAAGCTTCTTGCCCTCATCTTATTCCTCCTCCTATTTTCTTACTCATGGGTGGCAGGGCGAGAGCTTGTCGGAGGACATGTGTCCATGCTTTCTGCTAGTCCTCTATAACAAGTGCAACTTCCGCAGGGTGAAGCATTATGTCTCGAAGATAGAGGATAACTGCTCAGGCATTTCTACAAGTAACCGAATCATGCAGGTGTGCTCTGTCTTTTCAATTTTTCTGATCAATTTCAAATTTAGTTCCAATTGCTTCTTGATTTGCTTGAATCGAGCCCACAAAGATGGGTGTAGCTTTTGGAAATGGGAGGATTCTTATGAGCATCACTTGGAAAAACTAGGCCTTATTTTTCAAGATCAGACAGAGGCTAGTAGCTCATTGAAGTTGTTTTCTAGAAGAAGCAACAATGGAGTAGCAAAGAAGCATATGATGAATGGTGGAACCATTCGAATTTATATGGGACGAAGGACATTGTGGTGTTGCTCAAAGTTGTAATTTGTTTAGTGATTTTAGTGTGTTTGGTGATTATGGTTGTGTGAAATAAGTAGTGTGTAGTGAAAATGGTACTGAACTAGTATATGAATATGTTAGTGTGTGTGTTGTAAGTGCATTTGAGTTTGAAAGTTTATGAGCTGAGTATTTGAAATATGAAATATTGTGTGATGCAAGTGCTTTTGGACACTGGTACTGCGCATCATTATATTTGCAATAATGTGAAACTGAATTAGACTATATAGAAAAACATTATATAGTTCATTGGGATTTCTCACCGAATTATACATTATAGCAACATTGTACTTCATAGTTTACTAACAAAAGGAAGAACAACTACCACAACCCAAGAATTTATACATTAATAGAAGTACAAATTCTAGGTTTGTGATACTTGTACATTAATAGAATTACTAGAACTAAAGACTAGGTGGTGGTGTTGGAGGCCCCCGCGTCACTGTCGCAAGGACGACACGAGTGATGCTAGATACTAGCTCTCCTAAGCCCCACCCCCCTCTTCCCCTCCCCGCGTCATTGCTGGAGGACGTCGCCGCCTCTGGTTGTGTGGCTGATGGTGATGTCGAGGAGCCCCCTCTCTCATGAGCTGAAAGTTCTTTTCTAAATAACAACAATGTATGCCTTACCATTTTCCATGATTTCAAATACACCATTCCCATATGGCTTATCTTCACTGATGTTTGACCACTCAACATGCTTTTGTAACTTCTTCCCGATTTTGGGACAAATTGTACCAGTCATTGCACTAGATTCTAGATGCTTGTTGTAGATTATATTGTGATTTGATATTTGATCTTTGGAATCATAGTAAGTATAGGAACCTCTCTTACTTACAGTATATAATTATTGAAGACCTTACAATTATTGTTCAAATGCACATCTCACTTATGAAACTTGGCTAGAATGCCTTAACCCATGTGGAAGGTGCTAGCTCCTCTAGCCAATCATGGATTATCTTGCTTAAAACCAGCATGGCATCCATATTCTCATCCATATTCTCCTATCACTTAGCAACAATGTTGCTTCTAGCACACTTCCACAACTGATTCTTGAGCACTTCACCTTTGAAATACTTGTTAAAATTTTGCCAAAGATGCCTGACATAAAATCTATGGCCTGAATCTGGAAACAATTCTTTGACGACCTTTATTTATCCCTACATGCCTTAAATGCAAATACTTTAAGAAAATTACATGTAAATGATCATTCTTTAAGTAAATGACATGTATCCGAGACTTGCCGACAAGTGTCGAGGATAAGTGGTCCCTAAAGTATAGGACACACGAACCACCTATCCTCGCCACTTGTCGAGAAGTATCGAGG
Organism: Avena sativa; assembly: GCA_916181665.1. Lineage (NCBI taxonomy): Eukaryota > Viridiplantae > Streptophyta > Magnoliopsida > Poales > Poaceae > Avena > Avena sativa. Next base: position 443,964,659 of record OV702293.1, on the reverse strand, counting down.
ATAGGTGCTACATGTGGAATCATTCAAGTAGAGGACAAATACAACAATACAAGTAGTACAAGGCAAATTTAATAAACAATGATACAACGAGAAGCTTACTTTTTTGCCTGTCAGACATGATGGTCCAAGGTGCTATGTTCATAATGCCAAGATCTTGTTTTAGGGCAGTCAAGAACCACCTCCAGGAGCAAGTGTTTTCAACTTGCACAGTTGCAAAACTAACATGAAAGATGCAACCATTGGGATCCAACAACTTTTTTCTTCGTGTGACAACCATCTATGAAGATTATGGGCCTACACCTGCTAGGAACCCTCTCTTACATGCATCAAATGAAATATAATACCTATTGAAGTGCCCTTCATCATTCAACAACAACATAAATGTGCTCCCTAGATTGGATCTCCTTAGCTCTTGCCCAAAATCCCAAAGTTGATTGTATTGGGCAGTCTCATCTCCATATACGGCCTCAAATGCAAATTTGATTGCTCTTCTTACCCTACCACTTTTTGGTGTCATTTCTCAATCTCCTTGCACTAGTTGTACAAGTCCCTTCGATGTCATATTCTCATTGGATCCGATCTCTTCAACATAATAGTTACCAATGCATCTAGTTGTGAATGCCCTCACTTGCCACTTGCTCTCACAAGTGTGATTACTTTCATACATTTTCACCATAACGGCCTTAGGTCTACTGTCCTAAGAGGTATATAGTTCCCAAGGGCATCCTTTCTCACATTTTTCTAAAAGCCTTGTCTTATCATTCTTAGGAAATTTGACCTATTTCCTATGCTTGCAACTGTTCTGTCAAATAGCCTTCCTCAACTCATCAATAGACTTAAACAATTGACCATTCTGAAGCTTGGGATAAAGCATATCTCTCCCGGTAATTGTTTGAAATTATTGAATTTCTCTAGCTCTTCATTAGATTCTATAGGCTCAACGAAATCATCATCAGATATTTTTCCTTCTATAATAAGCTTCTTGTCCTCCTTAGTTCTTGATCTACATACTGCTGATACAAATCATCACCACCCTCTTGCATGTAATTGTCACTGTCAACAATGTATAGAACATAATCTGAATCACTATCACTGTCCCCATCTTCTTCATTTGCAGCCTCTCTGCCTGATCCGCTCCTTGCAACACCACTTGTTGTCACTTCCACATCATGTCACTGAACAATTGTATTGTTGACAGTCTTTCTAGGACTAATCATAGGTGGTAAATTCACTACTGGATTTGCAACCACAACATCCTAGGCATTTGATTTCCTAGATGGCTCATGATTAAGGTAGAGCATAAGAATCATGTGTCGTTATTGTACCTTTGCCATCATGCTCAAACCTCCATGAATCACTTCCAAAGTAAAACTGCCACTTATTAACTCCGCAAATTCAACCAAAAATGCAAAAAAATTAGACATTTCGGCCATCTAAAACTCTAGATCACGAGAGACAAATCCTAAAGTACTCAGTACCAACACCAGAAACATTACCATGTACTCTAATATCACCCTAAAACCACCAATTAACTGGAGGTAAACAACAATAATGAACTCAGCATAGACGGGAATGGGGTCTCCTTGCGTCTGTCGAGTGAGCGCCATCTCCATAAAACTGGATGATCGCCTTGCCGCGTCGCCAGCGTCAGCTCCTTCGCCCCTGTCAATCGGCTCCTTCGCTTATGTCGATCACTAGTTGTTGTCGTCGATCATGTTCTTCCGCCGCCGTCGTCCTCGCCTTTCACCTCGAGAGGTATGGGAAGAACAGAGGAAAACACGGGATTTGGGGACGGATTTGAAACAGTCACGAGAGTTATAGGGGCTATTTGCAATTCTTCCATGGGATGCGAGCAGGTGCGGCGTCATCGCATGCGTCATGGGCCACCTGTTGGAGATATGCCCAAGAGGCAATAATAAAGTGGTTATTATCATATATTCATACTTATGATAAATGTTTACATACCATGCTATAATTGTATTAACCGGAAATATTAATACTTGTGTGATTTGTAAACATAAAAGAGTCCCTAGTAAAGCCTCTTGTTAAACTAGCTTGTTGTTTAATATATGATCATGGTTTCCTGATCATGAACATAGAGATGTTATTAACAACAGGGTCATATCAGTAGGAGAATGATGTGATGGACATACTCCTATAGTTAAGCGTAGCATAAAGATCAAGTCATTTAATATAGTTCATTTGCTATAAGCTTTCTGATACATAGTAACCTAATTCCTTCGACCATGAGATCATGTTAATCACCATCACCGGAAGGATGCTTTGATGACATCAAACACCACACCGTAACAGGGTGGCTATAAAGGTGGCATTGAGTGTTCGGAAAGTATGGGTTGAGGCACATGGATCAAGAGTGGGATTTGTCCATCCATATGACGGATATATATACTCTGGGCCCTCTCGGTGGAATGTCATCCAATTAGCTTGCAAGCATGTGACTGGTTCACAAGGGATCACATACCACGGGAACGATAAAAGAGTACTTATCGGTAACGAGGTAGAACTAGGTGTGCAGAGATACCGACGATCAAAACCTCGGATAAGTAAACTATCATGAGACAAAGGGAAATTGGTATCGTATATAAGTGGTTCATTCGATCGCAAAGTAATCGTAGAAATATGTGGGAGCCATATAAAATTCCAGATTCTTCTATTGGTTATTGATCGGAGAAGTGTCTCGATCATGTCCGCATAATTCACGAACCGTAGGGAGACACACTTAAGGATTCAATGTTGTTAAGTAGTTATGGAATGATGAGTAAAGAGACCGAATGTTGTTCGGAGTCTCGGATGGGATCCGGGATGTCACGAGGAGATCCGGAATGGTCCGGAGAATAAGATTCATATAAGGAAAGTCCTGTTTCGGAGTTGGGGAATGATTCCGGTGTTTTCATCGGGAATGTTCTAGAAGGGTCCAGAAGGTCCGGCACTCCGGAAGGGAAGGGTACATGAACGTGTCATGACAATGTGGAATGATTGCATCATGTACTAGGTATCATGGCTGAGCAAAATAAAGGGAGAAAGCAAATCCTAGTTTGAAAAGTCAAATGCCAATTTGAAAAGTCAAACGACAGTTTTGCTTGGTGGAGGGAGAGTAGGAAACCTACTTAGGGAGGAAGTCCTACTCCCTCCACCCGCCGGCCAAGGAGGAGGAGTTGGAGGAGGACTCCCTCCTCCCAACTGCGCCTCCCCCCACCTATAAAAGAAGGGGCAGGGGTGCCCCCTCTTCCCGACACCCAACACCTCCAAACCCTAGCCCCAGGCGCCACCACCTACTGCTGCTGCCGCCACCTAGGGACTCCTCCCAAGTCGCCGACTAGGGTTTCCCCAAACCCTAGCCGTCGGCTACACCTCTCCCCTTGGTGCTTCTAAACCCTAGATCTCCAAGGCACCTCTCTTGCTCCACCATACTCGCTCCGGCTTAAGGCGAAGCCCTACGAGATCTCCCCTCTACTTCCGGTACCACGCCGTCGTGCTGCCGGAATCGCGAGGAGAGTGCTACAACCTCTGCTGCCTGCTGGAACAAGGGAGAGGAAGGTCTTCATCGAGTACCGAACGTGTGACCGACTGCGGAAGCGCTGCCGGAACGCAGCGCCGGAAGGATCGTCTACGCGATCTTGAGATCGGAAGTGTACAACTACATCACCTATGAGAATCTGCTCTCGTTAACCGCTTTGGATCTTTGATGGTTAGTATTCTATCGACTCGTTGCTACAATCTAGTAGATAGATCTTGGCTTGATCATAGATTAGATCTTGATTGTGTGTTCATGCGGTAGAATTTTTTTGTTTTCCATGCTACGAACCCCTACAGTGGTATCAGAGCCGTGTCTATATGTAGATCTGTTGCACGAGTAGAACACAATGGTCATTATGGGCGTTGATGCTTTTGTTGTCGATTGCTTCTTGTGTACTTTGCATCTTGCGGGATGGTGGGATGAAGCGGCCCGGGCTAACCTTACATGACATCGTTCATGAGACTTGCTCCATGCTTGACATGCAACTTGTATTGCATAAGTGGCTTTGCGGGTGCTTGTTTCTCCCAACATAGTTAAGATTCAATTTACAACGGGTGATTGACAATACTAGTATCAATGTTGTGGTTCTTGTTCGTAAGTTAGAACGACACTTATTGAAAGCCCCAAACCACGTAAAATATGCAAAGAAAATTAGAGGCGTCTAACTTTGTTTTGCAGGGGTGTGCTGTGATGTGATACGGCCATGATTGTGATTATATTTGATGTATGCAATGTTCCTTATTGTAAGTTGGCAACCGGCATGAGCCATATGGTTGTCTTTAAATTCTGTTAAGATCCGCGTGTCTATTCAAAGTAGTTGTAATAGTTGAAGCTGGTGGACGACAACCATGGAGCGGCGTCATTGGCCTTGATGCAATGTCGGTGATGATGGAGATCATGTTCGTGCTTGAAGATGGAGATCGGAAGCACAAGAAGAAAGGCCATATCATATCACATATTATGAATTGCATGTGATGTTAATCCTTTTATGCATCTTGTATTGCTTAGTTAATGACGGTAGCATTATAAGATGATCCCTCAAGCACACAATTTCAAGTTTTAAAGTGTTCATCCTTAGTAAGCACCGTTGCTAAAGCTCGTTGTTTCGAAGCACCACGTGATGATCGGGTGTGTTAGATTCTGTGAGTGTATACAACGTGAGCAAGCCAGATTTGCTCATGCGGAAGCTAAGGTTTGATCTTGACGAGCCTAGCATGTACAGACATGGTCTCGGAACACGGATCACCAAAAGGTAAAGCATGAGTCATATAGTAGATATGATGAACATGTTGATTGTTCGCCATTGAAGCTACATCAACTCTCGTGATGATCGGTTTTGATGTGGTGGATTTGGTTCGTGTGATCACTAAAACAATGCGAGGGATATTGTTTTGAGTGGGAGTTCAACAACAATATGATTAAAAGTTGAACACTATTTATCATAAATTAAATCAAAGTGAATTTGCATAGTTGTTGTAGTCATTGGCATCCGTTTACCACCTTGCGCTTAGTTATAATTGAGATGATAGAACTATAGATATCTGGTTAGTTACTTTACGAACTGGTATCGTATTGTTTTGAAGTGTTAATCTAAAGTTTAAAAGTCCTATTGCAAACTTTCAGTAAGTTCCGGTTACTCCATGAAGTTTAATAATTGGTATTAAATCAAGAGTGACAATTCCAAGTGTTAGTGTATGAGTATCATGTTTGTCTCCATGATTCTTGATATTCAAAGGATTGTCTTAATATCAAGGTTATCTAGGATCTGAAAGAGTTGTTTCAGAAACCATGATGTGTGGAAGATATTGTGATATCTGAAACAAAGTTTTGGTTGCAACATGATAGAGTATAATATGGCAAAAGTCATGTTCTCATATTTGATGAGAATTTGCAAAAGGTTGGAGACACTAGTTGTCCTAATCCTCCAAAAGGTTTTGGAGAGCAACATTATACTCGTGATTCACCGTTACAAGCTAAAAGTAGCTTGATCATGGATAATTCCATGATAAGGGAGAATATTTGATGTAGGTAAAATGTTTACAAAACCAAGAGATTACTAAAGAAAGGAATTTGAAAGAACACCAAACATTTGATGATGGTGATCTACTTCAAAGTGCAAGTCCAAAGACATTGGTATTTTACTATACATGCTTTGGACTATGTGTCATGTATATGGCTCCACTATTGATGTTGATAGATTCTTTCAAACAGAAAAGGAAATACTGAAAGAGAATCTCATAAGTATATGGCAGAAAAGAAAAGACTAGAATTGTTCAGCTTAAGTATATAGATGATATACATGTTATGGATATATTCTTTGCTTATTAAACAATGTGGTTCTTAAGTATTTGATACTGAATTTGTTGGTGTGAATCGTCATACGAAACAACACAATTCATGAACTACAATGGCCTAAGTAACTAGCAAAAGAATATGTGATGTTGTTCATCGAGAACAAATAAAGGGTTATTGTACTGCTTGTTAAACATCAAAGCTTGCCTTCAAGATTTGTTTTATCAGGCATTATGAGAACAAAAGGGTTGTTCAAATAATTGCCGTAATCCATAAAAGATGGATGATTCACAAATCTCGTTGGAGAAATCACATCCATAAAACTAGTGCTAAAAATGTCGAAAGACAAATTGATTGAAAGATCATTTAGGAAGTGACATCGCCGTTTAAATTATATTGGAAAGAAAACATGAAGAAACTCCATGTGGATGGAATTTTGGAGTCCTTTTGATTTTTGATCAAATGACGCTTGTGGAACTTTCCTAGAGATAATTAAAACTTCGTTCATAGGCCAAAAGGGAATGAATGACTAGCTTATTGGAACTTGTACATATTGTTGTATGAAGTCCATTATGTGTAGTCAAGAGCGATGGATTTCAACTTCATATGTTTTCTTCGAATTTGAGTGAATATATGAATATTTACTTAATAAGGAAGAAGTATGAAACATTTGAAAAGTTCAAAGATTTCCAAGATGAAGTGCAAAATCATTGTAACAAGAATATAAATAGTTTATGATAAGATCATAAAGGAAGATATTTGAGTTACAAGTTTAGCATAATACCTAAGATTTAAGGAATCGTTCCGTGGATTTGCATTTTTCGAAACACCATAAGAGTATGGAGCATTCGAGATATGTAATTAAACCTTGCTTGACATGGTAAGATCAAAGGTGTAATTCATAGAACTGTCATTATATTTTAAAGAATAAAAGCTTTAGAAACTACCTTTTTCCACTAAAAAGAGCTCCATCATAATCCGTTGAATTGACACCATATAAAGTTATGGTTTGGGATAAAACCCAAGTTGTCCTTTCTTAAACATTGGTATGCTATCCATAAGAAAGATGTTTGCAACCAAAGTCGGATGAACCTGTCTTTGTATGTTATTTCGAATAACTGTTCCTCCATAACATCAAAAACAAAAATGTTTGTCGCTTAAAACGTCAAGTTTCTTAAAGAAGGAATTTTTCGTGAAAATTTAAGTGGGAGGATAATAGAACTTTGATAAGGTTAAAAGAACCTTAGCTATATGTGCAAAGTTGCGCAGCGTCGAAAAGTGTTCCGGAGGCAGCAACAATGCTCATGGCTCACGTGCCTCAAAGGTTGTGGTCACGGAGATCTAAGTTCCTATTGAAACAAGTAGGTCGGGTAAACAATCAAATACCAAGATTTGAGAGTTAAATCATTATTTGACAATAATGATCCGACTACATGCAAAGAAGCGATGATGGGCCCTGACTCCGTCAAATGGCTTGAAGCCATAAAATCCGTGATAGTTCCATATACGAGATATCAAGCTTTAAACTTGAAAGACCCTCTGGAAAGGTACAAGACCTTATAGTCGTATTTGGATCTATAATGAAATAGACATGGATGTTTTACATCTATGAAATAGTTGACATGTTGGGAAAAAGTTCACAACAATGTTCAAAGGTTGACTATGACAAGATCTGATCTTTCATAGCGATATTTAGTCTAGACGGATTAATGTAGCAACCACGACATATAATTTTGTTATGTGTTGAATAAACAAAACAAGTTCTTCTAATAGAATGGTTACCAAGGACGTGTGCATGACACGGTCCAAAGGGTTTTGTTAATTCAAAGGATGCTGAAAGCATATGCAAACTTCAATGGTTGAAGGAAGCATCGCGGAGTTGGAATCTTCACTATGATGAAATTAAAATAGTTTAATTTCATCAGAGACGATGAAGATGCTTGCATTTGCAAGAAATTAAGTGGGAGCGCTAAGACATGTTTCTAATACATTATGTGGAAGACATATTGTTGATTGGAAATAATGTATCTTTTATTAACACAGGATAAGAATTTCATCTTGATGAAAGCCTTAGGCAAAACCCAAATATTTGGCATCAATGGACGCTAATATGGTTGTGTCGAAAGTACATAGATGATGTATTGAATGAGTTCAATATAGAAACTACAAGAAAGGTTCTTGTCGCACAGAAAGGATTGAATGAGTTCAATATTGATGATATATTCAAGTGTATTAACACTTGGTAAGTGAAACAAAGATTCAAGTATAGATTGATACTTGATGTATGAAATCACAAAGAGTATTTATATCAATCATACCGTGATATGTACAAATCCAGATATGTCCTATGCTCTAAATGTTATGAGCATATACCAGAATGATTCATAAGATAATCATTGGACAATAGTAAAGATATTCTTATGATCTTGTAAAAGAACTAAGAATATATTATTTTGTAGAAGTGACAAATAGATGGTTAGTTCATTGTAAATGAATTACATTGATACTAGTTTTGTCACAAAGTACAAATTAAGTTTATCTCAATCTAAACTAAGGGTGGCACAATATAATGGAAAGTAAGTTCCATAATGGATTTGGATGAGTTCCAAAGTTAAGACAATGTGACAGATACTACAACAAAAGGATGAGTATATAACTGCTATTATAGCAGCAAAAGAGGGCATTTGTGTCAAGTAGTTTGTTATCAAACTAGGTGTAGTTCACATCAGGGATAATACTATGAAGATATATTGTACGACAATATTATCAACATGTTTTAACCCCAAAGAACTAAAGGTCACACCAAAGGACCAAATTTGTACAAAGCCATCTCATTAGAGAATGAGTGATGCGTAGAGACACAAAGACATGCAATTACACATGGACCTGGAAGTGTCAGATCCGCAGATCAGTTGACCACTAGCAATCGTGTACATACGACACCAGAAAGCCATAGGTGTTGAATACACAAAGGTTTGAAACTAGATTATTGACTCTAGTGCAAGTGGGAGACTATTGGAGATATGCCCAAGAGGCAATAATAAAGTGGTTATTATCATATCTTCATACTTATGATAAATGTTTACATACCATGCTATAATTGTATTAATCGGAAACATTAATACTTGTGTGATTTGTAAACATAAAAGAGTCCCTAGTAAAGCCTCTTGTTAAATTAGCTTGTTGGTTAATATATGATCATGGTTTCCTGATCATGAACATAGAGATGTTATTAACAACAGGGTAATATCATTAGGAGAATGATGTGATGGACATACTCCTATAGTTAAGCGTAGCATAAAGATCAAGTCATTTAATATAGTTCATTTGCTATAAGCTTTCTGATACATAGTAACCTAATTCCTTCGACCATGAGATCATATTAATCACCATCACCGGAAGGATGCTTTGATGACATCAAACACCACACCGTAACAGGGTGGCTATAAAGGTGGCATTGAGTGTTCGGAAAGTATGGGTTGAGGCACATGGATCAAGAGTGGGATTTGTCCATCCATATGACGGATATATATACTCTGGGCCCTCTCGGTGGAATGTCATCCAATTAGCTTGCAAGCATGTGACTGGTTCACAAGGGATCACATACCACGGGAACGAGAAAAGAGTACTTATCGGTAACGAGGTTGAACTAGGTATGCAGAGATACCGACGATCAAAACCTCGGATAAGTAAACTATCGTGAGACAAAGGGAAATTGGTATCATATGTAAGTGGTTCATTCGATCACAAAGTAATCATAGAAATATGTGGGAGCCATATGAATTTCCAGATTCCTCTATTGGTTATTGATCGGAGAAGTGTCTCGATCATGTCCGCATAATTCATGAACCGTAGGGAGACACACTTAAGGATTCGATGTTGTTGAGTAGTTATGGAATGATGAGTAAAGAGACCGAATGTTGTTTGGAGTCTCGGATGGGATCCGGGATGTCACGAGGAGATCCGGAATGGTCCGGAGAATAAGATTCATATAAGGAAAGTCCTGTTTCGGAGTTGGGGAATGATTCCGGTGTTTTCATCAGGAATGTTCTAGAAGGGTCCGGAAGGTCCGGCACTCCGGAAGGGAAGGGTACATGAACGTGTCATGACAATGTGGAATGATTGCATCATGTACTAGGTATCATGGCTGAGCAAAATAAAGGGAGAAAGCAAATCCTAGTTTGAAAAGTCAAACGGCAGTTTTGCTTGGTGGAGGGAGAGTAGGAAACCTACTTAGGGAGGAAGTCCTACTCCCTCCACCCGCCGGCCAAGGAGGAGGAGTTGGAGGAGGACTCCCTCCTCCCAACCGCGCCTCCCTCCCACCTATAAAAGAAGGGGCAGGGGTGCCCCCTCTTCCCGACACCCAACACCTCCAAACCCTAGCCCCAGGCGCCACCACCTACTACTGCCGCCGCCAAGGGACTCCTCCCAAGTTGCCGACTAGGGTTTCCCTAAACCCTAGCCGCCGGCTACACCTCTCCCCTTGGTGCTTCTAAACCCTAGATCGCCAAGGCACCTCTCTTGCTCCACCATACTCGCTCCGGCTTAAGGCGAAGCCCTGCGAGATCTCCCCTCTACTTCCGGTACCACGCCGTCATGCTGCCAGAATCGCGAGGAGAGTGCTACAACCTCTACTACCTGCTAGAACAAGGGATAGGAAGGTCTTCATCGAGTACCGAACGTGTGACTGACTGCGGAAGCGCTACCGAAACGCAGCGCCGGAAGGATCGTCTACGCGATCTTGAGATCGGAAGTGTACAACTACATCACCCACGAGAATCTTCTCTCGTTAACCGCTTTGGATCTTCGAGGGTTAGTATTCTATCGACTCGTTGCTTCAATCTAGTAGATAGATCTTGGCTTGATCATAGATTAGATCTTGATTGTGTGTTCATGCGGTAGAATTTTTTTGTTTTCCATGCTACGAACCCCTACACCACCCTGGTGCACCGTCATGGGTCCACCACATCTGTGCATGATACGTGGCCAGGATATATTATATGGACGTTGAGGACAAGTTCCATGACCGTTTTGAGGCATTTTCTGTGTTGTGTGACCATTTTCAATGTAGCCAATGAGTTCTAGGACTGCTTGTCACATCCCAAGATTTTCTAAATCTTGTAATGTGAAAAATAAGTGAATAAAATAAAACTTCGTTTGATTTTTAGGGCCAGAAGAAACTTTTTGAATCCAATTGGAGATTTTCAAACCAATTTGGATTAAATAAAAACCTAAAGAGATTTAAAAGATAAACATTGAAAAAGAGGAAAATAAAATATTTTGGAATTACTACTTTGGATCTTTAAATAGAAAAGATTTTGTTTTCAAATGAAATAGAAAATTTGTTAAAGATTATTTTATGGAGCCAAATTAAACCTTGGCCAAGCTTTTGAAATAAAACATTTTGTGTTGATAAAAATAGTAAAGGTTTACTTAAATAAAATAATAAGGATTTAATATCCATGTTTTATTAATAAAGGTTTTACTATTTTCCAAAACCTCAAAACTTGTTTTATTTAAAATAGGTTTTCCAAGTAATTTATATTCCTAAATAAAACCTACTGATTTGGTTTTGAAAATAATTAGATTCCAAAAGGAGTATTTAAATAAAACAAATCCTATTTGATTTAATAACAATGGTCCAATTTATTTAATTAATAATGGACCCTAAAATAAAATTGATATTTTGGATTTGGAATATTGGATTATGTTACCAAAACAGAACCAAATTCATAGTTGCAAAGTTTGGTGATTGTTTGAATCAATTTGAGTGTTGTTTGATTGTTTGAATTTCAAAAACAGAAAAAGAATTAGAAAAGGAAAAAGGTTCCAGGAAGGAAAAAAATAGAATCTAGACCAGCCCAGCCGGCCAAGCCCACAAGGCCCAGAACCAGCCCAGCTTTTCCTCCCCGAAGAAAAACGTTTCATACTCATTTTCGAACCCGTGCAGAGACTAACCTGTGGACCTCCTTTCCTTCTCGCATCCTCACTGACGACTGGACCCCACCTCCCTGTTCATCCTCCTCACCCGCGCGACCATTTCTCCCCCAAACCTCGCTGCCGTTCACTGCCATTCAATCCGCGCGTAAATTCACGAATAATGGCTGCGTTAATCTCGCCCCTGACCATGCATACAAAAGCACCTCTCCTCCCTCTGTCATTCCCCGCAAACGCCAACCCCTCCTCGCCACCAGGCTGCTCGGAAGCATCTCCAAACCGCCGCTGCTCCGACAAGCTTCCACCTCCAATTCTGGCCAGTACTTTCCACCGCCTGCCTCACCAACCACGCACACATACTCACCACTCCCTGGCGCATCTTCCTGTGCCCTCAGTTCGCCCGCGCGCGTCCCCTAACATCGACAAGCACGACACAGAGCGTCGCCACCGTCTATCTCGTCTCTGTCGAGCTCCTCCGGTAAGTCCAGGACGCCCCAAGCTTCCTCCTTCACACCCACGTCATCTCCGTGATCTCCTGCGTCTAACCATGCTTCTGGTTTGCCTTCTCGTGACCCGTAGCATCGTCTTCGACCTCGACCAGAGCCAACCGTCGCCAGACCGAACTCCGGCGAGGAATTCCTCCTGCCCTCGTGCACCTCTTGCCACGCCGACCACACGACGAACTTCCCCAGGCCTCTGCGAACGCGGTGAGCACCTTCCCTACTACTCTCGCTTCCTGTTCTCGCCGTTACGCCGTAGCCAGAGCACCGCCGCCGCGCGCCACCGTTGAGCGCCGTCAGTTCTTGGCGAGGCAGTAGCAACCGTTCGATTTAGATCGGAGAGACGAGATTAGATCACTTAAACTCGAAAGGGTACGCAGCCAGTGCCGTGCGATGCAACTTGATCTAACGGCCTGCAGCACGCGATCCACCCGAACCGGTATCGGCGAATAGAAAAGTGCCGCGTGTCCCCTGTTCTGTTTAGAACTGATTTTGAAATCAGATTAGAATGTGATTTTCAAACCTTTGTAACTTTCGATCCACACGTCCAAAAATTGCAAATTTGGTATCATTGGAATCAGTGGAACAAGCCCTAGCCAACCATGCCCTTGGTTTAGCAAATAGTATCCATTGGAGTGTTTGTTTTTGTAGATACTTTTGAATGCTTGTTTAGATTAGAAAAATGATTCAAAAATGTTTTTAGGGTTAAAACCTTTGCAAAATGGTTTGTTGTGAACTCACTGACCCTAGGAACCAACCCATGGATTTTAAAATGGTTTTTGTGAAAGTTTGGGAATAAAAACTTGATTTGGTCATTTCTAGCCATTTAAAAATAATGGTTTTGTTATGAAATTGGTTTTGAGTAAAAACTTTGGAGAAAATGCTTTGGACCAAACCTACTGACCATAAACACCAAATTTTGGGAAACAACAACTTATTTGGTGAAACCACTTAAGGTTGTGGCATTGAGAAAAATGTTTTTTTTCACCACATAAAATGATGAAAGGTTCTGAAAATGGTTTATGGATAAAACCCATTTGCAAATGACTTTGCCATTTTGGTAAATGACCACTTTTGACTTACAAAGTTTAGAAACCTAGTGGAGACCATCTTTGCAAACAGAACCACCCCTTGCATGCTTACATGCATGACTTAGATCCCATTGTTTTATGTGTGTGAAATTATTTGATTGATTATTGGTTTGGAATGCTTGTTGATATTGTGTTTGCTTGATTGACTTGTAGTGAAATTAGAAAAGTGTGAGACTAGCAAGATCCAGGAGTGAACCACCATTCCCTACCAAAAAGGCAAGTTACACTATCATCTAAAAGTCCTACTATTTTCATTATACTTAGTGGATTTGAAACATGCATGAAAAGAATTTCTATACTTATGCTATGCTAAATCCTAATAGGATACCCTATACATTCCTTAGAGAAAACAATGTAGTTGTTACATGCTTAGCCATGCTTTATTTTGAAAAGAGATACATGTGGAGATTTTATGGAATTGAGAAAAGGACTTGTGTTTTATATAATAAAACAAGGACTCAATGAACTACCTGGGTGGCCAAGGATACTTTGAGTTTTGGAGAAGGTGGAAACAAAAGGAACCATGTCTATGGCAATCACTTTGTGTTGTGCTCCAAAGGAAACCACCCAGGAAACTTAGAGATTGAACATGTTTCTCCAATTGTGGATTTCGTGTGCAACCACATGCTATTATGGCTCTGGCTTAGTCAACTACATTGGGAAGACCCATACATTGTCTTTAGTTTACTGGACATGGGGACCTGGAATCCTTCATGGGTGCTGAAGACAAGCTAGCAATGGTGTATGGGAGGACCTTTTTGAAAGACTTCGTCACATTCTCAATCTGCCAGTGCTCCATCTTGGTGAGCACTAATCCAGTGGCCACTGGTGGCAAAAGGATGGGATTGTGACATGTGGGTAAAGTGTACTCCTTCTGCAGAAGATAATAAAATCTAAGTACTTAGCCGTGTCCCCGGTTATGGACAATACTGAGCAACTAAAGTTTGAACTATGGGAGATCTCGACATTCCAATTTCTAAAATAAAAACTTGATGCACTTGGGGGTACCAAGGAATTCAAAGAGATTTTGTTAAAGCTTGATGCACTTGGGGTTACCAAGGTGCTCAAGAGATTTTGCTTAAAGCTTGATGCACTTGGGGTTACCAAGGAGCTCAAGAGATTTTGTTGAAAACTTGTTACACTTGGGGTTACCAAGGTGTGCAAGGAGATTTGTTAACAACTTAAACACTTGGGCTTTGCCAAGGGATTTTCAAAGATTTGATCAAAGTTTTAAAGACCATTTTGAAAAGTCAGGTTAAAATATTGCTTTATGCAAATAAGCCTAAAACTGTACTTAGCCAAATTGCATGTAATGATAGGATCCACTTATAATCTGCATAGAAGTGAAACTTGCCAATACAATTCAAATGTATTGACCCTTGTGGCTGTAACTTGTAATGTTGCAGGTTTGATTGTTTTAGAGAAGATTGATTTATTGATTAGGATTACAAAGTCTACAACCAGCATTTGCCTGTGGCACTTTGAAGATGAAGGACCCCATGCTTATAGTTATTCCGCTGCAATGTAATGTAATAGCCAAATGAGCTATGTAAAGATGTAATAAAATTATGTTATTCCTAGTTATAAAGTTATATTATGACCTTTGTTTCTTGATATTACATCTAAACTGTGGATGCTAGCTATTGATCCAGGGACTAGCATTGTAAACACAGGGATCTCTGTCTTATTAAAGGTTGGGACCTCTACACTGCTAATGCATTTTACTCTGACATTTCACTAGTGAAAGAACATTTCATAATCCCTAGTGTTTTGTGTGTTAGATAACAATATCAAGGATTACTTAATGTGTGTTGAAGTGTTGCAGCTCTCTCTAAGGAAAAAGAGAAAAGTATCTGCCTTTGGGGGCGGATAATCCGCCCCCGCCAGGGGCGGATAATCCGCCCCTCCCTCTTCCTAAATACGCGCAAGCCCCAGAAGGGGGCGGAGTTTCGGCCGGATTTTCCGGCCCCGCCGGATAATCCGCCCCTCAAGAGGGCCGGATAATCCTCCCCTCCTGCTCTCGCCCAAGGCGCAAGCCCTAGAGAGGGGGCGCAGTTTTGGCCGAACTTTCCGGCATGGCCGGATAATCCGCCATAGGAGGGGGCCGGATTATCCTCCCCCCTCCCCCAAGATCTTCATCAAGTGCGCAGGCGCCAGCCCCAGAGAGGGGGCAGACTTTCTCCCGGAGTATCCGCCCTTGGGGCGGAGTTTTCCTAGGGGGCGGATAATCCGCCCCAAGTGGGGGGCGGATAATCTGCCCCCAAAGTTGCTCAATGGCCAGATCTGGGCAGGGGTATTTAAGCCAGCCTTCCCCCTCCTGCCAGATCTCTTGGTTCATTCAAAAAAGACAAGATCTGATCTGCAACCTTCATCCAAGAGAGCTCTACCTAGATCCACCCAAAGGCCCCGTCCCTTGGGGAATCGAAGGAGGAGAACTTGATCTTGATCATCAGCAATCAAGCGCTTCATCTCCTCTCCATTCACTTGGAGAATCACTGATCTAGTATTTCTTGCAAATACCTAGATCCTTGTTTTGTTTATATTGATAAACCTTGTTCTTGTGACAGCTTGTTGTCATCTCGGGAGCCCCCAATTTAGTTGTGGGTGTGTGCCCCAGTAGCGTTGTAAAAGGCACCGGTTCCCACCTCGAAGGGATCCAATAGTGGAGAAGGTGGATTAGGCCTCTCGTGGCGAGATCCATCGGAGAATAGGGTGAGGCCTATTGTGGCGTGGTGGTCTTAGAACCGCCCACCCCTCCAACGCAGATGTACTTCCCTTAACAAGGAATAAACTGCGGTAAAACAAATCCCTATGTCTCCGCGTGCTCCACTACGGTTCCTTCGCTCCTCTCTTTACGTGCTTAGTAGCTAGGGTTGCATATAGGGAAATTCTCGTAGTTACATATCTAGAGAATTTACTTTGTGTCAAGCCTAAAATTGAAAAAGTATTAAAAATTGGTTAGCACCTATTCACCCCCCTCTAGGTGCCTATACGATCCATTTCAATTGATATCAGAACCCCGGCTCTTATTTCGGGCTTAACCACCCAAGAGAAGTATGGGTTCCAAGGTAGATGGGAGTGATGCTCCGGATGTAGTCACCATGAACGATCTCAAGACGTTGGAAACAACCTTGGCGAGTTCAATGGAGGCTAAGATGGAAGAGATGCGTCAATTGATAATGCGTCTTTCCACATCCACATCATCACCTCCATCTAATTCTGAGGCTACCACTCTGCAATCCAAGGAGACGGGTAAAACCGATTCCAAAGAGAACGAAGTGGTTGGTGATGACACTAGCAAGAGATCCTCCTCGAAAAAGGATAGTGGTAAGGATGGATACAATGAGGTTTCTCATGTGTATTCTCCTGATCCACCTATCCCTCACCCACATATAAATAATAGGGGTGATCCACCCAAACTTTCTGCGTCTACTTTTACTCAATGGCAATTTTTGATGAAGTCTCATGTGTGCAGTTCCTCCATTGAGTTGTGGAAAATCATAGAAAATTGTCTACATGTTGGAAACCCCAATAATCTCACAAGAAGAGAAGTTGTCGATAGCCAACTCAACGCTACAGCTCTACACATGATACAGCTTGGTGTGGGTGACAAAGACATGCCACACATTCAGCATCTTAGCACAGCTAAGGAAGCTCTTCATCGGAAATGAAAGTATGAGAAGGAATAGATATGATGCTTTATGCAACAAAGCTGAAGGATTCTATATGTTGGATGGAGAAGACCACGAGGACATGTATAGGAGGCTCAAGGCAATAGCCACAAATTTTAGAAACCACGGTGCAGCTCATGTTGATGATGCATGGATAAAGCGCAAGTATGTCAGCGCTCTTATGCCATTTGAGCCCACAGATTTGAAAAGTCTCCAAGGTAGGCATAACTATCACCTCATGACATCCAATGAGGTAATGCAAGAAATGGCCGCTTTCAAAGTGGCTGCCAAGAATGCCGAAGATGCTCGTGCTCGAGCTATGGGGATGCAAAAGGGGGTCAACATGGCCTTGAAGACTAGTGTGATTGATCATGATGAATATGCCATAGAAGGTCTGAACTGTCCTGAGGATATAAAAAGGATCCATGGACAATACTTGGCTCTTTATGCTAGAAACTTTTGGAAAGATCCAGCCAAGGCTAAAGCTGAACTAGAACGCAAGAGTGGAGCCTATGGAAGAAAAGAAAATGGTCCCAAGCTGAGAACATGTTTCAACTGTGGTGACCGGCTGCACTTTGTAGCTGAGTGTCCATATCAAAGTAGGGAAGATAATGGAGGAAGACTTATTTTCAAAGACAATTCAAAGGTTCCACGCAAGAAACAATTTGTAAAGAAGAATGCTCCCTTCAAGAAAGCAACCAAAGATTGTTCTAGTGGCTCAAGAAGAATATTCTTTGGGAAGTGAAGATGAGGACGAGGACAAGGACGATGGCTCTCAAGAGGTGGATGCTATAGCCACCACATCTACATCTACATCTCTCTTCGACTCTCCGAATGAAAACATCATCAACAAGAATGCTACTTGTCTCATGGCAAGAAGCTCCGAGGTAACGACTTCTAACTCTTCTTTTCCTAAGGCTATGGTAGACATGGATGATCCTACTAGTATTAAGGTTAAAGAAGAAATTATTGCTTTGGATTACTTCTACACTAACTTGCAAGGTGAGCACAAAATACGTTTTGAAGCTCTTATGGATCAGCTGGCCCAAAATGAAGCTCTCCTCGAAGAAAAGGGCAGAATTGAAAGGGAGGATGCAATGGAAATTGCATCCTTAAAAAATGCTCTTGAGGAAGAAGAAGAAGCTCGGGTCTCTCTTGAAGAGAGGCTTGAGTCCATTGAAGAGTCACATGAAGAAATTGTGGCTAAACTTGTTAAGGAACGTGACAATGCAGTCACCAAAGCAAAGACGGAAAAGAAGGAAAAGATTGACTTTGGGGCTGCTCATGATAGACTCTCCAAGGAATTGGAGAAACTTTACAACGCTCACAAGGCGTTGAAAAACGATTTCTCCATCCTCAATGAGTCACATGATCAGCTCCAAAGTCGATTGGCCAAATATGATGTTCCTATCTCATCCAACTCAACATATAGTCACAAAGAAAATGCTAGTGTGGAAAAAGAAGTGGTCAAGGACATCACTCCCAAGGATAAGGGTGTGCTTGATGAAGTTCTTGGCAATCAAAGGTCAAATCATGGTAAAGAAAGACTTGGGTATGTCACCAAGTCCAAGAAAAAGAAAAACAAGAAGAACAAAACCAAGAATGTGCAATCAAAGACAAGCAGCGCTGAGAAGAATGTCACAAAAGACAAGACTAACAATATTGGTTTTGCAGGGTCTCACAATCCAAATTATGAACTCTTTTGTCATGATTCGATGTTTATGCTTATTATGTCGGTCCCTTTGATGAATATATTGCTTGGTCTATTTGGATCCCAAAGACCCTTGTTACTTACATGAAAGGACCCATTGAAAAATGGGTACCTAAAACCAAGAAGTAATTCTCTTGCAGGGCTATGCTTCCGGTGGGTCGAAATGGGTGTTGGATAGTGGATGCACTAGTCATATGACCGGAAGAAAGGAGATCATCACGGAGATGCGTCCAAATCATGATAATATTACAGTCTCCTACGGTGATAAGTCTAAATCTCAGGTATTGGGTCTTGGCAAGGTTGTGGTTTGCCCACGATATCTCTCTCGTGGACGTCATGCTTGTTGAGACCCTCGGTTACAACCTTCTTTCTGTTCGTACCCTTGGCAAGATGGGTTTTGCTGTTTTTATCGATGATGATTTGGTGGTACTCTTGTGGAGAAAGTCTCTAAAGGTCGCTTTCGTTGGGTACATCGAAAATGACCTGTATGTGGTGGACTTTCCGGGGAAAACCACTTCGGGTCCGATGTGTCTATTCGAAAAGGCCGATGTGGGCTGGCTTTGGCATCGCCGTTTAGCCCATGTCAACATGAGAACTTTGCAAAGTCTCCACAAGGGTGGCCACATCCTTGGACTAAAAGACAATGTCTCCTTTGCCAAAGATCGTGTTTGCAGGGCTTGTGTTGAAGGCAAAATGCATGATTCTCCCCACAAGAGGAAGACCATTGTGTCTTCAAAGAGGATCTTGGAATTACTTCATGTGGATTTATTTGGACCTCCTTCTCATGCAAGTCTTGGTGGGAAGATGTAGCGTCCCCAACCTTTAATAAGATTGAGTCCCCTGTGTTTACAATGCTAGTCCCTGGATCAATAGCTAGCATCCACAGTTTAGATGTAATATCAAGAAACAAAGGTCATATACAACTTTATAACCAGGAATAAAATAATTTTATTACATCAAACATAGCTCATTGGCTATTTACATTACATTGCAGCGGAATAACTATAGTCATGGGTCCTTCATCTTCAAAGTGCCACAGGCAGATGTTGGTTGTAGACTTTGTAATCCTAATCAATCAATCTTCACTAAAAATCAATCAAACCTGCAACATTACAAGTTACAGCCACAAGGGGTCAATACATTTGAATTGTATTGGCAAGTGATACTTTGGTAGTATAGTGGAATCTATCATCTATATGCATTTGGCTAAGTGGAGTTGAGGCTTGCTTTGCTCAAAATAGATTTTTCCTATCATTTTTAAAATACTAAGTTTTGTTTGGCAAAAACTTTCCAAGACATCTACCAATCAAAGACTGAAGATCCACTCAGGGCATCTACCAATCAAAGACTGAAGATTTGCTTGGCAAAAACACCCAAGGTATCTACCAATCAAAGACTGAAGATCCACTCAGGGCATCTACCAATCAAAGACTGAAGATCCTTTTAACCCTTGTTCACCCACAAGTTTTATTTAGAAATTGGAGTGATGAGATTCTTGAAGTTTCCATGTCTTGATGCTCAAATTGTCCTTTACCAGGGACATGGCTAAGTAGTTAGGTTTTACACTCTGCAGAGGTGGTGCACTTTCCCCACAAGACTTGGTTTCCCAAGACAAGATCCTTCAGTAGCCTTTCCTTAGTCAAATGGACGCGCTCCAACCTATCATCCCATCTACCACCCTCTGTCCAAGAGACTAAGTTCTAGCATGCTAAGATCATGGCAGAGCCCATATTGCCAAGTGGTTGCACTTGAAGCTTCTCAACATTTGACATCTCAAATCTCTTTGTTTCCTGGGTGGCCATCCACAAGTGTGATACACCAGGGTAGTCCATTTAATGGGCCCTGAGTAACCACTCAACATAAACCATTCCTTCCATTTCCACCCAGGTGATTCATTAACTTAGTTGTTTTTGTTAAATAAAAACACAAGTCCTCAGACTTAGAATATTTTTCCATAGTGTGAATATATAAACCACCCTTGTTTTCTAGTAGCTAGGCTAAGCATGATAGTAATAGGAATCTTGACTTAGGTAATTTTCACTAAAGTTTCACCTAATAGGTTTTCCCAAAGCATAGTTTATACTTAGCAAAAATCCATGCAAGTCCTATACTTAGAAAAAATAATACTAATGCATATATAAAATATAGGAATGGAATATTCATGATGATATCACTTGCCTTTTTGGTAGAGGGTATAGGTTCACTCCTTGATCTTGCTAGTCTCACACTTCACTACAAGTCAATCAAGCAAACACAATTCAATTCACATTCCAAACCAAAGTCAAGCAAACAACACACAAAACAACAAAGTCAAAGAAATGCATGCAAGAATGCCAAGCTTTGCTTTGTTTGAAAAAGTGGTTCCTAGTGGGTCATAGACATTTGGGTACATCTAAGTCATGCTTAAGCATGCAAAGGTTGGTTCTATTGTAAGGATGGTCTCCACTAGGCTTCTAAACTTTGTAAGTTCCAAATTGGTCATTTACCAAAATGGCAAAGTCATTTGCAAAGAGGGTCTCTATTAGATTCCTAAAATTTGTAAGATCCAAATTGGTCATTTACCAAAGTGGCAAAGTTATTAGCAAAAGGTTTCACTTCAAAAACCATTTTCAAACAAGGCACCTATTTGGTCATTTTATGTGGTGAAGAAATGTTTTTCCTAAGGCCTTAACCTATAGGGTTCACCAAATGAGTTGCTATTGCAAAACTTGGTGTTTGGGTCAGTAGGTTTGGTCTAAACCATTTTCTCAAAGTTTTCCTTTACAAAAACATTTTCATAAACAAAACTATAGTTTTTAGTTAGCTAGAAATGGACTAAACTAATTAATCCATTCTATTCTTTTCCAAAATCATTTTCCAAAACAGGGGTTGGTTCCTAGGGTCAGTAAGGTCACAACAAACCAATTGGCAAAGGTTTGATCTCAAAAATCATTTTTAAACAATTTTTCTAATGTTAGCAAGCACACAAAAGAATCTGCAAAGTTAAACAAGCTAACAGATACTATTTTCTAAACTAAGGGTAGGGTTGGTTAGTTCTCCTGAATCCAACGACATAAAATTTGTAATTTTTGGACGTGTGGATCCAAAGTTACAAGGGTTTGAAGTTTGCAAAAGTTTCTGTTTTCAAAACAGTTTTTAAACCTAATAGGCGACACGCGGCGTGATATCATTGGTCGATACCGGTTCGGCCGGATCGTGGCTGTGGAGCGTTGGATCTAAGTTAAATCGTACGGTACAGGGCGCGTACCCATTCGTGGCTTAAGTGATCTATCGCAGGCGTTCGATCCAGATCTAACGGCTGCTACTGCCTGGTCACAGACGGGCGGCGCTGCGCGGCGGTGGTTGGCGGCGGAGCGGTCGGTCGATGACGGAGGCGACGCTACAGGGGGTGAGGGAGAAAGAGGAGTAGCTCACCGGGCTCAAGGGATCATGGCGATGCTCGGGGAGGTGTTGGTCGGGCGAGGGGCGTTCTGGCGCGACTGCGATTACTCGCCGGAGTGGAGGACGGCGTCGGGTGCGTCGGGTGGTCGTCGTGGACGTCGCTGTGGTTCACTCCAAGGCAAGGTGAAGACACGGTTAGATGCGCGGGACCAAGGCAAGGTTGTGTGCGTGAATGAGAGGGAAAGGGGCGGCTGGAATCTACCTGTGGGCTTCGCCGGAGAGGAAGCAGATGGCAGCGGCGAGTCGAGCTTGTCCTTGCCGATGTTGTGAGGCTCGCGCGAGTGAACTGGATGCACTAGCAGGTGCGCCTGGAGGTGGAGAAGCTGCTGGGGTGCTTAGGGATGCAAGGGGCGGTGGGGTTTCGTCGGAATCGTCACCGGAACATCGTCGGAGCAGAGGGTGCTCGGGGAGGAATTGGGGGCGGTCTAAGGCGTTCCAGCGCGGGGTGTCAGAGGGGAATTATAGAGGAGAGGGAGGCGTTTAAGTCTGCGTGATCAACTCGAGTAACGGCTGTCGCGTTAAGGCGAATTAAGCTGGAGGAATCAATGGCAGAACGGGGGAGAAGAACTGGTCGCTGCGGGGTGGGTGAAGGAGACGATGAACAGTGATAGCGGGCCTACCAGTCAGTGGGAAAAGGAGAGAGGAGGAGGTCCACTGGTCAGTGTCTCTGTGGGCTGATTCGGCGGTGAGGAAAAAAAACGGTTCGGGGAAAATAAGGGGAGGTGGGGTCGTCTCGTCAGCGAGTGAGTGAGAGGGAGAAGTGGGTCCGGGCTGTCATTGACTTAGCAGGTCAGTTTCTGAGTGAGAAAAGGATGCTGCGGGGAAGAGAACAGGTGGGCTAAGTGGGCTACTGTTGGGCCAAATTGGGTTGGGTCTGTTTTTTCCTATTTTTTTTTCTGTCTGCTTTATTTTCCTTTTCTATTTCTATTTTTTGTTTTGAATTCCAATCAACAATTTAAACAATCAAACAAGGTTCAAATCAATTCAAACAAACAACAAACTTTTCATTTGAATTTGGTTCTGTTTGACAACATAATCCAAATCCAAAATGAAATAATATTTTTATTTATTTTAGGATCCATTTAATAATTAAATAAAATGGATCTTTAGTTATTTAATAAAATAGGGTTTTGATTTATTTAATAAAATTTCCATTTGAAATCCAATTATTTTCAAAACCAAACCAGAAGGTTTTATTTGAAAAATAAAAGAATACTTAGAAACTTATTTAAATAAATAAATAAGTTTTGGTGTTTAATTAAAATGGGAAAGCCTTTACTTAAATAAAATTGGATATTTAAATCCTTATTATTTTATTTAAATAATCCTTTACTCATTTTAATCAAAGCAAAACCTTTTAATAAAAGATTTCAAAGTAGTAATAAAATACTTGGTGTTCATTTAAAATGGAAAAAGCCTTTACTTAAACAAAATTGGATAATTAAATCCTTATTATTTTATTTAAATAAACTTTTACTCATTTTATCAAAACAAAATATTTTATTACAAAAGTTTGGCCAAAATTAATTTGGCTCACCTTTTCATTTGAAAACAAAGTCTTTTATTAAAAGATCTAAATTAGTGTTTCCAAAACAATTTATTTTCCTTTGATAAATGTTTATCTTTATAAATCCCTTTAGGATTATTTGATCACCAATTGGTATGGGCTTTGGTAAAGGCTTTATTAGCTTTTGGAAATTCAATTTCCTTATCTTATTATATTCACAAGATTTTTTCTATGGTTCCAAACTAAGTGAAACCAATCTCTAAGGTCTTTCTTGATCCTTCGTGATTATTTGTCGATCAAATTTGGTATGGATCAAATCCATAGATTTGGAGATACTTTGGAAATGATTTCCTTCCATTAGGGTTTAGGGATTTGGATTTATTTTCCAAGTGTTCAAATTTCCAGATACATTCATTGAGGAATGCAGTTCCCTTGATTTGGATTTTGTTGAATTCAAACTTTAGCCAAAGTTTGTTCAGGATGGGATTTTAAGTTTCCTTTTAGAAACAAAAGTTTTCTTTTCACCCTGATTTTCAACAAAATTTATTTTGTTTATTTTATTTTTCACATTACAAGATTTGGAAAATCTTGGGATGTGACAGAAGAAATATTTCTTGGTCATTGTCGATGATTACTCAAGATATACATGGGTCTATTTATTCAATCTAAAGAGTGAGACTCAAAAAACAGTCATTGACTTTGCCAATGAATTTCAACGTCAACACAATGCTCCTATCTTGGCAATAAGAAGTGACAACGGCTCCGAATTCAAGAACTACACTATGAGAGTTTCTAAGTGAAGAGGGGATTAGACATCAATATTCCGCCGCGTACACCCCTCAACAAAATGGTGTAGCCGAGAGGAAGAACCGGACTTTGATGGATATGGCAAGATCAATTTTGGCTGAATTCAAGTCTCCTTACAATTTTTGGGCTGAAGCCATATCCACTGCTTGTCACTCATCAAACCGGCTCTACCTCCAAAAGATTTTGGACAAGACTCCATATGAAATACTTACCGGTAACAAGCCCAACATCTCATACTTCAGGGTATTCGGGTGTAAGTGTTTCTTTCTTATTAAAGGTGTCTATTTGTCTAAATTTGAGTCCAAGGCTTTAGAGGGTATTTTTGTTGGTTACGGTCCCGAATCCCACACTTATAGAGTCTACAACAAGCTCACTGGGATTGTTGTAGATCTTGTAGTGTGGAGTTCGATGAAAATAACGGCTCCTTTGTAGGGCAAGTTGATGTTTGTGATGCAGATGTTGAAATACCCCAAGATGCCATAAGAAGAATGGGTGTGGGATTTTTCTGCCCCATTGAGGAAACCCTTGTGGCGGATCGGGAAGGACAATGCTCCACTCAAGTGGATCCCTCATCTACACAAGATCAACAAGCTCCCACTGTTGGAGAAAACTCTGCACCGCCACCGCCACCTGCTGAAGATCATCAGTCTCCTGGACAAGATGGTAGTCCTAGGCCGGACTATCCGCCCCCTCCAAGGGGTGGACAATCTGCCCCTAGCACTCCCACTTGTTCCAGGGGATTCGAACATGAAGACAACAACCAAGAAGTTCCCAGGCCGGATTCTCCGGCCCCCTAGGACAGATTATCCAGCTCTGGATCTCCCAGTTCAGTCAGGCATCCTCAGGAAGAAGAAACTGGTGCCTCATCTCCCAGGACAGATAATCCGGCCCCACCAAGGGGCGGATTATCGGGCCCTGAAGAACAAATTCTATAGCAAGCTCCTGTTGTTCACTCAGATCAAGATCAAGGGCAATGCAGTGGTCAAGAGAAGGATACAAATATTGAATCAACTCCTTCTAGAAACAATAAGGACATTGAGGCTCATCGCAAGTCTCGTGATGATCGAAACCTTGAACTAAGGGGTCACACTCTTGACAAGGTTGTTGGTGATCTACGAAGAAGGGTGTCTACTATAAGAGAACTTGCAAGCTTCTGTGATCATCAAGCTCACATTTCCATGGTTGAACCGAAGAAGGTATTTGATGCTCTTGAAGACCCCGATTGGGTTGTTGCAATGCATGAAGAATTAAATAACTTCGAACACAACAAAGTTTGGAAGCTCGTAGAGAAACCCAAGGACTGCCGCAATCTTATCGGCACCAAGTGGATCTTCAAGAACAAACAACATGAAAATGGCATTGTTGTAAGGAATAAAGCAAGACTCGTGGCTCAAGGATTCTCTCAAGTGGAAGGAATTGATTTTGGTGAGACTTATGCTCCTGTGGCTCATCTTGAGTCCATCCGTATCCATCTTGCATATGTAGCCCATCATAACTTTAAATTACAACAAATGGATGTTAAGAGTGCGTTTATTAATGGTCCTCTACATGAGTTAGTATACGTCAAGCAGCCCCCGGGTTTCGAGGACCCCAAATTTCCGAACCATGTCTACAAACTCGATAAGGCGCTCTATGGCCTTAAACAAGCCCCATGTGCGTGGTATGAGCACCTTAAAGAGCTTTTGTTAGACCTTGGATTCAAAGTTGGGCAAATCGATCCCACTCTTTTTACTAAGAAGGTTAATGGGGAGCTTTTTTTATGCCAACTTTATGTAGATGACATTATTTTTGGCTCTACTAACCAAGCTTTTAACGATGAATTTTCAAAGCTTATGACTGACAGGTTTGAGATGTCAATGATGGGTGAGTTGAGGTTCTTTCTTGGATTCGAGATCAAACAACTTCGAGAGGGAACCTTTATTAATCAAGCTAAGTACATCCAAGACATGCTCAAAAGGTTCAAGATGACGGATCTCAATGGCGTTGCTACTCCAATGTAAACAAAGTGTCATCTTGAGCTCAATCCCAAGGGTAAAGACGTGGACCAAAACGTATACCGATCCATGATCGGCTCTCTCCTTTACCTTGGCGCATCTAGGCCTAATTGTTGGAATTATGCCCTAGAGGCAATAATAAAGATGTTATTATTATAATTCTTGTTCATGATAATGTTTATATTCCATGCTAGAATTGTATTAAGCGGAAACTTTAATACTTGTGTGGTTTGTGAACAACACCGTGTCCCTAGTACGCCTCTATGGACTACCTCATTGATTAATGATGGTTAAGGTTTCCTAACCATAGACATGAGTTGTCAATTGATAATGAGATCATATCATTGGGAGAATGATATGATGGACATACCCAAACTAAGCGAAGCAATTAGATCGTGTCATCGTGTTCATCTTTGCGAAGCTTTTCTTATGTCAAATATTGTATTCCTTAGACCATGAGATAATACAACTCCCTGGTATCATAAGAAAGCTTTGAGGTCATCAAATGTCATCCTATGAGACGGTGATCATAAAGGTGTCTCTCAGGTGATCGGAAAGTATCTGTTGGGTTGTATGTATCGAGATGGGATTTGTCCCTCCCAAGTCGGAGAGATATACTTCGGGCCCACTCGGTAATCGATATCAACACCGCTTGCAAGCATGTGGTTAAGGAGTTAATCACAAAGTGATATCGGATTACGGAACGAGTAAAGTACTTGCTGTGAACGAGATTGAACTAGGTATGACGGTACCGACGATCGAATCTCGGGAAAGTAAAATATCGCGAGACGAAGGGAATATATATATGGGATTGATTGAATCCTGGCATAGTGGTTCATCCGATATGATCATCGATGAATGTGTGGGAGTCAATATGGGTTTCCAGACCCCGCTGTTGGTTATTGATAGAAGATCATGTCTGCATATTCTCGAACCCACAGGGTCACACACTTAACGTGTCTCGACGCTAGGATAGATTGGATAATTGGTTTATGAGTTTTTTTTTCGGAGTCTCGGATGGGATCCGGGACATCACGAGAGGTTCCGGAATGGTCCGGAGAATAAGATTCATAAAAGGCAGTGCAGTTTTTGGAGTTCGGAATTGTTCCGGGTAAATCAGTATTGTACCGGAAGCTTCTAGAACCTTCCGGAGGGGGACCAACATGGTCCCACCTGTCGGGAGGGGGCATGGTCCTATGAGGGAGTGCCCTGGCCGCATTGGGCCAGGGGCACAAGGCCCCATAGGTCCCAGCCGGCCAAACAAGGGGAAACCCTAGATTGGAGCTTCTAGAAGGGGAGGATTACTTTCCCCCCACTCCTCCTCCTTGGCCGCCGGTTTTGGCTTGGGGGAGGGGCTAGGATTGCCGCCCCACCCCTCTATATAAATAGGGCTGGGGGTGCACCACCCCCACACACCTCCTCCTCAACCCTAGCCGCCCTGCTGCCCTCCTCTCTCTCTCCCTCCCGACTGCGTGTAGGCGAAGCCCTGCTGCAGAAACTCTCCACCAATTGCACCGCGCCGTCGCGTTGTAGATCCAACCCATCTCTCCACCGTACTTTCTGGACCAAGTAAGGAGGAGACGTCGAGGTGCCGCACGTGTGCATCTCACGGAGGAATCGCCACTTGTGGTGCTAGATCAGATCGGATCGCGAGGAGGAGAAGCGAGTACGACTACATCACCCACGTTCCGACGAACGTTCCGCTGTGCGAATCTTCAAGGGTATGAAGATCTAATCCAATCTCTCTCGTTGTTTGCATCTCCTAGATTAGATCTTGGCTTCCCTCTGTTCGCATCCGTAGAAAATTTTGGTTTACTATGCCGCGAAACCCTTCAGTGGTATCAGAGCTAGATCTATGCGTAGATGTAATTCACGAGTAGAACGCAACATGGTTTTTGCGGGCGTTGATGTTTTCTGTTGCAAGCCCCTTGTTTGTGTTCTTCTTATGACGCGGGATAGTGAGATTGAAGCGGTCCAGGCCAACCTTACACGACGTCGTTCGCGAGACCGGCTCCGCACTTGACGTGTGGCTTGTTCCACACATGCAGCTGGTGGATGCCTGTTTCTCTCACTATAGTTGTCATGGGTTTAACACCGGAGTTTGGCAACCATAATATCACTGTTGTGGCTTTCCGTAGGTAAGAATCGTTCTTAGCTTGCTACTCCCATAAGCCACGTAAAACATGCAACAACAAAGTAGAGGCGTCTAACTTGTTTTTGCAGGGAGTGTTTTCTGTGATATGGTATGGCCCAAGATGTGATGTGTATAATGTATGCGATGATCATGTTTTGTAATGTTTCACGACTTGCATGTCGATGAGTACACAACCGGCAGGAGCCATATGGTTGTCTTTATAATTGTGTATGACCTGCGAGTCAACTTCTTATACGCCATGTAATAGCTTTACTTTATCGCTAAGTAGTTAGCAATAGTTGTAGTTGCTATTCGTGGTGGAGGCAATCATGGTGGAGTGATGGAGATCATGCCGGCACGCACAAGATGGAGATCATTGCGTGAAGATTGGCTATACCATGTCACATAAAGTTATATGCATGTGATGTTTATCCTTTTATGTATCTTATTATGCTTAGATCGCGACGGTAGCATTATAAGATGATTCCTCACTTAAAGATCAAGATAAAACTGTGTTCTCCCCATGTATGCACCATTGCGAAAGTTCGTCGTGTCCAAGCATCACGTGATGATCGGGTGCTATAGACTCTACGCTCACATACAACAGGTGCAAGCCAGTTTTGCACACGCGGAAATACTTGGGTTTGACTTGACGATCCTAGCATGTACAGACATGGCCTCGGAACACATGAACCGAAAGGTTAAGCATGAGTCATATGAATTATATGATCGACACTTCGTTGTCCACCATTGAAACCACATCTCTTCTCGTGATGATCGGATTAGGTGTGGTGAATTTGGATCATGTTCACTAAACAACTTGAGGGATGTTGAATTTAGTGGGAGTTCATCTAGTAATTTGATTGAAAGTTGAACTAGTTATCATGAACATAGTCTAATTTGTACTTGCAAATACTATAGATCAAATGGCTAAGTCCAACTTCAACTTCAACGTTTTTGTTGAGATAGAAAAGCTTAGAAACAATGGGTCTAACTTCACCAAATGGTTCCGCAATCTGAGAATCATTCTTTCTGGCGGTCAAAAGGACTATGTCCTTGAGAAAGCGTTAGGTAACCCCCCTGCTGCAACTGTGCCGGCTGATGAGAAAGCTGTTTATCAGTCGCGCAAGGATGATTATGATTTGATTAAGATCGCCATGTTGTTTGCTATGGAATCGGATCTTCAAAATCGTTTTGAGGAGTTCGCCGGGCCCTTTGAGATTCTTGAGGAACTGAAAACCATGTTTCAGACTCAGGCCCGTTCTGAGAGATATGAGATCTCTAAGAAATTCTTTAACTGCAAGATGGAGGAAGGGAGTTCCGTTAGTGAGCACGCCATTAAGATGTCGGGCTACACTCAACGCCTTGAGCAACTGGACTGCAAGATTCTAGAGGAGCTCAAGATTGACAGAGTTCTACAGTCACTCCCTCCTAGCTACAAAAGTTTTGTAGTTGCTCACAATCAGATTGGTTCCACTGATATGATCACTGAGCTCTTCGCTAAGATGAAAGTAGCGGAGATGGACATCAAAAAGGATAATCATGTGTTGATGGTCAACAAGCCCTCCTTTAAGAAAGGTAAGGGTGCAAAGAAGCCCTTCAAGAAAGGCGGCGGCAAGCACGTTGCCCCTGCTGAGAAGAAGCTCAGGTCTGGTCCTAAGCCGGACACTGAGTGCTTCTATTGCAAGGACAAGGGTCACTGGAAGCGCAACTATCCGAAGTACTTAGCGGACAAGAAGGCTGGCACCATCAAAGGTATATTTGATATACATGTTATTGATGTTTTCCTTACTAGCCCTCGTTGTAGTGCCTGGGTATTTGATACTGGTTCAGTTGCTAATATTTGTAACTCGAAACAGGAGCTACGGAATAGATGGCGGCTTGCGAGGGATGAGGTGACGATGCGCGTTGGCAACGGATCAAGAGTTGATGTGATGGCCGTCGGCACGCTCTCCTTAGTTTTACCTTCGGGATTAGTTTTAAACCTTAATAAATGTTATTATGTGCCTGCGTTGAGCATGAACATTATTTCTGGATCGTGTTTATTGCAAGACGGTTATTCATTTAAATCGGAGAATAATGGTTGTTCTATTTATATGAGTAACATCTTTTATGGTCATGCACCTATTGTGAATGGTTTATTTCTTCTAAATCTCGAAAGGGATGAAACACACATCCATAACATTGAGGCTAAGAGATGCAAAGTAGATAGTGATAATACTACTTATTTGTGGCACTGTCGTCTAGGTCATATTGGTGTAAAGCGCATGAAGAAACTCCATTCTGATAGACTTTTGGAGTCTCTTGATTTTGAATCATTTGACACATGCGAACCATGCCTCATGGTCAAGATGATCAAAACCCCGTTCTCCGGAATGATGGAGCGAGCAACGGACTTGTTGGAAATCGTACATACCGATGTATGCAGACCGATGAGTGTTTCTACGCGCGGTGGATATCACTATTTTCTCACTTTTACCGATGACTTAAGTAGATATGGGTATATCTATTTAATGAAACATAAATCTGAAACATTTGAAAAGTTCAAGGAATTTCAGAATGAAGTGGAGAACCATCGTAACAGAAAGATTAAGTTTCTACGATCCGATCGTGGGGGCGAATATTTGAGTTATGATTTTCTCACGCATCTTAAAGCAAGCGGAATTGTTTCGCAACTCACGCCACCCGGAACACCACAGCGCAATGGTGTGTCTGAACGCCGGAATCGAACTCTATTAGATATGGTCCGATCGATGATGTCTCTTACTGATTTGCCGTTATCATTTTGGGGTTATGCATTAGAAACCGCTGCATTCACTTTAAATAGGGCACCATCTAAATCCGTTGAGACGACACCGTATGAACTGTGGTTTGGTGCTAAACCTAAGTTGTCGTTTCTTAAAGTTTGGGGATGCGAGGCTTACGTCAAGAGGTTGATGCCGGACAAGCTCGAACCCAAAGCGGAGAAATGCGTCTTCATAGGATACCCTAAGGAAACTATTGGGTATACCTTCTATCATAGAACCGAAGGCAAAGTGTTTGTCGCAAAGAACGGTTCCTTTCTTGAGGAGTTTCTCTCGAAAGAAGTGAGTGGGAGGAAAGTAGATCTAGACGAGGTTGTTGAACCTTCTCTTGAGTTGGAGAGTAGCGCATCAC
The DNA here is from genome assembly GCA_916181665.1 of Avena sativa. Lineage (NCBI taxonomy): Eukaryota > Viridiplantae > Streptophyta > Magnoliopsida > Poales > Poaceae > Avena > Avena sativa. The sequence goes on along the minus strand of OV702293.1, from coordinate 443,932,880 downwards.
CTGAAATTGTTCCAGTGCCGCCTGCACCAACAATAGAGGAAGCTAATGACAAGGATCATGAAGCTTCAGACGATGCTGCTACTGAAAGTCGCAAGTCGACAAGGTCGCGTGCTCCTCCTGAGTGGTATGGCAACCCTGTCTTAACTGTCTTGTTAGTAGATGACAGTGAGCCTGCGAACTATGAGGAAGCGATGATGAGCCCAGACTTTGAGAAATGGCTAGAAGCCATGAAATCCTAATTGGGGTCCATGAGCGAAAACCAAGTATGGACTTTGGTGGACCCTCCTAGCGACCGAAAGGCCGTTGAGTGCAAATGGATTTTCAAGAAGAAAACGGACGCGGATGGTAATGTTACCGTCTATAAAGCACGGCTTGTCGCGAAAGGTTTTCGACAAGTTCAAGGTGTTGACTACGATGAGACCTTCTCTCCCGTAGCGATGTTTAAGTCCATTCGGATTTTATTAGCAATTGCTGCGTTTCATGATTATGAAATTTGGCAGATGGATGTCAAGACTGCGTTCCTCAATGGCAACATTGATGAAGAGTTGTATATGATGCAACCCGAAGGTTTTGTCGATCCTAAGGATGCTGATAAAGTATGCAAGCTTGAGTGTTCCATTTATGGACTGAAGCAAGCATCTCGGAGTTGGAACCTTCATTTTGATCAAGTGATCAAGAGCTTTGGATTTGTTCCAAATTGCTACGAAGCTTGTATCTACAAGAAAGTGAGTGGGAGCTCGGTGACATTTCTGGTACTATATGTGGATGACATATTGATTATTGGAAATGACATTAACATGCTTAACGATGTGAAGAGTTATTTGAACAAGTGTTTTTCAATGAAAGACCTAGGTGAAGCTGCTTATATATTGGGCATCAAAATCTATAGAGATAGACAAAGACGCCTGATAGCTTTAATCCAGAGTACATACCTAGACAAAGTTCTGAAAAGGTTCAGAATGGATAAGGCAAAGAAAGGTTCAGTGCCTATGTTGTCAGGTAAGATATTGAGCAAGGCTCAGTGTCCAGCTACGGTAAATTATAGGGAAGCTATGAGCAAAGTGCCTTATGCCTCGGCCATAGATTCTATCATGTATGCCATGATGTGTACTAGACCGGATGTGTCCAATGCTCTTAGTTTGACGAGCAGGTATCAAAGTGATCCAGGAGTGGAACACTGGACAGCCGTGAAGAACATCCTAAAGTACCTAAATAGGACTAAAGAAATGTTCTTAGTCTATGGGGGTGATGAACAGCTCGTCGTAAAAGGTTACGTCGATGCTAGTTTCGACACCGACAAGGATGATTCTAAATCTCAGACAGGATACGTTTATATTTTGAATGGAGGAGCTGTGAGCTGGAGAAGCTGCAAGCAAAGCGTGATCGCGGGATCTACAGTAGAAGCGGAATACATGGCTGCTGCAGAAGCGTCAAGTGAAGGAGTTTGGATCAGAAACTTCATCACTGAGCTTGGCGTGGTTCCAAGTGCATTGGACCCACTGGAGATATTGTGTGACAACACTGGCGCCATAGCACTCGCTAAGGAACCAAGGTATTATCCAAAGACCAAGCATATCAACCGCAAGTTTCATATAATCCGAGATTATATAGCAGATGGAGATCTGAAGATTAGCAAAGTACATACAGATCTGAATGTCACAGATCCATTGACTAAACCTCTTCCACGTGTAAAACATGATCAGCACCTCATTGCCATGGGTGTGAGATTGTTGCCAAATGTAAACTAGATTATTGACTCTAGTGCAAGTGGGAGACTGTTGGAATTATGCCCTAGAGGCAATAATAAATATGTTATTATTATAATTCTTGTTCATGATAATGTTTATATTCCATGCTAGAATTGTATTAAGCGGAAACTTTAATACTTGTGTGGTTTGTGAACAACACCGTGTCCCTAGTACGCCTCTATGGACTAGCTCATTGATTAATGATGGTTAAGGTTTCCTAACCATAGACATGAGTTGTCAATTGATAATGAGATCATATCATTGGGAGAATGATATGATGGACAGACCCAAACTAAGCGAAGCAATTAGATCGTGTCATTGTGTTCATCTTTGCGAAGCTTTTCTTATGTCAAATATTGTATTCCTTAGACCATGAGATAATACAACTCCCTGGTATCGGAAGAAAGCTTTGAGATCATCAAACGTCATCCTATGAGAGGGTGATCATAAAGGTGTCTCTCAGGTGATCGGAAAGTATCTGTTGGGTTGTATGTATCGAGATGGGATTTGTCCCTCCCAAGTCGGAGAGATATACTTCAGGCCCACTCGGTAATCGATATCAACACCGCTTGCAAGCATGTGGTTAAGGAGTTAATCACAAAGTGATATCGGATTACGGAATGAGTAAAGTACTTGCTGTGAACGAGATTGAACTAGGTATGACGGTACAGACGATCGAATCTCGGGCAAGTAAAATATCGCGAGACGAAGGGAATATATATATGGGATTGATTGAATCCTGGCATAGTGGTTCATCCGATATGATCATAGATGAATGTGTGGGAGTCAATATGGGTTTCCAGACCCCGCTGTTGATTATTGATAGAAGATCATGTCTGCATATTCTCGAACCCGCAGGGTCACACACTTAACGTGTCTCGACGCTAGGATAGATTGGATAATTGGTTTATGTGTTTTTGTTCGGAGTCTCGGATGGGATCCGGGACATCACGAGAGGTTCATGAATGGTCCGGAGAATAAGATTCATATAAGGCAGTGTAGTTTTTGGAGTTCGGAATTGTTCCGGGTAAATCGGTATTGTACCGGAAGCTTCTAGAACCTTCCGGAGGGGGACCAACGTGGTCCCACCTGTCGGGAGGGGGCATGATCCTATGAGGGAGTGCCCTGGCTGCATTGGGCCAGGGGCACAAGGCCCCATAGGGCCCAGCCGGCCAAACAAGGGGAAACCCTAGATTGGAGCTTCTAGAAGGGGGGGATTACTTGCCCCCCACTCCTCCTCCTTGGCCGCCGATTTTGGCTTGGGGGAGGGGCTAGGGTTGCCGCCCCACCCCTCTATATAAATAGGGCTGGGGGTGCACCACCCCCACACACCTCCTCCTCAACCCTAGCCGCCCTGCTGCCCTCCTCTCTCTCTCCCTCCCGACTGCGTGTAGGCGAAGCCCTGCTGCAGAAACTCTCCACCAATTGCACTGCGCCGTCGCGTTGTAGATCCAACCCATCTCTCCACCATACTTGCTGGACCAAGGAAGGAGGATATGTCGAGGTGCCGCACATGTGCATCTCACGGAGGCATCGCCACTTGTGGTGCTAGATCGGATCAGATCGCGAGGAGGAGAAGCGAGTACGACTACATCACCCACGTTCCGACGAACGTTCCGCTGTGCGAATCTTCAAGGGTATGAAGATCTAATCCAATCTCTCTCGTTGTTTGCATCTCCTAGATTAGATCTTGGCTTCCCTCTGTTCGCATCCATAGAAAATTTTGATTTACTATGCCGCAAAACCCTTCACTAATATCGTGTTAAGTGTAGGAGTGTGTGCAAGGTACCAAGCCGCTCCTAAAGAAAGCCACTTAGTGGCGGTCAAACGAATCTTCAGATATTTGGTTCATTCCCCGAATTTTGGGTTATGGTATCCCAAGGGTTCAAGTTTCTCTCTATGTGGTTACACTGGTTCAGATTGGGCTAGTGACAAAGATGATAGAAAATCAACTTCTAGTGCATGTCAATTCTTAGGCAGGTCTCTAGTATGTTGGTCTTCAAAGAAACAGAACTGTATTTCACTCTCAACCGCCGAAGCTGAATATGTTGCTGCTGCTAGTGCTTGTACTCAGTTATTATGGATGAGGCAAACTTTAAAGGAATACGGTGTCAATTGTGACAAAGTGCCTCTATTATGTGACAATGAAAGTGCTATCAAAATTGCTTACAATCCCGTGCAACATACAAGAACAAAACATATTGAGATTCACAACCACTTCATTCGGGATCATGTTGCTCGAGGCGATATTTCTCTATCCTTTGTGAGCACGAAGAACCAACTTGCTAATATTTTCACGAAGACCCTTGATGAATCAAGATTTTGTTATTTGAGGAATGAGCTAAATATCATAAATTCAAGGAGCTTGGCTTGACTACCCCTGCACACTCACTTGCCCTTATTCATGTATTTGGTTTAGATGCGGGCATAGACATAGGGGGAGTGTGGTCCTAATTGATTGGGCTAACCCTCCCCCCATAATGCCGAAAGCAAGAAAAATCATTTCCCTAAATATCATTTTGTGATATGTGGGTCATCGATGAGCATTGGTTTTGAACTCAAGATACATCTCCCCGGTGTCATGCCATGCGCTCCAACATGGTGGCTTCAGCCACCGCCCTCTTCTTTGAGAAGAGTTGGTTTCTAATGGATCTCTTTGGATTTTCTTGCATATTTCTTGTTCTTATGGAAAACACACTCAACTTTGGATTTTGTTTGATTTGATTCTTGCAAATTTGGGTGTGTAGTACCATCTCAGTTTGTTGCTCTAAACCCAAGCATTTCTTTCCTCCTTGAACCATCTATTCTTGCACACAAGTACTCTATACACCAGCTAGGGGTTTTGCAAGGTTGCTCCGACCTAAATCTGTACTTAACAGAATTTTCAGAGGGGGGCGGACTATCCGCCCTAAGTGGGGAGCGGATTTTCCGCCTCGGGCTAAATCGGCCATTTAAAGGCTAGGTCAGGGAGGGCAGGCTCAAACAGAGCAGCCAGTCCTCCCCCAACCCTACCTCTGCCCCCAGCTGCCGCCGGAGCCTCCGCCCCTCCCGAAGTCGATTTGACCACCGGATTCTCCGGGCTCTCCCCGGATCTTCTTCACCTCGCCTCCGGGTATCTTCTCCTCCGCGATTTTCCTCCAATGAGTGAGGGTAACTCCCTCATCTCTATCCTTTTGTATGGGATGCATTTTATTTGGTGGAAATCTCGTTGTAGAAGATCCTTGGTGTTCTTCCTTACATGCTAGAATCAGTAGAATTGCAACCTTAGTGCCCGGTCTGTTTTGCCATGGTAGATCTGGGCCATTCCAGAAAATTTCTGCGGGGGGGCGGATTATCCGCCCCTGCCAGGGCCGGATAATCCGGCCTGGAGATTCAACTTTGGTCTGGTTTGGTCCTGACACATGCAATACACATCATTCACTCCTGGATTGTTTTTCTACTCTTTCTGTTGTTTCTCCTGGACTTGTGTGTGCTTATCTCCATGCTATCCCTCTCATGCTTTTCACAGGTGGTTCCAAGCCGACCAAGACCTTCTCTCGTCGTTCCCGTGCCCGTTATCTCAAGCCCACTGCAGAAGGGAAGTTCATTGATGAAACCGAGGTCAGCAGAGCAGCAAGAGAGGCTGAACGGATGGCAGAGGCAGGAAAGAAAACTAAGAGGACCGCATCTCGCAAGGGCAAACAGTCTCGGCCCAATTACAAGTCTATGGACAGTCTTCAGTATGCCTCCATTCGCTAGACTGATTACTATGATGAGGCTGACAGTGATGGCCCCCCGAGGACTCTATGTTTTGGAATGCCCACTTTCGGGCTATTGATGATGATGTATATGCTACCCTCAAGCTTCGCCCAATGCATCCTATCAATTTGACTGAGGCTCAATCCAAGGCAAGGCTTCTTAAGGCATTAGATGTGACCAACAAGATGGGGCTTCACCACATTATGACTATCCAATGCAACTATGATTCCTCCGTGGTGAGGCAGTTTTTCTCGACACTTGTGATTTGCGGTGATGAGCGTCATACTATGAAGTGGATGACTGGGACAACAATGATTCAGTCGGACTTCCGCATCTTTGGGCAGGTTCTTGGTTATGCATTCCATGGCCGTGACACTCCTTCTAGCCACCGTATCATTTCTCCAATGAAGCCATCCAAGGATACTGTGCTTGCTCCTTGCCTCACTCCTGATGGTGTTGCTGGTACTTTTGCTAGTCTCTCTCCCTTGTATGCCTCCCTTGTTGGCATATTTATGGATTGCATTTCTTCGAGTGGTGGCAACAATGACAAGATTCGTGGTCATCTGGTTCCTCTCCTTGCTTTTGCCCATGAGTGTGCCACCAACTCTGGTTCAGCTACAGGTTACAAACTGGATGTCATGGATTACATTTATCATGAGATGACGGATGCTATGATCAACAGGCTCTCTATTCCTTATGCTCCTTTCATTATGATGCTCATCAAGCATATGTTGCCCCATGAGGATTTTGGCACTCCTTTGGATGGAGTTCACAAGCCCAAGAAAATCTACAACAAGGCTCAGAAGACCCATCACCCTTCCACTGCCCCAGAGTCCTTCATGCGTGATGCATGGGCTAGTGGTCGTCGTTCCGCAGTGTCCCTAATGGCACGCGAGGTTAAGCAGCTCACTTGGTTCTAGCGGCACATCCTTTGCATGGGCATTGACACGCACAAGGGCCAATATGAGGCGTACCGCAGGGATCATGAGAGGGATCACACTCAGCAGCTTATTCTTCACCATGTCTCAGGTGCCACTAGCCATCCACATCCTCCCACTGCTCCGGAACCATATGCTCAGTGGAACACTTCAGGGATCAACTACGGCGAGCTCGAGAGTTGCCTCTTTCCTCCACCACAGAGGGCACCCACTCCTCCAGCTGATGACGATGATGATGAGTATGATGAAGAGGAAGGGGACGGGAATGACTACGACGAGGATGAGGAGGAGTTATCTTCAGGGGCGTTAGCATCGCTCTTCTTCCTTTTTGACGTTTTGATGCTAAAGGGGGAGAAGTAGTTCTATTAGGTCTCGTGGATTTGCAAGGGTCGGGCGCAAGCTCCTATCTTTCAGTCGTTTCCTTTGCTTGCTTGTGACTTTTTAGCGTGAACTTATTTGCTATTTGTGTTTGGTTATGTAAGACTATGTCGTGCCTTACTCTGCGTGCTTGGTATATTCTGGAATTTCGGAATTATATTGTGGATCTCATGGAATTCTGGATTTATCTATGGAGTATGTTTGATGACATATGGAATCATGGGATTATCTAATGTATGCATCAATATTGTTGGGATGTGCTTGGAGGCTATCAATCTCATTATTTTTGTTGGCTATAGTCACATCCCGGTGGTATGACCTTGTTTCCCTACCCATCTTGTTTCAATTATCTTTGCTATGAAAGTTGTATTCACTCTAGTGTGTGTATTTGTATTCAAATGCAAATTGTAAATATGCACACATCTAGGGGGAGCGTCTTTCATTTTTAAGGTGGCGTTAGCCGGTTTCAATGCAATTCCTAGTATTGTCATCTAACACCAAAAAGGGGGAGATTGAAAGAACATTTCATAATCCCTAGTGTTTTTTGTGTTAGATAACAATATCAAGGATTATTTAATGTGTGTTGAAGTGTTGCAGCTCTCTCTAAGGAAAAAGGGAAAAGTATCTGCCTTTGGGGGGCGGATAATCCGCCCCTCCCTCTTCCCAAATAGGCGCAAGCCCCAGAAGGGGGGCGGAGTTTCGGCCGGATTTTTCGGCCCCGCCGGATAATCCGCCCCTTAGGGGGGCGGATAATCCGCCCCTCCTGCTCTCGCCCAAGGCGCAAGCCCCAGAGAGGGGGCGGAGTTTTGGCCCGACTTTCCGGCGTGGCCGGATAATCCACCCTAGGAGGGGGCCGGATTATCAGCCCCCCCAAGATCTTCATCAAGTGCGTAGGCGCCAACCCCAGAGAGGGGGCGGACTTTCTCCCGGAGTATCCGCCCTTGGGGCGGAGTTTTCCCAGGGGGGCGGATAATCTGCCCCAAGTGGGGGGCGGATTATGCTCAACGGCCAGATCTGGGCAGGGGGTATTTAAGCCAGCCTTCTCCCTCCTGCCAGATCTCTTGGTTCATTCGAAAAAGACAAGATCTGATCTGCAACCTTCATCCAAGAGAGCTCTACCTAGATCCACCCAAAGGCCCCGTCCCTTGGGGAATCGAAGGAGGAGAACTTGATCTTCATCATCAGCAATCAAGCACTTCATCTCCTCTCCATTCACTTGGAGAATCACCGATCTAGTATTTCTTGCAAATACCTAGATCCTTGTTTTGTTTATATTGATAAACCTTGTTCTTGTGACAGCTTGTTGTCATCTCGGGAGCCCCCAATTTAGTTGTGGATGTGTGCCCCGGTAGCGTTGTAAAAGGCATCGATTCCTGCCTCGAAGGGATCCAATAGTGGAGAAGGTGGATCAGGCCTCTCGTGGCGAGATCCATCGGAGAATAGGGTGAGGCCTATTGTGGCGTGGTGGTCTTAGAACCGCCCACCCCTCCAACGCAGATGTACTTCCCTTAACAAGGAAGGAACTACGATAAAACAAATCCCTATTGACGAGGTTTAATCTCGTCAATGCCCATTGTTATGGACTTGGGTTTTAGAGAAGATGGGGATGCTGGAGATCGTGGCACGGTTAACAGACAAGCAACCAGGGGACACGAGATTTACCCAGGTTCAGGCCCCCGGAGGGAACCCTACTCCTGCTTGTCTGCTCTTTGATTACGGCAGAACCGAAGGTTACATGGTGCGCAGATTCGATCTGGCGTGGACGCGTGTGCGAAAGTATGAGTCGAGAGAGATCTAGGACGTGCCCTCCTGGCCTTTATATAGACTTAGGCAGGTCCCGGGCATAGTCCTAGTCGGTTACAAGTTCTAGGGTTTTACCCCTTTGAATTTCCTATCTCCGCTAGTCTTGCTCTCCAAGGATCCGAAGGCGTCATGGGCCTTGGCCACCCGAAAATCTTCATGGACCAGCGTATATCTGCTGTGGGCCTTCCTTGGGCTGGACCAGGTATGCTGAGGTCACGTACCCGTAGGGTATAACCATGTCAGTAGCCCCCGAGTGATCAGTCGAATCGTAGATTCGGCTGAGGACTCTTCCATCCTTCGGGTGCAACTATATTTTAATAGTATGCGTAGGGATTGTTGATGCGTGTGCCTGACTCACCCGACGGATCAGGGTCAGTTAACTGTCTTAGGAAGAAACGACACGATCTTCTTCAGGTTCGGGTCCCTCAACCCAGACCTGGAACATATGCTGGCCTAATTCAACTCAGGCCGCGGAGGTCTTACACGAGTGGAATTCCAGTGGTTTTAATCGGTGTACCCAATGCGTCCGTTGGGATTTTTCATCGTACCTGCTGGTATGGATTCATACTAACAGAGCGCAGTCAGGTGCGTTTCCAGGCCATCAGATGATATCTGCAGGTCTTATCTTTGCGTCGCAGACGCAGCATCCGAACATTTATCACCTCGGAGGTGCTTCGTGTGGCCAAGGAGATTGTCGCTCACTTAGCGTTTTGTTGGGGCAGAGTTGCCAAAAAAATTGCGTGCTGATCCGGAAGATCGCAGTCGAAGATTTCATAGGGTGCGCGACCAGCGCTCCCTATGGGAGTAGCCCCCAAGTGTCTGTTCGAGTCATAGACTCGAACGGAGACTTTAGTTCAAGCATTGTTTCAGTCGTTAAGTCCGCAGGACTCGAAAATTTTCGGATGCTTAAATCCATCCTCCCTATGGGAGTAGCCCCCGAGTCCGTAGTGGAGTCGTAGACTTGACGTAGGACTCAGAGAAGTAACTTGTCCTCATTTGTCTGTCGGGTGCGCGGCCAGCGCTCCTGATAGGAGTAGCCCCCGAGTATTTAATCGAATCGTAGATTCAAGTGAGTACTCTTAGCTGTGCAGCCGAAGTTGGTGCTAGTATAGCTTTTGATGACGTCGGTGCTGATGATCGATGACCTCAAGCGTCCGCTACGCCAGAGATGACTTGACTGGACGAAGCGTGGGTCCCACTTCCTGACTTTGAATTGACCGGTCATGCGCAGCGTGGAGATGATTACGACGTCTCCTCGATTTTCGCGCGTAGTGGACGGCGTGGTAACGACGATTCGTTGTGATGCTGACACATGTACGGCCAGATCTACCGTTGACGTTAGGTCTTCTCGATGGACGGCCAGCGTGCGTCGTCTTCGCTGTTATAATCCTTGGTGAAATCGTGGTTTGTTTTTCACCACACCAGTTCATCTGTTCACTGCCTCCTTGTTCTTGAGCTATTCTTGCTGCGCGCTGAGATTTTCTTCCACATTTTCTTCGTTCTTTCTTCGTTGGCAACGCCACCACCGCCGTAGCGCCATGGGGAAAGCAAAGAAGTCTTCATCTGCGGTTGGGACCAGCGCCGCCGGAGGCAAGAAGGGCACCACCGCTGCTCGTGTCACCGATGGTGGCTGGCGGCGATCAGAGATGCGGGAGAGCAATCTCCGCAAACTGCGCGAGCGAGGCCTGATCCCGCAAGATACGATGGCCATCAAACTCCCCGGCAATGAGGTAATCCCCCGTCCCCCCATCTGGGTACCGGGTTATGTTTCTTGCCTTCGTGGTGCGCGGGTTTTCTTTTCCGGTCCACGACTTCCTCCGTGGACTGCTCTTCTTCTATGGGGTTCAACTCCATCATCTGTCTCCCAACTCTCTTCTCCACATTGCGTGTTTTATCACATTGTGCGAGTGTTGACTTGGCATTGAGCCGCAATTTGGCCTCTTCCGGAAGCTTTATTCCGTGAAGAGGCAGTCTGGTTCGGATGGTGTGTATCCCATTGGGGGTTTCATCATCTCCCTCAGTCCCAATGTGCAATTCTTTTCCTTTTCCATGTCCGAATCTGTCCAGTACTGGCGGAGGCGATGGTTTTATATCCGCGACTCCGTTTTGCCTGGGCAAGATTTTGGTCTTGTTCCCTTTGACCCCTCCCAAAAGATTGAGAAGAAAAGGTCTTGGAAGAACCAAATCTTAGACGGTGAGGTGGCGGAGATAGAGGCCCTTTACCGTCGGGTGGAGGATCTCCAACTGATTCCTGAGAAGGAGGTGAACGGCGTGGACATCATCCGGACGTTTCTTGAGCGTCGGGTGCAGCCTCTCCAAGCGAGGGCGCACCCGATGTTTCTTTATTCTGGGCGCCGTGATCCGACGAGGGTTTCGAGTGAGAAAATCTCTGAGGTGGATCTTGACAAGGATCTTCGCGTGCTGCTGAAGTTCAAGGCCGGAGAATAAATCCCGGGGAAGTCGCTGACTCCTCCCTTTTCTTCGACGTTGGTCGTGCCGAACGTGTAGATTTGTGCACGTAGTGCTCCCCCTTTTTTTTGTTGGGTGTGTGTTTGTTTCCTTTGTTTGCTAACAAAGTTCCTTCTCATCTTGTAGAGCTTTAAAGTGCCGGGCATGGTACCACCATTGCCCGAAAGGTATCCGAATGCCCCGGATAATGAAGTGGTTGATTCCGTGTCCGAGCTTCCTTCGGCGCGATCTCCGGCGGAGGATGCCGACGAGTCGAGTGAGGACCATACGTGTAAGCGATCACGGAGCTCGAGCGAGTCTTCGGATGCCTCGACTCCTCCGACTCCCAGAAATCCTCTGGGCCTTGAGCGTCATAGTGATGGTCATGGAGGTTCTTCCTCTCCCCTTCCCGCTATTCCTGTGCGAGCTGTTGCTCCGCACCCGCCAGCAAAGCGGAAGAAGGAAGAAAAGAAGGAGGAGAAGAAGGAAGAGAAGAAAGAGGAGAAGAGGGCCCGAAGGGATTCTCCTATCTTCGACCTGAGTGCATTGGGCTCGTAAGTTTTCTTGTTGTACTGTTGTCCTTTTCCCTTCATGATTTTTTGCACTTGTGCTGATTGGTTTGTATACAGGCAATCTTCCGACGACTCTAGTGATGGTGCGCGGGAGATGATGGGGGAGTCGAACATTGCGTCGCCTCCTCCTCAGACGGTGGCGACTTCGGGTGGCGTCGCTCCAGATCCTCCTGTGCGGGAGGGGCTGGTGGTTGCGCCTCAGAATTTCGCAGGCGGGGCTTCGGGGTCGCCATCGGAGCATGTAAGTTTTTCTGCTTCATGTCACGGGGGGAGCCCCCGAGTGTCTTCGTGTGCTGATGTTGTTTTTGCTTCTTTGTGTTGGGCGTAGCCCCCAAGTCCTGTTCTTACTGCTATTGCCTTTTTCTGCAGCCTTTTGTCCAAGAGGCCAAGCGGCTGGTGGAGGAACGCCTGACGCTGGAGGCGAAACTGCGGCAGCTTCAAGGTATTCGTCTGCCTTTTAGTACCTCTCTTGTTTATCCTGGTCCTGTTCTTTGACACTTGCTTGTCTTAAATGCAGAGGAGCATAATGACTCTCTCCGTGAGGTCGACGCTCTTAAAAAGAGCCTTGGCCAATCGGAGCAGAAATCCGAAGCCGCCGTCGGCGCAAAAGAGCGCCTTGAGCTAGAGCTGTCGAAGGCAGCCGAAGCGAAGGAGCGTCTGCAGCAGGAGGCCGCAGATCATGAGGAGCAGCTGGCCACCGTTGCGGCTGCTCGTGAAAGAGGGGTGGCGGCGAAGCTCATGGCTGCTGCCAAGGCTATTTCGGGTGAGTGCTGGATTTTTGTACTTGTTTCTTTTTCTACGGGTCTTCTTCTATGCTGCCTTTCTTCATGCTTTTCTTCATTTTTGTCTCAGATGCCGCAGGCATCGAGTTCGACCGCGGTGCTCTGGAGCACGGGAGTGCTCTAGATGATGCCACTATGGCGGTCGAAGACCGCTGCGGCACCGTCGTCAACTCCCTTGCCAAGGCAAAAGAGGTCCTTGGTCGCTTCTACCAGGAGCTCTTCCCGAAGGGCGCAGCCCTTGAAGATGTGGATGCCCTGGCAGAGGCTCTGTCAGCCGAAGCGCCTGCGGCGTACAAGCGCAAGCAGAAGGGCATCGGCGCGTCCGTCGGGCTGGCGATGGCCATGGCGGCTGGAGTGGAGCTGGACTTGCCCTAGATCACCTCTCGGATGCCGACGGCTGCGGATGGATCCGAGGTAGCCTTCGCTGCCTACTCCGCTCGCTGCAGACGATATGGGCCCAAGCTCATTGACTTGCTGTCTGAGTACGCACTGCGGCAGCAAGGCGAGGCTAAAGCTAGGCAGTCTGGCTCCGAGGCGACTCAGTGTCCTGCTCCTTAGGCATAGTAGACGTAGGGTAGTGTGTAGTCTACTTTTGTTGTAAATATCTTGAGGAGTATCTTCTTTGTGCCACGTAGTGGCTTTATATATTCAATGAATTTTCTCTGAGTTGTGCTCCATCCTTGGCTGAATGTCTGTGTTCCTTTCTTTTGCTGTCGTTCTAGGTTCCTTCGGGTGCTGACCCTGTTGACGCCCCATCCGCAACGTCGTTGCGTCCATCCTTGGATGACTCTTCGCAGCTTGCTTTCCTTCGGGATCATGTGCGCAGTTTGGAGAGGGAGTTGCTCGGGCTACGTGGTCGTGCCGACGTTTGGAAGTCCAAGGCGGATCGTGGCGCAGCCAGAGAGGAGTACTTGATGGCGGAGCTGGGTCGGCTGTCCGAGCAGCTACGGTGTAAGTTGATCCTTCTTTCAGGCTGTAGCTCAGTTCTTCGGGTGAGCCTGCTGGCCTTATTCTTGTCTTGTGCGGTTGTCGCAGGTGCGAATCTTGCTCCGAGGGAAGAAAAAGAGCGTGTCGCTGTTCGGGTCAACTGCTTGACTCAACAGGACATGGAGGCCGACGGCTTCTTTTGGATGGATCGTGATCGTGCCATGGTTCTGGCAACGGTGCAGGATCGTGTTTATCAAGTTTCGCGGGTGCTCCGCCAGGTGCAGACATCACTTTCCTCGGTGCTGCACGTCATGTTTCCTTTGGATGCCGTGCCGATGACCCTTGCAGGTCTTCTGTCGAGGTTTCGGAGTGCCAGCAATGTCAAGGAGCTGGTGCGGCAGCAGCTCGTCGCAGGAGTGAAGGCTGCCTTGTCTCTTGTGAGGGTGCACCGCCCTGACGTAGATTTGGCTGCTGTGGCGGCTGGGCCATCTCTTCGACCGGATGATGGCGAGTGGAACATGCGTCCGCATTACGCGGCTGTAAGGCAGTATGCCGAACAGATTGTAGATTTGTTTGAGCAGCGTGCTCAGGTTATTCTTCAGAATAGGTAGGACCTGAAAATAAACAGATAGATGTAAAATTTGTATATTTCGGCTGGGCGTTTTTTGTGCCCTTTGTTGTAAAGGTTTGCTTGTTTGTGAGCATGCAGTGCTTGATTGAGTACGTGTCCTTTTCGTTTGCCTGACGTGGTCAGCTACTCAGGTGTACATGTTTGGTCCTCAGTCGATGAAATCGTGAGGTGGGGGGAGCCCCCGAGTGCGTATGTAGCATGTAGTGAAGTTGCAGAAAAATAGTCAACCGAAGGTTGGGGGCGAGACACTTAGCTTTATTTATATCGTAATGGAGGAGGTACATGGTTCGGCTGAGTAGCCTTGGCTGAAAGCCTTATTGAAAGTAAAAGGGGGTAGGTACTACGGGTAGAATCGTCGCAGGTGCGAGATGTTCCATGGGTTGGAGTATGCGACTCCAGACTCCACATGCTTGAGGCGATAGGCGCCACCTGGGATGACTTCGGTGATGACATAGGGTCCTTCCCATGGTGACTCGAATTTATTCGGTCGCTTTTGCTTGAGTCGCAAGACGAGGTCTCCTTCGACGAAGGACCTTGGGCGCAGCCGGCGGCTATGGTAGTTGCGGAGACTTTGCTGGTACACCGCTGATCTAGCTGCTGCTATATCCCGTGCTTCGTCGAGTGTGTCGATGGCATCTTCGAGTGCAACCGTGGATTCGGCTTCGCTGTAAGCGACGACTCGTGGAGCCTGGTGGCGTACTTCGGCTGGTAGCACGGCCTCAGCTCCGTGCACCATGAAGAACGGTGTGTAGCCGGTGGAGCTGTTTGGCGTAGTCTGTAAGCTCCACAGGACAGACGGTAGCTCTTTCGTCCAGTTTCCAGCTTTGTGCTCGAGCGAGCTCATGAGGCGCTTCTTGATGCCGGCGTCGATTAGACCGTTGGCCTTTTCCACTTGCCCGTTTGTTTGCGGGTGTGCCACCGAGGCATATGTGATGTTGATCCCGAGGCCTTCGCAGAAGTCCTGGAATTCTTCAGAGATGAAGTTTGATCCGTTATCGGTGATGATGCTGTGTGGTACACCGAACCTGTAGACAATGGATTCGAAGAATTTGACGGCGGTTTTGCCCTTCTGGTTGGTGACTAGCATGGCCTCGATCCACTTGGTGAATTTGTCGACTGCGACCAGGAGGAAGACGTGTCCTCCTTTTGAGGACTTTGGCAATTTGCCGATCATGTCGAGGCCCCATTGGGCAAAAGGCCAGGCTATGGGTATGGGTCGAAGTTCGGACCCAGGTGCGTGCGGTTTGTCGGCGAACCGTTGGCACCCGTTGCATCTTCGGACGATGTCCTTCACGTCGCTCATGGCCGTTGGCTAGTAGAATCCTGCTCCTAGAGCTTTGGCGACAAGGGAGCGGCTGCCTGCGTGGTGGCCGCAGATGCCCTCATGGATGTCTTGGAGTATGGCTTTGCCGTCGTCGATGGTGACGCACCGTTGTAGTACACCCGTGATGCTACGTTTGTACAGTTCACCGTTGATGATGGTGAAGGCTTTTGACTGACGAGATATGCGCCGGGCATCTGTCGGGCTGTCACGTAGTTCACCGTTTAGCAGGAACTGGAGGTATGGTCGCGTCCAAGTTTCTTCGACTGCCATGACCTGCATCAGGTTGACCATGGCAACTTCGGTATCCAAATTTTCGCGTCCTTCATGACCTTCGGGTAGCGTAGCCCCCGAGTGTTCTGCTTCTTCGGGTGATCCCTTGGGGAATTTCCGCTTGATGGATGGCACGCAGATCTGTTCGAGGAACACACCTGGTGGTACCTTTGCGCAAGTGGAGCCGATGTTGGCGAGTCTGTCGGCTTCCTCGTTGCTTTCTCTTCCAACGTGTCGAAGCTCGCAGCCATCAAATTCTCCTTCGAGTGCGTTGTAGAGTGCGCGGTACGCGATCATGTTTTCGGCGTGTGCGTCACACTCATTCATCGTCTGCTGGACGACGAGGTTGGAGTCACCGTAGATGACCAGGCGCGTTGCGCCGCATATGTTTGCCATCCTCATGCCATGGATGAGGGCTTCGTACTCTGCTTCGTTGTTGGAGGCTCTGAATTTCATCCGAAGAACGTACTTCATCTTGTCACCTTGCGGGGAGGTCAGTATGACTCCGGCCCCTGCTCCGGCTTCGCGCTTGGAGCCATCGAAATGCATTGTCCAGGACTGCGACATGTCTGGGGTGTCTGGCAGCTGCAGCTCCATCCAGTGCACCAGGAAGTCCGGAAGGACTTGAGATTTGATTGCGTGTCGCTTCTCGTAGACGATGTCCAAGGGTGATAATTCGATGCCCCACAGGGCAACCCGTCCTGTTGCCTCTGGATTATTCAGGATGCTGTTCAAGGGTGCCTCGTTGACGACTATCACTTGGTGCTCATGGAAGTAGTGGCTCAGCCGTCGGGCCGTCATGAACACGCCGTAGGCTAGCTTCTGGTAGTGCGGGTACCGCTGTTTTGTTGGTGTCAGTACCTCGCCGAGGTAGTAAATTGGGCGCTGGACCCCATGGGTCTTGCCTTCTTCGGGTCGTTCGACCACGATTACGGTGCTGACCACCTGGTGTGTGGCTGCTATGTACAGCAGCAGGGGCTCGCGCTCCTTTGGCGTGACCAAAACGGGCGAGGTGGAGAGGAGCCGCTTGAGGCTTTCGAATGCGTCATTGGCTTCTGGTGTCCACTCGAACTTGTCTGCCTTACGCAGCAGCTGGTAGAATGGTAGGGCCTTCTCGCCCATACGGCTGATGAACCTGCTTAGTGCCGCTACTCGTCCTGCGAGCTGCTGGACACCCTTGAGGTTTTTCGGCTTCTCCATTGCCATGATGGCTCTGATTTTCTTTGGGTTCGCCTCGATCCCTCGTTGAGAGATGAAGTATCCGAGCAGCTGACCCGAAGGGACGCCGAAGGCGCACTTTTCCGGATTGAGCTTGATCCTATAGCGATCAAGGTTGTCGAACGTCTCGCGGAGATCATCGATAAGTGTCCTTGCTTCCTTGGTTTTTATTACTATGTCGTCGACATAGACTTGGACGTTGTGACCGATCTGGTCTTTGAGGCAGGCCTGCATGCATCGCTGGTACGTGGCACCCGTGTTCTTTAGCCCGAAGGGCATTGTGTTATAGCAGAATACTCCGAACGGTGTGATGAACACCGTTTTCTATTGATCTTCGACCTTGAGTCGAATCTGTTTATAGCCTGAGTAGGCATCGAGGAAGGAGAGTTTCTCACAACCTGCAGTCGAATCGATGATCTGATCGATCTGAGGAAGAGGGAAGTGGTCCTTTGGGCAATGTTTGTTTAGTGACGTGAAGTCTACGCACATCCGCAGGATGTCCATGTCCTTCTTCGGGACCATCACCGTGTTTGCCAGCCACTCGCTTTCCTTGATTTCCCGGATGAAGTCTGCTACAAGTAATCTGTTGATTTCTTTGCCGATAGCTTTGGCTCGTGGCTCCGACAGTCTTCGGATGGACTGCTTGACTAGCTTGGTGTCTGGAAAGACGTTGAGTGCGTGCTCGGCGAATTCCCTGGGAACTCCTGGCATGTCTGTAGGACACCAGGCGAAGATTTCCCAGCGCTCACGGAGGAATTCGACGAGCGCGCCTTCCTATGCGGTGCTGAGGTCATTGGCGATCAGCGCCGTCTTGGAGGCGTCCGTCGGATGGACCTACACTTTCTTGGTGTTGACGGTGGAGTCGAAGGATATGTCAGGTGCGTTCTGCCTTGTGACTGGGGGTAGCCCATTGTCCGTCACCTCACGGAGCCTTACAAGCTCGTCTTGCATGCCGAAAGACTGGGAGATTTTGTTGAAATCCCTGTCGCATTGGTCCGATCGGGTGAAGCTCCCGTGGACTGTGATGACGCCCCTTGGTCCTGGCATCTTGAGTAGTAGGTATGCGTAGTGGGGGACGGCCAGGAATCTTGCGAATGCTACACGCCCCAGGATGGCGTGGTATTGCGATGACCAGTCCACCACTTCGAATTCTAGGCGCTCCTGCCGAAAGTTGTCCGGCTTCCCGAAGATGACGTCGAGTCCTATTTTGCCCAGGGGGAATATGCCCTTTCCTGGGACAATGCCGTGGAACGTTGTGTCTGATTGTTCCAGGCTGCATTGAGGGATCCGCATAGCTGCTAGAGTGCTTGCGAACATTAGGTTGATGCCGCTGCCGCCATCCATGAAGACGCGACTCATCTCGAAGCCTCCGATCTGCGCCTCCAGCACCAGGGCAGCATGACCTGGGCGAGGGATCTGGCAAGGGTGATCCGCGCGAGTGAATGTGATGCAGGACTCCGATCCGCTGAGGTACTCAGGGATTGCAGGCGGAGTTGCCACGGCCAAGTTGATTTGTCGGGTGATTTTCTTCTGCACCCTGTTTGTGGGGCGTCCCTTCTGGATCATATTTAGTGCTCCCTTTGGTGGGGGGTATCCGACCCCGGCATTGTTTTGCGCTGGTGCGACTGGTTGATTTGGGCCTCCAATAGGCGGCGGTGGAGGAGCTCCGTGTGCTATTTCACCTGGCACAGGTGCGTTTCCAAACGCAGGAATTGGAGCTTGTTGCCTCATCTGCACCATGCCTTCGCTGAGTTTCTGGAACTCGCGGCAGTCCTTGAGCATGTGGCTGGCTTTATTTTTGCCATCCTGTTTGTCGATGTAGAAGTGGATGGTGCATGGACCCGAAAGTTTCTCGAATGTTGAGGGTCCGTTGTCGCGGTCGCGGCGTTGCCACGACTGCGTTGGTCGTCCGTTGTCGCGGAAGTTTCCGCTGCGGTATCCTCCGCTGTTGCGGCTGTTGTCGTTACGGCGGTCGGCGTAGCCGGCCGCGACCATGTCGGGTCCGTCGCGGTCCTCGTAGACGCGCGATCTCCTCTTGCTGCGGCGTTCACGTCTTCGGCCGTAGTCGTCCTCTTCATCTGATTGCGCTCGCTGGATGCAATCTTCGCCGTCCGCCCAGCTGTTGGCGATTTCCATGAGGTGGTCGAGTGTCTTGGGCTTTACACGCCCAAGTTCCTCCTTGAAGTCTTGGCGCTTGACGCCGTCCCTGAAGGCGTCGATGGCCCTCTCTTTGGAGATGTGTGCTACGGAGTTCTTGGTTGTAGACCAGCGTAGTATGTATGAGCGAATAGATTCACCCGTTCTCTGAGTGCAGGCTCGCAATTCTTCGATCGAGGCGGGTCTCTTGCTGGTCCCTTTGAAATTTCGGATGAAGCTTGAAGTTGCATGGCATCTGTGTTCGCCGAACGGATCTGCTGAAGCATCGAGATCCGCAGAGTTCTCCTTCGTCTTCATCCATCTCAGATTCAGACGAGCATGCGCGTTTAGCGCGTGCTTTGTCGATCTTGCGCTGTGTAAGCTTGTCTCTGGCGTCGTAGTCGCGTTTATGGCGGTTTGAGCTCTTCTTCCTCCGAGGAAGATCGTGCTCTTCTTCCTCTTCGGATGAGGGGGTGGGGCTCCGGTCGCGCCTGGCCGGAGCTTTCTTCTTCGGCTCCACAGGAGCGTCTTCGTGGAGCGCAGCTCCGATTAGTCCTAGTCCGGTAAGTGCGGACCTATGCATGGCCCTTTTTGGGTCCCCCTCCGGAGGTGGATGAGCTGCGAGATACGCAGTGGCTGCCATGATCGCAGCTTGTGGCGTCTTCGGGATGATGTTGCCGTCGGCATCCATATCCATGAACGATGTGTGGAGAGTTCGGGTCACGTCACGCCGCTCCTTGGGGTCCATGTTTTCCACCCGCGAGCGGTTCTTGTTTCCCTGGTTTCCGTTTGTGCTAGAGCGCAACTCGTCGCGCGCTGGACTCAGAGGCTGCTTGCTTGCGTTTGTCGAGCGTCTCCTGCATCTTGACTTGTTTCTTGTGCTCCTCGATGAGGAGGTAGTGGTATGCCATCAGTAGGTCACGTGAGGCGTCTGCAGGTAAGACGATGTCGCCTGCGACGGCACGGCGCGCCTGCACCCATCCTTCTTTGCTAAGTTGGATGACGTGGCCGTTGTTTTCCCTGTTGGGTGGGGGGACTGGCTTCTTCTGTTTTCGCCGTTTTCGCCGTTTCGGTTGGGCGGCGGGTTAGGTGTTTCCTCGTCGGTTTGGATGACTGCGGCGCATAGATAGCGCTCGCAGATTTGTCGGTTGCTGCCGCAGCTTTCGGGTCCGAAACCGTAGGTTCCTTCATCCGAAGGTGGATCGCACAGATCGGAGTTGCAGCTGCTTCTGCTGTAGAACTCATCTGTCGATGGTGACGTGCGTAGCACGGGATGTGGAGCCCATGAGGCGGGCCTGATTGACGGCACGGGCACCCGCTCAGGGAGGCGGAGAGTGCCAGTTTGTCCCACCTGGAAGCAGAAGCTCCCGAACAAAATTTCGAGTCCGTCGCCTACGGGCTCGAAATCCTTCATGGTGGCCGGCGAGTGGGCGGTGAAGTCGAAAGCACCAAAGAGGAGGTGATTCTCCGTCGCCGCAGAGTTGTAGATCGATCCGGTCGGAACCGTCACGACCGCACAATCAGCAGCCCCAATTCCCACAGACGGCGCCAATTGACGAGGTTTAATCTCGTTAATGCCCATTGTTATGGACTTGGGTTTTGGAGAAGATGGGGATGCTGGAGATCGTGGCACGGTTAACAGACAAGAAACCAGGGGACACAAGATTTACCCAGGTTCAGGCCCCCAGAGGGAAAACCCTACTCCTGCTTGTCTGCTCTTTGATTACGGCGGAACCGAAGGTTACAGGGTGCGCAGATTCGATCTAGCGTGGATGCGTGTGCGAAAGTATGAGTCGAGAGAGATCTAGGACGTGCCCTCCTGGCCTTTATATAGACTTAGGCAGGTCTCGGGCATAGTCCTAGTCGGTTACAAGTTCTAGGGTTTTACCCCTTTGAATTTCCTATCTCCGCTAGTCTTGCTCTCCAAGGATCTGAAGGCGTCATGGGCCTTGGCCACCCGAAAATCTTCATGGACCAGCGTATATCTGCTGTGGGCCTTCCTTGGGCTGGACCAGGTATGCTGAGGTCACGTACCCATAGGGTATAACCATGTCACCTGTGTCTCCGCGTGCTCCACTATGGTTCCTTCGCTCCTCTCTTTACGTGCTTAGTAGCTAGGGTTGCATATAGGGAAATTCTCGTAGTTACATATCTAGAGAATTTACTTTGTGTCAAGCCTAAAATTGAAAAAGTATTAAAAATTGGTTAGCACCTATTCACCCCCCTCTAGGTGTCCATACGATCCATTTCAACTAAGTACTACCTCTCTTTCTTAAAAGAAGGCATATAATTTTTTCTCTCAAGTTAAGCGATGTAAAATTTGGTCAAAGTTATTGGAAACTATGATACTACATTCATTCCACAATGTAAGCTTTTTTAGCAAACTAAAACAGCTTGCTAAAAGGCTTATATTATAGAACGGGGGGAGTACTGTATAAATACAATATGGAAATGCATGTCACAATGCATCAAAGGACATTGATGGGGATAGTGAGCTAATTTGTTTGGGCATAATAAGAAAATAAAGATGGAGCTAAAGAGGAGTTGACCTCTATTGAAAACCTTGAAGAGGATAGTGAGCTTCCTCCTAATGTTAGTTTGAGGAAGTCAGTTATTTTTGTTGAGTTAATGAAATTGTATGCTGAGGAAGAGTCTCAATGGTATCAAAAATCTCATGCTAAGTGGCTCCTGGAAGGTGACTCAAACACTAGTTATTTTCATAGGGTGGCTAATGGGCGGAAAAGAAAGAATTCTATACTTTCCATCTCCAAGGATGATTTAAATATTGAAGGGACTGAAAACATTCTGAGTCATGCAACTGATTACTATAAAGATCTTTTTGGTCCTGCTCCTGGAAATTTGTTTCCTATAAATTTGGATATGTGGGGGCCTCATGAGAAGCTTACTGAGGAGGATAATAATAAGCTAGGAGAACCTTTCTCTAAAGAGGAAATTAAGCATGCCTTATTCTCCATGGCTAAGAACAAAGCTCCTGGTCCTGACAATATATCTATTGATTTCTATCAACATTGCTGGGACATTGTTAAAAATGACATTATGAGAATTTTTACTGCTTTTCATGTTGGTAATCTTGATGTTAAGAGACTGAACTATGGTACTATTACTCTACTGCCTAAAGTTTCTGAGGCTAATAAAATCAGTCAGTATAGGCATATTTGTCTCCTTAGATGCATTTATAAGCTTATTACAAAAACTCCAACAATTAGAGTGGAACCCCTGTTAGACAAACTGATTAGTGTTAATCAAAATGCTTTTATGAAACAAAGGAGCATTGTGGATGGGATTATGTCTCTGCATGAAGTTATGCATCATACTCATGTCAAAAAGCATGTGGGGATCATTTTGAAACTGGACTTTGAGAAAGCTTTTGACAAAGTAAACTGGGATTTTTTGGTTGGGTGTCATGAGGCTATGGGTTTTGGCCCCTTTTGGAGAGAAATGCTAAAAAAAATCCTTTATAATGGTACAGTTTCTATAAAAATAAATAATACTAATGGTCCCTATTTTTAGAGTGCCAAAGGGGTTAGGCAAGGAGATCCATTGTCCCCATTCCTGTTCAATTATGTTGTTCAATGTTTAACTAAAATGGTGCTAGAGGCATATAAAAATGGGTTGTTATTTGGGTCTGGCCCCTGATCTTATTAGCAATGGGGTAGCCATTATGCAGTATGCTGATGATAATGTTTTATGTTTAACCCATGACCAGGAGAAAGCTTTAAATTTGAAATTGTTGCTTTATATGTTTGAGCTCATGTCTGGGCTAAAAATAAATTACCAAAAGAGTGAAGTGTTCATTATTGGAGGAGATAATGGTATTGCTGAATTTTATTCAGACATGTTTGGTTGTAAGGTGGGTCTATTGCCTATGAAATATTTGGGGGTTCCTGTCACCTTTAGAGCTCTCAAGAATTCATATTTGGATTTTGTTGATGCTAAATTTGTTGTTAAACTTGATGCTTGGATGGGGGGTGCTGCTTCTTCTGGTGGCAGGTTGACTTTGGTGAATGCCTGTTTATCTAGTATTCCTTCTTATGTTATGAGCCTTTTTCTCTTTAATAAAACTTTCATTGCTAAGTTGGATAAACATAGATGTAGATTTCTTTGGCATGGGAAAAAGTTAAGAAAGGCTACTATATGGTGGCTTGGAAAAGAACTTGTAGATCCAAGAAGAAGGGTGGCCTGGGGGTTAAAGATTTGAGAAGGCATAATATTAGCCTCATGTGTAAATGGTGGTGGAAACTTGAAAAAGGTGATGTCATTTGGCAACAACTGGTTAGGGATAAGTACCTTAAAAGACATAGTGTGGTCACTGTGGTGGAAAAAAGTACTGGCTCTCCTTGTTGGAAATCGCTTCTAAGAATTAGGAAGAATTATTTAGCTGGAAGAAAATTTTCATCAGGCAATGGGGATTTAACTAGGTTGTGGATTGATTCTATTGAAGGAAATTTACTCTTTGATGAGCATTTCCCTAGCTTATTTAATGTATGTCATGATCAAAATATCACCATCAAGAAGTGTGTTGAGATGGATTTTAGGATTCCTTTTAGGAGATCCCTTAGAGGTGATATGTTGACTCAATGGAATCATATTTGTGAGGTTGTTAGATCTTTGCATCTCTCTTCCGAAAGTGATAATGTCTATTGGTCTTTGAATGCAAATGGAAAATTCTCCACTAAGTCTATATATTTGTGGTTGGAAAGAAACCTTGCTGGTTCTAGTAATAAATGGGTTTGGAAAGCTAAATCGCCTCTTAAGATCAAGATCTTCATGTGGCAGTTGTGTAGAGATGCTCTCCTCACTAGACAGAACATGAAATTGAGGAAGTGGCCTGGATCTCCTATCTGTTCCTTTTGCAACCAAGTGGAAACTAATGATCACCTGTTCTTTTCTTGTTCTGTTGCTAAGGTGGTTTGGGGGTAATGGGGATTGCCATGGAGACTGACTTGGTTCCTGATAATTTTTGGCAAGCCATGACTTGGTTTCATTCTTTTCTCCCCCATCATGAAAAAATCTATGTGGTCCTAATTGCTTCCTTGTGCTGGGCTATTTGGCTCACTCGTAACAAAGTTACTTTTTAAAACCATAAACTACATTCTCCCAGTGAAATCTCGTTTTTTGCTGGTTCTTTACTCTTATACTGGGCAGGTTTACAAAAGGAGAATGACAAGGTGACTCTGGCTCAAGGTGCGTCCCAGTTGATGCAAGTGGCGGCAAAGGTGTACTCAAGATCTACTCCCAGGGCGACTCCTACCCTCATGATCACTGGTCCTTGAAGTTTCTGTTGCTGATGCAGCTGCTTATCTTGTGCACTTTTGCTTCCTGGAAAAACTGTATTAAGTTTTACTCTTCCTCCTGTGTGATGGAGTATTAAACTTCTTTTGTGATGGGATTGTTATACGTTATTTTACCGAATGGAGGTAGTAGTATTTTTTAACCTTTGCTCCGATTCAGTCAAAAGCAGCAAAGAGACATCAGACATGACATGGTTGAATTTTTTGGTGTACTGCTGCCTTCTGTGTTGTGCTGTCTTGTGCCTGGCTGGCAGCACAGGTTAAAAATAGTTCACAGGGCAGGGGTAGCTACTGTTGGAATTTTATCACAAGTGGCTGCTTCTTGCCAGCTAGGAGAAGTGGTGTCCTTCTGCAGTAGGAGCTGTTGTGGTTGGAGTAACTACGATTCTTACATTGACTGGTCAAAAAAATCTTGTACTGACACTGGGTGACAGCAGTGATGGAAGTAAGCTGCTTGTGTGTCAATCAGCTATGATGTGGAGATAAGCATGGGGCCAAGTCTATGCAGCAGCAGCACACTGTTCTGTTGGTGTATCTGCTGATGCTGGCATTTGGATTGCAACAGATCCCTGGTCAAAGTTAGGGGTGGTTTTTCCTTGGCAACTTGTAAAAAATCACACTACTTTAGTGATAGTCGGAGCCCAAACACAGTGGGTAAGAAAAAAGATTGGGATTTTATCAAATTATTACTGGCTAAATCTCCAGAATTGACCATTAAAAAAACTTACACAAATCCATCCAAACAGATGTCTCCGGTACTTTAGGTTGTTGCAAACTTATCAAGGCGATCCATACACAATTCCAAGATCCAACATTCCAAGCAAAAAAAAAAAAACAGGAGGAAAAGTAGCATAAGAAAGTAACTACAAGAGTCTAGGTCATCCTCTAGATCAAATGAAGAAGAAAAAGGGCATAGAGATCCACAGAAAGAACAGTGCCCGAGCTGCATTGGCATCATCGGACTGTAGTCCTACTACCTGACTGGAATTAGTTATGGCATCCTAATTAGAACCGACCGGGAATAGCTTGACTATTGCAGCGATAGGCATGCCTATGAAGCCGATGACGATGCAGTAGAACCACTGCTTGAATGAGAGAGGCGAAGTGTTCGCGAAATCACCAAGGAACTGCACTATTATGATCTGGAATATGACTGTGCTGCCAAGCACGGCAACGAATACATTGTTGTCTAGAATGCCTTTGAATACATTTATCCTCTCCATCTCCCTAGAGCTCACCTCGTTGAACACCTGCAAAAGAACAGAATTATTAAGTGGACTTTCGTGCACTATCACACCAACATTGTACCGGTGATTATAGTTCTGTTTGTAAGGATCCTATGGATCACTCCCCATTAATTTACCAAAATATAATCTATATTTACATAGTAACAGGTATATTCTACTAGTATGTTTGAAGTTTGCTGAAACCAGGGTCTAGTTATAAATAAATGGTACAGTGGAGCAAGAAACAGAGCATACATGTATCCTATAATAAATAAATTTTCAGAATCAAATGGATGCAATAGGAACTTTCAGCATACCTGGCAGAACACAAAGCAATTGAAGATGAGAGTGTTCAAGACTAGATCGGAGTTATCACCCTTGAGTCCAAACAACGTCTTTCCTTCTGTCTGCAGATACCAAATTACAATGAACTGGTAGAGTGCCTGTCCCATGATGTTCCTCCACATAATATTGCTGATGAAGTTTCCTTTCCTTCCAACAGGAGTCCTTTTCATCAGTTCATCGTTTGGAGGTTCTGTGGCCAATGCCAATGCTCCTAGTGTGTCCATGATCATGTTGACCCAGAGCAACTGGACAGCAGTAAGGGGAGCACTCCCTGAATTGTGACAAGTAGAAGTAAATAAGCAGTGAAATACATGTCATAAATAAACCAGGAAACGAAAGATTTGCCACATTAATATTACAATTTCCATGAGTAGCTTATCCTAAATACTGTTACAGCCCGTGAAAGGAATACTTGGATTACAAGTTAGAGTAATGAACTTGAAATACCATGCAGTAGTAGTTCCAGTTGGGAGTTGGTTTATGATAACAAATCGATCATATATGAGCATAAACGGAGAAACACATTAGAGGTAACATCCGAAATGAACTGATTTAGAGTTCAGTAGTTGAAGGTTTACTTTAACTTCAACAAAATCAGTAAAGCTGGGATAAATGTGTTCCTCTGTTAAATACCCGATTTAGAGTTCAACTGTTGAAGGTTATTTTTGTTTTCACAGAATCAGCCTATACTCTTCTTTACAGATAAAAGGCCAGCTTCAATGAGCGCATAAAAGTTTCAAGTATACCTGTCAAGCAAGCTGATGAGAAGTTCACAACGAGAGCAACCACATTGACTGTCAGCTGAAACTGCACAAACTTCTGAATATTGATGTACACTGACCGGCCCCATTTAGCAACGGTGACTATAGTGGAGAAGTTGTCGTCAAGAATAATGACATCGGCACTCTCTTTCGCAACCTGCAAACAGATGACAGAATGAGTCAAGCTGGAACTAAATACCGAATGGAGCTGCTAGGACATGTAATTGACTGTGCAAATCGTGCAGTGCAAGACCGTATAGAAGCTGCGGTGACATTTCAAAACGATAGAGTGAAAAACTATGCTGCAGTGACGTTTAAGAATTGGCAGAACATGTAGTTGACTGCAAATCGTGGAGTAATTATAATGGGAGACACTTACTATGAGTTATAGCTAGTTATGTCAGAACAAAATTCTAGAATCTTAAATGCTAGATTGACATGACTATTTTCCAGTGCAAGGGAAATCTTAATAATTATTCTTGTGCTACATTACCTCAGTTCCAGCAATGCCCATCGCAAGTCCAATATCAGCCTCATGAAGTGCAGGGGCATCGTTTGTCCCATCACCCGTCACCGCAACAACTTCCTCAAATGTAGTACGGAGATTCTTCACCAAGGTGTGCTTGTCAAGTGGTGAAGATCTAGCCATTACCTGATACATGCAATCACATTACATTAACAAATGAAACCCAGAAACGATAGGCAAGTGGTGAAAGCAATAAATATACCTGTATTTTTGGTATCAATTTATGCAGTTCTTCTGCGCTCCTAGTTCTAAAATCTGGGCCTTCAATGGCAAGACCACCTTCAGTCAAAATGCCGCATTCCCGGGCAATTGCCTTTGCTGTGTTGATGTTGTCACCTGTGACCATCCTAACAGTAATACCGGCTGACCTGCAGATTGCAACAGATTCCTTCACACCCGGACGCACTGGGTCTTTAATCCCCACAATGCCAATGCAGGTGTACCCATCTTCAGGAATCTGATCATTAGCTGAGAACCCATCCCCGACTTCTATGTAGGCAAGGCACAGAGTACGAAGTGCCTCATTTGCAAAGCTATCAATTGTACCATTCAAATGAGCAACGGTTGCAGTATCAAGGGGAACAACAAGTCCTTGATCATTCAGGTACTTGCTGCAAGATGCCAATATGATCTCTGATGCTCCTTTGCAGTGAGCACGTAATCCACCCCCTGGCAGCTGGATGACCACTCCCATTCTCTTCTTCGCCGAGTTGAATGGCTCGACTTTGATAAGGGTGCTTGCTTTTCGTACCCCTTGGAAATCTCCACCCAGTGACAGGCCAAGCTCTAGA
This sequence comes from Avena sativa, assembly GCA_916181665.1. NCBI lineage: Eukaryota > Viridiplantae > Streptophyta > Magnoliopsida > Poales > Poaceae > Avena > Avena sativa. Next base: position 443,905,006 of record OV702293.1, on the reverse strand, counting down.
ATTGCTGCCTCAGTTGGTGTGCCCAGTATTTCGCGTTTGCCATCCTGGTTGATGACAACATCACCACCGGTGTTGTTAAATATCGACTGCAAGAGCATTGTCATGACAGATTCTGGCAACTCAGAGAATAAGCTCTTGGTGTCTGATGAATTATCCACTTCTTTAACTTTGCCACAGATGCAGGCCTTGACAACAGTCATGTGGTTCGTCGTGAGTGTGCCAGTCTTGTCGCTGCAAATGGAGGTTGCTGATCCCATGGTCTCACAAGCTGCAAGGTGTCTGACAAGTGCCTTGTCATTCATCATCTTCTTCATGGCAAATGCAAGGCTCAAGGTCACAGCGAGCGGTAAGCCTTCAGGAACTGCTACGACGACAATAGTAACAGCAATAGCAAAGAACTCAAGGAGCTCCAGTGCATCATCACCAGACCAACTCAAGTACGAGCCATCCATGATCTTGCGCCGGAACAGGCTTTCAGTGAGCACTGCAAATGTGACAACTGCAAAGACGAGGCCTATTTTGCCAATGATGGTGGCAACACCGTTCAGCTTGACCTGCAGTGGCGTCTCATCATCACCACCTTCAGTCAGGGTGGCCATGAGTTTACCCCATTGGGTCCTCATGCCGACTGTCGTGACGAGCATCTTGCAAGAACCATCTTGCACTTTAGTGCCTGACAGAAGGAATGGGTTCTCGGCATTGACAGCAACTGGCTCACTCTCCCCAGTCAGGCTTGATTCATTAATCAGCAACGAGAACCCAGATACAAACAAACCGTCAGCTGGTACTTGATCACCAATGGAAAGGTGCACAATGTCACCAACGAGAAGTTCGTATATCGAGAGCTTCTGCCGGTACCCACTCCTGGTGACCTGTACCGTGATCTTCTTCTTCTCCTTATCAAGGTCCTTGAACTGCAGGGATTGCCGGTAGTCGCTTGTCGCAGTGACAAACACAACCAGAAGAATACTGGCAACAATGCCAAGGCCGTCATGTGCGCCCTTGGGCCACCCCTCGGTGGCAATGCCAACGACAAGCGAGAAGAAGGCGCATGCAGCAAGGATCATAAGCGTCATGTCCTGGAGCGCCTCCCAGACAAAGACCCAGAAGCTGCGGGACTCCGTCTCGGCGAACTTGTTGATGCCGAAGATCTCCTGCCGAGACGCAAGTTTGCTCTGGGAGGCCGTGCTGATACCATCAGACTCTGAGGTAGACACCTTAGATAAGAGGCCCTCGGTGCCACCGTGTGCTTTCAGCTTCTTGATGTCATGGCTCTCGACAACAGCGCTCAGTTCCTCGGCACAGATGCCATAGCCTGCTGCCTTGACATCTGCAGGGACTGTGTAATCGCTCTGGGGCGCAAGACCTGCGGAATCGTGTTCATGGTAATGTTGACGTCAAGAAGAAAAGAGATGTAATTGATGTTGACTAACTCTGGTGTGCCCTGGTATCTTACCGTGGATGAACTGAAGTGCAGCCTTTGAAACAAGCACAGCAACACGCAGCTTCTCCTGAAATAGTCAGTATTTTGTGGCGTCAGTCTCGACAATACTAACTGTTCTTGGAATGTTTACAGTTGAAAATTGCCCAAATATGTAGTAAAAAGATGCGGTGAGGAATGATAGTTGAAATTGCTATCAATTGATGTTTTCTAAAGTTAGAATTGCCGTTTAACCAAAGGACGTCTTTGTTGGTTTGCATTTAATTTAAAAAGACTTGCAACTATGGTCAGACCGTCAGAGAAGGTCAAAAAATTAAAGGGAGTGGGTTCTTTTTGAATAAAGTAATACATAATGCAGTTATCTAATAAAATACTAGTACATGTTGTAGGAGCACCCACACGACATAATACTGCGTTTTTTTTTACAAGTGTAAGAAATTGATGCAGACCTTGGCCTCTAGCGCGGTTCATTTGGATAAGTTAGTATACTCCGATGACTTTTTTTTTTTGAACTGTACTCCGATGACTTTTGAATCACGGGTGTCCTCCCCTTCTCCCAAGATTGAAAATACAAGGAGGGTCGGGATTGACCAATACCCTTTCGATTAAGAGGGTATGAAGGGTATCGGTCAATCCTAAACATCCTTATGTTTTCAGTTTCTTAAGTTTGGAAGGAGGAGGAGGAGGACACCGAAGCAAACCGAGGAACAAATAGAACAGGTCAGTTAATAATAGCCAACAGTTACAATGACTTTTGGTGTACTACTATCATGAATTTAACCTGCGTGAATAACTTAACACTGCCATAATGTCACTGCGGTTCTACTCTAAACAAACTGGATAGCAATTATACACAATTAATATTAAAGACATGGAGACTGATTCAGGCTGGTCCTAGTGGTAGTATCATACTACTAGTATCATGCATATGATACTAGTGTATGATACTAGTGTATGATACTATGCCTCTAGTGTATTGTATCATATAGTAGTATCATAGTAGTGGTATATTTATTGATTTGTAGAATCTCTATGTAAAATATGTGTACAAGATTTACTTGTCATTATGATTTCTAGTTTTACGTGCTATGATACGGTATCTACCTATGATACACTAACCACCTCTCTCTTCATTAATTATGGCGCCACATCAGATTTTTGCCAAGTTGGCATGCATGATACTTGCACTATGACCAGCCTCACACTACTCCGAAAGTTACTTTCCTAGCCCAGTAGCTGCTTTTATGTAAATAAAGAGATGTAGAGGAAGGCCTGACATCACTCGCAATTTGATATGCCATTATCTATCGCTCTACCAACTATGGCATGTGCGACCTGCTCTTTTTATTCGTGACGACGAAAGTGAGGGGGAACGGTGGCATTGGCAAGCACGATTACGGTACAAGACATAGCAAACGCTACCAGATGCAAAGAGCAAAAAAAAATCCATCGCGCATGTGTGCCGCGCTTAATTCCCCGTTCCGATTCTGCTTTTCCAGCCAAATTAACCACTGACGATGAGGAACGCTGCAGAAAAAAAGGAAGATCGAGGCGCGTACCTGGTTGGTCCGCTTCATGGCAGCCGCCTCGGACCGCTTGTCGAGGTTGGCGGTGAAGCGGAACCGCCGCTTCGGGTTCTTGACGACGCCGACGACCTTGCGCCATCGGCCCAGCGACTCGTCGGAGGAGTGCTTGGGCTTGACGCCCCCGAAGTTCTCGTTGAGGTAGCTCTCCATGTCGTCAATCAATCAACCAAGGACAAAGGAAAATAACCCTGCCCTCGCTTTCCCCCACCAGCTCTGGTCTGGTCTTTATAGCACGCGGACGCGGAGGGCTCCCTCACGCCGGCATTTTCCTGGAAGAAGCGCGTGGGGGGAGGTAAGGACCGGCGTTGACGCGTCGTGGGTACGTACGTGGGTCCGACTCTGGCTCTACCTCGACCGGACTTTCATGGAAGGGGCAGTATTCTGGAGGGGAGGGTGGGTGCCTGATTTCATGGAAGGTGGCGAGTTTTTTAGGAAGGACGGGATGGATCCGAGCGGGGAGGAAGGGGAGAGGGGGGACAACGAGAGGGAAGGGAATTAAGCGGGCCTCCTCCTCCTTGCTTTGCTCTGCTCTGCGGAAACGACCACAAACTTAGGGGTCAAACTGACCGGGTCTTTTGGGGGTTAAGCCCGATGAACGCTGCATGTCTGCGTCTCACCCGGGGGTTCCAAATAAGTGGATCCGTACTGACTACTGAGACATGATTGTTGCGGGGAATTTACGGTGTGCTGGGCGTGTGCCGTGTTGGGTGGGGGAGGGGAGACAGTGCTTTCCATTGAGTATGTGCTGCCACGACCCATGTTGTTAGGGTGTGTTCGGTTCTGTAACGCAGTGGAATGGATGTCATGTTTCTATTTTACTGGAATGGATCGGTTCTGTTTCGGTGTTTAATTTAGATAAAAAGAAGGAACAAAATGGTTCTTTTTTGATCGGTTGGGAAAATTGGAAAGAGGAGCGAAACGAGATTAAAGTTAATCTTTTGTCTTAAACTCGTAATAAACAGTGGCAAATGGTCTTTTTAATCTTAAAATCGTAATTAACAACGACTAATTATTTTTTAGCTGGATTGTTGGAGTGCTTCGTAATTAACAGTGGCTAATTAACAGTCGTTCCACCACATTCCACCGATTTGGTTGAAATGGGTGCATTCCACATATTGAGAGAATATTCCCTTGCGAGGAACCACTCGGTTCCATTCCATTTCACAAACGAACACAAGAATTGACTCTAGGTGCGGATGGTTCCGTTCCATTCCGCTTTTCCACGAACCGAACACACCCTTAAAGTTCTTGTTTCACACGAAAAGTCTGAGCTAGAAAACTTCTACTCCTGTTCAAAGGTGTTCGAAGCAGAGATGTTGACCGGTAGACTCGAGTCTTGTTTACTCAATGATTTCATTTATTATGAGAAATAGAAGACTGAAGTCTTCGATACCTTTTCTACTTGAGTCTTTTCAATTGGAGTATATACCATGCATCTTGTTTTTTCTCCATGTAACATTTATCATATAATAAAGTGTTTCATTTTTCTTGGAACTAAATAAATATTTATATCTTACTTATAAATAATAATTACATTCTTATTTATTATTATAATTCATTTCTTTCAATTTTGTTTTATTAATTGAGACTTATAATTAGTGTATCTTTTCAGAAATAAGAGTTCATTATAATTTAATTTCCAAATATTATTCCATTTCAAATTCTTTTGGAATTCAAATTTATCAATTGAATATTCAAATTTGAATTACCTTCCCCTCAAACACAAAAGTGTAGTAGAGGTCATGTCGAAATCCATCGCACCTGCTCTGATGTTTCCATCAGAACAAGAAAGATCTCGATCTCTCTATAGCTTCTTTAGTTTTGCGCGAAAATTCCCTGGATTTTCTTATGCATGAATGCAATGCACAAACATGTGTCCTGTCTATTTTAAGATGCTAATCCTGGGGTGTTACAGACTCTCCCACTTAAAATAAACTTCGTCCTCGAAGTTCGTACTCTCTTGCGTTTCGGAATGAGAAATTGAAGTGTATTGATTACGACATTTCTCAACTCCATGGTAACCTTAACTGGGAACAATTGTAATATCCCATACACAGATCTCTTTTTTGAATTCTCATCATACTTGGAAATCTCCAACTGGTTGTCTCCAATACCTCAAAGTTCCATTCTTTATCATCCCTCGGGATATATCCTTATTATAGAATCCTTAAATTGGAGTCTCTTCCTTAGTTGATTTCCCTGATTAAGTATTATAATCCAACTCCTTTACTTGATCATCGAGCTTCTTTATTATATTATATAAGGTCTAGGAAGTCTCACTAAAACAGGGTTTTAAGAATTTATTTAGACAATAGTTGTGGCCAAAAGCCTAAATTTTTGGTTTGTCATTACATGATTTATACTGGTAATCCTTCTGAAGATGGGTTTTGAATACACTTAGTCCATACCCATCGGAATTTCTTGTTCCTCTACACCTGTCCAATTGGATGTGCTTATTCCCTCTTAAGGATCACTTAAGAGTTGTTTCCTCTAGAATTAGGATTAATCTATTTTATTACCTTCAAGCTTTTAACTTATCCAGTTTTAGATAATCCGTTGTTCTTGCCTTAAATACTTCTTCAACTTCCTTTTATTGAACAACTTAAGGTTTAAGTCCTTCTATCTTGAAGTAAACTTTGATCTTTTATCCGCACATACTTTCAAAAGTACTTTTACAATAATGACTTCTTATGAAAATAAGGCTTAATATTGTCATAGGTTAGTACTTCTTCTCCAACCTTTACTTAGAAAATCATATAACAATACTTCCATTTTCTGTTTACTCTCCCCCTTGGGGATTTCTAATAGTCCTTAAATTGTGTATATAGTAACCATTGGCTTTATAACTAGGATGTTAGACTTTGCCTAGCTTGTACTTCACCTGTTTAAGATCTCATGAAAGAACCTACGGTATACTCACATAATTGTGGATCTCCGAATTGAATCTTCCAACATTATTTGTCTTACTTCCTGTTTGGACAATCTGTCTTTTGTAAACCTGCTTTCACAAGGCGTCTCGAAAGATGATCGCTTAAATATCATACTCATTTATGTCTTTCATAACTTAGGCCAAGTTTTATGCTCTTTATGGAATAATAAGATCTAGTTAACTAAGTTAACCAAATACCAGCTGCAGACAAGATACCAGCTGCGGACCATCCTAGGTGTATGTATTACCCTATGGCTAAATTGTCAGAGCTGGAATACCATTTTATATTCCAGTACTTCTTCTTTGTACTTATTCATGATACTTTCATGAATTTGGTATACTACTTTATTAACTTCTTAGCAACATCACCTATTTTGGGTGAACTTAAGTTCATCACTTCTTGTTGTTCCATATATTTTCTACACTTATCTTCCTTCTTATTGCTGGATGATAATGATTTAAACTTGAACCATCCTTCAAATTGGGTTGATACTCCTTGTATTTGGCTTCACTCTTCATGTAAGTCTATCTAGATCTTCGGAACTTGTCACTCCTTTTCACGAATTCCCCTTTTCTATCTAGATCTATAACATCAAGTAGTAATTGGATGTTGCAACATGCATTTGCACACCAAATCAAACTTCATGTACAGATTACAGTCAATCAATAAAATCCAAGAAATTCCAAAAGTCAATAACAACTGAACATATACCATGTATTATACATAGGTTTTATATAAATTACTGGATGAACTGAATGTTCCAACTGTTCGACTCTCATTTCATTACATAGCTATCTTACCAGAACCTTTTTGTTCCTGTGATTATATCCTCACTTATTTAAGCAAACCACTCGAAAACTACAATACGCATTAATTAATATGTACATTATTCAAGCACTCTCCTTGATAAGTTCTCTTCATTCTTACTTTTATCCTCTTCTAGTGCTTTCTGGAGTTTCGTCCATGATGACGTGAAGTCCTTTGACTGCCTTCTGGAGCATAAGAGCATCCAGGAGGTGCGTATTCTTGATTAGAAGTACCTAGATTGAGGTTAGTCACTAAAAAATGACTAGAGTTGGCATGATTTTCTTCAGGATATTCCTGTGTTTCTTTCAACACTTCCTCAAAGTAAGATGGTTCCTTCGCATTTTCCTTGATCCATTCATACATATTGGTATAATCACTACAAGGACATTCTTATAAGTCAATAGGATTGGTGTAACATCCCAACATTTAGGAACTAACGAAAGGTAGATTTAGGAATTTGAATAGTTGCATGCATTCATTTGTAAAATGTGGGTAAATTTTTTGCCAAATAAAAAACTAAAGTGATCAAAGTTTCTTTCATACTTTGAGATTGGGGATAGTCTTGAAGGATGATTGTTATAGACTTTGATATGATCTTTGTGGACTTATGTGTTTGGGAAATAAAATTTGAATTTAAAACTTGAGTGTTTGAATTATAATTCAAAATAATTCTTGAATAATGTTGGAGTATTTGATTTAATTAAGAGTTAACCAATAATAACTCAAACTTTATATCAAGAGAGCAATTAAGAATATGAATATCCATTTCATAATATTATTCAATAAATAAGTTACAAAAATGTAACTTATGAAAATCATCCACAATCTTTACAATAGCAAATAAATAAAGAATAATATTTCTTTATTAAGAATAGTACAATCTTTATTACAAAGGAATAAATTAAATATTACAATTGAATATGAGAGTTATTACAAGTGACTAATCTATAAAGAAAAATAAAAACCTAAACTAAAGTCTTGATCTTCAAATCTGGTACCTGCACAATAAAAAGAAACTTAAAAGAAAAAGAAGGTTAGTATTAGAATTATTCTTACTCTCAGAGTTGACAGTGAAGTGCACTGTTCACTTTTTCATCATTGAGTATTTAAGGGGCAAGTTTCACCAATATGAAAGAATGTATCTTTCATAATTTTAAGCCATAAGTCAAATAACAGCAAGGAGGGGCAAGTTTCACCAGCCAAGTAGAAGTAACCAGATGAAAGTAACTTTCAAAAATTCAGAACATATCCACAATCTGTGCAGCAGGCACACAGGCATCACACACACCAAACTGCATGGGTGTGCTGTCAACACCACAGCAGCAGCACAACCAAAAAAAACCATCAACACAGCCATGGGAAACCGATCCCCACACCATTCCATTGCTCTTACACACCAAGCACAGCAGCCAGCAGCTAAACCAAGACAAAGCCAAGCTAGATCACACCAACCAAAGCCCAGGATCACATCACCAATATGGTGACATAAGGAGGGGGTAGATCAGGTGGATAGCAAGACCAAGGTCAAGCCATCAGGATCAGGAGATGATGGGCTAGATCAAGGACAAGCCAGGAGCTGGAAATACCAGGGGAGCACCAGATCAAGCTACCACAAGATAAACCACTAGCAACCACAACATTAAGTGACAGTGGTGAGTAAATAGACCATCACATGATCTATCTGTCTAAGATTAGACAAGTATACATGATCTGATTCTTATTCAAACTCTCAGAAAACACCCAAGTGGGGCGAATCCATCACTGAGGTTTTAAACTCTAAAAGCAACCAGAAAAGTATAAGAATCCAACTAGATCTCAGAACAACATCATTGATCTAGCTATCAAGCTATATTTCAATTCAAGAATGAATATAGCTAAGATTTAAATTACTAGGCACATCTCTAAGACAAGAGTAGCACCTTAGAATTTAATCTTAAGGATCTATACAAGTGATCAAGCTTACCATCATTTTTCCCAAACTTTGATTCAAGAAATAGTAACTGGTACCACTACCAGAACCATCCATATGAGTCAACTAGATAAAAGCTTAATCCCTAAACCTCAGACCAACAGCATGGGTCTTAGGGATTTAAGAAAGGAAATTTTCTATTTATATTTAATGCCAAACTCATCTTAAGCTTGAACCAAACCCAAATAATGAAATAGAATCTAATCTTGTGTGCCATACAAAGATGGTGTCACAAGAACAGTTCTACACTAATCAGGTTAAGCATTCAATCTTCATAGATTCAACCAACCAACTACAAATCATTTTCCTGTCATCATAGGAATCATAATTAAGAAAAGCCCTATGTATATCTTCACTATTTGAAATCATTTGATCTCAAACGACATATGAATTCTTAATGCCAACAGTGCTAATACAGTGACTTCATCACACAACACTCACTGTCATTAACCAAGAAATGACAGTGGTGTGTTATTAAACCACTAGATTCCCAAGTATTGCTTCTAGAGCAACTTTACCCTCTGACCATATCAAAATTAATCCATAAAATCATCTGATAAGCCACTAGCACCACCACAGTTCATCTTAAGCAGCAAGCCACAGTTAACAATCATTTAGCATGTTTTGGGACCATCAAAACTTGATACCAATTCATCCAGAATTTAATCAATAGCAGGATATGAACCCTAAGTGGAACAAATCATCTTAATCAGGACAAGGCAGTAACCATAAAGGTCACTACCAACAGCTAGCATAGGATGACCTAGCACAGAGAGCATGAGGGGAGAGGAAAAATTTAGAGTAGGTCCTCGCTGCAGACTAGAAGAGGAAGCAGAGATGGCCGACGACCATGGCGGCATGGGAAGCACCCCAGGGGGGCGCTGCAACCCACACATCGCCACTGCAGCGACCTTAGCCACACCTGTAGGCGAGGAACAACACCACAACGCACGACAGCAACGGCGACGTCAGGATCAATGCCAACCCCAAACCCTAGGGTTCGGGACGACATCGATCTGGCCACAGGAGAGCTCCAAGTCCAAATCCAATTGGATAGAAGGGTAGAGCAGGGCCAACAACCTCTTCCTGCACCATGGCAATGGCCAGGGCGGTCCACGATGGCGGGAATCGCCGACGGCGACACCACTGACCACCGGGTCGGGGAAGGATAAGGAGAAGGAGAGGGGTGAGCTCGAGTGAGAGACAATGAGTGATGGGCTGGGTTGGGCCAGGAACCCTTCGGGGTGGTCGTTTTAACTTTGCCTAATGAGCCAGATGGGCCCAATAGAAATAAACCAGCCCAAATCATCTAGAGCCTCTTTAATAATTGGAAAAATACCAAAATGCCCTTGAATTTAAATAAATTCTAGAAAATAAAATAAAATTCCAAAAATTATAAATAAAATATTTTTGGATTCACAATAATCCAAACTATCTAAATAAATTAGAAGATAAAATTTTAGACATATAAATTTTATTAAGAATTGTGTAATTTATATATTCCTTATGGAATTTTACAAAATTATTGAAAGATGATAAAAATAAATAAAAATCACTTTCATTATATATTAATATTATAGTATTTTAGAAAAATACTAAACAAATATTTAATAATAATTTTTGATATTTAAGTGATAATTCTTAAAGGAATTATTAACTCAATAAAATGCAAATAAAAGGAAATAAAATCCTTTATTATTAAAATAATTTTATAATAAAGGGGAGAATGCATATCAAGTTAAATGATGCATTACATTACTTTGTTTAATCATTTTGCTTCTTTAAATATTGTCCTTACCGGGCAATTATGCTGTTTTTGTAGACATAGAAGCTCAAGGTCTAGTGCAAGCATCAGACTTCACTACCTTGCAATCACAAGGCAAGTTTATCACTTGCTCATGTCCTTTGAAGAGTGTTTATCAAAGTATTTGTGAATTGTGTGTTATCATCTACACTATAGAAAAAGAAAACAATATTTTCTCAAGATACTAAATCTTAGATATCATCCTAAGTGATGATATGATGGAGCAATAGAACTTAGGGTTCTACTTGCACTAATGATGAACAATTAGGAATTAAAAACCCATGACATCAGTGATTCTAGCGCCGTATATTACGCATTAACCATGAGATTTGGAATGGGACGGAGAAGTCAGTTGTATCCTTTTCCTCTTGTATGGAGGCAAGACGACCTTAATGTGACGTTGTGATTCCTTGTGTGGATCCAACATATGGGTGGTCACCCTTACGCCCCACACTTTTGGTGTCTAGATTATCTATGAATGGTGTTTAGGGTGATAGTCCATGTAAATGGTACTAATCCGGGCATCACCAGGTCATAGAGTCTTTAGGAACTCATCAGGGTTTTAGCCTGCCCGAAAGGAGGCTTAACGAAGGTGAGCTAGCCCGAAGGATCGTGCAGACATATGAGGTCGCGGAGAGGGCAGTGATTGGCTTGGACCAACTACTGGGCCCCACATCATGGAATTATGGACGGGAAAGTACGCCCGGTTGTGCAACAAGGAGTTGATCTCTCATGGGAAAAGTAACGCACCTCTGCAGAGTGTACGAATTGTAACTTGTTACTCCTTGTTCTGGGAAGGACCTACGAACACGGCAGGAAAGGAACTCCATGAAAGTTTTGGTCAACCTGTGAAGGCTGGTGGTCATAGATTTTCATAATAAAATCAACCTTTGAAGAAAGATTTATGAAAATTGCATAGTGCCAACGACTGATAGTCCGAGGTGGTAGACAGAGCATCAAACTTCGTACCTTGCATATAATGAATTTGTTGAGTAACGCTGTTACTCATCCTTTCCTTTGAATCCTTGCTTAGACTCTAAGAATCCTGAAGATACTCCAATGTATGCATCGGAGAGTCAAGAGGAGGTCTTCTATGAAGAGCCCAACTTGTGTGGAGCCGTAGAAGGGGAGGACTACGACATCGTCTACGGAAGAGAGTTCCAGGAGTCCGAATAATTACTATAGTTCTAGTAACCACTTGAGCCGAGCATCATGAACCATATATAGCAATAAGTTGCTGATCTCAATTTGGAGTTTAAGTTTTAAATTTGAAACTTCCGCTGAAACACTTATATTTTGGTTTGTAAGTTGAATCTTTTGGAAGTATTGAACTTCCGGTATGGTAATAATAATAACGTGTGTATGTTTGTAATATGGACCTGCAATGTTTCTGTTGTACCACTCTGAGGGATGTGATATTTACGGAACGGTGTTTTGTGGATGTCATGTCAACAACTATAGTGTACTACACATACAGTGGTATGCTGGGTCACCGCAATTGGTATTACCCCCATATGGTCCATAAGGCTCTCTAAGGTTATAGTTGGTTTCTTCTCCGATACCTGCATCACAAGGTATAGGATTCCCTATAGTACCATCCTTAGACTCTACTCCACATTCATAATAGTTCTTCTCAGGATAATTTGGAATGACTCCTTCCCAAGTTTTCTGTTCTGACGTGTACTTCGTCCATGGATCTTTAGGTGATTGAGGTTTATTCTGATAGTAGGCATAGGTTTCCGACTGTGGATCATCGAATTTGGTTTCTTTGTACACTTACCCTGAAAAGATGTATTTAGGATGCTTAGCTTCTTTATCTAACTTCTTTCTATGTGTCATTGCTTTGACAGGATCAGTAAAATCCTCAATGACAGTATCCATCTCCTGAACTAATACTTGGTGAGTGTTATGTAAAGTGTTTAGTAAGGACCTATAACGATCCATATACTCTATATCTAGAGTGGGTTTAGTTCGTACCAGAGTAGAATGATTTAACTCTTGCTCCGTACTTGAGGTTTCATGGGGTATAATAGTGTGAGTACTACCTACCAGAGCTTGGGATTTCTATTCTCGGATCATGGTTATGGCTGCCATTACTGCAATCCGATATGCCGATGCCATACACCTTGCCTCTCCTAATGGCATTTCTCCATTAAGTCCTAACTTCTTGGGTAACATGATCATGACACGGTATTTGGCTAATACCTGCCCATCATAGTAATTGTAAATCTTGACCAAAAGTCTTGATTCACAATCCAAACTCCATAGAAGTTGTCGGAGAGTATTTGTCCAATCCCCTTCGTAGTCATCTAACGTCCTGTTCAACACTTGAACATTCCGGGGTGGATACCGAGGTGCCATTTGATACTGTAGATAAGAAATTATCATCAGTCATATAGGTTTAAAACTTATGGCAATTATTTGAATTGCAACTTTAATAAAGAATAATTGCACTAGCAATATGACAAGATTATTCTCAGTTGAATATCCATCATATCTCTAGAGAACTCTTTATCATTGCGGATATCCTTCCTACAGGTTTTACCCATTTACTAGGTTTCCATCCTAAGGTCAAAGCATATGCTCTGATACCAGCTGCGGTGACCCAGCATACCACTACATGATGTAGTACACTATAGTCGTTGACATAATACCAATGAAACACCATTCACTAGTATTACATCCCTCAGAGTGGTACAACAGAAACACAGCAGGTCCAAGACATGACTAAATGTTACAATTCGACTATTTACAAAAGATCCAAAGAATATTCTAGGTCAAAGAGAGATAAAGAAACTTCTTACAAAGAAGTATCAGAATTAATCAACTCATAAATATCATGCTATAGGATTAGTAATACGTCCAAAATGTATCTACTTTCCTGAACACGTTTGCTATTGTTTTTCCTCTAAACTTGTGTGATTTGGATACAACTAACACGGACTGGCGCTGTTTTCGGCAGAATTACCTTGGTGTCTAGTTTTTGGGCAGAAAATCAACTATCAGGAAAAATACCGGAAAATATGCCAAAAATCCTATTTCACCCGAAGACTCATGGAGCCAGAAGACGAGACGGAGTAGGTCTTCGAGGGTCCCACACCCCCTAGCCGTGCGGGCCAAGCCTGGCCGCGCCTGGGAGGGGTGTGTCCGCCTCGGGCACCCCCTCGGCCTCCCTCTTTGCCTATAAGTTTCCTCTTAACCTAAAAACTCAAGGGGGGTCGACGTTTTTCTAGAAAGAGTTCCGCTGTGCCGCCACCACCAGAAACTATGATTCAGAACCAGAAACTCCGTTTTGGCACCCTGCCAGGAAGGGGAATTTCGAGAGGATCATCGCCATCATCATCAACAACGCCTCTCCATCAACCATCCATGTTTCCCCCATCCATGAGTGAGTAATACTCCGTTGTAGGCTATGGGGATGGTAGGGATTGGATGAGTTCTATCATGTAATCGAATAAGATTGTTAGGGCATGGTGCCTAGTATCTCTACTAGTGCTATTTGACTTTGTTGCAACTTGTTGTGCTTAATGCTTGTCACTAGGGCCCGAGTGCCATGATCTAAGATATGAACTTATTATTGATTCATGATGATAGTATTGTTTGTGATCTTATCTGCAAGTTGTGTAGACATATCATTATCCAGATCCAAAGGCCCCGAAGTGACAGAAATTGGGATAGCCGGAGGGGATGGCTGTGATATGAGGATCACATGTGTTCACGGAGTGTTAATGCTTTGCTCTGGTGCTCTATTAAAAGGAGTACCTTAATTGCAGTAGATTCCCTTGAGGCCTCGCTGCAACGGGCTGGCTGGACAAAAGATGTTGTGCAAGTTCTCATTGCGAGCATGTATGACTATATATGGAGCACATGCCTATGATTGTTTAGTACTTGGATGCGTTATCTTATTTATCTGCAATTGCCCTAGATCTTGAAGTTACATGTTTAGACTTGTCCATGCAACGCCCTTTCATCCATCCCTATGCCTACAACACTCATATCCTACTGTTTGCTACTATTGTTACTACTGCCTTTGTTTTACTGCTGCTGTTGCTTTCACAAAACTGTTGCTACTGATAAACTTCTATGAGCAAGACTATTTACAGGTGCAGCTGAATTGATAACTCAGTTGTTAAGGCTTATAATTATTCTTTGTCTCCCCTTATGTTGAATCAATAAATTGGGTAATACTACCCTCGAAGACTGTTGCGATCCCCTATACTTGTGGGTCATCAAGAATATTTTCTGGCGCCGTTGCCGGGGAGCATAGCTTTATTTGTAAGTTCACTTGGATCTATTATTGTTCACTGCTATTCCTTTCATCATGGGGAAGTCTCGTGATGTAAAGTTTCCTATTTTACCATCCACTACAAGAAGAGGTACAGTCCTAAACACCTATGTTTCTCTTTATTCACCGCCTATTATAAGTAAGCTTGTGAAAGGATCGTATGGTCACCTAGAGGGGGAGGTGAATAGGTGCTACTTCAAATTTTCTTCTTTTTCAAATTAGGGTTTGATAATAAGGTAAATTCTCTAGATAATGCAACTAAGGTGAATTTACCTATATGACAAATAAGCACTAGCTAACACAACACTAAGCAAGAATAAGTAAGTAAAGTGCGGTAAAGGATAGAAGTAACCATAGTGGTGGACGCGGAGAAACAAGGATTTGTTTCCCGTAGTTCCTTACTTTTGAGGGGAAGTACGTCTATGTTTGGAGAGGGGGTGGTTTCAAACCACCAACGCCACGAGAGGCCTCCCTTGTTCTCCGATGAACCTCACCCCAACGGGTTCGATCCACCTTCCACTATATCGGCAACCTTCGAGGTGGAAGCCGGCACCTTTACAACAAGTTCGGGGCACACATCCACAACTTAATTGCAGGCTCCCAAATACAAGAAAGATGCCAAGACAAATCAAATACAAGCTTGTAAGGACCAAATCAATGTTAGGGTTTCCAAAGAAACACTAGAGCTTGGGGGCCCTCAAGTGAATGAGGGGGAAAGGAAGATCTCTCTTGGTGAAGTTGTAGATCAAGGCCTCCTCGTTCGATTCTCCAAAGATCAATGACTTTGGATGGTTGGATGGAGATATCTTGTAGATTTGGTGGCTCTAATGGAGTTGGTGTTCTTGAGTAGCTCGAGCAGGTGGAGGAAGAAGATAAGGGTCCCTTTTTATAGGCATCCCCCTCCACGAACCGTTTTCTGACCGTTGGAGAAAAGTCAGACCAGAGACTCCGGTCTATACATCGGAGAGTCCGGTCTACACCAGAGATTCTGGCCTATCTCGGGACTAGCCTCCGGACCACCCATCAGAATGTCTTGGGCCAGCCACTACCCAACTTGGCCGGAGACTCCAGTCCTCCAACACCGGAGACTCCAGACTGAGCCAATACCGGAGATTCTGGAGTAGCCTCCTGTCCTTGCTTCGGACCCCCATACAGTATGTCCCTGCCATGATTCTGAAGTCACAACCGGAGACACATCCGGAAACTCCGTACCACACCGGAGACTCCGGTCTAGGCAGACCGGAGACTCCGTTCTGGAATTTCTAGAACTGTGTCACATTTAGTAGGAACCTTTCCCAAGTGTGAGGGTACTTTTCACTTATCATAATACCAACTTGTGGACATTGACAACCTGTAAAATGATCTACTTGTTGTTAACGAACACCAAAAGTGATTATGACAATAAATGTCCTTTCAATCTCCCCCTTTTTGGTGTTCGATGACAACAAGTGATTTTGCATGGAATAAATATATGGGGCTCCCCCTGACTATGTGCAATAAGGTGAATAATTAAAACATGCAAGGTAGATAGTATTAACGATAGCACACATAAATCTCACATGAGTTACAATAGATAGTGCACACAAGCACATAGTCACACACATAAACGACAAATAACGCACATGAAGTTCAAAGTTCGAATATGGCAAATGAAAGCAGATAGTAGCAATTCAAAGCCCAAACCCATGCAAATCGATGAGAATGTCTTCTCCCCCTTGGCATCAAAACGCCGAAAAAGGGAAAAGACCTAAGCTAGCGCCCCAACAACTCAGTAGTCCTCGTCATCCTCGTCCTCCTCCTCCTCATCCTGGTCATCACCACCCTCATCATAGTCATCATCA
The DNA here is from genome assembly GCA_916181665.1 of Avena sativa. Classification (NCBI taxonomy): domain Eukaryota; kingdom Viridiplantae; phylum Streptophyta; class Magnoliopsida; order Poales; family Poaceae; genus Avena; species Avena sativa. The sequence goes on along the minus strand of OV702293.1, from coordinate 443,888,343 downwards.
TCATCATCTTCAGGGACTGTAGGCCCTTTGACGTGAGGTTGAGAAGAGGAAGTACCCTGGTACCCAAAACCGGAGGTGACATCAACAAAGGTCTTCCAATCCACCAAACAAGAGTGTGTGGTCAGACTCTATGGACTGCTGAGAATCATGCTCATCATTGTATTCATCCTCACCTTCCTCATTATCCCCTTCACCTTGTTCCTTGATCTCCTTGAGGAGCTTATCAATGCGACGATTGCTTTGGTAGGATGCATGCTGCTGCTTACGGATGTCTACGTTCATGCAACAAAGGGTCCTCTCCCAAAAGGTGGTCTTCTCTACCCGCTCATGAACATAGTCTCGAGTCATGGTAGGCATAGGTGCATTGGAGGCATTCTTCCTCCAAACTCTAGGTGGAGAGGGAGCCCTCTCAGTCTCAATCTCCTCATCATCATCCCCATAGCGACGCCTCGGAGCAGGCCCCATACGCCCCTTCTGCTGCAGTGATACCAAGGTGTGCTCAGTGAGATGCGGTGTTGTGCCAAGTGGAGAATTATGCTCCTTGGAGTTGATGAGCCTCGTAACCAAAGGTGCATATGGAGGAGACTTCTTGTAAAGAATAGCATGGAACTCAAAAATAAAATCCATCACATCAATAGGTTTAGCATCTGCCTCTGGTCTAGCATTGTAGATCCGGTGGGTGTGGTACAGTAGGTTGACAAGCCCACCCCTAATAGCATCGTCATTCCTAGCACTTGGTGCGATGGTATGATGGAATATCCTCAACATTAGGTTGTAGAGAGTCTTGAGTCCCTTAGACCCCCCTACAACACCCTCGCTGCCATACAGAGGTGCCAGCTTCATCTTGTTCTCACCTAGAGCTGCAGAGTGCATACGCAGCCCAACGGGAGTGGATACGCCATGAAAGGTCTCAAAGATGACGTTGTCAAAGTCATGGAATGTAGTTGTGCAGCGAGTGGTGCCAGACATCCAAATCATGGTCCTGTCTTGATCAGACCCAAACACAATGGTGGCATAGAACTGCTGTACTAGGTAGACATTGTAGTCTTCACGCAGCTCCATTAAGTTATACAATCCTAGCTTCTCACAAATCCACAAAGCATCATTGAAGTAGGGGCTGAGGTGCATCTGCTCAACACTCATGAACTTCTGAGGGCAGACAGGTGATTTGGTGAGCACACCGTACACATCCTTCATGAACACGGCCTGTTCCTTCCTCTAGAAACGAGGGTCCTCACTGGTACGAGGCAACGCATAAAAACCAGTCTTTCTCAGTTCACGATACTCCTGTTTTGACATTTTGGCCAAGGACTGAAGGTTGTCATATTTGGCCCTCTTGGCACGGTCCTCTCGCTCAGCCATCTCCTGGCCCCTCTTCAAGTAGGCTGCATCACGTGCCTACTATCTACGGTTGGAAGGAGGCACGATAAACTGACCCTAAGCTTTATCATAGCAAGGATTGCCCCTTTGGGACTTGGCCTTGGTACGACGAGGACGACTAGAACCATCACCTGTGAACGACAGTGAGGGAGATAGCATGGAGATGAGTATATATGTCCCAACAATGTAGTACAAGAGCTTTGATGCATTTCTGGTCTGTTTTGATTCATCCAACACCGGAGTCTCCGCACCTCATACCGGAGTCTCCGGCTCATACAGGAGTCTCCGGTCCTAGGGACCAGAATCTCTGGCCTGGACCGGAGTCTCCGAACCTAAGTCCAGAATCTCCGGTCTGGAGGCTCGGGCATGAGATGGGGAGATGCTGGCGGGGGTGAATCTAATAGATCGAGCAATGCAACAAGGCTAAAGTACTAGAGTGCATACAAACAAGTGATTCCAATGGACAAATCAACACCAATCCTCAAAAACACATCTAGAGATGAACCCTAGGAGAAAAAGAAGAGGAGAGGTACCAGATCTGTCCATGGGATCAATTCCTCCGGTGGGAATGACCCAATGGAGGAGAGGAGAAGGTTGGCCGACGGCACGACGGATCCCGGGGGCTTCTTGACCTCCGGGGAGGAGTTTTGGAAGAGGAGGCGACAGGTTAGGAGGAGGGGTACGAGGTGAAGAATGAGGAACTGTTTTACCAGTTCACCCCGCCCCCTTACTATAAGTGGCAGAAACCGTCTAGACCGGAGACTCTGGTCTACACCGGAGACTCCGGTGCATGTACACCGGAGACTCCGGTCCTCCTCGACCAAAAGCTCCAGGATAGGTGTTTGGGGACATATATGAGAGATACACGGGTTTAAGATAGGGAAAGGGCTTGGGTTGAGATATTAAACTGTGAAGAACCAACAAGAGCCATAGGAATTCATAAAAACATTCAGAAAAGCTCCAAGAGACTAAAATCAAGCAAATTACAAACATGAGTAAGTGCCAACCTATCTAGTTTGAGAGGGCGGTGGCCTAGGCCACCATATTTGAGTATACTCGGCTTGGCACCACGAAGATATATCTTGGGTCCATTACCGAAACTCATCATTTAAGCTCACATATCACAAAATGATATTAAGAGGAATGATTTTGATTGCTTTGGGCATAATGGGGGGAGGGATAGTCCAATCAATTAGGACCGCACTCCCCCTATATCCATGCCTGCACCTAAACCAAATATGGGTAAAATCATAGGTGAGAATGCAAGATGATCAAGTCAAGCTCCTTGAATCTACGATATTTAGTTCATTCCTCAAATAGCAAAATCTTGCTTCATCAAGTGGCTTCGTGAAGATATCGGCAAGTTGATCTTTGGTTGACACATATGATAGATCAATATCACCACGAGCAACATGATCCCTAATGAAGTGATGGAGAATCTCAATATGCTTTGTCCTTGTGTGATCCACCGGATTGTAGGCAATCTTGATGGCACTTTCATTGTCACATAGAATAGGCACTTTGTCACAATGGACACCGTATTCCTTTAAAGTTTGCCTCATCCATAGCAATTGGGTGAAAGCACTAGCAGCTGCCACATACTTAGCTTCAGCGGTGGAGAGAGATATACAATTTTGCTTCTTAGAAGACCAACATACCAAGGACCTACCAAGGAATTGGCAAGCCCTGGATGTTGATTTTCTATCATCCTTATCACCCGCCCAATCGGAATCCGTGTATCCACAAAGAGCAAATGTTTACCCTGGAGGATACCAAAGACCATAAAATGGGGTATGAACCAAATATCGAAAGATTCTCTTGACCGCCATCAAATGGCTTTCTTTAGGAGCCGCTTGATATCTTGCACACACACCTACACTCAACACAATATCGGGTCTAGATGCACAAAGATAAAGCAAAGAACCAATCATAGACCGGTATACCTTTTGATCCACATCTTTACCATTTGGATTTTGTTCTAGATGAGTCTTTGTAGCCATGGGAGTAGGAGCTCCATTTAAATCTTGCATTTTGAATCTCTTGAGCATGTCTTGAGTATACTTGGCTTGATTGAAGAATGTCCCTCCCCTAACTTGCTTGATCTCAAAACCAAGAAATACTCTCAACTCCCCCATCAAAGCCATCCGGAACCTACTAGTCATAAGCTTTGAGAATTCATCATTAAAAGCTTTGTTAGATGAGCCAAAGATAATATTATCAACATATATTTGGCATACAAAAAGCTCCCCATTGACTTTCTTAGTAAAAAGAGTGGGATCGATTTTCCCAACCTCAAATCCACGGTCAAACAATAACTCTCTAAGGTGCTCATACCACGTGCGTGGGGCTTGCTTGAGTCCATAGAGCGCCTTATCAAGTTTGTAGACATGGTTTGGAAAGTTGGGGTCCTCAAATCCTGGGGGTTGCTTAACATATACCAACTCATTTAATGGACCATAAAGAAATGTACTTTCTACATCCATTTGTTGCAACTTGAAGTTATGATGTGCCGCATAAGCAAGAAGGATACGGATGGACTCAAGGCGAGCCACGGGTGCATAAGTCTCTCCATAGTCAATGCCTTCAATTTGAGAGAACCCTTGTGCAACCAATCTAGCCTTGTTCCTTACTATAATTCCATGCTCATCTTGCTTGTTCTTGAATATCCACTTCGTTCCAATAACATTGTGGCAATCCTTTGGCTTCTCAACTAACTTCCATACTTTGTTTATCTCAAAGTTGTTGAGCTCTTTGTGCATAGCTTCCAACCAATCCGAATCTTCAAGAGCTTCCCACACTTTCTTTGGTTCAATCATGGAGATGTGTGCTTGGTGTTCACTAAACCTATTCAATTGTGCTCTTGTGGAAATGCCTTTCCTTAGGTCACCAACCACATTTTTGTAGAGAGTGGTCTCTTAATTCCAACATTCTCTCCTTTCTAGCTTCGCGACGAGCGTGGATATCCGTGTTGTTTCTTGGGGGACCCTCTTCATCATTTTGGTCCTCGTCTTGACCATCAACTTGACCTTGATCATCATCAAAATCATTCTCTTCATTGAGAGGCAAAGATTGACCTTGGTCTTGATCAAGTGCTCTTCTAGCATCAATTTGAGCTTGTCTCAAGGCAGTTTGTACGGATCTTCCTTGAACAATTGACTTGGCACCACTTGACATTCCGGAGAATGAATCAAGCTCCTCTTGACTAGATTCATCACTATGATCAACATGTTGAGGGTCCACATCTTGTCTTTGGCTTGAGTCATTTCCCTCTTCGGTGGATGGAGCATGTTGAGGTTGTGAAGATGAGGGCTCCACTTGAGTGGAGCATAGTTCTTCTTGATCCGCCATAAGGGGTTCCTCAACGGGGCGGATATATCCCACACCCATTCTTCCTATGGCATCCTGAGGTATTTCATCATCTGCATCACAAGCATCAACACGCCCCCCTTGGGGACCATCATATTCTTCGAAGGTCACACTACAAGATTTTATGACGGCTCCGAAGAGCTTATCATAGATTCTATAAGTGTGAGATTCGAGACCATAGCCAACAAAAATACCCTCTAATGCTTTAGACTCGAATTTGGACAAACGAACACCTTTTATGAGATAGAAACACTTACAACCGAACACCCGGAAGTAAGATATGTTGGGCTTGTTACCGGTAAGTATTTCATATGGAGTCTTGTTGATTTCTTTGTGGAGGTAGAGCCGGTTTGAAGCATGGCAAGCGGTGGAGATGGCTTCGGCCCAAAAGTTGTATGGAGATTTAAACTCTGCCAACATGGTCCTAGCCATCTCAATAAGAGTCCGGTTCTTCCTTTCGGCCACACCATTTTGTTGAGGGGTGTATGCAGCGGAATATTGATGTTTATCCCCTCATCACTAACGAAATCATTCAAGGTGTAGTTCTTGAACTCGGTCCCGTTGTCACTTATTATAATCAACACGGGAAGATTGTATTGACGTTGAACCATTTTGATGAAGTCGATGAAGGTCTTTTGGGTCTCACTCTTCAACTTGAATAAATATACCCACGAGTATCTTGAAAAGTCATCAACAATCACCAAACAATATTTTTTCCCACCAAGACTTGCATGAGATGGAGGACCAAAGAGGTCCACATGGAGGAGCTCCAAGATCTTGGTTGACTTGATGCGGTTCTTAGGCTTGTGAGGAGCATCATGCATCTTCCCTAGAACACATGCCCTGCAAACACGATCTTTGGCAAAGGAAACATTTTATTTTAGTCCAACAATATGGCCCTCCTTGTGGAGACTTTGCAAAGTTCTCATATTGACACGGTCTAGTTGGCGATGCCATAACCAACCCACATCGGCCTTTCCGAATAAGCACATCACACTTGTAGTGGCTTGCCCCAAAAATTCCACCACATACAAGTCATGCTCGACGTACCCGACGAAAGCGACCTTGAGAGACTTGCTCCATAAGAGGACCACAATATCAACATCAATAAAGATGGCAAAGCCCATCTTTCCAAGAGCACGGACTGAAAGTAAATTGTATCCAAGGGTCTCAACAAGCATGACGTTCACAATTGTAATGTCGTGAGCGACCACTACCTTGCCGAAACCCATTACCTTAGACTTTGACTTGTCGGCATATGTCACGGTGATTTGATCATCATTTGGCTTTAAGTCCTTGACAATAGACGAGCTTCCGGTCATATGACTCGTGCAACCACTATCAAGCACCCACTTTGACCCTCTGAAAGCATATGTCTACAAAAGATCAAGCTAATTTTTAGGTACCCATTTTTCAATGGGTCATCTTTTGTTAGCAACAAGGGTCTTGTGAACCCAAATAAACCAAGCAATATAACCATCATATGGACCAACATATTGTGCATACACATCACCATAATGATCACGCATTAGAACATAGTGAGGGTTAGCACTTCCCGCAAAGTCATCATGAGACATATTATTACCACTTGTGGTTTTACTATTCACAATGGCCTTGTTGGTCTCTTGTGCGGGCTTGGCCTTCTTATTCTTGTTGTTCTTCTTCTTAGTTTTGGAGACAAAGCCAATTCCCCCTTTTTCACCACTAGGCCTTTGCTTACTCAAAAGATCATCAATGAACGTGTTGCCTTGTAGAAATGTGGCATTGGCTAGCTCCCCCTTCAACCTAGCATTTTCTTCAAGAATAGTTGTACTACTAGATGGAGTGAAGTTACTAGGTGAAGGAATATTGGCCAATTGAGTTTGAAGCGTTTCATGGGACTTTGTGAGTGACAATAATTCACTTTCTAAAGCCTTGTGAGCCTTGTCAAGCAAACTAAAGTCCCCGACAAGTTTTTCATGAACCACACCAAACTCAATATTGTCCTTTTAGCCCTTTTGCATTTAGCAATAGCATGATCACGTTCTTTGATGAGTTTATTAACAATAATTTCATTGGCCTCATCAAGCCCTTCAAGTTTTAATTCAAGTGACATCCTAGTTTCTTGTTCTTCTTCTAGAGCATTGTTTAAAGCCTCTAGCTCAATCATGTGTTCATGACCAAGTTTACATCTTACATCTAGGAGCTCTTGTGTGTGGGAAAGTTGATCTAAGATGTTTCCAAAATGTATCTTAGCATCCCCTTGTAGGTTAGTCATAAACTCATCGAAAGCAATTAATTCCCTTTTAACATCAAGAGACATCTCATCATCAATTTCATCATTAGCTAAGGGGGTGGAGTGAGATGATGATGATACCTCTGTTCCTCTTGCCATAAGGCAAGTGACGTTCTTGAGGGGAGAATTCTCATTTGGAGAATCGAAGAGTGAGAATGTCGGAGTAGAAGTAGTGGCTAGAGCCGCCACACCATTAGAAGTTTCCTCTTCTTCATCTTCACCATCTTCATTGTCGGAGGAGTATTCTTCATGAGTGATCAAGACAATTTCTCCCGACTTCTTGTTGATGGGATTCTTCTTGATGAAGGGTTTCTTGTAAGGTGCTTTGAGGGTCTTATTCAACACAAGCTTACCCCCATGATCTTCTCTCTTCTCATAGGGGCAACTCGCCACAAAGTGATATAGGTCACCACAATTGAAGCAAGTTCTCAATCTAGTGGTATTTTCTCTTTTCCCATTTGAGTTGCTTCTTCATTGCATTTCCATCTTGGCCTTGGCGAGGTTCTTCCAAAAGTTCTTTGCATAGAAGGCCATATATTGACTATGATCAATCTTGACTTCATCGGGGTGGTCCATGGAGAGGCCTTCATCACTATCATCTTCATCCCCATGGTCCACAACTTTGGCCTTCAAAGCAACGTTGACAACATTGCTCATACCAAGGGCACGAGCACGGGCATCTCTGGCATTCTTGGTCGCAACTTTGAAAGAGGCCATCTCTTGCATTACTTCATTTGAGGTCATGAGATGGTAGTTGTGTCTTCCTTGTAGGCTCTTCAAGTCGGTGGGCTCAAAGGGCATGAGTGCACTCACATATTTCCCTTTTATCCATGCATCATCCACATGTGAGGCACCCACATTTCTAAAAGCGGTGGCGGTGGTCTTGAGCCTACGGTACATGTCTTCATGATCTTCACCTTCCATCATGTAGAAGCCTTCGGCTTCATTGCTTAGTGCATCATACCGGTTCCTCCTCATGCTCTCATTCCCAACAAACAACACTGTGAGAGCATCCCAAGCTTCCTTGGCAATACTGAGGTGCTCAATGTGTGGGTAATCCTTTGTACCCAATCCTTGTTGAATCATGTGCAAGGCAGTGGCATTGAGTTGACTATTGACAACTTATCTTCTTGTCAAGTTGTTTGGATCCCCAATATAGAGTCCATGCTCAATGATGTTCCATAGTTCAATGCAAGAGCTGTGCACATGAGTTTTCATTAGAGATTGCCATTGAGCAAAAGTAGCAGATGCTTCAAGCTTAGGTGGGTCACCTCTATTGTATACATGAGGGTGAGGGATCGGAGGGTCGGGAGAGTACCATGAATCACGGTGCTCACCCTTCCCACCATCATTTTGTGTGGAGGAGTTAGTGTTGTCTTGTTTACCCCCCACCATCATACCCTCGAGGGATACCGGAGCATTCCCTTTAGGTAAAACGGATAGAGGATCCTATTGAGGAGAGGGGGATGATGAGCCATCTTTGTCTTTAAGAAGTTGCTCGAGCATCTTCTTGACTTCATTGAACAAGGAAGAGCTCAATCTTGTTTCCAAGTTTTTGAGATCTTCCATGGTCACCGTGGTGGGCTCACCATCACCCTCCCCTCTGCGGCTACCCATATTCTCTTAGGCGGTAAAGCCCAAATAAAGAGCTGAGGCTCTGATACCAATTGAAAGGATCGTATGGGCACCTAGAGGGGGGGTGAATAGACGCTACTTCAAATTTTCTTCTTTTTCAAATTAGGGTTTGACAATAAGGTAAATTCTCTAGATAATGCAACTAAGGTGAATTTACCTATATGACAAATAAGCACTAGCTAACACAACACTAAGCAAGAATAAGTAAGTAAAGTGCGGTAAAGGATAGAAGTAACCAAAGTGGTGGACGCGAAGACACAAGGATTTGTTTCCCGTAGTTCCTTCCTTTTTAGGGGAAGTTCGTCTACGTTTGGATAGGTGGTGGTTTCAAACCACAAACACCACGAGAGACCTCCCCTGTTCTCCGATGAACCTCACCCCAACGGGTTTGATCCACCTTCCACTATATCGGCAAACTTCGAGGTGGAAGCCGGCACCTTTACAACAAGTTCGGGGCACACATCCACAACTTAATTGGAGGCTCCCAAATACAAGCAATCTGCCAAGACAAATCAAAGACAAGCTTGTAAGAACCAAATCAATGTTAGGGTTTCCAAAGAAACACTAGAGCTTGGGGGCCCTCAAGTGAATGAGGGGGAAATGAAGATCTCTCTTGGTGAAGCTGTAGATCAAGGCCTCCTCCTTCGATTCTCCAAAGATCAATGACTTTGGATGGTTGGATGGAGAGATCTTGTAGATTTGGTGGCTCTAATGGAGTTGGTGTTCTTGAGCAACTCGAGCAGGTGGAGAAAGAAGATAAGGGTCCCTTTTTATAGGCAGCCCCCTCCACGAACTGTTTTCTGACCGTTGGAGAAAAGTCAGACCGGAGACTCCGGTCTGTACACCGGAGACTCCGGTCTACACCGGAGATTCCGGCCTATCTCCGGACTAGCCTCCGGACCACCCATCAGAATGTCCTAGGCCAGCCACTACCCAACTTGGACGGAGACTCCGGTCCTCCAACACCAGAGACTCCGGACTGATCCAAGACCAGAGATTCCGGAGTAGCCTCCGGTCCTTGCTCCGGACCCCCATACAGTATGTCCCTGCCATGATTCTGAAGTCACAGCTGGAGACACATCCAGAAACTCCGGACCACACCGGAGACTCCGGTCTAGGCAGATCGGAGACTCCGGTCTGGAATTTACAGAACTATGTCACATTTAGTAGGAACCTTTCCCAAGTGTGAGGGTACTTTTCACTTATCATAATACCAACCTGTGGACAGTGACAAACTGTAAAATGATCTACTTGTTGTTAACGAACACCAAAAGTGATTATTACAATTAATGTCCTTTCAGCTTGTTACACCACTACCACATACATATGCTACACACACTGCTACTACTACTACTGAATCTGAAATTGCTTCTGATACTCATGATGTTACTTCTATTGTGCTTGATACGAGTGGTTCATTAGGTCCTTTCCTAGATGCTACAATTGTTAGAACTATTTTGGGAAACACTGAAACTGTTACACCTGTTAGCTCACATGAGTCTACCGTGCTTGATGCGAGTGGTTCAATCGGTCCTTTCCTAGATGCTACAATTCCTAGATGCTACAATTTCTTCTGATACTCATGATGTTACTTCTGACACTGTTACACCTGATAGCTCACCTGAGTCTAGAGAGATATGATATTAGTGATGGTTACATTGAAATGATTGATGAATTTATTAAAGCGTACCAAAACACACATGGTGCTAGTGCTATTAGAAGTCTCCTTGAGAGACGTACCATTATTCCTAAATTGTCTCCTGATGCTAAGTTTGCCACTTCTCCCATAGATATTAAAGATAAAGATTATGATTTCTCTCTTGATTTATCCTATATAGACATTGTTGAGAAAGAACCTTTTTGTGGGACAGAGAATGAGAATGTTGTGGCACATATGAATGAGCTTTCCACTATGAGTGCCTTATTCTCTGATGATTTTAAGATGCGCAAGTACTTTGTAACTAAGATCTTACCCTTTTCACTAAAAGGAGAAGCTAAAGCTCGGTTGAATAGATTACCTCTTGGATCCATTGATAGCCCTCATTGCTTGATTGCTTTTTTCTTTCAGAAATGTTTTCCTCCTAGTGCTAGACATGCTGCTTTGCATAAAGCTTTTGATTTTAAACAGGGAGAAGAAGAGAAATTGCCTGAGTCATGGACAAGGTTCTGTGCCTTGGTTCATGCACATCCTGGATGTCCATTACCTAAAAATGAGCTTCTTTATATTTATTATAATGGACTAACTGATGAATCTAGGACATACCTAGATAGTTTTGCTGATTGTGTTTTTAGGAAAAGAACTCCTGCATAAGTTGAAGAATTAATGGCTAAAATAAGCAAGAATTATGATGATTGGACTTCAACTGAGCCTACTATACCTGAACCAATTGTGCCTGAACCAACTCCAACACCAACACCAAAGAAGAGGGGAATGATTGAATTAAATGATGAAGTGATGAAAGAAGCTAAGAAATGTCTTAAGGAGAAAGGTATTAGAGCTGAAGATGTGAAGAATTTACCTCCTATAGAAGAATTATGTAAGCCAATTCCCCACTCGTCTACTATTGAGGTACACTCTCTCCAACACTTTGATGAAGGTGATATTCCCTATGGTAAACCTCCTGATCAATGCTTAGAGGAACTTGACATTTTTATTGTTAAACAAGGTAATTTTAATAAACAAGTTCAGAATCATTTATTGGAAAACTCTAGAGCTATTAATGAGTTGAAAGATATTATGGAAAGAACTGCTAATGATGTTAAAATTCTTTGTAAACACTTCCAAATGGTTCAAACCCAAATTGATCAACTTGCTAAGGTACAAAAGGATATGCTAGTTAATGCTTCTGGAGATAAACATGCTTATGGAATTAGAACTAGGAGTGGTACAACCACTAAAGATCCTTTATATCCTGAAGGACACCCTAAAATAATTGAGCAGGATTCTCAACAAGGTGAAAGTAGTGGTAGTCCTCATAAGAGGAAGAAAAATAAACACAAAATAGTTGAGGAACCACCTGAACCTGCTATAGACCCTAATAGTATAAAAATGATGCTCCTAATAAGGAGGAAGTTGAGGAAGAACCTGAGAAGCACACTAAGAACACTAGGTATACTAAGGAAGATTTTATTGCTAATAAACATGGTAGTGAGAGAGAACCTTGGGTGCATAAACCTATGCCTTTTCTCAAATAAGAAACACAAGTCAAAGGAGGAATAATACTATAACAAGTTTTGTGAGTGGATGAAACCTTTATTTTTGCAAATTCCTTTGACTGATGCTATTAAGTTGCCTCCTTATTCAAAGTATATGAAGGATATTGTCTCTAATACAAGGAAGATTCCTAATGAGGAAATTTCTACTTTGCTTGCTAATTATTTCTTCAATGGTAAGGTTCCAAAGAAACTTGGTGATCCAGATATACCGACTATTCCTTGCTCTATTAAAATTAATTATGTTAGAACTGCTTTATGTGATTTGGGGGCTGGAGTTAGTGTTATGCCTTTTTCTCTCTACAAGAAACTCCAGCTAGAAAAGTTGATACCAACTGATATATCTTTGCAAATGGCTGACAAGTCAACTACTATTCATGTTGGTATATGTGAGGATGTTCCTGTTCAAGTGGCTCATAATTGCTTGGTTTTAACTGATTTTGTTGTGCTTGAGATGCCTGAAGATGATAATATGTCCATTATTCTTGGGAGACCTTTTCTTAATACTGCAGGTGCTGTCATCAATTTTTATCAAGGAAAAGTAACTTTTAATATTAACGACAAAGAGCATACTGTCTATTTCCCCAAGAAGATTGATAAGAGATATTGCCTGAATTCCATTGAAAATATTGAGAGCATCAAAGATGGATAAATACATTGTCCCATTCCACAAGAAAGTTTTGAAACTATTATGATTGGGACTATTGCTATCAAGTTTGAGGTAACATAATCATTTTGTGGAATGCAAAGTTTGGCTTCATTTTAAATTGTTTTGGTAACAAGACTTGATCAACCTTGTTAACAAAGGGATTTTAATGAACAAAACAATGCTTTCACAGTGGTTATACTTGCTTACTTTTATTTTTCTCCGTCCTGGTCTTTGTTTTTCCTCTTGTTAGCTTTAGTTTTGTTAGTTGTTTACTTGTTAGAGTGTCTTAGAACTTCTATAGTTTTTCTTTTGGTTTGATTTTTGCTTCTTCTAAAAAATCTTTTTCTGCGAGAAAATCAATTTTCATAACCTAAAAATTGGCCAAAAATAAAGTTTTTCGAAAAAATTCTAGAAAATTCATATTAATTTTTTCCTCGAAAAAAGGGGCAGAGGGGCACCTGGATTGGCCCAGGGGGACCCACCAGGCCAACACACCCCCTGGTGGCGCGACCAGCCCTAGGGCACGCCTGGCCTAGGTGGGGCCCACCTGTGGCCCTCCAAAGTGCCTCCTTCCAGCCACTTCTTTCTCTCTCCCAAGTTCCTGCTGTTCTTGCTCCCGATTTTTGATCTCCTTGCTCAGCCCATCTTTGCTGCTGATTTTTGGAGGGATTGTTCCTTGGTATGCGCCTCCTCCACTTGTCCAATTAGATTTGTGATTGGTAGATTGTATCTTGATTATTTTGCTACTGTAGGTGACTGTTTGTGTGAGATTGCATGCTTGTTCTATGCTTAGAGATTTCATTTTGATGCATGTTTAGCCCTCTAGCAAGTTTCTATAGTAGTTCCTCATCATTTATCAACTTGGAAATTACTTGGTTTGATGTTTGTCTAAAAATATCAGAAAAGAAGATGAGTGCATACCAACTGCATCAACATGATTTGATGATATCTGAGCAAATAAAATTCCATCGTGAGGAAGAAGTATTCCCTTCCATATATCCATGCCTTGAATTTATGAGAGCCACAAGGATCTTCCAGGATTTCCAAACTATGATTACTAATGTAGGGTTGGAACACTTTGTTGAAGAGGAACCATATCAATATGTTAAGCTAACCATGGCTATGGTGCAGGACTTCCAGTTTATTTGGTCCTTGTCTAACCCCATGGTCCATTATAAAATTTACAACATAGCTGTCGACCTGCCTTTTGTTGATTTTTGTGCAGCTATTAGAGTGCCACAATGGGGATCTTGTGAGAAGATCAGAGAGATGCCTAAGCCACTTATGGATTTATATGCTGAAATTTGCCAAGGTTGCGACTTCTCAAAGGAAAGTGGTAAAATTCGAAACATTCAGTTCCCATCCATTAGATATTTTGCCTATTTCATTACCAAGTGTGTTCTTGCTAGAAAGACTGCTAGAAAGTTATCTTCATTTGATCTAGATTTTATCTCAACTGCTTTGAATAGGGATAGATCTTATAACCTGGGTGCTTTGATAGCTTATCGTCTTACCACTAACCACGAGAAGGGTGGAATTTATGGAGGTCTCATTGCGTCTCGTCTATTAGCTTTTCATGGTTTAGAGCCTCACCATTCAGATTATCTGTCCCCCTTAGAGAGACTCGATTTTGATTCCATGGTTCAACATAATTTTGTTTCTTCTTGGGATACTTTGAGAGATTTATCGTATGAAATGTCCTTTGTCAAGCGTGGTTGGAGAGGGGGTAGGACTGAGAAAGTAGTCTATTTGCCTGCACCTTCTTTGTTTAATTTTGATAACAGGCAAGGATGGTCTCTCACGGAGGAAGAACTTGACACATACATGGCGGAGCTCTCCCGGCAAGAGGAGAATGTTGGAGAGGATGCCGAAGATGATTCGGTTCAGCCCTCCAACATGGGGGAGTCTTCATACCAGCAACCCTCCTATGAGTGGAGCGCGTCTTCTTCTTCATCGCGATGGCCCGATTATGATCATTCCTACGATGACCCACCAGCTTGGGGTTACTACTCGCGCTATTGAGCCCCACTTAGGCCGAAAGCCTAAGCTTGGGGGAAGGTATACCGACATCACACTCATCTATATATAATGTTTTGTCGGTTCTTTGTATATCCATGTTTCGCTTTCTTTTTGGTTTTTAGTTTCTGCTTTCCCAAAACACAAAAAGACCAAAAATATTTTCGTTGTTTATCTTGGTTTGTTTCTTTGCCTTTTTAGCTTTGGTTTGCCTTAAGAAAAATCCAAAAATATTTTGCTTTGTTTGCTTTTGCTTTTGCTTTGTGTGCTCGCTTTCAAAATCGAAAACACCAAAAATATTTGTTGTTATTCTTTGGTTTTGTGAAGTTCTTTGCAGGGTTCAACAGTCCTCATAGGAGTTTGGTTTCATGTTATTATTCAAGCCACACAAGTGAAGGGCAATAATGAAGATTAAGACAACTTAAGGTGTGTAAGAGGCTGGTAATGAACTCTATTTATTTTCATTTTTGTACATATACTCATCATTGTGGGCATGCTTAGTTTGTTCATGTAAGATGTATATTATTTATGGATGCTTAGTAGTTCTTGCTCTCTTATGATTAGCTCCATCTTGCTAATAGTTTGTAGCATTTCGTATGAATGTTTGCTTGCATTGTTCTATTAATAACTTGGTATGATATTGTGGTATCCTCCTCTTAATGTTTCATTTGAATTGACTTGGCACATGCTCACGCATGCATATGACTGAACAATAGTCAGTAAGACTTGATGCAGCACTGAATTGATGTAGGAGCGCTTCGTTGGGAACCCCAAGAGCAAGGTGTGAAGCAGCACAGCATCAAGTTTTCCCTCAGTAAGAAACCGAGGTTATCGAACCAGTAGGAGGAAGGAAACGTCACACAGGTGGTGCAAGCAACACGGAGACCTGCACAACACAAACCCAAGACTTTGCCCCAACGAATTAGTGAGGCTATCAAGCTCACCGGTTTGCTGTAACAAAGGATTAAACGTATGGTGTGGAAGGTAATGGTTTGAACCAAGTAAACAAGTAATAGTGGAAGATGTATCAATGGTAAAGATTGGACCAGAGTCCATAGTTCACTAGAGGTGCTCTCCTTAGATAAACAACATGGCATGAAGGGTAAACAAATTACAGCGGGGCAATTGACAGGAACTGAGCAAGGCATAACAATGCAATTACTAGCCAGAAAGATCCCATGAGGTTGATTGGGCAATACAACAATATACATAGACCGTCATCCAACTGCATCTATGACTAGAAGTCCACCTTCAGGTTATCATCCGAACCCCCTCTAGTATTAAGTTGCTAGCAACGGACAACTGCTTTAAGAAAAGTGTGTAAGGTAAACAGTCCACATGTTCCATGAACAAGAGACCGTTGTTTTCTCCCTAGTAGCAACAGCACATCTATAACCGAAGATATTTCTATCACTTCCCTTGGAAACTAGAGGCATGAACCCACTATCGAGCATAAATACTCCCTCTTGGAGTCACTAGCAACTACTTGGCCAAGATAACCACTAGCAACGGAGAGCATGCAATATCACAAACAACACAGACATGATAGAATCATAAAGATAAAAACATTAATCAAACCAACATAATAATCTCAATATCCATCGGATCCCTATAAACACAACATGCATGATTACAAATAGATTAGATCTTGGTCATGAATGGAGCTCACAAGACATATACATGAAAGCACAAGGAGGAGATACAACCATCTAGCTACTACATGGACTCATAGTCCAAGGTGGAACTACTCACAAATCATACCGGTGAGAAGGCCTCCAGGATGATCTCCCCTCTGGTAGGGTGCCGGGAAGAAATTCAGATCCCCCCAATCTAGGGATGATGGTGGCGGCGGCTACAGATGGTTTCATGGATTTGTGATCGGGTACTTAGGGTTTTTGCATCAGGGGCTTCTTATAGGCGAAGGGGCGAGACTGGGAGGCGGCCAGGGTGCCCAAACCCTAGCCAGGCGCGGGGCTGGGCCCACCCGCGCCTAGGGTGGGTCTGGCCCCCCTAGATGGCCTTACTGGCTCCCCTCTGGACTTCCTGTTCCCCACGGAAAGTTATTGACTTTGTCCTTTGTCCCTTCCAGTTCCGAGAATATTTCTTTACTAAATTTTCTGAAACCAAAAACAGTAGAAAACAGGCATCTGACACTATTGCAACTTATTAATAGATTAGTACCAGAAAACATGTAAAAAGCACCTCAAAGTGTGGACAAGTAAAGCAAAGTAGATACAAAACAAGCATGGATCATCAAAAATTATAGATACATTTCCAACGTATCAGCATCCCCAAGCTTAACTCCTGCTCGTCCTCGAGTAGGTAAGTGATAAAAGAATATTTTTTGAGGTGACATGCACCCTCACAATAAAGATCCAACCATTTGAAAACATTGAAAGCTGGGATCAAATATTTCTAAACATGTGCATTAAAGATGGAGTTCTAACAATAGGACATAGTAATTATGCATGCAACATGGCAAGCTACAAACAAAGATCATGAATAATATGTATTGAAAAACGTTTGTTTCTTTCACATGCAGAAAACATAGCATAGTGGCAATCGGCTTGTCCCTCATAGAGTAGCAATATAATGCATAGGACACCTGCAAAGTTCACAAGGGTGACTAGAAACAGATAGCACATGAACAAGTAATAACACAATATGCATTAATTAATAAGCTTTGGAACACTGCACCCAGAATGACAACTATGCTCTCTTAATTGTGCCTAAAGGTAGAAGGTGGAGACTCAATAGTGGTGGAAGAAAGGCCTTTTTGTAAAGGAAGCAGAGATTACAAGTTTTAAAAAGAGCTTCCAAAAATTATGGTACTAGTTAGCTTTCAGCCCTAATTGCCCCTATCATAAGCATCTTGAAGTGGTTAAGGTTAAAGTGGCAAAGGTGGAGTATATGCTTGACGAAGTATAAGTTGGCAATCTCATGCCCCTTGAATACGAGGGCCACACCTCATGCATACTCAACCTTGGGTCCATGTAAGTTCTTGTCACTGTAAGTATTTGCATATCATTGAGAACCGCCAATGGGGTACCCCTTGCACATGGTACAGGAGCTTTCCCATAACCAAAATGACAAGGCAAGCAGACAATGAGCATCTCAGCAATTCTTCTGATGTACCATGGGAATATGGTGCTTTTTTCTCTCTTTTCTCAATGTGTCTCTTTTTTTTATAAGAAGAATGCTTCATAGATGTCACTATGGTGATGCTGCAAGTTTCCACCATGATTAGGCATGGCTTAGGCTAGCGGCCCAGGCGTTTCTCTAACACAGGATACAAACTCCATGGACTTACAAGTTCCCTCTTTATTTCACATCGGTGATATCCATAGACAAAAGAACATGATATCAACTGAGTACAACAAGGTACAAGTGCAATGTTGAAAATGTTCCCCTTGACAGCACGGTTCTGCTAATTCCAACTTATAAGTGCAAGCATATACAACAAAGTTGTCACAATGGTTCAAGTTTATTAGGGGCAAAGAATAAAGTGTGCCATCAAGTTCGTGAGGGCTTTAATCACTAAGTTTTCACATAACAAAATAGTTTTTAATTGGAAGATAGATGAAAAAAAGAATATACTTGGAATGGTGTAACACACCATGCATAGGAGTTTATAGTGGACACTTTGGAATAACTTGGTTTCTTGGGAGTTGGAGGCATGAGTAGAGCTTACTCATACAAGTGGAGGCTAGCAAAAGACTGGGAGCAACCAACTAAGAGAGCAATAATGGCCATAATTATGCAATGCAACAAAGCAAACTAATCAAAGCAAAGAGTGGTACTACAAGTCAAGGACCAAATGATCATAGAGGCTAGTGGTGACTTGTCATAGTCATAACATGGTGTGAGCATGTGCCAAGTCAATCCAAGAAAAACATCAAAGGAGAATACCACAATACTATGCTTTTGCATGCTAAAACAACGCATAATTTCTTCAAGGCACACTAAGCAATCCCAATTGTTTGGAACAATACATGATACAACAATAATCACTAAGCATAATGCTAAAACAACACCTAGCATGTCATGCTAAAGTCTAAGTCACAGTCAATGCAAGCTCCTCTTGCACTTCAAGCAAGAACTTACTACTCCTTTCCAAACACCAAGCAAACTTATTTGCAAAACAACACAGCGAGAGCGGGGGTACAAATACTAAAGCAAACTAAACAAACTAAGCAAAACAAACAAAAACTAAGACGCTCCAAGAACAACACAACTGTGCATGAAATAATAAAAACGAAGTGTCTAGACAGACCTGAGCTTTTTATTGATGAAGAAGGGGATGCCTTGGGCATCCCCAAGCTTTGACGCTTGTACCTCTTAGATATTTCTTGGGGTGGCACCATGGTGGCATCCCCAAGCTTGATCTTTTGTCCATTCTTCATCTCATTTCATCATTCTCTCTCTACACCTAAAATTTTTCCTTCATACAAAACTTCACACAATCTTCATTAGCAACATTAGCTTATTCAAAAGATATTAGACCACTGGCAAAGCTTTGTAATAGCAAGGCTTTTCACTAAAAACACAAGCTAATGTAGTAACTCCTTCAAAGAAACTCAATTTACCCGAAGAGATCTCAAAAAGGAATCAATAAGAAGCAAATGTAAATAATGGCAGAAATCTGTCAAAACAGACCAGCAGGTAGAAACGAATTTTTTCAAACATATTATGTTGCTCAAATAAAAAAGTGTTGAACTAAAAAAAGTTATCCACCATACTGGGGGATTTATTCGTAAATTTTTAGCTCAGTCCGAGTTACAGAGCCTCCTCACGATTTTTTTTGGTGGAGGACAGAAATCTGTTTCGGGACAGCAACTCCCCAAATCTTACTTCCCTCTCATTAGAGGTCATTCTTGGCACAAAAATCAAAAAAAAATATATAAGGAGAGGTCATTACAGAACTAATAACTTCCGAGACTCAAGTAAACTCTTGGGTTATCACCCAACAAGTACTTTTCTTTAACGCCTTTAAGTTAGGCACAAGAAGCAAGAAGAATCAAGTATTTTGAAATGAAGAATTGCCCCTCTTGTTCCTTCTTTTCTTACCTTTCTTTTTATTCTTAGGGAAGATATGATTGCTTACCGGGGGATTAAAGTGCATGATGCCTTCTCCCACGTCTATTACTTCCCCAAGGTGTTTCAGTAGAGATCTTCCAAGTGTGATCTGTCCTTTGCCTACAAATTCAATTACAAGATAATCAGTAGACACCATTTTCCCTAAGATTTTTGTAAACACACCTTCAGCTATTCAAATGGGCAATATAGTGGCATTGTTGGTAAGAGATATTTCCTCTCCTCCTTCAATAAGCCCCCAAAGACTCAAGGAATCAAAACTATCTTTAGGCATGATACAAAATTAAGACATGATATCACAACGAGCATAAAAAAGTGTAGTGTTTATTGAGACTTTAATTGTGGGAAACCAATTTGAAGGCTCATAATTTATGGGAACATAATCATGGTAAGCCCTAAGAGTGTGATAGCAACTATTCATGGTAGCAATACTGGTCTCAAGATGGTTCAACCTAGCAAAAATACTTGTGAAAGAGGAATCAGACTTGTCAGGTGTACCATAGATCATGATTAATTTTCTTATAGCATCATAAGCTTCATCCTCAGTACAAAGCAAACAATCTTTTTCAGCCACAACATCCAAAGCATAACTATAACAAAGAGTAATACCGCGGTAGAAATTATCAATAACCAAGCTGAGGCTTACCTCAGGCTCAGTTTCCCTCTGGAAAGCAGAGATTCCAGACCAAGCTTCCTTAAAACTTTTTCACTTTTTTGCTTAAAAGTGGAGATTTCTACCATAGGGGAAATAAAGGCAGACCCTGACATGGCAGCAGCTAGAGCAAGAACTAATTTTTTTGTGTTTTTGAATAAGGCAAACAAACCAAGCTAGACTAATTTTTTTTGGGTTTTTTGAAAAGAGGCAAACAAAACCAAGCAAAATAAACAAAGAAAACTAAAAACAAAGTAAAGAGAAAGGAAGTGAAGGACTCCCCTTGTGAAGACGTCCTTAGCCTCCCCGGCAACGACGCCAGAAAAGCTTGATGCAGCGCTGAGTTGATGTAGGAGCGCTTTGTTGGGAACCCCAAGAGCAAGGTGTGAAGCAGCACAACAGCAAGTTTTCCCTTAGTAAGAAACCGAGGTTATCGAACCAGTAGGAGGAAGGAAACGTCACACAGGTGTTGCAAGCAACGCAGAGACCTGCACAACACAAACCCAAGACTTTGCCCCAACGAATCAGTGAGGCTGTCAAGCTCACCGGTTTGCTGTAACAAAGGATTAAACGTATGGTGTGGAAGGTAATGGTTTGCACCAAGTAAACAAGTAACAGTGGAAGATGTATCAATGGTAAAGATTGGACCAGGGTCCATAGTTCACTAGAGGTGCTCTCCTTAGATAAAAAACATGGCATGAAGGGTAAAAAATTTACAGCGGGGCAATTGACAGGAACTGAGCAAGGCATAACAATGCAATTACTATCCAAAAAGATCCTATGAGGTTGATTGGGAAATACAACAATATACATAGACCGTCATCCAACTGCATCTATGACTAGAAGTCCACCTTCAGGTTATCATCCGAACCCCCTCCAGTATTAAGTTGCGAGCAACGGACAACTGCTTTAAGCAAAGTGTGTAAGGTAAACAGTCCACATGTTCCATGAACAAGAGGCCGTTGTTTTCTCCCTAGTAGCAACAGCACATCTACAACCGAAGAGATTTCTATCACTTCCCTTGGAAACTAGAGGCATGAACCCACTATCGAGCATAAATACTCCCTCTTGGAGTCACTAGCAACTACTTGGCCAAGATAACCACTAGCAACGGAGAGCATGCAAGATCACAAACAACGCAGACATGATAGAATCATAAAGATAAAACCATTAATCAAACCAACATAATAATCTCAATATCCATCGGATCCCTGCAAACACAACATGCATGATTACAAATAGATTAGATCTTGATCATGAATGGAGCTCACAAGACATATACATGAAAGCACAAGGAGGAGATACAAGCATCTAGCTACTACATGGACTCATAGTCCAAGGTGGAACTACTCACGAATCATACCGGTGAGAAGGCCTCCAGGATGATCTCCCCTCTGGCAGGGTGCCGGGAAGAACTTCAGATCCCCCCAATCTAGGGACGATGGTGGCGGCGGCTACATATGGTTTCGTGGATTTCTGATCGGGTACTTAGGGTTTCTGCATCAGGGGCTTCTTATAGGAGAAGGGGCGAGACTGGGAGGCGGCCAGGGTGCCCAAACCCTAGCCAGGCGCGGGGCTGGGCGCACCCGCGCCTAGGGTGGGTCTGGCCCCCTGGCTGGCCTTCCGGGCTCCCCTCTGGACTTCTTGTTCCCCACGGAAAGTTATTGACTTTGTCGTTCATCCCGTCCAATTCCGAGAATATTTCTTTACTAACTTTTCTGAAACCAAAAACAACAGAAAACAGGCATCTGGCACTGTTGCAACTTTTTAATAGGTTAGTACCAGAAAACATGTAAAAAGCACCTCAAAGTGTGGACAAGTAAAGCAAAGTAGATACAAAACAAGCATGGAGCATCAAAAATTATAGATACGTTTCCAACGTATCAAGCCTCGATGATTTATTTTGCCTCAAAGTTCTTGTATTACTTTCATGCTATAATTAGTCATGTTTTGTTGCAAGCATGATTATGACAGTTATTGCTCTCTCGTTTGTCGCTCCCTCTCTATTGCTATCCTTCACTTGCACTGAGTATGAGCTCTACTCGTGCTTCCAACTCCCCAAAACCAATATTGTCAAAAGTGTCCACCATACCTCCCTACTAGCATCATTTTCTATTCCGTGCATATTTAATATGCCTTGTTTTCTTCCAAATAAAATGTTTGCTTGTTATGAGAAAGTTAGTTAGTAAAGCTCTCACAAATTTGATGGCACACTTTATTTCTTGCACTTAATAAACCTGAACCATTGTGATTGTGCATGAAAGTTATATGCTTGCAAATTATTTAATATGCCTTGTTTTGTTCCAAATAAAATGTTTGCTTGTTATGAGAAAGTTAGTTAGTAAAGCTCTCACAAATTTGATGGCACACTTTATTTCTTGCACTTAATAAACCTGAACCATTGTGATTGTGCATGAAAGTTGTATGCTTGCAAATTATAGGCTGGGAGTTAGCAAAACCGTGCTGTCACGGGGAACGCTTTCAACACCTGTAAATATATACCAAGTTGATATCATGCTATTTTGTTTGCGGATGTCATCGGTGTGAAATAAAAGGGGAGCTTGTAAATCCATGGAGTTATGTATATGTGTTAGAGAAACACTTGGGCCGCTAGCCTAAGCCATGCATAATCATGGTGGAAACTTGCAGCATAACCACAGTGAGCATTCTATGAAGCATTCTTCTTATAAAAAAGAGATAGAGATTGAGAAAAAGAAAAAAAGATACATATTAAAAAGAGGAAAGAGAGAGAAAAGCACCATTTTCCCATGGTAAATAAGAAGATTGCTGAGATGCTCATTGTGTGCTTGCCTTGTCATTTTGATTATGGGATAGCTCCTGTATCATGTGCAAGGGGTACCCCGTTGGCGGTTCTCTATGATACGCATGTATTTACTATGACAAGAACTTACCGGTAACTAAAGTTGAGTAGCATGAGGAGAGGCCCTCGTACTCAAGGGACATGAGATTTCCAGTTTATGCTCTGTCAAGCATATAACTTGTATTGGACCTTACTTTAAACTTAACCATTTAAAGATGCCTATGATAGGGGCAATGAGAGCTCAAACCTAATGAGTACCATACTTTCAGCATTTGTAAGCCTTTCAAACTTTTCAAAACCTTTTCACTTCCTTGTTGAGTCACTACTTATTCTATGAGCACCTTCTTGAGAGCATAGTTATCATTCTTAGTGTAATGTGCTTGTTTCAAAACTTGGTTAATTATGTCATGATTTTGATGTTTGTATCTTTGATATCTTACTTCTAGTCTTCACTTGAAATTCAGAGGTGCCTTGGCATTTATGTTGTGCTCTACAAACAAAGGCAAGCGAGATACCACTCTATCATACCTTCTTATGAGCATTGCAATGTTACTTATGTTTATGTTTCATGCTACTTATTATTATTGAGTTGGAATCTCTTCATAGCTTGCAATGACTATTAAGTAGACTTAGTTGCATACTCCTTATTATGAATTGTCTAAGTATCTACTCATGTGCTGAGAATATTTACATCATATGAAGCAAATGTGTTCGTGAAAGTTCTTTTATCGCACTCAGCTTTCAACTGAATTGCTTGAGAACAAGCAATAAGCTAAGCTTGGGGAAGTTGATACGTCTAAAATGTGTCTACTTTCTCGAACACTTTTGCTATTGTTTCTCCTCTAAACTTGTGTGATTTGGATACAACTAACACGGACTGACGCTGTTTTCAGCAGAATTACCTTGGTGTCTAGTTTTTGTGCAAAAAATCAACTATCAGGAAAAATCCCAGAAAATATGCCAAAAATCCTATCACCAGAAGACTCACGAAGCCAGAAGACGAGACGTGATGACTGCGGTGACCCAGCATACCACTGCATGTGTAGTACACTATAGTCGTTGACATTACATCCACAGAACACCGTTCCGTAAATATCACATCCCTCAGAGTGGTACAACAGAAACATTGTGGGTCCATATTACAAACATTCACATATTATTATTATTATTACAATACCATAAGTTCAAGACTTCAAAAGGATTCAGCTTACAAACCAAAATATAAAGTGTTTTAGCGGAATTTAAAAGTAGCAACTCCCACTAAGAGTTAAGCTCAGCAACATATTCTATAGAGTTCATGCTGCTCAGCTCCGTTGGTTACTACTAACTAGGATACTTAGTTGGACTCGTTATCATCAACACCATAGCGGATTTCGTAATACACTCCTTCTACACCTCCTGACAGGTTAGGATCTTTGTAGGAGACATCTTCTTGACATTCGGCTGCATACATTGGCACGTCTTCGGGGTCCTCAGAGTCTAAGCAAGGGATCAAAGGAAAGGATGAGTAACAGCGTTACCCAACAAGTTCATTATATGCAAGGTGGGAAGTTTGATGCTCTAACTACCACCTCGGATTATAAATCCTTGGCACTATGCAGTTTTTGTAAATCTTTCTTCAAAGATTGATTTTATTATGAAAATCTATGACCATCAGCCTTCACAGGTTGACCAGAACTTTCATGGAGTTCCTTTCCTGCCGCGTTCGTAGCTCCTTCCCGGAACAGGGAGTAACAAGTTACAATTCTTACACTCTACAGAGGTGCGTTACTTTACCCATGAGAGATCAACTCCTTGTTGCACAACCGAGCGTACTTTCCCGTCCACAATTCCATGATGTGGGGCCCAGTAGTTGGTCCAAGCCAATCACTGCCCCCTTCGCGACCTCGCATACCTCCTTGGTGTACACCATGTCCACATATTGAATTATAAGCAATGGTTTGTACAAACCGTTAGATGCCAGAACTATCGTGGGACGATGAGGGTTCCCACCCATATGCTGCATATCCTCTACGAATTACCAATTAATATGCATGCTACGAGGATAACAGCCACGACCTGCACATCCGGCTTCATGCGAGAGGAAGAAGATACAGCTGACTTCTCTATCCCATTCCAAATCTCATGGCTAACGTGTATTATACGGCACTAGAATCACTAATGTCAGGGGTTATTAAGTCCCTAATTGATCATCATTGTTGCAAATAGAACCCTAAGTTCTATTGCTCCATTATATCATCACTTAGGATGATATCTATGATTTATTTATTTGTGAGAATATTATTTTATTTCTTTGGAGTATATATGATAACACACAATTTGCAAATACTTTGATAAAGACTCTTCAAAGGATATGAGCAACTGATGAACTTGCCTTGTGATTGCAAGGTAGTGAAGTCTGATGCTTGCACTCGACCTTGAGCTTTTATGTCTACAAAAACATCATTATTGTCCGGTAAGGACAAGATTTAAAGAAGCAAAATGATTATGCAAAAGTAATGTAATGCATTATTTAACTTTATATGTATTCTCCCCCGTTATTGAAATTATAGAAAATCCCTTTTTAATTAATTAAGGATTTATAAATATTAATTATTTTAATATTTATTGAATATTGTACTCTTTTTATTTTATTTCCTTTTATTTGAATTATATAGATTTAATAATTTCTTTAAGAATTATAATTTGAATACCAAAAATTGTTATGAAATATTTGTTTAGTATTTTTCTAAAATACTAAAATATTAATATATAATGAAAGTGATTTTTATTTATTTTTATCATCTATCAATAATTTTGTAAAATTCCATATGGAATATTTAAATTACAAAATTCTTAATAAAATTTATATGTTTAAAATTTTATTTCTTAATTTATTTGGATAGTTTAGATTATTGTGAATCCAAAAATGTTTGATTTATAATTTTTGGATTTTTATTTTATTTTCTAGAATTTATTTTAATTCAGGGGCATTTTGGTCTTTTCCAATTATTAAAACGGGCTTTAAAGGAATTGGGCTTTCTACTTAGTTTTGTTGGGCCCTTGTGGCCCATTAGGAAAATTCAAAATAACCACCCCGGACGGTTTCTGGCCCAATCTAGCCCATCACTCACTCTCTCTCTCTCTCTCTCTCGAGCTCACCTCTCTCCTTCTCCTTCCCCGACCCCGTGGTCAGCGGTGCTGTCATCGGCGATTCGCGCCGCCGCGGACCCTCCTGGTCGCCGCCGTGGTGTAGGATGAGGTTGTCGGCCCTGCTCTACCCTCCTATCCTATTGGATTTTGATCTGGAGCCCTTTGTGATCAGATCGATGTCGTCCCGAACCCTAGGGTTTGGGGTTGGCGTTGATCCTAGCGCCGCCGCTGCTATCGTGCACCGTGGTGATGCTCCTCGCCCCTAGGCGTGGCTATGGTCACTGTCGTGGCGCTGTATGGGTCGCAGCGCCCCCTTGGGGTGCTCCTCGTGCCGCCATGGTCGTTGGCCCCTCTGCTTCCTCTTCTATTCTACAGCGAGGACCTTCGGTGAGTGGTTCCTATCCCTCTCATGCTCTCTGTGCTAGGCCATCCTATGCTTGATGTTGGTAGTGACCTTCCTGGTGACTGTCTGGTCCTGATTAGGATGGTTTGTTTTATTTAGGGTTCATACCCTGCTATGGATTAGATAACTGATGAATTGGATCATGTGTTGATGATCCTTGAACCTGTTAAGTGGTGACTTGCTGTGGCTTACTGCTAATGATTAGCCGTGGTGATGCTAGTGGTTTACCAGATGACTCTATGGGTTAATTTTGATATGGTCAGATGGTAAAGTTGCTCTAGAAGCAATATTTGGGACTCTAGTGGCTTAATAACTCACCACTATCATTACTTGGTTAATGATAGTGAGTGTTGCGTGATGAAGTCACTGTATTAGCACTGTTGGCTTAAGAATTCATATGTAGTTTGAGCTCAAATGGTTTCAAATAGTGAATATATACATAGGGATTTCCTTAATTATGATTCCTATGATGACAGGAAAATGATTTATAGTTGTTTGGTTGAATCTGTGAAGATTGAATGCTTAACCTGATTAATGTAAAACTGTTCTTGTGACACCATCTTTGTATGGCACACAAGAGTAGATTCTATTTATTGGTTTTGTTTGGTTCAAGCTTAAGATGAGCTTGGTCTTAAAGATAAGTAGAAATTTCCTTTCTTAAATCTCTAAGACCCATGATGTTGGTCTGAGGTTTAGGGATTTATACCTATATCTTGTTGATTCACATGGATTGGTTCTGGTAGTGATACCAGCTACTTGGATAGTTTTCTGATTGCTTTTAAAGTTCAGTGATGGATTCACCCCACTTGGGTGTTTTCTGAGAATTTGAATAAAAGACAGATCATGTATGCTTGTCTAATCTTAGACAGATAGATCATGTGATGGTCTATTTACTCACCACTGTCACTTGATGTGGGTTTTCCTGTGGTTGATCTTGTGGTAGCTTGATCTGGTGCTCCCCTGGTATTTCCAGCTCCTTGCTTGTCCTTGATCTAGCCCTTCATATCCTGATCCTGATGGCTTGATCTTGGTCATGCTATCCACCTGATCCACCCCCTCCTTATGTCACCATCTTGGTGATGTGATCCTGGGCTTTGATTGGTGTGATCTTATCTTGGCTTTGGCTTGGTTTAGCTACTGGCTGTTGTGCTTGGTGTGTAAGAATAATGGAATGGTGTGGGGATTGGTTTCCCATGGCTATGTTGATGGTTTTGTTTGATTGTGTTGTTGTTGTGGTGCTGACAGCACACCCATGCAGTTTGGTGTGTGTGATGTCTGTGTGCCTGCTGCACACGTTGTGGATATGTTCTGATTTTTGAAAGTTACTTTCATCAGGTTACCATTTACTTGGCTGGTGAAACTTGCCCCTCCTTGCTGTTTATTTGACTTATGGCTTAAATTTATGAAAGATATATTCTTTCATATTGGTGAAACTTGCCCCTTAAATTACTCAATGATGAACCTTGACCAGTGCACTTCACTGTCAAGTCTGAGAGTAATATCCTTTTAATCCTAACTTTCTTTCTTTTGTTTATGTTTATTTTGCAGGCACCAGATTTGAAGATCAAGACTTTAGTTTAGGTTTTATTTTTTCTTTTTATTCATAGAATAGTCACTTGTAATAACTCTCTGATTCAATTGTAATCTTTAATTTATTCTTTTGTTCTTTTTTTATTCTTTTTGTAATAAAAATTGTACTATTATCAATAAAGAAATATTATTCTTTATTTATTTCCTTTTGTAAAGATTGTTACTCCCTCCGATCCTAAATAAGTGTCACGGTTTTGAACTAAGTCTAGTTCAAAATGGCGACACTTATTTAGGATCGGAGGTAGTACTTATTTACTTAGGTTACAATTTTGTAACTCATTATTGAATAAGATTTTGAAATGGAGATTCTTATTCTTAATTGCTTTATTTATATAAAGTTTGAGTTATTATTGGTTAACTCTTAATTAAATCAAATACTCAACATTATTCAAAATTCTTTTGAATTA
Source organism: Avena sativa (assembly GCA_916181665.1). Lineage (NCBI taxonomy): Eukaryota > Viridiplantae > Streptophyta > Magnoliopsida > Poales > Poaceae > Avena > Avena sativa. Next base: position 443,859,710 of record OV702293.1, on the reverse strand, counting down.
TAATTCAAACACTCAAGTTTTAAATTCAAAATTCATTTCCCAAAACACTCTAAGCCACAAAGATCATATCAAAGTCTATAACAATCACCCTTCAAGACTATACACAATCTCAAAGTATGAAAGAAACCTTGATCCCTTTAGGTGTTTTTATTTGGCGAAAAATTTACCCACATTTTCACACATGAATGCATGCAACATATTAAATTCCTAAATCTACCCTTCGTTGGTTCCTAAATGCTGGTGGAGATGATGGTGTGGATGATGATGATCCCGATGAAGCCTAGCTTGATGACGGTGTTGATGGCGACGGTCTCCCCTCTCCGGGAAGGAATTCCCCTGGCAGAAATCTGTCTGCCGGAGAGATCTTTCTCTCTTGGTGTTTCCCACCCCCAGAGGCGGCGGAAATCTATCTGTGGTCGCTCCCCTGGTATTAGGGTTTCGTAGGGAATATATAGGCGAAGGGACGGAGTCAGAGGCCGAGAAGGTGGGCCACACCTACCTTAAGCACGGAGTCAGGTGGGCCCGTGCCTAGGGGTGTGTGGGCCCCCTAAGGCCCCACTTCGTCCCTCCTTCTGGCTACCTCATTCTTCTGGTAAAATAATATGTCTCCATATTTTTCTGGTATTTTCTGATCTTCGCGAAAATGCACCGAAACGCCTTCTTTTCCATCAGAATCTAGACTCTAGCAGTCCATCCTCCAGGAATAATCCAACATGCATAAACAGATGAAAAAGCCATGAGTAATACCTCATAATAAGACAAACATCAATGAATAGAGGTAAATTATGATATAGAAAGGTGATGCAAATTGGGCGGGGTGTGGCTGCCTCGGGCTTCGAGGGGCCCACACTGCCTGGCCGCGCGGGCCAGGCCTGGCCGCGTCTGGGAGGGGTGTGGCCGCCTTAGGCACCCCGCCGGCCTCCCTCTTTGCCTATAAGTTGATTCTTGACCTAAACACTCAGGGGGGTTCGACATTTTTCCAAAAAGAGTTCCGCTGTGCCGCCACCACTAGAAAGCGCGATTCGGAACAAGAAACTCCGTTCTGGCACCCTGCCGGGATGGGGAATTTGGATAGGATCATCTCCATCATCATCAACAACGCCTCTCCATCAACCATCCATGTTTCCCCCATCCATGAGTGAGTAATACTCCGCTGTAGGCTATGGGGATGGTAGGGATTGGATGAGTTCTATCATGTAATCGAATAAGATTGTTAGGGCATGGTGCCTGGTATCTCTATTAGTGCTATTTGACTTTGTTGCAACTTGTTGTGCTTAATGCTTGTCACTAGGGCCCGAGTGCCATGATCTCAGATCTGAACTTATAATTGATTCATGATGATAGTATTGTTTGTGATCTTATCTGCAAGTTGTGTACACATATCATTGTCCAGATCCAAAGGCCCCGAAGTGACAGAAATTGGGATAGCCGGAGGGGATGGCTGTGATATGAGTATCACATGTGTTCATGGAGTGTTAATGCTTTGCTTCGATGCTCTATTAAAAGGAGTACCTTAATTGCCAGTAGATTCCCTTGAGGCCCCACTGCAATGGGCTAGCTAAACAAAAGAAGTTGTGCAAGTTCTCATTGCGAGCACGTATGACTACATATGGAGCATATGCCTATGATTGTTTAGTACTTGGATGATTTATCTTATTTACCTGCAATTGCCCTAGATCTTGAAGTTACATGTTTAGACTTGTCCATGCAACGCCCGTCCATCCATCCCTATGCCTACCGCACTCATATCCTACTGTTTGCTACTATTGTTACTACTGCCTTTGTTTTACTGTTGCTGTTGCTTTGTATTGCTACTACAAAACTGTTGCTACTGATAAACTTCTGTGAGCAAGACTATTTCCAGGTGTAGCTGAATTAACAACTCGGTTGTTAAGGCTTATAAGTATTCTTTGTCTCCCCTTGTGTTGAATCAAGAAATTGGGTAATACTACCCTCAAAGACTGTTGCGATCCCCTATATTTGTGGGTCATCAGTTAGAATCTAACTATTTGGTTTATATTGTTGCGATTGCAATACTCTACAGAAGTAAGGTCTATGGCTAGAGATTATATTCCTATCTAATCAGAACTTCATCTTCACTTTAATTGATATATTTGTTGACTTCATTGACTTTATCGAAGAACTTGAGCTGTTGATAATGATTCCCTTGAGCATAAGTTGATGTAGAAGTCATTTGTATTGGCCTCTGAATCTAGCAAGGGTTAATAAGATACGTTGAGTATGAGCGTACTCAGCAAGTTCACTAGAAAAGAGTGTTTTACGCACTATATCTACAGCCACAGACCATAGGTCGTAGGCAATGCAGGTTTTTGTAAACATTTCTTCAAAGGTTACTTTTATTCTAAAAAGCTATGTCCGTCAGCCTTCATAGGTTTACTAGAACTTTCATGGAGTTCCTTTCCTGCTGCATTCATAGCTCCTTCCTAGAACAGGGAGTAACAAGTTATAGTTCTTACACTCTGCAGAGGTGTGTTACTTTACCCATAAGAGTTCAAATCCTTGTTGTGCAACCGAGCAGGTTATTCCCGTCCACAATTCCGTGATGTGGGGCCCAATAGATGATCCAAGACAATCACTGCCCTTCTCCGCGACCCCACATAGAACACGACCCCCAAGCAGAACGACCTCGGTTATTCCGCATAGCAGATATAACTATGATTGACTCCTTAAGGACTCCAGTGAGTAGACAAGAACCTGGTCGCCCCCATCAATATGAGGACATACCTACGACCGTCTCTCAGGGATAGTCTAGACACCAATATCGCAAGGAACTAAGGGTTCCTACCCATACTGAGCCTCGTAAGGTACAACAACGTCACGAGATGGTCATCCGTTCATGTGAAAGGAAGAAGATCCAGCTGACTTCTCCGTCCCATTCCGAATCTCATGGTTAATGCATAATATACGACGCGAGAATCACTAACGACATTGGTTGTTAAGTCCTAGATTATATATTCCTGTGCAGTGCTATTCCAACTGCCGGACTTAATAGATTAGCTGATCACCCTAGATCAGTAACCAATACTTCACATTATTATCAAAAATAGTGTTTTCCGACCTTTTTGAAATGCAGGTGATGATAACACTAGATTTGTAAATATTTTACAGAAAATAACCAAAGGACATGAGCAAGTGTGAACTTGCCTTTTGTGATTGCAATATTATGCACTCACGGTCTTCAAGATAATAGAAGATCCAATATCTAAAATTAGCATCATTGGTCTGGTAAGGACTAATGTTTAAAGAAGTAATATGCTATTATGCATAAGTAATGCTATGCATTTTATAAAACTTCCAAAATGATCCCTAAAACTTTGAGTGAAGTGAATTTAGGTGATTCTTTTAAGAATGTTTTATCTTAAAATTTTACTTTACAAGTAATGCATTTATAAAGAACTTAAGTCTTGATATACAAGATATCAAGGTAGAGTCTAATAGTAATCTAAGATTGAGATTAGTTGCTATTTGATGTTTATGATGAAAGTCTATGTATTGGGTTGTTTAAGGTTGCAGGAAATTGTTATAGATTTATTGTTTGAAGTGGCAAAAAGAATAACCTTCGAAGAAAAGGTTTCTTTGATAAGGTTTAAACAATATTTATGGTGAGTATAATGTGGTCGATGTTTCCTGGTTTTTGCTCGATTAGTTTGGTCTTGAGATGCTTTAGGTCTTATTTGGAAACAGACCAGAGTGAACTATAAAATATAATTAGTTTATTAGACCTGATGTTTATAAACTTTTGAGACTAAAGTTAACTTTAAAAGAGTAATTAAACTTAAGGTGTAATTTGTTTCAATTATTCTCAAGTTTTGGATTTATGATAAGTATGACTGAAATGTGGAATTATTTACTTTATATTTAAGTGAATGATTAGATTAAATTTGTTTTCCTATTATGAAAATAATATGCAACTATTAAATGAAAGTATAATTTGGATGATATTATTAATGTGTTGGATTTAAAGTTATGTTAACTATTATTTAGATATTAAGATTATTCCCCCTTGATATTAGTGAATGATATATAAAATTATCTTGAAGGTTGTGGATTTGAATTTTTATTTAAGGTTTCAAAATATATTATAAGGTTAATAATTTATACTTAAGTTTTGTTATAAACCTTAGTTATGGTTTTTAGATTTTAAGTTTTTAATATTTCTAAAGAAATATAATTGTTTCTTACTTAAGAATTTTTCAAAAATAAATAAGAGATAAGGATTTATTACTTTAGAATATTAACAACTTTTCTAATAATATATTCAATATTTTTCTAGTGTAATAAATTTATTCAAGACCTTAAAAATGATTTTTATTTATTTTTAGGATGCTTCTATATTTTATGAAATTTTACTTAGGATTTAATGGTGTTAATTATTATTTGCTTTCTATTTATCTTTAATAAGTAAAGTTATATTTTTATTAGGTTAATCTTATTTTTTTAATGATTTTAATATATTTTAAATTTTTTTCTGAATTTTATAGAAACATCTATAAAGACTTGTTTGTTTTTCCCCAAATTTAAGCATTTTTATTCTATCTATTTAATAACTGGGCCTGGCCTGTGGTCAGCCCAACTCAAAGGCCCACGAGGCCCAATTACACGGCCTACTAGGATCGAGGTCAACACCTACCCCGGCCCACTTCTCTCTATCGCATAGACAGACGCACGATGATTCTCTCCCCTCTTGTTATTCTTTGGCTCCAGTTGTCGTCATCGTCCGTCAATTCCAGCTGCTCCTACTGTTGCGGTCACCGCCACCGGTCGTTGTAGCTTCGCCTCCTTCCATCGGACCTGGCCCTCCAATCCGATTTACCTCTAAGGTTGTAACGGGATTGCCCCATCTTCTTTTTGGTGCTAGGTTTCGGTTGTGTGATTGCGATGGTGCTCTACCGCCAAACTCGTGGCTTCCCGGAGATCAGCAGCACGCTCCTTGGTGCAGGTCGAGTGCTTCCGTGCTCCCTGTGCCGCCGTGCCGTATCAGCCGTCGTCGACCCCTCTGCTTCCTCTTCTCGTAAGCGAGGACCACTGGTAAGTGGGTCTCTCTTTGGTGCTCCTCTCCATGATCTATCTACCTTGCCATGTCAAGTGTGATTTCTGTGATTAACCCCATGTCTAGGTTTCATCTCTGAACCTAGGGTTCATACCGTCTATAGTGATGTTTGACTAAATTCTTCTGGTTCATCCAACCAGTGATATTCTTCTAGGTGTTAATATGCTAGTGGTACCTATTGCACCCTAATGATCCTAGCATGTTGCTCTTTTTTGTGTCAGTTAGTAATTTGTTGAATATGTGGTTGCCACTCTGTTCTTAGTCCGAGAACCTTCTGTGAATGTGTACTTCATTTATATATGGATGCTTATACAACAGTGGATGTGAGTTTATTTTGTTGGGTTGTGACTCACTATGATAGTAAAGTTGGGATGCCCTCTGTTCAGGTGATGTTTGCTTGTGAAGCACTGATGTGCTTAGCCTCAGGATTTACTCCTGCTACTGTGTAAATCTTAAGTTCCTAAAGCTAAACTGGTTCTGTGATTTACGAGGAAGTAATTTATGCAATGATGATTTCAATTGATTCCTATCTTTTTTATAGGAAAATGATTTAATTAATGGACTCTGTCAAGTGTGGCTTAATTATAAACCGTATCATATTCACAGTCTTTTCTGAAACAGATGTCTAATATTATTCCTAAATTCATTTAGGAAGATGATTATCTGATTTTAATAGATATAGATGAATTTGTTGGTACAGAGGTGCTTGATGACCCACAAGTATAGGGGGTGTATCGTAGTACTTTCGATAAATAGGAGTGTCGATCCCAACGAGGAGCAGAAGGTGTTGAACAGTGGTATGGAGTAGAAAATCCCTGTGAATACTTAGCAAACGGATTTTTAGTGGTTTTATGACAAGGAAACAAAACAAGGAGCAAGTAACAACAGTAACGAACAAACGGAGCAAGTGGCCCAATCCTTTCTTAGCAAAGGACAAGCCGGTGGAAATACTTATAAGGACCAAACGTTCTCGAGGACACATGGGAATTCTGTCAAGTGCTTTCGCTTCAAATAGCTGAGTACTCTTCTTTGGTGTTTGTAAGTGTTGTGTGGGTGAACCTATGCTAACATACCGCCCTTCCTAGGACTAATACATACTTGTGATTAACCCCCTACAAACATCCGTAACTACAGGAAAGTAATTAAGATATACATCTAACCATAGCTTTAAACTCTGAGATCCTACACTCCCTTGTGCAAAGGTGTCCTAACGGGGGTTTAGGTTTCTGTCACTCCGGCAACCCCACGATTAGTAGCCAAGTACACAATGCATCCCCCTAGGCCCATAAATAGTGAAGTTTCATGTAGTCGACGTTCACATGATACCATTAGAAGAATAGCACCACAACTTAAATACTAAACCATTGAATAATAACTCATCACAGTTTCACTACTGACAACATGACTTCTCCCATTTCCTCAAGAACTAGACGAACTACTCACAAGACATCATATGGATCAAGATCAAAGATGATATGATAATGGATAACAATCTGAACATAAACAATAATCCAATGGTTTCACTCACAAGCATCAACTACAATAGTATTTAACACCGGGAAAGTTTCCTCTAAGAACTAAAGCAATATCCAACACAATTGTTACATCGGGATGGAGTGGTGATGATGGTGTTGGTGGAGATGATGGTGTAGATGATGATGATGATCCCGATGAAGCCTAGCTTGATGACGGTGTTGATGGCGATGGTCTCCCCTCTCCGAGAAGGAATTACCCCGGCAGAAATCTGTCTGTCGGAGAGATCTTTCTCTCTCGGTGTTTTCTGCCCCCTAGAGGCGGAAGAAATCTATCTGTGGTTGCTCCCCTGGTATTAGGGTTCCGTAGGGAAGATATAGGCGAAAGGGCAGAGTCGGAGGCCGGGCAGGTGGGCCACACCTGCCCTAGGCGCGGGGTCAGGTGGGCCTGCGACTAGGGGGTGTTGGCCCCCTGAGGCCCTTCTCCGCCCCTCCTTTTGGCTCCCTCATTCTTCTGGAGAAATATTATGTTTCCATATTTTTCTGGTATTTTTCTGATCTTCGCGAAATTGCACTGAAACGCCTTCTTTTCCATCAGAATCCAGACTTCGGCAGTCCATCCTCCAGGAATCATCCAACATGCATAAACATATGAAAAAGCCATAAGTAATACCTCATAATAAGACAAATAACAACGAATATAGGTAAATTATGATATAGAAAGGTGATGCAAATTGGGCGTAATAACTCCCCAAGCTTAGACTTTGCTTGTCCCCAAGCAAAAACTGAGCTCGGTAAACATGTCCACAGGTTTATGGAGTGAAGTGTTGATAAAAGAATACGAACAAGAAGCATCACACTTACCATTGCACAACTCATAGAAGAAAGCAACTCACCATTATATAACTTAGCTTGCAACCAAGTACAACCGTCATAATAGAGATGCATAAAGGTAAATCATATTTGGAATTGGCAAACTTGTTCTTGCTCAGAGAACACCTGGCAAGCAGTTTCACAAAAGCTTTTTGTAGAAGTTTCAAAACGGGAGCACTCTTTGCTCAAAAAGGTTTTTTCACAAGTGAAGGCTTTCAACGTAATACTCAATAGATAAGAGTTTTGTGCAAACAAGTAAGATAAAGAACATGATTGAATAAATCACCATATGAATGCTTGAAACACAACAAATCAAATGCTTGCTGGAGATAGAGAGGAAGTATGTTTACTGACTCAACTGGTAACTAGGAGAAAGGTCCCTTTATAGAGGGTAGGAGGGATTACAAGTCATAAAGAGCTTCCAAAAGATTATGGTACTTACTAGCTTTGAGCCCTCATTGCCCCTATCATAAGCATCTTGATATGGTTAAGGTTAAATTGAACAAAGATGGAGTATATGTTTGACGAAATATAAGTTGGCAATCTCATGTCCCTTGAATATGAGGGCCACTCCTCAAGCATACTCAACTTTGGGTCCAGGTAAGTTCTTGTCATTGTAAGTATTTGCATATCATTGAGAACCGCCAATGGGGTACCCCTTGCACATGGCACAGGAGCTTTCCCATAACCAAAATGACAAGGGAAGCAGACAATGAGAATCTCAGCAATCTTTTTATTTACCATATGCATAGCTTTTTATTGAGGATGCTTCATAGATGACTCACTATGGTGATGCTGCAAGTTTCCACCATGATTAAGCGGCCCAGTCGTTTCTCTAACACAGAATACAAACTCCATGGACTTACAAGTTCCCTCTTTATTTCACACCGTTGACATCCATAGACAAAAGAGCATGATATCAACTATGTACAGAGTACAAGTGCAATGTTGAAAACGTTCCCCGTGACAACACGGTTCTGCTAATTCCAACGTATAGATGCAAGCCTATACAACTTCGATGTTCACAATGGTTCAAGTCTATTAGGGGCAAAGAAATAAAGTGTGCCATCAATTTCGTGAGATCTTTACTAACTAGTTTTCACATAACAAAAAACTTTTTAATTTGAAAGGTAGATGAAGCTTGAGAATTTGCTAGGAATAGCAACAGCTACTAGGTAGATATGGTGGACACAAATAGCAAAAGGTTTTTGGTTCAAAGGGTTTTGGAAACATGAGAAGTAGGCCTTCTCAAAACAGGTTTTTGGCTAGCAAGGCTAAGTAGCAAGCAAGAGAGTTGAAAGAAACAAGCAAACATACAAGTAATAAAGCCAAACATGCAATCTTCCTTGAAGACACAAAAGGATCTTAAATAAAGAATACTAAGCTTATGAGCCAACAAGAAAGAAAACAAATGATACAAAATACATGTAAGCTTTTTCTTTATTTTTCTCTTTCATAGTAATGCTACTGACCAAAACTCGGTTTGCCAAAACCAATTTAGATCCACTTGATGATCCCAAAGTGGTGCCAATACTGATCAACAAGATCCATCATATAATAGAGATTGCAAACTAAAATAAGAAGTGCAAAAAGTAAAAGATGAGACTTCTCATTAATATTCAATAAAGGCACTCACACCAAGGGATACAAAGATAATCAACTAAAGGAGAGATACTTCCACATGCAAACCAAACTATAAGATAACCTCTCTACCATAGATATGAATCCACTAAAAAGGTAAAAGATAAAATATAATGGTGGTGATACCGCGGCACTCCCCCAAGCTTGGAACAAGCCAAGGGGATGCCCAACCTGATGATGAATTACTCCTCCGGTGGTGGTGGTGTTCTCTTGATAAGCACCTCAATGAGTTTCTTCAAATCCTCCATATCGAAGGTCAGAGTACGAATTAACTCCGAATTATGCTCAATGCAGCCCATGATCAACTCGGACCGAGGATCCCAGTCCTTGTTATTGTTTCTCCATTCTTCCAAATTAGAGTGTTTCTTCCCTGCACGGTTAGAACAAGGGGGAACTAGGAGGAAGTGTGCGTGGAGCGAGGATATGACGCGGAGTTCTCCCTCCTTTAGACATCCGTGTCGTCCTCTTAAGCTTGGTAGTTCTTGCCACCAAACCAATGCTTGTGACGGTAGCACGAGTATCCGGTTGCTTGTCCTCCTCCATTTCACCTTCATATCCTACCGAAATCTCCTCCTCCTTGGGAACTCGAGGCTCTTCTTCTTCGGGCTTCTTGCCTTTGTTGTTGGCGGAGGCCATGGTGCTCTAAACTTGAAAAGATTTCCTGACAGAAACAGATCGAAACGAAAACACGACGAGAACTCGATGTAAGAACCTCGGGGAACCCGAGGGGTTATATATTACGAAGTTTCAATGCATAAGGAAGGTTTTGACACGGAAACAAGGCGGAGACGGAGTTCGGGGGTGTCAAACCCCCTCCAGGCGCGGCCAGGCTGGGCGGCGCCTGGGGTGGGTTTGTCCACCCCGGACTCCGGTTCCTCTTCAATTTCGTCTCGTAACTTCCCTTATGCATTCAAAACATCAAAAATATAAAAAGATTGGAGTTTCACGAACCTTCTGTTTTCACCACTTTTTCCTATTCAAAGACGAACTCTGCAGTTTCTGGTGTTTGGTTTCTGATAAATTCTTCTGGAGTCACCATTTGAATAAAATCCACATCTTCATTATAAGAATCTCTAGAAATATAATGTTTTAGTCTTTGACCATTAACCACCTATGTTCTGTCATCCTTCAGAGAAGAAATTTTGATGGCACCTGAATGATACACTTACTTGAACAAAAGGTCCTTCCCATTTGGAGAGTAGTTTCCCTGCAAAAAATCTGAGACGAGACCTATACAAAAGAACTTTCTCACCCACATGGAACTCCCTTTTGAGAATTCTCCTATCATGCCATCTTTTTTACTTTTTCCTTAAAGAGCCTAGCATTTTCGTAAGCTTCCCCTCTCCACTCATCTAGATTACTTAAATCGAGCAGTCTTTTATCACCAGCAAGTCTAAAATCTCTATTCAACTCTTTCACTTCCCAATAAGCTTTGTGTTCTAATTCTAAAGGCAAGTGACAAGCTTTCCCATAGACCATTTTGTAAGGAGACATCCCCATAGGATTTTTATAAGTAGTTCTATAAGCCCACAAAGCGTCATTCAACTTTTAGCCCAATTTTTCCTAGATCTGTTGACAGTTTTCTACAAGATAGATTTAATTTCCCTATTGGAAAGTTCTACTTGCCCACTAGTTTGGGGGTGATAAGTTGAAGCAATTCTGTGGTTTACATCATACTTAGCGAGAGTTTTTTCTAAAAGCCCCATGAATAAAATGAGAGCAAAGATTACAGCTAAGAACTCTTTTTCTGTTGTAGCATAATTCTTTTGAGCAGTATCCAGAGTCTTGCTAGCATAATGAATAACATTCAGCTTCTTATCAACACGTTATCCAAGGACAGCACCCACAGCAAAGTCACTAGCATCACACATGATTTCAAAAGGTAAAATCCAATCAGGTGGTTGGACAAAAGGAGCAGTTGTCAAAGCCTTCTTCAAAGTTTCAAAAGCTTCCTTACAATCATCATCAGAAAAAAAAGGTACATCTTTTTGAAGAAGATTAGTAAGGGGCTTTGAAATTTTGGAAATTCTTTAATAAACCTCCTATAGAAACCAGCATGGCCAAGAATAATACGAATACCTTTAATACCTCTAGGACAAGGCATCTTCTCAATTGCTTCAATTTTGGCTCTGTCAACTTCAATGCCTCTTTCAGAGATCTTGTGTCCAAGAACAATCCCTTCATTAACCATGAAATGGAATTTCTCCCCGTTAAGAACAAGGTTGGTTTCTTCACATCTCTGCAAAACTTTATCAAGGTTGTGCAAACAGTTATCAAAAGAAGTTCCATAGACGGAAAAATCGTCCATGAAAACCTCCACAATTTGTTCACAAAAACCATGAAAGATAGCAGACATACATCTCTGAAAGGTAGCAGGAGCATTACATAAACCAAAAGGCATACGCCTATAAGCATAAGTACCATAAGGACAAGTGAAAGTGGTTTTCTCCTGGTCCTGTGCTTTCACAGCGATTTGAGAAAACCCAGAATAACCATCAAGAAAACAAAAATGAGTCTTTTTGGACAACCTCTCAAGCATTTGATCAATAAAGGGCAAAGGATAATGATCTTTCTTAGTAACTTTATTAATCTTTCTAAAATCAATGCACATTCTATACCCAACCACTACTCTTTGGGGTATAAGATCATTATCCTCATTAGGCACAACAGTTATTCCCCCTTTCTTGGGAACACAATGAACAGGGCTAACCCATTGACTATCAACAATAGGATAAATAATACCAGCATCAAGGAGTTTTAGTACCTCATTTCTTACCACATCCTTCATCTTAGGATTTAGACGGCGTTGGTGCTCAACAACTGGTTTTGCATCAGGCTCAATATTAATAGCATGCTGACATATAGTAGGAGAAATTCCTTTTAAATCATCAAGAATATAACCCATTGCTCCTCGGTGCTTCTTCAATACTACCTATAACCTTTCTTCTTCCTTCCCTGAAAGTTTAGAACTAATAATAACAGGATATATTTTCAATACTAACAAAAGTTATACTCACAGTAAAAGTTTCCCTTACCAGTTCCACTCTTCAATAGCGCTTCACTCCCCGGCAACGGCGCCAGAAAATAGTCTTGATGACCCACAAGTATAGGGGGTGTATCGTAGTACTTTCGATAAATAGGAGTGTCGATCCCAACGAAGAGCAGAAGGTGTTGAACAGTGGTATGGAGCAGGAAATCCCTGTGAATACTTAGCAAACGGATTTTTAGTGATATTCTGACAAGGCAACAAAACAAGGAGCAAGTAACAAGAGTAACGAACAAACAAAGCAAGTGGCCCGATCCTTTCTTATCAAAGGACAAGCTGGTGGAAATACTTATATGGACCAAACGTTCTCGAGGACACATGGGAATTCTGTTAAGTGCTTTCACTTCAAATAGCTGAGTACTCTTCTTTGGTGTTTGTAAGTGTTGTGTGGGTGAACCTGTGCTAACATACCGCCCTTCCTAGGACTAATACATACTTGTGATTAAACCCCCTACAAACATCCGTAACTACAGGAAAGTAATTAAGATATACATCTAACCACAACCTTAAACTCTAAGATCCTACACTCCCTTGTGCAAAGGTGTCCTAATGGGGGTTTAGGTATCTGTCACTCCGGCAACCCCACGATTAGTAGCCAAATACACAATGCATCCCCCTAGGCCCATAAATGGTGAAGTGTCATGTAGTCGACGTTCACATGACACCACTAGAAGAATAGCACCACAACTTAAATACTAAACCATTGAATAATAACTCATCACAGATTCACTACTGACAACATGACTTCTCCCATGTCCTCAAGAACTAGACGAACTACTCATAAGACATCATATGGATCAAGATCAAAGATGATATGATAATGGATAACAATCTGAACATAAACAATAATCCAATGGTTCCACTCACAAGCATCAACTAAAATAGTAATTAACACCGGGAAAGTTTCCCCTAAGAACTAAAGCAATATCCAACACAATTGTTACAGCTGGATGGAGTGGTGATGATGGTGCTGGTGGAGATGATGGTGTGGATGATGATGATGATCCCGATAAAGCCTAGCTTGATGACGGTGTTGATGGCGACGGTCTCCCCTCTCCGGGAAGGAATTCCCCCGACAGAAATCTGTCTATCGGAGAGATCTTTCTCTCTCAATGTTTCCCGCCCCTAGAGGCGGCGAATATCTATCTGTGGTTGCTCCCCTGGTATTAGGGTTCCATAGGGAAGATATAGGCGAAGGGGAGGAGTTGGAGGCTGGTAAGGTGGGCCACACCTGCCCTAGGTGCGGGGTCAGGTGGGCCCGTGCCTAGGGGTGTGTGGGCCCCCTGAGGCCCTTCTTCGTCCCTCCTTCTAGCTCCCTCATTCTTCTGGAGAAATAATATGTTTCCATATTTTTCTGGTATTTTCCTGATCTTCGCGAAATTGCACCGAAGCGCCTTCTTTTCCATCAGAATCCAGACTCCAGCAGTCCATCCTCCAGGAATCATCCAACATGCATAAACAGATGAAAAAGCCATAAGTAATACCTCATAATAAGACAAACATCAATGAATAAAGGTAAATTATGATATAAAAAGGTGATGTAAATTGGGCATATCAGTGCTACCCAGTTGGGATGTGCCCTATAGTGTGATGAGTCTAGATCTAGTTAGAACTAGATCCATTGGTCTGTGATGCTGGTCTGGGAAAAATATAAAAACAGACGCTATTTTTATCTCCTGCTTCCCTTCATAAATGATCTTTGATGGATAATCTCTAGGTATGATTCCTACGGTTCTTAGGAAAATGATTTGATAGGCCTTGGTATGGATAATATGATGGATCCTTACTGTTTAAGATGAAATCTTATGATGTAATTATTTCTGAGGTGCTACCATCCATAGGATGTGCCCAGAAATGATTATTCAAAGAATTATGTGTAACTAGTTATAAAACTAGAGCTTTCAATCCAAGATCAGTGATGCAAGGCTGAGATCTTGGTTGTGGTTTGTAAGGTTTACTGTTGGCTTTGTTTGCTTTGTTCCATGATGGAGGTACACCCCACTTGGTTGTTTTTTTAGAAGATTATGTATAGACATCACATGTTCTGTTGAAATGAATAAGATCAATTATGTGGGGTTTTGTATAAACTCACTAAAAATGAATCTTTGGCTGCCAATGATGCATAGTATAAGGCTTAATTATTTTTTGTATCTAAGAACTGATGCTTGAATGTTTCTCCTAGCTCAATGATGACACTGGTGTAGTATTTCTACACCAGTCTGAGTGCCTTCTATTTTCCACACTCAAACATGCTCTAAAGAAATTAATGAGCAGAGTAGATGCTGATTACTATTATAAGCTGCCAATCTGATATGCAGAACAATAGTTGATGTTGCTTGAGTGGATCTTAATTGCTTGCTTGGTCTACTTGAGTTCCTATAACTTCTCTGCTTCCGATAGCCTGCTTCTCCTCAAGCTGCTGTTGATCTTGATTTCCCCCTGGTCCTAGCTCTTGGATGGCTTTACTAAGCAACCAGGGTTAGGGATATGATGTTGACCTAGAGGAGTGATCTGGTGGTGATGAGCAAGAACAGGTGTTGTTCTTAGTGATGAAATAGTGTTTTGAGGATAGTTGTTGGCTAAGGGTGGTGGCCATGGGATATTTATCCTTACTGCTACGGCTGTGTACTCTTATCTCTCTTTGAGGCTTCCTTGTGCTGACAGCACACACACATGCGGTTATGTGTATGCTGCTTACCTATAAGCTTGCACTGTCGTGGATCAGCACAAGTAGTTACAATGCTTTTACTCCTTCCTTTCTACCTCCTCTGGTGAAACTTGCCCCTCTTACTGCCATGATGTTGAACTGAGACATTTCCTAGATAAGAACAGATCATGTACTTGGCCCCTCATTATCAACTCAATGATGAATTTAAGCATATCATTTGTATGCTAAATCTGAGAGTAAAACTAATACTCTAACCCTTTTATTCTTTTATCCTTGTTAGTCTATTGTTTTTATTTTGCAGAAATCAGGATCAAAGAGATAATGGGAAGATCAAGAATGAGATATGAAATATAGTTTAGGTTTTATCTTCTTATTACCTTGTAAGAATAATGTAATATGTTTATGTACATAATAAAGAATCCTTGTAACATTGTTGATGTATTAACTATTATTTATTTTCCTTTATATATCATTGTTATTTCCTTTTCTATTATTATTGTGTATTAACATTCTTTTCTATTAAAAAAATGTAAGACTTTGTAATAAATGTATCTGCTTGTAATAAAGAATTCTTTTAGTTATTTCATCTATGTAATTCCTTTTCATATTTATTTGTTTTATAGTAATTTAATTTTATTCTTTTAATGTAACAACAATATAACATTTATTATATAAGAAAGTGTTTAATTTTTCTTGGAACTAAATAAATATTTATATCTTACTTATAAGTAATAATTACATTCTTATTTATTATTATAATTCATTTCTTTCAATTTTGTTTTATTAATTGAGACTTATAATTAGTGTATCTTTTCAGAAATAAGAGTTCATTATAATTTAGTTTCCAAATATTATTCCATTTCAAATTCTTTTGGAATTCAAATTTATCAATTGAATATTCAAATTTGAATTACCTTCCCCTCAAACAAAAAAGTGCAGTAGAGGTCATGTCGAAATCCATCGCACATGCTCTGATGTTTCCATCAGAACAAGAGAGATCTCGATCCCTCTATAGCTTCTTTAGTTTTGCGCGAAAATTCTCCGAATTTTCTTATGCATGAATGCAATGCACAAACATGTGTCATGTCTATTTTGAGGTTCTAATCCTGGGGTGTTACACTCCTCCTCCTCCTTCTCCTCTAGCGACCCCATCTTCCTCCTCCTCCTCCGGCGACCCCCTCCCCCTCCTACTTCTCCTCCGGCGACCCCCTCCTCCTCCCACCTCCAGGCTAGCCCTCCTCAGACGACCCCCACCTCCGGTGACCCCCACCTCCGGCCAGATCTGGCCAATTTATTTTTGAAATTTGAAAAAAAAAATTGTGGCGCATATTGGCAATATGCGCCACAAAAGTTTTAGATCTAGCCCGCCTTTTTTTTAAATTTGAAAAAAAACTTTTGTGGCGCATATGTGGGAAATGCGCCACTGGACATTTTCAACTTCTATGGCGCATTTTGAAATGCGCCATAGAACTAAAGTTTAGTGGCATGATAACAGTGGCGCATCCCATATGTGCCACAGAAGTTGAAAAATGGTGCACCACTGATGACCTTTTTCCTAGTAGTGATGCTTAATTAGTGGGAGGGGGGATAATCATGGGAACCTTAAAACTTACAGCTATGGTTGGACTTTATGTCTTAATAACTCCCTTGTTTGCATGAAAACGACCTTGGAATCAATCACTAGGGGTGCAATTGCACATTTATATGGTTGCGCCTACTTATGGCTCCTTGATGACTACACGTGCACAGATGGATTGTAGCTAGTTTTTAAATAAGAGTATCGAACCAGCATAGAGCTATTTAGTTAAGGTCTTTATGCCCCTCGTCACTATCTACCAAAGGATACTTGTAAGCTGCCTTCGATTTTGAGTAAAGGGTGTTTGAAAGGTTTTTTATTGAATGCAGAAAAGTAAATAAAATAAGTAAAAGAAAGCACGTAACGAAAGTGTTGGCAACAGTGTTGGAACTCAATAAGGCTAAAGCATTCTCGGAGATGTAGGATACACAACTAACATGTTGTAATTCATCATAATTAGGATAACCTATTTCTTGTGTCATGACATGTGTGGAGAGAGTTATATAATAAGATGTTCATAACAAGACTTGTGGGGAGTCGCTGTCTTGAGTCAGGTAACGAGGTCATCTCTAAATAACCACTACGATGGCTCAGAGCAATCACTCATATAGACCACCACCACAATTAAGGGTTTCCCCATGGATATCGTAATTAGCTTAGTGAAAATCTCTCTTTATTACTCCTTTAACCGTGCAGGTTATAATTTAATGCTTGTAGTCATGAAAGTAACACTAGACATACTCCCATACACGTCCTAAGGATATCACCCTATTTTTAGTCCTAGAGGCAAATGATATGTGGTCGACTACACATACCATCTAAAGAGAGATATCAAACACAATATCATAAATCAATTGATCATGGACACAAGTAATATATCATCTTTATTTCATTTCACTATAGTGCTAGTGTTTTTCCATCTTCCCAAGAACAAAGATAACTAATTAAACATGGAAGCAATTAACAACGTCATCATAATCAAATGGATGGATAATGGTATGGGGATAAATCTAGTGCAAACCATAATTGAATTTGGAATTACAGCAAGATCTAAAGGATGGAAGATGGGAGTAGTAATGGTGATGAAGATGCAGCGGTTGATGATGAAGGGGATGATGCGATGCCCTACAGTGATTCATGAAGCAGCAAGGATTTGCCCTTCTCCTTGTTCCTCCTCCAAATCCCTCTATGGCATAGTATTTCGAGGCTGGAAGTTTTTGTGGTGTCGGATCTCAGATCCGTCTTCGCGTGGTGAGAGTATTTGACGAGGCGGATGCGCTGACAGGTGGTATGGGCAGACGGTACAGGTGAGCTCCGCAAAGAGCCTTCCTCCATGTTTGCCAATCTTTCAGGTGTGACAAAAAAATCAACTAAATGACATATATCACTTAGAAATATCATATTATTGCATAATACGGCAGTCCCAATTGATATGTTCACAAGTGACTTAGTAATACGGAATCGTGTTGAAACAATGATAAAAAGGTGCGCGAGCGCAGTACCATACTAAAAATCCTACTCTAGTAGTGGAAAAACAAAATGTAAACATGCTTCAGTTTTAGACTCATCACTCCTCTCTAGAAAAAACAATAAAAATACTATCCATATGCTTCACTAATTATGACAACCAAACAAATAAAATAACAATTTGTATAAACACTTCCCTTGAGTTACCTGTTTCTACACTAGCTTTTACATTTATAGTTTTACTTTACTTGCAATAGTTTACTTCCTGTTATTACTTTCAACACTTCATCATTTTCTAGTTAGAAGTAAAAAAGCACCTTACACATCTAGTTCATTGCATTGAATAAAATACTATATAAGTGGACAATAGGGTTTTAGAGAATAAATAGTTTAATTTCAGCTTCTCGTGGGCTCGACACTTAAATAATTATCGAATTGTATTCTCGTGGGATCGACACTTAAATAATTATCGAATTGTACTACAATGATTCCCTGCTCCCGGGAATTATCAGACGCCAACCTCGCGTGCAATCTCTGTGTCGTGCGCTACCTTTGCTGCAATCACCGCTAGCTCTTCCTCCCGCTCTGGCGAGGCCACAAAGGTCGTCTCATCCTCCTTGGGGGTAGCGGCGGTGAGCCAACTAGACAATCCTTGTCCAGGTGGTGATCTTGCGACAAGGCACTGTTGGTATGTGGACGCCTTTGAGGTTGGTCGCCCCCTCGCCGTGCCAGCTATCTTTATAGGCCTACAATGTGCAGGAAGCGAAATGTTGCCCCCGCGCGCCTGACTTTGTTGTGCGCGGAAAACCTTGACGGGAATGAGTTTTTCCAACGGCCAGGCGGGAAGGCGCGCCGTCGGCGGTTGACAAGACGTTGATCGTCCTTAGTATCGCTATTGACGATGACAATGCGGGTGAGACTCATCAAATGGATCAGCCCGCTTGGGGCACTCCACACCCTAAATCAGGGCAAAAAGGATTTTGTTTTGTGTCCGTGTGCCAATCCAAACATAGACCGATCGGTACACTTTCCGAGTCGAATCGGCCCGGTGAAGATGCCATAGCATGACTTCTGCCGTCTCCTCGTGGCCATGCTCCAAGGCATGTCCCCGTCGAGGTAAAAATCAGGACATGCAACCAATCGCGCCCGTGTAGTCTACAAACAGAAATCCAGTCCTATGTAAAATAAAAATAAAGTTGATTTTCAGCGAGCACTCATCGTTTTAAATTTACGCAACTATGGTCGTGCGAACGAGTCGTGTTACTCAAGCGCAAGCGCAAAGGGAGAACTAGCGGTGTTTATTTAAGCGTGGACATTGCCCCTAGGGATGGCACCCGCCGGGTTCGGGCCCCCCTACCCGCCCCGACTCTGTTGTCGGGTCAAAATTTTCTCCAGACCCGCCACCCGTCGGGTCCCGGGTACCCGATGGGTACCCGCGTCCATGTCCTGTGAGGCGGCGGCGATGATGGTGCAGAGGCGCGAGGCGGCGACGATGATGGCGTAGACGCAGCAAGGCGGCACAGACGTGCGAGAAGGGGCGACACAATGACATAGAGGCGCGAGGCAAGCAGCGCAAATGGGCGAGGCGGTGGTGCAGGGGCGGCGCAGAGGCGAGAGGTGGCGATGCAGGGGCTGCGTGGAGGCGCGAGGCGGCGGTGCAGGGGCGGCGTGGAGACGCGAGGCGGGCAACGCGAGGTGACAGGGCATGTGCGACGCGGAGGTGCGAGGCGGGTGCGACACAGAGGCGTGTGACGATGGCGGCACGCCTGCAGGATCGTGGGAGGCAACGTCGACTCGAGAGAATGCCCTAGACGGGATAGTGGGCTACTAGGCTAGGAGTCTATTGTCTGGCCGATGGTGGGCCTGTTGGTGGGCCGGTCTGTCACATCCCAAATTTTAGATTTGCTTCTGCATATCACTCATGTCATTGCATCATAATCATCCATGCAAAACTTTCGATTGAAATGATTCTGGCAAAATACTACTTTCAAAACCCTATTTTGAATTGCTAAAATGCTCCTACAAGGGATCATGCTAGGTTTGTATTTCCACCATTTTTGGAAGCTAGTGGTGTTGACACAAATGATCCTATGATGACCCCCTGGTTTTTACAAAAAATTAGGAACAAGAATCACTCGATTCGGAGTTCGTATGAAGAAGATACGAAGAAAAAACTAAAATAGAAATAGAAAAGAAAAGAACAAAAAAAAGGAGGAAGCAGCGCAGCCCGCTGGGCCGAGCCGGCCCAGCCGCGCCAGCCAGCGCACGCGCGCGCGCTGCAGTCGCCGCCGCCCGCGTGGCAGGAACTATCCGCCGCCCGCGCCCAGCCACCGACAGGTGGGGTCCACCTGTCGGCGCCGCCACCGCCGCCGTGTACGCCCCGGACACCGTCCGCCGCACGCCGAGTCCGCCCCCGACCCCGCGTGGACCCCCTCTTAACCCCGCGCGCGCCCCCTGCCATCTCCCTACCGCCCCGCCACTCCCCCATCGCGACGCCGCCGCCTCCCGATCCCGCCGCCGCGCGCCGCCTCTGTAACCGCCGCCGCCTCCCTCTCTCTCCCTCGCCTCGCCGCGACCCCCCCCCCCCCCCCCCCCGCGACCTTGCCTCGCCCCACTAGCCGCCCCTCCTCCTCTCCTCCCTGCAGGGAGCCACCCCGACGCCGCCGCCCGCGGACGACCCCGTCGCCGCAGCTTCGGCCAGCCGACGCCGACATTGCCCGTGCCGCCTGCCGCCGACACGACGCCGAGGAGCTCCGTCCCGAGCTCGCCGACCCCGTGCACCACCCTGCCGCCGCCGGAAGACCTCGCCGTCGCCGCCACCGACATCGCCGGTGAGCACCACCTCGCCGCCTTCTTCCTGGCCGCTCGATCGAGATCTGACGGCCCAGATCGACCGTTGACTGGTCAGCTCAGGCGTTGACTGGTCAACCGCCCAGTCAGCCGCCACGTCAGCCCAGTCAAAGTCAAGGTCTGACTGGGTAAATTTTTAAATAGATTTATTTGGCAGATTTTAGGTAAATCTTGTAAAATTCGTAGAAATTAATCTACTGGGCCAAAAATTGCAACTAAAATATGTGTAGATTTAGTAAGTCGTGTAGAATCTTGCTGTACCATTGTTTTACACTTTTGCAGCAAGATTTTGTCCAGAATAATTAAATGAGTTAATGACCTTTTTGGAGTAATTAATTCGTAGAAAAAGATCTGTAACTCCAAAAATTGCAAATAATAGAACAAGGGGAATCTCAAAGTGAATTAAAAAGATAGGCTTACAGTAAAAACTTTTGCAGAAACTATTTAGTGGCTTTCTGCAGTATTTTAATTACTCAGGGAGTTATATAATTCCTTTTTGAGAAATTCCAATTGGTACTGTTTCTAAATAGCAATGCCTACACAGTAGAAATTTCCCAAGATTTTACAAACAGTATGTTAGCAGTTGTGAATTATTTTGGTTTCTAGCTCTAGTATTGAGCATTATAATTTGCATACTAGTTTTCCTTGCGCTAAAATTATTTTCCATGCATGCATTCAGTAGCTTTACTAAATAAGATTATGTGGTGCTGCTGTAGCATCAATCCACTTGTCATGCATGCATCTTGCATCATCTTTGTTTGCATATGCTTGTGGATGGTTCGTTTATGATTGCAATTGTATCGTGTAGATTGTGACGAGTGCAACGCTTGCTCGTGTGTGGATTGTTCTTCGACCGCTACAACCAAGGCAAGTAGATGCTACCTTGTTCATAATATTTTTTTACTATTTTTAATGCATTGTCGTGTATTTTGTAGATGCATGTGTAGGATGATACTATCGCTATGCTATGTCCTATTATGTGGTAGGGCTTTCCTTGTAGATGCACCACCGTTGGTAGATGTGCTTAGCCATGCTATGATGAACGAGGGCTGGGTTACATCACTGAAAGTTGTTTCTAAATGTGTTGGTTTGTGAAAACTAAAACAACTTAATCAATGAATCTCCTGGGTGTGATGGGATTGATAATTTTTGGTGGTATCATTGCGGAAAGGCACCCAGGTATCAAGAGAAAATGATTGGCTTCTTTATTTTGTAGCTTACGTGTACAACTATGTGCCAATAATAAAATGAGCGGTTGGTTGGACTTAGTAGGTTGTGGTTGTTGGAATTATGCCCTAGAGGCAATAATAAAGATGTTATTATTATACTTCTTGTTCATGATAATGTTTATATTCCATGCTAAAATTTTATTAAGCGGAAACTTTAATACTTATGTTGTTTGTAAACAACACCGTGTCCCTAGTACGCCTCTATGGACTAGCTCATTGATTAATGATGGTTAAGGTTTCCTAACCATGGACATGAGTTGTCGATTAGATTAATAATGAGATCATATCATTGGGAGAATGATATGGTGGACAGACCTAAACTAAGCGAAGCAATTAGATCGTGTCATCGTGTTCATCTTTGCGAAGCTTTCCTTATGTCAAATATTGTATTCCTTAGACCATGGGATAATACAACTCCCTGGTATCGGAAGAAAGCTTTGAGGTCATCAAACGTCATCCTATGAGAGGGTGATCATGAAGGTGACTCTCAGGTGATCGGAAAGTACCTGTTGGGTTGTATGTATCGAGATGGGATTTGTCCCTCCCAAGTCGAAGAGATATACTTCGGGCCCACTGGGTAATCGATATCAACACCGCTTGCAAGCATGTGGTTAAGGAGTTAATCACAAAGTGATATCGGATTACGGAACGAGTAAAGTACTTGCTGTGAACGAGATTGAACTAGGTATGACGGTACCGACGATCGAATCTCGGGCAAGTAAAATATCGCGAGACGAAGAGAATATATATATGGGATTGATTGAATCCTG
Source organism: Avena sativa (assembly GCA_916181665.1). Classification (NCBI taxonomy): domain Eukaryota; kingdom Viridiplantae; phylum Streptophyta; class Magnoliopsida; order Poales; family Poaceae; genus Avena; species Avena sativa. The sequence continues at coordinate 443,837,047 of OV702293.1, read as the reverse complement.
ACATCGTGGTTCATCCGATATGACCATCGATGAATGTGTGGGAGTCAATATGGGTTTCCAGACCCCGCTGTTGATTATTGATAGAAGATCATGTCCGCATATTCTCGAACCCGAAGGGTCACACACTTAACGTGTCTCGACGCTAGGATAGATTGGATATTTGGTTTATGAGTTTTTGTTCGGAGTCTTGGATGGGATCCGGGACATCACGAGAGGTTCCGGAATGGTCCGAAGAATAACAATTCATATAAGGCAGTGCAGTTTTTGGAGTTCGGAATTGTTCCGGGTTAATCGGTATTGTACCGGAAGCTTCTAGAACCTTCCGGAGGGGGACCAACGTGGTCCCACCTGTCGGGAGGGGTCATGGGCCTATGAGGGAGTGCCCTGGCCGCATTGGGCTAGGGGAACAAGTCCCCATAGGGCCCAGCCGGCCAAACAAGGGGAAACCCTAGTTTGGAGCTTCTAGAAGGGGGGGATTACTTGCCCCCCACTCCTCCTCCTTGGCCGCCGGTTTTGGCTTGGGGGAGGGGCTAGGGTTGCCGCCCCACCCCTCTATATATAGAGGGCTGGGGCGCACCCCCCCACACACACCTTCCCCTCAAGACAGTCGCCCTGCTGCCCTCCTCTCTCTCTCCCTCCCGACTGCGTGTAGGCGAAGCCCTGCTGCAGAAACTCTCCACCAATTGCACCGCGCTGTCGCGTTGTAGATCCAACCCATCTCTCCACCATACTTGTTGGACCAAGGAAGGAGGAGACGTCGAGGTGCTGCGCGTGTGCATCTCACGGAGGCATCGCCACTTGTGGTGCTAGATCGGATCGGATCGCGAGGAGGAGAAGCGAGTACGACTACATCACCCACGTTCCGACGAACGTTCCGCTGTGCGAATCTTCAAGGGTATGAAGATCTAATCCAATCTCTCTCGTTGTTTGCATCTCCTAGATTAGATCTTGGCTTCCCTCTGTTTGCTTCCATAGAAATTTTTGATTTACTATGCCGCGAAACCCCATCAGTGGTATCAGAGCTAGATCTATGCGTAGATGTGTTTCACGAGTAGAACGCAACATGGTTGTTGCGGGCGTTGATGTTTTCTGTTGCAAGCCTCTTGTTTGTGTTCTTCTTATGACGCGGGATAGTGAGATTGAAGCGGTCCAGGCCAACCTTACGCGACATCGTTCGCGAGACCGGCTCCGCACTTGACGTGTGGCTTGTTCCACACATGCGGCTGGTGGATGCCTGTTTCTCTCAATATAGTTGTCATGGGATTAACACCGGAGTTTGGCAACCATAATATCACCGTTGTGGCTTTCCGTAGGTAAGAATCGTTCTTAGCTTGCTACTCCCATAAGCCACGTAAAACATGCAACAACAAAGTAGAGGCGTCTAACTTGTTTTTGCAGGGAGTGTTTTCTGTGATATGGTATGACCCAAGATATGATGGTTTTGCCCTTTTTTTCCAGTATCTGATAGGCCACAATTAACCATTTATCTGATAGGCACAAGAAGGCATACAAACTCTATGTCGATGCTCTGCCAGACTACGAACCTTAGCCGGCTCCCACCGTTGCTTGTTGTACACACTGATGTGAGGTGCAGATCGTCGAGCGGACGCATGCTGATGTGCCTCCTATTGATTTTTTAGATTATAGATTTTATCCTTCAAAAAGAACTTTATGGTACTTTGTTTTGTTACTATATTTCTCTCTATTGTAGTATACAACAGTTACATATATATATACAAATTACCAAAAGTTCAGTTGGCACTCAAACTTGCATTTTATTTTTCAGAAATTAATTGAATATGTAGCCTACTAAGTTGATGTTGGTCATCCCAATCTATATTTTTTATATGGGTTTTTCAGTTCATTTGTGATAGCTGGATGACAGGTAATAGAAATAATATTTTTTGCTGTTGTTTCATGGATGAACTTTTCTTATATGATGCAAACCAAAGATAGTGTTGAGTGCAGTAACGTTTTTCTTCTCCGGTTGCACTTGTGATTGATCAATGGTTTCCTCATCTTTTCATTTCGGGTACCACGGACTATGGGACGCAAAAGTCAGCAAACCAGCTGTTCTATGTGCTCTTAGTGTGGATGTGGAAGGGGTAGGATGTGCCGTTCAAGTATGACGGAGAGCATAACGTGCTCTTAGGCTTGAGTGATTGATACTATGAGGGCATCAAAACTAGATGGATGGCCTCTCCAGTAATCCCATGAGATGGACCAGTGGGCTGCCTTTGACCGTTGACTGTTTATCTTTGTCGAAAATCTAAATTGCATTAATCCTACAGCAGTAAAGCCACCTAGTCAGAGTTTCCATGCTTTGAAACTCATGGAACGACCTTAGTTTTCAAAGTGTGCATGACAAGCATGGCACCGTATTATATGTATAGATAGAATGCTAAGAATCATGATAGAAAATTATGCTTTAGTAGTTATGTTGAAGTTTAAAAAGGTAGGTGAGTGACACCGGCAGAAAACTGTCACTTCGATGCAAATCACTTGTAGCATGTGTGGGAGATTATTTTGTACAGGGAAGGACGGGACTTTTTGGTGTAGAAATCCCGTTTCTTTTTTTATATCTTCAAAGTCAACCAGCATTGATTTAAATAGAAGGTTATCTACCGCTGTGAATTGTGCATTGCAAGGAACCAAATTATTGTGAAAGAAGATCAAATTTGCCGTCTAAACATACAGTTTGCTCGGTGTAGAAAGGACAACTTTAGGGTCCAGAGAAGACAGCTTTGGGGTCCAAAGCCAAAGCTTGAAGTAAAGTCGATAGAAATAAACATGGATTGAAAAGAGAACCAACGATTAAGTCATGCTTCACTAAAACCGTAGATCAACAGAAACTTTGGTTGCCAAAATAATCTGGCAGCCATTGTTAGTTGACAGTACAATGTTATAAAAATAGACCATAACGACAAACTCCTATCCTTAACACGCATCGTCGGGCTCGATTTATGTAAACCAGCATTTTTGAACGGTGGACATCTCACAATCACTCTACAAGCTTAATAGAACAAAATTAGCCGATAAATTATACAGTGGTGTATATTACAAGAAAAATTTATATTGGTATTTTACTACTTCTAATTTTAGCTGCATATAAGTATGAGTATACCTGGGTGGTGCGCCAAGGCGCACCCCTAAATCTAGATAGTATAAATCTAGACAATATGTTGGGCCAGTGACAGATCTGCGGGTACGGGTCTGGCTTTGGCTTTTTCATACCTGCCCGATATAATTTGGCAGGTCTATTTTTTTTGTCAGACCCGCCCATTTAAAACGGTTACCTTTATCGGGTTTCGGGGCTCATTGCCATTCCCACTATACTATCCGAGAGACACAACGTTGAAAACGACGTGCGGGCAGCTTGTTAGCATGTTGTCGTACATTGATTTCTTATGCAGGAGAGTCGCTGAAAAGTGGCCTGCATTATCGGGTGGCAACGAGACAGGACCTCCATTTTTTCCTCGATCTGGGACTAGTCTAATACTATCTACAGTATATCTATCTATTGGATGGCACGCCAGGCCAGGCACTGCGACAGGTCAAGATGCGCCGCGTTTTCTGTCCGGTTCGGAGGAATGGCTGATGGCGAGCGCACAGTACAGTACACACCGCGTCTTCTCCGCGTGCAGCGGGGAACATAAATCGCTCATCTGACCCACGTCCATACCGTACATACCTTTGGCGACATCCGTCCAAGCCGAGGGCATCCCTCACCGAGCCGAACTATCCGGTCCGTCGCCACAAACTGTCTATTCGTTTAGATTGAGCGGTGGTCGTTTTTAGGCCGGGTCTAGCCTGTTCGTTAGCCGCGCTCAACGATCCGATTCATATATCCGTCTCTTTTCCGCTGTCACCGCTTGACAACTTGCGATAAGTCGTTAATGGTGACGCGATGTCAGCTATCAGCGTCCGCGACTTTCCGCGTGACCGGCGTTTTCCGCAAATTTTTCTCGCGCGCATCTCGCTTCCCGTGGCCAGAAAACTTCCCTTGCCTCCCCGACAGTTTCCTGTTTTCGCCACGGTCTATAAAAAACGACCGCTGGCACGGCGAAGACAACAAGCCCAAAGCAAGAGCAAACCAACAGCCAAAAAAGCGTCAGCCACTAGCAGCCATGTCTCGCTGCAAGATCGTCAACTGGACTAAGATCCGAGAGATGTGCCGCACCCGCTTCCCGGAGGTGGAGGTCGACAAGGTCCACCTCGAGGCCATGTTGCTGGCCAGGCGCATGAGCGAGGCGCAGGTGTTGGCCTTCCAGAAGGAAGGCCATGTGGCCGAGGCGGCGCTGGGGCGGGTGATGGAGGCGGTCTCCACGGTGGCCGCCCAATGGGCGATGCGCGACAAACACCACGTCGCCGCCAAGGAGGCGGTGGCCATGTAGGCCGTATCAGCGCCTCTCCGCGAATCCGCATGAGGCGGCCATGACCATGCTGGAGGAGATGGCCAAGGAGGCCGCCAAGGTTGCCATCCGCGAGCTTCACCACGCTGCCAAAGCGCGCAGTGAGGAAGAAGCGGCACAGCACAAGCGCATCGCCGACTCGGCGGAGGAGGAGGAGGAGCACGTGGCTATGGCTGCTAAGGTGGCGGCCGCGTGGGGTCTCGTCGATGACGACGAGACGGAGGAGGAGGTGGAGGAGGAGGTGGATCAGCCGGAGGCTGAGGAGGCGATGGTCGTCCTCTGCAGATCATGCAGGCGCTAGGCTTCGGCCCTAATGGTGCTCCGGCTCCGGCTCCTTCTCCGGCGGAGTTGCTCGCGGTTGAGACAGAAGCTCAGCGTCGTCGTTTGCCATTGCTGCGGTGAAGGAGCTCGTTTACCAGGAGGCGAGAGACCACTGGACCGACGAGATGGAGAAGGCCCTTGCGAACGGGGCGGCGGAGGACCGCGGGAAGGCAGCGGGCAAGGCGGTGGTTCGCGGCCTAGCGCGCGATCGTTACTGTGATAGCCTCCAGTAGCAGGCCATCTGGCTTTCTAGGACGACGATCGACGGGGCCGACGGCAACGGTGGCCACGGAAATGGTGGCCGCGGCAACGGCGGCGAGTAACTGTAGCAATGTCCTCCTCTAGTAGTAGCAGCTAGCAGTAGCAGTAGCAGTCCCTTCTTCCCTTATTTTGGTTAAACGGCTTTTTTTTAATTGGTAGAGTTAATCTAATGATAAGCTATCGTTAAGTAGTAATGTTTCATTTACATATGGCCTCGAGTGGCCGATTTGTATGACACCCGCGTTGTCCACGCGCGTTTAGATCGACGTATCTATTGTCCAAATTTGGTGCACGAATGAATCGAGCCAGACGCGTTTGTTTGGATGGAGACCAAATTTACAGTTACTAATGAAATAGGTAACAAACCACTTTACCTTCTACTAAACGCTGCGCACGTTCCACCCGTTCAGGCAGACGAGTTTGGACACGAGCTCGGACGAATTGGTCTCGGAATGGTGAAGATGCGTAAAGCTGCAACCGTCCCGAATATCAGCACGGCGCTGTGAGGGCCTGGTCCTTGCAGAACCTTGGGCCGTGCAAGGTTTGCCGCGCCACGCCACACCTACTGGCCCAGCTCCTCGACCTACTTACGTTGGGCCAAACAGACTCCAACAACAGCCAGCTCGCCCAATTAGCGTCTTGCATCACAGGCCGCCGACGCCGTTCCTTGCTCGCGGCCCCAGTTGCGCTAGATTTCATCTGTGAAAAAAAAAATGCTTCCTCCCGGTCGCACTCGCACTATGTACTGTACTACTGGTAGGCGATGTCTAGATGATGTACCAGCCAATTGACATGAGTGAGTAAAGATAGCCATGATGGCCACTTACGACGGTGGTTGCAGATTTACAACCATAAAGTGCATAATGGTTTCTAGGAGTCGTGTATATATATCCACCGGAGATGGACTCCTGTATATGATCATACTGAATACTGATGAGCCGAGTGTAGAAACCAAACAACTGGAGGGGGGCAATTTTGACATCATGCATATAGTCGCTTCTGTATATCTTGCAATGCATAGATGGTCTTGGGATGCATCAGGAACTCATCCAATCAAATCGACCCAAATACTTCTTAATGCTAGTGACGCTTTGCTCGGAGTTAGTATTTCCTCGCCACTAGGGCCTGTATCCAGGCATCCGCCGCCCACTCCCTCACGGAGACCGTTGAAGCTGTAGCTACAGTGTTAAACCATTTCAGTGGAGGATCATACAAGCATGCTCACGCTACGTACGACAAAGTTTCTCCGATTTATGTACGACGCAGAAACACGGCCGTTGATTGCACACCAAGCAAACATCCACGCGGTCCATGGTCTTTTCATACCAAAATCGTACTACTAGGTATTTAGTCGTACGTGAAGGAATTATGTACCGGAAGAGCCTTGCGTGCGATGTTCACTGTGTGATGGATGTAAAGTACGACTCGGTCGTGGCTAGTAAATCAAATTCTTTAATTCCTCCTCTGCTGGGACACGGAAGGAGACCCATTCCTGTGTGACGCATGTGTGCGCGAACCGGACGAAAATATATCGTAGTACACAACATCTGTCTAGAATATGTAGTACCCATCGTCCAGCGAGGTCTGGTATGTCGCCATGCCGCCATAGATGACAGTTTCGTTTTTTAACACCTGATGAACCCTCTTTATTCGCGGAGGAACAACAGGGAGGCTCCGGAGCGAAGAAGCTCCGCCGAGCTAAGAGCATCTCTACTCGTTGGGCGTATCTAGACCGAAAACCGAACCGATTTTCGACCGGGCGAATCGCGTTTTCGGCCTGAGTATGCCCAGTCCTCCACTCGCGTACCCAGGCCGTATTTCCCAGTTCGGCTAAATTCACTTAAACTCGGCGAAATATGGGCGAATATAGGCGGGATTCATTAAAGTAGGCGAGGGGGCACATAGTACATCGGTTTTAGAAAAGGAACTCCGCCGTGGTTGACGCCGGACGCCGCAGCTACAGGCCGAGGCGGGGGTTGTTGCCGGCCTCGATGTGCGCCATGACTCCGGCGAGCGTCCGCCCTGGAACGCTCCACCAGCGGCGGCGGTAAGACATATTGTTACGCGGCGAGCCCGGCGGTCCGTCTTGACGGGCGAGTTCCTCGAGGTGCCTGCCGGCGAAAAACTGCCTCCAGAAGACCAGGTTGTCCTGATCCTCGGCGAGTGTCGGGCCTTGCATGGCAGCGATAGCGGCCTGGATCTCTCCGACGAGTTCTGGGTCTTCCATGGCGGCGATAGCCGCCTGGATCTCTCCGGCGAGGTCCTGCCCGTCCAGCACCAGCGGAATGGGGATCCCGTCGGCGCTGAGTTTCCAGCCTAGGGGGAGACGAGTGTCCGGCGGGGCCGTATAGCGCGCCTCGCGGAGCAGCCGGGCTTCCCACGGCGACATCGTGCGTCGGCCGGCCATGGCTTCTCAGCGGAGTTGGGGAGGAAGAAAGGTGCGAACGTCCGAAGTTCGCCGGAGTTGTGGTGGTGTGAGGGGGCTGTGAAGAGAAACGGCGAGATGTACGGCCTTTTATAGGCCGGAAGAATGGCGGGACGGGTGTAGCGGTGAGGGCGGGAAAAGGAAAACGGCGGGAAGGATGGCAGCGGCTAGGCTTCTGTCGCTGACAGGCCGGTCCACTCGCCGAATTCTCGTCGTCCGGCGTCCCTAGGGCGTACCCGGGGTCCTGGGTTCGGCCTGGGTAGTCCGGAACAAAGTTGGCCCAAATCCGGCCGAAAACAGGTCCCTGGGTACACGACTGGACCGATTTTCGGCGTCCGGACGTAATTTCGGCGTCCGGACCGGCGTCCTGGTTAGGCGAGTTAAGATGAATTGGAGGATGTGGTTGTTGGTGAGGAGGTGGCGTTGGAGTACAAGAAAGAATCAAGTTGGATGGCGATCGGTAAGGTTCTAACCACCCGATCTATTAGCTCCGAAGCCTTATTCGAGAAGACGAGGAGCATCTGGAACCTCTCCCGTGATCCTGAATTTCGCGAAGCGGGCGAGAATTTGTTCATCTTCAAGATGCAATGTCTAGGGGGCTGGAAAAAGGTTGTTCACCAAGGTCCATGGACGTTTCGTGGTTGGGGATTGCTTGTGGAGGATTTTGATGGGCTCTGTGACCCGGAAGAGGTAGTTTTTGATGGCATGCAAGTTTGGGCTCAGATTCATGGCATACCGGAGCTCTATCACAAAACTGAGGTGATTGATGAACTATCTCGCCGTTTGGGGCTTGTGAGGGAGGTTCAACTATCCCCAAGATTGTTCTTTGAGGGAAATTATGTGCGAATTAGGGTTCGCATTAACATCAACATGTAGGGGTTCGTAGCATGGAAAACAAAAAATTTCTACCGCATGCAAACAAACAAGCCAAGATCTATCTACTAGATTGTAGCAACGAGTCAATAGAGGAACTCACCCTTGAAGATTCCAAAGCGGTTAACGAGAGCGGATTCTCATGGGTGATGTAGTCGTACTCTTGCCGATCTCAAGATCGTGTAGACGATCCTTCCGGCGTTGCGTTCCGGCAGCGCTTCCGCAGTCGGTCACACGTTCGGTACTCGATGAAGACCTTCCTCTCCCTTGTTCTAGCAGGCAACGGAGGTTGTAGCACTCTCCTCGTGATTCCGGCAGCACGACGGCGTGGTACCGGAAGTAGAGGGGAGATCTCGCAGGGCTTCACCTTAAGCCGGAGCGAGTATGGTGGACTATGAGAGAGGCCTTGGCGATCTAGGGTTTAGAGGCACCAAGGGGAGAAGGCTAGGCTGACGACTAGGGCTTGGGGAGGGCCCCAACTCGGTGGCTAGGGCAAACCCTAGGGCGGCGGCGGCGACTTGGTGGAGGCCGGCGACTAGGGTTAGGGTTTTGGTGGAGAGAGGTGTGTACTTGAGGGGGCACCCCTGCCCCTTCTTTTATAGGTGGGAGGGTGCCGGCCAGGGGGAGGGAGTCCTCCCCCAAGTCGGCCTCCTTGGCTGGCGGTGGAGGGAGGAGGACTTCCTCCCCAAGTAGGTTTCCTACTCTCCCTCCACCAAGCAAACTTGCCGTTTGACTTTTCAAATTGGCGTTTGACTTTTCAAACTAGGATTTGATTTATCCCTTTATTTTGCTCAGCCATGATACCTAGTTATATGATGCAACCATTCCACATTGTTATGACACATTCATGTACCCTTCCCCTCCGGAGTGCTGGACCTTCTGGACCCTTCTAGAACATTCCCGGTGAAAACACCGGAATCATTCCCCAACTCCGAAACAGGACTTTCCTTATATGAATTTTATTCTCCGGACAATTTCAGATCTCCTCGTGATATCCCGGATCCCATCCGAGACTCCGAACAACATTCGGTCTCTTACTCATCATTCCATAACTACTCAACAACATCGAATCCTTAAGTGTGTCTCCCTACGGTTCGTGAATTATGCGGACATGATCGAGACACTTTTCCGAACAATAACCAATAGAGGAATCTGGAAATTCATATGGCTCCCACATATTTCTATGATTACTTTGCGATCGAATGAACCACTTACATACGATACCAATTTCCCTTTGTCTCACGATAGTTTACTTATCCGAGGTTTTGATCGTCGGTATCTCTGCATACCTAGTTCAACCTCGTTACCGATAAGTACTCTTTTCTCGTTCCCGTGGTATGTGATCCCTTGTGAGCTAGTCACATGCTTGCAAGTTAATTGTATGACATCCCACCGAGAGGGCACAGAGTATATCTATCCGTCATATGGATGGACAAATCCCACTCTTGATTCATGTGTCTCAACCCATACTTTCCGAACACTTAATGCCACCTTTATAGCCACCCAGTTACGGTGTGGTGTTTGATGTCATCAAAGCCTCCTTATGGTGAAGGTGATAAGCATGATCTCATGGTCGAAGGAATTAGGTTACTATGTATCAGAAAGCATATAGCAATTGAACTATTAAAATGACTTGATCTTTATGCTACGCTTATCTATAGGAGTATGTCCATCATAACATTCTCCTAATGATATGATCTTGTTGTTAATAACATCTCAATGTTCATGATAGGGAAACCACAATCATCTATTAACCAACAAGCTAGTATTATGAAGAGGCTTTACTAGGGACTCTAATTTAGTTTATAAATCACACAAGTATTAATGTTTCCTGGTTAATACTGTTTATAGCATGAATGTAAACATTTATCATAAACACAAAGATATAATAATAACTACATTTATTATTGCCTCTAGGGCATATCTCCAACAGTCTCCCACTTGCACTAGAGTCAACTAATCTAGATTACATGGTAATATACCGAACACCCATGGCAGTTTGGTGTTGGTCATGTTTTGCCCTCGGGAGAGGTTTAGTCAACGGATCCGCCACATTCAGATCTGTGTGTACTTTGCAAATCTTTATGTCTCCATCTTGGACATGTTCTCGAATAGCGTGAAAACGTAGCTTGATGTGCTTTAGCTTCTTGTGTGACCTTGGTTCTTGCGCATTGGCTATGGCGCCCATGTTATCACAGTAGATAGATATTGGGTCCAGCGCACTTGGAACCACACCGAGCTCTGTAATGAACTCCTTCATCCATATCGATTCTTGTGAAGCCTCCGAAGCAGCTATGTATTCTGATTCAGTTGAAGATCTCGCCACAACGCTTTGCTTTGCACTCCTCCAGCTAACTGCTGCATCATTCAAAGTAAATACGTATCCAGATTGAGATTTAGAATCGTCTGGATCGGTGTTCCAACTAGCATCGGTGTAACCATTAACAACGAGCTGTTCATCACCTCCATAAGAAAGAACCATATCCTTAGTTCTTCTTAAGTACTTAAGGATGTTTTTGACCGCTGTCCAATGATCCACTCCTGGATCACTTTGATATCTGCTAGTCAAACTAACAGCATATGCAATTTCGGGTCTAGTACATAGCATTGCATACATTAGAGATCCTATGGCTGAGGCATAGGGAGTCTTACTCATCCTTTCTCTATCTTCTGCCATTGCTAGACTTTGAGTTTTACTCAAGGTCGTATTGGGCAACATGGGAAAGAACCCTTTCTTGCTTTCTTCCATTCCAAACCTCTTTAGAACTTTGTCCAAATATGTACTTTGTGACAATGATATTAGGCGTCTCGATCTATCTCTATAAATCTTTATGCCTAATATGTAAGCTGCTTCGCCAAGATATTTTATTGAAAAACTATTATTCAAATATTCCTTGACACTATTAAGAAGGTCTACATCATTCCCAATCAACAATATGTCATCTACATATAGTATTAAGAATGCTACAGAGCTCCCACTCACTTTCTTGTAAATACAAGCTTCTCCATAAGTTTGTATAAAACTAAAACTTTTGATTACTTTATCAAAACGTTGATTCCAACTTCGGGATGCTTGCTTAAATCCATATATGGACCTTTGAAGTTTGCATACCTTGTTAGCATATTTAGGATCAACAAAACCTTTGGGTTGCATCATATACAACTCTTCATCAATGTCTCCATTGAGGAACGCTGTTTTGACATCCATCTGCCATATTTCATAATCGTAATATGCAGCGATTGCTAACATAATCCTCACAGACTTTAGCTTCGCTACTGGTGAGAAAGTCTCATCGTAGTCAACTCCTTGAATTTGTCGAAACCCTTTTGCGACAAGTCGAGCTTTATAGACAGTAACATTACCATCAGCATCTGTTTTCTTCTTGAAAATCCATTTGTTCTCGACATCCTTTCGGCCATCTGGTAAGTCTACCAAAGTCCATACTTGGTTTTCGTACATGGATCCAATCTCGAATTTCATGGATTCTTGCCATTTATTGGAATCTGGGCTCATCATCGCTTCCTCATATGTCGCAGGGTCATCGGTGTTGTCCACCAACATGACACTCATAACGGGATCATACCAATCATGAGTGGTACGAGTTCTCGTTGACCTGCGAGGCTCTGCAGCAACTTCAACCGAAGTTTCATGATCATCATCTTTAGCTTCCTCTCTTATTGGTGTAGGCGCCACAGGAACTTCTTCCGATGTTGCGCTACTCGCAAGTTCGAGAGAAGGTTCAACAAACTCGTCGAGTTCTACTTTCCTTCCAGTCACTTCTTTCGAGAGAAATTCTTTCTCTAGAAAGGATCCATTCTTGGCAACGAAGATTTTGCCCTCGGATCTATGATAGAAGGTATACCCGATAGTTTCCTTCGGGTATCCTATGAAGACGCATTTTTCCGCTTTGGGTTCAAGCTTGTCCGGCTGTAACTTCTTTACATAGGCTTCACAACCCCAAACTTTAAGGAACGACAATTTAGGTTTCTTCCCAAACCATATTTCATATGGTGTCGTTTCAACGGATTTAGATGGTGCCCTATTTAAAGTGAATGCGGCTGTTTCTAATGCATAACACCAAAACGATAGCGGTAAATCTGTAAGTGACATCATAGAACGAATCATATCTAAGAGAGTTTGATTACGACGTTCGGACACACCATTACGCTGTGGTGTTCCCGGCGGTGTCAATTGTGAAAGTATTCCGTATTTCTTCAAATGCTCGCCAAACTCGTAACTTAGATATTCACCTCCAGGATCAGAACATAGAAATTTAATCTTCTTGTTATGTTGATTCTCTACCTCACTTTGAAATTCCTTAAACTTCTCGAAAGTTTCGGACTTATGTTTCATGAAATAGATATACCCATGTCTACTCAAGTCATCTGTGAAGGTAAGAACATAACGATAACCACCACGCGATGCTACACTCATTGGTCCACACACATCGGTATGTATGATTTCCAATAATTCTGTAGCTCGCTCCATCATACCAGAAAATGGAGTCTTAGTCATTTTACCCATCAGACATGCTTTGCATCTTTCAAGTGATCCGAAATCAAGTGATTCAAGAAGTCCATCGGAATGGAGTTTCTTCATACGCTTCACTCCGATATGACCAAGACGACAGTGCCACATATAGGTCGAGTTATCGCTCAATTTCAAACGTTTAGCCTCAATGTTATTTATGTGTGTATTACTACAATCGAGATTCAATAAGAATATACCATCTATCAAAGGTTCATGTGCATAAAACATATTACTCATATACATCGAACAACCATTATTCTCAGACTTAAACAAGTAACCATCTCGCAATAAACAAGATCCCGATATAATGTTCATGCTCAACGCAGGCACCAAATAACAATTATTTAAGTATAAAACTAATCCCAATGGTAGATGAAGAGGTAGCGTGCCGACCGCGATCACATCAACCTTCGATCCATTTCCAATGCACATCGTCACCTCGTTCTTCGATAGCTTCCGTTTATTCTGCAGCACCTGTTTCGAGTTACAGATATGAGCAACCGAACCAGTATCAAATACCCAGGCACTGCTACGAGTACTAGTGAGATACACATCAATAACATGTATATCAGATATACCTTTCTTCTTGATGTTGCCGTTCTGCAAATCCGCCAAGTACTTTGGGCAATTTCGCTTCCAGTGACCTTCTCCCTTGCAGTAAAAGCACTCAGTATCAGGTTTAGGTCCAGCCCTGGTCTTCTTCGCCGGTGCAGCAACTTTCTTACCGCCCTTCTTGAAGTTTCCCTTTTGCTTAGACTTGCCTTTCTTGAATTTGGTGGTCTTATTGACCAACAACACTTGGTGCTCTTTCTTGATCTCCACTTCTGCAGATTTCAACATGGAAAAGAGTTCTGGCAACGTCTTGTCCATGTTTTGCATATTGTAGTTCATCACAAAGTTCTTGTAACTTGGTGGTAGTGATTGGAGGACACGGTGTATCCCCAAAGAATTAGGAATCAGTATACCCAAACTTTGGAGTTTGCTTGCGTGCCCAGACATCTTAAGCACATGCTCACTGATGGAGCTGCCCTCTTCCATCTTGCAGTTAAAGAACTTTTCAGAAGCCTCATAACCCTCAACTGCCGCGTGAGCCTCAAATATCATTTTGAGTGCACGGACAATATCATGTGGGTCATGGTTCTCAAACCTTTTCTGAAGTTCCGACTCCAAACCATATAAGATAGCACACTGAACTGTGGAGTACTGATTCTTCTGAGCGAGGAAAACATTCTTTACCTCATCGGTAGCATCAGCTGCAGGCGGGTCACCAAGCGGTGCATCCAGCACATAGGTCAAATTACCAGCATTGAGGACAATCCTCAAATTGCGGAACCAATCCGCGAAGTTGCTTCCATTGTTTTTCAACTTTTCTTTCTCTAGGAACGCATTAAAATTGATGGTAGGGGCCGCCATTGATCTACAACATATTTGCAATAGTTTAGACTAAGTTTATGACAAATTGAGTTCTAATTAATAGTTAAATTAATCTAGGTGAACTCCCACTCAAAACAATATCCCTCACATTGTTTTAGTGATCACACGAACCAAATCCACCACATCAAAACCGATAATCACGAGAGTTGATGTATCTTCAATGGCGAACAATCGACATGTTCATCATATCTACTATATGATTCATGCTTTACCTTTCGGTGATCCGTGTTCCGAGACCATGTATGTACATGCTAGGCTCGCCAAGATCAAACCTTAGCTTCCGCATGAGCAAATCTGGCTTGCTCACATTGTATACACTTGCAGAATCTAACACACCCGATCATCACGTGGTGCTTCGAAACAACAAGCTTTAGCAACGGTGCTTACTAAGGATGAACACTTTAAAACTTGAAATTTTGTGTGCTTGAGGGATCATCTTATAATGCTACCGTCGTTAACTAAGAAATACAAGATGCACAAAGGATTAACATCACATGCAATTCATAATATGTGATATGATATGGCCTTTCTTCTTTGTGCTTCCGATCTCCATCTTCAAGCATGAACATGATCTCCATCATCACCGGCATTGCATCAAGGTCAATGACGCTGCTCCATGGTTGTCGTCCACCAGCTTCAACTATTACAACTACTTTGAATAGACACACGAGTCTTAACAGAATTTAAAGACAACCATATGGCTCCTGCCGGTTGCCAACTTACAATAAGGAACATTGCATACATCAAATATAATCACAATCATGGCCATATCACATCACAACACACCCCTGCAAAACAAAGTTAGACGCCTCTAATTTTCTTTGCATATTTTACGTGGTTTGGGGCTTTCAACAAAGTTAGACACTTACGAACAAGAACCACAACGTTGATGCTTGAACTATTAAGTGCCCGTTGTAAATTGGATCTATACTATAATGGGAGAGACAGACACCCGCAAAGCCACTTATGCAATACAAGTTGCATGTTGAGCGTGGAGCAAGTCTCATGAATGATGTCATGTAAGGTTAGCCCGGGCCGCTTCATCCCATCATACCGCAAGATGCAAAGTACACAAGAAGCAATTGATAATAAAAGCACCACCGCCCATAATGACCATTGTGTTCTACTCATGCAACAGATCTACATATAGACACGACTCTAATACCACTGTAGGGGTTCATAGCATGGAAAACAAAAAATTTCTACGGCATGCAAACAAACAAGCCAAGATCTATCTACTAGATTGTAGCAACGAGTCGATAGAGGAACTCACCCTTGAAGATTCCAAAGCGGTTAACGAGAGCGGATTATCATGGGTGATGTAGTCGTACTCTTGCCGATCTCAAGATCGTGTAGACGATCCTTCCGGCGCTGCGTTCCGGCAGCGCTTCAGCAGTCGGTCACATGTTCAGTACTCTATGAAGACCTTCCTCTCCCTTGTTTTAGCAGGAAGCGGAGGTTGTAGCACTCTCCTCGCGATTCCGGCAGCACGACGGCATGGTACCGGAAGTAGAGGGGAGATCTCGCAGGGCTTCGCCTTAAGCCGGAGCGAGTATGGTGGACTATGAGAGAGGCCTTGGCGATCTAGGGTTTAGAGGCACCAAGGGGAGAAGGCTAGGCCGGCGGCTAGGGCTTGGGGAGGGCCCCAACTCGGCGGCTAGGGCAAACCCTAGGGCGGCGGCGACTTGGTGGAGGCCGGCGGCTAGGGTTAGGGTTTTGGTGGAGAGAGGTGTGTACTTGAGGGGGCACCCCTGCCCCTTATTTTATAGGTGGGAGGGCACCGACCAGGGGGAGGGAGTTCTCCCCCAAGTCGGCCTCCTTGGCCGGCGGTGGAGGGAGGAGGACTTTCTCCCCAAGTAGGTTTCCTACTCTCCCTCCACCAAGCAAACTTGCCGTTTGACTTTTCAAATTGGCGTTTGACTTTTCAAACTAGGATTTGATTTATTCCTTTATTTTGCTCAGCCATGATACCTAGTACATGATGCAACCATTCCACATTGTTATGACACATTCATGTACCCTTCCCCTCCGGAGTGCCGGACCTTCCGGTCCCTTCTAGAACATTTCTGATGAAAACACCGGAATCATTCCCCAACTCCAAAAC
Source organism: Avena sativa (assembly GCA_916181665.1). Classification (NCBI taxonomy): domain Eukaryota; kingdom Viridiplantae; phylum Streptophyta; class Magnoliopsida; order Poales; family Poaceae; genus Avena; species Avena sativa. The sequence continues at coordinate 443,820,686 of OV702293.1, read as the reverse complement.
AGGACTTTCCTTATATGAATTTTATTCTCCGGACCATTCCGGATCTCCTCGTGATATCTCATATCCCATCCGAGACTCCGAACAACATTCGGTCTCTTACTCATCATTCCATAACTACTCAACAACATCGAATCCTTAAGTGTGTCTCCCTACGGTTCGTGAATTATGCGGACATGATCGAGACACTTTTCCGAATAATAACCAATAGAGGAATCTGGAAATTCATATGGCTCCCACATATTTCTACGATTACTTTGCGATCGAATGAACCACTTACATATGATACCAATTTCCCTTTGTCTCACGATAGTTTACTTATCCGAGGTTTTGATCGTCGGTATCTCTGCATACCTAGTTCAACCTCGTTACCGATAAGTACTCTTTTCTCGTTCCCATGGTATGTGATCCCTTGTGAGCCAGTCACATGCTTGCAAGCTAATTGGATGACATCCCACCGAGAGGGCCCAAAGTATATCTATCCGTCATATGGATGGACAAATCCCACTCTTGATTCTTGTGTCTCAACCCATACTTTCCGAACACTTAATGCCACCTTTATAGCCACCCAGTTATAGTGTGGTGTTTTATGTCATCAAAGCATCCTTCCGGTGATGGTGATAAGCATGATTTTATGGTCGAAGGAATTAGGTTACTATGTATCAGAAAGCATATAGCAATTGAACTATTAAAATGACTTGATCTTTATGCTACGCTTATCTATAGGAGTATGTCCATCATACCATTCTCCTAATGATATGATCTTGTTGTTAATAACATCTCAATGTTCATGATAGGGAAACCACAATCATCTATTAACCAACAAGATAGTATTATGAAGAGGCTTTACTAGGGACTCTAATTTAGTTTATAAATCACACAAGTATTAATGTTTCCTGGTTAATACTGTTTATAGCATGAATGTAAACATTTATCATAAACACAAAGATATAATAATAACTACATTTATTATTGCCTCTAGGGCATATCTCCAATACAACAAGCCCCTTATGAGATTTGTGTCGCTAACTTTGCCTGAAGGTAAGAGGAGATTACCTGTAAAGTATGAAAAGGTACCTTGTTTCTGTAAAATATGTGGTCTTATGGGACATGATCATGAGGAATGCGGTGATGGTGCTTGGGAAGATAATCAGCTGCAATATGGGGTTTGGATGCTGGCTACTCATCAGATTAATCAACCTGTGCAGACGGCAATCCGCCCGTCTCCTAGAGCTCCCTCTCGCGGAGGTTTTGCGGGTAGAGGAGGTACTGCGTTTTCTCCTAGGAAGCGTTCGTCTGCGGAAGCGGACCTGAGCAAGGAGGACGAGTTAGCTGATACTGGCTCTAGCCCAGCTAAGCCTCTAAGGGAAGCTATGGAGGAAGATGAAAACACTAATGCTCGGAGGATGCTTAATATGTCGGACATGGGGTAGGAGGCCATGGAAGTTGGTGAGATTGCTTCAGAGGAAGATCCTTCTATTCCACCACCACCTGCTACATATGTGAAAATCAGAGACAGATCCAAAGCTCAGAAAACTAATACCCCCAACCCTGGAAATTCCGTATCATCATCGGTGGCGTCCCTCGAGGGCGACCGCCGGGACCAATGAATTGGTGTAGCCTGAACTGTCGGGGGATTGGAAACTCCCCAACAGTTCGAGATGTGTGTGTCCTTTAAAGGACACATCGTTTCCAGCTGGTTTTCCTATGTGAAACCCGGCAGTCTGGTGATCGTGTTTGTTGCCTGCAGAGGAATGAGCGGAGGCCTGGCTTTGTTAGTGTGGATAGTAATGGAATGAGCGGAGGCCTGGCTTTATTTTGGCATGAGATCTATTTTGTTGATATACAAGAAGCAACGGATCGATACATTGATGCATTCATTAGAACTGGCCCAGATGAACCATTATTTCATGTGACTTTTATTTATGGGGAGCCTAGAGTTGAAAATCGGCAACGCATGTGGGACCAACTGACTGCACTCAAGGCTAATTCTACTCTCCCGTGGGTGGTTCTCGGCGATTTTAGTGAAGCTCTGTGGCAGTATGAGCACTTCTCGGCATCCCCTTTTCCGGAAACGCAGATGGTTGCTTTTCGGGATTGTCAGTTATGTGAACTCAAAGATCTTGGATTTTTTAGGTTCCCCGTACACCTTTGACAATAAACGCTCAGGTGTACATAATGTCCAAGTTCGGCTGGATCGTGTGATTGCTGATGATGCCTGGCGTGATATTTATTCAGCGGCTACTGTGGTGCATCTTATTACACCATGTTCTGACCATTCTTCTATTATGCTACGCCTTGAGCGGGAGGTGAGAGATCGTCCAGCTAGAAAAGCCAGGCAATATGAAATCTTTTGGGAAACTGATCCGGCTCTCAAGGAGTTAATTGATCGTGAGTGGAAATTACTGGGATGCATGCATGATCTTGGTTCTGCTAATATGGGTTTGGAAAAACTTATGCGAAAGCTGCATACTTGGGGTAGCACTCGCTTTGGTAATGTCACCCGTGAGCTCGCTCGTCTTAGGGAGGTATTGGAACAGCTGCAGCATGATGAGCCCCCTAGAGAGGAGATCAGAGCTACTCAAGATATGATGAATGATATGTTGTACCGGGAGGAGATGCTATGGTTGCAGCGGTCTCCTATTGATTGGTTGCGGGAGGGCGACCGGAACACCAAATTCTTCCACCAGCGTGTTGTGTGGCAGGCGAGGCGGAATAAAATATCAAAGCTCCGTGATGATAATGGGGTTGTCCAAACAGTTCCAACGGATATGCAACCGTATGGCGGTATCCTATTTTAAATCTCTCTATACTAGAGATCCCTCTCTCCTGGCTGACCCTCTCATCAACTTAATACCCATTCAAATAACCCAGGGGATGAACGATGACCTATTTAGAGGATTTACTACTGAGGAGATTTCAGACGCTGTTTTTCAAATTGGTCCGATCAAGGCACCGGGTCTGGATGGCTTTCATGCCAGATTTTATCAGCGCAACTGGGGAATATTAAAGGAAGACATTGTAAAAAGGTACTGCAATTTTTTGAGACTGGTTCTATGCCTGAGGGTGTGAATGACACCTCAGTTGTCCTTATTCCTAAATCTGAGAATCCAATGGAACTGAAAGATTATAGGCCTATTGGCCTATGTAATGTGTTATATAAGGTGGTGTCTAAATGCCTAGTTAATAGGCTTCGCCCTCTACTTGGGAGTATCATCTCGGAGAATCAAAGTGTCTTTATTCCCGGACGTATGATTACTGATAATGCTATGTTGGCATTTGAATGTATGCACTATATGGGACATGGTGGGTCATCTGCTTCCTCCTTCTGCTCGTATAAGTTGGACTTATCAAAAGCTTATGACAGAGTTGATTGGCACTTTTTGGAGAGTACATTGCATAAAATGGGGTTCTCTCACCGGTGGGTACAATGGATCATGGCTTGTGTTACCACGGTGAAATATTCAGTGAAATTCAATGGAACCTTATTGGAAGCTTTTTCTCCATCTCGTGGCTTAAGGCAGGGTGACCCTTTGTCCCCCTTTCTCTTTCTATTTGTGGCTGATGGTTTATCCACTCTCCTAAGTCGGGAGGTTAATTTGAACCGGCTTACTCCTATCAAAGTGTGTAGGAGAGCCCCGAGTATCTCACATTTGTTGTTCGCGGATGATACACTGCTGTTTTTCCGTGCTAATGAGGAGGAAGCGGTTTGTGTTAAAAATACTTTGGACACTTTTGCTGCGTGTACGGGTCAGCTGATTAATCCTGCAAAATCCTCAATCATGTTTAGCTCACCCTGCCCGGTGAACACACAAGCTGCAATCCGCTCCATATTGCATGTGGAGAAGGAAGGTTTTGAGGCCAAGTATTTGGGCCTGCCGACCCCGGAGGGGAGAATGCATAAAGGTAAATTTGAGAACTTGCAATCAAGGCTTACTAGAAGTTTTATTAATTGGGGTGATAATCTTCTGGCACAAAGTGGTAAAGAGGTATTTATTAAGTCTGTTGCTCAAGCTCTTCCAACTTATTTGATGAGTGTATTCAAGCTGCCATTCTCAGTGTGCGACAATCTAATGAAACTCATAAGAAATTACTGGTGGGGATCGGAGAATGGTAAGAGGAAGACCCACTGGGTCAGCTGGGCTCGTCTCAACAAATCTAAAGGCCAAGGAGGGCTTGGGTTTCGTGACCTACGGCTGTTTAATCAAGCTTTACTTGCTAGGCAAGCGTGGCGTCTGCTAGTCAATCCGAACAGCTTGTGTGCTCGAGTCCTTAAAGCCTGGTACTTCCCTAATGGACAATTATATGACACGGTCCTTTCTGGTAACCCTTCTTCTACTTGGACTGCAATCTCTTATGGTCTAGAATTATTGAAAAAAGGGTTAATTTGGCGGATCGGTAATGGCGAATCTGTCTGCATTTGGAGGGATGGATGGATTCCACGGGATTCATGCTGCAAGGTCGTTTCCCCGAAGCGTAACAATCGTCTTCGGAAGGTATCGGAACTACTCTCGGAGGAAGGAACATGGAGAACAAATCTGGTTCACAGTACCTTTCTCCCCCTAGACGTACAAGCCATCCTACCAATCAAACCATCTCGCAGACATACTGAAGATATACTTGCCTGAAACCCGGAGAGGTCGGGTATTTTCTCGGTTCGGAGTGCTTACTGGCTTGTGTTAAAGGATCAGAAGGAACAATGTAATTTTGCAACATCAAGTGATGGTTGTCATCTGTGTTGGGATATTATTTGGAAATCTGCAGTACCACCCAAAGTAATTTTTTTTGCATGGAAGGCAGCATCTGCTGCTCTAGCTACTGAGGAAAACAAGCGTCGTCGTCACATGAATGTTACTGGTCAATGCACAATCTGTGGTGACGCCTCGGAAGACGACCTGCATGCGTTGCACGGTTGTCCCCATGCCCGGGCGCTCTGGGAATCGATGCGGAAAGTCTGGCTGCTACCAGCTGTGGAATTGCTATATCAACCTTCTGACAATTGGTTCCAGATGGTGCTCCAATCTATCCCCAAGCATATGGTGGAGGGCACACTTCTGTTTACATGGAGAGTCTGGTTTGCCAGGAATGAAGCAACACACGCTAAACCGCTGCCTAATGTGGAAGGTTCAAAGCGTTTTTTGTGTGGGTACTTGAAGCTGATCCATGATATTAAAGTGCAATCCACGTCGAGCATCCTGAAAGGGAAAGAGCCTCTTGCTGCTGATTCTACTAAGCAATGGGTTCCGAAGACGAGGATGGAGAAGGATTGGACGAGACCACAGATGGGCTGGGTGAAACTATCAGTGGACGGCTCATTTAATATATATAATAAGGCAGCAGGTGCTGGTATGGTGTTGAGGATTGAGGAAGGGAACTCTATATTCATGTCATGCACATATTTACAGAACTGTCAAAGCTGAGGCAATGGCGTGTTTGAAAGGTTTAAATTCTGCACTACAGTTCTCTCAATATCCAATTATTGTGGAATCGGATTGTGCGGCACAAATTGAAGCCATCAACTCTCCGTCTACTGATAGATCTCCGATTGCTCAGCTTATCAATGATATTAAGAGGTTAGCTAGTTCAAATAGAGAGTGTGTCTTTGTAAAAGTTGATCGTAAGCAGGTTAGAGTTAGTGATGCCCTTGCAGTCTTTGTAAGAGTACAGTGCCGTACTTTGACCTGGTTAAGTTTTGGACCAGATGAAGCTGTCCGGTTGCTAGAACTTGACCGTGATGTAACTCTTCCTGTTTAATATATCAATGGCTTTTCCCGCAAAAAAATAAAATAACTTATTCTCAGATCAGGTGCTAGCTTCTAGAAGAGAGTTTTGGTATTGCGGTGAAATTCACCTCTATGATCTCCTTAGATAATTTTGTTCTAGTCAACGTGTACGGGCCTTGCGATGGCATTGCAAGGGAAAACTTTGTGGCTTGGTTGTTTCACCTGGACATTACGGATGATGATATGTGGATTTTGCTCGGTGATTTCAATTTTTACCGATTCATTGAAAATCGTAACCGGTCAGGTGCCAATTTGACTGATATTGCCACATTCAACGAGATCATTTGTTACTTGGGGCTAATTGAATTACTATAAAAGGACGAGCGTATACGTGGAGTAACATGCATCATGACCCTCTGCTTGTTCAGCTCGATTGGTTCTTTACTTTCCATGCTTGGACACTCAAATATCCAAACACGATGGTGAAACCTCTGGCTAAACCCACATCGGATTATGTGCCGTGTGCGGTCACTGTAGGTACTTCCATACCTAAAGCACATGTTTTTTGTTTTGAAAATTGTGGGATACATATGCCTGATTTTTTTTTGATAAAGTAAGGGTGCTTTGGGATATCAATTGTCCATGTTATGCTGCCAAAAGCCTTTCGGCTAAATTTAAATTTGGATAAAGTAAGGGTGCTTTGGGATATCAATTGTCCATGTTATGCTGCCAAAAGCCTTTCGGCTAAATTTAAATTTGGATAAAGTAAGGGTGCTTTGGGATATCAATTGTCCATGTGATGCTGCCAAAAGCCTTTCGGCTAAATTTAAATTTGGATAAAGTAAGGGTGCTTTGGGATATCAATTGTCCATGTGATGCTGCCAAAAGCCTTTCGGCTAAATTTAAATTGCTGCATAAGGGTCATAAGCAGTGGAGCTCTAGCTTCTTTGTACTAAAACTCTCATCAATAACTGCAATGCTATTATATTGCTACTGGATGATTACGAGGAACAGAGGGTTCTGCATATCTCTGAATGGAACTTTCGGAACATTGTCAAACGTCATTTGCAACACCTGCTGTTATGTAAACATGATTACTAGAAGAAGCGATGCACAGCTAGATGAGCCCACTTAGGTGATGAATATAAGTACCTCCTTTTCACTCTATGGCAACTAGTAGATACAGGAAAGATACAATTGCCTCTCTGCAGCGAGAAGATGGATCAATGGATGTTGATCATCACGAGAAGGCAGCAATTCTCTGGCATTCATTCAGAGACAGACTTGGTGTTTCTTCACCCACGTCTAATTCATTGAACTTTGCTCAGTTCTTCACTCCCTTGTCGGATTTGGATACTCTGTCTATCCCTTTCACGTATGACGAGATTGACAAGGTTGTTGCCCACATGCTGTGTGATAAATCACCTGGGCCGGATGGGTTTGGGTTTTCTGGGTTGTCATGAAGGTATGCTGGCCGGTGATAAAACATGACTTTTACAGATTATTATGTGAGGAATTTTGGGCAGGCACTGTTAATTTACAAAGTATCAACGATTCCTTCATTACTCTAATCCCTAAGGTGTTATCTTCGGAAGGTGCTAACGATTTCAGACCTATTTCTTTACTAGCATATGCCTGAAATTTATTACTAAACTGCTTGCCAATCGCCTACAAGGGAGAATAGTAGAACTGGTGCATGATAACCAATATGGTTTCCTCCAAACAAGGACAATCAAGGATTGTGTCAGGCGGGCATATGAATATCTGCACCAATGCATATAGTCGGGCAAAGAGATTATTATCCTAAAACTTGATTTTGCTAAGGTGTTTGACAATGTCGAGCATCAGGAAATTATGAAGGTACTCTCCTGTCAGGGAGAGATGGCTTCATTGGATGGACATGATTATGTCTCCAGGGATCTCGTCGGTGCTTCTTAGACCAGCCACACTGGTGCGCCGGTTCAACACAATTTGTGTTAGAGTTTGGAACCGCGGTAGGTGTGCTGCAGTGTATGGAACCGGTCGTGGTTCCCATTCTCTTATCCCCTGCATGCATGCATAAGGCCTTTTCCTCACAATTCATCCTCTTGGTCCCACATTGCATGCAAAGAAGCGACTCAACTTTTTAGTTCGCTTCTGGTGTCAGAAAATATGAGTCGATGCTCTACACCGTATTGAACCGATTCAAAGGAAGGAGAGAGATTGCTATGAACCGCTTCTCAAGCACATTGTGGTTGGTCTTAATGGTGTGTCCGGAAAAAATTCCCTTGTGGTAGGGGTGTACGTCAAGGGGACTCACTATTGACGATTCTTTTTGTCAGTATAGCGAAGCTATTGCAGTGCATGGTGAATCATTTGTTTCAAGCTGGTACTTTTCAAGACCTCTCCCTATTCCGAATACTGACTTTCCTATTATTCAGTACACGGATGGCACCCTACTGATCATACAAGCCTGCCCTAATCAATTGATTTGCTAGAAATTTTTGCTCAAGCTACTGGTTTGCGAGTTTAATATGCAAAGTCTGCGATGATTCCTATTAATATCTCAGACCAACGACTACATGAACTTGCAAATACATTTGAATGTGCTGTTTGTAATCTCCCTTTCACTTACTTGGGATTGCTGCTAGGAACAACAAAACCCACTATTCAAGATATGTCACCATTGGTTGGTCTCGTTCAGAGAAGAATGAACGCTAGTGCACGTTTTATGAATTATGGAGGCAGATTACAGTTTGTGAAATCTGTGTTATCCTCCCTGCCCATGTTCTACTTATGCTCTTTGAAAGTTCAGAAAGCAATATTAACTATTTGTTATAGAGCTAGCAGCCACTCTTTATGGGCCAAGGAGGAATGATCAAACTTTGTGAATGCACTTGCTGCGTGGACCATGGTGTGCAGACCCAAAAAATATGGGAGCTTAGGAGTCTTGAACCTTGAGATTGAAAAAAAAGCTTTACTGATTAAGCAACTCCATAAATTCTATATAAAAGTTGATGTTCCTTGGGTCAGACTTGTTTGGTCGCTTTATGGTGACACAGTTCCTCACACACAGTCCAAGCGTGGCTTTTTTTGGCGGCGCGACATTTTCAGCTCGTTGACATAGTAGAGGAGTATTACCAAAGGTTTAATTGGGAATGGGTCTTCTATCTTATTTTGGAAAGATTTTTGGTATCAGAATGAGCTTCTGTGTGACAAGTTTCCTCGGCTCTTCTCATTTGCTCTTGATGCAGACACTTCAGTAGAAATGATATCTAGACAAATGAACCTACACACTAAAAGATGTCTAAATATATTTATTTCATAAATCTAAAACATCTTATATTTCTAAACGGAGGAAGTATAACTTAATGTTTGCTCTTCTTAGGCAAGACACCGCTCTTCAGGATATTTAGAATTCCAAAGCCCTGTCCAAACTTGAAGTTTTTTACTTGGCTGATTTTGCAAGATCGCCTTAACAGTAAGGACATGATGATTCACAAGCATTTGCAAATTGATTTAGACAACTTCCGCGTCTTATGCAATTCACAAGTCCTGGAGAATCGAGATCACTTATTCTTTCACTGGTATTTTGCTCGACAATGCTGGAATATACTAGACATTTCTTGGGCAACTTCTTCGTTGAACGCCAGATTTCTACAGGCCAAGTCTTTATTTGCTGGACCTTGTTTTATGGAGATAGTAATGTGTGCTGCATGAAATATTTGGAAGGAATGGAATGGATTTATTTTTAAAGGCCACAATCCCTCTATTGATCACTGGAGAGTGAAAGTTCAGAGTGATATCCTCTTGCATTAGTACAAAATCAAAGCTACTCTAGTTCAACCACTTGTTGACTGGGTTCTTTCAATCTTCTTGTAATTTTTGTTTCTCCGCTTTCACGTTTCCTCCCAATGTGATCCCCTTGTAAAGACTGTGTATTAGTTCTTTCTTTTATTTATATAAAAAATCCACACTGCAGGGGCTTCCCGGTGAAATTGGCTTTTACAACATTATCAAACTTTGTTTGCTAAAACCGTTTGTGGTGTTGCTACAATAACGCAAAGCTTTTGCTACGAGGTCTCCTAGCGAAAGTCTCTGACGAAGTCAAGTTTTGCTATATTATCACATTTTATTTGCTACAACCGTTTTATAGTTTTGCTACAATAGAGCAAATATTTTGCTACGAGATCTCTGACGAGATCTTTTGCGAGGTCTCCCGACGAAAGTCTCCGACTAGTCTCCAACGAACAGTTTTTCTAGAGGTAACAAAAGTAAGACTTTTTCTTTAGCAAAATTGAGCTTTTTTTTAGCAAAAAACATGATTGAAGGATGTTTTGAGGACACATGACGGACGAGAAAGCAGGACGAATGAGAACGTTTCCATCCTCGGGGACGCCTAGCACAACCCCCCATAAAAAAAATTCTTCCTCCTGCTCACACTACTACATGCACTGTACTACTAGAAGGCGGTGGCTACAGGAAGCATGAGCAATTGACACACCAGTAAAGATAGCCATGATGACCACTTACGATGGTTGTTGTAGATTCAAAACCATAAAGTGCATAATGGTTTCGACGAGTCATGTATATATATCCATTGGAAATGGACTCTTGTATATGATCATACTGATGAGCCGAGTGTAGAGTGTAGAAACCAAACAACTGGAGGGGGGCAATTTTGACACCGTATAATCGCTTCTTCATATCTTGCAATGCGTATATGGTCTTGGGATGCATCAGGAACTCATCCGGTCGAATCGACCCAAATCGTACTTAATGTTAGTTACGTTATGCCTGTAGTTAGTATTTCATCGCCACTAGTACCAGCATCAGGGCATCCGGTGCCCACTCTCCCACGGAGACCGTTGAAGCTATAGCTACAGTGTTGAACCACATCGGTGGAGGATTATACCAGACTCGTTCGCGGGCCGCCGTTGGAGGTGCCCTCAACACGACACGTTGGGGCCTGGTCCTTGCAGAACCCTGGGCCGTGCAAGATTTGCCGGTCCCCGCCACACCTATTGGCCCAACGCCTCGACCTACTTATATTGGGCCAAACGGACTCCGACAAAAGCCACCTCGCACCATTCGCGTGTTGCATCACGATCTGAGGCCTTGGTTGTCCTAGATTTAATGTGCGGAAAAATAGTTTCTCCTATTACTGCGAGCAAGTATAATAAGATGCAGTCAGCAGGCATGATAAAAAAATACTAGTGTTAGTGAGGTGGAGAGAGAGAAGAAAAAGAGAGAATATAAGTGGGCTATAAGGCTAGTCGTAGTAGGAGTAACTTGGATAGTAACACGGTCCTACATGTATTGTCAACTAAGTATTTAGATGACATGACGTGCAATTAAATGATGAAAGAGGGTTGTGATAACTAGCTACATTATCATAACATCACATATTTTAAGACAAAATGAGTCTATATTATAATAAATAAGACTTTGCATGATACCACACCTATGTTATTTTCCACTGTGAAGGTAGTAACTTAGACTAGTAACATATGCATGTTACTACTCTAAGTTACTCCCCACTACGACCAACCTAATACCTTTCACAATGGTAGTCTCTTGCCGCGTATCATACACGAAATGCATATGTGACACTGTGCTTAATGATAAGAGAGAATGATGTTGTATTTTAGTCTCTTGGCATGGTATCATAGGCAAAATGCATACGTGGAACTATTGTTAATTATGAGAGAGAATGATGTATCTTAGCTAAGGCCTCTTACAATAGGATTTTCTTAGGATAACTCCAACGGCACCCCTCAAACGGACAAATCCGGCCCATTTCTATTCGCCCGGACAAAGCCCATCTCCCAATGGGATACCCCATATTCCCATTTGTCCTTTTTGTTTTGTTTCGAACACCACATATTCGGTCAAACAGTAAGATCGATCTGCAGGGTGATGGTCGGTTCGTGCGTCCAACCGCGTTCGGTATGTTCCTCGCGTGACCCACCCCTTCCCCACTTGACAGCCTCGCTGTGCTCGCGACCCATATCCTCCCGTGATCCAACAATCGTCGCCACCTAACGCCACCGCCCTTCCCCAGCTCCCGCCGGCGATCTCGCGCTACCCTCCCCATCTTTGTCCGGCGAGCTCCATGTCCCATGCGCCGCGCGCCTTCCCCAGCTCCCGCCGCCTCCCTTCCTCATTTTCTCTGCGTCGCCGCCGTCCTCGGCCCCATCCCCGTGCGCCTTCCCCAGCTCTTGCCGCCTCCCTTCCCCATCTCTGGCCGGCCGGCGAGCTCCCGCCCTTCACCATCCCAGGCTGACCTCACGCCGCTACCCTTCCCCACCTCCCGGCCTTCCCCACCTCCTGGCCTTTCCCACCTCTGCCCCGAGCTCCGGCCGGAGAGGTCCCGAGCTTCTGCCCCGCGAGCTCCCTTCCATCCCCGAGCTCTGCCCCGTGACCTCCCGCCGCCCATGTCGTTGTTCCCCACCACCTACTCCGTCTCCTTCCTCTCTACCACCGGCCGCCGGGAAGGTCGCGCTCGTTCGAGGCTGCCGACCGTTGCCATTCCCCACCGCCTAGCACATACGAGATCGCGGTGACCTACCAGCCGTCGCTACCATCGATCCGAGGTCGCCGACCTGAGCTCTCGATGCGTCGACGATAGAAAAAAAGACAAACACCCGGGACAACGGGGGATGCCATTGGGTGCACCTACACAATAGGCCCAGACAAATGCCATACAACTGTTTGCGCCTCCCTGCAAACGGTAAAAATCGGACGTTTTGGCTGTCTGATTTGGGGAGTGACGTTGGAGTTGGCCTTAGCGTAACATCTTAGGCAAAATGCTGATGTGACATATCAATTAAGAAAGAGAGAGCAAGCATCTTAGCTAAGATACATCCCTTGCACGTAACCATAGAAAAAAAGAGTTGATGGTCCAATCAAATGCATGCATGAGAATAAAAACATTAAATTAAAAAACAATCTCTAAGATACGATATATTGGAGAAGTTGTCTCTTAGATTTTATAACTCCTATGATAACATGCTAAGATACACTCCATTGTGAAAGGACTAAGGCCGGTCATAGTGGAGTATCGTATTACTATTATCATGCATATGTGTATGATACTATCCCTATAGTGCTTATTATCATCTAGTTGTATCATAATCTCATGGTTTTAAATTATTTGTAGAATCTCAATGCAATTTGATGTGCAAGATGTATTTGATATTAAATTTTCTTGTTACATGTGTGCTATGATACCACACTAACACATCTCTCTTCGTTAATTGTTATGTTACATCATCATTTTGTCAAGGTGACATGCATGATACACCTTAGAGCGTGTACAACATTGGTTGAGTCTAACAAAATCTTAGACACGAGTCTAGCAGAAGAAAATATGCTCCAGCGTTTAGACACACTGATATGCCCCACTGGTAGGATAAAAAACCTATTTAAATAGGCTCTTTTTCTATTCTTATCTTCTTGCCAAAGCCATTTTATAAGAGTGCATTGTAGGCCACAAGTAGTAAATTTTTATAGCTAACTATTGTACACACTGGTTATAGGGCTAATTATAGGTGATATATGGCATTTTTTTTATAGCCAACAGGGTATATTATTTAACTTACTCTACAAGCAGTGTACTCCTTGCAAGCGGTGGCTAGATGAACCATGAACGACTTGACATGAGTGAGTAAAGATAGCCACGATGGCCACTTACGGTGGTTGTTGTAGATTCACAACCATAAAGTGCATAGTAATGGTCTCCAGGGAGCCGTGGATATATATTTTACCGGAGATGGACTCCTGCATACAAATCATACGGATGAATACGCTGTGCTTCCAAGTGTAGAAACCATAAAACTGGAGGAGACAATTTTGATAGTACCATATATAGTTGCTTCTTCATATCTCGTAATGCACGCATATGTGGTCTTGGGATGCATCAGGAACTCATCCAATAGAATCGATCCCAATCATTCTTAATGTTAGTTATATTATGCTCGCAGTTAGTATTTCCTTGCCACTAGGGCCTGTATCCAGGCATTCGCCGCCCACTCCCCCACGGAGACCGTTGAAGCTGTAGCTACAACAATTCAGTGATGAACTGCAAGGCTGTATGGTCCTACAAGCATGCTCACGCCCCTGAGTATACCGGAAGAGCCTTGTGTGTGCGCGATGATCGCTGTCTGATGGATGTACGACTCAAATCGTGGCTAAATCCAATTCTTTAATTCCTTCTCTGGAAGAGGACCCATTCCCGTGCACTATAGGAAACACGCGGTACGTCCTGCCGTCCGCATAGACTAAATTTTCGTCGGGCGTAGCCCCATTTGCATAGTCTAGATGGACAGTGTAGACGTGGCCATTTAGACGGCTAATGGCCGTTTAGATACATCATTGGCCTAGTTTTTAAAAAACATTTTTTAAATTTTTTAAATTATTTGACTCGTTAGTTTTACAAGTGTCTTTTTTAACTTCAAATATGTTTAATCTCCGGTTAAATTATAGTTATGGCTGAATTTCCAGATCGGTCACCTATTCTCACACTACTCTAGCCCCAACATGCTTAACTTCTTTGTTCCTTCCGGATAAGCTTCTGATAAATAAATTAAACCTTGTTGATAATACTAACATATTAATCCTATTAACCCTTGGACCATGGTGTCACACACCTTTATTTTTTTTAAATTCAAATAATTATTTAAGTAAACAAAATGATTAAGTAATAATAATCTTGAATTCAAATGAAAATAAAATAAATATATTTTTTGCCTTTTTCTATTTAATATTGAATAATTCATATCTTTAAATCCGTAAATCGGAATTCGACAAATAATATGTCTCAATCGATCAGAAAAATGAGAAGAATCCAAACATGAAATCCTTATCACCTTTTTAATCATGCATTATGTCTTTTTAAATAAAATTCATTTAATAGTGTTCAAATCTTCAAAAAATCATATCAAAATTTCTCTTTTGAATTTGAGGATTCTAAAAAATCCTTAGCTCAGGGATGAGCCTCGCTAAATTTGCAGTGGATCTTTGAGGAAAAAGCATATTGTGAACCTAAAATAATTTTTGCAAAAAATTATGAGCATCAGATCATGTACCTGTAGTTCAAATCTGACCCACTTCTTAACGTTTCGGCATGAATTTGTCTTTTTTCACAAGGGGTGGATAGAAAGATTTAAGATACCCCGGTTGACATTGTCTATGCAAGGTGGACTAGTATTTTTGAAAAATAGGGTGGTAAATTTTGAAACTTATATTTGATGGTTGCTTCACAAAACACCTTGTTTTTGGCACACTGAAAATGGAAAATAGTTTTTTGGTGTGACGAAAAGAAAAACTTCCTCCAGCAATATTGTTCGCCATCCCATGATACGTATGTGTGCACAATATATGCATATTATCACAAACTATGTCGCGAGTCTAGTCATAACATTGGTCGTTTGTCTTGAACATAATGAAACCTCGAACATGATAGCTCATTTTTGAGAAGTTTTTTTGAGATGCAATCAGTATACCAAGTTTAATATTTTTCTTGCAACTATGTCACATAATATGACATCACGTGAAGGTTTTATATTGTTTGGATCATTTTTAAATTTCTTATGCCCGTTACAAACTATGGTTAAAACATCGGGCATGAAGATTCTTAGCTCGGGGCCGATCCTCGCTAAAATTGTAGCGGATCTCTGATGAAATAGCATATTATGAACCTAAAAATGATTTTTCAAAAATCATGAGCATCTGACTCACTTCCTACTGATTCGGCTAGAATTTGTCTTTAATGAGGGATGTACGTAAAGGTTTAACATATCCCGGTTGTGACATTGTCTATGTAAGGTGGCCTAATATTTTTGTCAATGCTTGGTATTTGGTTCTTGAATTTTATTATTTCTGTAGATTCAGATACCCAAGCTGCCAGGATTATAATCTCCATTGCAAAAGGCACATTCTGCTTGCACCTTATATCAGTTAAACCTTGAAACACCAAGAGGTTCATGTTCTTAGTGAGCAAACATGATCCCAGCAAGAGGAAGCAAATGGGCAGGGCCAGAACAGGTGAGCCAAGGCGACAGTTCGGGATAGCACAATTATAAGAGGGAAGAGAGAAGAACTTGTATTTAATCTATCCAGCAGAAGTAACCAGGAAAGAGATCCTACCAAACATGTTCCTAGTATTTAATCTATCCAGCAGAAGTAACCAAAGTAACCAGAAGAAGAACTTGTGCTTAGGATGACAAGAGGAGTTCAAAATCCAGGAACATAACTGAATTAGACTTGTCTTCTCCTCTCATCTGTCTTATAACTTCTCTACTCTAGGATCCCCCTCTTCTTCGTGTTCGGTTGCTATCACAAGTAACCAATGCATCCAGTTTGTATCAACTTTACGTCCTGATCCTCACCGGCGGCATTGGGGTGTGACATAGTTGTTACACTTTGGCCATTATGGCATGCCTATCGGAAATCAATTCATAAAGAAAATTTTCAGAGTCACTCTCAAGTCACAACTTCGTGAACAAGTTCTTGGCCGATCTTAGTCTATCGACACCTATGTCGAGAGAGGGACAAGTAAAACTAGTACGAGGAACAAAGTGGATCCCACCCCCAGTAGGTCTGCTGAAGGTGAATGTATATGATGCGACATCCAAGAACTCAGCTATTTCAGTGTTTGCAGCAGTGATACGAGGTGAAGAATGAACCTTTGTGGGCCCATATCCTCGGTAGTATTGCAAGGAGTCACCAAGCCTGAAGCTTTGGAAGCCCTGACTTGTAAGGAAGAAATGTCACAGGTTGTTGATCTTAACTTGAAGGATCTTTGGTTGGCGAGTGACTGTAACAACATGGTCAGGAGTTTAACAAGAGAAGGGATGGGGAGAGCGTCAATATGGAGCCTGGGCTCCCTAGAGCCTCGTTTTTTTAAAACATTCAAAATTAATGTTTTAGAAAATTTTGAAAAAAATATAGAGACATAGATAATGATTTATAATACACGAATACGAAGAATTGTGTAAAAATATTTTATATTCTGTCCTTGGTAAAAAAATCCAGATCTGAACATAAATAGTGTAATTTTGAATGGGCCTCCGTTTTTCCATATTTTGTCATATTTGTCTTTTTTGCTGTATTCGAAATACAATGTATTTTCCGTTGAAAATTTGCATACATGTATTTCGTATTAGTGGCTATACGTAAGATTTTTATTGAAAATATTTAATGATTTTTGAAAAATTCAAAAAGGACTCCAGGGAGCCCGTCCTCTAAAGCCATTTTCCAAAAGGGATGGGTCACTATTTGTAACATCCCAACATTAGAGCTTAGAAATAAGCTGAACACAGATGTGTGCATTGCATTCATGCATAGAAAATCTGAATAATTTTTGCGCTTTTGAACAAAACTTGTTAAAGTGATTGAAACTTCTCTCAACTTGATGGAATTCAAGTAGATCATCAAGTTGACTGCGATAAGTTTTAATATGACCTTGCTAAAACATTATTTGGGTAAGGATGATTTGGTCTAAGGGTAGATCAAATGTAATAAAATTTGTTGGAGATATGCCCAAGAGGCAATAATAAAGTGGTTATTATCATATCTTCATACTTATGATAAATGTTTACATACCATGCTATAATTGTATTAACCGGAAACATTAATACTTGTGTGATTTGTAAACATAAAAGAGTCCCTAGTAAAGCCTCTTGCTAAACTAGCTTGTTGGTTAATATATGATCATGGTTTCCTGATCATGAACATAGAGATGTTATTAACAACAGGGTCATATCATTAGGGGAATGATGTGATGGACATACTCCTATAGTTAAGCGTAGCATAAAGATCAAGTCATTTAATATAGTTCATTTGCTATAAGCTTTATGATACATAGTAACCTAATTCCTTCGACCATGAGATCATGCTTATCACCATCACCGGAAGGATGCTTTGATGACATCAAACACCACACCGTAACTGGGTGGCTATAAAGGTGGCATTGAGTGTTCGGAAAGTATGGGTTGAGACACATGGATCAAGAGTGGGATTTGTCCATCCATATGACGGATAGATATACTCTGGACCCTCTCGGTGGAATGTCATCTAATTAGCTTGCAAGCATGTGACTGGCTCACAAGGGATCACATACCACGGGAACGAGAAAAGAGTACTT
The DNA here is from genome assembly GCA_916181665.1 of Avena sativa. NCBI lineage: Eukaryota > Viridiplantae > Streptophyta > Magnoliopsida > Poales > Poaceae > Avena > Avena sativa. The sequence goes on along the minus strand of OV702293.1, from coordinate 443,802,839 downwards.
ATCGGTAACGAGGTTGAACTAGGTATGCAGAGATACCGACGATCAAAACCTCGGATAAGTAAACTATCGTGAGACAAAGGGAAATTGGTATCGTATGTAAGTGGTTCATTCGATCGCAAAGTAATCGTAGAAATATGTGGGAGCCATATGAATTTCCAGATTCCTCTATTGGTTATTGATCGGAGAAGTGTCTTGATCATGTCCGCATAATTCACGAACCGTAGGGAGACACACTTAAGGATTCGATGTTGTTGAGTAGTTATGGAATGATGAGTAAGAGACCGAATGTTGTTCGGAGTCTCGGATGGGATCCGGGATATCACGAGGAGATCCGGAATGGTCCGGAGAATATGATTCATATAAGGAAAGTCCTGTTTCGAGGTTGGAGAATGGTTCCGGTGTTTTCATCGGGAATGTTCTAGAAGGTTCCGGAATGTCCGGCACTCCGGAGGGGAAGGGTACATGAATGTGTCATTACAAGTTGGAATGGTTGCATCCTATACTAAGTGTCATGGCTGAACAAAATAAAGGGATAAATCAAATCCTAGTTTGAAAAGTCAAACGCCAATTTGAAAAAGTCAAATGGCTATTTTGTTTGGTGGAGGGAGAGTAGGAAACCTACTTGGGGAGGAAGTCCCTCTCCCTCCACCGCCGACCCTTGGAGACCGAGTTGGGGAGGGACTCCCCTTCCCTTGGCGCGCCCCTCCACCTATATAAGGAGGGGCAGGGCTGCCCCTCCAAGCACACAACTTGCACCCCGCAAACCCTAGCTCCAAGCCGCCGGCGCCGCCACCTCCTGCTGCCACCGCCTAGGGCTAAACCCTAGCCGCCGACTTGGGGCATCCCCTTGCCCTAGCCACCAGCCTAGATCCCTCTACTTGGTGTGTCTAAACCCTAGATCGCCAAGCCTCTCTCATAGTCCACCATACTCGCTCCGGCTTAAGGCGAAGCCCTGCGAGATCTCCCCTCTACTTCCGGTACCACGCCGTCGTGCTGCCGAAATCGCGAGGAGAGTGCTACAACCTACGTTGCCTACTGGAACAAGGGAGAGGAAGGTCTTCATCGAGTACCGAACGTGTGACCGACTGCGGAAGCGCTGCCGGAACGCAGCGCCGGAAGGATCGTCTACGCGATCTTGAGATCGGAAAGAGTACGACTACATCACCCACGAGAATCTGCTCTCGTTAACCGCTTTGGATCTTCGAGGGTTAGTATTCCATCGACTCGTTGCTACAATCTAGTAGATAGATCTTGGCTTGATCATAGATTAGATCTTGATTGTGTGTTCATGCGGTAGAGAATTTTTGTTTTCCATGCTACGAACCCCTACAGTGGTATCAGAGCCGTGTCTATATGTAGATCTGTTGCACGAGTAGAACACAATGGTCATTGTGGGCGGTGGTGCTTTTATTATCAATTGCTTCTTGTGTACTTTGCATCTTGCGGTATGATGGGATGAAGCGGTCCGGGCTAACCTTACATGACATCGTTCATGAGACTTGCTCCACGCTCAACATGCAACTTGTATTGCATAAGTGGCTTTGCGGGTGTCTGTCTCTCCCATCATAGTATAGATCCAATTTACAATGGGCACTTGATAGTTCAAGCATCAACGTTGTGGTTCCTATTCGTAAGTTAGAGCGACACTTGAAATCCCCAAACCACGTAAAACATGCAAAGAAAATTAGAGGCGTCTAACTTTGTTTTGCAGGGGTGTGCTGTGATGTGATATGGCCATGATTGTAATTATATTTGATGTATGCAATGTCCCTTATTGTAAGTTGACAACCGGCAGGAGCCATATGGTTGTCTTTAAATTTTGTTAAGACCCGCGTGTCTATTCAAAGTAGTTGAAATAGTTGAAGCTGGTGGACGACAACCATGGAGCGGCGTCATTGACCTTGATGCAATGCCGGTGATGATGGAGATAATGTTCGTGCTTGAAGATGGAGATCGGAAGCACAAAGAAGAAAGGCCATATCATATCACATATTATGAATTGCATGTGATGTTAATCCTTTTATGCATCTTGTATTGCTTAGTTCACGACGGTAGCATTATAAGATGATCCCTCAAGCACACAATTTCAAGTTTTAAAGTGTTCATCCTTAGTAAGCACCGTTGCTAAAGCTCGTTGTTTCGAAGCATCACGTGATGATCGGGTGTGTTAGATTCTACGAGTGTATACAACGTGAGCAAGCCAGATTTGCTCATGCGGAAGCTAAGGTTTGATCTTGACGAGCCTAGCATGTATAGACATGGTCTCGGAACACGGATCACCGAAAGGTAAAGCATGAGTCATATAGTAGATATGATGAACATGTTGATTGTTCGTCATTGAAGCTACATCAACTCTCGTGATGATCGGTTTTGATGTGGTGGATTAGGTTCGTGTGGTCACTAAAACAATGTGAGGGATATTGTTTTGAGTGGGAGTTCAACGACAATATGATTAAAAGTTGAACACTATTTATCATAAATTAAATCAAAGTGAATTTGCATAGTTGTTGTAGTCATTGGCATCCGTTTAGCACCTTGCGCTTAGTTATAATTGAGATGATATAACTATAGAATTCTGGTTAGTTACTTTACGAACTGGTATCGTATTGTTTTGAAGTGTTAATCTAAAGTTTAAAAGTCCTATTGCAAACTTTCAGTAAGTTCCGGTTACTCCATGAAGTTTAATAATTGGTATTAAAATCGAGAGTGACAATTCCAAGAGTTAGTGTATGAGTATCATGTTTGTCTCCTTAATTCTTGATATTCAAAGAATTGTCTTAATATCAAGGTTATCTAGGATCTGAAAGAGTTGTTTCAGAAACCATGATGTGTGGAAGATATTTTGATATCTGAAACGAAGTTTTGGTTGCAACATGATAGATTATAATATGGCAAAAGTCATGTTCTCATATTTGATGAGAATTTGCAAAAGATTGGAGACACTAGTTGTCCTAATCCTCCAAAAAGTTTTGGAGAGCAACATTATACTCGCGATTCACCGTTATAAGCTAAAGTAGCTTGATCATGAATAATTCCATGAGAAGGATGAATATTTGATGTAGGTAAAATGTTTACTACATCAAGAGATTACTAAAGAAAGGAATTTGAAAGAACACCAAACATGGATGATGGTAATCTACTTCAAAAGTGCAAGTCCAAAAACATTGGTATTTAACTATACACGCTTTGGACTATGTGTCATGTGTATGGCTCCACTGTTGATGTTGATAGATTCTTTCAAACAGAAAAAAGAAATACTAAAAGAGAATCTCATAAATATATGGTAGAAAAGAAAAGACTAGAATTGTTCAGTTTAGGTATATAAAGGATATACGTGTTATGGCTATATTCTTTGCTTGTTAAACAATGTGGTTCTTAAGTATTTGATACTGAATTTGTTGGTATGAATCATCATACTAAACAACGGAATTCATGAACTACAATGGCCTAAGTAACTAGCAAAAGAATATGTGATGATGTTCATCGAGAACAAATAAAGGTTTATTGTGTTGCTCGTTAAAAGCTTGCCTTCAAGATTTGTTTTATCAGGTATTAGAGAACAAAAGGGTTGTTCAATTAATTTCCGTAATCCATAAAAGATGGATGATTCACAAATCTCGTTGGAGAAATCACATCCATAAAACTAGTGCTAAAAATGTCGAAAGACAAATTGATTGAAATCTCACTTATGAAGTGACATCGCCGTTTAAATTATATTGGAAAGAAAACATGAAGAAACTCCATGTGGATGGAATTTTGGAGTCTTTTGATTTTTGATCAAATGACGCTTGTGAAACTTTCCTAGAGATAATTAAAACTTCGTTCATAGGCCAAAAGGGAACGAATGACTAGCTTATTGGAACTTGTACATATTGTTGTATGAAGTCCATTATGTGTAGTCAAGAGCGATGGATTTCAACTTCATATGCTTCCTCTGAAAATTTGAGTGAATATATGAATATTTACTTAATAAGGATGAAGTATGAAACAATTGAAAAGTTCAAAGATTTTCAAGATTAAGTGCAAAATCATTGTAACAAGAATATAAATAGTTTATGATAAGATCATAAAGGAAGATATTTGAGTTACGAGTTTAGCATAATACCTAAGATTTAAGAAATCGTTCCGTGGATTTGCATTTCCCGAAACACCATAAGAGTATGGAGCGTTCGAGATATGTAATTAAACCTTATTTGACATGGTAAGATCAAAGGTGTAATTCATAAAACTGTCATTATATTTTAAAGATTAAAAGCTTTAGAGACTACCGTTTTTCCACTGAAAAGAGCTCCATCATAATCCATTGAATTGACACCATATAAAGTTATGGTTTGGGATAAAACCCAAGTTGTCCTTTCTTAAACATTGGTATGCTATGCATAAGAAAGATGTTTGCAACCAAAGTCGGATGAACCTATCTTTGTATGTTATTTCGAATAACTGTTCCTCCATAACATCGGAGACAAAAATGTTTGTCGCTTAGAATGTCAAGTTTCTTTAAGAAGGATTTTTTCGTGAAAAGTTAAGTGGGAGGATAATAGAACTTTGATAAGGTTAAAAGAACATTAGCTATATGTGCAGAGTTGCGCAGCGCTGAAAAGTGTTCCGGAGGCAGCAACAATGCTCATGGCTCACGTGCCTCAAAGGTTGTGGTTACGGAGATCTAAGTTCCTATTAAAACAAGTAGGTCGGGTAAACAATCAAATACCAAGATTTGAGAGTTAAATCATTATTTGACAATAATGATCCGACTACATGCAAAGAAGCGATGATGGGCCCTGACTCCGTCAAATGGCTTGAAGCCATAAAATCCGTGATAGTTCCATATACGAGAGATCAAGCTTTGAACTTGAAAGACCCTCTGGAAAGGTACAAGACCTTACAGTCGTATTTGGATCTATAAAGAAATAGACATGGATGTTTCACATCTATGAAATTATCGACATGTCGGGAAAGAGTTCACGACAATGTTCAAAGAGTTGACTATGACAAGATCTGATCTTTCATTAAGCGATATTTAGTCTAGACGGATTAATGTAGCAACTACAACATATAATTTTGTTATGTGTTGAATAAACAAAACAAGTTCTTCTAATAGAATGGTTACCAAGGACGTGTGCATGACACAGTCCAAAGGGTTATGTTAATTCAAAGGATGCTAAAAGAATATGCAAACTTCAATAGTTGAAGTAAGCATCGCGGAGTTGGAATCTTCACCATGATGAAACTGTTAAAAGAGTTTAATTTCATCGGAGACGATGAAGATGCTTGCATTTGCAGGAAATTAAGTGGGAGCGCTAAGACATGTTTCTAATACATTATGTGGAAGACATATTGTTGATTGGAAGTAATGTATCTTTTATTAACACAGGATAAGAATTTCACCTCGATGAAAGACTTAGGCAAAACCCAAATATTTGGCATCAATAGACGCTAATATGGTTGTGCCGAAAGTACATAGATGATATATTGAATGAGTTCAATATAGAAACTACAAGAAAGGTTCTTGTCGCACAGAAAGGATTGAATGAGTTCAATATTGATGATATATTCTAGTGTATTGACACTTGATAAGTGAAACAAAGATTCAGTATAGATTGATACTTGATGTATGAAATCACAAAGAGTATTTATATCAATCATGTTGTGATATGTACAAATCCAGATATGTCCTATGCTCTAAATGATGTGAGCATATACCAGAATGATTCATAAGATGATCATTGGACGATAGTAAGGATATTCTTATGATCTTTTGGAAGAACTAAGAATATATTGTTTTGTAGAAGTGACAAATAGATGGTTAGTTCATTGTAAAAGTACTACATTGATACTAGTTTTGTCACGAAGTACAAATTAAGTTTATCTCAATCTAAACTAAGGGTGGCACAATGTGATGGAAAGTAAGTTCCATAATGGATTTGGATGAGTTCCAAAGTTAAGACATTGTGACAGATACTACAACAAAAGGGCTAAGTATATAACTGCTATTATAGCAGCAAAAGAGGGCATTTGTGTCAAGTAGTTTGTTATCAAACTAGGTGTAGTTCACAGCAGGGATAATGCTATGAAGATATATTGTACGACAATATTATCAACATGTTTTAACCCCAAAGAACTAAAGGTCACACCAAAGGACCAAATTTGTACAAAGACATCTCATTAGAAAATGAGTGATGCGTAGAGACGCAAAGACATGCAATTACACACGGACCTGGAAGTGTCAGATCCGGAGATCATTTGACCACTAGCAATCGTGTACATACGACACCAGAAAGCCATAGGTGTTGAATACACAAAGGTTTGAAACTAGATTATTGACTCTAGTGCAAGTGGGAGACTGTTGGAGATATTCCCAAGAGGCAATAATAAAGTGGTTATTATCATATCTTCATACTTATGATAAATGTTTACATACCATGCTATAACTGTATTAACCGGAAACATTAATACTTGTGTGATTTGTAAACATAAAAGAGTCCCTAGTAAAGCCTCTTGTTAAACTAGCTTGTTGGTTAATATATGATCATGGTTTCCTGATCATGAACATAGAGATGTTATTAACAACAGGGTCATATCATTAGGGGAATGATGTGATGGACATACTCCTATAGTTAAGCGTAGCATAAAGATCAAGTCATTTAATATAGTTCATTTGCTATAAGCTTTCTGATACATAGTAACCTAATTCCTTCGACCATGAGATCATGCTTATCACCATCACCGGAAGGATGCTTTGATGACATCAAATACCACACCGTAACTGGGTGGCTATAAAGGTGGCATTGAGTGTTCGGAAAGTATGGGTTGAGACACATGGATCAAGAGTGGGATTTGTCCATCCATATGACGGATAGATATACTCTGGGCCCTCTCGGTGGAATGTCATCCAATTAGCTTGCAAGCATGTGACTGGCTCACAAGGGATCACATACCATGGGAACGAGAAAAGAGTACTTATCGGTAACGAGGTTGAACTAGGTATGCAGAGATACCGACGATCAAAACCTCGGATAAGTAAACTATCATGAGACAAAAGGAAATTGGTATTGTATGTAAGTGGTTCATTCGATCGCAAAGTAATCGTAGAAATATGTGGGAGCCATATGAATTTCCAGATTCCTCTATTGGTTATTGATCGGAGAAGTGTCTCGATCATGTCCGCATAATTCACGAACCGTAGGGAGACACACTTAAGGATTTGATGTTGTTGAGTAGTTATGGAATGATGAGTAAGAGACCAAATGTTGTTCGGAGTCTCGGATGGGATCCGGGATATAACGAGGAGATCCGGAATGGTCCGGAGAATAAGATTCATATAAGGAAAGTCCTGTTTCGGGGTTGGAGAATGGTTCCGCTGTTTTCATCGGGAATGTTCTAGAAGGTTCCGGAATGTCCGGCACTCCGGAGGGGAAGGGTACATGAATGTGTCATTACAAGTTGGAATGGTTGCATCATGTACTAAGTGTCATCGCTGAACAAAATAAAGGGATAAATCAAATCCTAGTTTGAAAAGTCAAACGCCAATTTGAAAAAGTCAAACGGCTATTTTGTTTGGTGGAGGGAGAGTAGGAAACCTACTTGGGGAGGAAGTCCCTCTCCCTCCACCGCCGACCCTTGGAGACCGAGTTGGGGAGGGACTCCCCTCCCCTTGGCGCGCCCCTCCACCTATATAAGGAGGGGCAGGGCTGCCCCTCCAAGCACACAACTTGCACCCCGCAAACCCTAGCTCCAAGCCGCCGGCGCCGCCACCTCCTGCTGCCGCCGCCTAGGGCTAAACCCTAGCCGCCGACTTGGGGCATCCCCTTTCCCTAGCCGCCGGCCTAGATCCCTCTACTTGGTGTGTCTAAACCCTAGATCGCCAAGCCTCTCTCATAGTCCACCATACTCGCTCCGGCTTAAGGCGAAGCCCTGCGAGATCTCCCCTCTACTTCCGGTACCACGCCGTCGTGCTGCCAGAATCGCGAGGAGAGTGCTACAACCTCCGCTGCCTGCTGGAACAAGGGAGAGGAAGGTCTTCATCGAGTACCGGACGTGTGACCGACTGCGGAAGCGCTGCCGGAACACAGCGCCAGAAGGATCGTCTACACGATCTTGAGATCGGAAAGAGTACGACTACATCACCCACGAGAATCTGCTCTCATTAACCGCTTTGGATCTTCGAGGGTTAGTATTCCATCGACTCGTTGCTACAATCTAGTAGATAGATCTTGGCTTGATCATAGATTAGATCTTGATTGTGTGTTCATGCGGTAGAGAATTTTTGTTTTCCATGCTACGAACCCCTACAAAATTAAACCCTAATATATTACTTAATGATTAATACTTGATCCTTATGTGATCATATCATGGTATTCATTACCATAACTCATGAATACCAAGTTATGAATATAACCCAGGTATCAAGAATTTAATCACTAAATCTTAAACCATATCATTCTTATCAATTCCTACCATGAGCATCATGGTGTTTCTTAACCTTAATTCTTTATCACTTATTGAGTAGAAAGGAAATCAGGTCAAGATCATTCATCATGTATCTTTCTATCCATATCAAACTTTGCCATTCCTATTGAATCATATTTTAATATCTGTTGTTCATCAATGTTGAGTAATCAACTATTGATTTATCAATTCTTAATCTATCAACTCTTGCCTATATCATAGAAGTCACCTAAGGCCTATAAAGAAGGAAGTAAGAAGAGATAAGTGGTAATGCCAGACTTAAATAACATCTATAGGATGGGAGTGTTGGAAGGGAATGAGATCAAAAGGATAATTGATGGAATTAACTCACTTCTATAATGAAAGAAGAGTTATATGGAATATATAATTATATGGAGATAAAGAAGGTAATTAAAAATTAAACTATAATGTGGTATTGATGAAGGCCTTGATTAGCCAACTAGAACCTAAGTCATAAGTGATCAAAGGATTATAATGATCATGCTTCAGTAACCAATATTAAATACTTATATCATGTATAAGTGACATTGGTGGATAGAACTGATACGCCCAATTTGCATCACCTTTTATATCATAATTTACCTTTATTCATTGATATTTCTCTTTTTATGAGGTATTACTTATGGTTTTTCATCTGTTTATGCATGTTGGATGATTCCTAGAGGATGGACTACTGAAGTCTGGATTCTGATGGAAAAGAAGGCGTTTCGGTGCAATTTCGCGAAGATTAGAAAAATACCAGAAAAATATGGAAACATATTATTTTACCGGAAGACGAAGGAAGCCAGAAGGAGGAGCGAAGGGGGGCCTCAGGGGGCCCACACCCCTAGGAACGGGCCCACCTGACCCCACGCCTAGGGTGGGTTTGGCCCACTTGCTCGGCCTCCGACTCTGCCCCTTCGCCTATATCTACCCTACGGAACCCTAACACCATGGGAGCGACCACAAATAGGTTTCCGCCGCCTCTGGGGGCGGGAAACACCAAGAGAGAAAGATCTCTCTGACAGATAGATTTCTGCTGGGGGAATTCCTTCTCGGAGAGGGGAGACCATCGCCATCAACACCGTCATCAAGCTAGGCTTCATCGGGATCATCATCATCATCCACACCATCATCTCCACCAACACCATCATCACCACTCCATCCTGCTGTAACAATTGTGTTGGATATTGCTTAGTTCATTAGGGGAAACTTTCCTGGTGTTAATTACTATTGTAGTTTATGCTTGTGAGTGGAACCATTGGATTATTGTTTATGTTAAGATTGTTATCCATTATCATATCATCTTTGATCTTGATCCATATGATGTCTTGTGAGTATTTCACTTAGTTCTTGAGGACATGGGAGAAGTCATGTTGTTAGTAGTGAATCTGTGATGAGTTATTATTCAATGGTTTAGTATTTAATTTGTGGTGCTATTCTTCTAGTGGTGTCATGTGAACTTCGACTACATGACACTTCACCATTTATGGGCCAAGGGGAATGCATTGTGTATTTAGCTACTAATTGTGGGGTTGCCGGAGTGACAGAAACCTGAACCCCCGTTAGGACACTTTGCACAAGGGAGTGTAGGATCTCAGAGTTTAAGGTTGTGGTTAGATTTATATTGTAATTACTTTCCTATAGTTACAGATGTTTGCAGGGGGTTTAATCACAAGTATGTATTAGTCCTAGGAAGGGCAGTATGTTAGCACAGGTTCACCCACACAACACTTACAAACACCAAAGAAGAGTACTCAGCTATTTGCAGCGAAAGCACTTGACAAAATTCCCATGTGTCATCGAAAACGTTTGGTCCTTATAAGTATTTCCACCGGCTTGTCCTTTGCTAAGAAAGGATTTGGCCACTTGCTCCGTTTGTTCGTTACTTCTATTACTTGCTCTTTGTTTTGTTGCTTTGTTAGAAAACCACTAAAAATCCGTTTGCTAAGTATTCACAAGGATTTCCTGCTCCATACCACTGTCCAGCACCTTCTGCTCCTCGTTGGGATCGACACTCCTATTTATTGAAAGTACTACGATACACCCCCTATACTTGTGGGTTATCAAGACTATTTTCTGGCATCGTTGCCGGGAAGTGAAGCGTATTGAAGAGTGGAATTGGTAAGGGAAACTTTTATGTGAGTATTTCTTTTGTTACTGCTTGTTACTTTGTCTCTAATATGAATAACTAGATGAACCACCACCTATTGAGATAGATCCTTTTAAGATACCTGCGAGTATTGTAAATCGTGTCATGGATAATTATTATTTTGGGGATGGAACTGCCCATCCTGGTGACCACTTGCTTTATATCCATGAATTATGTGGGTTGTTTAAGTGTGCAGGTATCACGACTGAACAAGTGAAGAAGAAGTTACTCTCCATATCTTTAAAAGGGAGAGCTAGGGCATGGTATAAGCTGCTAAAGAATGGACAATCCATGGAATGGGAGGATATGACATCTCTCTTTTACTCTAAATTTTATCCTCCCAGTGAAATCCAAAAGGATAGAAGTCTTATATATAACTTTTGGCCTCTTGATGGAGAAAGTACAACTCAAGCTTGGGGGAGATTGAAGCTGTTAATGCTTAAATGTCTTATTCATGAACTCCCTAACAATGTTATTCTCAATAACTTTTATGCTAGGATTTCTCTTTGTGATAAAGGTTTATTAGATGCTTCGTGCGTTGGATCATTCACAAGTATGAAAGAAGAAGCTAAATGGGATCTTTTAGACCGTATTCAAGATAATACCGAGGCTTGGGAGAATGACAAAGGAAGAAAGTCAGGTATAAACTATGATTATGAGTGCATTAAATCTTTTATGGGAACTAATAACTTCCGTGATATTAGCAATAAGTTTGGCCTTGATCCTCAAGTTCTTGCGAAATGTTTTAATGCTTTTGCCTCTTATATTGAGATTCCCAAGAAAGAGTGGGACAAGTACCATGCTCCTTATAAAGACGTTGTTACCCACGTTCCTGCCAGTGTAGAGGTTTATACTATTGATCCTATTTTGCCTGAACCTTATGTTGAGAAGATCTCTTTTCCCTCCAAGGTAAGGGATCACTCTATTTTGGCTAATGTGGTTAGTAAAAGCGCAAAGAAAATCGTAGGATCCGATGAGCTTATTGATATCGAGCCTGTGGTAGCTATTGTGAAAGATCTTGTTACTAGAAATATAGAGGATGAGTATATTGTATTTTGCGAAGACGCTTCTAATATTATCTCTCATCCTAGTAAGGCTAGAAAATTTAGTGTTCTTGTGCTCTCTGTTAAAATTGGTGATCATTGCTACTATGGTTTATGTGATATTGGTGCTAGTTCTAGTGCTATTCCTTATGAGCTTTACAGGGAAATTATGCATGAGATTGGTCCTTGTGAGCTTGAAGACATTGATGTGGTTATTCACCTTGCCAATAGAGAGCAAGTTTGCCCCATTGGTATTGTAAGATATGTGGAGGTCCTTTGTGGTAAGATTAAATATCCTGCTGATTTTCTAGTACTTGGTAAAGAAGCTAGTAAAACATATCCTATCATCTTTGGTAGATCCTTCCTTAATACTTGTGGGGCTATCATAGATTGTAGGAAGGAATTTTTTTGACTAAGTTTGCTAGAGAATCTTACGAGTTTAATTTTCCAAATTTGCCAAAACCCCTTATGAAAATGAATTACTTGATGAGGATTTCAAGGTTGAACAACTGTCTGCTATTTCTCTTGCTCCTAACAATGCTTTGCAGCAGTTCATGGAAGATCATGAAAGTGATGCCTTTATGAAGGAAAGAGATGAGATTGATGAGGTTTTCCTTCGTCAGCCTGAGTTACTTAAGCATAATTTACCTGTGGAAGATTTGGGTACCACACTACCACCCAAAGGAGATCCTGTTTTCGAATTAAAACCTTTACCTGATGATCTTAAATATGTTTATCTTGATGATAAGAAGATATATCCTGTTATTATTAGTTCTAAACTTTCATGGAAGGAAGAAGAAAGGCTATTGGAAGTATTGAAGAAGCACCGAGGATCTATGGGTTATACTCTTGATGATTTAAAAGGAATTTGTCCCACTATATGTCAGCATGCTATTAATATTGAGCCTGATGCAAAACCAGTTATTGAGCATCAGCGCCGTCTAAATCCTAAAATGAAGGAAGTGGTAAGAAACGAGGTATTAAAACTCCTCTCAAGTAGTCAATGGGTTAGCCCTGTTCATTGTGTTCCCAAGAAAGGGGGAATTACTGTTGTGCCTAATGAGGACAGTGAGCTTATACCCTAGAGAGTAGTGGTTGGGTATAGAATGTGCATTTATTTTAGAAAGATTAATAAAGTTACTAAGAAAGATCATTATCCTTTTCCCTTTATTGATCAAATGCTTGAGAGGCTGTCCAAAAAGACTCACTTTTGCTTTCTTGATGGTTATTCTGGGTTTTCTCAAATTGTTGTGAAAGCACAAGACCAAGAGAAAACCACTTTCACATGTCCTTATGGTACTTATGCTTATAAGTGTATGCCTTTTGGTCTATGTAATGCTCCTGCTACCTTTCAGAGATGTATGTCTGTTATCTTTCATGGTTTTTGTGAAGAAATTGTAGAGGTTTTCATGGACGATTTTTTCTGTCTATGGAACTTCTTTTGATAACTGTTTGCACAACCTTGATAAAGTTTTGCAGAGATGTGAGGAAACCAACCTTGTTCTTAACTGGGAGAAATGTCATTTCATGGTTAATGAAGGGATTGTTCTTGGACACAAGATCTCTGAAAGAGGCATTGAAGTTGACAGAGCCAAAATTGAAGCAATTGAGAAGATGCCTTGCCCTAGAGATATCAAAGGTATTCGTATTATCCTTGGTCATGCTGGTTTCTATAGGAGGTTTATTAAAGATTTCTCCAAAATTTCAAATCCCCTTACTAATCTTCGATGTACCTTTTGTTTTTTAGGATGATTGTAAGGAAGCTTTTGAAACTTTGAAGAAAGCTTTAACAACTGCTCCTATAGTCCAACCACCTGATTAGAGTTTACCTTTTGAAATCATGTGTGATGCTAGTGACTTTGCTGTGGGTGTTGTCCTTGGACAACATGTTGACAAGAAGCTGAATGTTATTCATTATGCTAGCAAGACTCTAGATGCTGCCCAAAATAATTATGCTACTACTGAAAAAGTGTTCTTAGCTATAATCTTTGCTTTTGATAAGTTTAGACCTTATATTGTTGATTCTAAAGTTACTATTCATACTGACCATGCAGCTATTAAGTACCTTATGACAAAGAAGGATGCTAAGCCTAGGCTTATAAGGTGGGTGTTGCTTTTACAAGAGTTTGATCTGCATATTGTGGATAGGAAAGGTGTTGATAATCCTGTTGCTGATAATTTATCTCGTTTGGAAAACATTTGTTTTGACCCTTTGTCTGTTAATGATAATTTTCCAAATGAGCAGTTAGCTGCAATAAGGGTAAGTCCACATGAGAATCCTTGGTATGCTGATTATGGTAACTTTATTGTTTCCAAGTATTTGCCTCCAACCTTTACAGCCCAACAAAGAAGGAAATTCTTCTATGATCTAAGGCATTACTTTTGGGATGACCCACACCTTTGTAAGGAAGGATTAGATGGCATTATGAGAAGATGTGTTCCAGAATTTGAACAAGAGATATTGAGAAAATGTCATGGCAGTGCTTATGGAGGACATCATGCTGGGGATAGGATTGCACAGAAGGTTTTACAATCTTGATTTTATTTTCCTACTCTTTTTAAAGATGCAAGGAAATTTATCTTATCCTGTGATGAATACCAACGAGTAGGTAACATCTCTAGACGCAATGAAATGCCTATGAATTATTCTTTTGTTATTGAACCTTTTGATTGTTGGGGATTCGACTTTATGGGGACTTTTCCTCCTTTAAAAGGGTATACTCATATTCTTATTGTTGTTGACTATCTTACAAAGTGGGTAGAAGCCATACCTACGAGTAGTGTTGATGGTAAGACCTCTTTGAAAATGCTCAAAGATGTCATTTTTCCTAGGTTCGGTGCACCTAGATATCTCATGACTGATGGAGGCTCCCATTTTATTCATGTGGGTTTTAGAAAAACTCTCTCTAAGTATGATGTAAACCATAGAATAGCTTCAGCTTATCACCCCCAAACCAGTGGGCAAGTAGAACTTTCCAATAGGGAAATTAAATCTATCTTGCAGAAGATTGTCAATAGGTCTAGAAAAAATTAGGATAAAAAGTTGAATGACGCTTTGTGAGCTTATAGAACTGCTTATAAAAATCCTATGGGGATGTCTCCTTACAAAATGGTCTATGGGAAAGCTTGTCACTTGCCTTTAGAATTAGAACACAAAGCTTATTGGGCAGTGAAAGAGTTGAATAGAGATTTTAGACTTGCTGGTGAGAAAAGACTGCTTGATTTAAGTAATCAAGATGAGTGGAGAGGGGAAGCTTACGAAAATGCTAGGCTCTTTAAGGAAAAAGTAAAAGGATGGCATGATAGGAGAATTCTCAAAAGGGAGTTCCATGTTGGTGAGAAAGTTCTTTTGTATAGGTCTCGTCTCACATTTTTTGCAGGGAAACTACTCTCCAAATGGGAAGGACCTTTTGTTATCAAGGAAGTGTACCGTTCAGGTGCCATCAAAATCTCTTCTCTGAAGGATGACACAACACAGGTGGTTAATGGTCAAAGACTAAAACATTATATTTCTGGAGATTCTTACAATGAAGAAGTGGATGTCATTCAAATGTTGACTCTAGAAGAATTTATCAAGAACCAAACACCAGAAACTACAGAGTTCGTCTTTGAATAGGTAAAAGTGCTAAAAACAGAAGGTTCGTGAAACTCCAATCTTTTTATATTTTTGATGTTTTTAATACATAAGGAAAGTTACGAGTCAAAACTGAAGAAGGAACGGAGCTCAGGGGTGGGTTAGGCGCGGGCCCAGCCTGGCCACGCCTGGAGGGGGTTTAACACCCCCGAACTCCATCTCCGCTTCGTTTCCGTGTCAAAACCTTCCTTGTGCATTGAATCTTTGTAATATATACCCCTCCCGGGTTCCCCGAGGTTCTTGCATCGTGTTCTCGTCGTGTTTTCGTTTTTTATCTGTTTCTTTCAGGAAATATTATCAAGAGAACGCCGCCACCAAAGGAGTAATTCGTCATCAGGTTTGGCATTCCCTTGGTTTGTTCCAAGCTTGGGGGAGTGCCGCGGTATCACCACCATTATCTTTCATATTTTACCTTTTTTAGTGGATTCATATCTGTGATAGAGAGGTTATTTTATAGTTTGGTTTGCATGTGGAAGTATCTCTCCTTTAGTTGATTATCTATGTATCCCTTGGTGTGAGTGCCATTATTGGAATATTAATGAGAAGTCTCATCTTTTACTTTTTGCGCTTATTATTTTTAGTTTGCAATCTCTATTATATGATGGATCTTGTTGTTCAGTATTGGCACCACTTTGGGATCATCAAGTGCATCTAAATTGGTTTGGGCAAACTGAGTTCTGGTCAGTGGCATTAGTTTGAAAGTAAAAGAAAGAAAGAAAGAGCTTACATGTATTCGGTATTTTTTGTTTTCTTTCTTGTTGGCTCATGAGCCTAGTATTCTTTATTTAAGATTCTTTTGTGTCTTCAAGGAAGATTGCATGTTTGGGTTTATTACTTGTATGTTTGCTTGCTTCTTTCAACTCTCTTGCTTGCTACCCAGTCTTGCTAGCCAAAAACCTGTTTTGAGAAGGCATACTTCTCATGTTTCCAAAATACTTTGAACCTAAAACCTTTTGCCACTTGTGTCCACCATATCTACCTAATATCTATTGTTATTCCTAGCAAATTCTCAATCTTCATCTACCTTTCGAATTAAAAAGTATTTTGTTATGTGAAAACT
Organism: Avena sativa; assembly: GCA_916181665.1. Taxonomy (NCBI): domain Eukaryota; kingdom Viridiplantae; phylum Streptophyta; class Magnoliopsida; order Poales; family Poaceae; genus Avena; species Avena sativa. The sequence goes on along the minus strand of OV702293.1, from coordinate 443,786,505 downwards.
AGTTAGTAAAGCTCTCACGAACTTGATGGCACACTTTATTTACTTGCCCCTAATAAACTTGAACCATTGTGAACATCGAAGTTGTATATGCTTGCATCTATATGTTGGAATTAGCAGAACCGTGTTGTCACGGGGAACGTTTTCAACATTGCACTTGTACTCTATACACAGTTGATATCATGCTCTTTTGTCTATGGATGTCAACGGTGTGAAATAAAGAGGGAACTTGTAAGTCCATGGAGTTTGTATTCTGTGTTAGAGAAACGCCTGGGACGCTAGACTAAGCCATGCTTAATCATGGTGGAAACTTGCAGCATCACCATAGTGAGCTATCTATGAAGCATCATCAATAAAAAGCTATGCATATGGTAAATAAAAAGATTGCTAAGATGCTCATTGTCTGCTTGCCTTGCCATTTTGGTTATGGGAAAGCTCCTGTACCATGTGCAAGGGGTACCCCATTGGCGGTTCTCAATGATATGCAAATACTTACAATGACAAGAACTTACCTAGACCCAAAGTTGAGTATGCATGAGGAGTGGCCCTCATATTCAAGGGACATGAGATTGCCAACTTATATTTCATCAAGCATATACTCCATCTTTGTTCACTTTAACCTTAATCATATCAAGATGCTTATGATAGGGGCAATGAGGGCTCAAAGCTAGTAAGTACCATAATATTTTGGAAGCTCTTTATGACTTGTAATCCCTGCTACCCTCTAAGAAGGGACCTTCCTCCTAGTTACAAGTTGAGTCAGTAAACCTACTTCCTCTCTATCTCCAGCAAGCTTTTGAGTTGTTGTGTTTCAAGCATTCATATGGTGATTTATTCAATCATGTTCTTTATCTTCCTTGTTTGCATAAAACTCTTATCTATTGAGTATTACTTTGACAGCCTTCACTTGTGAAAAACCTTTTTGAGCAAAGAGTGCTCCTGTTTTGAAACCTCTACAAAAAAGCCTTTGTGAAACTGCTTGCCAGGTGTTCTCTGACCAAGAGCAAGTTTGCCAATTCCAATTATGATTTATCTTTATGCATCTCTATTGTGACTATTGTACTTGGTTGCAAGCTAAGTTATATAATGGTGAGTGCTTTCTTCTATGAGTTGTGCAATGGTAAGTGTGATGCTTCTTGTTCCTATTCTTTTATCGACACTTCACTCCGTAAACCTGTGGACATGTTTACTGAGCCCAGTATTCGCTTGGGGACAAGCGAAGTCTAAGCTTGGGGGATTTGATACGCCCAATTTGCATCACCTTTCTATATCATAATTTACCTCTATTGATTGATATTTGTCTTTTTATGAGGTATTACTTATGGCTTTTCATCTGTTTATGCATGTTGGATGATTCCTGGAGGATGGACTGCTGAAGTCTGGCTTCTGATGGAAAAGAAGGCGTTTCGGTGCAATTTCGTCAAGATAAAAAAATACCAGAAAAATATGGAAACATATTATTTTACCGGAAGACGAAGGAAGCCAGAAGGAGGAGCGAAGGGGGGCCTCACGGGCCCACACCTCCCTAGGCACGGGCCCACCTAACCCCGCGCCTAGGGTGTGTTTGGCCCACCTGCTCGGCCTCTGATTCCGCCCCTTCACCTATATCTTCCCTACGGAACCCTAACACCAGGGGAGCAACCACAGATAGGTTTCCGCCGCCTCTGGGGGGCGGAAAACACCAAGAGAGAAAGATCTCTCCGGCAAACAGATTTCTGCTGGGAGAATTCCTTCCTGGAGAGGGGAGACCATCGCCATCAACACCGTCATCAAGCTAGGCTTCATCAGGATCATCATCATCATCCACACCATCATCACCACTCCGTCCTGCTGTAACAATTGTGTTGGATATTGCTTAGTTCATTAGGGGAAAGTTTCCCGGTGTTAATTACTATTATAGTTGATTCTTGTGAGTGGAACCATTGAATAATTGTTTATGTTCAGATTGTTATCCATTATCATATCATATTTGAGCTTGATCCATATGATGTCTTGTGAGTGGTTCGCTTAGTTCTTGAGGACATGGGAGAAGTCATGTTGTTAGTAGTGAATCTATGATGAGTTATTATTCAATGGTTTAGTATTTAAGTTGTGGTGCTATTCTTCTAGTGGTGTCATGTGAACATCGACTACATGACACTTCACCATTTATGGGCCTAGGGGAATGCATTGTGTATTTGGCAACTAATTGTGGGGTTACTGGAGTGACAGAAACCTGAACCCCCGTTAGGACACCTGTGCACAAGGGAGTACAGGATCTCAGAGTTTAAGGCTGTGGTTAGATTAATATCTTGATTACTTTCATGTAGTTACAGATGTTTGCAGGGGTTTAATCACAAGTATGTATTAGTCCTAGGAAGGGCAGTATGTTAGCATAGGTTCACCCACACAACACTTACAAACACCAAAGAAGAGTACTCAGCTATTTGTAGCGAAAGCACTTGACAGAATTCCCATGTGTCCTCGAGAACGTTTGGTCCTTATAAGTATTTCCACCGGCTTGTCCTTTGCTAAGAAAGGATTGGGCCACTTGCTCCGTTTGTTCGTTACTTCTATTACTTGCTATTTGTTTTGTTGCTTTGTTATAAAACCACTAAAAATCTGTTTGCTAAGTATTCACAAGGATTTCCTGCTCCATACCACTGTTCAGCACCTTCTGCTCCTCGTTGGGATCGACACTCCTATTTATCGAAAGTACTACGATACACCCCCTATACTTGTGGGTCATCAAGAACATGATTGGACCCTAGTATAGATATGTTATTATAGGTTAGCCATGACAAGTCACCATGAAATGATGTGAAGTTGAGTATAAAATATTGAAGTCAAGTAGAGATAATATAGTATGAGTAAGATGATGCTAGAGTCAGCATTGTATCATAGAAGTAGTATTTTCCTCTGAGGAAAATACTAAACACTTGAGGTGAAGTAGGATTTGATATATATATCTTGGAGTAATGTTAGTAATGGATGATGAAGGAAGAGTATAAATGGAGTTTGAAGTAATTACTCGTTGGAATAGGGGTTATCATTAGCAGAGCAGTGGATATAACCAAGTATAGATATGTTAAGATTATGAAAAGCTTTAGTGTCAAGCTCATTGGATTTACAAATGGATTTAGAAGAATAAAGGGTGTATAAGAATATTCTTGTGAAGTAAAGCTCATCAGGTTAACACATGATGATAGATAGGAAGAAGTAGTATATCTGGGAAAGGAATTCTTTAAGTAGAAATCAAGAATTGTGATTATGGAGGATAGGAATTCTTGGTAAAACATTCAACCTTAAATCTGTAATCAAACCTATTATCTATTGGATCAATCATATTATTTCCATAATGTTTTATAGGAATATTTTCCAATAACAAATCACTTAAGCACATCTTTGACATTTCCAATTATCATAACCATATGTGCTTAGGAGTTATCTTTATCAAATCGTTTCCATAAGAATGTAAGTATAATAAGTACCCAAAACCATAGGGTAAGCATTCACAATTCAAATCCTAACCCTTATGTTAGTTATAATAAAATATTTACATTGCTATTTCCTAAATTCATGAGAATAATATTAATCATATTAATTCCCTAGAACTTTATGTATCAGATAAAAATGAAAGATCACCATAAAAAATTCATTTAATAATATAAGTTAATAAGAATCAAATCCCTTGAGTTAATAGTAATGCATTCTTTAATAAATTTATGGATATTAGGTAAATTAAAATTCATATCATAAGCCCTTACAAATAATAAATGGAAAGGCGTATAGATGTATAAAGAAAATAAAGAAAATATATATCAAAAAGGTCACCAAATAAATCTCAATAAATATCAATTGCTGCTATAAGTATTCAACAAATAAATCTTATAAAGAAAATTACAATCAAATGTGTAAATAGAAAACTAAAAAGAAAACAGAAATAGAAAAGAATATAAGAAGAAAAACAGTTTATGGCCAAGCCTAGTATCCCTTTTCCCATTATCTACTACCCATGTGCAGGCCGTTTTGGCCCATTAGCAAGCCCAGCTTGTCCCCATAATGAATGACGAGTGGGCCAACGGGAAGGACTGCGGATCGAGACAGGAAAAGTTCCAGGGGGTTATCCGCAAATGTCGCATCGTCGTCTTCCTCGCCTATTGGAAGCAGCTCGCTGGCCGGAGCTCCGTCGTCGATCAATCGTCGAGCTGCGATGTGTGTAGCCGCTCGTGGAGGAGGGGATAAGAACGCCACGACGCCATCTGCTCGTCCTCATCCTCACACTCGCTCAAGGTAGTCGGGGAGAAGCGTCTCGCCGTCCTTGTCACGTGAGTAGTAGCCGTGAAGCAAGGGGCGTTCGGAATCGGGGAAATTTCACCGTTCCTTTTCGCCGGTGATCATCGGAGTTCAGATAAATCAAGCCGCAACAGAGCGCCATCATCATCAACCACCTCAATAGCATCAAGGTGAGCTCCTGGATCTTCCAGTACCCTCCAATCATTTTATCTCACCGTAAATCACCATCGCACCGTGCACCATCGTCGGCCACCGCAGTAGGTGATCGTCGGAGTAGCTCCGGTGACCAAAAGCAGGCGGTGCAACCACAGCCAGGATCCTCGCAACGCCCTCTTTCCCACAAAACTAACCATAGCCTCGCGCAAGCACCCTAGCGAGCGATCGATTTTCGATCTGAGAGATTGTTCTATGATGACGTCATCGTGAGGTCATGCTCACGTCATCCCTCACCACGTCGGCATTTTGACCTGATCCAATGTTGACTAGTCTTCTGCTTAGGTGGTTGATGACGTGGTACTGATCCCACTAATCAGTGTCTCTGTCTAGAGTTAGTTTGGGTAAAAAAGTAAAATGGTTATTTAGAAAATAATTTAGAAAATGATTAAATCCAAGAAATTCAATAACTTTAGTTTTGTAATTCAGAAAAATATTTATAATATATGAAATTTTCAGAAAAATAAAAATTGTAACCTAAAACTATTATTAAATATTATTATATTAATCATTTAAATCAATATTATTTAATAAAGATTTTATAAGTTTTAAAACCTTGAAAATTCATATTTTAATATTAATAAATGTTAAAAATATAAATAAAATTCCAAAAATCTCAGAAAAACAAGAACTATAATTTAAAATTATAATCATGTATTATTATTTCACTTAATTAAATATCTATCATTTATTAAGTGTTTATAAAGTAATAAATCTTATAAAAATCATATCTTACTATTTATAAATCACAAAAATAAATGTAATATACCAAAATGATCACAAAAATAATACCTACATGTTAAAAATATAACAATCCACTTTTAAGGTAAATAAAAAAATTACAACACTTTAATAACTTGAATTTAATCTATTTCCTTAGTTGATAATTCATATAAGGGTAAATAAAAGTTGCTAATAATTCTAAAAATTAGCTAATGTAGACTGATAAATAGTATTAGTCTTAAATGTTGATAATATGAAGTCAAAATGGTTCAATACATTTTAAATACAACCTTATTAAATTGTCATTCAACTACAAGTGTAGATCATTTTCCAAAAAGATTCTTATCAATTATAAAATCTTCAAGAGTGATGTTTTCAACCAAATAAAACCTTTTACCATTGTTTCACTCACAACTGTACAATGGACTAAATCCAAAGATAATTCATTAGTAGTAAATAATATGGTTTATTTGTTCATAAACCATAACCACACCTTTATAAGGAGATAAATCCTTTAATACATTTAATATTTTAGAAAACCACTATTCAAATAGAAGTGTTACCACTCTTAAAGTATACTTAGGGAAATATTATGAAGTGGACAAGATACAAATATCATAAGCATTACACTCTAAGTCCATTTATGTTCTTAAAGTTAACTTTAGTCTACAAGACTTTAATTATAATGCTAAACACTTTATTATAGGTTTTATAGTTAACTTTTGTCTGTTATAATCAAGTCGTAAAGCATCTTAAGTCCAGACTATTCAAGCAAGCATAAACAACATCAATTACATTCTATCAATCATATTCTAAAAGCTATCAGGATTGTTTGAACCTTAGTATAGAAACCTTTTCTTCAATTGTTATTCTTTTTGCCACTTCAAACAACAATTCTTATATAAGCAGTCTTTTGAATAGCATTCCATAATTGCATATATTATTGTTGTATGATAGTATATTTATATTTTGTTTCATCTACACTCACAAGTCTTAATAAGAAGCACAAGTGTGAAGCTCATCTAAAAGTACAACACATTCTTAAGAAACCATTTCCAGTATCCAAACCCTAGGACAACGCTTATTCCGGGGATTCGAGTTTATCAAATGCATTACATTACTTATGCATAATCGCATCTTGCTTCTTTAAACATTAGTCCTTACTGGACCAATGATACTGATTTCAGATATTGGATCTTATATTGTCTCGAAGATCGTGAGTGCATAATCTTGCAATCACAAAAGGCAAGTTCACACTTGCTCATGTCCTTTGATTATTTTCTGTAAAGTATTTTGCAAATCCAATGTTATCATCACCTGCATTTGAAAAAGGTTAGAAAACACTATTTTTATAATAATATGATTATAGGTTATTTACCATGAGGTAATAACCTACTATGAAAGTTCCGGTGGTAAATGAACATATAATCTAGGACTTAACAACCAATGTCGCAAGTGATTCTTGTGTCGTATATTACGCGTTAACCATGAGATTTGGAATGGGACGGAGAAGTCAGCTGTATCCTTTTCCTCTCGTATGGAGGCAAGACGACCTTAACGTGACGTTGTGATTCCTTGTGCGGATCCAACATATGGGTAGACACCCTTATGCCCCACACTTTTGGCGTCTAGATTACCTATGAATGGTTTTTAGTGGTATAGTCCATTTAATATGGCACTTACCAGGGCATCATCAGGTCACAGAGTATTTGGGAACTCATCATGGTTTTAGCCTGCCCAAAAGGGGGCTTAACGGAGGTGAGCCAGTCTTGAAGGATCGTGCAGACATATGAGGTCGCGGAGAGGGTAGTGATTGGCTTGGATCATCTACTGGGCCCCACAACATAGAATTATGGACGGGTAAGCTGCCGGGTTGTGCAACAAGGAGTTGATCTCTCATGGGAAAAGTAATGCACCTCTGTAGAGTGTAAGAACTGTAACTTGTTACTCCCTGTTCCGGAAAGGAGCTACGAATGCGGCGGGAAAGGAACTCCATGAAAGTTCTGGTAAACCCGTGAAGGCTGATGGGGATAGCTTTTCAGAATAAAAGCAACCTTTGAAGAAATGTTTACGAAAACCTGCATTGCCTACGACCTACTGTCTGTGGTTGTAGTTATAGTGCATCAAACACTCATTTTTAGTGAACTTGCTGAGTACGTTCGTACTCAACGTATCTTCTTAATCCTTGCTAGATTCTGAAGCCAATACAGACGACGTCTACATCAACTTCTACTCGAGGAAGTCTTCCTCAACAGCTCAAGCCTTCAATGAAGTCAAGAAAGTCAATATATACATCTACTCAAATAAAGACGAAGTTACTGATTAGTAGTTAGGATTACAATCTCTAGCCATCGAACCTATTTCTGTAGTGTATTGCAATAGCAGCAATGCCAGACCAATAGTGCAGATACTAGTCTGATTAGTATGATAGTTTTGAGTTGTTTATTTCTGATTCTTCTTTGAAGGAAGTTTATTTCTCTCTCTCTTTAACCTAAAATGTTCTTTGGATCTTACGTAAATAGTTGAGTTATAACCTTTAGCCATGTCTTGGACCCGCTGTGTTTCTGTTGTACCACTCCGAGGGATGTAACACTAGTGAACGGTGTTTTATTGATATTATGTCTATGACTATAGTATACTACATCATGCAGTGGTATGTTGGGTCACTGCATTATTGATGCTCATTGTCTAGCGAGAAGCTCCTCGTTCTTTACAATAGGTAGGCATGTTTGGCTTCAAACTCCATCTGAGGGTGTATGTCTTATTCATAACACTATTTAATAAAGTGGGTGGAGTTATCTAAAAAAACGCTGCACTAGATTTCATTTGTGAATTGCATGTAAGGAGTAATGCAGGCTGCCTCCCTGCCACAGTGTGCTATAGGCACTATGCTCTGCTACTTGTAGCAAGATAAAACATGGTACAAGTGACCCGAGTAAAGATAGCCATGAGAGCTACTCACGATGGTTGTTCTATATTTATAACCATCACAATGGTTTAATTCCAGGGAGCCGTGTATATATATATATATATATCTACATGGGATGAACTCTCATATATGATCATAGTGAATACGTGCACTCGCTCCCAAATATGGAAACCGAAAACTTGGATGATAGTGTTAACGGCGAGGCTATTTTGACACCGTACAATTGCTTCTTCGCATCTTGCAATGTATGGGCTTGGACGCATCAGGGAATCATCCAATGCAATTGATCCAAGTAGTACTTGATGTTACGTATGTTTTCCTACTAAACCATACACCCTCACCACCAGACCCAGCATTGCGGCCTCACGGAGGCACCTGAAATTGTAGCTACAGCTGTTATATATTGAACTGCATGGGCAGCAGATCATATAGCCGGCATGCCCGGGCCCCCGACTATCCGAATCAATTCGGACCATGTAGTACCCCTTCGCCCCGCGTTGCCACACTGCCATGAATGAGAGTCACAAGCTTCTTTTCTCGCGTGAACCGAGAAACGTACCTTGTTAGACTAAGTTTTAACAAAAAAAAAATACCTGCTAGTTAGGCTTAAATGCAAACGTTCCCATCTAATTATTTAACCAATTGTGATATATCTATCTCGGCATCTTCATACCCCAAAAAACCAGTCCGAAGGCTTCCTTGTGTCCTTGTGCACCGTGTATTTGCGTCATAAGAGCAAGTTCAATAAAACAGCCCATTGCTGGCTACAAAGACTTGCCATGTCATCTAATGTCTTTATAAAGCTCAGCAGTATAATAAGCTGGCTGTTAAATGGGCTATAAGGTAGACTATAATAGACTATTTTTTCTAGGTTGTTGTGCTACAGCCGGGCTATAGCAGGAGCACCCGCTGGGCTCTCTTTTCTCGTTTCTCACTCCTCCACGTATAAATTTGATGATATGTCAGATCTTATAGCCTCCTGAGTAGTCTTATTGTCCCTGCTCTAAGTGAATTGAGTAAAGTAGGCACGATTTCCACTTAGTCTGGTTGCCGCATATATACAACCATAAAAGTACATGATCATAGTTCCAAGGAACTGGAATAGATATAGCTATCGAGATACACTTATATGTGAGCACAAGTACATAGATGGTAGTTGCCAAAAATCATCTTAAAGTATAGAAATGGAAAACTTGGAAAAGTAGTGGTGTGACGCGGCGTTATGCCTCTTGGGTACATATGCTCCTTTTATCTGAATTGTAGGCAATTTTGACACATGCAGTTTCTTATGTGCAAGATTTAACACACGGGCTTGGGCGCATCATGAAATTCATCCAAATCCGATATGATGGGTACAAGAGCCTCTCGGTATAATCTATGTTTCTTCATTGAATTGTACTCCCTCCGTTTAGAAATATAAGATGTTTTAGGTTTATGAAGGAGATGTATCTTGACATCTTTTAGTGTATAGGTTCAAATGAATCTAGACACCTACATCTTATTTATAAATCTAAAATATCTTATATTTCTAAACGGAGGGAGTATTTCTTCACCATCAACAAGATGGGTCGTGCAATAGTAACCTTCGTTGTGTCCAACGCTCTAGACTAACATTGTGGTTAAATGATCTATCAAGACGAAGGTCAATAGGAATGCACACAAAGTAAGCACCCTGGTGGGGGTGGTCATTCGAAGGTCAATATCTATACTTGATCACCATAAATACCGCCATCCTTGGTGGGAAAAGTAGTAACGGGTATCGTCGTTCGCGTTTTAGTGGGTCAACAATCTTTGATGCATTGTAAAACACACCATCTTCCCTTAGCACACACAAGAAGAGCTTTTCCATGATCACAAATGACTCTAGGTTACCGATGAGGTCACGTGTCCCGGTTTGTCCCACTAAGGACTTCGGCGCTCGGAGCAAGCCTGCATGCTTCATCATCTTGGCAAGCCACGCCTAGATTTTCATGGAATTCTACGAGATATGTCTTGAACCAACTAAGGTCAGATCTAGTATTTTTTTTGAGAGAGAAAGATCTAGTATATCTTGTTAAGAGTTGTGTTTATCTTTGTCACATGTAAATCGACTCGGCGCATGTAAACCCTAGTCCCACCGTATATAGCATAGCATATCTTGTCATCATCATTCACCACCATAGGCGAGATCTAGACGGCTAGACCTCCTTGATCGTCCGAAGCGCTAAGGGCATCTCCAATGTGGGAATAAAACTTCATCCATAGGAGGAAAAGTAGCCTATGACCCGGCCTTAAACATTGTACGAGTCGACAATAAGCTAAAAGACTTTGTAGAAGGGAATTGGAGATTGCACAACACCAATAGGGCCGGCTGCTCATGTATATATAGACGGACACATGTACAATTACAGGTACAACCCTGACAAAACAAGGAGACCTATACCTAGTACAATATGTTACTCAACACCTCCTCCGCAGTCGAAGGGTCGGCACCGACACATAGACTGGAGCGAAACTCAGGAAAAGTCGTGGACGGTAATCCCTTCGTCATGATATCGGCAAACTGCTGAGACGTCGGTACGTGAAGAACTCGAACGTGACCGAGGGCAACTTGCTCACGAACAAAGTGGATGTCCAACTCGATGTGCTTGGTGCGCCGATGATGAACGGGGTTGGCGGAGAGGTAGACAACCGACACGTTGTCGTAGAAGACCACCGTAGCCTTGTCAACGGGACAAGAGAGCTCGGAGAGAAGCTGGCGAAGCCACGTGCACTCAGCCACAGCATTAGCCACGGCGCGGTACTCGGCCTCGGCACTGGAGTGAGACACGGTGGGCTGCCTCTTGGAGGACCAAGATACGAGCGACGAGCCAAGGTAGACGCAGTAGCCGCTGGTGGAGCGCCGCGTGTCCGGGCAGCCCGCCCAGTCCGCGTCCGAGTAGGCGACGAGGTCGGTCGATATCGAGGACGGGGCATGCAGCGACAGGCCGGAGCCCAGGGTGCCACAGATGTAGCGGAGAATCCGCTTCACCGCAGCCCAATGAGCATCCCGAGGAGCAAGCATGTGCAAGCACACCTGCTGCACAGCGTACTGGAGCTCCGGACGTGTCAACGTTAAGTACTGGAGGGCGCCTACGATGGAGCGGTAGAACGGGGCGTCGGAGGCCAGCGGTCCATCACTGGCTGAAAGCTTGGCCTTCGTGTCGACAGGAGTAGGCGTTGGATTGCAATTAAGCATCCCTGCACGCTCGATAAGCTCGCGGGCGTACTTCTGCTGATGAAGAAAAAACCCGTCCGCACGCCGGACAACCTCGATGCCGAGGAAGTAGTGGAGCGGGCCGAGGTCCTTCAACACGAACTCAGCACGAAGACTGTCGGTGAGCTGTCGAAGAAGACCGGCGGTGGAGGCCGTCAAGATGATGTCGTCGACGTACAGCAGCAGGTAGGCCATGTCGTTGCCGGTCCGGTAGACGAACAGCGACGCATCGGAACGCATGGAGCGGAAGCCGAGCTGATGCAGAAACGCGGCGATGCGCTGGTAGCAGGCGCGGGGCGCCTGCTTCAGTCCATACAAGGACCGAGAGAGCAAGCACACGTCATCGGGGCGCTCGGCATCGACAAAGCCAATGGGCTGCTGACAGTAGACCTGCTCCGACAGGTGGCCATGGAGGAAGGCGTTGGAGACGTCCATCTGATGCACCGGCCACGCGCGAGAAGCGGCGAGGTGCAGTACCGTGCGGATCGTGCCCGGTTTGACAACCGGGGCAAACGTATCCGTGAAGTCGACACCCACGCGTTGCCAAAAGCCGTGTACGACCCAGCGCGCCTTGTAGCGCTCGAGAGTACCATCAGAGCCGAGCTTGTGCTTGAAGACCCACTTGCCGGTGATGACGTTGGCTCGAGGGGGCCGGAGAACCAGCTCCCAGGTCCGGTTACGCTGCAGCGCATCATACTCCTCCTGCATGGCAGCGCGCCAGTGCGGGTCGCGCAAAGCAGCGCGAGCCGAGGTGGGCACCGGCGAGAGAGCGGAGGTGGACGGCGCACTCGGCAGCGGGGAGGGCGCCTCCCCCTCGCGGGACGACGGCACCCCGCCGTCATGCGGCAGGACACTGTTCCCGCTGGCCCAGAAGGCCCACTGGTCGGCGGGGTAGCGCGTAGACGGCCGCCGCACTCCCGCACGTGCTCGGGTGAGCATGGGCGCAGGAGCCGCAGCGATGGGCGGCGAGGCGGGGACCGAGGTGGCCGATGAAGCAGGTGAAGAGGAGGCGCTCGAGCTGGTCGACGGTGCCAGAGGCGTCGCAGGAGGGGGCGACGGGGGCGCCGCGGGTGACGGGGGCGCCGCGGGCGTCGCAGGCGACGGGGGCGCCGCGGGACCAGGTGGGGCCGGCGCAGGGGGGGCGCTGGGGCCGCCGCGCGCAGTCGGCGGCGCGCGGGTCCGGCCACAGAGGGGCCAGCGGGCGCCGGGGGCGTCATCGGAGGCGTCGCCAAGAGTCCCTGCTGAAATAGAAAAGACAACTCGTCAAAGTACACGTGCCGGGAGGTGAGGACGCGATGTGAGACCGGGTCGTAGCAGCGGTAGCCCTTGGTGTTGGCGGGGTATCCTAAAAACACACAAGGGAGAGAGCGAGGCGCAAGCTTGTGCGCGGCGGTAGCAGCAGTGTTAGGATAACACTTGCAGCCGAAGACGCGGAGGTCATCATAGGCGGGCAGCGCACCGTAGAGGAGGTGATGCGTCGTGTAAGACCAACGCACACGACACGGGCGGATGTTGACGAGGAGAGTCGCCATGGCAAGAGCATCCGGCCAGAACCGTGGGGGCATGTGGGCGTGGAACAGAAGGGTGCGGACATAGTTGTTGAGAGTACGAAGCATCCGTTCAGCACGACCGTTCTGTGGGGAAGTGTAGGGACACGTGAGGCGGAAGATGGCGCCATGGGCGGCGAGAAGTGAGCGAATAGTGATGTTGTCGAACTCTTTGCCGTTGTCAGTTTGTAAGGCGTGAATAGGGCGACTGAACTGAGTGGAAACGAAGGCGAAAAACGCGGAGAGAGTGGCGGCAAAGTCGGATTTGCGACGAAGAGGAAACGTCCATACAAAATGAGAGTGATCATCCAAAATCACGAGATAATAATTATAACCAGAATTACTGGGAACAGGCGAGGTCCAAACATCACTATAAATAAGTTGAAACGGAAAAGACGCGACTGTGGAGGAGGAACTAAACGGGAGGCGAACATGTTTGCCTAGACAACATGCTTCACAAGAGTGGGCATCCGTTTTATTACAGGTAAAGGAAAAGTCTTGCATTATTTGACGCAGAGCGGCGGAGCTAGGATGGCCGAGGCGAGCGTGCCAGAGATCGACACCGGTGGAGAGGGCGAGTGAGCTGCTGGCGGTGGTGGAGGCCGAACCAACAGGGTACAGATCGCCGGGGCTGTCACATCGGTGGAGGAGCATCCGAGTACGACCATCCTTGACAGAGAAACCAAAGGCGTCAAATTCCACAGTCATAGGATTATCACGACAGAAAGATTTAACGGAAACAAGATTTTTAATCAAGGCAGGAGAAACAAGAACGTTATTTAAAGAGAGAGGAGTGGAAGTGGAGGGAAAAGAGACGGAATCGGTGTGAGTAATGGGAAGCGCATGACCGTTGCCAACGATGATGCGAGAGGAGGTGGAGGAGGGTGTAGAAGAAAAGAGGGTACCGGGGTGCGCGGCCATATGCGCGGAGGCACCGGTGTCCATGAACCAGTCGCCACCGCCACCATACGCCCCAGCGGTGGGGGCGCTCTGGAGGGCGGTCAGGAGCGCGGGGTCCCACGGGGTCGAGCTCGGGGTGGGGGGGGGTAGGCCGAGGCGGAGTAGGGCGCGGCACCGTAGCCTGGGGCGGCGTTGTAGCTCGGCGTGATGGCGGGTTGGGGCGCCGTGTAGAAGGCCTGGTGGGTGGCCGGACGCGGCCCCATGATGCCCGGGTAGGGAGCGCGCGACAGGGGCATGGAGTAGGCATGGACGACCCCGGTCCACGGGTTGTGACCCGCGAGCCACGGCGGAGTGGGGGCGGCGTGCTGGGGTGGACGAGCCACGGGGGCGGTGGCGTTGGCGCCACCATAGCCACCGCCGTTGCCACCACCGCCACGGCGACGACGCCCGCGACGACCACCGTCGGTACCACCACCGCCGGTGGCGGGGGGAGTGGGCGGGGGCGGCTGGGTGTAGAAGCCCGGAGGCGGACCCATAGTGCGAGGCGCGGAGGCGGGAGCGGGGGCGCGAGGCGCGGTTGCCGGGGCGCCGCTTGAGAGGCCAGCGACGAAGGCGGTGTGAGCCGCCCGAGCCCGGAGATGCTTGAGGCGGCGCTCCTCAAGGCGCAGGTAGGCAACGGCCTGCTCGAAGGAGGGCGTGGTGAGGAGCGTGAGATTGGAGGCAGCGTTGCTGAGGTCCTCGCCGAGACCTGCCGACAGGGTGGAGAGCATGATCTTGTCGTCGATCGGAAACTCCAAGTCGCGAAGCTCGTCGGAGAGGCTCTTCAGCTTGAGAACGTACTCGTCGAGAGAGTGGTCGTTCTGGTGGGTGCCGAAGAACTCCTGCTGGAGGAAGGTGACCCGCTGGATCTTGTTGTCGGTGAAGAGGCCGGTGATTTTCTCCCACACCGTGTGTGCGGTGTCGCCGTCCCGGACGAGGGTGCGGAAGATGTCGTTGGAGACGGTCTGGTAAAACCAGCGGATGATGGTGGCGTCGATCGCGAGCCACCCGGGGTCGTGCGGCATGGCGAGGAGGTCGATGGTGCCATCGACGTGGTCGAGGAGATCATACTCGCAGAAGAGCAGCCCGAAGTACGTCTTCCATGGGAAGAAGTTGGCAGCGGTGGTGGAGAGCTTCACCGGCACGCGCTCGACGATGGGGATGTCGCGGATGATGGCGACGGAGGGCCCGGCGAAGGGGTTGCTGCTGCCGGAGCGGGAGGAGTTGAAGGAATCGGAGGGGCCGGAGGAAGAGAACCCGGCCATGGCGGAAGCGGCAGTGGTGGTGGGTGGCGGCTAGGGTTTGGGAGAGGAGGAGCCGGCGGCGCCCTAGGGGAGGGAGGGGCGGCGGCTAGAGGGAGGGACCGGTGGCGCCCTAGGGAAGGGAGGGGGGCGGCGGCTTTAGGGAGGGCCGGCGGCACCCTAGGGTAGAGAGGGGGCGGCGGCTAGGTCAGGGACCAGAGGGTCTCTGATACCATGTAGAAGGGAATTGGAGATTGCACAACACCAATAGGGCCGGCTGCTCATGTATATATAGACGGACACATGTACAATTACAGGTACAACCCTGACAAAACACGGGGACCTATACCTAGTACAATATGTTACTCAACAGACTTTAAGGCCGCCCTTATCGTTGCGGTCTAGCCACAAGCAACAGAATAGCAATTTCCCCATCTCTTTCTGAAATATCTCTCGCGGAGGAAGGGTCGTTGCCTTTTGCATGGCCTCGAGGAAACTTATCAGAGGAGATGTCGCTGAGGGCGGGAGAGCTTCCCCGACGGCCGCGCTAACAACAGGAGAGGGCGACCAACTACGTGGACGCATAAGAGGAGGAGAGGTGGAAGAGTACGTGCTCTAAGAGTCCCTCGTTGGCAACATGGGCACACGATGGGGTATGCGGTGTCGGAAGGGAGAGCTGCATGGAATAGCCTGAGACCTCCCCTTCGGCCCAACCCTCAACAGAAACAGGGCGGTGGCTCCCTTTAGATCTCAGCCGGCGAGAGCGCTAGTTCCCTCTCCCTCCGCTTGACGCTCTGGCGGTAGGAGGTAGGGAGAACCTCATTTCTCTGCCTAATAGTTAGGGTTAGGGTATGTCTGTTGTGGGGCGTTGTTGGGGTTGTGGGAACGACGTCCGGGGAATAAATCAGCCTCAACTATACTCTCGTACCGGCGACGACCTTTATGGCGGCGCCTCAGAGTTGATGCAAGGTGTGATGGTCGTTCCTTCGGATTGACAGCTTGGTCTTCTCGCCGTTCTTTAGATCTGGCGACATCAGTTTCTCGGTGTCTCGCTGGCATTCATTGTTATCAACGACGACGCTATTGGCCGGGGCGAGGTGGTTTCTCTAGAGCGAGGATGTTGTTCAAGAGGGGGTGGATCTTCCGTTCTTCTCCTACTTTGTCGACGAGAGGCATTGTGTCTTGGTTCAAGACATAAAGGGACGTTTTCGGGTCGACATGCCACATCGATATGTGCCTCGTTGCGTGTAGCAGGCTTGTTCATCGATTCACAAATTCTCGTTTGGCGATGATGTTCTTTCTGGATCTTGTAATGTTGGATGTTCGGCGGCTATTCTAGCGTGCATCTCGGCGGCACTAGAGTTGGGTGGCGGCCTCTGGGCTTCGGTGGTTGTAGGAAATTGTAGACATTTTTCTCGGTCACTTTGGATTTTATCTGTATAGTTTTTAGGACAATCATTTTATCTCAATCTGTCTTTTAATGTATACATAAGTTTGCTACATGTAACTTGTTTTTTCGCTTAAGTTTGCTACATGTAACTTGATTTTTCGCTTAATAAAATACGTGGTTGTTTTGTAGAAAAAAAGACTGGAGGTCGTCTTTACGAGTGGCCGCGGCAACTCGTCCCGTGGAGGATGGTCGGTCAGGTCAGGTCAGGTCAGGTCACCCGTCACGCATGCTCTGCCTCGGCCCTAGAGCAAAAGGCCCCGTGCGCCGTGCGCCGTGCGCCTGGTCATGTCCGCTGCCCCATCGTCCATCGGCGCACCGTCTTTTCGCCGTGCGCCGACCGCTGGAGTAGGCCTGTAACTGTAGCCCGTGCGAACGCGCGACGGCCGACACGGCAGGCACACGGGACGGCGCAGGATAAGGCCGGCCACGCGGTGCGCGACGCGACCCACGCCGCGAAGGGGAAAGTTCCACGCTCGCTCCGCTCGTCCTCTCCACTACGGCTCCACTCTGCAGCAGGCCCTCGTCTTATCGCGTCCCGGATTCCTCCGGTGTACCCGATCAACCGGTGGCCGGCGGGACCCGCCTGGAAAAGACGATCCTTCACCTTACCATGTTGTACGCACGCACAAAATCGGCCGTCGCCCCTACCCAGATCACCCACCTCTGTTCCACGGAATCCTCCCATCCCTTTTCCACCGGCGCCGTAATCAGAGAAAGAATAAAACGAGCCTCGTCTCGCGAACGATTCCGGATCTCTACATGATCTGGGTTTTGGCCGCTAGCTGAAATCGTCATTTGTGCTGTGGCGCTGCTCTCGCGTAAGCAGGAAGGCTGCACAGAGTTACCACCAAGATGCCTTTGATTAGCTAGTCCGACGATGATAAAATAGTCCAGAATAATATGCAAAGCCGCAATATCCAATGCCGAAAGCCGGGCGACGACGAGACGAGACGAGCATGAATTGTTAATTAGCGTTCGGCTGATGCCCACCCAGGCAATAAGGCAAGCCAATGAAAGCAAGCAAAGGTTAGTCAGATATTATTACCGCCTGATTAGTTTTGCGGTCGTGGTTGGGTTTAGAGCTAGCAACAGCGCACCTACCGTATCAAAAGCTAATTAAGCACATCACGCTGATCACCACGCTAGCCCCACTGGACCCCTCCACACACACCCACTCTCACGCCCACAAAAATAAATCCGTAGCAAAGCTAAGCTAAGCGTCCCAGACATAAACAAAACACCAGCTCGCCTACGAACGAGGTTTATCCTGATTAAATAGCAGCGCCTACAAGTTAGTCTAGAAAACGATAAACGCTGCTGTGTATCCTCAACTTCTCTCAATAGATTAGGTGCAGTAGCGCAGTGCAACACGCCTCTGACCGTCCCGTCGCAGTAGTAGT
The DNA here is from genome assembly GCA_916181665.1 of Avena sativa. Lineage (NCBI taxonomy): Eukaryota > Viridiplantae > Streptophyta > Magnoliopsida > Poales > Poaceae > Avena > Avena sativa. The sequence continues at coordinate 443,768,556 of OV702293.1, read as the reverse complement.
AAATGACAAAGATGATCATGTACGAGTCTCTACTTGCTTGCTGGGACACCACACAGATCGGTACACGTACGTGTGGACATGTTTTTCCCCTGTACGCTGGGCTAAGATGGAAAAGTCAGCTTCACTCACCCATCACCTAGGCCTACTACACGAGAAGACATGACGATAAGATGGGCCATGCACGACGTGGACAACCAACTGCCATGGATATGGATCGTACTCACCCACATACTCTAGCACTTTCCGTCTCCAGGGCTTATCCAAACACGACCGCATAATAAACTCAATTACGTTTAAAGAATCACCCTTCCATAAACAAAAAAGATTTTTTAAAAAGGATTACCACTTCGGCCTGAATGATGTTATGGACGGGACAGGAGTGCAGGACAAGGAGAGGAAGGAGACAAACTGCCGCACAGTCTCGAACTCTCGGTGCGGGCCCCTTGTTGGTGTGCCACGTGGCACCAGGTAGGCCCGCACATGTCTGTCCAGTCCAGTCCACTCCATCCACCGTGATCCCGTTGCGAGTGCAAGCGTGCATCGCAGTGAAAAAGACAATTCATTTGTTTCCTCAAGGTATTACGCGTACTAGTCAAGGTGAGTTCTTGAGATGAAAAATCGAGTACTCGTACGCTCTACAGTACAGGACACTCTTGGCAGTACGTCGCCATTTCTTCTTCGAGGAGGCAAGTAAAATCGATGCGGTAAAAATATAGTAGAGAAGAAATACGGAACCCCGCGTACCACACACCGTACGTGTGCAGGGGTAGTAGCAGTACGTTTCTTCTCTGTCTCTCTCTACTTTTTTTTTACCTAGCTAGCTACTAGAACCGGGCGAGCGCGCGGCGGAGCACCTGGGCGAGGAGGCTGGGGGCGCTGAGGTGGGGCAGGTGGCCCTCCGTCGGCAGGGGCTCGATGGTGGTGCGGCCGCCCAGGTGCGCCTTCAGGTACGCGGCGACGGAGGCCGGCACGGAGACGTCGCGGGTGGTCTGCACCACCACGCACGGCGCCTGCACCATGCCCAGCACGCCGCGGAGGTCGGTCTTGAACACGCTCTGGCAAACGTGGAGGGAGATGTCGGGACGCATGTTGAACAGCGTCCGGCTGAACTCCTGCACCGCGGCCGGCACGTCCGCGCCCACGGCCAGCGGCGCGTACCCCGTCGCCCACGCCGAGTAGTTGGCCGACATCGCGTCGAACACCTGCTGGATCTCCTCCAGCTCGAACCCGCCGTGGTAGTCGCTGTCGTTCAAGAACCTGCAGCAACCATCCGTCCGGCAAATTAGCTAGTAACTTTAATTTGGTTCGATCGGTGGCGTGGAAGAAAAGAATTACTACCCAACACACCTAGGCGAGCAGCCGATGAGGACGAGCTTGGCGAAGAGGTCGGGGCGTCGGATGGCGGCGAGGATGCCGATCATGGCGGAGACGGAGTGGCCGACGAAGGCGCAGCGCGGGATGCGGAGCGCTTCGAGGATGGCGAGCAGGTCGTCCACGTAGGCGTCCAGGCTGTTGTAGCGGCGGAAGTCGAAGTGGTCCGGGTTGACGCTGCCGGCGCAGACCAGGTCGTAGAGCACCACGCGGTGTTCGCGGGTCAGGTACGGCAGGATCCGGCTCCACGCCGACTGGTCCGTGCCGAAGCCGTGGGACAACACCACCACGCGCTCGCCGTTGCCCACCACGCGCACGTTCAGGATCTGCAGCAGCTTCGCGCCGCTCGGCGCGGCCCCGCCCACCATCTTCTTCTCGCCGGACGCGGCGGGGGCCGAGCTGCTGCTGCTGCTGCTGGGGCTGAGCGTGTGCGTGGATCGCAGCATGAGACGACGACGGCTGGGATGCCCGGGTGGGTCTGCACAGCACAGCACAGCACAGGGCGTGCCGCTCTTTATATACTACCACGAGCCGCAGGGGAGACCATGGTGGTGGTGGTGGTGGACTAACTCTGTTTCTCTCCTTGATTTGAGATCTCTATCTCCCTCCTCTGCTTTATTCCCCCTCCCTCCCTCTCTGCTTCTGCTTCTCTGATTTCTTGGGTCTGGTGTGGTGTGTGGGTAGCCGCGGGATGAGGGAGTTCTGTTTTGTTTCCGCTATGGAGGTCGGACTGATGATGTGCCCAATTATCCAGGCCACACCGGATAAAAAGAAACAAGAGGCACCTATAATTCTAGTTCTAGCGGGTAGGTTTTGTTTTTTTATTGATTTGGATTTTTGCGTGAAACCAGTAGGAATAGTCATACAGACAGAGGCGCCAATATATGTCATTGTAGCAAATTACTTTGACTCGCTGCGGTGCTTACCATCACTGTCCTCTTTATTAGCTGTCTACAGCAAGTGCACAGTTTTATAACACTGTAACTTTTTTAGGGTTAGATTATGGTTAGAGTTGAGCAATTTCATTTAACTACTCCTTCCGTCCGCAAATAAGTGTACATCTAACTTTTGCCTAAGTCAAATATAATTAAATTTGACTAACTTTATAGAGAAATATAGAAACATGTATTACAACAAATTAACATATTATGAAACTAGATTTAAAAATAAATCTAATGATATCAATTTAGTCTCATAAATGTTGGTACGTTATTCTAAAAAGTTAGTCAAATGTAGTAAAGTTTGACTTAGGACAAGGCTAGAAGTACACTTATTTGCGGACGAAGGGGGTATGATATAAGGTGCAGAAAAGTCACTCAATTCTAGGGTAAGTTATTCTTTCCTTGCTCGAAACAACTTCCACTGATTCGAAGAAACGGAGCATAGGAAAACATAAGTTTTTTTTCTCTCCTTTGGGCTGGGTTTCAAAAGAAAAAATAAAGAAATTCTATGACCCCTGGAATCCCTTATCTACATTCTTATACACAATGAAAAATTCAATGTGAATCAACCAGTGAATTTCGCAAACCTCCATGTTCTAAAAATCATTTGTTGTTGCGCATGCATCATATTCCCGGCCTCTTACATTTCGCAAATTTTAGTGTGATAAATCCGAGTCACTTATTTCCAAACGGAGCAAGTAAACCTTAATTTGATTGGGTTAGTTAACCCCTAGTTGTCTACTTTTATTTAGATTTAGTTTAGTCTTTAATCTCATTAAAATCTCTATTATTGCATTATACTTCAAAATTATTGACATATACTCCGTACTTGGTTAGTGCTAAACTATCAAGTCGTACATTGAGCACAAGATCTTTTCAGTACAGGATTGTAATGACTTAATACTACATATAAAAAGTTTAGTTGAAGCTATGTTAACTCTAGTAAAAAAATGGTCAAAGCATATTTTTGTTCAAAAATTGTGGTAGAAGAAACATCTGTCCATATGGTAGTAAATTTGTAGAAGCCTTTAATTTCTTAGGCGTGAAAATAATAATAAATAATTACTTTTTATAATACCATTTTTATACTAAATCAATGTATTAGGTAATTCAACTAAAAGTCCGAACAGTTGAAAAGGGTAGGACAATATTGTTATATTCTTAACACTCCCGCTACATCTAGTCTATTTTAGTTCTTGTCCTAGGTGCTTGGGAGTTCTGTTTTGTTTTCGCTCAGGAGGTCTGATGATGTGCCCAATTATCCTTGCCACACTGGATAAAAAGGAGAGGCGCCTATAATTCTAGCGGGTAGGTTTTGTTTTCTATTGGTCTGATTTTGTGCGTGCGTGACAAACCAGTAGAATGGCGCCAGAGGTGCCAATATGTCACTGTGGAAAATTACTTTGACTCGCTGCGGTGCTTACAATCGCTGTCTTCTTTACTGCAGTAGCTGTATACGGGCAAGTGTACAGTGTATACAGTGAGCAAGTTTAAGGCTTATATTTTTTTTCAAAAATCAAATTTTATAAAGTTTGACCAAGTTTTAGAAAAATATATTTTATAATATGAAATTCATACCCTTTGATATATCATGAAACTGTTAGATAGATCTCAAACGTGAACGGGCCCAACGGCCCGTCACGCCCTATCCGCGTCCTGATCGGGGGCGCCCAACCTTATCTGGTTGGTGGGCCCGTGTCTCCAGCGCTATATAAAGAGGTGGGGAGCCGGCAGCACGCCTCACGAGGTTAGACGTGCCCTAGCCGCCCCACCTACAAACCCTATCCGATCTAGGCTAAGCGCTGCGCCGACGGGAAGCTCCATCGCCGCCACACTCACCCCCTTTCCACCCATGGCGAATGATGGAGGTTCTAGCTCCGGCACCAGCTCGGGCATTCCCTCTGGCTCGTGTCTGTCGAGCCAGGGAGCAGGTAGAGCTCATCTCGATTCTCTTTCTCCCTCTCTCTCTCTGTTCTCGATCTACAAAGGTGAAGTATAGTGCTACTGTTAGATCTAGACTAGATCCTTTGTAAAGGTGGTTTTAACATTGGTATCAGAGCAAGTTTTAGTTGCTAGATTTTTCAGTGCATTTGTAGAAAGCAAGAGTCCAAGAGAAAAGAAATAGATCTAAAGTGCGCCTGCGCTATGGCCGCGCCGTTCCTCTCGATCTAGATGGGCATCCATAGTGGAGACATCTAGAAGAAGAACATACCCTTCGGGGCAAAGCAAAACCCTAGATCTAAGCCCCAAAAGCATCCCAAAACCCCAGATCCCCATAGATCTAACCCCGAAAAGAAACTCAAAAAAAAAGGGAGGCAGACCCACACCGGCCGCCGCCGTGCGCCGGCAAAGGGCGCCGCCGCTGCGCCGTTTGACGGACGTGCGCCCACCCACGGGTGGACGCACCGCCGCCAAAATGGGCAGTGAGGCGCCATGGCTTCGGCCAAGGTCAACAGAGGGAGGGGCTCGCCGGAGCGCCGGCCACCTCACCTCGCACATGCACGGGGGGGAGAAGAGAAAGCCTCGACGATGGAGGAGAAGGAGGGGACCGTCGCCGGCGCAGTCGCCGGACGGACGGCCGCCTCCAACCCCCCCCAATGCCGCCAGAGAACTCGCCTCGGGCCGAGCCACGAGAGCGCCAAGAGGGAGGGGCGCGCCGGAGGGCGGCCGCCTCGCCTCGGCTTCGCGCGGGCTGCGCCGCCGGAGCCAGAGGGAGGGGCGCGCCGGAGGGCGGCCGCCTCGCCTCGACTTTCGCGCGGGCTGCGCCGCCGGAGCCAGAGGGAGGGGCTCGTTGTAGGCGGCCGCCTCGCCTCGGCATCGCGGGGCTCGCGCCGCCAGAGCAGAGAGGGAGAGGGAGGGGCGCGACGCGCAGCCGCCTCGCCTCGGCCCTCATGCGGGGCTCGCGCCGCCGGAGCAGAGAGGAAGAGGGAGGGGCGCGCGAAACGCGGCCGCCTCGCCTCGGCCTCACGCGGCGTGCACGCGGCTCCTCCGCCGGTGAGCACGCGGGGTGCACGCGGGGTCCCCGCGGCGCCGCCGCTGAGCCCACGCGGAGAGGGCGTGGGGGGTGGGAGGAAAATGAAGTTAGGGTTAGGGGGGCGGCGGCTGAGGGGTTTATACCCCCGAGACTCGCGCTGCGCCGTCCGATCTAGGGCGGGCGCGATGGACGGACAGGATGATGCGGCGCGGGGTGGGGGGCGCGGGTGGCTGCAGGCCGCGGGCCAGCTGGGCAGCGCGCGTGCGTGCGGCAGCTAGCTCGCGAGCGCGCGGGCGGCAGCAGCGCGCCAGCTGGCTGCTAGCAGGCCGGGCTGGCGGGCCAGGCTGGCCCGGTTGGCGTTGGGCCACTGCAGGCCGCCCAGGGAGAGGCCCAGTAGGGCGTTTTTAAGCAGTTTTTCTGTTTTCTTTTTTCAGAGGCTGTTTTGACTGTTTTTGCTTAGTTTTAAGCATTTTTTCAACATAGTTTTCTCTAGCCTTTTTTACTCAAAGTATATTTTGGCTAGAGAATGATTTAAAGGCAGAATTTTCTGTAAAGTTCAAAGTATCAAGAAAGTTATTATTAAGTTTGCGCTGCAAATGATGCAATAAAAGTTATTATTAAGGCTAGAGAATGATTTAAATGTATGTTTTAAATTGCAATGATGCAATAAAAGTTGTTTAAATTTTGTTATAAAGATGTGATAAAGTGCTTAAAGATGATTGTGTCCCATGTTATTAATTGACCAACGTTGTTAATAAACATGATCATGATCTTTTCCATTGTTCATTAAAAGGTGCATTTAACTTTATTTCTATCCAACGGTGATGTAATTTTAAATAGCACAAACAATTGCATGCATAATTTATACCAACGTTGAATTAATGCATACAATTGTTTTCCTTGGTGATCTCACATCTTTTGTGGTTTTCAGGAGGTCTCAACCTCATGGCCTGTTTGAAGGACATCCCGCTGCTGCGGGGGGACAACTACTCCGAATGGAGGAAAAAGGTCGATTTGGCGTTCGTATGCGCCGAAGTGGATTGGGTGGTTGAAACCAAGCAACCAGTTAAGCCCGCTGACCCTGTCAGGGGTGATGCTGAGGAAAGTGCTGAGTTTGAGAAAAGGAAAAGGGACCATGCTTCATTGGAGCTGGCCTACTCGATTGATAATCAGAAATGGGTGAACGCCAACAAGAAATGTTTGGCCTTCGTAAAGAACACAATTGAGAATGCAATAGTGGGCTCAATTGGAGAGTGTGCTACCATGGGCGAATACCTCGCCAAGATAAAGAGCCAGTTTACTGGCTCTTCAAAGATGTATGCGACCCAGCTGTTAAAGCAGTTGGTGACTGAAAAGTACACGGGGGGGACCCCACGGAATAAGAGAGCACATCTTGAGGATGTCAAACATGGCAGCAAAGCTGAAGCCCATGGATGAGGACCTCGAGCTAAAGCCAACACTCTTGGTGCACCTAGTGATGGCCTCTCTTCCACAGCCTTTCAAATTTTTTGTAATAAACTATAATATGTCCCCTGAAAAGTGGGACATAGAAAAGATCATTGGGATGTGCTCCCAAGAGGAGGAAAGGCTGAAGGCCCTTCACGGCGGTTCCCTGAACTTCGTGAAGGACAATAGGGAGAGAAGCTTCACAAACGACAACCATGGTGGCTCATCCTCCAAGCCACATGGCAAGGGTCCAATGCAGCACCAGTACCAGCATCACCAGTCCACCCCTGGAGAGAAAGACCAGTGCCATCACTGTAAAAAGCCTGGCCACTACAAGAAGGACTGCCCAGTTTGGCTGAAGTACATCATGGCCAAAAATGGTAAAGATATAGTTTCTTTTGTTAATGAATCTCTGTATGAAAAGTTTACTAGATCTACTTGGTGGATTGATTCTGGTGCAACTGTTCATGTTGCCAACTCTTTACAGGGGTTCCATTCGACAAGGATCATGCCAAAAAGAGAAAGACTCATTGAAGTGGCGAATGGGATTGAAGCAGAAGTGGAGGCCATTGGTGACGTCCCTCTGGAGCTGGCTGATGGCTCTTTTCTTTTGCTCAAAGATGTTCTTTTTGTTCCCTCAATACATAGAAATTTAATAAGTGTTTCATGCTTGGACAAAGATTCTTATGAATGTTATTTCGGAAATGGCAAGTGTGCCATTTGGTTCAAAGATATTTGTGTGGGTGTTGCTACCTTATATGATAAGTTATATTTATTATCCTTGCATGAGAAAGTATTTTCTGTGTGTAATGTGAATGAAAAGGTTCCCTTGTCGAACAAAGAACAAAAGAAAAGAAAGCGAACTCTTGACTCATCGAAACTATGGCACTGCAGACTAGGCCATATTTCGAGGGGAAGAATAGAAAGCCTCGTTAAAAATGACATTCTTCCTCCGTTAGAGTTCTCCGATATAGAACAATGCATAGATTGCATTAAAGGAAAGTATGTCAAACAAATTAAAAAGGGTGCAAACCGAAGCATAGCTAAACTAGAAATAATCCACACAGATATTTGTGGACCGTTTCCGGTGAAAAGTGTGGATGGCTATGATTCATTCATAACATTCACGGATGATCACTCCTGGTATGGTTATATTTATCCAATTAAAGAAAGATCTGAAGCGTTGGATAAATTTAAAATTTTCAAAGCTGAAGTAGAAAATCAGCATGATAAAAGAATTAAAATAGTTCGGTCCGATCGTGGGGGGGAGTACTACGGTCGGCATACTCCATATGGTCAAGTACCAGGACCCTTTGCAAGGTTCCTGCAAGAAAATGGAATAGTCGCCTAGTATTCTATGCCGGGCGAACCTCAGCAAAACGGAGTAGCTGAAAGGCGCAACCGTACCCTTATGGACATGGTGCGCAACATGATGAGCTATTCCACCCTCCCATTGGGATTGTGGATGGAGGCGCTTAAAACCGCCATTCACATTCTCAACAGAGTACCAAGTAAGTCGGTGCCCAAAACACCGTATGAATTGTGGACAGGCAGAGTCTCCTCTCTGCACCACTTGAGGGTCTGGGGGAGCCCAGCTGAGGCAAAAGTTTTCAATCCAAACATTGCAAAGTTAGACCCCAAAATAGTATTTTGCCACTTCATTGGCTATCCAGATAAGTCAAAAGGCTATCGTTTCTACTGTCCTAACAGATACACAAAGTTTGTAGAAACAAGACATGCAGTCTTCTTGGAGGACGAATTAATGAGGGGGAGCACGGTAGCTAGGAAAATTGATCTTGAGGAGAAGAGGGTGCATGCACCTAATCCGATGACTCAGGAGCCATTTTTCTCGCTACCTGTTGTGCCACCATCTACAACCCCTGAGGTTGTGGTGTCGGCACCTGTTGTGACTCCACACGTGACAACAATGGGCGAAAGTTCGGAACCTGTCCATCAGGAGCCACCTGAACCCACTGTTGAGCACGAAAGGGAGCCAGAACAGCCACCTATTGTAAATGTACCTAAACCCGAAGCAAGAAATGAGCAAGAGTCTGATGAACTCAGACGGTCTAAAAGAGAACGAAGACCAGCCATTTCCAAAGAAATCTACAGAGTTTACAATGTAGTTCATATGGAGGGCGATCCTACCTCATATGAAGAAGCCATGAGTAGCCCTCACTCAGCCAAGTGGGTAGAGGCAATGAAAGATGAAATGAAATCGATGAGTTCCAACAATGTTTGGGACTTAGAGGATATTCCTAAAGGAGCCAAAACAGTAGGATGTAAATGGGTCTACAAAACAAAGTATGACTCCAATGGGAATGTAGAAAAGTACAAAGCTAGACTCATGGAAAAAGGCTTTACGCAAAGAAAAGGCGTCGATTACAATGAGACTTTTTCTCCGGTCTCATGTAAGGACTCTTTCAGAATCATCATGGCACTAGTTGCACATTTTGATTTAGAGTTACATCAAATGGATGTCAAGACGACATTTCTAAATGGAGATTTAGAAGAAAATATTTACATGAAACAACCCGAGGGTTTTTTCATGGAGGGGAAGGAACATATGGGATGCCGCCTAAAGAAATCCATTTATGGGTTAAAGCAAGCCTCTAGGCAGTGGTATTTAAAGTTTAATGATACCATTAAAAGATTTGGATTCAAAGAAAATGTTGAGGACAACTGCATTTATGCAAAGTTCAAAAGTGGGAAATATATTTTCCTAATTTTGTATGTGGATGACATTCTGCTTGCCAGCAGTGATGTTAGTCTACTACTAGAGACAAAGAAGTTCTTGTCATCTAACTTTGACATGAAAGACCTTGGTGAAGCCTCTTATGTTTTGGGCATAGAAATTCACCGAGACAGAAAGAATGGAGTGTTAGGACTATCGCAGAAAGCGTATTGTGAAAAGATTTTAAAGAAATACAATATGCATGCGAGTAATTCAACACCTGCTCCCATAGTCAAGGGCGATAGTTTTGGGAAATCCCAATGTCCAAAGAATCAATATGAGATCGATCAAATGAAGTCAGTACCATATGCTTCGGCTGTTGGAAGCTTACAGTATGCACAAGTGTGCACTCGCCCTGACTTAGCATTTATCACCGGGGTACTCGGTAGATATCAAGAGAATCCAGGCATAGAGCACTGGAAGATGGTAAATAAAGCTTTGCGTTATGTGCAAGGCACAAAAGGCCTCATGCTTACATATAGAAGATCTGATTCCCTAGAGATAAAAGGGTATTCAGATGCAGATTTTGCGGGAGATAAAGACGACCGAAAGTCCACGACAGGGTATGTCTTTACTCTCGCAGGAGGTGCTATTTCATGGAGAAGCGCCAAACAGTCGATAGTTGCATCATCTATGATGTATGCAGAATTTATAGCATGTTATGAGGCCATGGGACAGGCGTTGGTTAAAGAAATTCTTACCTGACTTGAAAGTGGTTGACTACATCAGCAGGCCACTAAAGATGTACTGTGACAACGAGCCCGCAGTATTCTATGCTCACAACAACAAGTCGAGTAATGCTTCAAAGTCTATAGATATAAAGTATTATGTTGTGAAGGACAAAGTCCAGGATCAAACTATAAGACTCGAGCATATAAGGACAAAGGATATGCTTGCGGATCCACTAACGAAAGGCTTACCATCCAATGTGTTCAAGGAACACATAGCCGGCATGGGTTTAATGGGAAGCCTGTGATTCCTGGACTAAAGAGGCCCAAAAGTAACAGGATTTGTTTCAGAACATGAAGGTATATAGTGGCTGTCTGATTCTATCGGCAATTGAGCTGAGACGATGAAACATGCTCTATGTATCATTCTGTGATGGAATAAGTAAAGAACAAGGTTAAAAGTAAAGTCGAGATCTAGGGGGAGAATGTTAGATAGATCTCAAACGTGAACGGGCCCAACGGCCCGTCACGCCCTGATCGGGGGCGCCCAACCTTATCTGGTTGGTGGGCCCGTGTCTCCAGCGCTATATAAAGAGGTGGGGAGCCGGCAGCACGCCTCACGAGGTTAGACGTGCCCTAGCCGCCCCACCTACAAACCCTATCCGATCTAGGCTAAGCGCTGCGCCGACGGGAAGCTCCATCGCCGCCACACTCACCCCCTTTCCACCCATGGCCAATGACGGAGGTTCTAGCTCCGGCACCAGCTCGGGCATTCCCTCTGGCTCGTGTCTGTCAAGCCAGGGAGCAGGTAGAGCTCATATCGGTTCTCTTTCTCCCTCTCTCTCTCTCTCTCTGTTCTCGATCTACAAAGGTGAAGTATAGTGCTACTGTTAGATCTAGACTAGATCCTTTGTAAAGGTGGTTTTAACAGAAACATATTTTCACATGGTATCTATATAATATTATAGTTCTTGATAGTTTTTCTAAAAGATTAGTTAAACATTTGTAGTTTGATTTTTTTTTAAAAATATAAGATTAAACTTCGGACGGAGGTAGTAGCTACGAGTAAGGTGCGGACGAGTGACTCAATTCTAAGAGCATCTCCAACGGGCGCACTATATTTCGGCGCGCTAAACGTCACTTTCGCCATGCTGTAAACGGATAGCGCGCTGCGCTGAAATTTGCCCTGCCGGATGCTCTATTTTGCATTTCTACACTACTATGCATTCAACAAGATCAAACAGTCACATATAAATCATGAAACAAATGATCTACCATAGTTCAAATGGACACAAAGTGCAACACACATCACATAGTTCAAGAACGACACACAACATGACGTAGTTCAACAACGACACGCAATATATGGTTCAAATGGACACAAAGTGCAAACACAATTTGCATATCACAAATGCATCTCACATTTCCACATTTTCCAAGTCATCACCTTGTTTTACTTCTCCTTCCTCGTCATCTTGGGTTGAAGGAGGAATAGTAGAATTCATGGAGGACACGAATCCTCCCGGTGGTGCTCCCATAGTCCCATACACACCACTCACCGAGCCTCCCGTAGTCCCCCCGAAGACTCCTCCATAGCTTGGTCCTCCCATGCCGGCCATGCCTCCAAAGCCTCCCATGCCAGCCATGCCTCCCATGGCGGGCATGGGCATGCTTCCCATGTCGGCCATGCCTCCCATGCCGGTCATGCCTCCCATTCCTCCTCCAAACATGGGCATGCCTGAAGGGAATATGCCCGAGAGGCAATAATAAAGTGGTTATTATCGTATTCCTTATTTATGATAAATGTTTATTTTACATGCTATAATTGTATTAATACGGAAACGTTAATACATGTGTGTTTAATAAACAAAAAGGAAGTTCCTAGTTATGCCTCTCTTATAAACTAGCTCGTTGATTAACATGATGATCAAAGTTTCCTGATCATGGACATTGGATGTTGTTAATAACGAGGTCACACCATTAGTGTAATGATGTGATGAACATTCATCCGAAGTATAGCATTACGATCAAAGTCATTGAGTTTATATTGCTATAACAACTTACGAAGTGATCCTAATCCTTAGACCATGAGATCATGTCAATCACTAACACCGGAAGAGTTTCTTGATAACATCAAACGTCACACCGTAACAGGGTGATTATAAAGATGGGTTCAGAACTACTAAAGTGTTATGTTGAGGCCTATGGATCCAGAGTGGAATTTGTTCATCCCGATGACGGATAGATATGCTCTGGGCCCTCTCGGTGATATCACATTGATTAGCTTGCAAGCAAGTGATTTGATCACTAGAATGTTATATCACGGGAACGAGAAAAGAGTGCATGTCGGTAACGAGATCAAACTAGGTATGGAGATACCGATGATCGAATCTCGGACATGTAATATATCGTGAAACAAAGGGATTAAGATACTAGCGTAAAAGGTTCACACGATCACAGAAGTCATCGTTGAATGTGTGGGAGTCAGTACGGATCTCTAGGTCCCGCTGCTGATTATTGATCGGAGAGGGGTCTCGATCATGTCCGCGTTATTCGCGAACCGTAGGGTGACACACTTAAGGGATGCCGACACCATTCGGAGCAAATGATATGCCAGAAAAAGAAAAAGGAAAGCGCAGGAATTTATTTCACTAGACATCGGAACTGTTTCGGTTGAAATTGCTGAAACTAGTTCTGCATGTGAAATTGAAATGTTGTAAGGGGTTTTATGTGAATGTTTGTTAATTAAAGTAATTAACAAAATTCTGAATAAATAAATAAAAGAGTTTTATTTAAATGAGAGCTTGCATTAAATTTGGTGGAAATTTAATGCATGTGAGTGGATTTTTGAGTGGAGGCTTTTTAATGGGAGTGGAGGCTTTTCATTTTGAGTGGGAGCTCCACCCACATGAATGTGGAAGAGGTGGGGGCAGCCCCATGGCTGGGCGCCATGCCCCTTGGGTGCCCCCCTCTCCCCTATAAAAGGCCCCCCTCTCCTCCTCTCAAAGCACACCTCCTCGCGAAGGATCTCTCTCCCCCTTTTAGAATTTCCCCATGGTCTCGGATCAGCGAGATACATGTTCCCGGTGGCTTTTTCTAGAAGGATTTTTTGCTTCCGCTGCTTCGCTGGAGCGAGGGCGCGGAGGTTTTCGGGGTACCCGTACGTGTGTGCGATCACGGATGCACCACTGCTTTGAGGTGCTGGACTTGATCGTGCTGGACCGGCTGGACCAGATGGACTTCGTCACGATCTTGAGATCGGCAAGCGTTCGTCTATATCATCCACGAGTACAACCTCGTTAACGCTATTCGGTCTTCGAGGGTATGTATTCTATGGATGTATATCCACCCGTTGCTTGTATCTAGTAGATAGATCTTGGTACATAGATGTTCCCATCGTAGGAAATTTTTTGTTTTCTATGCTGCGAACCCTACAGTGCTATCAGAGCCAGATCTATGCGTAGATACTTTGCACGGGTAGTACACATATGAGTATGTGGGAGATGATGATCATTTTATTGCTTCTTAGTTGTACTTTGGATATTGGTGGCATAGTGGGATGAAGCGGCCCGGACAAACTTTACATGTCCTCGCACATGGGACCTGTTCCACTCTTGACATGCAACTAGTTTTGCATAAGTGGCTAGCGGGTGTCTGTCTCTCCTACTATAGTCAATATCTAATTTGCAACGAGTTGTCAACAATTTGGTTATCCTCGTTGTGGTTCATGTTCGTAGGTAAGAACGGTTCTATCTTCGAAAGACCTAAGCCACGTAAAACTTGCAATGGATAAATTAGAAGCGTCTAGTTTAGATTGTTGATGGGCTAGTGTTATGATATGGTGATGTTGTAAATAGAAGTATGAGATGATACTCTTACAACACACATAGCGTGTAAGTTCCATAGACCTTGGCCTTACACATAAAGGTATGATAGAGATCATACCACGGTGCACATGATGGAGATCATATGCGGGAACCATATCATTTCACTTATAAACATGTGATGTTTGATTGCATCTTATATTGCTTGTTTGGCGTTTTATTAGCATAATAAGATGATCCCTCATTTAGATATCAAGATAAGAATGTGTTCTTCCTTAAGTATGCACCGACAATGTTTCGTCGCTTCAAGACATCACGTGATGATCGGGTGTACTTGAATCCATGAGCATATCTCGGGTGTAAGACAGTTACACACGTGAATACTAAGGTTCTTACTTGGCGAGCCTAGCATGTACAGACATGGCCTCGGAACACGGACCGAAAGGTTAAGCATGAGTCATATATTTTGATATGATGACCATTTGATGCTCGCCTTTGAAGCTACACCGACTCACGTGATGATCGGACTTGGTGTAGTGGATTTGGTTCATGTAATCACCAAAAAGGCACGAGGGATGTCGTTTTTGAGTGGGAGTTCATTTCTAATTTGGATTAGTAGAACTCAATTTATCATAAATTAAATCAAAGTGAATTTGCATAATGTGTTGTAGTCATTGGCATTCGTTCACCACCTTATGCATAGTTGTAATTGAGATAATAGAACTATAGAATTCTGGATATATACTTTACGAACTGGTATCGTATTGTGTTGAGTGTCAATCTAAAGTTTAAAGTCCTATTGCAAACTTTCAGCAAACTCTATTTACTCTGTGAAATTTAATAGTTGGTATTAAATCAAGAGTAACAATTCCAGTGTTAGTATTTTAAGTATCATGTTTGCCTCCATGATTCTTGATTTGAATATCGAGATTATCTAGGAGCTGAAAGAATTGTTTCAGAAATCATCATGTGTGGCAGATATAACGATATCTGAAACAATGTTTTGGTTGCAATATGATAGAGTATAATATATGTTCTCATATTGGATGAGAATTTACGAAGGTTGGAGATGCTAGACATCCTAATCATCCAAAGGGGTTTTGGAAAGTAATGTTATACTCACGATTCGCCTTTATAAGCTGAAGTAGCTTGATCATGAAAGTCGTCATGATAAGGGTGAATAGAATATGTATGTAAAATGTTTACTACACTAAAAGATTACTAAAGAATAGATTTTGAAAGAATACCGATCATTTTGATGATGGTGATCTACTTCAAAGTGCAAGTCCAAAGGTATTATTATTTGAATATACACGCTTTGGACTATGTGTCATGTATATGGTGCCACTTTTGATGTTGATAGATTCTTTTAAAAAGGAAAAGGAAATGCTGAAAGAGAATCTATAAAATATATTTGACAGAAAAGAAAAGATTGGAAATATCCAATTTAGGTATATAGATGATATACATGTTATGGTTGTATTCTTTGCTTGTTAAACAATGTGGTTCTTGGGTATTGGATACCGAATTGGTTGGTATGAAATTTCATACGGAACGACGCAATTCATGAACCACAATGGCATAAGTAACTAGCAAGAGAATATGTGATGATGTTCATCGAAAACAAACAAACAGTTGTTTATATTTCTCGTTGACATCAAAGCTTGACTTCAAGATTTATTTTAATAATTGTTATTTAAATCAGGTATTATGAGAACAAAGGTTGTTCAAATAATTACCGTATTCCATATAAGATGGATGATTTACAAATCTAGTTGGAGAAATCACATCCATAAAACCTAATGCTAAAATGTCGCAAGACAAATGATTGAAAGATCACTTACGAAGTGACATCGCTGTTTAAATTATATTGGAAAGAGAACATGAAAAATCTCCATATTCATGGATTTTTGTAGTCTTTGATTTGATCAAGTGACGCTTGTGAGACTTTCCACGTGATAATTAAAACTTCGTTCAAAGGCCAAAGAAGAACGAACGACTAAATTATTGGAATTTATATATATCGATGTATGTATTCCATTATGTGTAGGCGTAAGCGATGAGTTTCAACTTCATATGCTTTCTCCAGAAATTTGAGTGAATATTCACCTAATGAGAAAGAAGTATGAAATATTTGAAAAACGTTTCAAAGACTTTCAAGATGAAGTGGAAAATCATTGTAACAAGAAAATAAATGGTTTATGATTTTATCATAAAGGGATTTATTTGAGTTACAAGTGTAACAAGAAAATAAATGAATTATGATTTGATCATAAAGGGATTTATTTGAGTTGCAAGTTTAGCAAAACACCTAGATTTACATCTCCCGAAACACCATAGGAATATGGAGTGTTTGAGATTTGTAAGGAAACCTTGTTTGACATGGTTGGATCAAAGGTGTTATTTATAAAACTGCATTATGTTTTAAAAGAATAAAGCTTTAGAGACTACCGCTTTTACACTGAAAAGAGCTCCATCTTGATCCGTTGAAATGACACCATGGAAGTTATGGTTTGGGGTAAAACCCAAGTTGTCAGTTCTTAAATTTTGGTATGCTAAACATAAGTAAGATGTTTACAACCAAAGTCGGATGAGCATGTCTTTGTAGGTTATTTCGAATAACAATTGGTTATTCCTCCATAACACCGAGGACAAAAGTGTTTGTCGCTTGAAATGTAAAGTTTCTTGAAGAAGGAATTTTTCATAAAAGTTAAGTGGGAGGACAATAGAACTTTGATAAGGTTAACGAACCTTAGCTATATGTGCTGAGTTGCGCAGCGCCGGAAATCGTTCCGAAGGCTGCCATAATGCTCATAGCTTATGTGCCTCAAAAGTTGTGGTCACGGAGATCTAAGTTCCTGTTGAACCAAATAGGTCGGATAAACAATCAAATACTAAGATTTGAGAGTAAATCATTATTGTTTGACAATGATGAACCGACTATATGCAAAGAAGCGATGATGGGCCCTGACTCCATCAAATGACTTGAAGCCATAAAATCCGTGATAGTTCCATACACGAGAAATCAAGTTTTGAACTTGGAAGACCCTCCGGAAAGGTGTAAAAACCTATCGGTCGTATTTGGATCTATAAAGAAACAGACATGGATGTTTCACATCTATGAAATAGTCGACATGTCGTAAAGTATTTTACGACAATGTTCAAGGAGTTGACTATAATAAGATTTGATCTTTCATAGCGATATTTAGTCTGGACGGATTAAATTAGCAAACACTACATATAATTTGGTATATGATATATGAATAAACAAAACAAAGTTCTTCTAATAGAATGGTTACCTAGGATGTGTACATGACACGGTCCAAAGGGTTTTGTTAATTCGAAGGATGCTAAAAGGGCATGCAAACTTCAATGGTTGAAGTAAGCATCGCGGAGTTGGAATCTTCACCGTGATGAAAAAGAGTTTTCATCAGGAGACAATGAAGATGCTTGCATTTGCAAGAAATTAAGTGGGAGCGCTAAGACATATTTCTAATACATTATGTGAAGGACAATATGTTGATTAGAAATGATGTATCTTTTATTGACAAAGGTTAAGGATTTCATTTTGATGAAAGACTTAGGCAAAACCCGAATAATTAGCATGAAAGTCTATAGTGGATAGACCGTGATGCTAATATGGTTATGCCAAACGTACATATATGAGATATTGAAGGAGTTCAATATAGAAACGACAAGAAACGGTTCTTGTCGCATGGAAAGGAATTGAATCAAGATTCAAGTGTATCGACACTTGATAAGTGAAACAAGATTCAAGTGCTTTGACACTTGATGAGTGAAATCACGAGAATTTTTTGATCAATCATACCATGATATGTACACATCCAGATATGTCCTATGCTCTAAGTGTTATGAGCATATACCATAATGAATCATAAAATGATCATTGGACTATAGTAAGGATATTCTTATGATCTTTTGGAAGAACTAAGAATATATTTGTGTAGAGGTGACAAACAATTACAAATAGTTCATTGTAAAGCGTTACATTGATACTAGTTTTGTCACAAGATACAAACTAAGTTTATCTCAATTTAAACTATGGGTGGCACAATGTAATGGAAAGGAGATTGCATGATGGATTTGGAAGAGTTCCAAAGTTAAGACATTGTGACGAATACTACAACAAAAGGCTAAGTATATGACTGCTATAGTAGCAGCAAAGGAGGGAATTTGTGTCAAGTAGTTTGAAATCAAACTAAGGTGTGGTTCGCAACGCGCTAACACTAAAGATATATTGTACGACAATAGTATCGACGTGTTTTAACCCAAAGGAACTAAAGGTCTCACCAAAAGACCAAATTTATACAATGCCATCTCATTGGAGAATGAGTGATGCGTGAAGACGCAAAGACATGCAAATACACACGGACTTGAAAGTGTCAGATCCGTAGATTATGTTAACCACTTGCAGTTGCGTATTTGGAACACCAGAAAGCCATAGGTGTTCAATACACAAAGTTTTCAAACTAGATTATTGTCTCTAGTGCAAGTGGGAGCCTGAAGGGAATATGCCCAAGAGGCAATAATAAAGTGGTTATTATCGTATTCCTTATTTATGATAAATGTTTATTTTACATGCTATAATTGTATTAATACGGAAACGTTAATACATGTGTGTTTAATAAACAAAAAGGAAGTTCCTAGTTATGCCTCTCTTATAAACTAGCTCGTTGATTAACATGATGATCAAAGTTTCCTGATCATGGACATTGGATGTTGTTAATAACGAGGTCACAACATTAGTGTAATGATGTGATGAACATTCATCCAAAGTATAGCATTACGATCAAAGTCATTGAGTTTATATTTCTATAACAACTTATGAAGTGATCCTAATCCTTAGACCATGAGATCATGTCAATCACTAACACCGGAAGAGTTTCTTGATAACATCAAACGTCACACCGTAACAGGGTGATTATAAAGATGGGTTCAGAACTACTAAAGTGTTATGTTGAGGCCCATGGATCCAGAGTGGAATTTGTTCATCCCGATGATGGATAGATATGCTCTAGGCCCTCTCGGTGATATCACATTGATTAGCTTGCAAGCAAGTGATTTGATCACTAGAATGTTATATCACGGGAACGAGAAAAGAGTGCATGTCGGTAACGAGATCAAACTAGGTATGGAGATACCGATGATCGAATCTCGGACATGTAATATATCATGAAACAAAGGGATTAAGATACTAGCGTAAAAGGTTCACACGATCACAGAAGTCATCGTTGAATGTGTGGGAGTCAGTACGGATCTCCAGGTCCCGCTGCTGATTATTGATCGGAGAGGGGTCTCGATCATGTCCGCATTATTCGCGAACCGTAGGGTGACACACTTAAGGGATGCCGACACCATTCGGAGCAAATGATATGCTAGAAAAAGAAAAAGGAAAGCGCAGGAATTTATTTCACTAGACACCGGAACTGTTTCGGTTGAAATTGCTGAAACTAGTTCTGCATGTGAAATTGAAATGTTGTAAGGGGTTTTATGTGAATGTTTGTTAATTAAAGTAATTAACAAAATTCTGAATAAATAAAAAAGAGTTTTATTTAAATGAGAGCTTGCATTAAATTTGGTGGAAATTTAATGCATGTGAGTGGAGGCTTTTGAATGGGAGTGGAGGCTTTTCATTTTGAGTGGGAGCTCCACCCACATGAATGTGGAAGAGGTGGGGGCAGCCCCATGGCTGGGCGCCATGCCCCTTGGGTGCCCCCCTCTCCCCTATAAAAGGCCCCCCTCTCCTCCTCTCAAAGCACACCTCCTCGCGAAGGATCTCTCTCCCCCTTTTAGAATTTCCCCATGGTCTCGGATCAGCGAGATACATGTTCCCGGTGGCTTTTTCTAGAAGGATTTGTTGCTTCCGCTGCTTCGCTGGAGCGAGGGCGCGGAGGTTGTCGGGGTACCCGTACGTGTGTGAGATCACGGATGCACCACTGCTTTGAGGTGCTGGACTTGATCGTGCTGGACCGGCTGCACCAGATGGACTTCATCACGATCTTGAGATCGGCAAGCGTTCGTCTACATCATCCACAAGTACAACCTCGTTAACGCTATTCGGTCTTCGAGGGTATGTATTCTATGGATGTATATCCACCCGTTGCTTGTATCTAGTAGATAGATCTTGGTACATAGATGTTCCCATCGTAGGAAAATTTTTGTTTTCTATGCTGCGAACCCTACAATGCCTCCTCCAAACATGCCGGCCGTTGGTCTGTTCATGTTGGCTATCAACAATCTCTTCTTGGCCAACACTTCGTCGCGAGCAAGGTTGATGTACTCCTTTTGCCTCTCATCTATGTGGGAAGTATCCATCAAGAAAATCTTCCTCTCCTCCTCCACTAGGCGTAGATGCTCCTTGTTGGCTTGCCTCTTCTCCTCCAAAACCAACTTCAATTCCTCTCCTTGTTGGCAGCAAGCCTATCCTCCAAAGCGGCTCTCCAAGCCTCCATAGCATCCATAGCCCCTTTCTCCAAGTTTCTTGCCACCTTCCTATCTTCATTTGCTTGCAACCTTGCATTTGCAATCCTTTCCATAGCAATGGCAACGTCATCATATCTGGCCTTCTTCCCCTTCATATCTTTGGCAGTCTTCCTACCAAGCACATTCCTCCGCCCATTGTTTACCGAGTGAGGAGTGGAGCTTGTCTTCTTGCCTTCGTCACTTGAATCATCATCATCGATGATTGTTGCATCAACGGTTGCATTGGCCGCCATAGTTGCCGCATCCAACTTCCCACGGGTCTTCCACTTTTATTCATTCCCTAGCACTTCATAGCAATGATGCAAGGTGAATGGCTTGCCAAGAATCTTGTTGCCTTTCTTGTTCTTCTTTCCCACATCCCTATACAATCCTTGAGCCATAGAGTTCTACAAAGCAAGCAAAAGAGAATATATGAGCTATATGAACTACAACCGTATCCTTCACATATGAGCCATATGGTCAACATATTAGTAGAATTGCTTACCCTATCATTCTCATTTGTGCCACTTGGGTTAATGACATCAACGTTGGCTTGCACACCCGCCCATTTTTGGCAATCGGTGTTGATGCCGGACCAACGAGACTAAAGCGAACGCATGGTTCGCTCGTTCCCACTTGTGTTGTGGGCGTCGAAGTAATCCTTCATCGCCATCCAATATGTGTCTCTTGTTTGATTGGTACCGGTTGTTGGATCCATTCCAATTGTCAACCATGTCTTGCAAAACAACTTGTCCTTCGCTATGGTGTAGTTCACCGACCAAACGGGATGGCGAGGTTCAATCAACCCTTCTCCTTCCTCATCGATGTCCTCATATTCCTACCATCCCTCAACGGTTTCATCATGCATAAACGAAGATCCAACATTCATTGCCTCCATGAAAGACTCATCATCGACTCTACATTGCAATGAAATTCATTATTCTCTGGCTATGTATGCATCTAAACTAAAATTTGGATGAAAAGAAGTGTTTTTACCTCTCCGGCATTTCCTCATACATCGTATGTGCGCCGGATGGGTCGCCGGAAGGAGGCGTCGGCGGCGGCTGGTTCGTCGGTGGAGGAGGCAGCGGAGGCTGCGCGCGGCGGGTCGCGGTCGCCTTCACTTTCTTCGGCGGCGCGATGGAGGCGGCACCCACGACTCAGTAGGGGCGTTTGGACGATGGCGCCTTCTTCCTCGGCGGCGCCCGCGCCTTGCCAAGGGCCTGCATGGCGGCGGCTGTGTGCAACACCGCGCGCGGCGAGACGAAGAGAGTGTAGGGTTTCGTAGCATGGAAAACAAAAATTTTCTACCGCATACAAACAAACAAGCCAAGATCTATCTACTAGATTGTAGCAACGAGTCGATGGAATAACTCACCCTCGAAGATTCCAAAGTGTTTAACGAGAGCGGATTCTCGTGGGTGATGTAGTCGTACTCTTCCCGATCTCAAGATCGCGTAGACGATCCTTCCGGCGCTGCGTTCCGGCAGCGCTCCCGCATTCGGTCACACGTTTGGTACTCGATGAAGACCTTCCTCTCCCTTGTTCCAGCAGGCAGCGGAGGTTGTAGCACTCTCCTCGCGATTCCGGCAGCACAACGGCGTGGTACCGGAAGTAGAGGAGAGATCTCGCAGGGCTTCGCCTTAAGCCGGAGCAAGTATGGTGGAATATGAGAGAGTCCCTCGACGATCTAGGGTTTAGACACACCGAGGAGGAAGCTTGGCCGGCGGCTAGGGTTGCTAGGCGGCGGCAGTGGAGGTGGCGGCGCCGGCGGCTAGGGTTTGGAGGAGAGGATCTTGTGTCCTAGGAGGGGCAGCCCTGCCCCTCTTTTTATAGGTGGGAGGCGCGGCCTAGGGGAGGAGAGTCCCTCCCCAACTTGGCTTGGAGGTGGGCCGGCGGTTGGAGGAGGGAACTCCTCCCCAACTCGGTTTCCCACTCCTCCTCTTTTCCTCTTTCCAAATTTAGCCGTTTGACTTTTCAAACTAGCTGTTTGACTTTTGAAACTAGGATTTGAATTAATCCTTTATTTGGTTCAGCGATGACACTTAGTACATGATGCAATCATACCAACTTGATACAACACATTCATGTACCCTTCCCCTCCGGAGTGCCGGACATTCCGGAACCTTCTAGAACATTCCCGATGAAAACACCGGAACCATTCCCCAACTCTGAAACAGGACTTTCCTTATATGAATCTTATTCTCCAGACCATTCCGGATCTCCTCGTGATATCCCGAATCCCATTCGAGACTCCGAACAACATTCGGTCTCTTTCTAATCATTCCATAACTACTCAAACAACGTCGAATCCTTAAGTGTGTCTCCCTACGGTTCGTGAATTATGCGGACATGATCGAGACACTTCTCCGAACAATAACCAATAGAGGAATCTAGAAATTCATATGGCTCCCACATATTTCTACGATTACTTTGCGATCGAATGAACCACTTACATACGATATCAATTTCCCTTTGTCTCACGATAGTTTACTTATCCGAGGTAATGATCCTCGGTATCTCTGCATACCTAGTTCAACCTCGTTACCGATAAGTACTATTTTCTCGTTCCCGTGATATGTGATCCCTTGTGAGCCAGTCACATGCTTGCAAGCTAATTGGATGACATTTCACCGAGAGGGCCCAGAGTATATCTATCCGTCATATGGATGGACAAATCCCACTCTTGATCCATGTGTTTCAACCAATACTTTCCGAACACTCAATGCCACCTTTATAGCCACCCAGTTACGGTGTGGTGTTTTATGTCATCAAAGCATCCATCCGGTAAAGGTGATATGCATGATCTCATGGTCGAAGGAATTAGATTACTATATATCAGAAAGCATATAGCAATTGAACTATTAAAATGACTTGATCTTCATGCTAC
Organism: Avena sativa; assembly: GCA_916181665.1. Lineage (NCBI taxonomy): Eukaryota > Viridiplantae > Streptophyta > Magnoliopsida > Poales > Poaceae > Avena > Avena sativa. The sequence goes on along the minus strand of OV702293.1, from coordinate 443,745,225 downwards.
GCTTATCTATAGGAGTATGTCCATCATATCATTCTCCTAACGATATGATCTTGTTGTTAATAACATCTCAATGTTCATGATAGGGAAACCACAATCATCTATTAACCAACAAGCTAGTATTATATAGAGGCTTTACTAGGGACTTCAAATTAAGTTTACAAATCACACAAGTATTAATGTTTCCTTGTTAATACTATTATAGCATGAATGTAAACATTTATCATAAACACAAAGATATAATAATAACTACATTTATTATTGCCTCTAGGGCATATCTCCAACAGTCTCCCACTTGCACTAGAGTCATCTAATCTAGATTACATGGTAATATACCGAACACCCATGGCAGTTTGGTGCTGGTCATGTTTTGCCCTCGGGAGAGGTTTAGTCAATGGATCCGCCACATTCAGATCTGTGTGTACTTTGCAAATCTTTATATCCCCATCTTGGATATGTTCTCGAATAGCGTGAAAACGTAGCTTGATATGCTTTAGCTTCTTGTGTGACCTTGGTTCTTGCGCATTGGCTATGGCGCCCATGTTATCACAGTAGATAGACATTGGGTCCAGCGCACTAGGAACCACACCTAGCTCTGTAATGAACTCTTTCATCCATATCGCTTCTTGTGAAGCCTCCGAAGCAGCCATGTATTCCGATTCAGTTAAAGATCTCGCCACAACGCTTTGCTTTGCACTCCTCCAGCTAACTGCTGCACCATTCAAAATAAATACGTATCCAGATTGTGATTTAGAATCATCCGGATCGGTGTTCCAACTAGCATCGGTGTAACCATTAACAACGAGCTGTTCATCACCTCCATAAGAAAGAACCATATCCTTAGTTCTTCTCAAGTACTTAAGGATGTTTTTGACCGCTGTCCAATGATCCACTCCTGGATCACTTTGATATCTGCTAGTTAAACTAACAGCATATGCAATGTCGGGTCTAGTACATAGCATGGCATACATTAGAGATCCTATGGCTGAGGCATAGGGAGTCTTACTCATCCTTTCTCTATCTTCTGCCGATGTCGGACTTTGAGTTTTACTCAAGGTCGTATTGGGCAACATGGGCAAGAACCCTTTCTTGCTATCTTCCATTCCAAACTTCTTTAGAACTTTGTCCAAATATGTACTCTGTGACAATGATATTTGGCGTTTCGATCTATCTCTATAAATCTTTATGCCTAATATGTAAGCTGCTTCGCCAAGATCCTTCATTGAAAAACTATTATTCAAATATTCTTTGACACTATTAAGAAGGTCTACATCATTCCCAATCAACAATATGTCATCTACATATAGTATTAAGAATGCTACAGAGCTCCCACTCACTTTCTTGTAAATACAAGCTTCTCCATAAGTTTGTATAAAACCAAAACTTTTGATCACCTTATCAAAACGTTGATTCCAACTTCGGGATGCTTGCTTCAATCCATAGATGGACCGTTGAAGTTTGCATACCTTGTTAGCATCTTTAGGATCGACAAAACCTTTGGGTTGCATCATATACAACTCTTCATCAATGTCTCCTTTGAGAAATGCTGTTTTGACATCCATCTGCCATATCTCATAATCATAATATGCAGCGATTGCTAACATAATCCTCATAGACTTTAACTTTGCTACTGGTGAGAAAGTCTCATCGTAGTCAACTCCTTGAATTTGTCGAAACCCTTTTGCGACAAGTCGAGCTTTATAGACAGTAACATTACCATCAGCATCTGTTTTCTTCTTGAAGATCCATTTGTTCTCGACAGCCTTCCGGCCATCCGGTAAGTCCACCAAAGTCCATACTTGGTTTTCGTACATGGATCCAATCTCGGATTTCATGGCTTCTTGTCATTTATTGGAATCTGGGCTCATCATCGCTTCCTCATATGTCTCAGGGTCATCGGTGTTGTCCACCAACATGACACTCATAACGGGACCATACCAATCTGGAGTGGTACGAGTTCTCGTTGACCTGCGAGGATCTGTAGCAACTTCAACCGAAGTTTCATGATCATCATCATTAGCTTCCTCTCTTATTGGTGCAGGCACCACAGGAACTTCTTCCGGTGCTGCGCTACTCGCAATTTCGAGAGAAGGTTCAACAACCTCGTCAAGTTCTACTTTCCTTCCAGTCACTTCTTTCGAGAGAAATTCCTTCTCTAGAAAGGATCCATTCTTGGCAACGAAGATTTTGCCTTCAGATCTATGATAGAAGGTATACCCAATAGTTTCCTTCAGGTATCCTATGAAGACGCATTTTTCCGCTTTGGGTTCAAGCTTGTCCGGCTGTAACTTCTTTACATAGGCTTCACACCCCCAAACTTTAAGGAACAACAATCTAGGTTTCTTCCCAAACCATAATTCATACGGTGTCGTTTCAATGGATTTAGACGGTGCCCTATTTAAAGTGAATGCGGCTGTTTCTAATGCATAACCCCAAAATGATAGCGGTAAATCTGTAAGTGACATCATAGAACGAACCATATCTAAGAGAGTTCGATTACGACGTTCGGACACACCATTACGCTGTGGTGTTCCCGGCGGTGTCAACTGCGAAAGTATTCCGCATTTCTTCAAATGCTCGCCAAACTCGTAACTTAGATATTCACCTCCACGATTAGAACGTAGAAATTTAATCTTCTTGTTACGTTGATTCTCTACCTCACTTTGAAATTCCTTAAACTTCTCGAAAGTTTCGGACTTATGTTTCATGAAATAGATATACCCATATCTACTCAAGTCATCCGTGAAGGTAAGAACATAACGATAACCACCACGCGATGCTACACTCATTGGACCACACACATCGGTATGTATGATTTCCAACAAGTCCGTAGCTCGCTCCATCATACCAGAAAATGGAGTCTTAGTCATTTTACCCATCAGACATGCTTCGCATCTTTCAAGTGATTCGAAATCAAGTGATTCAAGAAGTCCATCGGAATGGAGTTTCTTCATACGCTTCACTCCAATGTGACCAAGACGACAGTGCCACATATAGGTCGAGTTATCGCTCGATTTCAAACGTTTAGCCTCAATGTTATTAATATGTGTATTTCCACTATCGAGATTCAATAAGAATAGACCATCTATCAAAGGTGCATGTGCATAAAACATATTACTCATATAAATTGAACAACCATTATTATCGGACTTAAACAAGTAACCGTCTCGCAATAAACAAGATCCCGATATAATGTTCATGCTTAACGCAGGCACCAAATAACAATTATTTAAGTATAAAACTAATCCTGATGGTAGATGAAGAGGTAGCGTGCCGACCGCGATCACATCAACCTTTGATCCGTTTCCAACGCGCATCGTCACCTCGTTCTTCGCTAGCTTCCATTTATTCTGCAGCACCTGTTTCGAGTTACAAATATGAGCAACCGAACCACTATCAAATACCCAGGCACTACTACGAGTACTAGTGAGATACACATCAATAACATGTATATCAGATATACCTTTCTTCTTGATGTTGCCGTTCTTCAAATCCTCCAAGTACTTTGGGCAATTCCGCTTCCAGTGACCTTCTCCCTTGCAGTAAAAGCACTCAGTATCAGGCTTAGGTCCAGCCTTGGTTTTCTTTGTCAGTGTGGTAACTTTCTTACCACCCTTCTTGAAGTGTCCCTTCTGCTTAGACTTGCCTTTCTTGAATTTGGTGGTCTTATTGACCAACAACACTTGGTGCTCTTTCTTGATCTCCACTTCTGCAGATTTCAACATGGCAAAGAGTTCTGGCAACGTCTTGTTCATGTTTTGCATGTTGTAGTTCATCACAAAGTTCTTGTAACTTGGTGGTAGTGATTGGAGGACACGGTAAATCCCCAAAGCATTGGGAATCACTATACCCAAGCTTTGAAGTTTGTTTGCGTGCCCAGACATCTTAAGCACATGCTCGCTGATGGAGCTGCCCTCTTCCATCTTGCAGTTAAAGAACTTTTCAGAAGCCTCATAGCTTTCAATTGCCGCATGAGTCTCAAAGATCAATTTGAGATCCTCGACAATATCATATGGGTCTGAATTCTCAAACCTTTTCTGAAGCTCCGATTCTAAACCATACAAGATAGCACACTGAACTGTGGAGTACTGAGTCTTCCGAGTGAGGTAAACATTCTTTACTTCATCGGCGGCATCAGCTGCAGGTGGGTCACCCAGCGGTGCATCCAGCACATAGGTCAAATTACCAGCTGTGAGGACAATCCTCAAATTGTGGAACCAATCCGCGAAGTTGCTTCCATTGTTTTTCAACTTTTCTTTCTCTAGGAACGCATTAAAATTGATGGTAGGGGCTGCCATTGATCTACAACATATTTGCAATAGTTTAGACTAAGTTTATGACAAATTGAGTTCAAATTCATAATAAAATTAATCTAGGTGAACTCCCACTCAAAACAATATCCCTCACATTGTTTTAGTGATCACACGAACCAAATCCACCACATCAACACCGATCATCACGAGAGTTGATATAGTTTCAATGGCGAACAATCGACATATTCATCATATCTACTATATGATTCATGCTTTACCTTTCGGTGATCCGTGTTCCGAGACCATGTCTGTACATGCTAGGCTCGTCAAGATCAAACCTTTGTTTCCGCATGAGCAAATCTGGCTTGCTCACGTTGTATACACTTGCGGAATCTAACACACCCGATCATCACGTGGTGCTTCAAAACAACAAGCTTTAGCAACGGTGCTAACTAAGGGTGAACACTTTATGACTTGAAATTCATGTGCATGAGGGATCATCTTATAATGCTACCGTTGTCTACTAAGAAATACAAGATGCATAAAGGATTAACATCACATGCAATTCATAATATGTGATATGATATGGCCTTTCTTCTTTGTGCTTCCGATCTCCATCTTCTAGCACGAACATGATCTCCATCATCACCGGCATTGCATCAAGGTCAATGACGCTTCTCCATGGTTGTCGTCCACCGGCTTCAACTATTACAACTACTTTGAATAGACACGCGGGTCTTAACATAAATTAAAGACAACCATATGGCTCCCGCCGGTTGCCAACTTACAATAAGGAACATTGCATACATCAAATATAATCACAATCATGGCCATATCACATCACAGCACACCCCTGCAAAACAAAGTTAGACGCCTCTACTTTCTTTGCATGTTTTACGTGGTTTGGGGCTTTCAATAAGTGTCGTTCTAACTTACGAATAAGAACCACAACATTGATACTAGTATTGTTAATCACCTGTTGTAAATTGGATCTTAACTATGCTAGGATAAACAGGCACCCGCAAAGCCACTTATGCAATACAAGTTGCATGTCAAGCGTGGAGCAAGTCTCATGAATGATGTCATGTAAGGTTAGCCCGGGCCGCTTCATCCCAACATCCCGCAAGATGCAAAGTACACAAGAAGCAATCGACAATAAAAGCATCAACGCCCACAATGACCATTGTGCTCTACTCGTGCAACAGATCTACATATAGACACGGCTCTGATACCACTGTAGGGTTTCGTAGCATGGAAAACAAAAATTTTCTACCGCATACAAACAAACAAGCCAAGATCTATCTACTAGATTATAGCAACGAGTCGATGGAATAACTCACCCTCGAAGATTCCAAAGTGTTTAACGAGAGCGGATTCTCGTGGGTGATGTAGTCGTACTCTTCCCGATCTCAAGATCGCGTAGACGATCCTTCCGGCGCTGCGTTCCGGCAGCGCTCCCGCAGTCGGTCACACGTTCGGTACTCAACGAAGACCTTCCTCTCCCTTGTTCCAGCAGGCAGCAGAGGTTGTAGCACTCTCCTCGCGATTCCGGCAGCACAACGGCCTGGTACCGGAAGTAGAGGGGAGATCTCGCAGGGCTTCGCCTTAAGCCGGAGCGAGTATGGTGGAGTATGAGAGAGTCCCTCGACGATCTAGGGTTTAGACACGTCGAGGAGGAAGCTTGGCCGGCGGCTAGGGTTGCTAGGCGGCGGCGGCTTGACCTAGGTCGGCGGCGGCGGCAGTGGAGGTGGCGGCGCCGGCGGCTAGGGTTTGGAGGAGAGGATCTTGTGTCCTAGGAGGGGCAGCCCTGCCCCTCCCTTTATAGGTGGGAGGCGCGGCCTAGGGGAGGGGAGTCCCTCCCCAACTCGGCTTGGAGGTGGGCCGGCGGTTGGAGGAGGGAACTCCTCCCCAACTCGGTTTCCCACTCCTCCTCTTTTCCTCTTTCCAAATTTAGCTGTTTGACTTTTCAAACTAGCTGTTTGACTTTTCAAACTAGGATTTGGATTAATCCTTTATTTGGTTCAGCGATGACACTTAGTACATGATGCAATCATACCAACTTGATACAACACATTCATGTACCCTTCCCCTCCGGAGTGCCGGACATTCCGGAACCTTCTAGAACATTCCCAATGAAAACACCGGAACCATTCCCCAACTCCGAAACGGGACTTTCCTTATATGAATCTTATTCTCCGGACCATTCCGGATCTCCTCGTGATATCCCGAATTCCATTCGAGACTCCGAACATCATTCGGTCTCTTTCTCATCATTCCATAACTACTCAAACAACGTCGAATCCTTAAGTGTGTCTCCCTACGGTTCGTGAATTATGCGGACATGATCGAGACACTTCTCCGAACAATAACCAATAGAGGAATCTGAAAATTCATATGGCTCCCACATATTTCTACGATTACTTTGCGATCGAATGAACCACTTACATACGATATCAATTTCCCTTTGTCTCACGATAGTTTACTTATCCGAGGTTATGATCGTCGGTATCTCTGCATACCTAGTTCAAACTCCTTACCGATAAGTAATCTTTTCTCGTTCCCGTGATATGTGATCCCTTGTGAGCCAGTCACATGCTTGCAAGCTAATTGGATGACATTTCACCGAGAGGGCCCAGAGTATATCTATCCGTCATATGGATGGACAAATCCCACTCTTGATCCATGTGTTTCAACCAATACTTTCCGAACACTCAATGCCACCTTTATAGCCACCCAGTTACGGTGTGGTGTTTGATGTCATCAAAGCATCCATCCGGTAAAGGTGATATGCATGATCTCATGGTTGAAGGAATTAGATTACTATGTATCAGAAAGCATATAGCAATTGAACTATTAAAATGACTTGATCTTCATGCTACGCTTATCTATAGGAGTATGTCCATCATATCATTCTCCTAACGATATGATCTTGTTGTTAATAACATCTCAATGTTCATGATAGGGAAACCACAATCATCTATTAACCAACAAGCTAGTATTATATAGAGGCTTTACTAGGGACTTCAAATTAAGTTTACAAATCACACAAGTATTAATGTTTCCTTGTTAATACTATTATAGCATGAATGTAAACATTTATCATAAACACAAAGATATAATAATAACTACATTTATTATTGCCTCAGGGCATATCTCCAACAGAGAGCACGGGCAGCGACGATTGTGTTGCCGGCGTCGGCGCCACCGCTAGGGTTTGGCGCATTGGACGGCGGTGCGACGCAGGCGGCTGCAGCGGTGGCGGGTGGAATGGAGTAGGGAGGGGTCGGTTGGGTGCCGGAGGGCCCGTCCATCGCCGGGATTGCGCTGGCGGCCGCGCGAAGGCGAGGGATTGGGCGACGAGGCGCGGGGGAAGTTTCGCCCCGGGGTTTCTTCGCGCGTGCGTGGAGCGATGACGCACGCTATGGCCGGTGCCCAAAGTTTAGCGCCTGGGATTGTGCAAAAAGCCGCGCGCCTCAAATTTTTTATAGCGCCGCGCTGTTTTCCGCGCCTGCTGGAGGAGCGATTCTGCCTCCGCGCGTTGCAAATCGACGGTTTATATAGCGCGTGATCTATATAGCGCGTCCGTTGGAGATGCTCTAAGGCAAGTTCTTTTCTTGCTCGAAACTGCTTCCACTGGTTCAAAGGAATGGCTCTTCTTTGGGTGGGGTGTCAAAGCAAATTAAAGAAATTCTACAACACCTCAAATTGCTTTTTACATTCTTATACTCAACAAAAAAGAGAAAAGCGATAAGTTGCATCGTAACATCTAATCTTGCAACACACTATCAGTTTTAGGATCCTGTGTTCTTTCCTATTCGTGAGAATCAACCACTAAATTTCGCAAAGTTTCAAAATCATTTGTTTATGCTCATGCATCATGTTCCATCTCAACATTGAATAAAAGAGGGATTCGAAAAGTTATCCATCCTACGAACGGATAATGTGTTTGAGTTTTTTATACGCGAAAAACACAAATATAAACTCTTTCAATTTGGAATCCGTTTTTGTCGAGTCGACATAACAAATGTGGTATTATACCCTACCACTCACCATCCTAAGTCATAGCGAAAAAATATAGTGTAACGAGTAGTCTAACGGCTCGGCTTTATCACCCAACGCCGTTAACGCATCGACGACGACGAAATCTTGGTACCCTAATACCTAAGTAAACAATGTCTAAATTAAACTAGATTATAGCTCACATTTAATTAACTAAACTAAATATACATGGGCAAGATTTTGTATAATACAAAAATTACTCACATGAGCAATACGACATCGTCTATAAACTTATTTATATGATGGGTAACTTATATATATTAGGATGGATAATTTAACTATTATGACATGGATAAGTCATGTGTTAGGGATGGATAACACGACTTTTATTTGCCCCAAAAGTTACTCGCTAGTAATACGAGTTATCCAGGCTTCGATGTGTAAATTACCCACCAAATAACATGTATATTATTAATCGCTATAAAAGTTGAGACAACTATCGACCATTCTGAGATTAGATTTGCCGATAGATTATCTTTTAGATTGGAAGAAACATGAGCTTTTTTTTTGCATAGTAGAAACGTGAGTATATTACAAAGATCAGTTCGTCCCTTCTACGCCAGCCAACAGAATACATACACTAATACACGAATCACGCGAGACAAGGCACCACCATGATTCCCGTGCAAGCATGACCCACTCACGGCGCGCAAAGATCCGCCGTCCGTAAGAGCATTTTTCGTCGGCTACCCAAACGCCGAAAATCGCTCCAATCGCGTATCCAAAAACCTGTTTTTGTTTGAATTTAGACGAACTTTGGTCCGGAATTTTCAGACCGTACTCAGGATTCCAGGAACGTCTTGAAAACACCGAACGCAGCAAAAACCGGCGTGGGCCAGCTCTGTCGGTAAGAGAAGGCCGAACTCCCGCCACTTCGTCGAGCTCCCGCGTTTTTCTCCCCTCCCGCCTTTCTTCCCCACTCTCCCACTCCCGCCGCTCCGCCGAGCTCCCGCCCACCATGTCGCCCAAGAGCTTCGTCCAACCCAGATCGAACCTCGGCGAGGCTCCGACAGAGAAGAAGGTGAGGAAGCCGAGAGCACCGGCGAAGAAGCCGGAGGACATGTCCTCCGCCGAATGGGCGGCCAAGGAGCACACCAAGAAGATCGCGTCGGACGACCGGAAGAGCAGAAAGTAGAGGGTGAAGATCCGGCAAGAACAAGAGGAGGCAGGGGCGGAAGAGCAGGCGATCGTGAGGGCGAAACAGGCAGCAGCGACGAGGTCGGCGTTGATGGCGGCGCCGTATTCGCCCCCACTAGGGAAGCCAGGCAAGCGTCGGCTCGCCGGCCGGATTCTCGCCGATCTCTCCGGCCGGCTTCTAGGAGAGCCAGGCGATTGCTCGGCAGAGATACTCCTCGTCCACCGAGTTCGACGACGGGTTCAACCCGAACGTGGTCTTCCCCTGCCCGACGCCGCGCCCTCCTTCGGCCTTCAACGTGGACATCAACATGCCCTACTCCAACCAGTCGGCGTTCGCCGGAGAGACGGCCGACCCCGCCGCACCGACCACGCCGCAGGAGGCCATCCCCATCGATGACTGAGAGATGACCAAGTCATTTTCCCGGTTCTGTAATAATCTGTCGCCGAACTTGTGGACGTTAATTCTGTCGAACACCTTTTGGCCGAACTCTCGTCGACGGGAACGATAAAAATTCAAATATGTCGTCGTTTTCTGTTCACCTGGAAACTCGGCCTGGAAACGCGAGCGGGAAACTCGGCGTTTACAGGCCAAAAACGAGTTTCGTCAGGCCAAAAAAATCCGGATTTCGGCCTAAATTCGTCCAATGAGTGGGGATGCTATAAGATGCTTACCCACCTTTCATCCGTTCTAATTTCTCTGCTTCGTCAATTTCTACGGCAGTACTTTCCTTACTTTATTTACCGCATCTTCCATGCAATCTCAAACCGCAGTACGTGCGCCAGTAGCACGAGGACAGACAGAAATCACGGCCCCGTACGGGCACCTTGTGCGAACGCAGCATCTGATGAGAACGGTTTTCCGCTCCGAATTACGACCCGCAAGTGGCTCTCATCACACGAGATGGTTCGGTGGTGGAAAGAGGAGGCCCGTCGCGCGCACGGCAGGTAGCTGGCTGGCTGGGGCGCGCGAAGCCGTGAACGGGCAAACCTCCGTACGTGGCCAGAGGCGCGCACCGGATCGAGTTTCGACCGGTCGCGGTTCGACTGGCCGGAAAGTCGAAGGAGACAATCGTTGCGATCCTGTCTCGGTCGGTGGATGATTCTTGATTCGGTGGAGCCTAGAGGACGAGGCCACGAATTTGCCCCTCTGCACTGTTTCATGCTTAAAACATGGTTGGTGGTGCTGCCCGTGTGCACCGTCGTTGTCGTTAGAGCATCTCCAAAGGTTACCGTAATTTGGGTACTTACCTAAGTCGGGTTTGGGCACAGGAGACAGAAAATATGTTCATATGGGCAGCAAAAAAAAAATTCAGCTCAACCCCTTTGTCCAAAATTATTTTTTTGGGTAATGGCGCCGCAAAAATGGATCTAGTATGTCCACGAGCAGATAAGCTGTTGGAACAAGTTTTAAATACCAAAAAGAACACTTAGGGTGTGTTTGGTAGCTCGGGTGGGCTATAAGTTAAGTGTAGCGATGACCACTACAGACAAGTGTGCTAGTTGTGTTGTGTTTGGTAGGTTGGATGAGATGAGCCGAGCTCAGTTCAGATCCTGTTTGGTGTAGTTGTAGTCATATGAACAGAGCCATGCCATACAGAAATATAACGCAATCAGGTCCCTGGAACAAACAAAAAACCAATCGGTCCCTTCTTGAGCTTCAGCATCGTTGTCGGCGAGAGGGCGAGCTAGGAAGCGCGGCAGCGTGGCAGAGCTGGGAGGCACGACAACATGGCGAGAATCATTGGGCCAGTCTTCGGGGCGCGCGCGGGCGTTAGCGCAGTGAGCGCAGCGCCGAGTAGAGGACCCGACGGCGGGATGAGCGATGCGGGAGAAGACACCGATGTAAACCGCCCAGTCCTCCTTGAGCAGAAGCGGCGCCGCCTCGGGCTCCGGCAGCTCCTGCAGCTCCTCGTCGTCGAGGTCGTCTCGGGCTTCGGCGGCCATGGTCGACGCGTGGGGGCGCATGAGATCAGCGTCGTTGGTTCACGCGCGGTGGACGAGGCAGGAGGCGGCGTGGTCTGCTTTTCCGGGGCTGTGCTCGTCGAGGCCGTGCCGTGGAGGCGCTGGTTGGGGCGTGGCCAGCCTGCTGCGGTGCCGGCGGGAGGAGGCGGTGCTCATTTGGGCAAACATGACAGATGGGTGAGAGAGAGCGGGTTGGGAGAGAATGAGGATTGGGGCGGACCGCGGGTGGAGATTTTTTGGGACGGACTCTGCAGTGCCAGTTGCGAAGCCTGATTCTAGCTTCTCAACTAAGCATGGCTAAGGGGTCGTTTTCATATGAGGTGGGCACTTCCGAAGAAGACCAAGCCGACCTAACAAACAAAGAAACGTGGGATGAGGTGGAAATATTTGGGTTGCCTCAGTCTACCAAACACACCCTTAGAGCATCTCTAGCTACGCACCCCATGAGACCGGAGATGGGGAAGACAACTTCGGTGCTCCCGCCCCCACCCCCGTTTCGCAGCCTCAATCGCACGGACTCTAGGTGTCACATCCCAAAAATATTAAACTTAAATCATCAAACTCTAATCATCAAAATTAGGGTTAACAAAAAACTTTTCTAATGTGTATGCATTTAATTTGAAATTCTTTTGAACCACCTTGTTTGTATGTTTCCTTGCTTGTAAAATGTTTCTTAGGTGAAATAAACATCATCTAAATATTTTCCAAACTTTTCCTAAAGACAAATAAATCAAAACCAATAAAATAAGGGAATGGTCATTTTGACCAATTTAACTCCCATGCCTACGTTGGCTGTCTCAAACTTTCAGAACCTAATGAAAACTTTTCTGGATCTTTGCACCCCTTTAATATACTCATAACAAGGTATCAAGGCCCACTTTGTGATCATCCAGAAACTTTCAAATGCATAGTTTAAATGACTATTTAAAATTGAATCTTTATCATATGGGAAGATCCCACTTTTTCAAAAACCACTCAAACAAGCTCAACTTTCAAAACCTAAGCATCTGCAGACTCACTAGCACCAATCTAGCAAACCCATCAAAAATCTTTTCAAAATTCAAAACTTGATTTCATGCGGCCATTTCATCAAACAGGTTGCAGACACAAATCATACAAAATCTAAACACTATTTGGAGCAGTGATTTGAGCCTAACTTGTCCCCTCTTTGGCTCACAACCATCTCAGTAGATCATCTAGCTAACTAAACCAACCACTAGCACCATTGTGAGCTTGCCATTGTCATCAATGGTGAACAGCCGAGCACACCCTTTCCACCCCATAGTCGACAGCAAGCTAGGAGCAGCAACAAGCCTAGCCAGCATGTCTAGGAGGCAGCCCACCGTCCACCGCCACTCACTTTCCCAGCCGCGAGCGTTGCCAAGCCCTGGACCACACGCACGAACCATGCCAACCTCGCCAGCGACCATGCCCAGCGTGCGCCAGAGCGCCACCCTGACCAGGGCCCACATACTGCGCTCCGCCCTCACCGCGTGCATACACAATCCCCACCGACCCAGGAGACCACCAGACATCCTCGTTCGCCGCCCCGTGACGCACAACCACCGCTCGCCGTCGAAGACGCCGCCTCTGCCGCGCAGAGCGTCGCATGTTCCAGACCAAGCCGCACCGCCCCACGCCTCAAAACCATGTCGTTGAGCATCGCCAGGGAACACCGCACCATCCCCTACCTTCGCCCATGCCAATAGCCGCCTGTAACATCGCCCCTGACGAGCTCACCGTGCGCCCCGTCGGTTCCCTCGCTCGACTATAAATAGAGGCCACCCCCGCTCGATTTCTTCACACCATCTCACTCCCCTCTCCTCACTGATCGTGCCACACCGTTCCTAGAGCAAGGCGAGCACCACCTCGCCGGAATTTCACCGGAGCCTGCCGCCTCTGGAGAAGAAGGGCGCCATCGATTTCGTCCACCCCAGGAGCTGCCGCGACCACCCCTGAGTTCGTCGTTGTCGACTTCGTCGTTCGCCCGCCTCGCCGACCCTCGCCTGCACCCCGGTGAGCCCCCAGCACCCCTCACTGGCCGCGCTAGGTTTTTTTCTCGCCGGTGTTGCTCAACGTCGACGATGACTCTCAACCGTTGGATTAGAACTAGATCGAACGATCCACATCGCCCCGTATCGCTTCGCCCCCCTGTCTCACTGACGAGTGGGGACACCCACTTAAGCAGCCCGCGGGAGCACTGCGCTTAGCAGGCCGGCCCGTTAACTTTTCCCGCGCAGCCCACTTATTTGAATTAAACCTTTTTCATTTTGTTTCAAACTCACTTCTGTACCCAACTTCAAAAATCAACCCAGATCGATTCAGTGCACCAAATTGAATGAAACAAATTTTGTTAGAAAGGCCTGAGAATGCTGAATCCAAGCCCGTTGGATTCAAGTCATTTGGATCTATAGATCACCCATGGTAAAAATAACAAGGCAGAAGCTTTTCTGCATTCAAACATTTTTCAAATTTAAACCATAATAGCTTTTGAGTTGATTCCAACTCTCAAAAATCACATTTAACCATACCTTTCAGAATATATAAAAATATATAGGTTTACTTGCAGAAATAATGTTCAAGTAATAAAAAAATGCTACATAGGCATTTCTAGCCACTTTAAATAATTAAAATAAAAGGGTAAAACCTTATTAAATTGTGACACCACTTTAAATCACATTCCCATGGACTAAAATATGTGGTGATGACATGTGTCAACATGATCCCATGTTTGGTTTGGAGAATATTAAATCTTAAATAGTTTTTCAATGAGTAGAAATTACTTTTCTAAAAATAAAAGGAATTAAACCAAGCTTTAATCTTGTAATATTAGAGATGATGTTAGATCATCTATAGGACCCTTGTGTGTGATGATTGCAAGTAGTTAAGTATTGTTTGGTGATTGTGTACCTCGTATTTATTCATAGACGATAGTACCGACCAAGGATACGAGGAGGAAGGAGGATTCTACGAAGAAGAAGCCGAGGAGAACTTCAACCACTGCTGTGCACAAGGCAAGCCTTACTAATCAAGTTGACCTATGCAAGCTTATACTTGCAATTGTGCAAGCAAATACTTGCTTGTTACCATGCCCACTATATGCCTTAAGCATATATGATCCAACCCACTTGACCAACCAATCCTAGTTTTTACTTACAAGCTTTATACTTTATTTCTTTATCAAAGATATTCCTTAGAGTTTACTTAAGTGAATTATAGATAATAGAAATTTATGTGAAGGTTGCATAAAGAGCATAAAATTTGGCCTAAGCTAGATAATCTTGATGTCATCTTAAGGTATGAGATTGAACTTAGTTGGAACTCCACTAGTTTACCACCCTTCATTATTGCTTACCCCCACCTGTAGATGCTAGTGCTAAGCATAAAACTTGATCAACTTTAGATGGGAATACTTGGTGGAAAAATGGTTATGAAAACCTTGGAATGATGGATCATTCTATTGAAATGTTTTGGACATGTGTTTCCAAACACCTGATGATTTTGGTGAAGAAAATGATGAGGCATGAGCCTTAGCCCTTTATAAAACTGATGGTTGTCTGGATGCGATACCATTCCAATTTTATCGTACAACCACAATACCCGAAGATTGGGTAGGGCTTGACTGGAAACTTATATACCTTAGTATTAGTTCCCTCACGGCCAAGGTCTGATCTGAGGCTACCTTGTGAAGATTGTCCACCTGTGCAGTACCCAAGATGACAGTTGGTCATGGTTGGGAGGCCAAACTCACAGGAGAGGTGCTTATACTAGGGCATATAATCGAAAGGTTAGGATTGATTATCCCCATACTGAGTATGGTGAATTCAGGATTTGTTCCTGACGGATGTATCGAATGTTGTGGTGAAAGTGTATAATCTCTGGAGAGTGTCAAACTATTCGAATAGCCGCATCCGCGGTTATGGACAGTTGGAGTGGCCATATTGTTCCCCCGTCAGACTTTTCAAAATGACTTGTGAAATGATTTGAAACTTTGACTTGACCACAACAGAGTTGTGATATGGCATACAAGTTCCCACTTAGGAGTTATAAAATTGTGACGAGCATTCGTTGCTTCTAAACTAAGTAGAGATAAATCTGGCTTTTGCAAAACAACCCTAGAGCCTAGTGTCCTATTATCCAAAAACCCTTTACCTGTTAGTATTATTTTGCGAGTACTTAAAGAGTACTCATGGCTTTTTCCCTGGCTATTCCCATGGCTAGACTATGAAGAGGAGTACGTGGAGGATGGACCCAGGAAGGTTACGACAACTAGGTGTAGGGGTTCGTATCATGGAAAACAAAAATTTTCTACCGCATACAAACAAACAAGCCAAGATTTATCTACTAGATTGTAGCAACGAGTCGATAGAATAACTCACCCTCGAAGATTCCAAAGTGTTTAACGAGAGCGCATTCTCGTGGGTGATGTCATACTCTTCCCGATCTCAAGATCGCGTAGACGATCCTTCCGGCGCTGAGTTCCGGCAGGGCTTCCGCAGTCGGTCACACGTTCCGTACTCGACGAAGACCTTCCTCTCCCTTGTTCCAGCAGGCAGCGGAGGTTGTAGCACTCTCCTCGCGATTCCGGCAACACGACGGCGTGGTACCGGAAGTAGAGGGGAGATCTCGCAGGGCTTCGCCTTAAGCCGGAGCGAGTATGGTGGACTATGAGAGAGCCTCGGCGGTCTAGGGTTTAGATACACCAAGGAGAAGAGGCAAGGCCGGCGGCTAGGGTTTGCCCTAGGCGGCGGCTTGCCCTAGGCGGCGACAGCAGGAGGTGGCGGCGCCGGCGGCTAGGAGCTAGGGTTTGCGGGGTGTGTGTTGTGTACTTGGAGGGGCAGCCCTGCCCCTCCTTATATAGGTGGAGAGGGCGCGCCAAGGGGAGGGGAGTGTTGGAGATATGCCCTAGAGGCAATAATAAATGTAGTTATTATTATATCTTTGTGTTTATGATAAATGTTTACATTCATGCTATAATAGTATTAACAAGGAAACATTAATACTTGTGTGATTTGTAAACTTAATTTGAAGTCCCTAGTAAAGCCTCTATATAATACTAGCTTGTTGGTTAATAGATGATTGTGGTTTCCCTATCATGAACATTGAGATGTTATTAACAACAAGATCATATTGTTAGGAGAATGATATGATGGACATACTCCTATAGATAAGCGTAGCATAAAGATCAAGTCATTTTAATAGTTCAATTGCTATATGCTTTCTGATACATAGTTATCTAATTCCTTCGACCATGAGATCATGCATATCACCTTTACCGGATGGATGCTTTGATGACATCAAACACCACACCGTAACTGGGTGGCTATAAAGGTGGCATTGAGTGTTCAGATAGTATTGGTTGAAACACATGGATCAAGAGTGGGATTTGTCCATCCATATGACGGATAGATATACTCTGGGCCCTCTCGGTGAAATGTCATCCAATTAGCTTGCAAGCATGTGACTGGCTCACAAGGGATCACATATCACGGGAACGAGAAAAGAGTACTTATCAGTAACGAGGTTGAACTAGGTATGCAGAGATACCGACGATCATAACCTCGGATAAGTAAACTATCGTGAGACAAAGGGAAATTGATATCGTATGTAAGTGGTTCATTCGATCGCAAAGTAATCGTAGAAATATGTGGGAGCCATATGAATTTCCAGATTCCTCTATTGGTTATTGCTCGGAGAAGTGTCTCGATCATGTCTGCATAATTCACGAACCGTAGGGAGACACACTTAAGGATTCGACGTTGTTTGAGTAGTTATGGAATGATGAGAAAGAGACCGAATGTTGTTCGGAGTCTCGGATGGGATCCGGGATATCACGAGGAGATCCGGAATGGTCCAGAGAATAAGATTCATATAAGGAAAGTCCCGTTTCGGAGTTCGGGAATGATTCCGGTGTTTTTATCGAGAATGTTCTAGAAGGTTCCGGAATGTCCGGCACTCCGGAGGGGAAGGGGTACATGAGTGTGTCATTATAAGTTGGAATGATTGCATCATGTACTAAGTGTATTCACTGTCCAAAATAAAGGGTTTATTCAAATCCTAAATTGAAAAGTCAAACGGCTAGTTTGAAAGTCAAACGGCAAGTTTTGGAAAGTGGAAAAGAGGAGAAGAGGTGGAAACCGAGTTGGGGAAGGAGTCCTCCTCCCCAAGCCGGCGCACCACCCAAGCCGAGTTGAGGAGGGACTCCACTCCCTCACCTTGGCCGCCGGCCCCTCCACCTATATAAGGAGGGGCAGGGCTCCCTCCTAGCACACAAGTACCTCTCCTCCAAAACCCTAGATTGGCGCCACCACCTCCTGCTGCTGCCGCCACCTCCCAGGGTTGCCCTAGCCGCCGACTTGGGGTGCCCCAAACCCTAGCCGCCGGCTCTAGCACCTCCTCCTTGGTGTGTCTAAAACCTAGATCGCCGAGGATCTCTCTCATACTCCACCATACTCGCTCCGGCTTAAGGCGAAGCCCTGCGAGATCTCCCCTCTACTTCCGGTACCACGCCGTTGTGCTGCCGGAATCGCGAGGAGAGTGCTACAACCTCCGCTGCCTGCTGGAACAAGGGAGAGGAAGGTCTTCGTCGAGTACCGAACGTGTGACCGACTGCGGGAGCGCTGCCGGAACGCAGCGCCGGAAGGATCGTCTACGCGATCTTGAGATCGGAAAGAGTACGACTACATCACCCACGAGAATCCGCTCTCGTTAAACACTTTGGAATCTTCGAGGGTGAGTTATTCCATCGACTCGTTGCTACAATCTAGTAGATAGATCTTGGCTTGTTTGTTTGTATGCGATAATTTTTTTTGTTTTCCATGCTACGAATCCCTACAGGGAGTCCCTCCCCAACTCGGTCTCCAAGTGGGCCGGGGGTGGAGGGAGAGGAACTCCTCCCCAAGTAGGTTTCCTACTCTCCCTCCACCAAACAAAATAGCCGTTTAACTTTTCAAATTGGCGTTTGACTTTTCAAACTAGGATTTGATTTATCCCTTTATTTTGTTCAGCGATGACACATAGCACATGATGCAACCATTCCAATTTGTTATGGCACATTCATGTACCCTTCCCCCCCGGAGTGCCGGACATTCCGGAACCTTCTAGAACATTCCCGATGAAAACACCGGAGCCATTCTCCAACCCCGAAACAGGACTTTCCTTATATGAATCTTATTCTCCAGACCATTCCGGATCTCCTCGTGATATCCCGGATCCCATCCGAGACTCTGAACAACATTCGGTCTCTTACTCATCATTCCATAACTACTCAACAACGTCGAATTCTTAAGTGTGTCTCCCTACGGTTCGTGAATTATGCGGACATGTTCGAGACATTTCTCCGAACAATAACCAATAGAGGAATTTGGAAATTCATATGGCTCCCACATATTTTTACGATTACTTTGCGATCGAATGAACCACTTACATACAATACCAATTTCCCTTTGTCTCACGATAGTTTACTTATCCGAGGTTTTGATCGTCGGTATCTCTACATACCTAGTTCAACCTCGTTACTGATAAGTACTCTTTTCTCGTTCCCGTGATATGTGATCCCTTGTGAGCCAGTCACATGCTTGCAAGACAATTGGATGACATTCCACCGAGAGGGCCTAGAGTATATCTATCCGTCATATGGATGGACAAATCCCATTCTTGATCCATGTGTCTCAACCAATACTTTCCGAACACTCAATGCCACCTTTATAGCCACCCAGTTACGGTGTGGTGTTTGATGTCATCAAAGCATCCTTCTGGTGATGGTGATATGCATGATCTCATGGTCAAAGGAATTAGGTTACTATATATCAGAAAGCATATAGCAATTGAACTATTAAAATGACTTGATCTTTATGCTACGCCTATCTATAGGAGTATGTCCATCATACCATTCTCCTAACGATATGATCTTGTTGCTAATAACATCTCAATGTTCATGATAGGGAAACCACAATCATTTATTAACCAACAAGCTAGTATTATAAAGAGGCTTTACTAGGGACTCTAATTTAGTTTACAAATCACACAAGTATTAATGTTTCCTTGTTAATACCATTATAGCATGAATGTAAACATTTATCATAAACACAAAGATATAATAATAACTACATTTATTATTGCCTCTAGGGCATATCTCCAACACTAGGATCATCTCCCATCGTCAGCATTGCCTGTGACCCCGAAGATGGAGCTTCGCCTACGCTACCGTTATCATTACGTATTCCGCTGCTTGATGTTGTATTAAGAACTGGATCATGAGATCCCTATTTGTGTAAGAACTTATCTATCATTTGTAATGGATGATGTACTATGGTATCCAATTGTGTTATGTCTCGCAAAAATGGTAATCCTGGGATTGCGATGTATGGCATAACAGGCATCTGGGATTAAAAATCCGGGTGTTGACAAGTTGGTATCAGAGCCATCCTGACCATAGGAGACCCTAGTTAGACTGGACGTTTGAACGAAAAACTTAGTTTCAAAACCAAAGAAAACAAATATTTATAAAAACTTATTCTCATTCTTATCTCTTTGATTCTTTCATAAAAATTCATGTTCCTCAAAAACTCTTGCAAAATACATAAAATTTTGACACACTTGATCACTCTGCTAACCTACTCATCCTCTATTCTTATAGATGGACGTGAAGTACAACAAGTTTTATCAGTTGGGGAATGGAGGAGACCTGTTCTTTGAGAGGGATTTGGACCAGCTTTCGGAACTTCTGGAGCGTCCGCATCCCGAGTTCTTTGGAGCTTAGCTCGATGATCAAGGAGGAGAAGATCTGAAGTGGCTAATTGTTGCAAGTCTCCGAGGAAAGATTGAACCTCCCACTGTGGAGGGAATTCAGTTTACCTTGAGGGAAAACAACTGGCTCAATGGACTTGCCAGAGCCTTGCAGGAAGCTCTTTCTCGTCTGTGTGGGCAGAGCATCAATCAGATCAAGGGTACTCGCTTTGAGTTTTGCCCAAGGCGTGATGCTAATGGACAACCACTGGAAGCCCCATACCACCCTGAGCTGAAGACCCAATTGGACCACCTTAGCTTTATGATGTATGATCGTCAGCAGGAGTTGGACAACTGCCGTGACTACTGCAACCACAAGTCTGCCATCATCAAGGCGAAGGACCAGACCATCACCATGTTGGCAAAGGATCGCAAGTCTCGTCGCTGTCAGCTCGACAAGAAGGACCGCATTATTGCCCGTATTCGCCACCGCATCTCATCTCTGGAGGAGACCATCCACGAGAGAGACATGTAGTTGGAGGAAAGGGAGAATGCCGGAGAGGATCTTCATGGAGACCCCTAGTCCTATCTCAGTGATGATGATGATTTTCTGGAAGATCAAGCTATGGATTTCTTCACCGATGAGGATGGTTTCGCCTTCATCGATGATGATGAAGATGACGAGGCCATAGATTCCGAGGAGTAGTAGCACTTCAGCACTAGCGTAGTGAGTAGTATTCGGTCCCATTGTATCGTAGTTCTCAGAATGGTTCTTAAAACCATCTGCTTTTCTTTGTTGTGGTGTGTGTTGTATCGGGTGCTATGAATGAATGAATGAAAAAGCAAGTTACTAGAAAATCTGAGTCAAACTTTAAAAAAATTTCAAAGACCCAAAACTTTAGAAATTTCCCTCTTTTCTCATGATCTATCTAAATCTTCAGATGCCACGTGGAGGAAGTGGTTCAACCCCAGACCCGATGTTGCAGATACTGCAAATGTTGACTTCTGACCGTGAAGCTGAAAGAGCGGAACGTCAAGCCAACCTAGCCACCCTTCAGCAGATAGCCCAGCTAGCCCACAACAACCAAGGCCACGGAAATCAGGATAACCACGGATCTAAGCTTAAGAATTTCCAAAATACCAACCCACCTGTTTTCACTAAGTCTGAAGAGCCCCTAGACGCCGATTTTTGGCTGCAAACCATGGAAAATAACTTAGAAGTAGCCGGAGTGGAAGCCAACGAGAAAGTCCTGTTCGCCACCCACTATCTAGCCGGAGATGCCAGAGCATGGTGGAACAGTGTTCGCGCAATGACCGGAGGCCAGATGATGACCTAGGAGGAATTCAAGGTCAAGTTTAGCAGAACCCATGTGCCACCGGGTTTGATCAAGAGAATGAGAGACGAGTTCAGAGAGCTGAAGGAAGGAAGGATGACTGTAGTGGAATACCGTGACAATTTTTTGTCATTAGCTAGGTATGCCCCAGATGAAATAGACACTGAAGCCAAGAAGAAAGAAAGATTCCTGAATGGTCTGCATGATGAGATGCAAACAGTGTTAGTCAATATCCCCTTTGCGGATATTGAAGCCCTTGTCGACTCAGCTATCCAGATGGAAGGAAAGATCAACCAAGCCAATGAGAACCGCAAGCGTCGCATGATGCATCAACCAGGAACCCATCAGACCCCAAAGTATAGCCCCAACCCATCTCCAGGATTTGCCCCAAGAACCAATAGACCCCCGATGAACCGTCCGACCTATCCCAACCGTGGAAACCCTAGACCCGGAGGCAATCACAACAACCCCGGCAA
The DNA here is from genome assembly GCA_916181665.1 of Avena sativa. NCBI lineage: Eukaryota > Viridiplantae > Streptophyta > Magnoliopsida > Poales > Poaceae > Avena > Avena sativa. Next base: position 443,723,280 of record OV702293.1, on the reverse strand, counting down.
CTCTAGCAATTTCAATCGTGCCCCACCCAAGTTCAACAACAACAATGTTACCGCCAACACCAACACTGCCCCGAGGACTGGAAGCAATGCTGTGCCTGTAGCAGCCAAGGACAAGTCGCAAGTGACCTGTTATGACTGTGGAAATAAAGGCCACTATTCCAACGAGTGCCCCAACAAGAAGAATGCTACAACCCCCAATGCCAATGTCCCAGCTCAGCAGCAGCATCATGTTCAGCCAGGAAGAAGATTTTCCCTAGGGAATTCACTCAACCGCAACAGCCGTCTTTTTCTCATGCATGCTGAAGAAGCTCAGGAAGCGCGAGACGTCGTGCTGGGTATGTTTTCTGTTAATTCAGTACTTGCACGAGTGTTGTTTGATTCTGGTGAATCGCACTCATTTGTCACCGAAGAATTTGCCTGCACTAGTAAAATTCAACCAACCAAACTGAAGCATGTTATGATTGTTCAAATTCCCGGATCAACCACCAAGGCTAGGCAAATTTGCAAAGCCATCCCTATCCGAATCCATGGCATAGAGTTTTATGCAAATCTGATAGTACTTGGAACTAAAGGTTTGGAAGTAGTACTAGGAATGGATTGGATGTCCAAACATAAAGGATAGATTGACTGTGCTAAGAAAGCCATAACCATGACCAGTACAGCCGGAATATCAGTCGATCATATATCTGAAACCTTACCTCGTCAATTCAAATGCAACAAGAGTATAGCCCAACCTACCATTGACCAAGTCCGGATAGTCTGTGAATACCCCAATGTATTTCCAGATGTTCTGCCCGGTATGCCCCCAGATCGGGATATCGAGTTTATCATTGAACTAATCCCTGGAACCGGACCCATAGCCCAGAGACCCTATCGTATGAACCCGTCAGAGCTAGCAGAACTGAAGAAGCAACTGGATCCATGCTGGAAATTGGATTGATTCAACCAAGTGCGTCACCTTGGAGATCACCTGTCTTGTTTGTGGACAAGAAGGATGGAGGTAACCGTTTGTGTACGGATTATCGGAAATTGAATGATGTCACCATCAAGAACAAGTACCCCTTGCCCAAGATAGAAGATTTGTTTGATTAGTTGACCGGTGCCAAAGTGTTTTCTAAGATTGATCTTAGGACTGGCTATCATCAACTCAAAATTCGTGCAGAGGATATTCCAAAGACTGCCTTTACCACCAGATATGGATTGTATGAGTATACGGTCATGTCTTTTGGATTAACCAATGCCCCCGCTTATTTCATGAATCTCATGAATAAGATTTTTATGGACTTCCTGGATAAGTTTGTTGTTGTTTTCATTGATGACATTCTGATTTATTCCAAATCAGAAGAAGAACATGAGCTACACCTAAGGACCATTCTTGGAACCCTTAGAGAGCATCAGCTATATGCAAAGTTTAGCAAATGTGAATTCTGGTTACAGGAAGTAGGATTCCTCGGTCACATTGTATCAGCCAGAGGAATTGCCGTTGACCCTGCCAAAGTGAAAGACGTAGAAGATTGGCAAGCCCCGACCACTCAAACCCAAGTTCGTGCATTTCTCGGATTGGCGGGATATTAGCGCAAATTCGTAGAAGGATTCTCGAGTATCGCCCGACCCATGACTCAATTGCTGAAGAAGGACAAGAAGTTTGAATGGACCGACAAGTGTGAAGCGAGTTTTCAAGAACCCAAGAGGAGATTGATTTCAGCCCCAATCTTGATCATGCCGGATATCACGAAGCCCTTCGATGTGTATTGTGATGCATCCAAGATTGGTCTCGGATGTGTGCTAATGCAAGAAGGCAAAGTTATATCTTATCTATCTCGACAATTGAAGCAACTTGAGCAAAACTACCCAACCCATGACCTCGAACTCGCAGCCGTAGTTCTAGCCCTGAAGACATGGAGACATTACCTAATGGGAAACCGTTGTGAGATTTATTCGGATCACAAGAGCCTAAAGTATATATTCAGTCAGAAGGAGCTGAACATGAGGCAGAGAAGATGGATTGAGCTAATCAAGGATTACGATCTGGACATTCACTATCACCCTGGTAAAGCCAACGTAGTAGCCGATGCCCTTAGCAGATTGCCGTGCCGCTTGAACTCCATGATTTTGAAGGAGCAACCAAGTCTGCACAAAGAGATGGAAGATTTTCGGATGGAATTAGTAAGTGAAGGATTTTTGGCTAGCATAGAACTCCAGCCCACTTTGATCAGTCAGATTAAAGAGGCGCAAAAGGGAAATGCTAGTATTGACGGAATCAAGCGTCGTATCGGTACAGGCAAAGTACCTGGATTCACCGAGGACGAAGAAGGAGTATTGTGGTACAAAGGACGCCTTTGTGTACCAGCAGATTCCGAGTTGAAAGGAGGTATTTTGAAGGAGGCTCATGATACTCTTTATTCTATCCATCCCGGAGGAACTAAGATGTAGCAAGATTTAAAGAAGCAATTTTGGTGGCATAAGATGAAGAGAGAAATCGGAAGCTATATCACCAAGTGTGATATATGTCAGCGAGTCAAGGCAGGACATCAAAGACCCGCTGGATTGTTGCAACCCTTGCAGATTCCGGAATGGAAATGGGATTCTGTAGGAATGGACTTTATCACTGGACTACCTACTTCTAGTAGGGGAAATGACTCTCTGGGTCATAGTGGACAGATTGTCCAAAGTCGCCCATTTCTTGCCCGCCAAGACCACATATTAGAGTTCGAAACTAGCAGAGTTATACATCGCTAGAATCGTCAGTTTGCACGGAGTCCCCAAGAACATAGTATCGGATCGAGGAACTTAGTTTACCTCGAGATTATGGAAGAAACTCCAAGAAGGTTTAGGAACCCGTCTAGATTTCAGCACCGCGTATCACCCTCAGACCGATGTACAAACAGAGCGAGTAAACCAAATACTCGAAGATATGCTGAGAGCATGCGTGTTAGAATATGGATCCAAGTGGGAAGACTGTCCGCCGTTTGCAGAATTTTCATACAACAACAGTTATCAAGCCAGTTTGCAAATGGCCCCATTTGAATTCATGTACGGAAGGAAGTGTCGCACCCCTTTGAACTGGTCGGAAGTAGGAGAGAGTCAGATCTTCGGACCCGACATCCTACGAGAAGCAGAAGAGAAGGTTCACAAGATTCGTGAGCACCTCAAGACCGCCCAATCCCGACAGAAGAGTTACGCCGACAAGAGACATCGAGACCTCGCCTTCAACATAGGATATTTTGTTTATCTGAAAGTGTCGCCATTGAAGGGAATGCAGCGTTTCCAACTCAAAGGAAAGTTAGCCCCCAGATATATCGGACCTTTCAAGATTCTAAACCGTCGAGGAGAAGTGTCATATCAATTGGAATTACCTGAAGAAATGTCAGCCGTGCACAATGTGTTCCATATCTTATTACTTCGCAAGTGTCTCGAAGTCCCCGAGAAGACCGAAGTGTTCAAGAATATCGATCATCGGACCATATAGATCAACGATGACCTGACCTATCCCGAAGTACCCATCCGCATTTTGGAAGAAGCTTTTCGAACTACCCGAACCCGAAGCATCAAGTTTCTCAAGATTCAGTGGAGCAACCACACAGAAGAGGTGTTGGAATTATGCCCTAGAGGCAATAATAAAGATGTTATTATTATAATTCTTGTTCATGATAATGTTTATATTCCATGCTAGAATTGTATTAAGCGGAAACTTTAATACTTGTGTGGTTTGTGAACAACACCGTGTCCCTAGTACGCCTCTATGGACTAGCTCATTGATCAATGATGGTTAAGGTTTCCTAACCATAGACATGAGTTGTCAATTGATAATGAGATCATATCATTGGGAGAATGATATGGTGGACAGACCCAAACTAAGCAAAGCTATTAGATCGTTTCATCGTGTTCGTCTTTTCGAAGCTTTTCTCATGTCAAATATTGTATTCCTTAGACCATGAGATAATACAACTCCCTGGTATCGGAAGAAAGCTTTGAGGTCATCAAACGTCATCCTATGAGAGGGTGATCATAAAGGTGTCTCTTAGGTGATCGGAAAGTATCTGTTGGGTTGTATGTATCGAGATGGAATTTGTCCCTCCCAAGTCAGAGAGATATACTTCGGGCCCACTCGGTAATCAATATCAACACCGCTTGCAAGCATGTGGTTAAGGAGTTAATCACAAAGTGATATCGGATTACGGAACGAGTAAAGTACTTGCTGTGAACGAGATTGAACTAGGTATGACGATACCGACGATCGAATCTCGGGCAAGTAAAATATCGCGAGACGAAGGGAATATATATATGGGATTGATTGAATCCTGGCATCGTGGTTCATCCGATATGATCATCGGTGAATGTGTGGGAGTCAATATGGGTGCCCAGACCCCGCTATTGATTATTGATAGAAGATCATGTCTGCATATTCTCGAACCCGCAGGGTCACACACTTAACGTGTCTCGACGCTAGGATAGATTGGATAATTGGTTTATGAAATTTTTGTTCGGAGTCTCGGATGGGATCCGGGACATCACGAGAGGTTCCGGAGTGGTCCGGAGAATAAGATTCATATAAGGCAGTGCAGTTTTTGGAGTTCGGAATTGTTCCGGGTTAATCGGTATTGTACCGGAAGCTTCTAGAACCTTGCGGAAGGGGTCCAACGTGGTCCCACCTTCCGGGAGGGGGCATGGGCCTATGATGGAGTGTCCTGGCCGCATTGGGCCAGAGGCACAAGGCCCCATAGGGCCCAGCCGATCCTAGAGAGTTTAAATCGTTTAAACTAGAGATAAGATAAGATAGGATTTCTAGATAAGGGAGAGTTTAAATTGTTTAAACTAGAGATAGGCTTGGAGGAGAGGCTAGGGCTGGCCGCACCCCCCCTCTATATATAGAGGGCTGGTGCGCCCCCTCTCACACCTTCCTCCAAACCCAGTTGCCCTGCTGCCCTTCCTCTCTCCCTCCCGACTGTTTGTAGGCAAAGCCCTGCGGCAGAAATTCTCCACCATATACACCACGCCATCGTGCTGTAGATCCAATCTATCTCTCCACCATACTTGCTGGTCCGAGGAAGGAGGAGACGTCAAGGTGCCGCACGTGTGCATCTCACGGAGGCACCGCCACTTGTGGTGCTAGATCGGATCGGATCGCGAGGAGGAGAAGCGAGTACGACTACATCACCCATGTTCCGACGAACGTTCCGCTGTGCGAATCTTCAAGGGTATGAAGATCTAATCCAATCTCTCTTGTTGTTTGCATCTCCTAGATTAGATCTTGGCTTTCCCTCTGTTCGCTTCCGTAGAAAATTTTGATTTACTATGCTGCGAAACCCTTCAGTGGTATCAGAGCTAGATCTATGCGTAGATGTGATTCACGAGTAGAACGCAACATGGTTGTTGCGGGCGTTGATGTTTTCTGTTGCAAGCCTCTTGTTTGTGTTCTTCTTATGGCGCGGGATAGTGAGATTGAAGCGGTCCAGGCCAACCTTACGCGACGTCGTTCGCGAGACCGGCTCCGCACTTGACGTGTGGCTTGTACCATACATGCGGCTGGTGGATGTCAGTTTCTCTCACTATAGTTGTCATGGGATTAACACCGGAGTTTGGCAACCATAATATCACCGTTGTGGCTTTCCGTAGGTAAGAATCGTTCTTAGCATCTACTCCCATAAGCCACGTAAAACATGCAACAACAAAGTAGAGGCGTCTAACTTGTTTTTGCAGGGAGTGTTTTCTGTGATATGGTATGGCCCAAGATGTGATGTGTATATTGTATGCGATGATCATGTTTTGTAATGTTTCACGACTTGCATGTCGATGAGTACACAACCGGCAGGAGCCATATGGTTGTCTTTATAATTGTGTATGACCTGCGAGTCAACTTCTTATACGCCATGTAATAGCTTTACTTTATCGCTAAGTAGTTAGCAATAGTTGTAGTTGCTATTCGTGGTGGAGGCAATCATGGTGGAGTGATGGAGATCATGCCGGAACGCACAAGATGGAGATCGTTGCGCGAAGATTGGCTATACCATGTCACATAAAGTTATATGCATGTGATGTTTATCCTTTTATGTATCTTATTATGCTTAGATCGCGACGGTAGCATTATAAGATGATTCCTCACTTAAAGATCAAGATAAAACTGTGTTCTCCCCATGTATGCACCGTTGCGAAAGTTCGTCGTGTCCAAGCATCACGTGATGATCGGGTGCTACAGACTCTACGCTCACATACAACGGGTGCAAGCCAGTTTTGCACACGCGGAAATACTTGGGTTTGACTTGACGAGCCTAGCATGTACAGACATGGCCTCGGAACACATGAACCGAAAGGTTAAGCATGAGTCATATGAATGATATGATTGACACTTCGTTGTCCACCATTGAAGCCACATCTCTTCTCGTGAAGATCGGATTAGGTGTGGTGAATTTGGATCGTGTTCACTAAACAACTTGAGGGATGTTGAATTTAGTGGGAGTTCATCTAGTAATTTGATTAAGTTGAACTATTTATCATGAACATAGTCTAAATTGTACTTGCAAATACTGTAGATCACATGGCCAAGTCCAACTTCAACTTCAACGTTTTTGCTGAGAAAGAAAAGCTTAGAAACAATGGGTCTAACTTCACCAACTGGTTCCGCAATCTAAGAATCATTCTGTCTGGCGGACAAAAGGACTATGTCCTTGAGAAAGCGTTAGGTAACCCCCCTGCTGCAACTGCGCCGGCTGATGAGAAAGCTGTCTATCAGTCGCGCAAAGATGATTATGGTGTGATTAAGAGCACCATGTTGTTTGCTATCGAACCGGAACTTCAAAATCGTTTTGAAAACTATCCCGGGCCCTTTGAGATTCTCGAAGAGTTGAAAACCATGTTTCAGACTCAGGCCCGTTCTGAGAGATATGAGATCTCTGAGAAGTTCATTAACTGCAAGATGGAGGAAGGGAGTTCTGTTAGTGAGCACGCCATTAATATGTCGGGCTACACTCAACGCCTTGAGCAACTGGACTGCAAGATTCCAGAGGAGCTCAAGATTGACAGGGTTCTGCAATCACTCCCTCCCAGCTACAAAAGTTTTGTAGTGACTCATAATCAGATTGGTTCCACTGATACGATCACCGACCTCTTCGCAAAGCTGAAGGCTGCGGAGGTGGACATCAAGAAGGATAATCATGTGTTGATGGTCAACAAGCCCTCCTTTAAGAAAGGTAAGGGTGCAAAGAATCCCTTCAAGAAAAGCGGCGGCAAGCGCGTTGCCCCTGCTGAGAAGAAGCTCAAGTCTGGTCCTAAGCCGGACACTGAGTGCTTCTATTGCAAGGACAAGGGTCACTGGAAGCGCAACTGTCCGAAGTACTTAGCGGACAAGAAGGCTGGCACCATCAAAGGTATATTTGATATACATGTTATTGATGTTTTCCTTACTAGCCCTCGTTGTAGTGCCTGGGTATTTGATACTGGTTCAGTTGCTAATATTTGTAACTCGAAACAGGAGCTACGGAATAGACGGCGGCTTGCGAGGGATGAGGTGACGATGCGCGTTGGCAACGGATCAAGAGTTGATGTGATGGCCGTCGGCACGCTCTCCTTAGTTTTACCTTCGGGATTAGTTTTAAACCTTAATAAATGTTATTATGTGCCTGCGTTGAGCATGAACATTATTTCTGGATCGTGTTTATGGCAAGACGGTTATTCATTTAAATCGGAGAATAATGGTTGTTCTATTTATATGAGTAACATCTTTTATGGTCATGCACCTCTTGTGAATGGTTTATTTCTTCTAAATCTCGAAAGGGATGAAACACACATCCATAACATTGAGGCTAAGAGATGCAAAGTAGATAGTGATAATACTACTTATTTGTGGCACTGTCGTCTAGGACATATTGGTGTAAAGCGCATGAAGAAACTCCATTCTGATGGACTTTTGGAGTCTCTTGATTTTGAATCATTTGACACATGCGAACCATGCCTCATGGGCAAGATGATCAAAACACCGTTCTCCGGTATGATGGAGCGAGCAACGGACTTGTTGGAAATCATACATACCGATGTATGCGGACCGATGAGTGTTTCGACGCGCGGTGGATATCGCTATTTTCTCACTTTTACCGATGACTTAAGTAGATATGGGTATATCTATTTAATGAAACATAAATCTGAAACGTTTGAAAAGTTCAAAGAATTTCAGAATGAAGTGGAGAACCATCGTAACAGAAAGATTAAGTTTCTACGATCCGATCGTGGGGGCGAATATTTGAGTTATGATTTTCTCACGCATCTCAAAGCAAGTGGAATCGTTTCACAACTCACGCCACCCGGAACACCACAGCGCAATGGTGTGTCTGAACGCCGGAATCGAACCTTATTAGATATGGTCCGATCAATGATGTCTCTTACTGATTTTCCGTTATCATTTTGGGGTTATGCATTAGAAACCGCTGCATTCACTTTAAATAGGGCTCCATCTAAATCCGTTGAGACAACACCGTATGAACTGTGGTTTGGTGCTAAACCTAAGTTGTCGTTTCTTAAAGTTTGGGGATGCGAAGCTTACGTCAAGAAGTTGATGCCGGACAAGCTCGAACCCAAAGCGGAGAAATGCGTCTTCATAGGATACCCTAAGGAAACTATTGGGTATACCTTCTATCACAGAACCGAAGGCAAAGTGTTTGTCGCAAAGAACGGTTCCTTTCTTGAGAAGGAGTTTCTCTCGAAAGAAGGGAGTGGGAGGAAAGTAGAGCTAGACGAGGTTATTGAACCTTCTCTTGAATTGGAGAGTAGCGCAGCACCTGAAATTGTTCCAGTGCTGCCTGTGCCAACAATAGAGGAAGCAAATGACAAGGATCATGAAGCTTCGGACGATGCTGCTACTGAACGTCGCAGGTCGACAAGGTCGCGTGCCCCTCCTGAGTGGTACGGTAACCCTGTCTTGACTGTCTTGTTAGTAGAAGACAGTGAACCTACGAACTATGAGGAAGCGATGATGAGCCCAGACTCTGAGAAATGGCTAGAAGCCATGAAATCCGAATTGGGATCCATGAGCGAAAACCAAGTATGGACTTTGGTGGACCCTCCTAGCGACCGAAAGGCCGTTGAGTGCAAATGGATCTTCAAGAAGAAAACGGACGCGGATGGTAATGTTACCGTCTATAAAGCACGGCTTGTTGCGAAAGGTTTTCGACAAGTTCAAGGTGTTGACTACGATGAGACTTTCTCTCCCGTAGCGATGTTTAAGTCCATTCGGATTTTATTAGCAATTGCTGCGTTTCATGATTATGAAATATGGCAGATGGATGTCAAGACTGCTTTCCTCAATGGCAACATTGATGAAGAGTTGTATATGATGCAACCCGAAGGTTTTGTCGATCCTAAGGATGCTGATAAAGTATGCAAACTTCAGCGTTCCATTTATGGACTGAAGCAAGCGTCTCGGAGTTGGAACCTTCGTTTTGATCAAGTGATCAAGAGCTTTGGATTTGTTCCAAATTGCTACGAAGCTTGCATCTACAAGAAAGTGAGTGGAAGCTCGGTGACGTTTCTGGTACTATATGTGGATGACATATTGATTATTGGAAATGACATCAACATGCTTAACGATGTGAAGAGTTATTTGAACAAGTGTTTTTCAATGAAAGACCTAGGTGAAGCTGCTTATATATTGGGCATCAAAATCTATAGAGATAGACAAAGACGCCTAATAGCTTTAAGCCAGAGTACATACCTAGACAAAGTTCTGAAAAGGCTCAGAATGGATAAGGCATTGAAAGGTTCAGTGCCTATGTTGTCAGGTAAGATATTGAGCAAGGCTCAGTGTCCAGCTACGGTAAATTATAGGGAAGCTATGAGAAAAGTGCCTTATGCCTCGGCCATAGGTTCCATCATGTATGCCATGCTGTGTACTAGACCGGATTTGTCCAATGCTCTTAGTTTGACGAGCAGATATCAAAGTGATCCAGGAGTGGAACACTGGACAGCCGTGAAGAACATCCTAAGGTACCTAAATAGGACTAAAGAAATGTTCTTAGTCTATGGGGGTGATGAACAGCTCGTCGTAAAAGGTTACGTCGATGCTAGTTTCGACACCGACAAGGATGATTCTAAATCTCAGACAGGATACGTGTATATTTTGAATGGAGGAGCTGTGAGATGGAGAAGCTGCAAGCAAAGCGTGATCGCGGGATCTACAGTAGAAGCGGAATACATGGCTGCTGCAGAAGCGTCAAGTGAAGGAGTTTGGATCAGGAACTTCATCACTGAGCTTGGCGTGGTTCCAAGTGCATTGGACCCACTGGAGATATTGTGTGACAACACTGGCGCCATAGCACTCGCTAAGAAACCAAGATATCATCCAAAGACCAAGCATATCAACCGCAAGTTTCATATAATCCGAGATTATATAGCAGATGGAGATCTGAAGATTAGCAAAGTACATACAGATCTGAATATTGCAGATCCATTGACTAAACCTCTTCCACGTGTAAAACATGATCAACACCTCAGTGCCATGGGTGTGGGATTGTTGCCAGATGTAAACTAGATTATTGACTCTAGTGCAAGTGGGAGACTGTTGGAATTATGCCCTAGAGGCAATAATAAAGATGTTATTATTATAATTCTTGTTCATGATAAAGTTTATATTCCATGCTAGAATTGTATTAAGCGGAAACATTAATACTTGTGTGGTTTGTGAACAACACCGTGTCCCTATTACGCCTCTATGGACTAGCTCATTGATCAATGATGGTTAAGGTTTCCTAACCATAGACATGAGTTGTCAATTGATAATGAGATCATATCATTGGGAGAATGATATGGTGGACAGACCCAAACTAAGCAAAGCTATTAGATCGTTTCATCGTGTTCGTCTTTGCGAAGCTTTTCTCATGTCAAATATTGTATTCCTTAGACCATGAGATAATACAACTCCCTGGTATCGGAAGAAAGCTTTGAGGTCATCAAACGTCATCCTATGAGAGGGTGATCATAAAGGTGTCTCTCAGGTGATCGGAAAGTATCTGTTGGGTTGTATGTATCGAGATGGAATTTGTCCCTCCCAAGTCAGAGAGATATACTTCGGGCCCACTCGGTAATCGATATCAACACCGCTTGCAAGCATGTGGTTAAGGAGTTAATCACAAAGTGATATCGTATTACGGAACGAGTAAAGTACTTGCTGTGAACGAGCTTGAACTAGGTATGACGATACCGACGATCGAATCTCGGGCAAGTTAAATATCGCGAGACGAAGGGAATATATATATGGGATTGATTGAATCCTGGCATCGTGGTTCATCCGATATGATCATCGATGAATGTGTGGGAGTCAATATGGGTGCCCAGACCCCGCTATTGATTATTGATAGAAGATCATGTCTGCATATTCTCGAACCCGCAGGGTCACACACTTAACGTGTCTCGACGCTAGGATAGATTGGATAATTGGTTTATGAATTTTTGTTCGGAGTCTCGGATGGGATCCGGGACATCACGAGAGGTTCCGGAGTGGTCCGGAGAATAAGATTCATATAAGGCAGTGCAGTTTTTGGAGTTCGGAATTGTTCCGGGTTAATCGGTATTGTACTGGAAGCTTCTAGAACCTTCCGGAAGGGGGCCAACGTGGTCCCACCTTCCGGGAGGGGGCATGGGCCTATGAGGGAGTGTCCTGGACGCATTGGGCCAGGGGCACAAGGCCCCATAGGGCCCAGCCGATCCTAGAGAGTTTAAATCGTTTAAACTAGAGATAAGATAAGATAGGATTTCTAGATAAGGGAGAGTTTAAATTGTTTAAACTAGAGATAGGCTTGGAGGAGAGGCTAGGGCTGGCCGCACCCCCCCTATATATATAGAGGGCTGGTGCGCCCCCTCTCACACCTTCCTCCAAACCCAGTTGCCCTGCTGCCCTTCCTCTCTCCCTCCCGACTGTTTGTAGGCGAAGCCCTGCGGCAGAAATTCTCCACCATATACACCACCCCGTCGTGCTGTAGATCCAATCTATCTCTCCACCATACTTGCTGGTCCGAGGAAGGAGGAGACGTCGAGGTGCCGCACGTGTGCATCTCACGGAGGCACCACCACTTGTGGTGCTAGATCGGATCGGATCGCGAGGAGGAGAAGCGAGTACGACTACATCACCCACGTTCTGACGAACGTTCCGCTGTGCGAATCTTCAAGGGTATGAAGATCTAATCCAATCTCTCTCGTTGTTTGCATCTCCTAGATTAGATCTTGGCTTTCCCTCTGTTCGCTTCCATAGAAAATTTTGATTTACTATGCTGCGAAACCCTTCAAGAGGAAGCTACCTGGGAACGCGAAGATCACATCAGGACGGAGTTTCCCGATCTCTTCAAATCCTAGGTAATATTTTCGTCCTTTTTCAAATCTTGGGACGAGATTTTGTTTAAGGGGGGAAGGTTTGTAACATCCCAAAAATATTAAACTTAAATCATCAAACTCTAATCATCAAAATTAGGGTTAACAAAAACTTTTCTAATTAAAATTATGAAGGCATGCATATGTGTATGCATTTAATTTGAAATTCTTTTGAACCATCTTGTTTGTATGTTTCCTTGCTTGTAAAATGTTTCTTAGGTGAAATAAACATCATCTAAACATTTCCCAAACTTTTCCTAAAGACAAATAAATCAAAACCAATAAAATAAGGGAATGGTCATTTTGACCAATTTAACTCCCATGCCTACTTTGGATGTCTCAAACTTTTAGAACCTAATGGAAACTTTTCTGGATCTTTGCACCCCTTGAATGTACTCATAACAAGGTATCAAGGCCCACTTTGTGATCATCCAGAAACTTTCAAATGCATAGTTTAAATGACAATTCAAAATTGAATCTTTATCATATAGGAAGATCCCACTTTTTCAAAAACCACTCAAACAAGCTCAACTTTCAAAACCTAAGCGTCTGCAGACTCACTAGCACCAATCTAGCAAACCCACCAAAAATCTTTTCAAAATTCAAAACTTGATTTCATGCGGCCATTTCATCAAACAGGTTGCAGACACAAATCATACAAAATCTAAACACTATTTGGAGCAGTGATTTGAGCCTAACTTGTCCCCTCTTTGGCTCACAACCATCTCAGTAGATCATCTAGCTAACTAAACCAAGCACTAGCACCACTGTGAGCTTGCCATTGTCATCAATGGTGAACAGCCGAGCACACCCTTGCCACCCCATAGTCGACAGCAAGCTAGGAGCAGCAGCAAGCCTAGCCAGCATGTCTGGGAGGCAGCCCACCGTCCACCGCCACTCACTGTCCCAGCCGCGAGCGTTGCCAAGCCCTGGACCACATGCACGAACCATGCCAACCTCGCCAGCGACCATGCCCAGCGTGCGCCAGAGCGCCACCCTGACCAGCGCCCACAGACCGCGCGCCGCCCTCACCGCATGCATACACAATCCCCACCGACCCAGGAGACCACCAGACATCCTCGTTCGCCGCCCCGTGACGCACAGCCACCGCTCGCCGTCGAAGACGTCGCCTCTGCCGCGCAGAGCGTCGCATGTTCCAGACCAAGCCGCACCGCCCCACGCCTCAAAGCCATGTCGTTGAGCATCGCCAGGGAACACCGCACCGTCCCCTACCTTCGCCCATGCCAATAGCCGCCTGTAACATCGCCCCCGACGAGCTCACCGTGCGCCCCGTCGGTTCCCTTGCTCGACTATAAATAGAGGCTACCCCCGCTCGATTTCTTCACACCATCTCACTCCCCTCTCCTCACTGATCGTGCGACACCGTTCCCAGAGCAAGGCGAGCACCACCTCGCCGGAATTTCACCGGAGCCCGCCGCCTCTGGAGAAGAAGGGCGCCATCAATTTCGTCCACCCCAGGAGCTGCCGTGACCACCCCTGAGTTCGCCGTTGTCGACTTCGTCGTTCGCCCGCCTCGCCGACCCTCGCCTGCACCCTGGTGAGCCCCCAGCACCCCTCACTGGCCGTGCTAGGTTTCTTTCTCGCCGGCGTTGCTCAACGTCGATGATGACTCTCAGCCGTTTGATTAGAACTAGATCGAACGATCCACATCGCCCGGTACCGCTTCGCCCCTCACTGTCTCACTGACGAGTGGGGACACCCACTTAAGCAGCCCGCGGGAGCACTGCGCTTAGCAGGCCGGCCCGTTAAATTTTCCCGCGCATCCCAGTTATTTGAATTAAACCTTTTTCATTTTGTTTTAAACTCACTTCTGTACCCAACTTCAAAAATCAACCCAGATCGATTCAGTGCACCAAATTGAATGAAACCAATTTTGTTAGAAAGGTCTGAAAATGCTGAATCCAAGCCCGTTGGATTCAAGTCATTTGGATCTATAGATCACCCATGGTAAAAATAACAAGGCAGAAGCTTTTCTGCATTCAAACATTTTTCAAATTTAAACCATAATAGCTTTTGAGTTGATTCCAACTCTCAAAAATCACATTTAACCATACCTTTAAGAATATATAAAAATATATAGGTTTACTTGCAGAAATAATGTTTAAGTAATAAAAGAATGCTACATAGGCATTTCTAGCCACTTTAAATAATTAAAATAAAAGGATAAAACCTTATTAAATTGTGACACCACTTTAAATCACATTCCCATGGACTAAAATATGTGGTGATGACATGTGTCAACATGATCCCATGTTTGGTTTGGAGAATATTAAATCTTAAGTAGTTTTTCAATGAATAGAAATTACTTTTCTAAAAATAAAAGGAATTAAACCAAGCTTTAATCTTGTAATATTAGAGATGATGTTAGATAATCTATAGGACCCTTGTGTGTGATGATTGCAAGTAGTTAAGTATTGTTTGGTGATTGTGTACCTCATATTTATTCATAGACGATAGTACCGACCAAGGATACGAGGAGGAAGGAGGATTCTACGAAGAAGAAGCCGAGGAGAACTTCAACCACTGCTCTACACAAGGCAAGCCTTACTAATCAAATTGACCTATGCAAGCTTATACTTGCAATTGTGCAAGCAAATACTTGCTTGTTACCATGCCCACTATATGCCTTAAGCATATATGATGCAACCCACTTGACCAACCAATCCTAGTTTTTACTTACAAGGTTTATACTTTATTTCTTTATCAAAGCTATTCCTTAGAGTTTACTTAAGTGAATTATAGATACTAGAAAGTTATGTGAAGGTTGCATAAAGAGCATAAAATTTGGCCTAAGCTAGATAATCTTGATGTCATCTTAAGGCATGAGATTGAACTTAGTTAGAACTCCACTAGTTTACCACCCTTCATTATTGCTTACCCCCACCTATAGATGCTAGTGCTAAGCATAAAACTTGATCAACTTTAGATGGGAATACTTGGTGGAAAAATGGTTATGAAAACCTTGGAATGATGGATCATTCTATTGAAATGTTTTGGACATGTGTTTCCAATCACCTGATGATTTTGGTGAAGAAAATGATGAGGCATGAGCCTTAGCCCTTTATAAAACTGATGGTTGTCTGGATGCGATACCATTCCAATTTTGTCGTACAACCACAATACCCGAAGATTGGGTAGGGCTTGACTGAAAACTTATATACCTTAGTATTAGTTCCCTCACGGCCAAGGTCTGAGCTGAGGCTACCTTGTGAAGATTGTCCACCTGTGCAGTACCCAAGATGACAGTTGGTCATGGTTGGGAGGCCAAACTCACAGGAGAGGTGCTTATACTAGGGTGTGTAATCGAAAGGTTAGGATTGATTATCCGCATACTGAGTATGGTGAATTCAGGATTTGTTCCTGACGGATGTATCGAATATTATGGTGAAAGTGTACAATCTCTGCAGAGTGTCAAACTATTCGAATAGCCGCGTCCGCGGTTATAGACAGTTGGAGTGGCTATATTGTTCCCCCGTCAGAGTTTTCAAAATGACTTGTGAAGTGATTTGAAACTTTGACTTGACCATAACAGAGTTGTGATATGGAATACAAGTTCCCACTTAGGAGTTATAAAATTGTGACGAGCATTCGTTGCTTCTAAACTTAGTAGAGATAAATCTGGCTTTTGCAAAACGACCCTAGAGCCTAGTGTCCTATTATCCAAAAAACCTTTTACCTGTTAGTATTAGTTTGCGAGTACTTAAAGAGTACTCATGGCTTTGTCCCTGGCTATTCCCATGGCCAGACTATGAAGAGGAGTACCTGGAGGATGGACCCCAGGAAGGTTACGACAACTAGGATCATCTCCCATCGTCAGCATTGCCTGTGACCCTGAAGATGGAGCTTCGCCTACGCTACCGTTATTATTACGTATTCCGCTGCTTGATGTTGTATTAAGAACTGTATCATGAGATCCCTATTTGTGTAAGAACTTATGTATCGTTTGTAATGGATGATATACTATGGTATCCAATTCTGTTATGTCTCGCAAAAATGGTAATCTTGGGATTGCGATGTATGCCATAACAGGTATCTGGGATTAAAAATCCGGGTGTTGACACTAGGGCACAGTGGACACGGGGAGGGCGAGATGCGGGGATCTAGGCTTTACGGAATTGTCGACGACGGAAGCTACGACGGTGGAACTTGCCACAACAGAGCATGAGAGGGCACAAGGTGAGAGGGGAGAGTTCGGGGGACCTCGCCATAATCACATATTTATGGTCCACGTCTGTTAGGGGAGGAGAAGGAGATGGAATCGAGGGCGGCGGCTGGTGGATGGTGATGGAGAAGATACATCTCACTATCGAGGAGCGACACCCTGATCGCCACACTCCTAGCACCTGGAGCTCTAGCGAACTGAACACGCCCATCATCCGAGAAGGCGCATGCAAAGAAACCCACCGCCTTCATCACGATCACGACTGCTGCATCCCCGACCCAACATCTGCACCTCAAACACTTCGTGCCCGGCCAAATCCTCGATGCCTCCCGCCACCTACGACCAGGGATGTCGACCCACGCGTGGAGGCTGGAGGTCGGCGCCATCGGCTAAGTGCACACGATAAGGAGGACGAACTTCCTAGGCAGGCGTGCATCTGGGACATGGAGGCATAGCCGCTTTTTAGCTAGGGAGGCGCGACACAAGTTGCAGGAGTCCGCAATAGCATTGGGGTGTCTCCAACGTGTGTGGAGACGGGATTGAGCTAGAGGATCCGGTCTCGCAAAGACTAAAATGCAAGGAGAAATGAAGAGAGGAATTACAAAAAACTCCAAAGTTAAAACTATCTAATTTCCGTGAGTTCCTACCATTTCTGCCATGCCACGTTATCCTGGGAGGAGGTGGGACCGCTGTCAGTTTTCGTGTGAACATGCTCTCAAGTCGCATTTACGCGAAATTGTAAAATTTGTATTCTAAGGTGATTGATATATGTTGTCAAAGTATAATAAATTGATAATATTTTGTAAAATTCGTTTTCAAAAGCCGTAGTTTTATGCTATTAACTCAAAACAGGTAGTACGCGCGTTTATCCAGATACTTTCCTATCCTATCCATCCAAACTGGGGTAGCCATATGCAGGTCTCCATGTCGATCCAACATGTAGCGCACCACCACCACGCGCGATGCATTGCACACAGACAAAAGGCACCAGTGAACGTTGACGCTAACGGACGACAGGAGCGATCGAGCTTCTTCTGAACTTGTCGTGGTCGAAGCCCACGTGAAGCCCAAGGGGCGCGCGTCGCCGTCGATGAACGACGACCTGATTGATAGCTGCTCGCTCGCGGTAACTACAGTAGTCGCTAGCTAGCTCCACTGGACGACACATATCGATCATCCGCGCTGTGATCAAGTTTATCTCGCCGGCGACGACGATGTGAGCGACCTCTGGTGACGCCCTCCCTCCAATCTCAGCTACCTTCCAAAACCCAGGGACCGGAGGCTCTCCATCATCCACACAACAGCACCACCAAAACATGGCCAGCTACCGTCTCTCCTCTCCATGGCAATTTTTTTTTTTTGCGGGTCTCTCCATGGCAATTAACCTGATGAAAAGAGGATCTTTCATCTGGCTATTTTGCAAATGATCATAAATTTCACTCTTCAGTTACTGGTATTTTAAATTTGCATCGTGGTCTCCCTTTTCGTTTACGGGAGCTCTCCCCATGTTAACTCGCAGAATTGATATTTATCTTTGAATTGTGAGCACCTAATAA
This sequence comes from Avena sativa, assembly GCA_916181665.1. NCBI lineage: Eukaryota > Viridiplantae > Streptophyta > Magnoliopsida > Poales > Poaceae > Avena > Avena sativa. The sequence continues at coordinate 443,705,193 of OV702293.1, read as the reverse complement.
ATGTAAACACGGAGATCAGATATCGAGTTATTGCGGCGGTGAAAAAGAAAGTACTCCGTATGAAATTTCCAATACCCCATGTGAAATTCCATTTTCTTATCTTGTGTATCACAATTCACAAGGGAGTTTCCATTTACGGAACTCATCTCGTACTCCAAACACGCCACATCCATGTAGTTGTACATGTATAACGCTTGGAAAATACAAATACACGAGTCATTGTTGTTGTCGGGATCTTACCCGTTTGTGGGTGATTGGACGGAGAACATAGAGATCTTACCCACAAGCTTTTAGTCGATTTACACCATCCTGCTAGACCAACCAAAGGGCGTGCAAACCGAATAGATCGACAAGAAAGAAAGAAAGATCCCGTCGAGATATAGAGATCCCTCGCGGCTCCAACATGCGCAATGCATGATCGCTCCTCCACATATACATTATATACTCCGGGCCCACAACCTTTTTATCTACATTTCTACTGAAAGCTACACACAGATTGTATCGTTTGGAATATTGCAAATGGAAGAACAATATCGTTTTCCGCAGAAAGAAGAAGAATAAAAGAAAGAAAGAAAAAGAACAGACCACGGGATAACAATGCATAGATGCATGAGGACATATGCATAGTTACAGATCAGAAAGAAGAAAAGAAAGTTCTATATGCTGAGTTTCTTTCTGCTCTATGCTTAGCTATAGAGAGATGAACTTACTATACATCTTTGGCTACACAGAGATATACGCATGAACCACCATTTATCACCATAACGACTATGCATATTTGGTGTCCTAATACTCTAGTACATGAGATGTTAGACTATAGCACTCATAATAACTATGCACATATCAAAAGAAATTGATCTGATACAACATAGGTCTTACTTGCCAAATACAAATTCGGCCATGCACAAGAAAAAAAGGAACAACTCAAGCAGATACTCTTAGCAAAATGATTTCTTCGCTCCATGTGTGGGTCAAATTTGAATTAGAGTTTTGTGCCAATGGTAGTATATGTGTCAATCATGTCCAAATTTATCAGAACTTTATTACCGTTCACAAAAAAATACTATCATAGTAGTAATCCTCCTTTAGAATTTCTTTACAAAAAAGATCATTATATACGTGTGACGAGGTTTAATCTCGTCAATACCCATTGTTATGGACTTGGGTTTTGGAGAAGATGGGGATGCTGGAGATCGCGGAACGGTTAGCAAACAAGCAACACGGGACACGAGGTTTACCCAAGTTCAGGCCCCCCGAGGGAAAACCCTACTCCTGCTTGTCTGCTCTTGATTACGGCGGAACCAAAGGTTACAGGGGTGCGCAGTTGCAATCTGGCGTGGAGGTGTCTATGCGAAAGTATGAGGTGAGAGATCTAGGTCGTGCCCTCCTGGCCTTTATATAGAGTTAGGCAGGTCCCAGGCACAGACCGAGTCGGTTACAGGTTTTAGGATTTACCCCTTTGAATTTTCTATCTACTCTAGTCTTGCTCTTCAAGGATCCGAAGGCGTCATGGGCCTTGGCCACCCGAAAGTCTTCATGGGCCGGCGTATATTTGCCGTGGGCCTTCCTTGGGCTGGACCAGGTATGCTGATATTGTGTACCCGCGGCGTATAACCATGTCAACGTGCAATTAATACATTTTAATTTTCCTAGCTCTGGTGGAGGGGAGAGGATGGTGGCGTGTCTCTTCGGCTCGCGCAAGTGTCTTTAGTTGTTGCTAGTTGGTCTAAGGACCTATTTTAATTTTCGCAAAATTAATACATCACATGAAAACAAAATATCTAAGATAAAAATTTTGTACACGCAACCGTAAATAAAGAGTAGTTTGTATGACACAGTAGTATAATCGACATGTTATATATATATATATTCAGCACCCAGGGTGTAGAGTAGTTATTTTGCACCCAACATATTTCTACGTTGTTAGATTGAAAAAAATATGTTTTATATACGAATAATTATGTTCATATATTCACCACAACCAAAAAATTTGACAAAAAATAATGTTTATGAGTCATTATAGTGTAAAAAACACCTAAAATATGTATTTTATGTCCAATTTTTTACGACATGTAAACAAAAATAATTATGTCATTTCTAAATTTTATTATGTTCTTCTCGACTTACGAAGTAATATAAAATTTACATGAGGTAAAAATAATATACAGTTCTAAAGATAGAGGGTGGGTGTAGAATAACTATTCTACACCCTGGGTGTCAAATAGCGCCACCATATATATATATATATATATATATATATATATATATATATATATATATATATATATATATATACACATCATTAGGAGAGGGTATGGCATATGTCTATGTCTGCAATCATTGGATTTTCTTTACCAAAAAGTCCTCCCCCACCCCCACCTCCCGCTTCATTAACAAATCATAATGTCGATAGCGTTTCGTTATTACAACCTCCAAGGTTTTTCTATGTGCATATATTCGCAGAATGCACACATAAGAGCAAAAGCCAAAAAAAAGCTATATAAAAAATTAAACTTTGTCAAAGTACCCATAGTTAGTTTTTCCACCCTCAAGAAGTACCCATAAACTACAATGCCTTATGAAGATGAGCCACTCACAATTCTTCTACATGTTAGAGACCAGCCTCGTTTTCTGCTGAAGATTCTTTGCCCACCATCTTGAAGATGTCAACCCCTCCCCGCTGCGCCTTTTGTATGTTTAGTTTCTGAAATTCACTCCAGTAAGACTTCCAATGGAAGATTATATAAAAAAGATAATATCACATGGATCACTTGGCACTACACTATAAAAGCAAGCCCTATTTCTAGTTTTCCATATGATCCAAAATGCAGCAGACAAACAATTTTTTGCAGCCACTCTATCTTTCCCTTGGTACTTACCAATCCGTACACCCTTGAATAGGAGTACCAAAGGCACATTGAAACAATTCAAAACAAACCTAGCAAGAGGACATAGGAAGAACAAGTGATCTATGTTGTCATTAGAAGCATATAACATACAATGTCCATCCCCATTCGAGCCCCTCTTCCTTATATTATCTTTAGTCAATGTTTAGCAGGTAGTTTAAGTATCCAAAGTTTTTGGAAAACTTTAAATGTCATCCTCATTTGCAAAGCACTATGAATAGATTTCACAATAAAATCTTTCTTTCCTAGTTTCCAAGCCATCTTTATCATCTCCAGTCCTAAGATTCACACCATGAATGATGTCTAGCAATTTAGGCCATTCCATGGCCAAGTCACCCCATAGACATCTTCTAAAGATAAGGCAGGCCCCCAAATATTGTAGTGCCTTGTACACCCTAATTTTTTTGTTGAAGGACAGATCATACGGTGTTGGAAAGGTAACAATGAAAGTTTTCTTTTTTATTCCAAAGATCCTCCCGGAATCTATTACCCGATATCAAAATCCAATCATGGAATCTGTAATCATTGAATGAGTAGATACAAGTTGGCGCGTAGGATTCGGCTCGGACCAAAAGCATCATGACCAACTCACATTTTCAAAACATTCATCTACAGTAATACACCTTAAGTTCCTTAATGAACCTACTATATAACCCGTGATATGCCTAAATATTCCACCATATACAAAGCAATACTAATGACAGAATTCACCTGGTAATGAAAGATTCTCTTCTCTAAAATAAAATAGACATGAGTTTACACTGTCATCACTACCGGGCACTAATAAATTAATTATCTCAACATTTGTAAAGTAAGATTATTCGCCTGACACAAAAATAATGAAAAATGAATTTGCTCGTCTGCCACAAGATTAATGAGACTGGACGGAGTTAAATGACAGTTGCCTCATGTTACCAAAAAGAAACTCAAGTGAAAGCAACTCAGCACCGGTAAACGTAGAACCCTAGTATATCAACCAACAAGTAAGGTGGGCTTTAGCGTAAAAAATTCCTTTTTAGCGTAAAAAATTCTCTTTGAATGAAGCACATAAGATTTTTCTCTTGGATTTGTAAAACAGGTGAGTTCTTTTATTCGACAATTAGCTTCTTGAACGGCTGTATCTACAAAGATCAACCGGCAAGTGATTGATTTGTACTTTGATAAGAAGGCACTTGCTTTACAGATCCAAGCTAGATATTACTTGTAAAATTATGTCCACAAGCTACATTCTGCTTGTCTCTTCAGAGAAAACGACACATAGATGATAGAACAAACAAGAGGAAATAAATTAAAGGAGGTTGGACCATGATAAAGATAGTTATTTCCATTCGAGTCACCTTTGATTTGATTCTTTCTTCTAGTAGTTACTGTTGCTAGGACCCAGTTTGCTCAAGTCATGATAATCGTAGAGCATCGCGACTAAGTAGCTACTTGAACTCTATCTCTTATCATAACGCGTCAAAACGATGTGAATATAAGCATTTTCAGAAGTCCTTTCTGGCATCAATTAATTTTGTGCATTTCCCCCCTTTTAGGGGTAAAAGGTAGCCAGAAACATATATGGAGAAACATTCATCAAATCATATCATCAAATTTAGCCAACAAAATGCACATTTCTCCTCGTAACTAAGAAATGGTAATCCCTCCGTCCAGGAATAACTGACTTAGGTTTATCTAGATTCGAATGTATCTATACAATAAAATACGTTAAATATTTGAATCTAGACAAAACAAAGTTAGTTATTTTTAGACAGAGTGAGTACATAAGATACAATATGGTGTGTCGGTAGAACAAATTGACTCTTTTTCTCCTTTGCTTATGCATGTCCAAATCTACAACTTTAAAAAGAGTATAAGCACCCCAGTCTGCACTCGGTAGTGTAGGCTTGTTGATTGGGGAAGTCCCAGTTAATTAATTAAGAATGCAAAACCTGCTTTTGCCGCTGCTGTGGTTGGTGATGTGTCGGCATTAGGGACATTCCTATCAGCACGCTATCATCACAAGCATATAAGTAATTTTTTCCAGTCACATTACGGCGATATTCTCTGTCCACATTGGGAGATGAAGATGAGAGCGAGCCTCTAATCCTCACTGTCCCCCAGTGGAGACATGGTGCCAATGCACCATAGCAGTTTCGGGATGGCTGACTCGGAGACGGACCAGACGGTGAAATATAGTCCACAAGTCGAAGATAATATCGTCTCTGGGACCCATAGATGATTGTGATGCAGTAGAGGTGCGCAGAAATCCTCAGAGAAAACGATTATGTGTCTATTCCAACTTTATGACCGAACAATATACAGTATATATAAGATAATAAGGTTCTAAAAATTCCCAAATTTTCTTTGATAATATTTATATTTGATAAAAGAGATCGACATCTAGTCTAGCTTGGTGGCCGAAGGTATTGGAGTTGCCATCCTTGGAGCATCTGCGTTGGCGGGCACAATAGGGCATCTGACAACAAAAGCTAGATTGCTGCTATTGGGAACACCGGCACAATGTGCTAGACAATTGGGGGTGTATGCCCCAGCGCTGCTCCTAGTAAACTTTTCCCAAAAACCGAACACATAAATTGAAACCAAACCATCGAGTTTCATTCAAAAAATTTAGGAAATATTACAATTTTGAATGAAATATAAACTTAAAAGTTAAGAACCTAAACCGTAGATCTAGCCGTGTTGATCCAAGGCATTGTAGTCAAGCTCACCGACATCCGCTCTGTCGTCGTCGTCGTCGAAGGCGGAGAAGCTGCTGGTGGATGTGTCATCATCAGAGACTTCGATGGTGCCAAGGTCCCACACCGACCATGCCTCGGCGTATTCATGTGTCACCGTCGGCACGATGTTCATCGAATCGCGCAGGGAAGCCGTGAGCCCTGGCTCGACAACACACCAGATAGTTGGCCTCCTGCGCTAGCACTTCCTCGTTGTTCGGTGGCAGCATTGGTGTCTTCGCCTTCTTCGAGCATCGGAAGAAGAGGCGGCCCCGTGGCGGTGTGGCTCAGTGGTTCAGAAGGAAATGCCTTCGCCCCACGACGATGAGCTCCCCTTTGTCTTGGGTATTCGGAACGCAATGTCGCCACCCTATGGGAGAGAGTGCCTCTATGGTTTGCGGGCTCGAAGACACGACGTCGACGACATCTCGTGCCTTGACAATGACAGTGATGGAGGCTCTGGCTTGGGGACGAGGGGCGGTGTGCGTCACGACAACGACGCTGAGAAGGCGTCCAGTGCATGACGGGGCGGTGCACGACACCACATAGCCGTAGAAGACAATGACGCCTTCGAGTGTGCGTCTGCTCCACCATGCTGTGTGACCCTTGCGGTTGAACCGTATGGGATGAGTGAGACCTTCGCAGTGCGCGGCCGACGTAGCACGCTCCTGGTGGAAGCATCTAGAGGGCGATGTCGGTGGCCAAGTCAATGTCGGCATGTCTATTGGGCTACGCCGTTGTCCGGCATCGTATAGGGAGGGTGGCAAGGAATCCATTTCATGTTAGACGACCAAATAGCCCTATTGTAATGGTTATTGGGAGAGCCGCTGGAGATGCTCTCGTGATCGACTCCATGTAGCTCATGGTTTGTATTTTCATGATCTGGTGTTTTGTCACAAAGCAAAAAATTTGTCCACCCAGATTGCAAGGGTGACGAGAACTCCATGTAGCACGGAGGTTGCCTACGAATCGGGCAAGGTAACCTTCTCCTGCAACAATGGTAAGCATGCAACTTACAAACATGAAGAACAAAATTGGAGAACAAGTCACCACTTCTAACATAGTAACAAACTGCTAACAAAGCCACCACATCTAACACTCGAACAAGCAGTGTGAAGAAGAAAAGTGGAGAACGGTCATGCTTGTTAAATGCTTTTGCATTGACATGTATAAGCGGATTACTGGTATAAATAAAAGAACTATACATTTAGAACCAATCCTCGTACCAACTATTGCGCTTATACATGGAGTACATGGCAATAAAGATCATTCAATGCAACCAACGGTACCACGAAACATCCATCTAATAGCTCTTCCTCGCACTACATCATGAAACAAGAGTTGCAAAATCCATCATATAACCTTCAGATCTACTAGACCACATGTTCATAGATCTAAACTACCACATGTAGGGTTAGATATTACTCACAGTGGTTGAACATCAAGGGATGAAGATGACATGTCCGAGATGTGGGGGAAGAAGACTTGCCGCAGCGGAGCTCCATAGACCGGAGTAGACGGCGCCGCTTACTTGCTCGTCGGTGAAGAAGCTACCTTGGAGGGAGAGCTGAACGCGGGGAAGGGGGGGAAGGGGGGAAGGTGGTGTGGAATTCGGTTGTTTGACGGAGCGGGATAAATTGGCGGTGCGAATTTACGAGAGGTGACCATAATTTTCCCACAGCTCTCACCATTTGTCTCACGTGAGCATGTGCTCTCGTTTTTCCCGCGAGCGCAAAAAATATTTGCCTCGCTAGAAACGTCTGATTCAAGTATTCCTCTGCAGCTGAGATGTGCTTTTGAGTACCGTGCGATGTAGAGAAATTTTTTGCGTGAGAAACCAAACATACATAATTCTTTCCATGGATACGAGAAATGATTTCGCGAGCAAACAAACCCATCTTTAAAGTTTTTAAGACATCATGGCACAGAGCATACAACTGCTGCCGTATAACACGGTTACTTCCTTCTTCCGCAAATAAGTTAAATTTTATAAAATTCGATCAATTTAAAAACATATCTACTAGAACCAATTTAAAGTCATAAATATTATTACGTTTTTCTATACAATTAGTTAAACTTTATTAACTTTGACTTAAGACAAGGCTAAAAGTACATTATTTACGGACAAAGGTACGTCGTAGCCACGAATCACGGGTAGAGGAATTGGTGGCCCTCGTAACCACGATCATAACCACGATCATAACCACGATGATATCCAGTGCTGCGGAGCTCGCTCCGCCTTGCGGTAGCAATTGGTGGCATTGTGCCGTGTCGATTTACTGAGTGTGCCCGTGCTGCCATAGTGCCATGTGCCAAGGCAGGAAGAGGAAGGCTACCGCCTACCGTGGCAAAGGTAGGGGGACCTCGATCGTACGTAGGTCGGTGGATTGGGAATAGGGAGCCTCTCTATTTTAAAATATAAGATATTTTAGTTTTGTAAAATAAATATATCTAGAATTTTAAAATGGAGGAGAGGGACTAGAATTGATAGGATGCAGATGGCCCAATTATTAGTGGATCGGGGAGACGGACAGATAGTTGGCAGATCAGATTCAGATCAGATGGCTAGCTACGCTAGTAGGCAGCGTCAGGTCACGTCGCCACTCTGGCGACTACCGGTGTACTACCACATGGTTTCTTCCTCCTCCAATGGTGGTACATACATCGCCGTTTTGTTCAACCAAAAAAAAGGAGATATGAGATGCTAGTAGTACTGCCTCGCTAAAACGACATTTGTTCGCTCGGAGGAAAAAATGGATCGAGATCAGTGACGAAACCCATGACGGCGGATCGGATGACGTGCGGTTCCCAACGTCCAGCCCCGCGCATATCTCGCCTCGTACAAGGTGGCGCACTAGACGCGTGGGTATTTTTTGCCAAATCTGACCAAGTCTCAAAAGTTTAACCAAGTCTGGCTCTTTCTCGAAACTAATTCAGAATCTGACCTCTAGGGTCGGCACCGTTTAAAATGGCATCGAAGTTGTACAGGTCGGTGCACACAAAACAGAAAACCGACCTGAAGGAGGTCGGCTCCGTTTAAAACGGCGCCGACCTCCCTAGTTTGTCTTCCAGCAGCTTCATCTTGGCGCCGACCTATACAACTTCGGCGCCATTTAAAATGGCGCCGATTCCAGGGATCAGATTCCAAATTAGTTTCAGGGTAGGGTCAGACTTGGTTGAACTTTCCAGATTTGGACAGATTTGGCAAAAAATACGACGCGTGGTGCATAGAACACGCAACGATCTTTTTCTTTTCGTAGGAGTGGCGATGCTTTGCCACACCACACGTGGTCCAATGCTAACTGGAGGCAGTACTGCTTTGCAATTGCAGCTCGTAGTGCTGTGCTGCTTTGCTTGGAGGACCAGAAAGTCAGCGCCAAAGCAAAGGCGATAAGTAAGACTAGTCACAACTAGAAGTATAGTATCATGTAGTAGTATCATGCATATGATACTAGTATATGATACCATCTTCATAATGCATAGTATCATGTAGTAATATCATAGTCTTAGTGTATTTATTGTTTTGTAGAATCTCCAATGTAAATTTGTGTGCAAGATTTATTTGGGTTTGGTTTTTCTAGTTCTATGTGCTATGATACCGTATCTACCTATGATACCAACACAATTTCTTCGTCATTAATTGCAGTGACACATAAGCATTTTACTTGCATGTGGTGCATGATACTACCTATGGTACCCTCATTGGGGCTAGTCTAAGGGCATCTTTACCGGGCGACGCATCCTGTCCGAGCGTGTCCAAACTCGTTCGTCTGGACGCGTGGGGCGTGCGCGACGTCCTAGCGGGCTGATCTATGCATCTAATCTGGACAACTGTTGCGTCGCCAGAACTGGCGCGGACAGCGCGGGTGTCCTCCCAATAATTCGTCCGGGCGCTCCCGTCAGTGGCACAACAGACGCTCTCCTCCCCCAAAACCTCGCACTCCATATCCCGCGCCTCGAGCATGTGCAATCTTTGCCGCCGCCACGCTACCGCCGCCGTCCCCGCGATATCGAGCACTACCGCAGGCCACGCGCGTTGCCGGAGTTGTCTGAACGCGCCGCGGGCAATCCCGCTGCCCTCGGCCTCCGCCTGTAGACTGGACGCGCGACTGCGTGGCGCACAACCTGCTCGATCATTTGCCCGAGGTACGTTCGACGGTACTTTCTAGGATATCCCGCCCACTGCGGTAGTTGGCATCGCCATTGATGGCCGCATACTTTGCAGATGGGCAGCGGCCGAAGAAGGGCAATGGAGTTCTTCTACAAGAATTTCGTGGAGTCATCGTTTGAGGAGGAGTCCGACGGTGAGACCGAGATTCTACTGGCAACTGCATAGATGGTGCACGACCACTACCTCCTGCCTCCGCGCAGAGGTGGCTCGTCCAAGCGGTGTGAAGCCAACCAAGAGAACGACCGAGAATATGACCGCATACGACTTTGCAAGGACTACTTCCATCCAACTGATCCAGTCTTTAAAGAGAAGGCATTTCGTCCCCACTATCGGATGTCGAGGGATCCGTTCTTGCAAATTCTCAATGGGGTGACGTAGTACGATAACTACTTCGAGGCCAGGTACGATTGCACCGGTAAGATTGGCTTCTCCTCTTACCAAAAATATTCCGCTGTCATTCAGCAGCTTGCATATGGAGTTTCCAGTGACCTCCTCGACGACTACATGCGCATGAGCGAGTCCACATGCCATGAGGCTATGTACCGGTTTTGCAGCGCCGTTATTGCGGTGTTTGGCAAAGTTTACCTGAGAGAGCCAAACACCAAAGACACCGCTCGCCTTTTGTCCATCAACGAGAGAAGGGGGTTTCCTGGTATGCTTGGCAACATCGACTGCATGCATTGGCAGTGGAAGAATTGTCTCTTTGGTTGGCAAGGGCAGTTCAAAGGACATGTAGAGGGGTGCACCATCATACTAGAGGATGTTTCATCACAAGATCTCTGGATTTGGCACTCTTTTTTGGCATGGCTGGATCAAACAATGGCATCAATGTGCTGCAGCGGTCTCCGGTGTTTGCTAGGCTAACAGAAGGCAATGCCCGATAGTTTTCTTATCAGATCAATGGTATGCTTACTATCTTGTTGACGGTATCTATCCCTCCCGGGCCACCTTTGTGAAGACAATCCACAATCCTGAAGATGAGAAGTGCAAGAGATTTGCGAAAGAGCAAGAGGCTGCTAGGAAGGATGTGGAGCGAGCATTTGGTGTGTTTCAGTCAAGGTGGGCTATTGTTCGGTACCCTTCTAAAACCTGGAGCACAAAGAGGATGTGGGATGTGATGACTGCTTGTGTCATCATGCATAACATGATCGTCGAGGACGAGCGTGATGATATCTGTCAACACCCGGATTTTTAATCCCAGATGCCTGTTATGCCATACATCGCAATCCCAGGATTACCATTTTTGCGAGACATAACAGAATTGGATACCACAGTACATCATCCAATACAAACCATACATAAGGTCTTACACAAATAAGGATATCAAGATCCAGTTCTTAATACAACTTCAAGCAGCGGAATACGTAATAATAACGGTCGCGTAGGCGAAGCTCCATCTTCGGGGTCACAGGCAATGCTGACGATGAGAGATGATCCTAGTTGTCGTAACCTTCCAGGGGTCCATCCTCCAGGTACTCCTCTTCTGAGTCTGGCCACGGGAATAGCCAGGGGCAAAGCCATGAGTACTCTTTAAGTACTCGCAAACTAATACTAACAAGTGACAGGGGTTTCTGATAATAGGACACTAGGCTCTAGGGTTGTTTTGCAAGAAGCCAGATTTATCTCTACTGGTTCAGAAGCAAGAGAAGCTAGTCACAATTTTATAACTCCTAAGTGGGATCTTGTAACTCATGTCATAACTCTGTTGTGGTCAAGTCAAAGTCTCAATTTATTTCACAAGTCATTTTGAAATAATCTGACGGGGAAACAGTATGGCCACTCTAGCTGTCCATAACCGCGGACGCGGCTATTCGAATAGTTTGACACTCTGCAGAGATTGTACACTTTCACCACAACATTCGATACATCCGTCAGGAACTAATCATGAATTTACCATACTCAGTATGCGGATAATCAATCCTAACCTTTTAATTACACGCCCTAGTATAAGCACCTCTCCTGTGAGTTTGGCCTCCCAACCATGACCAACTGTCATCTTGGGTACTGCACAGGTGGACAATCTTCACAAGGTAGCCTCAGCTCATACCTTGGCCGTGAGGGAACTAATACTACAGTATATAAGTTTCCAGTCAAGCCCTACCCAATCTTCGGGTATTGTGGTTATACGATAAAATTGGAATGGTATCGCATCCAGACAACCATCAGTTTTATAAAGGGCTAAGGCTCATGCCTCAATATTTTCATCACCACAACCTTCTGGTGTTCGGAAACACATGTCAAAATATCTGAGTAGAATGATCCATCATTCTAAGGTTTTCATAACCATTTTCACCAAGTATTCCCATCTAAGGTTGATCGAGTTTTATGCTTAGCACTAGCATCTACAAGTGAGGATAAGTACTAATGAGGGGTGGTAAACTAGTGGAGTTTCAACTAAGTACAACCTTATATCTTAGGATGATATCAAGGTTTCTAACTTAGGCCAAATTTTATGCTCTTTATGCAACCTTCAACTATATCTTTCTAGAATCTATAAGTCACTTAAGTCAACTCTAAGTTAAAGCTTTGATAAAGAAATAAAGTAGAAAGCTTGCAAATAAAACTAGGATTGGGTTATCAAGTGGGTATGATCACATATGCTTAAGGCATATAGTGGGCATGGTAACAAGCAATGGCTGGTTTGCATCATTGCAAGTATAGGCTTGCATAGGTCAACTTGATTAGTAAGGTTTGCTAAAGTAGAGTATCTTGCAAGTGTTAGCTTGCCTTGTGCAGAGCAGTGGTTGAAGTTCTCCTCGGCTTCTTCTTCGTAGAATCCTCCTTCCTCCTCGTATCCTTGGTCGGTACTAGCATCTATAAATAAATACGATGTACACAATCACCAAACAATACTAAACTACTTGCAATCATCACACAAAAGGGTCCTATAGATGATCTAGCATCATCACTAATATTACAAGATTAAAGCTTGGTTTAATTCCTTTTGTTTTTAGAAAAGTAATTTCTACTCATTGAAAAACTACTTAAGATTTAATATTCTCCAAACCAAACATGGGATCATGTTGACACATGTCATCACCACATATTTTAGTCCATGGGAATGTGATTTAAAGTGGTGTCACAATTTAATAAGGTTTTACCCTTTTATTTTAATTAATTAAAGTGGCTAGAAATGCCTATGTGGCATTCTTTTATTACTTGGTCATTATTTCTGTAAGTAAACCTATATATTTTTATATATTCTGAAAGGTATGGTCAAATGTGATTTTTGAGAGTTGGAATCAACTCAAAAGCTATTATGGTTTTAATTTGAAAAATGTTTGAATGCAGAAAAGCTTCTGCCTTGTTATTTTTACCAAGGATGATCTACACATCCAAATGACTTGAATCCAACGGGCTTGGATTCATCATTCCCAGACCTTCCTAACAAAATTGGTTTCATTCAATTTGGTCCACTGAATGGACCTGGGTTGATTTTTGAAACTGGATACAAAAGTGTGTTTGAAATAAAATGAAAAAGGTTTAATTCAAATAACTGGGCTGCGCGTGAAGCGATACTGGGCCGGCCTGCTAAGCACAGCGCTTCCACGGCCTATTTAACTGGCTGTCCCCATGCATCAGTGAGACGAGGGGGTGCGAAGCAGTATGGGGCGATATGGTGCGTTCGATCTGGTTCTGATCCAACGGCTGAGGGTCATCGTCGACGTTGGGCAACACCGGCGAGACAGAAACCTAGCGCAGCAGGTGGGGGTATTTGGGGGCTCACCGGGGTGCAGGCGAGGGTCGGCGAGGCGGGCGGAAGACGAAGTCGACGACGGCGAACCTCCTGGTACCGGCAGCTTCTCCTGGGGCGGCTCCAATCGCTGACCCCCTTCTTCTCCAGCAGCAGCAGGCTCCGGTGAACTTCCGGCGTTGTGCTGCTCGCCTTGCTCCGGGAACAAGGTGGAATGATCAGTGAGGAGAGGGGAGTGAGATGGTGTGCTCAATTCGGCTGGGGGTGGCCTCTATTTATAGTGGCAAGAGGGGACCGACAGGGCGCAAGGTGAGCTCGTCATGGTCGACGGTACAGACGGCTATCGGCATGGGCGACGGTAGGGGCAGTGCGGTGCTCCCTGGCGATGCTCAACGACACGGTGGCGAGACGTGGGGCGGTACGGTTTGGTCGAAACGCGACGGTGCTCTGCGGGTGCCCGGCGGAAAATTTAGTGGCGCACAGCGCGCGTGGTCCGCGCGGCGGCGAACGAGCGTGTCTGCGGGGTTGCTGGGATGATGGTGATCACGTATGCACGCGGCGAGGGCGGCGCGCGGTCTGTGGGCGTCGGTCGAGCGTGGCGCACGGGGCGCGCTCTCGGCATGGTTGCTGGCGAGCTTGGCATGGTTCATGTGTGTGGTCCAGTGGCTGGCAGGATTCGAGCGCTGGACAGAGAGTGGCGATGGGATGTTGGCTTGCTCCCAGACACGTTGGCTAGGCTTGTTTCTCCTCCTAGCTGGCTGTCGACATGTGGATGACAAGGGTGCATTCGGCCTGCTCACCATTGATGGCAATGCCAAGCTTACAGTGATGCTAAGGGTGTGCAGTTGAGCTAGATGATCTACTAAATCCTAGTTGCAACCAGAGAAGGAACAAGTTAGGCTTCAATCACTGCTCACAATAGTGTTTGGATTTTGTTTGATTTGTGTCTGTCAAGTGTTTGATGAAATGGCCGCAAGAATTCAAGTTTTAAATTTTGAAAAGATTTTTGGTGGGTGTGCTAGGTTGGTGCTGGTGAGTCTGCAGATGCTTGGGTTTTGAAAGTTGAGCTTGTTTGAGTGGTTTTTGAAAAAGTGGGATCTTCCCATATGATATAGATTCAATTTTGAACTGTCCTTTAAACTATGCATTTTAATGTTTCTAGATGATCACAAAGTGGGCCTTGATACTTTGTTATGAGTACAATCAAGGGGTGCAAAGATCCAGAAAAGTTTATGTTAAGTTATGAAAGTTTGGGACAGCCAAAGTAGGCATGGGAGTTAAATTGGTCAAAATGACCATTCCCTTATTTTATTTGTTTTGATTTACTTGTTTTTGGTAAAAGTGTGGGAAATGTTTACATGATGTTTATTTCACCTAATCATCCATTTATAAGCAAAGGAACACACAAACAAGTTGGTTCAAAAGAATTCAAAATGAAATGCATACTCACATGCATGCTTTCATAATTTTATTTAGAAAAGTTTTTGTTAACCCTAATTTGATGATTAGAGTTTGAAGATCCAAGTTTAGTATTTTTGGGATGTTACAATATCTTGGACCAAGGCTAGGACTTTCAAGGTCAGTTGGTTGAGCCATAGCCAGGTCTAACATCTTGGGAAGATTTCATGCAAGTGCATGAAAATTTGATCACAGACAAACCCATGAACGGTTTCAACTGAATTTGGTTGAGCATATATGGGACCGTGCAGAAAATCTTAATGTTTAATCCTTTGTTTTTTTGTGTAATTTGAATGACGGTTTATTTGTTTTCTATCAAACCATGCGATCCTGAACTATTTATATGTAAACACTATTTCAATTTGATTACCTAATCTAGTTTATTTGCTTTTCAAAAATTAATTTTATGATAAAATTTGCAAACATATGAAATCCTTGGCCAGCCTATGGCAGCGTTGGCCAAGCGCAGCGCGACTGGTCGGACAGGTCGGACCCCATATCGACCGCGACTCGACCCAAATGGATACAAACGGACCATTTGGGGCGACCGGATGGGTCGGCCAGGTTTAGCCCCCCTGCTTTATTTGTTTTTCGTGTCCGTCCCGTGTAAAGGATGTTGATTGGAGCTAAACCTCATGATGGCCGGAAGACAAACCCTGGAAGCTAACAAATCAAACACCTATCTTGATGCAGAAAAAGGAGGGGTTGATGGGAAAGGAGAGATCGTTTGAAGATTGGGTTTGGGATATACATGGAAATATTACTACTTTGTGGTTCACGGTTTGACTAGTAATAAATATATATATGTGCTCTGTATTTGTAGTGGGAACCATGCACGGGTTGGCTCGAGTTCCCTGTAGCCTATTGACTTACTAATAGTATTTTCTTTGTTAGGAAATATAAAATGTTTTAGATTTATTAAATAAATATATCGATCACGGCTCGACCCAAACAGAGAAAGTAGCATTCACTGAATGAAAAATTAAACCATGCACCGAATGAAAAGTCTACAAACAAACAACAAAAAATATTTGAAATTATGCCTTCAGACCTCATAGTTCTGGATGAAACTGAAATTACAGTTAGTAGATATGCACACGTGTATAGCAGAAATACTTTTTTTTAAATAATACATTTTTTTTATTAAATTTTACAAATAATACACAAAACTGGCAAATTACAAAACTGTTTGTCGGTCGGCCGTTCAACAGACGAAACATTGCCTTCGTCCGTTCAACGGACGACACACAGACTTCGTCCGTTGAACGGACGACAGTCTGCTGTCAGCTGCCGCCGCGCGCTCGCTTGCCGTGCAGCTGCCGCCTGCTGCTCTGCGCGCGAGCTGCTGCTGCTTGGCTGCTAGCTGGTAGCTGCATGCGCGCTGCTAGCTGCCCGCACCGCTGCGCTGCTAGCTGCTTGCATGCTGCTTGCTGCTTGCTGCTCTGCATGGCCGGCCGCGCGCGCGCACGCGATGCTGTGCTGCGCTGCATGCGGCTGCTGCTGCGCGCCTGCAACGCTGGGCCCGCCTAGCTGCTGCTGCTGACAGCAGACGTGTCGTCCGTTCAACGGACGAAGGCTGCGTGTCGAACGGACGAAACGAGTCTATCGTCTGTTGAACGGCCGACCGACAAACAGTTTTGCAATTTGTTCATTTTGTGTATTATATGTGAAATTCAATAAAAAAAATGTATTATTTTAAAAAAATTAGCCTACAGAAAATGCAACGTTATGCGCGTTTCCAGCATGCTACACGTCGGAGAACGGATGATCAGGGCCATGCTTGGACAAGAAACAAACTGTGGAGAACTTGTCCCGTCAACAAAACCTGGGGCACGGCGTGGTGCCTACTGCACACAGAGGATGTGGATGAGGTTGGAAGTGTCCAGTCACAAGAGATAGATAACACACATGATCGTGGGAATCAGATTCATCCCTGTGGCCTAGCGAGGGGACCATTATATCCAATGATAGTGGCCACCGGTGTGCGAGCGTGCGTGTTAGCTTTTTGGGCTCCCTCGGCTATCTTGTTGCCGCATCCACCTAATTCCATGGCCCACCATGAGTAGCAAGCACATCACACCTTCCATGGTGGTTTCCTTATCGCATCTTCACCGAACTGATCCAAAGGGTCGACCAAGTTTCTGTCCGTTTGGATCGGTTCACGGTCGTTTTTGGGTCGTGGTTTGGCCTGTTTGCCACCGCGCCTAGCGGCCTGACACCGTCGGCGATAGGACGTTAATGGTGACGCGATGTCGGCTTTCAGCGTTATCGGCTTCCCGCGCGGCCGGCGTTTTTCGCGCGCCTTGCCTCCGTGGCTAGAAAACTTCCCGCGCCTCCCTGGCTTCGTCACGGTCTATAAAAGAGGGCCGCCTGCGCGACGAAGACAACAAGCCCAAGGAAGAGCAAACCAGCAGCCGAAAAAGCACTAGCGACCAGCAGCCATGCCTCGCCGCAAGATCGCCAACTGGACCAAGATCCGGGAGATGTACCGCACCCACTTTCCGGAGATGGAGATCGACGAGGTTGACATCCAGGACACGTTGTTGTCCCGGCACATGATCGAGGCGCAGGTGGAGGCCTTCGAGGAGGAAGGCCGTGTGGCGGAGGCGGGCGCTGGAGCAGGTGGTGGAGGCGGCCGCAAAGGTGATGTCTAATGGTCGGTGCGCGATATTCACCACATCGCCGCCAAGGAGGCAGTGGCTAAGGAAGCCGCATCAGTGGCCCTCCGCGGGATCCGCCACGAGGCGGCCATGACCACGCTGGAGGTGGTGGCCAAGGAGGCTGCCAAGGTTGCCGTCTGCGACCTACGCTGTGTCGCCGCCACGCGCAGGGAGGTGGAAGAGGTGGGGCATGCCGCTGACACGGCGGCGGAGGAGGCACGCGTGGCTATGGCCGCCGAGGTGGCGGTCGTGTGGGCTATCATCATCGAGGAGGAGATAGAGGTGGAGGAGGACGAGGAGGAGGAGTGGGAGAGGTGGATCAGCCGGAGGCCAAGACGGATGCGGAGGAGGAGGAGGCGGAGGAGAAGGGAGAGGAGGCGATCGCCGTCCCCCTGCAGATCGCTTTGTTAATACCACATATAAAAAGTATAGTTGAAGCTATGTTAATTCTGGGGAAAATGGTCAAAGCATATTTGTACAAAAAAAATGTGATAGTAAGAACATGTGTTCCCGTGGTAGTAAATCTGTAGACGCCTTTCATTTTTTAAGTCCTTGAAAATAGCAGTAAAAGTCATTTACTTATTCATAATACCATTTTCTCTACTAAATTGATACATAAGCCAATTCAACCAAAAGTCAGAACTGTTAAAAAGAACTAGACAATAGTATATTATATATTCTTAACACTCCTTGTTACGTCTGAATTATTTTAGTCTTTGGTGTTGGTTTGATGTAGGGTGCAAAGGGAGTTATCCAGGCCACACTGGATAAACTCCACACTAGCGGGTAGGTTTTGTTTTTTATTGTTTTTTTTCGTGCATGACAAACCAGTAGCATAGCACCAGAGGTGCCAATATGTCATCTCAAAAAAAAAGAGGTGCCAATATGTCACTGTGGAAAATTACTTTGACTAGCTGCGGTGCTTACCATCACTATCTTCTTTATTGTAGTAGCTGTATAGGGCAAGTGTACAGTTGTATAACACCGTGATTTTTAGGGCTAGATTATGAGTAAGGTGTGAACGAGTCACTCAATTCCAGGGAAAGTTTTTCTTTTCTTGCTCGAAACGACTGTCCTATGTGTCGAAGGAATGGAGCATAGGAAGATTGACAATTTTTTCCCCTCCTTGGGTGGGGTTTCAAAGGAAATTAAAGAAATTCGACAACCCCTTAAATCCTCTTTTTGCATTTTTATACACAACAAAAAGACAAAAGCTATAAGTTGAAACAGGCTCAACCACCCGATACAAATCTGCAAACAATGATGGAGCGAACATCACAAGCCAAGACCGAAAGAAACAAAAAGAAAGAAAACAAAACAAAACCGACATCGGCGGCTCAATTGAAAACAAAGATAACTCATAACTGTTGCGCCTTTGGAGAAGTACCACCACGCGCCTAGCACTCCGATGCGTGGTGTACTAAGCAACACCTCCAAGAATTGAAATGACGACGACGACACTGCTGCCTGGACTAGTCGTAGAGTTTCTCCTGGCACGCTATGGGAGGTGGGGAAGAGATACACCTAACGCCATTCCGAAAGGACGACGACACCCGCATGCATCACCATGTTGATGTCTAAACTACAAGAATTTCTCCCGAGCCCTCAAAAAACCACACTCTCAGCGCTTTGTATTGCTCCACCAAGCTCGCCGCCTACTAGCACATGCCACAACAATCTTGCAGTCACCACTGTCGTCTCTCCGTGACCCATGTTGCGAGGCCGGTAAGACCGAAAAGGAAAAATTCAACGAGAGAGGCAATACGACAGCACGCGGGAGGGAACTGTCTCCACTGCCGGAAGAAAGTAGATGACCGGATGCAGTAGCAGGGGAAAACCAGGCTCTCACTGGCCCGGTGGAGCCTGAATGGGCCCATGAAGCCCGTTGTCATACTGGAGCAAGGGTTCCACCGTCATCGCCAACTCCAACACTAGTCTCTACTCCTCCATCCACTAGGGATCCTCCACCACCGCAAATCCCTGCCGCCAAGCAGAAGCTCTGTCACCACCGTGCTCACCCGGGCTTGTCGGACCGCTGTTGGCCTGAGAAACAAAACCGCATGACGCCATGCACCACCACAACGTCTCGTGCGCGAGGAGAGGCTAGGGCCCCGGAGCATAACATGAATTGTCCACCTTAGGCTCACCTGAGCGGAAAGAGGACACCAGTGCCGAATCTAAGCCCAGCCGGCCCGGATCCAGGCCGCACGGACCAGGTAGAGAGCCAGGCATGGTAGCATCCGCAAGCAGCCACCGCACGTGGTTTGCAGACCAAACCTGGCCTGCAGGGCAAGCTCCCGACTTAGGCCTTCTTGGCCCAGGTTAGGAAGTTGTTGCTGCGCTGCACAAGGGAAGGGACATCACCCACTTCCTGGCCGCGCGCTGCCAAATAGACGTGCCAGGAGAAAGCCATAATCGAAACCCATCTGGCCAAGATTTGGCATGCATCAGGCCAAGATCGTGCTAGCACACCTCCACCGTCGCACCTTCTCGGGGCGCCGCCTGCTGCACGCTGACCCGGCACACCACCATCGTCTCCTACGCCAACTTAGGCCCTCGGTGGTCTCCTCCCATCACCCCTACCATGATGAGGCCCTGCTGGGAAACCGAGGTCTAGGAGAAACCGAAGCGCCTCACCGCGGGCTTTGCTGCCGGCCTACTCCGACGACGGAGAGGGGGAGGGAGCTAAAGGGGTTAGGATTAGGTTCGCTGCCCATGTCGCCCTAACGAGAGCGACACGATTGAAAATTTGTGATGTCTTTTGTCTTTAATACCACATATAGAAAGATCTCCCTTTAGATATGGGTGAACCTATATTATGTTTTCGCAAAAACAAGTCCTCCGGATGTCATCTAGAAAAATATGTTGTTATTGTTCCCACCAAGAGCCATTCTTAGAGCCATGGTGAAGTCAGATGCAGAGAATGTCAGGATAGCAAGATATGAGGGGTAGCGATGGTGATTTTTGTTCTTGTGGCCAGGGAGATCGAGGGACCTTCGTCTAGAAATAAGTGACTTGGATTTGTCAAGGTTCACATATAGTGAACGTAGGCAATTTTAAGTTACTTCACTACGAGAAAAATTGTTGCTGCCGTCGCCCCAGCCCTTTGCCGTGTGCCAAAAGGCCCAGAACACGGCAATCTTTGTCGTGTGTGCAACAAGAAGTGCACGGCAAAGAAAAGGTGCATGGCAAACTGCAGAAAAATAACACGGCAAAGAAATTAACACGACAATGGAAAGACGAAGACACACGGCAAAGAAAACCATCACGGGAGATTCGATGAAGACACACGGCAAAGATATTTCACGGCAAAGAAGTGGGCCCCGTGGCCTCGCAGGGTCACCCGCCGGCAGGGGCTGACGGCAGAATCTTTGTCATGTGCCCTCGCCATCAGGTACACGGCAAAGCTAATCTTTGCCGTGAGTATTCTGTTGTATACACAGCAAAACATTTTTTTACCTTTTTCTTTTATTTAGTTAGCAGGGATTTTATTACACATACGTTAGGTGATATTATTTTATAGGATCATGAGCACACACATATGAATAGGTTATTGTGGTCTTGACCACTACCTGCACCCCCCCTTATACGTTCCGGTTCAGGGAGATTCCCCATTATAGAGGTCCAGAACCTTCGCTTCTAGGTTAGAGCGCATGCATGCGAGGGGGGACACATGCAAGCACCAATACCAACCTTGCATACACATATGCTAGGGACACATGCAAGTTTTCATCTGATTCCGATGTTCTCGTGGTCTTCCTCCGGTGAAACCCTAATCTACGGGGCTCGGATCGTCTACCCCCTAGACATTCTTCTGATGAGCGTAGCCCGGCGTAGCTCTCTCTTGTTTTGTGTTTGATTAGGTCATAAGATGATGTAAAACCATTTTGGTTCACAAGTTGGGGCACTATCCTACCCGATTTCACCGGAACAGGGAGATTCCCCCTTATACAGGTCCAGAACCTTCGCTTCTAGGTCAGAGCGCATGCATGCGAGGGGGGACACATGCAAGCACCTATACCAACCTTGCACCACACTCAACACATATGCTAGGGACACATGCAAGTTTTCATCTGATTCCGACGTTCTCGTGGTCTTCCTCCGGCGAAACCCTGATCTACGGGGCTTGGATCGTCTACCCACCTAGACATTCTTTTGATGAGGGTAGCCCGGCATAGCTCTCTCTTGTTTTGTGTTTGATTAGGTCATAGGATGATGTAAAACCATTTTGGTTCACAAGTTGGGGCACTATCCTACCCGGTTTCACCGGAACAGGGAGATTCCCCCTTATACAAGTCCAGAACCTTTGCTTCTAGGTCAGAGCGCATGCATGCGAGGGGGGACACATGCAAGCACATATATCAACCTTGAACCACACTCACACACATATGCTAGGGACACATGCAAGTTTTCATCTGATTCCGACGTTCTCGTGGTCTTCCTCCAGCGAAACCCTGATCTGCGGGGCTCGGATCGTCTACCCCCCTAGACATTCTTCTAATGAGGGTAGCCCGGCGTAGCTCTCTCTTGTTTTGTTTTTGATTAGGTCATAGGATGATGTAAAACCATTTTGGTTCACAGGTTGGGGAACTATCCTACCCGGTTTCACCGGAACAGGGAGATTCCCCCTTATAGAGGTCCAGAACTTTCGCTTCTAGG
This sequence comes from Avena sativa, assembly GCA_916181665.1. Lineage (NCBI taxonomy): Eukaryota > Viridiplantae > Streptophyta > Magnoliopsida > Poales > Poaceae > Avena > Avena sativa. The sequence goes on along the minus strand of OV702293.1, from coordinate 443,682,928 downwards.
TTAGAGCGCATGCATGCGAGGGGGGACACATGCAAGCACCTATACCAACCTTGCATACACATATGCTAGGGACACATGCAAGTTTTCATCTGATTCCGACGTTCTCGTGGTCTTCCTTCGGTGAAACCCTGATCTGCGGGGCTCGGATCGTCTACCCCCTAGACATTCTTCTGATGAGGGTGAACCAGCGTAGCTCTCTCTTGTTTTGTGTTTGATTAGATCATAGGATGATGTAAAACCATTTCTGTTCACAAGTTGGGGCACTATCCTACCCGATTTCACTGGAACAGGGAGATTCCCCCTTATACTGGTCCAGAACCTTCGCTTCTAGGTCAGAGCACATGCATGCGAGGGGGACACATGCAAGCACATATACCAACCTTGAACCACACTCACACACTTAAGCTAGGGACACATGCAAGTTTTCATCTGATTCCGACGTTCTCGTGGTCTTCCTCCGGCGAAACCCTAATCTGCGGGGCTCGAATCGTCTACCCCCTAGACATTCTTCTGATGGGGGTAGCCCGGCGTAGCTCTCTCTTGTTTTGTGTTTGATTAGGTCATAGGATGATGTAAAACCATTTTGGTTCACAAGTTGGGGCACTATCCTACCCGGTTTCACCAGAACGGGGAGATTCCCCTTTATACAGGTCCAGAACCTTCGCTTCTATGTCAGAGCGCATGCATGCAAGGGGGGACACATGCAAGAACCTATACCAACCTTGCACCACACTCAACACATATGCTAGGGACACATGCAAGTTTTCATCTGATTCCGACGTTCTCGTGGTCTTCCTCTGGCGAAACCCTGATCTGCGGGGCTCGGATCGTCTACCCCCCTAGACATTCTTCTGATGAGGGTAGCCTGGCGTAGATCTCTCTTGTTTTCTGTTTGATTAGGTCATAGGATGATGTAAAACCATTTTGGTTCACAAGTTGGGGCACTATCCTACCAGGTTTCACCGGAACAGGGAGATTCTCCCTTATAGAGGTCCAGAACCTTCGCTTCTAGGTTAGAGCGCATGCATGCGAGGGGGGGGCACATGCAAGCACCTGTACAAACCTTGCACCACACTCACACACATATTCTAGGGACACATGCAAGTTTTCATCTGATTCCGACGTTCTCGTGGTCTTCCTTCGGTGAAACCCTGATCTGCGGGCCTCGGATCGTCTACCCCCTAGACATTCTTCTGATGGGGGTAGCCTTGCGTAGCTCTCTATTGTTTTGTGTTTGATTAGGTCATAGGATGATGTAAAACCATGTTGGTTCACAAGTTGGGGCACTATCCTACCCGGTTTCACCGGAACAGGGAGATTCCCCTTATACAGGTCTAGAACCTGCGCTTCTAGGTTAGAGCGCATGCATGCGAAGGGGGACACATACAAGCACCCGGAGACTAGTAGTTTTTGTATGTTCCAACATAGCACCACACTTTCATGCATGTGCTAGGGCACATGCATGTAGGTCCTTGAGGTATTGAAAATTGAGAACAATCTAAAGCATGTCAAACAACAAATTTCAGACTTTGTCGTGAAATCCTCTCATCTTGGACTTTTGATTGACCCAAAGAGTGACCTTAAAAGATTCAAAAGTAGTCCAACAACTTGCTTGGTCTTTTGGTCAGCAGTTCTACCGTGAGGGGAAATTCTACTCTTGACGATTGGTTGAGGATTGTTTCTCAAAGTTTGTGACTAGGCACCCACCTAATGGAAATGAAGTTCAACATCCTCCAGAAGCTTATGGTCTAGTGCAAAGTTCATATTTCCATGGTCTCAATCCTTATGAAGAGATGGTACATGCTATATCTACAAGAGAAACTATCGTCCGCTCCTCAAGAGGGTTGACAGAACCAGTGGCGGGAGTTTCCACGTATATATCCAGGATTTTACTAAGTATTAACGCATGTCTACAAAGGGGGTCACACTTGCGACTTACACATGGGACCTACCAACCTTGCACCACACTCACACACATATGCTAGGGACACATGCAAGTTTTCATCTGATTCCGACGTTCTCGTGGTCTTCCTCCGATGAAACCCTGATCTGTGGGGCTCGGATCGTCTACCCCCCTAGACATTCTTCTGATTGGGGTAGCCCGGCATAGCTCTCTCTTGTTTTGTGTTTGATTAGGTCATAGGATGATGTAAAACCATGTTGGTTCACAAGTTGGGGAACTATCCTACCCGGTTTCACCGGAACAGGGAGATTCCCCCTTATACGGGTCCAGAACCTTCGCTTCTAGGTTAGAACGCATGCATGCGAGGGGACACATGGAATCACCTATACCAACCTTGCACCACACTCACACACATATGCTAGGGACACATGCAATGTTTTATCTGATTCTGACGTTCTCGTGGTCTTCCTACGGCGAAATCCTGATCTGCGGGGCTCGAATCGTCTACCCCCTAGACATTCTTCTGATGGCGGTAGTCCGGCGTAGCTCTCTCTTTTTTTGTGTTGGATTAGGTCATATGATGATGTAAAACCATTTTGGTTCACAAGTTGGGGCACTATCCTACCCAATTTCACCGGAACAGGGAGATTTCTCCTTATACAGGTCTAGAACCTTCGCTTCTAGGTTAGAGCGCATGCATGCGAGGGGGACACATGCAAGCACCTATACCAACCTTGCACCACACTCACAAACATATGCTAGGGACACATGAAAGTTTTCATCTGATTCCGACATTCTCGTGGTCTTCCTCCGGCGAAACTCTGATCTGCGGGGCTCGGATCGTCTACCCCCCTAGACATTCTTCTGATGGGGGTAGACCAGCGTAGCTCTCTCTTGTTTTGTGTTTGATTAGGTCATAGGATGATGTAAAACCATTTTGGTTCACAAGTTGGTGTAGGGTTTCGTAGCATAAAAAACAAAAAAATTCTATCGCATACAAACAAACAAGCCAAGATCTATCTACTAGATTGTAGCAACGAGTCGATGGAATAACTCACCCTCGAAGATTCCAAAGTGTTTAACGAGAGAGGATTCTCGTGGGTGATGTAGTCGTACTCTTCCCGATCTCAAGATCGTGTAGACGATCCTTCTGGCGCTGCATTCCGTCAGCGCTCCTGCAGTCGGTCACACGTTTGGTACTCGACGAAGACCTTCCTCTCCCTTGTTCCAGCAGGCAGCGGAGGTTGTAGCACTCTCCTCGCGATTCCGGCAGCACAACGACGTGGTACCGGAAGTAGAGGGGAGATCTCGCAGGGCTTCGCCTTAAGCCGGAGCGAGTATGGTGGACTATGAGAGAGCCCTCGACGATCTAGGGTTTAGACACGCCGAGGAAGAGGTGCTAGGGCTGGCGGCTAGGGCTTGGAGGTTCCCAAGTCGGCGGCTAGGGGAGAAACCCTAGGGGGCGGCGGCGGCTATGGTGGGCAGCAGCTGCTAGGGTTTGGAGGTGGGAACTTGTGTGTCTAGGAGGGGAGCCCTGCCCCTCCTTATATAGGTGGAGGGGGCCGGCCAAGGGGAGGGGAGTCCCTCCCAACTCGGCTTGGTGGTGCGCCGGCGGTGGGAGGAGGAACTCCTCCCCCAAGTCGGTTTCCACCTCCCTCTCCACTTCCCAAAATTGCCGTTTGACTTTCAAACTTGGCGTTTGACTTTTCCAGATTCCATAACTACTCAAACAACGTCGAATCCTTAAGTTTGTCTCCCTACGGTTCGTGAATTATGCGGACATGATCGAGACACTTCTCCGATCAATAACCAATAGAGGAATCTGGAAATTCATATGGCTCCCACATATTTCTACGATTACTTTGCGATCGAATGAACCACTTACATACGATACCAATTTCCCTTTGTCTCACGATAGTTTACTTATCCGAGGTTATGATCGTCGGTATCTCTGCATACCTAGTTCAACCTCGTTACTGATAAGTACTCTTTTCTCGTTCCCGTGATATGTGATCCCTTGTGAGCCAGTCACATGCTTGCAAGCTAATTGGATGACATTTCACCGAGAGGGCCCAGAGTATATCTATCCGTCATATGGATGGACAAATCCCACTCTTGATCCATGTGTCTCAACCAATACTTTCCGAACACTCAATGCCACCTTTGTAGCCACCCAGTTACGGTGTGGTGTTTGATGTCATCAAAGTATCCATCCGGTAAAGGTGATATGCATGGTCTCATGGTCGAAGGAATTAGGTTACTATGTATCAGAAAGCATATAGCAATTGAACTATTAAAATGACTTGATCTTTATGCTACGCTTATCTATAGGAGTATGACCACCATATCATTCTCCTAACGATATGATCTTGTTGTTAATAACATCTCAATGTTGATGATAGGGAAACCACAATCATTTATTAACCAATAAGCTAGTATTATGAAGAGGCTTTACTAGGGACTTCAATTTAAGTTTACAAATCACACAAGTATTAATGTTTCCTTGTTAATACTATTATAGCATGAATGTAAACATTTATCATAAACACAAAGATATAACAATAACTACATTTATTATTGCCTCTAGGGCATATGTCCAACAGTCTCCCACTTGCACTAGAGCCATCTAATCTAGATTACATGGTAATATACCGAACACCCATGGCAGTTTGGTGCTGGTCATGTTTTGCCCTCGGGAGAGGTTTAGTCAACGGATCCGCCACATTCAGATCTGTGTGTACTTTGAAAATCTTTATGTCCCCATCTTGGACATGTTCTCAAATAGCGTGAAAACGTAGCTTGATATGCTTCAGCTTCTTGTGTGACCTTGGTTCTTGCGCATTGGCTATGGCGCCCATGTTATCACAGTAGATAGACATTGGGTCCAACGCACTAGGAACCACACCCAGCTCCGTAATGAACTCTTTCATCCATATCGCTTCTTGTGAAGCCTCCGAAGCAGCCATGTATTCCGATTCAGTTGAAGATCTCACCACAACGCTTTGCTTTGCACTCCTCCAGCTAACTGCTGCACCATTCAAAGTAAATATGTATCCAGATTGTGATTTAGAATCATCCGGATCGGTGTTCCAAGTAGCATCGGTGTAACCATTAACAACGAGTTGTTCATCACCTCCATAAGAAAGAACCATATCCTTAGTTCTTCTCAAGTACTTAAGGATGTTTTTGACCGTTGTCCAATGATCCACTCCTGGATCACTTTGATATCTGCTAGTTAAACTAACAGCATATGCAATGTCGGGTCTAGTACATAGCATGGCATACATTAGAGATCCTATGGCTGAGGCATAGGGAGTCTTACTCATCCTTTCTCTATCTTCTGCCGTTGTCGGACTTTGAGTTTTACTCAAGGTCGTATTGGGCAACATGGGCAAGAACCCTTTCTTGCTATCTTCCATTCCAAACCTCTTTAGAACTTTGTCCAAATATGTACTTTGTGACAATGATATTAGGCGTCTCGATCTATCTCTATAAATCTTTATGCCTAATATGTAAGCTGCTTCGCCAAGATCCTTCATTGAAAAACTATTATTCAAACATTCCTTGACACTATTAAGAAGGTCTACATCATTCCCAATCAACAATATGTCATCTACATATAGTATTAAGAATGTTACAGAGCTCCCACTCACTTTCTTGTAAATACAAGCTTCTCCATAAGTTTGTATAAAACCAAAACTTTTGATTACCTTATCAAAACGTTGATTCCAACTTCGGGATGCTTGCTTCAATCCATAGATGGACCGTTGAAGTTTGCATACCTTGTTAGCATCTTTAGGATCGACAAAACCTTTGGGTTGCATCATATACAACTCTTCATCAATGTCTCCATTGAGGAACGCTGTCTTGACATCCATCTGCCATATCTCATAATCATAATATGCAGCGATTGCTAACATAATCCTCACAGACTTTAGCTTCTCTACTGGTGAGAAAGTCTCATCGTAGTCAACTCCTTGAATTTGTCGAAACCCTTTTGCGACAAGTCGAGCTTTATAGACAGTAACATTACCATCAGCATCTGTTTTCTTCTTGAAAATCCATTTATTCTCGACGGCCTTCCGGCCATCCGGTAAGTCCACCAAAGTCCATACTTGGTTTTCATACATGGATCCAATCTCGGATTTCATGGCTTCTTGCCATTTATTGGAATCTGGGCTCATCATCGCTTCCTCATATGTCTTAGGGTCATCGGTGTTATCCACCAACATGACATTCATAACGGGATCATACCAATCAGGAGTGGTACGAGTTCTTGTTGACCTGCGAGGCTCTGTAGCAACTACAACCGAAGTTTCATGATCATCATCATTAGCTTCCTCTCTTACTGGTGCAGGCGTCACAGGAACTACTTCCAGTGCTGCGCTACTCGCAAGTTCGAGAGAAGGTTCGACAACCTCGTCGAGTTCTACTTTCCTTCCAGTCACTTCTTTCGAGAGAAATTCCTTCTCTAGAAAGGATCCATTCTTGGCAACGAAGATTTTGCCTTCGGATCTATGATAGAAGGTATACCCAATAGTTTCCTTCGGGTATCCTATGAAGACGCATTTTTCCGCTTTGGGTTCAAGCTTGTCTGGCTGTAACTTCTTTACATAGGCTTCGCATCCCCAAACTTTAAGGAACGATAATTTAGGTTTCTTCCCAAACCATAATTCATATGGTGTCGTTTCAACGGATTTAGATGGTGCCCTATTTAAAGTGAATGCGGCTGTTTCTAATGCATAACCCCAAAATGATAGCGGTAAATCTATAAGTGACATCATAGAACGAACCATATCTAAGAGAGTTCGATTACGACGTTCGGACACACCATTACGCTGTGGTGTTCCCGGCGGTGTCAACTGTGAAAGTATTCCGCATTTCTTCAAATGCTCGCCAAACTTGTAACTTAGATATTCACCTCCACGATCAGAACGTAGAAATTTAATCTTCTTGTTACGTTGATTCTCTACCTCACTTTGAAATTCCTTAAACTTCTCGAAAGTTTCGGACTTATGTTTCATGAAATAGATATACCCATATCTACTCAAGTCATCCGTGAAGGTAAGAACATAACGATAACCACCGCGCGATGCCACACTCATTGGACCACACACATCGGTATGTATGATTTCCAATAAGTCTGTAGCTCGCTCCATCATACCAGAAAATGGAGTGTTAGTCATTTTACCCATCAGACATGCTTCGCATCTATCAAGTGATTCAAAATCAAGTGATTCAAGAAGTCCATCGGAATGGAGTTTCTTCATACGCTTCACTCCAATGTGACCAAGACGACAGTGCCACATATAGGTCGAGTTATCGCTCGATTTCAAAAGTTTAGCCTCAATGTTATTAATATGTGTATTTCCACTATCGAGATTCAACAAGAATATACCATCTATCAAAGGTGCATGTGCATAAAACATATTACTCATATAAATCAAACAACCATTATTCTCGGATTTAAACAAGTAACCGTCTCGCAATAAACAAGATCCCGATATAATGTCCATGCTTAACACAGGCACCAAATAACAATTATTTAAGTATAAAACTAATCCCGATGGTAGATGAAGGGGTAGCGTGCCGACCGCGATCACATCAACCTTTGATCCGTTTCCAACGCGCATCGTCACCTCGTTCTTCGCTAGCTTCCGTTTATTCTGCAGCACCTGTTTCGAGTTACAAATATGAGCAGCCGAACCAGTATCAAATACCCAGGCACTACTACGAGTACTAGTGAGATACACATCAATAACATGTATATCAGATATACCTTTCTTCTTGATGTTTCCGTTCTTCAAATCCGCCAAGTACTTTGGGCAATTCCGCTTCCAATGACCTTCTCCCTTGCAGTAAAAGCACTCAGTATCAGGCTTAGGTCCAGCCTTGGTCTTCTTCGTCGGCGTGGTAACTTTCTTACCACCCTTCTTGAAGTGTCCCTTTTGCTTAGACTTGCCTTTCTTGAATTTGGTGGTCTTATTGACCAACAACACTTGGTGCTCTTTCTTGATATCCACTTCTACAGATTTCAACATGGCAAAGAGTTCTGGCAACGTCTTGTTCATGTTCTGCATGTTGTAGTTCATCACAAAGTTCTTGTAACTTGGTGGTAGTGATTGGAGGACACGGTAAATCCCCAAAGCATTAGGAATCACTATGCCCAAGCTTTGAAGTTTGTTTGCGTGCCCAGAAATCTTAAGCACATGCTCACTGACGGAGCTGCCCTCTTCCATCTTGCAGTTAAAGAACTTTTCAGAAGCCTCATATCTCTCAATTGCCGCATGAGTCTCAAAGATCAATTTGAGATCACGGACAATATCATGTGGGTCTGAATTCTCAAACCTTTTCTGAAGCTCCGATTCTAAACCATACAAGATAGCACACTGAACTGTGGAGTACTGAGTCTTCCGAGTGAGGTAAACATTCTTTACTTCATCGCTAGCAGTAGCTGCAGGTGGGTCACCCAGCGGTGCATCCAGCACATAGGTCAAATTACCAGCTGTGAGGACAATCCTCAAATTGCGGAACCAATCCGCGAAGTTGCTTCCATTGTTTTTCAACTTTTCTTTCTCTAGGAACGCATTAAAATTGATGGTAGGGGCTGCCATTGATCTACAACATATTTGCAATAGTTTAGACTAAGTTTATGACAAATTGAGTTCAAATTAATAATAAAATTAACCTAGATGAACTCCCACTCAAAACAACATCCCTCACATTGTTTTAGTGATCACACGAACCAAATCCACCACATCAACACCGATCATCACGAGAGTTGATATAGTTTCAATGGCGAACAATCGACATGTTCATCATATCTACTATATGATTCATGCTTTACCTTTCGGTAATCCGTGTTCCGAGACCATGTCTGTACATGCTAGGCTCGTCAAGATCAAACCTTAGTTTCCGCATGAGCAAATCTGGCTTGCTCACGTTGTATACACTTGCGGAATCTAACACACCCGATCATCACGTGGTGCTTCGAAACAACAAGCTTTAGCAACGGTGCTAACTAAGGGTGAACACTTTATGATTTGAAATTCATGTGCAAGAGGGATCATCTTATAATGCTACCGTCGTCTACTAAGCAATACAAGATGCATAAAGGATTAACATCACATGCAATTCATAATATGTGATATGATATGGCCTTTATTCTTTGTGCTTCCGATCTCCATCTTCAAGCACGAACATGATCTCCATCATCACCGGCATTGCATCAAGGTCAATGACGCTTCTCCATGGTTGTCGTCCACCGGCTTCAACTATTACAACTACTTTGAATAGACACGCGGGTCTTAACATAAACTAAAGACAACCATATGGCTCCTGCCGGTTGCCAACTTACAATAAGGATCATTGCATACATCAAATATAATCACAATCATGGCCATATCACATCACTGCACACCCCTGCAAAACAAAGTTAGACGCCTCTACTTTCTTTGCATGTTTTACGTGGTTTGGGGCTTTCCATAAGTGTCGTTCTAACTTACAAACATGAACCACAACATTGATACTAGTATTGTTAATCACCCGTTGTAAATTGGATCTTAACTATGCTAGGAGAAATAGGCACCCGCAAAGCCACTTATGCAATACAAGTTGCATGTCAAGCGTGGAGCAAGTCTCATGAACGATGTCATGTAAGGTTAGCCCGGACCGCTTCATCCCAACATCCTGCAATATGCAAAGTACACAAGAAGCAATCGACAATAAAAGCATCAACGCCCACAATGACCATTGTGTTCTACTCGTGCAATAGATCTACATATAGACACGGCTCTGATACCACTGTAGGGTTTCGTAGCATGGAAAATAAAAAAATTCTATCGCATACAAACAAACAAGCCAAGATCTATCTACTAGATTGTAGCAACGAGTCGATGGAATAACTCACCCTCGAATATTCCAAAGTGTTTAACGAGAGCGGATTCTCGTGGGTGATGTAGTCGTACTCTTCCCGATCTCAAGATCGTGTAGACGATCCTTCTGGCGCTGCGTTCCGGCAGCGCTCCCGCAGTCGGTCACACGTTCGGTACTCGACGAAGACCTTCCTCTCCCTTGTTCAAGCAGGCAGCAGAGGTTGTAGCACTCTCCTCGCGATTCCGGCAGCACAACGGCGTGGTACCGGAAGTAGAGGGCAGATCTCGCAAGGCTTCGCCTTAAGCCGGAGCGAGTATGGTGGACTATGAGAGAGCCCTCGACGATCTAGGGTTTAGACACGCCGAGGAAGAGGTGCTAGGGCCGGCGGCTAGGGCTTGGAGGTTCCCAAGTCGGCGGCTAGGGGAGAAACCCTAGGGGGCGGCGGCGGCTATGGTGGGCAGCAGCTGCTAGGGTTTGGAGGTGGGAACTTGTGTGTCTAGGAAGGGGAGCCCTGCCCCTCCTTATATAGGTGGAGGGGGCCGGCCAAGGGGAGGGGAGTCCCTCCCCAACTCGGCTTGGTGGTGCGCCGGCGGTGGGAGGAGGAACTCCTCCCCCAAGTCGGTTTCCACCTCCCTCTCCACTTCCCAAAATTGCCGTTTGACTTTCAAACTTGGCGTTTGACTTTTCAAACAAGGATTTGATTAATCCCTCTATTTTGTTCAGCGATGACACTTAGTACATGATGCAATCATACCAACTTGATATAACACATTCATGTACCCTTCCCCCCGGAGTGCCGGACATTCCGGAACCTTCTAGAACATTCCCGATGAAAACACCGGAACCATTCCCCAACTCCGAAACGGGAATTTCCTTATATGAATCTTATTCTCCGGACCATTCCGGATCTCCTCGTGATATCCCGGATCCCATCCGAGACTCCGAACAACATTCAGTATCTTTCTCATCATTCCATAACTACTCAAACAACGTCGAATCCTTAAGTGTGTCTCCCTACGGTTCGTGAATTATGCGGACATGATCGAGACACTTCTCCGATCAATAACCAATAGAGGAATCTGGAAATTCATATGGCTCCCACATATTTCTACGATTACTTTGCGATCGAATGAACCACTTACATACGATACCAATTTCCCTTTGTCTCACGATAGTTTACTTATCCGAGGTTATGATCGTCGGTATCTCTGCATACCTAGTTCAACCTCGTTACTGATAAGTACTCTTTTCTCGTTCCCGTGATATGTGATCCCTTGTGAGCCAGTCACATGCTTGCAAGCTAATTGGATGACATTTCACCGAGAGGGCCCAGAGTATATCTATCCGTCATATGGATGGACAAATCCCACTCTTGATCCATGTGTCTCAACCAATACTTTCCGAACACTCAATGCCACCTTTGTAGCCACCCAGTTACGGTGTGGTGTTTGATGTCATCAAAGTATCCATCCGGTAAAGGTGATATGCATGATCTCATGGTCGAAGGAATTAGGTTACTATGTATCAGAAAGCATATAGCAATTGAACTATTAAAATGACTTGATCTTTATGCTACGCTTATCTATAGGAGTATGTCCACCATATCATTCTCGTAACGATATGATCTTGTTGTTAATAACATCTCAATGTTCATGATAGGGAAACCACAATCATTTATTAACCAACAAGCTAGTATTATGAAGAGGCTTTATTAGGGACTTCAATTTAAGTTTACAAATCACACAAGTATTAATGTTTCCTTGTTAATACTATTATAGCATGAATGTAAACATTTATCATAAACACAAAGATATAATAATAACTACATTTATTATTGCCTCTAGGGCATATCTCCAACAGTTGGGGCACTATCCTACCCGGTTTCACCGGAACAGGGAGATTCCCCAGGTCCAGAACCTTAGCTTATAGGTCAGAGCGCATGCATGCGAGGGGGGACACATGCAAGCACCTATACAAACCTTGCACCACACTCACACACATATGCTAGGGACACATGCAAGTTTTCATCTGATTCCGACGTTCTCGTGGTCTTCCTCCGGCGAAACCCTGATCTGTGGGCTTCAGATCGTCTACCCCCCTAGACATTCTTCTGATGGGGGTAGCCCGGCGTATCTCTCCCTTGTTTTGTGTTTGATTAGGTCATAGGATGATGTAAAACCATTTTGGTTAACTAGTTGAGGCACTATCCTACCCGGTTTCACCGGAACAGGGAGATTCCCCCTTATATAGGTCCAGAACCTTCGCTTCTAGGTTAGAGCGCATGCATGCGAGAGGGGACAAATGCAAGCACCTATATAAACCTTGCACCACACTCACACACATATGCTAGGGACACATGCAAGTTTTCATCTGATTCCGACGTTCTCGTGGTCTTCCTTCGGTGAAACCCTGATCTGTGGGCCTCGGATCGTCTACCCCCTAGACATTCTTTTAATGGTGTTAGCCCGGCGTAGCTCTCTCTTGTTTTGTGTTTGATTAGGTCATAGGATGTTGTAAAACCATGTTGGTTCACAATTTGGGTCACTATCCTAACCGGTTTTACCAGAATGGGGAGATTCCCCCTTATACAGGTCCAGGACCTTGCTTCTAGGTTAGAGCGCATGTATGAGAGGGGGGACGCATGCAAGCACCCGGAGACTAGTAGTTTTTATATGTTCCAACATAGCACCACACTTTCATGCATGTGCTAGGGAACATGCATGCAGGTCCTTGAGGTAGTCAAAATTGAGAACAATCTAAGGGATGTCAAGCAATAAATTTCAGACCTTGTCATGAAATCCTCTCATCTTGGTCTTTTGATTGACCTAAAGAGTGACCCTGAAAGATTCAAAAGTAGTCCAACAACTTGCTTGGTTTTGTTGGAAGCAGCTCTACCGTGAGGGGAAATTCTACTCTTGACGATTGGTTGAGGATTGTTTCTCAAAGTTTGTGACTAGGCACCCACCTAATGGAAATGAAGTTCAGCATCCTCCAGAAGCTTATGGTCTACTGCAAAGTTTATATTTCCATGGTCTCAATCCTTATGAAGAGCTGGTACATGCTATATCTACAAGAGAAACTATCGTCCGCTCCTCAAGAGGGTTGACAGAACCAGCGGCAGGAGTTTCCACGTATATATCCAGGATTTTACTATCGTGCGCTCCTCAAGAGGGTTGACAAACACGACAAAGAAGAAGGCACCCGGCAAAGAAGTGGTACACGGCAAAGGATAGACACACGGCAAAGAGGAGCACACACGGCAAAGCCGGAAGGCACACACAAAGGAAGAACACGGCAAAGACCTATTGGATCCGTCAGACGGACGGAGCCGTCAAGTACTTTACTTTGCCGTGTCAGGGGAGAAAACACACGGCAAAGGCTTTGACGTGTTCTGGGCGCAAAGACACACGGCAAAGGCCCTTTGTCGTGGCGAATGTTGCCGTGTGGCATTTGCCGTGTGTATACACACGACAAAAGCTTTGTCGTGTTCTGCGTCGCCTTTGGTATGTGGGAACACCCACACGGCAAAGAACTTATCTCCCGTAATGCTTATTTCCGAATGGAGAAAGTAGTAGAATTTGACCGCTCATGTAGCTATGCTAATACTTTTTTTTCTTGAAATAAATGTTGTAGGGAAGCCCCTATCGCGTGTTTTTTTTGAAATAATAAGAACCTAAATCTATGAATGTGAGGATTTAAACCTCTAAGGCGGGATTATTTATCCTGTTCCCTAACCAAGTGAGTTAGATTTACTTCTTAGTTATGTTAATAATAGAAAAAAATGATCGAATCATATTTGTAAAAAGAAGTGGTAGTAAAACCACTGTCCTTGTGGTAGTAAATTTGAAGAAGTTTTTAATGTCTTGGCTGTGAGCATAGTTGTAGAAGTCATTTACATTTTAATAGTATACTTCAGAATGGCTTATAATCGAAACCTATATTGGTTATAATCCTTTTTTATTCAATAAAATCCAAAGGGTTTTGCTAATTTTCAGTCCAATAAGAGTTAAGTTAGAGCTCAATCAAGTTCTAATCCACTGGTTTTGCATCAAACTTGTGCATCATTTGAATTGCAAGTTGAATGTGTAACTGTGCGATAGGTTGCAACTAAGATTGTTTACTTGCAAGTGGGTGCTGCAACTTGGATTTTTAGCTGCAAGCCGGGATGCAACTAAAATATTTCTCGTTACAAGTGGTTTTACAACCGAGATTGCATGACATCACATGACACAGAATTAGGCACCCAAATTCTTAATCCACCAAATCGAAGCCGCTTCTATTCTTCAATGTGAAAGTACAAAAGATTATTGTTTAGATTGGAAGGGGCCACACGGCCCCCAATTTCATTCAGAAATGTGAGTATTACAAAGACCAGTTTGTGATGTCTTTTGTCTTTGACCAATGTAATAGTACCACATATAAAAAGTCTTCCGTTTAGATACTGGTGAACCTATATTGTGTTTTCGCAAAAGTAAAAGTCCTCCATATGTCATCTAGACATATCTGCGAAATCTAATTTGGAACCGAGGGACCTCTATCCAAAAACAAACGACTGAGAGTGAACGTAGACAATTTTAAGTTACTTATTTCCGGACGGAGGGAGCAGCAGAATTTGACCGCTCATTTAGCAATGTTAATACTCTTTTTTTGAAATAAATGTTGTAGGGAAGCCCCTATCACGTGTTTTTGTTGTTTTTGTTAAAATACTAAGAACCTAAATCTACGTATGTGAGGATCTGAACCTGGATGGCTGGGTTATTTATCCAGTTTCCTAACCAAGTGAGTTAGACTCACTTCTTAGCTACGTTAATACTAGAAAAAAAATGATCAAATCATATTTGTAAAAAGAAGTGGTAGTAAAACCACTGTTCGCTTGGTAGTAAATTTGAAGAAGCGCCTGATGTCTTGGCTGTGAATATAATTGTAAAAGTCATTTACATTTTCATAGTACTTCAGAATGGCTTATAATCGGAACCCAGATTGGGTTATAATCCTTTTCTATTCAATAAAATCCAAAGGGTTTTGCTAATTTTCAGTCCAGTGACGGTTAAGTTAGAGCTCAGCCAAGTTCTAATTCACTGGTTTTGCATCGAGATTCGTGCATTATGTGAATTGCTAATAGAATGTTTTAATTGCAAGTGAGGTTGCAAAGATTGTTTGTTTTCAAGCGGTGTTGCAACTTGGTTTTTTAGTTACAAGCCGGGGTGCAACTAAAAAAAATCTCGTTACAAGTGGTTTTTCAACAGAGATTGCATGACATCACATGAAACAGAATTATTAGACACCCAAATTCTTAATCCACCAAATCAAAGCCGCTTCTATTCTTCAATGTGAAAGTACAAAAGATTATTGT
This sequence comes from Avena sativa, assembly GCA_916181665.1. NCBI lineage: Eukaryota > Viridiplantae > Streptophyta > Magnoliopsida > Poales > Poaceae > Avena > Avena sativa. The sequence goes on along the minus strand of OV702293.1, from coordinate 443,667,797 downwards.
TTAGATTGGAAGGGGCCACACGGCCCCCAATTTCATTCAGAAATGCGAGTATTACGAAGATCAGTTCGTCCCTCTTCTACGCCAACCAACAGAATACAGATATTGATAGACGGATCACGCGAGATAAGGCAACCCGATGATGAATTTGTTGAATTTGCCAAAATTTATTGAATTTTAGCCGAATGCGAAAACTTGGCCTGGGAACACGAGTGGGAAACTCGGTGTTTTCAGACCGAAAACGAGTTTCATCCAGCCCAAAATTGATTCGGATTTTGGCTTGAATCGTCCAACGAGTGGGAATGCTCTTAGGAAGATCAGTTCGTTCCTTCTACGCCAACCAACAAAATACAGATACTGATACACGGATCACACGCGAGATAAGGCAACCACCATGATTCCCGTGCAAGACCCATTCACGGCGCCGCGCCAAGATCCGCCGTCCGCAAGATGCTTATTAATACACACCTTTTCCGTTTTAATTTCTCTGCTTCGTCAATTTCTACGGCAGTACTTTAACTTTTTTTACCGCATCTTCTATGCAATCTCAACCCGTAGTACGTGCACCAGTAGCACGAGGACAGACACAAGTCACACGGCCCCCGTGCGAACGGTTTTCCGCTGCGAAATTACGACCCGCAAGTGGCTCTCATCACACACAGGTCGCCAGTAGCAGTCGAGGAGCTCGACCCGTCGCGCTCACGGCAGGTAGCTGGCTGGCTGGCTGGGGCGCGCGAAGCCGTGAACGGGGAAACCTCCGTACGTGGCCAGGCGCGCGCCGGATCGAGTTTCGACCGGTCGCGGTTCGCTGGCCGGAAAGTCGAAGGACGACCCAATCGTTGCGACCCTGTCTCGGTCGGTGGAGCCTAGAGGACGAGGCCACGAGTTTGCCCATCTGCACTGTTTCATGCTTAAAACATGGTTGGTGGTGCTGCCCGTGTGCACCGTCGTTGTCGTTAAAGCATCTCCCACAGGTTACCGTTATTTGGATAGTACCTAAATCGGGTTTGGGTACAGCAGGCAGAAAATATGGGCAGCAAAAAAATATTCAGCTCAACCACTTGTCCAAAAACATTTATTGGGTAATTGCCCCCCAAGACTACAAGGTTCTAATTGATGATATCAGATAGAAGAACCAAGACCGGTCTCCACTTGCACATCTGATTTCTATTATTAGAGATTTTTTAAGGATAACGGTATTATTTCTATTATAAAAGTGGATCATTTGCAAAATAGGGTAAGTCCGCGAGAACAGTGGCTCAAGGCCCAAAGGTTTGTCTCATGTTTATGAAGACATCCTTGTAAACCATATTGCTTAATATATGCCCTTTTACCCGCAAAAAAAATGGATCTAGTATGTCCAAAGCTATTGGAACAAGTTTTTTCTCTAAATACCAAAAAGAATGGGTTTTGGTATTAAGAGCAAATATAGGTAACCGGTTGGAGTTGGAATATCCCTCCGAACATCCACACTCAGAGCATCTATAGCTACGCACCCCATGAGACCGGAGGCGGGGATGACAACTGCGGTGCTGGTGCCCCCACCCCTGTTTCACAGCCTCAATCGCATGGACTCTAGGGCACGTTGGACACAAGGCGGGCGTGCGGATCTAGGCTTGACGGAAATGCGGCGAAAGAAGCTCCGACGACGGAGCTTGGCGCAACGGAGCACGAGAGGGCACAAGGTGAGAGGGGAGAGTTCGGAGAACTTGCCGGAATCACATATTTATGGTCCACGTTTGTTAGGGAAGGAGAAGGACATGGAATCGAGGGCGGCAGTTGGTGGCCAGTGATTTGAGAAGTAGATACATCTCACTATTGGAGAGCGACACCCTGATCGCCACACTCCTAGCACCTGCAGCTCTAGCAACGGAACATGTCCATCGTCCGAGCAGGCGCATGCAAAGAACCCGTCGCAGATGCTCATGGCTTCCGCATCCCTGACCCAACATCTGCACCTCAAACACCTCATGGCCAGCCAGATCCTTGACGGCTCCCGCTATTAACAAGCAGGACGTCGACCAAGATCTCTTTTCCCATGTTGGTTTTACTGCTTATTTCGCGCGAAGGCTAGAGGTCGGCACCATCGACTGAGTGCACATGATAAGGAGGACGAACTTCCCAGGCGGGCGTGCATCTGGGACATGGCGGCATAGCTTCTTTTAAGCCAGGAAGGCGCGACAGAAGTTGCAGGAGCCCGCAACAGCGTTAGAGCGCCTCAAACGTGTGTAGAGACGGGATAGAGTATAGGGGTGCAACGCTAGAGGGATCTAGTCTCGCAAAGACTAAAGAGTGAGGAGAAGAAGAGCGAAAATACAAAAAGGTCCAAACTTAAAACTATCTAACTTTTGTGAATCCCTACCATTTCTGCCATGCCACGTTATCCTGGGAGGTGGTGCTGCTATCAGTTTTCGTGTTAACACGCTCTCAAGTCACATTTACGCGAAGTCTCTCTCCTCCCTCCTCTCTTGCTACAGTAGTCTTCTCCCTTGAGAGTCGCCTGTGCTCTCCCGGCGCCTCCCTCTTCCTCTTCCGCCGGCGCTGCTGGTAGGAGAGGAGATGGGGAGGTTGTCAGGCTCTTCTATGTAGAGTAGGTGTAGGGCATCTCGCAGTAGGTTTAGGATTAGACTTAGTCGTTGTTGCCTCTGTGGCGTTTGGCGAGATGCCGATGGGCTTGTACACTCTGTCGTTGCCTCTCGGCGACAGACGAATGTCCTCCTCGTGCTCCGACGAGTCCCTAAGGTGGGGGAACGCTAGTAGTGCGTCTGAGGGCGGGAGCCTCTGAAGGAAATATGCCCGAGAGGCAATAATAAAGTGGTTATTATCATATTCCTTGTTTATGATAAATGTTTATTTTACATGTTATAATTGTATTAATACGGAAACATTAATACATGTATGTTTAATAAACAAAAGAAAGTTCCTAGTTATGCCCATGGAAAAAATAGCGCGCTATTTCTTCGCTATAGCGTCGCTATAGCATATTTGGGACGCGAACGCTACGCTATGCAAAATCTGCTCGCTATGACGCTAATTATGTTTTAGCGGCGCTAAATACGCTATAACATCACAACGCAATAGCGTCGCTAAGAAAATCTATGAATATAGCGTCACCCCATAAGCCCATTAAGCCCACGACTCCACCACGCCCTGTAGGGTTTCGTAGCATGGAAAACAAAAAAATTCTACCGCATACAAACAAACAAGCCAAGATCTATCTACTAGATTGTAGCAACGAGTCGATAGAATAACTCACCCTCGAAGATTCCAAAGTGTTTAACGAGAGCGGATTCTCGTGGGTGATGTAGTCGTACTCTTTCCGATCTCAAGATCGCGTAGACGATCCTTCCGGCGCTGCGTTCCGGCAGCGCTCCCACAGTCGGTCACACGTTCGGTACTCGATGAAGACCTTCCTCTCCCTTGTTCTAGCAGGCAGCGGAGGTTGTAGCACTCTCCTCGCGATTCCGGCAGCACAACGGCGTGGTACCGGAAGTAGAGGGGAGATCTCGTAGGGCTTCGCCTTAAGCCGGAGCGAGTATGGTGGAGTATGAGAGAGTCCCTCGACAATCTAGGGTTTAGACACGCCGAGGAGGGGCTAGTGCCAGCGGCTAGGGTTTCACCTAGGCGGCGGCGGCGAGTGCCCTAGGGCCGGCGGCGGCGGCTTGGTACTAGGGTTTGGAGGAGAGGATCTTGTGTGTCTCTAGGAGGGAGCCCTGCCCCTCCTTATATAGGTGGAGGGGCCGGCCGGCCAAGGGGAGGGAGAGGAGTCCCTTCCCAACTCGGCTTGGGTGGCGCCGGCGGTGGGGAGGAGGGACTCCTCCCCAACTCGGTTTCCTCCTCTTTTCCTCTTTCCAAAATTAGCCGTTTGACTTTCAAACTAGCCGTTTGACTTTTCAAACAAGGATTTGAATTAATCCTTTATTTGGTTTAGCGATGACACTTAGTACATGATGCAATCATACCAACTTGATATAACACATTCATGTACCCTTCCCCTCCGGAGTGCCGGACATTTCGGAACCTTCTAGAACATTCCTGATGAAAAAACCGGAACCATTCTCCAACTCCGAAACGGGACTTTCCTTATATGAATCTTATTCTGCGGACCATTCCGGATCTCCTCGTGATATCCCGGATCCCATCCGAGACTCCGAACAACATTCGGTCTCTTTCTCATCATTCCATAACTACTCAAACAACGTCGAATCCTTAAGTGTGTCTCCCTACGGTTCGTGAATTATGCGGACATGATCGAGACACTTCTCCGATCAATAACCAATAGAGGAATCTGTAAATTCATATGGCTCCCACATATTTCTACGATTACTTTGCGATCGAATGAACTACTTACATACGATACCAATTTCCCTTTGTCTCACGATAGTTTACTTATCCGAGGTTATGATCGTCGGTATCTCTGCATACCTAGTTCAACCTCGTTACTGATGAGTACTCTTTTCTCGTTCCCGTGATATGTGATCTCTTGTGAGCTAGTCACATGCTTGCAAGCTAATTGGATGACATTTCACCGAGACGGCCCAGAGTCTATCTATCCGTCATATGGATGGACAAATCCCACTCTTGATCCATGTGTCTCAACCAATACTTTCCGAACACTCAATGCCACCTTTATAGCCACCCAGTTACGGTGTGGTGTTTGATGTCATCAAAGCATCCATCCGGTAAAGGTGATATGCATGATCTCATGGTCGAAGGAATTAGGTTACTATGTATCAGAAAGCATATAGCAATTGAACTATTAAAATGACTTGATATTTATGCTACGCTTATCTATAGGAGTATGTCCACCATATCATTCTCCTAACGATATGATCTTGTTGTTAATAACATCTCAATGTTCATGATAGGGAAACCACAATCATCTATTAACCAACAAGCTAGTATTATATAGAGGCTTAACTAGGGACTTCAAATTATGTTTACAAATCACACAAGTATTAATGTTTCCTTGTTAATACTATTATAGCATGAATGTAAACATTTATCATAAACACAAAGATATAATAATAACTACATTTATTATTGCCTCTAGGGCATATCTTCAACACGCCCAACACTCTACATCTAAATATATGTCAACTCAACCCTATTTCCTAGTTCTCCCTCCTCACATGACGGTGGCGGCTGCTAACAGACTGCAACTCCCATCTCCTCCAGGTCCAGCCGGTCAACCACCTCTCTTCTTTGCACGTCCACCAGACACAGTGAAGCACCAGGAGGACGCGCATCTCAAATTCTCGACTAGTGAGCTGACCTAACGTAGGTCTTGTCCTCTAACTTGTCTTGCACCGGATGTCAAGCAAACTTTGTCATTTGACACTACTAGTTAATTGGTTATGCATGTATTACTCAAAAAAATAGCTGCTGAAATTCATAGAAATACATGCTAGACCTTATTTTTTATATTTTTTTACCCACGCTATTTTGAAAAATAGAGCGTTATTAGCACGCTATAACTTGCATAGCGTTTGGAGAAGGGTCACGCTAAAAGAAATAGCACGCTATTTTTTCCTTGTTATGTCTCTCTTATAAACTAGCTTGTTGATTAACAAGATGATCAAAGGTTTCCTGATCATGGACATTGGATGTTGTTAATAACGAGGTCACAATATTAGTGTAATGGTGTGATGAACATTCATCCGATGTATAGCATTATAATCAAAGACATTGAGTTTATATTTCTATAACAACTTACGAAGTGATCCTAATCCTTAGACCATGAGATCATTGTTAATCACTAACACCGGAATAGTTTCTTGATAACATCAAATATCACACCATAACAAGGTGATTATAAAGATGGGTTCAGAACTACTAAAGTGTTATGTTGAGGCCCATGGATCGAGAGTGGAATTTGTTCGTCCTGATGATGGATAGATACGCTCTGGACCCTCTCAGTGATATCACATTGATTAGCTTGCAAGCAAGTGATTTCATCACTAGAATGTTATATCACGGGAACGAGAAAAGAGTGCATGTCAGTAACGAGATCAAACTAGGTATGGAGATACCGATGATCAAATCTCGGACTTGTAATATATCACGAAACAAAGGGATTAAGATACTAGCATAAAAGGTTCTCGCGATCACAAGAAAGTCATCGCTGGATGTGTGGGAGTCAGTATGGGTCTCTAGATCCCGCTTCTGATTATTGATCCGAGAGGGGTCTCAATCATGTCTGCATTATTCGCGAACCGTAGGGTGACACACTTAAGAGACATAGACATCCATTTGGAGTTTCATGCCGAAAAGAACAACAAGCGCAAGAATTTATTTCACTAGATACCGAAACAGGTTTTCGGGTGAAATTGCAGAAAGTGTTTTTGCATGTGAAATGAAATACTAGCAAGGGGTTATATGTGAATGTTTGTCATTAAAGTAATTGAAAAAATTCTGAATAAATAAAAGGAGTTTTATTTAATGAGAGTTTGCATTAAATTTGGTGGAAATTTAATGGGAATTTGAGTGGAGAAAATTGAAGGGCCATTTTGTGAGTGGAGTGTCCACCCACATGAATGAGGGAGAGGTAGGGGCACCCTCCATGGCCGGCGGCCATTCCCCCTTAGGCTGCCCCTCCTCTCACTTCTCACTCACACCTCCTCGTTAAGGATCTCTCCCCTCTAGTATTTATCCCCCATGGTCTCGGACTAGCGAGATACATGTTCCCGGTGGCTATTCGGCAAGAAAGAGTTGTGTTTCCGCTGCATCGCTGGAGCGAGGAGGCGGAGGTTGCTCGGTGCCTCGAACGTGTGTGCGAGCACGGATGCGCCGCTGATTTGCGGTGCTAAGGACTTCCTCTCGATCTTGAGATCGGCAAGAGATCGTCTACATCAACCACGAGTTTGGACTCTGCGGTGACCCAGCATACCACTGCATGATGTAGTATACAATAGTCGTTGACATAACACTAATGAAACACCGTTCACTAGTATTACATCCCTCAGAATGGCACAACAGAAACACAACGGGTCCAATACATGGCTAAAGGTTACAACTCACTCTTTTACATAAGATCTAGAGAACACTCTAGGTTAAAGAGAGAGAAAGAATTTCTTACAGAGAAGAATCAAAGATAAATAACGCAAGAACGATTATACTATTGAGTCTAGTATTCTGGCTAAAAGGTTGGCATTGCTGCTATTGCAATGCACTACAGAAATAGGTCTTTGGCTAGAGATAATACTCCTATCTAATTAGTAACTTCGTCTTCACTTGAGTTGAGGTATATGTTGACTTCCTTGTCTTCATTGAAGAGCTTTAGCTGTTGATGATTCCTAGAGCATATCTTGGTGTAGACATCGTCTTCATGGCTTTAGAATGTAGCAAGGGTTAAGAAGATACTTTGATTACGAGCGTACTCAGCAAATTCACTAGAAAAGGAGTGTTTGATGCACTATAACTACAACCACGGACCGTAGGTCATAGGCAATGCAAGTTTTCGTAAATATTTCTTCAAAGGTTGCTTTTATTCTGAAAAGCTATGTCCGTCAGTCTTCACGGGTTTACCAGAACTTTCATGGAGTTCCTTTCCCGCCGCGTTCGCAGCTCCTTTCCGGAACAGGGAGTAACAAGTTATAGTTCTTACACTCTGCAGAGGTGCGTCACTTTACCCATGAGAGATCAACTCTTTGTTGCACACCCGAGCATCTTATTCCCGTACACAATTCCATGATGTGGGGCCCAGAAGATGATCCAAGCCAATCACTGCCCCTTCGCGACCTCGCATGTCTCCTTGGTGTACACCATGCCCACATAAAGAATTGCGACAATGGTTTGTACAAACCGTTAGATGCCAGAACTATTGTGGGACGATGAGGGTTTCCACCCATATGCTGCATATCCTCTACGAATTACAAATTAATATGCACGCTTCAAGGATAATAGCCACGACCTGCACATCCGGCTTCATGCGAGAGGAAGAAGATACAGCTGACTTCTCCGTCCCATTCCAAATCTCATGGTCAACACGTAATATACGGCGCAAGAATCACTGGTGACATTGGTTGTTAAGTCCTAGGTGATATAGTTCTGAACAGTGGTATTCCAACTGTCAGATTTAATAGATTAGCTGACCACCCTAGATCAGTAACCAATAGTTTACATTATTATAAAAAATAGGGTTTTAAGACCTTTTTCAAATGCAGGCGATAACAACACTGGATTTGTAAAATACTTTACAGAAAATAAACAAAGGACATGAGCAAGTGTGAACTTGCCTTTTGTGATTGCAAGATTATGCACTCACGGTCTTCGGGTCAGTATAAGGTACAAAATCTGAAATCAGCATCATTGGTCTGGTAAGGACTAATGTTTAAAGAAGCAACATGCTTTTATGCATAAGTAATGTGATGTACGTTCTAAGCGCAAATCCCCGGGATAACGTTGTCCTAGGGTTTGGATTCCGGAAATGGTTATTTTGGAATGTGTGGTTCTTTTAGGTAGGTTTCACATTTGTGCTCCTATTAGAGTTTATGAGTGGTTGTGAGCAACACATGTGTGACAATAAAATATATATACTTAGGAAATACTATTCAGGATTGGTTATACAAAATTTCTTGTTTTAAGTGGCAAAAAGAATAACCTTCAAAGAAAAGGGTTCTCTTCTAAGGTCTAAACAAACTTTGTGGTTAGTTAGTGATGGTTGATGTTATTGGTTTGCTAAAATGGTTGTTATCTTGTGTATCTGAAATGTTTTTGTTAAGTTACTTAAGAATGGTTATTCTTTTACTTGGGGTAATGGTTTCTTGATTCTATAAAGGAGTAATATTATTTAACTTTTATAGATCAGTGAGTATAGTTTATAAACCAAGATATATTGTCACTTAATTACTTTTGAACTTTCTATAGTGTTGTGGTAGTTATTGTAATTTGGTGGTTAATATAGATAGAAAGGATTTGATTCATTCACAAGGTGTTCTTTAAGGTTTTTATTATGAATTGAAATACTTTGAGAATATAATCTTCACTTAGGGTTGATGATAATTTAATAAAAATATATTTATAATGTTTTAAACCATTTAAGCTTCATTTTATTAATATTTAAGACTAATCCTATTTATTAAATTTAATTTACTCATTTTAGGAATCTTCTATATCTAAATAGCAACCCCCACTACCTGATTTTTCTGGCTTCCCGTGCCTCCACGTCACCCCTTTTGACCCGCCCTCGTGCTGTCACGCCTAGCAACGTCGCTCCTGGCTCTCCCGCACGAATAAGTGGGCTGAATGTAGGTTCGATGTATCGCCTCCACAGGAAACCTACTTCTTGAGCTGTCTGACCCATGTGGGATCGTGGATCCATGTTGAAACTTACTGGGCTGGGCATTCGTCCTGAAATAAAATCAGTTTGCCATTCGTCTCCCTAGCCGTGACTAACCACCAGTAGTAACTCAGCCACCGCGACGCACGGCCTCCTCGCCTCAAATGCTTATGAAACCGATCAGTGCATCCCATAATTCATCGAGTAGAAACTGCTAGACTGAACTGAGCCGCCGATGTCTCCATGTTAAAAACCTACCCGTGATGCCCTGCCATTGGCTTCAAGCACGCCAAGCCTTCTCGCGTTACCACCTCTGGCACCTATTCCCTCGGCTCTCATGATTTTAATTCTCTCTTTATATTTTTCAATCCCCTGACAATGTTTATCAATCTGGCAGGTTACTGCGATATGACTCCAAAGCTGCTCGATGTTTTGCCCCTACAGCCGATTTGATTGTGTGCTGCTTGGTCATGCTCCCCGATTTGTTTGGATTTATTGGACTCTGCATGTTGGCAAGTGAATCTAGGAGGAAGCGTATATCATCATGTCTACTGCATACTGACGCTGGGCAGCAGTTCCTCCTTGCATCGGTACAGAAATTCTCATGTCTTACTCTTAATTTATGTATTAGATAAGAACACGCATCTTCTATTTGCATAATCTTGCTGGTCGCATATATTTGTACTCTGGAATCTCCACAGAATTAGTTAGATACTCTAGAATTTGCTCTCATAGAATAGTCATCTTGGTGTTGCTCATATGAAAAATAGACGTTGCTTCTGATCTTATCTGTTGCAGTTTTGGAAATGCCATAGGTTGGGCTGTTGAGAGCCTGATGGAGCCTATCAATGGACCCAAGTTCAGTCACGCAACTAGGGTTAGTGGCACCTTATGTTCATCCTTTTGATTTGAATTTTATATGGTGGAGTTTTTATGAAGACGGGGAAACCAATGAAAATCCACTGTTTCAAGGATTATTTGATTAACAACTACAGTATGTTCTAATATTCTATGTACTTGATAGGATTTCTAATGAAGTTCAGCTAGACCAGTTTCTGTCTTCATAGGAAAAGATTTAGTCTGCCCTTTTGGTTGACACTCACGAATCCGTCTCCTAGAACCTCTCTGGTGTTGGTGTGTATTCAGCAAAGAGTGCACATGAAGCTCTGATTTTGGGAACATTCATTCTCCTGATCTTGCCAAATCTGGAGCATTAGAGATGAACCTAAAGTGCGATTATTTATATGGTTTTGTCTCTGAATCGTCTTATGGACTTTTGACACGTTTTACGCAAGTGGATGGCCTCATCATGCCTATTGCTGCTTCTCTGATCAGGTGTTAGAATCTGATGCACACCTGCTCTTTGGTGCCTGTTTGAGAAATCATTTGGCAGCTGTTTGTGGTCTCCTATTATCACTGAAACTATATTGCTGGCTGGTGGCAGAAATGCCTAAAGAAGTGCAAGAAGCATCATAAAGATACACCGTATATATTGTTTGGCATATATGGAAGGTTACAAACCGATGTGTGAGAAGTTTTCGCCGGTCAGGATATCCCATCTGGAGCGAGATGATCTACTGGGTCAGTCTTAGGGGTGTGATTGCCCTATTATTTGCGTTATTTTTTCTGATTATTCTCCCAGGCATATTTCTTTTTGTACAGTTTTTCCTCATCTACAAAACATCCCTATAAAAATAATGTTCTATGTACTTCAATGTAGCTTTTCTTTCATTTGGTAACTTCGATGATTTATGGAACAAGAACATATATTTCTTGAAGTAGTAGCTTTCTAAGTTACTCAGACGAAGAATCAAATGTTTGTATGCCCCCAAATATTTACTGTTTTTCTTGAATTATTTTAGGGATAAAAACACTAGGTACTCCATTCAGACTGCAATACCCGTATTGTTCCAACTTCTTGGTATAATCATATTTTCCATACTATCAAACATAAACAGACAAAGGTTTCGATATTTCAGATCCAAACTCATAATGTTTTTCCTTTAGCTGTTTTGTGTGACTCGGCAAGGAAAGACCAAGAGAGGAAAACAATTATACTCTATAGAAAGCAATTAGCAGGTTTGAATTTATACAACAGCCTCTTCTAGCATCCCATTATTCTCTTGCAACATTTGTATCACAAATCATGATATGATCATCATTATGGATGTTATACCAAACATGCAGATTTTTAGTTGGATTTACTACACATACATAAACAATATAATCAAACTATGTCTATAAATATATTCCGCTGCAACGCGCGGGGTATCATCTAGTATTAATAAATTTTATTTATCCTTATATGAATTATTAATGGAGTAAATAAGTTTAAATTTGAGTTATTAAAATATTTAATTTTTATTTAACTCAGAAGTAGAATATCAGATTTTTAACATGTAGATATTATTTTTGTGATCCTTTTGGTATATCACATTTATTTTTGTGATTTATAAATAATAAGATATGATTTTTTATAATTCTTATTACTTTGTAATTACTTAATAAATAATAAACATTTAACTAAGTGAACTAATAATACATGATTATATTTTTAAATTAGAATTCTTATTTTTCTAAGATTTTTGGTATTTTATTTATATTATTAATATTTATCATTATAAGAATATGAATTATCAAAGTTTTATTGCTTATAAAACCTTTATTAAATAACATTTATTTAAATAATCATCATAATAATATTTGACAATAGTTTTAAGTTGTAGATTTTATTTTTCTGAAACTTTTCATATATTATACATATTTTTCTGAATTATAAATCAAAAGTTATTAATTAAACAAGATTTAATCATTTATTAGATTTCTGGAATATTATTAATTGAATTATAACATTTTATTTATTTCCTAACAGAAAATACTTTTTACACCGTACCAAGAGCTAGCCCCAGTCACTGACATGTGGGACATTGTCCACCTCATCTCTTAGGTGAAAGAAATGCATTTGTTACTGACCTAGTCTTTACCCCCAGTCAATGACATATGGGCCCTAGGCCATGTCATCAGCCACGCGGGCAAAGACCAGTCAAACTAGCTGACGTGGCTCAACCATGAGGTGAGCATGACGCAACGATGGCGTCAGCACCACCACCGCCATCGGTGAGTGGTCACCGATGACGATCTACGGCGTCCTAGCAAACGAAATGGACCTAGTTCGAATCAGCGCAACCTACTAAATCTAAAAGTGGCAACGCCGCTCGGAAATGGTCATCGGAGCCTCAGCTCCGACGAGCTCCGACGGTGGCCGACAGTGGCATACAGTGAGACGTCGATTTACAACGAGATCAGGTGATTCAAGGATGCTGGAAGGTTTAGGAACTCACCCTGATGATGATAGAGTGGTCGACGAAGACAGGCGCGGTCAGAAACGAGCTCCCCGATGAGGATTCCGACGAACTGCTGCGAAGAGGAATGACAAAATTCACTTGCTCCAGTGCTCCCCTTGATGCAAGGTTCTACCCAGAGGATCTACGAAGGACGACGCTTCTCCATGGCTGCTTGGAATGGTGTGGGGAGATGTGGTTCGACGGCGAGGGGTGGCTCCGGTGAGCTAGGGTTTCGGTTCCATTCGCATCTGAGAGGATAAGGAGGAATTGGGGATAGGGTTTGAGGCAAGGCATCGCGGTGGCCTTCTTATCCCTTTTTGGAACGACAACGAGCATCTTGGCGCATGGCTGATGACGACAACGACATCGAGCAGCGGCGGGCTCCACCAGCGAGCTGTCTGTGTGCATGACGATGATGACGATGCAACTTTTGTGGATACCCCCTGGAAATTCTTTCAGCTCAACCCGCGGTCCTCTCCTGACCCCACTTGTTAGTCACAGATAGAAAAGAACTGGGCTGGTCACTGGGCTATTGTGGGGTCCACATGGGCGTCAGATAGGTGTAGCGGTGTTGGGCCACAGCCAGGTAGTGTTCTTATTTGTTTTATCTTTTTTCTATTTTCTGTTTTCTTATTCAGATTTGAATTTGATTTATATTTTGAACCCTTCTTTGTATGATTTATTTGCTGGATAATTGCAGTAATACTAAAATATATTTAGTGTCATTTGTGAACTTTTCATTATATAATCTTTTATATTTCTTTTATTTTCTCAATATGAACTCCTTTTTAATAATTTGAAGAAACCTTTCTTATTATTTTTCTCTCCTCTTTTAATTATGAATTTCTTGAATGATATATTTTTATTTGTTTATAAACTTAACTCTAATTGGCTCATAGGTTGAATATAAATTTTATATGTATAATGATCCTGGATCATTATTTCATGCATGAAACATGAAAGACATTGATATGGTTATTACTACTCCCATTAATTTGGAAAATGGCAATGTATATATTCTATTGTGATAAACAAAGAAGTTTAAGGTTTTGAATTATGAATATTTACCCTAGGGTTTAGGGTTTTTAATATACTTAGATTCCTTTATGGATATGAGTTAAGAATTAATAACTAAGCATATTGTCTTCTGCTTGTGATATTTGATGACATCCCCTTTTATAATAGAAAGTTATAATTAGAATATTTTATAGAAAGGAATTGATAAAGATATACTTAAGCACATATTGTTATGATGGTTAGAATTAACAAAGATGTACTTATGTGGTTTGTTTTAGGGAAATGTTCCTATCAAGTGATATAGTTATAAGATGAGGAATTCTTAATATGATATGGATATTATACTTGGTTTTAAGATTTAGAGTTGATTGTTTACCAAGAATTACTATCTTCCATAATTCATAATTCTAGACTTCTTATTAAGGAATTCCTTTCCTAGATATACTACCCTTTTCTATCTATCATCATGATTAACATGATGAGTTCTACTTCACAGAAATATTCTCATTCACCTATTAACCTTCTAAACTCATGGATGAATCAAATGAGTTTAACACTAAAGTATTTCATAACTTCCTCATATCCTTGCTTGGTTGTATTTACCACTCTACTGTTGATAGCCTTCCATCCTTCCAATAGTTCCTTCTAACTTTACTTATAATCTTCCTTAATCATTCATTACTAATGTATCTCCAATAGTTGTATGCATCCAACTACCTTTCTCTAAAGTTGACTATCCTTTAGGATGACTAACAACACCTCTATAACTCTATGCTAGACTAGCTTTAATTGAATAATATCATCCTCTATTTACTTTACTCCAATATCTCACACTCCAACCCAAAATCATATTTATGTGGTTTGTAATGACTACTCTAGGATAACTTATCTCTTATTAGGCTTTCAATCCTGTTTTATCCACCAACGCTACTTGTACATGACATAAACACTCAATCTTGGTGAATAAGGCTTGATCATTATAATCTTATGACCTTTTATGGTTTAGGTTTCCAGTTGGCTAATCAAGGTCTCCATCCATACATCATTGTAGTTGTATGGTAATTATTTTCTGTTTGGTTCTATTGGATTAAGAGATATAATTCATTGATTATACCCACTTGATCCAATAGGACCACTCCTGGCAACTATCTCTAGACTTCATCCTTGTAATCTTCTTTTCTATCAAGGAGGGATTTAACTCCATCAATCATCCTATTGATTAGATTCTTTGCAATCATTCTTATCAAATAAATGTCATCTGAAACTAGCATCACTATTCACCTCTTCTTGGTTGTTTCTTTATAGATGCTTATTTGTAAGCTGTGTTATGATCAATTACTTGTTGAGTTGAGAATGGGTGAATCAATAGTTGATTTCTCAACATTGATGAACAACAGACATGGAAATATAACTCAACAGAGATGATAAGGATGGATATAGAGATAAAGATATATGGTGAGTGATCTTGACTTAGCTTCTTCCCTACCCAATCTTATTTCAGAAGTAGGATTAGATATTACCATGATACTCAAAGTACATGCAAATGGAATTAAGATATAGTTGTTAAATTCATATTTTGTGTTATATCCTTAAATTGGTACTTATGAGTGATTATAATGAATACTATAATATGATCACCTAATGATCAAATATAATTCACATAATATTAAGGTTCAACTTATAATACATTTGATCTACCCTTAGATCAAATCTCCCTTACCCAAAAATGAGGTTTTAGCAAGGTCTTAGTGAAACTTATCGCAGTCAACTTGATGATCTACTTCAATTCCATCAAGCTAAGAGAAACTTCAATCACTTTGTACAGTTTTGTTTAAAAGCGCGAAAATTATTCGGATTTTCTATGCAATGAATGCAATGCACACATCTGGATCCAGCTTATTTCTAAGCTCTAATGCTGGGATGTTACAGACTCGTTAAGCTTTGTCGGCCTTCAAGGGTATGTTCTCTATGGATGTACATCCGCCCGTTGTTTGTATCTAGTAGATAGATCTTGGTACATAGTTGTTCCCATCGTAGGAAATTTTTTGTTTTCTATGATGCGAACCCTACAGTGATATCAGAGCCGGATCTATGCGTAGATGGTTTGCACGGGTAGGACACATATGAGTATGTGGGCGATGATGATCATTTTATTGCTTCTTAGTTGTACTTTGTATATTGTGGCATAGTGGGATGAAGCGGCCCGAACAAACTTTACATGCCCTCGCACATGAGACCCGTTCCACGCTTGACATGCAACTAGTTTTGCATAAGTGGCTAGCGGGTTTCTGTCTCTCCTACTATAGTCAATATCTAATTTGCAACGAGTTGTCAACAATTTGGTTATCCTCGTTATGGTTCATGTTCGTAGGTAAGAACGGTTCTATCTTCGAAAACCCTAAGCCACGTAAAACTTGCAATGGATAAATTAGAGGCGTCTAGTTTAGATTGTTTCTGGGCTAGTGTCATGATATGGTGATATTGTAAGTAGAAGTATAAGTCGATACTCTTACAGCACACATAACGTGTAAGTTCCATAGACCTTGGCCTTGCACATAGAGGTATGATAGTGATCATACCATGATGCACATGATGGAGATCAAGTGCAAGAACCATATCATTTCACTTATTAACATGTGATGTTTGTTGCATCTTATATTGCTTGTTTGGCGTTTTATTAGCATAATAAGATGATCCCTCATTTAGATATCAAGATAAAAATGTGTTCTCCCTTAAGTATGCACCGATTATGTTTTGTCGCTCCAACACATCATGTGATGATCGGGTGTTCTTGGATCCATGATCATATTTCGGGTGTAAGACAGTTACACACGCGAATACTAAGGTTCTTACTTGGAGAGCCTAGCATGTACAGAATGGCCTCAGAACATGGACCGAAAGTTTAAGCATGAGTCATATGGAAGATATGATATCCATTTGATGCTCTCCTTTGAAGCTACACCGACTCACGTGATGATCGGACTTGGTATAGTGGATTTGGTTCATGTAATCACCAAAAAGGCATGAGGGATGTCGATTTTGAGTGGGATTTCATTTCTAATTTGAATTAGTAGAACTCAATTTATCATAAATTAAATTAAATTGAATTTACATAATTTGTTGTAGTCATTGGCATTCGTTCACCACCTTATGCATAGTTGTAATTGAGATAATAGAACTATAGAATTCTGGATATATACTTTCCGAACTAGTAATGTATTGTGTTGAGTGTCAATCTAAAGTTTAAAGTCCTATTGCAAACTTTCAGCAGACTCTTTTTACTCCGTGAAATTTGATAATTAGTATTAAATCGAGAGTAACAATTCCAGTGTTAGTATCTTAAATATCATGTTTGCCTCCATGATTCTTGATTGTTTTAATACCAAGTTTATCTAGGAGCTGAAAGAATTTTTTCAAAAACCATCATGTGTGGCAAATATAACAATATCTAAAACAATGTTTTGGTTGCAATATGATAGAGTATAATATATGTTCTCATATTGGATGAGAATTTGCAAAGGTTGGAGATGCTAGACATCCTAATCATCCAAAAGGGTTTTGGAAAGTAATGTTATACTCACGATTCTCCTTTATAAGCTACATTAGCTTGATCATGAAAGTCGTCATGATAAGGGTGAATAGAAGATGTATGTAAAGTGTTTACTACACTAAAAGATTACTAAAGAATGGATTTTGAAAGAATACCGATATTTGATGATGGTGATCTACTTCAAAGTGCAAGTCCAAAGGTATTATTATTTGAATATAAACGCTTTGGAATATGTGTCATGTATATGGCAACACTTTTGATGTTGATAGATTCTTTTAAAAGGAAAAAAGGAAATGTTGAAAGAGAATCTATAAAATATATTTGGCAGAAAAGAAAATACTGGAAATATCTAGTTTAGGTATATAGATGATATACATGTTATGGTTGTATTCTTTGCTTGTTAAATAATGACTCCTTGGTGGCGCCAGAGAACTTGGTGCTTAATGTGGAGTCTTGTTGGGAACCCCAAGAGCAAGGTGTGAAGCAGCACAGCAACAAGTTTTTCCTCAGTAAAGACTGAGGTTATCTAACCAGAAGGAGGAAGGAAACGTCACACATGTGTTGCAAGCAATGCGGAGACCTGCACAACACAAACTCAAGACTTTGCCCCAACGAATCAGTGAGATTGTCAAGCTCACCGGTTTACTTTAACAAAGGATTAAACGTATGGTGTGGAAGGTAATGGTTTGCAGAAAGTAAACAAGTAATAGTGGAAGATGTATTGATGGTAAAGATTGGACCAGGGTCCATAGTTCACTAGAGGTGCTCTCCTTAGATAAACAACATGGCATGAAGGGTAAACAAACTATAGCAGGGCAATTGACAGGAACTGAGCAAGGCATAACAATGCAATTACTAGTCAGAAAGATCATATGAGATTCGATTAGGCAATACAACAAGATACATATACCTCCATCCAACTACATCTATGACTAGAAGTCCACCTTCCAGTTATCATCTGAACCCCCTCCAGTATTAAGTTGCAAGCAACAGACAACTGCTTTAAGCAAAGTGTGTAAGGTAAATAGTCCACATGTTCCATGAACAAGAGACCGTTGTTTTCTCCCTAGTAGCAACAGCACATCTACAACCGAAGAGATTATTGTAACTTCCTTGGAAACTAGAGGCATGAACCCACTATCGAGCATAAATACCCCCCTCTTGGAGTCACTAGCAACTACTTGGACAAGGTAGCTACTAACAACGGAGAGCATGCAAGATCACAACCAACACATACATGATAGAATCATAAATACAAAACCATTAATCAAACTAACATAATAATCTCAATATCCATCGGATCCCCGCAAACAGAACATGCATGATTACAAATAGATTAGATCTTGATCATGAACGGAGATCACAAGATCTATACATGAAAGCACAAAGGAGGAGATACAACCATCTAGCTATATACTACATGGACCCATAGTCCAAGGTGGAACTACTCACGCATCATACCGGAGAGAAGGCCTCCGAGATGATCTCCCCTCCGGAAGGGTGCCGGGAAGAACTTTAGATCCCCCCTGATCTAGGGACGATGGTGGCGGCGGCTACAGACGGTTTCATGGAGATTTGATCGGGTGCTTAGGGTTTCTGCATCGGGGGCTTCTTATAGGTGAAGGGGAGGCCGAGGAGGCGACCAGGGGGGCCAAACCCTAGCCAGGTGCGATCTCACCCCTGGCCGCGCCTAGGGGGTCTGGCTGCCCTGGCCCGCTTCCTCGTCTTCCCTCTGGACTTCTTGTTCCCCACGGAAAGTAATTGACTTTAACGTTTGTCCCGTCCAATTCCGAGAATATTTCTTTACTAACTTTTCTGAAGCCAAAAAACAGCAGAAAATAGGCATCTGGCACTGCTACAACTTGTTAATAGGTTAGTACCAGAAAACATGTAAAAAGCACCTCAAAGTGTAGACAAGTAAAGAAAAGTAGATACTAAACAAGCATGGAGCATCAAAAATTATAGATATGTTTCCAACGTATCAGCATCCCCAAGCTTAACTCATGCTCGTCCTCGAGTAGGTAAGTGATAAAAGAATAATTTTTGAGGTGACATGCACCCTCACAATAAAGATCCAACCATTTGCAAGAATTGAAAGCTGGGATCAAAGAACTCTAAACATGTGCATGAAAGATGGAGTTCTAACAATAGGACAAAGTAACTATGCATGCAACATGGAAGGTTACAAACAAAGATCATGAATAACATGCATTGAAAAATGTTTGTTTGTTTCACATACAGAAAACGTAGCATTGTGGCAATCAGCTTGTCCCTCATAGAGTAGCAATATAGATGCATAGGACACCTTCAAAGTTCACAAGGGTGACTAGAAACAAATAGCACAAGAACAAGTAATATCACAATATGCATCAATCCATAAGCTTTGGAAAACTGCACACAAAATGACAACTATGCTCTCTTAATGGTGCCTAAAGGTAGAAGGTGAAGACTCAATAGTGGTGGAAGAAAGGCCTTTTTGTAAAGGAAGCAGGGATTACAAGTTTCAAAAAGAGCTTCCAAAAATTATGGTACTTGTTATCTTTTAGCCCTCATTGCCCCTTTCATAAGCATCTTGAAGTGATTAAGCTTAAAGTGGCAAAGATGGAGTATATGCTTGACGAAGTATAAGTTGGCAATCTCAAGTCCCTTGAATACGAGGGCCACACCTCATGCATACTCAACTTTGGGTCCAGGTAAGTTCTTGTCATTGTAAGTATTTGCATATCATTGAGAACCGCCAACGGGGTACCCCTTGCACATCGTATATGAGCTTTCCCATAACCAAAATGACAAGGCAAGCAGGCAATGAGCATCCCAGCCATCTTTTTATTTACCATACGCATAGCTTTTTATTGAGGATGCTTCATAGATAGCTCATTATGGTGATGCTGCATGTTTCCACCATGATTAGGCACGGCTTAGGCTAGCGGCTCAAGCATTTCTCTAACACAGGATACAAACTCCATGGACTTACAAGTTCCCTCTTTATTTCACACCGGTGACATCCATAGACAAAAGAACATGATATCAACTGAGTACAAAGTACAAGTGCAATGTTGAAAACGTTCCCCTAATTCCAACTTACAAGTGCAAGCATATACAACAAAGTTTTCACAATGGTTCAAGTTTATTAGGGGCAAAGAATATAAAGCGTTCCATCAAGTTCGTGAGGGCTTTAATCACTAAGTTTTCACATAACAAAATAGTTTTTAATTGGAAGATAATTGAAAACAAGAATATACTTGGAATGGTGTAACACACCATGCAAAGGAGTTTATAGTGGACACTTTGGAAAAACTTTGTTTCTTGGGAGTTGGAATTATGAGTAGAACTTACTCATACAAGTGGAGGCTCGCAAAAGACTGGGAGCAACCAACTAAGAGAGCATAATGGCCATAAACACGCAGTGCAACAAAGCATACTAATCAAAGCCAAGAGTGGTACTACAAGTCAAGGACTAAATGATCATAGAGGATAATGGTGACTTGTCATAGTCATAACATGGTATGAGCATGTGCCAAGTTAACCCAAGCAAAGCATCAAAGGAGAATACCACAATACTATGCTTTTGCATGCTAAAACAACGCATAATTTCTTCAAGGCACACTAAGCAATCCCAATTGTTTGGAACAAGACATTCTATAGCAATAATCACTAAGCATAAGGTCAAAAAACCACCTAGCATGTCATGCTAAAGTCTAAGTCACAGTCAATGCAAGCTCCTCTTGCACTTCAAGCAAGAACTTACTACTCCTTTCCAACACCAAGCAACTATTTTGCAAAACAACACAGCGAGAACAGGGGTCCAAACTTCCTTATTCAAGCAAACTAAACAACCTAAGCAAATCAAACTAAAACTAAGACGCTCCAAGAACAACACAACTATACATGAAACAATAAAAACGAATGTCTAGATAGACCTGAGCTTTTTATTGATGAAGAAGGCGATGCCTTGGGCATCCCCAAGCTTTGACGCTTGTACCTCTTGGATATTTCTTGGGGTGACACCATGGTGGCATCCCCAAGCTTGAGCTTTTGTCCATTCTTCATCTCATCGCATCATTCTCTCTCTATACCTGAAATTTTTCCTTCATACAAAACTTCACACAATCTTCATTAGCAACATTAGTTTATTCAAAAGATATTAGACCTCTTGGCAAAACTTTGTAACAGCAATACTTTTCACTAAAAACACAAGCTACTGTAGTAACTCCTTCAAAAATCTCAATTCACCTAAAGAGAACTCAAAAAGGAATCAATAAGAAGCAAATGCAAATAATGACAGAAATCTGTCAAAACAGACCAGCAGGTAGAAACCAATTTGTTCGAGCATCTTATGTTGCTCAAATCAAAAAGCGTTGAACTAAAGAAAGTTATATAACATACTGGGGGATTTATTTGTGAATTTTTAGCTCAATCTGAGTTACAGAGACTCCTCACGAATTTTTTTGGTGGAGGACAGAAATCTGTTTTGGGACAGCAACTCCCCAAATCTTACTTCCCTCTTATTAGAGGTCATTCTTGGCACAAAAAGCAAACAAAAAGGATAATGAGAGGTCATTACTAAATTAATAACTTCCAAGGCTCAAGGAAACTCTTGGGTTATATCCCAACAAGTACTTTTCTTTAACGCCTTTAAGTTAGGCACAAGAAGCAAGAAGAATCAAGTATTTTCAAATGAAGAAGCATTACCCCTCTTGTTCTTTCCTTTCTTACCTTTCTTCTTATCTTTAGGGAAGATATGATTTATTACCGGAGGATCAAGATGCATAATACCTTTTCCCACATCTATTACTGCCCCAAGGTGTTTCAATAGGGATCTTCCAAGTGTAATTTGTCCCTTGCCTACACATTCAATAACAAGATAATCAGTAGACACCATTTTCCCTGAGATTTTTGTAAACACACCTTCAGCTATTCCAATGGGCAATATAGTGGCATTTTTGGTAAGAGAGATTTCCTCTCCTCCTTTAGTAAGCCCCCAAATACTCAAGGAATCATAAATATCTTTAGGCATGAGGCAAAATTCAGACATGATATCACATCGAGCATCAAAAAGTGTAGTGTTTATTGAAACTTTGATTGTGGAAAACCACTTTGAAGGCTCAGAATTTATGGGAACATAATCATGGTAAGCCCTAATAGTGTGATAGCAACTATTCATAGCAGCAATATTAGTCTCAAGAGTGTTCAACCTGGCAAAAATATTTGTGAAAGAGGAATCAGACTTGCCAGGTGTATTATAAATTGCAATCGACTTTTTAATGGCATCAAAAGCTTCATCCTCAGTACATAGCAAAATATATTTCTCAGCCACAACTCCAAAGCATATATATAAGGAAAAGAAATACCGTGGTAGAAACTATCAATAACCAAGCTAAGACTCATCTCAGTCTCAATTTCCCTTTGTAAAGCGGAAATTCTAGACCAAGCTTCTTTAAAACTCTCTTCACCTTTTTGCTTAAAAGTGGAGATCTCTTCCATAGGTGAAATAAAGATTGGTCCAAAACCAGACATCGTAGCAACTAGAGTAGGAACTAATTTTTTTCTGTTTTTTAAAAGAGGCAAACAAAACCAAGCAAAAGAAACTAAGCAAACTAAAAACAAAGCAAAGAGAAAGGAAGTGAAGGACTCACCTTGTGAAGACGTCCTTAGCCTCCCCGGAAACGGCGCTAGAAAACTTGTTGATGACTCCTTGGTGGCGCCAGAGAACTTGGTGCTTAATGTGGAGTCTTGTTGGGAACCCCAAGAGCAAGGTGTGAAGCAGCACATCCGCAAGTTTTCCCTCAGTAGAGACTGAGGTTATCGAACCAGAAAGAGGAAGGAAACTTCACACAGGTGTTGCAAGCAACGCGGAGACCTGCACAACACAAACTCAAGACTTTACCCCAACGAATCAGTGACGTTGTCAAGCTCATCGGTTTGCTGTAACAAAGGATTAAACTTATGGTGTGGAAGGTAATGGTTTGCAGCAAGTAAACAAGTAACAGTGGAAGATGTATTGATGGTAAAGATTGGACTGGGGTCCATAGTTCACTAGAGGTGCTCTCCTTAGATAAACAACATGCAATGAAGGGTAAACAAATTACAGCAGGGCAATTGATAGGAACTGAGCAAGGCATAACAATGCAATTACTAGTCAGAAAGATCCTATGAGATTCAATTGGGCAATACAGCAAGATACATAGACCGCCATCCAACTGCATCTATGACTAGAAATCCACCTTCAGGTTATCATCCGAACCCCCTCCAGTATTAAGTTGCAAGCAACAGACAACTGCTTTAAGCAAAGTGTGTAAGGTAAATAGTCCACATGTTCCATGAACAAGAGACCGTTGTTTTCTCCCAAGTAGCAACAACACATCTACAACCGAAGAGATTATTGTCACTTCCCTTGGAAACTATAGGCATGAACCCACTATCGAGCATAAATACCCCCTCTTGGAGTCACTAGCAACTACTTGGCCAAGATAGATACTAACAATGGAGAGCATGCAAGATCACAAACAACACAGACATGATAGAATCATCAAGACAAAACCATTAATCAAACCAACATAATAATCTCAATATCTATGGGATCCCCGCAAACACAACATGCATGATTACAAATAGATTAGATCTTGATCATGAACGGAGCTCACAAGATCGATACATGAAAGCACAAAGGAGGAGATACAACCATCTAGCTACTACATGGACCCATAGTCCAAGGTGGAACTACTCACGCATCATACCGGAGAGAAGGCCTCTGGGATGATCTCCCCTGCGGCAGGGTGCCGGGAAGAACTTACGATCCCCCCGATCTAGGGACGATGGTGGCGACGGCTACCGACGGTTTCGTGGAGATTTGATCAGGTGCTTAGGGTTTCTGCATCGAGGGCTTCTTATAGGCGAAGGGGGAGGCCGAGGAGGCAACCAGGGGGTCCAAACCCTAGCCAGGCGCGGGCCCACCCCTGGCCGCGCCTGGGGGGGTCTGGCTGCCCTGGCTCGCTTCCTCGTCTCCTCTCTGGACTTCTTGTTCCCCACGGAAAGTAATTGACTTTGACGTTTGTCCCGTCCAATTCCGAGAATATTTCTTTAATAATGTTTCTGAAACAAAAAACAACAGAAAACAGGCATCTGACACTGTTTCAACTTGTTAATAGGTTAGTACCAGAAAACATGTAAAAAGCACCTCAAAGTGTAGACAAGTAAAGCAAAGTAGATACTAAACAAGCATGGAGCATCAAAAATTATAGATACGTTTCTAACGTATCATTAAACAATGTGGTTCTTTGGTATTAGATACCGTATTGGTTGGTATGAAATTTCATACGGAACGACGCAATTCATGAACCATAATGGCCTAAGTAACTAGCAAGAGAATATATGATGATGTTCATCGAAAACAAACAAACCGTTGTTTGTATTTCTCGTTGACATCAAAGCTTGCCTTCAAGATTTGGTTTAATAATTGTTATTTAAATCAGGTATTGTGAGAACAAAGGTTGTTCAAATAATTACCGTATTCCATATAAGATGGATGATTTACAAATCTAGTTGGAGAAATCACATCCATAAAGCTAATGCTAAAATGTCGCAAGACAAATGATTGGAAGATCACTTACGAAGTGACATTGCCGTTTAAATTATATTGGAAAGAAAACATGAAGAAACTCCATATGAATGGATTTTTGGAGTCTTTGATTTGATCAAGTGATGCTTGTGAGACTTTCCTCGGGATAATTAAAACTTCGTTCAAAGGCCAAAGAAGAACGAACGACTAAATTATTGGAATTTATACATATTGATGTATGTAATCCATTATGTGTAGTCGTAAGCGATGGACTTCAACTTCATATGCTTTCTTCGGAAATTTGAGTGTATATTCACTTAATGAGAAAGAAGTATGAAATATTTGAAAACGTTTCAAAGACTTTCAAGATGAAGTGCAAAATCATTGTAACAAGAAAATAAATGATTTATGATTTTATCATAAAGGGATTTATTTGAGTTACAAGTGTAAAAAGAAAATAAATGAATTATGATTTTATCATAAAGGGATTTATTTGAGTTGCAAGTTTAGCAAAACACCTAGATTTACATCTCCCGAAACACCATAGGAGTATGAGTGTTTGAGATTTGTAATGAAACCTTGTTTGACATGGTTGGATCAAAGGTGTTATTTATAAAACTGTCATTATGTTTTAAAAGATTAAAAGCTTTAGAGACTACCGCTTTTACACTGAAAAGAGCTCCATCTTGATCGGTTGAAATGACACCATGGAAGTTATGGTTTGGGGTAAAACCCAAATTGTCATTTCTTAAATTTTGGTATGCTAAGCATAAGTAAGATGTTTACAACCAAAGTCGGATGAGCATGTCTTTGTAGGTTATTTCTAATAACCTTTGGGTATTCCTCCATAACAACAAGGACAAAAGGGTTTGTCGCTTGAAACATGAAGTTTCTTAAAAAAGGAATTTTTCGTAAAAGTTAAGTGGGAGGACAATAGAACTTTAATAAGGTTAACGAAACTTAGCTAAATGTGCTGAGTTGCGCAGCACCGGAAATCGTTCCGGAGGCAACCATAATTCTCATAGATTATGTGCCTTAAAGGTTGTGGTCACGGAGATCTAAGTTCCTATTGAACTCAAGTTGGTCGGATAAACAATCAAATGCTGAGATTTGAGAGTAAATCATTATTATTTGACAATAATGAACCGACTACATGCAAAGAAGCGATGATGGGCCCTGACTCCGTCAAATGGCTTGAAGCCATAAAATCTGTGATAGTTCCATACATGAGAAATCGGGTTTTGAACTTGGAAGACCCTCCAAAAAGGTGTAAAAACCTACCGGTCGTATTTGGATCTATAAAAAAACAGACATGGATGTTTCACATCTATAAAATAGTCGACATGTCATAAAGTATTTTATGACAATGTTCAAGGAGTTAACTATGACAAGATTTGATCTTTCATAGCGATATTTAGTCTGGACGGATTAATGTAGCAACCACTATATATAATTTTGGTATATGGTAGATGAATAAACAAAACAAAGTTCTTCTAATAGAATGGTTACCTAGGACGTGTACAAGACATGATCCAAAGGGTTTTGTTAACTTCAAAGGATGCTAAAAAGGCATGCAAACTTCAATGGTTGAAGTAAGCATCGCGGAGTTGGAATCTTCACCATGATGAAAAGGAGTTTTCATTAGGAGACGATGAAGATGCTTGCATTTGCAAGAAATTAAGTGGGAGCGCTGAGACATATTTCTAATACATTATGTGGAGGACATCTTGTTGATTGGAAATGATGTATCTTTTATTGACAAAGGTTAAGAATTTCATTTCGATGAAAGACTTAGGCAAAACCCGAATATTTAGCATGAATGTCTACATGGATAGACTTTGGCGCTAATATGGTTATGCTAAACGTACATATATGAAATATTGAAGGATTTCAAGATAGAAACAACGAGAAACGGTTCTTGTCGCATGGAAAAGAATTGAATCAAGATTCAAGTGTATCGACACTTGATAAGTGAAACAAGATTCAAGTTCTTTGACACTTGATGAGTGAAATCACAAGAATGTTTTGATCAATCATACCATGATATGTACACATCCAGATATGTCATATGCTCTAAGTATTATGAGCATATACCAGAATGAATCACAAGATGATCATTGGATGATAGTAATAAAATTCTTATGATCTTTTGAAGAACTAAGAATATATTTGTGTAGAGGTGACAAACAATTACAAATAATTCATTGTAAAGCGTTACATTGATACTAGTTTTGTCACAAGATACAAATTAAGTTTATCTCAATTTAAACTATGAGTGGCACAATGAAATGGAAAGGAGTTTCCATGACGGATTTGGATGAATTCTAAAGTTAAGACATTGTGATGAATACTACAACAAAAGGCTAAGTATATGACTACTATAGTAGCAGCAAAGGAGGGAATTTGTGTCAAGTAGTTTTCAAATTAAAGCGTGGTTCACAATGGGCTAACACTAAAGATATATTGTATGACAATAGTATCGACATGATTTAACCCCAAGGAACTAAAGGTCTCACCAAAAGACCAAAGTTATACAATGCCATCTCATTGGAGAATGAGTGATGCGTGAAGACGCAAAGACATGCAAATACATACGGACCTGAAGCGTTAGATCCGAAGATTATGTTAACCACTTGCAATTGCATATATGGAACACCAGAAAGCCATAGTGTTCAATACGCAAAGTTTTCAAACTAGATTATTGTCTCTAGTGCAAGTGGGAGACTGAAGGGAATATGCCCAAGAGGCAATAATAAAGTGGTTATTATCGTATTCCTTATTTATGATAAATGTTTATTTTACATGCTATAATTGTATTAATACGGAAACGTTAATACATGTGTGTTTAATAAACAAAAGGAAGTTCCTAGTTATGCCTCTCTTATAAACTAGCTCGTTGATTAACAAGATGATCAAAGGTTTCCTGATCATGGACATTGGATGTTGTTAATAACGAGGTCACAATATTAGTGTAATGGTGTGATAAACATTCATCCGAAGTATAGCATTATGATCAAAGTCATTGAGTTTATATTGCTATAAAAATTATGAAGTAATCTTAATCCTTAGACCATGAGATCATGTCAATCACTAACACCGGAAGAGTTTCTTGATAACATCAAACGTCACACCGTAACAGGGTAATTATAAAGATGGGTTCAGGACTACTAAAGTGTTATGTTGAGGCTCATGGATCGAGAGTGGAATTTGTTTATCCCGATGACGGATAGATATGCTGTGGGCCCTCTCAGTGATATCACATTGATTAGCTTGCAAGCAAGTGATTTAATCACTAGAATGTTATATCACGGGAACGATAAAAGTGTGCATGTCAGTAATGAGATCAAACTAGGTATGGAGATACCGATGATCGAATCTCAAACATGTAATATATCTCGAAACAAAGGGATTAAGATACTAGCGTAAAAGGTTCTCGCGATCACAAGAAAGTCATCGCTGAATGTGTGGGAGTCAGTATGGGTCTCCAGATCCCGCTTCTAATTATTGATCCGAGAGGGGTATCGATCATGTCCGCATTATTCGCGAACCGTAGGGTGACACACTTAAGAGACACCGACATCCATTTGGAGAAAAAGTTTCATGCCGGAAAGAATAACAAGCGCAGGAATTTATTTCACTAGATACCGAAACAGGTTTTCGGGTGAAATTGCAGAAAGTGTTTTTTGCATGTGAAATGAAATACTAGCAAGGGGTTATATGTGAATGTTTGTCATTAAAGTAATTGACAAAATTCTGAATAAATAAAAAGAGTTTTATTTAATGAGAGTTTGCATTAAATTTGGTGGAAATTTAATATAAATTTGAGTGGGTTTTTGAGTGGAGAAAATTGAAGGGCCATTTTGTGAGTGGAGTGTCCACCCACATGAATGAGGTAGAGGTGGGGGCACCCTCCATGGTCGGCTGCCATGCCCCCTTGGGCTGCCCTCCTCCCCTATATAAGGAGCCCCTCCTCTCACTTGTCACTCACACCTTCTCGAGAAGGATCTCTCTCTCCCCCTCTAATATTTATCCCCCATGGTCTCGAACTAGCGATATACATGTTCCCGGTGGCTATTCAGCAAGAAAGAGTTGTGCTTCCGCTGCATCGCTGGAGCGAGAAGGCGGAGGTTGCTCGGTGCCTCGAACGTGTGTGCGTGCACGGATGCGCCGCTGATTTGCGGTGCTAAGGACTTCCTCTCGATCTTGAGATCGGCAAGAGATCGTCTACATAAACCACGAGTTTGGACTCGTTAAGATTTGTCGGTCTTCAAGGGTATGTTCTCTACGGATGTACATCCGCTCGTTGTTTGTATCTAGTAGATAGATCTTGGTACATAGTTGTTCCCATCATAGGAATTTTTTTGTTTTCTATGCTGCGAACCCTACGGCCTCTTTAATAACGGCGGCGGCTGCTTCGTCGAGATCTGGAGGCCGGCGGTCGTGCCTCTCCCCCTGACCGGCCATGGGAGTTATCCTCGGTGTGGCGCTTCCATGGAGGAAGCCAGATACGGCGACGACGACTCCCATCGGTGGCTCATCTCATCAGGTCAGTGGCCTCAGTACCTCCTGTCTTCGTATGAGGCCTCTTCAATCTTCTCTGGTCGGCCTTGGTGGTGAGGGGAGAAGTAGAGAAGTTGCCGCTTACGTCGTTCAGGATGTGCTAAGGAAGCCGAGATCTGGCATCGGTGGTCTGTTGCGACGACCTCTGCTGCTGCTGGAGCTCTGAAGATCTCGAGGAATCCCCTCCAGCTTGCAGCCAGGGTGGCTCGAGTGGTTTTCCGGCATCAGTAGTTTTGCTGGCCAGTTTCTGACGCCCCCTCCTTCAACCTCTGGCGGGAGGCCCTTCTACCTTGCTTGTCAATGGCGAGGACGCGGCTGGCGATGGTGGCAATTGCATCGCCGGCGAGGTCATGATTTACGCAAGGACTCGATGGCTTTTGGAAATATTTTCTAGGGTCCTCTGTGTAAATTGGAAGGACATAGTTGTAATTTGTTCTCTTTCAGGTCCTTTCTGCAGCATTGTAACAATTTTGATATTTTAATGCCAGTTCTGGGACCTTCGGGTCCCTTCCCCTGTTCAAAAAAAAGTCGCATTTACGCGAAATTGTAAAATTCGTGTTCTAGGGTGATTGATATATGTTGTCAAAGTATAAAGTGATAATATCTCGTAAATTTCGTTTTCAAAAGCGATAGTTTTATGCTATGAACTCAATCAGGCAGTACGCCGTTTATCCAGATACTTTCCTATCCTATCCATCCAAACTGGGGTAGCCATATGCAGGTCTCCATGTCGATCCAACATGTAGCGCACCACCACGCGCGATGCATTGCACACAGACAAAAGGCACCAGTGAACGTTGACGCTAACGGACGACAGGAGCGATCGAGCTTCTTCTGAACTTGTCGTGGTCGAAGCCCACGTGAAGCCCCAAGGGGCGCGCGTCGCCGTCGACGAGCGACGACCTGACCGATAGCTGCTCGCTCGCGGTAACTAGTCGCTAGCTAGCTCCACTGGACGACGCATATCGATCATCCGCGCTGTGATCAAGCTTATCTCGCCGGCGACGACGATGTGAGCGACCTCTGATGACGGCCTCCCTCCAATCTCAGCTACCTTCCAAAACCCAGCGACCGGAGGCTCTCCATCATCCACACAACACCACCACCAAAACATGGCCAGCTATCGTCTTTTCACTCCATGGCAATTAACCTGATGAAAAGAGGATCTTTCATCTGGCTATTTTGCAAATGATCATAAATTTCACTCTTCGGTTACTGGTATTTTAAATTTGGCCTCCTTTTTCGTTCACGGGAGCACTCCCCATGCAAACTCGCCGGATTGATATTTATTTGTGAATTGTGAGCACCTAAAAATTGTAAACACAGAGAGAAGATATCGGGTTGTTGCGGCGGTGAAAAAGAAAGTACTCCGTATGAAATTTCCAATACTCCGTGTGAAATTCTATTTTCTTATCTTGTGTATCACAATTCACAAGGGAGTTTCCATTTACGGAACTCATCTTGTACTCCAAAACGCGCCACATCCATGTAGTTGTACATGTATATCGCTTGAAAAATACAAATACACGAGTCATTGTCGCTGTCGGGATCTTACCCGTTTGTGGGTGATTGGACGGAGAACATAGAGATCTTACCCACAAGCTTTTAGCCGATTTACACCGTCCTGCTAGACCAACCATAGGGCGTGCAAACCGAATAAATCGACGAGAAAGAAAGAAAGAAAGATCCCGTCGAGATATAGAGATCCCTCGCGTCTCCAACATGTGCAATGCATGCTCTCTCGTCCACATATACATTATATACTCTGGACCCGCAGCCTTCTTATTTACATTTCTACTGAAAGCTACACATAGATTGTATCGTTTGGAATATTGCAAATGGAAGAACAATATCGTTTTCCGTAGAAAGAAGAATAAAAGAAAGAAAGAAAGAAAGAAAAAGAACAGATCAGGGGATAACAATGCATAGATGCATGAGGACATATGCATAGCTACAGATCAGAAAGAAGAAAAGAAAGTTCTATATGCTGAGTTTCTTTCTGCTATATGCTTAGCTACAGAGAGATGAACTTACTATACATCTTTGGCTACACATAGATAAATGCATGAACCACCATTTATCACCATAACAACTATGCATATTTCGTGTACTACTACTCTATAGTACACGTGATGTTAGACTATAGCACTCACAATAACTATGCACAGATCAAAAGAAATTGATCTGATACAACATAGATCTTATTGCCAAACACAAATTCGGCCATGCACAAGCAAAAAAGGAACAACTCAAGCAAATACTCTTAGCAAAATGATTTGTTTGCTTCATGTGTGGATTAAATTTGAATTAGAGTTTTGTGCCAATGGTAGTATATGTGTAAATCATGTCCAAATTTATCAGAACTTTATTACCGTTCACAAAAAATACTATCATAGTAGTAATTCTCATTTAGTATTTCTTTAAAAAAAAGAGCATTATAAACATGCAATTAATAAATTTTAATTTGTCTAGCTCTGGTGATGGAGGGGAGAGGACGGTGGCGTGTCTCTTCGGCTCACGCAAGTGTCTGTAGTTGTTGCTAGTTGGTCTAAGGACCTATTTATAATTTTTATTACTTTTTGGATTTTTTGTACTACTATGGATGGTTATTACTATATTGGTAGACTTTTTCACAAAATTAATACATCATATGAAAACAAAATATCTAAGCTAAAAAAAGTTGTACACGCAACCATAATGTAACATCCCAAAAATACTAGAATCATCAAATTTAGGGTTAACAAAAACTTTTCTAAAACAAAATGAGAAAGCATTCATGTGTGTATGCATCCCATTTTGAATTCTTTTGAATTGCCTTGTTTATGTGTTTCTTTGCTTGTAAAATGATTCTTAGGTGAAATAAATATCATCTAAACATTTCCCAAACTTTTCCCAAAGACAAATGAATCAAAACAAATCAAAATGAGTGAATGGTCATTTTGACCAATTTAACTCCCATGCCTACTTTGACTGTCCCAAACTTTCAGAACTTAACAGAAACTTATTTGGATCTTTGCACCCCTTGATAGTACTCCTAACAAAGTATCAAGACCCACTTTGTGATCATCCAGAAACATTCAACTGCATAGTTTAAAGGACAGTTCAAAATTGAATCTTTATCATATGGGATGATCCCACTTTTTCAAAAACCACTCAAACAAGCTCAACTTTCAAAACCCAAGCATCTGCAGACTCACCAGCACCAACCTAGCACACCCACCAAAAATCTTTTCAAAGTTTAAAACTTGAATTCTTGCGGCCATTTCATCAAACACTTTGCTGATACAAATCAAACAAAATCCAAACACTATTTGGAGCAGTGATTTGAGCCTAACTTGTTCCCTCTCTGGTTGCAACTAGACTTTAGTAGATCATCTAGCTCATTTGCAAACATCTAGCACTACTGTAAGCTAGACATTGTCATCAATGGTGAGCAGGCCGAGTGCACCCTTGCCACCCACATGTCGACAGCGAGCTAGGAGAAGCACCAAGCCTAGCCAACATGTCTGTGAGCAAGCTAACACCCCACCGCCACTCCCTGTCCATCGCTCGAACCTTGCCAACCCCTGGACCACACGCACAGACCATGCCAAGCTCGCCAGCAACCATGCCGAGAGCGCGCCCCGTGCGCCACGCTCGACAGACGCCCACAGACCGCGCGCTGCCCTCGCCGCGTGCATATGTGATCACCACCGTCCCAGCAACCCCGCAGACACGGTCGTTCGCCGCCGCGCGGACCACGCACGCTGTGCGCCATAAAAACTTTCGTCGGGAACACGCAGAGCACCGCCCCACGCCTCGCCACCATGTCATTGAGCTTCGCCAGGGAGCACCGCACCGCCCCCTACCGTCGCCCACGCCGATAGCCTTCTGTGACATCGACCATGACAAGCTCAGCTTGCGCCCGTCGGTTCCCTCTCGCCACTATAAATAGAGGCCACCCCCAGCCGAATTGAGCACACCACCTCACTCCCCTCTCACTCAGAACCACCCCGCCTCAGTCCCAAAGCATGGCGAGCAGCACTTCGCCGGAATTTCACCGGAGCCTGCCGCTGCTGGAGAAGAAGGGGGCCAGCGATTGGAGCCGCCCCAGGAGAAGCTGCCGGTACCAGGAGGTTCGCCGTTGTCGACTTCGTCGTTCGCCCGCCTCGCCGACCCTCGCCTGAGCCCCGGTAAGCCCCCGACGACCCTCACCTGCCGCGTTAGGTTTCAGTCTCGCCGGCGTTGCCTGACGTGGACGACGACCCTCAGCCGTTAGATTAGAACCAGATCCAATGCACCACGTTGCCCCGTACCGCTTCGCACCCCCTGTCTCACTGACGCGTGGGGACAACAACTTATCCAGCCCGCGTAAGCGCTGTGCTTCGCAGGCTGCCCGTTAACCTTTCCCGCGCATCCCATTTGTTTGAATTTGGATTTTTTCCATTTTCATTCAAACACAGTTCTGTACCTAGTTTCAAAAATCAACCCAGCTCGATTCAGTGAACCAAATTGAATGAAACCAATTTTGTTACAAAGGTCTTGAAATGCTGAATCCAAGCCCGTTCGAGTTAAATCATTTGGATCTGTAGATCATCCTTGGTAAAAAATAACAAGGCAAAAGCTTTTCTGCATTCAAACATTTTTCAAATTTAAACCATAATAACTTTTGAGTTGATTCCAACTCTCAAAAATCACATTTAACCATACCTTTCAGAATATATAAAAAAATATGGGTTTACTTACAGAAATAATGTCCAAGTAATAAAAGAATGCCACATAGGCATTTCTAGTCACTTTATTTAATTAAAAATAAAAGGGTAAAACCTTATTAAATTGTGACACCACTTTAGATCATCTATAGGATCCTTTTGTGTGATGATTGCAAGTAGTTAAGTATTGTTTGGTGATTGTGTACATCGTATTTATGTATAGACGCTAGTACCGACCAAGGATACGAGGAGGAAGGAGGATACTACGAAGAAGAAGCTGAGGAGAACTTCAACCACTGCTCTGCACAAGGCAAGCCTTACTAATCAAGTTGACCTATGCAAGCTTATACTTGCAATTATGCAAGATAACACTTGCAAGATACTCTACTGATGCAAACAAATACTTACTTGTTACCATGCCAACTATATGCCTTAAGCATATGTGATCATACCCACTTGATACCCAATCCTAGTTTTACTTGCAAGCTTTCTACCTTTGTTTCTTTATCAAAGCTACTTCCTTGGAGTGTACTGAAGTAACTTATAGATTTTAGAAAGATCATTGAAGGTTGCATAAAGAGCATAAAATTTGGCCTAAGATAGATAAGCTTGATGTCATCCTAAGGCATAAGATGTGAACTTAGTTGAAACTCCACTAGTTTACTACCCCTCATTAGTACTTACCCCCACTTGTAGATGCTAGTGCTAAGCATAAAACTTGATCAACTTTAGATGGGAATACTGGGTAAAATGGTTATGAAAACCTTAGAATGATGGATCATTCTACTAAGATGTTTTGACATGTGTTTCCGAACACCAGATGATTTTGGTGATGAAAATGTTGAGGCATGAGCCTTAGCCCTTTTTAAAACTGATGGTTGTCTGGATGCGATACCATTCCAATTTTACCGTACAACCACAATACCCGAAGATTGGGTAGGGCTTGACTGGAAACTTATATACCTTAGTATTGGTTCCCTCACGACCAAGGTCTGAGCTGAGGATACCTTGTGAAGATTGTCCACCTGTGCAGTACCCAAGATGACAGTTGGTCATGGTTGGGAGGACAAACTCACAGGAGAGGTGCTTATACTAAGGCGTGTAATTGAAAGGTTAGGATTGATTATCCGCATACTGAGTATGGTGAATTCAGGATTTGTTCCTGACGGATGTATCGAATGTTTTGGTGAAAGTGTACAATCTCTGCAAAGTGTCAAATATTCGAATAGCCGCGTCCGCGGTTATGGACAGTTGGAGTGGCCATACTGTTCCCGTCAGGTGTTTTCAAAATGACTTGTGAAATGAATTGAGACTTTGACTTGACCACAACAGAGTTGTGACTTGTGAAATGAATTGAGACTTTGACTTGACCACAACAGAGTTGTGACTTGAGATACAAGTTACCACTTAGGAGTTATAAAATTGTGACTAGCATTTGAACTTAGTAGAAGTAAATCTGGCTTTTTGCAAAACAACCCTAGAGCTTAGTGTCCTATTACAAAAAAAACCCTTCACTTGTTAGTATTAGTTTGCGAGTACTTAAAGAGTACTCATGGCTTTGTCCCTGGCTATTCCCGTGGCCAGACTATGAAGAGGAGTACCAGGATGATGGACCCCATGAAGGTTACGACAACTAGGATCATCTCCCATCGTCAGCATTGCCTGTGACCCCGAAGATGGAGCTTCGCCTATGCTACCGTTATTATTACGTATTTCCGCTACTTGAAGTTGTATTAAGAACTGGATCATGAGATCCTTATTTGTGTAAGACCTTATGTATGGTTTGTAATGGATGATGTACTGTAGTATCCAATTCTGTTATGTCTTGCAAAAATGGTAATCCTGGGATTGCGATGTATGGCATAACAGGCATCTGAGATTAAAAATCCGGGTATTGACACATAACTAAAGAGTAATTAGTATGAGATAGTAGTATAATCGAAGGTTATAAATATATACTCCCTCTGTCCCAACACTTATGGCGCAAATAATTTTTCACAGTTATTTAGGCAACGATCGCGGCAAGGGAAATATCGGCATCCTTCCCATCTTGCCCATGCAGTTACTCCCGCACGCATGCCTCGCTCGCCTCCTCGTTTCTCGCAAGCAGTCTCTCGGTTTCTCCTCTCCCTCGTTCTTCTCTCCCAGCACATGCGCTTTCAATTGAGATGGGATGCTCAGCAAGATGTTGTGCCCAATCAGCGTGGAACCACAAGACATCCATTGGGGAACTCGGTTTTGCCACGGATCGCTCCTAAATCGCTCGGTGGAGATCAAGATGAGAGGTTCAGATGGGAGGAAAGATTGTTTGAAATCCCAAAATTGGAGTTCCTATAAGATCTTCGCGCCATGGACACCAAATTTTTCACGATCTCCCTCTGGTTGTTCCCCTGGTTCTCTCTGTGTTCTTTGTCATGGCAGGCGTGGATCTAAACGAGCCTATAAATTGGGATGAACTCGATGATTTTGATGGGAAAGATCGGGAACTTGCAGCCGATTTCTTTTTTGAAGTGGAGAGCGATGAAGGTATTTTTCCTGGTCGATTATGTTAAATCTCCGCTCTATATTGATCGGATTTTGATTTGTTTTATGATTTGGTTCTCACGTCTTTTTAGCAAATGAGGAACACGATGGTGAACAACGCCCTTGTCGCCATGGGTGCCTCACTAAGAAACGCCAGAACAGGGGGAGATGAGGTGCGGAAGTAAAGGGGGAGATCATCCCCATCGGGGCGCCATCATCTATAGGGATTGGGAGGCGGCGGTGGTGAATTGTAGCGCATGTCTCGAGGGGGCAGGAGGAGCGTGCGCGCAAGAGTCGAGGATGATGGAGGAGACGATAATAGGGGCAGTCTAGGGAAGTTAGCGATGCCCATGTCCCTGCGTCTTAAGCGCTGAGGAAAAACGGGAAAAAATTTACATTGTAAGCCCTGGGATGGAGGGAGTACATCATTAGGAGATGGTATGACATCTATCTATGTATGTAATCATTGGATTTTCTTTGCCAAAAGGTCCTCCCCCCTCCCTCCCCCCCCCCCCCCCCCCCCGCCCGCTTCATTAACAAAGCATAATGTCAATAGTGTTTCGTTATTACAACCTCCAAGATTTTTCTATACACCCTTGGCACTACACTATCAAAGCAACCTCAGTGTGCATTATCACATGGATCACTTGGCACTACACTATCAAAGCAAGCCCTATTCTAGCTTTCCATATGATCCAAAATGCAACAGCCAAACAAATTTTTGCGGCCACTCTATCTTGCTCTTGGTACTTATCAATCCATACACCCTTGACTAGGAGTACCAAAGGCACATTGAAACAATTCAAAACAAACTTATCAATAGGAAATAGGAAGAACAACTGATCTATGCTTTCATTAGAAGCATAGAACATATAATGTCCATCCCCAGTCGAGCCCGTCTTCCTTATATTATCTTTAGTCAATGTTTAGCGGGTATTTTAAGTATCCAAAGTTTTTGGAAAACTTCAAATGTCATCCTCATTTGCAAAGCATTATGAATAGATTTCACAATAAAATCTTTATTTCCTAGTTTCCAAGACATCTTATCATCTCCACTCCTAAGATTCACACCATGAATGATGTCAAGCAATTTAGACCATTTCACAACCAAGTCACCCCATAGGCATCTTCTAAAGATAAGACAGGCCCCCAAAGATTGTAGTGCCTTGTACACCCTAATTTTTTGTTGAAGGATAGATCATACAGTGTTGGAAAGGTAACAAAGAAAGTTTTCTTTCTATGCCAAAGATCCTCCCAGAATCTATTACCAGATATCAAAATCCAATCAAGGAATCTTTAATCATTGGATGAGTAGATACAAGTTGGCGCGTAGGATTCAGACGGCTCGAACCAAAAGCATCGTGACCAACTCACATTTTTTAAACATTCATCTACAGTAATACACCTTAAGTTCCTTAATGAACCTAATATATACCCCGTGATATGCCTAAATATTATGCCATATACAAAGCAACACTAATGATAGAATTCACCCGGTAATGAAAGATCCTCTTCTCTAAAATAAAATAGACATGAGTTTACACCGTTATCACTACCGGACACTAATAAATTAATTATCTCAACATTTGTAAAGTAAGATTATTCGCCCACCACAAAAATAATGAAAAATGAATTTGCTCATTTGCCACAAAATTAATGAGACTAGACGGAGTTAAATGACAGGTGAATGTGGCAACTTAGCAGCCTGGTGTTACCAAAAAGAAACTCAAGTGAAAGCAACTTAGCACCAGTAAATGGACCCTAGTATATCAACCAACGAGTAAGGTGGGCTTTAGCAAAAAATTCTCTTGTGAATGAAGCACATAAGAGTTTTTTTCTTGGATTTATAAAATAGGTGAGTTCTTTTATCCGACGATTAGCTTCTTGAACGGCTGTGTCTACAAAGATCAACTGGCAAGTGATTGATTTGTACTTTGATAAGAAGGCACTTGCTTTACAAATCCAAGCTAGATATTACTTGTAAAATTATGTTCACAAGCTACATTCTACTTGTCTCGTAAAAGAAAACGACACATAGAAGATAGAACAAACAAGAGGAAATAAATTAAAGGAGGATGGCCCATGATAAAGATAGTTATTTCCATCCGAGTCACCTTTGATTTGATTCTTTCTTCTAGTAGTTACTGCTGCTAGGACCCAGTTTGCTCAAGTCCTAATAATCGTAGAGCATTACAACTAAGTAGCTACTTGAACTCTATCTTATCATAACGCGTCGAAAGGATGTGGAATATAAGCATTTTCTGGCACCCTAAAAAACCACTATCCTTTTTAGTGTTATATATTAAAGAACTGGTATCTTCTTACTAGCACTTGCAATTTCCTGCACAAAACATACCTTAATCCTATTGTTCAGAAGTCCTTTCTGGCATCAATTATTTTTGTGCATTTCCCCCCTTTTAGGGGTAAAAGGCAGCCAGAAACATATATATATGGAGAAACATTCATTGAATCATATTAGCAAATTTAGCCAACAAAATGCCCATGTCTCCTTCATAACTAAGAAATGATACATAAGATACAAGATGGTGTGTCGGTAGAACAAATTGACTCTTTTTTCCTTAAGCTTATGCATGCCCAGATCCACAACTTCAAAAAGAGTATGCTATTCAAGCACACCATAGCTGATCAGCCCCAGTTAATTAATTAAGAATGCAAAACCTGCTTTTGCCGCTGCTGTGGTGGGTGATGTGTCGGCATGAGGGACATCCCTATCAGGACGCTATCATCACAAGCATATAAGTAATTTTTTCCAGTCACATTACGGCGATATTCTCTGTCCACATTGGGAGATGAAGATGAGAGCGAGCCTCTAATCCTCACTGTCCCCCAGTGGAGACTGGAGACATGGTGCCAATGCGTTAGGTCTCTGCACCATGGCAGTTTCGGGATGGGCTGACTCGATCGGAGGCGGACCAGACGGCGGATCCGTGTGAAATATAGTCCACAAGTCGCAGATAATATCGCCTCTGGGACCCATAGATGATTGTGATGCAGTAGAGGTGCGGAGGAATCCTCAGCGAAAACGATTACGTGTCTATTCCAACTTTATAACCGAACAATATACAGTATATATATAAGATAATAAGGTTCTAAAAATGCCCAAATTTTATTTGAAAATATCTCTATTTGATAAAAGAGATAACATCTACTCCCTCCGTTTCAAAATATAAGATGTTTTAGATTTGTGAAGAAAATGTATCTAGACTTGTTTTAGTGTGTAGATTCACTCCAAACATGCGTGAATCTACATCCTAAAAGTAGTCTAGATACATTTGCTTCGCAAAGCTAAAACTTCTTATATTTTAAAACGGAGGGAGTAGCTTATAATTTAAGTCCCTCCTATTTGACGCTCGTGTGTCCTTGGTGGCCGAAGGTATTGGAGTTGCCATCCCTGTAGCATCTCCGTTGGCGGGCACAATAGGGCATCTGACAACAAAAGCTAGATTGCCGCTATCGCGAACACCGGCGCAATGTGCTAGACAATTGGGGGCGTAGTGCTGCTCCTAGTAAACTTTTTCCAAAAAAAACGAACACATAAATTGAAACCAAACCATCGAATTTCATTCAATTTTTTTAGGAAATATTACAATTTTGAATGAAATTTAAACTTAAAAGTTAAGAAACGTCTGATTCAAGTATTCCTCTGCAGCTGAGAGGTGCTTTTAAGTATTGTGCGATGTAGAGAATTTTTTTGCGTGAGAAACCAAACACACATAATTCTTTCGAGCACTGCTATGCGTACGACGGAATTTGTACGATGCTTGCGTACGATACGAGAAATGGTTTCCCCTCAAAAAAAAAAAGGTTTTGCCAGCAAACAAACCCGTCTTTAAAGTTTTTAAGACATCATGGCACAGAGCATACAGTTGCTGCCGTATAACACGGTAATCACTGGTAGAGGAACTGGTGGCATTCTTAACCACGATCATAACCACGATGATATCCACTGCTGTGGACTTCGCTCCGCCTTGCGGTAGCAATTGGTGGCATCGTGCCATGTGGATTTACTAATGGTATTTTCACCGGGTCGATCCATCTGAACCGAGCGTACCCGAATTAGTCCTTGCGGACGACGCCGGGCATGCGTGGCGTCCCAGTGGGCCGATCCATCCTGGCAAACGCGTCCGGCTTGACCCATTTATGCATCTAATCTAGGACTCGGTTATGTCGGTCCGGAAGCGTGCGGACAGCGCGGACGTTGTTTCTCTCGCGTGCTACTGGCCCACCCGTCAGCCACTGCTTACCCGTGGCATTGATTCCCACGCGGTCAACGACACCGATTCAGACGGAACCGCGACAGCGATTCAGAGGGAAGGCTGACCGGCGGCAGCCTGCGCCACCAATGACGGCGAGACGGCACGCTGACCCACTAGGCGGTGCCTGCTTTCCCGCGTCGGCATTGATGGCGAAGGTGCGGGAAGCTGCGCACGTTCACGGCCGGATAGGCTATTTAACCCTGCGCCTGTCGGTGCCGCACTCCTCACCTCTCGCCATCGCAAACCCTAGCCTCCGCCGCCACCACCACCGCCGATGATGAAGACGCCGTCGTGGCTGAAGAAGGGGAGGGGCAAGAATGACCACGAGGCGTGTGGCTCTAGCAGCCAGCGCTCCCGCCGGCTGTCGGCCTTTCCTCCGCAGAACATTCATGTCGCCTCCGCCGCGGCCGGAGGATTTCCGGGGCCGCCACGTGGAGGCTCGCCCGCCACCGCGGCCGGAGGGAGAGCGCCGCGAGCGGCAGTACTTCCGCATCGCGGAGTGCGAGCGTCGCTGGAGGGAGGGCCGGGGCATCAGGCACAATGACGTGTCACTTCCCACCGACTGGCACCTCAACCGGGACCGTGTCCCGGTGCCGCCCGTGCCCAAGACGGGCAAAGGGCTAGAGGAGGAGATCCGCCGCCGGATCAGGGGCCTCACGCCGGCCCAATGGTGGGACGCCGCCTTCAAGTCCGAGGCGTACTGGAAGGAGTTCCTCGAGTGGGAGCACAAGATACGGCGCGCCACCACCATCTGTCGCGACCTGCAACCGGGAGAGGTCTACCCTGTCCCCGACATCGACTCGGACGAGGAGGGCATCATCAACCACTTCGACGCCGAGCTCGACAGGGATCACAGCAACGACGAGGACGGCAACGACGACATCATCGTCAAGCAGTAGGCGGTGGACGACGTCGCCGCGAACCTGCCCCCGGAGTACCGCGAGGTACTGGTGCAGAGCTACGACGAGGACGCCTTCACCGAGCAGGCCATCGCGGCCAGCGCAGGAGGAGGAAGCCCAGTGGCACGGCTACGAGGAGGCCCTCGAGCTCACCCGCATGGTGGCTGAGACGAAGGCCTAGCTGCCACCGCCACCGCCGCTGCCGGTTTGGGCGCCTCCGATCGCGCCGGAGGTGGGGATGGAGCTGGCGGACCTCCAGGAAGGTCCGTGGCCTTTGCGGGCGATCAACCTGCCTGCGCCCGCTCCCGCTCCGGCCCTGCCGCCGCCCAATCTCTGGACGTCGCCAGAGTATATCGACCTCGACCCGTAGATGGACGAGGCGGTGCCGGCACGCGGAGATCTATAGCTAGGGGTAGGATTAGTTTAAATTATGTTTTTTTATATTTTAAATGTAAATTAAGTATAAACTTTGCCAGTTTTTTGCGCGCATTGTTTGTGTTTGAATTTGAAAAAAAATTGTCTCGAACAAATGGGTCACCCCGCTAAGCACAACTGGCCGGATAGGCCAGACCCCTCCCCAAATCGACCATGACCCAAGCCAAACAAATAGAAACTGACCGTTTAGGATGACCAGATGGATCGGCCCGGTGGAGATGCCTGAGTGTGCCCGGACTGCCATAGTGTCATGTGCCAAGGCACGAAGAGGAAGGCCACCGTCTACAGTGGCAAAGGTAGGGGGACCTCGATCGTACATAGGTCGGTGGATTGGTGGAATTCGTAGCTATGCCCGTGACAAGTAGAATTGATAGGATGCAGATGGCCCAATTATTAGTGGATCGGGGTGATGGACACATATAGTTGGCAGATCAGATTCAGATCAGATGGCTAGCTACGCTAGTGGGCAGCGTCAGGTCACGTCGCCATTCGTGCGTGAGACTACCGGTGTACCACATCCACATGGTTTCTTCCTCCTCCAATGGTGGTAAGGTAGTACATACATTGCCGTTTTGTTCGACCAAAAAAAAAAGGAGATATGAGATGCTATACATGGTTCGTCGTTGCACTGTAGTACATGTACAGTAGTAATACGTACCTCGCTAAAACGACATTTGTTCGCTCGGAGGAAAAAAAAAAGGATCGAGATCAGTGACGAAACCCATGACGGCGGATCAGATGACGTGCGGGACGTTCCCCGCCCGCGCATATCTCCGCTCGCTTAATAAAATACGGAGTATAACCCGTACAAGGTGGCGCACTAAACCTAGACGCGTGGTGCATGGAACACGCTATAGTACGATATTTTCTTCTTTTCGCGGTGGACTTCTCTGACTGGTTGGATGCTGAGTAGTATGAGTGGCGATGCTTTGGCACACGTGGTCCAATGCTAACTGGAGGCAGTACTGCTTTGCAATTGCAGCTCGTAGTGCTGTGGTGCTTTTCTTGGAGGACCAGAAAGTCAGCGGCAAAGCAAAGGCGATGAAAAGAGGGATAAGCAAGCTCCTCTAAGAGGCCCTAGCCACTTCAGTTTTTTTTTGTGTGTGCATAGCTTGTAAGCGATGTTGATTGGAGCTAAACCTCATGATGGCCGCAAGACAAAACCCTGGAACTAACAAATCAAACACCGTATCTTGATGCAGAAAAAGTGGGGGCTTGATGGGGAAGGAGAGATCATTTGAAGATTTGGGTTTGGGATGAACATGGAAATACTACTACTTTGTGGTTCAGGGTTGACTGATAATAAATAAATAAATATGCTCCCTATTTGTAGTGGAAACCTATTGACTTGTAACAATATTCACTGAACGAGAAATTCAACCATGCCCTGAGTGAGAAATCTACAAATAAACAAGGAGATATCTGAAATTATGCCTGCAGACCTCATAGTTCTGGATGAAACTGAAAATACGGTTAGCAGATAATGCACACGCGCGTGTACAGCAGAAACACTGCATTCCACTAATAACAAAGAAAAAAACAACGAAAAACCTTTCCAGCACAACCCAAACTGTTACGCACGTTTCCAGCACTAGCTACACGATCAGAAAACGGATGATGATCAGGGCCACGCCACGCTTGGACAAGAAACGAACTGTGGAGAACTTGTCCCATCAACAAAGCCTGGGGCACGCACGGCGTGGTGCCTACTGCACACACAGGATGTGGATGAGGTCGGAAGTGTCCAGTCACACGAGACGGATAACACACACACACACACACACACACACACACACACACACACACACACACACGATCGTGGGAATCTGATTCATCCCTGTGGCCTAGCCGGAGGGGACCTT
Organism: Avena sativa; assembly: GCA_916181665.1. NCBI lineage: Eukaryota > Viridiplantae > Streptophyta > Magnoliopsida > Poales > Poaceae > Avena > Avena sativa. The sequence continues at coordinate 443,623,804 of OV702293.1, read as the reverse complement.
TCTATCCAATGATAGTGGCCACCGCCGTGCGTGCGCGCGTGGTAGCTTTTGGGCTCGCCCTCTCGGCTATCTTGTTGCCGCATCCACCTAATTCCATGGCCCACCACCATGCGTACCAGGCACATCACGCCTTCCTTCCATGGTGGTTCCCTTATCCCCTCCCTCCATCCATCCTCCTATCACCTCGGCTCAGATATTCTCTCCATCTCTCGACTGACACTGACCACGACTCTTTATCTCAGCATGTGGTGGTTGGTTATCTCGACCCTAGACGGCTAGACCCTCAGCAGAATGTACAGACGGAATTGCCCTTTGGCGAATGCAGGTCAACTACTGGAGTATGTGGCTTGATCATTGAGTGATCTGGTGGGGATTCTGGGTTCTTGGTGACTCTAAAATGATTGTACACTTTGCACACCCAACTATCCATGAGAGACACATAGTGGTCCTCAAGTCGCATGGGAAGAAAAACTAGCTGCTCTTGCATACAGACGGCAGGCCACACAGATAAATACTAACACGAAATCCTATCACTGAGATTTCTTTCATGAGTTTCCATAAGCAGTTAATCACAGAAGAAATGCGAGCCGGATTATAGACACCACAGTATTGCCTTTACACTGTTAGCAACTTCAGTGCAAACGAAATTCTGATCCTACTGATACAGAGTATGGCCTGAGCCTGAATAACATACTAGTACTAGTTAACTCTATGACAAGTGTTTAGACATACCCCAAAATATGAATGCCAACATTTGCTTGACACTAGTAAGTTTGGTTATTGGGATTCACTGGAAACAAATTTGGTTTCCCTTCATCTGTCACAAATACCAGCAGGCTGATGTAAGCATCAGATCTACAAAATGATTTAACAGAAATCAGAACCAGTCTCATGTTTTAATCTTATTATATAATAAATGTAGACTGAAAAAACTAACAATACTCTCATTGGTTGTTCCACTGTTTGGTGCATAATCATTCAGCTATACACTAGTCCACTTTGAGCCCAAGATCATGCACAAGATGACCGCAGACGCACAACAGATCTCATAAATCCAGCCTAAAGCAGGAGTGCTCAAAAAATATTTTTGCAAGTTGGGCTAGATTTTGCCCTGATACTGGAAGTGCAATTTGTAGTCATTCACCAAGTTAGCAAGGGTGGTTCGGCATGGGCCCTCTACAAAGCCAAAGAATGAATGGATCATTTTGGGTGTCAGAAAGTATTTATGGAAGTAACAATTGTTCATTAATAGAAGGGTAGAAATCACACACCACCCAGATATGTGTGAAGCTGTTGAAAATCACTTTCCTCGCAGATATCAATTAGAGAATAAACCCCAGGTCGCAGTGCCTCGTCAATTTCTCTGCCATGTACAAAGGGTGAGATTGCCCAGACAAAATATAAACAGAACATCTTCGTTAGGGAATAACATACCTTGTTATGCCTGTCTGAAATGGACCCTGTCCAGAAAACATGCAGATGTAACCAGCAAGAAAGTGCATTGAGTGCTTTCCTAGAATCTCCCTTTGCTGACGCATCTATATTTTCCACACAAAAGAAGAATTAGTACTTCTGATTTGTTGGCATACAAAATATGGGCTAAATGACATGGCATTTCTCTGGTGTGCCATTTATATGTTTTTTATTTCATGTGGAAGACAAAATGCAAAATCCTGTGTTGCAGCAAATAGTTCCTAACTAAAAAGCTTGCATTTAGAAGGATATCGCAGTTAAGGACGCCAAAAATCTCAGGCAGTGAATAAGCCCAGTGCCTATATTGCCCGCACAAAAGAAGAATTAGTACTTCTGATTTGTTGGCATACAAAAATATGGGCTAAATGACATGGCATTTCTTTGGTGTGCCATATATGTTTTTTATTTCATGTGGAAGACAAAATGCAAGATCCTGTGTTGCAGCAAATAGTTAAGGACATCGCTGTTTAATTAAAAAGCTTGCATTTAGAAGGATATCGCAGTTAAGGACGCGAAAAATCTCAGGCAGTGAATAAGCCCAGTGCAAATGTTAACTAGATTCAGCAGATAACACAGCCCCAGCCATAGGTGTGGACATGGCATACTATCAAAGCAAGATACTCCCTCTGTTCCAAATTATAAGATGTTTTAGCCTTTTTCTGAAACGTATGTATCTAGACGCCTTTTAGTGTGTATGTTCGGAGTAAAATAAGTGAACCTACGCACTAAAAAGCGTCTAGATACATGTGTTTCAGAAAAAGGCAAAAACATCTTATATTTTGGAAAGGGGGGAGTATATATCATTTCAAATAATAGAATATAAGCACCACTGACCTCTTCATAGATCCTTCTAAAAAAGGACGCACATTTTTGTGTCTCCACCTTGTTCCAAGAAAAATGTCCTGCCATCCTAACCATCTTGGAATCTGCAGACTCCAAGCAACTAAGAAGTATGTTTACCGAGTCTTCCAGGACAGCCACGCATCTTCCAACCTCACTGGATTGAAGTTAAAAATAACAATATAAGGGCTTAACTTAAGAAACATGAAATCACAAGAAAAAAGAGCCAAATATTTACCGTTGTTGGTGCCGAAGAACAGTGCATAGCAATTTGCAACATGCAGCATACATGTCAACAGAAAACTGTCTGTCAAGTATATATTCCTCAGTACCTAGAGGTTGTCCTACAGTTTGGTCACGGAAGTTTTCTGATGAATAGGATACAGTCCTACCAGCAAGATGTTTGAAGCCCTTAAAAAGTGTAACGGGCAGATGCAGGCACTGGGACACATGGCATGCATCAATTTGAAAAGTATGTCTCCCCACAAATGCTGTAATAACCTCAACACACATTAGGACAATGGCCCCAGCATCTGGATGAAAGTCAGGGTAAAGAGATGGCAGCTTCTTTGTATAGAAAATGAGTGGACTTTGAAGGTGTAAAACAATGTTGAATAAAGCACCAACTAGGCCCGGGACAGTTCTCTTAAAAACACGCTTGTTCCCTGCAATACGAGAAGAAAATCAGTCCAAACGACTTGTTTCCTGCCATGAAACAAGATGTAAACCATGAAATACTGATATACAGCCATACAGGCATTGCAGTTGAGATGACACTGTCAAATATACAAACTCCACACCTTTATAAAGTATACTTTCTATTTTGAGAATACACGGAATCTGAACATTCTGCCATATATGGGGGGTTTGAAACCATAACCTTTCACACAACAGTACCACCAAGGTACACGAACCACCCCTTACACTACTTAGTAAATATTCAGATCAAAAGGTCCAAAATAGCAACAATATGTCCCGGTAATGATGTGTTATAAACATTCCACGGCACAAATCCAACCGTTTAAGGCAATTCACGGATTCTAAGCATTAAGAAACTACAGTGTTACTAAAAGAGGATAAAATATGGAAAGGATGGATTGAGCACTCCTCCAAAATAGCATACTACACTTCTTAAGAGATTTTCTTTATGCACAGAGCTACCTATGACTGATCCAAATTCTTCATCCTCGAAGAACAACTTGACGTTTATTACTTGATATATTCAGTAGTAGACACTAGGCCATATATTAATCATGAGCAATAAAATCCTAGATTAAAGCTATTGTGAGGTATGGTGAATCACTATTGTTGGGCGAGTAATCTAGTTCACATGCATATCATGATGTTAAAGATTTAGTGGATTACTGATTCCTTTGGAGGATGAAGTCACCTTTCATTGCAGGAAAGATAGAATCATATTTAATACAACATCCAACAGAAATTTTGGCTGCTAACCTGGCACAGATTCAAGAAGAAGATAGAGGCAGTCAATTCCAGCAGCAACATCAGAAGAAACCATCCCACCATCAGACGTTCCAGTCTTCACTTCATATATTGAGTGGCTATATTGATTCACTCCGACCAATGCTCTTTCAATGACTTGTAGAGTTGTACTTAAGTGCATATTTGATGCAACATTAACAAATTTTCTCATTGATAGTCTAAGTCTTGATTTCAGTGAATTTAACCTATTCTGCATATCCATGATATTTTTAGTAATTAGAGAATCAGATGTATTCGATAAGTGAAGTGTTTTCGTGCTTGATCCAATTTCATGGGTAGGTAGAGATGCAGCCTTTCCTTGAAGTACAATGCACTTTCCAATAGCCCTCACATGTGCATTCACTATCTGAGCATACAGTTCTTTTGACAACTTGTGTTTAGGCAATGTTCCTAAAACTTCAAGATATCTTAATATACCATCAATCCATACAAGAGAAAACATATCTGGCCAATTAGACATGTCTGCAATTTTCTGTAGAGCGATGTAAGCTGTCCCAACCATTGGATCCAATGACATCTGTTGAGAAGGATTGCATTCCTGCCTGCAAACATCGCGGGGAAAGGATATGAGGCCCTTCAACTTAACAATAGCAGCAGATACACTGTAGAGCTCCCTCAATGTAAATGCTACAAATGGACCTTCACCATTCAACAGATTTTCCAAAAGTGATCTTTTCATACATTGTATAGTGAACAGACCAAAATTCTGACTTTCACCTGGAATACTGGGTGGGCCATCTGACTGCAATTCACTATTCTCTAACTGCTGCATAGTCCATCCATCCATGACTGCATCAATATTCAGAAAACCATTCTCACAATCCAGCTCTTGCAGAAGACGAGTAGAGATCAAATCAACAGACCCACAATTGTCCATAAACAATACATGCAGACAAATATCTACAAATGTTTCAAATTTAGCAATAGATCTGCTAAAATTGGAGGCATACTGATGCATCACTTTTCTTTCCTCTGAGCTTGCTATTGGATAGTCTTTGATTGTGCTTTCAACTGCTGAAATAATACCCCACAAGAACCCACCTATGCAAGACATAGTGCATAATAATGTATCCCAGCACACATTGTCATAACAGTTTTCTAATTTGATAACACAATTGAGATCCTTTACAGTTACAGGTATGCCAGTTGTAGTCTTCTCCAACTGTTCAGCCATAATTTTGACATATTCCAAAGCTGAATTTTCCAGTGCATCAAATGTCTGGCCATCATGTTCAGAAGTGTCGCTTTCACTAGCACTATGCTCCCGGGAGCATTCAATTTGTTTCTTGGGACCCAACAAGCAAAATTTAGAATTCATGTTCACTAGCGTAGAAAATATTTCTGAAGTCTTATCTACCAATGAGAATAAGGCATTTTTCTTCTGATTGGTGTGCTCTTCAAATACTTTATGTGATAAACGAACAATCTCCTGCATAGATCTCAAAAGCCAAATCAGAGAGTCCGAGTTACCAATAAGTTTGGAGAATGCCGAGTATCGCTTTGAGTCTGGGTATTCTTTACCAAATTTTGAAACTAGATTATGCATTGCCCTTCGACAACATATAAACAGAAGGATTAGCTCAATGGGATTACATGATTCATAACGGCTTAGTAATGCCAGTAGCAGAAGTCTGCAAGTAAAGAAATTGAGGAATTCGTCAGCAGGCTAAACAGAGTGTTACCATTGCATATAAGAAATGTGCATGCAAGCGTGTTCTTTCCTCAAAATTTAGGCTTTCAAGGTTGATAACACAGATTACCCAAGAATGCCATAGCATTAGCACATAGTACACCCTCTACCTTTTTTTTTATCAGCGTCACATGTTGTTATATGAGAAGTTTATCTTAATTCATTGAATATATGTCCACTACTTATAAAAGCATGAAGTTGGCAGATCTTAACCGCCCATACGCATCCATCAAAAGGTTGAGATTTGTTTGTTCTCCCATCCAGAAAATCAGGCGCCGCACACATCCCTCAACCAGCCAATGCCCACGCCCATGCTCTGGATCCTCTAATCCCCCGTCAATCCATAACTGCCTGTAGAACTGCCTCCGGAAATTATTCCACGATTGTCCCGTTTCTCCTGCATCCTTGCTCCTTCATTTTTTTAACAGAAGAAACATGCTATATGCCCCGCTTCGGCGAGCTCCATGGATCACCTCACCCCGCCGCAGAGCCCAAACGCCATCTATCCCTCTCTCTCTCCGGTTCACCCCCAACCACGTGCCATCGACGCGCTCGTGCAGCGCCTCCTACCCTCCCTCGCAGCGCCGCCCACGCGCCACCCTCCAGCTCTCACACCCAGCACCACTCACGTTCCGCCATCGACCACCCTCCCGCAGTATCCTCACTATCGTTTGTGTGGCGTCTGACGGAACCGCCACCACAGTGCTTTTTTTTTGCATGTTCTGAATCTCGACCTTATGTGCCTGGTTCAGGTGGTGAATGAGATTAGCCCCAACCCTGCAGGTTGTTGTTATTTACCTTGTTATGATGTGGGCTGTTCAACTGTCAGCCGAGCTTGGCCTGTTTTTTTCTGTTCTGACAGTGTATTTCCTTTTGACAGACGTATGAACTAGATTGCTTGTGATGCCTCTTGCAGAATGATATCATAGACTACACCTTACGATGTTTGATTTAAACGCATTTACAGGCTTCTCACAGTTCAATGTTGATTTGTGATGGATATTTGGTTCTTCAGATTAAAGGCTACGATAAATACAGTTCACCAAGAAGATAGGTATTTGGAAAAAATCCAAGATATATATAATCCATTTTAATCGTATAAGTATTTGGAAAAATACCTGAATCCCAAACTACGTTTTCATTGTTTTGCATTGTAGCCCAAAATCAATTCTAAACTAATATAAATTCACTAACTGCAGTACATTGAGCTCGGATAGTTTAAAAGTTCTTAATATAGATTTAATGTTCGTTCACTACTATTTGTATCGTATTTGGTATGCTAAGAGGTTCATGCAACCATTTTTTTCTCTAGTTTCTTAAGTCTGAATGTGTAATATTTACTCCCCTATATCTTGAACTAACTAACTTGGAGTAAAAAGAACTCACAATTTGGCTTGCGTGCTATGGTTATAGATGAGAAGATAAGGTCCTACAGCTTTCTGCAGATGGTTTCTATTTCACTTGTGACAGCCATGCCGCCGCCAATGATGTCATCCTCCGAGGGGCTGAGGCTACCGACAGGCCGTGAGCTCACAAACAGTGGTGCGGCATGTCAGAGCATCGGACCTCCTCACACCAGCTGCTGCAATTCTCATACGTTTGCAGGAGGCAAGGATGCATCGTGTTGATTCATTCATGTGTAGGAGTTAGAGGACAATAAGACTGAAGGGGTATCTTATTTGTCAAAGTGCGCTTAGGGCAGTTCAAATGACTACGATGATGACCACATATTCTGAAGAACTGAATTATGTGTACTCCCTCCATCCTAAAAAGGATGTCACAGATTTTTCCAAATTCGAATGTATGTAGACACTATTTACTATATAGATTCATCCAAATTCAAATAAATTTGCGACATCCTTTTTGGGACGGAGGAAGTACTACATAATTTCATCATAGAATTTTAGATTGGTGACATGGCTGGAACATCTTCAGAATTGAAGAAATTCTGCTTGTGTTGTAGTTTCTCCAAAGATACTAATACTTTCATTGTGAACTCTTGTGATAGTTAAAGTCAGAGAAAGGAGGGTCTCAATGAGACAGAAGAAAGTTTGGTGGGAAGGAGAATAGAGTGAGGAGATATCATGGGATCACCAAGAAATATCCATGTCGTAGTAAGATAGCTAGGATCTGCAAGGTATTGAGAGATTCTGTTTATAGCAACCATACCAAACAAAAAATTTAGTCAATTAAGCATTTCTATTGACCACTATAGATGAGCAAACAATTCAAGAAATATATTTTGGTATATTGTATTGCGCTGTGTTGGTTTGTTATAGATGCCAAAGCACTGCTGACCAAGGTTTACGTGTCGACGTGTCGCAACTTGTCGCTGGGGTACCGACAAGTAGACAAGTTGTGACAAGTCTCGACAAGTGATAGACTTGTCGATGTGTTGTCGACAAGGAATTACTAAAAAATACTAAGTAACTAGCCTATTAATTTTGGTATACTAACAAATATTGATGGCATAGGGAGTGAAGAGGAACCTGATACTGTGACAAATTGCGTCCAGTGGGCAAGGCCTCCACTTGTCCACATGCCAACAGCCTACACGAATATTGATGGCATAGAGAGGCAGAGGTGGCGGAGCACGCTGGAGCAGGGGAGAGGCAGAGGCAGAGGCGCCGCCGAGCCAGTGGCGGCCAGAGGAGAGGCGACGCCAGGGAAGAGGCGGCTGTGGGAGGGAGTCAAGAACTTGTCGATCTGAGGAGCAGGGTTTCAGGAAAGGGGTTTTATATCCCAGCCCTCTAACTTGTCGATTGACTAGTTGACAGAGACAAGTCGAGGTTTGTCGCCGACAAGTCAACTTGTCGAACGACAACTTGTCGTGTCGTTCCAACTTGTCGACATCAGGTTTGCGACACGTAGACTTGTCGTGCGACAAGTCTAGACTTGTCGAGCGACACGTAATCCTTGCTGCTGACGGTCAATTTTTTGCATCTTAGAATTTCCATTTAAGCATAAAGACTCCCTATTATGGGAAAACGTTAAAGCGTAAAGAGTCCCTACTGTTGGGATTAGGGTTTAATTGGCATGGCATAATAAAAAATATGACAAAACCTAGCTACTTTTTTCTAATGCAAAAGTTGTGGCTTAGGCATGTGCGACAGGTGATGCTAAACCTAAAGTTTCTTAAACATCTACTCCCTCCGATCCAAATTACTTGACTAGGATTTGTCTAGATTCGGATGTATCTAGACATGTTTTATTGCTAGATACATCCGAATCTAAACAAAACCAAGTCAATTAATTTGGATCGGAGGGAGTATTACCTTTGAACCAGAGAGTAAAACACACAACATAGCTTATTTATTGTGCACGTATGAACTTTATAATTTACATAGTAAAATACTTGTCTTTAATCTTGATCTGTAAAAAGCTGCAGTTTTATGGAAATGTCATTCACATGTTAATTTGTTTCAGCAGTTAGCTATCAATTTATAAAGCATTTCCACTATATATACAAAAAAAATCCTGTAAGTAGTTCAACCGTCAGTTTTTTTGCGCAGCCAGTTTTGCCTGTGTGAATTCTACAGCTATACTTCCAGATTTATATGTCAGCATTCAAATTGTACCAGATAAAAGTTCTTTGTACTGATAGTCAATCTATTGGTCATGCTCTGGTATTTTTCACTCAATATTCGCTAGAAGTGGTATTACAAGTTCGCTAAAAGAAGTGGAGATTGGTCAGACGAGTTATTTTAGTGTAATATCAAGGTAAAAGCTCCACATTTTTCTATTTTCACGGGTCAGGCATCATCTTGATAGTCTGCACAAGGTCATGGTTGAGAACAAATCACATCATATACTCTACTAATCTTCCTTATAAATCAACAGATTGGTCTAGAATTGAATAATTGGTTTCTATTAGCCTATCGTTATTCTTCTATTTCAGATGTTTCGTCGATTTATGGCTCCAAAATTTCAGTTTGCAAAACATGTGATCAAATCCATGTTGTCTTTATACTACTGGCCTTTGCTTCTTCTCGAGGTGTTGCATAGAGCCAGATACCCTGCTACTACGGCCCTACTCTTGGCGGAGCAATAAGGAACATAACGAAGCTACTCACACAGGTGCTAGAATGGCTGATAGAATTGGTTAACATATTTTTAGCTAACGTTCATAAGAGTGCAACAAGATCTCTCAAGCAGTGGCAGTGCTATGACAGTGTATCAGGAACTACCACAAATGTTCAGTCTAATGATAGTTTGGCCAGAAACAGACATGAGGATGTTATTCCTGCGGTGCAGGCATGCAATTAATGTGCTTGCAGTTGATGGTCGCAAAACATGATTAGATCTTCCTTTAATGGCATGAATTTAGCAGCTAACAACTTGGAAGTGTGTGATATATGCAGCTGTCTAGCATTTGGAGTTCAGAATTAAGGATATATAATGACTGATTATAATGTTTATTGTTTTTGGTACTAGACAGAAGAGCTATGCACTTTGATGACATGCAACAATTTCAAATTTAGCATTGCTAATATGTTTAACTAAATTTATACAAGTCAAAACATGCATTGCATGTGCAAGCTTACACTATAAATAACCAATGAAAAAAATCAACAGGGAAGTCCCTAATATTAGTTGGGTCAAAATGCTTTGTTCAGGAGTCGTTGCCTAAACGGCGTCTAGGCGTCGGGACGCGCTGGGGAGGACGACTGGGAGCGACGCCCAGTACTTTGCACTTAGGCGCGCGCCCAGGAAGAAAAGGCGACGCCCCGGTCGTCTGGGCGTCGACTGGGGTGGTTCGGTCGCCCGCCCAACTAATTTGGCGGGATTTTTGGGGGGAATCGGGAGGGAATCGGGGGAATTGGTGCCTAACTACGAGGGGAAAACGAAATCGAGCAGGAGGCAGAGTCAATCGACCACAGCAGAAGCAAATTGAGCGGGAGAGAGGGAAGCAAAGCTGCGTAGCCGCCGCCACCAAGCTTCACCGACGCCGACGCCCTCCACTCTTCGTCCGCTCCAAGTCCGGTAAGCCTCCTGCCCTCCTTGGCTTCTTCCTCTACTTCTCCCCTCCGCCTCCCTTCCGCAGCTCTTCTCTTCCATCTCCCGCCGCCCCTTCTGCAGCTCTTCTCCTCCATCTCCCGCCACCCCTTCTGTAGCTCTGCTACTCCTCCCTCTCGTGTGTCCCTGTGCCCTCAATTTCAGCCTGATTGTTGCTCTGTTCTGATCTCCCCTCCAGGCCTCCACCTCCCTTTCTCATCTGCTTGGCCTTGGTTGGCTGTCCCGTGAATCGTCGTGGCCTTGGCTGCTGCTTCTATGCTTGGTTTGGCTGTTAGAAACTAGAATTTGGACCTGGCTAATTTATTGTTTGTGTTTGGCTGTTTGCTGGTGCTATATCACCTAATTTGTGTAGAAACTATGTGGGTTAAATTTGTGTTTCCAACTTCTGGACCTTCTGTTGTTCAACTTATACTAATGCTAGTTGTTATTTATGTTCCTAAATTTCCTAATTTGCTGTCATATTTCATTTTCCTGTCATATTATTTATTGTTAGTACACCCAACGCCCAGTTGTCGCCTAATCGGCGACATGTCGACTCAACTCTTCGAGCTCGACTCGACTCTACGACTTCCGAACAAAGTCAAAATGTAAAAAAAAAACTATAAATAACCAACGACAATAATGTGAAAATATCTTAAGTTGTACATATCAGCAACTATATTGACTTGTTTTTTGTGGTGACGTGAAAGTTAAACTATCAACAGCTTCAATATCCATAAAAGTATTGGACCTTCTGTTCTCAGACATTTGGTACTCCTACTCTTACCCTCCAATTAATCAATTAGGTAAGGCCAAGGAGATAAGTAGAATTAATGAGCGTAAAGCAGAAAAAATATGCTTAGGGGCAAGTACAAGTGTGACCACTTTCTTGGGTCAAAGGTGCCTTGCTATTCAAGAGCCCATGAAGAGGGGGTGGGAAGTATATAAAGATTCAGATGCTAACATTAGTAAAATGACAGAAAACATAGAGATCATCATTAGTACAAACAAATGGGGAAATGTATAAGATGTTCACTTGCCTTTCGAGATGGAGAATATGAGTTATAATCCGCAAGAATGACTTGGAGTTCGAATGAAATCCAGGAACTGTGCTCAAGAAGTTGAGTAAATTCTCACAGATCCGGTGTTTATCTACCCCATCCGCATCAGGATATGTACCACCAACCAACTTCTTGTTATTCAGTTTATCTAATATCTCCATTAAATCAGGTGAGGTATCCAGTAAGGCGTCTTCATCAGCTCGAGTGACAAAAGAAGATACCGATTTCTTCAGAGCATGGCAAAAACTTGATGCTAAATTCTTCAATAGCACCTACGAAGTAGTACATACGTTCCAAATTAGGCCAAGTAGGAAAGAGCAAACAGCAAGAACTTATAAAAACTTTAAACTGCAAAACAAACACATCATCATGAAAGCAGAACATGTATGGTAAATTGTTGAATAACAATATTTCTTTGGATGGAAAGTTAGGATGATGCAAACCTTTCGGTCATAAATGATAGTATCACAAAGGAGCTCCACCGAAATAGTATGCAAAGTTATTTCTCCATGTGAATATTGACTGCCACTATTCCCCTCATCTTTGCATGACCTCTTTTGAACAAAAGAGAACTTCATCAGATTAGAAAAGAAGCTCTTTAAGTCTTTCTTAGATGCATGAGGACTCCAAATATCAATGTTTTCACACAGAAGCCGCCAAGTTGCTATATGAAAAGAGCCTTCATCTAAAGAGCATATACTCAGATCCCAGGAAGAACTTATCTCATAACACTGAAAATGGTCATTTTCTCCTGAAGATAATATTCCCACATAGTTCATCATAAAGTTGGTTAGCCGAGCAGCCTCGAGACAGCAGGACTCCTTGAATAACTCAGTGTTTCCTCTATCCTCTGTATCAAACTGTTGTGTGTTATCTTCAAGCAAATAATCAAATGCATTAATCTGCCTGTTAAGGTCATCGAGTCTTTGCAAAGCCATCACATGTAGGACGTAAATAAGCATAGCAAAACCAGAATGATTTTTCGGAATGGATTGAGATAAAATTTCAATTACATCCAACAAGGAGCCCGGACTTTCAACAATCCAAGCAAAGTACCCTTCCGCGATAACATTTGAAGCATTAGTCCATTCCTTTCCACAGCATACAGTGAATGAATTCCCCACTAATTCTGTAGCTTCTATTGCTAAATCTGGAGGCATGAGGCCAACAGATTGCCGATACAGACTTCTACATGATGTATATATGCGGAAGAAGAAGATAAACAGCCAGGACAAACTTGAAATCTTCTGCCATTTGGCACATTGTTTCTTAGATAGATTGTTTCCTACAACTGAACAAATGAACTCACTGGAATTAACTGAATCATTTCTCACCAACTGACTTAATTTTGGCTGGATTGCGTTGACCAACCTTTCAACAGATTTTGCAACCAGTGCAGTATTCGAAGTGGTCACAGTAATTGAGTCAAGCACGCTAGTGTATAGTTCAGATAAGTGCCTTCCAAAAAGTTCAGCTTTCTGATAAAAAACTGACTTCCTGGATATCGAGAGGGACTCTACCTGTGATTCCAAATCAACATCATCGCCACAATTATTCATCCATTTCAAGGTATCTGTAAGATCTACTGTGATCTCCTCTATGCACCTACTAGATTGTCCTTCTGGCATTGAGTTTATTGAAGTACATATAGCATCCCTCAATGTTTGGGAGCTCAACAATGTTGCCAGTGATTCCAAACATTTATGAGAAGATAAAGAAGCCACAGAAAATGGTCTAGGTACTACATCAGGGCCATCAACAGATCTAAATGTTCTCACAGTTTCGCACAGCATACAAATGGAGTGTGCAACCTACATTATTAAACAAGGGGCAGAAATCATCAGACTGAAACAAAACAAATATCCAAGGAACAATATAGTTGCAAAATAACCATCCCTGTAAACATTGACATAGGCAATGCAAGAACATACTAGAAGAATGTAAATAACATATGCAAAAAAATAAGAATAAATATAATCAATATTTTCTAGAGGCAATTGCTGAAAGTAATCACAGAAGTACATAACTAACCTGACGAAGCTCACTAAATGTGCGAATCACTTGGGATGAAAGGCTTGAAATCTTTGAGATTAGTAGGAAGGAGGGTTTGATGCCCTCGGAAGATGCATTGATAGCAGCCAAAGCAAAAAGCATTGACCATAATTTTACAAGGTCACCCCCCATAACCTTGTATTCTATTTCTACAAAATGACCAACCGCAACAACGATCTCCACAAACATTAAAGGCAACATCTTCTTGATATTTGTATCTTCTAAATGCACAGCTGACACCCAGAAGTCATACAGTTTTTCAGCCATTAAGATTAAGACCTTGTAAATGTCTTGCAAGAACTGCAAATAAGATCCTTCTGATGTATCCTCTGTAGGGACATAAATTTTCTCCTCGGAAACTGTTCTCAATATCTCATTGATAGACTTCAGCATGCAATGAATTTCTACTAGCTTCGTAACTCCCAAATCAGAGAAGTCCTTTTGTGAATATGATTTACATTCTGACACCAAAGGTTCCATAAACTGCATGAACACTTCAAAAATGGACTCTCCATGATGCTGGGGTTCTTCAGAGGCCTCGCTACTTTTTTGCGGGTTTCTGAAGGATGTTCCCCTGGGTGCCAAGGATGTATTTTGCTTTCTAGTCCTGCTAACGAACAATTGAAGCAAGTAACCAAACCCAGCAAGCAATACAGCCTTGCTTTCTGCTTTTATTCCTTTGAAACGCTCAAATAGATGTCTATGGTAGCTTCCTCTGACATCCTTAGCAATAGACGCTTTATTTAGATTCTTGAGGCCAAAATATCCACTAAGATGTTGTGTATGAAACAGTCCGTTTGACAAAATTTCTTCAGCAATCTTCAACGTGGTTCCTGCCTGCTTGTGCTCGACAGAATTTGCTTGCGAATTAAGTAAGACCAACAATTCCAACAACGGGTCAAGAATCTTGTCAACAAAAGGACGGAAGAGATTCTTAGGATTTGCATGGAACCTCAGGAAACTTGAAAATTGCTCGAGCAGACAATTTCCAAGATTCTGAAGAACAGCACAGCCACTCTTCTCATTAGGTGAAACCTTCTGGACAAGATTAATAACCTCAATGATACAAGAGGTCCACAAATCCACGCCTGCATTGAAGAAAGCTCTTGTATTGGAGGAGAAAAGAAAGGATATGCAGTCCAAAACTCGCTCGAAGAGCAAAGAGGATTCACAGTCATCAAATGAAGCGCCGGTTTGAACTCTGCTCAAACCATCCTTTGCAACACGACCAAGTGGTTTAAGTAGGTTCAGAGAGATTGAGACTGACGGCTTCTTGTCAATGCAGAATCTCAAAATGACCCAGCATCTATGATCCAGCACGGGATCAAAAGGCTCCGAGACTTTCTTGCTGTTCTCAGGCGGAATTAGGATAGACTGCACCCAGTTTCCAATAAATGACACCATGCGCAATAGCTTAATATCGTCCGCCCTAGGGCCATGGCTTGACCGATTTGACTTGGCCGTTACAAAATCGAAGGCTAGTTCAATCTTTCTGCATGAATAGACATAAAACTGTTAAGAGTGCAAAGGGAGAGAGCGCGATAATGTTCATCAAGACATGATTCAACAGACACACTGTAATATGCAATAGAATATCCTGATATCAACCACACATATCCAGTTGGGAATTTGGGGTCATGATGAAAATACTGCATACCAGTAATCGTGTTTTGTTCTGCGTTGTTGCTTTTGAAAATCCAGAAAACAGTTACAGAAACTACAATCTGGCCTTAAGCAATGCAACTGGTTTTCTAGAGTATACTATCCTAAGTCAACAGTGATCTAACCAGTGCACGTGTGAACTGCTAGGCATATCAAATCCATATGAAGCAGGCAACTCAGGCACGCAAAAAACTACATATTCAAAGATGCTAGCTATCTGGGCTGAATCAGATAGATTTTCTCATGTAGTTACTTTAAAGCAGTAAACAAGCACTTGCAAAATCCACATAGCCGCCGCAACCAGACTAGAAGCATGCGAATTACAGAATAATTGGTCCAATCCTACTCGGTGAGCTACACTAGAGCTAAGCTGCGTCAAAATTGCGAGTAGGGGCAGCAGGAAGGTGACCTTTCGAGGGAGAGCTCCTTGCCCTGGAGGGAGAGGATGAGGTCGAGGTTCCCCTCGAAGCGGGGCCTGGCGAGTGGGGGCTCGCTCGGGCTCCCTCCCGCGGTCGTAGGGGACTGGCTCCGGCGCCGCTTCCTTGACGCGCCGCCGATAGGGAGAGCGGCGCGGGGGACGGAGGCAGCTTCCATGGCCGTCGGAGTGGGCCGAGGGCGGAGGGAGGGACCGAGGGAGGCTAGGGTTCTGGGTTTTGCCTTTTGCAGGAGCGTGAAGTTTTGATGAATCTGTGTACGTGTACTCCATCGGCGTGAGCAGACCGACCCATCGCGAATCTCCAAGCAGAATTAGAAAAAAATAAAAATTATCAGAGCCAGGTTTCGATCCTGGGACCTGTGGGTTATGGGCCCACCACGCTTCCGCTGCGCCACTCTGATTGTTGCTGTATTAGTTGTGAAAGTATTTCTTTTATAGACGACGCTACCAAAAGGCTTGACATTGCCTTCTTTTCTCCCGGGATCCCAAAAGGCTTAACTTATTCTGTTCTTTTCATTCGTGCCCTGGCCGTTCTGCGGTCTTCACCTACTGCCCTACTGGATGTAGTCAATGACAACTACTGCGGTCTTCACCTATTGCTAGGTTTTTCAGAAGTCTGAACACAGCATACCAGCTTATTACCCGTATCACAGTTTCAGTGCAAGTGTGTCTGCAAAACTTGGCATGCTTTTTATGTGTGTGTGAGTAAATGCTTTGGCATGATGAAGCTAGGACAAAGCACAGCATCGACAATTCCATCGATGCTGCGACATCGACTGCAAGTAGTCTGCAAACTGGAAGAACGAGATAGAATCAACGTGGGAACCTAGGATCTATATACAGGCTACAGAGTACAGACACACTCCAAAATTTTGTTCAGTTAGATGCGCATGGCACATGTCGTCGGTCTCTGTTACTACAACTCAAACAGCCACACTGTATATACTGTTTTCCAACTTCTCTTTAAGTGCTGTCTTCCAAAGTTTGCGCCGTCGAAGAACATCAACATGGCGGACCACGAAGCCTGGCTATGATTTATTTTTAATTGCCTTGGCATGCATGATGGAGCCGCAGGCCAAAATCGACGTTTCGATCTATATACTGCAAGTAGTCTGCAGATCGGGAACCCGCGATCTTTACAAGCCTTGCTCCAACAGGCTACAGGCTACATGCACATGCACTGCATAAATTTGGTCAAAATGGACGCGGAGGTTCAGTACAGTCTCTTTCCATGCTCTGCTCCGAAATTCCATTGCACAAAGTATGATTTGTTCAAAACGGCCATGACGCAGACAATGCCCCCTTTGTTCATGAATCATGATACTTCTCGACCACACATGAAACGTGATTTGTTCTTGAGGTGTCATGTAGGGCCAGGGGACAGAGCATGTAAACACAAGTTCTCATTTCGTGCACCTTTCGAAAAATACCATCACAGAATGACAGAAATAACAGTACTTGGCCCTGACTGTTCATCATGTATTCATGTTAAAACAACCGGCAAAATACATTCTTGAGTTGGTATTCGATAGGGGACATATACAGGAATCTAATGAAGGCAAGAGCAGATTTATTTCTCTCGATTATACAGTATTACGGCATTTCACACTTTTTTGAAAGAACAAAAGACATTCAGACAGTTGTGCTCTGGAATTTGTTTTTCTGATTCTGCATCCACTAGTTACATCATTTGATCATTTCCTTTGCCTGCTCCAGGGGTTGGTCGACCCTAGCTTCAGAATAATTACCGTCATATATTGAAAATGACTGTAACTCGTGCTCATTCACCTTTGTATCTGGGCAACCAGTTGGACCTGGACATGCAGCAGAATGCAAGATGCGGAATGTGGGGTATCAGCATCCCGTTCTGAACTTCATACACTTGAAATAGGGAATATGCACATCATGGATCTACTAGTATTAATTTTAAACAAAACAATTACTGTACATAATCTGAAAAGAAGACAGTTGCTCTGCAATTCAATTCTGCATAAAACAGCTAGTAGTATATCCTTTCTCTTCACAATTCGAAATAGTCATTTTGGCACGCAAGTACGTACTAGTAGTTCAACTATTGGGGAAGAAAATGCATGGAGGCTGTAGGCCTAGATTTTCAACAGGGTCACTTTTTCGTATCGTAAAGTGGACTGTGAAAACTCATTTTGGCACACGAGCAATTGTGTGCTCTTTGCCAAAATCAACAATGTGCTTATTAAGGTCTGGATCTGGGGCAAAATTAACTGGCTGTCCCTATATAAATCTTATTTAAATATAGATGACACTGAATATACGCACAGTAAAATATGTGAAAAAAATGAGTTTTGACCCGAAGCTAGAAAACAATCAATATAACAAGTGCAGATCTCAAAAAAAAAACAAGTGCAGCCACAAAATCGGAAAAAGAAATGAAAAATATCAGAGCCAGGTTTCGATCCTGCGCTACTCTGATTGCTGTTGCATTAGTTGAGAAAGATACCTTCTTATTAATATTACCAAAAGGCTTCATAGCTTGTTCTTCCTCCCCAGATGGTAATGCAATTCGTGCACTAATCATTCAGAGGCCTGTATTGCCTTCTGCGTGTAGGCAACGACTCGATGCTGGTTCTCCAGAAACGACTATGCATCTAGTATTTTTTTAAGAAGGAGCATCTACTATTTATATGAGCTAAGTTGATAGTACAACTGAAGAGACAGGTTCAGAGAAATGCTCTTCAGGGACAGCCTACAGGTGAAACGAAGTCTATGCTTCCGGAGTTTCAGTGCAAGTGAACATCACACGGCGCCATGTTGACGATGACGACAGAGCTCTAGCATGATTGATTCTTTTGAAAAACAAATTGGATTGGCATGATGGAGCAGCATGCCAATCGACAGTTCAGTATATACTGCAAGTCTGGGATCTTTACAAGTCATGCTCCTACAGGCTACAGGCACTCTGAAAATTTGTTCAGATAGTTGCCCAAGTGTGGTACAACACAAACAGAAGGCACATTATCTTCAGGCTGTTGCAGTGTTGCTGCAACTCAAACAACGACACTGAATTTCTTTTTCCAATTTCTCTTTCCGTTCTCTCTTCCAAAATTATACATTCCACAAAAGTAATACTTCCTCCCATCCATAATAAGTGTCGCCCTATTGTAAAAACAAATTCATTATGGATCGGAGGGAGTAACTAGTAAACGGAACCAATGCACACAATTTCCCCTCTTTGTTCATGATACTTCCTGACAGAACATGAAGCATGACTTGTTCTTGAGGGGTCATGTAGGGACATACAAGCATGTAAGCACAGAGTGAAATAAAATTTCCCAATTGAACAGCAGTATAACGCCTAGGGCATATGAACAGAGTAGATCTATTAATTTCTCCGAATTAAACGGTACAATCGCACACATAATCTGAAAAGAAGACAATTGCTGTGCAATTCAATTTTTCATACAACAGTCATATCTGTTCATTACAACTGGATCGAGCATTTACATTACAAGGAATTGTGTCTGGGACAGTTTACACCCTTTGTGCTTTCACGACCTCGAGTGCGACCATGAAGCGCGGCATCTTCTTCCTCTGCACCGGCAAAACTTCAACCTTTGCAGAAGCGGCGGCGCCGGAGGGACGAGGAGCAGCGGCGAACCACGGGTGCTTGAGCGCCTTGGCCGCCGTGAGTCGCTTGTCGGGATTGCACGTGAGAAGCCCTTGTAGCACCTCGAATCCTTCCTTGGACAGCTTCTCTTCAGGGAAGATATCTCGCAGCCTGTTGTGCTTGTGCCCCGCCGGTAGCAGTTGCAGCGCCTCGGTGGTGAGCGGCAGGGTCATGAACTCCGGCCACGTCTTGTCATCGGGCATGCCCAGCACCCGGAAGATGCTCCATAGCTGTACTATGTGGCTTGTATCGTTGAACTCGTGGCCGCGGCCGTCTTCAGCATCGTAGAACAGAGCCTTGCCGGTGATCATCTCGGCCATGACGCACCCGAGCGACCAGGTGTCGACGAGCGCGTCGTAATTCGGCTTGTGCAGGAGCATCTCGGGGGCCAGGTAGGGCAAGGTGCCGGCCTGGGAGTACGGCGGCGAGTCAGACATGGTGATTGCTAGCCCGAGGTCGCAGATCTTGACGAATTCGCCGTCTTGGCCGACGAGGATATTGGCGGGCTTGAAGTCGCGGTGGACGACGTGGCGGTCGTGCATCATCTTGGCCCCGGTCAGGAGCTTCCACATGAAGGCGCGCACCTTCGATTCCGGCAGCGGCGGCTCGTGGCGCCTCTCCCACAGGAAGGTATGGAGGCTCGGCGCGGGCACGTACTCCATGGCGAGGCAGAGTTGGCCGGTGATCGGGTTGCGCACGAGTCCCTCGTAGCCGACGACGTAAGGGTTCCCGCTGCAGGCCTCCAGGAAGCGGGCCTCCCGCATCAGCTCGGCGACGGCGGTGTGGTTCCAACAGGAGAGCACCTTGACAGCGACGATCTTGCCGGTGGCGCGGTGGCGTGACTTGATGACGAAGCCGAAGGCGCCCTTTCCGAGGCAGGCCACGTCGTCGTAATCATCTGTGCTCGCCATGCCGGTGCGACTCCTCTTGCAGGCCGTGGCTGATGCTTGGGTGGCCGTGGCGTGGCCGGCGTCGAGGACGGCGGCAGGACGCTTCTGAGCGGCCATGGCGCTCGATCGACGGACGGTTTGGTTGCTGAGACGGGGATTGATTGGTACGGGCAAGGTGGAGATGGTGGAAGCAGGGAGGAGGGGAGGGCTGAGCTGATCTAGGCATTTGGGCTTGGATCGGCGGGAATATATGATTTGCAGGGAGCTCGACTTGGATTGGAAATCGGGTCGTCGGCAATAGAACGCGCTAGGTGTTGTTCGGCAGGTTGAGCTGCTATCGGATTCAGTAAAAGGTTGGTTTTTTTTCTTGCCGCTTGCGTTTTCTTTTGCCATTCTTTCCTTCAGACATGCGTACGCGTCTTCCTTGCTGCTATCGGATTCATTAAAAGGTTGTACCGTCTCCGATTCCAATCGATCATCAGACATGCGTACGCGTCTTCCTTGCTGCATCCGCGACCTTCTCCTGTACACGCCGATGCAGGAACAGAGCGAGTGCAGTTCTAGTGCCTGTACTGTCTTCCTTCAGCTAGATGCTACCTTGAATATTCCATCTCAATTCGAGCTCGAAATAGGCTTTCGCCCTGCTTTATAAATAAAGCACACAGGTGAGACCGCTGCTGGGCCAGACAGCACATCGCCCAAAGGAACAAATAGCATAGGATACAAGGCGCCGAGAAGAACCCAAGCCCTACATGAAACGCAAGAAGAAAGAAAAGAAAAAAAAAAGCCGAGAACGGCGGTGTGCCGAAAACGGAAGCAACTCGCAACCGGTGCGCCCCCCTCCCCCCCACATCACCCCAAAGACGTACCACCACACAACCCACAGTCCAAAGCGCCTGCGAACCAAGACAGCACCTCCAAGAAGGGGAGTGACGATGACGACACTGCTGTCCGGCCGGGGCCTAGGGTTTCCCCTGGTCCGCAGCGGGGGGTGGGGGAGGGAGGCCACCGACACCCTTCAAGAAGGAAGGTGATACCCACGGGCGTCACCGTGCCAGTGTCAACAGACAAGGATTTCTCCCGACCCCGCCGGAGCCACCCACCCGAGCGCTTTGAACAGCTCCACCAAACCCGTCACCCACGAGCACGCGCCACCCTGGTCTTGAAGTCGCCACCGCCGTCACACCGGGAACCACGGAGCGAAGCCGGTAGGCCGAGGGAGCGGAGACTTCGGCGATGGACGGCATGTCAATAGTACGCGGGAGGGAACTACCTCCACCACCAGGAGGTGGTAGCCGACCGGGTGCAGCAGCAAGACAAACCAGGCCCTCAGGCCCGGCCGAACCCGCGGAGGCTCGTGAAGTCCCGCCGCCGCACTGCAGCAAGGGTGCCAACGAACACGCCAACCACCGCCTCAGACCCCACTCCTCCTCCCACCAGGGGATCCGCCGCACCGGCAAATCCTGGCTGCCAAGTAGCAGCACCATCGACCCCCGAGCTCCCCCGGGCCAACCGGACCGCCGCCGGTCTAGGGGTCTCACGTCACCTCCCGAAGCCACCTCCGCCGGAGGGAAGTCGAAGCCGTCCACCTTCCGAGGCCACCGCCCCGGCGTCCACGAGCTCGAGTCCATACCACCGTCAGCCTCACACTCAAAGAGTCCGCCGGGATGGGTGGGGTGATCGAGAGCTACCTCACAAGGCTGAAGGTCCGTGCCGCCACCAGGGTGTGGGGTACAACCCGCCACCAACCGAAGCGGCCGCTGTCCGGACACAGTGGCAGGGCCGACCAACCGCGACCAGGCCCAGATCAGCCCGCAGGCCCAGATCGGGCCCAGATCTGGCCAAGATCAGCCCGCTGCCGCGTTGCTGCGCCTAGCTAGAGGGAATAGACAAAGGAGATTTAAAGGGAAGATCGATTACCAGGTTGAGGTTGAATACAGTTGCCATTCTTTCCTAGTTGCAGAACTTGATGTCCTTGGATGGGATCTTGGAGATGCTTCAAGCTCCAGCTCCAGCCCCTCCACTCCAGCCACTCCATGCTCAGGACGACGCCCTCTTGAAAAAATTATATGGTCAGAATCAAACTCAAGAAGAGCATGACACAGTACTAGCATTGTTCAAGCATACTTGAACCAACAACTGAAAGAGGCATAAATATGATATACACAAAATAAACAGAGATGAATAAGCACATTTTACAGCAGATATACATATAAACCTAGCAGCTAGTGTTCTCAGGGGGCATCATGCGTCCATATATGCTATTCAAAATCATGGAGACCAGGTGACTCAAGATCTCGTTAAGTGAGAAATAGACACAGCTTATTCAAAATCAACAATTATAGACTTTCTAATAAGTAGGAGTAACCATTTCAGGAACTACCAGGCATCAGTAAAATTAGAAAGCATAGGAAAGGTAGCAAGGCTGAACAAAAAATCAGAACTATATTCCAGAACAGATGACCGAATAAAAGCGTAAACTTAATATGCTTCTCAATATCAATTGGTGTTTGCACAGGAAATAAAAACCATGATGAGCCAACAACAGCAAGGTAATGCTACTGCTATGACTGAAAACTGAAACTATATGTGGCCTTTTCCATATGAAAAATTCACTTTATGTTGTTGTTATAGGAGTATTTGGTATCGTGTATGTTCTTACCAACCGAAAAGTAGTACTTGTCCAAGAAAGGATGTCGCAGCTGTAGTAAATATGCAAGCAAACAAACAAACAGGTCAACTGCTGCTACTCCAGGAACACTAGCATGCTAGTCCTGTCTTGTCATCTCTGTGTGTGTACTTGCTATCTCAGAGATTAATTAGGACCCAGAACATTAATCTGGAGTACATACTTCCATGACATGACTTGACTTCTGGAAGGGAGAGAGTACTCTTTAACATGCACTTACTACATATGAAACCAAGAAGTTCCATATCAGTAAAGAAACTCAGTCTAGGAATATCAGGTTACCTGTAGACAGATAGTACAAGGCAGCTTTCAATATCAGGTTGCCTGATCAGTCACCGTAAACTGTGGTAATTTCTTCAGCGACTCTATTGAAAGCCCTCTCGGCGAAAGGTCTCCGAATATGTCATACCCATCGTCCTGGCCTAAGTCTGATATGCCGACCTGTCGATGAAAAACAATATAGCTAAAATTCAGTACAGATACAATGAGCGACACATGACGAGATCCCATATTAATTGTGAATCCAACACCCTCCTTTTTGTAGTACTGGCAATTCAATCTGATTTAGTTCTTTCACCAAATGGAATACACTTGACAAGCAACATTCATACACATCCCGGTCATAATCGTACCGTCTCTACATTTCATAGCAAACACCGGGATGGACGAGTGGTTGGCATTTATGCAGTTTCCTTTTTAGATAGGTAAAAATCGCTGCTAGGTAGACAATGATATGCAACTGACCTGACAACAGTATGCTGCTGAATATCGAAGACGCTCATTTTTTTTTAGATCGAAAGGGACTCTGTCCCCTGTTCCATTATGAAATAATGAAATAACCAGTTCCAAAAGTAATAGGAAAGGAAAACGATAGTAAGGAGCTTTTAAACGCTCAAAAGCCTAAAAGACTGAAGAAAGTTACGGCTCAGAACAAAGCCAGCTGCTCTACAACTACCTCTTAGAACGCAGCCAAAAGACTCATGGAAACGATCGAAAGATAGACTAGACACCACATGAACATTCTCCTCCTCATCAGGATGATCTTGGAGGTGTTTCAGCGATGCCCTCCCTCCATAGCTTGATGACGCAGTAGTCTTCCAAGTGGAAATCCACTCGAAGCCGGCACAGATCATCTCGCCATGAGCGTCAGAGGGTTTCTCAGTCTGTCGATCATCTTCTCCATGAAAAGGGCGATCTCCCCCCCCCCCCTCCAGGTCCTTGAATGGTTTTTGCCATGTCTTTAGGAAGGAAAGGACCAGACGCCAAACCTGTTTCATATTAATCCAAGATGTCTTATTAAAGACAAGGCTATTTCTATTGTTCCAAATGCTCCAAAGAATAGCAGAAGAAACCACATTCAAATGAAGACGTTTCTTATTAGCAATCCATTTCAAAGCAAGGGATTCAAAGTCTACAATACTAACACCAAAAATATCTTGAACATCCCTCCAAAGTAAGCTAGAGACCAAGCATTCAAAAAATAAATGATGGACAGATTCTATTTCTTTGCAAAGATTACATTCTAAAGGTTTTGGAATCCCTCTGGCTCTAAGATTATCTCTAGTCAGAATCTTATTTTGAGAAAATAACCAAAGGAAAATCTGGATCCTGGGTGGAATAAGTAATTTCCAAACAGCAGGGAGATAAACCTGAGTGATACCTCTAAAATTGACCAGTGAATACATAGAACTTGAGGAATATTAGCTGATCATCTTCTTCAGAGAATCTAATTGACTGAACAAAGCCCAGAAGCTCATGCCATTGCAGCATTAAATCCTCAGTAAAGGTTCTTCTAAAGTCACATCTAAGATGTGTACCATCCCATAACTCAGCTAACGTTTTAGTCTGCTGATTAGAAATCAAATAAATTTCCCAGAATTGGGTAGCTAAGTTAGAATTTCCAAACCAGATATCTTCCCAAAATCTAATAGTTTTACCATTCCCCACCTGCCATTTATATCCAATCTCAACCGCCCTAGATGCCCACATTACCCCTTTCTAGAAGGTAGATGGATGGACATCATGACAACAGAGGATATTAGGCGACTTAGTCCTATATTTAGCATCTATCATCTTTTTCCACAGAGCCCCCTCTCCCTGAATATACCTTTTAATCCAGGAACCAAGGAGGCAAAGATTCAAATCATGCAGGTTTGGAATACCCAAACCTCTAAACTCTTTCTTCATGCATACTGAGGACCAATTAGCTAAATGCAACTTATGATTACCTTCTTCATCATTCCAGAAGAAGTTGGCTAAATGTGAATCTAGGAGTTTCAAAGCCCATTTGGGAAACTTAAAGAAAGAAAGCAAATAGATAGGAATGCTAGAGAGACAGGCTTGAATAAGCACCTTCTTAGCAGCATAAGGTAGAAGTTTGCCCCTCCAACTTGTGATTCTATTCAACAGGTTTTCTATCAGAGGCTGCAAATCTTCTCTCTTCAGCTTCTCAAAGTGAAGAGGAATCCCCAAATATTTAACAGGGAAGTTACCCATAATACATTCAAAAATGTCTAGGAAAGGTTTAGTATCAGACCTGACATGTTAATAGGAATGAGTTCACTCTTATGGTAATTAATACGCATCCCAGAAATCTGCTCAAAGCAGGTGAGAATCCATTTTAGATTAACAGCTATTGATTCACTAGGCTCCAAGAAGAGGAGTGTGTCATCCGCATATTGCAAACAGACAATCCCTCCTGGAAAGAAATTAGGACAGAGACCTTTAATGGCTCCACAACTAGCCCCCTTAATTAACATCCTAGAAAAAACATCAATCATCAGATTAAACAACAGAGGGGCAATGGGATCACCTTGTCTAAGGCCTTTACCAGTCAAGAAAAAATCACTCTCAAAATCATTGACTTTAACCCCCACAGACCCCCCTAAAGTAATCTGCTTAATAAATCTAATAAAGATAGGACAAAAACCTCTTAACTCTAAAATCTCAAACAAAAAGTCTAAATTAACTCTATCATAGGCTTTCTCATAATCTATTTTAAGAACTAGGCCCTGCTTCTTATTCCTATGCACCTCATGCACAACCTCATGTGTAGTAACCACACTCTCCAAAATAAACCTACCCCTAATAAATGCAGACTGACTAGGAGAGATTAATCTACCAATCACAGTAGCAAGTCTATTAGTCAGAACCTTGGTAAAGATTTTGAAAGAACAGTTCAAAAGACTAATTGGCCTAAATTTTTTCATTGTCCTAGCTTCATTTTCTTTAGGAATCAAAGTAATCATAGCAAAATTAAGCCTAAAGATATTAAACTGATCTTCATGCCAGGACTGGAACATAGCAATAAGATCATGCTTCAAGATATCCCAAAAAGATTGATAAAACATAAAAGAAAGACCATCAGGGCCAGGGGCCCCATCAGCATAAGAAGTAAAGACAGCTAATCTAATTTCTTCCTCAGAGAAACTTGCACCTAGATTCAAATTTTCAGCCTCATTGACCTTCTCTTCCTCAGAGAAAAAGTCCTGTTTCAGCTGAATATTGGGCCTAGGTTCCCAAGCAAAAAGCTCTCTATAATAATCAGTTGCCACCTTAATCATATCTTTAATGTCAGTAACAGGCCCATCAGGACCATCAAGAATGTTGATTAATTTCTTTCTCCTACGCTGGTTGGCCACTGCATGAAAATAAGCAGTGTTTCTATCTCCTTCCAGCACATTTCTATCTCTAGACCTTTGTCTAGCCTTAGTCTCCTCTAAAATCCAATATTTATGGAGCTCAGAAAAGATAAAATCTAGTCTACCTCGCTCCTCCTCAGACAGAGGCTGAGTCTCAGCCTTAATGTCCAAAGTATCATATTCCTCCATCATTTCTCTTCTATTTTTCCTAACAGCAGCCTCTATATTGATGTTCCATCCTTTGGCCAATTTCCCAAAGAATCTCACTCTTTTTTGCCAAACCTCTATTGGATCATCACTTTCTACTTTTAGAGACCAAGCTTTGATGACAATCTGTCTAAAGTCAGACCTACTAAGCCACCATTTTTCAAACTTAAATCTATTAGGCTTCGGTAAAACTTTTTCTCCTGAATCCCAAACAATAGGAGTGTGGTCACTCCCAATTCTAGTCAAAGCTCTAGCACTAGCTAAAGGAAATTGATTATCAAACCCAGTAGTGCAGAAAATCCTATCTAGCTTACAAATAATAGGCTCAACTTGATTATTACCCCAAGTATAAGATCTACCAGCTAGACCAATCTCCATAAGGGCCCACAAGTCAATCCAAATATTAAACTTGTCCACCCACTTATAATCTACATTTCTAGAGGATTTATCTTCAGGGGATCTAATAAGGTTGAAATCACCCCCAATCAAAGCAGGGCCATCCCAACATATAAAGAGATCATGAAGTTCAGAAATAAAATCTTGTTTCTTTTCCTCATAAGCAGACCCATAGACAGTAGTAATTCTACAAGTGAAAGCAGTAACTTTATTCTTAAGCACTACACTAACAGAGAAGGATCTAATATCCCAAGACACAACATCAAAAAGATCTAAATTGACCCCAACTAATATGCCACCAGCAGTTCCCTGAGAAGGGAGAAAATTCCAGGCAAAATTTCTATTCCCTAACAGATTCTTCAAAAAGGAATTGCTAAAACTATCTTTCTTGGTTTCTTGGAAACCAATGTAATCTACTTTAAGAGGTGAGATATTCTCAGAAATAAATTTTTGTCTACCAGGAGCACTAAGGCTCCTACTATTCCAAAAGAGACTAATCATAGCTTTTTTTCCTGGGGTGCTTGCCCCGAGATTTATTCAAGACTTCTATCCAACCCTCTACCACATCCTCTTCAGTAGAAGAGTTTGTGCCTAGAGGTGAACTATGTAAAACACCACTAGAGCTATCAAAATCATCAGCAGGAATATCAACCCCTATACTATCAGATAAATTTTCTAAAGTAGTGACAGAGAGCATAGAGAAAGGATTTGTAGACATTATACCTTTCATGCTCTTGGGAACTTCCAAATTATTGACTTTCTTCAGATTCATGGCCTTCTCAAGTAAGGTTTTGGATCTATCCACCCTGGAGCTCTGCCTTGTTGGTTGCACAGGCCCCCACTGTTTCTGTTTCTTGGCAGCTTTCTGGAAAATAGACAAATCCTCTTTTTCCCTCACAACCATCTCCTTGAAGCTAGGCATGATGTCATCAGGGAGAGCACCCACTTGATCAAGCACCACCTGTGATGACCCCCTAGCTTCCTCCTGAGAGAACTCCAACTCTTCAGACTGACCATCTAGCCAGAATCTATGGGCTTCTTCTTCAGCTCCAGGAGCCAGAGGAGATCTATCCCAGATGAAATTACCTTCAGCATCCACTAGACCTCTTTGCACAAGCAGTTGGAACACAGCACTAGAGTTGTTAGGAGAGTCAGTAGCCATTCTGACCCTGTTAGAAGACTGACCACCCTCTCTGACAGAAAGGTTACCACTTGTAGATGAATTAGCACAGTTCCAGACAGCCCCACATTACCACCATTACCAGTCTGTCCAGAAGACTCATCCTCATTGTTTTTATCTTGCCCACCTTGGTCATCAACCCCTAGATTCCTAGTCTCCTCAACCAATGGAGCAACAGCATCTAAAGTGAACCCTAACTGAAAAAGTTGATCCTAGAAATTGAAGAGCCTACTAGCAGGGAGCTTAGTTGGGTCTTTGCACTTGATACAAACTCTAACTTCCTTAGCATTGTTCCTGAAAATACTGAGCTAGTAAACTTCCTCTAAAATGCCACATGTGGAAATAGCTTGATCTAAAGTATTCCATTCACACCACTTAGTCTGTAAGCCAGTGATTATCACCCAAGCCTTCTTCAAGACCTCAACAGGTTCAGGATCATCACACCAAGCTTCCACCTTGACCCACACCCCTGGTTTAGAAACTCCAAACTTTGGGTACCCAATCACTTGTTCCACCACAATGTGTGGGGAGAATTTGACCAGAAAAGTGTTCTCTGAGCCCAGTTCTCTAATTTGCCAGGGCCAGTTGGTCTTGTAAATCTTGGAAAACTCAGCAGCTAACTCTTGTTCAGACAAAGATCCTTCTTCCACCAGAACAATCTCACAGTTCTTAGTAGAGGCAATGGGGTTCACCACATTTTCAGGCATTTCAATGTGATAAAATCCCAGGCCAGGAGCACCACTACCTACATACTTAGCCACCTGATGTGGCCTCTTCCTCACTGGACACTTATCCACAGGATGGGCAGCACTTTTGCAAATGAAACAAACCAGAGTCTTCTCACAGCTAGTTTGCACATGTCCAGGCTCTCCACAACACAAGCAAATAGCATTAACATAATTCCACTGAGCATTAGCATTTTGGCCTGAAACATTTTCCTTCTAGGAAACAGGCAGTTTCTTCTTACTTTTCTGCTGACCCAGATTCTTAGGTTTCTCACCCTACTCATTACTCAGAGGGTTTTGCTGTTGAGGGGGGGCAATCCACTGATTTGACTGCACCCCAAATTGCTGCTGAGGTGGGAAAGGAGGAAAAGGATTGCTGAATCCCCAAGGAGGTGGCATGTTACCTGGTGGAAAGCCAAAAGGAGCCTGGTGGGGAAAGAACTGTGGATTGAAATTCCCAAACTCATAAGGATTCTGCACAGAATGTTGCTGCTGCTGCATCTGAGGCTGTCCAGCTTGCTGCATCTGCCAGTTGTCTTGGCCACTGTTTCCTCCCCTCCCTTTTCCTTTGCCTCCTCTACCTCTATCTCCCATCTCCAAAAACCCTGAAGCTTCAACAGCAGTAGGATCTACAAGGCCTAAAAACTGCAGTCCAGAGGTGAGCTCAACCACCACCGCCACAAAGAGGGGAGGGGAATGAGTTCTAGGGTTTGCACTCCCCAGGTTCTTATAAGCAGGGACAGGTGGCTTTTTTTGGGTGAGTGGCTGTTGTTGCTTCTGGTGGCACATGGGCTGCAAAGGGGGATTCCATAGCTAGGAAAAGAAGCCCCCCATGCTTCCTTCAGTACAGCAATCCTCCAGCCCATCCACCTCAACCACCTTACTTTTCCATAAACTGAATTTTCTCCCCTGTCCTTTCCTGACCCTGGGAATTTTCAGCTCCCGCCAACCTTCAGACTCCATTAACTGCACTGAGCTTACTACAACGATTCCAGAACCTGACTGAAGAGGGTTAGCTGCAGATTTAGATCCAGCAAACCCACTGCCGCCCCTAGTTCCTTCCTCGAAAATTCCTGCACCATAGAGACTGGATTGCAAAGCTTCAGGAGAGGACTGCGAAGTTTTTGCTCCAATCTCGAGAATGGGGAAGATGCCCTTCTCGGCCTTCCTCGCCTCATCCCCATCCTTACCACCCTCTTCGACCGCACAAACTGTACTGGTGCTGCATCGAAGTTCAGACCGAGCTCGCTCAGAGATTTGGACTTCCGCTTCACCCTGCCCCTCCTCTTCACAGCTGACTCCCCTTCCCCTTTCAATGGTGATAGGAGCAAAGGAGCCAATACAGAGGTCGAAGCGACTGGAATTTGATGGCCATGGGGGTTCCTTACCGAGCGCCGTTGTCGAGTTCCCCAAACAGGGCCGAGAACCCTGCTCCCCGAACATCTCCTCTACTCCTCGTTCAAGCTCGCTTCTCGTCGGTTCCGCACCCTGATTCGTTCTGCCGCCCTTCTCATCGGAGCATCCATCCACGGAGATCGCCAGTGTCAAACGCTGAGCGACCCCAGCACGGATTTCGAGGTGATGGTTTATCGGCGGGGTACTCGGGAGCTCACCGGAGACGCGAGCGGGCGAGGTAGGTGGAGTGGGGTAGGGTGGTCGACCATCCGGCACGTGCTCCCTGGGTAAAGGCTCTCGGGGCCCGCCATGAGGGGGAGGGAGGCCCCCGCCATGAACAGGACCTTCACGCGCCGCGAGAGGGAGCGTGTCGGAACGCGTCATCCGCTCGTTGCCTCTTAGTGTATTTTTTCAGAATACACAATAATACTAGCATTGCTCCCTGTAGACGCTCATTTGAAATGTAGGTTTTAACTGTCTCAGTTATGTACCTGGTTGTGCCTTAATGAGCAGCAAAAATCAGTGTTAACATAATACTAGCATTGCTCCCTGTAAAAAAAATACTAGCATCGCTGCTTACTTTAGGCAAAAATCTTAAGAATATAGCATAATCAGGATTCTAGCCCCTACAATCAATTTTAGCACAAGCATTTCTGCAATGCTACTCACTACATGCAAGAATTCCAGTGACAATAGTATCAGCAAGTCAGGACAAATAATCAATTTTACCACAAGCATTAGTGCTTTACTCCAGGCAAGAATCTAAACAAACACAGTATCAGCATTGCAGTGCTAAACTGAGTAACTGACACCAAAAATGCAAGAAAAGGGAGAAACAATCAGCATAGATAACATAAGCATTGTTTCTTACTAAAAAAAGAGAAGTGGAAAAAACTACTAGTACTTAACATTGCTTCCAAAACCACAGAAGCCAGTGAATTGTGAGATCAATTTATGACATACTGGTATGAATTAACAAAGTGTGAAAACAGCTTGCACTTACACTAGTACTGCTAGCTAGTACTGCTCTGTGAGTGAGAGCAAGATGGCAAACAAGCCAAATTAAAGAATGAATGCAGCATCTCATAATAGTTCCATGTACTCTCTCTATCTCTCCAAAATTCAGTAAAGGTGCTAGGAATTGAATCTTCAGGGAGATATCTAGTGCAAGTAAATTCAATAAAGATGCATAAGATCATGGCAACAACTGAGCATTGAAACAATTCAATCTTCAGGGACACTAAAGTATACCAAAGGAAAATATGGAAATGCATATATCCAGTGTAATTGCCAATTCAAAAATGAAGGGAGATTGAACTCTAATAAAGACTAATTTTTTAAACAGAGGATTGCATAGCACTGTAAACTAAGCAGTGTAACAACTAGCATGTGTTAGATGTATATATCTGTATATTGTATTTCACCCATATGTTAGGGGGCTTCCTGCATATTTGCCCTGTACCTGTACTATATATTGTGGCCTTTGGCCCTAGAGGAATATAACTTGTCTATTCCTAACATGGTATCAGAGCCGGTTTTAGGGTTCCCGTGCCCACCGGTCCTCTGCTTGTAATCGTCGTCGCCGTCAGCTCGCCCCGGCCTCCGCCTGTTCCCATTCTGACCGCTTGCGTCGCCGCCGCCGCCTCCACCGATCTACACCGCTTTGGCTACCGAACCGATCTACACCCACCTGCTGCATCCCTGCTGCCGATCAGGCCCCGCACGCGGTCGATCTGCACCTGCGATCTGACCCCCTGCCGGCCACCCGTCACTGACCGGCCGGGGTCTGCCGCACGAGGTCGATCTGCACCCCACCTGGTCGTTTTTCCCTGCTGTCCCGGCCGTCCTCTGCTTCTCTGTATCTACACACATACACCCCCTGCCGCCCGACTTTTCTCACCCGGTCGCTTCTGACCCACTGCCTACCGCCGTCCCTGCCTGGCCGGGGCCACCTCCTGCAGCGCGCCCACTCCGCCCACTGCTCCGCCTGCGGCGCGAGGGCCCATGCGTCGCGCGACCGGTCTGCTTCTCTACATCGTCTGCTGTTGTCCCGTCTGCTGGCCCGCTGACTCGACGAGATCGGCTCTGCTCTAGTCGTTTCTTTTTCGTCGGATCTGAGAGTTAAAAAAAAGGAGCAATATGTCTTCTTCCTTGGGTTATGTTGCGATTCCTCGCTGTCCGGTGATCTTCGATGGCGCGAATTACCCTGATTTCGCTGCCTTTATGCGCGTCCACATGCGCGGTCTCCGTCTTTGGGGTGTGCTCTCCGGCGAGGTCTCCTGTCCGCCGTGCCCCCTGCTCCTATGGCTCCTCTTCCGCCGACGCCGATTGTTCTCGGCGCTGATGCTTCTCAGGAGGCCAAGGATGCTGCTCAGAGTGCTGATGATAGTGCTATTGCTGCTTATGACCTGAAGTTCAAGCAGTACTCTTCTGATCTTGAGGCCTATCGACACGCTCTGACTGCTTACACTCAGTGGGTTGATCAGGATGCTCGTGCTGCTGCTGTTCTCACCTCCAGTGTTCTTCCCTAGTATGCTGCTGAGTTCATGAGTCTCCCTACTGTTGCCGCTCAGTGGGCCCATCTTCGTCAACGCTATCAGCCGTCTGGGGATGCTCTTTACCTGTCTGTGGTTCGCCAGGAGCATGCTCTCCAGCAGGGTGATTCCACTATTGATGAGTTCTACACTCAGAGTGCTGCTATCTGGCGTCAGCTTGATTCTCTTCATACTGCTGTTTGTGGCACATGCTCGTGCTGCCAGATTGTGCGCTCGGATTTGGAGTTTCACCGCATCTATGAGTTCTTGTCTCGGCTTCGCCAGGAGTTTGAGCCCCGGCGTGCTCAGCTGAATGCTCGTGGTCGTGTTCCGCTTTCTGAGGTGTTGTCTGAGCTTCGGGCTGAGGAGACCCGTCTCCGTGGTGCTGGTCTTCTTGCGGTTCCCTCTGTGCTTGCTACTCGTGGTCCTACTATGCCGTCTGCTCCCTTGACTAAGCCACGGTCCTCTGTGCCGCCGCCGATACTACCCACTCCTCCAGGTTAGGGTCAGAGTCAGCAGCTTCAGTTTCAGGGTCAGAGTCAGCATCAGCAGCTTCAGGTCCAGAGTCAACACCAGCAGGCTCGTGGTCAGGGTCGCTGTGGTTCTCTTCATCACTGCTCTTACTATAACAAGGATGGCCACACTTGGGCCACTTGTTATACACGGGATCCCAGTTTACGTCAGCAGCACCAGGCTCGTGGGCCGTTGGCTCCTTCTGGATCTTCAGCAGTTGCTCTCTTCGATCAGGATATTATCACGAGTCTTCGCGGTCTGCTTGCTGCTACAGGCTCTTCTTCGACATGCACTGCTAGTTCTGTGACTGATTCTTCAGGCACTGTGCGACCATCACCTTCTACACAGTCAGGTACGTCCCCATGGTATCTGGATTCTGGAGCTTCCTTTCATATGACCTCTGAGTCTTCTTTTCTGTCTGCTCTTCGTTCTCTCCCTTCTCTTGTCCGTGTTTTTACAGTTGATGGTACCTCTCTTCCTGTTTCTAGTCAGGGCACTCTTTCTACTTCTTCTTTTTCTGTTCCTGATATCTCTCATGTCCCTCTTCTTAAGATGAATCTGTTCTCTGCTAGCGAGCTTACTGACTCTGGTTGTCGCGTCATTCTTGATGCTGATTCTTGTGTTGTCCAGGACCGTCGCACGCAGGCCCTGGTTGGAGCTGGCCCTCGCAGCCGTGACTCTTCAGGACTTTAGGAGTTAGACTGGCTTCGTGTTCCCTCCGCTACCACTTCATCTGCCAGTTCTTCTCCGGTCATCGCCTCTGCTACCAGCTCCTTTCAGCAGTGGCATCATCGTCTTGGTCACCTTTGTGACTCGCGTCTGTCGTCTTTAGTTCATCATGGTCTTCTGGGGTCTGTCTCAGGAGATGGGTCTTTACATTGTCAGGGCTGTAGGTTGGGTAAACAGATTCAGCTTCCCTATCCTACTAGCGCGTATGTATCTCAGCGACCTTTTGATTTAGTTCACTCAGATGTTTGGGGTCTGGCTCCTTTCGCTTCGAAAGGGGGCCATTGCTACTATATTTTATTCATCGATGATTTCTCTCGGTACACTTGGTTGTATTTTATGAGCTCTCGTAGTGAAGTGCTCTCCATATATCAGCGTTTTGCGGCCATGGTTCGTACTCAATATTCTACCCCCATTCGTGTGTTTCGTGTTGATTCTGCTGGTGAGTATATCTCCCAGATGTTGCGAGGTGTTCTTGCTGAGCAGGGCACCCTTGCTCAGTTCTTCTGTCCTGGCGCACATGCTCAGAATGGCGTTGCTGAGCGTAAGCATCGCCATCTTCTTGAGACCACTCGTGCCATGATGATTGCTTCTTCTCTTCCGCCACATTTCTGGGCTGAGGCTGTCGCTACGTTGGCTTACCTCATCAATATTCAGCCTTCTGCCGCTCTGGAGGGTGGCATCCCTCTTGAGCGTCTATTTGGACAGTCTCCAGACTATTCCATGCTTTGCTTGTTTGGTTGTGTTTGCTATGTTCTCCTTGCTCCTCGCGAACACACCAAACTGACCGCTCAGTCTGTTGAGTGTGTTTTCCTTGGATACAGTGATGAGCATAAGGGCTATCGCTGTTGGGACCCCGTTGGTCGTCGGATGCGTATCTCTCGTGATGTTATTTTTGATGAGACGCGTCCTTTCTATCCTCGTCCCACCGCTGGTACCTACCCGGTGGAAGATATCTCGTTTCTTCTTTTTCTTGACACACCCCCTCTGTCTACTCCTTCTACTCCTGTTGTGTCTTCTTCAGGATCTCCTCCCCCTAATGTCTCTTCTTCTACATCGTCCTCCTATGTTCCGTCTAGTTCTCCTAGTTCTCCTCGTTCTTCGGAGTCTTCCTCTGCTATTCCTTCTTCTTCATCGTCGTCTCCTGGGTCGTCTTCCTCTGACGAGCTTCCCTCTACTCGTCCTATTCGTCAGCGTCGTGCCCCCAATCGTTACTCTCCTAGTCATTATGGTCTTTCTGTTGCCTCTGAGCCGACTTCTTATCGGGATGCTGAGCATCATCCTGAATGGCAGCTGGCCATGGCTGAGGAGATTGCTGCGCTTGAGCGCACTGGCACTTGGGATCTTGTTTCTCCCCCTCCCGGTGTTCGTCCTATCACATGTAAGTGGGTCTATAAGATTAAGACCCGCTCTGATGGATCTCTTGAGCACTGTAAAGCGCGTCTTGTGGCTCGTGGTTTTCAGCAGGAACATGGTCGTGACTATGATGAGACCTTTGCTCCTGTGGCTCATATGACCATTGTGCGTACTCTTCTTGCTGTTGCTTCTGTTCGTCACTGGTCTGTGTCCCAGCTTGATGTTCAGAACGCCTTTCTCAATGGTGAGTTGAGTAAGGAGGTTTATATGCAGCCTCCTCCTGGGTATTCTGTTCCCGAGGGGATGGTTTGTCGTCTTCGACGGTCTCTTTATGGCCTCAAATAGGCCCCTCGTGCCTGGTTTGAGCACTTTGCTTCTGTAGTGACTACTGCTGCACTACTAGGAAAACGACTATAGGTAATCAGCACATCCGTGGCTCACATGGTTGAAGTGCCCCACGGCTAAAACAGGCGTGGCTCACCAGTGGGCAGTGCCCTACTAGTAACTAGAACAACCGTGGCGCACATGACTATAGTGCGCCACAGATGTGTGTGGGCCAGGGCCCTGTTGGCCGCACGCCAAACATCTGTAGCGCACTACAGTCATGTGCGCCACGGATGTTAGTGTCAACCGTGGCGCACATGGGGGGTGTGCTACGCCTAAGCGCATGCCCCCCTCTGCTGTGAAACGACCACAAACATCTGTGGCGCACTCGACCTAGTGCGCCACAGGGAGTAGGAACATCTGTGGCGCACATGGCCTAGTGCGCCACGGTTGTTTCTACTCCCTGTGGCGCACTAGGGCCGTGTGCGCCACGGATGTGTCGATTTTTTTAGGACAGCACTTTATGTGCACATGTGTGACCACATCCACCACCCCACACTTCACTTTCCCCTTCTTCTTCCTCCTTAGATCTAGTCGGGATCTTCTCCTTCCCACCTCAATTTCTCCACCCATTCACCATTTTTAGCATGTAAAACTTGCTTTGGATGTTACATAAGTAATAGAGGAGGTCTCCGGTCTCTCATCTCCTTCTCCGGTCAACGCGCGCACCTCTCCTTTCCATCTTTCTTGTGATCGGTCTCTCATCTCGGTAAGTTGTCCATGCATGTAAGGATGTGTTCATGTGTATATGGATGATGTGCTCATATGTATGTAGTTGATCGATGCTCATGATGTGTGTATGTGGAGAGGATGGTCATATGTGTGTGTATATGGAGAGTATCGATGATGCTCATGCATGTGTGTATGGAGAGGATAATGATATGTTCATGTGTGTATGGATCGGTCTCTCTCTCTCTTGTGTTTGTATGTGAACAAGTTGCCATTTGTTTTGCCAAAATGTTGATTCATTTCCATTTTGGCAAGATTTTGGCATTTCGCAAAGGTCCTAATTTTAGGACAGGTCATGCCGAAATTTTCTATCGACCATTGCATGCATGCATTCATTATGTGGTTCTAATAGACTTCAAAATTATATCGTGTACACCGTGCAGGAAAAAATGGTCCGCATAATGAGCGAAGGCATTGTGGCTAGATTTTTGAAATGTGCGACGGCCGACATGATACGAAATAACAAGACAGATATAAGATGTCCGTGCAGAAGATGCAAACTCAACTGGGTGATCGACCCAGATTCCGGGAATCTGCAGGCGCACCTGCTCCACCATGGTTTCATGGATGGATACACTCGTTGGATAAGCGATGACGTAGATGATGGAGACGGTGAAGGTGGCCAACATGACGATGATCATCATCACGGCAAGAACGGGCGAGATGATGAAGAGTCTCCTGGAGATGGTGAAGGTGCGGAAGCAGACCGGGATGATGATGATCTAGATGCCGGAGGAGCAGACGACGATGGAACAACGTCAGGCTGGGTGCGGGACCCTTATGTGCAAGAGTTGCTTCTCAAGCAGACGAGTAACGCCAGGGCCAAGCTTGCGCAACTTGAGAAAGACGCGGTTACTCCATTGTATGAAGGATGCAGGCCCGATGATACCCGGTTGAATGTAACGCTCAAGGCTATGGAGATGAAGGCAAAACACAAATTGAGCGACGCAAGCTTCGACGATATGATGGCATTCTGGCACGATCGTCTCCCGGAGGGGAACACATGTCCAACTAGTATCGAGGATGCCAAGAAAATCGTCTGTCCTCTCGATCTACCGCACGTTAGATATCACGTATGCATCAACGATTGCATCATTTATCGGGGCGAGGACGCGGAGAAAACCACATGTCCGGTGTGCAGCGTGAGTCAATACAAGAAAGGGAAGAAAGCACCTCGAAAAGTGGTATGGTACTTTCCTATCACTCCTCGTCTGCAGCGCTATTTCGCGGACCCTAAGGAAGCGAAGCTCATGCGATGGCATGCGGAAAGGAAGAAGCCAGGAGATGATGATGACCCCGAAAAGGATGAGCTGCTGACGCACCCTTCAGATGCTAGCCAGTGGAAAGCATTGGACCTCGAATTCCCAGAATTCGGTGGAGATTCAAGGAACATCAGGCTTGGTGCGAGCATCGATGGACTCAATCCGTTCGGTAGCCAGAGCAGAACGCACATCACTTGGCCCGTGTTTGTATGGATGTACAACCTCCCTCCATGGTTGTGCATGAAGAAGAAGTACATACAAATGAGTATGCTAATTCAAGGGCCGAAACAACCTGGTACCAACATCAATCTGTATCTCGGGCTGTTGAAAGAGGAGCTAGCCACGTTATGGGAATCTGGAGCCAATACTTACGACGCCATCGCACAAGATTATTTCACTATGAGAGCCGCGTTGGTCACTACGGTGCAAGACTATCCAGGTTGCGGGTATATCTCGGGGCAGGTTATCCAAGGATTCTGCGCATGCGTTAGGTGCATGGATAACACAAGCTATCTCCAACTAGAGAAAGATCCAGGGTCATCGAAAACCGTGTTCATGGCGCACCGGAGGTGGCTCGGCAAGAATGATCCATGGAGAAAACATGGAGACCTGTTCGATGGGAAATCAGAGACCCGAGGAATCCTAGAGCGTAGGAGCAGCGAAGAAGTGGAAGAGTTGCTGAAAAACTGGAAAGATTGTCCTAAGCCTGGAAAGAAGCGAAAGAGGCTGCAACAAGACAAGCCGCTGATGAAGGTATGGAAAACAAGGTCTATTTTCTGGGAGTTGCCATACTGGAAGTTTCTCCGCACGCCTCATAGCCTCGACATCATGCATATCACGAAAAACGTGTGCGAGAGTCTGGTCGCCACCATAGTCAACATGCCAGATAGGACGAAAGATGGTCCGAAAGCAAGGCACGACCTGATATGCTTGGGTATCCAGAAGGAGCTTCACGGAGGATGCACTACTCCTGATGATCAGGAAGATGACGATGATCATGAGTCGGAGACGACACAAGGTCGTCAGAAGGGTAAAAAGTTCAAGAAGAACGAATATTACTGCCCTCCTTCTTGCTTCACTCTAAGCCAGGATGAGATCAAACAGTTTTTCAAGTGCCTTCTAGGAGTCAAATTTCCTTATGGCTACGCGGGCAAGATAAGCAGATACCTAGACGAGGCGAAGCAGAGGTTCAGTGGCATGAAGTCTCACGACTGTGCCGTGCTAATGACGCAGGTACTTCTGGTCGCACTAAGAGGGATAATGGACGAGCACGTCCGTGAAACGTTATTTGGCCTATGCAAGTTTTTCGACGTCATCTCTAGGAAGTCGATTGGCGTGAATCAGCTCGGAAGGCTACAGGAGGAGATCGTGGTGATACTATGTGAGCTTCAGGTCTACTTCCCACCCGCATTATTGGACATTATGGTGCATCTGCTGGTCCATGTCGTGGAGGACATCGTACAACTCGGGCCGATGTTCCTCCGCAGCATGATGGCGTTCGAAAGGATGAACGGACACATCAAAGGATACGTTCGCAACAGGTCCCGTCCAGATGGAAGCATAGCCAAGGGCTTTCTGGCCGAAGAGTGCATCTCTTTCTGCACGAATTATCTAGACATCGAGAACCCTGTCGGTCTTCCCGTCAACAGGCACCTTGGCAAGCTCGACAGATCTGGTCACCGAGAGGGTCGTCGCATACTGCATGCAGACTTCGATTTTCGACGCACAGACTTTGATCGAGCAAACCTCGTCGCGCTACAACATTTAGAACTGGTCGATCCTTGGGTACAGAAGCACAAAAGGTTAATCGAGAAGAAGTACAGTGACCGGGGCATACAGAGGACGCAGGGAGAAATAATCAAAGAGCACAACTCAGATTTCACGCATTGGTTTAGGCAGACGCTCCTTGATAATCCCCCGCGGTCGCATTCTTCTGACACAGAAAAGATCATATTCACCTTGTCGCAGGGACCGATGCAAAACCTGGTGACCTATCAGGCGTATGATATCAACGGCTACACATTCTACACGGAGGAAAAGGACAACAAGTGTGATTATCAGAACTCAGGCGTAACGTCGGAATTCTACACCGATGACAACGTGAAGGAAAGATTCTACGGAAGAATCGAGGAGATCTGGGAGCTCGACTACTATGGAGAAAAGGTGCCGATGTTCCGTGTCAGATGGGCAAAGAGCGTCGAAAGAGAAGACCGATATTTCACAACCATGGTTATACCCGAAGCAGCCAAATCCAAGGCCGCCGGTGCAAACGTGGCCGCGAAAAATGAATAGTGGGTACTGGCTACCAAAGTGGACCAATGTTTTTTAATTACCGACCCGACAAAGCCTAGCCGTGTTGTCGTGAGGAGAGGAAAAAGAAACATCATCGTAATGGATGGAGTCGCCAACGAGCAAGACTTCGACCAGTACGGCAATCCAAAGATTGAAGATGACGACGACTACGATGCAGCAACATACATCACAAGAAGAAAAAGGACAACCCTACCCAAAAAAGGTAGCCCGTTCGAAAGAAGAAACATTAAAGTGCCGGGGCTAAATTATTCAACCGCGACAAAGAAGGGAAAAAAGATTGTAAAACGCTAGATCAAAAAATATTGTAAAACGCGTGGTCGAAAAAGATTGTAATATTCATAGACAAATTATTATGAAATTTAGTTATATTTTGAATCATATTTGTAACACTTTTATGACATATATTATCACTTTTGGGCATTTTTGGAATATTTAAAAGTATTTTAAAAACAAAACAAAACTTGTATGGCATGTATCACCACTTTTGGGCATTTTTTGGAACATTTTAAAGTATTTTTAAAGTAAAAATAAAAAAGTGGAGCACCAGGATTCGAACCTGGGTGCTCATAGTTTAGAATAAAGCTAAGGGGCAGAACCAGTGGGGTAAGACAGTACTAGTGTTAACTAGTGGGGTGGCCGCCCTCTTACCTGATAGTCCAACCCACACACGCGTAGCGCACCCTGGCCAGGGTGCGCTACACGTGTGTGGGTTGGACAGGGTGCGCTACGCGTGTGTGGGTTGGACTAGTCAACCGCGCGTGCCACGTCCCCAGCCCCATCTCACACTCGCTCATCCCCATCCCCATCTCTCTCCGCCGCCAGCCTCTAGCCTCCATCTCTTTCCGCCGCCGCCTCCAGCCCCATCTCTCTCCGCCGCCGCCTCCAGCCCTATCTCTCTCCGCCGCCTCCAGCCTCCATCTCTCTCTGCCGCCGCCTCCAGCCCCATCTCTCTCCGCCGCCGCCTCCAGCCAATCCGTGGAGGAGGACGCCCGCGCTGCTGCCGCTCGTGGAGGAGGAAGCCCGCGCCCGCGCGGCTCGTGGAGGAGGAGGAGGCCCGCGCCGCGCCGCTTGTGGAGGAGGAGGATCTCGCGCCGCTCGAGGAGGTGGAGGCCGCCGTCGTCCGCCCGTCAGAGGTGAGCGTCGCCCCTCCTCTGTCTCTCCCTCTCTCCCTCTCTCTCCCTCTGTCCCTCTCTCTCCCTCTGTATGGTGGCCTCGGACACGCCGGAGTTCTTGAGAAGCTTGCTGCGGTGAAGGGTACAACCTTAGTAACCTGCAGAAGTTTTTAGAAGTAGCTAATCTACATCTGCTCTTGCTAATCTGCAGAAGTTTTTAGAAGCTAGGTTATTGTCTGTATCTGCTCTTGCTAATCCGCAGAAGTTTTTAGAAGTAGCTTGTAGCCAATGTTCAGTTTCTCGGATTTAATTTACTTGCCTTCCTGGAGCACCAGATAAACAACCGGTTGTATAGCCAATGTTCAGTTGTAGGTCTGTCTGTATCTGTCAATTTAGAAGTAGTAGGAGGTCTGTCAATTTAGAACTTGCCTTCCTGTGGAGCACCAGGTTATTGTCTGTATCTGTTCTTGCCTTCAATTAAGATTCAGTTGTACTACTACACTAGTATATACAGCTAGCAAGCACCAAGACGATTTTGGCTATACTATATAGTAGCAAGATGAAGCCGATGTGCTAGCTAGTACTAGTACCTGTGATGAAAGGATAGTATATACGCCACCTTGCTGATTAATCCGTCTGCTCTCATAGTAGTAATCGCAATATAGAACTCGAAATTTATGGTTGCACTCTCACCATCTAGCAATATGTACATAGCTCGGTGTATGGACAAGTAAATGGTCATGACGACAATGTTTTACAATCTTTTATTTGCGGAGGCTTGTCCATGATCACATCATGCCCCCCCACAGTGATCTGCTTATGTTTTTAGCAAATTCTTATACTTAAGCAAGTAGCAAGATTCAAGTTGTAAAAAAACTGAGTACTAAACTCTTGTGAAAATCTTGCCTTACTAGCTTAGCTGGTTTCTGTAAGTATGCGTAATAGGTCTTCTGTCAGGGTGCAATATTTGAGAACTAAAGTTTCATTGTTGGGCATGCTTTACAATACTTGCAAATTGCACAAGTTGCGATAAGAAAATATTCGTGTATCTGATCAACATCTTGCACCCCATATAGGTGGATTATAATACTAATGATGGTTGATAAGTGGTGGAGTAATTAGAAAGAGAGTAGAAGTAGTGGCATGAATTAGCATCTGGGAACTAAAAGAATAAGTTATTTTCTCTGTTCAGGTCATTTCCATCGTATGAGCACAACTGAATGCTATTTTATTTTTTCAAGAGACCTAGCAGGCTTTAGTTGACAGAAACATGTATCCTTGGGTTTTAGTTGCTGCTGTGTATGCTCATATGTGTTATTTTCTTTTTTCAAGAGACCTAGCAGGATTTAGTTATTTTCTTTCCATCATATGCTTGGTGCCTGGTGAATCCAGATGATAACTGTAAATGCCCATTGCTTGATGTGGCTGGGCATGTTGATGCATTCTTAACCAATGTGTTTTCTACCTAGATGTTTATATGCTGGCTGTGTTGGTCAGATTATCCTACGTGACCAGATTATGTGCTGGCTGTGTTGGCCATTTATTGTTTTCTGGTTGTGCTGGCTATGATGGCCATTTATTGTGTGCTAGCTATGCTGGCCATATATATGCAGGTTCTTGTATGAAATGAGTCCCGATTTTTGCCGGAATGTTGATTAACTTCCGTTTCGGCAGAAATCGGGCACTCCTAGTTTAAGAAAATTAGCAAAGGTCATGCTGGATTTTTCCGTGCATTTAACCAATTATTTGTTTTTTATTAGTGCAAAGATGTGTGACAACGATGAGGCTGGATGTTCTAAGCGCATCAGCGCTGAAGGAGAACTCAGACCTCCGAATAAACAATTGACATTCTGGGAGGCGGCCCAGCGGCTAGAAGACGATGAAGAATACCATCCTTCGGAGAGCGAGGATGATGAGATGGAAGACACGGAGGAAGAAGCCGAAGGAACGGCGGATGAAACCACTGATGGCGGCGAGGGCACAGGGAGTGGTAGCAACCCTCCTAAGAAGAAGAAGAATAAGCCGAAGGACCGACGCCCGAACACGGTCGGCACGGTCAGGGAGGAAATTACTGAAGTGACCCCATCAGGGGTTCCTTTGGAGCCCGCCCTTGTCGTCAAAGGGTACGGTGGGCAAGTGGCGGCGATCACCCGGACAACCATCTCGATCAACACCGAGAATCTCCGGCATAAAGATAATGGCCACTTGCGCACACTCCTCTTCGAGAAGCTGCACGCAAGATACAAGTTCCCCGCTAAGTATCAGAGCACAAATTATCATGGGAATGAAGTAAACAAATCCGCCCTCACAAAGATGAGCACCGCCCTGGCCAGCTGGAGAACCCGGATAAAGAAGAAGATCTATAAAGAAGGCAAAAGTCTAGAGGAGATCCAGAAGATTGACCCGCAGATCACCGAAGATCAGTTCCGGGAGTTCAAGGAGAGGTGTGAATCCGAAAGAGCCCTGGCCAATAGTAATCGGGGAAAGGTGCTGCAGGCGATGAATATAGGTCATCACCATCTCGGATCTGGTGGATACAGAACCGCGGAGGCCAAATGGAATAAGGAGGACGAAGAGTATAGATCCAAGGGGATAGAAAAACCCTTTGCTAAATTCGAACCCGGGCAGGTTCGAAACTTCATCAGGGCCCGTTACCATGTGGACCCAAAAACCAAACAACTCACCGCGGATCCTGTGGTGAAGGAATTCGAGGAAATTGTGGTAAGTATAATCTAATTACCGCGGATCAACTCGATTGCAATCTAATCGATGATCTAAATGATTCACTGTTACTTCTTCTGCAGGAGGAGGAAATTGTTGCTAGTCATGGATCCCAGGGTTCCTCATCCCAGGGGTCGATGGCGGCCACCCGGTGGGATAACCCTTTTAACAGGGCGATGAACCGGGCCAAGAAAATAGAGCCGGTTACGAAGAAGCCGTCGTCGGCTGGCCGTCTGGCCGGCCTCGGGGGTAAGAATTGGGTGGATCATTTTGGTCCACCGCCGAGGACGCATGTGGCGCCGTCGGGAAGGAGCGAGGAGGAAAACCGCGAGGTTCAAGAACTTAAGGCACAAGTGGCGCGGATCCCGCAGATCATCCAAGACAACCTGGCAATCACCCTCACGTCCTTCCTGCCTACCTTGGTGGAGTCAATAGCGAACTGGAGTGCGGGTGGTCAAGTAGGGCCGTGCCCG
This sequence comes from Avena sativa, assembly GCA_916181665.1. Lineage (NCBI taxonomy): Eukaryota > Viridiplantae > Streptophyta > Magnoliopsida > Poales > Poaceae > Avena > Avena sativa. The sequence continues at coordinate 443,579,203 of OV702293.1, read as the reverse complement.
ATTCCAAGCATGGTCAGCAGCCACTCGAACAACACGGCGTCGACGAATCAGGCGAACTACGTGTTCGTGACTCCGCCCGCTAGCACCGCGACACCGCAAGTGTTGGTGACTCCCCCTGCCATCACCGTGGCGCCGGAGTACATGTTGGTGCCCCCCTGTCATCGTCGCGGCGGCACCGGAGCTCCAAGCACTCGTCGGTAGGGAGAATACACCGGCGGCCAGCACCGCGCCATCAAGCAGCCCTTCTGTCTCTTGCACGCCCGTCGCCATATGCGGTGCGTCGACATTAGCCGATCTCGACGCCATCACGGTAAACAAATTGCTTCAATTACCGCCTTTCATGCCATCTATTACTCTTATGGCATCTCTGACGACGCCGTACATGTTTTCCGCAGACGGATGTTCCTTGCACTCTCTTATGCTACATGAACAACGAGCTGAGGGATGTTGCCAAGGGTACCATCGTTCAACCCTTGCAGCGCACGTTCCACTCAAGGCCAATGTCAGATAGCGTGCATAGGGTTAAAATTAGTCGGGTGCTAAGGGGCTGCGACGACCTGGAACCTCCCATTCAACCCCCAGGAGCGGATGAAGAAGAGTCGTCTGTCCTCAGAACTTGCTTCGGCTTATTCTTGCTATGGCCAAAGAGCATGATCCGTTTGGGGACGGCGGGGGCCATCACGCCACAGACAACAGCACCGCCTGTCATGCCAGCGAGAAGCGGTGGCAAGGCCCCCTTACCGCCCTCGCCGTCACCTCCACGCGGTGGGTCGGATGATCATGTTGATGATATGCACATGGCGCAGGATCCGGCCGAGGACGACGAATACTGGAATGATCACTTCTTCAGCACTCAGTTTGGCAACGAAGAAGACCTAGTTGGTGGCCCCACAGAGAAAGCCACTATCACCAAGCGTCTGTTTGGTTCTCAGGAGACGCCTCTAGCTTGCGCCTTTACAGAGCCAGCTGATACAACCAACCGGCCCTTTATTCTAAGCCCTGACACACTACATAGGGCGGCCGGTGCTCAGATTGCGGTGCCTGACCGCTCTCCAAAAGGAAAAAAGGGCAGGAAAAGAAAATCTAGCAGCTCGAGCCAGCCGGTGGCGTCAACAACTGCGAATCCGATCAGGTTTCGGGACGGGCCACCAAGACCCGCGGGTATTATGTGAAGGATTCATGTGGCGGGTGAGCCCATGCTACCTAAGAATTTGCGGAAGCTCGCCAGTTCGGAACTGCAGAGTGTGCATGACGGCGTGCTGACGATAGAGAGACGCCTTCTATCGGAGAAAGATCCCTCGCACCCGGTATTCGTGGTTAAGGTGCCACCAGGCTTGGGCTTCGTCGACAATGCCCCTGCGGATCTGTTCTTCCTGCGGTTCGACGACATCTTCAATATGTTCCACCTATACCCGCTGCACTATACCATGGTCCGTCTGTTTTCTCTCAGCCTGGCCATGCAGATCATTAGAGAGAACACACCGGGCATCGCTATAGTGGACCCCTACTACATGCGTGACGGTTGCTTGGGTTCCCCCGCCGAACGACGTATCGTGGCCTCGTACCTAAAAAGAATCCTCGTGGCGAACAAGACAAAGGAATACATTCTCGTGCCTTACTTTCCCGAGTAAGTCGTTATTCACTCGCCACCGTCGATTAGCTTTATTAGATCATCATCATTCTTTTTCCAACACATTCCATTTGAATTTTTTGCGCAGAGATGAACACTGCACGCTCATCTCCTTATCGCCGAAGCATTCCCATGCCACGTATTTCGACTCGGGGAGTCTAGAAAAGAAGAAAAACTACGACAAGATCAAGGAAGTTCTGTATGATGCTCTCACTGGCTTTGCCTCGACGGAAGGCACCACCTTCGTGCGTACGAAGGTCAAGTTCGGCAGGCACGTCTTCAACCACGTAACGGAGTTCCCCTGCGTGAAGCAGCCAGAAAACAGTAAGAAGGAAGCCTACTACGCACTCCATCACATGAGGGCGTTCCTACTTGACCAGCAGAATTCTACGCTGCCAGATCATCTCAAACAGTGGGCCGAAGCAAAGGCCAAGATCAATGATTCGGATATTAGACAAGAGATGTATCGCATCTAGCAGCAGTTTGGGGCAATCATCTTTCGTGATGTCATGACTTCGGGGGGGATCTTCTACGGAGGAAATATCCCGAATAACCGTGACATAGAAGATCGCCTAGAGATGCAGGGTGACTATAGGAAGTTCATGACGAGACAATGCGTCCTCCCGTTCCCTAAGCCGAGCCAGAAGGCTTGATGTTGGCCTAGTTGTAGTTACAAACTATAGATGACCTTTGTGTGTGTGTGAACAAGTGTACTTATCTTATTAGGTTTATGAATCATCGCTTACTTATTTTGCTTATTATTATTATATATCAATCAATGCTTGGTTTTTTTGCTTACTCTTTGGTCCTTTGCTCAATTTGGTCCTTCTTTTTTTCCTTACTCTTTTTTCGAGAATAATGCCGATGATTGAAATGTCGTGGCACACTATATATGTGAATGTGCTACGATGGGATTGTGAGCCTTATGATATGCACAAGTCCAGGTCTTGTGCATCCTACTTGTCTCACCGTTCCATCGTAGCATATTCCTGTGTCCAATGACCTATGTATATATATGAGGCATTCTTTTCGAGTTATTTTTGTCTTTTTCGAGAATAATGCCGATGATTGAAATGTCGTGGCACACTATATATGTGAATGTGCTATGATGGGATTGTGAGCCTTGTGATATGCACAAGTCCAGGTCTTATGCATCCTACTTGGCTCACGGTTCCATCATAGCATATTCCTGTGTCCAACGACCTATGTATATATATGAGGCATTCTTTTCGAGTTATTTTTGTCTTTTTCGAGAATATGCTGATGATTGAAATGTCGTGGCACAATATATATGTGAATGTGCTATGACGGGATAGTTAGCCTTGTGATATGCACAAGTCCAGGAATTGTGCATCCTACTTGGCTAACCGTTCCGTCATAGCATATTCCTGTGTCCAACGACCTAGCTAGTTATATATGAGGCATTCTTTTCGAGCTACTTTGGTCTTTTTCGAGAATAATGCCGATGATTGAAATGTCGTGGCACACTATATATGTGAATGTGCTACGATGAGATTGTACGCCTTGTGCTATGCACAAGTCCAGGTGTTGTGCATCCTACTTGGCGTACGGTTCCATCGTAGCATATTCCTGTGTCCAACGACCTATGTATATATATGAGGCATGATTTTTGAGTTACTTTGGTCTTTTTCAAGAATAATGCCGATGATTGAAATGTCGTGGCACACTATATGTGAATGTGCTGCGTTGGGATTGTTCGCCTTGTGCTATGCACATGTCCAGGTGTTGTGCATCCTACTTGGTGAACAGTTCCATCGTAGCATATTCCTGTGTCGAACAACCTAGTTATATATGAGGCATGCTTTTTGAGTTTGGTCTTTTTGATTTAGGAGTACTTTCTATAAGTGTATCTTCATATGCGACTTTAATTATATATGTTTTTTTCAATCATCGGTTAATTATTATTGTCAACTTATAGATGACGTGGTACGTCGTGTACAAGGGACGGGTTCCCGGAGTCTACGATGATTGGGAAGACTGCCGGAGACAGGTGCATCATTTCAGCGGCAATAGCTACAAAGGGTACAACACTATGGCGGAGGCGGAAGCTGGATACACGCGCTATCTAGCGGGAGTTAGGACAAGGAACCGGATGAAGACCTACACCTTCGTCGCGGCGGTGATCATGCTTATCTTCTTTGGTTATTTATCCCGCGTTTGTGTCTAGCTAGTTTAGATGTCTAGGCGAGCTTCCGAGCTCTAACTTGTTCGATCGACACATGTATTCGCATGTCACCAACTACTACTTTGTAAAATGATCGAAACAATGTAACTTAGACTATGTATTCATGTATGAGACTTATCTATATGTATTTGTTTCAATCTTGTTTTTTATATTGAGTATTTATATATATAATTGTATATCTTGTATCTGTGTGTGTATATCTGCTGTAATATTGTATATAATCTGTATTGTATATAATCTGGCTCAGAAATTAAAAAAATAAAAAAAATACATCTGTGGCGCACATGGTCTACCTTCTGTGGCGCACTACACCTAAAGCGCACTATGGAAGCTTAGTGGCGCACTAGGTAGTGCGCCACAGAAGATCCCAGGGGTAGCGTACCTGCCCAAACATCTGTGGCGCACTAGCAGGTGCGCTACGCCTGTCTCTACACAACCGTGGCCCATTAGGCAGTGCGCCACGGCTGAGAGATAGCCGTAGCGCAAGGCCCGTGGCGCACTGCTAGTGCGCCACGGATGATGTTTCCAGATGCGCCACTAAAGGCCATTTTCCTAGTAGTGCTGGTTTCTCCCCTAGTGCTCATGATCCAGCGCTGTTTCTTCACACTTCTCGTGGACGCACTCTTCTTCTTCTGTATGTTGATGATATGATCATTACTGGTGATGATCCTGAGTATATCGCCTTTGTTAAGGCTCGTCTTCGTGATCAGTTTCTTATGACTGATCTTGGTCCTCTCCGATACTTTCTTGGGATTGAGGTTTCCTCCACTTTTGATGGCTTTTACATCTCTCAGAAAAAGTATATTCAGGATCTTCTTGCTCGTGCTGCTCTTGGGGATGAGCGCACTGTTGAGACCCCTATGGAGCTTAATGTTAAGCTTCAACCTACTGATGGTGATCCTCTTTCTGATCCAACGCGTTATCGTCATCTTGTTGGGAGTCTAGTTTATCTTGCTATCACTCGTCCTGACATCTCTTATCCTGTTCATATTCTGAGTCAGTTTGTTTCTGCTCCTACCACTGTTCATTATAGTCATCTTCTCCGTGTTCTTCGTTATCTTCGTGGTACGATCACTCATCTCCTTTTCTTTCCTCGTTCCAGCTCCCTCCAGCTCCAGTGCTATTCGGACGCTACGTGGGCGAGTGATCCTTCGGATCGTCGTTCACTTTCTACTTACTGTGTGTTTCTTGATGGTTCACTCATTGCTTGGAAGACGAAGAGACAGACAGCGGTTTCCCGTTCGTGTGTTGAGGCTGAGTTGCGTGCTATGGCCTTGTTGACTGCTGAGGTGACCTGGTTACGGTGGTTACTTGCAGATTTTGGGGTCTCTATTACCACACCCACTCTGGTTTTGTCTGACAGTACATGTGCTATCAGTGTTGCACGTGATCCGATCAAGCATGAGCTTACCAAGCATATTGGTGTTGATGCTTTCTATACACGTGCTCAGGTGCAGGCTCAGGTTGTTGCACTTCAGTATGTGCCTTCAGATTTACAGTTGGCGGATTTCTTTACGAAAGCACAGACCCGAGCGCAGCATGCTTTCTTACTCTCCAAACTCAGTGTTGTGGATCCACCATGAGTTTGAGGGAGGGAGGGTGTTAGATGTATATATCTGTATATTGTATTTCCCCCATATGTTAGGCGACTTCCTGCATATTTTCCCTGTACCTGTACTATATATTGTGGCCTTTGGCCCCAGAGGAATATAACTTGTCTATTCCTAACAACATGTAGGATCACGACAAGGAGACAACACCCAAACAACTAATTCGAAGGAAACATAGCTCCAATACGATGCCATTGTTCTTACACAATCCGAACATTCCTCTGCTCGAACTTTAATACATTGGTAAGATGCAATTGTTCTTCCACAACAGTACACGGTCGCGTCACTACAGGAGTGGGAAGCTACGCCGACGGCCAAACGTCGGGGCCGTCGGCGTAGCCATCGTCCAGGCCAGCCCCGCCAAGCAGTCGTTGGCGTAGAATTGCCCTCGGCATATCCTATGCTACGCCGACGGCTGCCCTCGCGTAGCATACGCAAACGGCTGTCCTCGGCGTAGCTATTTTTTACTTTATCTCATTAAACTTTGAAAAATCATAACTAAATCATTCTAATTTGGAAAAATACAAATAATATATCAAAATTTGCAGAAAAATAAGACCTATCTATCTACACTCAAATATTACACATTTGTAAATAAAAATTAATTAAAATATAAAACATTATATATAGTTTAAAACGGGCATAAAAAATTCAAAAACGATCGAAACAATGCAAAACCTTCGTGTTATATTATGTGACATAGTTAGAAGGAAAAATATCAAACTTGATATATTGATTATATCTCAAAGAAACCTTCACAAAATGACCTATCTCATTCGAGGTTTCTTGGCTTTCGGGTTAAATGACCAATGTTATGGCTAGAATCAAGGCATAGTTTGTGATAATGTGCCCATATTGTGCATACACATGCATCATGGGATGGCGAACAATGTTGCAGGAGGAAGTTTTCCTTTTCGTCGCACCAAAAAACCATTTCCCATTTTCCGAGCACAAAAAACGAACGGTTTTGTGAAGCAATCACCAAATGGCTAATTCAAAACGCTACCACCATATTTTACAAAAATACAATACCACCTTATATGCACAATGTCACGACAGGGGGATTCGAAACCTTTCCGTCATGCTCTGGTGAAAAAGACAATTCCTGCCGAATCGGTAGGAAGTGGGTCAGATATGAACTACATGTACATGATCCGATGCTCATATTTTTTTACAAAAATCATTTTTAGATTCATAATATGCTATTTTATCAAAGATCCAATGCAAGTTTAGCGAGGCTCGGCCCCGAGCTAAGAATCTTCATGCCCGCCGTTCGACAAAGTTTGACGATAGTTTAAAATGGGCATAAAAATTTCGAAAACGATCGAAACAATGCGAAATATTCGCGTGGTGTCATATTATGTAGCATAGTTATAAGGAAAAATATCAAACTTGATATATTGATTATGTCTCAAAACAACCTTCACAAAATGATCTATCTCATTCGAGGTTTCTTGGCTTTCGGGTCAAATGATCAATGTTATGGCTATAATCAAGGCATATTTTGTGATAATGTGTCCATATTGTGTATACACATGCATCATGGGATGGCGAACAATGTTGTAGGAGGAAGTTTTCCTTTTCGTCGCACCAAAAAACTATTTCCCATTTTCTGAGCACAAAAAACGGATGGTTTTATGAAGCAACCACCAAATGGCTAATTCAAAATGCTACCACCATATTTTACAAAAATACTATACCACCTTATATGCACAATATCACAACAGGGGGATCCGAAACCTTTCCGTCCACCTCTGGTGAAAAAGACAAATTCCTGCCGAATCCGTAGGAAGTGGGTCAGATATGAACTACAAGTACATGATCCGATGCATGTTTTTTTACAAAAATCATTTTAGGTTCACAATATGCTATTTTATCAAAGATCCAATGCAAGTTTAGCGAGGCTCGGCCCCGAGCTAAGAATCTCCATGCCCGCCGTTCGACAAAGTTTGACGATAGTTTAAAACGGGCATAATTTTTTTAAAAACGATCGAAATAATGCGAAATCTTCGCGTGGTATCATATTATGTGACATAGTTATAAGAAAAATATAAAACTTGATATATTGATTATGTCTTAAAAAAACCTTCACAAAATGACCTATCTCATTCGAGGTTTCTTGGCTTTCGGGTCAAATGACCAATGTTATGGCTAGAATCAAGGCATAGTTTGTGATAATTTGCCCATATTGTGCATACACATGCATCATGGGATGACGAACAATGTTGCAGGAGGAAGTTTTCCTTTTCGTCCCACCAAAAAGCCATTTCCTATTTTCCGAGCACAAAAAACGGACGGTTTTGTGAAGCAACCACCAAATGGCTAATTCAAAATGCTACCACCATATTTTACAAAAATACTATACCACCTTATATGCACAATGTCACAACAGGGGATCCGAAACCTTTCCGTCCACCTCTGGTGAAAAAGACAAATTCCTGCCGAATCGGTAGGAAGTGGGTCAGATATGAACTACAGGTACATAATTCGATGCTCATATTTTTTTACAAAAATCATTTTTGGGTTCACAATATGCTATTTTATCAAAGATCCAATGCAAGTTTTCCTTTTCATCGCACTAAAAAGCCATTTTCATTATCCGAGCGCAAAAAGGGGATTTTCTAAAGCAACCACCAAATAGCTAATTCAAAAACGGAGGGTTTGCGATTAGTTAATATGGATATCATATTTGGATTCCTCTCATTTTTCTGATCAATTTAGACATATTTTTTTGTCGAATTCCGATTTACAGATTTAAAGATATTAATTATTCCATATTAAATAGAAAAATACAAAAAGTAAAATTATTATATTTTTATTTGAATTCAATAATATTTTTACTTATTCATTAATGTTTACTTAGATAATTGTTTGGAATTTCAAAAAATACAAACATGTGACACGATGATATAAGAGTTAATATGATTGATATCATAGTATTGACACTAATATATGAATTACTTTACAAAAACGGATTCTGAAGGAACGAGGAAGTTAAGCGTGCTGGAGCTGGGATAGTATTAGGATGGGTGACCGGCTGAGAAGTTTGACTAAGACTAAAATTTAATCAAAGATTAAGTATAATTAGTGTTAAAAATGTTCAAAGTGGGAGATTAACGAGTCAAACAATTTAAAGAATAAAAAAACTGAGAAAAAATAAAAAAATTATTTTTTAAAAAAATATTTTTGCAATCGGCCGACAGGCTATGCCGATGGCCGCTACGCCGTGGGCAAAAGCCGTCGGCGTAGCGTACGCCGATGGCATTTCGATACGCCGACAGCTTGTGTGTGCTCCGCCGAGGGAGACCTTTGCCGAGGAGGCTACGCCGAGGGCAGCCGTCGGTGTACCATACGTCGAGGGCATTTTAGCCTACGCCGACGACTTTTTGCCCTCAGCGTAGCGCGCGTCCTGTAGTTAGCATACCGGGATGGGGTGGCAGGAGTTGTACTTAAGCAGATGCTTAACGCCATGACGCGTGCTTCCAGATTATCCGCCACGTATCCATCTGCCCCCGATTTTGCCGAACGCCTCCAAAGTTCCTTCGACGGCTGGAGCAGCCGGTGACGGTCGACCCTTTGAGCAGCCCCTCCATGCGGTGGAAGGACCGCTACGACTTGCCACCGCACGACACCACCACGATTGGAGCTCACCCCTACCCTTAGCTCAAAGTATCTAGCAGCGCCGCTGCAGGTCGGGCCGCCGGAGGAAAAAGGACCTTACTGAACTCAACGAGGAAGAGGGAACGCGAGAGAGGGAGGGAAACGCGACGACGCGTGAGAGGAAGAGGGAGAGTTGGCAGCGCGGCGCGGGGGAAGCAAGGCGGCGGCGGCGTGGGGCGGGAGGTGGGGTGGTGGAGCAAGGTGGCGTGTGGCGCGAGAAGAGAGCGAGGACGACGGGAGAAAGCGAGGAAGACAGCGATGCGTGGACCTCCAGTTTGGTCGGAAATTTGACAAGGACATTGTTGAAAAATAACCCCACTGAGCACTAACCTCCAATTTTTTTCCCTAATTTTTTTCTTTTCTATTGCACTTCTTTCTCATCAGATCCAATTGAAGGTGGTTGTTTATGTTCTGAAAAAACATGCTTCGTGCATCTTCTCTCTGAAAATACTAAACATTCTGAACGATACATGTGTTTTCACACGGGAAAACTTACTCCAGTATGTTAAACGCTAATATGAGAATGGTGCATCACACATTTTTTTTGCGAGGAAAAGGCTGCTTATATTATAGCAAAGTTCGTTACAGAAGGATCCAGAAACAAAGATAAATTACACAAAAACCCTTCTAGATCCTGACGGTGTCGACGACGACGAGGACGTGTCGATGGCGCGCCGCCGCTGCTGCTCCCCACGGGCCTTGGATCAGGAGCAGTCCCTCTGCGGACGGGAAGTCATCGGACCTCGAACTCGGAGAGCCTCCATCCTCCGCCGCCAACCGCCGTCGCCTTGCTCAATACCGGCAGCTTCTTCAGATTCAACACATACCCGGATCCGCCGCTCCACGGACTCCGGCGAGGGAACACCACACGCAGCAGCTCCGTAGACCTGCAGGCATGGACAAGGCAGAAGATCCGCAGCTGAGCTCCATGGAGCCCCGCCACGAGAGAGGCCGATCTCCGCCGCAAAACTCCACTCCGAGCGCGCCGCCACTCCACAACGCCGCTGGCTGGAGACCAATCCGACCCTACGCTATATATACGAGGAGATCCGTGGTTTCCCCACCCTCCCGCCGCCGAAGCGGCCGCCGGAGGGAGGGGAAACCGGCGAATCGTCGACAGTGAGGTGGTTCGAGTGGTGGGATCCAAAGAATCGCCCTTTGGCACTGTAGAGGGGAAGGGGATAAGGTCCAGACTCCTAGTGTGCATCACACATAATACGAGTGCCGAACAAGTTTACAAAATTGATATTTTAATCTTATCCTAAATTTTCCAAAATGTCTAGTATTCCCTCCCTCTGGAATTAGATATCGGGCATTATTTGTCTAAATTCACACTTATCTATATACTAAAATGTGGCTAGATAGATGCGAATCTAGGCAAATCTCTAACATCTAATTCGAGACGGAAGGAGTAACAAAGATCTAGCTCGATAGAAACCTATCAAAAGCATAGAATCACCGTAACACGCAAATAAAAGGAGAAAAGAAATAACCTGGACGGTGAGTAGGGTTGCAAAGCTTAGGGTGAAACATATGCATGTGTATGGTTTTTCGTTGGGAAATGGCTAAGGGCCATATATTTAAGTAGAACAAATCCTTAGAAGAACACCCTTATCGAAATTGAACATAGCATATCCAAGATCACGGGGTATCGATTCTTTCTTCATGCTGCATCATGCCGTGGTGCATTGTGAGGCGAGCTCAGTGCCGCCTCTGGACCTCCGGAGGATTACTAGAGCCAAGATAGTATTGTTGTAATGGTAGAGAGTCGCCTATACAAGACAGAAGACCTCAACATTCGTGGTATGCAAAAAAAATTGTTGCCCTGAATAACAAAATCTATAAAATGACCTGAACGATACTCGGAGTTCGTCTGGACAGAATCGAGGAACACAAATCTCACATGCTCCCTGACAAAGGCCACGGTTGGCCTACCATCGTCGATCAGAACCGGAGTTAGATGACTAATACGTATAACTATAACCACATCATTCGCTCCACTGGACAACTACACTAAGAGAAAGCTGCAACACACGTTGACAAAACTAGATTCACCACTCCAAGAGAAAGCGACTAGACGATTCCCACCATTCTAGGTGGGAGCGACTAGACGATTCCCCGACATCCTCATGCCACTGATGAGATCGTCGTCAACAAGGTGGACGAGGAGATGAGGAAACCTTATTCTTGTTCTGTACATCGTCGCCATAGCCACCAAAATGTCGTTACCGATCGACCAAACACTAACTTTATAGACCTAACTGTAGCACCGAGCGCAGGTCTGAGCTCCCCACCCCTTCCCGCTATCGGAGAAACAAACATAGAACATGGGGACCTCGATTACCGAATGGAGATGGAGGACACGAGGAACGGCTAGGGTTTAGATATTCGAGTTACTCTTATATGCTTATGTGCCGCTCTGTTAGCTTCCGTGTGGTATGAACAAAATAAATCTTAAAGACATGTTTGGGAGCAAAGGAATTTTGATCCTTTTATATTTTGTGTATTAGGTCTAAATTTTGTCTCCTAAGTACACTCGGTCTAAAGAGATCTTTTTTTTCCTGGTGCGCCATTAACTTCCATTGAGATGTTCAGATGCACTTCCACTTCCAACCTGTGGTCAAGTTTTAGTGTGCCTGTCTCTCTATGCAGTTGGCCGGTGGCAATTATGTGTACATTCTAACGTGCTAAATCAACATAGTACAATCCACAACAGTCCCTTGAGCTCTGAGGGTATCAGCCATCATTCGTGTCAAGTAATATAAGAGATAGAAATTGTTTTCTAATATTCAATTGTTTTGAAAAAGTTTTACCTTCTATTAATAACATAGAGTTTATGTTTTGGAAAAAGAGGGGAAGTAAAAAAATTAACCCAGTAAGTTTGTAATAGGAGTAAAATAATTTGAGGGACGCGAGCTCCGGCCACGTCGTCTCATCCGGAAATCCGACCCGGCGGAAGATAACCCAGAGCTGCTTGACCTAATATTTCTGTTGGATCCCGAAAAACTTGACTTTTCCTTACTTTTCCGCTGTTTTCTTCCTAATATTTGGTTGATTCCTGATATTTGTGAGCTCACTGAGCATCTACTACACTCGTTTGATCTACATGCTCAAGTTTGTGGTGAATTCTTCTGTTTAGAACTAGCTATACACCTTTCTTAGCTATGACTTTAGAAATTCCTGGTAATCCTATACTTGGTGTCTAACAATCGTGCATAATATTGTTTGTAATTATAGGCATGATTATTGTGGATCATATATACATTTAGTTGGTCCATTTTATATATTGCATCTTATCTAAAAGCTTCTTACCCCCACACCCCCCTCCCAAAGAAGCTTTTGGTGATAAATAGATTGTTTTCTGATAGGTTAGAGATAAACAATGATGTTGTGCTACAAGGATTAACCTCCTGGTTATTTCTCACCGATCATGTGCTCGGATTTTTTTTTGAGTATTTACTCCGAGGCAGAAGTCCCACAACTCCACTTTTATTACCCACCAAAAGGATATATATATAGAACAAAAATAAGCTAAAAAGAAACTAAAAGCTAGAACAAAAACTACTATATATACAGAAGAAAACTATGTATGCTAAAGAAGATATCCTTATCTTCAACTTTCCTTGTGTGCTGGCTAAATGAATCTGGAGAGATATATCATGAACAAAATTAATGCCCCATGCGCCCCTAAATGTTCAAAGATCTGTGCATTCATGATCTTAGAGATATTCCTTCTTGCAAGAAAGACCACCTCCGCAAAGAATGGTTTGTTAAACCGTAATCTGGTTTCCAAGATAATCTACAACATATCATACCCTATTCCCCAGCCATTTCAAAGGCAGTTCCAAATCCTTGAACTCAAATTACAAGTAAACAAGAATTATATCTATACTCATGGTGTCTCTAGGGCATAATACACAATCAAAAACATCTATTACTTTCTAATTTCATCTCTGCACCATATCGCTTGTGTTGAGCCTGTCACTAAGAAGAACCAAGCAAACATCTTAATATTCATCGTACACTTCATGTACTAAACTTGGTTGTTATAGTGGTTTTTTCTAGTTCCATATATTGTCATGGCATTTAATTTTTGTGTATGTATGGTGCTGAAGTGATATCTATGTGATTTCCTTATATTCTTGCCATGATCTACTAGTTCAAACCAGCGTTTGTGTTGTGTTGAGTGTGATCAAGCATGAGCTCCTGGATGATCCATCGATCATCATCTCAAGTGTTGATAATATTTAGCTCTGTTTCTACCTTTTCTTTCTCAAGTGTGTGATTAGATGTTCCACCAAGTGTGTGATTAGATGCTACTTTAATCTAGGCATCTGATCCCTACCTTTTAGTATTGTGAAACTTGTTCTTCCTCTTGTAGATATTCACATGGTATTTACATCGAGGAATTATTCTCACAAAATATAATCACTACTAGGAAAAGGCTTACCACTGGCGCGTCAAAATAGGCCACCGTTGGCACATTTGGTGCGTTGACAGTAAGTGCCAGAATTGTTTTCCAATTACACTTTTGAAAATTTCATAATATTTGAATAGTTTGACTGTTTAATCACACTTTTGACATTTTTATCTCTAATCACACTTAATCTCAGGTCAAATCGCTCACTCCTAATCACACTTTCCGGTCGGTCATCCAAACTACTCCAGCCCCAACACGCTTAACTCCCAATGAGCTTCCAAAAATAAGCTATACTTTGTTGATAATAGTATCCTATCAACCTTATTAACTCCTAGGCCATTATGTAACACGCCTTTATTTTTTAAATTCCAAATAATTATTTAAGTAAACAAAAATAAATAAGTTATAATAATCTTGAATTATAATAACAATAAAATATATTTAACCTTTTTGCATTTTTATTTAATATGGAATAATTTATAATTTGGAATTCGGCAAATAATATGTCTGAATCGATCAAAAAATGAGAGGAATCCAAATATGACATCCATATCATATTTTGAATCATGCATAATGTATTTTTAATAGTGTATTGTAAGGTTTTTCAATTGAAAATCATTTAATATTGTCCAAATATTCAAAAAGTCATATAAAAATCCATTTTGAATTTGAGAAATCTAAAAAACTGGTAAACGACTTGAAAAAATAAAACCAAATAAAAATAATAAACTCTCAAGAAAGGAAATAATTAACTAAAAGATAAAGGAATTTAACTTACATAAACTACACCAAGGAATTGCATTGCATATAATTGCATTAGAGTATCATTTGGCTTTTATCCAAAACATTGTCTTTGTCGCACAATGATTGCTATTTTCAGAACCCGAGGTCTAGGGTCAAGTAAAATCTTCGAATTGCATTGTCTTGCAATTGCTAGAGTTCATTCTTGCATCAACTTTGTGAGATCAAACTTGCATTCCATTTACAAGGGAAATCTTACATGTCCTTTGGCTTCATTTGAAAAATGTTTTCAAAACATTATCATTTGCATTCAAAAGAGAGACCATTTTTGAATAAAAATACATTGAGAAATGGTGGACGATGGAACCATGGTTGATATACATGGTTGAAAAATCATGTGGTGGAGATTCCATTGTACCGGAAAAGTTAGGATTAACATCAACAATAGTTAGGATTAACATCAACAATGGTTTAAAAAATTATATACATTTATAATAGAACATTAGTACCATTAGAATCGTCATAAGATATATTTTCATATTATATATATTCGTTGTTATAGATGTTTATAGTTTTTTATATGTTCTACCAAACTTTACAAAGTTTAACTTTGACTAAACCTAGAATGCAGGGTAATTATTGACGGAGGAAGTAGTAACTTGGGGCATGGACATCTTCTAGCATTTACTTGGACATGGACGGAGACAATTTCAATTTTTTTTTTGAACATTTCACACAATATGCAGAAAGATAACTACTCTAGCTCTACTGCAGCGAGCTACACCATTCACATCTCGAAGGACATCTTCTAGCTACATGGCTTCACTGAAGCACATTTACACCAGTTGAGCGCGCGTTCCTCTACATCGACACATCTTGGGCGTCGCCGGAGGGATGATCTTGATCCGCAACATCTTCTTCATCTGCGGCGTCGCCATCGGAGCAATCTTGGTCGGCAGGGCGTTCTTCCTAGGATGGCAACGTGTCGATCCGAGGCATGAACCACGGGAGCTGGAGCGCGGTGGCCGCCGTCAGCCGCTTGTCGGGGTTGCACTCAAGAAGCCCTTTTAATACTTGGAACCCCTCGTTGGACAACATATCTTCATGAAACATCTCCCTTAGCGTATTGTGCTGCTGCCATGCCTGGGTCCATCGCGGCACCATGCGGGCGAGCGGCAGGGACGCGAGCTCCGGCCATGTCGTCTCGTCCGGAAATCCGACCCGGCGGAAGATAACCCAGAGCTGCTTGACCTCGTCGTCGTCTCCAAGGCCCGGGAACATCCTCTGGCCAGTGAGCATCTCGGCCATGACGCACCCGAGCGACCATGTGTCCACCCGCGCGTCGTAGTTCGGCTCCCCAGGATCATCTCGGGTGCCTTGTAGGGCATCGTGCCGGCATCGCCGTACGGCGTCTCCTTCGTCGCCGGGGACATGGCGAGGCCGAGGTCGCAGAACTTGAGGATCTTCCCGCCTTCCCCGACGAGGATGTTCCCTGGCTTGATGTCGCGGTGGACGATGCCGCGCTGGTGCATCATCTTGGCGCCCGTCAGGAGCTGCCACATGTAGCAGCGCACGATGGCCTCTGGGAGCGGCGGCCTCTCGGACAGGAAAGCGTGGAGGCTCGGGCCGACGTACTCCATGGCGAGGCCGAGGTCGGCGGTGGCCGGATCGCGAACGAGGCCATAGTAAGCGACGACGTAAGGGTTTTCGTCGCAGGCGCCGAGGAAGCGGGCCTCTTCCAGGAGCCGGCTAGGGTCGGCGGGCCTGTGAACGGTGGAGCGGAGGAACTTGATGGCGACGGTGTTGCCGGTGACGCGGTGGCGCGCCTGTAGGACGACGCCGAAGCTGCCCCCGCCGAGGATGCCCGTCTCCACGTACTCCGCCGTCCTGGCGACCTGGATGCTGCAGCTCGCTGATCCCCGTGCGGTCGCGTTGCAGGCGTCGAGGACGGCAGGAGATCGTCCGCAGACGGCCATGCTCGCTCGGTTGCTGGAGAGAGGTGGAGGAGACGGCGGTGGATTGGGATTTGGGAGGAAACATTCGGCGGCAAACGAACGCCGCCATGCGTGGCCTCGGTCGACTCGGAACAAAACTGGAGCCCCGTCCCGATTCGAATTCAGCTTCTTACGACGCCTGACGAGGTAAATGAATCCGACGATAGGTGACGCCATCGTTTGTTACAGTACAGCCTCGTTGTTACGGAGCCTGACGAGGTGAATCCGGCGACAGGCGACGCCATCGTTTGGTTTGCAGGGAACAAACCGTCTCGGACTCTGGACGACCAGACCTGCGCGTGAAAAAGCCTAGAGATGAACAATGAAGCACATCTGAACCCAACTCACGGGCCACACATTTCATTGCTTTCTTAATTGAGTTACGTTGAAACTTAGTCTGGCAGGGGACGTATATTCTATTTTACAAATCACAAATGAGCATATTTTGTTTCAAGCTTCCCACCATATACCTGCATTTGTTACTTATGCAGAGAATTTTTTGAAATAACTTAAAATTTACAAATACAGTTTCTGTTGGATCGAAAAAAAATCGACTTTTCCTTACTTTTCCCCGATGAACTGCATTTGTTACTTATATATGCAGTTAAAACTTAGTTACATTGAAACTTAGTTTGGCGGGAGACTTTTATTATTTTTTACATATCACAAATCTTCTCACGATATACTTCCTGAGTCCGCAAATAAGTGTACTTTTAGGTTTGTCCTAAGTCAAACTTAATAAACTTTGACTATAACTTTATAGAAAAACATATCAATACTTATAACACTAAATTGGTACCACTAGATATGCTTTCAAATATATAGTTTCATAATATATAAATTGAATGTAATATATATTGCCATATTTATTTATAAAGTTGGTCAAATTTGCTAAAGTTTAACGTCACAAAAAGCTAGAAGTACACTTATTTGCGGACAGAGGGAGTACCTGCATTAGTTACTTATGCAGAGACTTTTTAAAAATTATTTAAAATTTACAAATACGGCCGCTGTTTGGATCGCAAAAAACTTGTCTTTTCCTTACTTTTCCCACTTCTTTCTTCCTAATATTTGTTTTGGTTGATTCCCAATATTTATGAGCTCATTGAACCATTTACTACACTCAGTTTGATCCACATGCTCAAGTTTGTGGTGAATTGCTCTTTTTAGAACTAGCTATACACCTTTCCTCGAAACAATCACTCACCCCGCTATATTAATATAGCAACCACGCCGATATAAGAGTTTGAACCAAAGAAAATGCTAGGGTGCAACACAAACATGCCCTAAAATAATAAAATAAAAACAATCGCGAATTGACCAAGCGATGATGATCTGCAACTGCTGTGCCCTCCGACTTTGGCCCACCATGCTCTAAAAACCCTGAAGCACATCTTACCAAGCAACACTTTTAAGAAGGAGAATACCATCAACACGGGCGTTGCTGTCTCGACCAGACATGCGCGCGAAAAAGCCTAGATGAACTGAAGCACATTTGAACCCAACTCACGGGCCACACATTTTCATTGCTTTCTTAATTGAGTTCCGTTGAAACTTAGTTTGGCAAGAGACATATTTTTTTTACAGATCACAAATGAACATATTTAGTTTCAAGCTTCCCACCATATACTTACATTTCTTTTACTTATGCAGAGATTTTTGGAATTATTTAAAATTTAAAAATAGGTAGTTGTTTGGGTAGTAGAAAAATTGATTTTTCTTTACTTTTCCCACCCCTTAATTTCTTCCTAATATTTGTTTGGGCACTACTACGACGCCCCCGGGAGATAATCCCCCATATCCCCGGGTCCTCAAGCCAACATGTGTCCTAAAAATACCCTTTAATTCTATTTTTACTGCAAAAAGTCTCGCTTTTGCTACATGTAGCAAAAAATTATTTATTTATTAGAAAAAGAAAAGACAGATCTAGTCGGAGACTTCGTCGGAGACTATATAGAATTTTTTTGGACTAATGTATCAAACTGGACTTCGCAGATGACACCGCTGGAGACTTTTGCCGGAAGACCTCGTCGGAGATCTTGTAGAAAAAACTTTGCGCTACTGTAGCAAAATCATAAAATAGTTATAGCAATTTTTTAACAATTGTAGCAAAAAAGGCTTTATCGACGGAGAACACCATGTCGCCGAGAAGATGTCGTCGTGCCTCTGTAGCAAGACCGTTTGTGCCCTTGTAGCAGCGCTTAGAGCATCTCCACTCGGCTACCCAGCACGCCGACCCGGACGCCGAAATCTCGTCCGAATGCCGAAAATCGGTCCAGTCGCGTACCAAGGGACCTGTTTTCGGCCGGATTTGGGCCAACTTTGGTCCGGACTACCCAGGCCGAACCCAGGATCCCGGGTACGCCCTGGGGACGCCGGACAAAGTGAATTGACTGAGTGGACCAGCCTGTCTGCGACAGAAGCCGAGTCGCCGCCATCCTTCCCGACGTTTTCCTTTTCCCGCCCTCGCCGCTACACCCCTCCCGCCCTCGACGCCGAACTCCGCCTATAAAAGGCGTACATCTCGCCGTCTCTCTTCACAGTCTCTCACACCACCCCCAACTCCGGCGAACTTCTGACTTCACACCTTTCTTCCTCCTCAACTCCACCGAGAAGCCATGGCCGAGGGCCGACGCATGCTGTCGCCGTGGGAAGCCCGGCTGCTCCACGAGGCGCGCTATACGGCGCCGTCGAACACTCGTCTCCCCTTAGGTTGGCAACTCAGCGCTGGCGGGATTCTTGTTCCGCCGGTGCCGGCTGGAGAGGGCCTCGCCGGAGAGATCCAGGCAGCTATCGCCGCCATTCAAGACCCGGATCTCGCCGAGGATCATGGAAACCTGGTCTTCTGGAGGCAGTTTTTCGCCGACAGGCGCCTCGAGGAACTCGCCCGACACGAGGACCGCCGGGCTCGCCGCCGCCGCGTCACAATGCGGCTTACCGTCGCTGCTGGTGGAGCGTTCCAGGGCGGACTCTCGCCGACGTCATGACGCAGATCGAGGTCGGCAACCACCCCCGCCTCGGCTTGTAGTTGCGGCGTCCGGCGTCGACCATGGCGGCAGCCTTTTCCTAGTTATGAAATCCAATGTACTATGTGCGCCCTTGCCCTACTTAATGAAATCCGCCTATATTCGCCCATATTTCGCCGACTTTAACTGAATTTAGCCGAACTTGGAAACTCGGCCTGGGTACGCGAGTGGAAAACTGGGCATACCCAGGCCGAAAACGCGTTTCGTCCGGCCGAAAATTGGTCCAGTTTTTGGCCTGGGTTCGCCCAACGAGTGGGGATGCTCTTAACACCTTCTGTAGCAAAAAAGTCGTCACCAAAGAAGGTGATGTCATACCTCTATAGCAAGGTTGCCGCCGTCGTCGGAGAAGACGAGGCCATACCTCTGCAGCAAGGCTGCCATGCCTTTGTAGCAGAGCCTCACACCGCTTGTAGCAAAAGGCGTCTCCGCCATACCTCTCCCCCACTGTGCCTTTGTGGCGAGGCCGACATGCCTTTGTAGCAAGTCCAGTGACTGCTTGTAGTAGAGCCTCACAAAGATCGTAGCGGGGGGCAGGGAGTAGCACCGCCACCGACGCAGGGCAGCACCACCACCGACGCCAGCAGCACCTGCCACCGCAACCGGCGCAAAGCCACCACCGGCGCGGGCAACACAGCTCGCCAACGGCTAGAGCTCATGCCCATGACGGAGCACGTACGAAGATGGGGGAGGCTGGCGCTGGAGATGGGGAGGAGGGTGGTAAGAGAGAAGTCTGGGGAAGCCGTCATCCGCGGTGGCGCTCTGGCGAGGTGGAGGCAGCGGCGTGGTGCAGTGCTATGGCGGATAGGGGTGGCGGCGCGGGGCTGCAGGGGCGAGCGAAGCTACAATTACGACTTGCGAGCGGACCGCGCGGGTTGCAACATGAGCAAGCAGACCGACCAGGGGGATCGATCCGTGCAATCCCCGGGGGATGTATCATTTTCCCTATTTTTTTGGTTGATTCCCAATATTTGTGACCTCTTTAAACCATTTACTACACTCGATCGATCTACATGCTCAAGTTTGTGGTGAATTTCTCCGTTGAGAACTAGCTATGCACCTTTCTTAGCCACGACTTCTGAAATTCCTGGTAATCCTATATATATGGCCGTGGATTGTTCTTTCAATGTCAGTTTGCGCATTTTATATGGTCAGACATCCAAATAGCCTCAAATTTGTCTCCTTATGCTTAGTGGACAATTTTTTATAACTGGTTATATGATATAGACAAGAGGGATAAGATATACTTATGGATGGAAGCGATTGCATAAATTTGGCCGTTGTGGCTATATAGAAATAATAAGGTTTTTATGCTAATTTGTCTTCAGCGATGCAGGTTTTTGATACGTCCAATTTGTATCACTATTTTATATTATAATTTGTCTCTATTTATTGATATATTTCATATTAAAAGGTGATACTTATATCTTTTTATCTGTTTTTTCATGTTGGATGATTCTTGGAGGATCAATTGTCGGTCAGGATTTTGATAGAAAAAGCGGTGTTTTGATGCAATTTCGTGAAGATTAAAAAATTACCAGAAATACTATGAAAAATCCTATTTTTTTCCAGAAGACGAAGAATACCAGAAGGAGGCGGAGATCATTCACATCTCGAAGGACATCTTCTAGCTACATGGCTCACGCGCGTTCCTCTACATCGGCACCACAACTCTCGGTACGTTCTTCTTCTTGGGTGTCACCCGGAGGGTGTTGGAATTCGCCCATAGATCGACTACATCAAACTAGACAAACAAACACGCTCGAAAAATCTTATGGCCAAAGGCACGTGTCGTGCCCGTTCTTTTCTTTATTTTCTTCTCAACTCATACAATGTGTTACAAGACTCACGGTCTACCCTTGCTTATATATGCAAGCTAGACCTGACTAATACTAAACCTAAACCATCACGTACACACGTACAGATACTACTAGTACTAGGACTCACACATACACTTGCCTAACTAGGAAACCTCCCTAGACTAATACACGTACACACCACACATACCACGAATACACATAGTCCTAGTCCTAACAGATGAATTAGTGGGGTCTAGGGTTTTTATCATGTTTATCTGATGTGGGGATTAAGGTTTTGGTGCAAACCCTAATAAAAAATCCCTAATTTCGGAGGAACCCTAACCCTAGTTCATCAAATCGAAGAACCCTAACCCTAAATTTCCCAATTACTTATGAACCCTAACCCTAATTCCCAAATTGGAGGAACCCTAACCCTAATTCCCAAATTAAGGAATCCTAATTCGAATCTAATGATCAAGAGGTGGTCGGGTATGTACCTGATGGGCCTCATCGTCGTTGCTGGCCACGACGGCACCGGATCCACCTCCCTAAGCCGACAGATATGCCCGGGCGTGTGCCCGTGCAGTATCGCCATCCACCACACTAGGACGTGGCGGTGCTCCTGCAGGCGCTTGACGTCGTCGGGGCTCTCCATGGTGTTGGGCATGGCGATGCCGTCGACATCGAGACAGGGATGCCTGCGCATGTGTTGTCTCCTTGCAAAGAGAGCCGCCCAAGGCCGCTCGACGGAGGTGCGCGCTAGCCAATGTCGCACGCATCTCTAGCGAGGGGGGCCTGGCCGACACCTCTGCCATGTCTTCTCCTCTGTGGTGCTGGCGCTCGTCTATGCTGCTCGTCTCGCTCTTGCCGCAGCGGGGATGGAAGAAGGAGGAGGAAAAAATGCGGGCTAGCGCTCGGGGGGCGGTCGTCGCGGGTTGGCTTTGATCCGGCCGGGCTTACTCTCCGCCGTTGAATGCAACCCAACGGCCTGTAGGCCCAACTTCTTAACGGGCCAAGCAGGCCACTAAGGGGATCCAAGGGGAGATGGGCTCAGCCGATTTCGTCCCAGTCCGGAAGTTTTTTTGTCTTATTTTTCCGTATTAAAAGTGAAAAGGGGGAACTGGGACAAATCTCTTATGGGCTCAATTTTGACTGTTTGAAACTAATGTTTTTCCCTTTTCATTATAAGATTTGGGGCTTATATATATATATAAGTTTTGGGGCTAAATGTTTGGCATATTTTATTATGACAATTATATGACATGCTTGAGTGACATTTTCTTGTCATGCAATCATGTTTCATACTTAAGTAATTTTAATGTGTTTATCATGTTTAATTGGTTCTTTTGTGTTATTTTTCAAATACATTATGATGATAATGTTTTTCTGCAAAATAAAGTTTGTAAATCCTCAAATTAAGCATGGCTTATGTCTATCATTTTGGCAAAAGTTGATTGATGGACATTTTGACCATGAATTTTTTATTGGTTTGGTTCACTTCTGGCCAAAGCTGATGTGTTCTAGATTGATAAAAGAATTCCATATATATGAGAGGATTTAATTAAGTGTGGCTTATTTCTGTCATTCTGGCCAAGGCCGATTGGCAGATGTTTTGATCATAAAATTTTATTGATCATGTCTATTTCTGGCCAAAGATGATGTAGACTAAATTGATAAAAGGAGTATAAAATGGCGATGCTTACTCAAAGCATTTGTTTTCTTTTGCAGCATCTAATGCCTCTCAAGTTGTCAGAATTATTAATGGCATAAAACAGCTGACTGGTAGCAATTTTGGTACTTGGAAGGAGAAGGTTGAGATCACTTTAGCTTTGTTGAATATTGATTAAGATCTCCTTAAAGATCCTCCTATATCACCTGCTGAAGGTGATGAAAATTATAATGCCCTGAAAAGGGCTTATGATGATGAGAAAACTAAGTGGGACGATTAAATCGTAAGTGCCTCATGATCAGTAAGGGCTCCATTACTCAAAGTATGAGGGGAGTTATCCTAGACTCTCAGACTTCCAAGGGTTACCTTGGAGAGATTGAGGACCAATTTAAGGGATCATCCAAAATTTATGCAACAAGTCTCATTAGAAGGCTTATTGATGAAAGGTATGATCCAACTGGGAGTCTAAAAGAGCATATCATGAGGAAAATTAACATGGCCACTAAACTTAAGACAATGAAAATGGAAATCTCTGAAGGTTTCCTTGTCCATTTTATTATGTCATTCTTTCCCATGGAGTTCTCTCCGTTTACCATCAATTACAATGCGATGGATTCTAAACGGAGCATGGATGAAATGATGGCCAAATGTGTACAAGAGGAGGAAAGGCTTAAAGCTGGACGAGTTGACCATGTCAACCAATTCAAGCAATCTTAGAAGAAGAAAAAGTTTATGAAGCCTAAACCTGCTCAGTTTAAAGATAAAGGGAAATATTTTGTGTTCTTTCAGCAAAAGAATCCTAACAAATCTCCTAATGCAGATGCACTCCCTAATGCTGATGGTAAAGATCCTAATGGATGTCGTTTTTGTGGAAAAAGCAGACACGTTCAAAGGGATTGTATTAGGTTCATGAAATGGCTCAATAAGAAAGGTACTAATGTTATGACCTTTATTGATGAATCCCTTTTTGTTAATTATTCCACCAATACATGGCGGGTTGACTTAGGTGCAACAATTCATGTTGCAAATCCCCTACATGGATTCGATAGGAAGAGGACCCTAAGAAGAGGGGAAACAACCATTAGAGTTTCTAATGGTGTGATACGTCGGAAACGTATCTATAATTTTTGATGCTCCATGCTTGTTTAGTATCTACTTTGCTTTGCTTGTCTACACCTTGAGGTGATTTTTACATGTTTTCTGGTAAGTTGCAACAGTGCCAGATGCATGTTTTCTGCTACTTTTGGTTTCAGAAAAGTTAGTAAAGAAATATTCTCGGAATTGGATGGGACAAATGCCAAATTCAATTACTTTACGTGGGGAACAAGAAGTCTAGAGGGAAGCCAGAGAGGCCGGCCAGACCCACCCTAGGCGTGGATGGGCCCTGCCCCGCGCCTGGGAGGGGTGTGGCCCCCCTAGTCGCCTCCTCGGCCTCCTCCTTCGCCTATAAGAATCCCCGATGCAGAAACCCTGAGTACCCGATCAGAAATCCACGAAATCTTCTGTAGCCACCTCCACCACTGTCCCTAGATCGGGGGGATCTGAAGTTCTTCCCGGCACCCTGCCAGAGGGGAGATCATCCCGGAGGCCTTCTCTCCGGTATGATGCGTGAGTAGTTACAGCTTGGACTATGGGTCCATGTAGTAGCTAGATGGTTGTATCTCCTCCTTTGTGCTTTCATGTATAGATCTTGTGATCTCCATTCATGATCAAGATCTAATCTATTTGTAATCATGCATGTTGTGTTTGCGGGGATCCGATGGATATTGAGATTATTATGTTGGTTTGATTAATGATTTTGTCTTTATGATTCTATCATGTCTGTGTTGTTTGTGATCTTGCATGCTCTCCATTGTTAGTAGCTATCTTGGCCAAGTAGTTGCTAGTGACTCCAAGAGGGGGTATTTATGCTCGATAGTGGGTTCATGCCTCTAGTTTCCAAGGGAAGTGACAGAAATCTCTTCGGTTGTAGATGTGTTATTGCCACTAGGGAGAAAACAACGGTCTCTTGTTCATGGAACATGTGGACTATTTACCTTACACACTTTGCTTAAAGCAGTTGTCTGTTGCTTGCAACTTAATATTGGAGGGGGTTCGGATGATAACCTGAAGGTGGACTTCTAGTCATAGATGAAGTTGGATGACGGTCTATGTATCTTGTTGTATTGCCCAATCGAATCCCATAGGATCTTTCTAACTAGTAATTGCATTGTTATGCCTTGCTCAGTTCCTGTCAATTGCCCTGCTGTAATTTGTTTACCCTTCATGCCATGTTGTTTATCTAAGGAGAGCACCTCTAGTGAACTATGGACCTCGGGCCAATCTTACATCTTCCACTGTTATTTGTTTACTTGTTGCAAACCATTACCTTCCACACGGTTTGTTTAATCCTTTGTTACAGCAAACCGGTGAGCTTGACAACCTCACCGATTCGTTGGGGCAAAGTCTTGAGTTTGTGTTGTGCAGGTATCCGCGTTGCTTTCAACACCTGTGTGACGTTTCCTTCCTCCTTCTGGTTCGATAACCTCGGTCTCAACTGAGGGAAAACTTGATGCTTGCCCTTCACACCCTACGCTTGGGGTTACCAATGAAGTGCCACATCGAGCATCATCATGGTGTTGAAGCTGAGGCTAAGGATATTAAAGAGTTTACACTTACACTCCATAGTGGCTTTATGCTTTGTTCACGCAATGTACTTTATGTACCCTCCATGAGACGAAGCCTTGTGTCCGTCTCATGCTTAGATGATGATGGTTTTCCCTGTGACTTTGGGAACAAGAGATGTATAATTATGTTTGACAATAATAATGTTGGTCTTGCCTTCCGACAAGAAAAACTTTATCGTGTTTCCTTGAGTGATTCAATAAATGAAGTTAATGCTGCTTCTAATGTGAATGTTAGTACCAAGCATAAGCGCGATGATGATGAGCTTCTTAAAAATTATGGCACTATCGTTTGGGCCATATTTCGACGGGGAATCGAGCGTATCATTAAGGAGCAAGTCCTTCATTCTTTGGATTTCTCGGATGCGGATCTGGATCATTTTATTGATTATATCAAAGGGAAATATGCTAAGAGAATCAAGAAAGGTGCAAATCGAAGTACAAGAGGTTTAGAAATTGTTCACATGGATATCCGTGGTCTGTTTAATGTGAAATCAGTGTATGGTTTTGATTCCTTCATAACATTCATTGATGACTTCTCCCACTATTGATACATCTATCCTATGAAAGAAAGATCTTAGGCATTAGAAAAGATCAAAATATTCAAAGTTGAATTTGATAATCAAGCTGGACAAAAGATTTAATTTGTAAGGTCTGGTTGTGGTAGTGAGTACTACGGTAGACACACTTCTTATGGCCAAATTCCTAGACCTTTTGCTAAGTTTCTGCAGGAAAATGGTATTGTTGCTCAGTATTCAGCATCGGGCGAACCTCAGCAAAATGGAGTCGCTAAAAGGTGGAATCGTACTCTTATGGACATGGTACAAATTATGTTAAGTCACTCCACTTTTCCGCTTGCTTTATGGATGGAAGCTCTAAAGACAACTGCACATATTCTTAATAAGGTCCCTATTAAATTGGTGACGAAAACATCGTATGAATTATGGACTGGGAGAAAACCTACCCTGAGTTATTTGCATGTGTGGGGCTGTCCTTCTGAGGCAAGAGTTTTCAATCCAATTATGGGAAAGTTAGAACCTAAGACAGTCAGTTTACATTTCATTGGTTATCCTGACAAATCTAAGGCACATTGTTTATATTGTCCAAAGCAATTCACTAAGTTTATTGAAACAAGACACACTGTATTCTTGGAAAGTGATGTGTTGAGGGGGAGCATGACTCCCAGGGAAATATACTTGGAGAAGCGGGAACATGTCCCGATACCTATAATCCAAGAGCCAATGTTTCCTGTTCATGTTGAGGTTACGCCTCTAGTTGAGAGGACTTCTGATGGTACATCTGTTGAGATACCTATGACTTTTTCAGAGTCCATACCTAATGATACTTCTATGGAAGATGCTCAGCAGCCTGAAGTTGTGGTTGAGGTTCCAAATAATGAACCTCTCAGAAGATCAAAGAGGGGTAGAAGGTTTGCTATTCCTGATGATTATGTGACTTATATGAGTGAGGATATGAATGAGTCGATGTTGGATGATGATCCTGCATCATTTAAGGAAGCCATACAAAGTGATCATTCATCAGAATGGCTTGATGCTATGAAATATGAAATGAAGTCCATGAGAATTAATGACGTATGGGACTTAATATAAATTCCTGAAGGAGCAAAACCAATGGGCAGTAGATGGGTATATAAGACCAAACGTGACTCCAAAGGTGACATTGAAAGGTTCAAAGCAAGGCTCATGGATAAGGGATTTACTCAAAGATAGGGTATTGATTATAATGATATATTTTCACCTGTCTCTTCTAAAGACCCATTCTGAATTATTATGGATCTTTTGGCTCATTATGATCTGGAGTTGCATCAGATGGATGTCAAAGTGGCTCAACCGGAAGGTTTTGTTATGGAAGGAAAATAACATTTAGGATGTAGTCTTAAGAAGTCCATTTATGGATTGAATCAAGCCTCAAGGCAATGCTACTTCAAGTTTGATCAAGCCATAAAGAATTTTGGTTTCAAATAAAATGATGTGGACAATTGCATTTATGTGAAGTTCAGGGGGATCAATTTTGCCTTCATGATATTGTATGTTGATGACATACTCTTAGCCAGTAGCGATAATAATATGCTACTAAAAACTAAAAGGTTTCTCTCTTCAAAGTTTGATATGAAAGATCTTGGTGATGCCGCTTATGTTTTAGCCATTCACATTCACCGAGATAGATCCAGAGGGATCTTGGGGCTATCACAAAGAGCATATATTGAGAAGGTACTAAAAAAGTTCAATATGCATAAGTGCTCAGCCTCACCTTCTCCTATTATCAATGACGATAGGTATGTGACTTTCCAGTGCCCAAGTAATGATTATGAATTTGTGCAGATGAAGTCAGTTCCTTATGCTTCAATTATTGGAAGTATGATGTATGCACAAGTGTGCACTCTCCCTAACTTAGCATTCATAACCGGTATGCTTTGCAGATATCAGTCCAATCCAGGGTTGGATCACTAGAAGGCTGCTAAGAAAGCCTTGCATTATTTACAAGGCACTATAGGCCTCATTCTCACATATAAGAGAACTGATAACCTCGAGGTGTTGGGTTATTCAGATGCTGATTTTGCAGGGTGTGTTAACACTAAGAAATCCACATCGGGTTATATTTTCAGCCTAACAGAAGGAGATATTTCTTGGAAAAGCACCAAGAAAAGTGTTACTGCATCATACAATGCAAGCAGAGTTTGTAGCATGTTATGAGGCAACCGAGAAGGCAGTATGGCTGAAAATTTTCATTTCGGGTTTAAGGGTGATTGACAGTATATCTGAGCCACTCACTCTTTTTTGCGATAATCAACCCGCAGTGATCTACTCGAGTAACAACCAGTCAAGTGGTACTACCAAACAGATTGACATCAAGTATCATATTGTGAAAGATAGAATCAAGGATCACACAATAAGTATTAAGCATATAAGGACTAACGCAATGTTAGCGGATCCACTCACAAAAGGCCTACCACCTAGTGTATTTATAAAGTGCACGTTGCTAGCATGGGTTGGGCAGAAAGCTTTTGATCATGGAATCGGGACCGTTATGACATCATCTCCCCGTAAGTCTAAGAAGGGTACTTCTTTTCGATGGAGTGATGCATTGTAGTCAATTAGTTCAATTGTACTTAACTGACCATTGTAATTTATTGTCTGTATATAAGTTTCAACAAAGAGCTGAGCTCATAAGTTTGTAATAAGTATAAGTTTATGGAGCTCCTAAGTTAAATAAGTTATGTTTTAAAATAAAGTGGTGTTTGTAGTAACTGGGTTCTGCGGTACTCTATGACCATTGTAATTCTGTTGTCTCATATGCTGTTTTGTTGATAAATGGGCTTATAAGTTTATCCTTACGATCAAAGGGGAGGATGTTGGATATATAAGTGATATGCAGTTTTCTGTGATCAAATAAGTTAAGTTAATATCAATTAAGAGGTTGTTAATTAACAACCATTGGATGCCCTGATCAGGGGCATACTGACCATCCATTTTGGGGTGTTGGTTCCCCTAGTGCAAGTTCCCATATAAGGGGCTCTAGGGTTTGAGACGAGGGACACTTACACACACATATGATATATCTCTCTCTCTCTATTCCCCTGCTCACTCATCAAGCAAGCACCAAAAGCATTAGGAAGATCCACTCATATCTACATCAACAAGATTCGGCTAAGCAGACCAAGAGGAGGCAATGTATGTACCTCGTAATCAAGATACACACCCCTGATCCTCTTCACTATGGCTCAAATCTTGAGCTAGTTGATCCTAAATGGATCTAACACTTTTTTTCTAATTACAGATATAGTAACGATGTATAATTTTTGTGTATGTATGGTACTAAATTGATATCTATGTGATTTCCTTATATTCTCGCCATGATCTACTAGTCCAAACCAACGTTTGTGTTGTGTTGAGTGTGATCAAGCATGAGCTCGATCATCATCTCAAGTGTTGATAATCTTTAGCTCTGTTTCTACCTTTTATTTCTCATGTGTGTGATTAGATGTTCCACCAAGTGTGTGATTAGATGTTACTTTAATTCAGGCCTCTGATCCCTACCTTTTTGTATTATAAAACATTTTCTTTCTCTTTTATATATTCACATGGTATTTACGTCGAGGAATTATTATCACAAAAGATAATCACTACTAGGAAAAGGCTTACAGCAGGCTCGCCTTAGCGGTAACACATTAGCGCCCGCGCACAGCCCTTTACGCCAGGGGTAAGTCGAATACTGTCGGCGCACACCACCTTGGTGCACCGACAGTAAGTGCCAGAATTTTTTTGCAACTTTTTCCAATTATATTTTTGAAGATTTCATAATATTGGAATGGTTTGGCTTTTTAATCACACTATGGATATTTTTATCTCTAATCACACTTAATCTCAGGTCAAATCACTCACTCCTAGTCACACTTTCCTGTCGGTCACATATCCTTAAACTGCTCTAGCCCCATCACGCTTAACTTTTTCGGTCGTTCTCAATGAGCTTCCAAAAAATAAGTTATACTTTGTTGATAATGGATCCTATCAACCCTATTAACTCTTAGGCCATTATGTAACACGCTTTTATTTTTTGAATTCCAAATAATGATTTAAGTAAACAAAAATGAATAAGTTATAATAATCTTGAATTCAAATAACAATAAAATTTATTTAACTTTTTTTTGCCTTTTTCTACTTTATATGGAATAATTTATATCTATAAATCTGTGATTCAGAACTCAACAAATAATATGTCTAAATTGATCAAAAATGATAGGAATCCAAATATGACATCCATATCATCTTTTGAATCATGCATCATGTCTTTTTAATAGTGTATTGCAAGGTTTTCCAATTGAAAATCATTTAACAGTGTCCAAATTTTCAAAAAATATATATAAAAAATTCCTTTTGAATTTGAGAAATCCAAAAAACCGGTAAACAAGTTGAATAAAATATACCCAAATAAAATAATAAACTCTCAAGAAAGGAAATAATTAACTAAAATATGAATGAATTCAACTTAAATAAAATACACCAAGGTATTGCATTGCATATAATTGCATTAGAGTATCATTTGGCTTTTATCCAAAACATTTTCTTTGTCAGACAATGGTTGCTATTTTCAAAACCTGAGGTCTAGGGTCAAGTAAAACATTTGAATTGCGTTATCTTGCAATTGCCAGGCAAGTTCATTCTTGCATCAAT
Source organism: Avena sativa (assembly GCA_916181665.1). Taxonomy (NCBI): domain Eukaryota; kingdom Viridiplantae; phylum Streptophyta; class Magnoliopsida; order Poales; family Poaceae; genus Avena; species Avena sativa. Next base: position 443,548,596 of record OV702293.1, on the reverse strand, counting down.
TTTGTGAGATCAATCTTGCATTCCATTTGCAAGGGAAATTTTACATGTCCTTTGGCTTATTTTGAAAAATGTTTTCAAAACATTATCATTTGCATTCAAAAGAAAGATCGTTTTTGAATAAAATACATTGAGAAATGGTGGACAATGGAATCATGGTTGATATACATGGTTAAAAAATCATGTGGTGGAGATTCCATTATATCGGGAAAGTTAGGATTAACAACAACAATAGTTAGTCATTATTACGCCGTACAAAACAGCGCCGACCACAAATATTGTTATGGTTCGATGGAGTCAGAAGTACCTTCTTCATTTCATTTTCCCGTATGTTAAGTCGGATTGTGACCCAAAGTGGAGATCAGCGGGTAACAAACCATAACGTTCCTATCATGTGTTGTAGGATAAAGACATAGTATATTTGAAGGTATGGTTATTAAACATAGACCCCTCGACCAAAATTCATTTCAATGGGTGCGTAACGGGGTTATGGAGGGGGACTCGACATGACTCGGATAAACTTGGTAACCGGACCCATACCTAAGAAAGTATGGAAGAGAGAATTAAGGCCAAGGATATTTGTGGATAGAGTAGTGCACCTCTTGAGAGTGTATAATCGTGATATGTTACTCCCTATCCAAGGAAAGGATTATGATAGCAGCATGGAAAGGAACTACATAGTTCAGACAACCTATGAAGACTAGCAGACTTAGAATTTCTAAAATCTAATACTTACCTTTTCTAAAAACCGTTTTGGAAAACCTATACAAGTCTTGGATCTTTGATCTACGAATGTAGCTAGAGAATCAAACAAACACCATAGAACTTGTTGACTAATCTCATACTCAAACTATCCATCTTAAAACCCTCGCTTAGGTTATTAATGGACCAGAAGACCTGTAACGGCGAATAAATCCATGGCAGGGTATTAGGGAAATCATAAGTCAGCAGAGGTGTAAATATAGAAGAAAAAATATGTAGATATAGGATCCACTAAAGAAAGCATAAGTAGTTGAGCTAGCAATAATAAATTTCTTGAATCAGTTGCCAGCTCCAATAGTTTTAAGCTTTTACCATTGATTAGTAAGTTATTCCAGTTGCATTTGAATATTTATCGCACAGTGAATCTGTTGGAGATATGCCCTAGAGGCAATAATAAATGTAGTTATTATTATAAATTTGTGTTTATGATAAATGTTTACATTCATGCTATAATAGTATTAACAGGGAAACATTAATACTTGTGTGATTTGTAAACTAAAATAGAGTCCCTAGTAAAGCCTCTTTATAATACTAGATTGTTGGTTAATAAATGATTAAGGTTTCCCTATCATGAACATTGAGATGTTATTAACAACAAGATCATATCATTAGGAGAATGATATGGTGGACATGCTCCTATAGATAAGCGTAGCATAAAGATCAAGTCATTTTAATAGTTCAATTGCTATATACTTTCTGATACATAGTAACCTAATTCCTTCGACCATGAGATCATGCATATCACCTTCACCGGAAGGATTCTTTGATGACATCAAACACCACACCGTAACTGGGTGGCTATAAAGGTGGCATTGAGTGTTCAGAAAGTATTGGTTGAGACACATGGATCAAGAGTGGGATTTGTCCATCCATATGACAGATAGATATACTCTGGGCCCTCTCGATGGAATGTCATCCAATTAGCTTGCAAGCATGTGACTGGCTCACAAAGGATCACATATCACGGGAACGAGAAAAGAGTACTTACCGGTAACGAGGTTGAACTAGGTATGCAGAGATACCGACGATCATAACCTCGGATAAGTAAATTATCGCGAGACAAAGGGAAATTGGTATCGTATGTAAGTGGTTCATTCGATCGCAAAGTAATCGTAGAAATATGTGGGAGCCATATGAATTTCCAGATTCCTCTATTGGTTATTGTTCGGAGAAGTGTCTCGATCATGTCCGCATAATTCACGAACCGTAGGGAGACACACTTAAGGATTCAACGTTGTTTGAGTAGTTATGGAATGATGAGTAAGAGACCAAATGTTGTTCGAAGTCTCGGATGGGATCCGGGATATCACGAGGAGATCCGGAATGGTCCGGAGAATAAGATTCATATAAGGAAAGTCCTGTTTCGGAGTTGGAGAATGGTTCCGGTGTTTTCATCAGGAATGTTCTAGAAGGTTCCGAAATGTCTGGCACTCCGGAGGGGAAGGGTACATGAATGTGTTATATCAAGTTGGTATGATTGCATCATGTACTTGGTGTCATCGCTGAACAAAATAAAGGGTTTAATCAAATCCTAGTTTGAAAAAGTCAAACGCCAATTTGAAAGTCAAACGGCTATTTTGGGAAGTGGAGAGGGAGGTGGCAACCGAGTTGGGGGAGGAGTTCCTCCCTCCACCACTGGCCCACCTTGAAGCCGAGTTGGGAAGGGACTCCCCTCCCCTTTGCCGGCCCCTCCACCTATATAAGGAGGGGCAGGGCTCCCCTCCTAGACACCCCAACACCTCCACCTCTAAACCCTAGCCGCCGGCGCCGCCACCTCCTGCTGTCGCCGCCGCCCTAGGGCAAACCGCCGCCACCGCCTAGCAACCCTAGCCGCCGGCCAAGCCTCCTCCTCGGCGTGTCTAAACTCTAGATCGTCGAGGGCTCTCTCATAGTCCACCATTCTCGCTCCGGCTTAAGGCGAAGCCCTGCGAGATCTCCCCTCTACTTCCGGTACCACGCCGTTGTGCTGCCGGAATCGCGAGGAGAGTGCTACAACCTCTGCTGCCTGCTGGAACAAGGGAGAGGAAGGTCTTCGTCGAGTATCGAACGTGTGACCGACTGCGGGAGCGCTGCCGGAACGCAGCGCCGGAAGGATTGTCTACACGATCTTGAGATCGGGAAGAGTACGACTACATCACCCACGAGAATCCACTCTCGTTAAACACTTTGGAATCTTTGAGGGTGAGTTATTCCATCGACTCGTTGCTACAATATAGTAGATAGATCTTGGCTTGTTTGTTTGTATGCGATAGAAATTTTTTGTTTTCCATGCTACGAAACCCTACAGTGGTATCAGAGCCATGTCTATATGTAGATCTATTGCACGAGTAGAACACAATGGTCATTGTGGGCGTTGATGCTTTTATTGTCGATTGCTTCTTGTGTACTTTGCATCTTGCGGGATGTTGGGATGAAGCGGCCCGGGCTAACCTTACATGACATTGTTCATGAGACTTGCTCCACGCTTGACATGCAACTTGTATTGCATAAGTGGTTTTGCGGGTGCCTGTTTCTCCTAGCATAGTTAAGATCCAATTTACAACGGGTGATTGACAACACTAGTATCAATGTTGTGGTTCTTGTTCCTAAGTTAGAACGACACTTATTGAAAGCCCCAAACCACGTAAAACATGCAAAGAAAGTAGAGGCGTCTAACTTTGTTTTGCAGGGGTGTGCTGTGATGTGATATGGCCATGATTGTGATTATATTTGATGTATGCAACGTTCCTTATTGTAAGTTGGCAACCGGCAGGAGCCATATGGTTGTCTTTAAATTCTGTTAAGACCCGCGTGTCTATTCAAGGTAGTTGTAATAGTTGAATCCGGTGGACGACAACCATGGAGCAGCGTCATGGACCTTGATGCAATGTCGGTGATGATGGATATCATGTTCGTGCTTGAAGATGGAGATCGGAAGCACAAAGAAGAAAGGCCATATCATATCACATATTATGAATTGCATGTGATGTTAATCCTTTATGCATCTTGTATTGCTTAGTTAACGACGGTAGCATTATAAGATGATCCCTCATGCACATAAATTTCAAATCATAAAGTGTTCACCCTTAGTTAGCACCGTTGCTAAAGCTTGTTGTTTCGAAGCACCACGTGATGATCGGGTGTGTTAGATTCCGCAAGTGTATACAACGTGAGCAAGCCAGATTTGCTCATGCGGAAGCTAAGGTTCGATATTGACGAGCCTAGCATGTACAGACATGGTCTTGGAACACGGATCACCAAAAGGTAAAGCATGATTCATATAGAAGATATGATGAACATGTCGATTGTTCGCCATTAAAGCTACATCAACTCTCGTGATGATCGGTTTTGATGTGGTGGATTTGGTTCGTGTGATCACTTAAACAATGTGAGGGATATTGTTTTGAGTGGGAGTTCACCTAGATTAATTTTACTATTAATTAGAACTCAATTTGTCATAAACTTAGTCTAAACTATTGCAAATATGTTGTAGATCAATGTCAGCCCCTACCATCAATTTTAATGCGTTCCTAGAGAAAGAAAAGTTGAAAAACAATGGAAGCAACTTCGAGGATTGGTTCCGCAATTTGAGGATTGTCCTCATAGCTGGTAATTTGACCTATGTGCTGGATGCACCGCTAGGTGACCCACCTGCAGCTACTGCTACCGATGAAGTAAAGAATGTTTACCTCACTCGGAAGACTCAGTACTCCATAGTTCAGTGTGCTATCTTGTATGGTTTAGAATCGGAGATTCAGAAAAGGTTTGAGAATTCAGACCCACATGATATTGTCCGTGATCTCAAATTGATCTTTAAGACTCACGCGGCAATTGAGAGCTATGAGGCTTCTGAAAAGTTCTTTAACTGCAAGATGGAAGAGGGCAGCTTCGTCAGTGAGCATGTGCTTAAGATGTCTGGGCACGCAAACAAACTTCAAAGCTTGGGTATAGTGATTCCTAATGCTTTGGGGATTTACCATGTCCTCTAATCACTACCACCAAGTTACAAGAACTTTGTGATGAACTACAACATGCAGAACATGAACAAGACGTTGCCAGAACTCTTTGCCATGTTAAAATCTGCAGAAGTGGAGATAAAGAAAGAGCACCAAGTGTTGTTGGTCAATAAGACCACCAAATTCAAGAAAGGCAAGTCTAAGCAAAAGGGACACTTCAAGAAGGGTGGTAAGAAAGTTACCGCGCCGACGAAGAAGACCAAGGCTGGACCTAAGCCTGATACTGAGTGCTTTTACTACAAGGGAGAAGGTCACTGGAAGCGGAATTGCCCAAAGTACTTGGCGGATTTGAAGAACGGCAACATCAAGAAGAAAGGTATATCCGATATACATGTTATTGATGTGTATCTCACTAGTACTCGTAGTAGTGCCTGGGTATTTGATACTGGTTCGGTTGCTCATATTTGTAACTCGAAACAGGTGCTGCAGAATAAACGGAAGCTAGCGAAGAATGAGGTGACGATGCGCGTAGGAAACGGATCAAAGGTTGATGTGATCGCGGTCGGCACGCTACCCCTTCATCTACCATCGGGATTAGTTTTATACTTAAATAATTGTTATTTGGTGCCTGCGTTAAGCATGAGCATTATATCGGGATCTTGTTTATTGCGAGACGGTTACTTATTTAAGTCCGAGAATAATGGTTGTTCGATTTATATGAGTAATATGTTTTATGCACATGCACCTTTGATAGATGGTCTATTCTTATTGAATCTCGATAGTGGAAATACACATATTAATAACATTGAGGCTAAACGTTTGAAATCGAGCGATAACTCGACCTATATGTGGCACTGTCGTCTTGGTCACATTGGAGTGAAGCGTATGAAGAAACTCCATTCCGATGGACTTCTTGAATCACTTGATTTTGAATCACTTGAAAGATGCGAAGCATGTCTGATGGGAAAAATGACTAAGACTCCATTTTCTGGTATGATGGAGCGAGCTACGGACTTATTGGAAATCATACATACCGATGTGTGTGGTCTAATGAGTGAAGCATCGCACGGTGGTTATCGTTATGTTCTTACCTTCACGGATGACTTGAGTAGATATGGGTATATCTATTTCATGAAACATAAGTCCGAAACTTTCGAGAAGTTTAAGGAATTTCAAAGTGAGGTTGAGAATCAACGTAACAAGAAGATTAAATTTCTACGTTCTGATCGTGGAAGTGAATATCTAAGTTACGAGTTTGGCGAGCATTTAAAGAAATGCGGAATACTTTCACAATTGACACCGCCGGGAACACCATAGCGTAATGGTGTGTCCGAACGTCGTAATCGAACTCTCTTAGATATGGTTCGTTCTACGATGTAACTTACAGATTTACCGCTATCATTTCGGGGTTATGCATTAGAAACAGCCGCATTCACTTTAAATAGGGCACCATCTAAATCCGTTGAAACGACACCTTATGAATTATGGTTTGGGAAGAAACCTAAATTGTCGTTCCTTAAAGTTTGGGGTTGCGAAGCCTATGTAAAGAAGTTACAGCCGGACAAGCTTGAACCCCAAGCGGAAAAATGCGTCTTCATAGGATACCCGAAGGAAACTATTGGGTATACCTTCTATCATAGATCCGAAGGGAAAATCTTCGTTGCCAAGAATGGATCCTTTCTAGAGAAGGAATTTCTCTCGAAAGAAGTGACTGGAAGGAAAGTAGAACTCGACGAGGTTGTCGAACCTTCTCTCGAAATTGCGAGTAGCGCAACACCGGAAGTAGTTCCTGTGACGCCTGCACCAATAAGAGATGAAGCTAATGATGATGATCATGAAACTTCGTTTGTAGTTGCTACAGAGCCTCGCATGTCAACGAGAACTCGTACTACTCCTGATTGGTATGATCCCGTAATGAATGTCATGTTGGTGGACAACACCGATGACCCTGCGACATATGAGGAAGCGATGATGAGCCCAGATTCCAATAAATGGCAAGAAGCCATGAAATCCGAGATTGGATCCATGTACGAAAACCAAGTATGGACTTTCGTGGACTTACCGGATGGCCGGAAGGCTGTCGAGAACAAATGGATTTTCAAGAAGAAAACAGATGCTGATGGTAATGTTACTGTCTATAAAGCTCGACTTGTCGCAAAAGGGTTTCGACAAATTCAAGGAGTTGACTACGATGAGACTTTCTCACTAGTAGCGAAGCTAAAGTCTGTAAGGTTTATGTTAGCAATCGCTGCACATTATGATTATGAAATATGGCAGATGGATGTCAAAACAACGTTCCTCAATGGAGACATTGATGAAGAGTTGTATATGATGCAGCCCAAAGGTTTTGCCGATCCTAAAGATGCTAACAAGGTATGCAAACTTCAACGGTCCATCTATGGATTGAAGCAAGCATCCCGAAGTTGGAATCAACGTTTTGATAAGGTAATCAAAAGTTTTGGTTTTATACAAACTTATGGAGAAGCTTGTATTTACAAGAAAGTGATTGGGAGCTCTGTAGCATTCTTAATACTATATGTAGATGACATATTGTTGATTGGGAATGATGTAGACCATCTTAATAGTGTCAAGGAATATTTGAATAATAGTTTTTCAATGAAGGATCTTGGCAAAGCAGCTTACATATTAGGCATAAAGATTTATAGAGATAGATCGAGACGCCTAATATCATTGTCACAAAGTACATATTTGGACAAAGTTCTAAAGAGGTTTGGAATGGAAGATAGCAAGAAAGGGTTCTTGCCCATGTTGCCCAATACGACGTTGAGTAAAACTCAAAGTCCAACAACGACAGAAGATAGAGAAAGGATGAGTAAGACTCCCTATGCCTCAGCCATAGGATATCTAATGTATGCCATGCTATGTACTAGACCCGACATTGCATATGCTGTTAGTTTAACTAGCAGATATCAAAGTGATCCAGGAGTGGATCATTGGACAGCGGTCAAAAACATCCTTAAGTACTTGAGAAGAACTAAGGATATGGTTCTTTCTTATGGAGGTGATGAACATCTCGTTGTTAATGGTTACACCGATGCTAGTTGGAACACTGATCCGGATGATTCTAAATCACAATCTGGATACGTATTTACTTTGAATGGTGCAGCAGTTAGCTGGAGGAGTGCAAAGCAAAGCGTTGTAGCGAGATCTTCAACTGAATCGGAATACATGGCTGCTTTGGAGGCTTCACAAGAAGCGATATGGATGAAAGAGTTCATTACAGAGCTGGATGTGGTTCCTAGTGCGCTGGACCCAATGTCTATCTATTGTTATAACATGGGCGCCATAGCCAATGCGCAAGAACCAAGGTCACACGAGAAGCTGAAGCACATCAAGCTACATTTTCACGCTATTCGAGAACATGTCCAAGATGGGGACATAAAGATTTGCAAAGTACACACAGATCTGAATGTGGCGGATCCGTTGACTAAACCTCTCCCGAGGGCAAAACATGACCAACACCAAACTGCCATGGGTGTTTGGTATATTACCATGTAATCTATATTAGATGACTGTAGTGCAAGTGGGAGACTGTTGGAGATATGCCCTAGAGGCAATAATAAATGTAGTTATTATTATATCTTTGTGTTTATGATAAATGTTTACATTCATGCTATAATAGTATTAACAGGGAAACATTAATACTTGTGTGATTTGTAAACTAAAATATAGTCCCTAGTAAAGCCTCTGTATAATACTAGCTTGTTGGTTAATAAATGATTAAGGTTTCCCTATCATGAACATTGAGATGTTATTAACAACAAGATCATATCATTAGGAGAATGATATGGTGGACATGCTCATATAGATAAGCGTAGCATAAAGATCAAGTCATTTTAATAGTTCAATTGCTATATACTTTCTGATACATAGTAACCTAATTCCTTCGACCATGAGATCATGCATATCACCTTCACCGGAAGGATGCTTTGATGACATCAAACACCACACCGTAACTGGGTGGCTATAAAGGTGGCATTGAGTGTTCAGAAAGTATTGGTTGAGACACATGGATCAAGAGTGGGATTTGTCCATCCATATGACGGATAGATATACTCTGGGCCCTCTCGGTGGAATGTCATCCAATTAGCTTGCAAGCATGTGACTGGCTCACAAGGGATCACATATCACGGGAACGAGAAAAGAGTACTTATCGGTAACGAGGTTGAACTAGGTATGCAGAGATACCGACGATCATAACCTCGGATAAGTAAACTATCGTGAGACAAAGGGAAATTGGTATCGTATGTAAGTGGTTCATTCGATCGCAAAGTAATCGTAGAAATATGTGGGAGCCATATGAATTTCCAGATTCCTCTATTGGTTATTGTTCGGAGAAGTGTCTCGATCATGTCCGCATAATTCACGAACCGTAGGGAGACACACTTAAGGATTCGACGTTGTTTGAGTAGTTATGGAATGATGAGTAAGAGACCGAATGTTGTTCGGAATCTCGGATGGGATCCGGGATATCACGAGGAGATCCGGAATGGTCTGGAGAATAAGATTCATATAAGGAAAGTCCTGTTTCGGAGTTGGAGAATGATTCCGGTGTTTTCATCGGGAATGTTCTAGAAGGTTCCGGAATGTCCGGCACTCCGGAGGGGAAGGGTACATGAATGTGTTATATCAAGTTGGTATGATTGCATCATGTACTTGGTGTCATCGCTGAACAAAATAAAGGGTTTAATCAAATCCTAGTTTGAAAAAGTCAAACGCCAATTTGAAAGTCAAACGACTATTTTGGGAAGTGGAGAGGGAGGTGGAAACCGAGTTGGGGGAGGAGTTCCTACCTCCACCGCCGGCCCACCTTGAAGTCGAGTTGGGGAGGGACTCCCCTCCCCTTGGCCGGCCCCTCCACCTATATAAGGAGGGGCAGGGCTCCCCTCCTAGACACCCCAACACCTCCACCTCTAAACCCTAGCCGCCGGCGCCGCCACCTCCTGCTGCCGCCGCCACCCTAGGGCAAACCGCCGCCGCCGCCTAGCAACCCTAGCCGCCGGCCAAGCCTCCTCCTCGGCGTGTCTAAACCCTAGATCGTCAAGGGCTCTCTCATAGTCCACCATATTCGCTCCGGCTTAAGGCGAAGCCCTGCGAGATCTCCCCTCTACTTCCGGTACCACGCCCTTGTGCTGCCGGAATCGCGAGGAGAGTGCTACAACCTCCGCTGCCTGCTAGAACAAGGGAGAGGAAGGTCTTCGTCGAGTACCGAATGTGTGACCGACTGCGGGAGCGCTGCCGGAACGCAGCGCCGGAAGGATCGTCTACGCGATCTTGAGATCGGGAAGAGTACAACTACATCACCCACGAGAATCCGCTCTCGTTAAACACTTTGGAATCTTCGAGGGTGAGTTATTCCATCAACTCGTTGCTACAATCTAGTAGATAGATTTTGGCTTGTTTGTTTGTATGCGATAGAAATTTTTTGTTTTCCGTGCTACGAAACCCTACAGAATCCTCATTGGACCGAGGAGTATCTCGAAATCTTTGTACACTTTTGGCTTTTGGTATGAATAAATAAAGTATTGGACCCGTAATGTTTCTGTTGTACTACTATGAGGGATGTAATATTTACGGGTAAGGACTTTCGTGAGTATTATATCAACGACTTGTACAGTGCAACATGGAGTGGTGTACTGGGTCATCGCAGATGACACACTTCACGACTTGTGCCTCGCGGCAAGACAGGCCACCCCCAAACTCATGCACAAGGGCATTGACTCTGCGACGCTCCCTACTTGGTGGTGTTATGTAAAACTTCAAATCTTCTTTGCAATGAAACACAATGTCATTGCATTTTCATGAAAAAGAGAATGGTGTCCACTATCCAAGAACCCGATCACACGTAATACGGGTAATGAACAAAGTTTACAAAATTGACGTGTTAACCATGCCCTAAATTTTATGAAATGTCTAGTAGCAAAGATCAAGCTCGAAAGAAACCCATAAAAACATAGAATCTTAGGATGAAACATAAGTTTGTGTATTGTTTTTTTTGTTGGGAAAAGGCCAAGGGCCATAAATTAAGTACTAGAACAAATTCGTAAAACAACACCCTTACCAAAATTGAACATAACATCCAAGATCTTTGGGGGTATCGATTCTTTCTTCCTGCAACATCTAGCGGCAGCGCATTATAAGGCGAGCTCAGTGCCTCCTCTGGACCTCTAGAAGACTGCTAGAGTCAGAAAGCATTGTTATAATGGTAGGGGAGTCATCTATACACACCAGAAGACCCCAACATTCGTGGTCTACAAAAATCTCATTGCCTTAGAGAAGAAAACCTCAAAAATGGCCTAAACAATGCCCGAGGTTTGTCCCGGCAGAATCAGGGGACACAAACCTCATGAGCTCTTTGACAATGGCTGAGGATGGCGTACCATCCTTGATCAGAACTTGTGCTGGATGACCAAAATGTATAACCACATCATCTGAGGCTCTATAGGACCACTCTACTAAGAGAAACTTTTTTTTGTCTCACTTAGTGCGCTATTAATTTCTCTAGAGCTCTGGCCATCGAGATACACTTCCACTTCCAACCAGTGTTCAAGTTTTAGCGTGTCGTCTTTTTATGCGGTTGGCCTATGGTTATTATGTGTACATTCTCACGTGCTAAATGAACATAGTACAATTGACGATAGTCCCTTTGAGAGTATCGACCATCATTTGTGTCAAGTAATATAAGAGAGAGAAATTGTTTTCTAACATTTTTTTTTGAAAAAGTTTTTTCTTCTATTAAAACATAAAGTTTATGGTTTTGGAAAAAGAGGTGAGATAAAAACAATGTAGCCCAGTAATAAATTTGTAATAGGAGTAAAATATTTTAAGAGCTGTCCCACATGGCATGATCGGCAAGATCACTTTGGTTGTTTTTAGCAGATTTTTGTGGTTAGCATATTTTAGTTAGGATTAATCAATTAATATCCAAATATAAAACAAAGAAAGTCCAAAAAAGCAGTACATATTTTTGTTTTTACTAATTAAATGGATTCCTGTTTATTTATCAGAATTACATCAAATCTGTACTACAAACTCAGAGTTGGATGTAGTACTCAAATGTTTTATGTGTAAGGTTGCCTATCAAATCATTCGCACGATGGCCTAATAAGAACCGAGGCATTGTGCGGCTTGTGCCTGTACGAGCCACTTGCGAAGATAGAATATTCGAGTCAACCTAAACATGAAGAAACTGCCCAACATCCACAATATAATCAGGAGAGATGATACGTAGAATATTTGCACTCAAAAGCCGGTTCAGAAATGAAGCAATGCTGACACTGACACTCATTGTTGACTCTGAAAATCATGTCTTGTCAAAAAGAAAAGAACAGGCAATCATGTAGTAGTACTTCAACTTTTCTTTTCATGTTTTCTTGTACAGGGAACATATATACAAGGAATTTGCATTGAAAATAAAGTAGTTACAGTAAACAAACTCCAGTTTCTTCAGTGCATGAAATGGATGCAAGAGCAAGACGGTAAATAGTAACTTGGGGCTACAAATCTGCAGCATGTACAAATCTGTGGACATCTTCTAAGCTTCTATTAGCATTTAGCCGGACATTCCTTTCCAAAAAAAAATTTAGCCGGACATGCCATGTCACGTGGATGGAGATAATTTCAAATTAAAAGTAATACATGAGAAAGTATCACACAATCTGCAGAAAGGTAACTACTGTGTAGTTGGTGCAGCGAGTTACTACATCATTTACATCTCGAAGGACATCCCTAGTACATGGGATCGCTAGTAACGTGTGGATCTCAGGCGTGAACCAGTTTGGCGTTCCTCTGCATCGCTAGTGGAACCCTCAATCTCAATACGTTCTTCTTCTTGGCTAGTGGAACCACGGGAGCTGGAGCGCGGCGGCCGCCGTCAGCCGCTTGTCGGGGTTGCACTCAAGAAGCCCTTTCAAGACTTGGAACCCGTCGTTGGACAACATCTCTTCGTGGAACATCTCCCTTAACGTGCTGTGCTGCCGCGCCTGGGTCCATCGCGGCACCATGCGGGCGAGCGGCAGGGACGCGAGCTCCGGCCATGTCGTCTCATCCGGAAATCCGACGCGGCGGAAGATAACCCAGAGCACATGGCTACACTCAAGCACATCTACACCAGTTTGGCGTTCCTCTGCATCGCTAGTGGAACTCTCAATCTCAATACGTTCTTCTTCTTGGTTAGTGCTGGAACCACGGGAGCTGGAGCGCGGCGGCCGCCGTCAGCCGCTTGTCGGGGTTGCACTCGAGAAGCCCTTTTAAGACTTGGAACCCGTCGTTGGACAACATCTCTTCGTGGAACATCTCCCTTAGGCCGTGTTTGGCACTAGAGTTTTTGTGGGGATTAGTAAGGATAATCCCCTAGAGTATTGGGTGAAACCTCCACCTTCACCCAATCTCCATAAAACCCCACCCACAATCCATTAGGTATGGGTAGAGTATTGGGGATTGAGAAACATATACTAAAATTTAAGGAAAAGTGGGGATAAGCAGAAATTAAACTCGCTCAATACTCTAATACCAAATATATTTCTAAAAGTAAGTGGGGATTGGGGTTTGGTGGGAATTATCCCCACTAATCCCTGCAGAAACTCTAGTACCAAACAAGTCCTTAGTGTGTTGTGCTGCCGTGCCTGGGTCCATCGCGGCACCATGCCGGCGAGCGGCAGGGACGCGAGCTCCGGCCATGTCGTCTCATCCGGAAATCCGACCCGGTGGAAGATAACCCAGAGCTGCTTGACCTCCTCGTCGTCTCCAAGGCCCGAGAACATCCTCTGGCCGCTGAGCATCTCGGCCATGACATCGCCGTACGGCGTCTCCTCCGACGCCAGGGACATGGCAAGGCCGAGGTCGCAGAACTTGAGGATCTTCCCGCCTTCCCCGACGAGGATGTTCTCTGGCTTGATGTCACGGTGGATGATGCCGCGCTGGTGCATCATCTTGGCGCCGGTGAGGAGCTGCCACATGTAGCAGCGCACGATGGCCTCCGGGAGCGGCGGCCTCACGGACAGGAAAGCGTGGAGGATCGGCCCGGCGTACTCCATGGCGAGGCCGAGGTCGGCGGTGGCCGGATCGCGGACGAGGCCATAGTAAGCGATGACGTAAGGGTTTCCGTCGCAGGCGCCGAGGAAGCGGGCCTCTTCCAGGAGCCGGCTGGGGTCAGCGGGCCTGTGAACGGTGGACCGGAGGAACTTGATGGCGACGGTGTTGCCGGTGACGCGGTGGTGCGCCTGTAGGACGACGCCGAAGCTGCCCCCGCCGAGGATGCCCGTCTCCACGTACTCCGCCGTCCTGGCGACCTGGATGCTGCAGCTCGCTGGTCCCCGTGCGGTAGCGTTGCAGGCGTCGAGGACGGCAGGAGATCGTCCGCAGACGGCCATGCTCGCTCGGTTGCTGGAGAGAGGTGGAGGAGACGGCGGTGGATTGGGATTTGGGAGAAAACATTCGACGGCAATATATACACGGAAGCAAACGAACGCCGCCATGCGTGACCTCGATCGACTCGGAACAAAACTGGAGCCCCGTCCCGATTCGAATTCAGCTTGAAAGGACATAGCTTGTTACAGAGCCTGACGGCTGACAGGCGATGCCATCGTTTGGTTGTTGGCGCCTGCACATTTCATTGCTTTCTTAATTGAGTTGCGTTGAAACTTAGTTTGACAGGAGACATATATTCTATTTTACAACTCACAAATGAACATATTTTGTTTCAAGCTTCCCACCATATACCTGCATTTCTTACTTATGCAGAGACTTTTTTGCAATAACTTAAAATTTACAAATACAGTTCCTGTTGGGTCACAAAAAACTTAACTTTTTCTTACTTTTCCCGCTGCTTTCTTCCTAATATTTGGTTGATTCCTGATATTTATGAGCTCATTGAACCATCTATCTACTACACTCGTTTGATCTACATGCTCAAGTTTGTGGTGAATTCTTCTGTTTAGAACTAGCTATATACACCTTTCTTAGCTATGCCTTTAGAAATTCCTGGTAATCCTATACTTGTTGTCTAACAATCGTGCATAATATTGTTTGTAATTGCAGGCATGATTATTGTGGATCATATATACATTTAGTTGGTCCTTTTTAGATTTGTATCTTATCTAAAAGCTTCTTAGATAAGATAAATTTATTACGGAATGTATAGGACACGATTTTCCTCTGATTCCTACTGATGCGTCACTCGTGAAGCTCCCTTTGCATATTGATGATGATGCCATCTCCCACATAGATGATCCAATCGAGTCAACCGAGAAAAAATAATAAATAGAGAAAGACTCGATTGAGACATCCTGTGGTCAAAGATGAATGTTGGGGTTGGGAAGAATAAATCTCTCTTTAATTGTTACGAATAACAGGATCTTTTTGAAAGATGAATGTTGGGGTTGGGAAGAAGAATAAGTAGGCAAAGATCAGGTACACGAACCTCTACATCCTGCTGTTTGGCAAGTGGTCGGCGGCGGCAAGAACGTACAGGCACTCGTGCATAATATGGATCTCCTTTTCCACATCCGGCAGCTAGCACCACATCTCTCGCCCACTGCACCACAGGTCTGGTGCTTATTACCCGAACACAATAGTACTAAATTTACAACAAGAAGAATTGAGTTCTTTGTGGCCGCCGGAGCATGACCTCGCCACTATGTCCGACATGGCCGTCCTCTGCCATACGGATACTAGATCGAGGCCGCCGGTAACATGGTCCGGCCACCGGCGGATACTAGATCTATGAGATTTATATGCTGATGATAGACTGAGAATCTGTGGTGGAGCCAGCGAGGTTTGTGGAGTGAGGATGAGACGACATCGAATATTGGACAACATACTAGCAACGCAGGGAATTTATAAGCGATCGAGCTGCCGCTAGATGAGAAGAGCGCGAAATCCGCAAAGACAAGGGATGGGAGCACGATCCGTGTGACGAGCCCAAGGTGAAGGTGCATAATATTGTTTGTAATTGCAGGCATGATTATTGTGGATCATATATACATTTAGTTGGTCCTTTTTAGATTTGTATCTTATCTAAAAGCTTCTTACCACCAAAAAAGCTTATGGTGATAAATAGATTGTTTTATGATAGGTTAGAGATAAACAATGATGTTGTGCTACAAGGATTAACCTCCTGGTTATTTGTGACCTCTAGATGATCATGTGCTCAGTTTTTTTTTTGACTATTTACTCTGAGGCAGAAGTCCCACAACTCCACTTTTATTACCCACCAAAAGTATATATAAAAATATAACAAAAATAAGCTAAAAAAATAAAAGCTAGAAAAAAACTACTATATATACAGAAGAAGACTGTTCTTGTGTAATCGGAGAATTTTCTGGAATCAACTTCACATCTCTATTCCACATAGGTTAGGAATATACAGAGTG
This sequence comes from Avena sativa, assembly GCA_916181665.1. Classification (NCBI taxonomy): domain Eukaryota; kingdom Viridiplantae; phylum Streptophyta; class Magnoliopsida; order Poales; family Poaceae; genus Avena; species Avena sativa. Next base: position 443,532,509 of record OV702293.1, on the reverse strand, counting down.
CATTTTACATTCTCATCCCTCCTATATTTCTAGTACTACACATAAGTACACCAACACTCCCCCTCAAGATGAGGAGAAGATGTCAATGAGCCTCATCTTGCTACAAATATTTATAAATGAAACTACACTCACACCTTTTGTCAAGATATATGCTAGTTGACCTGATGACCTAACATAAGTAATTTTGAGTACACCTTCATCTAGCTTCTCCTTAATAAAATGCCTATATATCTCGACATGCTTAGTTCGATCATGATGAACCGGATTGTGAACCATGTTAATAGCAGCTTGGTTATCACAATACAAGCAAATGGGTACATCAACAAACAGTCCAAGCTCTGACAATAGTATCCTCAACCACATCAGTTCACACAAACCTGATGCCATAGATCTGAACTCGGCTTCAGCTGTTGAGCACGCAACCACACTCTATTTTTTACTCCGTCAGCTAACTAAATTTCCACCCAAAAACATGCAATAGCCAGCGGTTGACTTTTTGTCATCTAGACATCCAGCCCAATCAGCATCAGTATATCCTTTTATTTTAAGATGTCCATAATTAGAAAATAAAATTCCTTTACCTGGACACCCTTTTAGATACCTTAAAATTCTGTATATAACATCCAAATGGCTAGTTCTAGGGTCATGCATGCAATGCTGACCGCATATGCAATGTCTGGCCTAGTATGTGATAAATAAATTAAGCGCCCCACCAATCTTTGATATCTACCTTTGTCCACCGACTCACCAGAATCACCTGATATCCGAAGATTCTACTCAATAGGTGTGGGTGCTGGTCTACATTCTAGCATTCCAGTCTCAGCAAGTAAATCAAGTACATACTTCCTTTGAGAGAGATAAATACCTTGTGTACCATAAACAACCTCAATCCCAAGAAAGTAGTGGAGATATCCTAGGTCTTTGACTTCAAATGAACATGCTAGTGCCTTTTTTAACTTCGATATCTCTTCACTATCACCACCTGTAATCACAATGTCATCAACATAAACAACCAAAATGGTAACCTTGTCATTATGGCGCTTAAAAAATAAAGTATGATCTGCATTGCTTTGTCGATAACCTAGCTTGCACACTTTATTTCTGAACCTCCCAAACCAGGCTCTAGGTGATTGTTTAAGCCCATACAAGGATTTCTTTAATTTACACACCTTTTCTTCGGTATCTTTACTACTAAAACCTGGTGGAATCTCCATATACACTTCTTCCTATAAGTCCCCATGAAGAAAAGCATTTTTAATATCCATTTGATACAATTTCCACTTATTATTTGCTACTATAGATATGAGGGTCCTGATGGTATTCATTTTCGCCACAGGTGCGAATGTTTCATCATAATCCACCCCATATGTTTGACTGTATCCTTTGGCCACCAACCTGGCCTTATATCCTTCTACCTTTCCTTCTGAATTTTGTTTAATAGTAAATACCCACTTACAACCAACAACCTTTTTATTAGGAGGAAGAGTAGTAAGTACCCAAGTGTTATTCTTGTCGAGTGCTGCCATTTCCTCCAACATGGCATCTCTCCATTTGGGGCACCTCTTTGCTTCCTGCCAATCATGGGGAATAGGTACATCAGAGTCAAGTGCAGCAACAAAAGTTCTATACTGAGGTCCCATAGAGGAATATGAGACATAATTAGAAATATCATATTGGGACAAATTCGGTGGCAGATTCCTAGTAGTGGAGCGAGGTTGTTTTCTCTAGGCTATAGGGATATCTAGATCATCAAATGGAGCAGAAATTGTGCCATCACTTGTAGAGGGACTTGAACTTGAGTCATGCAAATCTGGCTGCACTTGAGTTTCAGGATCCTGACTCGATGGGGTATCTTACTCCTGTTGCACTTGATTATCCTCTCTCCTCCTTCGTGAGTACACCTGAAGGTCTTGTGGCCACCTTGTCCTTTCAAATTGATGTTCTTGCTGCCCCCCTGGGTGTGATCTTGTTCGGCATTTGATGTATCTCCATCTCTACCATCAGGCTCATCTCCGGATGGAATTACTCCAACAATCATCTTTTGAGATGCTACTTCATTATTTCTTTCTTCTTTGTCTCCCCATGTCTTGCAATCTATATCAAGATTATTATCAGTATAAAAATCAGGAAAGACATCAGATAAATCTGTTGGTTCGCCATAAAAAGGTTCATGCTCCCTGAACATAACATCCATACTCACAAACATTCACCTTTCAGATGGACACCAACATTTATACCCCTTTTGTTTGCTAGAGTACCCCACAAACACACACTTTAATGCCCTTGGATCAAGCTTGCTCACAGAAGGTCTATAATCTTTCACAAAGCACACACACCCTAATACCTTTGGTGGAACCACATAAGAAATCTCACCAGTTAAACATTCTATTGGGGTTTTATACCCAAGCACTCTAGATGGCATTCTATTTATGAGATAAGCTGTTGTCATCACTGCCTCAAGCTCCATAGAAATTTTGGAACATTCATAGTCATCATTAGACACCGGCTAACCTCCAAAAGGTGTCTATTTTTTCTTTCAGCCAAGCCATTTTGTTAAGAGGTACCTGGAAAAGTTGTTTGATGAATAATCCCAAAACTGGACAAGTACCTATCAAATTTCCGGTTCACATACTCCGTCCCATTGTCAGTACGAAATATTTTCATGCATGCATTATATTGTGTCTTGATCATATTATGAAAATCAACGAAGCATTCAAACATATCATCTTTGTTCCTCAACACATAAACCCAAGTAACTCTAGTACAACAGTCAATGAAGGTAACAAATGAGCGATAACCATTTAGAGATGAAACTCCACTGGGACCCCACACATCATAATGTATAACTTCAAGTGGTGTGCCACTCCGGTTATCATAACATATAAGTACTCCTAGTTTGTTTCCCAAATTGACATGCATCACAATATAGATTTCCACTTTTAACCTTATTAAACAAATCAGGATATAGCTGACCCAGGGTGGCAAATGACATGTGACCCAACCTGCGATGTTGCAGTAGAAACTCTTGTAAAGACGAAGAAGATAACACTGCTGCAACAGACAGAGATACTTCTTTGTCCAAGTAATATAAGACATCACGTAAGCTTCCCATCCCAAGCCTTTTTCCGGTTCCTAGTTCCTAAAATATACACCATGATGGGAAGAAAATAGCAGCACAATTAAGTTCCCATATAATACAGCTTATGGACATGAGATTAATTGGGAACGCGGGGACATGGAGCACGGATGAAAGTGACAAGTTAGGACTACACATAAATAACTTTCCCTGAACCCATGATGGCTTGAGCTGAACCATCGGCCAATTTAACACTCTGTTTACCCATCTCAAGAACATAATCATGAAATTCTCCATAGGAACCAGCCATATGTCGAGATGCACCCGAATCAATCAGCCATGATGTACCATTGCAGTCAAGCTCTCTAGCAGTCTAGACATTACCACAATGATCAGCAGAGACAGCAGCAGCTTTGCAAATTTTTGTATCACCCTGTTTCATACCCTTGAACTGGTACCATTTCTCCAACTCATCCATTGTCATTTTAACTGTAACAGTGTGGGACTTTTCGCCACTTATAATTGTCCCCATTCCACTAGCACTGACAGTGTGTGCAACTCCACACTTGTTACAAAATTTACGGAATGCAAAATTCAATTTCGACAGCTTGAGTTTGGACATAACCAATCCCTATTTCAGCGCCAAGATTTTACAACACCATTACCAAGTCTTTTACCTCTGCCTGATACATTCAATACCATCCCCTGCTTACCAAGCCCACCAAACAGAGCTCGATATTCTGCAGCCATAGCTCGCACCGAGTAGTCACCAACACTGGGACTTCTCCTCCACCACAGCTATGAGCGTTGCTGGCCGCTGATTCACCACTAGCAGCCCTCTCTCCTCTACTCTTCTGAGTTTGTTTGCAGCTACAACAAATTTAGCTGCTACTCACCTCCTCCCTGTTTGCATACATAGCAAAGCTCCAAGCACTTGTGCTCTTCCCGTACACAGCAAACAATGGACCCAAATCAGCTTACCCAAATCAATCGTGCAGCTTCTTCCTCCTAATGATTCTCCCCACTGTGGGAGCTCTACCAAATCTCCTCCTATGGATGAGCACAAGGCTCCCCTGCTTTGCATGCCAGTGAATCACGCCAAGGCAGTCCGCTCCAGCGGCCTGCGCCCTTGCGCACACTTCCTGTGCGAGCACCTTCCTCTTTTGGCATAGAAACTCCTTGCACAACACACCCTGCAGCAGATTCGCCGCCGACGGCCAAGTGGGGCCCGAGCTCTCAACTTCACGTTTTCCATGCTGACCCTGTCCGCCCACAGCACTGCGCCGCCGGTAAAGCTACCTCCGAAGACGACGGGCGCGCGTGCCGACGTCCGCCGGCCTCCGCTGCCCCTTCTTGGAGTTTGTCTCCTCCTGCAGTGGGTGCTGGATTCTCCGCCGTACGCTGCCGACTCACTGCCGGCAAGGACCGACCGACAACTCCTGCTCTGATACCATCTTGTGTAATCGGGGAATTTTCTGGAATCAAATTCACATCTCTATTCCACATAGGTTAGGAATATAAAGAGTGCATTTTACATTCTCATCCCTCATATATTTCTAGTACTACACATAAGTACACCAACAACTGTATATGCTAAAGAAGATATCCTTATCTTCAACTTGTCCTTGCGTTCTATCTAAATGAATCGGGAGAGATATATCATGAACAAAATTAATGCCCCATGCGCCAAATTTTGGCCTAAATATTCAAAGATATGTGCATTCATGATCTTGGAGATATTCCAACATGCAAGAAAGACCAGCTTTTTTCTCACGGTCGATATGAATCTCTCCTAACTTTCTTCACTAACTGCTTGTGCTTCAGCATACCTCAAGACGTGTGCTTTCTGAACTGTCCGCAAAGAATGGTTTGTTAAACCGTAACCTGGCTTCCAAGACAATCTGCAGCATATCATACCCTTCTCCTAGCCAATTCAAAGGCAGTTCCAAATCCTTGAACTCAAATTACAAGTAAACAAGAGATGATATCTATACTTATGATGTCTCGAGGGCATAGTACACAATCAAAAACATCTAGTACTTTCTAATTTTATCTCTGTGGCATATCGCTTGTGTTGAGCCTGTCACTAAGAAGCAACCAAGCAAACATCTTAATCTTCAGTGTACATTTCATGTACTAAACTTGGTTGTTGTAGTGATTTTTATAGTTCCAAATATAATCACGATGTTTAATTTTTGTGTGTGTATGATGCTGAAGTGATATCTATGTGATTTCTTTATATTCTCTCGATGATCTACTAGTCCAAACCAACATTTGTGTTGTGTTGAGTGTGATCAAGCATGAGCTCCTGGATGATCCATCAATCATCATCTCAAGTGTTGATAATCTTTAGCTCTGTTTCTACCTTTTCTTTCTCAAGTGTGTGATTAGATGTTCCACCAAGTGTGTGATTGGATGCTACTTTAATCTAGTCATCTGATCCCTACCTTTTAGTATTGTGAAACTTGTTCTTTCTCTTGTAGATATTCATATGGTATTTACATCAAGGAATTATTCTCATAAAAGGTAATCACTACTAGGAAAATGCTTACCGCCGGCGCGCCAATGCACCGACGGTAAGTGCAAGATTTTTTCCAATTATACTTTTGAAAATTTCATAATATTTGAATTGTTTGACTGTTTATTCACACTATGAACATTTTTATCTCTAATCACACTTAATCTCAGGTCAAATCGCTCACTCCTAATCACACTTTCTAGTCGGCCATGCATCCTCAAACTACTCCAGCCCCATCACGCATAAGTTCTTCGTTCCTTCCCAATAAGCGTCCAAAAAATAAGTTATACTTTGTTGATAATAGTATCATATTAACCGTATTAACTCTTAGGCCATTATGTAACACGCCTTTATTTTTTGAATTCCAAATATTTATTTAAATAAACAAAAATGAATAAGTTATAATAATCTTGAATTCAAATAACAATAAAATATATTTAACCTTCTTTTCCTTTTTATTTAATATGTATTAATTTATATCTATAAATCTGTAATTCAGAATTCGACAGATAATATGTCTAAATCGATCAAAAAATGAGAGGAATCCAAGTATGACATACATATCATATTTTGAATCATGCATCATGCCTTTTTAATAGTGTATTGCAAGGTTTTTCAAGTGAAAATCATTTATAGTGTCCAAATATTCAAAAAAAATCACTTTTGAATTTGAGAAATCTAAACAACCGGTAAATGACTTGAATAAAATAAACCCAAATAAAAATAATAAACTCTCAAGAATGAAAGAATTAACTAGAAAATAAAGGAATTCAACTTAAATAAATTACACCAAGGAATTACATTGCATATAATTGCAGTAGAGTATCATTTGGCTTTTATCCAAAACATTGTATTTGCAGACACTGCTATTTCCAGAACCCAAGGTCGTCCAGGGTCAAGTAAAACCTTTGAATTGCATTATCTTGCAATTTCTAGGCAAGTTCATTCTTGCATCAACTTTGTGAGATCAAACTTGCATTCCATATGCAAGGGAAATCTTACCTGTCCTTTGGCTTAATTTTAAAAATGTTTTCAAAATGTTATCATTTGCATTCAAAAGAAAGACTGTTTTTGAATAAAATACATTGAGAAATGGTGGACGATGGAACCATGGTTGATATACGTGGTTAAAAATCATGTGGTGGAGATTCCATTGTACCAGGAAAGTTAGGATTAACAACAACAATATTTAGTCGTTATTACGTCGTACAAAACAGCTGACCACAAATCTTTTTATGGGACGAGGGAGTCAGAAGTACCTTCTTCATTTCATTGTCCTTGTATGTTAAGTTGGGTTGTGACCCAAGGTGGAGATCAGTGGGTGTGAGCAAGTAACAGTCATATCTTGTGTTGTAGGATAACGACATAGTATATTTGAAGGTATGGTCATTGATCGTAGGTCCCTTGACCGAAATTTATTACAATGGGTGGGTAACGAGGTCATGGAGGGGAATGACTCGAATAAACTTAGTAACCGGCCCCATACCTAAGAAAGTATGGAAGAGAGATTAAAGACAAGGATGTTTGTGGGTAGAGTAGCGCCCATCTTGAGAGTGTATAAACGTGATATGTTACTCCCTATCTAAGTAAAAGATTAAGATCAGAGCGTGAAAAGGAACTACAGAGTTCAGGCAACATATGAAGACTAGCGGACTTAGAATTTCTAAAATCGAATACGTACCTTTTCTAAAAACCGTTTTGGAAAATCTACATAAGTCTTGGATCTTTGATCTACGACTTTAGCTAGAGCATCAAACACACACGGTAGAACTTGTTGAGTAAGCTCATACTCAATATATCCATCTTAAAACCCTCGCTTATGTTATCAATGGACCAGAAGACCTGCAACATCGGATAAATACATGACAGGGTATCAGAACAATCATAGGCCAGCGAAGGTGTAAATATAGCAGAAATAAAAGATGTAGATATAGGATCCACTAAAGCATGCATAATTAGTTGAGCTAGCAATAACAAATTTAATCAATCAGTTGCCAGCTTCAATATTTTTAAGCTTAGTAATACCATTAATTAGGAAGCTATTCCAGTTGCATTTGAATATTCATCGCACACTGAATCCTGAAAGGCATCGGCTTCATAGTGCATTTCTTCGAACTTGGAGCTTTTAATACTCTTGTTTCCTAGATATACATGCCCAAGAGAATTCCAAGCTTCCTTGGCGGTCCCATAGGAGCGAATGTGAGTCATTTGCTCATGGGTCAAGGCATCTTGGAGAATGTCCAAAGTGGTGGCATTGAGTTGATAGCTCTTCCGTGGGCGTCATGTTGTAGGGATTGCGCAGCTTGAATCCATACCCCACAACCTTCCAAATATGAACACTTGAAATTTTGAAGTGAGAACGCATAAGATATTGCCATTTGGCGAAATTAGATTCAGCAAGCTTAGGAGGAGGACCACAATGGTTAATATGAGGTGTAGGAAGGGGAGCAACATTGTAACTAAGAGGTGGAGGCACACTTCCATGAGGTTTATATTTTTCCTTGTCGGTACCCTCACTGGCAAAAGCATCCTCGTGGGACTCATCCGTCGGTTTGACGCCACTTGATTGACTATCAAGGGCATTGATACGTCCAAAACGTATCTACTTTCTCGAACACTTTGCTATTGTTTCTCCTCTAAACTTGTGTGATTTGGATACAACTAACACGAACTGACGCATTTTTCAGCAGAATTAACTTGGTGTCTTGTTTTTGTGCAGAAAATCAACTATCAGGAAAAATCCTGGAAAATATGCCAAAAACTATTTTTCACCAGAAGATCCACGGAGCCAGAAGGGGAGACAGAGAGGAGGCCTGGGGGGGGCCAGACCCACCCCAGGCGCGGGCCCACCTGACCCGCGCCTAGAGGGGGTGCTGCCACCCCAGGCAGCTCCTCGGCCTCCCTCTGCGCCTATAAGTTGCCTTCTGACCTAAAAACTCAGGGGGTCGATAGTTTTCCAAAAAGAGTTCCGCTCTGCCGTCGCCACCAAAAACCAAGATTCGGATCCAGAAACTCCGTTCTGGCACCCTGCCAGGATGGGGAATTTGGAGAGGATCATCGCCATCATCATCACCAACGCATCTCCATCAACCACTGATGTTTCCCTCATCCATGAGTGAGTACTCCCCCGCTGTAGGCTTGGGGATGGTAGTGATTGGATGAGTTCTATCATGTAATCGAATAAGATCTATTAGGGCATAATGCCTAGTATCTCTATTAGTGCTATTTGACTTTGTTGCAACTTGTTGTGCTTAATGCTTGTCACTAGGGCCCGAGTGCCATGATCTCAGATCTGAACTTATTATTGAATCATTATGATAGTATTGTTTGTAATCTTATCTGCAAGTTGTGTAGACATATCATTGTCCGGATCCAAAGGCCCCAAAGTGACAATAATTGGGACAACCGGAGGGGATGGCTGTGGTATGAGGATCACATGTTTTCACAAAGTGTTAGTGCTTTGCTCCGGTGCTCTATTAAAAGGAGCACATTAATTGCCAGTAGTTCCCTAGAGGCCCCGCTGCCACGGGCTGGCTAGACAGAAGATGTTGTGCAAGTTTTCATTGCGAGCACGTATGACTATATTTGGAGCACATGCCTAGGATTGTTTAGTACTTGGATGCTTGTTATTATTTATCTGTAATGCCCTAGTTCTTGAAGTTACATGTTTAGACTCGTCCATTGTAACACCCCAGTTTTTAGTTCATCATTATTTAGGGTTTCTTTGTGCATCATGAGCATCATGTCTTAAAAATTGCATTAAAGAAAAATAATGCCAAAACTCTAAACCCTAATTTCCCCCTCTATCTTTGTAGTTAATTCAAAAGGTATTGAATTTTGAAAACTACAAAAGTGTGGAACCCAAATGGTATAAAGGGCTCTGAAGTATTTAAAAATAAATACAAAACCTCTATGGTATTTTAAATCTATCTAAAAACAGATTTCAAATCATTTACAAAAGAGAAAGACAAAAACAGAAAAAGAAAAGGATTTCTAGAAAAAATAGACAAGAGAGAGAGAGCCAGGCCGCAGCCCACTCCCCTCCTCCCCTCCTGGAACTTTTCCACGGACCAGACCTTCTCATCCCTCTAACTACCGCTCAGCGCAGCTCCCGCAGCCTAGCCATGGCCCAACTTGGCCCGTACCCGTTCGCCCTTTCCTCTGTCTTCTTCCTCAGGAGCGGCAAGCAGCTTGGTGCCGACGCTGCCGCCGTCCGCCGCCCTAGGGAGAGGATAAGACCACTCCGAGACGTGCTACTCTTCCCTGCCTCCCTCTCACTCTCCCCCTAGCGCCCTCCTCCTCGCTCTCTGCTGCGAGCCGAACCCTAGCTCCGACCGCCGTGTATCGCTACCGTCTCCGATCTTCCCTTGGCAAGACGAGCACACCGTTGGAACCGCCATGTCCGACTCCTTCTTTCGCCCCTAATTGCGCAAGCCAAAGAAGGCCAGGTCACCTCAATCGTCATCTTGTTCCCGAGCTTCGGCCACCAACATTGTCGATGATTGCCGCCGTTCCGAGCCTTCACTGGCTTCGACAACCACACTACAAGCACCGTGGTAAGCCAGCGGTTCCCTGGAGCCTCTTCACCGTCTCTCTCCCTCTCTATAGCTCGTCCCCGTCGTGCACCGTCGCCTCCGCCATAGAACCTCCTCGCCGGCGCTACTCCGGTGGCCCATAAATAGTGGCACCGCCATATTCTGGTTCCTCTTGTCGCTCCGCATCGAACGCGCGCAACTGCGCATCCCCGTTTGCTCGCTAGCGCCGCCCTCCACCGCCGTCTGCAGCGTTCCCTGGCGAGCCCATGTGGCGCCTGCGTGGCTTGCCACCGTGGCCCTGGTCCCACCTGTCATCCTCTGTTGCTAGCTCCTGTTCTGGTGAGAAAATGTTAGGGTTAGGTTGCGCTGACGTCAACATGCGCAATCAACCCAGTCAAAAGTCGTGGGACCCGTTCTGTCCACATGGAGGTTGAGTTGGCACTGGGGCCACTCTGTCAGTCTCTCTGGCTAGATGTAGCCCGGGTGTAAAAGGTAATTCCCATTTTTGGTTTAAATAATTTCAGAAATTGTTATAAAACTTGTAAAATCAATAACTTATTCATATTAACTTAGAAAAATACAAATAATATATCAAAATGATCAGAAAAATGAGATCTACCTATTTAAGCTATCATCATGCATTGTTAAACAACTTTCAATACAAGTTTAATTAGAACAACATAGTAACCCCTCTCATATGCATCCGGAGTTTCCCCGAGTTAGGGTTTGTACCCCTCGAAACCCCGATTAACTGCCGAGCATGCTTTAGGGTTATATTTCAATGCAATTTAACTTGTCATATCATCATCCTTGCTTGAGCATTGCATTGATGCCATGTGTTGATTGTTTTCCCTCTCTTTTTGGTGTTTGGTTCTTCTCGGTAGAATACGATATCGAGATCAAGATCGAAGCCAGAGATCAACACCGTCGAAGCTCGAAGACAAATACTTGACCATCTATAACCAAGTCAAGTACAAGGCCTCCGAAGATCTTCTTATCGGTTATCAACTGGCAAAGGCAAGCTTAGCCCCACCATGATATAATCCTATGATTTCAAAAGCATTTCAATTCCTGCCATAATGCATACGATTCTACTATGGTCTTTTATCGATAGATAGAGTATCCAACTGTTGCATACTCCCTTTGATCTTATATTACCTGATCCACTGCTCCTAGCATAACTAGGTTTGGAGTGTGTGCACTGCTAGAGCTTATATCTGTGTCCTGCTTAGCCATGCATAGCTGTTGAGTCTGGTACATCCAGATGATGTATCAGATGCAGATAATCTAGTATGCTAGGAGAACGTAATGTGATGACATCAGAGGTGATATGATATTAAACATGCTAAGGCTTGTATGGGAGGCCACGGTGGGATGTGGTTTTTCTAGTCCCATGCTCGCCACCCTTAGGACCCTAGGTTCTTGCCTCTTGAACCAATACGAGCGTACAACCACACGAGGTAAATGGGGACCCCTCGATCAACTAACTTGCCTAGGCTGGTCCATGAGTCCATAGTTAGCGATTTGGCATCTACATATTTGGATGGGTTGAAGATGGTGCATCATACAAGGCGTGACCAAGGAGGAAGGAGGCTCCAGGAGTACTCCCGATCCTTGGACATAGAGATATGGGCTGATGGAACCCTTTCTTGGAGACTCATGGATTAGGCGAAAGCAAGGTAAAACGGTCGTGTCTAACCACACCCTCTGCCAGCACACTAAGGAAGTGTGTCAAGTGGCGCTAAGAGTCGGTTGGTGCGTGTGGGTAAAGTTGTACACCCCTACAGGGTAATAATCTTTCGGAAAGCCATGTCCACGGTTATGGACGACTTGGGAATGGACGGGAGATCATAGAGAACATGAACCTAATCGTAAAACTTGGCAACTAATGTTTGTTAAGGATGCTTCCTCATGGGTACGAGGGGGTGATCCTAGTTCAGATGATGATGACTTGGTGGATATAAAAAGATGACGATCAATATTTTGGAGATATCGCTCTCTTATCCCCTTTTAAAATATTCTGAATAGACGAGCTTCTTCTCTCTCTTGTTTTATAAACAAAGATGGCTTTATGCAAAACAACTCCACCAGCCATAAGTCTTGAGGAGTACACCCTATACTCACCCTTACTTTGTTGATACTTTTTGCAGAGTAAGTGTTCCCTGAAGATGAGTTCCATACTACATCGACATCGACGAGTAGCTTGGGGTTCCCGGCCGGCAGCCTGGAATCTATGGGTTGGGACGTCATCGTTATGCTTCAGACCTCTTAGGCCATTTGTTAACTTTGCTATACTTAATAGCATAATTTGCCTTCCGTTGTTTGATGTTTGTGGTCAGTGACCTCTGCTTGTAATAATTTGGTTCTTTGCTCAGTTATGAGCTTGCTGTAATAAATTTTTGTGTTGTAGGGTCACTGTTGTGTTATCGATTGTCCACTGGATATCCTCGAGCTCAAGGTTGAGCTTATGTCAGACGGAGGTCTGGGATTTGTTTAGCCCTGACCCCGGGGGTGTCACAGGTCTTGGTATCAGAGTAGTACCGACCGTAGGAAAACCTTGCTATTGGTCGATGTTGAGTCTAGTGTTTGTGAAAACTATTTTAAAAAGCTGAAAAGTATTTGCAAAAACTCTAGTATGCTTCTTTTATTCCTTATCCAGTTTTGCTCTAACTCTAGGTTATATTATCTGGTGTTGATTTTTGAAAAGTTTTGATATCTCATCTAGTCTTTCAAAACTTAGGTGCCTTCGTGGCATGCCATTTCTCAACCAGTTGACCTAGTGTTGAGTTCTTTAGAGTTGCGTGTGTGGTGAATTCCTTGTTCCCTTTACTCTGCTTCGTATGAGATATTCCTTTCTATCATGATCTCTCTATCTTTTGGATCCACGATATTAAATTGTTGATCCACAATGTTCTGTTCTAGGCTTCGAGGTTTCCTTTCACCTCGTATGCCTCCTTTTTGTTTGTTGGGTACTTCAGAAGTCATTTCTTCTCTTGGAAGTTACCTCGTGATTGTTACCTTGCAGTGTACGCTATGCCACTCAAGTAGTAGTTACTCCTTTCTTTGGGTCTTAACCCTTGGACTTGAACCTAAGATCCCTGATTGTGATGGATTCTGGTGTTGTGAATCTTGTACATGAAGCTGACCTTTAACCCAAGATCCATTCCTTTCACCTCTGTCGTTAATGTTTATACATTACCTTAGGATGGCTGGCACTACAATTCTAGCCTTCAAGCTTATGGTATTTGTTGCGATGGAATTGTGTCAACTAAGGACTTCCCCTATCACATGTTATGGCAGATGTTCTTTAATGGAACCAAACAGATCACGTCAAAAGTAGTCCTTGAGAGTCTTGCATCTATACTCGTGGCTCTGCCACACCTTGCCTTTTCTTGCATTGATTTTTAGAAGATTGATAATCTATGCATCTACATCTCAGGATTCTCTCTTGAGCATGTTCTTACTCCCTTGTTGTTTTTCGACCTTTGTCTACCATTTGGTAGCCAAGTAGTAAATTTGCATTGGTGTCTTCCTATGCAAGATACTCTTGTGGTCCATCATGACAAAACATTTTGGAATGTCTAGGAGAAACAAACTCCAGTACCTTGTCATATCTAGGACCAGGTCACAGTGTTGTAATCCGCAGATCAAGAGGCATTAGTTGTCTCCCATCTGTTCTATCTTAAAGTATCACACCCTTTTATACTAAGAGGTCGTGCTGAGTTTCATGAACCCTTAATGAAGTGATGCTCTTACACATAATTACCCACCCTCCCTCGAGTTTTCACGTTCGTGATTGATACGTGTGCGTAATAATGTGGCTATCTGAGATTCTTAGCAATTTTCATTGTTTTGAACTCTAAGGACATTTGTGTCATTCTTAGCGTGATTGGTTAACCTTATCACTAAGCAAAGTATGACTGTGCTACCAAGTCTGCTATTCTGGTACATCTCTTTGGTCAAAGAGTTAGGTTTGTGCCGAAACTCTAAGACTATGTCTTCTTGCCTTACCAAGCAAGTTTCTTCTCGAACTAAGTGACATATCGGTGGTTCGTGATATTCTGGACGTCTTACTAGAAGTATCACCATGTTGCCACATGACCGTGTTGTCAAGTTCTTGAGCAAGCAAGTTCTCTGAACTGCTCTTTTCTCCAAGGATCTGTATTGGATACCTCTGAAATAGTTAGTTGGGCTTAAACAACAACTTGGAGAGTTGTAAGACAAAAGTTCTATCCGAATTTGTTCTTTATTAAAGGGATGTCTAGTTTTGTTTGTGCTGAAGAAAGATATTATTTCCTTCGAGGATTTGTTATCTTCCCCAATATTTGATTTGATTTGGGTTAATGTCAAATCAAACTTAGTTCCAAGGATTATCTTGATGATGTTTCTTCTTATGTACATCTTCATGTCTTTGGTCTGACCAATACGTTTGTCTCATTCAAGCAACATATAGTGCATCTTCTCAGAGTGTTTTGATAAGTTGTTGTTGAGCCCATCAATGACATCCTTAACTTCTCCATGCTAGACAAGACTCATATGGAACAATTGACATTAATGTTGGAAACTTTCGAGAACCATCTTCATGTTATCTCGAAGTTTGTGTTCTGGATGTTAGAAGTAACCTTCTCTGGTTCACGCGCAATTGTTGAAAGATGTCGTTGTGGATTCGAGAAGAGTTATCTCCATTCCTTCATGACATATGTGTGTTTTATTGTCAGTACCTTATGTGTGTGCAGTTGTCTTTCGACAAGTTGCTAATACATGGGTATAGCAATCTAGCTCATATTTTGGATCTTTACACTAAAGTTCATGTCTTGATAATCTAGTAACTTTACCTTCATGGTAAATGTTGCAAACTTTCTATTCGGACATGCTGAGTCTGAAGTATCATTCCACCTAACCAAAGCTGAATCTCAATCAGCAATGATGGTTGGTGTTATTCAAGGTTTTGACATTGGTCTCTTTTGTTGGAATTATGCCCTAGAGGCAATAATAAAGATGTTATTATTATAATTCTTGTTCATGATAATGTTTATATTCCATGCTAGAATTGTATTAAGCGGAAACTTTGATACTTGTGTGGTTTATGAACAACACCGTGTCCCTAGTACGCCTCTATGGACTAGCTCATTGATTAAGGTTTCCTAACCATAGACATGAGTTGTCGATTAATAATGAGATCATGTCATTAGGAGAATGATATGATGGACAGACCCAAATTAAGCAGAGCAATTAGATCGTGTCATCGTGTTCATCTTTGCGAAGCTTTTTCCTATGTCAAATATTGTATTCCTTAGACCATGAGATAATTCAACTCCCTGGTATCGTAGGAAAGCTTTGAGGTCATCAAACGTCATCCTATGTGAGGGTGATCATACAGGTGTCTCTCAGGTGATCGGAAAGTACTTGTTGGGTTGTATGTATCGAGATGGAATTTGTCCCTCCCGAGTCGGAGAGATATACTTCGGGCCCACTCGGTAATCGATATCAACACCACTTGCAAGAACATGGTTAAGGAGTTAATCACAAAGTGATATCGGATTACGAAATGAGTAAAGTACTTGTTGTGAACGAGATTGAACTAGGTATACCGATACCAACGATCGAATCTCGGGCAAGTAAAATATCGCGTGACGAAGGGAATATATATGGGATTAATTGAATCCTGGCATCGTGGTTCATCCGATATGATCATCGATGAATATGTGGGAGTCAATATGGGTTTCTAGATCCCGCTGCTAATTATTGATAGAAGATCATGTCTGCATATTCTCGAACCCGTAGGGTCACACACTTAACGTTCCTCGACGCTAGGATGGAATGGACAATTGGTTTATGAGTTTTTCTTCGGAGTCTCGGATGAGATCCAGGACATCATGAGAGGTTCCGGAATGGTCCGGAGAATAAGATTCATATAAAGGAAAGCAGGTTTTTTGATTTCGGAATCGTTTCGGAGTATTCGGTATTGTATCAGAAGGTTCTAGAAGCTTCCGGAGTGGTACCAACATGGCCCCACTTTTCGGAGGGGTGAGTGGGCCTACGAGGTAGTGCCCTGGCCGCTTTGGGCCAGGGGCACGAGGCCCCATAGGCCCAGCCGGCCAAACCCTAGGGGAAACCCTAGGGAAACCTTCTAGAAGGGGGGGAAGACTTGCCCCCCACTCCACCCTTGGGGCCGCCGCCCTAGGGCTTGTAGGAGGGGCCAAGGGGGCCGGCCATCCCCCTATATAAGGTGGGCAGGGGGCGCACCCTCCCCTTACCCCAAACCCTAGCCGCCAACTGCTGCCCTTCCTCTCCCTCTCTCTCTCCCGAATGCGTGTAGGCGAAGCCCTGCTGCAGAAACTCTCCACCATAGCACCACGCCATCGTGCTACAGATCCAATCCATCTCTCCACCCCACTTGATGGACCGAGAAAGGAGGAGATGTCGCAGCACCGTACGTGTGCATCTCTCGGAGGCGCCGCCACTTGCGGCGTAGGATCGGATCAGATCGCGAGGAGGAGACGGCTAGTACGACTACATCAACCACATTCTGTTGAACGTTTCTGTTGTGCGATTTCTTCAAGGGTATGAAGATCTCATCTATCCCTCTTGTTGATTGCATCTCCTAGATTAAATCTTGGCTTTACCGTTCGCATCCGTAGAATTTTTTGATTTACTATGCTGCGAAACCCCTTAGTGGTATTAGAGCTAGATCTATGCGTAGATGCGTTTCACGAGTAGAACGCAACATGCTTGTTACGGGCGATGATGTTTTATGTTGCAAGCCTCTTGTTGTGTACTTCTTATGACGTGGGATAGTGAGATCGAAGCGGTCTAGGCCAACTTTACGCGACCTCGTTCGCGAGACCGGCTCCACACTTGACGTGTGGCTTGTTCCACACATGCGGCTGGTGGATGCCAGTTTCTCTCACTATAGTAGTCATGGGATTTACACCGGATGTTGGCAACCATAATATCACCGATGTGGATTTCCGTAGGTAAGAATCGTTCTTAGGTTGTTACTCCCATAAGCCACGTAAAACATGCAACAACAAAGTAGAGGCGTCTAACTTGTTTTTGCAGGGAGTGTTTTGTGATATGGTATGGCCCAAGACGTGATGTGTATGTTGTATGCAATGATCATGTTTTGTAATATTTCACGACTTTCATGTCGATGAGTACACAACCGGCAGGAGTCATATGGTTGTCTTTATAATTGTGTATGACCTGTGTGTCAACTTCTTATACGCCATGTAATAGATTTACTTTATCACTAAGTAGTTAGAAATAGTTGTAGTTGCTATTCGTGGTGGAGGAAATCATGGTGGAATGATGGAGATCATGCTGGCGCGCACAAGATGGAGATCATTGCGCGGAGATTGGCTATACCATGTCACATAAGATTATATGCATGTGATGTTTATCCTTTTATGTATCTTATTATGCTTAGATCGCGACGGTAGCATTATAAGATGATTCCTCACTTAAATATCAAGATAAAACTGTGTTCTCCCCATGTCTGCACCGTTGCGAAAGTTCGTCGTGTTCAAGCATCTCGTGATGATCGGGTGCTATAAAATCTACGTTCACATACAACGGGTGCAAGCCAGTTTTGCACACGCGAAAATACTTGGGTTTGACTTGACGAGCCTAGCATGTACAAACATGGCCTCGGAACACACGGACGGAAAGGTCAAGCATGAGTCATATGAATGATATGATCGACACTTTGTTGTCCACCATTGAAACCACATCTCTTCTCGTGAAGATCGGATTAGGTGTGGTGAATTTGGATCGTGTTCACTAAACAACTTGAGGGATGTTGAATTTAGTGGGAGTTCATCTAGTAATTTGATTAAGTTGAACTAGTTATCATGAACATAGTCTAAATTGTACTTGCTAATTTTGTAGATCAAATGGCTAAGTCCAACTTCAACTTCAATGTTTTTGCTGAGAAAGAAAAGCTTAAGAACAATGGGTCTAACTTCACCAACTTGTTCCGCAATCTGAGAATCATTCTCGCTGGCGGATAAAAGGACTATGTCCTTGAGAAAGCGCTAGGTGACGCCCCTGCTATTGATGCGCCAGCTGATGAAAAAGTTGTTTATCAGTCGCGCAAAGATGATTATGGAGCGATTAAGAGTACCATGTTGTTTGCTATGGAATCGGACCTTCAAAATCGTTTTGAGGAGTTCGCCGGCCCTTTGAGATACTTGAGGAACTGAAAACCATGTTTCAGACTTAGGCCCATTCTGAGAGATATGAGATCTCCAAGAAGTTCTTTAACTGCAAGATGGAGGAAGGGAGTTCCGTTAGTGAGCACGCCATTAAGATGTCGGGCTACACTCAACGTCTTGAGCAACTGGACTGCAAGATTCCGGAAGAGCTCAAGATTGATAGAGTTCTACAATCACTCCGTCCTAGCTACAAAGGTTTTGTAGTTACTCACAATCAGATTGGTTCCACTGATACGATCACTGAGCTCTTCGCTAAGCTGAAAGCTACGGAGGTGGATATCAAGAAAGATAATCATGTGTTGATGGTCAACAAGACCCCTAGCTTGAAGAATGGTAAGGGTGCAAAGAAGTCCTTCAAGAAAGGCAGCGGCAAGCGCGTTGCCCCTGCTGAGAAGAAGCTCAATTCTGGACCTAAGCCGGACACTGAGTGCTTCTATTGCAAGGACAAGGGTCACTGGAAGCGCAACTGTCCGAAGTACTTAGTGGACAAGAAGGCTGGCACCATTAAAGGTATATTTGATATACATGTTATTGATGTTTACCTTACTAGCGCTCGTTGTAGTGCCTGGGTATTTGATACTGGTTCAGTTGCTAATATTTGTAACTCGAAACAGGAGCTACGGAATAGACGGCGGCTAGCAAGGGATGAGGTGACGATGCGCGTTGGCAATGGATCAAGAGTTGATGTGATGGCCGTCGGCACGCTCTCCTTAGTTTTACCTTCGGGATTAGTTTTAAACCTTAATAAGTGTTATTATGTGCTTGCGTTGAGCATGAACATTATATCTGGATCGTGTTTATTGCAAGACGATTATTCACTTAAATCGGAGAATAATGGTTGTTCTATTTATATAAGTAACATCTTTTATGGTCATGCACCTGCTGTGAATGGTTTATTTCTTCTGAATCTCGAAAGCAATGAAACACACATCCATAACATTGAGGCTAAGAGATGCAAAGTAGATAGTGATAATTCGACTTATTTGTGGCACTGCCGTCTAGGTCATATTGGTTTAAAATGCATGAAGAAACTCCATTCTGATGGACTTTTGGAGTCTCTTGATTTTTAATCATTTGACACGTGCGAGCCGTGCCTCATGGGTAAGATGATCAAAACCCCGTTCTCCGGAATAATGGAGCGAGCAACGGACTTGTTGGAAATCATACATACCAATGTATGCGGACCAATGAGTGTTTCGACGCGCGGTGGATATCGCTATTTTCTCACTTTTACTGATGACTTAAGTAGATATGGGTATATCTATTTAATGAAACATAAATCTGAAATGTTTGAAAAGTTCAAAGAATTTCAAATCGAAGTGGAAAACCATCGTAACAGGAAAATTAAATTTCTACGATCCGATTGTGGAGGTGAATATTTGAGTTATGATTTTCTCACGCATCTTAAAGCAAGCGGAATCGTTTCGCAACTCACGCCACCCGGAACACCACAGCGCAATGGTGTGTGTGAACGCCGGAATCGAACTCTATTAGATATGGTGCGATCGATGATGTCTCTTACAGATTTGCCCCGTTATCATTTTGGGGTTATGCATTAGAAACCGCTGTATTCACTTTAAATAGGGCACCATCTAAATCCGTTGAGACAACACCGTATGAACTATGGTTTGGTGCTAAACCTAAGTTGTCGTTTCTTAAAGTTTGGGGATGCGAATCTTACGTCAAGAAGTTGATGCCGGACAAGCTCGAACCCAAAGCGGAGAAACGCGTTTTCATAGGATACCCTAAGGAAACGATTGGGTATACCTTCTACCACAGATCCGAAGGCAAAGTGTTTGTTGCAAAGAACGGATCCTTTCTTGAGAAGGAGTTTCTCTCGAAAGAAGTGAGTGGGAGGAAGGTAGAGCTAGACGAGGTTATTGAACCTTCTCTCGAGTTGGAGAGTAGCGCAGCACCTGAAATTGTTCCAGTGCCGTCTGCACCAACAAGAGACGAAGCTAATGACGAGGATCATGAAACTTTGAACGATGCTACTACCGAACTTCGCAGGTCAACAAGGTCACACGTCACTCCTGAATGGTACGGCAACCCTGTCTTACCCATCTTGTTGTTAGACAATAGTGAACCTGCGAACTATGAGGAAGCAATGATGAGCCCAGACTCTGAGAAATGTCTAGAGGCCATGAAATCCGAATTGGGATCCATGAGTGAAAACCAAGTATGGACTTTGGTGGACCCTCCTAGCGACCGTAAGGCCGTTGAGTGCAAATGGATTTTCAAGAATAAAACAGACGCAGATGGTAATGTTAATGTCTATAAAGCTCGGCTTGTCGCAAAAGGTTTTCGACAAGTTCAAGGTGTGACTATGATGCGACTTTCTCTCCCGTAGCGATGTTTAAGTCCATTCAGATTTTATTAGCAATTGCTGCATTTCATGATTATGAAATATGGCAGATGGATGTCAAGACTGCGTTCCTCAATGGCAACATTGATGAAGAGTTGTATATGATGCATCCCGAAGGTTTTGTCGATCCTAAGGATGCTGATAAGGTGTGCAAACTTCAGCGTTCCATTTATGGACTGAAGCAAGCATCTCAAAGTTGGAACCTTCATTTTGATCAAGTGATCAAGAGCTTTGGATTTGTTCCAAATTGCTACGAAGCTTGTATCTACAAGAAAGTGAGTGGGAGCTCAGTGACATTTCTAGTACTATATGTGGATGACATATTGATTATTGGAAATGACATTGGTATGCTTAAAGATGTGAAGAGTTATTTGAATAAATGTTTTTCAATGAAAGACATAGGAAAGCTGCTTATATATTAGGCATCAAAATCTATAGAGATATACAAAGACGCCTAATAGCTTTAAGTGAAAGTACATACCTAGACAAAGTTCTGAAAAGGTTTAGAATGGATAAAGCAAAGAAAGGTTCATTGCCCATGTTGTGAGGTAAGATATTGAGCAAGGCACAGTGTCCAGCTACGGTAAAGGATAGAGAAACTATGAGCAAAGTGCCATATGCCTCGGCCATAGGTTCTATCATGTATGCCATGATGTGTACTAGACCAGATGTGTCCAATGCTCTTAGTTTGACGAGCAGATACCAAAGTGATCCAGGAGTGGAACACTGGACAGCCGTAAAGAACATCCTAAAGTATTTAAGTAGGACTAAATAAATGTTCTTGGTCTATGGAGGTGATGAGCAGCTCGTCGTAAAAGGTTACGTCGACGCTAGTTTCGACACCGACCCGGATGATTCTAAATCTCATACATGATACATTTATATTTTGAATGGAGGAGCTGTGAGCTGGAGAAGCTGCAAGCAAAGCGTGATCGCGGTATCTACAGTAGAATCGGAATACATGGCTGCTGCAGAAGCGTCAATTGAAGGAGTTTGGATCAGGAACTTCATCACTGAGCTTGGTGTGGTTCCAAGTGCCTTGGACCCACTGGAGATATTATGCGAGAACACTGGCGCCATAGCACTGGCTAAGGAACCAAGATATCATCCAAAGACCAAGCACATCAACCGTCGGTTTCATATAATTCGAGATTATATAACAGATGGAGATCTGAAGATTAGCAAAGTACATACGGATCTGAATGTCGCAGATCCGTTGACTAAACCTCTTCCAGGAGCAAAACATGATCAGCACCTCAATGCCATGGGTGTTAGATTGTTGCTAGATGTAAACTAGATTATTGACTCTAGTGCAAGTGGGAGACTGTTGGAATTATGCCCTAGAGGCAATAATAAAGATGTTATTATTATAATTCTTGTTCATGATAATGTTTATATTCCATGCTAGAATTGTATTAAGCGGAAACTTTGATACTTGTGTGGTTTATGAACAACACCGTGTCCCTAGTACGCCTCTATGGACTAGCTCATTGATTAAGGTTTCCTAACCATAGACATGAGTTGTCGATTAATAATTAGATCATGTCATTAGGAGAATGATATGATGGACAGACCCAAATTAAGCAGAGCAATTAGATCGTGTCATCGTGTTCATCTTTGCGAAGCTTTTTCCTATGTCAAATATTGTATTCCTTAGACCATGAGATAATGCAACTCCCTGGTATCGAAAGAAAGCTTTGAGGTCATCAAACGTCATCCTATGTGAGGGTGATCATAAAGGTGTCTCTCAGGTGATCGGAAAGTACTTCTTGGGTTGTATGTATCGAGATGGAAGTTGTCCATCCCGAGTCGGAGAGATATACTTCGGGCCCACTCGGTAATCGATACCAACACCGCTTGCAAGCACTTGGTTAAGGAGTTAATCACAAAGTGATATCGGATTACGGAACGAGTAAAGTACTTGCTGTGAATGAGATTGAACTAGGTATACCGATACCAACGATCGAATCTCGGGCAAGTAAAATATCACGTGACGAAGGGAATATATATGGGATTAATTGAATCCTGACATCGTGGTTCATCCGATATAATCATCGATGAATATGTGGGAGTCAATATGGGTTTCCAGATCCCGCTGTTGATTATTGATAGAAGATCATGTCTGCATATTCTCGAACCCGTAGGGTCACACACTTAACGTGCCTCGACGCTAGGATGGAATGGAAAATTGGTTTATGAGTTTTTGTTCGGAGTCTCGGATGAGATCCAGGACATCACGAGAGGTTCCGGAATGGTCCGGAGAATAAGATTCATATAAAGGAAAGCAGTTTTTTGATTTCGGAATCGTTTCGGAGTATTCGATATTGTACCGGAAGGTTCTAGAAGCTTCCAGAGTGGGACCAACGTGGCCCCACTTGTCGGAGGGGTGCGTGGCCTACGAGGGAGTGCCCTGGCTGCTTTGGGCCAGGGGCACAAGGCCCCATAGGCCCAGCCGACCAAACCCTAGGGGAAACCCTAGGGAAACCTTCTAGAAGGGGGAGGGGAGACTTGCCCCCCACTCCACCCTTGGGGCCGCCACCCTAGGGCTTGGAGGAGGGGCCAAGGGGGCCGGCCAGCCCCCTATATAAGGTGGGCAGGGGGTGCACCCCCCCTTACCCCAAACCCTAGCCGCCAGCTGCTGCCCTTCCTCTCCCTCTCTCTCCCGACTGCGTGTAGGCGAAGCCCTGCTGCAGAAACTCTCCACCATAGCACCACGCCGTCGTGATGCAGATCCAATCCATCTCTCCACTCCACTTGCTGGACCGAGAAAGGAGGATACGTCGCGGCACCGTACGTGTGCATCTCTCGGAGGCGCCGCCACTTGCGGCGTAGGATCGGATCGGATCGGATCACGAGGAGGAGACGGCTAGTATGACCACATCAACCACGTTCTGTTGAACGTTTCCGCTGTGCGATTTCTTCAAGGGTATGAAGATCTCATCTATCCCTCTCGTTGATTGCATCTCCTAGATTAGATCTTGGCTTTCCCGTTCGCATCCGTAGAAAATTTTGATTTACTATGCTGCGAAACCCCTCATCTTTGTGCATCTGGCAAGATTGATGTAACGGTTGACACACTTAGCTAGAAAGACCTTTTGTCATATCCTCTTGAATCAGCAATAAAAACCACTCTTCATGAAGTTTCTTCTATGATTTATAAATGGAGATGTGATTATGGTTTCCTTTGTATCCGAAGTCTGACCTTCACTTGATGTTTGATTTCTTGAACATCAAGGAGAACATTTAAAGTAGTGTCGCTAAGTGTCTCTCGGTCGATCCTCCAGACCCTTTTATGTTGGCAAGAGTTTTGTTGTGCCAAATAATTGAAGTCTGAGAAATGAAGTTTCTTTCTTCTCGTGTCATCAGGAATCTTCTTACCTATTTATGTAGTGGTGTAAGTGATATCATGATCTTTGGCAAAGATTTTGATACTGCTGGATGAATAGAGAGTTTCCTTCATTTTCTCACCCATGTTTCAAGAGTGACTATGATTTTGATAATCAACAGTTTCTCTTAATACATGTTCCTTGTGACTCCTATGTGTCCTCGCCACAAAACACCTTTCTCTCTTGGCCATCTGTTGGATGAAAAAAAGTGAACCTTCCGTGTCAAAAGTAGTTCAACAGCTTGGTTTTGTTGATTCATATCTCTGCAACCTGGAAGCTCTACTTAAGTCGTTTAGTAGAGGTTCATCTCTCGAAGTCTATGGTTATATTCTTTCCATTGAAACCTTCCTTCTCAGAAGTTTAAAACTCTTCTGTAAGTTCCATGGTCTCAATCCTTATGAAGACCATATATCTAACAACTTGAAACCTTCTCCTCTTGTTTCCTCCATTACCTTGATGTGTTTCATGCTGTCATCTCAGAGTTGTTTCTGAACACTCCAGCCATGAGTTGACCATTAGATACTCTGTGGGTTGTCTAGTGTGTTCCCCTCTTATCTTTAGAGTGGCCATGCTTCTTCTCCCTATGTCTCTTTTCCTACCTTTGGAATCTCGGGTCAAGATTCTCGTAAGGGGGATAGAGCTGTAACACCCTAGTTTTTAGTTCATCATTATTTAGGGTTTGTTTGTGCATCATGTATTAAAAATTGCATTAAAGAAAAATAATGCCAAAACTCTAAACCCTAATTTCCCCCTCTATCTTTGTAGTTAATTCAAAAGGTACTCCCTCCGTTTCAGGGCTTAAGGCGTCCTTGTTTTGCGTGTTTTTTCTTTGACCAAGAATTACTCTAAATACGTACATAGTTTTGGTATAAAACTAGTACCACTGGAAAGTATTTTTCAATACGAATCCAACGGTAGTAATTATGTACAATATCATCAAGATTTTGTTGTTCAATTCTTTCGGTCAAACTTTGATTTGGAAAGCGTGTGCGCCTTAAGCCCTGAAACGGAGGTAGTATTGAATTCTGAAAATTACAGAAGTGTGGAGCCTAAATGGTATAAAGGGATCTGAAGTATTTAAAAATAAATATAAAACCTCTCTGTTATTTTAAATCTATCTAAAAACAGATTTCAAATCATTTACAAAAGAGAAAGACAAAAACAGAAAAAGAAAAGGATTTCTAGAAAAAATAGACAAGAGAGAGAGAGCCAGGCCGCAGCCCACTCCCCTCCACCCCTCCTGGAACTTTTCCGTCGCCCAGACCTTCTCATCCCTCTACCAACCGCTCAGCGCAGCTCCCACAGCCCATCCACGGCCCAACTTGGCCCGTACCCGTTCGCCCTTTCCTTTGTCTTCTTCCTCACGAGCGGCAAGCAGCTCGGTGGCGATGTTGCCTCCGTCCGCCTGTGCGCTACAATCTGTCCTGCCGTCCGCCGCCCTAGGGAGAGGATAAGACCACTCCGAGACGTGCTACTCTTCCCTGCCTCCCTCTCACTCTCCCCCTAGCGCCCTCCTCCTCGCTCTCTGCTGCGAGCCGAACCCTAGCTCCGGCCGCCACGTATTGCTGTCGTCTCCGATCTTCCCTTGGCCAGACGAGCACACCGTTGGCGCCATGTCCGACTCCTTATTTCTCCCCTAAAACCGCAAGCCAAAGAAGGCCAGGTCACCTCAATCATCATCTTGTTCCCGAGCTCCGGCCGCCACCATCGTCGATGATTGCCGCCATTCCGAGCCTTCACTGGCTTCAACAACCACACTACAAGCAGTGTGGTAAGCCAGCGGTTCCCTGGAGCCTCTTCACCGTCTCTCTCCCTCTCTGTAGCTTGTCCCGGTCGTGCACCGTCGCCTCCGCCACAGAACCTCCTCGCCGGCGCTGCACCGGTGGCCCATAAATAGCGGCGCTGCCATATTCTGGTTCCTCCTGTCGCTAGCACTGCGCATCCCCGTTTGCTCGCTAGCACCGCCCTCCACCACCGTCTGCAGCGTTCCCCGGTGAGCCCGTGTGGCTCCTGCGTGGCTTGCCACCGTGGCCCTGGTCCCACCTGTCATCCTCTGTGGCTAGCCCCTGTTCTGGTGAGAAAAGGTTAGGGTTAGGTTGCGCTGACGTCAACATGCGCAGTCAACCCAGTCAAAAGCCGTGGGACCCGTTCTGTCCACGTGGAGGTTGAGTTGGCACTGGGGCCACTCCGTCAGTCTCTCTGGCTAGCTGTAGCCCGGGTGTAAAAAGTAATTCCCATTTTTGGTTTAAATAATTTCAGAAATTGTTATAAAACTTGTAAAATCAATAACTTATTCATATTAACTCAGAAAAATACAAATAATATATAAAAATGATCAGAAAAATTAGATCTACCTATTTAAGCTATGATCATGCATTGTTAAACAACTTTCAAGACAAGTTTAATTACAACAACATAGTAACCCCTCTTATATGCATCCGGAGTTACCCCGAGTAAGGGTTTGTACCCCTCGGAACCCCGATTAAACTGCCGAGCATGCTTTAGGGTTATATTTCAATGCAATTTAACTTGTCATATCATCATCCTTGCTTGAGCATTGCATCGATGCCATGTGTTGATTGTTTTCCCTCTCTTTTTGGTGTTTGGTTCTTCCCGGTAGAATACAATATCGAGACCGAGATCAAAGAAAGAGATCAACACCGTCGAAGCTCGAAGACAAATACTTGACCAGCTATAACCAAGTCAAGTACAAGGCCTCCGAAGATATTCTTATCAGTTATCAACTAGCAAAGGCAAGCATAACCCCACCATGATATAATCCTATGATTTCAAAAGCATTTCAGTTCCTGCCAGAATGCATACGATTCTACTGTGGTCTTTTATCGATAGATAGAGTATCCTATCTGTTGCATACTCCCTTTGATCTTATATTACCTGATCCACTACTCCTAGCATAACTAGGTTTGGCGTGTGTGCACTGCTAGAGCTTATATCTGTGTCCTGCTTAGCCATGCATAGCTGTTGAGTCTGGTACATCCAGATGATGTATCAGATGCAGATAATCTAGTATGCCAGGAAAACGTGATGTGATGACATCAGAGGTGATATGATATTAAACATGCTAAGGCTTGTATGGGAGGCCACGGTGGGATGTAGTTTTTCTAGTCCCATGCTCGCCACCCTTAGGACCCTAGGTTCTTGCCTCTTGAACCAAGACGAGCGTACAACCACACGGGGTAAATGGGGACCCCTCGATCAACTAACTTGCCTAGGTTGGTCCATGAGTCCATAGTTAGCGATTTGGCATCTACATATTTGGATGGGTTGAAGATGGTGCATCATACAGGGCGTGACCAAGGAGGAAGGAAGCACCGGGAGTACTCCCGATCCTTGGACATAGAGATATGGGCTAATGGAACCCTTTCTTGGAGACTCATGGATTAGGCGAAAGCAAGGTAAAACGGTCGTGTCCAACCACACCCTCTGCTAGCACACTAAGGAAGTGTGTCAAGTGGCGCTAAGAGTCAATTGGTGCGTGTGGGTAAAGTTGTACACCCCTGCAGGGTAATAATCTTTCGGAAAGCCGTGTCCACGGTTATGGACGACTTGGGAATGGACCGGAGATCATAGAGAACATGAACCTAATCGTAAAACTTGGCAACTAATGTTTGTTAAGGATGCTTCCTCATGGGTACGAGGGGGTGATCCTAGTTCAGATTATGATGACTTGGAGGATATAAAAAGATGACGATCAATATTTCGGAGATGTCGCTCTCTTGTCCCCTTTTAAAATATTCTGAATAGACGAGCTTCTTCTCTCTCTTGTTTTATAAACAAATATGGCTTTATGCAAAAAAACTCCACCAGCCATAAGTCTTGCGGAGTACAACCTATACTCACCCTTTGTTGATACTTTTGGCAGAGTAAGTGTTCCCTGAAGATGAGTTCCGTACTACATCGACATCGAGGAGTAGCTTGGGGTTCCCGGCCAGCAGCCTGGAATCTATGGGTTGGGACGTCATCGTTATGCTTCAGGCCTCTTAGGCCATTTGTTAAGTTTGCTATACTTAATAGCATAATTTTCCTTCCATTGTTTGATGTTTGTGGTCAGTGACCTCTGCTTGTAATAATTTGGTTCTTTGCTTAGTTATGAGCTTGCTGTAATAAATTTTTGTGTCATAGGGTCACTGCTGTGTTATCGATTTTCCACTGGATATCCTCGAGCTCAAGGTTAAGCTTATGTCAGACGGAGGTCTAGGATTTGTTTAGCCCTGATCCTGGGGGTGTCACAGGTCTTGGTATCAGAGCAGTACCGACCGTAGGAAAACCTTGCTATTGGTCGATGTTGAGTCTAGTGTTTGTGAAAACTATTTTAAAAAGCTGAAAAGTATTTGCAAAAACTCTAGTATGCTTCTTTTATTCCTTATCCAGTTTTGCTCTAACTCTAGGTTATATTATCTGGTGTTGATTTTTGAAAAGTTTTGATATCTCATCTAGTCTTTCAAAACTTAGGTGCCTTCGTGGCATGCCATTTCTCAACCAGTTGACCTAGTGTTGAGTTCTTTAGAGTTGCGTGTGTGGTGAATTCCTTGTTCCCTTTACTCTGCTTCGTATGAGAGATTCCTTTCTATCATGATCTCTCTATCTTTTGGATCCACGATATTAAATTGTTGATCCACAGTGTTCTGTTCTAGGCTTCGAGGTTTACTTTCACCTCGTATGCCTCCTTTTAGTTTGTTGGGTACTTTAGAAGTCATTTCTTCTCTTGGAAGTTACCTCGTGATTGTTACCTTGCAGTGTACGATATGTCACTCAAGTAGTAGTTACTTCTTTCTTTGGGTCTTAACCTTGGACTTGAACCTAAGATCCCTGATTGTGATGGATTCTGGTGTTGTGAATCTTGTACATGAAGATGACCTTTAACCCAAGATCCATTCCTTTGACCTCCGTCGTTAATGTTTATACATTACCTCAGGATGGCTGGTACTACAATTCTAGCCTTCAATCTTGTGGTATTTGTTGCGATGGAATTGTGACAACTAAGGACTTCCCCTATCACATGCTATGGCAGATGTTCTTTAATGGAACCAAACAGATCACGTCAAAAGTACTCCTTGAGAGTCTTGCATCTATACTCGTGACTCTGCCACACCTTACCTTTTCTTGCATTGATTTTTGGAAGATTGATAATCTATGCATCTACATCTCGGGATTCTCTCCTGAGCATGTTCTTCCTCCCTTGTTGTTTTACGACCTTTGTCTACCAGTTGGTAGCCAAGTAGTAAATGTGCATTGGTGTCTTCCTATGCAAGATACTCTTGTGGTCCATCATGACAAACCATTTCGGAATGTCTAGGAAAAACAAACTCCAGTACCTTGTCATATCTAGGACCAGGTCAAAGTGTTGTAATCCGCAGATCAAGAGGCATTAGTTGTCTCCCATATGTTCTATCTTAAAGTATCACACCCTTTTATTCTAAGAGGTCGCGCTGAGTTTCATGACCCCTTAATGAAGTGATGCTCTTACACATAATTACCCACCCTCCCTCGAGTTTTCACGTTCGTGATTGATACGTGTGCGTAATAATGTGGCTATCTGAGATTCTTAGCAATTTTCATTGTTTTGAACTCTAAGGACATTTGTGTCATTCTTAGCGTGATTGGTTAACCTTATCACTAAGCAAAGTATGACTGTGCTACCAAGTCTGCTATTCTGGTACATCTCTTTGGTCAAAGATTTAGGTTTGTGCCAAAACTCTGAGACTATGTCTTCTTGCCTTACCAAGCAAGTTTCCTCTCAAACTAAGTGACATATCGGTGGTTCTTGATATTCTGGACGTCTTACTAGAAGTATCGCCATGTTGCCACATGACCGTGTTGTCAAGTTATTGAGCAAGCAAGTTCTCTGAACTGCTCTTTTCTCCAAAGATCTGTATTGGATACCCCTGAAATAGTTGGTTGGGCTTAAACAACAACTTGGAGAGTTGTAAGACAAAAGTTCTATCCGACTTTGTTCTTTATTAAAGGGATGTCTAGTTTTGTTTGTGCTGAAGAAAGATATTATTTCCTTCGAGGATTTGTTATCTTCCCCAATATTTGATTTGATTTGGGTTAACGTCAAATCAAACTCAGTTCCAAGGATTATCTTGATGATGTTTCTTCTTGTGATGTTTCACTTGAGTACATCTTCATGTCTTTAGTCTGACCAATATGTTTGTCTCATTCAAGCAACATATAGTACATCTTCTCAGAGTGTTTTAATAAGTTGTTGTTGAGCCCATCAATGACATCCTTATCTTCTCCATGCTAGACAAGAATCATATGGAACAATTGACATTAATGTTAGAAACTTTCGAGAACCATCTTTGTGTTATCTCGAAGTATGTGTTCTGGATGTTAGAAGTAACCTTTTCTGGTTCACGCGCAATTGTTGAAAGATGTCGTCGTGGATTCGAGAAGAGTTATCTCCGTTCCTTAATGACATATGTGTGTTTTATTGTCAGTACCTTATGTGTGTGCAGTTGTCTTTCGACAAGTTGCTAATACATGGGTATAGCAATCTAGCTCATCTTTTGGATCTTTACACAAAAGTTCATGTCTTGAGAATCTAGTAACTTTACCTTCATGGTAAATGTTGCAAACTTTCTATTTGGACATGCTGAGTCTGAAGTATCATTCCACCTAACCAAAGCTGAATGTCAAGCAGCAATGATGGTTGGTGTTATCCAAGGTTTTGACATTGGTCTCTTTGTGCATCTGGCAAGATTGATGTAACGGTTGACACACTTAGCTAGCAAGACCTTTTGTCATATCCTCTTGAATCAGCAATAACAACCACTCTTCATGAAGTTTCTTCTATGATTTATTAATGGAGATGTGATTATGGTTTCCTTTGTATCCGAATTCTGACCTTCACTTGATGTTTGATTTCTCGAACATCAAGGAGAACATTTAAAGTAGTGTTGCTAAGTGTCTCTCGGTCGATCCTCCAGACCCTTTTATGTTGGCAAGAGTTTTGTTGTGCCAAATAATTGAAGTCTGAGAAATGAAGTTTCTTTCTTCTCGTGTCATCAGGAATCTTCTTACCTATTTATGTAGTGGTGTAAGTGATATCATGATCTTTGGCAAAGATTTTGATACTGCTGGATGAATAGAGAGTTTCCTTCATTTTCTCACCCATGTTTCAAGAGTGACTATGATTTTGATAATCAACAGTTTATCTTGATACATGTTCCTTGTGACTCCTATGAGTCCTCGCCACAAAACACCTTTCTCTCTTGGCCATCTGTTGGATGAAAAAAAGTGAACCTTCTGTGTCAAAAGTAGTTCAACAACTTGGTTTTGTTGATTCATATCTCTGTAACCTGGAAGCTCTACTTAAGTCGTTTAGTAGAGGTTCATCTCTCGAAGTCTGTGGTTATATTCTTTCCATTGAAACCTTCCTTCTCAGAAGTTTAAAACTCTTCTGTAAGTTCCATGGTCTCAATCCTTATGAAGGCCATATATTTAACAACTTGAAACCTTCTCCTCTTGTTTCCTCCGTTACCATGATGTGTTTCATGCTGTCATCTCAGAGTTGTTTCTGAACACTCCAACCATGAGTTGACCATTAGATACTCTGTGGGTTGTTTAGTGTGTTCCCCTCTTATCTTTAGAGTGGCCATGCTTCTTCTCCCTATGTCTCTTTTCCTACCTTTGGAATCTCGGGTCAAGATTCTCGTATGGGAGGCCACGGTGGGATGTGGTTTTTCTAGTCCCATGCTCGCCACCCTTAGGACCCTAGGTTCTTGCCTCTTGAACCAAGACGAGCGTACAACCACACGGGGTAAATGGGGACCCCTCGATCAACTAACTTGCCTAGGCTGGTCCATGAGTCCGTAGTTAGCGATTTGGCATCTGCATATTTGGATGGGTTGAAGATGGTGCATCATACAGGGGGTGACCAAGGAGGAAAGAGGCTCTAGGAGTACTCCCGATCCTTGGACATAGAGATATGGGCTGATGGAACCCTTTCTTGGAGACTCATGGATTAGGCGAAAGCAAGGTAAAACGGTCGTGTCCAACCACACCCTCTGCCAGCACACCAAGGAAGTGTGTCAAGTGGCGCTAAGAGTCGGTTGGTGCGTGTGGGTAAAGTTGTACACCCCTGCAGGGTAATAATCTTTCGGAAAGCCGTGTCCACGGTTATGGACGACTTGGGAATGGACGGGAGATCATAGAGAACATGAACCTAATCGTAAAACTTGGCAACTAATGTTTGTTAAGGATGCTTCCTCATGGGTACGAGGGGGTGATCCTAGTTCAGATGATGATGACTTGGTGGATATAAAAAGATGACGATCAATATTTCGAAGATGTCGCTCTCTTATCTCTTTTAAAATATTCTGAATAGACGAGCTTCTTCTCTCTCTTGTTTTATAAACAAAGATGGCTTTATGAAAAACAACTCCACCAGCCATAAGTCTTGTGGAGTACACCCTGTACTCACCCTTGCTTTGTTGATACTTTTGGTAGAGTAAGTGTTCCCTGAAGATGAGTTCCGTACTGCATCGACATCGACGAGTAGCTTGGGGTTCCCGGCCGGCAGCCTGGAATCTATGGGCTAGGACATCATCGTTATGCTTCAGGCCTCTTAGGCCATTTGTTAAGTTTGCTATACTTAATAGCATAATTTGCCTTCCATTGTTTGATGTTTGTGGTCAGTGACCTTTCCTTGTAATAATTTGGTTCTTTGCTCACTTATGAGCTTGCTGTAATAAAATTTTGTGTCGTAGGGTCACTGTTGTGTTATCGATTTTCCACTGGATATCCTCGAGCTCAAGGTTAAGCTTATGTCAGACGGAGGTCTGGGATTTGTTTAGCCTTGATCCCGGGGGTGTCACATCCATGCAACGCCCGTCCATCCATCCCTATGCCTACCGCACTCGAATCCTACTATTACCATTACTGTTACTATTGCTACTGTTTCACTCTTTCTATTACAGCTGCTATTGCTTTGCTGTTGCTACTACAAACTTTTGCTATTGATAAACTTCTATGAGAAAGAACTATTTCTAGGTGCAGCTGAACTGACAACTCAGTTGTTAAGGCTTGCAAGTATTCTTTGGCTCCACTTGTGTCAAATCAATAAATTGGGTAATACTACCCGCGAAGACTGTTGCGATCCCCTATACTTGTGGGTTATCAGAAAGATCTCGGTGAAGCCGCTTATGTCTTAGGCATTCAAATTCATCGAGATAGATCCATAAGAATCTTAGGGCTATCACAAAGAGCGTATATTGAGAAGGTACTCAAAAATTTCAACATGCATAAGTGCTCATCCTCGCCTGCTCCTATTGTGAAGGGCGATAAGTTTGGGACTTTTCAGTGCCCAAGTAATGATTATGAATCTGCGTAGATGAATTCAGTTCTTTATGATTCAATGATTGGAAGTATGATGTATGCACAAGTGTGCACTCTCCCTAATTTAGAATTCATAACCGGGATGCTTGGTATATATCAGTCTAATCCAGGATTGGATCACTGGAGGCTGCTAAGAAAGCCTTGTGTTATTTACAAGGCACTAAAGACCTCATGCTCATTTATAAGAGAATTGATAACCTCGAGGTGGTGGGTTATTCAGATGCTGATTTTGCAAGGTGTGTTGAAACTAAGAAATCCACTTCGGGTTATATATTCACCCTAGAAGAAGGAGCTATTTCTTGGAAAAGCATCAAGTGTTATTGCATCGTCAACAATGTGGGCAGAGTTTTTACCATGTTATGCGGCAACCGGGCAGGCATTATGGCTAAAGAATTTCATTCCAGGTTTAAGAGTGATTGACATATATCTGATCCACTCACTCTTTTCTGCGATAATCAACCCGTAGTGATCTACTTGACTAACAACAAGTAAAGTGGTGCTGCCAAACACATTGACATCAAGTATCATGTTGTGAAAGATAGTGTTGGAGATATGCCCAAGAGGCAATAATAAAGTGGTTATTATCATATCTTCATGCTTGTGATAAAATTTTACATACCATGCTATAATTGTATTAACCGGAAACATTAATACTTGTGTGATTTGTAAACATAAAAGAGTCCCTAGTAAAGCCTCTTGTTAAACTAGCTTGTTGGTTAATATATGATCATGGTTCCTAATCATGAACATAGAGATGTTATTAACAACAAGGTCATATCATTAGGAGAATGATGTAATGGACATACTCCTATAGTTAAGCATAGCATAAAGATCAAGTCATTTAATATAGTTCACTTGCTATAAGCTTTCTGATACATAGTAACCTAATTCCTTAGACCATGAGATCATGCTAATCACCATCACCAGAAGGATGCTTTGATGACATCAAACACCACACCGTAACTAGGTGGCTATAAAGTTGGCATCGAGTGTTCGGAAAGAATGTGTTGAGGCACATGGATCAAGATTGGGATTTGTCCATCCATATGACAGATAGATATACTCTGGGCCCTCTCGGTGGAATGTCATCCAATTAGCTTGCAAGCATGTGACTGGCTCACAAGGGATCACATATCACGGGAACGAGAAAAGAGTACTTATTGGTAACAAGGTTGAACTAGGTATGCAGAGATACCGACGATCAAACCTCGGATAAGTAAAGTATCATGAGACAAAGGGAAATTGGTATCGTATGTAAATGGTTCATTCGATCACGAAGTAATCATAGAAATATGTCGGAGCCATATGAATTTCTATATTCCTCTATTGATTATTGATCGGAGAAGAGTCTCGATCATGTCTGCATAATTCACGAACCGTAGGGAGACACACTTAAGGATTCGATGTTGTTTAGTAAATATGGAATGTGAGAAAAGAGACTGAATGTTGTTCGGAGTCTCGGATGGGATCCGGCATATCACGAGGAGATCCGTAATGGTCCAGAGAATAATATTCATATAAGGAATGTCCAATTTCGGAGTTTGGGAATGATTCCGGTGTTTTCACCGGAATGTTCTAGAAGGGTCTAGAAGGTTCACCGATCCGGAAGGGTAAGGGTACATGGATGTGTCATGACAAAGTGTAATGGTTGCATCATGTCCTAGGTCACTTGGTTGGACACTTGGAAGAGAGAAATCAAACTCTAATTTGAAAGTCAAAAAGGCAGTTTGAAAAAGTCAAATCCCAACATGGTTTCCGAGTTAGGAAGGGTTTCTGAGTTAGGGAGGGTTTCCACCTGGGTTGGGAACACCCTTGGACGCCGTCCCACCTATATAAGGAGGGGTAGGGGCACACCCCAAGGTATCCCCCTTGCCCTAGGCGCCTAAGAAACCCTAGGTTGGTCGCCGCCCCCCTCTCTAGTTGCGACCAATCTAGATCTCCTCTAAACCGCTACCGACTAGCTAAACTCTAGTTGCTAGCTACCTCTAAACCTCGACCCTCTAAACCCTAGATCACCGGGGCTCCCTCTACTCCACCATACTCACTCCGGCTTAGGCGAAGCCCTGCGGGATCTCCCCTCTACTTCCGACACCACGGCGTTGTGCTGCCGGAATCGCGAGGAGAGAGCTATAACCTCTGCTGCCTGCTGGAACAAGGGAGAGGAAGGTCTTCATCGAGTACCGTACGTGTGACCGACTGCGGGAGCGCTGCCGGAACGCAGCGCTAGAAGGATCGTCTATGCGATCTTGAGATCGGCAAGTGAACGACTACATCACCCACGAGAATCTTCTCTCGTTAACCACTTTGGATCTTCGAGGGTTAGTACTCTATCAACTTGTTGCACCGATCTAGTAGATAGATCTTGGCTTGATCATAGATTAGATCTTGATTGTGTGTTCATGTGGTAGAATTTTTTGTTTTCCATGCTACGAACCCCTATTGTGGTATGAGATCCGTGTCTATATGTAGATCTGTTTCACGAGTAGAACACAATGGTCATTGTGGGAGGTGGTGATTTTATTATCAATTGCTTCTTGTGTACTTTGCATCTTGCGGTATGGTGGGATGAAGCGGCCTGGGCTAACCTTACATGACATCGTTCATGAGACTTGCTCCACACTCGACATGCAACTTGTATTGCATAAGTGGCTTTGCGGGTGTCTGTCTCTCCCATCATAGTAAAGATTCAATCTACAACGGGAACTTGATAGTTCAAGCATCAACGTTGTGGTTCTTGTTCGTAAGTTAGAACGACACTTATTGAAAGCCCCAAACCACGTAAAACATGCAAAGAAAATTAGAGGCGTCTAACTTTGTTTTGTGGGTGTGTGCTGTGATGTGATATGGCCATGATTGTGATTATATATGATGTATGCAATGTTCCTTATTGTAAGTCAGCAACCGACAGGAGCCATATGGTTGTATTTTAATTTCGTCTAGACCTGCGTGTGTATTATTCAAAGTAGCTATAATAGTTGATGCTAGTGGACAACAACCATGGCGGCGCCATTGACCTTGACACCACGCCGGTGATGATGGAGATCATGTCCGTGCTTGAAGATGGAGATCTGAAGCACAAGAAGAAAGGCCATATCATATAACATATTTTGAATTGCATGCGATGTTAATACTTTTATGCATCTTGTATTGCTTAGTTCGTGACGGTAGCATTATAAGATGATCCCTCTAAATAAATATCAAGTTATAGAGTGTTCGTCCTTAGTAGGCACCATTGCCAAAGCTCGTTGTTTCGAAGCACCACGTGATCACCGGGTGTGTTAGATTCTACGAGTGTATACAATGGGAGCAAGCC
The DNA here is from genome assembly GCA_916181665.1 of Avena sativa. Classification (NCBI taxonomy): domain Eukaryota; kingdom Viridiplantae; phylum Streptophyta; class Magnoliopsida; order Poales; family Poaceae; genus Avena; species Avena sativa. The sequence continues at coordinate 443,495,737 of OV702293.1, read as the reverse complement.
AGATTTGCTCATGCGGAAGCGAAGGTTTGATCTTGACAATCCTAGCATGTACAAACATGGTCTCGGAACACGGAATACCGAAAGGTAAAGCTATCACATCCCAAAATTTTCCAAATTTTGAAATGTGAAAAATAAATAAACAAAATAAATAAATGTTGAAATTTAGGGTGAATAGAAACTTTTTTATTCCAAATGGAAACATCAAAACCCATCTTGAACAAACTTTGAATGAAAGGGGAATCAAACAAAATTTCAATCAAGTGAAATGCATTCATCAATAAAGTATCTTGAAATTTAAACACTTGGAAAAGTTAAATCAAAACCCTAATGGAATAATTCATTTCCAAGATCTCTCTAAGATTATGGATTTGATCCATATAAAAATTTGTCAACAAACATTTATAAATGATCAATAATGACAAAGGAGAATATTATAAAACCATAGAAATTGGTTTCACTCAATTAGGAGTCATAGATAAAAACTTATAAATTTATGAAGATAAAACAAATTAATTTCCAAAGCCAATAAAGCCCTATCTTAAATCCATGCCAAATCTTGAGCAAATAAATTCTAAAGGAATTTAAAAATATAAAAAAATATTAAATAAAGTTATGCAAGTTGGAATCACCAATTTTGGAGCTTTAAATAAAAATATATGGATTTTATAAGGCAAATGAAGAAATAAATAAATAAAGAATATTTAAAAGTCAAATTAAATCTTGGCCAAACAAATGATATGAAAGTTTATTGATTAATAAAAGAGTAAAGGATTTTGTTCAAAGTGAATTATTTTGCACTAAAAAAACCTACTGAAAAAGGTTTGGTAAAATTTAGAATTCAAATAGAGTTTGAAAACATATTTAAAACTTATTTGAAATAAAGACAAATGTCTATTTTAAATAAATAATAGACCCTAAAAGAATAAAAGAAATATTCTAAAATGGACTTTAGAATATGTTAATAAACAGTATTAAAAATATACTCAAAGTTTGGTAAAGGTTTGAATTCAAATGGTGTTTGAATTATTTGAACAAAAATCAAAACAAAAAATATAAAAGGAAAAAGAAAAAGATTCAGAATAAAAAAAAGAAAGAAGCAAACCAACCCATCTGTCCCAACTAAAGCCCAGCAGTGCAGCCCACTCCTTCCCCTCTCGCGAAACGTTTTCCACCCACGCGCTCACTCACTCAGTCACTGACGCTGCGACCCCACGCGCACCTCCTCTCTTCGCTGACCGCTGGACCCCACTGCCCCGTCATCATCGTCTACCCCGCGACGACCACGCCCCAGTTCATCTCTGCCGTTTCTGGCGTTAATTCGCGGCTTAAAATTCGCATTGATATAGGCATAATTCGCCCAGCCATCACGCAAGATAAAGGCGCCTTCCTTCCTTCTCCATTTCCCCTCACTCTCCCCTTCCCCTCCGCCACCAGGCTGCACAAATTTCTCTCACGAACACACTGTCCCCGACGAGCAACTCCGGCCGATTCCAGCGATGTAGATCCTCCCCTTGCCTCCCAGTACCCACGAGACTACTCCCCATCTTCTTGCGCATCTCCCTGTACCACTCACTCGCTTGCACGCGCTTCGAATCGTCGGCAAGGACGACTTCTAAACGCCGCCGTCGTCTGCCACTTCTCCGGCAAAGCCCCCTAGTAAAACCCGACCTCCCCTTTCCCTAGCTTTGATGCTCCCGTGTTCAGCATCCTTGCGTGCATCTAACTGCGTCATTCTTTTTCTTTGGCATGGCCTGCAACCTCGCCTCCGACAACAAACAGACGAACCCGACGATGCCACGAACTCCGGTGAGCAATCGTCAACGCGTCCGTGCTCCCCTTGGCCAACAGAGGCAACGTCGAGCATCAGCGCTTCATGACGAGTCTGGTGAGCAACGCCACCGCTAGAGCGCCGCCGCTGCGCAATGTCGTCGAGCGCCGCCAGTTTCTGGTACCTGCGTTGTAGCCGTTAGATCTAAATCGTCTGGTTAAGATTATATTATAACGAAGGGGTACGAAACGATCTTCACCGTACGATTTAAGTGAGATCCAACGCACCGCATCTGTCGATCCCAGCAAAGCGGTATCGCCCAATGAGGTTAAGACACGTGGCCTAGGTGTGGATTTAAAAACAGAAATGTTCATTTAGATGTTTGATTTTATAAAATTCATAACTTTTAATCCACACGTCCAAATTTAAAAAAAATTATATCATTGGATTCATAAAAATGTGAACTTTCCAACCATGCACTTTGTTTAGTATTTTCGTTCTGTAAAATTGATTCTTTTTGCATAAACTTGTTTAGGCCTATTTTGGATATAAAATTTATTCTAAAAATGATTTTAGGGTAAAATCTTTTGTAAATGGATTGTTTTGAACCTACTGGCATAGAAACCAACTTGTAGATTTAAAAGTATATTTGGTGACACTTAGGAATTAAATCTTTGAATAAAAGCATTTCTAGCTAAATAAAAATATTGATTATGGTGTAAAAATGCTTTTAAAGTAAATCCTTTTGGAAAATGATGTGATTTAAACTCTCTGACCCTAAACACCAAGTTTTAGGATTTAAAATTATATTTGATGAACCATAGTAAATTATCACTTTGCTAAAGGCATTTCTAGCAAATAAAAATATGGTTTGATTTAAAAATGGAATTTAGGTGAAACCTTTTGCAAACGGATTAATAATAAACCCTTTAACCATAAACACTAAAATTTGTGTTTAAAGAATATATTTGGCTAAATCTACAAAATATTACTTTGTTTTAAATCATTCTTAGCAAAACAAAAATGATTTAAATGGCCATTTTCACCAACTTGAATTTAAATGGTTTTACCACTTTTGTAAATGATCAATAGGAGTTTTAAATTTTTTATAGCCTATTAGAAACCACATTTCCAAATAGAACAATATTTTGCATGCTTGCATGCATTGCTTGATTTTATTGTTTCATGTGATAAATTGTTTGAATGCTAGTTTGAATATGTGCTTGCTTGATTGAATTGTAGTGAAATTAGAAGAGTGTGATATTTGCAAGATCAAGGAGTGAACCAATATTCTCTACTAAAAATGCAAGTGACACTATCATCCATGTCCTACTATTTTCATTACACTTAGTGATATTTTTGTAGTATGCATGATAGGGCTACTATGTTACTATGATATGCTATGTCCTATTAGGAATATCCTTATATCTTCCTTAGTGAAAACATTGTAGTTGTAGTATGCTTAGCCCTGCTATAGACTTGGGGTGGAATACCATATCATGATTATATGAAGTGTTGGAAAAATATATGTTTTATATAATAAAACAAGTACTCAATGAACCACCTGGGTGGAATGTGGTTACTCAATTTTGGACAAGGATGCAACAAAGGGAACCATGTTTATATGGCTATCTTTTTGTTTGTGCACTAGAAGAAAACCACCCAGGGACTTAGAGATTGAACAAGTTTCTCGTACAGTGGCTTCCGTGTATAGCCACATGCTAAATGGGCTCTGGCTTAGTCAACTACATAGTGGAAGACCCTTGCATTGGCATCTTCAGGTTAACTAGATTTATGTATTGGAAATATATCCTTACATTGGTGCCTGGTAGACAAGCTAGCATTGTGTATTGGGAGGACTTCTATGGAAAGACTTTGTCACATTCTCGATCTGCCGGTACTCCATTTGGTGTGTACTTATCCAGTGGCCACTGGTGGCGTCAAGATGAGATTGTGTCATGTGGGTAAAGTGTACAACTTCTGCAGAAGATCAAATTCTAAGTACTTAGCCGTGTCCCCTGTTACGGACAACTCTGAGCAACTAAGGCCTGAAGCTATGGAAGATCTCGACATTCCAATTTCTCAAAGTAAAACTTGATGGTGTCAACAAGGGATTAGAAGAACTTGGATTTTTCCAAGGAGTTCAGAAAGATTGTCAAAAGATCAAAACTATTTTGAAAAGATAGGATAAAACTATATTGCTTTCTGCAAATGAGCCTAAACCCTACTTGGCCAAATATGCATATATTGATAGGTTCCACTTATTTCTACATAGTAGTGAAACTTGCCAATACATTTCAAATGTATTGACCCTTGTGGCTGCAACTTATTATGTTGCAGGTTTGTTTGATGTTAGTGAAGTGTGTTGATTAGGATTACAAGTCTTCAACCAACATGACTGCCTGTGGCACTTTGAAGATGAAGGACTCCATGCTATATAGTTATTTCTGCTGCATTGTAATGAGATAGCCAAATGAGCTATGTAAGATGTAATGATTTATTTTATTCCTTGTTATAAAGTTGTATTATGACCTTTGTTTCTTGATATTACATCTTAACTGTGGATGCTAGCTATTGATCCAGGGACTAGCATTGTACAGAGATCTCTATCTTATTAAAGGTTGGGACCTCTACAAAAGCATGAGTCATATAGATGATATGATGAACATGATGATTGTTCGCCTTTGAAACTATATCATCTCACGTGATGATCAGACTTGGTGTAGTGAATTTGGTTCGTGTGATCACTAAAACAATGTGAGGGATATTGTTTTGAGTGGGAGTTCAATAGCATTATGATTAAAAGTTGAACACTATTTATCATAAATTAAATCAAAGTAAATTTGCATAGTTGTTGTAGTCATTGGCATCCGTTTACCACCTTGCGCTTAGTTATAATTGAGATAATAGAACTATAGAATTCTGGTTAGTTAATTTACGAACTGGTATCGTATTGTTTTGAAGTGTTAATCTAAAGTTTAAAAGTCCTATTGTAAACTTTCAGTAAGTTCTGGTTACTCCGTGAAGTTTAATAATTGGTATTAAATCAAGAGTGAAAATTCCAGTGTTAGTATATAAGTATCATGTTTGTCTCCATGATTCTTGATATTCAAAAGATTGTTTTAATATCATGGTTATCTAGGATCTGAAAGAGTTGTTTCAGAAACCATGATGTGTGGAAGATATTGCGATATCTGAAATGTTGTTTTGGTTGAAACATGAGAGAGTATAATATGGCAAAGTTTATGTTCTCATATTTGATGAGAATTTGAAAAAGGTTGGAGACGCTTGTCGTCCTAATCCTCCAAAAGGTTTTGGAGAGCAACATTATACTCGCGATTCACTGTTATAAGCTAAAAGTAGCTTGATCATGAATAGTTCCATGATAAGGGTGAATATTTGATAAAATGTTTACTACACTAAAATATTACTAAAGAATGGAATTTCAAAGAACACCAAGTATTTGATGATGGTGATCTACTTCAAAGTGCAAGTCCAAAGACATTGGTATTTAACTATACATGCTTTGGACTATGTGTCATGTGTATGGCTCCACTATTGATGTTGATAGATTCTTTCGAACGGAAAAGGAAATACTGAAAGAGAATCTCAGAAATATATGGCAGAAAAGAAAAGACTAGAATTGTTCAACTTAGGTATATAGAGGATATACATGTTATGGCTATATTCTTTTTTTATTAAACAATGTGGTTCTTAAGTATTAGATACCGAATTTGTTGGTGTGAATCGTGATACGAAACAACACAATTCATGAACTACAATGGCCTAAGTAACTAGCAAAATAATATGTGATGATGTTCATCGAGAACAAATAAAGGGTTGTTGTGTTGCTCGTTAACATCAAAGCTTGCCTTCAAGATTTGTTTTATCAGGTATTATGAGAACAAAAAGGTTGTTCAAATAATTGCCGTAATCCATAAAAGATGGATGATTTACAAATCTCGTTGGATAAATGACATCCATAAAAATATTGCTAAAAATGTCGAAAGACAATTGATTAGAAAGATCACTTAGGAAGTGTATCGCCATTTAAATTATATTAGAAAGAAAACATGAAGAAACTCCATGTGGATGGAATTTTGGAGTCTTTTGATTTTTGATCAAATGACGCTTGTGAAATTTTCCTAGAGATAATTAAAACTCCGCTCATAGGCCAAAGGGAACGGATGACTAGCTTATTCGAACTTGTACATATTGTTGTATGAAGTCCATTATGTGTAGTCAAGAGTGATATATTTCAACTTCATATGCTTTCTCCGAAAATTTGAGTGAATATATGAATATTTACTTAATAAGGATGAAGTGTGAAACATTTGAAAAGTTTAAAGACTTTCAAGATGAAGTGCAAAATCAATGTAACAAGAAAATAAAGAATTTATGATAGGATCATAAAGGAAGATATTTGAGTTATAAAGTTTAGCATAACACCTAAGATTTGAGGAATCGTTCCATGGATTTGCGTTTCCCGAAACACCATATGAGTATGGAATAATCGAGATATGCAATGAAACCTTGTTTGACATGGTAAGATCAAAGGTGTAACTGATAAAACTGCCGTTATATTTTAGAGATTAAAGCTTTAGAGACTACCGTTTTTCCACTGAAAAGAGCTCCATCATAATCCGTTGAAATGACACCATATAAAGTTATGGTTTGGGATAAAACCCAAGTTGTCCTTTCTTAAACATTGGTATGCTATGCATAAGAAAGATGTTTGCAACCAAAATCATATGAACATATCTTTGTATGTTATTTTGAATAATCGTTGAGTATTCCTCCATAACACCAAAGACAAAAATGCTTGTCGCTTAGAACGTCAAGTTTCTTTGAGAAAGGAATTTTCCGTGAAAATTTAAGTGGGAGGACAATAGAACTTTGATAAGGTTAAAAGAACCTTAGCTATATGTGCAAAGTTGCGCAGCGCTGAAAAGTGTTCCGGAGGCAGCAAAAATGCTCATGGCTCACGTGCCTCAAAGGTTGTGGTCACGGAGGTCTAAGTTCCTATTGAAACAAGTAGGTCAGGTAACCAATCAAATACCAAGATTTGAGAGTTAAATCATTATTTGACAATAATGATCCGACTACATGGAAAGAAGCGATGATGGGACCTGACTCCGTCAAATGGTTTGAAGCCATAAAATTCGTGATAGTTCCATATACGAGAGATCAAGCTTTAAACTTGAAAGACCCTCTGAAAATGTGCAAGACCTTACAGTCATATTTGGATCTATAAAGAAATAGACATGGATGTTTCACATCTATGAAATTATCGAAATGTCGGGAAAGAGTTCACGACAATGTTCAAAGAGTTGATTATGACAAGATATGATCTTTCATTAAGCGATATTTAGTCTAGACGAATTAATGTAGCAACCACTACATATAATTTTGTTATGTGGTAATTGAATAAACAAAACAAGTTCTTCTAATAGAATGGTTACCTAGGACGTGTGCATGACACGGTCCAAAGGATTTTGTTAATTCAAAGGATGCTAAAAGCATATGCAAACTTCAATGGTTGAAGTAAGCATCACGGAGTTGGAATATTCACTATGATGAAACTATTAAAAGAGTTTAATTTCATCGGAGACGATGAAGATGCTTGCATTTGCAAGAAATTAAGTGGGAGCGCTAAGAAATGTTTCTAATACATTATGTGGAAGACATATTGTTGATTGGAAATGATGTATCTTTCTATTGACACAGATTAAGAATTTCATCTCGATGAAAGGCTTAGGCAGAACCCGAATATTTGGCATCAATGTCTATATGGATAAGTTGAGACGCTAATATGGTTGTGCCAGAAGTACATAGATGAGATATTGAATGAGTTCAATATAGAAAGTACAAGAAAGGTTCTTGTTGCACAGGAAGGATTGAATAAAGATTCAAGTATTTTTGATACTTGATATATAAAATCACAAAGAGTACTTTATCAATCATGTTGTGATGTGTACAAATCCAGATATGTCCTATGCTCTAAATGTTATGAGCGTATACCATAATGATTCATAAGATGATTATTGGATGATAGTAAAGATATTCTTATGATCTTTTAGAAGAACTAAGAATATATTATTTTGTAGAAGTGACAAATAGATGTTTAGTTCATTGTAAAAGTATTACATTGATACTAGTTTTGTCAAAAAGTACAAATTAAGTTTATCTCTATCTAAACTAAGGGTCGCACAATATGATGGAAAGTAAGTTCCATAATGGATTTGGATGAGTTCCAAAGTTAAGACACTATGACAGATACTACAACAAAAGGCTAAGTATATGACTGCTATAATAGCAGCAAAAGAGGGCATTTATGTCAAGTAGTTTGTTATCAAACTAGGTGTGGTTCACAGCGGGATAGTACTATGAAGATATATTGTACGACAATATTATCAACATGTTTTAACCCCAATGAACTAAAGGTCTCACCAAAGGACCAAATTTGTACAAAGCCATCTCATTAGAGAATGAGTGATGTGTAGAGACGCAAAGACATGCAATTACACACGGACCTGAAAGTGTCGGATCCGGAGATCAGTTGACCACTAGCAATCATGTAAATACAACACCGGAATGCCATAGGTGTTGAATGCACAAAGATTTGAAACTAGATTATTGACTCTAGTGCAAGTGGGAGACTGTTGGAGATATGCCCAAGAGGAAATAATAAAGTGGTTATTATCATATCTTCATGCTTATGATAAAAGTTTACATACCATGCTATAATTGTATTAACCGGAAACATTAATACTTGTGTGATTTGTAAACATAAAAGAGTCCCTAGTAAAGCCTCTTGTTAAACTAGCTTGTTGGTTAATATATGATCATCGTTTCCTGATCATGAACATAGAGATGTTATTAATAACAGGGTCATATAATTAGGAGAATGATGTAATGGACATACTCCTATAGTTAAGCATAGCATAAAGATCAAGTCATTTAATATAGTTCACTTGCTATAAGCTTTCTGATACATAGTAACCTAATTCCTTCGACCATGATATCATGCTAATCACCATCACCGGAAGGATGCTTTGATGACATCAAACACCACACCGTAACTGGGTGGCTATAAAGGTGGCATTGAGTGTTCGGAAAGTATGTGTTGAGGCACATGGATCAAGATTGGGATTTGTCCATCCATATGACGGATAGATATACTCTGGGCCCTCTAGGTGGAATGTCATCCAATTATCTTGCAAGCATGTGACTGGCTCACAAGGGATCACATATCACGGGAACGAGAAAAGAGTACTTATTGGTAACAAGGTTGAACTAGGTATGCAGAGATACCGACGATCAAACCTCAGATAAGTAAAGTATCGTGAGACAAAGGGAAATTGGTATCGTATGTAAATGGTTCATTCGATCACGAAGTAATCATAGAAATATGTGGGAGCCATATGAATTTCTAGATTCCTCTATTGGTTATTGATCGGAGAAGAGTCTTGATCATGTCTGCATAATTCACGAACCGTAGGGAGACACACTTAAGGATTCGATGTTGTTTAGTAGATATGGAATGTGAGTAAAGAGATCGAATGTTATTCGGAGTCTCGGATGGTATCCGGGATATCACGAGGAGATACGGAATGGTCCGGAGAATAAGATTCATATAAGGAAAGTCCAATTTCAGAGTTCGGGAATGATTCCGGTGTGTTTCACCGGAATGTTCTAGAAGGGTCTAGAAGGTTCATCGATCCGGAAGGGGAAGGGTACATGGATGTGTCATGACAAAGTGTAATGGTTGCATCATGTCCTAGGTCACTTGGCTGGACACTTGGAAGAGAGAAATCAAACTCTAATTTGAAAGTCAAAAAGGCAGTTTGAAAAAGTCAAATCCCAACATGGTTTCCGAGTTAGGAAGGGTTTCTGAGTTAGGGAGGGTTTCCACCTGGGTTGGGAACACCCTTGGACGCCCTCCCACCTATATAAGGAGGGGTAGGGGAACACCCCAAGGTATCCCCCTTGCCCTAGGCGCCCAAGAAACCCTAGGTTGGCCGCTGCCCCCCTCTCTAGTTGCGACCAATCTAGATCTCCTCTAAACCGCTATCGACTAGCTAAACTCTAGTTGCTAGATTCCTCTAAACCTCGGCCCTCTAAACCCTAGATTGCCGGGGCTCCCTCTACTCCACCATACTCTCTCCGGCTTAGGCAATGCCCTATGGTATCTCCCCTCTACTTCTGACACCACGCCGTCGTGCTGCCAGAATCGTGAGGAGAGAGCTACAACCTCCGTTGTCTGCTGGAACAAGGGAGAGGAAGGTCTTCATCGAGTATCGTATGTGTGACCGACTGCGGGAGCACTGCCGGAAGGATCGTCTACGCGATCTTGAGATCGGCAAGTGAACGACTACATCACCCACGAGAATCTGCTCTCGTTAACCGCTTTGGATCTTCGAGGGTTAGTACTCTATCAACTTCTTGCACCGATCTAGTATATAGATCTTGGCTTGATCATAGATTAGATCTTGATTGTGTGTTCATGCGGTAGAATTTTTTTGTTTTCCATGCTACGAACCCCTACAGATAGAATCCAGGATCCGACGATAAGTATTAAGCATATAAGGACTAACGCAATGTTAGCAGATCCACTTACGAAAGGCTTGCCATCTAGTGTGTTTAAAGAGAACGTTGCTAGCATTGGATTGGTAGAAATATTTTGATCCTAGAATTGGGGCGGTTATGACACCATCTCCCCATAAGTCTAAGTAGGGTTCTTCTCTTTGATAGAATGATGTACTGTAGTCAATTAGTTCAATGGTATTTAAATGACCATTGTAATTTATTGTCTCTGTATAAATTTCAACAAAGAGTTGAGCTCATAAATTTTTAATAAGTATAAGTTTATGGAGCTCCTAAGTTTTTTCTACGAATAAAAAAAAGCATTGTGTTTTGATTAATTGATAGAAAATAGAGTTATTGTATAGTATATACAAGATCTATCGAGCCAACACCCCTCACAACTCAACCCACTAGACCTATGGGGCCGCACGTAGCAAGGCGCGTAGTCCGAGTGAACCTGCAGCCGCCCAAGATCGAGCCTCAGAGCGAATCGTTTCGAGAAGACTACCTAGGTTGGGTGACGCATTGTCAAATACAACCGTGTTGTGATGCTTTCAAATCCACCAAGCCGTTAGCATGATGAGCGAGGACGTCCCCTTCTGCAAAGCCCGAGGGGTAGCTAAGGAAGCCTGCAACCACCAATCCACGAAGTAATCTTCTCCATCCGGAGGTGTGGCCATTGATTGAATCCAGGAAAGCACCTCGTGCCAGGTCTCCCGGGAGAAGGGACGACATACCAAGAGGTGAGTCATGGTCTCAGCCATTTGGTCACACAGGGGGCAGCGCGGGGGATGTGCTTGAAGGGTTTCGCGGCATAGTAAATCAAAATTTTCTACGGATGCGAACAGAGGGAAGCCAAGATCTAATCTAGGAGATGCAAACAACGAGAGAGATTGGATTAGATCTTCATACCCTTGAAGATTCGCACAGCGGAACGTTCGTCGGAACATGGGTGATGTAGTCGTACTCGCTTCTCCTCCTCGCGATCCGATCCGATCTAGCACCACAAGTGGCGATGCCTCCGTGAGATGCACACGTGCAGCACCTCGACGTATCCTCCTTCCTTAGTCCAGCAAGTATGGTGGAGATATGGATTGGATCTACAACGCGACGGCGCGGTGCAAGTGGTGGAGAGTTTCTGCAGCAGGGCTTCGCCTACACGCAGTCGGGAGGGAGAGAAAGAGGAGGGCAGCAGGGCGACTAGGCTTGAGGGGAAGGTGTGGGGGGTGGTGCGCCCCAGCCCTAACCCCTCCCCCAAGCCCTAGGCCGGCGGCCAAGGAGGGAGGAGTGGGGGCAAGGAACCCCCCCCCCCCTTCTAGAAGCTCCAAACTAGGGTTTCCCCTTGTTTGGCCGGCTGGGCCCTATGGGGCCTTGTACCCCTGGCCCAATGCGGCCAGGGCACTCCCTCATAGGCCCATTCCCCCTCCCGACAGGTGGGACCACGTTGTCCCCCTTCCGGAAGGTTCTAGAAGCTTCCGGTACAATACCGATTAACCCGGAACAATTCCGAACTCCAAAAACTGCACTGCCTTATATGAATCTTATTCTCCGGACCATTCCAGAACCTCTCGTGATGTCCCGGATCCCATCCGAGACTCCGAACAAAAACTCATAAACCAATTATCCAATCTATCCTAGCGTCGAGACACGTTAAGTGTCTGACCCTTCGGGTTCGAGAATATGCAGACATGATCTTCTATCAATAATCAACAGCGGGGTCTGGAAACCCATATTGACAACCACACATTCATCGATGATCATATCGGATGAACCATGATGCCAGGATTCAATCATTCCCATATATATATTCCCTTCGTCTCGCGATATTTTACTTGCCCGAGATTTGATCGTCGGCATCGTCATACCTAGTTCAATATCGTTCACATCAAGTACTTTACTCGTTCCGTAATCCAATATCACTTTGTGATTAACTCCTTAATCACATTCTTGCAAGCGGTGTTGATATCGATTACCGAGTGGGCCCGAAGTATATCTCTCCGACTTGGGAGGGACAAATCCCATCTCGATACATACAACCCAACAGGTACTTTCTGATCACCTGAGAGACACCTTTATGATCACCCTCTCATAGGATGACGTTTGATGACCTCAAAGCTTTCTTCCGATACCAGGGAGTTGTATTATCTCATGGTCTAAGGAATACAATATTTGACATAAGAAAAGCTTCACAAAGATGAACACGATGACACGATCTAATTGCTTCGCTTAGTTTGGGTCTGTCCATCATATCATTCTCCCAATGATATGATCTCATTATTAATCGACAAATCATGTCCATGGTTAGGAAACCTTAACCATCATTAATCAATGAGCCAGTCCATAGTGGCGTACCAGGGACACGGTGTTGTTCACAAACCACACAAGTATTAAAGTTTCCGCTTAATACAATTCTAGCATGGAATATAAACATTATCATGAACAAGAATTATAATAATAACATCTTTATTGTTGCCTCTAGGGCATAATTCCAACAGTCTCCCACTTGCACTAGAGTCAATAATCTAGTTTACATTTGGCAACAATCTCACACCCATGGCACTGAGGTGCTGATCATGTTTTACACGTGGAAGAGGTTTAGTCAATGGATCTGCGACATTCAGATCTGTATGTACTTTGCTAATCTTCAGATCTCCATCTGCTATATAATCTTGGATTATATGAAACTTGCGGTTCATATGCTTGGTCTTTGGATGATATCTTGGTTCCTTAGCGAGTGCTATGGCGCCAGTGTTGTCACACAATATCTCCAGTGGGTCCAATGCACTTGGAACCACGCCAAGCTCAGTGATGAAGTTCCTGATCCAAACTCCTTCACTTGACGCTTCTGCAGCAACCATGTATTCCGCTTCTACTGTAGATCCCGTGATCACGCTTTGCTTGCAGCTTCTCCAGCTCACAGCTCCTCCATTCAAAATATACACGTATCCTGTCTGAGATTTAGAATCATCCTTGTCGGTGTCGAAACTAGCGTCGACGTAACCTTTTACGACGAGCTGTTCATCACCCCCATATACTAAGAACAATTCTTTAGTCCTATTTAGGTACTTTAGGATGTTCTTCACGGCTGTCCAGTGTTCCACTCCTGGATCACTTTGATATCTGCTCGTCAAACTAAGAGCATTGGACACATACGGTCTAGTACACAACATGGCATACATGATAGAACCTATGGCCGAGGCATAAGGCACTTTGCTCATAGCTTCTCTATCATTTACCGTAGCTGGACACTGAGCCTTGCTCAATATCTTACCTGACAACATAGGCACTGAACCTTTCTTTGCCTTATCCATTCTGAACCTTTTCAAAACTTTGTCTAGGTATGTACTCTGGCTTAAAGCTATCAGGCATCTTTGTCTATCTCTATAGAATTTGATGCCCAATATATAAGCAGCTTCACCTAGGTCTTTCATTGAAAAACACTTGTTCAAATAACTCTTCACATCGTTAAGCATGTTAATGTCATTTCCAATAATCAATATGTCATCCACATATAGTACCAGAAATGTCACCGAGCTCCCACTCACTTTCTTGTAGATACAAGCTTCATAGCAATTTGGAACAAATCCAAAGCTCTTGATCACTTGATCAAAACGAAGGTTCCAACTCCGAGATGCTTGCTTCAGTCCATAAATGGAACACTGAAGTTTGCATACTTTATCAGCATCCTTAGGATCGACAAAACATTCGCGTTGCATCATATACAACACTTCATCAATGTTGCCATTGAGGAACGCAGTCTTGACATCCATCTGCCATATTTCATAATCATGAAACGCAGCAATTGCTAATAAAATCCGAATGGACTTAAACATCGCTACGGGAGAGAAAGTCTCATCGTAGTCAACACCTTGAACTTGTCGAAAACCTTTCGCGACAAGCCGTGCTTTATAGACGGTAACATTACCATCCGCGTCCGTTTTCTTCTTGAAGATCCATTTGCACTCAACGGCCTTTCGGTCGCTAGGAGGGTCCACCAAAGTCCATACTTGGTTTTCGCTCATGGATCCCAATTCGGATTTCATGGCCTCTAGCCATTTCTCAGAGTCTGGGCTCATCATCGCTTCCTCATAGTTCGTAGGTTCACTGTCTTCTACTAACAAGACAGTTAAGACAGGGTTGCCGTACCACTCAGGAGGGGCACGCGACCTTGTCGACCTACGACGTTCAGTAGCAGCATCGTCCAAAGCTTCATGATCCTTGTCATTAGCTTCCTCTATTGTTGGTGGAGGCGGCACTGGAACAATTTCAGGTGCTGCGCTACTCTCCAATTCAAGAGAAGGTTCAATAACCTCGTCTAGCTCTACTTTCCTCCCACTCACTTCTTTCGAGAGGAACTCCTTCTCAAGAAAGGAACTGTTCTTTGTGATAAACACTTTGCCTTCGGTCCTGTGATAGAAGGTATACCCAATAGTTTCCTTAGGGTATCCTATGAAGACGCATTTCTCCGCTTTGGCTTCGAGCTTGTCCGGCATCAACTTCTTGACGTAAGCTTCGCATCCCCAAACTTTAAGAAACGACAACTTAGGTTTAGCACCAAACCGCAGTTCATACGGTGTCGTCTCAACGGATTTAGATGGTGCCCTATTTAAAGTGAATGCAGCGGTTTCTAATGCATAACCCCAAAATGATAACGGCAAATCAGTAAGAGACATCATCGATCGGACCATATCTAATAGGGTTCGATTCCGGCGTTCAGACACACCATTGCGCTGTGGTGTTCCGGGTGGCGTGAGTTACGAAACAATTCCGCTTGCTTTAAGATGCGTGAGAAAATCATAACTCAAATATTCACCTCCACGATCGGATCGTAGAAACTTAATCTTTCTGTTACGATGGTTCTCCACTTCATTCTGAAATTCCTTGAACTTTTCAAATGTTTCAGATTTATGTTTCATTAAATAGATATACCCATGTCTACTTAAGTCATCGGAAAAAGTGAGAAAATAGCGATATCCACCGCGCGTCGAAACACTCATCGACCCGCATACATCGGTATGTATGATTTCCAACAAGTTCGTTGCTCGCTCCATCATACCGGAGAACGGGGTTTTGATCATCTTGCCCATGAGGCATGGTTCGCATGTGTCAAATGATTCAAAATCAAGAGACTCCAAAAGTCCATCAGAATCGAGTTTCTTCATGCGCTTTACACCAATATGACCTAGACGACAGTGCCACAAATAAGTAGTATTATCACTATCTACTTTGCATCTCTTAGCCTCAATGTTATGAATGTGTGTTTCATCCCTTTCGAGATTTAGAAGAAATAAACCATTCACAATAGGTGCATGACCATAAAAGATGTTACTCATATAAATAGAACAACCATTATTCTCCGATTTAAATGAATAACCGTCTTGCAATAAACAAGATCCAGAAATAATGTTCATGCTCAACGCAGACACATAATAACATTTATTGAGGTTTAAAACTAATCCCAAAGGTAAAACTAAGGAGAGCGTACCGACGGCCATCACATCAACTCTTGATCCGTTGCCAACGCGCATCGTCACCTCATCCCTCGCAAGCCGCCGTCTATTTCGTAGCTCCTGTTTCGAGTTACAAATATTAGCAACTGAACCAGTATCAAATACCCAGGCACTACAACGAGGGCTAGTAAGGAAAAAATCAATAACATGTATATCAAATATACCTTTGATGGTGCCAGCCTTCTTGTCCGCTAAGTACTTCGGACAGTTGTGCTTCCAGTGACCCTTGTCCTTGCAATAGAAGCACTCAGTGTCCGGCTTAGGACCAGACCTGAGCTTCTTCTCAGTAGGGGCAACGCGCTTGCCGCCGCCTTTCTTGAAGGGCTTCTTTGCACCCTTACCTTTCTTGAAGGTGGGGGGCTTGTTGAGCATCAACACATGATTATCCTTTTTGATGTCCACCTCCGTAGCCTTCAGCTTTGCGAAGAGCTCGGTGATTGTATCAGTGGAACCAATCTGATTGTGAGTCACTACAAAACTTTTGTAGCTGGGAGGGAGTGATTGCAGAACCCTGTAAATCTTGAGCTCCTCTGGAAGCTTGCAGTCCAGTTGCTCAAGGCGTTGAGTGTAGCCCGACATCTTAATGGCGTGCTCACTAACGGAACTCCCTTCCTCCATCTTGCAGTTAAAGAACTTCTCAGAGATCTCATATCTCTCAGAACGGGCCTGAGTCTGAAACATGGTTTTCAGCTCCTCGAGAATCTCAAAGGGCCCGGGATAGTCTTCAAAACAATTTTGAAGGTCCGATTCCATAGCAAACAACATGGTGCTCTTAATCACACCATAATCATCTTTGCGCGACTGATAGACAGCTTTCTCATCAGCCGGCGCAGTAGCAGCAGGGGCGTCACCTAACACATTCTCAAGGACATAGTCCTTTTGACCGCCAGAGAGAATGATTCTCAGATTGCGGAACCAGTTGGTGAAGTTAGACCCGTTGTTTTTAAGCTTTTCCTTCTCAGCAAAAACGTTGAAGTTGAAGTTGGACTTAGCCATTTGATCTACAATATTTGCAAGTACAAATTAGACTATGTTCATGATAACTAGTTCAACTTTTTAATCAAATTACTAGATGAAATCCCACTAAATTCAACATCCCTCAAGTTGTTTAGTGAACACGATCCAAATTCACCACACCTAATCCGATCTTCACGAGAAGAGATGTGGTTTCAATGGTGGACAACGAAGTGTCGATCATATCATTCATATGACTCATGCTTAACCTTTGGGTTCATGTGTTCCGAGGCCATGTCTGTACATGCTAGGCTCGTCAAGTTAGATCCAAGTATTTCCGCGTGTGCAAAACTGGCTTGCACCCGTTGTATGTGAACATAGAGTCTATAGCACCCGATCATCACGTGATGCTTGGACACGATGAACTTTCGCAACGGTGCATACTTGGGGAGAACACAGTTTTTATCTTGATCTTTAAGTGAGGAATCATCTTATAATGCTACCGTCGCGATCTAAGCATAATAAGATACATAAAAGGATAAACATCACATGCATATAACTTTATGTGACATGGTATAGCCAATCTTCGTGCAATGATCTCCATCTTGTGCGTGCCGGCATGATCTCCATCACTCCACCATGAATGCCTCCACCATGAATAGCAACTACAACTATTGCTAACTACTTAGCGATAAAGTGAAACTATTACATGGCGTATAAGGAGTTGACACACAGGTCATACACAATTATAAAGACAACCATATGGCTCCTGTCGGTTGTGTACTCATCGACATGCAAGTCGTGAAACATTACAAAACATGATCATCGCATACATTATACACATCACATCTTGGGCCATACCATATCACAGAAAACACTCCCTGCAAAAACAAGTTAGACGCCTCTACTTTGTTGTTGCATGTTTTACGTGGCTTATGGGAGTAGAAAGCTAAGAACGATTCTTACCTACGGAAATCCACAACGGTGATATTATGGTTGCCAAACTCCGGTGTTAATCCCATGATAGCTATAGTGAGAGAAACTGGCATCCACCAGCCGCATGTGTGGAACAAGCCACACGTCAAGTGCGGAGCCGGTCTCGCGAACGACGTCGCGTAAGGTTGGCCTGGACCGCTTCAATCTCACTATCCCGTGTCATAAGAAGAACACAAACAAGAGGCTTGCAACAGAAAACATCAACGCCCGCAACAACCATGTTGCATTCTACTCGTGAAACACATCTACGCATAGATCTAGCTCTGATACCACTGAAGGGTTTCGCGGCATAGTAAATCAAAATTTTCTACGGATGCGAACAGAGGGAAGCCAAGATCTAATCTAGGAGATGCAAACAACGAGAGAGATTGGATTAGATCTTCATACCCTTGAAGATTCGCACAACGGAACGTTCGTCGGAACGTGGGTGATGTAGTCGTACTCGCTTCTCCTCCTCGCGATCCGATCCGATCTAGCACCACAAGTGGCGATGCCTCCGTGAGATGCACACGTGCAGCACCTCGACGTATCCTCCTTCCTTGGTCCAGCAAGTATGGTGGAGATATGGATTGGATCTAGAACGCGACGGCGCGATGCAAGTGGTGGAGGGTTTCTGCAGCAGGGCTTCGCCTACACGCAGTCGGGAGGGAGAGAGAGAGGAGGGCAGCAGGGCGACTAGGCTTGAGGGGAAGGTGTGGGGGGGTGGTGCGCCCCAGCCCTCTATATATAGAGGGGTGGGCGCCAGCCCTAACCCCTCCCCCAAGCCCTAGGCCGGCGGCCAAGGAGGGAGGAGTGGGGGGCAAGGAAACCCCCTTCTAGAAGCTCCAAACTAGGGTTTCCCCTTGTTTGGCCGGCTGGGCCCTATGGGGCCTTGTGCCCCTGGCCCAATGTGGCCAGGGCACTCCCTCATAGGCCCATGCCCCCTCCCGACAGGTGGGACCACGTTGGCCCCCTTCCGGAAGGTTCTAGAAGCTTCCGGTACAATACCGATTAACCCGGAACAATTCCGAACTCCAAAAACTGCACTGCCTTATATGAATCTTATTCTCCGGATCATTTCAGAACCTCTCGTGATGTCCCGGATCCCATCCGAGACTCCGAACAAAAACTCATAAACCAATTATCCAATCTATCCTAGCGTCGAGACATGTTAAGTGTGTGACCCTTCGGGTTCGAGAATATGCAGACATGATCTTCTATCAATAATCAACAGCGGGGTCTGGAAACCCATATTGACTCCCACACATTCATCAATGATCATATCGGATGAACCATGATGCCAGGATTCAATCAATCCCATATATATATTCCCTTCGTCTCGCGATATTTTACTTGCCCGAGATTTGATCGTCGGTACCGTCATACCTAGTTCAATCTCGTTCACATCAAGTACTTTACTCGTTCCGTAATCCAATATCACTTTGTGATTAACTCCTTACTCACATGCTTGCAATCGGTGTTGATATCGATTACCGAGTGGGCCCGAAGTATATCTCTCCGACTTGGGAGGGACAAATCCCATCTCGATACATACAACCCAACAGGTACTTTCCGATCACCTGAGAGACACCTTTATGATCACCCTCTCATAGGATGACGTTTGATGACCTCAAAGCTTTCTTCCGATACCAAGGAGTTGTATTATCTCATGGTCTAAGGAATACAATATTTGACATAAGAAAAGCTTCGCAAAGATGAACACGATGACACGATCTAATTGCTTCGCTTAGTTTGGGTCTATCCATCATATCATTCTCCCAATGATATGATCTCATTATTAATCGACAACTCATGTCCATGGTTAGGAAACCTTAACCATCATTAATCAATGAGCTAGTCCATAGAGGCGTACCAGGGACACGGTGTTGTTCACAAACCACACAAGTATTAAAGTTTCCGCTTAATACAATTCAAGCATGGAATATAAACATTATCATGAACAAGAATTATAATAATAACATCTTTATTATTGCCTCTAGGGCATAATTCCAACAGTGCTAGACTCCATCTTGCAAGCCGCTCAACCGTCCAACAGCGGTCTTGGCAGGCAAGCCACACAAAGAACTTGACATGGGGTGGTGCCCACACGTGCTAGTTCAGCTTACAGGATCTGGAGGTGATGGATCCCTGGAAGAGGAACTCATAACAGGACTTCGCAGAGTAGAAGGCATCCATCATCCACCTCCAGCGCAAGGTGTCCGGTTCCTCCACAAGCTCAACGACCTGTAATCTATCCCACAACTAGACATACTTCCATAGGGCAAGCGGACTTAGAGCGCCCTGAATGTCTGTAATCCAACGGTGCTCCAGCAGCACCTCTCTCACCGTGTGGCGCTTCCTAGCGCGCTTGGGAATCAGTGCCAAGAGCGTCGGTGCCCACCCCTCGATGGTCTTACCGTCAAGCCAATGATCCGTTCAGAACAGAGTTGTAGCTCCATCACCCACTGTCATCAAAGTGGAAGCCTCGAACACCTGCATCTCCGTCTGAGAGAAGCGCATGTCCAGCCCCCGACAGGGCCGCGCGCGTGATCCATGAACATCCTCCAAATCCAACGGGTCCGGAGGCTGATCGCCATCCTAGCCAGATCAGGCACCCCTAAGCCGCCAAAGCACTTCGGCCTGCACACCTTATCCCAATTAACGTGGCAGTTTCCACCCTTAGCTTCTGCTCTCCCAACCCACAGGAAGCTTCTCACTATCTTCTGGACCTGTTTGAGCATGTGTTTGTTAAGCCCCAACACAATGATGTGGTGTAGGGGGATCGCCATGAGAATCGATCGGATAAGTGCTAGGTGCCCCGCCTTCACCATCATAGATGCCTTCCATGTAGGCAGTCGGCTGGAAATGTTGTCAATGAGGGGTTGCAACATTGTCGCGGGCAATCGTCGTAGTGAAAGAGGAATACCCAGGTATTTGACGGGGAAATGCGCTATCTGACATCCCAACACCGCTGCCGCTTGCAGGGCCTCCTCGTCCGAGCAAGCGATCGGAGAGACCGATCACTTGGCGTAGTTGGTATGTAGCCCAGATGCCTCCCCAAAGAAGGTCAGCAGTGTGCGCACCGTGCGCATCTCCGCCTCATCCGGGTGACAGAAAATCACCACGTCGTCCGCGTAGAGAGATACCAGCGTCACCAATTCCCGGGATGCGATGCGCTTCAGCATCTCTTGAGCGTTTTGATGAAAAGCACGAACAACATCGGCGACAAGGGGTCTCCCTGTCTCAGTCCCCTCCGATGCCAGATCGGGGGTCCTGGCTCTCCATTGAGCATAACCCTAGTGCTTGTCGTCAAGAGTAGAATGGCCACCAGTTCGTGAAATCTGGGTCCCAACCATACCTTCTGCAGCACCTCAAACAACAGCAACCAGGAGATAGAATCAAAGGCTTTAGCTATATCTAGCTTGAGCATGACTCTCGGTTGCGGTGACCCAGCATACCACTGCATCTGTAGTACACTATAGTCGTTGACATGACATCCACAAAACACCGTTCCGTAAATATCACATCCCTCAGAGTGGTACAACAGAAACATTGCAGGTCCATATTACAAACATACACACATTATTATTATTACAATACCAGAATTTCAAGACTTCGAGAAGATTCAACTTACAAACCAAATTATAAAGTGTTTCAGCGGAATTTAAAAGTAACAACTCCAACTAAGAGTTGAGCTCAGCACCTTATTCTATATGGTTCATGCTGCTCGGCTCCATTGGTGACTATAAACTAGAGCAACTAGGTTGACTCATTGCCATCTACTCCATAGCGGATTTCGTCATCCACTCCTTCTACACCTCCTGACAGGTCAGGCTCCTCATAGAACACATCTTCTTGGCATTCTGCTGCATACATAGGAGTATCTTCGGGATCTTCAGAGTCTAAGCAAGGGATCAAAGGAAAGGGTGAGTAACAGCGTTACCCGGTAGGTTCATTATATGCAAGGTGGGAAGTTTGATGCTCTATCTACCACCTTGGACTATAAGTCCTTGGCACTATGTAGTTTTTGTAAATCTGTAGAGGTCCCAACCTTTAATAAGGTAGAGATCCCTGTGTTTACAATGCTAGTCCCTGGATCAATAGCTAGCATCCACAGTTTAAGATGTAATATCAAGAAACAAAGGTCATAATACAACTTTATAACCAGGAATAAAATAATACATTACATCTTACATAGCTCATTTGGCTATCTCATTACAATGCAGCAGAAATAACTATATAGCATGGAGTCCTTCATCTTCAAAGTGCCACAGGCAGTCATGTTGGTTGTAGAGTTTGTAATCCTAATCAACACACTTCACTAAATCAGTCAAACCTGCAACATACAAGTTACAGCCACAAGGGTCAATACATTTGAATTGTATTGGCAAGTGATACTATGGTAGTATAGTGGAGTCTATCATCTATATGCATTTGGCTCAGTGGAGTTGAGGCTTGCATTGCTCAAAATATATTTTTCCTTAACATTTGAAAACACTAAGTTTTTGTTTTGACAAAATCTTTTCCAAGACAACTCTCAATCAAAGATTGAAGATTTCAAAACCCTTGTTCAAACCACAAGATTTTAACTTAGAAATTTGAATGATGAGATTCTTGATTGCTTCCATGTCTTGATGCTCAAATTGTCCTTTACCAGGGACATGGCTAAGTACTTAGATTTTACACTCTGCAGAGGTGGTGCACTTTCCCCACAAGACTTGGTTTCCCAAGACAAGATCTTTCAGAAGCCTTCCCTTAGACCAAAATGGACGCGCTCCAACCTATCAAACACTACCACCCACTGTCCATATGGCTAAGTTCTTGCAACCTATATGATCATGGCAGAGCCCATATTGCCAAGTGGCTGCACTTGAAGCTTCTCAACATTTGACATCTCAAATCTCTTTGTTCCTGGGTGGCAATCCACAAGTGAGATACACAAGGTAAACCATAGACATGGGCCTTGTGAACCACTCAACCAAAATCCACCAAGCAAGTCCCATTCCACCCAGGTGATTCATTAACTTAGTTGTTTTATTATTAAACAAAACACAAGTCCTCAGACTTAGAATATTTTTCCATAGTGTGAATATATATTCCACCCATGTTTTCTATTAGCTAGGCTAAGCTTGATAGTAATAGGAATCTTAACTTAGGAAGATTTCCACTAAAGTTTCATCTACTAGGTTTTTCTATAGCAAGGTTTATACTTAGCAAAATTCCATGCAAGGTTTACTTAGCAAAAACACTAATGCATAGTGAAAGTAATGGGACAAAAGTATGAAGCATCACTTGCCTTTTTGGTAGAGTATGGGTTCACTCCTTGTTGCACAACAATCACACTCTTCAAGTCACTACAAATCAATCAAGCAAGGCACAAACTTAATCTACCAATCAAGCAAAACATCACATAAAATCATAAAGTCTAGGAAAAGCATGCAAGCATGCCAAGCTTTGTTTTATTTGAAAAAGTGGTTCCTAATGGGTCTTAAACATTTGAAAACACCTAATGGTCATTTTGTAAAGTGGCAAAGTCATTTGCTAAAGGTTTCACCTCAAAAACCATTTTCAAAACAAAGTATCATTTTATGTGGTGTAGAAACATTTTTTACTAAGGCATTAACCTATAGGGTTCACCAAATAAGTTTTCAAACCATAAAACTTGGTGTTTGGGGTCAGAGAGTTTAAAACAAAACATTTTCCAAAGGTTTTCTTCCAAAACCATTTTTAATAAATAAACCACATTTCTATTTGACTAGAAATGGTTTTAAATCAAAGAATCATTATTTTGTTTCACCAAATTCATTTTTGATTCCACAAAGTGTTTCCTAATGTTAGTAGGTTCAAATCTCACCAATTGCCAAAGATCTTATCCCCAAATTCATTTTTAAACAATTTTCACATCCTTAACAAGCATACAAATGTTTCTGTAAAAACAAACACTCTAACAGATACTATTTGCTAAACCGAGGGCATGGTTGGCTAGGGCTTGTTCCACTGATTCCAATGATACCAAATTTGCAATTTTTGGACGTGTGGTTCAAAAGTTACATGAGTTTCAAATTGCAATTCAAATCTGGTTTCAATCTGTTTTTAAATCAGAAACCTGGCCACGCGTCGTTATTTTATTGGTCGATACCGGTTCAGTGTGGATCATGCTGCAGACCGTTGGATCTAAACAGATCGCGTGGCCCAGAACACGTACCCCTTCGCTGTTAAGTTATTCTATCCTATCCATCAGATCGGGATCGGACGGCTGTGGGGTGCTCGACCCTAAACGGGCGGCACTGCGGCGGTGGCTGGCGGCGGAGCGACCAGACGGTGGCGGCTCCGGTGATACAGGAAGCAAGGGTGGCTGGGGAGATGCTCACCAGAATCGTTGACGCTTGCTGATGCTCAACGTGGTACTGGTTGGTGAAGGGGCGCACTGGGCTGTCCTTGATTGCTCGCCGGAGATGAGTTGGGACTCGGGCGGCTCCGGGGGTCGTCGAGGGCGAGGATAGAGGGCACCCTAGGACAAACGGGAGGCACAGTTAGGTTCGCAAAGGCATGGCGATCATCTTCGTGTCCACGGGGAAGAGAGGGGAGGTCTGGTTTACCGGGGAACGTCGCTGTAGTTGGAGCAGACGGCGGCGCTGGCTCGGGGTAGATGTTGCCGACGCTCAGGGACGCGCGCGAGCGAGATGCGACTGCAGAAAGGTCTGCTGGGGAATGCTGAGACAGCTGCGTGCTCGAGGAGGCAAGAGGTGGCGTGTGCTGGCCGGAATCCTCGCCGGAGTATCATCGGAACAGAGCTGCTCGGGAGAAATTGGGGCGGCCTGGGGGCATGCTTGGGGGAGGAGACAGAGGGGAAACAGAGGAGAGTCGTTGGCGTTTAAAGGGGCATGGTTACTGCGAGTGATGGTGGCTGCGTTATGACGAATTCAAGCCGCGAAATCAAAGCAGAAAACGGGGATGAACTGGTCGCTGTGGTGAGGACGATGAACAGGAGAGGGTGGGGTCCGCTTGGCAGTGAAAGAAAGGGAGTGGAGGTGGGGTCCAGTGTTCAGTGACTGTGCGGGTCGTTTCGCGAGTGAGGGAAAACGTTTCAGGGAAAAAGAGGAGGTGGGCTGCGAGTGGGCTTATTGGGCTGGCTCAGTTGGGTCAGGTCCATTTCATATTTTTTTCTGTCTGTTTGTTTTATCCTTTTTCTTTTTCCATTTACTGATTTGAAATTCAAACAAACAATTCAATCAACCAATCAATTCAAACAAACACCACACTTCACAACTTTGAACTTTGTTCTGTTCAGTAACATAATCCAAAATTCCAAGATAAAATAATATTTTTATTCATTTTAGGATCCATTCATTAATTAAATAAAATGGACCTTTAGTTATTTAATCAAATAGGGTTGGATTTATTTAATAAAAACTTCATTTGAAACCCAAATACTTTCAAAATCAAATCAGTAGGTTCTATTTGAAAATAAAGAATACTTGGGAACTTGTTTAAAACAAAATAACATTTTTGTTATAAGGTCCATTAATAATTAAATAAAATGGGCCTTAGTTATTAAATCAAATAGGATTTGTTTTATTAAAAACTTTATTTTGAAATCTAAAATAGTACCAAAACCATTCAGTAGGTTTTATTTGAGAATATAAAATACTTGGAAAACTTATTTAAAATAAATAAATAAGTTTTAGTGTTTATTTAAAATGGGAAAAGCCTTTACTTAAATAAAATTGGATATTAAATCCTTATTATTTTATTTAAATAAACTTTACTATTTTTATCAAAACAAAATGTTTTATTTCAAAAGCTTGGCCAAGGTTTAATTTGGTTTTATAAAATAATCTTTATTTATAAACTTACCTTTTCTTCTTAAATAAACAAATCCTTTTATAAAAAGATTCCAAAGTAGTAATAAAATATTTTTATTTTTCTTTTATTAAATATTTATCTTTTTAATCCCTTTAGGATTTATTTGTCCAAAATAGGTTTGAAGATTTCCAATTGGATTCAAAAGTTTCTTCTGGCCCTGAAAATCAACAAGGTTTTATTTTATTCATTTATTTTTCACATTACAAGATTTGGAAAATCTTGGGATGTGACAGGCTACCACCCTTAAAATAAATCTCGTCCCGAGATTTGGGAGGCCAGGGTTACAAGTAGGCTCAAAACAACTAGGGTACTACCACCCTTAAAAATTTTCAAACTAAATTACATCTTGGCTTGCTTGGGATCCTGGGGAAATCTTCTCTGGGAAAACATCTGCATAGTGTCCTTTGTTTCCACACTTGACTCATGGGCCAAGGTTGAGATCCTTTATAGACTTGTTTAACTTGTTCTTCATCTTTTCTGGACAATTTTTTACATAGTGGCCTAGTTCCTTGCATTTGAAACACATCACTTGGCTGATATCTTTCTTTTCCTTTGGTATCATTGCCTCTTGTTTGTTTCTTTGGTTCTTCTTCTTTTCTGGGCATTCATTGTCATAGTGTCCCATCTCTTTGCAATTGTAACATTGCACTTGAGTAATATCCTCCTTGTTAGGGTTGGGGCATTTCTTCTTCTTCTTCTTTTTGGGTCTCTCCAAAGTTAGGAGTTCTTCTAGTTCATATTCTTCATAGGTGGAAGATCTTTCTCTCTTCTTGGGGCATTGATCTTCATGCTCCTTGGATGCATGATCCTTGTCTCCACAAGTATTGCTAGCTTGGGTTCCTTCTAGATTAACATCTTTGTCATCCTTGTTGTCATTAGCTCTTTGGGAAAAGTTTTCTCCCATGTTGATCATTTGAGTAACCAATCCTTGCAGCAATTGGGATTGAAGTTTCAAAATCCTTTGTATGGCTGGGTCTAGTCCATTGTTGTTGGCTAAAAGCTGAGTTGTCTCTTGGCTCAACTGGTTTTGGGTTGCTATAAGTTCTCTCATGTTCTCCTCTTGGTTGTTGTTGTTGTCATCAACCTTGATGTTGGAGTTTCTTGGAGAAGTCATCTGTTTGGGTTGGGTAGGGATTAGAATAGGCAAAAGATTTTTAAGGAAAATAATTCTAATCACACACATCACAATTCACACAAGCAATGTGCAAGCAATCACAAACCAACATTTCCACTCAAACAACAAAGTTCAAGCATATTTTTAGGCAACCAAAAATATTTTTGTTACACCACATAAGTTGGTGTGTTTGACTTAACTAAATATGGTGGTCCATATATATGGTTCACTTGTAATCTTTCCATTCTTCTTGGTTGATTTTTCTTGCATGAGATCATGGTTTCCTTTAGGAAAACTCTTGGTCACAAAACTTCAAAGGCGATGATGGCTTCTTCTAATTTTTGCACTTCCTTAGTCTCCAAATCTTGAGCAAGATTTCTTGTCTCACTTGTCCTTAGTGACAACCATGGTTGAAGTCCTTGGTGAATATGCTGAAGATGTTGAAGTCATTAGAGTTGAAGAAGTTGAAGTCATTAGAGTTGAAGAAGTTCTTTGCACATGGTGTAGTCTTTGGCCATGGGTTAGGTTTTTCCATCAAGTTGAAATAGAAGAGATGTAGAGTTGAAACTAAAATGGTTGAGGAAAGAGTTTACAAGATTGTTTGTAAATAAGTTTTTGGAACAGATACAACTCCTATTTTTCTAAGGGTTTTTGTCCAATCCTAGGTTTACAAATCCTACAGGCAACACAATGCTCTGATACCATCTGTAGAGGTCCTAACCTTTAATAAGGTAGAGATCCCTGTGTTTACAATGCTAGTCCCTGGATCAATAGCTAGCATCCACAGTTTAAGATGTAATATCAAGAAACAAAGGTCATAATACAACTTTATAACCAGGAATAAAATAATACATTACATCTTACATAGCTCATTTGGCTATCTCATTACAATGCAGCAGAAATAACTATATAGCATGGAGTCCTTCATCTTCAAAGTGCCACAGGCAGTCATGTTGGTTGTAGAGTTTGTAATCCTAATCAACACACTTCACTAAATCAATCAAACCTGCAACATACAAGTTACAGCCACAAGGGTCAATACATTTGAATTGTATTGGCAAGTGATATTATGGTAGTATAGTGGAGTCTATCATCTATATGCATTTGGCTAAGTGGAGTTGAGGCTTGCATTGCTCAAAATATATTTTTCCTTAACATTTAAAAACACTAAGTTTTTGTTTTGACAAAATCTTTTCCAAGACAACTCTCAATCAAAGATTGAAGATTTCAAAACCCTTGTTCAAACCACAAGATTTTAACTTAGAAATTTGAATGATGAGATTCTTGATTGCTTCCATGTCTTGATGCTCAAATTGTCCTTTACCAGGGACATGGCTAAGTACTTAGATTTTACACTCTGCAGAGGTGGTGCACTTTCCCCACAAGACTTGGTTTCCCAAGACAAGATCTTTCAGAAGCCTTCCCTTAGACCAAAATGGACGCGCTCCAACCTATCAAACACTACCACCCACTGTCCATATGGCTAAGTTCTTGCAACCTATATGATCATGGCAGAGCCCATATTGCCAAGTGGCTGCACTTGAAGCTTCTCAACATTTGACATCTCAAATCTCTTTGTTCCTGGGTGGCAATCCACAAGTGAGATACACAAGGTAAACCATAGACATGGGCCTTGTGAACCACTCAACCAAAATCCACCAAGCAAGTCCCATTCCACCCAGGTGATTATTAACTTAGTTGTTTTATTATTAAACAAAACACAAGTCCTTAGACTTAGAATATTTTTCCATAGTGTGAATATATATTCCACCCATGTTTTCTATTAGCTAGGCTAAGCTTGATAGTAATAGGAATCTTAACTTAGGAAGATTTCCACTAAAGTTTCATCTACTAGGTTTTTCTATAGCAAGGTTTATACTTAGCAAAATTCCATGCAAGGTTTACTTAGCAAAAACACTAATGCATAGTGAAAGTAATGGGACAAAAGTATGAAGCATCACTTGCCTTTTTGGTAGAGTATGGGTTCACTCCTTGTTGCACAACAATCACACTCTTCAAGTCACTACAAATCAATCAAGCAAGGCACAAACTTAATCTACCAATCAAGCAAAACATCACATAAAATCATAAAGTCTAGGAAAAGCATGCAAGCATGCCAAGCTTTGTTTTATTTGAAAAAGTGGTTCCTAATGGGTCTTAAACATTTGAAAACACCTAATGGTCATTTTGTAAAGTGGCAAAGTCATTTGCTAAAGGTTTCACCTCAAAAACCATTTTCAAAACAAAGTATCATTTTATGTGGTGTAGAAACATTTTTTACTAAGGCATTAACCTATAGGGTTCACCAAATAAGTTTTCAAACCATAAAACTTGGTGTTTGGGGTCAGAGAGTTTAAAACAAAACATTTTCCAAAGGTTTTCTTCCAAAACCATTTTTAATAAATAAACCACATTTCTATTTGACTAGAAATGGTTTTAAATCAAAGAATCATTATTTTGTTTCACCAAATTCATTTTTGATTCCACAAAGTGTTTCCTAATGTTAGTAGGTTCAAATCTCACCAATTGCCAAAGATCTTATCCCCAAATTCATTTTTAAACAATTTTCACATCCTTAACAAGCATACAAATGTTTCTGTAAAAACAAACACTCTAACAGATACTATTTGCTAAACCGAGGGCATGGTTGGCTAGGGCTTGTTCCACTGATTCCAATGATACCAAATTTGCAATTTTTGGACGTGTGGTTCAAAAGTTACATGAGTTTCAAATTGCAATTCAAATCTGGTTTCAATCTGTTTTTAAATCAGAAACCTGGCCACGCGTCGTTATTTTATTGGTCGATACCGGTTCAGTGTGGATCACGCTGTAGACCGTTGGATCTAAACAGATCGCGTGGCCCAGAACACGTACCCCTTCGCTGTTAAGTTATTCTATCCTATCCATCAGATCGGGATCGGACGGCTGTGGGGTGCTCGACCCTAAACGGGCGGCACTGCGGCGGTGGCTGGCGGCGGAGCGACCAGACGGTGGCGGCTCCGGTGATACAGGAAGTAAGGGTGGCTGGGGAGATGCTCACCGGAATCGTTGACGCTTGCTGATGCTCAACGTGGTACTGGTTGGTGAAGGGGCGCACGGGGCTGTCCTTGATTGCTCGCCGGAGATGAGTTGGGACTCGGGCGGCTCCGGGGGTCGTCGAGGGCGAGGATAGAGGGCACCCTAGGACAAACGGGAGGCACAGTTAGGTTCGCAAAGGCATGGCAATCATCTTCGTGTCCACGGGGAAGAGAGGGGAGGTCTGGTTTACCGGGGAACGTCGCTGTAGTTGGAGCAGACGGCGGCGCTGGCTCGGGGTAGATGTTGCCGACGCTCAGGGACGCGCGCGAGCGAGATGCGACTGCAGAAAGGTCTGCTGGGGAATGCTGAGCACAGCTGCGTGCTCGAGGAGGCAAGAGGTGGCGTGTGCTGGCCGGAATCCTCGCCGGAGTATCATCGGAACAGAGCTGCTCGGGGAGAAATTGGGGCGGCCTGGGGGCATGCTTGGGGGAGGAGACAGAGGGGAAACGGAGGAGAGTCGTTGGCGTTTAAAGGGGCATGGTTACTGCGAGTGATGGTGGCTGGGTTATGACGAATTCAAGCTGCGAAATCAAAGCAGAAAACAGGGATGAACTGGTCGCTGTGGTGAGGACGATGAACAGGAGAGGGTGGGGTCCGCTTGGCAGTGAAAGAAAGGGAGTGGAGGTGGGGTCCAGTGTTCAGTGACTGTGCGGGTCGTTTCGCGAGTGAGGGAAAACGTTTCAGGGAAAAAGAGGAGGTGGGCTGCGAGTGGGCTTATTGGGCTGGCTCAGTTGGGTCAGGTCCATTTCATATTTTTTCTGTCTGTTTGTTTTATCCTTTTTCTTTTTCCATTTACTGATTTGAAATTCAAACAAACAATTCAATCAACCAATCAATTCAAACAAACACCACACTTCACAACTTTGAACTTTGTTCTGTTCAGTAACATAATCCAAAATTCCAAGATAAAATAATATTTTTATTCATTTTAGGATCCATTCATTAATTAAATAAAATGGACCTTTAGTTATTTAATCAAATAGGGTTGGATTTATTTAATAAAAACTTCATTTGAAACCCAAATACTTTCAAAATCAAATCAGTAGGTTCTATTTGAAAATAAAGAATACTTGGGAACTTGTTTAAAACAAAATAACATTTTTGTTATAAGGTCCATTAATAATTAAATAAAATGGGCCTTAGTTATTAAATCAAATAGGATTTGTTTTATGAAAAACTTTATTTTGAAATCTAAAATAGTACCAAAACCATTCAGTAGGTTTTATTTGAGAATATAAAATACTTGGAAAACTTATTTAAAATAAATAAATAAGTTTTAGTGTTTATTTAAAATGGGAAAAGCCTTTACTTAAATAAAATTGGATATTAAATCCTTATTATTTTATTTAAATAAACTTTACTATTTTTATCAAAACAAAATGTTTTATTTCAAAAGCTTGGCCAAGGTTTAATTTGGTTTTATAAAATAATCTTTATTTATAAACTTACCTTTTCTTCTTAAAAAAACAAATCCTTTTATAAAAAGATTTCAAAGTAGTAATAAAATATTTTTATTTTTCCTTTATTAAATATTTATCTTTTTTAATCCCTTTAGGATTTATTTGTCCAAAATAAGTTTTGAAGATTCCCAATTGGATTCAAAAGTTTCTTCTGGCCCTGAAAATCAACAAGGTTTTATTTTATTCATTTATTTTTCACATTACAAGATTTGGAAAATCTTGGGATGTGACAAAATCTTTCTTCAAAGATAGAGATTATTATGAAAATCTATGACCATCAGCCTTCACAGGTTGACCAGAACTTTCATGGAGTTCCTTTCGTGCCGCGTTCATAGCTCCTTCCCGGAACAGGGAGTAACAAGTTACAATTCTTACACTCTGCAGAGGTGCGTTACTTTACCCATGAGAGATCAACTCCTTGTTGCACAACTTGGCGTACTTTCCCGTCCACAATTCCATGATGTGGGGCCCAGTAGGTGATCCAAGCCAATCACTTCCCCCTTTGCGACCTTGCATGCCTCCTTGGTGTACACCATGCCCACCCATTGAATTACGGCAATGGTTTTGTACAGACTGTTAGATGCCAGAACTATCATGGGACGATGAGGGTTCCCACCCATATGCTGCATATCCTCTATGAATTACCAATTAATATGCACGCTACGAGTGATAACAGCCATGACCTGCACATCTGGCTACATGCGAGAGGAAGAAGATACAGCTGACTTCTCTGTCCCATTCCAAATCTCATGGTTAACGCGTGATATACAACGCTAGAATCACTGATGTCATGGGTTATTAAGTCCCTAATTGATCATCATTGTTGCAAATAGAAACCTAAGTTCTATTGATCCATTATATCATCACTTAGGATGATACCAAAGATTTTTTTTGTTTGAGAAAATAATTTTTTTCCTTTCTCTGGAACATAGATGATAACACACAATTTGCAAATATTTTGATAAAGACTCTTCAAAGGACATGAGCAAGTGATGAACTTGCCTTGTGATTGCAAGGTGGTGAAGTAGGATGCTTGCACTGTACCTTGAGCTTCTATGTCTACAAAACATCATTATTGCCTGGTAAGGACAATATTTAAAGAGGCAAAATGATTATGCAAGGTAATGTAATGCATTATTTATTTTTGTGTGTTCTACCCATTATTATAGTTACAAAAATTCCTTTAAGTGGTAAAGGATTTATAAATATTAATTATTGATATTTATTGAATATTATATTTTTAATTTAATTTAATTTATTTTTATTTATTTAATAATTCTTTTAAGAATTAAAATTTTAAATAAAATAATTTCTTTTTAATGATACTAAACATTTATTTAGTATTTTTATAAAATACTATAATATTAATAGATAATAAAAGTGATTTTTATTTATTTTTAACTTCTTTCTTTAATTTTTTAAAATTCCATAAGTAATGCATACATTATAAAATCCTTGATAAAAAATTATATGCATAAAAAATTATTTCTTAATTTATTTAGATAGATTGGATTATTATAAATCCAAAAATATTTTAGTTATAATTTTATATTTTTATTTTATTTTTTAGAATTTATGTAAATTTAGGGGTATTTTGGTCTTTTCTTAATTATTAAAACTCTTTTTTTAAGTTTTTGGGCTGGCTCTTCTGGACTTATTGGGCCGTTTTGGCCCAAGTGGCCATGACCAAAAGGCTCCCCGAAGGGGTCTTGGCCCTCTCAGCCCACTCCATCTGTCTCCCTCTCTCATCCTCATCTCCTCTCCCCCTCGACCCCGTGGGGTGCGGGCGCCGCCACCGAGCGATGCTCGCTGCTGTGGCCCTCCCTGGTCGCTGCCGTGGTGCAGGGCGAGGTTGTCGACTATGATGGTTCATCTCCTCAGCCTCGATTTGACTTTGGAGCTCTCATGTGACCATGCTAGCTCCGTTTCCGAACCCTAGGGTTTGGGGATGGTGCTGCTACTGCCGCTGCTGACCCTCCTGTGGTGGTGTGTGGTGTTCGTGTGCTGCTATGGCCGCTGTCGTGGCTGGTGCGGGTTGTAGCGCCCTCTAGGTGCTCCCCATGCCGCCACGAGCACATTGGCCCTTCTACTTCCTCTTCAATTCATCAGCGAGGACCCCGGGTGAGTTGTGCCTCTTTGGATTCTAGTTCGGGTCTCTTTGTGTGTATATAGTGTCCAGTCTTAGTTCTGTGCTTGTATTGCTAATGGGTTCATCTTTGGTGCTTGTAAGATGATCCTATGGTCTGGTCATGATGTTTAGTGATGATTTGTGTGCTCTACACTATAGTGCTTGTGGTCATCCTTTGATTATGTGATGTTGTTGTTGGTCTGGGGCTAATACTGGATCAGATGCTAGGGTTTCATAGTATTGCCTTAGGTTGATACTATGGTGGCTTAGTGTGTTCATCTGTTGTCAGTATCTTGATACTGACAATAACCATGCCAGTGATGATTCACTATCTTAGTGTTGGTTGGCTTGCTTGTTCATGCTTAGTCTGAATTTTATTCAATAGAATCAAATGATTCTTTGAAAATGAATAGATAAATATGATATGATCTCTGAGTCTGGTCTCAGGGAAATGATTTGATAGTTGATTTGTGAAGATTGGACAATTTGGTTGTCTTAGTGATAAGATCATTGCTTATGAAACCTTCTTAGTATGGTACATAATTAGATCTTGTTGCTATCCTTACTTATGGTCATTTCTGGAATCTGATAGATGCTTATAAATAAGTCGGAAATCTTATTGTTTGATCAGGCCTATGATGCTGGTCTGAGGCTCTAGGATCTAGGTCCTAGTTGGTTAAGTCAATGGTTTGTTTATAGCTTAGAAGATCAGAGGTGCTATTCCCTCTGGGAGATGTGCCCTGATCTGGTAAGAACAAGTAATGGATAATTTAAGTTGCATGTGTTAACACCAAACTCTGTGAGGCTGGTCTGAGAAATTGGTGTTTTTGGCTAGGTTTGATTTCTGATCTTTATACTTAAAATCTCTAGGATAGATTCACCTCACCAGGGTGATTATTGAGAGATTGTTTCATAAACAACACATGCTTCTGTCTAGATAACATGAATAGATCATGTGATGGTTTTATGACACTCACCACAAAACTGATGATTGTTGTGTTTGGTGGTGATGTTGATGTTGCTGATTGGATCATGTCCTTCACCTCTGATGTTGTTCTTGTTTCCCTGAGTTCCTATGCTTGGCCTTGATCTAGCCTGCTCCTCCTAGCTCCTGTGGCTTGGCCTTGCTGTCCACCTGATTCTTCCCCCTCCTTATGTCACCATCTGGTGATGTTTGGTTGATCTTTGGTGGTGCTTTGGTTTGGATGGTTGGATTGGCTTGGCCATGGCTAAGCTGCTGGTCCTGATGTGGTATGAGCAAAGAAATGGTGCACTTGTGCTTTCCCACGGCTGTGTTGAGATCTTTTGCTTGTGTAGGCAGTTGTGGCTGTGTTGACAGCACATCCATGCATTTAGTTGTGTGAGCTGCTTGTGTGCCTGCTGCGCTCTTGTGGATATGCTCAGGGAAATGTTCTACCTTTTTATCCGGTTACCATTTATCTGCCTGGTGAAACTTGCCCCTCTTACTAATTGGAATCATTTGACTTATGGCTTATTTATTATGAAAGATTTAATTCTTTCATATTGGTGAAACTTGCCCCTAAAGATTTACTGAATGATGTAAAATGGAACAGTGCATCTCACTGTTCTCCACTGAGAGTAAAAAAATTTAGTAACTTATTTTTTTTCAGTTTGTTCTTTGTTTTGCAGATACAAGATTTGAAGATTCAAGATTAGAATAGGTTTACTTTTAAATAGAATAGTTCCTTTGTAATCTTTATTTTATTCTTTTGTAAGGAATATTGTAATAATTCTCAATATGTAAATATTCCTCCTTTTGTAATTTCACTTTTGTAAAGATTCTTTATTAACTTCATAAGTTACATTTTGTAACTTATTCATTGAATAAATATATAGAATAAATATTCATTTTCTTGATTGTGTTATTTTATTTAAAGTTTCAGTTACTAAATATTATTTCTTGATAAAATAAGATTACTCAAGCATAATTCTAATCTTTTAAAAATATAAATCCAAATCTCAAGTTTGAATTCAAATTCCTTTCCCCAAAACGCACTACTTCATAAAGATCATGTCAAAATTTATAACGATCACCCTCAAAGATATTCCTATACCTAGAGAGTGAAAGAAACTTTGATCCCTTTAAGTTTTTTATTTGGCGAAAAATTTACCCGCAATTTTGCAGATGAATGCATGCATATGCACAAATTCCTAAATCTACCCTTCGTTAGTTTCTAAATGCTGGGATATTACATCGGCTCCTTTAACCGGTGGAGTAGGCATGCTGTCTTCTGAACCAACATGAAGTTATCATGAATGTAACGCTTATGGATGACCGCACATTGGTTCAGGTCAACCAGGGATCCTAGTCGAGGAGCCAGCCTAGATGCCAACACCTTCGCGCCAAGTTTGGCAAAGATGTGGATCAGACTAATCAGCATGTAGTCACCTAGAGCGGTTGCATCGCTGCGTTTGGTCAGCAGTATGACCAGGGCTTGGTTAAGACCTTGGAAACCATGCCCGGTCATAGAGTGCAACTTGGTAAAGGTAGCCATGAAGTCCGCTTTGACCACCCCCCAACATCTCTAGAGGAACTCTGCCGTGAAACCATCCAGGCCAGGCGCCTTGCCATGAGGCAGTCGCCTGATCACCTCCCACACCTCCTCCTCCGAAAAGGGGGCATCAAGATCCGACAGGTCCTCCGAAATGGATCCCATAAAGTCCAGGTCCAAGGAGAACTGGCGCTCTACACTCGTGTCGAGCAAGCCCTGGAAGTGATTATATGTGGCCTTCGCCATGGCTGCATGGTCAACCACGACCACGCCATCGACCTGTATGCTACGAATCACATTCTTCTGTCGGTGATAGGATGCATGCTGGTGGAAGAAAGATGTGTTGGCGTCACCTTCACTCAACCACCGTATCTTGGCTCTTTGGCGCACCATCGTGCGCTCCAAGGAGGCTAGCCCAAGGTAGGTATGCTTCAGCTTCACGTGTAGAGCACGGTCATCCGTCGAAAGGGATCGACACTCCAGGGCAACGTCTAGATGGTACATGATCGCCCGCGCTAGGGATAGCTGCAGTTTGACCGATCCCACCTTGTTATCCGCCCAGCTCATGAGCGCATGTGCAGTGCGCTTGAGCTTCGCGACGAGTCTCCTGAAGGGGTTTAGGTCCCCATCAATGGTCCCCAAAGCCGATGCCACCACCTCATCGAAGCCTTCCAATTTCATCCAGAAATGCTCAAACTGGAACCGACCTCTCCCAGTAGCCACCGGTGTACAGTCCAGGAGCAAGGGGCAGTGGTCAGAGATGATCGTGGACACGAAGCGCAAGGAACGGCTGCTATGCATCTCATCCCAATCCACTGTGCAAAACTTCCTATCCAGCCTGACCATAGTGGGGTTTCCCGCTTGTTGGACCACGTGTACCTCAGCCCATGGAGATAGACCTTCTTCAACACGCAGTTGTTAAGGAATCTCTTGAAACGCCCCATCATGCGACGATGGAGGTTACCGTTGTTCTTTTCCTCGTCACGGTAGATCATGTTAAAGTCCCTGCAGAGCAACCATGGGCCTGGTCTCGCCCACCTAATCTCCCGGAGCTCCGAGAGGAAGGCGATCTTGTCTGCATCCGCATGTGGGCCATAGACGCAAGTTAGCCACCAAGGCATGCCAC
The DNA here is from genome assembly GCA_916181665.1 of Avena sativa. Lineage (NCBI taxonomy): Eukaryota > Viridiplantae > Streptophyta > Magnoliopsida > Poales > Poaceae > Avena > Avena sativa. The sequence goes on along the minus strand of OV702293.1, from coordinate 443,458,659 downwards.
CCGCCAGCGATACCCTGGCCGTCATGCTGTTCATGTCCACATGGGCGCTGTCAAGCTGCACCATCCTACTTTTCCAAGCAACTATAATACCCCCTCTAGTGTCGACCACTGACAAGCAGAAGTAAGCATCAAAATCCGCGCCCAGGGTTTCCATAACAATAGAGTGATATAATGGCAATATTAGTCTCTTGCAAACACACGATTTATGCACTCGTGGTTGCAACCACACTCCTAACACCGGTACGACGTGCACGATCATTAATACCATGCACGTTAGACACCAAAATCATCGGATCATACGACATTGGATCTACGCGATCACCCGAGAGCAGAACAGCGGTCAGACCACCAGTAGGTGGCCACCCGATCCCTCCGTCATAGGCGAGGCGCACCCCCTGATCGACGAGAGCGTCCTAAGTTAAAGAAGTGTTGTTTTGAAATAAAGTGGTGTATTGTAACTGAGTTCTGCGGTACTCTATGACCGTTGTAATTTTGTTGTCTCATATACTATTTTGACCATCCATTTAGAGGTGTTGGTTCCCCTTATGCAGGTGCTATAAATAGGGGCCCTAGGGTTTTGAGATGAGACACTCTCTCATTCGGTTGTGCTCTCTCTCTACTATCCTCTGCTCACTGATCAAGGTTGCACTCACAGCACTAGGAAGAACCTTTGACAACTCATCTCATTAGTTTTAGGTCAAGTGGATCAAGAGGAGGCCATAGCAGGACCTCCAGATCAAGGTACATACCATGATCTCTCTTGTGTGGCTCTAATCTTGAGCTAGTTGATCCTATGGATCCTAACACAGTCATGCATAATTCCAATTCAATATATTATTTTCTGTCACAGGACTGTTCCTGAAGTTGGCTGTGATGGTAATTCATCTCATGTGCTCGACTGGACTAAGGATGGAGATCGGAGGGTTTCCCCTACAAGGTACTATGATACATTTGATTAATATTAATTTAAATGTTTTGTATAAATTTGTGGATCACAGTAGGGAAAATTACTGATGACAGATGGCCTGTGCTGATGCCATGTTGGTGCCATCCTGACGATCTGGATAAGCATGAGCACGACATGCCATATTGGTACCATTCTGATGAGATGGATCATGAAATTGAATCAGCAATTCTCCGCTTTGAACTTGGTTAGAGGCCATGGCTGAGTCCTTGTCTACTCTGTTGAATTGCTATCTCCGTCTGTTAATTGATCAACCTGTTTGTGTTGACTTATAACTTTAAGAAGTAACCTGTTGCCACATCTGTAATTCTCTATTTCTTGCTCCATTTGTCTAGTCACGTAGTATTGTATGGACTCTGCTCGGTTTCTTATATTATCACAATATCTAGTGAGTAGTGACTTCGACTTTACTTCAGTGGCTTGTAATACCACTTGGATTGTGCTTAAGCTGTACTGTCTTTCCTACTCGTAGCCAACATTGGGGTTAAAAGGTTCATGTGGAGGAGTGGATGTTGCACAATGGCCAAAAGTAGAGTTGTGCATTCAGTCATAACCAAAATTTACGGTTATGGTGGCTGCGACCTGGGGACCATGGATCACTCTGATTTTGTTGGTGTGACTAGGAAACCGCTCATCAGAGGACTGACATGCATCTAGTCTTAATTGCATACATAAATAGAGATGACTGAAGCTTAACATATTTTAGACAGACTAACAGAGAACTGGATACTGGCTGCTTCCAGCCTTCCAATGCAGGGTACTAGCCAATGCTATCTCTCCGGAACTTCAAGAGTCATGTAATAAACTCATTTGTTATTCACGCACCAATTTTCCCAAAGCGTTTAGAGACAACAAACAACAAGCTCGACTGGAAACCCATCTCAAAACACAAAACTCTCAGACAAATCATAAGTGTGAAAGATAAAACAGATTAGAGTCAGCTGCCAGTTCCTCGCAGAACAATAGTCTGATTCAGTAGTGCGGTTTAGACTTTATTAGACAATGACAGAACACAATAATTGTTGGAACCGAGACACATTTTCTCGACTTGGTGCACACTAATTGTTGGATATCTAAAAGCAGTGCCCGTAAGCTTTGATGCAACGTTATTCAGCCGAACTTGCACCCCATGTAATATGCTATCGCAGATTCATGGTTCACACTATAGTTCCCGTTCTTCGTTTTCCTGTGTTGATTCCCCTGCTTTCCCAGACTGCTTTTTTTTTCTTGTGCTGCATAATCCTTATGCAGCATAATAATTAGGAGACAGGTTACATGAGGCAGAGTAGCATGAATTGAAGTTGATTGCCTAATGTCTGAGGTGCCGAAGACGGAAACGTGGACTAAATAAGCACATGAAGACACAGGTTCAGACAAGTGCTCTTAGGGACAGCCCACAGGTGAAACGAAGTCTATGCTTCCTACTACTTCAGAGTTGAGATGATTGAACAGAGAAGATCAGCTGATCCCCTCCATACTTTCAGTGCAAGTGGGTCTACAAACCCCATCTGATTGCGCTCGCAAAGAACATCACACGGCACCCTGTTGATCGTAACGATAGAGCCTTATCATGATTCCTTTGAAAAAGAAATTGGCTTGGCATGATGGAGCAGCAGGCCAATCGACAGTTCAATATATACTGCAAGTCTGGGATCTTTACAAGTCATGCTCCTAGAGGCTACATGCACTCCAAAAATTCGTTCAATTTGGTGAGCAAGTATAGTACAACAGAAGCAAAGGCACATTGTCGTCAATCTCTGTTGCTACAACTCAAACAACGACTATATATTTTGTTCCAACTTCTCTTTTGTTTCTCTCTTCCAAATTATACATTGCACTAAGTAAGAGTAAACGGACACAATGCACAGAAGTTTCCCTCTTTGTTCATGATACTTCTTTATCGAACATGAAGCATGACTTGTTCTTGAGGCGTTATGTAGGGGGCATACATTACAGGCATGTAAGCAAAGAGTAAAAATAAAATTTTCAGCTACAGGCTACAGGCACTGCGAAAATTTTCAACTACAGGATACAGGTACAGCAGAAGCAGAAGCCACATTGTCTCTGTTGCTACAACTCAAACGGCGACTGTATATTTTGTTTTTTCAACTTCTCTTTTTGTTCTCTCTTCCAAATTATACATTGCACAAAGTACCAGTAAACTGACACAATGCACACAGTTTACCTCTTTGTTGATGATACTTCCTGACCGAGCATGAAGCATGACTTGTTCTTGAGGCGTCATGTAAGCAAAAGAGGAAAATAAAATTTCCCAATTGCAAAGTAGTACAACGCTTAGGGCATATGAACAGAGTAGATCATGCAACATGGAAAATTTTGAAGTTTCTCATTATTTACTTTGAATTTTGAATACTCCATCTAGATCATGCGACTAAGTGGCCATGCTCTATTACAGTTACAAAAATTTGAATGACATCATATAAAGAGAAACTGTAACTTCCATTCAAGAAAAGGAGTAAAATGACAGTACTAGTCTGCAGAGTAATTTATCACTGTTGTAACCATGTTTCCAGTTGCCCCATTGATATGCATTAGGTTTGCTTGTTTCATCTTTAGCTCTACTTATACTTTTGAAATAACCAAGCAAGCAAGCTTGATCCATGGATCGAAATAGTTCCCCTCAAATTTACCTCCAGCTCTGAAATTTATTCAGACAAGCAAACGCTTCTGCAGTTCTAAATTTCAAAGCACTTGTTTACTACATTTTCAAAGAACAGAGTTTCTATTATATTTTATTTATATCAAACAGTGGATGGTCATTTTATATCACACAAATAATTCAAATTGAACCTGTAATTGACAGATAATTTCCTAGTTGCAATATTTCATTTATATCAAACAGTGCATGGTGAACAACTAGGTTCCTGAATATTTCATTTATTGACAGATTCAGTTTGATAGTTCAGTGCTGGAACCTGTGTCTATGTTGTCTCTCTGATCAGTCACGGATAGCTATATCTGCAACCTGAATTAACTACTGTATAAAAGCATGTAAGCACAGAGTAAAATAATTTTTCCCAATTAAACAGTACAATCACACATAATCTGAAAAGAAGACAATTTTTGTGCAATTCAATTTTTCATACAACAGTCATATCTGTTCATTACAACTGGATCGAGCATTTACATTTACATTACAAGGAATTGTGTCTGGGACAGTTTACACCCTTTGTGCTTTCACGACCTCGAGTGCGACCATGAAGCGCGGCATCTTCTTCGTCGGCACCGGCAAAACTTCAACCTTTGCAGCAGCGGTGGTGCCGGAGGGACGAGGAGCAGCGAACCATGGGTGCTTGAGCGCCTTGGCCGCCGTGAGTCGCTTGTCGGGATTGCACGTGAGAAGCCCTTGCAGCACCTCGAACCCTTCCTTGGACAGCTTCTCTTCAGGGAAGATATCTCGCAGCCTGTTGTGCTTGTGCCCCGCCGGTAGCAGTTGCAGCGCCTCGGCGGTGAGCGGCAGGGTCATGAACTCCGGCCACGTCTGGCCATCGGGCATGCCCAGCACCCGGAAGATGCTCCGTAGTTGTACTATGTGGCTTGTATCGTTGAACTCGTGGCCGCCACCGTCTTCAGCATCGTAGAACAGAGCCTTGCCGGTGATCATCTCGGCCATGACGCACCCGAGCGACCAGGTGTCAACGAGCGCGTCGTAATTCAGCTTGTGCAGGAGCATCTCGGGGGCCAGGTAGGGCAAGGTGCCGGCCTGGGAGTACGGCGGCGAGTCGGACATGGTGATCGCCAGCCCGAGGTCGCAGATCTTGACGAGTTCGCCGTCTTGGCCGACGAGGATGTTGGCCGGCTTGATGTCGCGGTGGACGACGTGGCGGTCGTGCATCATCTTGGCCCCGGTCAGGAGCTTCCACATGAAGGCGCGCACCTTCGATTCCGGCAGCGGCGGCTCGTGGCGCCTCTCCCACAGGAAGGTATGGAGGCTCGGCGCGGGCACGCACTCCATGGCGAGGCAGAGTTGGCCGGTGATCGGGTTGCGCACGAGTCCCTCGTAGCCGACGACGTAAGGGTTCCCGCTTCAGGCCTCCAGGAAGCGGGCCTCCCGCATCAGCTCGGCGACGGCGGTGTGGTTCCAACAGGAGAGCACCTTGACAGCGACGATCTTGCCGGTGGCGCGGTGACGTGACTTGATGACGAAGCCGAAGGCGCCCTTGCCGAGGCAAGCCACGTCGTCGTAATCATCTGTGCTCGCCATGCTGCTGCGACTCCTCTTGCAGGCCGTGGCTGATGCTTGGGTGGCCGTGGCGTGGCCGGCGTCGAGGACGGCGGCGGGACGCTTCCGAGCGGCCATGGCGCTCGATCGACGGACGACTTGGTTGCTGGAAACGGGGATGGATACAGGCAGGGTGAAGATGGTGGAAGCAGGGAGGAGGGGATGGATGAGCCGATCTAGGCATTTGGGATTGGATCGGCGGGAATATATGATTTGCAGGGAGCTCGACTTGGGTTGAAACTTGGATCGGCAATAGAACGCGCTAGGTGCCTAGGTGTTGTTCGGCAGGTTGAGCTGCTATCGGATTCAGTAAAAGGTTGGGTTTTTTTCTTGCCGCTTGCGTTTTCTTCTGCAATTACCGTCTCCGATTCCAATCGATCATCAGACATGCCTACGCGTCTTCCTTGCTGCATCCGCGACCTTCTCCTGTACAAGCTAGATGCAGGAACAGAGCGAGTGCAGTTCTAGTGCCTTCAGCTAGATGCTAGAGGGAATATTCCATCTCAATTCGAGCTAGCTAGAGGGAATAGACAAAGGAGATTTAAAGGGAAGATCGATTACCAGGTTGAGGTTGAGGTGGTTGCCATTCTTTCCTAGTTGCAGAACTTGATGTCCTTGGATGGGATCTTGGAGATGCTCCAGCTCCAGCCACTCCACACTCAGGACGACGCCCTCTTGAAAGAATTATATGGTCAGAATCAAACTCAAGAAGAGCATGACACAGTACTAGCATTGTTCAAGCATATTTGAACCAACAACTGAAAGAGGCATAAATATGCTACACACAAAATAAACAGAGATGAACAAGCACATTTTACAGCAGATATATATATAAACCTAGCAGCTAGTGCTCTCGGGGGGCGTCATGTGTCCATATATGCTATTCAAAATCATGGAGACCAGGTGACTCAAGATCTCGTTAAGTGAGAAATAGACACAATTTATTCAAAATCAGCAATTATAGACTTTCTAATAAGTCGGAGTAACCATTTCAGAAACTAACAGGCATCAGTAAAATTAGAAAGCATAGGAAAGGTAGCAAAGCTGAACAAAAAATCAGAACTATATTCCAGAACAGATGACCGAATAAAAGCGTAAACTTAATATGCTTCTCAATATCAATTGGTGTTTGCACAGGAAATAAAAACCATGATGAGCCAATAACAGCAAGGTAATGCTACTGCTATGACTGAAAACTGAAACTATATGTGGCCTTTTCCATATGAAAAATTCACTTTGTGTTGTTGTTATAGGAGTGTTTGGTATCGTGTATGTTCTTACCATCCGAAAAGTAGTACTTGTCCAAGAAAGGATGTCGCAGCTGTAGTAAATATGCAAGCAAACAAACAAACAAACAAACAAATAGGTCAATTGCTGCTACTCCAGGAACACTAGCATGCTACTCCTGTCTTGTCATCTCTGTGTGTGTACTTGCTATCTCAGGGATTAATTAGGATCCAGAACATTAATCTGGAGTATATACTTCCATGGCATGACTTGACTTCTGGAAGGGAGAGAGTACTCTTTAACTGCACTTTCTACATATGAAACCAACAAGTTCCATATCAGTAAAGAAACTCAGTCTAGGCATATCAGGTTACCTGTAGACAGATAGTGCAAGGGAGGTTTCGATATCAGGTTGCCTGACCAGTCACCATAAACTGTGGTAATTTCTTCAGCGACTCTCTTGAAAGCCCTCTCGGCGAAAGGTCTCCGAACATGTCATGCCCATCGTCCTGGCCTCTGTCTGATATGCTGACCTGTCGATGAAAAACAATATAGCTAAAATTCAGTACAGATGCAATGAGCGACACGTGACGGGGCCCTATATTAACTGTGAAACCAACACCCTCCTTTTTGTAGTACTGGCAATTCAATCTGATTTAGTTCTTTCACCAAATGGAATACACTTGACAAGCAACATTCATACACATCCTGGTTATAGTCGTACCGTCTCTACACTTTGTAGCAAACACTGCAATCGACCAGTGGTCAGCATTTATGCTGTTTCCTTTTTAGATAGGTAAAAACCGCTGCTAGGTACACAATGATATGCAACTGACCTGACAACAGTATGCTGCTGAATATCGGAGACGGTCATTTGAAATATAGGTTTTAACTGTCTCAGTTATGTACCTGGATGTGCCTTCATGAGCTGCTCCATGTGCCTTCATATAAATATTCAGAGCAGCAAAAATCAGTGTTAACATAATACTAGCATTGCTCCCTGTAAAAAAATACTAGCATCGCTGCTTACTTTAGGAAAAAATCTTAATAATATGGCATAATCAGGATTCCAGCCCCGACAATCAATTTTAGCACAAGCATTGCTGCAATGCTACTCACTACATGCAAGAATGCCAGTGACAATAGTATCAGCAAGTCAGGACAAATAATCAATTTTACCACAAGCATTAGTGCTTTACTCCATGCAAGAATCTAAACAAACACAGTATCAGCATTGTAGTGCTAAACTGACACCAAAAATGCAAGAAAGGGGAGAAACAATCAGCATAGATAACAGAAGCATTGTTTCTTACTAAAAAAGAGAAGTGAAAAAACTACTCGTACTTAACATTGCTTCCAAACCACAGAAGCCAATGAACTGTGAGATCAATTTAGGACATAATGGTATGAATTAACAAAGTGTGAAAACAGCTAGCACTTACACTAGTACCGCTAGCTAGTACCGCTCTGTGAGTGAGAGAAAGATGGCAAACAAGCCAAATTAAAGAATGAATGCACCATCTCATAATAGTGCCATATACTCTCTCCGAAATTCAGTGAAGGTGCTTGGAATGGAATTTTCAGGGAACTCTCTAGTGCAAGTAAATTCAATAAAGATGCATAAGATCATCGCAACAACTGAGCATTGAAACAATTCAATCTTCAGGGACACTAAAGTATACCAGAGGAAACTATGGAAATGCATATCTCCAGTGTAATTGCCAATTCAAAAATGAAGGGATATTGACCTCTAATCAAGACTAATTACAGCAAGACTATTTTTTTAAAACAGAGGATTGCATAGCACTGTAAACTAAACAGTACTCCTCCTCGAAACAGGCTGACGCCTAGCTTTATAAATAAAGCAACATCCATACATGAGTCCATACAAACACACCACACAAAGGTTCACACACAGCATGCACGCACACAGGCACGCCCTCCGCAGGCTCTGGCATAGCCAAAGACCAACGCAGGCCAACCAACACTCAGCGACATCTAAAGCAAGATACAGCACCATCCTGAAAGAGCCCTCATGGGCCAGACGAACTAGCAAGCCGGCGAGCCGCCGCAATCAGGTGCTCCAACATCTCGTCTAGCCGTGCCCTCTCGCGCTGTCTACACAGCGGGTACCACTGCTGCAAGAAAGCCAGAAAAGTGAAGATCGAGTTAGAGGCCCTGCGAAGAAAAATGCGCTCAATGACCATCTTATTCCTAATATTCCATAAATTTCAGGTCATCTCCGCGAACACCAACCAAAAGAGGCGCCTCCTCCTCCCAGTATGGTTCGCGGCGGCCTCCAGGAACTTCCCAAGGTCTGAGGCTTGCCACTCAGGCCCAGAGCCTCGTGAATGAAATTCCATAGGAAGCGAGCAGCAGGGCACGAGAAGAAGATATGTAGGACCGTTTCCGGGACCACACACAGAGGGCAAAGGCCATCGCCTGGCCCATGCGGCTTGGCCACCTCAACACCCGAGGGAAGCCGGTCACGCAAGAGTTGCCAAACAAAAAATTTAAGCTTCCAGGGAAGGGGGCCTTCCACAATGGCGCGACCCAAGGCAGCGCGTGCCCTCTAAATAGGGCCCTGTAGGCAGAGCTCACCGAAAAGAACCCCGAAGGAGTAAGGCGCCAAGCATGGGTATCCGGGGAGGGCGCTAGGGACAGCGGGAGACTGTCCCTCAGCCCCTCCTAGGAAACCCGCTCGGCCTCCCCGAGGTTCCTCTGGAAAGCCACCTGCCAAGTTCCACCCTGGAAAGCCTCTCCTACCAGGAGAGCAGGGTCGGCACAGATCGCAAACAACTCCGGGCTCTCGAGGCGCAGAGGGTGAGGGCCGAGCCAGGGGTCGAGCCAGAATAGGGTATCCATTCCATCGCCTATGGAAATGGACAACCCTTTTCATAGCTGGCTTGATGTCCTGGATGGCTCGCCAAAACTGCGATCCCTCCCAACGTTCACAAGCCAGCAGCGGCCGGCCACGAAGATACTTCGCTTTAATCAACTGTAACCAGAGGCCCCCATCATCGGTCAGAATCCTCCACACCCATCTGAGGAGCAACACCACATTCATGTGACGGGACGCGATGATACCTAAACCCCCTAGCTCCTTGGGGGTGCAGATATCAGCCCACTTCACCATATGGTACTTTTGGTGGCCATCATTGGCCATCCAAAAGAAACGGGAGAGTTCCTTGTCAAATTTAGCGTGTACCCCTACAGAAGGAGGTACATCCCCATCATATACATGGGGAGGCTAGAAAGGCACGAGTCGATAAGGACCGTCTTGCTCCCCTTGGAGGTGAACCTCCCCTGCCAGGGTTCGGATTTCGCCTTAACCCGGCCCATGAGGGGCTCCAGGTCCCTAATCAGGATCCTGGAGTCCCTCACTGGCATCCCTAGATAATTTAGGGGGAAAATAGCCAAACGACAGTTAAGGTTATCCGCGATCCTCTGTTGATCCACTTCGGAATACCCCAACACCATGACTTCACTTTTATCAAAGTTGATCTTGAGGCCCGACATAGCCTCAAAGCAAAGGAGCAGGAACTTCAGGTTAATGATGTCCTGCTCCGAGCCCTCCACCATAATCATGGTATCATCCGCATATTGGAGATGGGTCACCCCCCTCCAGGGATAAGATGCCGAACCACACCCGAGATGTGGCCGGAATTCTTGGCCTTCTCCAAGATTTCCGCAAGGGCATCAACCGCAGCATTAAACAAGATCGGGGAGATCGGATACCCCTAACGAACCCCACATGAGGGTTTGAAATAAGGACCCACCTCCCTATTTATGTTTATAGTTGTGTTCCCGCTCATGACGATCTGCATGATCCAACCTATCATGCGATCATCAACCCCACGACGCTGGACGACCTGGCGAAGAAAGGCCCAATCTAGCCTGTCATAGGCCTTCCGGAAGTCAAGCTTCAGAAAGACACACCTCTGGTGACTCACTTTGATCTCATGAATAATTTCATGAAGTGCCAGGATCCCGTCGTGAATATATCTCCCTTTTAGGAAGGCAAACTGGTATGGATGCGTCAGGCGCTCCATAATTGGGGCCAGCCTGCGCACGCACACCTTGGATAGGATCCTCTGGATCACATTTATAACGGTGATCGGGCAGAACTAGCAAATATCCGTGGCCCCACAATCTTGGGGATCAGGTTAATAACACTAAAATTCAAATGGGCCATCACAAGGGTCCTAGCATAGAGTTCCTAGAACATAGGCATAATGGCCCCCTTTATCTTCTCCCAAAACCTTTGGAAGAAGACAACCGGGAGGCCATCGGGGCCAGGAGCAGAGTTGGGCTTCATCTCCATGATGGCCAGGTGAACCACCATAGGCAGGAATGGGAGCGTGAGTTCCGCATTCTCATCCTCAGAGACCATGGCCCCTACTGGCCAGAAGTCTGCAGCCAATGCCACCCCTGTATGGGGTGATGCCGAGAATAATTCCTTATAGAAGGAATAGATATGGGAGGAGATATCCCTGGCACTCTCTAGAAGATTCCCATCCTCCCAGAGGAAAGGGATCGAGCACTTCCTACGACGACCATTTGCAATGGCATGGAAGTAGGCCGTGTTCGCATCCCCTTTGAGGAGCCAGTTCTACCGACTCCTCTGTCACCAAAACGTCTCCTTGCCTCGATAAATCTCCATTAAGGAGTCTTCGAGCGCGTACCGCTGGAGCCATTCCTCAGCCGATAAGCCCCCAGCGTCAGCCACCCGGTCACGGGCCTCAAGGGCGTTCATGAGACCGCCTTTCCTGCATCTCAAGTCCGCCCCCAGGTTAGCACCCCACCCCCGCATGAACTGTCGGGCCATCATCGCATAGAAGTGCTAGACATCTACAGCCGTACGCACCTGAGGGACAGAGGTTGCGGCCGTCTCCCATTTGGATTGGACCATCTCCACGAACCCAAGTTGCTGGAGCCAGAAGTTCTCAAAGTGAAAACGGTTCAATCGCGGGGGCGGCCCGCCTCCCGTAGAGAGCAGGAGGGGGCAGTGACCCGACCCGATCCTCGTAATCGCCCGCAGCGAACACAAGGGGTAAGCTAACTCCCAATCAACCGAGACTAGGACCCTATCCAGCACACTCCGGACGGGGTCAACCCAGTTGTTGGTCCACGTGAACCGCCCCCCCCCCACACACACACGGGAGATCTCTCTGAGAGCAAGGTCCGCAATACAGTCATTAAACATCTGCATCCTGGGAAAGTCTACATTATTTGAGCTCTTCTCTTTCGGGGATCGAATTAAATTGAAATCCCCAGCCACGACCACCGGAGTGGAGCAGCTCTCAACCTTGGCAGCTAATTCATCCAGGAAAGCTGGGGATCTCCTATGGTCCGTGGGGCCATAGACAATAATAACCTCCCATCTGAGGTTACTCCGTTTGTGGGTGAGTAGCATACTCACAAAAAATTCCCCCCGGTCCATGTCCTCAAATTCGAAGGTATCCTCCTTCACCCCAAGGAGGATCCCTCCGGAGAGCCCATTCGCCGGCAGCCAATGCCAGACGAAACTATGATGACTCAATCCCTGCAACTCAGGGATCGAGAAGTTCTGTCTAATCGTCTCCTGCAAACCCACAATGTCCACATCCTCCTGTCTTAAGTAATCACGCAACTGCTGACGGCGACCATCGTGGCCAAAACCACGGATGTTCCAGATGAAAGCAAAGATTGCCTCAATCATAGGGACACTACCTGGTTTGGCCCATTACGTGGGGCCGAGCGAGCCCTACCAACGGTCGAGGGCTTGGACACGGGTTTCGGAGGCCTCCCCCGCTGTCCCCCCACCTAGGGGATAGCAGAATGGGCCTCCCCATGCCCAGGGCGTGAAGAGCTACTCCCACTAGTGCCCAGGCTTTGTGGTCTGTGCCGCTAGGGGCCTGGGGCACTGTCAGCTTCTCCCGCTCCGCCTGAGCACGAGCTGCTGCTAGTGCCCCATCGTAGGTCTCCTTCGCCTTAAGCGCCGCAATCTGTTCTAATCGGGGACCACGTTCCCCATGGAACACCACCCCGCTATCCCTGGCAACCACATCCAGCTGTTCTTCGGGGACATCTGCCAACACAGAGAACCTAGACCCCGAGGAGGGTGAGGAAATGCGAGATGGGGAGAGAGGGGTGGACGACGTACCTGAGTCAAGGTTCCGGGCCGCAGTCCGCGACACCGCCTACTCGAGAATGGTCGGCTCCCTCCCCTCGGTCACCGTCCTGGCACCAGCAATCCTGGCACTGGCGCGAGAGGGAGGAGGCGGCGGAGGCCTAGGCCTACGACCGGGATGGGTCTTGGAACCAACATCAGGCGTGTTGGGGAAGACTGAGACTAGCTCCCCAGCCGGCGGGGCCGGAGTCGCCGGAACCACGGCAGGCGAGCCCCGAGGCGAGGCTGTAGTGGAGCCTAGGGAGAGAGTGTAGCAGACGACCCCTGGCGAACGTGATGAAGTCGGCGGCGCCACCACCAACCCCTCACTGGATGACGCACGGGGCTCCGGGGGGCTGGGGTGTGAGGCAGCCTTTAGGGCCGCAAACCCTGAGAGTCCCAAGTACTCGAACTCCCCTCCAATGTTCGAGCCATAGGGGGCCAGGCCCAGCTCCTCTGAAACTAGAGGGTCCGGGCGAAGGCACCGAGGAAAGTCCACGGGTGGCAGAGCCAGAGAGAGGACCGGGTCTCGAGCCAGTGCCACCGTGCGCGAGGAAGACCCTCCTGAGGGCGCTGGAGGAGGGGGCGCGGTTGGCACAATCGGCTCCAGCTCAAAACGCTCTAGGTCGTCCCCAGTGTCATCACTAGACGAGTCATCAGTCCCACCCTATCCAGGGTCCCGACGGTGGTCCGAGGGTCCCGGAGACAAACGACAGGCCCCCTCCTGGTCCTTCTCCAGCTCCACCATGAGAGTTCGACCTGCTGACCCGAAGTAGAAGGTAGGCAGCGTGCAATCGAGCTTCGACGGGTCCGGATGCTTGAGGAGCACCCGCACGGGGCCCTGACCACCCAGAGAACTCTCATTCAGACAGACGAACTTGCCAACCGCTTAGGAGATCAGCTTGACAAACTTCTCCTTTTGAGCTTCCTCTAGGATCCCATGGATACGCACCCAAACCGTATACAGGGAGGTGGTCGTGTCCGGGTGGACACAAGACTCGCGGATGGCCACCTTGATGTTATGCAGTGGCAGGATCAAAGTCTGGCTCCAGGAGAGGGTCCGCAGAGCCTCCCTCGAGGGAAAGATCACCGAAAACACCATGGGGGCAGTCTCCCTCATGTTCCACGCGAAGTCAGAGTCCAACAACTCTAGATCCGTGCGGATGGTGTCAGTCGTGACCTCCACCTCTAGAGGGGGATCCTGATCCGGGAGCACGCGGACCTCGGCCAGGATCTAGGGCACCGACAGCTCGATCCCTCCAAGATCAATGCAGTAGAATCCCAACCCCAGGTCGATACCATGGCCCAAGAGCTCCAGGGTGCTCCGCTCGCGGTGCGGTGAGCGGGCAGTGCAGTCGAGAACCCGGTGAGAAGGGTCGCCACAGAACAAACAGTGCTCGGGTTCCTTGCAGTCCGCCCGAAAGTGTCCCACCTCTCCACATTTGAAACACTTGTTACGCGTCGGGGACTTCTGGCGAGCGGTGCCCACCCCGGCCAGAGACGACCCCTCCTTGGTCAATCCCTGGCCAGCGGTGATCGCCAACGGCGCCCTTACGCCAGCCTGTTGTGGTGCCGGAGGTTGCCCACTCTGGCTCCCTCCCGCACCTACGGCCCCAGGCGCAGTCCCCGACTTCTTCCGCTTCTTGTTCTTCTTTTTCTTAGTTCCAACACCAGCTTGAGGTGCCGCTGCACGATATCTCTGCCCGTACTCGCGCCGGGGGAACCATGGCTCCGATCCTGGGGTCGACCATCACTGCCATGCCCCTGGAAGAGGCGGCCAGACACCGCCCAACGCTCCAGCTCGGCCCGCAGCTCCCGTTCTGACAGCGATGCCGCAGGAGAAGGGGGTCGATGGCCTGGAGATCACCCCTGAGGTGACCTGCGACCCCGCGGGGAGGGGGCCCTTCGAGGAGGCCGAGGGGACTGCGCCCTGTCCTGTAGACCCCGAGGCGAAGCCTCCCTGCGCTGCAGATGCTGAGTGGACCGGGGGCCACCCCTGCCGCTGGCCAGAGGGGCAGCGTGTGGCGATGCACGACGACCTGGGGACCGCCGGCCAGGCGGCCGGTAGGGCTCAGGGGCCAGCTCGCGCGGAGGCGGAGAGGATGGGCGAGCGTGCCGATGGTGGTGAGGAGACGGCGACTTGCTCGGGGAGGAGAGGCGGCCGCGCTTCATGACGGCAGCGGCGTAGGAGGCAACCAGAGGTGGCGGCGACGGGCGTGGCACAACCTGGCGGGCGGCGGCGTGTCGAGTAACGTCAGAGGCAGAAGCGACGATGCACTGCCCTAAATCCGTGGCTCCCTTGTGGAGCCACAACCAGGCCCCCACAGCGCGGGATGGGCCGGCCTTGGGCCGCCGGGAGCGAGGCGGAGTCGTCTTGGCCCGGATGTCTTGGCTGCACCATGACAAGAGCTGGCCCACCAAAACACAAGGCCCATTAGCCGGCCCACCCGGGAGAGGCCCAGGTCCAGGACACGACGCAACACCCTCCGCATCGCCTCCTAGACCCGCAGCCGACCTAGGTCGCGCCGGCGCCGGCGCCGTGCCATTCCCATCCACTGGAGAGACGACCGGGGCCCCCAGGAAGAGCCCCCCTAGAGCCACTCTCCGGTGGGGCGGGCTGTCCCCACGACGCCCCGTTTCCAGCCGCAGTCGCCGGTCCCCATGCACCGGTGACGCTCGGGCGCGCGCAGAGGCACCGAGCTTGGCTTGCGAGGCGGAGGAGGGGGACGACGTCGGTGAACCGGAGCCGAACATGGACTCCGCCGCACCCAGTCGACAAATTCCGCCAGCGTTGGGAGGGCCGGCGACGAGCACCGCGCCGTCAGGTCCACCTGCAGCGCCGCCGCGGCGTCGACCTCATCCGCCACGTCGGCCCAACTGCGACCTTGCAGCGATTCCGGCGCATCGGCCATACCGGCGAGGCAAGCTCCTCTCTAGGGCCGAGGCTAGAACAACATGTCACCAATCAGAGCCGCCACCGGTCAAGGGCAGCCGCGGTCGCACCGCCGGGGGAGGGCCATGGAATCGCCAGGGAGTCGCCAAGGGGTCGCCTTTTTTTCGTCCTCCACTAGCTCTATGACAGCAACTTCAAACTAAATAGTACTAAACAGTATAAACTAGCATGTAGGATCACGACAAGGAGACAACACCCAAACAACTAATTCGGAGGAAACAAAGCTCCAATACGATGCCATTGTTCTTACACAATCCGAACATTCCTCTGCTCAAACTTGAATACATTGGTAAGATGCAATTGTTCTTCCACAACAGTACACGGTCGCGTATAGCATACCAGGATGGGGTGGCAGGAGTTGTCCTTAAGCAGATGCTTCACGCCATCAAGAGTGCTTCTAGATTATCCTCCACGTATCCAGCCTCCCCCGAGTTCGCCGAACGCCGCCAGAGTTCCTTCAACGGCTGGAGCAGCTGGTGACGATCGACCCTTTGAGCAGCCCTCCATGCGGTGGAAGGACCGCCACGACTTGCCACCGCCGGACACCACCACGATTGTAGCTCGCCCCTACCATTGGCTCGAAGTATCTAGCAGCGCCGATGCATATCGGGCCACCGGAGGAAAAAGGACCTTACTGAACTCAACGAGGAAGAGAGGAAGAGGGAGCCCGCAAAAAAAATGAGGAAGAGGGAACGCGAGAGAGGGAGGGAGACGCGACAACGCGCGAGAGGAAGAGAAAGAGAGAGTCGGCAGCGCGGAGCGGGGGAAGAAAGGCGGCGGCGGCGTGGGGCGGGAGCTGGGGCGGTGGAGCAAGGTGGCGTGTGGCGCGAGAAGAGAGCGAGGACGAGGGGAGAAAGCGAGGAAGACGGCGGTGCGTGGACTGCTGCCACGTGTCCCTAAAAAAGTTTAAATTCCGCTTTTGTTATATTATTATGTCCCGTTTTTGCTATAAATTGATCCGGTTTTGCTACATGTAGCAGAAAATGGTTTGGCTCAGAAAATAAAAAAATAGACTGAATCTCGCCGGATATTTCACCGGAGACCTCGTCGGCGACCGTGTATCAAAAAAGTTATGCTATTGTAGCAAACCCGATCTCACCAGAGACTTTTGCTGGAAACCTTGTAGCAAAAACTTTACGCTAGTATAGCAAAATCTTAAAAATATGGTAGCAAAAAATTTGGGCTAATATAGCAAACCAGATCTTGCCGGAGCCTCGCCGGAGACTTTTGCCGAGAGACCTCGTCGGAGAACTCGTAGTATAAACCTTGCACCATTATAGAAAAATCATTAAATGGTTCTAGCAAAAAAAATATTCTATTATAGTAAAGGTAAATACTATGTAACGGGGTCCGATCAGAAGCAAACCATCGGCACACCGAAGAGACGTCGATTCACATTCAATCAGACGTATCGCAACGAAAACGGATCGACTAAACGGCACGATACGAGAGATATCAGAGTAAACAGTGTGATACGTTTTTAATGCATACCGAACAAGAAACGGGCGTCCGTAATCACCGCACCCCTCCTCGACAGTCCAGACCCTGGAGCTCCGCCCCGCTTCCATCTCTTCCACCGCCGGCCGCCCCCATATTGCGACGAATCCGCATCGAAGCACTCCCCCCCTCCCGCATCGCTGCACTACTCCCCTCTCCGTGGCTGCGCGTATGAATCTCTGAGTCCGCCGGTCGTCGTCGGGGCGACCATGCTTCCACCGACCCCATCTTCCTAATCCGCATCGCGGCGCTCCTCCACTCTCCGGCTACGAGTCTGCAGGATAATCTCCCTCACCGCTGCACATTCGTCTGCATCCTGCTCTCTGGCGGCTCGTATGAAGCTCCGAGGCCACCGGTCGTCGTCGGGGTGACCTTCGGCCGCCGGAAGTCAAGGTCGGGGGGGTTCTTGGTGGATGCTCCCGCCTAATCAGAGGGTGTGTCGAGCGCTCACGCCCAATTTGTTGGCTGGACAGAATCGATCTCTCACGAAATAGCACGCACATTCCGAACCACGACATGAGAAGGTGATTAATTTTTTGACCCCCATGATTTCCTAGCTGTTTTCATGTATCAGATCTACCTTGTACATGTAATTGTGTAGTTTCTTTACACATATGTGCTCACATTTTTAGCTCGGCTAGGATATAGATTCCCGGGTAATGAATTTTTTATCGGATAAATGCAACTCGTTTTTTTGCTCCAGTGTAATGGTGTTCATGCTGCCACATATCCACATATATGCTTCTTGTACAGTATGTTTCTCACATTTTTTACCTGGTTGCTTACGATGTTCTTGTGTGCACATTCAGAGATATTTGGCGGCAACCTTTACATGCATTACTTTTTAAAATGTTTCTGTTTCCGCAGAATTTTCAACCTGCTGCATACAAACAATTTCATGCTTCTAGCAACCATGCTACCATCATACCACAACTGTGCTTCATGTATTCTAGATGTGCAATCCCACATAGTTATATATGATTGCATACCAACATGCTTTCATTTACCTTCCATGCTTCCATCATACCTCATATATTTCAGGTACTTTTCTATGGCTAACAGCTGAAATATTTTCTGCTTCTTCATATATATATATATATATCTGCCACAAACAAACAATTTTCAGGCTTCTATTATACATGCTACCACCAAACCACAAATATGTTTCATGTACTCTCTTTGTTTAATTCCACAAAGTTATATACAATTGCATGCCGACATGATTTCATTTACCCTCCATGATTCCATTATACCACTATATGTTCATGTATTCTCATTGTCTAATTTCACACAGCTATATACAATTGCATACCAACATGTTTCCAATTTCCTTTTTTGCAGCAAACATCACCAAAATGCCTAAGGCTGCAAAGGGGGAAAAGGATGTTGAACCAGAATCTAGACTAAAGAGTCGTTTCTCGGGGTCTCGACTGAGGGACATTGTACTGGGTCTTAAGAAACCTCGGAAAGATCTCATCAGAAATCGAGGGTGGGGTGTTCTTCTGGACATTGGATCTTTCTCAACTCCAGGGGGATTGCTGGAATGGATAATTTCAAAGATTGATCCCGAGCTTGGTGAATTTAGGAACGCTCGCAACAACACTCACATAGTGTTCAACAAAGAAATGGTAGTTAAAGCCCTCGGTATTCCACGTGGAACTAGGCCGGTGGTTCTGACCGGTGAACATGAAGAATCACCACATCGTGATTTCTATAGGATACAATATAAAACAGCTGGAATGCGGTCACCAATTTACCATGCCGAAAAGTTGCTTGCAAATGATGATCTGGATGATGAAACATGGTTCAGGACTTTCTACCTAGTGGTGATTGGTACATATTTCTTCCCTAGAACCAGCAGCATGTTGCCTCTTGAGTACCTTGGGAGCCTCGGCGATTTAAATATTGTTTGTGAATATGATTAGGCTGATCAGATTTTCCGACATACAATGTCTGGAATAAAGTGCTTCCAAGACAGATGCAGGAAAGCAGACAAGATAGGAAACACAAATCCAATGTGGGCTGGCGGTTGCTTACCATGGATCGCGGTATGCCATATCCTATGTACTTTCTTCATTCACAGAATCTACCTTCACCCATTTTTAATTTTAATAGAGAAAACATTTTTGCACCATAAATTTCATGCAGATTGTTTACATGGATCACCTGGACTTCCCCGTGTCAACTCTCTCCACTCACCGGATTAACTATGCCGTCCCTAGAGCTTCCAATATTTCAGATGCTGATTTCAAGTTTGTTGTGAAGCATCACAAAAGCAGGCTCACATTATCTCCACATACATACGGTGCCCGACCAGTGAGTCATTTCAAAATCTGACCCCACTATGTACCCATCATTGCGCTGCATGTCCTTTTTAATGTTTTTTACACATTATATTTTTGTAGTTCCGTGCATTCAACGTCACCCCGTATGCTTTTGTGGATACAAACTTGGGAAACCAAGCTTTCGAAGCCCCACCTAATTTACAACAGAATAAAGAAGTACCCATCACTCATTCAGTTCAGGTACTGTTGAAATTACATGTTTTATGCTTCATTTAGGAAAATTGTGCATGCTTCCACTACATTTACTGAAAAAAACCTATATGTGTTTTGATCATACTTTCTGTCCACCAGGAAGCATCTCCATAGCACGGAACTCACACCTTTTCTTTACCAGAGGTAATGTCACCTTTATTTTTTTTGCTATACACACAATCAACCTACGGTTTAATCTAACATAAATATTGACCTTATTGCAGGGGCTCCCCGAGTATCTAAAGACAATCCAGGAGAAGTACACCTCTTTATGGCGTGAGGATGTTGACAGATTGACGAAACTTCACGACAAGCACATGTCCCAATTTGCTTCCGAAGTATTTGCAGCCATCAAGGAAAAATCCACATCTACAGATGGGTTATACTCACGTCCCAGAGCCACCACTCCCGTTACTTCCCCATTCAGAGCTCCCAATCCCATAATATCCTCGCCCACAGTTGAGCAACCGTGTTCGGCGAAGAAGGTGCCCAGAATTCTGACCCTAAAACAACACCCAACACACAATTTTGGGTGGAAGCCAGTAAGATTGCAGAACAGGTAGAGCAAAGCACTGGCAAATCAGCAAATACGAGGGATGCATCTAATTCCAGACTTGCCCATACGGAAAACGAATCCAGTGGCCCAGCTACTCATACACGTTTTCGCGGCGATGACATGGAATGTCCTACATTCGATCTTCTGCCACCTGGGGAAACTTGGAGCTAGCAATTTTCACCCACCAACCTACAATCCTCTGACGCCGCCCGCAACAGCCCCGCACCAAGCCTGTTGGAACCAAATATTACATCAGGTAATGCATACCACTTCTCGAAGCTTTACATTCTATGGCTTCTTTGCATTTCTTATTATGTGGTTGTCACTCATTTATCTAATATATTCACTTTCCATGGTAGGGTATTCCATACCAAAACATGATGGCAACCACAATGCTTCGCCAGCCCCCCAGAATTCGATCGCAGCACAACCAACCCATGATTCACAACCAAAAAAAATAGGTCAGAACAGTACACCTATGCATGGTTCTGCACATGCTAAATTAATTGATTCATAGCTGATACTTCAGTGCTTCCATGCAACACACCATTTAATTTCAGCCTTGCTACTCCAACCATTTGGACACCATGCGCTTCTCATTATCAAATTTGATGCTTCCTACTACATATAATTTGTGAAGTTTCATATTTATTAAAACAACCTTCACCAAGTTTCCTACTACATGTGTTGTAATTCATTCATACTCGCCATTTTTTGGTTTCAAAATCCATCTTGTTCCATACTTCACACTCAGCTGCATACTGACATACATACAGGCACACACACGCATCCGGAGAACAATAAACCAAATGCAGCAAAAAATACTACATCCACAGCACCTGCACACGAAGATGGACAATATGATTTCTCAAGCATCCTACTTTCACCGCAACCACCATCGGTTCACCGTGAATCCCAACCATCAAAGCTAGGTAAGTCCACATGTAATGTAATTTGCTGCATATCAATTTGATCGCTGCTCACTTACTTATACATCCAAGCTTCCTACGTAATTGACACAAACAATATGAAAATGCATTTATAAAACATATTGAGCTTCTACTGATCAAAAAAACACAATAGATTCTTCTTGTCCTACATAAACTTGTCAAGTTTTATTCTTCAAACATAGAACAACTTCATATATTTTACTAGAGAACATATCAATCCATGCTTTCGTCTCTCTTTTTAAATCTCACGTACCACACATATGCACTAAATGATTATTTCAATGAATACAGGTGTACAGACGCGAGGATCGATCCAGAAACATCCAGGTGAAAAATGTGTGACAACTACCACACCAACCCTGGTTGACAAACAAAATGATTCACCAGCCATCAAAACATCGCAGATCCCACCGTCTGCGAACGATTGCCAACCATCAGAACTAGGTAAGCTCCTCAAAACTTTCTAGCCATTCATTCATTTTTGTAGCAAAAAAAATAAGTATCCATTCATTAATTAAAGGTGCTCAGTAACTAATGAAAGCATTCTTTCTTTTTTATACACACCACCGAGTTGCACAAGACTATGTCAGTCTACTATAAAAAATGTTTCTATCTGAACAAACATGATGCTTCAATCCTGTAGAGTGTTGTTTGAGTTTTATTTCAAACAAGATAGCATTTTTACTCAATTCCCACCAAACACCTATAAATATTTTGTTCATTACCACCTACTGTATATACACATTATGGTTTATCAAAGCCACATATTCTTGCGCATATGATGTTAACCACACACATAACATTTTCTAACTTTTCAAGCTACTTTACTAATATTGTTCATGTTTCATGCACCTTCCGCACATACTCAGTTTCAAGCACTGTTGGCACTCAAACTCAAGAAAATAAAAACCATAAGAAAAGAGCCTTCCTTGGCATTAACAATGAAGCAAACCAAAAGATTCTCAAGAAGCTCAAAGCTACCGATGTATCAAAGGATATATATGATACGTACATTACGAGAAGGTGCATAAGGCCGCCTCTTGTTGGAGAAGAAAGGTAACACTCATCAACAAATTACTACTTGAAGTTTCATGTATTCCTTGCAATCTATTGAATCAATAATGGAATTCGTGTACTTGACCAGGCCCCCTTTTGTTGATTTTGGAAAATATCACATATCATACGAAGACTTCCGTGAAGCTCTCAAGCCTCGCGGGAGAATTAACACCCACGTCATGGAGCTTTACATCAGGCACTTCAACTTGATTTCTAATGTTGCTTCAAGCAACGAGCCTACATGCACAAAGTTTGCATTCTCCCAGTCCTTGACCGTACGGCCGTTACTAATCCCAAATATTATTCTTTCAACTTATTTATAGTCTAACGTATTGTATATGCTACATCCTAAATTTTGCAGGCAAAATTATGTGTACCTGAAGCAAAATTTGACCCAGCTGGTTGCCAAAAAGAATTCTCGGAAGCTTATAAAGATCATATGCTCAAATCAAAGGACATGGTAATTTTACAAAATTTGGTTACTTTTAGTTTGTACTGTCTCTAGAGATTGCTCACATGCTGCTAAAAATGTGCTTCTTTCTTTGTGGATCTCCCAGCTATACTTTGTTGTAGTAGACAGCGAGCACTGGATACTAGTGTCCATTAACCTACTCCACAAACAAGTCAATTTCCTCGACTCTATGATCAATGCTAAAAAGAACAAAGTATACGAGAAAGCACACAACCTGGTACATGATTTCCTTTTATGTATTTTATTCGTGCTGCATAATAGTGTCCTCATAATCATATAGTTTTTCCAAATACTAATTGGACATTCTTTTTTCAACACCACATGCTTCCGTTAACCCGTTTCTGCGACAATACTTTTTGTTAAAACAACCGTATTATCTAGTAATTTACCATTCAAAATATTGTGCCTACTCATGAATATACAACTCCATATTTCTGCTTACCGCCTCCCTAGTACTTGCTTCCATCTACTCTTTACCCTAGTGATTCCATCCTTTCTATTTCTAGCAACCACTAAAATTCTTGCTTCCACTGACTAATTTTTTGCTAATTCATAGGTCGATAATTTTATCACACTGGCATCACATGTCAAAGCATTCCCAAGAACAAACTTCAGTCAGTTTATCCAGAATAATCCTCAGGACGTACGTCAACAAACCACCATGTAAGAAATTTACCATGCAAAAAATAGCATTCGTCTAGACCTACCTATTTTTGAAACTAGAGAATGGTGTGATTTAGTTTTTGTTTTCAGATTTGACTGCGGAGTATTCGTAATGCTATTCATGAAGATGTGGGATGGCAAGACAATGAAGCCCTTTGACCCAGTATGTTCGAAAATTCATAACCTTGGACAAATATTCTTACTTTATGCTTCCATAAATAGTGTTCCTGCAATACATGAAGCATATCTGAATAGTTTATAACACCTGTACATTGCTCACATTAATCACTACCATCCTATTTTCGTTCAGGAAATTTTGCAACATCGAATGGTGCTAACCCACATGATCATGACATCGGAGCTGAACAAGGCTAATCCTACGTGGGTGCTCAAGAAGAAATAAATGCTTTTATTCGGTCCCAATCTATCGCAGTACCGAAGCACTACTCTGTTTACATGAATTTTTCTGTTCCTTTTTGAAATATTTCGTAGTCAAAATCCGTCTGAGACGGAGCATCATCTATTTACCCTGTTTTCCTAAACCATTACGCACGCTGTAATAATTGGTCAGAACCCGTGAATGATACCAAAATTTATATTGTTTGTCACTCAATTTAAACGTCGTAACATTTTCTTTCCATACATAATCTGGAGCTTTCTCGTTTGCATTGTTACTCTACCTGTTAAGAAACGTGCTTCCATTGACTTCAACTGTTAGCTTCGTGCTGTAAATACCCCTTGAACTATGCAAATAAAATAGATGCTTACATTGTAATGAATCATTTCCAAGAAAACCATACTGAAGCATCTTATAAACATATTGTATTCTAATATTAGAAACCTTTGTTGTTTTAAAAACTCTAGGAAACTTGGTACATTACCATGATTTTCATAAACAAATAAATAGACATAGTGTCTTCCACGATATTTGAATCAGTAGAGTCTAAAAAACACTGAATTTTTGCCACAAACAATGGATTATTTAAACAGAAACACCAGTTCATTGTATACTGCTACATTTAGATCACTCCATAGTTCATACCTCATTAATAAAAAGACTTGTTAAGTTTGCTTCAAACATGAAGCCATGTTTTTCATCTATTTATTGTGCATGCTTCTCTATCATGTAGCACAAGCTTCTGGATACGTACACGAAACCAAAACGATGTAACTCACCAATCAGAAACTCACTAAATCGTGAGACCCCATATCGATATATTTTTGCAAGTACAATGCTTCTACAAATGAAAAAAACCATTTTCAATGTTTCCACCTTACTAATAGATACACGTGTTGGAAGCCTCAAAGTGTAAGCTCCGTTTCACGTCTCAATTGTTCCTCACGCTCGGCATTTTGCTTGTTCTCCAATGCCAAAAAAGGGCAATGCCTCCTGGTGTGATCGGTTTCACGACATTTCGAACATGCATAATTCTTCCGTTTAGTTCCCTTCTTTTTTGCTTCCTCCTAGCGAATCTCAACCAAAGGCTTCCTCCTCTTTTCTTTATCTGATGGACGACCTTTCTTGGCTGACCTAGGAGGATTCTGCAGATTGTTGTTGGTACCTCTGGTTCTTCGCCTGTTTCAGGTTCCAGCACGCCGCCAGACATCCGGAAATTATCAACTAAGGAATTCAAATGTTCCACCCCACCTTCAACAATCTTGTATGATCCTATGCTGAAGCATGCTTTTGCCACCAACTTATTCATCATTTTGCATAGGGCATTATACCTTAGTGTGTTGGTATCTGGGATTATGCTAGAACCAGAAAATGGTATATTGCTCTTTGCTTCACAAACAGTAGCTGCCTCGGACCACCTATGAAGCAGGTATTTCTCAGGTATTTCTTGCACGTTTGTGTGTACCATAGCCTTCAGTATGTGGTGGCACAACATGCCATTCACATTGAACCGGTTGCAGCTGCACATGAACGAGTTTTCCAGCTGCTCGAAACTTACAATCCTAATCTTCTGTGCTCTCGGATCATTCCTGTGAATCTCAAACTTCACCCCTTCACCGGCAACCGGGTATATGCTATATGTCGTTGTCATCTCCATGAATTCCCTGAATTTTCCAAAAGCAGCTCTTGTATAAAATTTGGATGCTTGCTCCTCAATCTTATAACTGCAACAAACATTTAAAAAAACACATAAATTAAGACGAGTCAGTTCATGCTACATAGACTACCTCAAGGTTTCTAACTAATACAAACCTGGACCAAACGGCTGATGATGTCGCCTCCCCAAGAAAACCAGCGTTGTCCTCTCGATCCAACCTTGTTTCCTGAATGTAGTCGTACTGCTTCACAAATTGCCATACTGAGTCCTGTGGATGCACGAGCTTCTTGAAAAATGAGTTCAACCCTTCGGACCTCCCTGTTGTACCAGTGAAAGGAAAGAAATTCTTCTTGAAGAACGCTGGTGCCCATGTATCCCTACAACCCCACATGTTGACCAGGTGTTCGTTTTCTACCAAACTGTGCTTCGACAACATCATCTGCCACATGTTCTCAAAATCATCAATAGTATCTGCTCCATAGATACAGTAAAAAAATTCCTTCTCGAAGCCCTCACGTGTACGAAATAATGTTCCAAGCTTATCCTTTGTTATCCGAAGCACATGCCATAGGCAACACCGATGAACCGTCCCAGGGAAAACATCATCTATAGCACCAGTCATTGCTTGGTCCTGGTCCGTCATTATGCATGTTGGATGTTCTTGACCCATAGCATCCATCCATGCCCCCATTTGAAGGTTTCCTTCTTCTCATCCGGTATCAATGCACATCCAAGCATTATGCTTTGCATGTGATTATTTATGCCAACAATTGGTGCAAAGGGCATGCCATATTGGTTCGTGCAAAATGTGGTGTCAAAAAATACACAGTCTTTAAATTTCCGGTACAACTCACGTGTCCTTCCGTCCACCCAGAAAAGAGCCCTAACAGCATTGTTCTCATCAAGCTTGATAGCATAGTAGAATTGTGGACTCTCCGCTTGTATCTTCTGAAAATACTCTGTTTTGGACATGTCGCTATGCGAAACCTCATTTCTCAGCTTGGTTCGGATGTTTGTAACATCACGGTTTGTGTACGGCAATGTCCTGAGAGTTCCATGAAGGTCCCCAAGTGTGGCCATGATGAGAGACGTGTCGGCGTTCCGATTGTGCAATGTCTTCATCAACATGTAGTCCTCATAGGGCACCTTACGATGCGATCTGTAATACCGTGTCCACTCTTCTCTACTCATCAGTGGATGTGTGGGTTCCTCAATGAAAATTGTTACTTCCCATTTATCCTTCCTCAGCCCAACTAACATTCAATCCTTGCAATCATGACGCTTCAGCTTGTTTCTTTTCCTTTTCCCTGCAGCTGGCGCACTGCCAAAATTATCAGAATCAGGTGTTGTTTCCGTTGCTACACCCACTTCATCAAGCACCTCCGGATCTAGTGCCTCAACGACAGAACTGCCAACAACTGTGTCCTTCCGAGCGTGCGCACACTCGAAGTCCCTCCTAATTAAATGGTCACATCCTTTTTTCTGGGACCTTCTTGAGCAACCTATCCTGCTTCCAAATCCTAGCTTCTCGGCATAACCATTATAAAAAAACTGTGCCTCGTCGACGCTGTTGAAAACCATTCCAACCCGCGGACACGACTGCTCGGAGCCTTCAACATCTACTGTATCTGGAATGGAAGAGCTATCCGGCATATGCATTTGAACATCCTGAACATGGAAGCATTTTATGATTTAATCAGAAACTAAGCAACACAAGTGGTTTCCATTAAATCAGTTACATGCTTCTTTTTGTTAATATTCGTTTCTTCACCAAGTGAAACACCTACAGCCCAACTCAATCAACTACAATTCTACAAATCATTTACAATAGCTTCTATATGCCGATGTGTATGCTTCAAGGAATATTATGCTTCTAGAAATATTACTAGATGCTTCCTACATGTATAGCAACTCAAGCAACTATAAATCTTCATGATCCATGAAACTTGCTTCCAGTATCTGTACTACTATAGAACAACAAATCTGCATATACATGATCGTTGCACATGCAGATATGTTTGCTTCCATCAATATTACTGACATGTATGCTTCCAACAATATTACTGTTAGCATGCTTCTACTAAAATGATTATTTCAAATGCTGATACGTATGCTTCCAGCAACTGAATCAAATTCAGCCTCATATCTATATCAAAAAAGCTATTATTACTACATGCTTCTCATATGTACAACAACTAAATCAACTGACAATCTACTTTATCCATGATATCTGCTTCGTGTGACTAAAATTTGAGCTTCCACGTAAAATAAACACTGCTTCGTATAACCATTACAAATAAATTTTTTTATCACCAACTATAAGTATCACTAAGCTCACATACACTGACAAGTAAGCTTCAAATGATAATACTCTATGCTTCTCATTTTTGCACAACCTACTATTTCAACTTAAAATCTAAATGATACAGTAAACTTGCTACCACAGTCAAGAATATGAGCTTCTACCAAATTTAATTAATGCTTCGTCCGATTAATAAATCAGCAATTTCCAACCATTTGGAGAATATTTGTCGAGAAGCCCACAATCAATTTTATCAGGAATGATTCCCAAGATCGTCTCAAAACTCCCCCACGGATCTCTCACACCACTAAGATTGCTAACAAAGAACCAACTAGAAAAAACATAGGAATGAACACAGATACATCTTGATTGAGAAGAAGGGTACTGTACCTCTCCATATCCATGGATAAGAACGGGTGGGTTCCCAAGGTGTTCATGTCTGGGAAGAATTCCACCCCTCAGAGCTCCACCCAACTTGGCTTTCAGCACAGATCAATCACACAGGAAGCACGTCTGAAAAAGGGATTAAGATACGGAGGATACTCGATGTTCTCTTTCATATGCGCCATTTTCCTATGAATCTAAGGCCGAGTAGCAACTCGCCGAATGGAAGCCAGAAATGACGCAGGGAGACGTCGAAGGAGATGAAAAAACTGGGAGCAATTAAGCTGTACATGGGCGTCCGTCAAGGAAGCAATAAAGGTGGGGGCGTACGTCTTGGGTACTGACGGTGACGGAGCAAATAAACGTCAAGCATGCAGACCACATCGCGCGTGGAGGACCTGCTGAAATCAACGAGCCAGCTGTGGCCAATCCAACGGCAGTCGTCTTGTCCGATCGGAAGCAAGTAATCGGCGTCCGACTGCTAGCAGCGCCCTATATTATTTTACCACAGACTTCACCGGAGATCTCGTAGCAAAACATTTATATTATTTTAGCACCACCGTCGTTCGCGTGTAGCAAAACACGACGTCACTTGTAGCACCACCGCTGACCCACACGTAGCTTCGCTAACGACCACATGTACCAAACCTCAACGGCGTACATAGCAGCGCTGGTGACCTTTGATAGCAAAACCGGTATCCTTGGGTAGCAACGCCGCCGCGTGGCTGAGAAACTCTGCCGGAGCGAAGCCATGGCGGGAAGGCGGACAGTCGTCCTCGATGCCGGCACATAGAGCACAAGCGGCAAGGACTGTGGCACGGGGCAAGCCCGACCATGGCGGGAAGGCGCGTGAGTGTCTTCTCCGGTGGCGCGGCCTAGTCCGGCGACGGCGACAGCTGCCTGCTCTGGTGACGACGAGTGACTGCTGCAACAACGATGGCCTAGTCCGGCGGCGGCGGCAGCTGCCTGCTTCGGTGACGGCGAGTACCTGCTCCAACAACGACGGCCTAGTCCGGCGATGGCGGCTTCCTGCTCCGGTGGGCCGGATCCGACAGCGACGAGTGGCTTCTCCGGCGGACGGCAACCAGCGGCAAAGCAGTTGCGTGCGGGGACGGCCGCTGGAACAGGCGAGCACAAAGGAGTTTTTTTTGTCCTGCGAGCACAAAGGAGTTGTGTGCGTGGTTCACAAAAAGTGAAGAGATAAGGTAAGAGAGAGTAGGGATAAAAGTGGAGCGGAAAGTTTCCGACTTTTTCGCGAAAAAACGGAAACGGAGTAAAAATACGGAAATGGAAACAGAATTTTGCAAAACAAAAATGGAAATGGAATTGGTTTGGAGGAAACGGAAACAAAAACGGAACAACGTTTTCCGACGGAATAGACGCGGAAACAGAATTTCCGTTACCGTCTAATATGAAATTTCTGTTTTAGGATTGATGTGCACGGACAAATCTAATAAACCCATTACATGATTTGTCAAACCAAATTTGCAAAGCTGCTGATCCTAAAACCGACGACCGTGTAATCTCTTCACGCATTCGAGTAGGCTTCCATGATTTGATCTTTTCATTATTCCCTTGTAAACCTAGCACCGTGCTATAATCAGGGAATAACTTTGTTGGTTTTTTTTGCGGGGTAAATAGGAATGTATTAATTAGATAGCAGTGATATTACAATCCCGAAGGATACGACCCAATAGATCATCTGGAGCCGCACCTAACCAAACAGCAGTTCTGTTTTGTAGCATGCCAAATCTAGCTAATTCATGACTAGCACTATTTTGCCCTCTAGAAATTTTAGTAAACGATACAATACGAGGAGAATTAAGAAGCAGTCGCAGATCTTCCATCAGGTGCCCCAAACAAGATCCATCTCGCGTATTACTTCGTGCCATCTTCACCAGTTCCATGCTATCAGTTTCAATCACAATGTTCTCATGACTCAGATCAAGTGCTAGGTTGATACCTTCTAGGCATGCATTCAATTCTGAATCAAGTGCCGATGAACAAAATCTCAATGTACGACAAGCTGAGAAAACAATGGAACCATCTCCTCTCCTGAGGATCATACCTGTACCAGCCGCTCCACTCTGAGCTAAATATGCGCCATCAACATTTAATTTAAAAGTTCCATTAATAGGTTTAGACCATGTCTCACTCATAAATGAAGGAGCTAGTACCTCCTTACTTTCATTCGGCTGGGAACCAACAGGTCGCTTCCCCTTCACAATCTCTTCAGGCGATAGCTTGCGAATGCTCTCCAAAGATTGGAGGTAGCTGCAAATGAAACGTCTCGACCCTTCAATGGTTGCCAATGCCTTGTCATGAGTAACCTCATTGCGGGCATACCAAACCCTCCATGCAATCATAAGAATGCGGCTACACATATCCATTGACATAGCTAATAACCATGCTACAAGCCAATCATCATGCAAAGGTTTAGTTATCTTTGGAATTTGCCAAACTTGCCTCATCTCTTCCCACAGACCGGCCGCATGCGGGCATAAAATTAAGGCGTGGTAAGTATCCTCTTTCCCACCGCCACAAATTTGGCACACTCCCGACACCGGCATGTGGCGTCGCAGCTTATTATCTTCAATGGCTAAGGCATTTGAAATGGTCTTCCACGCAAAGATCCGGACCTTCACAGGTATGTTGCACTTCCACACCTTCTTCCATATTGGCTTGTCCCCATGTGGTGATGCACTACTCGCACCCACCGTTAAGCTCTGTTGGGCCAGACGTAGCCCCACACGATATGCGCTTCGCACCGAGAAAATGCCAGTCTTTTCTGGTTGCCAAGCTAAGAAATCCTCTGGCTTCCCTTG
This sequence comes from Avena sativa, assembly GCA_916181665.1. Taxonomy (NCBI): domain Eukaryota; kingdom Viridiplantae; phylum Streptophyta; class Magnoliopsida; order Poales; family Poaceae; genus Avena; species Avena sativa. Next base: position 443,427,825 of record OV702293.1, on the reverse strand, counting down.
TGAGGTTTTAATACGCATGATAATATTTGCATCAATCGGTGGAAAAGTTCTGCGTACGAGAGTATCATTCCAATTACCATGTTCATCCAAAAGGCTGGATACCCACTTCAACCTTGAACGCCCTTTAGAGCCAATAACTTTGAGCTCCTCTTCTCTCGGAATCCAGCTGTCACGCCATATGCACATAGATCCTCCATTCCCAACTCGCCAGATCAGTCCATGTTTCAATAGCTCTAGCCCGTAGGCAATGGCAGTCCAAGTGGGAGATGGATTGCCCGTAAACACTGTATCGACAAGGTTACCTTGGGGGTAGTATTTTGCACGTAGCACCCGGGCACAAAGTCTACCAGGTCGGCTTATAAGCCTCCATGCTTGACGTGTCAGCAGAGCCTGATTAAAGATACGCATATCCCTAAAGCCCAAACCACCATGAGGTTTGGACCTTATTAGAACATCCCAGCTGATCCAATGAGTTTTCCTCTTCCCTCTCTCCGCTCCCCACCAGAAATCCCGTATCAGTTTTGTGAGATCATCGCATACCGACATTGGTAGCTTGAAAACACCCATAACATAAGTTGGCAAAGCTTGTGTCACTGCTTTAATCATAATCTCCTTCCCACCTTGAGATAAATCACCCCATTGGAGCAATCTTTTGCAAAGTTGAGCTTGCAGAGTATCAAATTTATCCCTACCCATCCTACCATCAGGCGTAGGAAGTCCCAAATATTAAACGCTTAGGATTTGTTACATGATTTTAGAGTTCTATTGGTTTCGGGTAAAATCTGCATTTTTCCGAGTCTGCACCGTATTCGGTCCATATCTGTTTCCGACAATATCTACTTCTATTTTTGTTTCTGAGGTTTCTGTATTCGTTTCTGTTTCCGCGAAAAAATATGAAAACAAATGTGACACCACTCAGTTACATCCGTTTTCATTGCTAAGGAAGAGGGGCACCCCGATCGCATCACGTACGCCCGACCCGGGATAAGAGACACGGATTCCCCCCGAAAAGGAGTTTCGTTTTCCATTTGACAAGGACGTTGTTGAAAAATAACCCCACTGAGCACTGACCTCCAATTTTTTCCCCTATTTTTTTTCTTTTCTATTGCACTTCTTTCTCATCAGATGCAATTGAAGGTTGTTGTTTATGTTCTGAAAAAACACGCTTCATGCATCTTCTCTCTGAAAATACTAAACATTCTGAACGATACATGTGTTTTCACACGGGAAAACTACTCCAGTATGTTAAACGCTAATATGAGAATGTCTTCGCAAAAAAAAACCGCTAATATGAGAATGGTGTATCACATAATACGAGTGATGAACAAGTTTACAAAATTGATGTTTTAATCTTGTCCTAAATTTTCTGAAATGTCTAGTGTTCCCTCCCTCTCGAATTAGATATCGGGTATTTGTCTAAATTCGCATTAATCTATACACTAAAATGTGACTAGATACATGCAAATTTAGGCAAATCTCTAACATCTAATTCAAGACGGAAGGAGTAACAAAGATTTAGCTCGATAGAAACCTATCAAAAGCATATAATCATCATAACACGCAAATAAAAGGAGAAATGAAATAACTGAGTAGGGTTGCAAAGCTTAGGGTGAAACATAAGCATGTGTATGGTTTTTTTTGTTGGGAAATGGCCAAGGGCCATATATTAAGTAGAACAAATCCTTACAAGAACACCCTTACCGAAATTGAACATACCATATCCAAGATCACGGGGTATCGATTCTTTCTTCCTGCTGTATCATGCCGCGGTGCATTGTGAGGCGAGATCAGTGCAACCTCTGGAGGATTACTAGAGCCAAGATAGCATTGTTCTAATGGTAGAGAGTCGCCTATATAAGACAGAAGACCTCAACATTCGTGGTGTGCAAAAAAGATCGTTGCCCCGGATAAGAAAACCTATAAAATGACCTGAACAACACTCGGAGTTCGTTTGGACAGAATCGGGGAACACAAATCTCACACGCTCCCTGACAAAGGCCGAGGATGGCCTACCATCATCGATCAGAACTGGAGTCAGATGACTAATAGATGACTAATACGTATAACTATAACCACATCATTCGCTCCGCAGGACAGCTCCACTGAGAGAAACATGCAACACGTGTTGACAAAACTAGATTCACCACTCTTAAGAGAAAGTGACTAGACGATTCCCCGCCATCCTTAGATCGTCATCAACAAGGTGGACGAGGAGATGAGGAAACCTTATTCTTGTTCCGTACATCGTCGCCATAGCCACCAAAATGTCGTTATTGATCGACCAAACACTAATTTTATAGACCTAACTGTAGCACCGAGCGCAGGTCTAAGCTCCCCACCCCCTCCCTCTATCGGAGAAACAAACATAGAACATGGGGACCTCGATTACCGAATGGAGATGAAGGACACGAGGAATGGCTAGGGTTTAGATATTTGAGTTACTCTTATATGCTTATGTGTCGCTCTGTTAGCTTCCATGTGGTTTGAACAAAATAAATCTTAAAGACATGTTTGGGAGCGAAGGAATTTTATCCTTTTATATTTTGTGTATTAGGTCTAAATTTTGGCTTCTAAGTACACTCGGTCTAAAGAGATCTTTTTTTGTCTGGTGTGCCATTAACTTCCACATGTTCAGATGCACTTCCACTTTCAACCCGTGGTCAAGTTTTAGTGTGCCTATCTCTCTATGCAGTTGACTGGTGGCAATTATGTGTACATTCTAACATGCTAAATCAACATAGTGCAATCCACAACAGTCCCTTGAGCTCTGAGGGTATCAGCCATCATTCGTGTCAAGTAATATAAGAGATAGAAATTGTTTTCTAATATTCAATTGTTTTGAAAAATTTTTTGCCTTCTATTAATAACATAGAGTTTATGTGTTGGAAAAAGAGGAGAAGTAAAAAAAATAACCTAGTAAGTTTGTAATAGGAGTAAAATAATTTGAGGAGTCGCCCCACATGGTATGATCGGCAAGATCACTTTGATTATTTTTAGCGCATTTTTATAGTTAGCATATTTTAGTTAGAATTAATTAATTAATATCCAAATAGAAGAGTACAAGGGTACAGTAAAATTCTCGAAATAGAAAGCAAAGAAAATCCAAAAAACAGTACATATTTTTTACGATTTAAATGGATTACTGTCTATTTATCAGAATTACATAAAATTTGAACTACAAAATCAGAGTTGGATGTGGTGATCAAAGCAAGAAAAAACGTCATGTTCTATGTGTAAGGTTGCCTATCAAACCATGCACGATGGCCTAGTAAGAACAAAGGCATTGTGCGGTTGTGTCTTTGTACGTGGCACTAGGCGAAGATAGAGTATTCGAGTCAACCCACATAACAGAACTGCCCGAGAGATGGATATCTGCACACAAAAATCGGTTCAGAAATGAACCATTGCAGACACTGACATTAGTTGTTGTTAGGGTTGACTCTGAAAATCTTGTCTTGTCAAAAAGAAAACAAAAGGGCAAGCAATCATGTAGTACTTCAACTTCTCTTTTCATGTTTTCTTGCATAGGGAACATACAAGGAAATTGCATTACTCATAAAGTAGTTACAGTAAACAAACTCCAGTTTCTTCAATGCATGAAATGGATGCAAGAGCAAGACCGTCGATTGTAACTTGGGGCAATTTACAGCATGTACAAATCTTTGGACATCATCTAAGCTTTTTTTTTTTGAGGAATACATCATCTAAACTTCTATTAGCATCATCTTTGGATGGAGATAATTGCAAATTAAAAGTAGCACAGGACAATCTGCAGAAAGGCTGCAGCGAGTTGCATCATTTACATCTGGAAGGACATCTTCTAGCACCTACAGTACATGGCTACACTCAAGCACATCTACACCAGTTTCAGTTTCGCGTTCCTCTGCATCGCTTTTTTTTTTGAAAATGGGAACCTCCTCTGCATCGCTAGTGGAACCCTCAATCTCAATACATTCTTCTTCTTGGCTAGTGGAACCACGGGAGCTGGAGCGCGGCGGCCGCCGTCAGCCGCTTGTCGGGCTTGCACTCGAGAAGCCCTTTTAAGACTTGGAACCCGTCGTTGGACAACATCTCTTCATGGAACATCTCCCTTAGCGTGCTGTGCTGCCGTGCTTGGGTCCATCGAGGCACCATGCGGGCGAGCGGCAGGGACGCGAGCTCCGGCCATGTCGTCTCATCCGGAAATCCGACCCGGCGAAAGATAACCCAAAGCTGCTTGACCTCGTCGTCGTCTCCGAGGCCCGGAAACATCCTCTGGCCGGTGAGCATCTCGGCCATGACGCACCCGAGCGACCATGTGTCCACCCGCGCGTCGTAGTTCGGTTCCCCCAGGATAATCTCGGGCGCCTTGTAGGGCATCGTGCCGGCGTCGCCGTATGGCGTCTCCTTCGTTGCCAGGGACATGGCAAGGCCGAGGTCGCAGAACTTGAGGATCTTCCCGCCTCCTCCGACGAGGATGTTCCCTGGCTTGATGTCGCGGTGGATAATGCCGCGCTGGTGCATCATCTTGGCCCCCGTGAGGAGCTTCCACATGTAGCAGCGCACGATGGCCTCCGGGAGCGGCGGCCTCACGGACAGGAAAGCGTGGAGACTCGGCCCGACGTACTCCATGGCGAGGCCAAGGTCGGCGGTGGCCGGATCGCGGATGAGGCCATAGTAAGCGACGACGTAAGGGTTTCCGTCGCAGGCGCCAAGAAAGCGGGCCTCTTCCAGGAGCCGGCTGGGGTCGGCGGGCCTGTGAACAGTGGAGCGGAGGAACTTGATGGCGACGGTGTTGCCGGTGACGCGGTGGCGCGCCTGTAGGACAACGCCGAAGCTGCCCCCGCCGAGGATGCCCGTCTCCACGTACTCCGCCGTCCTGGAGACCTGGATGCTGCAGCTCGCTGATCCCCGTGCGGTCGCGTTGCAGGCGTCGAGGATGGCAGGAGATCGGCCGCAGACGGCCATGATCGCTCGGTTGCTGGAGAGAGGTGAAGGAGACGGTCGTGGACTGGGAGGAAACATTATGGGGTGGATCAACGGCAATATATACACGGAAGCAAACGAACGCTGCCATGCGTGGCCTCGATCGACTCGGAACAAAACTGGAGCCCCGTCCCGATTCGAATTCAGCTTGAAAAAACGAACAAAACGAACGCCGCCATGCGGGGCCTCGTTTGCTTTTGCTTGGTGCCTGCGTCAACGTTTGCAGGGAACAAACCGTTTCCGACTCTGGACGACGAGACCCGCGCGCGAAAAAGCCTAGATGAACTGAAGCACATCTGAACCCAACTCACGGGCCACACATTTTCATTGCTTTCTTAATTGAGTTACGTTGAAACTTAGTTTGGCAGGAGACGTATATTTTTTTTACAGATCACAAATGAACATATTTAGTTTCAAGCTTCCCACCATATACTTGCATTTTTGTTACTTATGCAGAGATTTTTTTTTGAAATTATTTAAAATTTACAAATACGATAGTTATTTGGGCAGTAGAAAACTTGACTTTTCCTTACTTTTCCCACTTATTTCTTCGTAATATTTGTTTGGGCACTACTACGACGTCCCCAGAATACGGCTCCACGATGTGTCAAAGGATATCCAGCGCTGGAGTTTTAACTCTTTTGGTTCAGTCCGAGCAGAATTGCGGAGGCTGCGGTACTTGCTGGACTCGGCGCGCTCTGCGGCGAGGGAGGCTGGCACGTCCCCGGAAGTGAAGGACATCGAGCTGAAGCTTCATGACATCTACGAGCGAGAGGAGATCATGTACCGACAGCGCTCTCGACAGGATTGGTTTAAATGGGAAGATAAAAATACGAAATTTTTCCAGAATCGAGCGTCTCACAGGAGGCGCAAAAATACAGTTCGCGCGCTGAAAAGAGAGGATGGGTCTCGGTGCAAAACAAATGATGGTATGCATGAAATGGCACTGGCCTTTTATCATGCGCTATATACCTCTCAAGGGTCCAGCAATAGTGCTGAAATTCTGAATCTTATGGAGGTCAACTGAAATGAATGGCGGGCTGACAGCAGCCTTTACCGACCTGGAGATTGAAGAGGCCCTCTTCCAAATGGGTCCGACCAAGGCTCCGGGCCCTGATGGGCTGCCGGCGCTCTTCTACCAAAGGCACTGGCCCGATTTGAAATTTTTTGTTTGTCGCGTTGTCCGAGATTTCTTGGAGGGACGGCCTTATCCAGAAGATTTTAATGACACTGTTCTGGTTTTGATCCCTAAGGTAAACTCATCGGAGTTACTTTCACAGTTCCACCCGATTAGCTTGTGCAATGTTCTATATAAGATTGCATCAAAGGTGCTTGCTAACCGTTTAAAGAAGATCTTGCCTGTTCTCATTTCCGAAGAGCAAAGTGCGTTTGTTTCGGGCCGGTTGATCACGGACAATGTGCTAATTGCATATGAGTGCACCCATGCTATTCGGACAAGGAGAAGGAAGAAACCTCTGTGCGCAGTCAAGCTCGATATGATGAAGGCGTATGATAGGGTAGAATGGTCGTTCCTTGAACAAATGCTGACAAGAATGGGCTTCTCACAGGGTTGGATTGCAATGGTTATGAGATGCGTCAAGTCGGTGAGATTTTCAGTCAAACTGAACGGGGGCATGTCTGATATGTTTCTCCCTTCCCGTGGCTTACGGCAGGGGGATCCCCTCTCCCCATACCTGTTTCTCTTTTGTGTGGAAGGATTTTCGGCGTTGCTTAGGCAAGCTCAGAGAGAGAGGGAGGTGCAGGGAGTCAGGTTTGGAATGGATGGACCAACTATTACTCATTTGCTCTTCGCGGATGATAGTGTGATCTTCATGGAGGCTACCCATGACAGCATGGTGGCGCTCAAGAGCATTTTGCAGAAGTATGAGATCAGTTCGGATCAGCGTGTAAACTTCCAGAAATCATCTATTTATTTTGGAAAAGGTTGTGCTGAGGCGGCCCGAGATGATCTAAAGCATACGTTGGGTATTTCTTGTGAGGCTCTATCGGAGAAGTACCTCGGTCTGCCTACTGCGGTAGGGCGTTCAAAAAATGGTGCCTTCAAAAATTTGCCCGAACGTTCATGTGGGAAGGTGGGCGGATGGAAGGGGCAAGGCTTATCCAAAGCTGGTAGAGAGACGTTGGTGAAATCTGTGCTACAGGCTGTACTGACTTATACCATGGGCTACTTTAGACTATCGAAATCTATGTGCTAGAAGCTCACGTCGATCTCATCGGGCTTCTGGTGGGGCGCCTCTAATGGCAGGAAGAAGGTGCATTGGATTAGTTGGGAGAAGATGTGTGTCCCGAAGAAAAAGGGAGGTATGGGTTTCAGGGACTATGAAGATTTCAATCAGGCGCTTCTAGCCAAACAGGCATGAAGGATGGTCACTAAGCCAGATTCGCTATATGCTCGAGTGATGAAATCTAGATATTTCTCGGATGGTGACTTCCTTCATGCAGGGTGTCCGAAGACGGCTTCTTTCACCTGGAAGAGTATTGCCCACGACAGGGAGCTGCTCCAAAAGGGACTCATATGGCGTGTTGGCTCAAGGAGTAATATATCTGTTTGGGAGGATAACTGGATTCCGAGGGCGAGTGAACAAAAGCCTTTGGGCCATAATCCTGATGTGGTAAAGTGAGTGAATTATTGCTGCCAGGAGGCAATGGATGGAACACTCAGAAATTGCATGACTGTTTCTATGATATGGATGCTGAAGATATTAAAAATATTCCCGTAGGTCGAGCTGGAACAAATGACTACCTTGCTTGGAATTACACCAAAAACAGGATCTTTTCAGTCAAATCAGCGTACCATCTTCAGAGGCCGTCGAGAGCCTTGGCGGCCGGTCGTGCTAGCTCATCTTCTACATGTGATGACCACAAAGGGTGGCTGGCTTTATGGGCTACTGAGGTGCCCAGTAAGGTGAAGGTTCATGCATGGAGGCTATCTAAGAATGGATTGGCAGTATGGCACAAATTACAGAGGAGAAACACCAAATCGGAGGTCAGCTGTGTTGTATGCAATAGAGATGAAACACTGATTCATCGGTTCTGGTGGTGTCCACATGCGGTCAGGGTATGGGAGTGTATCAGGGAACTGACGAAGTTACAAATTAAGGCCCATCCTGATATTGTCAGAAACCACCGGGACCTGTCGAACTGGATGTTGGAGTGGCTGGGCAGCCTAGACCCGGACGATCTGGCGGTCGGTTTGATGACAATATATCAGATATGGTTAGCCAGGAATGATGCTAGAGACACTGCTCAGATCGAAGATCCTATGACGACGGCGCGCAAGGCCCTGTTTTATGTGGAGGAGTGGAAGAACGTCTGTTCAGCCGCACCGACTACGGGCCAGCCGCGGCGAGTGGAGCACTGGCTTCCACCGTCAGAAGGGTGGCACAAAGCTAATGCAGATGGTTCCTTTCTCAAGGATTCAGGACAAGGTGGCGGTGGTGCGATTGTTCGTAATCACCATGGCGAGTTTGTGGCAGCAGCATGCCATTTTTTCCCGACGGCGGTGGATCCGGAGAGGGCTGAACTTCTTGCATGTCGTAGAGCAGTACAACTAGCGGCTGAAATTGGGGTTGTCAAGTTGGAGTTGGAGACGGACTGCCTTGGGGATGTGAAGAAACTACAGAGCTTGGAGATGGATGGATCTATCCATGGTCCCCTAGTAGAACAGGTGAAAGCGCTGCTGAAGCTGTTTGACGACGCTGTAGTGAAACATGTGCGACGATCTGTAAATAATGTGGCTCATCGTCTAGCTAAGAACAACTGCGATAATAAGTATTGTAAGACTTGGCTCGGGGTCCGGTGTACTCTTTGGATCTGTTGGCATCAAATGATGCAGGCTTTGAATAAAATCGCAGCATAAGTTCTTCTAAAAGAAAAGATAATTCCCCCATATCCCCGGGTCCCCTAGCTTATAGTGTCCTAAAAAGTCCCTCTAATCTCGCTTTTGCTACAAACTACCCGTTTTTGTTGCAAAACGTCTCGTTTTTGCTACATGTAGTAAAAAATTGTTCGTTTATTAAAAAAAGACAGATCTAGCCGAAGACCTCGCCGGAGACTATATAGAATTTTTTTGTACTAATGTAGAAAATTGGACTTCGCCGATGACACCGTCGGAGACTTTTGCCGGAAGACCTCATGGGGATCTCATAGCAAAAACTTTCCGCTGTTGTAGCAAAATCATAAAATAGTTGTAGCAAAAAAATTTAACAATTGTAGCAGAAATGCTTTATCGATGGAGAACAACATGTCGCTGGAGAAGATGTCGCCGTGCCTCTGTAGCAAGGCCGTTTGTGCCCCTGTAGCAGCGCTTCGCACCTTTTGTGGCAAAAAAGTCGTCACCAAAGAAGGCGATGTCATACCTCTGTAGGAAGGTTGTCGTCGTCGCCGGAGAAGACGATGCCACACCTCTGTAGCAAGGCTGCCATGCCTTTGTAGCAGAGCCTCACACCGATTGTAGCACAAGGCGCCTCCACCATACCTCCCACCACCGTGCCGGCCGGCATGCCTTTGTAGCAAGTCCAGTGACCACTTGTAGCAGAGCCTCACACAGATCGTAGCGGGGGCAGGGAGTAGCACCGCCACCGACGCGGGGCAGCACCACCACCGGCGCCAGCAGCACCTGCCACCGCAACTGGCGTAAAGCCTCCACCGGCTCGGGCAACACAACTCGCCGACATCCAAAGCTCATACCCATGGCGGAGCACGTACGAAGATGGGGGAGGATGGCGATGGAGATGGGGAGGAGGGTGGTAAGAGAGAAGTCCGGGGAAGTCGTCATCCGCGGCGGCGCTTTGGCGAGGTGCATGCAGCGGCGCGGTGCGGCGCTGTGGCAGACATGGGTGGCGGCGCGGGGCTGCAACGGCGAGCGGAGCTGCAGTTGCGACTTGCGAGCAGACCGGGCGGGCTACAACATGAGCAAGCAGAGCGACCATGGGGATCGATCCGTGCAATCCCCCGGGGAGATGTATCATTTCCCTATTTGTTTTGATTGATTCCCAATATTAGTGAGCTCTTTGAACCATTTACTACACTCGTTTGATCTACATGCTCATGTTTGTGGTGAATTTATCTGTTGAGAAGTAGCCATGCACCTTTCTTAGCCACAACTTCAGAAATTCAGGGTAATCCTATATATATGGCCGTGGATTATTCTTTCAATGTCAGTTTACGTGTTTTATATGGTCATCCATCTAAATAGCCGTAAATTTGTCTCCTCCATGCTTAGTGGCCAATATTTTTGGTAACTAGTTACATGTATAGATAACATGGATAAGATGCACTTATGGGTGGGAGCGATTGCATGAATTTGGTCATTATGGCTATGTAGGAATAATAATGTTTTTATGATAAGTTGTCTTCACCGATGCAGGTTCTATATCACTCTGCACACTTACTCCGGAAGTGGTCTACTCTATAAAAACCGAAACACCGAGGTCTTTATTCGGAGGATTGTTCAAGATTGGAACAAGTGGCGAAAAGATTTTCTCCCAATATGAATGATAACATAGCTTGCGAATCGACCTTCCTCCACCATAGACGTCTCTTATAGACATGTATTATAAGATTTGTCTACGAGAACTATTCTTCTTTATCTTTTTTTGGTCTTGTCGGTTATGTGTATCTTAGATATGTAGAGGCTGGGTATGGCATTCTTTGTTTTGTATCGTCTTGATGTAAACTTTGGAGGTTAATAAAAACGTCTTTATCAAAGAAAAAATATAAAAAATAATAACGATCAATTACTAACAAAAATTATGATGCATCTGTGGACGAGGGCGGAGGGAGGGGCCGAGGGAGGCTAGTGTTCTGGGTTTTGCGGGAGCATGTCATTTTGGTGCATCTGTGTACGTGTACTCCATCGGCGTGCCCAGACCCACCTATCGCGAATCTTCAAGAACACACACAAGTTGATACTGATTCAAACAGAAAATGATCAATTCAGCTCGAGGCTAGCTAGGAATTCAGCAAAAATCAAAGAAAAAATAAATAGAATTTTGGTCTCAAACTCTCAATAGAGGACACCGAAGCCTAAACGAAAATTGACAAGTAGAATCAAATTTGGAAAAAAAAAACTGTATCAGAGCCATGTTTCAATCTTGGGACCTGTAGGTTATGGGCCCACCACGCTTCCGCTGTGCCACTCCGATGGTTGTCGCACTAGTTGAGTAAGGTCCCTTTTGATTAATACTCCCTCCGTTTTAAAATATAAGATGTTTTAGGTTTATGAAGAAAATGAATCTAGACTTCTTTTAGTGTGTAGATTCACCCCAATATTGAATGAACCTACATACTAAAACAAGTTTAGATACATTTACTTTATAAAACTAAAACATCTTATATTTTAAAACGGAGTGAGTACGAACAAAAGGCTTACCATAGCCTGTTCTTTCTGCGGAGATGGTGTAATGCAATTCGTGCACTAATCATTCTGAGGGCTGTATTGCCTTCTGCGTGTGGGCAACGGCTTGATGGCAGGAACGACTATGAATCTATTTTTTAAGAAGGGGCATATCTACTATTTTTGTGAACTAAGTTTATAGTACAACTGAAGATACAGGTTCAGACAAATGCTCTTCAGGGACAGACCGCAGGTGAAACGAAGTTTATGCTTCCTCTCTCTCTCTCTCTCTCTGAACTCTCTCTGAACCATCAGGCATAACAGGCAACATCGACGAAGATGAAACATTTGAAACTTATCTCTCTCTCTCTGAACTCTTGTTTCCCTTCTCTGAACTTGTCCTCCCAACTACTCCCCTTCCTCCATGTATCTCTCAATTTCCTCTTGCATTGCCACTGTAAAATGAGATCCAAATCGAAGTGTAGCCGGGGCATAGCAGGCACTCTGAAAATTCATTCAGTTAGATGCGCAAGTATATGGTACAACACAAACAGAGGGCACATTATCGTCAGTCTGTTGCAGTGTTGCTGCAACTCAAACAACGACACTGGATTTGTTTTTGCAACTTCTCTTTCCGTTCTCTCTTCCAAAATTATACATTCAAAAGCAATAACTAGTAAACGGAACCAATGCACACGATTTCCCCTCTTTGTTCATGATACTTCCTGACAGAACATGAAGCATGGCTTGTTCTTGAGGCGTCATGTAGGGACATACAAGCATGTAAGCACAGAGTAAAATAAGACTTCCCAATTGAACAGCAGTATAACGCCTAGGGCATATGACCAGATTAGATCTATTAATTTCTCCGAATTAAACAGTACAATCACACACATAATCTGAAAAGAAGACAATTGCTGTGCAATTCAATTTTTCATACAACAGTCATATCTGTTCATTACAACTCTGATCGAGCATTTACATTACAAGGAATTGTGTCTGGGACAGTTTACACCCTTTGTGCTTTCACGACCTCGAGTGCGACCATGAAGCGCGGCATCTTCTTCCTCCGCACCGGCAAAACTTCAACCTTTGCAGCAGCGGTGCCACCGGAGGGACGAGGAGCAGCGAACCACGGGTGCTTGAGCGCCTTGGCCGCCGTGAGTCGCTTGTCGGGATTGCACGTGAGAAGCCCTTGTAGCACCTCGAATCCTTCCTTGGACAGATTCTCTTCAGGGAAGATATCTCGCAGCCTGTTGTGCTTGTGCCCCGCCGGCGGTAGCAGTTGCAGCGCCTCGGTGGTGAGCGGCAGGGTCATGAACTCCGGCCACGTCTGGTCATCGGGCATGCCCAGCACCCGGAAGATGCTCCATAGCTGTACTATGTGGCTTGTATCGTTGAACTCGTGGCCGCCGCCGTCTTCAGCATCGTAGAACAGAGCCTTGCCGGTCATCATCTCGGCCATGACGCACCCGAGCGACCAGGTGTCGACGAGCGCGTCGTAATTCGGCTTGTGCAGGAGCATCTCGGGGGCCAGGTAGGGCAAGGTGCCGGCCTGGGAGTACGGCGGCGAGTCGGACATGGTGATCGCCAGCCCGAGGTCGCAGATCTTGACGAGTTCGCCGTCTTGGCCGACGAGGATGTTGGCCGGCTTGATGTCGCGGTGGACGACGTGACGGTCGTGCATCATCTTGGCCCCGGTCAGGAGCTTCCACATGAAGGCGCGCACCTTCGATTCCGGCAGCGGCGGCTCGTGGCGCCTCTCCCACAGGATTTTATGGAGGCTCGGCGCGGGCACGTACTCCATGGCGAGGCAGAGTTGGCCGGTGATCGGGTTGCGCACGAGTCCCTCGTAGCCGACGACGTAAGGGTTCCCGCTGCAGGCCTCCAGGAAGCGGGCCTCCCGCATCAGCTCGGCGACGGCGGTGTGGTTCCAACAGGAGAGCACCTTGACAGCGACGATCTTGCCGGTGGCGCGGTGACGTGACTTGATGACGAAGCCGAAGGCGCCTTTGCCGAGGCAAGCCACGTCGTCGTAATCATCCGTGCTCGCCATGCTGCAGCGACTCCTCTTGCAGGCCGTGGCTGATGCTTGGGAGGCCGTGGCGTTGCCGGCGTCGAGGACGGTGGCAGGACGCTTACGAGCGGCCATGCGCTCGATCGACGGACGGCTTGGTTGCCGGAAACGGGGATGGATTGGTACGGGCAGGGTGAAGATGGTGGAAGCAGGGAGGAGGGGAGGGATGAGCCGATCTAGGCATTTGGGATTGGATCGGCGGGAATATATGATTTTCAGGGAGCTCGACTTGGGTTGAAACTCGGATCGGCAATAGAACGCGCTAATTGTCAATGGGTCAGGTCGAGCTGCTATCGGATTCAGTAAAAGGTTCAGTTTTTTTCTTGGCGCTTGCGTTTTCTGGCCTTCTCGCCGATGCATGGAACAGAGCGAGTCCAGTTCCAGTGCCTGTACCGTCCTTGGACAAACAAAATCTAGGGACCATCGTCAGTTCCTGCCTATTTCAATATAACTGAATCCCACAACTGATGAGCATATGAGCCGGACGGATGCAACTTTTGGCCCGAAAACGTTTGGTTTCCACTCGTATTCTTGGGCTAAGTTTCCGGTTTTGGCCAAATTGCAATCAAACTCGGCGAAATTTGATGGCGAAGGAGTCCTCGTCGACAGGGACCGCCCAGTCCGTTGGCTCTGGCTTTGGCCTGCGCTGGCGAAGCCAGCCGTTGGCAGCGATGGCGTGCGGGGTTCGTTGATGACGATACCGCGCGACCTCGTCATCGGCGGTGAGCGCACTACCGACTCCACCTCCCGCTTCACAGGCCGAAGTGGGGGCGTGGCCACTGTGCCGAGGCGAGGTGACTGCACCGGCGCCGACTTGGACGACCGCGAAGCCGAGGCCGACAAAGAGGAGTTGACGCCCCCCATGCTCCTCAGCGACTAGTTCGACGCCAGGCGGCGCCGAGCGCCCGGCGGTGGCGACCAAGGGGGGAAGCCGAGCTTGGGGCGGTCGCCTACGGCTATGTGTTCGAGGACAGCGTTGAGAGTCAGCCCCAAAGCGCTCCACCACCAACGACGCGCGACGGCGTTGTGCCGCTTCGGCGGCGAGCCGGCTCCGTCGTGCGCCTCTAGCTCTTGGCGCCGACGCTCGGTGAAGAAGTTCTCCCAGTAAACGTAGTTACTAGGGTCCTCCAGCATCTCGGTGTCCTCGGGCACCGGCGGCACCGGCACGCCGCCGGTGCTCAACTCCTAGGTCGGTGGACACCGGAAGTCCGGCGGTGCCATGTAGCCGGTGTCGTGCAGCAACCGCGCCTCCCATGGCTGCAAAAAACACCGGCTGAAGCCGTTCGCTGCCGCCGGGTCACCGGAGTACCTCTCCGCTATTACTCTTGCCACCGAAAGAGGAGTGTGTGGTTGGGGAGTGCGAGCTGTGAGAGTGAGTGGTGTGAGCCGGCGAGGGGCGCCAGAATTTATAGCCAAAAGAGGAAAGAGCGGCGAAGGCGGGAAGGGTGTAGCGGCATGGGAGGTAAAATGGGAAGCCGGACCGGCGGTGGCACGCCATCACGGCGACGCGTGGCGACAGGACGGGCAGTCATTGCCTGGCGATCCGTCGCGGAAGCCTAGGCGATGGGATGAGGACAAATCGGCTTCTCTCGCTGATAGGGTGGGTCCACGAGCGGGAGTTTTGTTTCGCTGATTCCTCTTCGTCCAGCGTTCCCAGACGGTTCCCAGTGTTCCTGGTTTGGCCTAGGAACGCCGGATGAAAGTTGGGCCAAATACAGCTAATCCGTATCCTGAAAACTGGCTGGGTGAAAATTTAACGTCCCGATTAAAAAAAGGGCATGGGACGCGGATGGAGGTGCTCTAAGCTACGCGTCTTCCTTGCTACATCCGTGGCCTTCTCGGTCATGTACTAAGGGCATTTTCACCGAACCAACCCAAACGGTCTACGCGTGTCCAAAACTGTCCGCGCGGCGCGGGGTGTGCGCGACGCTCCAACGGGGCGGCCCATCCGGCGAAACGCGTCCGGCTCGATCCATTCATGCATCTAATCTGGGGATCGGTTGCGTCCGCTCGGACACATGCGGACAGCGTGGACGTTGTTCCCGCGCGTGCTACTGGCCCACCCGTCAGCCACCTTGATCCACGGCATTGATTTCAGACGCAGTCAGCGGCACCGATTCAAACGCAACCATGGCAGCGATTTAGAGGCGCTGGCGGAAGGCTGACCAGCGGGAGCCTGCACCATCAATGGCGACGTGACGGCACGCTAACTGACTGGTCGACACGCTCACCACCGCCGTTGCAGGCGCCACCCGACGCTTGCCCTACTGGCTAGACACTTCAATGCCCCTCTTCAGCCTTCGCGTCGGCATCTGATACCGACCCTTTTTAATCGCGCCACCACGCTCTCCCTCAACGTCGTCTTCGCCCGAAGATTTTGACCAAGGCACCCAGTTCGTCGTGGCCATCCACCTTAGCACGCCGCATGACAGGTTGCTCCTACCCCGCGGGTTCGTGACGCTCATCGGCGACGAGCCGCCCCAACTCGCCATGCTGCGGGCAAACGGCTTTAGGACTGGCAGGTACCCAGTCGACCTGCAGTCCGACCACCTCGGCCAGATGTACCTGGGCAATGGCTGGGAGCGCTTCGCCCGCTCGCACCAGATCGAAGCGGGCAACATCATTGTCTTCAAGTACGACGGCGAAGGAAAGTTTGGCGTCAGCGTGTTCGACCACACCATGTGCCACCTCTGCTACCACCCCGACTCCTCCTACGACTCCGACGAGTAGGCTAGTGAAGGGAATATGCCCTGAGAGGCAATAATAAAGTGGTTATTATGTATATTCCAAGTATATGATAGATGTTTATTTTGCATGCTATAATTATATTAATACGGAAACGCTAATACATGTGTGTTTAATAAACAAACAAAAAGTTTATAGTTATGCCTCTCTTATAAACTAGTTCGTTGATTAACAAGATGATCATATCATGGACATTGGATGCTGTTAATAACGAGGTCACAACATTATTAGAATGGTGTGATGAACATTCATCCGAAGTATAGCATTACGATCAAAGTCATTGAGTTTATATTGCTATAATATCATACGAAGTAATCCTAATCTTTAGACCATGATATCATGTTAATCACTAACACTGGAAGAGTATCTTGATAACATCAAAAGTCACACCGTAACAAGGTGATTATAAAGATGGGTTCAGTACTACTAAAGTGTTACGTTGAGGCCCATGGATCGAGAGTGGAATTTGTTCATCCCGATGACATATAGATATGCTCTCGGCCCTCTCGTTGATATCACATTGATTAGCTTGCAAGCAAGTGATTTGATCACTAGAATGTTATATCACGGGAACGAGAAAAGAGTACATGTCAGTAATGAGATCAAACTAGGTATGGAGATACCGATGATCGAATCTCGTACATGTAATATATCGCGATACAAAGGGATTAAGATACTAGCATAAAAGGTTCTCACGATCACAAGAAAGTCATCGTTGAATGTGTGGGAGTCAGTATGGATATCCATGTCCCGCTTCTGATTATTGATCTGAGAGGGGTCTCGATCATGTCCACATTATTCGCGAACCGTAAGGTGACACACTTAAGAGACACCGACACCATTTGGAACAAATAGTGTCATGTTGAAAAGAATAACAAAGCACAGGAATTTATTTCACTAGATACCGAAATTGGTTTCGGGTGAAATTGCAGAAAGTGTTTCTGCATGTGAAATGAAATACTAGCAAGGGGTTATATATGAATGTTTGTCATTAAAGTAATTGACAAAATTCTGAATAAATAAAAGGAGTTTTATTTAAAGAGAGTTTGCATTAAATTTGGTGGAAATTTAATGGGATTTGAGTGGAGACTTGAAGGGGCAAATTGTGAGTGGAGCTTCCACCCACATGAATGGAGGGAGGGCAAGGGGGCAGCCCCATGCGCTGGCCACCCCCTTGGGGTCCCCCTCCTCCTATAAAAGGAGTCCTCCTCCTCACTTATCACACATCTTCTCGTGAAGGATCTCTCTCCCCCTCTAGTTTTTACCCCCCATGGTCTCGGAATAGCGAGATACATGTTCCCGGTGGCTTTTTGGCAATGAAGAGTTGTGCTTCTGTTGCATCACTGGAGCAAGGAGGTGGAGGTTGCTCGGTGCCTCGGACGTGTGTGCGAGCACGGATGCACCGCTGATTTGTGGCGCTAGGACTTCCTCTCGATCTTGAGATCAGCAAGAGTTCGTCTACATCAACCACGAGTTAAACCTTGTTAAGCTTTGTCAGTCTTCAAGGGTATGTTCTCTATGGATGTATATCCACCCGTTGCTTGTATCTAGTAGATAGATCTTGGTACATAGTTGTTCCCATCGTAGGATTTTTTTTGTTTTCTATGTTGCGAACCCTATAGCTAGGCTGTGCGCGCGCCATGTATGATGTATCAATGTAGGCATTGACCATTTGCAATGGAAATCTTTATTCGACCGTCGCATATATATTTACATAACAAGAGTACAACGGGTAGCCTACGGATCGGCCGACATTGGCCATTCTAGCTAGGCGCCGCCTACAGGTCGGCAACGCCTCATTCTATGCCGAGAGAGCGGTAGATCGCTTCCTGCGTCTGCAGCTCTTCTTCGGCTTGGGCAAGACAGGCACGCAGGTACATGTCATCGGGATTGGCCCGCAATGATTCGCAGAGTTCGTCACGCACTTCCCTAAGCGCTAGACGCCGGTGGTGCTATGGAAGAAAGACGCGGTTCATCACCTCCAACGAGAAACGCTCGTCGGTGGTCCTGTTGTAGTTGTAGTGAGAGTGTTGTGGCAACGACGGGTTCGGCAACCACCATGGCCGCTCGGGCCCCTCTTTTCTGCCGGCGTCAGGGTTGGCACGGAGCTCGTCGGTTCGATGCCCGCGGCCAGGCATGGCTTTTTTTTTGTGCTGTGGATGGTGCGGGTCTATTCATAGATAGCTCAGTGACCTCTCCTATTTATGGTTGCGCTTGGACGCGACGGGAAACACCGAGAACTCGCGGTAAGCAGCGGGAAAGAAAGTCGGGAGACGGCGTGGCAGCGGGAAGACACTGGAAATACGCCAGCGTTGGCGATGGCCAAGCACGGACAAATGGGTCGGGCCGCGGGGTTGGCCAGACAGGCCGGACCGCCTCCCCAAATCGACTGAGGCCCAACCCAAGCGGACAGAAATGAACCGTTTAGGGTGACCGTATGGGTTGGTCCGGTGGAGATGCCCTAAGGAGCATATGAATGTTCACAAATTTCAATAGGAGTTAATAAAATACCTGCCGTGTTGAAGCATCCGAAGTTATGTATTTTTTCCATTTTTGTAGCTCCGAGGTTCTATTTGTAAGTAATAACTTTGTTATAGATACATCAAGGAAAATGATAGGGTTCACCCGGGGATCGCACGCGACGCGTCCCCCGGCTTCTGCGCGCGACACACGTCTTGGCCGACAAGATGGAGGTGAGAGGTGGGTGAGCCCAGCGTGGTCGACCTTATCTCCTCCTTCTCGGTAGTTTCTTCTCCGCTCTTTCCCCTTCCTCTTTCTCCTAGGCCTCTCTTTCCATCCATTGCTCAATATCACTGATAGCTTCTCTCTGCCACCATCTAGCACTCCATCCTTCTCGTCGGCTATCGCACATATCCCATTGCCGGCAAGCAGCGGTAGCCTAGCGTGGTGTTTTTGTGCATCCATGGCTTGTGCTTCCTTTGCTCCAAGGAGGCTCACCGGTCGGCGCTGCTGCTACAAGGACAAGGGGTCGCTGCTACAAAGGTGCACTGTCACTGCTACAAGGGCAAGGCGATACTGCTATATGGGCGAGGCGCCTCTGCTACAAGGGGCACTGACGTTCCTACAAGAAAGCGTCACTACTGCTACACGGGCGAGGTGCTGCTGCTACAAGGGGCATCGGCGCTTGCTACAAGTGGGCACCGCCGCTGCTACATAGGGCACCGGTGATTTCTACAAGCGGGCACCACCACTGCTACAAGAGTGAGGCGCCGTTGCTACATAGATGAGGGGCCGCTACTACAAGGGGCGTGATATATCGGAAACGTATCTATAATTTTTGATGTTCCATGCTTGTTTACTATCTACTTTGCTTTGTTTTGTCCACACTTTGAGTTGTTTTTATATGTTTTCTGGTACTAACCTATTAACAAGTTGCCACAGTGCCAGTTGCCTGTTTTCTTCTGTTTTTGTTTCTAGAAAGGTAGAAAATCAATATTCTCGGAATTGGACGGGACAAAAGCCAAAGTCAATATTTTACCATGGGGAACACTAAGCCGGAGTACGAGACGGAGGGGACCCACCAAGGGGCCACACCCCCTGGCCACGCGGGTGGGACCACCCCACGCCTAGGGGTGCAGCTGCCCTAGGGGCCCCATGCCTCGCCTCTTCGCCTATAAGGAGCCCCCGATGCAGTAACCCTAGACACCCGATCAATATTCCACGAAACCGTCTGTAGCCTCTGCCACCATCGTCCCTAGATCGGGGGGATCTGAATCTCTTCCCGGCACCCTGCCGGAGGGGAGATCATCCCGGAGGCCTTATTCTTCATCATGCTAGCCTCCGGTATGAAGCGTGAGTAGTTCCACCTTGGACTACTGGTCCATGCAGTAGCTAGATGGTTGTATCTCCTCCTTGTGCTTTCATGTCTAGATCTTGTGAGCTCCGTTCATGATCAAGATCTAATCTATTTGTAATCATGCATGTTGTGTTTGTGGGGACCCGATGGATATTGATATTACTATGTCAGATTGAGTAATGGTTTTGTCTATTTGATTCTATCATGTATGTGTTGTTTGTGATCTTTCATGCTCTCCGTTGTTAGTAGCTATCTTTGCCAAGTAGTTGCTAGTGACTCCAAGAGGGGGTATTTATGCTCGATAGTGGGTTCATGCCTCTACTTAATCAAGGGAAGTGATAAAAATCTCTACGGTTATAGATGTTCTGTTACCACTAGGGAGAAAACAATGGTCTCTTGTTCATGTAACAAGTGGACTGTTTACCTTACACACTTTGCTTAAAGCAGTTGTCTGTTGCTCGCAACTTAATACTGAAGGGGCTTTTGATGATAACCCAAAGGTGGAATTCTAGTCATAGATGCAGTTGGATGGAGGTCTATGTATATTGTTGTATTGCCCAATCGAATCTCATAGGATCTTTTTGTCTAGTATTGCATTGTTATGCCTTGCTCAGTCCTATCAATTGCCCTGCTGTAATTTGTTTACCCAGCATGCCATGTTTGTTTATCTAAGGAGAACACCTCTAGTGAACTATGGACCCTGGTCCAATCTTTACCATTGATACATCTTCCACTGTTACTGTTTACTTGCTGCAAACCATCATCACCTTCCACACCATACAGTTAATCCTTTGTTACAGCAACCGGTGAGATTGACAACCTCACTGTTAGTCAGGGCAAAGTCTTGAGTTTGTGTTGTGCAGGTTTCCACGTTGCTTGCAACACCTTTGAGTCGTTTCCTTCCTCCTAATAGTTCGATAACCTCGGTTTCTTACTAAGGGAAAACTTGTTGTTGTGTTGCATCATACCTTGCTCTTGGGGTTTCCCAACGGGGCATCAACACGCATCAAGACTTTCTGGCACCGTTGCCGGGGAGGCTAAGGACGTCTTCACAAGGGGAGTCCTCCTCAACCTTTCTCTTTACTTTGTTTTTAGTTTGCTTAGTTTATTTTGCTTTGTTTTGTTTGCCTCTTTTTATAAAAACTCCAAAAAAAATAGTTTAGTTTGGTTTGCTTTCTCCTATCAAAAACACAAAAAATTAGCTCCTGCTCTAGCTGCTGCTGCTATTTTTGGCTTGCCCCACTTTTGCCAAAATGAACTCTGCTGAGAACACCAAGTTGTGTGACTTCCTAGCACAAAAAACAATGATTTCCTTAGCACTCCTATTGCTCCAAATACTCCTGATGCTACATAAATTAAGCCTGCTTTGTTGAATCTTGTGATGAGAGAGCAATTTTCTAGTGCTAGTTCTGATGATGCTGCTGCCCATCTCAATAGCTTTGTTGAACTTTGTGAGATGCAAAAGTATAAGGATGTAGATGGAGATATTATTAAGCTCAAGTTGTTTCCTTTCTCTTTGAGAGGAAAAGCTAAATAATGGTTGCTATCCTTGCCTAGAAATAGTATTGATTCTTGGATTAAGTGCAAGGATGCTTTTATTGGAAAGTACTACCCTCCTGCTAAGATTATATCTATGAGAAGTGATATTATGAAATTTAATCAACTTGATAATGAACATGTTGCTCAAGCTTGGGAAAGAATGAAATCTTTGGTTAAGAATTGTCCCACTCATGGACTTACTGCTTGGATGATTATCCAGAATTTTTATGCAGGTTTGAACTTTTCTTCAAAAAATCTGTTGGATTCAGCTGCTGGAGGTACCTTTATGAGTATAACTTTGGGTGCTGCAACAAAACTCCTTGATAATATGATGGTTAATTACTCTGAATGGCACACTGAGAGAGCTCCACATGGTCAGAAGGTAAATTCTGTTGAAGAAACCTCCTATTTGAGTGATAAGATTGATGTTATTATGGCTATGCTTGTTAATGGGAAAGCTCCTTTAGATCCAAATAATGTTCCCTTAGCCTCTTTGGTTGCTCAAGAAGAGCAAGTTGATGTGAACTTCATTAGAAACAACAATTTCAACAACAATGCCTATAGGAATAATTTTGGTAGCAACAACAATTATAGGCCTTATAATCCTAATAATGGCAATACCTATGGAAACTCCTACAACAATGCTAGAAGTGCCCCCACTGAACTTGAAGTTATGCTCAAAGAATTTATTAGTAAACAAACCGCTTTCAACAAGACTGTGGAGGAAAAGATTTTAACTGTTGAGAAAAATATTTCCTCTTTGTCTGAAGCACAGTCCTCCTTGATTAATAAAATGGCTGCTAAACCTGAAACCATGGAAAGTACCTTTGCTGCTACTCATGCCATACAAGTTACTATTGATGAAAATGTTAGACTATTATCTCAACTTCATGCTAAGTGGGAAAGGGAAGCTAAAATTGATAGAAACAATAGTGTGTGCACCATCACTAAAATGGATACCACTAAACCACAAGAAGTCCCTATTCCTCCTCCTACAATGCCTAAGCCTAATGAGTCTACTACTAGTGATGCTAATTTTGATTTTGATATAGATGGTTGCAATATTTCTGAAGTGATTTTGTTCCTGCAAAAACTTGCTAGAAGTCCTGATGCTAGTGATATGCATGTTCCTTTCACCAAACATATTACATATGCTCTTGTTAAGATTAAGTAAGAGAAGCTAAAACACAAAGCTTCTATTCCTGGGAAAGTAGAAGATAGTTGGGAACCCATTATTATATGCAAGTGAATGACTTTGATCTCAAAGCTTAATGTGATCTTGGTTCTATTGTCTCTATTATGCCTAGGAAGATTTATGAAATGCTTGATTTGCCACCTTTGGAAGATTGTTATTTGGATGTCCCACTTAATGATAGTGCTAAGAAGAAACTCATGGGGAGTATTAATGATGTTCTCATTATGTTTAACAATGCTTATGTCCCTGTTGACTTCTATGTTTTGGATGTTGAATACAATGCTTCTTGTCCTATTACTTTGGGAAGACCTTTTCTTAGAACTGTTGGTGCCATCATTGATATGAAAGAAGGCACAATTAAATATCAATTTCCATTCAAGAAAGGTATTGAACACTTCCCTATGAGGGGAGATAAGTTTCTTTTTGCTCCTCCTTTGAAAGCAAGGTTTGATGTTAATGCTTCTTCATTTGAAAATACTTGATTTCTTGCTTCTTGTGCCTAACTTAAAGGCGTTAAAGAAAAGTACTTGTTGGGAGATAACCCAAGAGTTTACTTGAGTCTTGGAAGTTTTTACTTCAGTAATGACCTCTCCTTATCCTTTTTGTTTGCTTTTTGTGCTAAGAATGACCTCTAATGAGAGGAAAGTAAGATTTGGGGAGTTGCTGTCCCGAAACAGATTTCTGTCCTCCACCATAAAAATTAGTGAGGAGTCTTTGTAAGTCGAATTGAGCTAAAAATTTACGAATAAATCCTTCGTTAGTTCAACACTTTTTTATTTGAGCAATAGAAGGTCTTTGAAAAAAATCGGTTTCTACCTGCTGGTATGTTTTGACAGATTTCTGCCATTATTTGCATTTGCTTCTTAATGATTCCTTTTTGGGTTCTTTTTAGGAAATTGAGCTTTTTGAAGGAGTTGAGTAGCTTGTATTTTTAGTGAAAAATTTTGCTGTTCTAAAGCTAAACCCAAAGGTCTATTATATTTTGAATACACTAATGTTGCTAATGAAGATTGTGTGAAGTTTTGTATGAAGGAAAAATTTCAAGTGTAGAGAGAGAATGATGTAATGAGATGAAGAATGGACAAAAGCTCAAGCTTGGGGATTCCACCCCGGTGTCACCCCAAGAAATATCCAAGAGGTACAAGCATTAGAGCTTGGGGATGCCTTGGGCATCCCCTTCTTCATCAATAAAAAGCTCAGGTCTATCTAGACACTTCGTTTTTATTGTTTCATGCACTGTTGTGTTGTTCTTGGAGCGTCTTAGTTTTCGTTTAGTTTGCTTAGTTTGATTGAATAAAGTAGTTTGGACCCCCGTTCTCGCTGTGTTGTTTCAAATAAGTCAATTGGTGTTGGAAAGGAGTAGAATGTTCTTGCTTGAAAGTGCAAGAGGAGCTTGCATTGACTGTGACTTAGACTTTAGCATGTCATGCTAGGTGTTGTTTTGACCTTATGCTTAGTGATTATTGCTGTAGCATGACTTGTTCCAAACAATTGGGATTGCTTAGTGTGCCTTGAAAGAATTATGCGTTGTTTTAGCATACAAAAGCATAGTATTATGGTATTCTCCTTTGATGCTTTGTTTTGGTTGACTTGGCACATGCTCACACCATGTTATGACTATGAACAAATCACCATAGCCTCTATGATCATTTTAGTCCTTGACTTGTAGTACCACTCTATAGGCCCGTCGATGGGCATGTTAGGATGGAGCGACCGAACAGGCCCCCGATTCCCAGGGCCCCCAATTTCCTAAATCTCACTAAGTAGACGATTTAATGAACCTCTCAAGATCAATCGCTGATCCGCCACCCGAACGATAACTCATGGCTGCATTTCGCCTAGGCTGCAGATCGATCGCCTATGTTCCGCCTAGGCTCCTTGACGGCAAATAGATTGAAGGGGATGACGGGCACGAAGCAGCAGATCGATAGCCTACGCTCCTGCTTCGTCTGAATCTCTTAGCATACACAGTTATAGCGTACATGGCTACTTCCGTTCAGATAATTTGATGCTAGACTTTGCCCACTGATTGCTCAACCCTCTCTGAATCTCTAGTAGAATTTGCTGGCTAAACCTTGTTCTGAATCTCTTAGTAGAATTTCCTCGCTAAACCCTTGTATCTACGTCTCAAATATATCCTATATTTATCAAATCTCTAAACTGAAGCAGCAGATCGATTAAGTTTGATTCTCTAGACTGATTAGTGAATACTATGTTGTTCCTTGTCCTTGGCAGCATCCAGCCCTATCTTCGCCTTTCGCCCGACGACCCTCCGATCCGAATCGGCGATCAAGTTCACGTGTCAAGGTATGGCTGCAACAACTCGCTATTCATGTTGAATTGTTTTGTCAATCTATAAATTTGTGAATACTTGATATATTTATAAACATCGTACATATTAGAGCCTCTGTAACTATTGAGTTTGATCAAAAAGTAGGACCCTTTTTGTAAGTCACGCCGGGGCCCCCAAATCTTGGAGACGGGTCTTCCACTCTATGGTTTGATTAGTAATGTTTTGTCGCTCTACATGATTATGGCCATTATTGCTCTCTTAGTTGGTTGCTCCCATTCTTTTGCTAGACTCCACTTGTATGAGTAAGCTCTACTCATGCTTCCAACTCCCAAGAAACCAAGTTATTCCAAAGTGTCCACTATAAATTCCTATGCATGGTGTGTTACACCATTCCAAGTATATTCTTGTTTTCATCTATCTTCCAATTTAAAAGTATTTTGTTATGTGAAAACTTAGTGATTAAAGCCCTCACAAACTTGATGGAACACTTTATATTCATTGCCCCTAAATAAACTTGAACCATTGTGTCATCTATGTTGTATATTCTTGCACTTATACGTTGGAATTAGCAGAACCATGCTGTCATGGGGAACGTTTTCAACATTGCACTTGTACTTTGTACATAGTTGATATCATGCTCTTTTTTCTATAGATGTCGCCGGTGGAAATAAAAAGGGAGCTTGTAAGTCCATGGAGTTATGTATTTTGTGTTAGAGAAACACCTGGGCCGCTAGCCTAAGCCATGCCTAATCATGGTGGAAACTTGCAGCATCACCATAATGAGCAATCTGTGAAGCATCCTCAATAAAAACCTATGAAAATAGTAAAAAAAGATCACTGAGATGCTCATTGTCTGCTTGCCTTGTCATTTTGGTTATGGTATAGCTCCAGTACCATGTGCAAGGGGTACCCCGTTGGCGGTTCTCTATGATAAACATGTACTTACTATGATAAGAACTTACAGGTGACTAAAGTTGAGTAGCATGCGGTGCTGCCCTCATATTCAAGGGACATGAGATTGCCAACTTATACTTTGTCAACCATATACTCCATAGTTTGTTCACTTTAACCTTCATCACTTCAGGATGCTTATGATAGGGGCAATGAGAGCTGAAAGATAACAAGTACCATAATTTTTGGAAGCTCTTTCTGAAACTTGAAATCCCTGCTTCCCTTTATGAAAGGCCTTTCTTCCACCATTATTGAGTCTCCACCTTCTACCTTTAGGCACCAGTTAAGAGAGCATAGTTGTCATTCTTAGTTCTATGTGCAGTGTCCCAAAACTTATTGATTGATGCATATTGTTGATATTGCTTGTTCTTGTGCTATTTGTATCTAGTCACTCTTATGAACTTTGAAGGTGTCCTATTCATCTATTTGCTACTCCATGAGGGACAAGTTGAATGCCACTATGCCATGTTTTCTGTTTGTGAAATAAACAAACGTTTTTCAATGCATGTTATTCATGACCTTTGTTTGTGGCCTTTCATGTTGCATGCATAGTTACTTTGTCTTATTCTTAGAACTCCATCTTACATGCACATGTTTAGAGTTATTTGATCCCAGCTTTCAATGCTTGCAAACGGTTTGATCTTGGTTTTGATAGTGCATGTCACCTCAAAAAATTATTCTTTATCACTTACCTACTGATGGCACCACGTCAACATGCAGTGCCTCGTCGGGAAACCCCAAGAGCAAGGTGTGATGCAGCACAACAGCAAGTTTCCCCTCAGTAAAAAACCGAGGTTATCGAACTAGTAGGAGGAAGGAAATGTCACACATGTGTTTCAAGCAACGTGGAAACCTGCACAACACAAACTCAAGACTTTGCCCCAACGAATCAGTGTGACATGGTTATACCCTGCGGGTACACGACTTTAGCATACCTGGTCCAGCCCAAGGAAGGCCCACGAAAAATATGCGCCAACCCATGAAGATTTTCGGGTGGCCAGGGCCCATGACGCCTTTGGATCCTTGGAGAGCAAGACTAGAGTAGATAGAAAATTCAAAGGGGTAAACCCTAAAACCTGTAAACCGACTCGATCTGTGCCTGGGACCTGCCTATCTCTATATAAAGGCAAGGAGGGCACGACGAGGAGGCTCTCTTACAATCTCTCGCATACCACCGTATACACACCTCCACGCCAGAATGCATCTGCGCACCCCTGTAACTTTCGGTTCCGCCGTAATCAAGAGCAGACAAGCAGGAGTAGGGTTTTCCCTCCGGGGGCCTGAACCTGGGTAAATCTCGTGTACCCTGGTTGCTTGTCTGTTAACCGTTCCGTGATCTCCAGCATCCCCATCTTCTCCAAAACCCAAGCTCATAACAATGGGCATTGACGAGATTAAACCTCGTCAATTGGCGCCGTCTGTAGGAACTGGGGGCGCTGATTGTGCGATCGTGACGGTCCCAACCAGAGCGATCTACAACTCCGCGGCGACGGAGAGTCATCTCCTCTTCGACGCCTTCAACTTCACCGTCCACTCACCGGCCACCATGAAGGACTTCGAGCCCGTTGGCGACGGACTCGAGATCCTGTTCGGGAGCTTCTGCTTCCAGGTGGGGAAAACCGGCACCCTCCGCCTCCTAGAGCAGGTGCTCCTGCCATCGATCAGGCCCGCTTCATGGGCCCCACACCCCGTGCTACGCACATTGCCATCGACAGATGAGTCCTATGACAGCAGCAACTGCAACTCAGATCTGTGCGAGCCACCATCGGAGGAAGGGACCTATGGTTCCGGATTCGAAAGTTGCGGCAGCAGCGATCCAATCTACGAGCGCTACCAATGCACCGTAGTCATCCAGAGTGACGCGTAACATCACACACCCAACCCGCCACCTAACCCACAGGGTAGAAACAGCGGGAACAGAAGAAGCCAGTCCCCCCACCCAATGGGGACGACACCGATCGGGTCATCCGCCTCAGCGAGGAAGGATGGGCTCAAGCACGCGAAGCCATAGCAGGTAACCAGATCCTACCCGTGGGGGCCTCACGGGACCTGCTGATGGCATACCACATGCTCCTAGTCGAGGAGCACAAGAAGCAGGTGAAGATGCAAGAGGTGCTTGACAAACTCAAGCAGGCAGCCTCAGAGTCCAGTGTGCGGCGAGCTGCGCTCTCCGCCATGGGCATTGGCTCCAGCTCGCACGGCAACCATGGCAACAAGCACCGTTCTCGGACGAAGAACATGGACCCCAAGGAGCGTCGCGAGGTGACCCGAGCCCTCAACGCGTCCTTCATGGAGATGGATGCCGACGGCAACGTCATCCCGAAAATGCCGCAAGTTGCGATCATGGCAGCCACCGCGTACCTCGCGTCCCAGACACCTCCGGAGGGGGACCCGAAAAGGTCCATGCATAAGTCTGCGCTTACCGGACTCGGACTCGTTGGAGCTGCGCTCCACGGAGAAGCTCCTGCGGAGCCAAAGAAGAAGGCTACGGTCAAGTTCAACCGTAGCCCCACACCTTCATCTGAAGATGAAGAGCACGACCTTCCCCGAAGGCACAAGAGCTCGCGCCATCGCAGTCGCTATTACGACGCCCGAAGCGAGCTCACCCAGCACAAAATCGACAAAGCGCGCGCCAATCACGCATGCTCGTCTGAATCCGAGATGGACAAAGACAAAGGAGAACTCTGCGGAGCCCGATGCTTCAGCAATCTGTTCGGCGGACACGGATGCCGCAGAATTTCAAGCTCCCTTCGGACACTCCGAAGTTCGATGGCACATAGGACCCCAAGGCGTGGCTCAGCGACCACATGTCATCCGTCAAGCTACACGGCAGGAACAAGGACACCGCCTTGCAATGCCTTCAGCTGCAGCTGACAGGCGCAGCCCGAATCTGGCTCACCAGCCTCTCGTCGAGATCCATCCGAAGTTGGGAAGAACTGGCGTAGAGTTTCATCCGAAACTTCAAGGGAACCAGCAGAGGCCAGCCTCGATCGAGGAGCTGCGGGCTTGCACCTAACGAACGGGCAAATCCATTCGCTCGTACATACTGCGCTGGTCCAACACCAAGAATTCCGCGGCGCACATCTCCGAGGAGAGAGCTATCGACGCCTTCAAGGACGGCGTCAAACGCCAAGACTTCAAGGAAGAACTCGGGCGCGTCAATCCCCAGACACTTGACCACCTCATGGACATCGCCAACAGGTGGGCCGACGGTGAGGACTCCGTCCACTGAGCGCACTCGGAGGAGGAAGATGATTATGGACGGTGACATGAACGCTGTAGCAAGAGAAGATCGCGCGTCTACGACGATCGCGATGGACCCGGCATGGTCGCGGCAGGCTATGCCGACCGCCGTAGCGATGGCAACCGCAGCAGCGACGGATACCATGGAAGCAACTTCCGTGATAGAGGACGCCCAACGCAGTCATGGAAGCGTCGCGGTCGTGATGACGGACCTTCGGCATATGACAAAATGTTGGGTCCATGCACCATCCACTTCTACATCGACAAGCAAGATGGTAAGAAGAAAGCAAGTCACATGCTCAAGGACTGCCACGAGTTCCAGAAGCTCAGCGAGAGCATGGCCTAGATGAGGCAGCAAGCCCCGAACCCTGGATACGGGAACGCACCCGCACCAGGGGAGATCGCACATGGAGCTCCTCCACCACCACCTGCGGGACCTTCGAACCACCCAATCGCACCCGCGCAGAATAACGGTGGGCACGGGTACCCCGCGCCAAAAGGATCACTGATGATCCAAAAAAGGCGCCCAACGAACAGGGTGCAAAATAAAATCACCCGTCAGATCAATCTGGTTGTGACCGCCCCACTCGCCATCCCTGAGTACCTCAGTGGATCGGAATCCTGCATCACGTTCAGCCGTTCGGATCACCCTTGCCAAGTCCCTTGCCCAGGCCATGCTGCCCTGGTGCTTGAGGCGCAGATCGGGGGGTTCGACATGAGCCGCGTCTTCATGGACGGCGGCAGCGGCATCAACCTGATGTTTGCTAGCACCCTAGTAGCAATGCGGATCCTGCTCTGTAGCTTGGAACAGTCCGACACAACATTCCACGACATCGTCCCAGGGAAGGGCATATCCCTCTGGGAAAGATATGGCTCGACGTCATCTTCGGCAGACCGGATAACTTCCGATGCGAGAGACTCGAGTTCGAAGTGGTGGACTAGCCATCACAATACCATGCCATCCTCGGGCGCGTGGCATTCGCACGATTCCTGGCAGTACCGCACTACGCGTACCTGCTACTCAAGATGCTAGGACCCAGGGGCGTCATCACGGTCCACGGGAGCTTCACCCGATCGGACCACTGCGACAGGGACTTCAACAGAATCTCCCAGTCATTTGGCATGCAGGAGGAGCTCGTAAGGCTCCGTGAGGTGACGGACAACGGGGCACCCCCAGTCGCAAGACAGAACGCACCAGACATGTCCATCGACTCCACCGTCAACACAAAGAAGGTGCAAGTCCACCCGACGGATGCCTCCAAGACGGCGCTGGTCGCCAACGACCTCAGCTCCGCATAGGAAAGCGCGCTCGTCGAATTCCTCCGTGAGCGCTGGGAAATCTTCGCCTGGTGTCCTGCAGACATGCCAGGAGTTCCCAGGGAATTCGCCAAGCACGCACTCAACGTCTTTCCAGACGCCAAGCCCGTCAAACAGTCCATCGGACGACTATCTGAACCTTGGTCAGAAGCTATAGGAGTCGAAGTCAACAGACTACTCGACGCAAACTTCATTAGGGAGATCAAGGAGAGCGAGTGGCTCACCAACACCGTGATGGTCCCCAAAAAGGACACGGACATCCTACGGATGTGCGTGGACTTCACATCGCTGAACAAGCACTGCCCGAAGGATCACTTCCCCCTCCCTCAGATCGATCAGATCATCGACTCGACGGCAGGATGCGAGAAACTCTCCTTCCTCGACGCCTACTCAGGCTACAACCAGATTCGACTGAGGGTCGAAGATCAGGAGAAAACGGCGTTCATCACGCCGTTCGGAGTGTTCTGCTACAACACAATGCCTTTTGGGCTGAAGAACGCAGGTGCCACATACCAACGGTGCATGCAGGCATGCCTGAAGGACCAGATCGGCCACAATATCCAAGTCTATGTCGATGACATAGTCATCAAAACAAGGGAGGCGAAGACGCTCATCGACGATCTCCGCGAGACGTTCGATAATCTTGATCGCTACATGAAAATATTCTTCAAGCCCTACGTCGAGTCTGCGACTCCACTACGGACTCGGGGGCTACTCCCATAGGGAGGATGGATTCAAGCATCCGAAAAATTTGTGTCCTATGGACCTGAAGCCAAACAACGACTGAATTAAAGTCTCTGCTCGAGTCTACGACTCGAACAGACACTCGAGGGCTACTTCCATAGGGAGCGTTGGCCGCGCACCCTATGAATTCTTCAAGTGCGATCCTTCGGATTGGCATGCAAAACTTTTCGGCAACTCTACCCCAATTAACGCCAAGTGAGCAACATCCTCCTTGGCCACCCGAAACACCTCCGCGGTGATAAACATTCGGATGTTGTGTCTGCGACACAAAGATAAGACCTACAGATATCATCTGATGGCCTAGCAACACACACGACTGCGCTCTGCTAGTAAGAATCCGTGCCAACAGGCGCGATGAAAAATCCCGACGGACGCGTTGGGTACATCATTTAAAATTTACTGGAATTCCACTCCTGTAAGTCCTCCGCGGCCTGAGTTGAATTACGCCAGCATATGTTCCGAATTCGAGTCGAGGGACTCGAATCTGAAGAAGATCATGTTGTTTTGTCCTAAGACAGTTAACTGACCCTGATCCGTCGGGAGAGCCAGGCACACGCATCAACAATCCCTACACACTCAAATCATTCTCTAGACAAACAAAGATAGCTGCACCCGAAGGATTGAAGAGTCCTCAGCCGAATCTACGATTCGACTAAACACTCGGGGGCTACTGACATGGTTATACCCTGCGGGTACACGACTTTAGCATACCTGGTCCAGCCCAAGGAAGGACCACGACAAATATGCGCCAGCCCATGAAGATTTTCGGGTGGCCAGGGCCCATGATGCCTTCGGATCCTTGGAGAGCAAGACTAGAGTAGATAGAAAATTCAAAGGGGTAAACCCTAAAACCTGTAAACCGACTCGATCTGTGCCTAGGACCTGCCTATCTCTATATAAAGGCAAGGAGGGCACAACAAGGAGGCTGTCTTACAATCTCTCGCATACCACCGCATACACACCTCCACGCCAGATTGCATCTGCGCACCCCTGTAACTTTCGGTTCCGCCGTAATCAAGAGCAGACAAGCAGGAGTAGGGTTTTCCCTCTGGGGGCCTGAACCTGGGTAAATCTCGTGTTCCCTGGTTGCTTGTCTGTTAACCGTTCCGCGATCTCCAGCACCCCATCTTCTCCAAAACCCAAGCTCATAACAATGGGCATTGACGAGATTAAACCTCGTCACAGTGAGGTTGTCAAGCTCACTGGCTTGCTGTAACAAAGGATTAAACGTATGGTGTGGAAGGTAATGGTTTGCAGCAAGTAAACAGGTAACAGTGGAAGATGTATCAATGGTAAAGATTGGACCGGGGTCCATAGTTCACTAGAGGTGCTCTCCTTAGATAAACAACATGGCATGAAGGGTAAAAAAATTATAGCAGGGCAATTGACAGGAACTGAGCAAGGCATAACAATGCAATACGAGACAAAAAGATCCTATGAGATTCGATGGGCAATACAAAAATATACATAGACCACCATACAACTGCATCTATGACTAGAAGTCCACCTTCAGGTTATCATTCGAACCCCCTCCAGTATTAAGTTGGAAGCAACAGACAACTTCTTTAAGCAAAGTGTGTAAGGTAAACAATCCACTTGTTCTATGAACAAGAGACCGTTGTTTTCTCCCTAGTAGCAACAACACATCTACAACCGAAGAGATTTCTGTCACTTCCCTTGGAAACTAGAGGCATGAACCCACTATCGAGCATAAATACTCCCTCTTGGAGTCACTAGCAACTACTTGGCTAAGATAGCTACTAACAACTGAGAGCATGCAAGATCACAAACAACACAGACATGATAGTATCAAATAAACAAAACCATTAATCAATTTGACATAGTAATCTCAGTATCCATTGGATCCCCGCAAACACAACATGCATGATTACAAATAGATTAGATCTTGATCATGAACGGAGATCACAAGATCTATACATGAAAGCACAAGGAGATACAACCATCTAGCTACTACATGGACCCGTAGTCCAAGGTGGAACTACTCACGCTTCATACCGGAGAAGAAGGTCTCCGGGATGATCTCCCCTCCGGCAGGGTGCCGGGAAGAACTTAAGATCCCACCGATCTAGGTATGATGGTGGCGGTGGCTACAGAAGGTCTAGTTGAGTTTTGATCGGATCCCTAGGGTTTCTGCATCGGGGGCTTCTTATAGGAGAAGAGGCGAGGCTGGGAGGCGGACGGAGGGCCCACACCCTACCTAGGCGCGGGGTGGACCCACCCGTGCCTAGGGGGTGTGGCGGCCCTGGCTTGCCCCTCCGTCTCTCCTCTAGACTTCGTGACGCCCACGGTAAAATATTGACTTCGGCTTTTGTCCCGTCCAATTCTGAGAATATTGATTTTCTGCCTTTCTCGAACCAAAAACAGAAGAAAACAAGCAACTGGCACTGTGGCAACTTGTTAATAGGTTAGTTCTAGAAAAGATATAAAAACACCTCAAAGTGTAGACAAAGCAAAGCAAAGTAGATACAAAACAAGCATGGAGCATCAATAATTATAGATACGTTTCCGACGTATCAAGCATCCCCAAGCTTAAATCCTGCTCGTCCTCGAAGTTGCCATAGTTCCAGTTGCCTGTTTTCTTCTGTTTTTGGTTCCAGAAAGGCAGAACATCAATATTATCGAAATTGGACGGGACAAAAGCCAAAGTCAATATTTTACCGTGGGCGTCATGAAGTCCAGAGGAGAGACGGATGGGCGATCCAGGGCCGCCACACCCCCCTAGGAGCGGGTGGGACCACCCCGCGCCTGGGTAGGGTGTGGGCCCTCTGGCCGCCCCCCAGCCTCGCATCTTCACCTATAAGAAGCCCCCGATGCAGAAACCCTAGGTACCCGATAAAAATTCCACGAAACCTTCTGTAGCCGCCGCCACCATCGTCCCTAGATCGGGGGATCTGAAGTTCTTCCCGGCACCCTGCCAGAGGGGAGATCATCCCGGAGGCCTTCTTCTCCGGTATGAAGCGTGAGTAGTTCCACCTTGGACTACGGGTCCATGTAGTAGCTAGATGGTTGTATCTCCTCCTTATGCTTTCATGTATAGATCTTGTGATCTCCATTCATGATCAAGATCTAATCTATTTGTAATCATGCATGTTGTGTTTGTGGGGATCCGATGGATATTGAGATTACTATGTCAGATTGATTAATGGTTTTGTCTATTTGATACTATCATGTCTGTGTTGTTTGTGATCTTGCATGCTCTCTGTTGTTAGTAGCTATCTTGGCCAAGTAGTTGCTAGTGTCTCCAAGAGGGGGTATTTATGCTCGGTAGTGGGTTCATGCCTCTAGTTTCCAAGGGAAGTGACAGAAATCTCTTCGGTTGTATATGTGTTGTTGCTATTAGGGAGAAAACAACGGTCTCTTGTTCATATAACAAGTGGATTGTTTACCATACACACTTTGCTTAAAGCATTTGTCTGTTGCTTGCAACTTAATACTGGAGGGGGTTCGGATGATAACCTTAAGGTGGAATTCTAGTCATAGATGAAGTTGGATGGCGGTCTATGTATATTGTTGTATTTCCCAATCGAATCTCATAGGATATTTTTGTCTGGTATTGCATTGTTATGCCTTGCTCAGTTCCTGTCAATTGCACTGCTGTAATTTGTTTACCCTTCATGCCATGTTGTTTATTTAAGGAGAGCACCTCTAGTGAACTATGGACCCCGGTCCAATATTTACCATTGATACATTTTCCACTGTTACTTGTTTACTTGCTTCAAACCATTACCTTCCACACCATACGTTTAATCCTTTGTTACAACAAACCAGTGAGCTTGACAACCTCACTGATTCGTTGGGGCAAAGTCTTGAGTTTGTGTTGCGCAAGTTTCCACGTTTCTTGCAACACCTGTGTGACGTTTCCTTCCTCCTACTGGTTTGATAACCTCAGTTTCTTACTGAGGGAAAACTTGTTGATGTGCTGCGTCACACCTTGCTCTTGGGGTTTCCCGACGAAGCACTACATGTTGACGCAGTGCCATCATCAACACAGTAGCAAACCCAAGAAGTAGACAAGAAGGAGGCAACTCTTATACTCAAAGGGGAGTGAACTAGCCATATCTAGCACACCATTCTCATCTTCCTAGTGGCACCACATTCATTTCCACCACACTTAGTTAAAAACACTTCTCTTAGCACACCACCAGTAATTATTTTGCCTAGCACCCAAATAACCACATAGACCAGATCCACCATATCATCGGCCTCTCGTTGCTCAGTGGAGCCATCCAAGAGGTAGAATCAAGGGGAGATCAACATTAGTAGATCAACCCCACTAAGAAAGAACAGACCATATGAACACTAGGAGGAGAAGGTACCAGCAGCAAGGAGAAGAGGTGGAGTAAGCCACAAGATCAAACAGTAGCTGATCAAGCAGAGCTACCAGACCTTCCACAACATCACCGAACTCACATGTCTACTCTACAAATAGCAGGTTGATCACTAGATCCACATCAATATCTATTTTATCCATTCTTTAAGAAAATAATTTTCTTTTGGTAAAGGGGATACCCTCAGAACTGTATACAGGTGGTATACATATTTCATCCTTGGGTTCATGTTAAGCTCACCAAAGCATCTATTCTTATTCCAACAAAGATCCCAGCTCACGCATCATTGATAGCCAAAACCTAAACCCTAGCTAATATACCCAGCAACAAGCTAAATTGATGCAAGTCACCATTGTGCACACTCTGGAGGGAGGCACCACAATAGCAAAGACCTTAGTAGCATCCACATGTTTAGCTAGGACTAGGTAAGATTACAGTGGAAGCACAACATCAGAAATCATTATCTTAATTACCCATATCATAGAATCACCCATAAGTTGTTATACCATCCACTTACCTGTTCCAAATGATTTCAAATTGTCTTCCTAATTCATAAAATTAGGAATCATTGTCATTAGATCATAGACAGGTTGACAAGATCAAAGCTATATGTCAGCCATGCTTACTGAACACATTCATACAAAATCAATCATATTACTAGATCGAAATTACTAGGAATCATTCTCTAATATTAATCCCTTTCAATTTGGACAAGCAATAGGATCAAACCAGTTCACCATTTTAACCTGAGAAGCATATCCCACTTTACTATCACCTTTAATAGTTATATATTTACAGAAAAACTAATCCCTGAAGCAAAGCTATAGTAAGTTAAGAATTAGAACATCAAGTTACCAGAGTACTTTTAGAATTCAGTTGGGTTCAAACACTTGGTTTGAATCCAAACATTTTCACTAAATCAGTTTAGTAATACAAGTTGTTGAACATATAAGCATTATGTGATATTAATTCTAGCTACCATTTAGACCAAAAGGTACTGAACCAAATAGTTCAGTTAGGAAATTCACCGAATCAAATGATTCAGTTAAACATATAAATATAACAGGACTACTAAGTAATACTTCACTAATGCTTGGATGACCACTTCATCCAAATTGAGGCACCACCATTAGCACATGTTTTCTCCTATTTGGTTAGTATTTAACTAGCTCAAGCAAAACTTATCAGGGACTATTAATCATCCAAACTTGGATTCCATTACAGGTAATAAGCTAGTAGTAGTAGCTCAATTTGAACAAATCATTGACATGGCACATGTCTATAAGACCGCAACACCACCAATTTTGCACAAACATCATGATCTTATACTCAATAGTCACTCGCATAAACATATGACAGACTGCAAGTATCACTCACACCTAACTAACCAGGAGCTCACAACAATATTACTAAACAATGTTTAGTTAAATA
Organism: Avena sativa; assembly: GCA_916181665.1. Classification (NCBI taxonomy): domain Eukaryota; kingdom Viridiplantae; phylum Streptophyta; class Magnoliopsida; order Poales; family Poaceae; genus Avena; species Avena sativa. Next base: position 443,390,801 of record OV702293.1, on the reverse strand, counting down.
ACTGAACCATAGGAACCAGAGTGGATCAAACCAAGCTAAGGCTGTACTAGAAACTCTACCATGCCACTAAAATTTATAAATACTTAAGATTGGGCAAAACATTCTCCATATTATTACTGAGCATGCCCTCAAAAGCTAAGGATAGGATCCAGAGGGAGGAAAGAACCCTAACTAGGGTTGGCCACTGAAAGTAGATAATACATAGAAGTATCTCGGCAGCTCCGTGATGAAAGGTTTCGAGGATAAGTAGGCCGGTTTAAGTAAGATATGGGAGTAGAAGGGAGAAGAGAAGCAGAGAGGGAGCACCTACCGGTGGCAAGACGAGGCTCACCGGAGAGGAAGCAGAGACAACACTCATAGAGGCATTGGAGAGATACACCGTGGCGTGGCGGCACGAGGAGCACGGCAGCGCTCGACCCGCGCCGAACCACACCGCAGCATCCAACACAAACACCACGGCATTGTGGCATCAAAGCGATGAAACCCTAGCTCTAGAGAGAGGGAACAACGTGGCTTAGACCTAGGGCAGCGGCCAAATAATACGGGTGTAGATGAAACATGCAATGATGGCGAAGCTTCGGCGACTAGAACCGATGGTCGCAACGTCATGCCCCCTGGAATCGGGCAGGCGACAACGGCGGCGTCTCCAGCAGCCAGAAGGGGAAACATGAGAGCGTGAGGTGTGTGAGAGAGTGGATGGTGAGGGTTGGGCCGGGGTGGGGTTTGACCTCGAGCCCAGTTGGGCCAAGTTGGGCTTAGCTGGGCCAGTCGGTGAGCCTGGCCCAGTTCCAAAAGAAATTACAAAATAAATTGTCTACACAATTATTAAATGACCAAACTATCCCTAAACATAATTTACACCCTAGGAAAATATAGAAAAATCCCAAAAATACCGTATGATATCAAAATGATCACAAGAATAATATCTACCTAGGAAAAATATAATATTACTTGTTGAAGTTAGATAAAATACAAATAAGTATTAACACTATTAAATACTAAATGAAATTTCATAAAATAAGTAAAAGTCATAAAAATCAATAAAAAATCATTTTTGTGTATTAAAAAAATTAATCTACCATTTTATAAAAATATTAACTTAAATTTTACAAATAAAACTTGAAGCAAAGATTCAAAGACATTTAATCATGTATAGAAATTTATAAAAAAATAAGAATAATAGTTAAAAATAAATAAAAATCATTTTAGGATCTTGAATAAATATACTAGAAAAATATTAAATATATTATTACAAAGGTTTTTAAGATTTCAAGATAATAAATCCTTATATATTATATAAAATAACTATTTTATAAAGTCCTTAGAAACATTTCTTAAGTAAGAAATAATCACAATTCTATGTAAAACCTGAACTCTTCTATGTTTAAATACTACTTCCAAAACCATAACTTGGATTTCTAATGAAACATAAGTGTAAGCAATTAACTCTATAAAACTCTTTTAAAACCATAAATCCAAATTAAACCAACAATTTTAAGTAAATTTTTAAGCATCATTCACTTATAATAAAAGTGAATGATCTTTATCTCTTAACCATACTTAACATAACTTTAAACCCTAACACATTAATAAGATCATCTAATTATGCTTTCATCAATAAGTTGTATACTAGCTTCATAATAGCAAGTCAAATTTTAAACTCATCATTCATTTCAACTAAAAGTGAATCACACTCTTAAGTATATTTATCAAAGCCTTAAGGCTTGATAATAAGTTAGACCATTAAACCTTAATTTATGTTTTTATAGTTAGCTTTGGTTATATACTTTAAACATCATGACTTAAAAATTCATCTATACTTTTATAATTAACTTTGGTCTGTTATAAAACCAAACCAAAAGTATGATAACTCAACATCATTTGTAACCATCAAAATCCCTAATGTAAACCCGAGTAACCTTCAAAATTGATCAATCTAACCTAAACACTAATTTCTTCAAATGTTATTCTTTTTGTGTCGGGGGATTATCCCTGGTAGGGTCATAAGGGGTAAAACTTTGTATTTACCCATCTTGGCTTTGGCCAAGTCAGGTAAACACAGGTCGGGATATAACGGCTGGGACATGCTGCCAGTACGGGGCCGACATAAGAAGTAAGTCGGCCCGTACAGGACTAGGAACTTTTACCTGCAGGAAACGACAAGCCGAGTCTCATAAAGGGAATCAGAGTGAAGGAAGGCCAATGCTCCTTTCCAAGTAACGTTCGGGGAGGACCACGGTAAAGTGAAGTCAAAAGAGATAGGCATCGTCGGGTGACAACTAAATAAGCCACGTGACGCCAAAAACATCAAGTGACGCATAAAGCAAAGAGTGACGCCAAAGGAGCTGGCGCATACGTATAAGAAGACCGTTGGCTAGGTACCTTTGCTAACTGCGTCAAGGGCATAGGGCTAGCCCATTGACCAGGACCAAGGTAATGACAAAGCCCAAATAGTAAACCCTAGGATCCAAACTGTAACCTAGCTATTCCCGTTTCCTATATAAGGAGGGTTAGAGCTAGGGTTAGAGGCAGGCGCAGCTAGTGCCACAGGGCTGGCATTCCTCCTTGCTTATAGCTTCTAGGTAAAACAGCTCAAGGAGCACTTATAAGTTAGAAGGTGGAATAAAATCACAAGTTCTTCATCATTCTAAGTTCATCGTGTGCGGCAATACCATGCACTCCCTCCCCGGATTCCTCTAGCGTCTATCCGGCCCCCAACTTAAGCCTATAGATGGCATCTAACGTGACACCACCACGATAGTTGGCGCCTACCATGGGGCCAGCAGCGGCGCTTGATGGAGTTTTTATCCGGACGGGCAACATCATCGCTTCATCGGGCGAGCACGTCTACTCAGGCCTTGTCTAGAGGATGGGCGAGCTCAACTTGGTCAGTGACAATGCTGGCTGCTTTCAGCACAAGGCCGTTCCCTAGGGGCGATCTCTTCATCAAGTTCGGCGAGCATCAAGTTTTACGTCGCGGTGCGTGTGGAACACGCATACCCCGCGCGAGTCGTCGTGGCGTCCGATCCGCCTGCTGTTCGTACTGCGGGAAGCCAGCGCAATGCTGCTTCTATTGAGGTAATGATGACTACACCTGCTCCCTCGCGTCCCAATGCCCCGCCAGTAGCTCTAGTGTTAAATGATCCCAAAGAGGAAGAAGACCCGGATGCCACACCCAAAGCAACAAGAACTACGAAGTTGTCGCTGGCGAGACCAGAAAACATAGCTTCGAGTAGGAGGGCGAGAGCAGGAAGCAATCGACAAAAGCTGGCAGAACCAGTGGTATAGGCAGCTGACCCGGCGCGTGTGCAAGCCGAATTAGAAGAACACGGAAAAAGGTGTTGGAAAGAGCTAAGGAGGTTGCATGGCTCCAGCAGTATCTAGAGATCACTCTCCGAGAATATAACTCAGCAAACCGAGTCAAGGGAAACAAAACCCGACTCAATGCGGCAAAGATAAGGGGGAGGAACCTCAACAATGAACTAGCAACAGATGCCACGTCAAAGTCCACTCCGTTATGCAGCCACGAAACTGCAATAAGGCCGACATACAATATGGCAGCAGCAAATCTCAGAGCAGCAGAAGCAGCAATGGCCGAGTTACCTTACTTAACGGGAGACGCAAAGGAAAAACAGCAGGAAAGAGTAAATGAGCTGGTGAAAGCAGGTGCGGATCTAGATGAAGCTTACTACATGGAAAATCTGGGTGTACCAGGCGGATCGCAGGTGATTCACTCGGCAGCACCAAACCCAGCCAGATCAATCGGGCACGCGGCTTCTTTGTTGGTTGATGCGCTAAGGCCAAGGCAGGGAAAAAGTGGTGATTCGGGGAGAAACAAGCAGATGATCGCGTATGACCCGGCAGTTGCTCAAGGTAATCCCGGCCGTGGGCAAGGCACAAGAAGGAAGCATGCCAGGGAAATGAGAACCAGGGAAACAATGGCCGAGAAAGGCACAATGCTCAAGGCAATGGCAATGGTGATCAGAATTATCCGTCACCACCTCGACGCGGGAGTCACTCAGCAGGAGTATGAAACCCGCCTCCGAATCCGCCACCAGCACATCTAGAGAGGCATCAACAAAATACAGGGCAAGCGGCACAACAACCCGCAGATCAAAACGCTAATAGATACAATGATGATTACTCGGCCATGATGAATGTCGGGTATCAAATGCCAGATCACTTGTACAACACACTGGGATCTCGGCTAGGAGGTAGGAATCTCCAGCCAGATGATGCAAGGCTAAGGCTTGACCGAATCAAGATTTCCGAACTTGTCGAAGCACATGGTCCGCCGGGTCCGCCTTGATTTGGGCCAAGAATCATGAGGGAGCCACCAGTGCCAAACTTTCAACTAGCAAGGGGCACAAACACATATGACGGTAGTACCAAGCCAGAGGATTGGCTCATTGATTACGGAACTGCGATGAACATTGCACAGGGAAATTTGAGATGAGCAGTGCAGTATGTCCTACAAATGCTCGAAGGACCAGCGAGAGTCTGGTTGAATAATTTACTGCCAGGAAGCATCAACAACTAGGTCGATTTTGAAGAAGCCTTTGTGAGTAACTTCACAAGCACATACAAGAGGCCAAATTGCCCACAACAGTTAGCAATGTGCAAGTGATGACTGCAAGTGCACAGATCGGATGTAGCTAGTTTCAAAATAAAGATATCGATCACACAGGGAGCAGGAGTCTGAAGTTTAAGAATTCTTAAAGTAAATACTGAAAATAGAATTGCTAAATAAAGTTCTAAGTGACAAGATAAAATGCGAGTAATGTGTAAAAAGGTGTTTTGGGGTTTTTGGTATAAGATAACAACGAGTAAAGTAAATAAAACTGAATACATAAAATAAGTATCGCGTATGTAAAAGAGATTTGAAACTTCAGTGGGAGAAAGCGTTCTCAGGGATTGGCGAATACACCACTAGCATTATAAAGGGTTAAGGTAAAGATTATCATCATGAACATTCTCAACTATGTATGTGTGGGAGGAACTCCATATTTGGACAAAGAGGCAGCAATCACTGCTCAAGTCATCATCATAACCACAGAAGATAGCAATCAACATCAATTGAATTACCGCGCTATTAAGGGACGTAATCCCGCAGGTAAGGATGGCAATGTGCGGGGTATGGGCAGGGTAGAGCAATACCATACCCATACCCGTGTAGTCAATGGGTACAAAAGATTACCCATACCCGTACCTGTGGGTATAAAACTTTACCCATACCCATACCCGGCGGGTACCCATACCCATTGGGTACCCGGCGGGTATATCAAATAGTACACAAGTTATTCAAAATTTTACTTTCATCAATAGCATATTTAAAGAAAATACAATAATCTCTACTTATTAATAGTAGATGAGTACATGAAAGTATCAAATTGAAATTTAGAAGTCGCAATATCGTACTCGTTCCTAGGCTTCTCGGCCGCATAGGTTGAAACTCTATAGCTAAGTTTGACATGTCAGTTTAAATGGGTAGGGTATGGGTATACCATGGATAACAAGTCTATACCCATGCCCATACCCGTGACTTAACATGTAAGGTATGGGATTACCCATGGGTATAAAAGTGTGTCCATACCCTATCCATGCGGGTACGGTACCCACGGGTACCCGTACCCATGAGTAAAATTGCCATCCTTACCTGCAGGATGTATCCCATGGCATGAACAGTGTTTTGTGAGTTTCCTCGATCTCCAAGTTGATACGTAAGGGGTGCCAACAGCTTTATAGTCACTTTGTAAGTGCTAACATCCCTCCGTCTACCAACAAGTAGTTCCCTACATCAAGTTCCCACAAGAGACAAATATTGGAGAGGTCGACTTCTCCCAACATCAAGATATAGACAATCTAACACATGATCACAGTGATGAATATCATAATAAACTTTATCTTATTCCAATCTCATACCAGGGCTTCTCCATCTCCCCAAGAATTAATGATCTACTCAAACATGGAGGCAAATATCATCATAGTAATGGTAATGGAAACGATTATCGATGAATAGTATTTATATAAATCCACAACTAGTGCAATAATTACAACAAGATCTCGATGGGATGGATGGAGATGATGATGGTGATGAAGATGCATCGGTTGATGAAGATGTAGATCAATGTCGTGGCCTCCCAGATCTGCGTAGGGCGAAGATGGATCCCTAGAGCAAGTTCCCCCTCCAGATGCCTTCCAAAGGTTAGGTTTCGGTGATTTCTTGGTGTTCTGTATGTCGTCTCTTCGAACCAGTTGCACGGGGTGAAACTATTTGAGGAGGCGATGGCGGCGCCAACTATACAGCGGGAACTATACGACGGCCCCACTGTATAGTTGGTCGTCAACCCTTATGTCTCCGCTTCTCGCTTTGGGTTTTCTTCTGGTATTATTAATATTCCTAAATAAGCGATTTACGTAGTTTTGGCTCCTTTTATCTTCAGTACAACTACTCCAAGAATTGTGTCCTTTGGATCCATCATCTGATCTGATCCTGATGAAAATAAACATAAAAAGTGTGCGCGAACGCCGTAAAATACCAAAATCCTACATCTACAATGCAAAATAACAATGTAAAACATGATGCAAATATGCACCCATCAACTTTCCCAAGCTTAGACCCTTGCTCGTCCCGAGCAAGTTTAGCTTAATGGATGTGATCCTCATATTCATGAAGCTGAGTCGATAAAATAAGTGAGGTAGTTGCAGCATGTGTTTATCATAAAGGATACATATAAATAAGTTCATACATAGTACCTTACTCAAACCATCCGAATAATATTAGCAGGGTTTCACACATTAGCAATTAATAGTTTACAAAAGATTTTTTTTCAACATGATGTAAAAGTATTCGGTTCAACCGAATGAGTTAGTGAGGTAGTCCCAAGTGTTTTTAGGATTGACATATTCACTTGGGATTCAAAATCTGAAACGTCTCTTTGTCTTACTACAATATGGTGGTATATGCCTACTTGCTCTTTGCACATTCGCTCTTTTTCTTCATCTTTCTTTTTCTTATTTTTCAATATATATTTGTGCTCACACTTTTGTTTAAGTATTGTGCAAAGAAGCTAACCATATATTCCACTTCATGTAGGAATTTCAAAGTTTAACATCTCAATTATCAAATTCCAAACATATATGAAGCATCTTTATAACTTGAGTATTCTACCTCAAACTTATTCTCACGGGGGTATCGATATGCCAAACATAGAATCTTAGGGTGAAACATATGCCAATGTATGTTTTTTTTGTTGGGAAATGTCCAAGGGACATATATTAAGTATGAAGAACAAATCCTTACAAGAACACCCTTACCAAAATTGAACATAACATATCCAAGATCACGGGGGTATCGATTCTTTCTTCCTGCTGCATCATGTCAGGGTGCATTGTGAGGCGAGCTTAGTGTCGCCTCTAGACCTCTGGAAGACTACTAGAGCCAAGATATTATTATTGTAATGGTAGCTAGTTGCCTATACAAGCCATAAGACCCCAACATTCCCCCAGAGAAGAAAACCTCAAAAATGGCTCGAATGACACTCGGAGTTCGTCTAGACAAAATCGGGGAACACGAATCTCACACGCTCCCTGACAAGGGCCAAGGTTGGCCTACCATCGTCGATCACAACTGTAGCCGGATGACTAATACCAGTGGCAGGTTCAGCTTCTAGATAATGGGTGTACATATACCACTAAAAACACAGATTTAACCTCATTTATTTGGTATATTGTTTTATATGTTAATTATGCAAAGGTACGTAACATTTTGAAAAAATAATGGATGTAAAAAATGTACACCCATATACCAGTCTCCATCCGCCCATGACTAATACATATATATAACCACATCATTCACTCTGCAGTGTAACTCCACTGAGAGAAACCTGCAACACACGTTAACCAAACTAAATCGACCACTCCAAGAGAGAGGGACTAGACGATCACCACTCTAGGTGGGAGCGACTAGACGATTCCCGACATCCTCATGCCACTGATGAGATCGCCATCGGCAAGGTGGACGAGGAGATGAGGAAACCTTATTCTTGTTCCATACATCATCGCCATAGTCACCAAAACACTAACTTTATAGACTTAACTACAGCACTGAGCATATGTCTGAGGTCCCCACTCCCTCCCGTTGTCGAAGAAACAAACATAGCACACATAGACCTCGACTACCGAACGAATATGGAGGAGACAGGTAGCGGCTAGGGTTTAGATATTTGAGTTACTCTTATATGCTCATGTGCCGCTCTGTTAGCTTTTGTGTGGTTTGAACAAAAGAAAACCTAGACATGTTTGGGAGAGAATGAATTTTGATCCTTCTATATTTTATGCATTAGGTGTAAATTTGGCTCTTAAGTACACTCGGTCTAAAGAGTTTTTTTTTGCGTGGTGCGCTGTCAACTTCAAGCGAGATGCACTTTCACTTCCAACCCATGGTCAATTTTCACTGTGTCTGTCACTGCAGTTGGCCGATAGAAATTATGTGTAAATTCTCACGTACTAAATCAACATAGTATAATCGACGACGGTCCCTCCAAGGGTAGCAGCCATCATTCGTGTCAAGTAATATAATAGGTAGCAATTGTTTTCTAATATTCAATTTTTTGGAAAAAGTTTTGCCTTCTATTAATAACATAGAGTTTATGTTTTTAGCACGGACCCCTCCCCTCCCCTGACCCCCGTGCGGCGGCGCACGCGCTGCATCGGGGTGTAGCTTCCGTGCCGTTCCAGCCTCCAGGGCACTCCGTCCCGCCCCTCCCCCCGCCCGCCACCGCCGGATCTGTCGCCAGGCAAAGTCCCGACGGCACGGCGGTGGCGCGGCGGTCCTCGCGTCCGAGATATGGACGGAGGCGGCGGCGCCCCCTCGCCCTCGTCAAGGATGGTGACGGCGGACGACGGCGGCCAGCGGCCTAGGCGGTCGGCGGTGGGAGGTCGTAGGCAGGGGTGGCGCTGTCCTCCCGGCCTCAGCCTCCGGATGGTGATGGCAGGAGCGTGTCGAGCCCGATCTCGATCGTTTCCTGTCGGATCTGTTGCAGCCGGCAGCAGGATGGCTTCTGGGTTCGTCCGGCTTCACGAGGTCACCTAGGGCTGCGAGCCTAGGCATGGTGGTGGTGGCCTTTCTCCCCCGTTGGAGTTGGTCGGCCGGTCGAATAAAGGTGGATCGGCCTAGGGTCCCTCTTGTGTGGAGATGATCACCTTCCTGAGGATGGTTCTTGATTTGGCCGGAGTGGGGAGTTCCGGAAGGCTCCGCCGGCGAATGTACCAGCGCTTCTATGCCTGCAGTTCGCTGGATCGGGCGGTATTCGGTCGTGTGCACCCATGTTTTATTCCGACCGTTTGGTTCAGGAGGGAGCGCCGCGAAGCTCTGTCCTTTGTTGCCACCAAGAGACTTTCGATCCACGATGAAGTCAGAGGTGGATAATTCATGAAGGCCAGGTATGGAGATCTATCTATGGAGGTTTGAGTCACCATACAGTTGAGGGACTTGCTTGGTGTCCTGGGCTAAACAGCAGCCGTATGTAAGTGGGGGCGACAACACAGGTGAATTTTAGAATCTTACCTTTCAGGGTGAAAACTCAAGGTCTGGCCTTAGCTGGTTGTGCCTGACAATGACCTTGTTGAAGGCATTGTTTTGAGAGTGAGTATTATCTTCAGGGTGAAAATCTAGATCTTTGATCGGGCGACGACGGTGCTTGTGCACTGTTTCCTTCTTGGAGGCGTCGCTTTTGAAGAGTCTGGAGTTCAGGTGTTGTATTGGTGGTGCTTGTACTGTTGCTGCTAGGACCGAAACACTATAGCGGGTCTTTTATTTTCTTAGTTTTCTTTATTTTTTGTTAGCTGTGTGCATCCGTAATACCAATAAAGTATTGCGTTGTTGCAGAGGCCGGATGTAATTGGTATCTCTTGATATTAATATATGCTCCTTTCAAAAAAAAGAGTTTATGTTTTGGAAAAAAGAGGGAAAGTAAAAAAATAGAACAGCAAATTTGTAACAGAAGTAAAATAATTTGAGGAGTCGTCCCACATGGCATGATCGGCAAGATCACTTTGATTATTTTCAGCGGATTTTTATAGTTAGCATAGTTTATTTAGGAACAATCAATTAATATCCAAATAGAAAGCAAAGAAAATCCAAAACAAGCAGTACATATTTTTTGTTTTTACGATTTAAATGGATTTCTGTCCTATTTATCAGAATTACATAAAAATTGAACTACAAACTCAGAGTTGGATGTGGTGATCAAAGAAAAAAACTCCATGGTCTGTGTGTAAGGTTGCCTATCAAACCACGCACGATGGCCTAGTAAGAACAGAGGCATTGTGCGGTTATGTCTGTACATGCCACTCAGAGTTGCCTATCAAACCACGCACGATGGCCTAGTAAGAACAGAGGCATTGTGCGGTTATGTCTGTACATGCCACTGGCGAAGATAGTGTGTATTCGAGTCAACCCACATGACGAAACTGCCCGAGAGATGGATATCTGCACACAAAACTCGGTTCAGAAATGAACCATTGCAGACACACTGACACTAGTTGTTGTTAAGGTTGACTCTGAAAATCTTGTCTTGTCAAAAATAAAACATACAAGCAATCATGTTTTTATGTTTTCAACTTCTCTTTTCAGGGAGCGGATTTACCACACCTAGGAGGGGGCCCCGGCACCATCTATGCCGTCAATTTCTTGGAGATTCGTGCAGAAGTCAACTAGTCTTTGTCTAAAATATTTTTGCATTTTGGCCCTCGTATTATTTCTATATCACGATCCGGTCTAGGGAGAGCATAACCACCAGCACCCCCGCGTACATACAGGTTTGGGGATAACAACCATGGAGGTCTCGACCACACAGCCATGGAGCCTGCAGATCCCGATGTGGTGCCTCCTCCCCAGATCCCGACGTGGTGCCTCCTTCCCAGGTCCCGACGAGCCTCCTCTTTCTTCCATCTCCGGCCAGCACCTCCTCCGGCCGTCGGAAGTGGAGAACACGGACTCGACATGCCTCCCTCGTCCTGTGGAGCCTCCTTGTCCAGTTCAGATCCTCCTCTTTCTCTCCAAATATTCTTGTAGGGCTTCTTATTTCTTTGTAAAGATTTGATGTTGGTTCTTGGATGAAAAATATGTCCATGCATATTGGATCCCAAAAAAGCATGTTGATGTTCATATAATTTTCTGTCTTCTCCAAAAAATTCCCGTCCATGTTGGTGTTCATACTTCTACTTGTATTTTCTTTAGGTTGATCTTTTGTGAAGTCTGATTTGGGTAGATTTTTTCTATGATTATGCTACGAATTCGGTATGTCTCTCGTGTTGATTACAAGTCCAGCAGCGATTTATTATGTATATGGATTTTCCCCTATTTGGCTGGTATCATACTGAATCGTTAATAAATCTTACATGAATTTATCGAATTTATATGTCATGTATATGAATTTCCCTCCTATGTTGGAAGAATCGTTAATGATTCTTACATGAATGTATGGAACTTGTATGAATCTTCAGGTATATGGAACCTATGAGACCTTCTGTTATTTGTTTGGATCATAGACCAATCTTCATAAAATAATTGTTCAATTTTTAGTGCAGATCTATGAAATATGTAGTTTCTTATTTTCTAGATGAGATTGTTTATGAAACCTCTTTGAATCATGGACTAATCTTTTTATTTTTCAAACATCATGTAGGAAACTGTTGTTTGAGATTGTGTCTTGACAGGTGACACATGTAGGAAACTATTGTTTGATCTTGCTTGTATCTTGACTAAATCATGTGTGTAATAATCTACTAAAAGTTGTATGAATCTTTGAAATTTTGTTGGATCTTATATGTATGATTAGTTCTCTTAATATTTGTGTATGATTATTTGATGAATCCTATATGAAACCATGTTGAATCTATGGATTATATCTGATCTAATGTATTAGCTTGATTCAAACAGAAACATATGTAGATTGGAATTTGTTATAAAAAATAATAATCAAGTTTGATTGTTGTTAGTAGTTTCAAAAAAGTTCTATTGAAGATTCATTTGAGTTTCGGTGTTGCCCATGTATCTTAAAAACATTATCTTGAAAAAAGTATGAAACTTGTACGGATATTTCTAGAAAAATTCTTAAAAAAAATTCTATGAAATATTATTGAAAAAATAATTATGTAAGAAATTGTTGATTAAATTATATGAATATCTATTGGCAGAAACAAGTTTGTAAAACGTGTGAATCTTGTATGAAACTTCTGAATCTAGGATGAAACAAAGTAAGAGTGTCTAAATATTGTTAAATGAAAAGTAGAAAAATAAAAATTATCAAAAGAGATTGTTGAAAAAATAAATTATGCATGTTTAATTTTCGGAATTAAAAATGTACATAAAAAATTGTTGAATATTCCTGAAATTATACGAGAAAAAATAAGGTGAAAAAGAAACAGGAACGTGTAGAAGACTATCGACTGTGAGGAGACAAACAAGCGATATTTTTTTAGAATATCCGAAAACGTTAGGGTTTGATAGAAAAATTACAGCAGGCCTAAGAGAGGTGGTGGGTGGGTTATTTTGTAAAACGCATAGCACGAATCTCCAACAAATGAAGAGCAGAGATGGTGCCGGGGGGCCCTCCTACGGGGGGAATTGCATTGTCCCTCTTTGAGAGCGGATTTACCACACCTAGGAGGGGCCCCCGGCACCATCTGTGCCGTCAATTTCTTGGAGATTCGTACAGCAGTCTACTAGTCAAAGCATCCAACTTTTTTCCATTTTAGTCCCTGTGAAAAATTGATTTAATCTCTGCAACCCACCACTCCCATACTTCCAGCATCGCCGTGTACGTGCGCCCCCACTCCAACTGCTCACGCATCTCCCCCACACCCATCTCTCTCTCTCTCCAACCGCCAACGCCTCCAGATCAATGCAGCTCCTTCCCATGTCGCCAGCGGCCAACTCCACCTCCTCCAGCCCTGCCTCCTCCTCCTACTCCTCAAGCCTCCACCTCCTCCTCAAGCCCCGCCTTCTCCTCCCCGACGCGATCCCCAGCCCCAATGCGATCCAGTTCGTGGTTGAATTTTTTGGCTGGATCTCTCTTTTAACTGGTTGATTCTTTCTAGGAGTGGACAGATCCGGAGGCCCTCCTTTTTCTTTATTTTTTCTTCATACTTGGATCTTGACAGGTGTATGAAACATGTATCGTTTTTTCTCTTTATGTTTCTTGTATGATACCGTTATAAATCCTCTAAGTTTCTTTCATATTTATTTCATGTTTCTTGCAACTTTCCTTTCCTAGATCCGGAAATGTTGGATGTTCTTTTTCTTGATATTTCTTTAGAATTTCCGTGAGTTTGGGTATGAATATGAGAGGGATTTAGTCATATATTCATGAATCTCCAATGAATTAGCCCTAGAGAAATCCGATCTAGGCATCATATTTTTTGGGGATTTTTCATTCAGTTCGTGATGTATCTTGCTGATTCGGTTTTTTCCTATTAATACAGATCAAAAACTTTGTATTTTCACGTGTATGAAACTTTGTTCTAACTTTGATACGTGTATGGATCTTTATTAATCTTCATCAGAAGGCCAGATCTGATCCTCTTTTTCGTGTGTCATGATAGCTACTGCCTAGGCGTGTTCATCAGAAGATTTATTTGTTCTATGGATTTGATGTTAACCTTGAATAAAACATGTATGATTTTATGTAAACCTTGATGGCTCGTAGAATACACAGGGAGTAAATTAGATACCTTTTCCAGGAAACATGTGCAGAATCTTGTATGTCATAAATCTTGTATGAAAATGCTAAGAATCTGTAATGAAGCTTGTATGTATCAAGAATCTGTAATGAATCTTGTTTGTACGAATTATGTATGTTTCTTGGATTCTTTGAAAAAACATGTGCAGAGCTTGTGTGAATTTTTTAATATCCTGTGAAACATCGTGTATGAAAATTATTGTTGAAACATATTCTTGAAAGAAAATATATGAATAAGATTAGATATTGTGAGTAATCTCGTGAATCTTGTGTGTATCTTGTATGAAATGTTCTTGGTATTAATCTTATTCAATGCGGATTACAAAAATTCAATTATTGAAAAAATATTGTATGTTGGGATTCTAGTATGTATCATATATGAATATTATTGTCTATGAATCTTGAATCAATTTGTGTTGGAAGGTTTCAAATATTTGGTAAATATCCATACTTTCGTAGAAATAATAAAAGAATATCTCTTGGCAGAAACAAGTTTGTAAAACATGTGAATCTTATATGAAACTTCTGAATCTATGATGAAACAAAGTAAGAGTGTTTAAATATTGTTAAATAAAAAGTGTAAAAATAAAATTATAAAATGAGATTGTTGAAAAAAAAAATGCATGTTTCATTTTCAAAATAAAATTTGTAAAGAAAAAATGTTTAATTTTCCCGAAATTTTACGAGAAAAATTGAGGTGAAAAAAAGATAGAAATTATGCAGGTATTTTGTGAAAAATTTATATGAATATATCTTGGCAGAAACAAGTTTGTAAAACATGTGAATCTTGTATGAAACTTCTGAATCTAGGATTAAACAAAGTAAACGTGTCTTAATATTGTTAAATAAAAAGTACGAGAATAAAAATTGCCAAATAAGATTGTTGAAAAACATATTATGCATGTTTCATTTTTTAGAATAAAAAATGTACATAAAAACATTGTTAAAAATTCCTAAAAATTTAAAAGAAAAAATGAGGTAAAAAACAAAAACGTGTAGAAGACACGTTCGGTTATGGGAAGACAATCATAGACAAAAAATATAGAATATCCGACAACGCTAAGGGGTTGGATGAAAAAACTGCAAAAGACCTAATATGTGAGGTGGGAGGGTTATTTTGTAAAACACATAGCACGAATCTCCAACAAATGGAGAGTAGAGATGATATCGGGGCTCCTCCTACGAGGGGAATTGCATTGCCCGCCTGCCTCTTGGTTTGCAGGGAACAAACCGTCTCGGACTCTGGACGACCAGACCTGCGTGCGAAAAAGCCTAAATGAACCACCATCTACTTTTCATTGCTTTCTTAATTGAGTTCTGTTGAAACTTAGTTTGACAGGAGACGTATATTTTATTTATAGATCACAAATGAACATATTTAGTTTCAAGCTTCCCACCATATACTTGCATTTTTGTTACTTATGCAGAGCTTTTTTTGGAATTATTTAAAATTTATAAATAGATAGTTGTTTGGGTAGTAGAAAACTTGACTTTTTCTTACTTTTCCCACTCATTTCTTCGTAATATTTGTTTGGACAATACTACACATCCCTCGGGAGATAATTCCCCCATATCCCCGAATCCCACGGCTGACACGTGTCCTAAAAATGCCATCTATTCCCACTTTTGCTATAAACTATCCATTTTTGCTGAAAAAGTCTCGCTTTTGCTATATGTAGCAAAAAATGTTCATTTATTAGACAAAAAATAAAAAGAATGATCTCGCCAGAATCCTTTCCGGAGTTTTGTCGGAGACTATGTAGAATTTTTTTGTACTAATGTAGCAAACTGGACTTCCCCGATGACACCGCCGGAGACTTTTGCCGGAAGACCTTGCCGAAGATCTCGTAGCAAAAACTTTGTGTTGTTGTAACAAAATCATAAAACAGTTGTAGCAAAAAAAATTGTAGCAAAAAAGGCTTTATCGACTGAGAACACCATGTCGTCGGAGAAGACGTCGTTGTGCCTCTGTAGCAAGGCCGTTTGTGACCTTGTAGCAGCGCTTTGCACCTTTTGTAGCAAAAAAGTCGTCACCAGAGAAGGTGATGCCATACCTCTGTAGCAAGGTTGTCGCCATCGCCGGAGAAGACGATGACATACCTTTGTAGCAAGGCTGCCATGCCTTTGTAGCAGAGCCTTACACCGTTTGTAGGAAAAGGCACCTCCGCCTAACCTCTCCCCCACCGTGCCTTTGTAGCGAGGCCGGCATTGCCTCTGTAGCAAGTCTAGTGACCGCTTGTAGCAGAGCCTCACACAGATCGTAGCAGGGATAGGGAGTAGCACCGCCATCGACGTGGTGCAACACCACCACCGGCGCCAGCAACACCTACCACCACAACCGGCACAAAGCCACCACCGGCGCGGGCAACACAACTCGTCAACGGCCAGAGCTCATGCCCATGGTGGAGCACATACGAAGATGGGGGAGGTTGGCGCTAGAGATAGGGAGGAGGGTGGTAAGGGAACCCGTCATCTGTTGCGGAGAGGTGCGGCGGCATGGGGCTATAGCGGCGATCGGAGTTGCAGTTGCGACTTGCAAGCAGACAGCGCGGGCAGCAACTTGTGCAAGCGGAGCGAACCGGGGGATCTATTCGTGCAATCCCGCGGGGAGATGTATTATTTCCCTATTTGTTTTGGTTGATTCCCAATATTTGTGAACTCTTTGAACCATTTACTACATCAGTTTGATCCACATGCTCAAGTTTGTGGTGATTTTTTGTGTTAAGAACTAGCTATGCAACTTTCTTAGCCACAACTTCAGAAATTCATGGTAATCCTATATATATGGATGTGGACTGTTCTTTCAATGTCAGTTTACTTGTTCTATATGGTCAGCCATCCAAATAGCCTCAAATTTATCTCTTCCATGCTCAGTGGAATATTTTTTATAACTGTTTACATGGTATAGATAACAGGAGTAAGATACACTTATGGGTGGGAGCGATTGCATTAATTTGGTCGCTATGCAGGAATAATAAGGTTTTTATGCTAAGTTGTCTTCACCGATTCAGGTCTATATCACTCTGCACACTTACACGGAAGTGGTCTACTCTACAAAAACTGAAACACCGAGGCCTTTATTTGGAGGACTGTTCAAGGTTGGAACAAGTGGCGAATGAGATTTTCTACCAACATGGGTGGCAAGCATAGCTTGCGGATGGACCTTCCTCCACCATAGGCGTCTTTTATAGATTCATGTATTCTAAGATTTTCCTATGAGAACTATGCTTCTTTATTTTATTTTTTGGTCTTGTCGGCTGTGTGCATCTTAGCTATGCAGAGACCGGAGGTGGCCTTTTCTGTTTTGTGTTGCCTTGATGTAAAATTTGGAAGTTAATAAAAACGTTCTTTATCAAAACAAAAACAATAACATTAATTAGTAACAAATTTTTTGATGCATCTGTGGGCGAGGGGGGAGGAAGGCTAGGGTTCTGGGCTTTACTAGAGCGGGTCCTTTTGATGCATCTGTGTACTGTACGTGTACTCCATCGGCGTGCCCAGGCCCACCTATCGCGAATCTTCGAGCACGCACGCAGGTTGATACTGATTCAAACAGAAAATTATCAATTCAGCTCGAGGCTAGCTAGGAATTCAGCAAAAATCGAAGAAAAAAAAGAATTAAATTTTGGTCTCAAATTCTCAATAGAGGACACCGAAACAAAAATTTAGAAGAAGAATTAAATTTGAAAAAACAAATGTATCAGAGCCAGGTTTCGATCATGTGACCTGTGGGTTATGGGCCCACTCTGATTGTTGTTGTATTGGTTGAGTATAAGGTCCCTTTTGATTAATATACTCCGTATGAACAAACGGCTTATCATAGCTCTTTCTGCCGAGATGGTAATGCAATTCGTGCAATAATCATTCTGAGGGCTGTATTGCACTGAAGATACAGGTTCAGACAAATGCTCTTCAGGGACAGACCACAGGTAAAATGAAGTCTATGCTTCCTATTATACTTCAGAGTTAAGGTGATTGAACAGGAAAGATCAGCTGATCCCCTCCAGAGTTTCAGTGCAATTGGGTCTACAAACCCCATCCGATTGCGTCGCAAAGAACATCACACGGCGCCCTGTTGATGGTTACAACAGAGCCTTGGCATGATTCTTTTGAAAAAGAAATTGGCTTGGCATGATGGAGCAGTAGGCCAATCGACAGTTCAATACACTGCAAGTCTAGGATCTTTACAAGTCATGCTCCTACGGGCTACTGGCTGTCATGACTGCCTACGCCAACTAACCATCAGGCTAGACCCAGCGTATAACAGGCAACGTCTGAAACTTATCTCTCTGAACGCTGAACTCTCGTTTTCCTTCTCTGAACTTGTCCTCCCAACTCCTGAGTGTATCTCTGAATTTCCTCTTGCATTGTCACTGTAAACTGTGATCTAAATCGAAGTGTAGCCGGGGTATAAAAGGCACTCTGAAAATTCGTTCAGTTGCTGCAACTCAAACAACGACACTGAATTTATTTTTGCAACTTCTCTTTCCTTCTCTCTTCCAAAATTATACATTCTACAAAAGTAATAACTAGTAAATGTAACGACACTGAATTATACGATTTCCCCTCTTTGTTCATGATACTTCTTGACCGAATATGAAGCATGGATTGTTCTTGAGGCGTCATGTAGAGGACATACAAGCATGTAAGCACAGTATAAAATAAAATTTTCCAATTGCAGCAGTATAACGCTTAGTTTAGGGCATATGAACAGATTAGATCTATTAATTTCTCCCAATTAAACAGTACAATCACACACATAATCTGAAAAGAAGACAATTGCTGTGCAATTCAATTTTTCATACAACAGTCATATCTGTTCATTACAACTCGATCGAGTATTTACATTACATGGATCGATCATCCAAGCACAAGGAATTGCGTCTGGGACAGTTTACACCCTTTGTGCTTTCACGACCTCGAGTGCAACCATGAAGCGCGGCATCTTCTTCCTCAGCACCGGCAAAACATCAACCTTTGCAGCAGCGGCGGCGGAGGAGGGACGAGGAGCAGCGAACCACGGGTGCTTGAGCGCCTTGGCCGCCGTGAGTCGCTTGTCGGGATTGCACGTGAGAAGCCCTTGTAGCACCTCGAATCCTTCCTTGGACAGCTTCTCTTCAGGGAAGATATCTCGCAGCCTGTTGTGCTTGTGCCCCGCCGGTAGCAGTTGCAGCGCCTCGGTGGTGAGCGGCAGGGTCATGAACTCCGGCCACGTCTGGTCATCGGGCATGCCCAGCACCCGGAAGATGCTCCGTAGCTGTACTATGTGGCTTGTATCGTTGAACTCGTGGCCGCGGCCGTCTTCAGCATCGTAGAACAGAGCCTTGCCGGTGATCATCTCGGCCATGACGCACCCGAGCGACCAGGTGTCGACGAGCGCGTCGTAATTGGGCTTGTGCAGGAGCATCTCGGGGGCCAGGTAGGGCAAGGTGCCGGCCTGGGAGTACGGCGGCGAGTCAGACATGGTGATTGCTAGCCCGAGGTCGCAGATCTTGACGAGTTCGCCGTCTTGGCCGACGAGGATATTGGCGGGCTTGATGTCGCGGTGGACGACGTGGCGGTCGTGCATCATCTTGGCCCCGGTCAGGAGCTTCCACATG
The DNA here is from genome assembly GCA_916181665.1 of Avena sativa. Taxonomy (NCBI): domain Eukaryota; kingdom Viridiplantae; phylum Streptophyta; class Magnoliopsida; order Poales; family Poaceae; genus Avena; species Avena sativa. Next base: position 443,371,456 of record OV702293.1, on the reverse strand, counting down.
AAGGCGCGCACCTTCGATTCTGGCAGCGGCGGCTCGTGGCGCCTCTCCCACAGGAAGGTATGGAGGCCTCCAGGAAGCGGGCCTCCCGCATCAGCTCGGCGACGGCGGTGTGGTTCCAACAGGAGGGCACCTTGACAGCGACGATCTTGCCGGTGGCGCGGTGACGTGACTTGATGACGAAGCCGAAGGCGCCCTTGCCGAGGCAAGCCACGTCGTCGTAATCATCTGTGCTCGCCATGCTGCTGCGACTCCTCTTGCAGGCCGTGGCTGATGCTTGGGTGGCCGTGGCGTGGCCGGCGTCGAGGACGGCGGCGGACGCTTCCGAGCGGCCATGGCGCTCGATCGACGGACGGCTTGGTTGCTGGAGACGGGGATGGATTGGTACGGGCAGGGTGAAGATGGTGGAAGCAGGGAGGAGGGGAGGGGAGGGCTGAGCTGATCTAGGCATTTGGGCTTGGATCGGCGGGAATATATGATTTGCAGGGAGCTCGACTTGGATTGGAAATCGGGTCGGCAATAGAACACGCTAGGTGTTGTTCGGCAGGTTGAGCTGCTATCGGATTCAGTAAAAGGTTGGGTTTTTTTCTTGCCGCTTGCGTTTTCTTTTGCAAGGTACCGTCTCCGATTCCAATCGATCATCAGACATGCGTACGCGTCTTCCTTGCTGCATCCGCGACCTTCTCCTGTACACGCCGATGCAGGAACAGAGCGAGTGCAGTTCTAGTGCCTGTACTGTCTTCCTTCAGCTAGATGCTACCCTGAATATTCCATCTCAATTCGAGCTAGCTAGAGGGAATAGACAAAGGAGATCTAAAGGGAAGATCGATTACCAGGTTGAGGTCGGACATACAAAATGAGATCTAAAGGAGATCTAAATGGAAGATTGATTACCAGGTTGAGGTTGCCATGCTTTCCTAGTTGTAGAACTTGATGTCCAACCGGTTCAAGCTCCAGCTCCAGCCCCTCCACGCTCAGGAGTCAGGACGACGCCCTCTTGAAAAAATTATATGGTCAGAATCAAACTGAGCATGACACAGTACTAGCATTGTTCAAGTATACTTGAACCAACAACTGAAAGAGGCATAAATATGATACACACAAAATAAACAGAGATGAACAAGCACATTTTACAGAAGATATATGTATAAACCTAGCAGCTAGTGTTCTCAGGGAGACCAGGTGACACAAGATCTCATTAAGTGAGAAATAGACACAGCTTATCCAAAATCAACAATTATAGACTTTTTAATAAGTAGGAGTAACCATTTCAGGAACTACCAGGCATCAGTAAAATTAGAAAGCATAGGAAAGGTAGCAAGGCTGAGCAAATGATCAGAACGCATAAAAGCGTAAACTTAATATGCTTCTCAATATCAATTGGTGTTTGCATAGGAAATAAAGACCATGATGAGCCAACAACAGCAAGGTAATGCTACTGCTATGACTGAAAACTAACTATATGTGGCCTTTTCCATATGGAAAATGCACTTGGGGTTGTTGTTATAGGAGTATTTGGTATCGGTACGTTCTTACCATCCAAAAAGTAGTACTCGTCCGAGAAAGGATGTTGCAGCTGTAGTAATGTGCAAACAAACAAACAAACAGGTCAATTGCTACTACTCCAGGAACACTAGCATGCTACTCCTCTCTTGTCATCTCTGTGTGTGTACATGTGTGTTTACTTGCTATCTCAGAGATTGATTAGGACCCAGGACATTAGTCTGGAGTACATACTTCCATGACTTGACTTCCGGCGCATTGCAAAAAACGTCTTACATTATGGAACGGAGGGAGTACTCTTTAACGTGCACTTACTACCTATGAAACCAACAAGTTCCATATCAGTAAAGAAACTCACTCTAGGAATATCAGGTTACCTGTAGACAGATAGTGCAAGGAAGGTTTCGATATCAGGTTGCCTGACCAGTCACCATAAACTGTGGTAATTTCTTCAGCGACTCTCTTGAAAGCCCTCTCGGCGAAAGGTCTCCGATCATGGCATGCCCATCGCCCTGGCCTCTGTCGATGAAAAACAATATAGCTAAAATTCAGTACAGATGCAATGAGCGACACATGATGGAAACCTATATTAACTGTGAATCCAACACCCTCCTTTTTGTAGTACTGGCAATTCAATCTGATTTAGTTCTTTCACCAAATGGGATACACTTGACAAGCAACATTCATACACATCCTGGTTATAATCGTACCGTCTCTACACACAAAAGGCGGCAGCGTGGGGCTGGAGGTGGGGCGGTGGAGCAAGGTGGCATGTGGCGCGAGAAGAGAGCGAGGACAAGGGGAGAAAGCGAGGAAGACGGCGATGTGTGGACCTCCGGCGTCCTACTGCTGCCACGTGTCCCCTAAAAAAGGTTTAAATTCCTTTTTTTACATTATTATGTCATGTTTTTGCTATAAATTGATCCGGTTTTGCTACATATAGCAGAAAACGGTTCGGCTCGGAAAATATAAAAATAGACTGGATCTCGTCGGATATTTCGCCGGAGAGCTCGTCGGCGACCGTATAGCAAAAAAGTTATGCTACTATAGCAAACCCGATCTCACTGGAGACTTTCGCCGGAAACCTTGTAGCAAAAACTTTGCGCTTGTGTAGCAAAATCTCAAAAATATTGTAGCAAAAAATTTGGGCTAATATAGTAAATCAGATCTTGCCGGAACCTCGCCGGAGACTTTCACGAGAGACCTCGTCAGAGACCTTGTAGCATAAACTTTGCGCCATCATAGCCGAACCACTAAATTGTTGTAGCAAAAAAAATGGCCTATTATAGTAAATCCAACTTCATCAGAGATTTCACCGGAGATCTCGTAGCAAAACATTTATATTATTCTAGCACCACCATCGTTCGCGTGTAGCAAAACACGACGTCACTTGTAGCACCACCGCCGACCTACATGTAGCTCCGCTAACGACCACATGTAGCAAACCTCAACGGCGTACGTAGCAGCGCTGGTGACCTTTGATAGCAAAACCGGTATCCTTGGTTAGCAACGCCGCCGCATGGTTAAGAAACTCTGTCGGAGCGAAGCCATGGCGGGAAGGCGGCCAGTCGTCCTCGACGCCGGCACATAAAGCACGAGCGGCAATGACTGTGGCAACGCGGGGCAAGCCCGGCCATGGCGGTAAGGCGCGCGAGTGTCTGCTCCGGCGGCGCGGCCTAGTCCGGTGACGGGGGCAGCTGCCTGCTCTGGTGACGACGAGTGACTGTTGCAACAACGACGGCCTAGTCCGGCGGCGGCGGCAGCTGCCTGCTTCGGTGATGGCGAGTACCTGCTCCAACAACGGTGGCCTAGTCTGGCGACGGCGGCTTCCTGCTCCGATGGGCCGGATCCGACGGCGGCGGGTGGCTTCTCCGGCGAACGGCAGCCGGCGGCAAAGCAGTTGTGTGCGGGAACGGCCGCTGGAACAGGCGAGCGTAAAGGAGTTTTTTTTGACCTGCGAGCGCAAAGGAGTTGTGTGCGTGCTTCACGGAGAGTGAAGAGATAAGGTAAGGGAGAGGGCCACCGCGAGCGCATCACGTACGCCCTGATGACCGACCCCGGGATAAGAGACACGGGATCTCCCGGAAAAGGTGTATCGTTTTCCATTTGACAAGGACGTTGTTGAAAAATAACCCCACTGAGCACTGACCTCCAATTTTTTCCCCTATTTAATTTTTTTTCTATTGCACTTCTTTCTCATCAGATGCAATTGAAGGTTGTTGTTTATGTTTTGAAAAAACACGCTTCGTGCATCTTCTCTCTGAAAATACTAAACATTCTGAACGATACATGTGTTTTCACACGGGAAAACTACTCCAGTGTGTTAAACGCTAATATGAGAATGTCTTAGAAAAAAAACTCTAATATGAGAATGGTGTATCACACATAATACGAGTTACGAACAAGTTTACAAAATTGATGTTTTAATCTTGTTCTAAATTTTCCAAAATGTCTAGTATTCCCTCCCTCTCGAATTAGATATCGGGCATTTGTCTAAATTCGCATTTATCTATACACTAAAATGTGACTAGATACATGTGAATTAGGCAAATCGCTAATATCTAATTCGAGACGGAAGGAGTAAGAAAGATCTAGCTCGATAGAACCCTATCAAAAGCATAGAATCACCGTAACACACAAATAAAGGAGAAAAGAAATAACCTGGACGGTGAGTAGGGTTGCAAAGCTTAGGGTGAAATATAAGCATGTGTATAGTTTTTTGTTGGGAAATGGTCAAGGGACATATATTTAAGTAGAACAAATCCTTACAAGAACACCCTTACCGAAATTGAACATAGCATATCCAAGATCACGGGGTATCAATTCTTTCTTCGTGCTGCATCATGCCGCGGTGCATTGTGAGGCGAGCTCAGTGCCGCCTCTGGACCTCCGGAGGATTACTAGAGCCAAGATAGTATTGTTGTAATGGTAGAGAGTCGCCTATACAAGACAGAAGACCTCAACGTTCGTGGTATGCAAAAAAGATCATTGCCCCGGATAAGAAAACCTATAAAATGACCTGAACGACACTCGGAGTTCATCTGGACAGAATCGGGGAACACAAATCTCACACGCTCCCTGACAACGGCCACGGCTGGCCTACCATCGTCGATCAGAACTAGAGTCAGATGACTAATACGTATAACTATAACCACATCATTCGCTCCACTGGACAACTGCACTAAGAGAAAGCTGCAACACACGATTGACAAAACTAGATTCACCACTCCAAGAGAAAGTGACTAGACGATTCCCCGCCATCCTCATGCCACTGATGAGATCGTCATCAACAAGGTGGACGAGGAGATGAGGAAACCTTATTCTTGTTTCGTACATCGTCGCCATAGCCACCAAAATGTCGTTACCGAACGACCAAACACTAACTTTATAGACCTTACTGTAGCACCGAGCGCAGGTCTGAGCTCCCCACCCCCTCACGCTATCGGAGAAACAAACATAGAACATGGTGACCTCGATTACCGAATGGAGATGGAGGACACGAGGAACGGCCAGGGTTTATTTGAGTTACTCTTATATGCTTATGTGCCGCTCTGTTAGCTTTTGTGTGGTATGAACAAAATAAATCTTAAAGACATGTTTGGGAGTGAAGGAATTTTGATCCTTTTATATTTTGTGTATTAGGTCTAAATTTTACACTCCGTCTAAAGAGATCTTTTTTGCCTGGTGCGCCATTAACTTCCATTGAGATGTTCAGATGCACTTCCACTTTTAACTCGTGGTCAAGTTTTAGTGTGCATGTCTCTCTATGCAGTTGGCCGGTGGCAATTATATGTACATTCTAACATGCTAAATCAACATAGTGTAATCCACGACAGTCCCTTCAGCTCTGAGGGTATCAGCCATCATTCGTGTCAAGTAATATAAGAGATAGAAATTGTTTTCTAATATTCAATTGTTTTGAAAAAGTTTTGCCTTCTATTAATAACATAGAGTTTATGTTTTGGAAAAAGAAGGGAAGTAAAAAAATTAGCCCAGTAAGTTTGTAATAGGAGTAAAATAATTTGAGGAGTCGCCCCATATGGCATGATCGGCAAGATCACTTTGATTATTTTTAGCGGATTTTTATAGTTAGCATATTTTAGTTAGAATTAATTAATTAATATCCAAATAGAAGAGTTACAATGGTACAGTAAAATTCTCGAAATAGAAAGCAAAGAAAAACCAAAAAAGTACTCCCTCTGTCCTATAATAGATGTCTCAGATTTGTGAAAAATTAGATGAATCTAGACACTATTTAGTATATATAGATTCATCCAAATTTTCACAAAACTAAGACATCTATTTTGGGACGGAGGGAGTAGTACATATTTTTTATGATTTAAATGAATTACTGTCTATTTATCAGAATTACATAAAATTTGAACTACAAACTCAGAGTTGAATGTGGTGATCAAAGCAAAAAAATGCCATGTTCTATGTGTAAGGTTGCCTATCAAACCACGCACGATGGCCTAGTAAAAACAGAGGCATTGTGGGTTGTGTTTCTGTATGTGGTACTGGCGAAGATAGAGTATTCGAGTCAACCCACATGACAGAACTGCCAGAGAGATGGATATCTGCACACAAAAATCGGTTCAGAAATGAACCATTGCAGACACTGACACTAGTTGTTGTTAGGGTTGACTCTGAAAATCTTGTCTTGTCAAAAAGAAAACAAAAGGACAAGCAATCATGTAGTACTTCAACTTCTCTTTTCATGTTTTCTTGCATAGGGAACATACAAGGAAATTGCATTACTCATAAAGTAGTTACAGTAAACAAACTCCAGTTTCTTCGGTGCATGAAATGGATGCAAGAGCAAGACCGTCGATTGTAACTTGGGGCAATTTACAGCATGTACAAATCTTTGGACATCAACTAAGTTTTTTTTTTTTGAGGAATACATCATCTAAACTTCTATTAGCATCATCTTTTTGGATGGAGATAATTTCAAATTAAGAGTAGTACAGAACAACGTTTCTCACAATCTGCAGAAAGGTAACTACTCTGTAGTTCTCTGCAGCGAGTTGCATCATTTACATCTCGAAGGACATCTTCTACCACGGTACCACCTACAGTACATGGCTACACTCAAGCACATCTACACCAGTTTGGCGTTCCTCTGCATCGCTAGTGGAACTCTCAATCTCAATACGTTCTTCTTCTTGGTTAGTGCTGGAACCACGGGAGCTGGAGCGCGGCGGCCGCCGTCAGCCGCTTGTCGGGGTTGCACTCGAGAAGCCCTTTTAAGACTTGGAACCCCTCGTTGGACAACATCTCTTCATGGAACATCTCCCTTAGCGTACTTTGCTGCTGCCGCGACTGGGTCCATCGAGGCACCATGCGGGCGAGCGGCAGGGATGCGAGCTCCGGCCACGTCGTCTCATCCGGAAAGCCAACCCGGCGGAAGATAACCCAGAGCTGCTTGACCTCGTCGTCGTCTCCGAGGCCCGGGAACATCCTCTCGCCGGTGAGCATCTCGGCCATGACACACCCGAGCGACCATGTGTCCACCCGCCCGTCGTAGTTCGGCTTCCCGAGGATCATCTCGGGAGCCTTGTAGGGCATCGTGCCGACATCGCCGTACGGCGTCTCCTTCGTCGCCAGGGACATGGCGAGCCCGAGGTCGCAGAACTTGAGCATCTTCCCGCCTCCCTCGACGAGGATGTTAGCTGGCTTGATGTCACGGTGGACGATGCCGCGCTGGTGCATCATCTTGGCGCCCGTGAGGAGCTGCCACATGTAGAAGCACACGATGCCCTCCAGGAGCGGCGGCCTCTCGGACAGGAAAGCGTGGAGGCTCGGCCCGACGTACTCCATGGCGAGGCCGAGGTCGGCGGTGGCCGGATCGTGAACGAGGCCATAGTAAGCGACAACGTAAGGGTTTCCGTCACAGGCGCCGAGGAAGCGGGCCTCTTCGAGGAGCCGGCTGGGGTCGGCGGGCCTGTGAACGGTGGAGCGGAGGAACTTGATGGCGACGGTGTTGCCGGTGACGCGGTGGCGCGCCTGTAGGACGACGCCGAAGCTGCCCCCGCCGAGGATGCCCGTCTCCACGTACGCCTCCGTCCTGGAGACCTGGATGCTGAAGCTCGCTGATCCCCGGGCAGTCGCGTTGCAGGCGTCGAGGACGGCAGGAGATCGTGCGCAGACGGCCATGATCGCTCGGTTGCTGGAGAGGTGGAGGAGACGGCGGTGGATTTGGGAGGAAACATTCGGCGGCTCAAATATTTGGTTGATGAACATATTCTATTTTACAAATCACAAATCACAAATGAACATATTTTGTTTCAAGCTTCCCACCATATACCTGGATTTGTTACTTATGCAGAGACTTTTTTTTTGGAATAACTTAAAATTTAGAAATACAGTTTCTGTTGGATCGCGAAAAACTTGACTTTTCCTTACTTTTCCCGCTGCTTTCTTCCTAATATTTGGTTGATTCCTGATATTTATGAGCTCATTGAATCATCTACTACACTTGTTTGATCTACATGCTCAAGTTTGTGGTGAATTCTTCTGTTTAGAACTATCTATACACCTTTCTTAGCTATGACTTTAGAAATTCCTGGTAATCCTATACTTGGTGTCTAATAATCGTGCATAATATTGTTTGTAAATTGTAGGCATGATTATTGTGGATCATATATACATTTAGTGGTCCTTTTTAGATTTTGTATCTTATCTAAAATCTTCTAGCCCCCCAAAAAAGCTTCTGATGATAAATAGATTGTTTTCTCATAGGTTAGAGATAAACAATGATGTTGTGCTACAAGGATTAACCTCCTGGTTATTTGTGACCTCTAGATGATCATGTGCTCAGATTTTTTTTTGACTATTTACTCTAAGGCAGAAGTCCCACAACTCCACTTTTATTACCCACCAAAAGTGTGTATATATATATATATGACATATTCATACTACACCCGGGTGTAACTACACCCACACGTGTTTCACACTATATAGGCAGTATCTACCATACCAGAAGGTATGTACGCGTAGTATGAAGTATATAAAAATATTTGGGCAGTATATATACTATTTTTTTGGTAGTATGTAATTTTTATTCACATACTCCTTTTGTACGTACAAATATGACGGTATTTTACATATATAGTTCAAACTATGGGTGCACTTACAATTTTTTCACCTAACTTGCTTGTAAGTATCTTAGATATAGTATATGAACATACTCAAATAGATAAAGTATTACAAATACTTCCGTAAGGTAGTATATGAGAGGTGGGTGTAGTTACATAAGCTAAAATGAAACTAAAAGCTAGAACAAAAACTACTATATATACAGAAGAAAATTGTATATGCTAAAGAAGAGATCTTCAGGGTCGTGTGTGAGCGTACGCCCTTTGCGCGATCTCCTCGCGAAGGTGTTGACGGAAACCTAGATTTCCTTGTTTCGGGTTTCTTTTGGTTGTTTCAACCCTCTGTACATAACAATCTTTTCTAATCTAATTGTATGGTAGAACGACTGCCTTTAACCTCAAAATAAATAAGAGATCTACGTCTTCAACTGGTCCTTGTGTGCTGGCTAAATGAATCCGAAGAGATATATCATGAACAAAATTATTGCTCCATGTGCCAAATCTTAGCCTAACATGTTCAAAGATCTGTGCATTCATGATCTTCGAAATATTCCAGCATGCAAGAAAGACCACCTTAGCAAAGTATGATTTGTTAAACCGTAACTTGGATTCCAAGACAATCTGCAGCATATCATACCCTCATCCGTAGCCAATTCAAAGGAAGTAAACAAGATATGATATCTATACTCATGATGTCTCTAGGTCATAATACGCAATCAAAAACATCTATTACTTTCTAGTTTCTTCTCTGCAGCATATCGCTTGTGTTGAGCCTGTCACTAAGAAGGAACCAATCAAATAATTTAATCTTCATCGTACACTTCATGTACTAAACTTGGTTGCTATAGTGGTTTTTGTTGGATATATAAGTGATCTGCAGTTTTCTGTGATCAAATAAGTTAAGTTAATGTCAATTAAGAGACTATTAATTAAAAACCATTGGATGCCCTAATCAGGAGAATCCTGACCATCCATTTTGGGGTGTTGGTTCCCCTAGTGCAAGTGCCTATAAAAGGGGCTCTAGGTTTGAGCCGAGGGACACTTACACACACGACTGCTCTCTCTCTCTCTCTCTCTCTCTCTCTCTCTCTCTCTCTCTCTCTCTCTCTCTCTCTCTCTCTCTCTCTCTCTCTCTCTCTCTCTCTGCTCGTTGATCAAGCAAGCACCAAAAGCACTAGGAAGATCCACTCACATCAACATCAACAAGATTCAGCTAAGCAGACCAAGAGAAGGCCATGGCTAGACCTCCAGATCAAGGCACACACCCCTGATCCTCTTCTTCGTGGCTTAAATCTTGAGCTAGTTGATCCTAAAGGTATCTAACAGTGGTATTAGAGCATCTAGCTCTAAGTCTGAGCCCTTTTATGCTTCTAGTCATGTTCAAGTGAGCCTGTTCTTTCTTTTTTGATCAAGTTCTTGTTAAGAAATGTATAAAGTTGTTGTTTTAGCCCCAACTTTTTCTAAGTTTAAGTCCTAACAGATGAATTAGTGGGGTCTAGGGTTTTTTATCATGTTTATCTGATGTGGGGATTGAGGTTTTGGTCCAAACCCTATAAAAAAATCCCTAATTTCTGAGGAACCCTAACCCTAGTTCATCAAATTGAAGAACCCTAACCCTAAATTTCCTAATTACTTATGAACCCTAACCCTAATTCCCAAATTGGAGGAACCTTAACCCTAATTCCCAAATTAAGGAATCCTAATTCGAATCTAATGATCAAGAGGTGGTCGGGTATGTACCTGATGGGCCTCATCGTCATCGCTGGCCATGGCGGCGCCAGAGCCCCCTCCCTAAGCCGACAGATACGCTCGGGCTTGTGCTCGTACAGTATCGCCATCCACCACACTAGGACGTGGTGGTGCTCCTGCAGGCGCTTGACATCGTCGGGGCTCTCCATGCTGCTAGACATGGCGATGTCGTCGACACCGACACAGGGATGCCTGCGCGTGTGTTGTCTCCTTGCAAAGAGCGCCACCCAAGGCCGCTCGACGGAGGTGCGCGCTAGCCAATGTTGCACGCATCTCCGGCGAGGGGGACCTGGCTGACACCTCTGCCACGCCTTCTCCTCTATGGTGTTGGCGCTCGTCTACGCTGCTCGTCTCGCTCTCACCGCAGCGGGGATGGAAGAAGGAGGAGGAAAAATGTGGGCTAGCGCTCGGGAGGCGGTCGTCGCGGGTCGGCTTCAATCCGGCCGGGCGCACTCTCTGCCGTTGAATGCAATCACATGGCCTGCAGGCTCAACTGCTTAACGGGCCAAGCAGGCCACTAAGGGGATCCAAGGGGAGACGGGTTCGGCCGATTTCGGCCCAGTCCGGAAGTTATTTTTGTCTTATTTTTCCTTATTAAAAGTGAAAAGGGGGAACTGGGACAAATCTCTTATGGGCTCAGTTTTGACTGTTTGAAACTAATGTTTTTCCCTTTTCATTATAAGAGTTGGGGCTTATATATATAAATAAGTTTTGGGGCTAAATGTTTGGCATATTTTATTATGACAATTATATGACATGCTTGAGTGACATTTTCTTTTCATGCAATCATGTTTCATACTTAAGTAATTTTAATGTGTTTATCATGTTTAATTGGTTCTTTTGTCTTATTTTTCAAATACATTGTGATGATAATGTTTTGCTGCAAAATAAAGTTTGTAAATCCTCAAATTAAGCATGGCTTATGTCATTCTGGCCAAAGCTGATTGATGGACATTTTGTCCATGAATTTTTTATTGGTCTGGTTCACTTCTGGCCAAAGATGATGTGTTCTAGATTGATAAAAGAATTCCATATATATAAGAGGATTTAATTAAGTGTGGCTTATATCTGTCATTCTGGCCAAGGCTGATTGGCAGATGTTTTGATCACAAAATTTTATTGATCATGTCTATTTCTGGCCAAAGATGATGTAGACTAAATTGATAAAAGGAGTATAAAATGGTGATGCTTACTCAAAGCATTTGTTTTCTTTTGCAGTATCTAATGCCTCTCAAATTGTTGGAATTATTAATGGCATAAAACGGCCGACTGGTAGCAATTTTGGTACTTGGAAGGAGAAGGTTGAGATCACTTTAGCTTTGTTGAATATTGATTATGCTCTCCTTAAGGATCCTCCTATATCACCTGCTGAAGGTGATGAAAATTATGATGCCCTGAAAAGGGCTTATGATGATGAGAAAACTAAGTGGGAGGATTCAATCGTAAGTACCTCACGATCATTAAGGGCTCCATTACTCAAAGTATGAGGGGAGTTGTCCCGGACTCTCAGACTGCCAAGGGTTACCTTGGAAAGATTGAGGACCAATTTAAGGGATCATCCAAATTTTATGCAACAAGTCTCATTAGAAGGCTTATTGATGAAAGGTATGATCCAACTGGGAGTCTAAGAGATCATATCATGAGGAAAATTAACATGGCCACTAAACTTAAGACAATAAAAATGGAAATCTCTGAAGGTTTCCTTGTCCATTTTATTATGTCATCCTTGCCCATGGAGTTCTCTCCGTTTACCATCAATTACAATGCGATGGATTCTAAATGGAGCATGGATGAAATGATGGCTAGATGTGTACAAGAGGAGGAAAGGTTTAAAGCTGGACGAGTTGACCATGTCAACCAATTCAAGCAATCTTAGAAGAAGAAAAAGTTTATGAAGCCTAAACCTGCTCAGTTTAAAGATAAAGGGAAATATTCTATGTTCTTTCAACAAAAGAATCCTAACAAAGCTCCTAATGCAGATGCACTCCCTAATGCTGATGGTAAAGATTCTAATGGATGTCATTTTTGTGGAAAAAGCAGACATGTTCAAAGGGATTGTATTAGGTTCATGAAATGGCTCAATAAGAAAGGTACTAATGTTATAACCTTTATTGATGAATCCCTTTTTTTTAATTATTCCACCAATACATGGTGGGTTGACTTAGGTGCAACAATTCATTTTGCAAATTCCCTACATGGATTCGATAGGAAGAGGACGCTAAGAAGAGGGGAAACAACCATTAGAGTTGCTAATGGTGTTGAAGCCGAGGCTGAGGATATTGGAGAGTTTACACTTACACTCCATAGTGGCATTATGCTTTGTTCACGCAATGTACTTCATGTACCCTCCATGAGACGAAGCCTTGTGTCCGTCTCATGCTTAGATGATGATGGTTTTTACTGTGACTTTGGGAATAAGAGATGTATAATTATGTTTGACAATAATAATGTTGGTCTTGCCTTCCGACAAGAAATTTTTTATCATGTTTCCTTGAGTGATTCCATAAATGAAGTTAATGCCTCTTCTAATGTGAATGTTAGTACCAAGCATAAGCGCGATGATGATGAGACTTCTTCAAAATTATGGCACTATCGTTTGGGCCATATTTCGACGGGGAATAGAGCGTATCATTAAGGAGCAAGTCCTTCATTCTTTGGATTTCTCGGATGCAAATCCAGATCATTTTATTGATTGTATCAAAGGGAAATATGCTAAGAATCAAGAAAGGTGCAAATCGAAGTACGGGAGTTTTAGAAATTGTTCACATGGATATCCCTGGTCTGTTTAATATGAAATCAGTGGATGGTTTTGATTCCTTCATAACATTCATTGATGACGTCTCCCACTATTGATACATCTATCCTATGAAAGAAAGATCTGAGGCATTAGAAAAGATCAAAATATTCAAAGTTGAAGTTGAGAATCAAGCTGGACAAAAGATTAAATTTGTAAGGTCTGGTCGTGGTAGTGAGTACTACAGTAGACACTTCTTATGGCCAAATTCCTAGACCTTTTGCTTGAAGGGAATATACCCTGAGAGGCAATAATAAAATGTTTATTATGTGTATTCCAAGTATATGATAGATGTTTATTTTGCATGCTATAATTGTATTAATACGGAAACGTTAATACATGTGTGTTTAATAAACAAACAGAAAGTTCCTAGTTATGCCTCTCTCATAAACTAGTTCGTTGATTAACAAGATGATCATAGTTTCCTGATCATAGACATTGGATGTTGTTAATAACGAGATCACAACATTAGTGTAATGGTGTGATGAACATTCATCCGAAGTATAGCATTACGATCAAAGTCATTGAGTTTATATTGCTATAAACAACTTACGAAGTAGTCCTAATCCTTAGACCATGAGATCATGCCAATCACTAACACCGGAAGAGTTTCTTGTTGACATCAAACATCACACCGTAACTGGGTGATTATAAAGATGGCTTCAAAGCTACTAAAGTGTTATGTTGAGAATCATGGATCAAGAGTGGAATTTGTTCATCCCGATGAAGGATAGATATGCTCTGGGCCCTCTCGGTGATATCACATTGGTTAGCTTGCAAGCAAGTGATTTGATCACTAGAATGTTATATCACGGGAACGGGAAAAGAGTGCATGTCAGTAACGAGATCAAACTAGGTATGTAGATACCGATGATCGAATCTCGGACATGTAATATATCATGAAACAAAGGGATTAAGATACAAGCGTAAAAGGTTCCGACGATCACAGGAAAAGTCATTGTTGAATGTGTGGGAGTCAGTATGGATCTCCAGGTCCTGCTACTGATTATTGATCGGAGAAGGGTCTCGATCATGTCCACATTATTCGTGAACCGTAGGGTGACACACTTAAGAGACACTGACATCCAATTGGAGCAAAAGTTTCATGCCGAAAGAATGAACAAGCGCAGGAATTTATTTCACTAGATACCGAAACAGGTTTTCGGGTGAAATTGCATAAAGTGGTTATGCATGTGAAATAGAATTCTAGCAAGGGGTTATTTGTGAATGTTTGTCATTAAAGTAATTGACAAAATTCTGAATAAAATAAAAGAATTTTATCTAATGAGAGTTTGCATTAAATTTGGTGGAAATTTAATGGGAATTTGAGTGGGTTTTTGAGTGGAGAAAATTGAAGTGCCATTTTGTGAGTGGAGTGTCCACCCACATGAATGAAGGAGGGGAGGGGGCAGCCCCCATGGCCGGCGGCCACCCCCTTGGGTGCCCCCCTTCCTCCTATAAAAGGCACCCCCTCTCCTCTCTCTCACTCACACCTCCTCGTGAAGGATCTCTCTCCCCCTCTAGAATTTATCCCCCATGGTCTCGGACTAGCGAGATACATGTTACCGGTGGCTATTCGGAAAGAAAGGTTGTGCTTCCGCTACATCGCTGGATCGAGGAGGCGGAGGTTGCTTGGTGTCTTGTACGTGTGTGCGAGCACGGATGCGCTGCTACTTTGCGGCGCTAGGACTTCCTCTCGATCTTGAGATCGGCAAGAGATCGTCTACATCAACCACGAGTTGAACTCGTTAAGCTTTGTCGGTCTTCAAGGGTATGTTCTCTACGGATATACATCCGCCCGTTGTTTGTATCTAGTAGATAGATCTTGGTACATAGTTCCCATCGTAGGAAATTTTTTGTTTTCTATGCTGCGAACCAAACAGTGGTATCAGAGCCGGATCTATGCGTAGATACTTTACACGGGTAGTACACATATGAGTATGTGGGCGATGATGATCATGTTGTTGCTCCTTAGTTGTAATTTTGGATATTGGTGGCATAGTGGGATGAAGCGGCCTGGACAAACTTTACATGTCCTCGCACATGAGACCTGTTCCACGCTTGACATGCAACTAGTTTGCATAAGTGGCTAGCGGGTGTCTGTCTCTCCTACTATAGTCAATATCTATTTTGCAACGAGTTGTCAACAATTTGGTTATCCTCGTTGTGGTTCATGTTCGTAGGTAAGAACGGTTCTATCTCGAAAGCCCTAAGCCACGTAAAACTTGCAATGGATAAATTAGAGGTGTCTAGTTTAGATTGTTGTTGGGCTAGTGTTATGATATGGTGATGTTGTAAGTAGAAGTATGAGATGATACTCTTACAACACACATAACGTGTAATCTCCATAGACCTTGGACTTACACATAAAGGTATGATAGTGATCATACCACAGTGCACATGATAGAGATCATATGCGGGAACCATATCATTTCACTAATAAACATGTGGTGTTTGATAGCATCTTATATTGCTTGTTTAGCGCTTTGTTAGCATAATAAGATGACCCCTCTTTTAAATATCAAGATAAGAATGTGTTCTTCCTTTAGTATGCATCGATTATGTTTTTGTCGCTCCAAGACATCACGTGATGATCGGGTGTTCTTGGATCCACGACCATATCTCGGGTGTAAAACAGTTACACACGCGAATACTAAGGTTCTAACTTGGCGAGCCTAGCATGTACAGACATGGCCTCGGAACACGGACCGAAAGTTTAAGCATGAGTCATATAGTAGATATGATGCCCATTTGATGCTCGCCTTTGAAGCTACACCGACTCACGTGATGATCGGACTTGGTGTAGTGGATTTGGTTCATGTAATCACCAAAAAGGCACGAGGGATGTCGTTTTTGAGTGGGAGTTCATTCGTAATATGGATTAGTTGAACTCAATCTATCATAAACTTAGTCTAAACTTTACAAATTCTGTTGTAGATGGCACCACCTGCTTTTAATTTCAATGTGTTCATGGAGAAAGAGAAACTTGGAACGAACGGTAGCAACTTTACCGAATGGGCCATGAATTTGAGGATTCTCCTCTCTGCTGCACAAAAGCAATATGTGCTAGAAGCGCCGCTAGGCCCCCCACCTTTTTAGGATGCCCCTGACGAGGAGAAGAATGTCTATCAGACTCGTCAGGAGGACCACAACTTAGTTCATTTCGGCATATTGTATGGGCTAGAGCCGGAACTTCGAAGCGTTTCGAAAACGGCAATGCTTTTGATACAATGGGTGAGTTGAAATAGATTTTTGACACACATGCTGCTGTAGAGAGCTACAACGCTTCAGAAAAGTTCTTTAGCTGCATGATGGAAGAGCACAACTCCGTTAGTGAGCATGTACTCAAGATGTCAGGTTACACCGATAAGCTTGTGTCCTTGGGAATAACGATTCCCATTGACTTAGGCATCCATCGTGTTCTGCAGTCTCTGCCACCTAGCTATAAGAGCTTTGTGATGAACTATAATATGCAAGGCATGAAGAAGTCTCTCCCCGAGATTCTGTCAATGCTTAAAACTGCAGAAGTGGAGATCAAAAAGGAACATCAAGTATTGATGATCAATAGGAACACTGGTTTCAAGAAAGACAAGAAGGGAAAACGGAAGGGAAGTAAGTGCGGCAAGCCGGTTGCCGTGCCTGAAAATAAACCCCGAGTTGGACCTAAGTCTGATACCGAGTGCTACTATTGTAAGGGGACTAGCCACTGGAAGCGCAACTGCCCCAAGTATTTGGCAGACAAGAAGGCCGGCAAGGCAAACAAAGGTATATATGATATACATGTTATTGATGTGTACTTGACTAGTGCTCGCAGTAGCACCTGGGTATTTGATACCGGTTCAGTTGCTAATATTTGTAACTCCAATCAGGGGCTGCAGAACAAGCGACCGCTAGCATGGGGTGAGGTCAAGATGTGTGTCGGCAATGGATCAAGCATTGATGTGATCGCCGTCGGAACGCTGCCTCTCCACTTGCCGTCGGGATTAGTAATAAACTTGAATAATTGTTATCTGGTGCCTGCACTGATCATGAACATTGTATCTGGATCGTGTGTTAATGCGAAGTGGTTATTCATTTAAATCCGAGAACAATGGTTGTTCCATTTATATGAATGAAATCTTTTATGGTCATGCACCGATGATGAATGGTTTATTTCTATTGGATCTCAATAATAATGTTACACATATTCATAATGTTGATGCTAAAAGGATTAAACTAAATGATGATATATCCGCATATATGTGGCACTGCCGTCTAGGTCATATTGGCGTTAAACACATGAAGAAGCTCCATTCGGATGGACTTTTGGAATCACTTGATTTTGAATCATTTGATACATGTGAGCCATGCCTTATGGGCAAGATGAATAGAACGCCGTTTTCCGGTTCAATGGAATGGGCGACTGATTTATTGGAAATCATACATTCTGATGTATGTGGTCCAATGAGTGTGTCGGCGCGAGGTGGATATCGTTATTTTGTTAATTTCACGGATGATTTGAGTAGATACGGTTATATCTACTTGATGAAACACAAGTCTGAAACCTTTGAAAAGTTCAAGGAATTTCAGAATGAAGTGGAAAATCATCATAATAGAAAGATCAAATTTCTATGGTCCGACCGTGGAGGTGAGTATCTAAGTTACGAGTTTAGCACTCACATGAAAGAGTGTGGAATTGTTTCACAACTCACACCTGCCGGAACACCACAGAGAAATGGTGTGTAGGAACGTCGTAATCGTACTTTATTAGATATGGTTCGATCTATGATGTCTCTGACGGACTTGCCGTTGTCATTTTGGGGTTATGGACAAAAAACTGCTGCATTCACTTTAAATCGGGCACCATCTAAATCCGTTGAAAAGACACCGTATGAATTGTGGTTTGGAAACAAACCTAAGCTGTCATTTCTTAAAGTTTGGGGATGCGATGTTTATGTGAAGAAACTTCAACCGGATAAACTCGAACCCAAAGCGGAAAAATGCGTCTTCATAGGATATCCTAAGGAAACTATTGGGTATTCCTTCTACCACAGATCCGAGGGCAAGGTTTTTGTTGCCAAGAATGGATCCTTTCTAGAGAAAGAGTTTCTCGCGAAAGGTGTGAGTAGTCGGAAGGTAGAACTCGAAGAGGTTATTGAACCTTCTCTTCAAAGTATGGCGAGTAGCGCAGCGCCGGAAGTTGTTCCGGAGTTAGCTTCACCTGTTGAAGAGGGAACTAATGATAATGATCATGAAACTCCGAAAGAGAGTACTACCAAACCTCGCAGGTCTAGCAGAACGCGTGCAGCTCCCGAGCTGTACGGAAATCCTGTCATAAATTTCATGGTTGATGAAAATGATGACCCTGCGACATATGAAGAAGCGATGATGAGCCCAGATTCCAACAAATGGTTAGAAGCCATGAAATCCGAGATGGAATCCATGTATGAAAATCAAGTTTGGAACTTGGTGGACTTACCTCACGACCGAAAGGCCGTGGAGAACAAATGGATTTTCAAAAGGAAAACTAATGCTGATGGTAATGTAACCGTCTATAAAGCTCGACTTGTCGCAAAGGGGTTTCGACAAATTCAAGGAGTTGACTACGATGAGACATTCTCTCCCGTAGCGATGCTAAAATCAGTTCGGATTATGTTAGCAATTGCTGCATATTTCGATTATGAGATATGGCAGATGGATGTCAAAACCGTGTTTCTCAATGGTAATATTGAAGAAGAGTTGTATATGATACAACCAAAGGGTTTTGTCGATCCTAAGGATGTTAACAAGGTGTGCAAGCTTCAGCGATCCATCTATGGATTGAAGCAAGCATCACGAAGTTGGAATCTCCGCTTTGATGAGGTGATCAAAGAGTTTGGATTTGTCCAAACTTATGGAGAAGCTTGTATTTACAAGAAAGTGAGTGGGAGCAATGTGGAATTTCTGATATTATATGTGGATGACATATTATTGATCGGAAATGATATAGATCTTTTAAACAGTGTTAAAAGTTATCTAAACAGCAAATTTTCAATGAAGGACCTAGGTGAAGCGTCATACATATTAGGCATAAAGATCTATAGAGATAGATCTAGGCGCCTAATAGGGCTATCGCAAAGTACATACCTTGATAAGATTTTAAAGAAGTTTAAAATGGAAGATAGTAAGAAGGGGTTCTTACCTATGACACAAGGCACGACATTGAGTAAGACTCAAAGTCCGGCTTCAGCGGAAGAAAGAGAGATAATGGACAAGGTCCCCTATGCTTCAACCATAGGCTCTATAATGTATGCCATGCTATGTACAAGACCGGATGTGGCACATGCTATTATTTTGACTAGTAGGTACCAATCGGATCCAGGTTCAGAACACTGGAAAGCGGTCAAGAATATCCTTAAGTACTTGCGAAGAACTAAGGATATGTTTCTTGTATACGGAGGTGAAGAAGAGCTCGTCGCTAAGTGTTATGTTGACGCTAGCTTTGACACCGATCCGGATGACTCTAAGTCTCAATCCGGATACGTATTTCTCATGAATGGCGGAGCGGTTAGTTGGAGGAGCTCCAAACAACCTGTGGTGGCGGGATCAACAACGGAGGCCGAATATGTTGCTGCTTTAGAAGCGGCTCACGAAGCAGTTTGGATGAAAGAGTTCATATCCGAACTAGGAGTGGTTGCAAACGCGTTGGACCCAATGGTGATCTATTGTGACAACAATGGTGCCATTGCCAATGCCAAAGAGCCAAGGTCTCACAAGCATTCCAAGCATATTAAGCACCGGTTTCACTCCATCCGCGAGCATGTCAAGGATGGAGATATAAAGATTTGTAAATTACATACGGATCTCAATGTAGAATATCCGTTGACTAAAACTCTCCCTAGAGCAAAACATGATCTACACCAGAACTCCATGGGTGTTAGATACATCACTATGTAACTAGATTATTGTCTCTAGTGCAAGTGGGAGACTGAAGGGAATATGCCCTGAGAGGCAATAATAAAATGTTTATTATGTGTATTCCAAGTATATGATAGATGTTTATTTTGCATGCTATAATTGTATTAATAGGGAAACGTTAATACATGTGTGTTTAATAAACAAACAGAAAGTTCCTAGTTATGCCTCTCTCATAAACTAGTTCGTTGATTAACAAGATGATCATAGTTTCCTCATCATAGACATTGGATGTTGTTAATAACGAGATCACAACATTAGTGTAATGGTGTGATAAACATTCATCCGAAGTATAGAATTACGATCAAAGTCATTGGTTTATATTGCTATAAACAACTTACGAAGTAGTCCTAATCCTTAGACCATGAGATCATGCCAATCACTAACACCGGAAGAGTTTCTTATTGACATCAAACGTCACATCGTAACTGGGTGATTATAAAGATGGCTTCAAAGCTACTAAAGTGTTATCTTGAGAATCATGGATCAAGAGTGGAATTTGTTCATCCCGATGACGGATAGATATGCTCTGGGCCCTCTCGGTGATATCACATTGGTTAGCTTGCAAGCAAGTGATTTGATCACTAGAATGTTATATCACGGGAACGAGAAAAGAGTGCATGTCAGTAACGAGATCAAACTAGGTATGGAGATACCGATGATCGAATCTCGGACATGTAATATATCGTGAAACAAAGGGATTAAGATACAAGCGTAAAAGGTTCCGACGATCACAGGAAAAGTCATCGTTGAATGTGTGGGAGTCACTATGGATCTCCAGGTCCCGTTACGGATTATTGATCGGAGAAGGGTCTCGATCATGTCCATATTATTCGCGAACCGTAGGGTGACACACTTAAGAGACACTGACATCCAATTGGAGCAAAAGTTTCATGCAGAAAGAATGAACAAGCGCAGGAATTTATTTCACTAGATACCGAAACAGGTTTTCGGGTGAAATTTTTTGCATAAAGTGGTTATGCATGTGAAATAGAATTCTAGCAAGGGGTTATTTGTGAATGTTTGTCATTAAAGTAATTGACAAAATTCTGAATAAAATAAAAGAGTTTTAGTTAATGAGAGTTTGCATTAAATTTGGTGGAAATTTAATGGGAATTTGAGTGGAGAAAATTGAAGGGCCATTTTGTGAGTGGAGTGTCCACCCACATGAATGAAGGAGGGGAGGGGGCAGCCCCCATGGCCGGCGGCCACCCCCTTGGGTGCCCCCCTCCTCCTATAAAAGGCACCCCCTCTCCTCTCTCTCACTCACACCTCCTCATGAAGGATCTCTCTCCCCCTCTAGAATTTATCCCCCATGGTCTCGGACTAGCGAGATACATGTTCCCGGTGGCTATTCGGCAAGAAAGGGTTGTGCTTCCGCTGCGTCGCTGGAGCGAGGAGGCGGAGGTTGCTCGGTGTCTTGTACGTGTGTGCAAGCACGGATGTGCTACTGCTTTGCGGCGCTAGGACTTCCTCTCGATCTTGAGATCGGCAAGAGATCGTCTACATCAACCACGAGTTGAACTCGTTAAGTTTTGTCGGTCTTCAAGGGTATGTTCTCTACGGATATACATCCGCCCGTTGTTTGTATCTAGTAGATAGATCTTGGTACATAGTTCTCATCGTAGGAAATTTTTTGTTTTCTATGCTGCGAACCCAACATTGCTATGTTCCTACAGGAAAATGGTATTGTTGCTCAGTATTCAGCATCGGGCGAACCTCAGCAAAATGGAGTCGCTAAAAGGTGGAATCATACTCTTATGGATATGGTACGAAGTATGTTAAGTCACTCCACTTTTCTGCTTGCTTTATGGATGGAAGCTCTAAAGACAACTGCACATATTCTTAATAAGGTCCCTATTAAATTGGTGTCGAAAACACCATATGAATTATGGACCGGGAGAAAACCTACCCGGAGTTATTTGCATGTGTGGGGCTGTCCTACTGAGGCAAGAGTTTTCAATCCAATTATGTGAAAGTTAGAACCTAAGACAGTCAGTTGCCATTTCATTGGTTATCCTGACAAATCTAAGGCACGTCGTTTCTATTGTCCAAAGCAATCACTAAGTTTATTGAAACAAGACACACTGTGTTCTTGGAAAGTGATGTGTTGAGGGGGAGCATGACTCCCAGGGAAATAGCCTTGGAGAAGCGGGAATATGTCCCGATACCTATAATCCAAGAGCCAGTGTTTCCTGTTCATGTTGAGGTTACACCTCTAGTTGAGAGGACTTCTAATGGTACATCTGCTGAGATACATGTGACTTTGTCAGAGTCCATACCTAATGATACTTCTATGGAAGATGCTCAGCATCCTGAAGTTGTGGTTGAGGTACCAAATAATGAACCTCTTAGAAGATCAAAGCGGGGTAGAAGGTTTGCTATTCCTAATGATTATGTCACTTATATGGGTGAGGATATGAATGAGTCAAAGTTGGATGATGATCCTGCATCATTTAAGGAAGACATCCAAAGTGATCATTCATCAGAATGGCTTGATGCTATGAAATATGAAATGAAGTCCATGAGCATTAATGACGTATGGTACTTAGTATAAATTCCTGAAGGAGCGAAAACCATGGGCAGTAGATGGGTCTATAAGACCAAACGTGACTCCAAAGGTGACATTGAAAGGTTCAAATCAAGGCTCATGGCTAAGGGATTTACTCAAACATAGGGTATTGATTATAATGATATCTTTTCACCTGTCTCTTCAAAAGACCCATTCTGAATTATTATGGATCTTATGGCTCATTATGATCTAGAGTTGCATCAGATGGATGTCAAAATGGCTCAACCGGAAGGTTTTGTTATGGAAGGAAAAGAACATTTAGGATGTAGTCTTAAGAAGTCCATTTATGGATTGAATCAAGCCTCAAGGCAATGGTACTTCAAGTTTGATCAAGTCATAAAGAATTTTGGTTTCAAAATAAAATGATGTGGACAATTGCATTTATGTGAAGTTCAGGGGGAGCAATTTTTCCTTCCTGATACTGTATGTTCATGACATACTCTTAGCCAGTAGCGATAAGAATATGCTGCTAAAAACTAAAAGGTTTCTCTCTTCAAAGTTTGATATGAAAGATCTTGGTGATGCCGCTTATGTTTTAGCCATTCAAATTCACCGAGATAGATCAAGAGGGATCTTGGGGCTATCACAAAGAGCATATATTGAGAAGGTACTCAAAAAGTTCAATATGCATAAGTGCTCAGCCTCGCCTTCTCCTATTATCAATGGCGATAGGTATGTGACTTTCCAGTGCCCAAGTAATGATTATGAATTTGTGCAGATGAAGTCAGTTCCTTATGCTTCAATTATTGGAAGTATGATGTATGCACAAGTGTGCACCCTCCCTAACTTAGCATTCATAACCGATATGCTTTGCAGATATCAGTCCAATCTAGGGTTGGATCACTGGAAGGCTGCTAAGAAAGTCTTGCATTATTTACAAGGCACTATAGGCCTCATTCTCACATGTAAGAGAACTGATAACCTCGAGGTGTTGGGTTATTCAGATGCTGATTTTGCAGGGTGTGTTAACACTAAGAAATCCACATCGGGTTATATTTCCAGCCTAACAGAAGGAGATATTTCTTGGAAAAGCACCAATAAAAGTGTTACTGCATCATACAATGCAGGCAGAGTTTGTAGCATGTTATGAGGCAACCGAGAAGGCAGTATGGCTGAAAAATTTCATTCCAGATTTAAGGGTGATTGACAGTATATCTGAGCCACTCACTCTTTTTTACAATAATCACCCCGTAGTGATATACTCGAGTAACAACCAGCCAAGTGGTACTACCAAACACATTGACATCAAGTATCATATTGTGAAAGATAGAATCAAGGATCAGACAATAAGTATTAAGCATATAAGGACTAACGCAATGTTAGAAGATCCACTCACAAAAGGCTTGCCACCTAGTGTATTTATAAAGAGCACGTTGCTAGCATGGGTTGGGCAGAAAGCTTTTGATCATGGAATTGGGACCGTTATGACACCATCTCACCGTAAGTCTAAGAAGGGTACTTCTTTTCGATGGAATGATGTATTGTAGTCAATTAGTTAAATTCTACTTAACCGACCATTGTAATTTATTATCTGTATATAAGTTTCAACAAAGATCTGAGCTCATAACTTTGTAATAATTATAAGTTTATGGAGCTCCTAAGTTAAATAAGTTATGTTTTAAAATAAAGTGGTGTATTGTAGTAACTGGGTTCTCCGGTACTCTATGACCATTGTAATTCTGTTGTCTCATATGCTATTTTGTTTAGAAATGAGCTTATAAGTTTATCCTTACGATCAAAAGGGAGGATGTTGGATATATAAGTGATATGCAGTTTTCTGTGATCAAATAAGTTAAGTTAATATCAATTAAGAGGTTGTTAATTAACAACCATTGGATGCCCTGATCAGGGGCATCCTGACCATCCATTTTGGGGTGTTGGTTCCTCTGGTGCAAGTTCCCATATAAGGGGCTCTAGGGTTTGACACGAGGGACACTTACACACACATATGATCTCTCTCTCTCTATTCCCCTGCTCACTGATCAAGCAAGCACCAAAAGCACTAGGTGAGGGGTTTCGCAGCATAGTAAATCAAAATTTTCTACGGAAGCGAACAGAGGGAAAGCCAAGATCTAATCTAGGAGATGCAAACAACGAGAGAGATTGGATTAGATCTTCATACCCTTGAAGATTCGCACAACGGAACGTTCGTTGGAACGTGGGTGATGTAGTCGTACTCGCTTCTCCTCCTCGCGATCCAATCCGATCTAGCACCACAAGTGGCGGTGCCTCCGTGAGATGCACACGTGCGGCACCTCGACGTCTCCTCCTTCTTCGGACCAGCAAGTATGGTGGAGAGATAGATTGGATCTACAGCACGACGGCGTGGTGTATATGGTGGAGAATTTCTGCCGCAGGGCTTCGCCTACAAACAGTCGGGAGGGAGAGAGTAAGGGCAGCAGGGCAACTGGGTTTGGAGGAAGGTGTAAGGGGGGTATGAGAGGGGGCGCACCAGCCCTCTATATATAGAGGGGGGGTGCGGCCAGCCCTAGCCTCTCCTCCAAGCCTATCTCTAGTTTAAACAATTTAAACTCTCCCTTATCTAGAAATCCTATCTTATCTTATCTCTAGTTTAAACGATTTAAACTCTCTAGGATCGGCTAGGCCCTATGGGGCCTTGTGCCCCTGGACCAATGCGGCCAGGACACTCCCTCATAGGCCCATGCCCCCTCCCGGAAGGCGGGACCACGTTGGCCCCCTTCCGGAAGGTTCTAGAAGCTTCCGGTACAATACCGATTAATTCGGAACAATTCCGAACTCCAAAAACTGCACTGCCTTATATGAATCTTATTCTCCGGACCATTCCGGAACCTCTCGTGATATCCCGGATCCCATACGAGACTCTGAACAAAAATTCATAAACCAATTATCCAATCTATCCTAGCGTCGAGACACGTTAAGTGTGTGACCCTGCGGGTTCGAGAATATGCAGACATGATCTTCTATCAATAATCAACAGCGGGGTCTGGGCACCCATATTGATTCCCACACATTCATCGATGATCATATCGGATGAACCACGATGCCAGGATTCAATCAATCCCATATATATATTCCCTTCGTCTCGCGATATTTTACTTGCTCGAGATTCGATCGTCGGTATCGTCATACCTAGTTCAATCTCGTTCACAGCAAGTACTTTACTCGTTCCGTAATCCGATATCACTTTGTGATTAACTCCTTAACCACATGCTTGCAAGCGGTGTTGATATCGATTACCGAGTGGGCCCGAAGCATATCTCTCCGACTTGGGAGGGACAAATCCCATCTCGATACATACAACCCAACAGATACTTTCCGATCACCTGAGAGACACCTTTATGATCACCCTCTCATAGGATGACGTTTGATGACCTCAAAGCTTTCTTCCGATACCAGGGAGTTGCAATATCTCATGGTCTAAGGAATACAATATTTGACATAAGAAAAGCTTCGCAAAGACGAACACGATGACACGATCTAATTGCTTCGCTTAGTTTGGGTCTGTCCACCATATCATTCTCCCAATGATATGATCTCATTATCAATTGACAACTCATGTCTATGGTTAGGAAACCTTAACCATCATTGATCAATGAGCTAGTCCATAGAGGCGTACTAGGGACACGGTGTTGTTCACAAACCACACAAGTATTAATGTTTCCGCTTAATACAATTCTAGCATGGAATATAAACTTTATCATGAACAAGAATTATAATAATAACATCTTTATTATTGCCTCTAGGGCATAATTCCAACAGTCTCCCACTTGCACTAGAGTCAATAATCTAGTTCACATTTGGCAACAATCTCACACCCATGGCACTGAGGTGCTGATCATGTTTTACACGTGGAAGAGGTTTAGTCAATGGATCTGCGACATTCAGATCTGTATGTACTTTGCTGATCTTCAGATCTCCATCTGCTATATAATCTCGGATTATATGAAACTTGCGGTTGATATGCTTGGTCTTTGGATGATATCTTGGTTCCTTAGCGAGTGCTATGGCGCCAGTGTTGTCACACAATATCTCCAGTGGGTCCAATGCACTTGGAACCACGCCAAGCTCAGTGATGAAGTTCCTGATCCAAACTCCTTCACTTGACGCTTCTGCAGCAGCCATGTATTCCGCTTCTACTGTAGATCCCGCGATCACACTTTGCTTGCAGCTTCTCCAGCTCACAGCTCCTCCATTCAAAATATACACGTATCATGTCTGAGATTTACAATCATCCTTGTCGGTGTCGAAACTAGCATCGACGTAACCTTTTACGACGAGCTGTTCATCACCCCCATAGACTAAGAACATTTCTTTAGTCCTATTTAGGTACCTTAGGATGTTCTTCACGGTTGTCCAGTGTTCCACTCCTGGATCACTTTGATATCTGCTCGTCAAACTAAGAGCATTGGACACATCCGGTCTAGTACACAGCATGGCATACATGATGGAACCTATGGCCGAGGCATAAGGCACTTTGCTCATAGCTTCCCTATCATTTACCGTAGCTGGACACTGAGCCTTGCTCAATATCTTACCTGACAACATAGGCACTGAACCTTTCAATGCCTTATCCATTCTGAACCTTTTCAGAACTTTGTCTAGGTATGTACTTTGGCTTAAAGCTATCAGGCGTCTTTGTCTATCTCTATAGATTTTGATGCCCAATATATAAGCAGCTTCACCTAGGTCTTTCATTGAAAAACACTTGTTCAAATAATTCTTCACATCGTTAAGCATGTTGATGTCATTTCCAATAATCAATATGTCATCCACATATAGTACCAGAAACGTCACCGAGCTCCCACTCACTTTCTTGTAGATGCAAGCTTCGTAGCAATTTGGAACAAATCCAAAGCTCTTGATCACTTGATCAAAACGAAGGTTCCAACTCTGAGATGCTTGCTTCAGTCCATAAATGGAACGCTGAAGTTTGCATACTTTATCAGCATCCTTAGGATCGACAAAACCTTCGGGTTGGATCATATACAACTCTTCATCAATGTTGCCATTGAGGAAAGCAGTCTTGACATCCATCTGCCATATTTCATAATCATGAAACGCAGCAATTGCTAATAAAATCCGAATGGACTTAAACATCGCTACGGGAGAGAAAGTCTCATCGTAGTCAACACCTTGAACTTGTCGAAAACCTTTCGCAACAAGCCGTTCTTTATAGACGGTAACATTACCATCCGCGTCCGTTTTCTTCTTGAAGATCCATTTGCACTCAACGGCCTTTCGGTCGCTAGGAGGGTCCACCAAAGTCCATACTTGGTTTTCGCTCATGGATCCCAATTCGGATTTCATGGCTTCTATCCATTTCTCAGAGTCTGGGCTCATCATCGCTTCCTCATAGTTCGTAGGTTCACTGTCTTCTACTAACAAGACAGTCAAGACAGGGTTGCCGTACCACTCAGGAGGGGCACGCGACCTTGTCGACCTGCGACGTTCAGTAGCAGCATCGTCCGAAGCTTCATGATCCTTGTCATTAGCTTCCTCTATTGTTGGTGCAGGCGGCACTGGAACAATTTCAGGTGCTACGCTACTCTCCAATTCAAGAGAAGGTTCAATAACCTTGTCTAGCTCTACTTTCCTCCCACTCACTTCTTTCGAGAGAAACTCCTTCTCAAGAAAGGAACCGTTCTTTGCGACAAACACTTTGCCTTCGGTTCTATGATAGAAGGTATACCCAATAGTTTCCTTAGGGTATCCTATGAAGACGCATTTCTCCGCTTTGGGTTCGAGCTTGTCCGGCATCAACTTCTTGACGTAAGCTTCGTATCCCCAAACTTTAAGAAACGACAACTTAGGTTTAGCACCAAACCACAGTTCATACGGTGTCGTCTCAACGGATTTAGATGGAGCCCTATTTAAAGTGAATGCAGCGGTTTCTAATGCATAACCCCAAAATGATAACGGCAGATCAGTAAGAGACATCATCGATCGGACCATATCTAATAGGGTTCGATTCCGGCGTTCAAACACACCATTACGCTGTGGTGTTCCGGGTGGCGTGAGTTGTGAAACGATTCCACTTGCTTTGAGATGCGTGAGAAAATCATAACTCAAATATTCGCCCCCACGATCGGATCGTAGAAACTTAATCTTTCTGTTACGATGGTTTTCCACTTCATTCTGAAATTCTTTGAACTTTTCAAACGTTTCAGATTTATGTTTCATTAAATAGATATACCCATATCTACTTAAGTCATCGGTAAAAGTGAGAAAATAGCGATATCCACCGCGTGTCGAAACACTCATCGGTCCGCATACATCGGTATGTATGATTTCCAACAAGTCCGTTGCTCGCTCCATTATACCGGAGAACGGGGTTTTGATCATCTTGCCCATGAGGCATGGTTCGCATGTGTAAAATGATTCAAAATCAAGAGACTCCAAAATTCCATCAGAATGGAGTTTCTTCATGCGCTTTACACCAATATGACCTAGACGACAGTGCCACAAATAAGTAGTATTATCACTATCTACTTTGCATCTCTTAGCCTCAATGTTATGGATGTGTGTTTCATCCCTTTCGAGATTTAGAAGAAATAAACCACTCACAAGACGTGCATGACCATAAAAGATGTTACTCATATAAATAGACCAACCATTATTCTCCGATTTAAATGAATAACCGTCTTGCAATAAACATGATCCAGAAATAATGTTCATGCTCAACGCAGGCACATAATAACATTTATTAAGGTTCAAAACTAATCCCGAAGGTAAAACTAAGGAGAGCGTGCCGACGGCCATCACATCAACTCTTGATCCGTTGCCAACGCGCATCGTCACCTCATCCCTCGCAAGCCGCCGTCTATTCCGTAGCTCCTGTTTCGAGTTACAAATATTAGCAACTGAACCGGTATCAAATACCCAGGCACTACAACGAGGGCTAGTAAGGAAAACATCAATAATATGTATATCAAATATACCTTTGATGGTGCCAGCCTTCTTGTCCGCTAAGTACTTCGGACAGTTGCGCTTCCAGTGACCCTTGTCCTTGCAATAGAAGCACTCAGTGTCCGGCTTAGGACCAGACTTGAGCTTCTTCTCAGCAGGGGCAACGCGCTTGCCGCCGCCTTTCTTGAAGGGCTTCCTTGCACCCTTACCTTTCTTGAAGGTGGGGGGCTTGTTGACCATCAACACATGATTATTCTTTTTGATGTTCACCTCTGCTACTTTCATTTTAGCAAAGAGCTCAGTGATCATATCAGTGGAACCAATCTGATTGTGATCAACTACAAAACTTTTGTAGCTAGGAGTGTCAATCTTGAGCTCCTCTGGAATCTTGCAGTCCAGTTGCTCAAGGCGTTGAGTGTAGCCCATCATCTTAATGGCGTGCTCACTAACAGAACTCCCTTCCTCCATCTTGTAGTTAAGGAATTTCTTAGAGATCTCATATCTCTCAGAACGGGCTTGAGTCTGAAACATGTTTTTCAGCTCCTCGAGAATCTCAAAGGGCCCGGCGAACTCCTCAAAACGATTTTGAAGATCCGATTCCATAGCATACAACATGACGATCTTAATCAAATCATAATCATCCTTGCACGACTGATAAACAGCTTTCTCATCAGCCGGCGCAGTTGCAGCATGGGGGTTACCTAACGCTTTCTCAAGGACATAGTCCTTTTGTCCGCCAGACAGAATGATTCTTAGATTGCGGAACCAGTTGGTGAAGTTAGACCCATTGTTTCTAAGCTTTTCTTTCTCAGCAAAAACGTTGAAGTTGAAGTTGGACTTGGCCATGTGATCTACAGTATTTGCAAGTACAATTTAGACTATGTTCATGATAAATAGTTCAACTTAATCAAATTACTAGATGAACTCCCACTAAATTCAACATCCCTCAAGTTGTTTAGTGAACACGATCCAAATTCACCACACCTAATCCGATCATCACGAGAAGAGATGTGGTTTCAATGGTGGACAACGAAGTGTCGATCATATCATTCATATGACTCATGCTTAACCTTTCGGTTCTTGTGTTCCGAGGCCATGTCTGTACATGCTAGGCTCGTCAAGTCAAACCCAAGTATTTTCGCGTGTGCAAAACTGGCTTGCACCCGTTGTATGTGAGCGAAGAGTCTATAGCACCCGATCATCACGTGATGCTTGGACACGACGAACTTTCGCAACGGTGCATACATGGGGAGAACACGGTTTTATCTTGATCTTTAAGTGAGGAATCATCTTATAATGCTACCATCGCGATCTAAGCATAATAAGATACATAAAAGGATAAACATCACATGCATATAACTTTATGTGACATGGTATAGCCAATCTTCGCGCAATGATCTCCATCTTGTGCGTTCCGGCATGATCTCCATCACTTCACCATGATTGCCTCCACCACGAATAGCAACTACAACTATTGCTAACTACTTAGCGATAAAGTAAAGCTATTACATGGCGTATAAGAAGTTGACTCGCAGGTCATACACAATTATAAAGACAACCATATGGCTCCTGCCGGTTGTGTACTCATCGACATGCAAGTCGTGAAACATTACAAAACATGATCATCGCATACAATATACACATCACATCTTGGGCCATACCATATCACAGAAAACACTCCCTGGAAAAACAAGTTAGACGCCTCTACTTTGTTGTTGCATGTTTTACGTGGCTCATGGGAGTAGATGCTAAGAACGATTCTTACCTACGGAAAGCCACAACGGTGATATTATGGTTGCCAAACTCCAGTGTTAATCCCATGACAACTATAGTGAGAGAAACTGACATCCACCAGCCGCATGTGTGGTACAAGCCACACGTCAAGTGCGGAGTCGGTCTCGCGAACGACGTCGCGTAAGGTTGGCCTGGACCGCTTCAATCTCACTATCCCGCGTCATAAGAAGAACACAAACAAGAGGCTTGCAACAGAAAACATCAACGCCCACAACAACCATGTTGCGTTCTACTCGTGAATCACATCTACGCATAGATCTAGCTCTGATACCACTGAAGGGTTTCGCAGCATAGTAAATCAAAAATTTCTACGGAAGCGAACAGAGGGAAAGCCAAGATCTAATCTAGGAGATGCAAACAACGAGAGAGATTGGATTAGATCTTCATACCCTTGAAGATTCGCACAGCGGAATGTTCGTCGGAACGTGGGTGATGTAGTCGTACTCGCTTCTCCTCCTCGCGATCCGATCCGATCTAGCACCACAAGTGGCGGTGCCTCCGTGAGATGCACACGTGCGGCACCTCGACGTCTCCTCCTTCCTCGGACCAGCAAGTATGGTGGAGAGATAGATTGGATCTACAGCACGACGGCGTGGTGTATATGGTGGAGAATTTCTGCCGCAGGGCTTCGTCTACAAACAGTCGGGAGGGAGAGAGTAAGGGCAGCAGGGCAACTGGGTTTGGAGGAAGGTGTAAGGGGGGTATGAGAGGGGGCGCACCATCCCTCTATATATAGAGGGGGGGTGTGGCCAGCCCTAGCCTCTCCTCCAAGCCTATCTCTAGTTTAAACAATTTAAACTCTCCCTTATCTAGAAATCCTATCTTATCTTATCTCTAGTTTAAACGATTTAAACTCTCTAGGATCGGCTGGGCCCTATGGGGCCTTGTTCCCCTGGCCCAATGCGGCCAGAACACTCCCTCATAGGCCCATGCCCCCTCCCGGAAGGTGGGACCACGTTGGCCCCCTTCCGGAAGGTTCTAGAAGCTTCCGGTACAATACCGATTAATCCGAAACAATTCCGAACTCCAAAAACTGCACTGCCTCATATGAATCTTATTCTTCGGACCATTTCGGAACCTCTCGTGATATCCCGGATCCCATCCGAGACTCTGAACAAAAATTCATAAACCAATTATCCAATCTATCCTAGCGTCAAGACACGTTAAGTGTGTGACCCTGCGGGTTCGAGAATATGCAGACATGATCTTCTATCAATAATCAACAGCGGGGTCTGGGCACCCATATTGATTCCCACACATTCATCGATGATCATATCGGATGAACCACGATGCCAGGATTCAATCAATCCCATATATATATTCCCTTCGTCTCGCGATATTTTACTTGCTCGAGATTCGATCGTCGGTATCGTCATACCTAGTTCAATCTCGTTCACAGCAAGTACTTTACTCGTTTCGTAATCCGATATCACTTTGTGATTAACTCCTTAACCACATGCTTGCAAGCGGTGTTGATATCGATTACCGAGTGGGCCCAAAGCATATCTCTCCGACTTGGGAGGGACAAATCCCATCTCGATACATACAACCCAACAGATACTTTCCGATCACCTGAGAGACACCTTTATGATCACCCTCTCATAGGATGACGTTTGATGACCTCAAAGCTTTCTTCCGATACCAGGGAGTTGCAATATCTCATGGTCTAAGGAATACAATATTTGACATAAGAAAAGCTTCGCAAAGACGAACACGATGACACGATCTAATTGCTTCGCTTAGTTTGGGTATGTCCACCATATCATTCTCCCAATGATATGATCTCATTATCAATTGACAACTCATGTCTATGGTTAGGAAACCTTAACCATCATTGATCAATGAGCTAGTCCATAGAGGCGTACTAGGGACACGGTGTTGTTCACAAACCACACAAGTATTAATGTTTCCGCTTAATACAATTCTAGCATGGAATATAAAATTTATCATGAACAAGAATTATAATAATAACATCTTTATTATTGCCTCTAGGGCATAATTCCAACACTAGGAAGATCCACTCATAT
The DNA here is from genome assembly GCA_916181665.1 of Avena sativa. Lineage (NCBI taxonomy): Eukaryota > Viridiplantae > Streptophyta > Magnoliopsida > Poales > Poaceae > Avena > Avena sativa. Next base: position 443,338,102 of record OV702293.1, on the reverse strand, counting down.
CTACATCAACAAGATTCAGCTAAGCAGACCAAGAGGAGGCAATGGATGGACCTCGTAATCAAGATACACACCCCTGATCCTCTTCACTATGGCTCAAATCTTGAGCTAGTTGATCCTAAATGGATCTAACACTTTTTGTAATTACAGATATAGTCACGACATATAATTTTTGTGTATGTATGGTGCTAAATTGATATCTATGTGATTTCCTTATATTCTCGCCATGATCTACTATTCCAAACCAGTGTTTGTGTTGTGTTGAGTGTGATCAAGCATGAGCTCGATCATCATCTCAAGTGTTGATAATCTTTAGCTCTGTTTCTACCTTTTCTTTCTCATGTGTGTGATTAGATGTTCCACCAAGTGTGTGATTATATGTTACTTTAATCCAGGCCTCTGATCCCTACCTTTTTGTATTATAAAACTTGTTCTTTATCTTTTATATATTCACATGGTATTTACATCGAGGAATTATTATCACAAAAGATAATCACTACTAGAAAAAGGCTTACAGCAGGCTCGCCTCAGCGGTAACGCATGAGCGCCCGCGCGTAGCCCTCCGCACCGGGGGTAAGTCGAATACTGCCGGCGCACACCACCTTGGTGCACCGACACCAAGTGCCAGAATTTTTTTCCAACTTTTTCCAATTATATTTTTGAAGATTTCATAATATTGGAATTGTTTGACTGCTTAATCACACTATGGATATTTTTATCTCTAATCACACTTAATCTCAGGTCAAATCACTCACTCCTAGTCACACTTTCCTGTCGGTCACACATCCTTAAACTACTCTAGCCCCATCACGATTAACTTCTTCGTTCGTTCTCAATGAGCTTCCAAAAAATAAGTTATACTTTGTTGATAATGATCCTATCAATCCTATTAACTCTTAGGCCATTATGTAACACGCTTTTATTTTTTGAATTCCAAATAATGATTTAAGTAAACAAAAATGAATAAGTTATAATAATCTTGAATTCAAATAACAATAAAATTTATTTAACTTTTTTTTGCCTTTTTCTATTTAATATGGAATAATTTATATATATATATCTGTGATTCAGAATTCAACAAATAATATGTCTAACTTGATCAAAAAATGAGAGGAATCCAAATATGACATCCATGTCATCTTTTGAATCATGCATCATGTCTTTTTAATAGTGTATTGCAAGGTTTTCCAATTGAAAATCATTTAATAGTGTCCAAATTTAAAAGATATATATATAAATTCCTTTTGAATTTGAGAAATCTAAAAAACCAGTAAACAAGTTGAATAAAATATACCCAAATAAAAATAATAAACTCTCAAGAAAGGAAATAATTAACTAAAAGATAAACGAATTCAACTTAAATAAAATACACCAAGGTATTGCATTGCATATAATTGCATTAGAGTATCATTTGGCTTCTATCCAAAACATTTTCTTTGTCAGACAATGGTTGCTATTTTTAGAACCTCAGGTTTAGGGTCAAGTAAAACATTTGAATTGCATTATCTTGCAATTGCCAGGAAAGTTCATTCCTGCATCAACTTTGTGAGATCAATCTTGTATTCCATTTTCAAGGGAAATCTTACATGTCCTTTGGCTTAATTTGAAAAATGTTTTCAAAAAATATCATTTGCATTCAAAAGAAAGATCGTTTTTTAATAAAATACATTGAGGAAAATGGTGGACGATGGAATCATGGTTGATATACATGGTTAAAAAAATCATGTGGTGGAGATTCCATTATACCGGGAAAGTTAGGATTAACAACAACAATAGTTAGTCATTATTATGCCCTAGAAAACAGCGCCGACCACAAATCTTGTTATGGTTCGATGGAGTCAGAAGTACCTTCTTCATTTCATTTTCCCCGTATGTTAAGTCGGGTTGTGACCCAAAGTGGAGATCAGCGGGTAACAACCCATACCGTTCCTATCATGTGTTGTAGGATAAAGACATAATATATTTGAAGGTATGGTTATTAAACATAGACCCCTCGACCGAAATTCATTACAATGGGTGCGTAACGGGGTTATGGAGGAGGACTCGACATGACTCGGATAAACTTGGTAACCGGACCCATACCTAAGAAAGTATGGAAGAGAGAATTAAGGCCAAGGACGTTTGTGGATAGAGTAGTGCATCTCTCAAGAGTGTATAAATGTGATATGTTACTCCCTATCCAATGAAAGGATTATGATAGCAGCATGGAAAGAAACTACATAGTTCAAACAACCTATGAAGACTAGCAGACTTAGAATTTCTAAAATCTAATACTTACCTTTTCTAAAAACCGTTTTGGAAAACCTATACAAGTCTTGGATCTTTGATCTACGACTGTAGTTAGAGAATCAAACAAATACCATAGAACTTGTTGACTAAGCTCATACTCAAACTATCCATCTTAAAACCCTCGCTTAGGTTATTAATGGACCAGAAGACCTGCAACGGTGAATAAATCCATGGCAGGGTATTAGAGAAATCATAAGTCAACAGAGGTGTAAATATAGAAGAAAACAATATGTAGATATAAGATCCACTAAATAAAGCATAAGTAGTTGAGCTAGCAATAATAAAGTTCTTCAATTGCCAGCTCTAATAGTTTTAATCTTAGTATTACCATTGATTAGTAAGCTATTCCAGTTGCGTTTGAATATTCATCGCACGGTGAATTCTCATTGGACCGAGGAGTATCTCGAAACCTTTGTACACTTTTGGCTTTTGGTATGAATAAATAAAGTATTGTACCCATAATGTTTCTGTTGTACTACTATGAGGGATCTAATATTTACGGGTAAGGACTTCCATGACTATTATATCAACGACTTGTACACTACAACATGGAGTTGTGTACTGGGTCATCACAGAGGCCACACTACACGACTTGTGGCTCGCGGCAAGAATGGCCACCCCCAAACTCATGCACAAGGGCATTGCCTCTGCTATGTTCCCTACTTGGTGGTGTTATGTAAGACTTCAAATCTTCTATGCAATGAAACACAATGTCATTGCATTTTCACGAAAAAGAGAATGGTGTCCACTATCCAAGAACCCGATCACACGTAATACGGGTAATGAACAAAGTTTACAAAATTGACGTGTTAACCATGCCCTAAATTTTATGAAATGTCTAGTAGCAAAGATCAAGCTCGAAAGAAACCCATAAAAATAGAATTTAGGGTGAAACATAAGCTTGTATATTGTTTTTTTGTTGGGAAAAGGCCAAGGGTCATAAATTAAGTACTAGAACAAATTCGTACAACAACACCCTTACCGAAATTGAACATAACATCCAAGATCTTTGGGGGTATCGATTCTTTCTTCCTGCAACATCTAGCGGCAGCGCATTATAAGGCGAGCTTAGTGCCTCCTCTGGACCTCTAGAAGACTGCTAGAGTCAGAAAGCATTGTTATAGTGGTAGGGGAGTCATCTATACAAACCAGAAGACCCCAACATTCATGGTCTACAAAAAGATCATTGCCTTGGAGAAGAAAACCTCAAAAATGGCCTAAACAATGCCCGGGGTTCGTCCCGGCAGAATCATGGGACACAAACCTCATGAGCTCCTTGACAATGGCTGAGGATGGCGTACCATCCTTGATCAGAACTTGTGATGGATGACCAAAATGTATAACCACGTCATCTGCTCTATAGGACCACTTTACTAAGAGAAACTTTTTTTGTCTTACTCGATGCGCTATTAATTTCTCTAGAGCTCTGGCCATCGAGATGCACTTCCACTTCCAACCAGTGTTCAAGTTTTAGCGTGTCGTCTTTTTATGCGGTTGGCCTATGGTTATTATGTGTACATTCTCACGTGCTAAATGAACATAGTACAATTGACGACAGTCCCTCTGAGGGTATCGACCATCATTTGTGTCAAGTAATATAAGAGAGTGAAAAAAAATTCTAACATTTTATTTTTTTTGAAAAAGTTTTGTCTTCTATTAAAAACATAAAGTTTATGGTTTTGGAAAAAGAGGCGAGATAAAAAAAATGTAGCCCATTAATAAATTTGTAATAGGAGTAAAATATTTTAAGAGCTGTCCCACATGGCATGATCGGCAAGAGCACTTTGGTTGTTTTTAGCAGATTTTTGTGGTTAGCATATTTTAGTTAGGATTAATCAATTAATATCCAAATATAAAACAAAGAAAGTCCAAAAAAGCAGTACATATTTTTGTTTTTACTAATTAAATGGATTCCTGTTTATTTATCAGAATTACATCAAATCTGTACTACAAACTCAGAGTTGGATGTAGTACTCAAAGCAGGAACGCCATGCATGTTTTGTGTGTAAGGTTGCCTATCAAATCATTCGCACGATGGCCTAATAAGACGGAGGCATTGTGCGGCTTGTGCCTGTACGAGCCACTTGCGAAGATAGAATATTCGAGTCAACCTAAACATGAAGAAACTGCCCAACATCCACAGTATAATCAGGAAAGATGATACGAAGCAGGCGATGGAACCACCATAGAATATTTGCACTCAAAAGCCGCTTCAGAAATGAAGCAATGCGACACTGGCACTCGATTGTTGACTCTGAAAATCATGTCTTGTCAAAAAGAAAAGAAAAGGACAGGCAATCATGTGGTAGTACTTCAACTTCTCTTTTCATGTTTTCTTGTACAGGAAACATATATACAAGGAAATTGCATTGAAAATAAAGTAATTACAGTAAACAAACTCCGGTTTCTTTAGTGTATGAAATGGATGCAAGTGCAAGACCGTGGATAGTAACTTGGGGCAATTTACAGGACGTACAAATCTGCAGCATGTACAAATCTGTGGACATCTTCTAAGCTTCTATTAGCATTTAGCCGGACATTCCTTTCCAAAAAGAAATTTAGCCGGACATGCCATGTCACATGGATGGAGATAATTTCAAATTAAAAGTAATACAGGAGAAAGTATCACACAATCTGCAGAAAGATAACTACTCTGTAGTTTGGTGCAGCGAGTTACATCATTTACATCTCGAAGGACATCCCTAGTACATGGCTTCACTCAAGCACATCTACACTACACCAGTTTCGCGTTCCTCTACTCTACAGCGCCAGTGGAACTCTCAAATCTCAGTATACGTTCTTCTTCTTGGGTATCGCCGGTGGGACGAAGTTGATCCGCCTCACTTCCTTCATTGGTGGTGTCGCCGGAGTGACCTTTTGGTCGGCAGCGTCGCCATCGGAGTGACCTTGCGTCCGCAACACGTTCTTCCTAGGACAGTAACGTGTGGATCTCAGGCGTGAACCAGTTTGGCGTTCCTCTGCATCGCTAGTGGAACCCTCAATCTCAATACGTTCTTCTTCTTGGCTAGTGGAACCACGGGAGCTGGAGCGCGGCGGCCGCCGTCAGCCGCTTGTCGGGGTTGCACTCAAGAAGCCCTTTCAAGACTTGGAACCCGTCGTTGGACAACATCTCTTCGTGGAACATCTCCCTTAACGTGCTGTGCTGCCGCGCCTGGGTCCATCGCGGCACCATGCGGGCGAGCGGCAGGGACGCGAGCTCCGGCCATGTCGTCTCATCCGGAAATCCGACGCGGCGGAAGATAACCCAGAGCTGCTTGACCTCGTCGTCGTCTCCGAGGCCCGGGAATATCCTCTGGCCGGAGAGCATCTCGGCCATGACGCAGCCGAGCGACCACATGTCCACCCGCGCGTCGTAGTTCGGCTTCCCGAGGATCATCTCGGGCGCCTTGTAGGGCATCGTGCCGACATCTCCGTACGGCGTCTCCTTCGTCGCCAGGGACACGGCGAGGCCAAGGTCGCAGAACTTGAGGATCTTCCCGCCTTCCCCGACGAGGATGTTCTCTGGCTTGATGTCGCGGTGGATGATGCCGCGCTGGTGCATCATCTTGGCGCCCGTGAGGAGCTGCCACATGTAGCAGCGCACGATGGCCTCCGGGAGCGGCGGCCTCTCGGACAGGAAAGCGTGGAGGCTCGGCCCGACGTACTCCATGGCGAGGCCGAGGTCGGCGGTCGCCGGATCGCGGACGAGGCCATAGTAAGCGACGACGTAAGGGTTTTCGTCGCAGGCGCCGAGGAAGCGGGCCTCTTCGAGGAGCCGGCTGGGGTCGGCGGGCCTGTGAACGGTGGAGCGGAGGAACTTGATGGCGACGGTGTTGCCGGTGACGCGGTGGCGCGCCTGTAGGACGACGCCGAAGCTGCCCCCGCCGAGGATGCCCGTCTCCACGAACGCTTCCGTCCTGGAGACCTGGATGCTGCAGCTCGCTGATCCCCGGGCAGTCGCGTTGCAGGCGTCGAGGACGACTGGAGATCGTCCGCAGATGGCCATGCTCGCTCGGTTGCTTGGCGAGAAAGGGTGCGCAATGGAGAGGAGACGGCCCGGCAATATATGCACGGATCGAAGCAAACTGTCTCCGAAATTGGATCCCCTCCCCTCTCCGAAAGGGTGCGCATGGCCTTGATCGACACGGACCAAAATTGGAGCCCCTCCCCGATTCGAATTCAAACTGTCTCCGACTCTGAGTGACCAGACATGTGCAATGTGCATACGCACGTGCTCATCTTCCTTGTAGCGCGTGTGGCAATGTAAGAGCTACTACCTCATCGTCAGTTCATAGTATGCGTCAGTTCCATAATAAATTGAACCCAAATATCGCGCCCACGTTCGCGCGCAGGCACGGCAGCGGGCGGCTGAAGATCAAAGTTGCAATCTTATCAGAAAAACAAAGTGTTGAAGTGCAATCTATGTGATTTCCTTGTGTTATTCTCATGATTGTTTGTGTTGTGCTGAATAAAAGAATGAGCTCATGGACGATCTAGTGATCGTGAGCTCAAGTGATGGTAATCTTTAACTCCATTTTTACCTTTTATTTCCCTTTCATTTTCTTCTCCTCTAAGAGCAACTCTAACTGATCCCCTTTAATTGGCTAGAGGACTTTTTTTTCGGCCGGGGACGCACCGAACCGATCCCCTTTTGGCCGTTAGCAGAGAAAACTTTTAGTCCGGCCCCCAAAAACTGCCCCGCACCTCTCATATTTTCTCGGCGCCAACCTCGGTGACTAAAACTCTCCCTCCCGCCCAGAACCCGACCCTCCCGCCCAATTCTAGCGTCACGGTTCTCCCCTTCCCCTGGCCGAAATGGCACCGGAATTCCATCCCGCATGCCCGCCGGAGCTTTCCGCCGGCGAAACCGCGACGGATTCGACCCTGACGACGCCTCCGATGCCGCGGAAGCGGTTGGGCAACACCGCCATGGTGCCGCCGGCGGGAACGGCTACCAAGGCCACCAGGAAGGCGTCAACGGCGGGTAAGCCACCCCTTGTGCCGGTGCTGAGTGGCCCGCATCCCCGGAAGCCGACGGTGGCGATGCAAGCGCTGCCACAGGCAGCGGAGGAGAATAAGAAGAGGAAGGTCGCGGCGGCGATGGGGTCGACTTCTACACGCAAGGCAAAGTTGTCGCCGGCGTCCTCATCACCCACGCCTTCTTCCTCTGCGAGGGCGGCCGTCGCAGCTCGCCCCCAAAGGGTCACTCGCGAGGTGATCGACGAAATGACCGCGCCTCAGCCGACTGCTACCGACCTTGGGGCGGGCGATTTCTTTTCGCAGTTGGATAGTTCTCACCGTGTTGGGCTCGGCGACCTCCACTTTGGTGATGGATATTCGTACAAAGGCATGGAGGAGACCCAAGTTGATGTTGATTACAACAAGACCCAAGATGAAGGCGTCGAAGAAGAAGAGGGGATGGAAGATGAAGAGGAAGTGGCAACCGAGGTGGATCCGCCAAGAGGAAGAGGCAATGTCAAAGTAAAGCCTAGAGGCAAGAGGTACACCAACTATAGCAAAGACGAAGACATTGCATTGTGCCATGCTTGGTTGAATGTGCCGCTTGATGCAACGCTCGGCACCGATCAATGCAAGGAGAAGTTTTGGGAAAGAATCAAATATCACAACCACAAGTCGGTCAAGACTCCATCATACCGCACCCAAGGTTCTCTTAGTCATCGTTGGGGAACCATTCTTGAGCAATGCAACCGATGGGCCGACGCCCTAGAGTCGGTGGCCAATGCACCACCGAGTGGAGTGCCGGTCACCCAACATGGCAAGTATCACCAATACGTGTACAAGCTCCGCAACAAGAGAGGTGGTCACAAAGCCTTTAGTTTGTTTCATTGCTACAAGGATCTAGAGGGCAATGAGAAGTGGGTCCGAAGAAACTACGAGACCACACCGAAGAGGGCAAGGATACATTCAACCATTGATGTCGACGATGATGAGGACAAAGATGAGCTCAACAAAAGGCCAGACGGTGTGAAGATTGCAAAGGAGAGGAAGAAAAGGGGAGATGACGGCGCCTACAAGGAAGAGTTCAATGCCCTTGTCGAGATCAAGAAGGCATTGGTGGCCGAACGCAAAGAGGACAAAGAGGCTAGGTCGAAGGAGCTCAAAGTTCTAGAGGAAGAGAAGTGGCGGTCCAAGTTGGCGGTGGAGGAAAGAAGGATTGCACTTGAGGAAGAAAGAATGTCGAAGGAGAAGAAGAAGAAGAAGAAGAAGAAGAAGAAGAAGAAGATAGAAGAGCAAAGGCTTGCACTTGAGGCGGAGAAATTGGCCAAGGAGAGGGAGGATGCCGACCGCGCCATCATGTTCATGAATCCAACCACCTTGGATGAAAAAGCGAGGGTGTATTGGAGATCGCCCGTGAGAAGATCTTGGCCTGAGAGAGTGGTGGTGGTGGTGGCGCCGACGGTGGCCGAGATGGTGTTTGAGATGGCCAAGATGGTCGTGGCCGAGCTGGTGGTGGCCTCAACAACATAAATATGCTATGTTGTTCTTTTGGATCAAACTTGATCGATGTGATATTTTTTTGATATTATTTATGCATGTTTGAACTTCCGTATGTTTGAGATCTTTGGAAAATGATGCTAAAAAATTTTAGTCCTCTAAATTATTAGGGATCGAATGTTGTGGCCACCGTTTAGAGGACTTGAAATTTAAGTCCACCGTTTTCTCCGGCTAAAAGTCCTCTAAATTAAAGGGGATCGGTTAGAGTTTCTCAACTCCGGACTTATTAGGATGTAGGCCTTTCTCTGTTTCTGATTGCTACCTTTACTTCAGTGGCTTATAATACCATTTGGATTGTGTAGTTTGTACTCCCTCAGTCTCAAAATATAAAATGTTTTAGGTTTATGAAGAAAATGAATCTAGACTTTTTTTAGTGTGTAGATTCACCCCAAAGTTAAGTGAACCTACATACTAAAAGAAGTCTAGATACATTTGCTTTACAAAACTAAAATATCTTATATTTTGAAACTGAGGAAGTAATGTTTATCGTGCTCATAGCCATCAATGGGGTCATAAAAGGTTAATGAGGAGGAGAATCATCACAAAGGAAGGAATAGATGCTGCACAATGGACAAATGTAGAGTTGGGCATTCGGTCATAACCAAAATTCATTTCGTTGTTGTGTTTGTGTATTTCTCTAATCCACGGTTATGGTGGCTGCGACCTGGGGACCATGGATCACCCTGATTTTATTGGTGTGACTACGAAACCGCTCTGTCAGAGGGCTGATATGCATCTAGTGTTAATTCCATGCATACATAGCGACAGCTGAAGCTTAACATATTTTACACAGACTAACAGAGAACTGGATACTGGCTGCTTCCAGCCTTAACATTTGATATGATGTCCACTGAAGAAACAGATTGCAACAAGAAACTCATTTGTTAGTCACGCTCCAAATTTTTCCAAAGCGTTTAGAGACAACAAACAACTAGCTCGACAGGAAACCCATCTCAGAACACAAAACTCTCAGACGAACCATAAGTGTGAAAGATAAAACAGATTACAGTCAGCTGCCAGTTCCTCGCAGAACAATAGTCAGATCAGTAATGCACTTTGGACAATTTACAGAGCAAACTAATTGTTGGAACTGAGACACATTTTCTCGGCTGTATATCCATTAGAGTGGATATCAAAATGCAGTGCTTGCAAGCTTTGGTGCAACGCTATTCAGCCGAACTTTGCACCCTATGGATATCGCAGATTCTCTATAGTTCCTGTTCTTCATTTTCCTGTGTTGATTCCCCTGCTTTCCCAGACTGCTTTTCTTTCTTGTGCTGCATTGATAATTAGGAGACAGGTTAAATGAGGCAGAGTAGCATGAATTGAAGCCGATTGCCTAATGTCGGGTGCCGAAGACGTAAAATTGGAACAAATAAGCAGCATGAGCACAGTAAGCAAAAATAAGTAGAACGAGAAACTAAACAAAATACTTGAAAAAAAAAGTTTCTCGTGGCCTAAGTTCATGAATGCATGAAACAAGTGGAGAAAGTAAGCTTTGCTAGTTCTGTAAGCATCTCATGGCCTAAGTTCTTTCTTGCAGTGTCAACACACATGTGTGCACAGAGTTTTTGAGATTAGCTCAACTTGCATTTAGAATGGCTTCTAACAAATACTACTTTGGCTTGAACCCGTAAAACAAAAGTTACATGAGAATCGAGTTCTGTAAGCATCTCTTTTTTAGTTTTAGACATCGTTGCCAATTTGTTTGAATAATAGCAGATGCAAGACTAAAAAATGGCTGGTAGCAATTGATGTTAAGAATTACTGTATATGCTCAGTTATATCAGTAACAACGTATTCTAAATTTTTTCCTATGTCCGATATTTACCAAAGAATGTTATTCTGCTAGCCTTTTCCAACTTAAGATAAAAAGATGCTTAAGCAATATAGGGAAATAGGTAACTGTTACTCCCTCCGTTTCAAAATATAAGATGTTTTAGGTTTGTGAAGAGAATGTATCTAGACTTGTTTTAGTGTCTAGATTCACTCATGTTTGAAGTGAATCTACATACTAAAACAAGTCTAGATACATTCACTTCACAAAGCTAAAACATCTTATATTTTGAAACGGAGGGAGTACCATTTAGCTATAAAAAGGAAGTCTCAGTAGTATGACAGGTTATTTCCTCCTAACATCAGATTTCTCATTCTCTTATCAATTTATAATTTATTTTCTGCACTGTATATTTCAGTTGTTATTGAAATTTCAACTGTTGGCTGAGCACTCCTTTGCACTGTATTATATACATAAAAGATTACAGTTGTTTTAATGGTAATGATGCTAAGTTCAACAGCTCCAATAAACGGTCCAAATTCAGAACAATAGCGCCAGCAATGTACCTTTGGAAGAAGCCCTTCTGCAGACATCAGCTCATACAACTTCTGCATGAGTGTTTCCTCTTCAACCTATATAAAATAATAACAATTGATTACTAACAAAAATTACCCTGAGACTACTTAAAATAAAAGCTTTTAGTAAAATTTAAGGCTCACCTGTAATTTATGCAACTCATGGGACATTGCTCGGTATGATTCCATTAGGGCATGATTTTGCTTTTCCAAATGCCTGCAGATTGTTTTTGTTATATAATGAACTGAAATCATTATGATTCATTTGTTGCTAAAGGAGTCAAGATGTTGTACCTGGACATTTCCGCAGAATGCTTTGGTTCCATTGTCACCAAACAAATTTACAGTCCTTTCTGCAGATCTTCCCCTATTACATAATCAATTTAAGTCAAGCTAGAAGCTTTCCTCCATATAATATAAACTTATTAACTGTGGCGCATCCAGAAATAAACGAGGATCGGCACCAGATTTTGACCAGTTGTGTCTACTATCAAAGTTGTGAACTGAACATAGCAAATGTACATAGCAGCTAGTATGCTGCTCAGAGTCTCATGCTTATGATATAGCAAAATAAGGGAAAACATACAAAAAAATGGTATGCTAGTAACAAAGAAGTTAAATTTCATAATCAAAATACCTGCAAAAAAAAGAAATTTCATAATCAATTAGATGTCACTACTAGATATCTCCATAGCAATTACCTGGGTTCTTTCAGAACTTAGCTGAATTTTCTAATAAAATAAACAAATCCAGCTAGATGTCCAGTGTATGATGTGTAACCAAATATACAAATGGCAAGTGATGTTATCTAAATAAAACACACACCTAGTTCAAATTACTTGACCTATTAGATAATCATTTCAAATGAAGCTAGAAATATGTTCTCCATATGCTTATATGATATACAGATACATAAAGAACACATGAAAATGAATGTAAGCTAGAAGAGATACAAATTCCACGCACGGATAATTAGAGCAGTCCATACCCCTGTGACACATGTAATGCAAGTTCTGTTATCTAGAGAATGCAGTATAGTTCGAAGTGCCACCTGTGTAAAATCCCCCATCCGCTGCTTTCAAGGACTATTACTCAGGTTTGTTTCGAAAATCTGAATGAAATTTAAGGTTGCAGCTCAATTGAGTCTTTGAGGTACTCAAAATATGGTTTCATAGATGGACAAACAGGTTAAAAAAAAACAAATCGTAGCACTGTTTTTATTTGCCGGCTAACAGGCTATCAGATAAACATCAAATCTCACCAAGCATGTTACTCTAAAAAAACATGGCAGTGAAATTGACGAACATAATTAGGCTAAGGTTGAGGTTTTGAAGGGGCAACCTGCTGGCGCTGGCGTCGTGCGGTCCGCAGAGCCAGAGAGCCCCCACGCTACGGCAGCTGCTGCTCGCCCGCTCGCGGTCGCCGGCCCTTCCCTTGCCGGCTCGCGCGCCGCGCCGCGCTGCGGACTTTCTGATCCTTGGTCGCCCTCTTGCTGGCTCGCCGGCGGTGTGGCGGTGTGGCGGTGCGGGGGGCTTGCCCGTGGCGTGGCGGCTCTGTGGTGCGGCAGCGCCGTTGGGAACCGAGGAGGACGATACCGACCGATTGATTTTTTTTTGCGACAATACCGACTGACGATGATTTCGGCCTGTTGGGAGCGGAATTTATTTGGGCTTAGCGAGCTCGTAATCTCCGAAAAAGAAAGAGTGCCCGTAGGTAGCCCACGCAGCAACCGGCAACGAGTCGATTTTTGGCGTGTTTGCCACTTTGCCTCGTGTCCTGGCACCTGGAGAAAATATATAGCGACACCAATCACTCGATACCGATCTTCAAAATCAAAATTCTACATTTTTAAAAATTTCGAAAAAGATTATGAGTATTCATCACAAGATAGTGTACACAATCCCTAAAATTTTCAGCACCTAGCCCTAGACATGCCGCTAGGGGAGCGTGCCAAAAGGTAGCGACGCCAACCACCGGGGCGGAGACGATGAACTACAGGGCGCGGGGCTTCTCTCTGTCGATCGCGCTGCTTGACCTAGGTTTCCGACACCAATGGGGGAGGCAGGAACGGAGCTCGAGGAGACACGCTAGGCGAGACGTGGATCACATAGGAGCTCGGCGAACGGGCGTCGCCGCCGCCAGCGCGCGTCGCTGCTGTGCGGATTGGGTGCGGTGTTGCTTTTTTTGATTTAGTTTAACTTCAACGTTGAACATACAAAGGGGCCACGGGCCATGAGGGATATCTTGGTCTTTTCTTTCATGTGGTTAGAGAGTGTCACTAGGTGACTATGCTTAAAACTTCCAGTGTGAAAAAATGATGTTTTAGCAATATATCAAAGTTGTGTTTTTTTTAGATAATATATCAAAGTTGTGTTACTCACATTCACAGAGCGATAGTAGGAGTGTGTTCGGCAACTGCCCAGCTTCGTAAAACTCCTCAGATTCAGCTTCCCGCAGCCACTCCTGCTTCCCAAGCAGAGCAGAAAACGTTCGGTGCTGCTCCACCGTTCTGCTGGGCCGAAAGCCCATTTTCTCTAGGCCGGCCTGCTACGTCATGGGCCTCCAGTGTAGGAATCTGGTCCGTTTTAGATCATGTGAGCTGGGCAGGTGCAGTTCTGTTGGCTTTTAACGCCGGGCAGAACCAGGAGGAGGAGGTCGGCTTCTGCAGGAGGTCCGGGACGGTCGATTCCGGCCGCCATTGCTGCTTCTTGACGGCTGGGTCGAAGAGGAGGTCGAGGACAGGGTCCTGCTCGTGCTCCTGCTTGAGGGCATGGTCGGGGTCAGGGGCAGGGACGCCGGCTTCTGGAGGAGGCCGGGGATGGAGGTGCTACTCGTGCTGCTGCTTGACAGGGCGCGCAGCTCGGCGGCCTGGCGGAGCCTGCGGGCTAAAGAGGATGCGAGCGGGGCTAGGTGGCATCCGCGGCAGAGGGGCGAGACGCTGAATGCGTGCTCGCGGGAGGAGAGGACTCCGACCGTGGTGGGGTGGAGCTTGCTGGGAGCGTCGGCTTGCTCATAGCTTGGTCGATTTGAGAGCAAACGAGATATTCACGTTGAAGCGTTATTTTCCTCAACTTGGCGGTGGCCGTCTCTTGTAATTATCTACTGCTCCGGGATTTACCGTTCCGGGAATTCACGAAAGAGGTGCTCCACGTTTTCTATAGCAATTTGGGCTAGCTTCTAGGATCTCGCTCCATGGATTTAAGACGTTCGGTGTTGCTCCACGGAAGAATTAAGAGAAGCTGGACAGATACCGAACACGCCCTTATCCTCTTACCCCCTCCCTCCTCCACCGCTCTTTTATGCACGTGCTCTCGGTGAGGTCGGCCGATCCTGAGCCCCTCCAGTCGGAATAGCTGGCCAAAGGCGGCAAAGGAGAGGCCCCAGAGTAGCTCTAGGCTATAGTTGACTCTATGCCATAGGATGAAGCTATGCCGGGAGGTGGTGGTTGGGTCTTTTGACCAAGATCTTGAGCCAGCTGGTGGTGCTCATCCTTGGTGCGCCAGTCTGATGGCCGGAGCCGGAGGCGTCGAGGAGAAGGACGACTAGGTCCTCCACAAATAAAATGTTGTTTTCCTCTGCTTCTTGTTCTTCCTCTGGCCGGCCACAGTGACGAGGGTAGGGAGAGGATAAGCGAAGGTTCCGGCGGGTGGTGAGGAAGTGGGGGTTCTTCTGCCTTGCCGCACCGGCATCGGCGGGTGGTTATTGACGAAGAGCGTTGTCGCGCTTCCATGGTGGAAGATGGTGGAGCTTCTTGATACTAGCCCCTTAATCAATAAGCGTCGAATGTGTTTCCATTTGTCGATGCGGTGGCCACTCCTTCCCCTACCTCTTATTGGTTGGCCTCGGTGGCAAGGGAGTGGAGGTTGGTGCGGGCGCAACCACTTGTGTTAGGGAGCTACATGGGAGGACTTTGTATGTTGCGTCCTCGACTACAGTTCCCAAGCGGCTTTGTGATATCGCCGCCGCTATCTTCAGCCGTAGGGACGGCCCTGATGCACTTGTTGGTTCGACTTTGAGCTTTGTCTTCCTTCGAGTGGCCATGTCTGCGCAATTGCCCTGTGGGAGGATCTTCTTCGACCTCGACCTAGGGTTTCTCGCTGATGTTGCCCCAAGTGGCATGTTCCCCAGCGATGGCATTGGTGCTCGGTCTTGTAGGTCACCCAATTCCGGTGGAGAGGCCCTTGGACTTGATTTCTTTTTAGATTTCTATTTGTAGGACCTGTGTTCATTTTTTAGGCCTCTATGTAATTTTGTACTTGCATGTTGAGTAATGCAGCTTCCAGGCCCTTCGGGGCCTTTCTCGTTCAAAAAATCAATATATCAAAGTAAAAGGTATCACTAAGTAGAATGCAGTAGTGGATTAGGCTCCTTAGGAAGTGGAAGTGGCTGACAATGCGGCTTTGCTGCTCGCACCTTCTAGAATGGAACATCTCTAGGCTTGACTAGATCTGGTGCTTAGGCAGACGCCCCATTGTTCTTGGGGGAAGCCCACCAAAGCAAGATTTTTTTTCGGAAATCAAATCCCCCCTTTAGGATTGGACGGAGTAGTTTCGAAAGGAGGAAGATTTGGGAGGCGAGTTCCCATTTTGAAGTGACGCCAACATAATATATTTAGGAAGATGCATTTAACCTTACATGAGACTAACCAAAAACCACACCAAAGAAACATGATATCAGTCACAATGGATAATATTGTCTTGTGATATAACGAAAGTAATCATTTCCTAAGTCTGAAACAACAGAGATCATCTATTATGTAATAAGACGATACATGCAACTCGACTGATCTTAAGATTAGTGGACTTTGCCCTTTTGTTAGTCTTCATACGGCTTTACTTTGGAGTAAAATGAGTCAATTGTCCTCAAATTATCAGAGGAGTGTCAATTAGGGATCCTAATTCTTTAAAAATTCACATCTAGCTTCTAAATGTGAATACATGTTCACTACATGTCCTACCCAAGTCCAACTTCCATGTGTGCCGCCTTAACTAATGCCACATAAGTAATACTTTGTAAAAAATCATTTATATTCTAATCTCTTGGTCCATGTTCTTGTATCTCCTACTACTTCCCTCCACCCCTCCCCGCAGAGCCTTAGTAGCGAGCATCGTGATGATGAGTCGATGATGGCATGCAACCTAGGTGGTCCTTTCGTCGGCTTTGATCCAACGTGGTTGTGGATGAGGACACTAGAGATGGAAACACCACGCCTGACAACAATAGCAAGGAGAAGAATAAGCAATGGGACACAAGCATCCCGCTCGAGAGAGATCCATAAGATCAGTAAAAAATGGTGGGGCCATAAGGAAAAGAAACCCCAATCGCACTTTATTAGAAGAAACAGGGGTACTTACCAGGAATGCGAGCATTGTGGCTTGGACCTGGGTGGGCGAGGGCATATCCGCACACCCAAGCCACTAGGCTACGCGTCAGTCCACGACATAAGATTAGAAGAAAGGTTTTTGTTTGTAAAATAGAGCCTACATGGCATCGGTCAATGCACCGCGGAGGAAGGTCGTAGGTAGGCCCTCAATAATGCTAGACCTACGGGAGTTTGGTTACGGAAAGATCTTACGGAATGAAGTGTAACCACCGGATTGGTTCATATTTTTTCATGTTCCGTCATTTTAGGACCGTGAGCCACCACTTTTACACCAGGTAATCCCGTACGCCTGATTCCGTAAATGGAGTCTGTAGACGTAGCATTACTGATAGGCCCTATAGGCTCTAGTGAACCACTTATTCACAAATTAGAAATAAGATGTGCATGTTCAGAGAACTAGTTGAACTAGGATCCAACTAACACACCTCGAATATTAGGATTGCCGATGCATTTTAATCCCTGCACCTCAAATTTTACTGATATTTTGGTTACGAGTTATCACCTTAAAATGCGCCCATCTTAAGAAAAAAATGACTTAGAAATGGTGTCCTGTTCCAATGGTGACGCACAACTCATCTTGACGAGACAAGACGCGATGTATTATATAGGCTGTCTGTCTGTCTGTAATTTATTACTCTGAATGAATTCAAGTACTCCCTCTAACCCATATTAATTGACTTGGATATGTTAAAATTTAGATGAATCTAGCCACTGTTCAAATCCAAGTCAATTAATATGGGTAGGAGGGAGTATGAAAAAAATCTAAACAATGAAGAATCATTGTATTTGTACGTATATATGGAGTCCATGCCAGGAAAGAGTCTCGATCGTTGGTTTGCTCCGGAGCGGATCATTGTTGTGGCGGAGCAATCTTCAGGTCGAGTCCGACGTTGAACCCGTTGTAGGCGATCGGCGCGAACATCCACATATCGTCCGAGCTCAGAAGCTGTTGAGAGAACGAGAGACGGTCAGGGTCTATCTGTTCAGAACATTGGTACAGTTTCTGATGACCAATTACTGATCAGCTAATGTGATGTCCTACAAAAATCAATCTTCTGAAGAAAAGAAATGCAGCCGTCAAAAGGATTTGCTGATTGTTTGTCGAAAAAAATATACTCCCTCCGATCCATATTAGTTGACTTGGATTTGTCTAGATTCGAATGTATCTAGACATGTTTTAGTGCTAGATGCATTCGAATCTAAACAATTTCAAGTCAACTAATATGGGTCGGAGGGACTATTTCCTTCGAGCCATATTAGTTGACTTAAATTTGTCTAAATACGGATGTATCTAGCACTAAAACTTGACTGACTAGATATATTCGTATCTAGATGAATCTAAGTAAGCTAATATAGGTTAGAGGGAATTTTGCAAGAACCAGACCTTGATTTGGAGCTGCATGAACTTGATGTAGTGAACTGCTTCCTCCAGCATCGTGCTGATGTCCACCTGAAAACCACATCTCATGAATTACTAGAACAATATCGATCACTTTCCTTGATATTTTTGTTCCTGTCGTAATACGGATGATTTAGATATCTCACCTTGGTTCCATTCGGGATGAGGTTCTGCAGTACCTTGAGCCGCTCATTGATCTTTTCTCTGCGTTTCTGCTCACGGGAACACAATTATTTCAGATTATAGTATTCAGACTTCGTCACGACATTGGCACTTAGTGCTAATAATTAATGTACTACTTACCCTGGCATAGAGGCTTTGCGGGTCGGTGGCCGCGCCACGCCCGGCCCTCGCCTTGCCGCCGCCGCCGCTGTCACCTCGCGACGACGACGTCTTCTTGGACGCCGAGCTCATGTTGCTGCACGAGGCCATGTCCAGTGACTCTTCGTCGTCGTCCGAGAGGTAGTTGCTCGAGCTCTGCACGTTGTTGTTGTTGGCCTCGCCGCCATTGCTCTCTTCCTGGATGATGCCTCGGCTGCACGCGCCCTTGGAAGCCTTCTTGGCCTGCGCACTGCTCCTCCCCTTCCTCTGCACCTGCATCGGTAAACCACACACGGCGTCAGACAAAAATCCTGGTGTCGTCAGCCGTTGACCACTTCTTCCTGGCACTCACCGGCGGCGTTGCCGCGGAGCGCGCTTTCTTCTTCGGAGCAGTGCCCGCGCTGCTGCCACCGGCGTTCTGGTCGCCCAGCTTCCGCTTGCACCCCGTGGACTCGCCGCCGTTGTCCTGGTCGTCAAACTGGAGATTTAGATCAACCATGAACCCAGCCGGATCGGCCATCTGCTCGTCCGGCGCCACGAAGAACTCGCCCACCGTGGCACCGCCGCCGTCGTAGTAACCGTGACCGTGGTAACCGGCCCCAGCCGAGGTGCCTTCCTGCATCTGCATGTAATACGGCGCCGAACTGTAGTACTGGTCAGCCTCGTGGCCGGGCCAGTACATGGACGACGATGGCATCACCGCCGCCGCTGGTTGCTTCTGCTGCTGCTGCTGCTCGTTGCCGAAGAACTGCACCCCGAGCAGGCGCGCCATGGCCTCCGAGTCCTCCGCGGCCACCGACGGATCGAACGAGTGCCAGCTTGCCTCCGAGGACTCCATGGATCGATGTTCTTGCAGGCACTCGATTGACGCTGTCGTCTAAGTATGCGTTGTAGATGCCGATGCGTGTGGCGGTATTTATACAATAGTAGGAATGTAGGACTACTGCTGATCTAGAGGGTTCACGAATGGAATGTTCCGCGCGTACATGTCTGACCATTGTGCTTTCAACATCAAGGCTCTGCTGCCATTGTTTAACACACGAACCATCAGTTTCTTGAAGAAATTCGTTAATTCCAGTTGGAGATGCCCGGACAGCTACCGGAGACCGCTGAATTTCAGGCCTACCGTGGAATAGAAAATCCGAGGCGCGAAATGCAGATTTAAAAACATTACACGGTTTCGATCGAATGATCGTCCGTGGGGGCTGCTGAAAGGCTGCAACGGGTGTAGCTATGTGTGCAGGTGATCATAATAATAAGAAGAATTGGAATAAATAATTAGGATGATGATTAGGGTGAGCGGAGCAAGTTGAGTAATGTACAGGGGTGGCCTATATCTGAGTGATTTGAATTGGATGACGAAACGAGAAACACGGATGGTAGGACTGTAGTTGGGACTCGGGAATAAAGAACCAAGGGAAGACGATCGATCAATCGATGGTTGGCAAGATCGTGGGGAAGAGTTCCCTGACATTATAGTCTCACGAGCAATTGTTTTCTTGTCGTTGCTTTCAAATCATTGATTCTGATCTTTGCCTCCTCCTGGAAAACTTCGTGAATAACATTTTTCTTCATGTGTTTTAGTTTCATGGCTAAAGCTATAGGGAAGAGACAATATTATAGTTAAATAAATAAATTAGCCATTAGTGACCGTGATTGGCATAGGAGAATTGGATTAGTTTAGTTATATCCGTGTTTTTTTTTTTTTGCTTATCTGTTTGTTTGTTGATGTTCACTTCTATGGCTCTTTGCGTCGTCTGTTCTCTACGACAAAGCAACAACATCTTTGACCACTGAACCACTGCGTCGACAAACAAAGTTACATTGATCTTATGAACATGCTTTTCTTGTGCATGTGTCCCTTGCACTAATTTGCAAATTACTCCAATGTATACAGGCGAGTACTACATTGCTATGCATATCTCTCCCACTAATTGTACCAGACTGAACTCGACGTTGAATTGGTTGGAGCTCAGTCGAGTTGCTACTGTAAACAGCTGCGAATGTTTTATTTCTAAATGTGGTTATATACATGTTTCTTTCTCAAAATGTTGTACTTCCACTGCTTTCTCGTTGAGGAAACACGCATAAACATTGTTTCTTTCTTTCTTTTCCAGCTGGCAAATCTGCACATCGACGACATTATTGTACTTTAACCCTCTAAATAAATTCCCACAGTTTTCTGTATTGTTTCTAGGCGAATTAGAGATCGACAGCTGCAAGCCTCTACATATTGTATCGTCAGCCTTCTCATAGTTAATTTGTTAACGTACCATAGGCAAGACCACACGAGATATCAAGTTAGAGCCACGTCCAACAACCATAAGAAAAAAGATGTGGAAAAAAAAATCGAAGCCATAGAATTTGGTCTACTCCCGACAAGAAAAATGGCATCTTGTGCATTGCAGAAAAATGGCCACTATGACGAATCGCACGTACGCTGTATTCTGTAGGGAACTCTTTCTCTTTCTTGGAAATAAATACACGCAGGTGTAGCTAGCATGTAGGGGATAGACCTGCACACAAGTGTACTTACCGTTGGGTATCCTCTTTGTGTGGGTTGTGAAGAGATGTCTTACTAACCCTTTCAGGCATCTCAAACAGGTATAAGCGCCCATCAAATTTTAGTGTTATGATTGATGATTGTTTTGTACATTGCACATGAAGAAAAGAGATGTTAAGCTTCCCATCCAACCACCACTAGGTAGAGTGACGAAAAAACCCAGATTAGGCTTCATTGAAGAAGAAAAAAAAAACAAGAGAAGGGAAGAGGAAGAAGTTGAAATCAAACACCGGGCTCTCGTCATGATGTCTAGATCTACTACCTTATATCTTTCAATCTCTGGTTCCACCATCTTTGATGAGATTTTTCTGATTCCTAAGTCTTGTGCTCCAAATCTTGTTGTTTAGCATCTAAGATCCATGATATCTTGATGTATGAGATCCTCTTGTTTTCTGTAGAGAACAAATTTTATCCCCATTTCATAATAGGGAAAAAAGATTTAGATTGCTTCAGCCCATGATTTTTCATCTCAACTTGAAAGGTTTTCCATATAAAAAGGATTGTTGTCCCTGCATATTGATTTGCTTGTTGATGCACCTATGTGCTGAGAGCATATAGAATTTATCCTACCTGCTTGAAGAAACCAACTACTTGTGTGCAAGAGCACTTAGGACTTGTACTCAATTGGGACAGAATCAGTCTCTTCATATATACTTGATACATCTGTGTTTCTTTCGTGATTGAGCAACGATCCATGGAGTTAGTACATGAATGGTGCTAAAGTTTACAACTTATTCCGCTATGTATTTTTTAAATCACATTTAAGTGCACTAATTCCCAAATATATACGTGGGCTTCCGACTTCGTGCATTCAGTTCGGCCTTTTTTACACTAATATGACCATAATATAAATGAAGAATATACATGAAGTAAGCAGTACAGAACAAGCAAAACACCATTCTCAGAGGAAGTTATATATGACACCTTCATCTATCGTATGTTATCTGCTGAAATGTGCACCTATTTGGTCATGCAAACGAAGGTTGTACATAACTGGATGAATAGTAGTCAACAGTCATGCTGATACTGACCGATCGACAACTCGTCGGGCGTCTTTTAGTGCCCATCAACTTCAAACCAGCTCACTCGGTGTGCAATGGTATGCGTCGCAAAACATGTTGTCATTCACTACGCGGACGAGTGACATCACACAAAATGTAGGTGCAATTTTGTGCTAAACAGAACTTTCTGACGAACTCCGATTTGTCATCCGAGAGTTCCTCGTGATCGTCAGTCCCAGATGGGTCTCGATTGTGGCATACGAAAACATGGCTTTGACGCGGGCACGCGTGGCAACCGTGTGAGGCACTGGTTCATGAGAATATACAAAACGGAAACATCCACACGCATGCCTATCTAGGTCAATAAGAGAATGGAGGAGGAATAGAAGAGTGGGCGGGGAAGATATCATCTAGAGAACACAACTCAACTACTTGCAGATATCTGACTTCCAACCACTTTCAGAACACGGAAACGTCACAATTTTGCAATGGCACGCGTATTTCATGATGAAAAGTCCACTTGCATGTATACATACATGCCAAAACAAGAAGACAACATCATGATGAGGAATATCATGGAGCAATCAAGCAACCAATAGGACACCCCTCCATACATGACCGGATTGCACCGATTAGAGGGAAAATAATTGATCCATCTCAGGCAATTCATTGTCATACCGACCTTGCTAGACTACTGTCAAACCTCAAGTGATCTATTATCCCCATTTTCTCCACATGGGTGACACATTTCCACCCTACTTTTAGAAGATTATTCTTGGTTAAGATGACATATGTAAGGATCAACCGAATGAAAACTTCGATCCATCTTGAGAGGAATATTCAAGTTCTTATATGCTTGTAATCCACAACCTATGTAGTCCTTAGATGTAGATATAAGGATCTCATTGAAAATTCTTCCTGCTTCCTATCTTCCATCTTACCATGCAATGTTGATTGATACCAGAGATTTAGCTCCTTGTCTAGGAGATATGATTAGCTCCCTACAACCCCTTCTAGAACTTTGACCAACCACTTCAATTTTAACCTGATATAGCATTTGATTTTGCGGATAGTTTCTCTTAGATTTTTCACTATCCCTCGAGTGTTCTATAATTTCCATAACCACTTCCACAACAGGATTTCTTTATGGTTGTTAGATCCATGATCCTCAAGCCTCCACTCTCTTTTGGCAGGAGAATTGATGGCCAGTTCACCAAGTGATACTTCTTACCTCACTAGTTCCCTGCACCTTTGCCTTATGATAATGCAACCACTTGACCACGCCTTTTCGAGCCGCTATAATGAATAATATATAAAATTCATAAGAAAATGTTGGTAAGATCTGCTCTCCACTAGGTAAGATAAATATAACATGTAAATTTCAAATTCCTTGTCTTTTTAGGTTATTTTGGAGCAGGAAAAACCTTGTACATATTGAAAGATTGCCAAGCCTATTACTAGATGTGGTAGCAATCATGCTAGGAAACCTTAATTTATCGCTTTATTGCAATCATGACAAGGAACGCCTCCCTCACGCGCTTGATCCCTTTTAAGTAGGGAAGTATGGGACAACTTTGTTTGACTTTCATGACTGTGTCATATCTCATGCTTTTCATTATCCAGACACACCACATACCATCAAAACCTTTTTCCTTCATTCATCCATGGAGGAAAAGCCACTTATATGTCATGGGCTTTTCTTGAATCAGTTTTCAACAAGATCTCAAATTGTTTATAATGGTGTACATCATGAAATGTATCGAATATCCCTTACATATGTGCCTATCCAAAAGCAGTTGGAGTGCGAGGGTTTACATGTGAAATAGTCACACCTTATTGAGTATATTACAACTCACATTTTGCATACGAATTTGTAAATCACTGTGGCATCTAGAAATTGAGAGATCAAAGAAATTATCCAATGATTAAGACTCTCAATGTATAGTCTACCAACATGAGAAACATCAAGAAGTTCTTTAACATCACACTTTATCTGTTCCCAAATCCCTTGATGAAATTCTGCAGGTAGGCCATCGGGACCTACAACTTTCTTGTGCTTCATTCAAAATATTGCTTATGTAATTTACTCCATCGTGAACATTGAGATCTGATTTTTTCTATCCTGAGTTGAAAGTTGTGCATGCCCAATTGCAGCAATCCTGATAGTTATTGCATTAGGTAGAACAAATAGATCTTTAAGAATTTAGTTACATGCCTTAGGAGATCTTGATCTCTAACAATTTACTCGCCATTATGTTGTAACACTGAAATCTAATTCCTTTTCTCCTAGCCATTAGCTTTGAAATGGTAATATTTAGTTTTTCTAGGGAGGTGATATTTAGTATTACCATCTAATTATTTCATATCTTTCTCCATGGGTCTATACCTCCACTTGAGCCACTTGAGAATTTCTTGTGATGAAACGAAGTTTCCCTGGAACAATCACACTTGCCTAGACTAAGTACTCGTTTAGAATAAGGACTCTAATTAAATGATTATATAGACACATTTCCTTGCTATGCTTCGATGTCTATGTATTTGTTATAGAATTGGTTTCCGTAATACAAGTTGATAACCACAAATGTGTATGTTAATTAAAAAAATTATTGACAAAGTAAATATGTAATATAATAGATGTAATTTTATCAAAATACATGATAACACGTGTTCTCTTGCACACATATGATTTGTGCATGGGATGAAAATGTTTGAACATGAAATACATCTTATATATGTACTCTATAACATGGAACTATTTGAAGTGCTAAACAAACTTTATTGTGTCCTAGACAAGTTCATAATCCATCTTAATAGTGCTTGAGAAATACCAAGTCAAAATTCAACATTATATTTTTCACATAACATGTCACTATCGCTATAAACATAGGAAATTATACTATGGGATAACATGAAATAAGTAAAAGTTGTATAAGAAATAGTGAAAGAATCATATGTCAAACTTATTCTTTTATTAAAACAATTTGTGTGTGCCAACCTCGAGAGAACTTTTTCTTACAAGAGAACGAGATAGACTACCATGCACATGCCATAGACTTGTGTGCATAATACATTTCATGTGTAGCCAATAACTCCATGTAACCATGGGAGTGAAAATAGGTCTTACTTAAGGATCTGTAGCATATGCTTAGACATTAAAAATATGATATGTGACATTGTACGACCAAAGTCAACCAATTAATTAGCACAAATAATTGAGCCAACCAAACTAATGATATAATTTGAAAACAGTGGACATATATGTACAATTGGAAGGGATTTTTCAAGAATGGAGTGCTTATATCGTAAGCTTAACTAGCAAAACTAAATTTTGCTACTTTCAATAACAAATACAATCAAACTAATAATGGAATAACCGAACGATCTAGACCATGCATCAGCTAGGACGGCCAACGAGCTCAGATCGCTATGGTGGTTCTTAAGAAGTCTGGTTATACTATTTCTTAATACTTGGGTTCGGTCATGGGACCTTTGGGTTTTGGGTGACTTGTGGTTAGGATTGAGGATTATGTATATGGTTTAGGACTCCACATGGCAGACTTGTATCTAATGGGTATCCATGGTGCTAAACCTACACCAATATCGAACAAGTTAGTTTGTCGCTACAATGTTCTCTAATATGCATGGGGAAAAAAGTTCTCCATATGCATGGAAAAAGTTTCTCCATACTTGTGTCTAGCGGGCATGGTATCCACATGTGACCGGATCCGTGATTAAATTGCCAGCTATAATGGTTAGAGAGTTTTTTTATTTCTTGCAAATAAAAAATTATTCGAAACTTGAGGTATTGGGCATGTCGATGATGTTACCCAAGGAGATTTCTATGCTTTAAAACTCATTTCAATAGTTATTACGAACCAAAAATGCAGCAAAATAAAAATAGCACAATTTTGGGGACCCAAAACTAAATAAAAGATAGCACATGAACTAGTTGTACGATATTAGTTGGAGCTAGTCAATGGTATTTATGAACAACTTCAGTGCAAAAATATCTGATGATATTAATTTCCAGCAACCAAAAGATACTACATCATTAACAATTTGATAGTTCTTGCACATATATATATATATATATGACCGACGACCAATCGAGTGTCCATAGCCGAGGTCTTGAGGAGCTTCGCCACCTTCTTCTACATCACAGGCTACAGAAACAAAGGGAAAAACTTTAGAGCGCTACACCGCGTGTTATTGCACGAGTATCAGACTATGGCCTACATTGTTCGGTCCTCTCACGCATTCACAAGCTTGCGGACGCGATCACACACGCGATGTACGTGGGATGAACCCAGGGGAAGGGTCGCTTGTTAAGGGCAGCCACTGTAGTCAAGCCCAAAACAATGCAAAGATCGTGCTACCTATTCTCAACAAAAAAAAAAAGATCGTGCTACCTTAGTACTAGTAGGAATAGGAAACATCTGGAAATGGATGCTTCATGCCAATAAAAGACGGAGGACGTGGACAACGAGCAGGGTCCCGGGCCAGAGTAGTTGAACTCGGGCTAACCGTTGGACAAGCCGTGTTGGTGATGCACGTTGGACTGGCTGGGACGGTGATGCACGACGAACGGCAGCGTGTGGACAAGAAGAGGTGCCATCTCGCGGTGCCGACCCCGTACCTTGGGATGCCGGTATTGCAGCGGCAGCCTCAAAGCGGAAGACGAGCGGCTTCTGCCTTGATGATATCCCACAGTATAGTAGTATCTCACAGCTCAGCAGCTTTTAATTGTACATGAGCCAAATGTTTAAAATAGGAAAATGATACTACTCCTCCCGGGATCGAATGCAAAAGATCCCCGGGTGGTTGCTCGCGTTCGCTCTGCGTGCGTGTATGGATCCCACCAGCCTTATCTTTTCGTGCGGTCTATCTCCTCCTAGAAATTTCTCTCCCAAACTGCTACCGCTGCGTGGAGCTCCTCTCGCCTTCCGCCGCTGAATTGGCCGCCGTCGCCCAAGCTCCTTTCACGGCGCTGCTACGGCACCGGAGATGCAGGCCGCCACCGCCCCGGCCCACGTCTAGTCGTATGTTCCCTATGTCGCGCCGCCATCGCCTTAGCCGTGCGCCGCGCCGTCGCTCGCGTCGCCATGTACCTGCGTCGCTGTTCGCTCCGCCATGTGCCTGCAGCCTGCGCTCGTGCCGCCGTGCTTCCCGCAGCTCGCATCGCGCCGCCGAAACCCCTGCATGCTGCAACACGCGCCCATACGGCTTTCACGCGCCCATACGGATGTGCTCGCCTCAGCCTCGTCGTCGCGTGACCAACAACGGAGGTGATACCAGGAGGAGATGACGGCGGACGGCCATGCTTCCATCGACAGCCGGAGATGCTAAATACGGCAGACTACATTTCTGCCATGGGCGGGCGCTCCTGCTGCAAAGGGGTACCGGTGCTGCTAGACCCTGCTGCTTTGATGGCGCGTGGCGCTGCTACAGACAGCGCGCGGCGCTGCTGCTGCCGACGGGCGGGCACTGCTACTACATGTGCTAACCTTGCTACCTTCAGCGAGAGGCCCTGCTACAGATGGCGACCGGTCGTGCTATATACGGTTTCTGGTGTTGCTACCTACGGAGAGCGCAAGAGCTGCGCTGCTACATGGAATTTTTTCTTACAAGTTTTTGCTCCGACGAAGTCGGGTTTTGCTATATAAGCATATTTTTTTGCTACATCTGTTTTCTGATTTTGCTACAATAGCGCAAACTTCTTGCTACGAGTTATCTGGCGAGGTCTCCGGTGAGATCTATCGCCGATTCTCTGGTGACGTAGATTTTGCTACATTAGTTTATTTTTTTGCTACATGGTCTCTGTCGAAATCTAGTCTGTCTGTTATTTTTCTAGGCCGGACCATTTTCTGCTACATGTAGCAAAAGCAGGCTATTTGTAACAAAAACAGGATTGTTTTGTAGCAAAAGTGGATTTTTAGACATAAACGGATGAACACGTGGTTGGCTGGGACCCGGGGATGAAAATCACCGATCCCCCTATCGGTTTGACTTCTGCATCCATGCACGTGGTACTATCGGAAAAATATCTGATTTTTTTATTATTCTTGTTCCAAGCATGCCTTGTTACTAAAAATTGAAAAGAGTTGCTTGAACCCTGACCCCGCGTCGCTCCCCAACTCGGAGAAACCCTAGCCATCGCCGCCGGTTTACTCTTTGCTCGAGCCCTCCCCCGCGTCGTTGGCACATTCCCGCCGCGAAAGGATGCATGATATCTATCGTGGAGGCGTTGAGGATGCCCCGGGGTGGTGACCCTTGCAGGTGGTTGTGAGGTCCACTCGACAAGTCGTGAAGGAGCGAGGTGGAGTAGCGGGTATGGAGAAGGCTGGTCGTCATCTCGCCGCGACAACGACCTAGCACAGGAGCGCGTCGCATTGGCCTGTTCTAAGCCTGATCTAGGCTGGGAGGGCCCTTCGTCGGGGCACTGTGCCAGCGGGCGGTCATGGACTGGTTCTGGGTTCCTGCTAGGCAAGGTGATGGTGACAGGTGGTGGCTAGGGAGGTTGTGCTGCTGGACCCTTCATGGCTTGGCAGCGTCAAGGAGGTGAGGAGGTGGTGCATTCTCGACTAATGTGTGGCCGCTGATGGGTCTTTCGTCAGGCGGCATCGGAAGATTGGTGTCATCTTGCAGTTGGCAATTCCGCATTGCAGGAGATAGAGATTCTCAAGAAGAAATCATTGTTCTGGCTTTAGTCAAAACTGATGGCGGCAACACATGTGGGTGTCGTTGACTTTCTTGGAAGCATCTCTGAGGTCCCCTCTCCTTGTTCCTGGTCTTCCGTAGGGAAACCTCAGATCCTCGGGATCATACAATGAAGGTGGAACACTTGATGGTGAACTTGTTGATGTGGTGGCGGGATGACACCCTCTTTTGATGTGGTGGTAGGTTGACACCATAGATGTAGGATGGACTTGCGATTTTCTTTTGGTAATGATCATGCATTCTCTCTTAGTTTTATGATCCGCTGTGAAGTTTTCATGGTTTGTTATGATTTCATTCATGCTTGTCATGTTGTACCTAACTTGTTTTATATGTTTTACCTTAGTGGTATGTGGTGTATAAAGGGAGATGTCCAGGTGTGTATGATTCATGGAGGATATGCCAAGATCAAGTGAACGGTTTGTCGAAAAACAACTCTAGATGATATCAAACTAGAGACGATGCAGAGGGGAAGTACCACAATTTCTTGGCTGACGAGGTTGTGGCTGATCAAGTAATGCCTGTTCAAGATATGGTTATTCAAGTTGTGCCAATTGTCCAAGATATACCTGTAGGAGAAGGGGTAATTTAGGACCGAGAGACTGAGCACAAGTTCATCATCATCGTCCTTCTTGTGGTGATCTTGAAACTCGTCTTATTATAATTCCTCCTAATGATCGGATGTAATATGCAGTGACATTGTAAGTTCACCATACTTGGATCATAGTAACCATATTCAACCTCATGTGGGCAACCAAACACTTTTGCTTTACATCAACACATCCAAAAAGGGTTCTATACAGCTTATGCAAATAGACGATAGTTGCCCACCCCATGCAGCCAAGAAAAAACTGAGCAACCAAACAAAACAGAGAACATGGGACGGAGGCCAATTTCATGGGGACATGAACTAATGAGCCTAGTCCAAGCGAGCCCCAAAATCCATTCGGACAACCAACCACGCCATATGTGGAGATCTGGTGGGACCGAGTCCCCCCTCCCCTCCTCTCTATTGTAGCTGAGCCTTCTCCTCTTCGTTTCTGGCCAAGCCGAGGCCCTCTCCGGTGGCGCTACCGCTGGAGAGCGGTGGAGGAGAGCCCCCTCCCCCCGTAGTCCAGGTTCTTGGCTTCTCGCCGTAGGTGTCGTAGGTCTAGGTTTAGGGTTTGTGTCTGCCCTAGTGGTGCATGGCGAGATGCCTTCTTGCCTGTACCCTCCGGCGCTCCTGCACGACGTTGGTTGGACGTCTCCGCGGTGGATTGGCAACCTCCATTGGTTGGAGCTTGCTTCTACTGCTGTCGTGGACGGAGGCCACCCGAATAAAGTGTCGATGCCTCTGGATCTGGCAGCTGCGGGTCGTTCTTCTCTTCCAGGCCGGCCTTGGTGGCGAGGAGGAGAGGAGGTCGTGCCGGCGGCTGCATGATTCGTGAGGCGGTCGGGGTGTTTGATGTGCGGTTCTTCTGGCCAGAGCCGCTATCATCTGAAGAAGACCTGCTCCGTTGTAGTGCTCTCTTGGTCGGAGCCAAATGCGGTGGATGGCTCGACTCCGGAGGCCCCAAGTATAAGGTCAGCGTTCTTGGCATGCGAAAGTTTGCTTCGGGTTCTCACCGTTCTTCTCCGGCCGGCCATGGTGGCGAGGAGAGTTGGGGTGGTGTGACCTGGAGCCGACCTGCTGCTACGCCAAGCCTGCAGCATCCTGGTGCTGCAGATCTCTAAATCTTCATCAACGTCGGCGAGGATGTGCCACCGTTATTTGTGGCCAGGAGGACCATATCTCCGCTCGGATGAAGCCAAGCATGATCTTCCGTGTGTGGCGGAAGCATGTCGTTGCCCTGTGTGTGTGGTCCAAAGTCGGCATCGCCCCAAGTGGCAAGTTCCCCGGCGACGATGCGGGCTCCAGGGCGTCGACGATGAATGGATGTGGTGGAGAAGGGCGAGGACCTGATCGTGTTTCTTATCCTTTCCCTAGGGTTCTTTCTGCAAGTGTGCCGTCCTTTTCCTATATGCCCCCTTTGTTTTGGGGTGTATTTGCAATTGTACCCATCGACTTTTAATTGAGCAGCTTCAAGGCCTTCTACCGTTAAAAAAAACCCACGCCATATGTATTTATCTCCACTTGTACCAGACTAAACTTAAAGTTGAATTGGTTCGAGGCTTTGAGTTGCTATTGTAAGCAGCTAGCAGAAGAGAAGAAGGAAATATGCGAATGTATCTACTTGTGTACAACTTAGCCCCCAAATCTAAATGTGATTATATACTTGTTTATTTCTGAAAATGTTGTACTTCCATTGCATTTTCGATGCTTCTTTCCTTCTTTTCGAGCTGGCAAAATCTGCACATCGACGACATTATTGTACTTTAACCTCTGAAAATTTTCCCACTGTTTCTGTATTGTTCTGAGCCAGTTAGGGATCGATAGCTGCATTGTGTCGTCGGCCTTCTCATAGTTAATTTGTTAACGTACCGCAGCAGATATCAAATTAGAGGCACGTTATAACCACGTCCAACAACAATAAGACAAAAGAATCGGAAGGAAAACCGGAGCCATAATTTTTGGTCTATAGTTCCGTCTTCCGACGAGATTCTTGTCAAGTTGTCATCTTGTGCACTCCAAAAAAAAAATGGCCACTTTGAGGAATTGCACGTACGTATATTCTGTAGGGTAGGCCTTTTTCTTTCTTGGAAAAGAATACGCGCAGGTGAAGCTAGCTTGCATGTAGGGTATGACCTGCAGAGAGAGGTGTACATACGTGTGGGCTTCTGACTTTGTGCATTCAGTCCGACCTTTTTCTACTACACGAATGTGACCGTAAAACAAAGGAATAATAGGCCTGAAGTAAAGCACTAATGGAGTATACCGTACGAAGAAACACCATTCTACTAGATGAAGGTACATGTGACACCTTCACCGACCGTACTATGTTATCTGCTGAACTCTACGCCCATTTGGTCCTCCAAACGAAGACTGTACAGAAACTGGACGAACAGCAGCCAGCAGCACTCAGCATCAAACCAGCCCATGCCCGCGTGCAACGGTATGTGTCTTCGCAAAACAGAAAACATGCCGACGAGAACGGGTGGCAAGCGGCAACACACGAAGTGCAGGCGTAGCGTGCTCTGTGCCAAACGCGGGCGATTCATTGTCATACCGATCGACATCGCTAGAGTATGGCCAAACGTCGAGTGATCCATTGTCTCCTTTTCTCCACATGAGTGGCATTTACATCTCATATCCACCCTCTTTTTTAGAAGATTATCATTGGTTAAGATGACATCTCTGAGCATCGGTGGAATGAAAATGATGACCGATCTTGAGAGGAATATATATTCAAATTCCAGATATTATATATATGCTTGTAAGAGCAAGTCTAATGAAACCCTTAAACCCTCAAATAACTGCTTTTTTGCAGGTTTGAGGGTCCAAATATTAAATAGTGGAACCCCTAAACCCGTAAACCCTTAAAAAAATTTAGAGACCGAGGCTCCAACCCGGGTCCAACCTGTAGAAGTAAGGGTTGGGCACCCCTTGCACGACCCGGCCCCCTTTCGTGCGAGCGCGCCAAGGAAGTCACAGCCCCGCCCGAGCCGTTCCTGCCTCCCCACCCGTGTCGTCGCCGTCGCCCGGCCCGGCCTCCTCCCTCTCCGGCCGCCCCCGTCCGCCTCCTCCCTCCTCGGCCTCCTCCCTCCCTCCCGCCCGCCTCCTGCCCCGTCCCCTCTCGCCGCATCCCCTCCCGACGCCGCCGCCTCCCGCCATGGAGCCGCCCGCGTCGGCCCGCACCTCCTCGGCCTCCAGCGCCTCGTCAGCCTCCCCTGCCCCCGCGCCCGTCGTGGCTTCCTCTCCCTCTCCGGTTCCGGCCTCCTCCGCCCTGGCCTCCGCCCCGAGCTCGGCGGACGTGGCGGCCACGGTGGCGGCGACCCACGTCGGCGCCAAGCGGAGGCGCGCGGGGCATCACGTCATCCCCGCCGCTGCCATCGTCGCACCCGCCCCCGCGCCATCGTCGCACCCACACCGGCCCCCGTCGCGCCGCCGCCCCGTGGTCGCGCCAAGAAGCCCATGGTGGACGGGCCGAAGAACGCCGCGGCCGGGAAGAAGTTGGTCTCCCGGAAGAAGCCCGCCCCCGCGCCCATCGCGCCGCCGCCTCCGCCCGTCGTGCACGAGGTGGTCGACAAAATGCCCGAAGGGGCGACGTCGTTCATGGGGCTCCTCCAAGATGCCGCGGTGGACATTGGGGCTCCTCCTCTCGACCCCTTTGATTTTGCTGATGATTTGGTAGGTGAGGAGGAGGAGGAAGGGGAAGAAGAGGAGGAGGAGGTGACCGAGATAGAGAAGGATGCCTTCGCCACCGCCGCCCGCCCCACCGTCCGCGCAACAAACTATAGCGAAGCCGAAGATATTCTCTTGGTTCGTGCTTGGGCCTCGGTGGGGATGGATGCTTGCACCGGTACCGACCAAACCGGCAAACGGTATTGGCAACGCATAGAGGATGCATATTGCAAGATCAAGCCAAAGACCGGTGGGTTCACCCCTCACACGTACCGGTCGCTTCAAGGCCAGGGGAGTTGATGAAGCCCGCATGTGCTCGTTGGAGTGCGGCAATGGCCAATGTGATTGATGCACCGCCTAGTGGAACCGTTGAGAGTGACTACGTGAGTACATATGCATTTTTTTACATCTACTTTGCTATGCTCCTTCTATGCTATATGTGTGTTTATTATGCTATATGTGTGTTTATTATGCTATATGTGTGCTAGGAGGATATTGCCAAAAAGAGGTACAATGAGATGGCCACTTCCAAGGGCAAACCGTTTCCATTCAAGCATGCTTGGGACCATCTTAAGGACTTCGACAAGTGGAAGTTGAGGGATCAAGAGACCGCACCCAAAAAGGCGGCAATGCTTAGCATGGATGATAGTGATGAGGAGGAAAGGAACGCCGACAAGCCCGAGGGAAACAAGAAGGCAAAGCTTAGGAAGAAGATGGAAGGAGAGGCTTCAAGCATTAGGGAGAAGATGGAGAACATGATGAAGGCAAAGGAGACATTGACAATGAAGACTTTGGAGACAAAGCTTCTTATCACCGAGAAGAAGAAAGAGGTGAAGCTTGCACAAGTTGAAGCAGGGCGTGAAGAATCCAAGCGCAAGGCCGAAGATAGGGCTCGCAAGGCCGACTTGGAGGAGAGGATGCTTGCGATGAAAGAAGCAAAGGCATGGAAAGAACTCATGGTGGAAGAGAGGGAGCACATGATGATTTCCAAAAAGGACATGGATGAAGAGCAATTGGCGTGGTGGAAGGACTACAAGGAGGACATCGCGGCGAGGAAGAGGATGTTCTGTAGTGCCTCCTCTTCTCTTCGAGGTGACACTCCGATGAGTGGTGGTGGCGATGGCGGTGTGGAGGACTCCA
Organism: Avena sativa; assembly: GCA_916181665.1. Classification (NCBI taxonomy): domain Eukaryota; kingdom Viridiplantae; phylum Streptophyta; class Magnoliopsida; order Poales; family Poaceae; genus Avena; species Avena sativa. The sequence goes on along the minus strand of OV702293.1, from coordinate 443,304,166 downwards.
CCACCGGCCCCTATGTAGGTGCTTGATGGCGCCGTGGTGGAGGGGGAAGATGGCGCCATGTTGCAACTTTTTGGTGATGGTGCCGGCGAGAGTGGGAAGATGATGATTTTGTGATGTAAACTATTGAACCATGCATTTGTGATCTTCATTTCCTTGTTTGTTTGGAGTAACAATTGTGATGAATTGTGTTGTTCTAGTTATATTTGTCATATGAAACTGTGATAAGGGTTTGAGGGTTGAGGCAAATACTAGAACCCTCGAACCCTCAGTTTCACTACAAGATTACCCCCTCTACAGCTATACATATGTGGCAACGCCTTAGATAATAGTTGCAAAACAATTCCATAGATATAGCTACATGCGTTGCAGTTGCATGTGTTGTCCATTGTGGATATTGCATCTTAAAGCAAATGAGCCCAGCCCACTAACCACCACGACTTCCTTCAGCCTACCACCCATGAACGAACACTCCCACCCTGCAGTTCCACTTGCCTCGCCTCCACAAACCTAGCCGCCGGAAATTATCTAGCCGCCTCCCTTCACCTTCCCCTCAGGGCGCACCTAGGTTGTAGTGCCTCCCTTTGCCGGCGAGCAGTGACGCCCGGGACAGGTTCCCGCATCCCACGATTCTCCTCGTGTTGTTAGGACGAGGAGGGAGGACATATTGAAGGGGTTGATTCGATAACCGAGATGGATTGGGGCTTATTCATGATGGAAAGTTTCTCGAAAAGCCGCGGCAGAGTTGGGGCGGATCAAGGGCACGCCCGAGGTTCAATCTCGAGATGCAATTTCTTTTTTTCCCTGTCAAATTCCTTTCCCTTGGCTTCGCGTGTTGTCCATTTTTCTAGGTTTTTTTTTGCATCGCTGATTCCTGCCATCTGCCGCTCATTGTTTGCAGTATGTTTTTCCAATTTGGATTGGTGATGCCAATGGGCTCAAGCATGTTATAGTTCGAAACATCTAATATTTACACGGATAATACAGCTGGGAGATGATCTTCATCTAGCTGATTTAGTTTCTGCATTAGTAGCAGGTAAATGATACATGTCAATATAATATCATTTTATTTACATCTTACCATGATTTCATCCTTGTATGTAACCTGTGAACTGACACTTGTTAATAGGTTGGCTGTATACTGTGGTCACGGTTCTTGGATTTGCTCTGATATTCATTTGATCGATCTAATTTATTTTTGATGTGTTACATCGCTTATCTAGAAATGATGACGGCTACGTCACTCTAGCAAAGGAGATCAAAGCACGTAATCAATTGCATTTTGGATTTGAGGTACCTCTTTCTCTTTTATAGATGTACAGCCGCTTCATGCCTCCCTCGGTGGCTCATGTTAAATATTAGAAACAGTACTGTTTTCTTAATATTAAGGTTTAATTTCTCCAAGAATTTCTTTATCCTAAGTTATACCTAAGCATTGTAGATCGCATGTCTTTTACAATATTTTTAGTGCACCAATCAGACTACCAATACCACAAGTCATGATTTCACCTGAAATGCATGACGTTTCTCTTCATGCAAACTACAGTTAATCAATGCACCTTGATTTATTCAATGTTCCTGACCTTGGGCTACTCGTGTTATGCCATGTTAAACACATGTGATGGTGCTGGATGCAGATGCAGTAACACTGCCCGGGACGTAGCAAAAAAGTGCATGTGGCCATACATTATCAGCAATAACCAAACGCAGGATGCACGACGTGTATTAACTCCTATCCTTTTCGCGATTTATAGCACAGTCCAGTTCTGCTTTGTGATTCTGTGATTGACCATTTTATGGATTAGTTAGTTAATTTTTTTCATCTGTTGTTAGATGGACAATCTAGTTGATCAAATGATTTTGATGATATGTTCAGATTTTGTGGTGGTTATTTCTTACCTTGATTTCCGTCTGTATTTTCATTTTGGTAATCACTGACGTGTGGGTCTAATGAGGTATATCAAATGAGCATGATAGAAAAATGTCCTAGATGACTTATCTTTGGCCTACCACCAAGGTGAGAATATCTATATATTTTTAAGCAACCACTTTGTAAAATTCACAATATCCTTCGCACCATTTTTGTCACTCTAATTGAAAATGAAATTTGTATTTGCAGGTTCAACACATTAGCAAGACTTGCCATTTGGATATCAACTCTGGAGTTGGGCTATACATTAGAAAGATCATATATAGGACTAGGTAGAATATCATATTTTGATGCAAGATTGTAAATTGTCTACTCTTCGGATAATTTTAATGTATGAAATGGTATCCCAATAATCAGTATTGAAATATTTCTGATGCAATGGATACATATTTTATGATTAGTGTGTGATGTGGTATGTATCGTATGAAGTATGTTCTCTCAGAAAGGAAACAATCTATCAATGATCAAATAATCCAGCGACAAACAACCGAACCAAGATAAAAAATATTTGTAAACTAGAATTCTCAATCTGGATACAATGCCTCCACCAACGCATATAGATGTTGTTTGGGTTATGTAGCTATTCTACAACGCTTCTCCCATTGGTTACCAACGAATGTATATGCGTTGCATTGTACCCTTGCAACGCCCAAAAACGCAACGCATATTTTTCCGTTGGTAAATTCGCTAGCAACGCCTATATAGGCATTTAGATACACATAAGTGTGTTGTTGTAGAGTGGGTCTTCTTGTAGTGTTTTAAGGGTTTGAGGGTTCCAGTTTTTGACCTCGACCATCATATTTAAGGGTTTGAGAGTTCCAGTAAATGACCCCTGTTTTTCACACCCCACAAATGCTCGAATGTGCCAATTCTCGACCCTTAAACTTTTAAGGGTTTAAGGGTTCCACTAGACATGCTCTAATCCACAACGTGTGTAGCCCTTTGAAGTAGATATAAGGACCTAACCGAAAATTCTCCCGCTTTTCTATCTTCCATCTTACCTTGCCACGTTGATCTATACATAGTTTTAGCTCCATCTCTCTAGAAAATATGATTAGCTCCCCACAACCTTTTCCAAAACCATGACCCAACACTACCGTACCTTTTCAACCTCATATAGCATTTGATTTCGCGGACTGTTTCTCAAGAGTTTTCCCTGTCCCTCGAGTGTTCTCTAAACTTCCACAACCACTTGGACAATAGAATTTATGCATGGTTGTTAGTCTAAGATCTCCAACCCTCCATTGTATTTTCGAAAAAATATGCAATATATACCCGCAAAAAAAGAAAAAATATGCAATATAAACTACAAATTCCCATCCCTTTTAAGGTTATTTTGCAGCAGGAAAAAACTTCATATTGAAGGATTTACAAGCCTGCTACTAGATGTGGTAGCAATTATGTTCGCAAACCTTGATTTAACGCTTTATTGATAATCATAGAAAGTCCATTTGGAATGATGTCAAACAACAATGGAGAAACAGTAACAAGCCCCCCCCCCCACCCACCCACCCACAACGCACTTGATCCTTTGTAAGTGGGGAAGTATAAGACAATTTGTTCATTGACTTTGATGACTACGTCCCCAGCTCACAATTTTCATTATGCATTCACACCACATACCATAAACACCCTTTGCCTTCATCTCATTCATAGCGGAAAACCCACTTATGTTATCATGAGCTTTGCCTTAATCAGTTTCACGGGGAAGAAACATCCCTTCCATGCTGCATATATCAAAAAGTAGTTGAAGTTTCAGGGTTTGCATGTGAAATTATCACACCTTATGTGCTTGTTAACACCTTAGTGAGTATATTATAACTCACATTTTTCGCATATGAATTTCCAAATCATTGTGGCATCTAGAACACTGAGGGATTAGAGAAATTAATGGTTAAGCCTCTCAATATACAGTTTACCAACATGAAAAAGCATAAGAAGTTCTTTGAAATCATGCTTTATCTCTTCGCAAATCCCTCAATAAAATTTTGTAGATAGGTCATCGGGACCTGAAACTTTTTTGTGCTTCCTTCCAAATACTGGTTATCTAATTTTCTCCATTGTGAACTTTGATATGAAAAATCTATCTTGAGTTGACAATTGTGCATGCTCAACTTCCTCAATCCTGATAGTTATTTCATCAGGTAGACCAAATATATCTTTATAGATTTAAGTTACATGTTTGAGGAGATCTAATTACTTTCTATCTTGCCATTAGCTTTCAAATGGTAACACTCAGTATTAGCATCTACGTATTTAATATCTTTCTCCATGGGCCTTTGCATCCACTTGAGCCACTTAAGCATTGCTTGTGAGGAAACATATATTCCGTGGAACAATCGCACTTGCCTAGACTAAATAGACAATCACCGGTTAGACTAATGACTCTAATCAAATGATCTGTTGGATACCTTTAATGGGTATGATTCGGTATCTATGTCTTTGTTATAGAATTGGTTTCCCCATTGCAAGTTGATAACCATAATTTTTTATGCTAATGAAATTTTTTATTGTCAAGGTAAATAAGTAGTACACTTGTTATTAAGAAATTGTAACTTTACCAAAATATTTGAGACAAGTGTTTTCATTCACACATATGACTAGTGCATAGATGAAAATGTTTGAACATGAAATATAACTTATATGTGTACTCTACAACATGGAACTGTTTGAAGTGCTAAACAAACTTTATTGGGTCCCTGACGAGTTCATAATCCATCTTAATACTACTTCAAAATTACGAAGTCAGAAATCCAACATTTTTCACATAACAGGTCGTTATGCATCTCTAACAGAGATATGCAATTATACTATGGGATAACAAGAAATAAGTGGGAGTTGTAAAAGGAAGAATGGGAAAAAATCATATGTCATATTTATCATTTTAATAAAACAATTTGAGCGTGCCAACCTCGAGAGAAAATTTTACAAGAGAACAAGATAGACGACCACACACATGTGCATAACATATTTCATGCGTAGCCTATAATTTCGTGTAATTGTGAGAGTGAAAATAGTTCTTGCTTGAGAATCTGTAGGATATGCTTATACAATGAAATATGACATGTGAAATTGTAGCTCAAAGTAAACCAATTAATTAGCACAAGATATTTGACCCATCCAAGCTAACGATAGCATTTAGCAAACGGTGGACAAATATGCACCGTTAGAAACTTTTTTTTTCAAGAACAAAGTGCTTGTATCATAGGCCTAACTAGCAAGATAGAACCTTGCTACTTTCAATAACAAAAACAATCAAAATAATAGTGGAATAACCAAACGATATAGACCGTGCACCAGCAAGATCGAATGGCGAATGAGCTCAGATCACTATGATGGCTCCTAAATAGCCTAGTTATATTGTCTCTGAACACTTAGATTAGGTCATGGGTCTAGACCTTTGGGCTTTGGTGACTTGGGGTTAGGATTGAGGATTATGTATATGGTTTAGAACTCCACATGTCATACTTGTATCTAATGGGTATCCATGGTGCAAAATCTACACCAATATCAAACATGTTAGTTTGGCAGTGCATTCTCCTCTAATATGCATGGAAAAAGTTTCTCCATACTTGTGCCTAGCGAGCACGGTATCCACATGTAACCAGGGATCCGTGGATAAAATTTCCACATTTAATGGTTAGAGAGAGCTCTTTGGATATATTTTTTACTTTTTTCAAAAAAAGATAAGTTCGAAACTTGGGATATTGAACATGTCGGCGATGTTACCCAAGGAGAGTTTCAAACGGTTATTAATTATAATAGTTCGTATGAAAAAAAGATGTAGCAAAAATAAACCTCAACTTTGGGGTAAAATTAAATAAAATATGGCACATGGTATAGTTGTACGATATTAGCTGGAGCTAGTCAATAGTATTTATGAACAACTTCGGTGCAAAATATCTCATGAAATCAATATATAACAACCAAAAGATACTGCATCAATAACAATTTGATACTTATTGCACATATATACAATCGAGTACCAATCGAATGCCTTTGTTCCGCCCATAGTTGAGGAGCTTCACCACCTTTTCTCACATGGTTATGAAAACAAGGGCAAAACTTTGGAGCGCAATCACATGTTACCGCGCGACTATGGCCTATATCGTCCGGTCCTCTTATGCGGTCACGTGCTAGCGAAAATGACCATGCACGAGATGATGCGGGACGAACCCATGAGTGGTCGCTCGTTAAGGGCCTCCTATGTAGTCAAGCACATCGCAGTGAATAGATCATGCTACCTTAGCAGTAGGAATATGAAACATATGGAAATTAATGCTTAGTATACAGATAAATCAAAGGGACGAGGACAATGAGTGGGGTCCTAGGGCGGTATGAACACGCTGGCCACATCGTTGGACATGCCATGTCGACGATGCATGGCGTCCGTGGTAGGGAGAGACGGAAACTCATGGCGCCAACCCGGTACCTTGGGACACCGCTATGCTGGCAACATGTTCGACTACATGAGCAGGATGCTCACAACCCGTAGTATGACACCGAGGCTTTTGGTCAAGTACATCATTGTCAACATAGGCACCAGAAATACATCCTACTCCTCGAGTCCTATACCACCTGCATGTTGCCTCACATTGCTTTGCACACAGCTAGCGACGAATCGTTTGTGTCATGCACAACCCACCTGACGACCTAGCCAAGATAAGCTCGGCCATGAAATTGACCCCATGTAAGAACTACTACAACAATACAATGTTATTAAGAGCATGTTTGGTATCCCGTATGGATTTTGGGGCTCGTTTTGGCTAGATCTTGGGGACATGTCCCCGCGCAAACAACTCTGGGCCATATTCGGGACTTCGTTGGTTTTCTGCCCAGCCTTTTTTGTCCTTGGGGAGATATGTGTGGCGGCTGTTTGGTTGCACGCTTTGTTTATTTTATTTTGTTGTTTCATGTATTTTTGTATCAATTTATGATCAGTTAACATTTAAATAGTTCATGAAGGGAATCCTAGGTCGGCAGCAAAGTGCACATTCATCATAAGACATGGTACAAATGTAGGAACAGTGCCTTACACAAACAATTATGATTGAAAGTTCGTACATAAACACATAACAACACGAAGAAGATAAAGATTCACAAACATAAGATTCACAAACATAGGTGGTACACACAAAAACACATGTAAAGTACACACAACACAAATGGTACAACAAACAGAACAATAGAAGTACACACCGTGTATGAGAAGCATGGACGCATCTAGCATGTGTCATGCGTGTTCAGTTGAACACCCAAAATTTTCTAATTTTTTTCTTATATATAATATTTATAAAATACGTATCCCTAATGACACGTATAGAAGTGTTTTCTCGTCAAGATCTCGTCTAGAGTAGAGGGCCCAAACCTCAAATTAGTACATGGCCTGGTGTCCACGTCCATGCAGGTCAAACAAACTACAACGGTACAACCCAAATAAGCTAGGTAGCAAAGTAGATGACCGCTGACCCGCTGTAACAAAAAAAAAGTAGAAATATTCTCCAATTCGCTTCCATGTTGATATGTTTTTGTGTCTCATTGATGACAACTTCAAGAGCTTGGGAATAGGCTTGATAAGATAAACACCAAAGTACTTCATTGCATAGGATATTTCAGTCCCATAAATCTTTCTCCGCTTTTCATTACTACTATAATTTAAGCTTCGTTACATGCATGAGCAATGAGGGCACTTGCACATCCCATGTACCTATTTTTTTGAAAATTTCAAATTTAAAGATATAAAAAAATAGTAAAAATACCAGGATAGAGATAGTGATTTACAATACACGCGTACAAAATTTTATGTAAAAACACTTTATATTCTGGTCTTAGAAAAAATAAAAAATTCAAGTCTGGATGTAAAGAGTGCAATTTTGGATAGGCCTCTCTTTTTCCAAAATATGCCATACTTGTCTCTTTTGTTGCGCCCGAAATATATTTTTTCTTAATTTTTTGTAACATCCCAGTATTTAGGACCTAACGAAGGGTAGATTTAGGAATATGAATTGTTGCATGCATTTATTTGTGAAAATATGGGTAAAATTTTCGCCAAATAAAAACTTAAGTGATCAATGTTTCTTTCTTACTTTGAGAATAGGATTAGTCTTAAAGAAGGATTGCTATAAACTTTGAGATGAACTTAAAGTAGTTATGTGTGTTTTGAAATGAGTTTGGATTTTAAAACTTAAGTGTTTTATAATTTAAATGATTTGGATATAAGATTGGAATCTTAAATTAATTAAGAGAAAAGTATTATAACTTAAATGTTATCTAAAAACAATATTGTATGTGGAATTCATTTTACATACTTAATCAAGTCACAAAGAATAACTTACAGAAGTTATTCCAAACTTCACAATTCACACAAGAGTAAAGAATACAATATTAAATATATAACCTTTATTACAAATGAACCAAATAAAAATTACATAAATTACAAAAGAATAAGAAAACTACATTTGTATATCCACTAACTATCCTATACCTAAAACTACATTAAATCTTCATCTTTATCTTTTGTACCTACAAAACAAAGATTAAATAGAAAACAAGATAGGATCAGTGTTAGAATATTTCTCTCAGATATGTCAGTGAGGTGCAATTGACAATCTCATCATTGAGAAATGTTATAAAGGGGCAAGTTTCACCAAAATGAAAGATTTCATCTTTCATAAACTCAAGGCCAGAATGCAAATGATAGCCAAAAGGGACCAATTCACCAGCCAAGGTAAAAGTAGATTGGTAATGGTAAGTTCAAACTTTTTGAGCTTATCCTCATGTGCATAGCAGGCACATAAGCTGCACACACACAAGCATGTAGAGGGGTGTGCTGTCGACCTCACAAGCATAGCCATTATCACAAAACCACAGCCAGCCGTGGAGGAGCACCTCAGTGCATCTCTCCACCACACAATACACTAGCACAGCCAGGATGAACAACAGTTAAACCAAGAACAGCAACCAAACCAACCACCTAGATCCACCCAAACATCACCAGAATGGTGACATAAGGAGGGGAATAGATCTGGTGGATAGTAAGGTCAAGCCCAGGAGCTAGGAGGAGCAGGCAAGCTCAGGAGCCAGCAAAAGCAGATCAAGATCAAGACCAAGAACAAGATCAGGATCATCATCAATATACCACACCAACATCAACTCTTGTGGCGAGTCTCAAAAAACCATCACGTGCTTTCATCAGAATGTCTAAACAAAGGCATGTGTTGATTTATGCAATAATCTCTCAATAGGCACCCAAGAAGGGTGAATCTATCCTAGAGATTTTAAGTATAAGGATAAGAAATCTAGCTCAACCACAAACACTAAACCCTCAGACCAGCATCACTGGGTTCAGTGTTACTTTGCAACTTAGATCATTTTCATTTGATCTTATCAAGATCAGGGCACATCTCAGAGAGAGTAGCACCTCTACTCTTGCAAGATTCAAACAATCTAATATTCAACTAACTAGGAATTAAAACCAAAAGCCTCAGACCAACATCATAGGCGGGAAAGCTAATACAAGTTTTCATGTCAACTTGTCAGTATTAATCACCAGCATAATCAAGCTAAGCCCAGAAATAAAAACCCAATCACTTGTGTGCCAGAATACAATGGTATCACAAGGACAAGTTCTTAATGATCTAAAACGAAGCTTCACTTAGCTTCCATAAATAAAAAGGGACAACCACTACATATCATTTTCCTGAAGCCAAGTGCCAGGAATCAATCTTAAATTCATACATCCACAAAAATCATTACATGTAATGATTTAATTCAGTGTGTATAATGTCATACAAACTAACACTATAATTTCAGTAAGCAACCACTAAAAGGAACTACTGTCAGTATGAGCATTCTGACAATAGAACACACTCTCAGATCAACAACATAATCCAATCAAGGATTCCATAGAAACATTAGCATGAATCATGGGGGATTACCACTAGAACTAAATTTGACAAGAAACTAGTATCATCAAGGCTACTATCAATCCTTAACCACAACAAGTAATCATTTCCCATGATCAAATATGATCAACACTAGATCTTAAGCATCATAGATATGATCAACAGGGGGTATGAACCCTAATCCAGAGATGAACTCAATCATCACATAGTCACTCAACATGAGAAACCACTAGATACACACCAAAAAGAATCATGGCAGTAGCATGGACATTCACCACAGAGACCACTTACCCGAGGTCCTCGCTCATGAATCGAAGAGGAAGCAGCGGGGCCGACGAACCGCGGCGGCACAGGGAGCACCCAGAGGGGCGCTGCAACCTGCACCTGCCACGGCGGCGGCCGCAGCAGCGCACGAGACCAGCACACCACCACAGGCGGGATCGCGGCGATGACGACAACAACTTTTCCGAACCCTGGGGTTCGGGAATGGGGTGGAACTGACCACGGGGAAGCCCCAGAGTCAAATCCAAGTGGATAGAACAAACGAGCATCATCGACAACTCCAACTCGCACCACGGCGGCAGCCAGAACGGCCAACGATGGCGAGAATCGACGGTGGCGACATCGCCGGCCATGGGGGCGAGTCAGACGAGGAGGAGGTAAGGTCGAGGGAGAGAAAGGAGGCAGAGTGGGCTGGGTGGGCCAAAACCCTTCGGGGTAGTCATTTGACCCTTCGGGCCAAGGGGCCAGCCCAAGTTATTTAATAAATCTTTTGTTCAATTAAAAAAGACCAAAATACCCCTGACATCAATAAAATTATAGGAAATAAAATAAAAGTCCAAAAAATATAAATAAAATATTTTTGGATTTACAATAATCCACTCTATCCAAATAAAATAAGATATCAAATTTTGGACATTTAAATTTTTATAAGAATTTTGTAATTTTTATATTCCTTATGGAATTTTACAAAATTATTGAAAGAGGATAAAAATAAATAAAAATCACTTTTATTATTTATTAATATTATAGTATTTATGAAAAATACTAAATAAATATTTAGTAATAAAACTTTAATAATTCATATTCCTATAATGATAAATGTTTATAATATAAGTAAAATACCAAAAATCTTGGAAAAATAAGAATTCTAATTAAAAATATAATCATGTATTATTATTTCACTTAATTAAATATTTATTATTTATTAAGTAGTTATAAAGTAATAATAAAAAACATAAATTATTATTTATTAATCACAAAAATAAATATACCAAAATGATCATAAAAATAATTTATACATGATAAAAATCTTATATTATACCTTGAATTAAATAAAAATTCAAATATTTTAATAACCCAAATTTAAACCGAGTCACTTCATTAATAATTCATAAAAGGATAAATAACATTTATTCATATCCTTAAAATGAGTAAAATAAGTTTAATATATAGTACAAATCTTAAGTATTAATGAAATGAAACTCTAATGGTTTAAAAACATTATAAACATCTTTATATTAAACTATCTTCAACTCTAAGTGAAGATTATATTCTCAAAGGATTCCAATTCATGATAAATCCCTTAAAGAACATCTTGTGAATAAATCAGATCCTTTCCATTAACTTTAAATTATCAAATTTCAACAATTACCACAAAACTATAGAAAGTCCAAGGGTAGTTAAAGGAAAATATAGCTAGAATTATAAACTCTACTCACTTATATATAAAAGATAAATAATACTACTCTATTATAGAATTAAGAAACCATTATCTCAAGTAACGGAACAAACATTCTTAAAGAAAACATTTCAGATATACAAAATACCAAGATGTAAGTATCATACTTTCAAAACTATCTATATTTTAAAGTTAACTTTAGTCTCCAAGAGTCTAAATATAATACCATACACATTACTACATGTTTTATAGTTAACTTTGGTCTGAAGTAGTTAATCTATAAAGCAGCTCAAGCTCAAACCATTTGATCAAAACAAATAACATCAACCATCACTAATTAACCACTAGGTTTGTTTAGACCTTAGAAGAGAAACCTTTTCTTCGAAGGTTATCCTTTTTGCCACTTTAAATAAGAAATTTTGTATAAGTAGTCCTAACCAGTATATCATAAGAATGTATATTTTACTCCTACAAATGTGTTATCTACAACCACTCCTAAACTTATTTAAAAGGACCACACATTCCAAAGTAACCACTTACGGAATCCAAACCCTAGAACAACATTATTTCCGGGATTTGCGCTTAAAACATGCATCACACTATTTATGCATAAAAGCATATTACTTCTTTAAACATTAGTCCTTATCGGACCAATGATGCTGATTTCAGATTTTTGGATCTTATACTGACTCGAAGACCGTGAGTGCATAATCTTGCAACCACAAAAGGCAAGTTCACACTTGCTCATGTCCTTTGTTTATTTTTTGTAAAGTATTTTACAAATCCAGTGTTGTCTTCACCTGCATTTGAAAAAGGTCAGAAACACTATTTTCCAATGATAATGAGAACTATTGATCATTGATCCAGGGTGATCAATTAATCTATTAAATCTGACAGTTGGAATACCATTGTTCAGAACTATATCACCTAGGGCTTAACAACCAATGTCGCCAGTGATTCTTGCGCCGTATATTACGCGTTGACCATGAGATTTGGAATGGGACGGAGAAGTCAGCTGTATCTTCTTCCTCTCGCATGAAGCCGGATGTGCGGGTCGTGGTTGTTATCCTCGTAGCGTGCATTTTAATTAGTAATTCGTAGAGGATATGCAGCATATGGGTGGGAACCCTCAACATCCCACGATAGTTCTGACATCTAACGGTTTGTACAAACCATTGCCGTAATTCTTTATGTGGGCATGGTGTACACCAAGGAGGCATGCGGGGTCACGAAGGGGACAGTGATTGGCTTGGATCATCTTCTGGGCCCCACATCATGGAATTGTGGACGGGAATAAGCTGCCCGGTTGTGCAACAAAGAGTTGATCTCTCATGGGTAAAGTAACGCACCTCTGCAGAGTGTAAGAACTGTAACTTGTTACTCCCTGTTCCGGAAAGGAGCTGCAAACGTGGTGGCAAAGGAACCCCATGAAGGTTCTGGTAAACCCGTGAAGGCTGACGGACATAGCTTTTCAAAATAAAAGCAACCTTTAAAGAAATGTTTATGAAAACTTGCATTGCCTATGACCTACGGTCTGTGGCTGTAGTTATAGTGCATCAAACACTCCTTTTCTAGTGAATTTGCTGAGTACGCTCGTAATCAAAGTATCTTCTTAACCCTTGCTAGATTCCGAAGCCATTAAGACGATGTCCACCTCAAGTCATGCTCCAGGAATCATCAAAAGCTAAGGCTTCTCAGTGAAGTAAAAGAAATCAACATATTCATCAACTCAAGTGAAGACGGCAGTTATTGATTAGATAGGGTTACAATATCTAGCCAAAGAAATTATCTCTGTTGTGCATTACAATAGCAGAAATGCCAATTCCTTGGTTCAATACTAGTTTTAATAGTATAAAAGTTTCGTGTTATTTATCTTTGATTCTTCCTCGCAAGAAGTTCTTTCTCCCTCTTTAACCTAGAGTGTTCTCTGGATCTTATGTAAAGGAGTGAGTTGTAACCTTCAAGCCATGTATTGGACCCGCTGTGTTTCTGTTGTGCCATTCCGAGGGATGTAATACTAGTGAACGGTGTTTCATTGGTGTTATGTCAACGACTATAGTATACTACATCATGCAGTGGTATGTTGGGTCACCGCAGTTGGTATCAGAGCATATGCTTTAACCTTAGGTTGGAAACCTAGTAAATGGGTAGAACCTGTAGGACACATCCTAGCAATAATGAAGAGTTATCTAGTGATATGAGGGATATTCACTTAAGAATAATCCTGTTATGTTACTAGTGCGATAACTCTTTTAAATGATTGCAATTCCAATCATTTCCCAAGAGTTTTAACTCTATGTGACTGATGATAATTTCTTATCCACAGTTCCACATGGCACCTCGGTATCCACCCCGGAATGTTCAAGTGATGAACATGACGTTGGATGACTACGGAGGGGATTAGACAGACAATCTCCGACAACTTCTATGGAGTTTGGAATGTGAATCAAGACTTCTGGTCAAGATTTACACTTACTATGATGGGCAGGTATTAGCTAAATACCGTGTCATGATCATGTTACCCAAGAAGTTAGGACTGAAGGGAGAAATGCCAGCAGAAGAGGCAAGGTGCATGGCATCTGCATATCAGATTGCCATAGCAGCAGCCATAACCATGATCCGAGAGCATAAATCCCAAGCTCTAGAAGGTAGTACTCACACCATTATACCACATGAAACCTCAAACTCAGAGCATGAGTTAGATCACCCTACCTTAGTTCAAATTGAACCTACTCTAACCGCAGAGTATATGGATCGTTATCGGTCTTTACTAAACACTTATCACAATACTCACCAAGTTTTAGTCCAGGAACTGGATACGGTCATTGAGGATTTTACTAATCCTGAAAAAGCAATGGCTCGTAGGAAGAAGTTGGATAAAGAAGCTAGGCATCCCAAATACATACCTTCAGGAGAGGTGTTTGAGGAAACTGAGTTCAATGACCCAAACTCAGAAAATTATGCCTATTACCAGAATGACTTTAAGCCACCTGAAGACCTATGGACCAAGTACAATTTCGAACAACAGGAATGGAATAAAGTAATTCCAAATAAACCCGAGCCTAACAAGTATGGATGGGACGTAGAATATCAAGGTAAAACCATAGGGAATCCTATACCTTGTGATGCGGGTATTGAGGAGGAGATCAACTATAACCATAGAGAGCCTTATGGACCATATGGGGGTGATACTAATCCAATCAACTTAGAAGAGTATCCCAATAGCTATTACACCAACATATATGACTGGATCCAAGAAAAAGCTAAGGAACCAACTTACTATGAGGAGGCGGTGCCAGAAAACCCGAACTATTCGGTGGAAGATTACGCCAATTCTAGTCATTTTTCAATGACTAATCTCAGTCTCGGTACTTCTACTCAAGATTACACACCTCCTGGATGCTCCTATGCTCCAGAAGGCAGTCGTAGGACTTCATGTCATCATGGACGGAACTCCAGGAAGCACTAGAGAAAGATGAAAACGAGAGAGAAATAACCTCCCAAGGGATGCGGGCTTGAATAATGTACATAGAGGGTAATGCGTATTGTAGTTTGGAGAGTTTGCGGAAATAAGTGAGGATATATCCACAAGAACAAGAAGTTCTTGTAAGATAGTTGTGTAAATAGGTATGGGACAAACAGTTGGAACATCTAGTACATTTGTAAATTAGTCAAAACCTATGTGTAATACAAGGTATATGTTTTGTTGTTTATCGACATTTGGATCTTATTGAATTTTCTTGATTGACTAGATCTATACATGAAGTTTAATTAGGTGTGCAAATGCATGATGTAACACCCAGTTATTACTTGATGATATAGACCTAGATAGGAATGGGAATTCGTGTAAGGGAGCGATGATTTCAAAAGAAGACTTACTGAAAGGAAGAAGCAGGATACAAGGAGTATTAACACCACTTGGAGAATAGATAGAGCATAGGTTATTCCTAGCCAAATTCAGGAAAGAAGCTGGGTATAGAAGTGGGTAATATTACTAGGAAGTAATGGAGAATTGTACCAAGTTCATGGAAGTATCATGAATAAGTACAAATGGTTAGTTTTGGAACCAAAATTGTATTCAAACTCTGATAATTCTGAGAGAATGTGAGAGGTATGTGAGAAACCATAGGGTAATACACACACCCTAGGACGGTTGCAGCTGGTAATAATCCGCAATTGGTATTTGATCCATAGCTAGTAACTAATCCACAGTTGGTATTTTGTCCGCAGCTGGTATTTGGTTGAAATAGTTAACTAAATCTTGTTAAAAGTTGCATAAAGAGCATTAAATTTGGCCTAAGATAAGTAAGACGTAAGAAAGTTTAACATATCTGAAGACGATCGCCTAGTAAGATGTTTTGCAAAATCCAGTTTATTCAGCAAGAATGCCAATAGTAAGTACAACATTTAGTGCTGAAAGAATTGCTTTGGAAATCCACAATTATGTGGATGCACCGTATAATCTTTCTTTGGACTTTAAAGCAGTAAAATATAAACTGAACAGGAACCAACATTTTAGTTCAAGAATCAATAGCCTCTATGTATGGAGTTTCAAAACTATTAATAAAACTTAATGTGGAAGAGTAAATATTAGGAATGATAGTTGAAGAAAAAAATTTGGGGAATAAAGAAAAGTTAATTAAAAAATTTAAGAAGGTACAAATTTGAGGGTGATGAAGGATACATTTAAACAATCAAATTTAAAAGGATACAACTTTTAAGTAATCCTTAAGAAGTAATATATAACCCTAATTCAACAAGTGTCGAGAATAAAAAAATCCAATGGGTATGGACAAATTGAGTTCAAATTCAATTTTGAAAGGAATACCAGTATCAACCATATAATGACAGGAATAGTAAGATAGTATGTTGACCATTAAAATGCGTATATAGAAACATAAAAACTTATGGTAAGGAGAACCTCCAAATTGTAATTAATATAGCAACGAAGCTGTTAATTCAAGAAAAAGAATTGAATGAGGATATCTAATCAGGTTATAGAATATTCTAACTAATTCCATTGAAGATCATCATGGAGTGGGGAGTATAGCAACCATTACGAACCTTAGAAATTCCTGAGTAGAAATGGGAGGAAATAGGTATGGACTTCATCATAGGATCACCTATGACACTACAAAGGAAAGATATGATATGGGTAATTGTGGACAGACTCACTAAGAGTGCACATTTTAATCCAGTAAATCCAAAAGGATAATGCCGAGAAGTTAGTTGAAGTATAGACAAGACATAATTGATAAGGTTAGGGAAAGACTGAAAATAACTCAAAGCAGGTAGCAAATTTATACGGATCAAAGCCGAAGATCATGGCATTCAGAAGTAGGAGATATGGTCTATTTGAAACTAAAGTCCAATGAAAGGAGTAAAAAGATTGGGAGTAAAAGGGAAATTGAGCCCAAGATATATCGGACCATTTAAGATACTAAGTCAAAACAGAACTACCGCTTATGCTTTAGAGTTACCATCAAGATTGTCTTAGGTGCATAATGCTTTTCATATGTCACAACTTCGCAAATGTTTGAAAGTTCCAGAGGTGGCAATAACACATCAAGAGTTAGAACAACAAGCAGACCTAATTTATATTGGAAAACTCTATAAGATTCGGGAAGAAAATTGGAAAAGATTGAGGAACAGAGCAATTCAAACATTGCAAGGTACAGTGGGAACATCATCCTGAGAGAGAAGCCACATGGGAGAAGAAAGAGAATTTAAGAAAGGTTTATCCAGAATTATTCTGGTACATCTCCACAAACTTCGGGACGAAGTTTAATTTAAGGGGGGAAGTCTGTAACATCCCAGTATTTAGGACCTAACGAAGGGTAGATTTAGGAATATGAATTGTTGCATGCATTTATTTGTGAAAATGTGGGTAAATTTTTCGCCAAATAAAAACTTAAGTGATCAATGTTTCTTTCTTACTTTGAGAATAGGATTAGTCTTAAAGAAGGATTACTATAAACTTTGATATGAACTTAAAGTAGTTATGTGTGTTTTGAAATGAGTTTGGATTTTAAAACTTAAGTGTTTTATAATTTAAATGATTTGGATATAAGATTGGAATCTTAAATTAATTAAGAGAAAAGTACTATAACTTAAATCTTATCTAAAAACAATATTATATGTGGAATTCATTTTACATACTTAATCAAGTCACAAAGAATAACTTACAGAAGTTATTCCAAACTTCACAATTCACACAAGAGTAAAGAATAAAATATTCTTTATTAATAAATATATAACCTTTATTACAAATGAACCAAATAAAAATTACATAAATTACAAAAGAATAAGAAAACTACATTTGTATATCCACTAACTATCCTATACCTAAAACTACATTAAATCTTCATCTTTATCTTTTGTACCTACAAAACAAAGATTAAATAGAAAACAAGATAGGATCAGTGTTAGAATATTTCTCTCAGATATGTCAGTGAGGTGCAATTGACAATCTCATCATTGAGAAATGTTATAAAGGGGCAAGTTTCACCAAAATGAAAGATTTCATCTTTCATAAACTCAAGGCCAGAATGCAAATGATAGCCAAAAGGGACCAATTCACCAGCCAAGGTAAAAGTAGATTGGTAATAGTAAGTTCAAACTTTTTGAGCTTATCCTCATGTGCATAGCAGGCACATAAGCTGCACACACACAAGCATGCAGAGGGGTGTGTTGTCGACCTCACAAGCATAGCCATTATCACAAAACCACAGCCAGCCGTGGAGGAGCACCTCAGTGCATCTCTCCACCACACAATACACTAGCACAGCCAGGATGAACAACAGTTAAACCAAGAACAGCAACCAAACCAACCACCTAGATCCACCCAAACATCACCAGAATGGTGACATAAGGAGGGGAATAGATCTGGTGGATAGTAAGGTCAAGCCCAGGAGCTAGGAGGAGCAGGCAAGCTCAGGAGCCAGCAAAAGCAGATCAAGATCAAGACCAAGAACAAGATCAGGATCATCATCAATATACCACACCAACATCAACTCTTGTGGCGAGTCTCAAAAAACCATCACGTGCTTTCATCAGAATGTCTAAACAAAGGCATGTGTTGATTTATGCAATAATCTCTCAATAGGCACCCAAGAAGGGTGAATCTATCCTAGAGATTTTAAGTATAAGGATAAGAAATCTAGCTCAACCACAAACACTAAACCCTCAGACCAGCATCACTGGGTTCAGTGTTACTTTGCAACTTAGATCATTTTCATTTGATCTTATCAAGATCAGGGCACATCTCAGAGAGAGTAGCACCTCTACTCTTGCAAGATTCAAACAATCTAATATTCAACTAACTAGGAATTAAAACCAAAAGCCTCAGACCAACATCATAGGCGGGAAAGCTAATACAAGTTTTCATGTCAACTTGTCAGTATTAATCACCAGCATAATCAAGCTAAGCCCAGAAATAAAAACCCAATCACTTGTGTGCCAGAATACAATGGTATCACAAGGACAAGTTCTTAATGAGCTAAAACCAAGCTTCACTTAGCTTCCATAAATAAAAAGGGACAACCACTACATATCATTTTCCTGAAGCCAAGTGCCAGGAATCAATCTTAAATTCATACATCCACAAAAATCATTACATGTAATGATTTAATTCAGTGTGTATAATGTCATACAAACTAACACTATAATTTCAGTAAGCAACCACTAAAAGGAACTACTGTCAGTATGAGCATTCTGACAATAGAATACACTCTCAGATCAACAACATAATCCAATCAAGGATTCCATAGAAACATTAGCATGAATCATGGGGGATTACCACTAGAACTAAATTTGACAAGCAATTAGTATCATCAAGGCTACTATCAATCCTTAACCACAACAAGTAATCATTTCCCATGATCAAATATGATCAACACTAGATCTTAAGCATCATAGATATGATCAACAGGGGGGTATGAACCCTAATCCAGAGATGAACTCAATCAGCACATAGTCACTCAACATGAGAAACCACTAGATACACACCAAAAAGAATCATGGCAGTAGCATGGACATTCACCACAGAGACCACTTACCCGAGGTCCTCGCTCATGAATCGAAGAGGAAGCAGCGGGGCCGACGAACCGCGGCGGCACAGGGAGCACCCAGAGGGGCGCTGCAACCTGCACCTGCCACGGCAGCGGCCGCAGCAGCGCACGAGACCAGCACACCACCACAGGCGGGATCGTGGCGACGACGACAACAACTTTTCCGAACCCTAGGGTTCGGGAATGGGGTGGAACTGACCACGGGGAAGCCCCAGAGTCAAATCCAAGTGGATAGAACGAACGAGCATCATCGACAACTCCAACTCGCACCACGGCAGCGGCCAGAACAACCAACGATGGCGAGAATCGACGGTGGCGGCATCGCCGGCCACAGGGGCGAGTTAGAGGAGGAAGAGATAAGGTCGAGGGAGAGAAAGGAGGCAGAGTGGGTTGGGTGGGCCAAAACCCTTCGGGGTAGTCATTTGACCCTGCCCTATTGGGCCACATTGGCCTAATAAGCCCAAGGGGCCAACCCAAGTTATTTA
Organism: Avena sativa; assembly: GCA_916181665.1. NCBI lineage: Eukaryota > Viridiplantae > Streptophyta > Magnoliopsida > Poales > Poaceae > Avena > Avena sativa. Next base: position 443,284,100 of record OV702293.1, on the reverse strand, counting down.
ATAAATCTTTTGATCAATTAAAAAAGACCAAAATACCCCTGACCTCAATAAAAGTATAGGAAATAAAATAAAAGTCCAAAAATTATAAATAAAATATTTTTGGATTTATAATAATCCACTCTATCCAAATAAAATAAGATATCAAATTTTGGACATTTAAATTTTTATAAGAATTTTGTAATTTATATATTCCTTATGGAATTTTACAAAATTATTGAAAGAGGATAAAAATAAATAAAAATCACTTTTATTATTTATTAATATTATAGTATTTATATAAAATACTAAATAAATATTTAGTAATAAAACTTTAATAATTCATATTCCTATAATGATAAATGTTTATAATATAAGTAAAATACCAAAAATCTTGGAAAAATAAGAATTCTAATTAAAATATAATCATGTATTATTATTTCACTTAATTAAATATTTATTATTTATTAAGTAGTTATAAAGTAATAATAAAAATCATAAATTATTATTTATTAATCACAAAAATAAATATACCAAAATGATCATAAAAATAATTTATACATGATAAAAATCTTATATTATACCTTGAATTAAATAAAAATTCAAATATTTTAATAACCCAAATTTAAACCGAGTAACTTCATTAATAATTCATAAAAGGATAAATAACATTTATTAATATCCTTAAAATGAGTAAAATAAGTTTAATATATAGTACAAATCTTAAGTATTAATGAAATGAAACTCTAATGGTTTAAAAACATTACTCCATCCGTTCCTTGATATAAGGTGTATAGTTTTCTTGCACGAATATTAGCGCATAGGCTATAAGGAAAAGAAATTGATACTTTTAGATGTTAATACATGTAGGTGACCGATGTGAGAATAGAGGAAAATATGGAAATCTCGGTATCTCATCTCTCCAAATCAGTTTGACTCCTAAATTATGTAAAAAAAATCCCACAATCCCACCATATACCTTATAATTTTCAATTTTTTATAGAAAACTTAACACCTTATATCAAGGAACGGAGGGAGTATAAACATCTTTATATTAAACTATCTTCAACTCTAAGTGAAGATTATATTCTCAAAGGATTCCAATTCATGATAAAAACCTTAAAAAACATCTCGTGAATAAATCAGATCCTTTACATTAACTTTAAATTATCAAATTTCAACAATTACCACAAAACTATAGAAAGTCCAAGGGTAGTTAAAGGAAAATATAGCTGGAATTATAAACTCTACTCACTTATCTATAAAAGATAAATAATACTACTCTATTATAGAATTAAGAAACCATTATCTCAAGTAACGGAACAAACATTCTTAAAGAAAACATTTCAGATATACAAAATACCAAGATGTAAGTATCATACTTTCAAAACTATCTATATTTTAAAGTTAACTTTAGTCTCCAAGAGTCTAAATATAATACCATACACATTACTACATGTTTTATAGTTAACTTTGGTCTGAAGTAGTTAATCTATAAAGAAGCTCAAGCTCAAACCATTTGATCAAAACAAATAACATCAACCATCACTAATTAACCACAAGGTTTGTTTAGACCTTAGAAGAGAAACCTTTTCTTCGAAGGTTATCCTTTTTTCCACTTTAAATAAGAAATTTTGTATAAGTAGTCCTAACCAGTATGTCATAAGAATGTATATTTTACTCCTAAAATGTGTTATATACAACCACTCCTAAACTTATTTAAAAGGACCACACATTCCAAAGTAACCACTTCTGGAATCCAAACCCTAGAACAACATTATTTCCGGGATTTGCGCTTAAAACATGCATCACATTACTTATGCATAAAAGCATATTGCTTCTTTAAACATTAGTCCTTATCGGACCAATGATGCTGATTTCAGATTTTTGGATCTTATACTGACTCGAAGACCGTGAGTGCATAATCTTGCAACCACAAAAGGCAAGTTCAAACTTGCTCATGTCCTTTGTTTATTTTCTGTAAAGTATTGTACAAATCCAGTGTTGTCTTCACCTGCATTTGAAAAAGGTCAGAAAACACTATTTTCCAATGATAATGAGAACTATTGATTATTGATCCAGGGTGATCAATTAATCTATTAAATCTGACAGTTGGAATACCACTGTTCAGAACTATATCACCTAGGGCTTAACAACCAATGTCGCCAGTGATTCTTGCACCGTATATTACGCGTTGACCATGAGATTTGGAATGGGACGGAGAAGTCAGCTATATCTTCTTCCTCACGCATGAAGCCGGATGTGCAGGTCGTGGCTGTTATCCTTGTAGCGTGCATTTTAATTGGTAATTCATAGAGGATATGCAGCATATGGGTGGGAACCCGCAACGTCCCACGATAGTTCTGACATCTAACGATTTGTACAAACCATTGCCGTAATTCTTTATATGGGCATGGTGTACACCAAGGAGGCATGCGGGGTTGCGAAGGGGGCAGTGATTGGATTGGATCATCTTATAGGCCCCACATCATGGAATTGTGGACGGGAATAAGCTGCCCGGTTGTGCAACAAATAGTTGATCTCTCATGGGTAAAATAACGCACCTCTGCAGAGTGTAAGAACTGTAACTTGTTACTCCCTGTTCCGGGAAGGAGCTGCGAACGCGGCGGGAAAGGAACCCCATGAAGGTTCTGGTAAACCCGTGAAGGCTGACGGACATAGCTTTTCAAAATAAAAGCAACCTTTAAAGAAATGTTTATGAAAACTTTCATTGCCTACGACCTACGGTCTGTGGCTGTAGTTATAGTGCATCAAACACTCCTTTTCTAGTGAATTTGCTGAGTACGCTCGTACTCAAAGAATCTTCTTAACCCTTGCTAGATTCCGAAGCCATTAAGACGATGTCTACCTCAAGTCATGCTCCAGGAATCATCAAAAGCTAAGGCTTCTCAGTGAAGTAAAAGAAATCAACATATTCATCAACTCAAGTGAAGGTGGCAGTTATTGATTAGATAGGGTTACAATCTCTAGCCAAAGAAACTATCTCTGTTGTGCATTGCAATAGCAGAAATGCCAATTCCTTAGTTCAATACTAGTTTTAATAGTATAAAAGTTTCGTGTTATTTATCTTTGATTCTTCCCCGCAAGAAGTTCTTTCTCACTCTTTAACCTAGAGTGTTCTCTGGATCTTATGTAAAGGAGTGAGTTGTAACCTTCAAGCCATGTATTGGACCCGTTGTGTTTCTGTTGTGCCATTCAGAGGGATGTAATACTAGTGAACGGTGTTTCATTGGTGTTATGTCAACGACTATAGTATACTACATCATGCAGTGGTATGCTGGGTCACCGCATTTTTTGCAGACGTGTATTTCATATTGTTGGCTACACATAGGTATTTTTCAGAAATATTTAATGAATTTTAAAAATTCAAAAAGGGCTCCATGGAGCCCGTGCTCTAAAGCGATTTTCCGTGGACCTGAAGCTCTCACTCCCTCATCTCTCTATTCATCTTCCTTGAGAGATCCAGGCTAGGGTTTGCGGCTGCCGCCTACGATTCTTCGACTTCTACCACACTAAGCCGCTCAGCCGCAACTCCTTTAGGATGCCTCCCTGACCTCATCTTGACCACCGTGTGACAATGCGCGAGGAAGTGTGCACATAAGCATTTCTCTAGGCAGAGGTGTCGCGCAAGAGGACCAACCGACGGTGATGAGGCACTGCAGGAGGCACTGATCATGATGGGGGTTTGGAGACGCATCTTGAGGCAAGGTCTTTGGCGTGGAGTTGAGCCTACGGAGGAAGCGTGGGGACATCGGCTCTAGGCGGGTCGACTCTGCCTAAACCTTCTGGTCCGTCTTTGCCTAGAGACGAGGAAAGGATCTTCCTCCTTAGGACTGCCACCCCTCTCATCTGCTCCTCTCCTCCACTCCTAGCTCTCTCTCTTCTCCTTCAACTTGTGTGAAACAGGTAGACATTTTGAGTAGGCGTTGTTGTGGATACGGTGAGGGTGCAAAATCAGCCCCTAGGTCGAGCTTGAAGGAAATATGCCCTAGAGGCAATCATAGAGATGATGATATTTCATATGTATCCATGAGTTATTGTAATGTTCCTTGAATATCCATATCGGGCAACTTGTATTGATTTGCAATTACGTGAATTGTTTGTGAAACTCTATACTTGTATGGTTATTTAAGAGTTGTCCCTAGTCGGAGTTCATGTGAGGACACACGTGAATATTAGACTGGCACATCGATTGGTTGATGACTATGTTTCGCAAGTCATAGACATGGAGATGTCAAACCAATGATGTGGACACATGTTATGAACATGGGGTTGGACTGACCCAACCTGAGACTAGCAATTAGTTGCAGCTCTGTCTCTACACATCGTGTATGTTTTGTCCTTAGACCTGAGATTGTCGCATGTACTTGAGATGTGGATCGACCTACTTTGGGGCTATCAAACGCTGCGCCGTAACAGGGTGGTTATAAAGGTAGTTTTCGGGTTTGTCCTGAAGCATGCTGCAAGACATGGTCAATCAAGATGGGATTTGCCCCTCTCTACTTGAGAGAGATATCTCTGGGCCCCTCGAGTGATCGGATCCAGAAATGCATGGCCGTTCTACATATGGTTAAGAGTTAACCTAGTAAAGGGATTCCGAATCGCGGTATCGAGAAAGGGAGGTCTGCTTGGAGCTAGACCAAATATCGTAAGGCAAAGGGAAAAGACATGTACTAAACCTTGTGATGGTTCGTCCGATATGATCTTTGTATGCGTTTAGGAGTTGGCACGTCTTGCTAGAGGCCGCTACCAACTATTGACAGAATAAGTGTATTCGTGTCATGTCTATACGCATATGAACCTATAGGGTCACACACTTAAGGGGCTGGAAGCCTAATGAGGATTGGATCTGAATTAGACCAGGCTTAGGCTACTAATGGGCTGCTAATGTAGAAGCCCACTAGGAACACCTATATAAGAGAGGGTGGGGCGAGCTGACCAGGAAGAGACCTTAGACCTCAGATCATTCCCAGCCGCCACTCCTCACGCATGTGTCGCGCCCGCGGTCCTAGCAGTCCGGCGTCTGACGCTTCCACCCTGTACGTGTGGATACCTCGGAGGCGCTGCATCTGTAGCGCTTGGACGAGCCGCGCAAGGGAAGATGCTTGTGGGACGAGGACAAGGAGGAGACGTGGAACGTCTGCACTGCCTCGACACGCTTCATCGATTCCTCAACTGCGCGTCTAGTGTTAATCTCGTGATCTATGACAACAGTAATCCTGGTTTACGCGGTAGAAAATTTTGATTTGCACTAGTGTAGCCTACCCGTATCCCTACAGTGGTATCAGAGCCGATGTTGTTCAGTTATAGGTTCGGGATGTTTGCATATGGTGATATGCAGATTGATATGAATGATGTGATAGTTTATATGGCGGTGGTTCAGGATTGATCTATGATCTTGCTTTCCGTGATCGTAATTCTGAGGTTGTCGAACGACTTACCCCTACTGGTCGGCTTCCGCCATCGGGGTAGACAGTGACACATAAATCCTGTTGAATCACGCAAAGATCAATTTGATTGATCGAATCGGAACCTGGATCTAAAAATCGATGTACCGTAATCAAAGGAGTTTGATTGAATCAGGACAGGAGTCGGTTTATGGTAAATTTGATTTGCCGATCAAAATCCTTAAAGAAAATTGTGAAGATTCGATCTCTCATTTTTCACGGTGCCCCTTCGAACCCCGCAGGGGGAGACCCCCTAGACCCCCCTTTATCGTAGCCCCTTTTGCATCTCGTTAAGGTAACTAGGTGCTGCGATGTCACTTGATCCGGTAGAATGAGATTCTATGCATAACTCGTTTTTGCAGGATGTATGTGATCAGTATGGCCCATATATGTATGTGATGCATCTATGAAAAAAATTGCATGACCTACGTGTCGTGAGTAGGGCAACACGGCTGGAGACGTATGTGTTGTCATTTATTGTAATGGCCTGCGTGCCAACTTGTGATGTTCCCAATACTATGTAATTTTGATTACTAGCTGTTAGGAGTAATAGCTTGTATTAGTTCTTGGGGGACTCATCACTTGGAGGATGGCTCACATGGAACATGAAGATGGAGATCATCATAGTGGACAGGTTCTATGGCGATGGAGATCACCATGAGAAAATGGGCCATACTGTGTCACATCTATGTGAATGTTATTATTATACGTTTTACTACTATGCATGCTTAGATGATAGAAGTAGAATGATCCCTCACAAAGTTTAAGTTAAACCATGCCCTCCCAACCAAACCTTGCACCATCCTATGCCCTGTACAATCGTTGGTGGGCCTATGAAATTAGGGTGCCATGGTTTTCCTTGGCTGGATGGGTTTGTATTGGATACCTACACGCATAAGGGTTGGTGAACTTGACAAGGTCATCTTAACAGTTAAGGACCTTGGGGCATAAAGGTTGGGCGCCTAGTTTTGACATAGAGATGTCACCCAACAACAAGAGTCATATGTGATATGATTAGCAAGTGTTGCTTACCGATTTACCTTGTCTTCTAGTAGTGATGCTAAAGCTCACTAGTCGACTTGTTAATTGTGGATCTTGAATCACTTAGTATCAATAGAGGGATATTGATTTAAGTGGGAGTATATGCTATTAAATTGTTTAATATGTTTTACTCTTTCATGGTTACATGGCTTAGTATTTTGCATGTTTTCTGTTGTAGATCAATGGCACCAAACACTACATCACCTTTCTCTTTGCGTTCGATTCTTGACAAAGATAAACTAAATGGAACAAACTATTCGGACTGGGTCCGTAACCTGAGAATTGTTCTCAGGTCTGATAAAAAGGAAACGGTTCTGGATACCCCAATCCCCGATGAACCTGCTGATAATGCGTCTGCTGCCCTAAAGAACGCCTACAAGAGAGCATGTGATGATTCTCTTGAGGTTAGTTGTCTTATGCTTGCATGCATGGAACCTGAACTCCAAAAGAAGTTTGAGGATCAGGAAGCGTACGATATGATCGTAGCGCTTAAGGACATGTTCTAGGATCAGGCAAGGACTGAGAGGTACAATGTTGCCAAGTCCTTTGTCGAATGCAAGCTGGCAGAGGGAGCAGCTGTAGGCCCCCATGTGATCAAAATGGTTGGTTACAGTCAGACTTTGGAAAAGCTTGGTTTTCCACTAGGCCAAGAGTTGGCCACTAACTTCATTTTGGCGTCTCTTCCATCCAGCTATGGGCAGTTCATTTCGAACTACCATATGCATGGGGTGGAGAAGGGCCTTAATGAATTATGTGGGATGCTTAAAACAGCAGAAAGTGACATGAAGAAGTGTGCAGGGCATAGCCATGTGATGGCTGTGCAGAACAAGCCTAGCTTCAAGAAAAAGGGTACTTCTTGGAATAAAAAGGGCAAGGCTAAGGATACGATCCCTAAGCCTGCACCCAAGCAAAAGGCTGGACCTGTAGAAGACACAGAGTGCTTCTTTTGTCATGAACATGGCCACTGGAAGAGAAACTGCAGCAAGTACCAGGCTTCTCTGAAGAAGAGTGGAAGTAAGAGTACTTCCCACTCAGGTACGCTTGTTGTAAATGTTGTGGACATTCTTATTGCTGATTCCTATGTTAACTCTTGGGTATTTGATACCGGATCGGTTGCTCATATTTGCAATTCGATGCAAGGGCTAATAAGGACTAGAGAAGTGCAGAAAGGCGAAGTGGATTTTCGCGTCGGAAATAAAGCAAGGGTTGCTGCATTGTTCGTCGGCGTCATGCAACTTCACCTTCCTTCAGGATTTATTATGGAGTTAAATAATTGTTATTACATTCCAAGTATGGGTCAAAACATTTTATCACCTTCATGTTTGATGAGGGATGGTTATTCATTCGCGAGTGCAAACAATGGTTGTGTAATCTCTAAGAATGATATGTTTATGGCTAATGCTCCCATTGTGAATGGGTTATTTATTTTAAATCTTGATGATGCATCTGTTTACAATGTTAGTGCTAAAAGGCTTCTGCCTAATGATTTGAGTCCTACCTATTTATGGCATTGTCGTTTGGGGCATATAAGTGAAAAGCGCATGAAGAAGCTCCATGGTGATGGTCTTCTAACTTCGTTTGATTTTGAATCATATGAGACATGTCAGGCTTGTTTACTTGGAAAGATGACCAAGTCGCCTTTTTCGGGTTTACCCGAGAGAGCGACAGACTTGTTGGAACTCATACATACTGATGTATGTGGGCCAATGAGCACGACCGCCAGAGGAGGATATCACTACTTCATTACTTTCACTGATGATTTCAGTAGATATGGTTATGTCTACTTGATGAGGCATAAGTCTGAAACTTTTGAAAAGTTCAAGGAGTTTCAGAGTGAAGTAGAGAATCAACGTGGCAAGAAAATAAAGGCCTTGCGATCTGATCGTGGAGGTGAATATTTGAGTCACGAATTTAGCGATCATCTTAAGAGTTGCGGAATTGTTCCACAACTTACGCCGCCCGGAACGCCTCAAAGAAACGGGGTCTCCGAACGGCGTAATCGAACTTTGTTGGACATGGTTCGATCTATGATGAGCCAGTCGGATTTACCATTATCATTTTGGGGTTACGCTCTAGAAACGGCAGCTTTCACACTTAATAGGGTACCATCTAAATCTGTAGTTAAGACACCATATGAGATGTGGACTGGAAAGAATCCCAGTTTGTCTTTTCTAAAGATTTGGGGTTGTGATGCATTTGTCAAGCGACTTCAGTCGGACAAGCTAACGCCCAAATCGGATAAGTGCATTTTTGTGGGATATCCGAGGGAAGCCTTAGGGTATTACTTCTACAACCGAGAGGAGGGAAAAGTATTTGTCGCTCGTAGCGGTGTTTTCCTAGAGAAAGAGTTTCTCACAAAGAGAACAAGTGGAAGGTCGGTGCGACTTGAAGAAGTTCAAGATGAGCCAGTTGGGGATGCTTCTACGAGTGATGCCATTGTAGCAGAACAAGTTGAGGAACCCGTGGCAACAGAAGCACCACAACCACGAAGGTCGGCGAGGCTCCGCGAAGCGCGGGAATTATTATTGTTAGACAATGATGAGCCTGCGACCTATGCAGAAGCGATGGTGGACCCAGACTCTGAGAAATGGCTGATAGCCATGAGATCCGAGATAGAGTCCATGGGGGACAATCAAGTTTGGAACTTGGTTGACCTGCCTGATGGTTTCAAAGCCATCGAGTGCAAATGGATCTATAAGAAGAAGATTGATATGGATGGAAATGTTCACATCCATAAAGCTCGACTTGTTGCAAAAGGTTTTTGACAAGTTCAAGGAGTTGACTACGACGAGACTTTCTCGCCCGTAGCGATGCTTAAATCTATACGGATAATTCTAGCCACTACTGCACATTTCGACTATGAAATATGGCAGATGGATGTCAAGACGGCTTTCCTAAATGTAATCCTAACTAAGGACGTGTATATGATGCAGCCCGAAGGTTTTGTCGATCCAAACAATGCTGGAAAGGTATGCAAACTTCTGAAGTCCATTTATGGGCTGAATCAAGCATCTCGGAGTTGGAATATTCGATTTGATGAAGTTGTAAAGGAGTTTGGCTTCATCAAAAACGAACAAGAACCTTGTGTTTACAAGAAGGAAAGTGGGAGAGCGCTGGTATTTCTAATCTTATATGTAGATGGCATATTGCTGATTGGAAATGACATTCCTATGCTCGAGTCTGTTAAGACCTCATTGAAAAATAGTTTTTCGATGAAGGACTTGGGAGAAGCGGCATATATTCTAGGCATCAAGATCTATAGAGATAGATCAAGGAGGCTAATTGGATTAAGCCAGAGTACATACATTGACAAAGTGTTGAAACGGTTCAGCATGGAAGAGGCTAAGAAGGGGTTCTTGCCCATGTCTCACGGCATTAGACTTAGCAAGACTGAGTGTCCTTCGACTACTGATGAGCGTGAGCGCATGAGTAGGGTTCCATATGCTCCGGCTATTGGATCCATCATGTATGCAATGATATGTACTCGCCCAGATGTTTCCTATGCTCTAAGTGTTACGAGCAGATACCAAGCTGATCCAGGTGAAGGTCACTGGACAGCGGTAAAGAACATCCTTAAGTACTTGAAAAGGACTAAGGATGTGTTCCTAGTTTATGGAGGTGAGGATGAACTCAGTGTAAGGGGTTACACGGATGTGAGTTACCTTAACGACTCAGATGATACGAAATCACAATCAGGTTATGTGTTTGTCATGAATGGTGGTGCTGTGAGCTGGAAAAGTTCCAAGCAAGATACGGTGACCTCCTCTTCAACAGAAGCTGAATATATTGCTTCCTCGGAGGCCGTAAAGGAAGCTGTTTGGATTAGGAATTTCCTGATCGCTCTCGGTGTGGTTCAGGGCGCGTCCAATCCCTTGGACGTTTATTGTGATAACAATGGTGCTATTGCACAGGCCAAGGAACCTAGACAGCACCAGAAGAACAAACATATTCGCATGCGTTACCATCAGATTCGAGAGTTCGTTGAGGATGGTAGTGTCATGATTTGCAAAATACATACGGACTCAAATGTTGCTGATCCCTTGACTAAGCCTCTCCCACAGCCCGCGCATGAAGCGCACACAAGAGCAATTGGTATTAGATTCATTTTAGATTGACTCTAGTGCAAGTGGGAGACTGAAGGAAATATGCCCTAGAGGCAATCATAGAGATGATGATATTTCATATGTATCCATGAGTTATTGTAATGTTCCTTGAATATCTATATCAGGCAACTTGTATTGATTGGCAATTACGTAAATTGTTTGTGAAACTCTATACTTGTATGGTTATTTAAGAGTTGTCCCTAGTCGGAGTTCATGTGAGGACACACGTGAATATTAGACTAGCACATCGATTGGTTGATGACTATGTTTCGCAAGTCATAGACATGGAGATGTCAAACCAATGATGTGGACACATGTTATGAACATGGGGTTGGACTGACCCAACCTGAGACTAGCAATTAGTTGCAGCTCTGTCTCTACACACCGTGTACGTTTTGTCCTTAGACCTGAGATTGTCGCATGTACTTGAGATGTGGATCGACCTACTTTGGGGCTATCAAACGCTGCGCTGTAACAGGGTGGTTATAAAGGTAGTTTTCGGGTTTGTCCTGAAGCATGCTGCAAGACATGGTCAATCAAGATGGGATTTGCCCCTCTCTACTTGAGAGAGATATCTCTGGGCCCCTCGAGTGATCGGATCCAGAAATGCATGGCCGTGCTACATATGGTTAAGAGTTAACCTAGTAAAGGGATTTCGAATCGCGGTATCGAGAAAGGGAGGTCAGCTTGGAGCTAGACCAAATATCGTGAGGCAAAGGGAAAAGACATATACTAAACCTTGTGATGGTTCGTCCGATATGGTCTTTGTATGCGTTTAGGAGTTGGCACGTCTTGCTAGAGACCGCTACCAACTATTGATAGAATAAGTGTATTCGTGTCATATCTATACGCATATGAATCTATAGGGTCACACACTTAAGGGGCTGGAAGCCTAATAAGGATTGGATCCGAATTAAACCAGGCTTAGGCTACTAATGGGCTGCTAATGTAGAAGCCCACTAGGGACGCCTATATAAGAGAGGGTGAGGCGAGCTGACCAGGAAGAGACCTTAGACCTCAGATTATTCCCAGCCGCCACTCCTCACGCCTGTGTCGTGCGCGCGGTCCTAGCAGTCCGGCGTATGACGCGTCCACCCTGTACGTGTGGATACCTCGGAGGCGCTGCATCTGTAGCGCTTGGACGAGCCGCGCAAGGGAAGCTGCTTGTGGGACGAGGACAAGGAGGAGACATGGAACGTCTGCACTGCCTCGACGCGCTTCATCGATTCCGCAACTGCGCATCTAGTGGTAATCTCGTGATCTATGACAACAGTAATCCTGGTTTACGCGGTAGAAAATTTTGATTTGCGCTAGTGTAGCCTACCCGTATCCCTACAGAGCTGACATTTCCTTCTCTCCAACTCTCTTTCTTCTTCTTCTCATTTTGCAAAATTTACTATATATGGTCACAATTATTTCTACATTTTGTATCATCGATCCTTCATGTGTTAATTTATTGGTTAGAGAAATCATGTGCTTAGAGAAAGGAAATAAATATTTATTTATTTTTAATCTGAAAATAATCATTTATGTTCTCATAATAATATGGGCCCAAGTGCTAACAACACTCCACCAATTAATCGTATATGCACGGTTAGTGTATTGAAAGAACTAGACAAAAAAGTGAAATAAGAATGTGACCGAAAACTCACATGCTCGCCCGTGATATCTAAAACGATATAGGCGGCGAGGCGAAGCTCGTATGCCCACCTAGTATGCCTTAAGCTTGCTAAGCTTTATCCCATGGATTTCTCGGAGAAAGAGTTGATTCAACTTCCATATCAACTTAGTATTTTCATTGTTAATATGCGTAGAAAGATGAGAGGTTTAAAAACTTCAAAATATCGCTCAGCTTTCTATTATGTTTCTTGAAACAAATAAGAATATGACCTATAGACTTGTTTACAAGCTTCTCAAATTGTGCTAACCATGCCGTAGCAACCGCTAAGAGAGTATTTTCTTCAATGACTTTTGTGAAGAACAAGCTATAGAATAAAATAGAGGACAAACTCTTGAATGACTGTTTGGTTACATTTATTGAGCGGGAATTCTTCTTACAAGTGAAAAATGTTGACGTCATATCTCGGTTTCAAGCTATGACAAATTGTATGATCTTATTGTAATTTATTTATTATTTTGCAAGTTTCTTAACCTTTTGAGATAATGTTGCTACAACGGCCATTTGTACTTTTATTGGCATGAAGTAATGGATCATTTTCAGATTTTCTCCTTTATCTTTTCTGTTGGTTCGAGTTTGAACATCCAAAGTTAAATTTCTGGCTCCGTCCTTGATGAGAAGTACACACAAACATGAAAAGTACATAACACCTCAAATGGAAAATTACGCACAAAACCAAAAATTAGGAACACACAATACATGAATAATAAATGTAGACAAACATGGAAGTACAGAACAAAAGCATGGACGATACAAACACAAACATGTGCAATACATAAAAAAACTCATACAATGTACACATACACTGAAATTAATGCACTAACAAGGAAATTTTGGCCCCAGCTTCAGTTCACTTTCTGGTGTTACAGATGACACATATATACTACTAACAAAAGTACACCTACGTAAAATAGTAAAAATAATTGTTAAAATCTAGCAATATGTGATCTAGTTTCTAGATCACAATATAAAATATAACAGTGAAATTAGGTCGTAATTTGGATGAACTGTTGTAAAAAATATTTCATGTTTATTTTTTATTCTTCTACAAAAGAAAATTGGGCAACGGTTTTCTATTCTTCTACACACACTTCTCCCTAACTAGTAAATGAGCACGTGCACATGCACGTTTCATAACATGCCAAAATCAGATAAAAATATAACATAACATCATGCAATGCCCACATGATATGAAAATATAATAATATGAGCTTGCCGCTAAATTTAGATGAACCCTTGCAAAGTTGCTAATGGATTATTTTTCTGTCAGTAGGAAAACTGCCCTGGTCCACTATTTTCATACAATGCAAGAAAATTGTTCTATATTTCATATAATGCAAAACATTAGTAGTCATGAGATATACAAGACATGCAACAATACGCTTAGTAATTATGTAGGTGTATCTTTACAACGTCTCCAGAAGGAAGATCCTCCATGAGCTGTTGCACCGCCGGGGGCCATTGGGAAACACCCTGGTCTACAAGTGAAGTTGGCGGTGCCACGCAGCATGGATGACGACCATCTTTGCTTTGCCGGATGTTCAATGTGCATGGAAGATAACATTTTCTTGGCTGACCCATAATGCTAGATTTGGTCCTCAAATGATGCCGCATGACAAGTCGTGGCAAGGTTAACAAAACAAAATAAGACATACGATGACCCTAACCTGTAGCATAAAATTCCTTTAGAAGAATGAGTCGCTAATTTGTAAGATTCTCCAATCTCTTTAGAAGGCAACGAACAAGACATTTCGTGCCAAGGTTAAGAAAACAGAATAAGACATACGGTGACCCCAACCTGTAGCATAAAATCCCTTTAGAAGAATGAGTCGCTAATTTACAAGATTATGCAATCCCTTTAGAAGGCAACGAACAAGACAATAAAGTCAGATGCTTTCATGCAATAAGCAAAACAAAAACAAAGATCAATTGATCCAAAGATGCGACATACCCGATCATCAGAAACCAAATTTCTAATGAGTTCAGATCAGAATAGATAATAATCGGATATCAATCATCAATTAAAAGATGCACTCATAAAAGATAGAATATTATGAATAAAACAACTAAAGGAAATTTTGAAGGCCAACGTTCACCAACAACCTAAAGATTCAGAGTGCACATCTAACAAAAAAATGGAATCCTACCACTTCCTTTCTTACCTGAAAAAATTAACTTGGGAAAGAACACTTTTCTAGTGGATAAGCACCACTTCTTGGTGTTGGTAATTGCTTAATCACGGATCTCACTTTGTGTGCTAACAGAATGCCTGCAAATAGGGGTGGGCGTTCGGTCATGACCGACAACTCGGTCTTTGTATTTCGGTCTTTTTTAAATTCGGTCCTTAGAAAAATAAAGACCGAATTATACTTGATAGTTTTACTACCCGAAAAATTCCGGTACCTACTAATTCGGGTTCGGGTTCGGGTTCGGTCATGACCGAATAACATGGTCAATATTGTCAACACAAAAGATAGACATTACTTATTAAAAATATGACAATATTTCAACTATATTTTAAATATTTTAATACATATGTTATTATTTAGTGGAAGAAATAAACGTGCAACAATCCTAATAAAATGTAGCAACTCTACAATAGCACTTTGATGACCATTCAAGTATTCAACAATGCCATAATTCATGCACATCACACAAATTTGGAGTTTCAAATAGTCTCATATAAAATTCGGTCAGTTCGGTCTATTCGGTTACTTAGGAACTAAAGACCAAATAGACCAAACTAAATTCGGTCTATAAAATTCACTACCCAATTTTCTTGTCGGTCTTTTTGGTTTCGGTCTATTCGGGTTCGGTCTCGGTCTTTTCGGTTTCGGTCTTCGGTTATCGGTTTTTATGCCCACCCCTACCTGCAAAGCCACTTTAATTGAAAGGTTCACTCTACCGCATCAGCCAATCCCTGCGGCTAAACAAAACCGCATCTCACTTCGTGTGCCAACGTTTCATCTTTTATCCCCTAACATTATTTAACCAAGTAGTTATGCTTATACACTTCTAAAGGACCGTTGCTACCTCTGACAAAGCACACCACTTCCCACCCCCAAACATCTTGGTTTCTTTAATAAAACAATATGAAACCAGAAAACATTAAACCCCATGTCAAACTGTCCACATAATATAGGTACATAGTGCACGTATATATTGTATAACATTCATAGCCCTTGCTCACATAAAACACAAACCCCAAATATTTTACCGAGCTCATTAAACAATGTCAAATTTACACATTTATATTTTTATCTGACCTAAAACATGCCCACATGCTAGGTATTCTCTTCGTACTCTCCTCTTTGTACATATAAAGCCAAATACCAAATAGCCATGCATGACAGATCAACAAGAATGTAGGAGAGTGAATCATAGTGGGGCTTAACTAACACGGGCAAGAAGAAAGCAACCTTCTTTGTAGCTTCATTTCTGAATTTTGATACTCATGGTAGAAATGAGTCTCTTCTCTTGCTCGTCTTCTTCTCCTTCTGCATCCTATAACTCCAAAGCTCATAGATGAAGACATAAGTGAAATGCTTAGTTTAATTTAATCAGAAGCATGTGTACAAAGGTTGATGAGAATCTTTCAATCAAGGAAAGCATCATCATACTAACATTTCTTGAACTTGCTCTGATGTGACGAAACACTAATAGAAGCTACAACCGAAAAGGGGACAATAAATAAAAGCATAGGTGACAGAATCTACAACATTAATTTCATAGTAGCATACCAATCTGAATGAATGGAGGAAGAGAATATCAGCGACTCAAATAAACCATAGGGATAGGGTCCTGGTAAAAAAATGTTAACTTTATTTTACAACCTCGTAGTAGGCTTAGATAATTATATAACGGTGATAGCAGTGATCTAACTCACATATTGTGTGCCAACATTCCAAAACGGACCTCCCAATTTTGGTACAATGAATGTGTCATCTTGTAAACACAAAATGAAAAAATCTCAACCTGGAAGCACCTAATGATGCAATTGCAAAGAAACGTTTTACTATTGAATTTCAATTATTACCTATTTTTAAACAATGGCAGGTTCAGCAATAACAGTAGTGTCAATTGGAAACAGAAAACGTAGTAGAAAACAAATATATCAGCAATTGTTTTTTATTTCAGTTATCGAGGAACGATGAATAATATGAAAAAGATACACGTGAACATTGCACCATCTATATGAGGTATCTAAATGAACCCATGGCCTGTTGGTAGAGAAATTAAGCATGGCCTGCCAGCAGAGAAAGTAAGCGTTGGTCAGCAGAACAACAACAAGATACAAATAAACTGACCAAAGTATGACAACTGCAAGAGCTCAATTTAATGATTCAATACTCAGTGTATAATGGGTGTACTTTGACCAAGAAGGAAAATCTCAATGGTGGATGCCTACTTGCAATAGAATAAATCCCAATGTTCTGCACAATTCTGTTGCGCGTCATGGCGTCAGTGCCCGGCTGGTCGTGTGGGTGTCACCTGTAATCATTAGGAGGAGCACATGATCGATAGTTGAAAACTAAAGGACATATGTACAGAAGCTCAATAAAAGTCTGGCTCCTTTGATTCGACTAAAACTAAATGATATCCTACAGAAGAATCGATTAATCGACTTATCTTCAAAACCCAATTATACACAACACAGATGGCACACGATGATTCCAGCCAAAGCAAGAGGCACATGATGATTCCAGCCAAAGCAAGAGGTCCGATTCCTCAAGATATCTGTTCAAATGCAGGGCAAGAGGCAGAGGAAGAGGTCGAACCTGAAGAAAGTGCAGGATCCAGTCGTCGAACTGCAAGGAAGATGTCGAGCTGTGGGCGGCTGGCGGGTGCCGGGTACGTATCGGCGTCGGCCTCGCGTGCAGGGAGGCGTGGGTGTCACGCGCGGGTGGGCAGGGTGCGAGGCCTCAAGCGGAGGACCGGGAAGCGGCGCTGTGCAGGTTATCGCTCTTCCCGGCGGCGGGCTCGTTGAGAGGACGAAGGCTGGTGTGGCCCTCGCGCGGGACGGCGGCGGCGGGTGCGGCTATCGCGGCACCTAGAATTGTACCGCGCTCGCGCGGGTCGACAGCGGTAGGGCGGCTGCTGCGATGGCCATGACCATGGCGATGGCGATTTTTGGGGGACTCTCGCGCGTGCAGTTGGCATCCGGAAAAAAACAGTTCGGTCAATGCTTTGCTGGTTGTCCGCTTCCTGGATGATGAGCCGATAAAGACGGGTTAACTTTGATCCATTGGATAATCGAATCGTACGGTTAATATCTGTTGGATCTGGCTCTTTTAATATTATACTAGTAATGTTGCACGTGCAATGCACGTATTTCACCAATGCACACGATAGTCTGTTTAAAAATTATACAAATACGTCATCCATGTCAACCAAATAAATTTCAAAAGAAAATGGCAATCAAATATAAGTGTCAGTACAAATATGCACACGACTACAATAAATTAAGCATACACAAAAGTAATAATACATTATTTATGCCGCAACAAAATCCAAAGGTATTAGAAAACTCAAGATTTCTTTATTTATTCAATCACTTCGGATTCGGGTCTGCGTGGGAGGTTCTAGTTCTATATCCTACTATATTGGCACAATGCTTTGTTTTTTTTATCAAAATCATAAGACAAAATCTTCTATCAATGGTATAACTCATCAAACAAACTAACTAATGATCACAACATAGGTGAAGATATTAATGGATTTAGAACAATTTTGCAAGTCAACTAATAGATCATCCACATTTGTAGATAGACAACAGATTCGGTTAGATGATATATCTCCATGCATTTTTTTCCGGGTAGATATATCTCCATGCTACCGTACAGTAGGAGTTAGCGGATGGTGTTCTGCAATTCCCAGTTATCTTGAAGGAAATAGGAACACTACACACCAGCAACAAAAACCAGGATTACATCCATAATTATTTGAAGACGCCATAGCTGGTTGTGCTACCTCCGGCCCCTGCGATGCTCGTATCCATTTGGTTCTTAAGCTGACAATTTTATATATAATTCTGAAGAATTCACCATAACTGAAAACTAACGAACAAGTAACATAATAATAATCTGCAGAATGCGTGGCATGAAGAAAAAGGACACCGATATTTTGTTCCATTCAAATCGTCCATATATAAACCTGCTCTGACATATGGTTCTGCAACAATCATACTCTTGTCTTTACCAAACTCATTTGATCATGAGATCATGAACAGCGTCCGGACTTGAATTAGAGAGATGCTTGGTGGTCAAATACCTAATTTTGCGCATGCAACATGGCACGTCCGTCGCTCTAGGATTACTCAGCGGCTGCGTGTCTCAGGAAGGATAGGGCCGCCGGCCGCTGTAACGCTTCGAGCTGTGTGACTCTTAGGAATACATCTTTCTCCGACAGCAGTCCAGGGCGTCGTTGTCCTGAGAAATCTGAGTGGATACAGGCGGCGGCCGCGGACGTTCCATCTGTCAGGATCTGTCGGGATGATCCCGTTTTCATTGAGGTGTTGATCTTGGGACGACGAAGAGGGGAAGGGGCCGGACGCCAGACTGCGGGCGGGTATGTGGGCGTTTCGGCGAGCGGCCGACGGGCGGTCATGAGGCGACCGCGTCGATGTGGGCGAGCGGTATTGAGAACGCGAGAGTCGAGACGCGGGCAGGGGAAAGTCGTGGGATCGCACGACGGGGGTTGCGAACGCGAGCGGACAATGATGTGCCGCTAAAGACGGGGCTGATATGAGCCGATAGATACGATGGTTCGATGGATAGGATGTATTGGATCTGACCCTCTCGGCTTTTTAATATTATATATATGTAGATGTAGATGTAGATGTAGATGTAGATGTAGATTAGTCTAGATTATCAAGAGAAATGAAAGAAAAAAAGGGCCACGGCGCCGAGAACCGGCTCGCATTTGAATTGGGCCAACCGAGACTACCAATCTGGAGGTGACCCCACTGCGGGCCCAAAAAAGAACAACCAAACCGCCTTTGACCTTTCCTGCACATGCCTAGACGGGCCTCCCGGGTCCAGCTCGCGACATCTCTCATGGTGCCGGTAACTCCTAACTCCGTCTCCTTGGCCTAAGCTAAGCCCCTTCGGCCTCCTCGGCTCCCCGCCGACCGCCGTGGCCGTACCGTCGCCTTCTTCGTCCGCCGCCGCGGGGGGACCGGGAGATGGGCGTGCACGGGCTTTGGGGGCTGCTGGCCCCGGTGGGGCGGCGCGTGTCGGTGGAGACCCTCGCGGGGAAGCGGCTGGCGGTGGACGCCAGCATCTGGATGGTGCAGTTCATGCGGGCGATGCGGGACGACAAGGGTGACATGATCCGCGACGCCCACATCCTCGGCTTCCTCCGCCGCATCTGCAAGCTCCTCTTCCTCC
This sequence comes from Avena sativa, assembly GCA_916181665.1. NCBI lineage: Eukaryota > Viridiplantae > Streptophyta > Magnoliopsida > Poales > Poaceae > Avena > Avena sativa. Next base: position 443,264,446 of record OV702293.1, on the reverse strand, counting down.
GGGCCCGCCCGGTCTTCGTCTTCGACGGCGCCACACCGGCCCTCAAGCGGCGCACCCTCGCCGCCCGCCGCCGCCACCGCGACGCCGCACAGGCCAAGGTCCGCAAGACCGCCGAGAAGCTCCTAATCTCCCATGTGAGTCACCTGCCCCTTCCCTCTGCATCAGTGCGTGCGTAATTTGTGTATCCTCTCCCACTGTTTGATGGTGCTGGTGAATGGTGCTGCTATAATTAGAGGAAAAATATGAGATGATCCGTATCTCGCAGTACATAAACACGGTATTTGCGCAGTGGAGAACCAACTTACACTTTGATCAGTGATCTTGAAGATGTTCTAGTTCTGATGAAATACATGTACTCCTGTCCCTGGAGATGTTCAGTTGCATTTCTGGTCTAAAATGTGGCATTCAAATTTATATATAGACATGACTAACTAAGTTATTTCACTTCGGTTATCTGATAATGGAATCTTGGTTTCATCATGTTAGCAAAGAAATAATTTAGTTCAGCATTTGCCAGGGGTCGACTTATCTCACAACTTTGTCCTTATATCATTTCCAGAACAATTCACATTATAATATACGTAAGACACTAATCTTCAAAGTGTAGTAGGAAACTAGGCATAGTGGGAGTTGTAAGTTGTTTGGGCCATAAAGTTTATTGGTGACGATAAATTGTACCTGGAGGAAAAATCTATTTGAACCCTTCTAGTTTGTCTTCACAAATCATCCATCCATCATTAATGTGCCTTATCTTCCTAAAATGCATGCTTTTCAATGTGATTCTGGTTAAGTAAAGGCAATGAAGATATTGATGGTTTTAACCTGTGGTTATCAGCTCAAGGCAAGTAGGCTTGAAGAATTGGCAGCACAAATCAAAAGTGACAGGGCTAAGCATGATGCTAAGGGCAAACAAGTTGAGAGCAGTAGAAGGGAAGAAACTGAGATAACAAATGGAGATCAAAACCAAAATGACGATGGCGAGAACAGCAGGGGAACAACTGCACCAATCAACCAGGAAAAACTGGATGAACTGTGTGTGTCTTTCTGTAATTTTCACATGTTTTCTTGCTGGTTAAGGTCAGTAAGTTGATACTTTCATTGCATGTGTTAAGGCTGGCCGCGTCACTTGCTGCAGAGGATGAGGCAGATCTGACAGGCAGAGTGGAACACAATTCTGCTAGTGTTACATTGCAAGAAGGAACTGGCATTGATGAGGATGAGAATGACGATGATGTAGAGATGATATTCGTAAGTCACAGCTAAGTCAATGAAAAGTCCTTTTTAACTGGCTATGTTCTTGTTCACAAAAGAGTTTCTTTATCTCCTCATGGGACAATGATTCATTGTTTATTTTGTTAAGTCTGTTTGAAAGATACTGGATTTTGTAATGCAATTGCAGCCTATGACAACTGGCGAACTTGATCCTGCGGTGTTAGCTTCTCTCCCTCCGTCAATGCAGTTAGATCTACTTGTTCAGGTAATGGGGCCAAACTAGTGTTTCGTCATCTGCCTGTCCTTTGTACTACCTTCAACTGTATATGTATATGATCACAGACTAATGAGGAATATAGCTTATTGTATTATTTATGTTTCCTTTAGATGAGGGAGAGGGTGATGGCTGAGAACAGGCAGAAGTATCAGAAAATAAAAAAGGTACTAGATGTACTTTTGGATCATATGCATGACTAAATGTATCACTATTGTGTGCTGTTGATACATTTCAAATGTGGTTCGATAGCTCTATGAATTTTTGTCTCCTTTAGTAAGTTAATTTTTATAAGCATCAATCAGTCATTGCACTTTTATTAACATGATTTTTCAAAACTTGACCCAGTTTCAGTAACGATATGAAAGGGTCGGGGTTCGCACATATGGTCTTACATGTTTTGCCTCCTTGCAGGAGCCAGCAAAATTTTCAGAGCTTCAAATACAGTCCTATCTGAAAACTGTTGCTTTCCGTCGAGAGATAGAAGAAGTTCAGAGGGGTGCTGCAGGTAAGGATGTTGGGGGCATCCAAACATCAAAAATAGCGTCAGAAGCTAACAGGGAGTTCATTTTCTCATCATCATTCATTGGGAATAAACAGTAAGTGATGTGTTTATGTCTGAATGTGTGTGCATTTATGGACTGTCCTTTAACTTTCCCATCTGTACGGATATTTGTCTGTGATATTCCGGTGCAGTGGTGCCGTATGACTTATCAGATTATACTTCTCTGGATCAGGATGTTAGCGCAAAGAGGAGTAGAGGAGCATACTATTGATAGCGTTAAAACAAAAAGGAGAATTGGATCTACTGTCTTCAAATCCAGTCCCTCAAGTAGTTCTAGATCGATAAATCCTCACAGCAGTGAGCCTTTGACGGATTTTGGGCCAGATGTTGAGACGTATTGTGATGAGAGAGGAAGGATGAGAGTAAGCAGGGTCAGAGCAATGGGAATTCGTATGACTCGTGATATTCAAAGGAATTTGGATTTTATCAAAGAGCACGAGCAGACAAAAGTCATGGGACACATCAGTGTAGGCAAAGGATCAACTAGCAATGAAGAACCTCCAGATTTTCCGGAACATCTTTTTAAAAATGATAGGCTGCAGAGTACTACTGGTCTCAGTGAAGATTTTGCTGAAACTATTGGTGTCAACGAGCACACACCGTCACTTGTAGGAGGATCTGATGAAATTTCTGAGAGTTCCTATCATGGAAGCAAAGAAACAATAGAGATATCTTTTGTGGATGATCAAATTGGAGCGAAGGACAATGATGATGAGCTGTTTTTGCATTTAGTTTCTGGAACTTCATCCAACTTATTTGCTGCTGCTGATCATTTGGCTAAGAATACAGAAGAATCTGACAACTCTGAGGGTATTTGGGAAGAAGGTGTCATAGAAGAAGAAACACTTCCAATGAAGGTTGATGAGAAGGGTCATCAATCGTCACAGCATGATAACTGTTCTGCCGATGATGAGCTGGAATGGGAGGAAGGTGGCTGTGATGTTCCTGAAGTTCCCTCCAGCAGTGAATACAGTCAGTTCAAATTACCAAAAGGAGATATAGAAGAAGAGGCTCTCATACAGGAAGCAATAAAGAGAAGTTTAGAGGATTCTGAGAAGCAGGAATTTGAGAATGGGGTCCCTGAAGACTTGCGAATATCTGTTGAAGATAAATCTTTGCAATCCCATGGTGATGTTTCCGAACCTTCTGAAGCTCCTGGTATAACATATTCCTGCTCTGAAGCTTCTTTCTGTAAAGAAATAATGAAAGAAATGGGAGTAGAAAGCAATGCCGGTGAGGATGGTGTTATGCATGATCCTGAAGTGCTTGATGCTGATGGACAAGAAAATAAAAACCAAGCTCAGCGGGAGATTAATGATGGACAAACTGGTACAAACAGAGCTTATTCACTGGGGTCTCTTCCTCTGCATAATCTGTCCACCAGTACTCCTGCTGCAAGACCATCACCCAGCTCAAAGGACAATGATACAATCATATCTGCACCAAAAACTCACGAATGGCCTAAGGATGATAGTGTTGAAGTTGTCAAGCAAAATACTTCAAATTCTGATAAATCAGAATGCAACACAAATGATCCTTATATCGGAGAAACTTCTAAGGCACCTCAGAAGGAACTTTTGATGGATGAATTGGTAGCCAAAACTGCTATACAAAAGGAAAATGTTATCCAGGAAGATATAAACATTACCACTTCTGAGATGAACTCTACAGAACCGAGCGAGAATTATGATAGCCATATTATATCAGAAAATAATCTAGAGGAGGAATTATCCTTTCTTAGGCGAGAACAGGTAGATCTAGGAAATGAAAGACGGAAGCTTGAAAGCCATGCAGAGTCTGTCAGCAGTGAGATGTTTGCTGAATGCCAGGTTTGTTCAAATCCACTTGACCTCCTTTAATTAGCTAAGAATTTTTTGGCCAAGGGTTATTATTTCTTAACTGAGGTCTAGTGAAAGGGGAAATAAATGTAATTAACTGTGTTTAGTAGTACAAAGTATTAAGCTGGATATACATCTGCTTGATACAGGAATTGCTCCAAATGTTTGGCTTGCCATATATAATTGCACCCATGGAAGCTGAAGCTCAGTGTGCATACATGGAAATTAACAACCTTGTTGATGGAGTTGTTACTGATGATTCAGATGTCTTCCTGTTTGGGGCAAGGAATGTTTATAAAAATATATTTGATGAAAGGAAGTATGTGGAAACATACCTTATGAAGGTATAACGGTCTATCCTCTTTCTGCTTTCTATTCCCTGTTACTTTCATTGATTTTCCACCTAAAGCAATAATGAAAGTAAGCTAATCTGAGCTGGATCATGCTTTTGAGTTACCATTATAATTCTGTTTCAGGACATCGAATCTGAGCTTGGACTAACAAGGGAACAGTTAATACGTATGGCATTGCTTCTTGGTAGTGACTACACTGAAGGAATTAGGTAATAACTGGCAAGAATATCTCTCACGTTTTATTAAATCATAAAAGAATTGCAACCGTATATTACTTCTTAGTGGGGGTATTGCATGCTAACAATTGGCGAGCTATTTCATTTATAACAAAGTATATGCAAACTTAATTTTCTCGCTGAGTTGTTGTATTGTTATTTCCTAGAAAGATCAGATAAAATTTGTTGTTCCAGAAATCGAAGGCAAGTTCTAGTTTGTAGGAAATGGTTGTCGCAATATTTGCTCTATCTTGGAAGTCTGTCTAATAAAATACACAAATTTATAAGGCTTTGGATGAAGAGATTTCTGTTTTGGTTATTCCGCTAAAAAAATCCTGTAGCAACCATCTTGCTGTTATTTAAATTTTTCTGTTTGGTTCTGCTTACGCTTTTATATACTGGCTATGCAGTGGTATTGGCATTGTGAATGCTATTGAAGTTGTAAATGCATTTCCTGAGGAAGATGGCCTCCAGAAGTTCCGAGAATGGATTGAATCGCCTGATCCAGCAATATTGGGGTTGGGGAAACTTGATATGGAGGCCAGTGGCAGTTCAAAGAGAAGGAAACCTGGTGGAAATGAACCGTGTGAAAAGGGAAATAGCCAGCAACCTGAATGTGTTGAAGGACCTGATGATAACCTATCTTCATATGAGAAGCAACATGTCAAGGAAGTATTTATGAGTAAGCATGTGAGTATGTTTCATTTAGGGAACAACTTCTGAATTGATTTAATTGCTTGGTTACATCTGATACCTGCTGCTCGAATATATCTAATACACTGGTTATTGTTTCTGTATGTATCAGAGGAACGTGAGCAAGAACTGGCATATTCCTTCTACTTTTCCTAGTGAGACAGTCATCAGTGCATACATTTCTCCACAAGTAGATGATTCAACAGAACGTTTTTCCTGGGGAAGACCAGACTTGAGCTTGCTACGCAAGTAAGTTGTCTTTAAGGGAACAGAACTTTTCTTTGAATACATTCAAGCGATCAAATATAGTACTCCTCCTATGAATTACACCCCCTTCCCTCAATTTTTGATCATATATTTTTAGGGGCAGAGGGCTTGCTTGCTTGTACTGGTCTGAGAGATTCCTGACAAATATTGTCTGTATTTTAGTTTAATGGGAGTCATGGGGTAGCTCAATGGTAGACACATGGTTGTGCCTTTGTGGGGTTAGGTTTCATTTTTCAAAATTTCACATGGTCTCTGTGGATTATTTTTCAAAATTATGGAAGTTTGTCCTCGGAAGCTCTTTTTAAGGAAGAACGATGTCGTTGAAAAGAGCACTTTACAGTAAACATTTTTCTCCTATTTCTTCAATATATCTTGGTGCAGTAACAAAAACTACAATGTTGACTTTCTTTAGGTTATGCTGGGAAAGGTTTGGCTGGAACAAGGAGAAAGCTGATGAATTACTGCTTCCTGTTTTGAAAGAGTATAATAAGCATGAGGTTTGTCGCCGATCTCATGAATATCTTAAAAAATTTGTACTATATTCTGGGATACTTCAATATTGATTATGGGAAGTTTCTGCCTAATGTTGATATTCAGAGCTTTTTACTGTTTGGTTTGGTCGTTTCGGAAAGATAGTACCAAAAAATTTGAAGCATCTGATATAAATGTGTTAGAATGTCAGCCCTTTGTTGTGTAACTTCTGGGTCTGCTGCTGCTGGTTTGACCATATTGTGCAAACCAAGAACAACATGAAAGCCTTTTGTCCCAAGCAAGTTGGGGTAGGCTAGATATGAAACCCACCAGAAACGTATGGAAACCAAAGGAGAATCTGACCATATTGTGCAACGCTGCCATTTAAATATCTGTCGGTTTTAGAATGGAGATGTATGGGACTTTACTGCCATTTGTCTTATATCATTTATGACACTGTCTGCTATTTCAATACTCCAATAGTTGTGGTCTTCAGTGCGTGGATTTCATTTAGCTTTAAGGACGATAATTCAACTGGAAATTATGGCGATCCAACAAGAAATATTGGTTACTTGAAATGAGTACATATTAATGTGGAGTGCTTTTACTTAAATGCAGACTCAGCTGCGCATGGAGGCATTTTATTCATTCAATGAGAGATTTGCCAAAATACGTAGCAAAAGGGTTCAGAAAGCTATCAAGGGTATTACTGGGAAAACCTTTTCAGAAACAGATGAACTCCAAGAGGATAGTCCCAGTACTAGTAGTGCACCCAAGAAGAAAGAGGCAGGGCCCTCTAAACCCAGAGGGAAAAGGAACACTAGTGCTGGACCCAGACACATTGGAAGTCGAGAAGATGACAAAATTGGTGATCCTAATAGCTTTGCAGATGCAGATGAACTTGCGAAAGAACATAGAAGCGCAAGTAAGAAAAAGTCCGCAATCCCCTTTGGTCGTTCTAGAGGAAGAGGTCGAAAAGGGATGAATGTTGGACAAGAGACCACTAGGAATCAGGAAGATTCAGAAGTTAAAGGGTCTACTATGTCCTTAGACGAGGGTTCACATAAAAGACACGCCAGCAAATCAGAAGGAATGGAAGTTCGTAGGGTAAGTTCCTCTGCTCTTCTTGCATTCTCTTTTGTGTGGTGCTTATCTCGCTTGTGTGAGCAAAGTACTGCCCTACCGACAGAAAACTTCTGCCTGCAACAAATATACGCTTCATTGTGAATCTGTATCGACGCCTTTCTTGTGTTTGCACTGCAAGTGAACCTTACTGTATTTGCATGTGTTTGTGGTTTCTGCAGTCAAATAGGAAGAGGAAAGAAGTAACATACATGGAAGATGACCATGAAGCCGATGATAACGATGTCCCCTTGCATCAAGTCGATGATAATGACCCAAGCCAAACTGCTACAGACAGTGACATGACTGGCCAAGACACAGAATTCAATCTGCTCCATCGGGATACAAGTGAACTGAACAGCGATCAGATGCATGAGGATCCAGGCAATGCTGAAAATATGGATGAAGACCCCTTGGGCCAGACAGAGTCTGCACCAAAAGAATACCTTTTCACTGGAGGCGGATTCTGTATGGAGGAGGATGAACAAGATACAGCAGTTGATCAATCTGGCGGGGATGGAACTAGTGATGCCTGTGAGGATATGGGCGGGGTTTCAGAAGGTCGGAAAAGTATAGGGTCGTCAACGACGATTGAAGAGTTTACAGAGAATGCTAGTAAGGAGGCCCGAGGTGCATCCTCATTGAAGAGACGTAAAGCCAACCGTGGTTTGCAAACGCCTACCAAACGCAACAGAAAGTGACGGACAAATTTACAGTGTATCACCCCCTGTAATTATAGCCTATTCAAGTTCGTGTAGCTCATGTTTTGCCAGTTTTTGCTTGTCAACTACTGTAGATTAGTTTGTTTGCTACTGCTCTGTAGCGCAGAGCGTGTAGTCTAAAATGCATTAGCGGCAGACTTACAGCCATGGTAACCAGGTATCCATGTGGAACATTCAGATCCTTGCAACTTACTGCATTAGCAGTAGGTGCTGGTATCTGTCTGCAGACTAAAATCACGACTGATCTGCATTGGGAGTATTTTCCATCTCACTGGCTCAAACTTGGTGAATGATCACAAATTTCACCAACAAATTAAGACAGAGCAACACTTCAAGTTTCTCCAGATTTCTTTACTCGAAATCATGGTTGCAATGTTTCTCCCGAATGGACGGATGTACTTTTCTTCTTCGTTTTGGTTGCAATCGTGTATGTGTGGCCGTGTGGGCGTAGTTTCTCTTCAGAGTTCAGACACGGCGAACTGGTCGAGTGGTTCGTGACCCAACCAAACCGGTTCGTGAGTCGTGATCGTGACCCAACCAAACTCCAAACCCCCGCGTCGCCGTCCTCCCTCGACCCGCCGCTCCGTTGTCCAACTCCGACGACCCGGCCGGCCGGTCTGCCGTCCGCTCTCAAACCCAACAAGCGTCGCCGTCGCGTCCCGAGGGAAGAGTTTCCAGTTCGCGGAGGCGGTTCGCGGCGGCGCTTGTGTCGGTGGACTGGCTGGTGGATCTCCCGGAGCCACGGGTATGGCGCTCGGCGCCCGCCTCCTGCTGGGTCTCGCGCTGCTCGCGGCGCTAATCGGCGTCCTCCTCCAGCTCTACCGCCTCAGGAAGCCGGTGCGTTCTCTCTTCGTTTCCACCCAGATTTTCCCACTTGCGCCTCTGCCAAAGCTCGCCTGTTCGACGGTAGCTGCGCTGACGCTTGCAACTGCTTCAGATACAAAATTGCAGACGAACTCCTTGTTTGCTGATTAGACGTGTCGACCGGCTAAGGGCTTGATCCAGATGCTACACATCTGATCTGTGTTATTACATTACAACTGCAACTCATATATAAGCTTAGTGGAAGCAAAAGCAATGGGATTTGTGTCCCTCCGTCACGGTTTGGAGAGCGTTTTACAAAAGCCATGCGTTTCCAAAACTCCTCTTCTTTTAGGCGTGTTAGACTTAATTACAGAATTAGTGCCCCATTTTTCTCCCCATTTCCTACTTCATGCAGCCAAAGAATTAATTTTTGCATGCAACTCCACCAATGCATGCGCCTAAACTCTTCGTTTTCATTGAGTAATTACGTTTAATAGGACGCCGAATAATTAATGGGCGCATGTTTTGGCACAAATCTGGTTCCAATCAGCGTCCACCTAGGTTCCAACAATCTCTCTAAAACGCTCTCCAAACCGTGACGGAGGGAGTAGTTGTCTTCTGACAGGGTGTAACTTCCTGATGCTGTAGCACCCTCTTCTCTTCTCATATCTGCCACAATGTGCAGAGGTTATGGACACCGGAGGAATTGTCCGCATACAACGGAACGGATGAGGCGTTGCCCATACTACTTGGGATTTTGGGGTATCTGCACTTCTTTCTCTCCTTCTATTTCTGTTGTATGTGTTACTATTGTAGCAGCTGGGACCTTTCAATCTTCCTGTCATTCACATACTATGAAAACTGAATTTGTTTTAGTAGAAAAGAGGTTCGATTTAATCGCTTGTAAATTGCGATACATGTTTGCTTAAGTTGTATACATGGTATATTCCCTCAACTCCACCTCCAACTTCCTGGACTATGTATCAGCTTATTGGTCCTTTTCTTTTGATAATTCAGCTCGGTGTTTGACGTCACCAAAGGAAGATCACATTATGGCCCCGGAGGAGGTTATCATCACTTTTCTGGCAGGTTACCATCTACACTTCCATTCTGTTCTGGATTGTGCTGTCTCTTCTATTTTTTTTACAGATTCACTGTATTCCCGTGCTATGTTTTGTTACCTCGTTGCAATCATGTATGTGCAGTTTCAGAATTTTCTTGCTCTAAGCTTGAAGAGGTCCTACTTCTATGAGATCACTACATTCCAAGATATTGTAATGAGCCTGAAACCATTATTGGTTCTTGGGGTTCAGCAGTTTGCAGTCTTAGCCTAGTTGATAGTAATTTTAACTTTTGGGGTACAAAAGGGCAGAGAGGAACATATGCAATCTTTTTCGCGAAAACGCAAAAAGCTTTGCGTTTCGATTCATTGATAGGAAAAGAGAGTTCTGTACAACATATACACCGGCTCAGAGGAGCCAACACCCCGTACAACTCAACCCGCTAGGACTACTAGGCCGTCGGCAGCAAGGCGCGAAGGCCAACCGCGCCGGCGCGGGCCCAGTCACGAGCCTCAGATCGTATCGTACGGAGAAGGGTACCCACGTCCGGTGACGCATTGTCAAAGACGACCGCGTTGCGCTGCTTCCAAATCCACCAGGCCGTCAACATGATAAGCGAAGACGTCCCCTTGCGCAAAGCGCGAGGGGTGGAAGTCGAAGCCTGCAGCCACCAGTCCACAAAGTCCCCCTCACCACCCGGAGGCGTGACCGTGGATTGAATCCAAGACAGCACCTCGTGCCAGATTACCCTAGAGAAGGGGCAACCTATCAGGAGGTGGGTCATGGTCTCATCCGACTGGTCGCAAAGTGGGCAGCGCGGGGGGTGGGCAAGTCCCCTTCTCGCAAGCCGCTCAGCCGTCCAGCATCGATCTTGACACGCCAACCAGACGAAGAACTTGACTCTCGGTGGGGCCCAGGTTTGCCAGTTCAGCTGCCAAGACCTCGAAATGATGGACCCCTGGAAGAGGAACTCATAACAGGACTTAGCAGAGTACTGGGCATCTGAAGTCCATCGCCAGAGCAAGGAGTCGGGCTCAGCGGTCAGCCCAAAGTCACGAATCTGGATCCACAACTGTACGTACTGCCATAGGGCCAGCGGTTCCAACGTGCCCTGGATGTCAGTGATCCAACTACGCTCCAGAATCGCCTGCCGGACCGTCCTGCGCTTCCTAGCGCGTTTGGGAATGTGTGAGAAAAGCGTCCGCGCCACCTCCTCGATGGTCCGCCCGTCGAGCCATCGGTCCAGCCAAAACAGTGCCGAAGCACCGTCGCCTACCCGCATCGTGGTCGAGGCGTCAAACACCTGCAGCTCCTTTTCCGAGAAGTGCAAATCCAAGCCGCGCCAGGGTCGCAGCTGGTCCGTCCGCATCCTCCAAATCCAGCGCGTGCGAAGGCTGGTCGCGATGCGGGCAAGGTCGGGGACCCCAAGGCCTCCCAGGTACTTAGGCCTGCACACCCTCTCCCAGTTGACGCGACAGTGGCCGCCTTTGGCCTCCCCCCTCCCTACCCAAAGAAAGCTCCTCGCTATCTTCTGGATCTGCCTGAGGGTTCGCTTGTTAAGCCCCAACACGATGATCTGGTGGAGGGGGATAGCCATAAGGACCGATTTAACGAGCGTCAGGCGCCCAGCCTTCGCCATCATGGCGGCTTTCCAAGCCGGCAGCCGGTTTGCGATGCTATCCACCAGGGGTTGGAGTGCCGCCGCAGACACCGGCCGCAGAGAAAGAGGGATCCCCAGGTACTTAACCGGGAAAGGCGCTAGTCGACATCCCATTGCCGCTGCAGCCGCGAGAGCCTCCTCATCCGAGCAAGCAATCGGAGAGATCGAGCACTTGTCATAGTTAGTGCGAAGTCCAGAGGCTTCCCCGAAGAGTGCCAAGATAGCGCGTACAGTGCGCAGCTCAGTCGCGTCCGAATGGCAGAAGATCACCATGTCATTCGCGTAAAGGGAGACAGATGTCACCAGCTCACGGGAGGCAACCCTCTTAAGCATACCTAGCTCGAGGGCCCTGGACAACACCCTGTTCAGTGTGTTGATAAACAGCACGAACAACAATGGCGACAGGGAGTCCCCCTATCTCAGGCCCCGTCGATGCCAGATGGGGGGGGGGGGGCGGCTCGCCATTGAGCATCACCCGTGAACTCGCCGACGAGAGAAGGATAGCCAGCATCTCGCGAAATCTGCGGCCGAATCCCACCTTTTGAAGCACCTCAAACAACAGCGCCCAAGAGACTGAGTCGAATGCCTTTGCTATGTCTAGCTTGAGCATAACCCGCGGCTCCTTGAGCCGATGTAGCAGGCGCGCTGTCTGCTAAACCAACATGAAGTTATCATGTATGCAGCGCTTCTTGATGAAGGCGCACTGGTTCGGGTCCACCATGGCTCCCAGCCTGGGCGCTAGCCTGGATGCCAGCACCTTCGCCCCCAGCTTGGCAAAGATATGGATAAGGCTAATTGGCCTGTAATCTCCCAGGGAGGTCGCATCCGGACTCTTGGGCAGCAGTATAACCAGGGCTTGGTTGAGGCCCTGGAACCCACGCCCGTTCATGGAGTACAACTTGGAAAAGGCCGCCATGAAGTCAGCCTTGACCACCCCCTAGCAGCGTTGGAGGAACTCAGCCGTGAACCCGTCTGGACCCGGGGCCTTGCCGTGGGGTAGCTGCCTGATCACATCCCAAACCTCCTCGGTGAATGGGGCCTCCATGTCAGACAGGTCCTCCTGGTGGTATCCCAGGAAGTCCAGGTCGAGCGAGTGCTGTCGCGACATGTCAGTACCAAGGAGGCCCCAAAAGTGGTTGTAGGAGGCCTCAGCCATGGCCGCGTGGTCCACCGTAATCGCGCCCCCAACACGCAGGCTGCGAATCACATTCTTCTGGCGCCTATAGGAAGCGTGCTGATGGAAGAACACCGTGTTGGCGTCTCCCTCACCCAACCATCTGATCTTGGCTCTTTGGCGCGCCATAGTGCGTTCCAAGGAGGCCAGCCCAAGATAGGTGCGCTTCAGCAATGCGCGAAGACCGCGCTCATCCGGAGAGAGTTGCCTGGACTCCATGGCAACGTCAAGGCGGTAAATGATGACCCGCGCTGTCATAAGCTGCAGCTTTATCGATCCCACCTTCTTGTCCGCCCAACTCATCAACTATCTGGCAGTGCGTTTGAGCTTGGCCACGAGCCTCCGGTAGGGGTCAGGGTCGCCGTCGATGACCGATCAGGCCGATCCCACCACCTCCTCAAAACCATCGAGATTCATCCAGAACTGCTCGAACTGAAACCGTCCCCTCCCCGCCGCCACCGGGGTACAGTCTAGGAGCAAAGGACAGTGATCCGAAATCACCGTCGACAGGCAGCGCAAGGAGCAGCTGCTATGCATCTCCTCCCAATCCGATGAGCAAAAGACCCTATCGAGGCGGGCCATCGTCGGGGTCTCGCGCTCATTGGACCAGGTGTATCTCCTACCATGTAGGTAGACCTCCTTCAGCACGCCATCATTCAAGAAACGCCGAAAGCGTCCCATCATGCGGCGGTTGAGGTTATTATTGTTCTTGTCCTCATCCCGGTAGATCATGTTGAAGTCCCCGCACAGCAACCAGGGCTCCGGCCGTACCCTCCGGATCTCCCGAAGTTCGGCGAGGAAGGCCACTTTGGCATCCTCATCCTGCGGTCCGTAGACGCAGGTCAACCACCATGGTGCGCCATAAGCTGGAACAACCCTAGCGGTGACACTGTTCACATCTACGTGTGCGCTATCGAGCTGCACCAACGTACTTTTCCAAGCGATAATGATACCCCCCCTAGTACCGGAAGCAGGCAAGCAGTAGTAAGCGTCAAAATCCGCACCTAGGGTTTTCATTACAATAGTAGGTGATACAACATCAAGCTTGGTCTCCTGCATACACACAATGGACGCGTTTGTCGACATGACAACACTCCTCACACCCGTACGACGCGCACGGTCGTTAAGACCCCGCACGTTGGACACCAGGATCATTGGGTCGTACGACATCGAGACGATCTTAACACCCGAGGTTGACCAAAGGGTCAAACCGCCACCAAGTGGCCACCCGGCATCACCCCCGGGAGGGGCGTTGCGCATCCCCTGATCGCTGAGAGAGTCCATCCGTAGAGTTCGCCAACCGCCTCAATCATCTCGTCCGTGAGAGGGGTCTCGAACATCCTACGGAAGGCTTCCAAGGCGGCGTCAGAGGGTGCCTCATCCTGGGCAATGAGCCCTAACTTCCGCATGAGGTTGCAGACTGCCTTCTGCTCCGAGTTTAGCCCACCCGGTTGCTTGGCGATCCTGGAACTCCTGCGTGGCTGGAAGTTCAGCTCCATCAGCCTGCGCTGCACCGGCGGTGCATCCGATCGTAGCTTCGCAGCTGCGAGGAACTCCCCCAGAGTCCGGGGCCGGGTCGGCGGTGGGGTGTTAAGTCCCGTACCAGGCCCGACCCGCCTGCTGTAGTGGATCGGTGGGGAGGACAGACGAGTCACAGGTGCGGAAGCGACATCAGGCGGGACAGAGGCAGGGCTTGAGCGAGTCTGCGACGAGGCGAACACCGTCTCAGGCGCGGCCGTCGTCCCCAAGCTATCGCTCCCCTGCCTGTCAACGTCAAACAGCTAACATGGCATGCCCAGCTCCTCCGCGGCTCGCGCTTGAGTAGCAGCGGTGCCAAACGAGGGGGCGGGGTCAGCCGAGTCGATCCTCCCAGAGAAGATCACCAACTGGGTCTCTACTGGGCCAGCAGCGCCCTGCAGAGGCGTCCCCTGTGCTACCTGGCTAACAGTAGGCCGGGCCCCCACTTCAGCAAGGGTGAGGCGGGCCTTGGCGTGACCCGGGCTCTCCCTGCAAAGCAGCCGCCCACCCGCGTCAGCCAATGAGCGAGCTGGGGACTGGTTCCCATCCTCCAGCTCAGCCCGTGTCTCGCTGCTCTGCAACGCGACAAGATCCCCGCGAGCTTCCGGCGCCAGAGGCACAGAGGAGGGAGCGTCCTCGCTCACCTCATCAGCCCTATCGCCCACCGAGACAGCCGGCAGCAAAGCAGGAACCCCGTCCGCGCGCCCCCCCCCTCTCCCTCAGACATGGTCAAAGACGATGCTTTGGGCAAAGCTGCAGCCGCCCGCGCCCTGCGATTGGCGCGTCTGCGCCGCTGCTTGCTGCGCCGCCGCTATTGGCGTCGCGACAGGGCCGCGGCCTCGCTGGATTCAGCGTTGTCGGTCCCCAGCGGCGTCAGGGAGGAAGCCTCGCGCTGTCCCTCGTGCTGTCGCCCAGCAACTGCCCCTTGGCGTGGAGCGCTGCTCCCGACCGTCCGTCTCGCGCGTGCGTCAGCAGCGACAGGACCGGGGCTTTGCGACCAGCCACCCCCAGCCCCAGGCCCAGGCGTCGCGACGAACCCGTCGTGGCCCCACCCGCGCCCGCCAGCTGAGCATCCAGCCGTTGGCGGAGATGGGACCCGCCCGCCTGGCCGCCGAGCCCGCCCCGGCCCCGCGCCGCACCGCCGCCGGAGCCCATGCCCGCGCCGCCCGGGAGCTGGTCAGGGACCCCGCGGTCGTAAGAGTACCGTCTCGAGGTAGGGTAGCCTGGAGACGAACCTCCCGCGCCGTCGTCGTCGGGTCCCGGTGGTCGCCGCCGGTAGTCGGTGAAGGATGTGACATGGACAAGCAGCGGATGGATCAGCGCTTATCTAGCCGCCAGCTGAACATATGCAATCTTAGCCCAGTCTATGATAATTTTAAATTTTAACAAATTTTAAAGCGCTTATCTCATTTTCCTTGCTGTCCTTTATATGCTGATATTGAAACAGTGTTTCCTTAACAGGGACGCATCGCGAGCATTTGTTTCTGGAAATTTTACAGGTAAGATTGTTCAGCTTATTGCTAGTCAATTTCATTTAGTAAATCCATTAAGTGATCATGAGATGTTGGCTGTATTGAGATAAATTTGAGGACCTCCTTGAACTTCATAAAATTTGCAGTATAAACAATCTTAACTGCAAACATCATAAAATAAAATCTATTTGTTGTTTTGTTATTGCTAGCTAAGCATCAATAGTTCATCCAACTACATAAGGGAAAGGGGTATATCATAGACTTACGGGTGATGATGATGGAGCAATGTATCATTGAAAAACACTTATGTGTATGCGTAGCTTGATTTAAATACAACACTACCGCCTATACTTTTATATATTTGCTCTTGGACAATTGTAACACATCTAGTACATGTTTGATTGACATGCATCATTATAGTTGGACCCACTAGGATAAGTGTTTAGATCATTATTTTTCTCCAATTGACATGAGAGTTTCTAACCTCTCAGAGCGAAACCATTTTGTTTAATAATATAATCAATAGACATTGTATTTAGCATTAGCCCCATCACTGAATCAAGGATCTTACCCATGTGTTGTCTCTCGGGAGATTTGGCATTTGGATCCAAGATGGGAGAAAAGGGCTTAGATCAGTACCTAATTATTCATGAAATTAACTGCGTGGTCTTGTTAAGACTTCAACACTTAAGAGTAGGATTACTGGATCAAGAGGGCGTACCCAGTGCTGAAAGCTCCCACGCATTGTGGGGTTTGGGGAGGGGAATTCAAGGCAGCCTTTCCCTTGCTTTTTATGCAAAGAGGCTGATTTGAACCCAGGACCTCCAGGACACAAGTGGCGGTGCCCTACCACTGGGCCAGGCTGTCCTTCGTTCACTGGATCAAGAATATATAAAATTCTGTTAGTCCATTCAGCCTCTATATAATGAAGAGGGTAACGGTGATATCACTATTTGTAGATAACTCAGAATCAACTTGTTTCCTTGTTGATTTTCTTGGCAGTTAGGTAAATTTGAGCTTCCCATAGCGATTTTATGAATAGGAAACGTGCTCACACTTCCCTTTTTAAGATGTTTTGATTTGAAATTTTGCTGTGGGTTATTGCTGTGTTCATTCATCAAAATTAGAAATCAGACATTATAGCGACAATGCAATAGAGTAACCACTTTTGTGATTCAACAGGTGACGGGCTGACAGATTCATTACAGGGCTTATCTAGCATGGAGGTACAAGCATGCTGTACCAATGATTTATATTTGTAATTTTTGTATAGCTTATAATTTCTCTGTAGAGCTACTAAGCTACATGGTCAGAGAGATATTGTGAGAGAACTACTATATGTGAAACATATACTACTAATTATTTACTTATATCTCTGTCAAAAAAAATATTTACTTATATTCATAAACAAATTATCTTAAAATTTCTCTATAGAACTAGATGATCAGAGAGAAATTCTAAGAGAACTGCTACAGTTAAGAAGTATTGGCATAAAATGTTGCTAACTTCAATTAATAATGCATGTGCAGTGGAGTTGTTTGGTATTTGCTCCACGTGTCAACATACCAATTACTGAACCTGTTTCTTATTAACTCCATAAGAATTAAATATTTTTTCTTGCTTAAGAATGTGCTTCTAGTTGGATGGACATAGCCCAATAGTGGCAACATGTGTAGAAAATATTTATGTTAACACAGTAGATCACTAACATTGGGAAAAAGCGAAAGTGTCGCTGACCCTAAAGTATTGAACCTAACACGAGGAGTTCTATATGAGGAACCTATCTTATAATTATAATTATTTTATTTTAGAGGTGTTCCTTATATAGTTACATGTATGCTTTTTTATCTTGAAAGCACACTCAAAGTTTGCGCACCCCCTCTCCCCTTGTTTCTAAATTATAGTTCTGTCGCTTTCTTTCAGGTAAATAGCATTGTTGACTGGAGGAAACTTTACTTTGAGAAATACACGTGAGCCTTTCTCTTAGTTGGCTGATCAAAGTTATTTTTATTTTGTAATACCTCTCTATTGATATGAAGAATTTCATTTAAGACGACATCATGATGCATGTGGTGTTATTAACTTCTGTTGTAGCAAAAAGCACAAGAGACTCATCTGATCTGTCTGTTCTGTTTAATGTTTAAATGCTTTTTTTTGCTCCAACCTGTTACAGTGTTACTTGTCTGTATTGTTTACGTTAGTACCTATATGCCAATGCCATGTGAAACATGTCATGTTATTGTGGAAACATTGAATCATTTGACAAAAGCTTTTCTTGGTATATGTAATATATCCCGTAAATGCATGTTGCAGATTTTCTGGTAAACTTGTCGGACGCTTCTACGACAGTCAGGGCAATCCTACAAAATATCTGAAGGGTGTGGAGATGAAGGCAAAAAGAGGTGCTCAGCTCCTTGAGAAGCATAAGAGCGAGGAAGATAAAATACCCAACTGTAACTCAAAATGGAGCCAGGCAGAGGGTGGAGAAGTAAGTAACCTTTCCCCGTTTAATTTGTTTCCACCGTTGCTGTCCTCGATTTATACCTTTCTTAAATGGCCTGCGAATAATTTGCTGACTGGACTAGGTTGAAAAGAAGTTACTGACCAGTGCTGACCAAAAATTGGTTCTGGCTGAAATAAATTCATGAAATCTATACTATCATGAGCGCGATAACTGTCAAGCGCCGAAGGTTTAGGGTTTAGGGGCAGTAGTGGTTTAAGTCCTATTGTGACTCTTGTGAGTAACCTTCCCAGGCACCCATTTCCGGGATGGTAGTTTAACAGCCATTGCTCTACCTGACAATGCCTAGTTTCAACAAGCTGGCTCCAAAATGATAGCATAAGAAATTACTAGTACTAGTATTGATGAGAATGAGCAATAATTTGGTGTAAGCTGTTGCGATTGCTTACAAACCAGTGCATGTGGGCTACAGTCTACTGATCAGAGCTACTGTAGCGACCATATCTCTGATGGGTGCATGCATACAGTGGTACTCCTACTCCAGGCACATTTGATGAACCTAGTACGGGTGGGTACTCATCTGGGCTCTGTAGATGTAGAACCTACGAGCTGCGTGCGGTTTTCCTGGTTGGCTGCCTGCTAGGTCCATAAATTCGACATATATTTATGTGGATATCGAGCCTACCCGATTTAACGAGACCTGTCTTTGTCGTGTGTAGGTTTGGTGCGAAGCAGCAGCAGGCTATCCAAGGTTAGTTCGGAGGGCAGGCGACATAGCCCTGACGGGACAGGTGAGCCAGCGGTGCGCCTGTTTCCGGGAGGAGGAGCTCCGCAGGCCCGGGCTAGTGCTGTACCAAGGCTGTGATTATCTCTCCACCTCCTGCAAAGTCAAGGAGTAGGAGTAGTGGAATGTACGCCAGCGATGGCCGATGGCTTTTATTCATTGCATTGCGAGACTACTGGACTAACGGTACAGTTAATCAACACCAAGCCGTACGTCATATGATCTCGAGTAGTAGTGGTCTAGTGGATCGTCAGTCTTCCGGGGAGTATCTAGCGCGATCCTAGTGCTTCTGAAGACGAAGATCCGGCAATCGATCGATTGGGACGGTTACTTGCCATCGAATCATTTCGAGCAAGGTACGCCGTACGCAGGGGGTTGTCCAGGATGTTCATCTTGGCCCATGCGCCTCAAACTATCGAATTGGTTAGTCTGAAACATGCCACGGTTTTTTTTTTTTTTTGGAAACAAGCATGTGCAATTTTAATGGACGGTCTGAGCAGACCACAAACTATCTAGTACAGTATGAGCTGTTTCTTTTTTTTTCTCCCTTGCACTCTTGTTTGGGGCTCCTTATATTTTGTAACACGTTCTGTTCCACGACGACAGTATTGTAACGTCAAAAAATGCCATCCCTACAGTCATCAGTTGACTCTGTGGCCTCTTGCTACATTGGTCTTTCACGTATCCGCGTTTGACACTGTTTTTTTCCTTTGAAAACGGGCTGCCAATATATAAGTAAACAAAAAACAAACAGTTCTCCTGCTCTGCGCAGTGCACAGTGCGCACCCCGGCAGGGGCTGCCGTCATCCCATTACTCCCGGTCCGCCGGCAGGCCCCACGCACACACCCCTCTCCCTCTGCTCCGGCCCGGGTGTCTCTCTCGCAGGACCGAATTATGCAGAGGGATGTGGCTTCTGCATCACTGCACGCATCGCCTTTCTTCGAGCAGAGCAGGGGCTGCATGATGCGTCACACCATGGGGGCACAGCACAGGCAGAGCTTGCATTCCCCATGGCATCATGATGGGTAGCTACGCACGGCGCCCAGAGGCACCTGCATCTGCATCAGACTGCATGCAACCTGCGAATCATTTCTTCCTTCCCACCGTTTTGCCGTCCCCTCACCTGATCATACCCACACCACACGGAAGCGGGAACGGGTTGCGAAACTATCATGGCTGCGTCTTCGATATGACTATACGCAGAGTCGAAGAGACAAAGGTGTGCTCTGATGTGATGAGTCTTCGACCCTAGCTTATTAGCTACTCTAGTTCAGTTCTTGGGATCCGTTGAACTGAACCAGATGATAGTAACTAACAACCGTAATCTCTCTGCGAGACTGTCGTATTTACAAGTTAAATGAGTTATCCGTTCTGATTTATGAACGTGTTAGTATATATAATGGCGTGGAATCTCGAATGTTGAGCTTTCTTTGCGGCCAACCGTTCAGTCTTTCACGCTCCCTGGTGTGGCTCTGGACAAGAAAAAAGATGGTGGTCCGTGCGACTGACACCGGGCGCTGCATTGTCTCTGCGGTGCTGCTGCGTGCATGATTCTCCCGTGGAAGGAAACAGATGCGCATATGCCCAGGGTTCTTGCCAAAGCTTTCAATGCCCCGGTCGTCGGACTCAGGCAGCCTTGATGATGGGGTTTGGATCCTCCCTCTCCGTCGAACAAGAAGAAAAGCAAGGCAAAGTTGTTCGCACTACTCGCCCTTTTCTGGTCTGTACTGCCACCAAAAGACGATTGCTCGAGGATTTTCATCGAAAAGAAGATTTTGTTGTTAAGGTCATAATATGACTAAACATAACTACAAAATCTAATGTTGCTCAGATCTTTTTTAGAAACGCAATAAAAAAACAGGCGACCATGTACAAGCAGGTACAATTCACGTCTATCTACTCACGCGCACCCTATCTCTATGAGTCCCGAATGATCTTGAGATTGACCAAGTCACCACAACCGTTTCACTAAGGTTGCCTCTTTAGAAAAATGGGAAATTTCCATGTAATCACACTGGTGCAAATCCATACGATCGGTAAAAAGAGAAATTTAATGAAGGGTTGCACAACACAATGTGTTGCCAGAGCGTCTGCACAGGCGCCCCCCGATAGGCTTTCGGGGTGCCGGGCAAAAAAAGCCCATAGAGGCCCTACCAATCCGTCCGACACTAGGTTGCTGGCAGCGCCCACGACAACGCTTCTCCATTTTCTGTCCATTCCCATCCTCCCGCATGCTCTTTCGCGGCCGCTCTAGTTCCTGCCCATTCCACGTCGTTGCCACCAACGCACCACCTTTCGCCACCGTCCAATGCCACGGCTCCAAAAGATGCACAAGAACCGGCGGAGGAACGGCTGGAGGTGCTGGCACGGCGGAAGCTCCTCATGGTTGACCGCAATAGCCGGCGACGAAGAAGGTGGTTAAGGAAGAGGCTTTAGTGGTGGCGTACATGGAAAGCCAAGCCAACAACAGGACCCAAGGATGCAACAACGCCGTCCAGTCCCGCCAGAGAAGCTTGCTGTCATCGCTAGGTTTCTTTGAGAGAGATGCAAGAAGACGGCGCATCCCCGATCTCGGTTTTCCTCTCCCGAGATCAGGGAGAACGAGATTCCCCATGACCGCCTCGTCGTGTTCTCGCCAATTTTGCCTGTCAAACCTCAGCAGAACCAAGGCCACTCCCACCTTGATCTTAACCACGCCTACTCACGTTGCCAGCCATGTAGAGGGGGTCAATCTCGTTCGGTGTCACTGACGTAGGTACCACCTAGGCTAGTCGTAGCCTGTTCCACGTTGAGGGACACGGAGATCAAGCTTGAGGAGGCAAAGGTTGAAGTCGCCGCCTAGGCCAGCATGCTCGAGGCGATGAATGTGGCATCGCAACCCGCGGCCGCCAAAATGGCCGAGGAGTTGAGGACCTTGGTTGCTGATACATCCAACACGAATAAGAATGCCAAGGTTTGGTACTTGGATGCTCGCACACGCATTGTGTCTGTGATGAGTGAGGGCAGCAAGGACAGCACCGGCATCAGAACCGCTATCTGCACTGGAATGGGCACCATCTACCCGCATGGTCTACAAACGAGCCAGCATCGACGTCGAAGACAAAGGAGTCAACATTGGCGGTGACCGACAATGCGCTTGGTGTCCATTTGAGCTCTTGGTTTGTAATAATAAGAGATCGTCGCACTTTATTGCGTTTTGGGCCTCTGGTCGTGAGTTAAATTTAATTTTTATGTTCCACGTGACCTTAAACTATTTTAGAAGGCTTTGAATTATTCCATTTGCTCCGATCCCGAAACGGCTTGCTGGTGCAGTTGTCTGCATATGAGTTTTTTTTTTGGGCAGTGGGGAAGATTGTTGCAATCGTGTTTTTGTCAAGCAGAACAAATAGAACTTGAATGCTTGTTTTCATCTACTCCCTCGGTCTATAAATAACTGATTTAGTTTGTTAAAATTCAGATGTATCTATAAACTAAAATATGTTTAAATACACTTAAATCTAGACAAATCTAAGTTATTTATTTATGAACGGAAGGAAGTATAAAAGGCAGACTACAAAGCGGTAGACGCCACGCGCGGTGCTTGACAAGTCAGATCCGGGCCGTGCCGTCGGATCCGAACTTTGGTACGCATGCATACGCATGATTGATGTCTCTCCAGCATCCAACACGTAGCAGTACGTACGAGCTACGTAATGATGGCGGCTACCGATACCGATCGACCACGACCCCGCAAACCCGTAGCAGGAAACCAGAAAAATTAACGCCGACTCCCCTCCCAGCTGGAAAAACAAAGCACGGACGAGGAAGCCCGCGTGAGTGGAGTACTGTACTCCCTCCGTCACGCTTTAGAGAACGTTTTAAAGAGATTGTTGGAATCTAGGTGAGTACTGATTAGAGCCAGATTTGTGTCAAAAATATACGCTATTAATTATTTGACGTCCTATTAAACGTAATTACCCAATAGAAACGAGGAGTTTATGCGCATGCATTGGTAGAGTTGCATGCAAGAATTAATTTATTGACTGCATGAAGTAGAAAATGAGAAAAAAAAGAAGACATTAATTATGTAATTAAGTCTAACACGCCTAAAATGAGATAAGTTTTAAAAACACATAACTTTTGTAACACGTCCTTCGAACTGTCACCAAGGGAGTAGTATGAAACGTGGAATTTAACAGATGCTACCCTATCCTGCTCCTCTGTGCGTGCGTGTGCCCGTGGACGAATAGAGAGAGAAACAAAAACCGCAAGAAAGTATTACTACTGCTATCTCTCTGTTTGGGATTATAGGTCCTACGCGCATACCTAGGTTGTTAATTTGACTAACAAAACATAACTTATATATTACAAAAATTATACCATTAAAAAATATAACCTCTAAAGTTTCTAATAATATAATTTTTATGATATACTCCCTCCGTCCTAAAATAGATGTCTTGGATTTGTCAAAATTTGAATAAACCTATATACTAAATAATGTCTAGATTCATCCAAATTTTGATAAATCTGAGATATCTATTTTAGGACGAAAGGAGTACTATTTATATTTTATTGTTCAAATTTACAACCTAGTTATCCACGCGGGAATTGTAATCCCAAACGGAGGGAGTACCGCAGGATGGGTGTGGCCAGCTAGCGTGTGTAGCCTAGGTACGTACTACGGGGAAACGGGGGAAAAGGAGACGGATGTTGTATGCGTGTGAGCCTGCCATGGAGAGAGAGATGCTGAAGGGGAGTGTGTATGCGTGCTTCGTGAAGCGCAACATCATGATGGATTCTCGCGGTCAGAGCGGGCACGGCACGCCTCAAAAGAACCGCGCCACAGGACTATCATCACCCTAGACCGGGCGCAGTAAATACAATTAGCTGCGACCCATCTTTTTTCTTACCTTTCCTACTTACTACTTCGATTTATTGACCTAAATCCTAGTACTGCTCCGTTTAATTAATGGCTAATGCTACTACAGGAGTAGGACGTGCGAGCTACTGTTCGTACAGTTCTTTTTTTTTTTGGGGGTATGTAGAGGACGATCGAGCGGGAAACCGACCGTGCGTGCGTGCGTGATGGGTTAGACGGACGGGTGATCGATCTAACAGCTAGCGACACGGGTTAGGCGCAAGGCTGCGGTGCTTTAAAGCTGGTCGCTCACTCCTTTTAATCCTTTAGACTTGCTTCTTTCAACTCATATTAGTTGGCTCAAATTTAGAGGTATCTAAATGAATATACCTCAAGTAATGTGGGTCGGAGAGAGTACCTATTGTGACCCGTCCTAGCCCTATGAACCAGGCATGGTTTCAGAGCGACAACACCGAAAGATGCGACTTGGCTCGACTACTCGACTAGAACTCGATGTCTAACTAGTCGACCTTGTTAAAAAATTTCAAATACAGAATTTGAAAAAAAAAATCATAAATGAATAGTATCAAACTGCTAATGTTTCTTGCAACTATAATGGTGTAGAGATACTATGATTTTCATTGATCTTGTCTTTGTGAATCACGGAAGCACTATCTTTATTCTAGTTTTTGAATTAGTAGGAAAATTACTACTTGTTTTCCTACCATACGTGCATTGTTCACAACATAGGATGAGATAAACGAGTTACTCCGTGTGAGTTCACAGAGTCGAGCCGAGTTTAAAATTTTAGCTCGTTCTATAAACGAGTCAAGCCGGGCTAGCTCGTTACTCCAGTTGAATGAGTTCTAGCCCTACTGAAAGACGTAGTAACTCCACTGCTTAACCGAGGAATTACTATGTGCGTAATATATAACAGCAGATTCCGTCAACTAAAGATCATGGACGGTGCGCGCCCTGCCAGGAGAATCGCCGCTCGCTGAAAAACGCAAACGCGCCAACGGAATCACGCACGCACGCACGGCGCGTGACAAAATACTTTGCGCCGCCCACCACCGGCCCCCGGCGTTGCGTCGCGCGGCGCACGCGCCGGCCATGGCATCGGGCCGTCCGCTCCAAAGCGCGAAGCGGCCGTCCATGTCCAAGCACCTGGCCACCGGCACACACGCGGCGTGCGACGCAACGACGCGCAAACCTCGTCGGCTTTTTGCCGGATTAAAAACGAGGACGGAGGGGGTTTTGCCTGGCCAGGGGGTGGGCGCGTCGCGTGGGTGCCTGGGTGGGGTTCAGCATGCAAGACATGCGAGCTGGATCGGAAAGGCGAGCGGCCTTTATCGATCGGATGCCGCACGGCGCATGCACACACACACGCAGCGATCGAAGGATGATTGATTAGTCGCGATGCGTTGCGTCCCCCTGGTTTTGTGCGATCCGGGACCAGATTAATTAAGGAACCGGGAGAAAAAGCGTCAGCCCGCCCGCTCGCTTTGGGTTCCATTTTTTAGTGACAGCCCTTCGCTTTTTCTCCCCCCTGTCTTCGTGTCTGGGTGCACGCGGATCCTAGGTGGGAGTGGGAGGGAGTACATGGATGCATGGATGAATCTGCCACGTACCATGTCATCATCCCTGTCAAAGCTGCATGCTGGGCAGGCATCTTGACCACGACTAGGACACTCATTTTTCTTCTTCCAAAAACATTAACGTCATTCATATCTTTATTTCTTTTACGTATTAATAGTCATTAACAGCAGTACAAGGAGTCCTAAAATTTAAAAAAATACAAATAGATCAATTGACCACCTAGCAACGGCTACAAACACTGGCAGGAGCCGAAGGCGCGCCGCCTCCTCGCCCCTCCATCACTTAAGCAAGACAAAACATGACATAATAGAGCTTGTATAGTAGACGGATGGGAAGTCCTCATGTTAAGTTCCCAAATGATTAGCGCGGCAGAGCAACAACCATCGCCGAAAATGACCAACGTAGATTGGAAGAGACTGACCCTCAATTATCGTGTATCACATACTACACTTACTACCTTTTATGTTGTAGGTAGAACCTCCACTGAAATAAAACCAGAATGTAGTCAATATTGGTACTTTTTAAAATTGAGATTTATCATGATGAGTGTATTAGTTCAAAATGATCAAAAATTGATTGCTATATAGTACAAAATATATGCATTTTTAGTTACAATAGAAAGTCGGAATGAACATGTAAACTTTGCCTTTGGCATGTAAACACCATTTTTTTCTTATCTATGATGGTGCTTCCATCAGATGTTTTTTTTTCAACAAATAACAATATTAATTACTTTCTCATTTGGGCTACATTCAAAACCGGCATACTTTCAACATTAATACTATTTTAATTTGATATTTTATCATAATGGGTATATTAGTTTAGAATTATGAGAAAAATGATTTCATGCCATTTTTAGTTACAATACAAAGTCAAATTGAACATGTAAGCTTTGCCTTTGGTATGTAGTGAACCTAGAAAGATAGTAAAGATTACAAAATACCAAGTTTTCCTTATTTAACATGGGTTGATTTTTCAACAAATGTTAGTATTAATCACCTCCTCATTTGGTCTTAACGAAAAAAAATAGCGTGCTATTTCAAGCTATTTAGCGCAATATAGTGTATTGGAAGGGACCACATTAAATTTTTCCAGTTTGATAGCTATGGGTTATTTGTAAAATAGCATTGCCATATCGCAATAAAAACATTATAGCGGTGCTATTTCAAAGATAACACGCTATTCACCGTTGGTGGGTGTGGAGTAAGAGTAAGCGAGCGTACGACGAGAGGCGGACATATGATACAAATCTTGATTGTTAAACATAATTGATTGTCTATAACATGTATCTATTTCCGTATATTCTTTATTCTTGTTATAAAATCCTTCATTCTTGGGCTATGTTTAGAATGCTAATTTTAGATATAGCACGTTATTATCACGCCATAATCGTCTACGGCGTCTGGAGAAGGCCACGCTAAAATGGTCTACATTCAAATTCTATATTGGCCATAGTTATTTGCTCTTAGCTATTAATACGAGGGTATACGCTGATCATCCTAAATGAATGGCTCATATTAGTACTGGCTTGGTGCTCGGCAGCGTCTGCTAACAATTTCTGTATGGGCTGTAGCGAGCAGGCTACTGCGCAGTAGTAAAGACGACGCCCCATACTGTACCATAAATACGTATGTACTGTATTGCCAAAAAAAGCAGCGTTGCGAAAAAGGCGCCGAGGCGAGCCAGCAGGCAGCAGCAGCACCACGGCCCCTGCAGCAGGAGGAGGAGGAGCAGCAGGCAGCAGCAGGACCGCGCGGGCAAGCAAGAGAGCTTTCTATTCCCCCCTCCCTCCTCTGCCTGAAAGCAGCAGCGCAGCAAGCACAGTCGGGTGAGTGGCGAGGCTGTAGGCGGGCGCAACGAACCAACAGAGAAAACCCCAAAAGAAAAGCGATCGCTCGCTCGATCGGCTCCTCCCTCAAACTCAAAAGGCGAGGCGAGGCGAGGCTCGGCCGGCAGGAAAGCATTCCGTCCGAGCGCCCGCTGCTCCCTTGCCTCTTTCTTGGACACTTGCGGTGAGCCTCTTCCTCCCCTCCTCCGCTTTCGCTGTTGCTGCTGTTGCATCACTTCGTTTCACAGTGGTACTGTACCGCTGCTGCATTGTGAGGAGGAAAGAGAGTGGTGGTGGTGGTGGTGTGGGTACTTGAGGAGGCACGCCGGCACGCCTCGCTCCCCGGGTGCGGTGCTGCCATTGGAGGAAGAAGGACACCTGCCTGCAAGCAAAGCAAGGTCACTCCATCTCTCTCTGTCTCTCACCCGAGGTTAATCGTCTCTCCCCACCCCCAACACCATCACGCGCGCACGCACCACGGCGGCACACTCGACATGTAGACAGGGGCACATGTGCGCGCACGCTTGTGCTGCATCTTGGCCGCACTCGCTCTTCTTCCCGGGCAGATCAGTTCTCGGAGCGGAGGGGCTCCGCTGCTCGGTTTCTGATTTTCTTGGGGTGAGTCAGTGGGTGGGTCTGTCTCGCACTGTTCCTCTTTCTCGGGCCATGGCTGGCCGGTGTGCGTGCCCGCCCGCCCGCCTTAATTTGATTTGTTCTTGTGCGCTTTCCTTTGTTGGGTAGCAGTACTACCCGTCGCCTTCTTCCCTCCAGTAGTCGCTAGTAGTATAAATCTCCACATGCCCCCTCATGGCCGCTGTCACATTGCGCTTGCGCTTGCTTGATGGCTTTTTAATCAACTCCTTCCTCCTCCTCCCACCACCTGCATATTAGTCGTAGCAGTATCTCTCTCTAGCTAGCCGCGAGATCTTGGCATCTTGACAAGATTCTCCAGCCCACACGCACAAGACCGGGGCGGAGCAAGTGGTTTCGCCGGTCTCTGCATTGCCTCCCCATTTGCATTAGAAAAACACGCGCGGTGTCGACTCCTGCTTGCTCCTCCGAGCGATTATTATTATAAAAACTTCTACTGCTGCTACTAACCCCCGCCCTGTTTTTCCCGTTGTTTCTGCAGAGCAGAGATTTGTAGGGAGATACGGCTGCCGGTTTCGGGCAACGGTGCGGATCGAGGAATGTGGACTTCTTGTTTATGATGATGGATCCTGCGTGATTTTTGGTTAATTTACCTGGCGTGAATTCCCTTGAAGCAAAACCACTCCCTTCTGGTAGTAGTAAACAAATAATCTCCATCAGATCAAGAAGGACAGGCGGATTAACAAACGTAGCGGCGGCAGGAGGAGGTGGGGCTGTGTCAGCTTTGTGCTTTGTGGTGTGTGTGTGTGTCCCTTCCCTCCTTCCCCCCCTGCTCCATTGTTTACTCCCCCTGAGGCGCCTGCTGCTCCTCGCCGTCTACCGGCAGCCCGCAGCACCAGCACCAGCCCGCATAAGTAGGTCGTGGGTGGAGTGTGCCTCCCTCAAGGACCGGCCTCTTGCCCCTGCCCTATTATTTGTTTCTGGTTTGTTTCCGTTGTACGAACGATCTCTCTCTCTCTCTCTCTCTCTCTCTCTCTCTCTCTCTCTCTCTCTCTCTCTCTCTCTCTCTCTCTCTCTCTCTCTCTCTCTCGGGCCGGGCAGGGGCACGTTGCAATATTCCATCCTCCTTCCTTCCTTCCGCCGTTGCAGTTGCAGTTGAAGCAGCAGCCACCGCCCACCGGCCTCCCCTGCCCCTTTGCCTAGAGGGTGTCTGCCAACTTGCTTCTGTTCCTTGTACTTGCTGTTTGCCCACCACCCTCTGCCTGGAGCCCGTTGCTCTTCTGTTCACGCCGTGGACAAAGCATCTCCCCTCTTCTTTCTTCTTGTAGTGAGCGCATTGGGCTTGCGGAGCTGTAAGGTGCTCGTCCTTCCGAGTCTTTTGGTCCAAGATGAAGTTCATGAAGCTTGGATCGAACCCGGACACCTTTCAGGATGACGGCGGCGAAATCAGGTGATTTATCCAGTAGCTTCTCTTGCATGTTCCTCTACCTTGCTACCGTGCATTGTTTCTGTTTTCCTGCCTCTGTCATTGATCAGCATACCGCCACCATCTTACTGCTTACTAGTAGCACTTTTGAGTTAGGGCATGATCCCAGCAGTAAACTGGTTTTGTGTCAGTTCCCTTCATTTCTCCATCTTTTTTTTTCTTTGACATTATCAAAAAACAATCTTTTTTTCTTTGCTAGTTTCATTTCTCCGTCTCTGGAAGTTCTGTTGTAGTTGTAGGCTTGTAGCACATATGAACACTAATTTTTTTTTTTTGGGCGGGGAAGAAATTAGTGATCCTGACTACTGAGAGACCATAAAAGGCTAGTAATGGAGAAACTAGTACACAGAGCTAGTCACTGTTTGGTTTGGTGAGTATTTTATTTCCCCAGCTTCTGAGCTCCTTGCCGGTTCAAACCGTGGAAAAAACTACTAGTACTGCTTTCTTTCTTCTGCATCGTCTTATGGGTAATGTAGCCTATCTTGTCCCATGATATCTGCATAGTTTGTTTGTGGGATCCATACAGGTATACCTTTAATATGATCTTAGTCTGCCCCGAGTTTAATGTCGTCTACTCTACTTCAGACTTAATTAGTTTTTTTTTCGACAAAGTGCAGACTTAATTAGTTAAGAGTGGAATGCTCGGATTTGTTGAGTCTGTGTATAGATATGGCTGCATGGTTTTTGAAGTGCCGCCTAAAGAATATCCATATCCTTGGACATCCAAATACCTAAAGAGACAGAGAGTTATGAACTTGGAAGTGATAGTAAAATGGCGCTTCATTTAAAGTTTCTGCTTTTTGAGCTATTTTTTCTTCATTTGGAGCATATTTTAAGTGTACACTGTTATTTCTCAGTGCAATGTTGAGTATATCCCTTCCAAAAAAAATATGAATAGACGGCTAGTTTTCATCTGATAATATTCATGATTTTTCATTCTGTGTACTTCCCTTTTTTTTTTGGCGTTTCATTTAAAGTTTCGGCTTTTTTTTAGCTATTTTTTCTTCATTTGGAGCATATTTTAAGTGCACACTGTTATTTCTCAGTGAAATCTTGAGTATCTCCCATCCGAGAAGTATGTATACAAGGCTAGTTTTCACCCAATAAGATTCATGATTTTTCATTTTGTGTACTTCCCATTTTATGACAGGCCATCTTGTTAAACGGTCTCAATGAAATAGACATGTCTGTTATCATTCTTTGCAAAAAATAAGTCCGTTATCCATTTGGGCACAAATATGAATAAATTATGTCTTGTCCTTCCAAAAAGTCAAATGATTTTAGCTGCTCGTCTTTTTTATTCTCACATATGAAAATTATTTGTTCTTGCAGTATTGCAGAAACTGAATTGGTGAGCGATATCACTGTTCGTCTAGGGAGCACAAAGTTTCACCTTCACAAGGTAAACAAGTCAATTATCTTTATTTACTTTTTTCCCGTACACCTATTTCATAAGATGTATATCAGTAGAATTAATTGTGCTTCGGAAGGTCATAGCCTCCGATGTTTTTTTATCATGTCTAGTGTTGAGGTTGATTTGCTACAGTTGTTCTCAAGTAACATCTCGGCTTATGGCTTAGTTCTCACAATGCAATATATTGGTTTTCGGCAAAAAAAAACAATATATTGGTAGAATTAATTGGGCTTCAGAAGGTCATGACCTCGGATGTTTTTATCATGTAACCTTTTGAGGTTGATTTGCTACAGTGGTTCTCAAATAATATTTCCGTTTGGCTTTGAGTTCTCGCAATGCATTGTTCAATTGCAGTGATGATATTATTTAATTTTATTTAATAAATGTACTGTTATCTTTTCTCATGGACTGTGCAGCTATATTTTTTTCTTCTGATTTACATCATCCATCAATGCAGTTTCCACTTCTATCCAAGTGTGGTCGCTTTCAGAAGTTGATCCCAACCACTGGTGATGAAAATATCGATATCCACATCCATGACATTCCTGGTGGCCCAAAGGCTTTCGAGTTATGTGCCAAGTTTTGCTATGGCATGGTTTTCACTCTCAATGCCTACAATGTCATCGCTGCACGCTGTGCTGCGGAGTACTTGGAGATGAATGAAACTGTCGACAAGGGTAATCTCATCTACAAGATTGAAGTCTTCCTCAGCTCAAGCATATTCAGAAGTTGGAAAGACTCCATTATTGTTCTTGGGACAACAAAGGCTCATTTACCATGGTCAGAGGATCTTAAGCTGGTTAGCCACTGCATTGACTCCATTGCTTCAAAAGCCTCTGCTGACACTTCCAAGGTTGAATGGTCATATACGTACAACCGCAAGAAGCTCCCAACTGAGAATGACCTCGATTCACAATGGAATGGAGTCAAGAAGCAGCAGTCTGTGCCAAAGGATTGGTGGGTCGAGGATCTCACAGATCTCGACATCGATTCCTACAAGCAAGTCATAACAGCAATCAAAACAATGGGTATGGTGCCGAAGGAGGCTATTGGTGAGGCAATCAAAGCCTACACATACAAGAAGCTCCCATCGTTGAGTAAGGTTTCAATGATACATGGTGATGCAAAGGTCCGAGCGATGCTAGTGACCATCACATGCTTGCTGCCATCAGAGAAAGGCTCAGTCTCATGCAGCTTCCTGCTAAAGCTACTGAGGGCAACCAATTTGCTTAAGTGTGGAGAGATGTGCAGGAAAGAGCTTGTGAAGCGCATTGGACGGCAACTGGATGAAGCATCCGTGTCAGATCTTCTCATTCCTACAGTTGACGGCGAGACAACCGTTTATGACATTGACATGATCCTTAGTATTGTCGAAGAGTATGTCAGGCAAGATAGCAAAAATGCTCAGAAACATAATGCTGAAGTGAACGGTCATGTCCAAGCACCTAGTGCATCTATGATTACAGTAGCAAAAGTTGTTGATGGGTATCTCACTGAGGTTGCAAAGGACCCAAATACCCCTGTTCTGAAGTTCATCAATCTTGCTGAAACAGTTTCAGGCAATTCAAGGCCATTTCATGATGGGCTATATCGCGCCATTGACATGTATCTGAAGGTACTCATACAACCACCAACCAAATGTCACACAACTCATCACATGAATGTACATTGCGCACTGAAGGACTTCCTTGTGCTTACTTCAGCATTTATTCCTAATGCATTTGAACTGTTGCAACTAGTATATACTAGATGGAATATGTATTTCTTATTTCTCACGGTTCTAGTATACTCGTTTCATAAATAGTTAACATTATCTCCCTCCAAATTTTGAGCAGGAGCACCCAAGCTTAAGCAAGAGCGACAAAAAGAAGCTTTGCTGCCTCATGGACTGCAAGAAGTTGTCGCCTGATGCATGCGGTCACGCTGTCCAGAACGAGCGCCTTCCTCTGAGAACTGTGGTTCAGGTTCTATACCATGAGCAGACAAGGGCTTCCGCAGCCGCAACCGTCCGAGCTGACAGTATCTGCATTGGCTCCTATGAAAGCTCAAGGTCAGGTGCCACAACAAACACTGAAGATGAGTGGGATGGAGTCATAGCGGTGGAAGAACTCAGTCTGTCGAAGACTACGAAGCTCGACAAATGTGACAGCGCTGAAAAGAGCCGTGGTAGCAGCAAGAGCACCACCAATGGCAAGGCAAAAGGCGGCGCGACACCAAAGAAGGTTCTCGGGAAGATGCTGTCGAGCAAAGGGCTGACTGGAGAGCGGAGCAGCTCGGATTCGTCTGACAGCGCCATCTTGCGGAGCCAGGATCACCCAAAGAGGACTCCCTCCAGGAGCACGAAGCCAGCTGCTGCATAGTCCCTTCATTTCACCAAAAAAGAGTGGTGTAGGTTTTAGCTGCTGTTGTCTCTTCTTCCTGATGAATGTTGCGTAGAGGCAAGAACTAATGTTTCACAAGCAGTCTGTAGGGATGTTATAATGTCAGGTCTGCTTTTAGGAGGATGTTATTAGCATGTGGGCTAGCCATGAAACTTGTGAGACCTTTGGTGCTACTATGAGGTTTTATGCCATTCACTCCTACAAGAGTTATAATATGCCTACTGTGTTAGAACCATGATTGCTTTTATCACTGTGATGTGATTTTAGATCTCTATCAGGTTGAACACTGTTGTACTTTTAGTTCTGGATATGATCCTGAGCTAATAATAGTAGGTTTGGGTTAGAAAAAAAATCAAGATCGGTTTGCTGAGCAGTAGGCTACTGAAATCTAACTGAACTAAATGAACCATCTACAAATATCACAGTAAGATAATGTTAGGGTTATCAAAACTAATATGAATATGTTACTACAGACAAAACAAAACCAATTATGCTCATGTACAATCTGCACACTAGCACGGTAAGATAATGTTTGAACGGCCATTGAATTGAATGATTTGCATCCTCCAAAAACATGTACTAACTGAAAGGATTTGTGATCCTGAAAAAATTTCACCTATAGGAATAATAAAGATAGTGTTTACACATATTAAAATTTTGAAATATATGGAATAATTATTCATCCATGTTACAATGTGTAACTTCAACTATTCATATATTTACCAAAAAAGTTAATACAAATAATAAAGTGAAAAAACTATAAATGAAGAGGGAAAATTAAAATGAACAAGAAATAAAACGAAAAGGCGAGAAAGGAAACAAAATAATAAAAGAAACAGAAAATAGTAAAAGTTTCAGTGAAAATAGAAATATAAAATGTGAAAAACAACAAAAAAAACTGATCTTAAATAGCTGGCTAACTAAACTTATATGGCCGTCGCTTTCGTTTCGACTAGGTAAATTTATAGGGGAACCTACTCATGGTTTTTTATGAAAAGGGGCCACATGGTCCCTAATTTTTTTCTTCGAAATGGACGTTCTATCTTTGGCCTCTGCATCAAAATGATGCACACAACCCCCTCTTTTTATTTTATTAATCAACGGCAGAAGATTTACAAGATGATACAAAGAAAACTAGCCGAAGCCACCAACATGGTGATACCGGATCACCCACAAACTCGATGAAGGGGCTGGTCAATGCCGGGGCCATATGCCTTGACCGTGCACCAACACACATCATCATACCGTCGAGTCGGTCCTGCAGACTCTCAGCGTGAGCCGTATGCGCACGCTGCAACAGTAGTCGCTGCCACCATCTTCCATGAACCCATCTTCAAGACTAGGATCACTCCATAGATCATGCAAAGCCCCCCGTCAGCGCCACCTTGATGCCAGCCAATGCCACCTTCCTGCGCGAGTCCATCACGCCACGTCCATCGCCGAGACCCGTTGTTCCATGCATGTGGTTTTGTTTTCGTTCTTTGTTTTAATTGTCGTGTTTATAACTGTAGCAGTAGCAGCTCACCGCACCCCCCCCTCCCCTCCCTCGCTTCTTCGATACTCTCTTATTTTTACATGATGTTTTCCTTTTTACAATCACATGCTAGCCCATCACTTCTACTTGAGAGATTCACTACATGATTTTTTCCTTATTTGTTTTGTTTTCTACTTTTCCTTTGATTTTTTGGTTTTATAATTTTCCTATTTCTTTGTAAATTTTTAAATTATTTATTGTATGTTTTATATTTCCTTTTTCACTCAGGAAACACCTTTTTATAACACGTGAGCATCATTTAGAATGTGTGAGAATTTATATACACATGTGAACATTTATGTCTCGCAACACATATAGTGCTGACGGAGAGCGCATGGAGTCTTGTGTCCGTCGGATCTCCTGAGATCCGGTCATTCTCCGTATTCGAGGGTATGATTTGAGGTCAGTCTCTTCAAATCTAGAGTTGTCATCAGTTGTAATCTTCGGCAATGGTTGTTGATATGGTCCGCTGGCCCTATAGGGCCTTAGATGACGATTTTCTGTCTGTCTACTATGACAAGTTTTTCCTGGCTCCGGCGATGGAGGCGCGAGGACGACAGCGCACCTTCGGCTCGTGCTATTATCTGTAGTCGTCACTAGGTGGTACAAAGACCTATTTGTAATTTTTATTAGTTTTGAGGCTCTTTGTACTGATGTTGATGTGGAATTTCGCAATATATATAGTAGATATAATTATCAAGTTCTTTATTATAAATTAAAAATACTTCTAAACGGGCTGCATGAAAAGCAGAAAACCTTCGTGTGGTATTAAGAGAAGTTGTGGGGTTCTGCTATCTGCTGTTTGAAACGGCGCTGCCCATGGGCGCCGCCTAAAGCGTGCGGTGGGATTTTCTTTTTCTTTTTTCTATTTTATTTTCTTTTTTATATGTTTTATTTTAAACCTTGAATATTTCTATAATAATGATTTAAAAGCACTAAATACTTTTCAAATATCCGTGAAGATTTTTCAAATATTTTAAAATCATGATCCAATTTTCGAGAAACATGAACCAAATTTTAAAAATCATAAATCATATTTTGAAAAGGTAAGTTTTCCAAAAATAATGTACATTTTTGAAAAAAAGGAAAACTGTCAACACCCGGATTTTTAATCCCAGATGCCTATTATGCCATACATCGCAATCTCAGGATTACCATTTTTGCGAGACATAACAGAATTGGATACCATAGTACATCATTCATTACAAACCGTACATAAGTTCTTACATAAATAGGGATCTCATGATCCAGTTCTTAATACAACTCAAGCAGCGGAATACATAATAATAACGGTAGCGTAGGCGAAGCTCCATCTTTGGGGTCACAGGCAATGCTGACGATGGGAGATGATCCTAGTTGTCGTAACCTTCCTGGGGTCCATCTTCCAGGTACTCCTCTTCATAGTCTGGCCATGGGAATAGCCAGGGACAAAGCCATGAGTACTCTTTAAGTCCTCGCAAACTAATACTAACAAGTAAAAGGGTTTTTGGATAATAGGACACTAGGCTCTAGGGTTGTTTTGCAAAAGCCAGATTTATCTCTACTAAGTTTGGAAGCAACGAATGCTAGTTAAGGTTTTATAACACCTAAGTGGGAACTTGTATCTCATGCCACAACCCTGTTGTGGTCAAATCAAAGTCTCAATTTATTTCACAAGTCTTTTGAAAAGTCTGATGGGGGAACAGTATGGCCACTCCAACTGTCCATAACCGCGGACGCGGCTATTCGAATAGGTTGACACTCTGCGGAGATTGTATACTTTCACCACAACATTCGATACATCCGTTAGGAACAAATCCTGAATTCACCATATTCAGTATGCGGATAATCAATCCTAACCTTTCAATTACACGCCCTAGTATAAGCACCTCTCATGTGAGTTTGGCCTCCCAACCATGACCAACTGCCATCTTGGGTACTGCACAGGTGGACAATCTTCACAAGGTAGCCTCAGCTCAGACCTTGGCTGTGAGGGAACTAATACTAAGGTACATAAGTTTCCAGTCAAGCCCTACCCAATCTTCGGGTATTGTGGTTGTACGATAAAATTGGAATGGTATCGCATCCAGACAACCATCAGTTTTATAAAGGGCTAAGGCTCATGCCTCAATATTTTCATCACCCAAAATCATCGGGTGTTTGGAAACACATGTCCAAAACATTACAATAGAATGATCCATCATTCCAAGGTTTTCATAACCATTTTTCCACTAAGTATTTCCATCTAAAGTTGATCAAGTTTTATGCTTAGCACTAGCATCTACAAGTGGGGGTAAGCACTAATGAGGGGTGGTAAACTAGTGGAGTTTTAACAAAGTTCAATCTCATGCCTTAGGATGACATCAAGATTATCTAGCTTAGGCCAAATTTTATGCTCTTTATGCAACCTTCACATATCTTTCTAGTATCTACAATTCACTAAAGTAAGCTCTAAGTAAGAGCTTTGATAAAGAAATAAAGTATAAAGCTTGTAAGTAAAACTAGGATTAGTTTATCAAGTGGATATGATCACATATGCTTAAGGCATATAATGGTCATGGTAACAAGCAGGTATTAGCTTGCATTAGTAGGGTATCTTGCAAGTGTTAGCTTGCATTGGTCCACTTGGTTAGTAAAGCTTGCCTTGTGTAGAGCAGTGGTTGAAGTTCTCCTCGGCTTCTTTGTAGTATCCTCCTTCCTCCTCGTATCCTTGGGCGATACTAGCGTCTATAAATAAATACGATATACACAATCATCAAACAATACTTAACTACTTGAAATCATCACACAAAAGGGTCATATAGATGATCTAGCATCATCACTAACATTACAAGATTAAAGCTTGATTTAAATCCTTTTATTTTTAGAAAAGTAATTTCTACTCATTGAAAAACTACTTAAGATTTAATATTCTCCAAACCAAATATGGGATCATGTTGACACATGTCATCATCACACATTTTAGTCCAAGGGAATGTGATTTAAAGTGGTGTCACAATTTAATAAGGTTTTACCCTTTTATTTTAATTAATTAAAGTGGTTAGAAATGCCTATGGGGCATTCTTTTATTACTTAAACATTATTTCTGTAAGTAAACCTATATATTTTTATATATTCTGAAAGGTATGGTTAAATGTGATTTCTGAGAGTTGGAATCAACTCAAAAGCTATTATGGTTTAAATTTGAAAAATGTTTGAATGCAGAAAAGCTTCTGCCTTGTTATTTTTACCATGGGTGATCTATAGATCCAAATGACTTGGATCCGACGGGCTTGGATTCAGCACTTTCAGACCTTTCTAACAAAATTGGTTTTATTCGATTTGGTGCACTGAATCGATCTTGGTTGATTTTTGAAATTGGGTACAGAAGTGTGTTTGAAATAAAATAGAAAAGGTTAAATTCAAATAACTGGGCTACGCGGGAAGCGATACTGGGCCGGCTTGCTAAGCACAGCGCTTCCGCGGGCTGTTTAAGTGGCTGTCCCCACGCGTCAGTGAGACGAGGGGGTGCGAAGCGGTATGGGGCGATGTGGTGCGTTCGATCTGGTTCTAATCCAACGGATGAGAGTAATCGTCGACGTTGGGCTACGCCGGCGAGACAGAAACCTAGCGCGGCCAGTGGGGGTCGTTGGGGGCTCACCGGGGTTCAGGCGAGGGTCGGCGAGGTGGGCGAACGACGAGGTCGACGACGGTGAACCTCCTGGTACCGGCAGCTTCTCCTGGGGCGGCTCCAATCGCTGGCTCCCTTCTTCTCCAGCAGCGGCAAACTCCGGTGAAATTCCGGCGAAGCGCTGCTCGCCTTGCTCTGGGAACGGGGTGGCACGATCAGTGAGGAGAGGGGAGTGAGATGGTGTGCTCAATTCGGCTGGGGGTGGCCTCTATTTATAGTGGAGCGAGGGGACCAACGGGGCGCAAGGTGAGCTCGTCGTGGTCGACGGTACAGACGGCTATCGACATGGGTGACGGCAGGGGGCGGTGCGGTGCTTCCTGGCGATGTTCAACGGCATGGTGGCGAGACGTGGGGCGGTGCGGTTTGGTCGGAACGCGACGGTGCTCTGAGCGTGCCCGACGAAGAATTTAATGGCGCACAGCACGCGTGGTCCGCGCGGCGGCGAACGAGCGTGTCTACGGGGTTGCTGGGACGATGGTGATTACTTATGCACGCGGCGAGGGCGGCGCACGGTCTGTGGGCGTCGATCGAGCGTGGTGCACGGGGCGTGCTCTCGGCATGGTTGCTGACGAGGTTGGCATGGTTCGTGTGTGTGGTCCAGTGGCTGACAACGTTCGAGCGCTGGACAGGGAGTGGCGGTGGACGGTGGGCTGCCTCCCAGACATGCTGGCTAGGCTTGTTTCTCCTCCTAGCTTGCTGTCGACATGGGGTGACAAGGGTGCATTCGGCCTGCTCACCATTGATGGCATTGCCTAGCTTACAGTGCTGCTAAGGGTGTGCAATGGAGCTAGATGATCTACTAAAACCTAGTTGTAACCAGAGAGAGAACAAGTTAGGCTTCAATCGGTGCTCACAATAGTGTTTGGATTTTGTTTGATTTATGTCTGCCAAGTGTTTGATGAAATGTCCGCAAGAATTCAAGTTTTGAATTTTGAAAAGATTTTTGGTGAGTGTGCTAGGTTGGTGCTGGTGAGTCTGCAGATGCTTGGGTTTTGAAAGTTGAGCTTGTTTGAGTGGTTTTTGAAAAAGTGGGATCTTCTCATATGATTAAGATTCAATTTTGAACTGTCATTTAAACTATGCATTTGAAAGTTTCTGGATGATCACAAAGTGGGACTTGATACTTTGTTATGAGTATAATCAAGGGGTGCAAAGATCCAATTAAGTTTCTGTTAAGTTCTGAAAGTTTGAGATAGCCAAAGTAGGCATGAGAGTTAATTTGGTCAAAATGACCATTCACTCATTTAGCTTTGTTTTGATTTATTTGTCTTTGATAAAAGTTTGGGAATTGTTTAGATGATGTTTATTTCACCTAAGAAACATTTTACAAGCAAAGAAACACATAAACAAGGCAATTCAAAAGAATTTAAAATGGGATGCATACACACATGCATGCTTTCATATTTTTATTTAGAAAAGTTTTTGTTAATCCTAAATTTGATGAGTAGAGTTTGATGATCCAAGTTCAGTATTTTTGGGATGTTACAAAAACACGTAAAAGTAAAATTAAAAAGAGCGAAAGAAAACAGCACACTACGAAATGGGCTGGCCTAACAGGGTAGCCCCTGTGCGGCGTGCCGCAGCGGGCGTCATTTAGCATTTCTGGAAGTTGCGGGCTAAAGCAAAAAATAGTTAATAGTTCCTTGGCGGGCTGGGCCTGTCGGAACAACCCAATTAAAGGATTTTTTAAGGCTCGTTATGTTCCTTGCTAACCTGTACCACCCTCTTGGTATGATTGCCAAGTTGGGGATCAGATTCTTAGCTTGAGAAAGAAGAAAGAGTTTCAGAAGAGAAGGAGGAGGAGTACTCCGACTTTCACTTCTCAATTTTCAGTCTACGTTTTAGTTACAAGCCTATGGCTACTTATAGACTCTTGTCTTGGTACCGTTGGCACGCAGGCCCACCCCTGACACACACAACACGTCATCACCGAAACATTCTTTACTCAGGTGTCGCTGAAAATATCCTCCTGAGTGACAATACCCCCTCAGAAGAACGAGCTTGTCCCCAAGCGAGCACCGCCGGAAAACGCACCTTGAGCACCTCCCAATCCTCCCAGGTCGCCGACTCCATAGAGAGGTTGGTCCATTTGACAAGGACCTGCACAATTGCCGCATTGCCCTTCTTCACCATACGCCTGTCGAGTATCTTCTCTGGCAGTGTATTCAGCACATCGAGCGTAGGAAACGTGGGCAGCTTTGTATAGACTGGAGTGTAGTCTGAACGATGCTCTTTTAACTGAGATACATGGAACACCGGATGAATTTGACTCTCTTCAGGAAGTAAGAGCTTGTAGGACACCTTCCCCACCCTTTCCAGAATCTCAAACGGACCATAGTACTTATACGCCAACTTAGGATATGATCGACTGGCCACAGTGCGTTGAACATAAGGTTGTAGTTTCA
This sequence comes from Avena sativa, assembly GCA_916181665.1. Taxonomy (NCBI): domain Eukaryota; kingdom Viridiplantae; phylum Streptophyta; class Magnoliopsida; order Poales; family Poaceae; genus Avena; species Avena sativa. The sequence continues at coordinate 443,224,055 of OV702293.1, read as the reverse complement.
AGAGTACCTTGTCGCCCACCAAGAATTCCCGCTCAGTCCTCAAACGATCAGCTTTGAGTTTCATGCGATTTTGAGCGGCAGCCAGATTAATCTTGAGGCGCTTAATGTGAGCTGCTCGAATTGACAAAAACTCCTCAAGAGAAGATGCATTATCTTTAGAGGTTGCTGGCATTGCTCCCATATTCGGCTCATGCCCATACAGTGCCTTGAAGGGGGACATACCTGTCGCACTATGAACTGTGGAATTATACCACAACTCTGCAAGAGACAGCCATTTCTTCCAGTCCTTTGGGTTTTTTTGTACTAAACACCGCAAGTACATCTCCAGACTTTGATTTACACGCTCTGTCTGACTGTCCGTTTGTGGGTGATAGGAGGTGGTGAATTTGAGTTTGACAGCCAGTTTGAGGAACATCTAACACCAGAAATGACTCGTGAAGATTGCTCCGCAATCAGAGATGATCGAGTGTGGCATGCCGTGGAGTGTGACGACAGCATCCAGGAAGACGTGTGCCACCTGAGGTGCAGAGAATGGGTGCTTCAGTGGGATAAAATGAGCAAATTTGGTGAAGCGATCGACCACCACGAGAATCGAATTTGCGCCCTCTGATAACGGTAACCCTTCGACAAAATCCATAGTAATGTCCTGCGAGGCTCCAGCTGGAATTGGTAAAGGTTGCAACAGGGCTTGAGGATGCTGATTTGAATGCTTGGCATGTTGACAAACATCACATTGCTTCACAAAATTTACCAGTGATGTCTTCAGACCAGTCCAAGCAAACAGATGCTTTAGGCGCTCATAGGTTGCCTTAGCCCCAGAGTGCCCCCCAATGGCACTAGCATGAAACGCCACAATCAGTTTTGTTTCCAAGGCTGAATTTTCGCCTATCCAGATGCATCCATGACGCCTAGTGAGACCATTCTGCAACTCGAAACTGTGTTCATCATAGCCAGCCAGAGCTAGCTCAGTTAAACGTCATTGCGCATCTGCATCCGTGACATATGAGTTGAGCACCTCTTGCAGCCAAGCAGGTTGCACCTCTAAACACATCTGAATGGTAAGCATGTGCCCTACACGAGAAAGGGAATCAGCAGCATGATTATTAACTCCTTTGCGGTAGGTGATCTTAAACTAGAGCCCCATGAGCTTAGCCATAGCTTTGCGTTGCAACGGAGATTGCAAGGTCTGATCCTCCAAAAAAACAGAGGCTATGGTGATCTGTTTTAATTTTGAACTCCCCCCGCTGCAAATATGGTCTCCATCGCTCCACTGCCATAAGAAGCGCCAAGAACTCCTTTTCATAGATAGACAAGAGCTGATGTGACTTACTTAAGGGTTTACTAAGAAATGCTACTGGATGGTTGTCGTGCATCAACACAGCTCCAATCCCCGAGTCACATGCATCTGTCTCAACAACAAATCGTTTACTGAAGTCTAGTAGCTATAGAACAGGAGTGGATGTCATTGCTAGTTTGAGAGCTTCAAATGCTGCTGTGGCCCGATCATTCCAGCAAAACGCTTTCTTCTTGAGGAGAAGAGTAAGGGGACGAGCTATAGTGGCATAATTGCCCACAAACTTGCGATAATAACCTGTCAAGCCAAGAAAGCCCTGCAATTCAGTGATTGTGGTTTGTAGTGGACACTATAGCATGGCTACTGTCTTCTTTGGATCAGTTGCTACCCCTCCAGCTGATATGATGTGGCCCAAATACTCCAGACTGGTGCAGGCAAAAGAACATTTACTTGCTTTAACAAACAACTTATTCTGTCTGAGCAGATTGAATACTTCAGTAAGATGTTGGACATGATGGGTGAGAGAAGAGCTGTAAACTAGAATGTCATCCATGAATACCAATACAGATTTCCTGAGAGAGGTACTAAGCACACGATTCATGACACACTGAAAAGTGGCAGGTGCGTTGCAAAGCCCAAATGGCATGACTCGAAATTGATAATGGCCTTGATGGGTTTTAAACGCAGTCTTGTGTTCATCAGCTGGCAACATGCGAATCTGATGATATCCTGCTCTTAAATCCAGTTTGGAGAACACAAATGCTCCAGTTAACTCATCAGGTAACTCGTTAATGATTGGCATAGGGAACACATTTTTGATGGTCAACTCATTTAGCCTGCGATAATCTATACAGAACCTCCAGGAGCCATCTTTCTTCTGGACAAGCAAGACTGGAGATGCATATGGTGACATGCTAGGAACAATAACTCCAGCTTCCAACATTTGTTTCACTTGATGTTTAATTTCATCTTTGTGAGCAGGGGAATACCTATAAGGTCTAGCATTGAAAGGAACAACATCAGGTTTCAAAGGGATAGAGTGATCATACATTCTCTCTGGTGGTAACTCTGATGGAGTAGCAAAAACATCCTGATATTGATCTAGCACAGCCTGCACACATGTTGGAACTGAAGAAGAAGGGTTGTCCTCATCAGTTTTAATTACAGCCATTGCCCACACTCATTACCCTTATGCCATTTAATCAGTTGCTCCACTAGTAATTCCATGATATTGTTCCTATCCGGTGCCTGTACCCCTTGGAGTGTGATGAGTTTACCCTTATGGGAAAAAGAGAGAACGGTTCTGCCAATCAGTAACCATGGGGTTGTGTTGTGCTAACCAATCCATGCCTAAAATGACATCATAAGCTCCCAGCTCCAAAACTCTCATATGAGTGGAGAAAGTGTGCCCTTGACACCACCAAAATAGGCCAGTAATCATTTCTTTGCAGTGCATGAACTTGCCATCAGCTAGCTTCACAGGAATAGAATCTGTTTGTTGGACTTGGCAAGGAATCTTGTCTAACATGTTGGCATTTATAAAACTGTCACTACTGCCAGAATCAACCAGGATGAGCAAAATTTGATTTCCCACTAATGCTCTCAGCCGAATTGTTTCCCCCTTTTGTGCCATCTAGAGCATGAATAGACAGACTGAGCTACTCTGCCTGAGCCAGATCATTTTTCTCAATCATATTCAAAATTTCATCAGACAACATCTTTGTGTCTGTCTCAACCTATGCTTCAATTGCTGCCAGAGTATGTAATTATGCTCCTGTTTTTTGACACACTGATGATTTGGGTCATATTTGTCCCCACACTTAAAACATATACCATTCGCCCTCATGTAATCTCTTAACTGGCGATCTTTCCACAACTCACCTGTGCCTAATCTCAATGCTGGCTTGACAGCATCCCCTTTGTGAGCAATAGGTTCAGCTCTTGCTATTTGGCCACCATGATGCCCCCATTTCCTGGATTCAGTTAACACCTCCTGTTGCACAGTTGCTAGTAGAATAGCACGTTCAACTGTCTCTGGAATTTGTGCTTCAACTGTGCCCCTGATCTTTGCTTTCAGGTCCTTGATAAACTGGGAAACAAAAAACTGTTCATCATAGTGAGGATTCTGCATAGAGATGTGATAGGACAGAGACTCAAATTGGACTTGATATTCTTACACTGTTCCTCGTTGCTTCAGTGCCAAAAACTGTTTCATGTATTTGCGATGGTCATCGGTACCAATTTTTTCATCCAGTGCAGTCATCAGTGCTGGCCAAGTATTGATTTCATGGCGTAACCTATATGCCTTAAGCCAAAGTGCAGCGTTGCCATCCATGTGCAGAGTTGCTGACACCAACCAAAGTGAAGGATGAACGTTGAACAAGTGAAAATAGTCCAGACACCTATCTTTCCAAATTCATGGTTGGTCGTCGTCGAATCTCGGAAAGGACATCTTGAGATTATGCTTTACCGCCGAATCTATGGAGTGAGTCATTCTACCGCCTCCTGCGCCCCCAATTACCCCACCGCCAGTTCTACCGCCACCCGCACCTCCTGAAACACCGCCCCGACTGCAATGCCGCCACCCATCTCCTCACCAGTTACCTGAGTGGACGCAGAGGCACCAGGTGCATTGCCTGACCAGGTCGTCCTTGTGTTGTGGAGACCGCCCTTGCCCACCACCATGACGTCTTCCGTATCTGGATCCTCCTCTATTGGCGATGGTGAGCGCCGGTGACTCTGTTCGAGTCGCTCGACTGTCGCAGAGAACTTGTCGTGAAGGGCCGCGAGCTGCAATGCCACATCCGCTTGCACCTTTACCCCCGCCTCTACTGCTTCAGCGATGAGGCCGATCTGCGCAACTAAGCCTTGTTGAGTGGAATCGATGACGGCCACCCGCCCATGTTGCAGATCCACCGCATGCCTGCACTCCGTGAGTGACGCCGCCGTCCCTGCTGCAGCTTCCCCCATCGCCGCCAAGACCAGAAGCGTATGCGGAGAAGGTCTAGAAGGCTCCATGGCTGCTCCTCACCGGCCAAAACCAACCGATCCGCGCGAACGCCTCTCGGGATTTTACGGTCTCCGGCGCGACGAATTGAGAGATGCCGAGCGACAGCTTCTGCAGGGATGAGGATGTTACCGAGTGAGCGATCGAAGATGGCCACTCGAACCTGTCGACCCGTGCAGCGTCCAGAGATCGGTGAAATTTGATACCAATTGTACCACCCCCTTGGTATGATTTCCAAGTTGGGGATCGGATGCTTAGCTTGAGAAATAAGAAAGAGTTTCAGAAGAGAAGGAGGAGGAGAACTCCGACTTTCACTTCTCAATTTTCAGCCTACGTTTTAGTTACAAGCCTCTAGCTACTTATAGACTTTTGTCTTGGTACCGTTGGCACGCAGGCCCACCCCTGACACACACAACACATCATCACCAAAACGTTCTTTACTCGGGTGTCGCTGAAAATATCCTCCTGCATGACATAATCCTGACCGGGCTCTGATCGTGGTGAGGCTTCAGTTCACCCTGCGCCGCCACGACAACGTCCAGACCGTCGCATCGTCGCAAAAGAATAACCCGGCTTTTTATAAGATTAACAAGTGAGCATCTTTTAAAATCTGTGACCATTTTATGCGCGCATGTGAACGTTTATGTCTCGCAACACATATACGTTCTACTGATATATAAAAAGTAAATATAATTAACAAGTTCTTTATAATAAATGAAAAATACTTCTAAACAGCCTACATGAAAAGGAGAAAACCTTCAGGTAGCATTATGAGAAGATGCGGGGTGCTGCTATTTGCGCGCTGTCCTTGGGTCAGCCCAGTTGAGCGGGATTTCCTTTTTTCTTTTATTTTTTTTAAACTCTGAACATTTCTATAATGATGATTTAAAAGCACTAAATACTTTTTGGATATCATGAACAATTTTTCAAAGTCATTTCTATAATTCTATAATTCTTTTCAAAATCATGAACAATTTTTCAAAAGTCATAAATAAAATTTCTAAAATCGTGAACAAATTTTAAAAATCATGAACCAACTTTCGGAAAACGTGAACAAATTTGAAAAAACTTGAACCAATTTCAAGGATCATGGACCAAATTCAAAAAACCATAAATCATATTTTCAAAAGGTGAGTTTTCCAAACATAATGAACATCTTCAAAAAAGGGAAAACACGTAGAAAGAAAAAGGAAATTAAAAAGGAAAGAAAAACATAAAAAAAAAAGCAAAGGGCGAAAGAAAACATCACAGCGCGAATTGGGCCGACCTGTGTGGAATCCTTGTGCGGCATGAGCTGCCTGTTCTGCAGCGGGCTTCACTTAGCATTTCCGGAAGTTGCTGCCTGAACGGGTGGTGCTAATCGCCGCTTGAAGCAGCACGTCTCGCGCCGCCTGAGACGGAGTCTAGATGGGCTGGCCCACGATGGCTTCGGTCTTCACGTATCTAGGAACGTCGATCGTTACAGCATCTTCGCAACGCCGAACCTATGATGAAAATTAGGTCTCGACGCCGAAATTTAGGCCAGTCATATTTTTAGAAACGTTTTTTTTTTTGGATTTAGACAAACTTTGGTCCGGACTTTTCAGACCATTCCCAAGATCCTGAAAATGCCCTGGGACAAAGCGAATTTGCCGAGTGGACCAGCCTGTCAGCGACAGAAGCCGAGTCGCCATCATCCTTTCCGTCGTTTCCCCTTTTCCCGCCCTCGCCGCTACACCCCTCCCGCCCTCGCCAACGGCCTCGGCCTATAAAAGGGTACATCTCGTCGTCTTCCTTCACACTCTCTCACACCGCTCCTAACTTCGGCGAACTCCAGACGCTCGCACCTTTCCACCTCCACAACTCCGCCGAAAAGCCATGGCCGAGAGATTGCCTGGCTACATCGCAGCAGCGAACGGCCGCCACATGCTGCAGACGTGGGAAGCCCAACTGCTCCACGACGCGGGCTATACGGCGTCGCCGGACTTTCGACTCCCCGTCGGCTGGAATCTCAGCGCCGACGGGATCCCTATTCCGCTGGTGCCCACCGACGAGGACGTCGCCAGAGAGATCCAGGCGGCTATCGCCGCCATGGAAGACCCGGATCTCGCCGAGGATCCTGGCAACCTGGTCTTCTCGAGGCATTTTTTCGCCGACAGACGCCTCCAGGATCTCGCCCGATGTAACATCCCAGCATTTAGGAACAAACGAAGGGTAGATTTAGAAAATTATGCATATGCATGCATTCATCTGCAAAATGTGGGTAAATTTTTCGCCAAATAAAAACTTAAAGTGATCAGAGTTTCTTTCACTCTCTAAGTTTAGGAATAGCTTTGGAGAGTGATCGTTATAAAGTTTGACATGATCTTTATGAATTAGTGTGTTTTGGGGGAAGGAATTTGAATTCAAACTTAAGATTGGAATTATATTTTAAAAGATTAGAGTTATGATTTAGTAATATTCTTTAATCAAGAAATAATATATATTAAGAGAAACTCTAAATAAGAAATACAATCAAACAAATGAATATTTATTTCATATATTCATTTCATGAATAAGTTACAAAATGTAACTCATAAAGTTAATAAAGAATCTTTAGAGTAATAAAATTACAAAAAGAAGAGGAATATTTACATATTAAGAACTATTACAAAATTCCTTACAAAATAATTAAATAAACATTACAAAGGATTACATCTGTCTAAAAAGAAAACCTATACTAATCTTGAATCTTCAAATCTTGTACCTGCAAAACAAAGAACAAACAAAAAGGAAAATAAAAGTTAAGTTGTTAATTTTTACTCTCAGTAGAGAGCAGTGAGTTGCACTACTCAATTTTACATCATTGAGTAAATCCATCAGGGGCAAGTTTCACCAATATGAAAGAATCTAATCTTTCATAAACAAAGAAGCCATAAGTCAAATGATCCCAATCAGTAAAATGGACAAGTTTCACGAGGCAGATTAATGGTAACAAGATAAAAGGGTAGAACACCTCATTGAGCATATCCAAAACTATGCAGTAGACACACAAGTAGCTCACACACCAAAATGCATGGATGTGTTGTCGACACAGCCACAACTGCCTCAACAAGTAAAAGATCCAAGCACATCCGTGGGCAAGAACTAGTGTACCTCTCCATTGCTCACACCACAGTAGAACCAACAGCCTAGCCAAAGCCAAGCAAAACAGCCAACAAAAATCCACACCAGATCAACCAAACATCACCAGATGATGACATAAGGAGGGGGAGGATTAGGTGGACAGCAAGGCCAAGCCACAGGAGCCAGGAGGAGAAGGCTAGAACAAGGCCAAGCACAGGAACTAGGGGAAACAAGAATAGCATCAGGAGGGGAAGGATATGATCAAGCTAGCAACACCACCAGCGCAACAAACCACTACAATCATCAGTTCTTGTGGTGAGTGCCATAAACATCCACATGATCTGTTCATATTATCCAAACAGAAATATGTGTTGTTTCATATGATAACCTCTCAATGATCACCCTAGTGGGGTGAATCTATCCTAGAGGTTTTAAATATAAAGATCGGAATCAAACTCTATCAAAAACACCAAATTATCAGACCAGCCTCACATAATTTGTGATACCAGAGGCAACTTCTATATTCTACCATTTGTTTTTACAAGATCTGGGCACATCTCCAAGAAGGAGTAGCACCTCAGATCTTATAAGCTACCAACAAACCCATTAACTTAACCAACTAGGATCCAAGATCTAGTAAGCAACTATGATGCCCTAGCAAATCTTGAAAATGACAGCAACATAGGAACATAGTTCCTAGAGCCTCAGACCAGCATCATAGGCATGAACAATCACTAAGCTTTCCAACTTATTATTAAGCATCCATCAAGTTTTTAGTAATGACCATAAGTGAAGCCAACAACAAGATCAATTGGTGTACCATTCTAAGATGGTTTCACAAGCAATAATCTTACATCTAAACCAACCAAATAGTGTAGCTTTCATAAATGAACTAGCAAATCGATATCTATCATTTCCCTGAGACCATACTCAACGATCATCCAATATATATCCATTAATTTTCAAAGAATCATCAGACTCTATTGAATAAAATTCAGACTATTGATAAACAGGCAAGCCAACAAACAGTAATGCAGTGAATCATCACTGACAGAGTTATTGTCAGTATCAAGATACTAACAACAGATGAACACACTAAGCCACCATATTATCAATCAGAGACGAAGCTAGGAACCACTAGCATTAGATCCAACATTAGCCTCAGACCAACAACACCACTTAATCAAAGGATGACAACAAGCATTGAGGTGCAAAGAACACAAATTCTCACTAAACATCATTACGAGACCATAGCATCATCTTACAAGCACCAAGGATGAACCCTAATATCAGTGCAAACAGAGAATATAGATTGGCCACTAGATACACATAGAGGAACTCAAGGTAGCTAGATGCACTAGAGTTCATAGAAGCACAACTCACCGGAGGTCCTCGCTGACGAATTGAAGAGGAAGCAGAAGGGCCGACGAGCTCGCAGCGGCTCGGGGAGCACCCAGAGGGCACTGCAACCCGCACCAGCCACGGCGGCGGCCACAACAGCGCACGAACACCACACACCACCATGGGGGAATCAGCAGTGGCAGTGACAACACCATCCCCAAACCCTAGGGTTTGGGAACGGGGCTAGCCTAGCCATAGGAGGGCTCCGAAGTCAAATCAAAGCGAAGAAGATGAACAAGCGTGGTGAACAACCTCGCCCTGTACCACGGCAGCGGCCAGGGAGGACCACGACGGCGAGCATCGCACGACGACGGCGCCAGCACCCCACGGGGTCGAGGAGGAGAGGAGATGAGGACGAGAGAGAGAGAGGGACCGAAGGAGTGGGCCAATAGGGCCAAAACCCTTCAGGGTGCTCTTTTGGTCAAGGTCACTTGGGCCAAGTTGGCCCAATAGAACCAGCCCAAAACTTAAAAGAAGTCTTAATAATTAATAAATTACCAAAATACCCCTAGAGTTAAATAAAATTCTAGAAAATAAAATAGAAAGTTAAAAATTACAAATAAAATATTTTGGATTCATAATAATCCAACCTATTTATTTAAATTAAGAAATAAACTTTTATGTATATAATTTTTTGGTCAAGAATTTTATAAAATATTTATTCCTTATGGAATTTTATAAAATTAAAGAAAGAAGATAAAAATAAATAAAAATCACTTTTATTATATATTATTATTATAGTATTTTATAAAAATACTAAATAAATGTTTTGGGTTATAAAAAGAAATTCTTTTATTTAAATGTTAATTCTTAAAAGAATTATTAAATGAATAAATATAGGGATTATTATTAAATTTTAAATTCTAAAAATAAATTATTACTTTATAAAATGGCAAATATAATATTCAATAAATATTAAAGATTATTTTTAAATAAAATCCTTTATTACTTAAAGGAATTATTGAAACTAAAATAATGGGTAAAACACACAAAGAAAAATAAATGATAATAATGCATTACATTACTATGCATATTCATTTTGCTTCTTTAAATATTGTTCTTACCGGGCAATAATGATGTTTTGTAGACATAGAAGCTCAAAGTCCAGTGCAAGCATCCGACTTCACTACCTTGCAATCACAAGGCAAGTTCATCACTTGCTCATGTCCTATCAAAGTATTTGCAAATTGTGTGTTATCATCTATGCTTCAAGGAAATAAAATATTATTTTCTCATATAAATAAATTGTTGATATCATCCTAAGTGATGATAGAAAGGAGCAATAGAACTTAAGTTTCTATTTGCAACAATGATAATCAATTAGGAACTTAACAACCACTGACATCAGTGATTCTAGCGCCGTATATAACGCGTTAGCCATGAGATTTGGAATGGGACGGAGAAGTCAGCTGTATCTTTTTTCTCTCGAATGGAGGCAAGACGACCTTAACGTGACGTTGTGATTCCTTGTGTGGATCCAACATATGGGTGGGCACCCTTATGCCCCACACTTTTGGTGTCTAGATTATCTATGAGTGGTTTTTAGTGGTATAGTCCATTTGATATGGCACTTGTCAGGGCATCACCAGTTTATAGAGTCTTTGGGAACTCATCAGGGTTTTAGCCTGCCTGGAAGGTGGCTTAACGAAGGTGAGACAGCCCCAAAGGATCGTGAAGACATATGGGGTCACGGAGAGGACAGTGATTGGTTTGAACGAACTATTGGGCCCCACATCATGGAATTGTGGACGAGAAAGTATACCCGGTTGTGCAACAAGGAGTTGATCTCTCATGGGTAAAGTAACATACCTCTGCATAGTGTAAGAATTGTAACTTGTTACTCCCTATTCCGGAAAGGAGCTACGAACGCGACAGAAAAGGAAATCCATGAAAGTTCTGGTCAACCTGTGAAGGCTGATGGTCATAGATTTTCACAATAAAATCAATCTTTGAAGAAAGGTTTACGAAAACTGCATGGTGCCAAGGACTTATAGTCCAAGGTGGTAGATAGAGCATCAAACTTCCCACCTTGCATATAATGAACTTGCTGGGTAACGCTGTTACTCACCTTTTCCTTTGATCCCCTGCTTAGACTCAGAGGATCTAGAAGAAACTCCAATGTATGCAGCTGAAAGCCAAGAGGAGGTCTTCTATGAAGAGCCCAATATGTACGGTGCCGTAGAAGGGGTGGACTACAATGTCGTCCACTGAGGAGATCACCATAAGTCAGAATAATTACCGTAGTTCTAGGATCCAATTGAGCCGAGCAACATGAACAATATATATAACAATAAGTTGTTGAGCTTAATTTAGAGTTTAAGTTGTCACTTTAAATCTTCAGCTAAAATACTTTATATTTGGTTTATAAGTTGAATCTTTTGAAGTCTTAAACTTCTAATATTGTAATAATAATAAGGTGTGTATGTTTGTAATTTGGACCCGCAATGTTTCTGTTGTACCACTCTGAGAGAAGTGATATTTACAAAACGGTCTTCTGTGGATATCATTTTAACGACTATAGTGTACTACACATGCGGTGGTATGCTGGGTCACCGTACCCGACACGAGGGACCGCCAGGCTCGCCGCCGACGTGTCACAATGCGGCGTTTTGTCGCCGCTGGTGGATCGTTCCAGGGCGAACGCTCGCCGCCGTGCTGGAGCACATCCAGGCCGGCAACCACCCCTACCTCGGCCTGTATAAGCGGTGTCCGGCATCGGCCACGGTGGCAGCCTTTTCCTAGTTTGAATTTAATGTTTTCCTAGTTAAATTCGATGTAATACGTGCGTCCTAGCCCTAATTAATGAAATTCGACTATATTCGTTCAAATTTCGCCGGTTTAACTGAATTTAGCCGAACGTGGAAACTCGGCCTGGTACGCGAGTGAGAAACTCGGCGTTCCCTAGCCAAAAATGAGTTTCATTCGGCCTAAACTTAATCCAGATTTCGGCATGGGATCAGTGGAATGCTCTTAGTTCCCACGATGGATTGAGTTGGTGTTTCACGTACGAGCTTCTTGATCGTTACTTCCTAGGTCTTGTTGGCTCACACGTTAAAAAGCATGACTCTTTTTTAACCGTAATTTTTTTAAATATTTTACAAAAAATGATGAACATAAAGTTAAAAAGCATGACTTTTTTTTTCAAAAAATGTGAACATATATCGAAAATCATAAAACAATTTTCAAAATTCATGAATTTTTTTAATCATGAACATTTTTTAACAATATAAAGAAATTTTCGAAAATGATGAACCATATTTCAAAAAACATGAACAATTTTCTAAGAAATATAAAGGAATTTTCAAAAATCATGAACAGTTTTCTAAGAAACATATACAATTTTTCAAAAATCATGAACCACATTTCAAAAATCATGAACCAATTATGGAAATTCATGAACAATTTTCTAAGAAACATAAACAAATTTTCAAAAATCATGAACAATTTTCTAAGAAACATAAACGAATTTTCAAAAATCATGAACCAGTTTTGTAAATTCATGAACAATTTTGTAAGAAACATAAACTAATTTTCAAAAAACATGAACCTATTTTGGAAATTCATGTACAATTTTCTAAGAAACATAAACGATTTTTTAAAAATCATGAACCAATTATGGGAATTTATGAACAATTTTCTAAGAAACATAAACGAATTTTCAAAAATCATAAACCACATTTTCAAAAATCATGATCCAACTTGGGAATTCATGAACAATTTTCTAAGAAACATAGATTGTTTTTTAATTTCGTAAAAAATTGAATATCATGAACAATACTAATGTCATGAACAACTTTTCAAAATCATAAACCAATTTTAATAAAACCCAGCAAAAAGATACCCGAAAAAACCCCACAGAAACAGAAAACTGCTCAGAATACCAGAACTGGGCCAGGCCCATGTGGGACGCGCGTGGGCGAGTGGGTCGCTCCGCGTGGAGCATTCCACGTCTGAAGCGGCAAATAGTTAATATTGCCTTGGCGGGCTGGGCCTGTTGGAACGAACAGCCCAATTAACGGAATGTTTTGAAGCTTGTTATGTTCCCTGCTAAGTGCTAACCCTGGTGTGAGTGCGAGTCAAAGAAAAAAAGAAGTGCTAGCCCTGGTCGGGCTCTGATCGTCGGTGAGGGCTTCAGTTGAGCGTGCGCCGCCACGGCAAACAACGTCCAGAACCGTCGCCTCGTCGCAGAAGAATAACCCGTCATTTGTGCAGAAAGCTTCAGCTGGGCATCTGGGAAACGAACGGATGGCATCAGCCCGCGCGGCACACTCAGCATTCTCATGGTCGATACTATATGTGAGGGCAATTCTATCCAAGATGAAAATTGTGGTGCGGACAACCTTTCGTGTTCGTCCCCATGATGTGCCGTAACAGTTGAGGCAATATCCTGGACGGTGGATGCATGGGAAGACAAGACGGCCCGTGGTTCGATGATCGAGACGACGAATCGGATTCTTGGACTTGGACTTGGACTTGGACGGCAGCAGCAGCAGCAGCCTGTTTACTGATGCCAACCTTCAGCAGCAGCAAAGTCCAGCACTGAATGACTGATGCTTATCCACACTGACGAATCGGGCATATTCAAAAACAAAATAGGCATATACTAGTACTAGTAGCCATCTTCCACATGAAAAGGAAGAAAAAGAAGCAGGGAGTTGTAGTACGGAAGATGAGAACAGGAGGAGGAGGGAGTGGATAAGAATCGGAAAAGCGGCGCGGGGTTTGTTTTGCGCCGTTGGTAGTGTACGTCGACGCAAAGCGATGCAACCCGTGCATACGCACGCATCACGAGCTCTTTGCGGTTGCCCGGACGCACGGTTCAGGTTCAGGTTCAGGGTCAGGGTCAAAGCAGCCGTGACGCCCGTGCCGTTTCCTCGTCAGTTTTGACGGCATACGGTGCTACCTGTCGGCTCCGGGTGGAAAAGTTAAGGCAGCGAAAGGTACTACTTAGAGCATCTTCACTCGTTTGACGAATCCATGCCAAAATCTGGATTTTTTTTGCCGGACCAAACAGGTTTTCGGTCTGGGTATGCCGATTTTTTCACTCGCGTACCCAGGCGAGTTCTCGCGTTTGACTAAAATTTAACAAATTTTGGCAAACTTTGGGCGAACTTTGCATGAATATAAGCTGTTTTGGGCGAATATGGGCGAACTTTGGGCGAATATGGGCGGTATGGACGAACTATGGGCGAACTTTGGGCGATACAGACGAACTTTGGGTGAATTTCCTGAATTTTGGGCGAACTTTGGACGAACATGGTCTATATGGACGAACTTTAGGCGAAATTAGCGCGAATATGGGCGATACAGACGAACTTTGGGTGAATATGCCCGAATTTTAGACGAACTTTGGGCGAATATGGTCTATATTGATGAACTTTGGGCAAAATTTGGGCGGATACAGATGAACTTTGGGCGAATATGCCCGAATTTTGGACGAACTTTGGGCGAATATGGTCTATATGGATGAACTTTGGGCCAAATTTGGACGAATATGGGTGATACAGATGAACTTTGGACGAATATACCCAAATTTTGGGTGAACTTTGGACGAATATGGTCTATATGGACGAACTTTGGACGAAATTTGGGCAAATATGGGCGATACGGACGAACTTTGGGCGAATATGCCCGAATTTTGAGCGAATTTTGGATGAATCTGGTCTATATGGACAAACTTTGGACGAATCTGGTCTATATGGACAAACTTTGGATGAATCTGGTCTATATGGACGAACTTTGGGCGAACTTTGGGCTAATATGGGCGAACTTTCGATGAATATGGGCGATATATGCTGACTGGACGGGTCCACTCGCCGAATTCGTTTTGTCCGGCGTCCCTAGGGCGTACCCAGGATCCGGGGTATGACCTGGATAGTCCCGACCAAACTTGTCTCAAATCCAGACGAAAACGGGTTCCTAAGAGCGCGTCTTGGCGAAATTTTAGTGTCCGGATCTATTTTCGACGTCCGGATCGATATACTGTATGGCCGAGTGGAGATGGTCTTACGAGGCTGGCTGATACGGCCGGCCAGGAGCTCCTCCTCGGGTATGCCTTGATCGGCATCGATCGGATGTGTGCACTGCCGCCCATGCGAGATGCGCAGACTGGCCGGCTATGGTGGTGGAACTGGAACGTCGTCGGGGACATGAAAGGGAAGGGTTGTTCGCTTTGTCGTATCGTATCGTTGTCGAGACGGCACGCATGCAGCTCGGCTCCTTTTTAAGGTTTGCTGAGTCAACGCGCCGATATCCCATTCTGCGATAATGCGCGTGCGTGGTCTTGTGCATGATTTGTACACTAGCACATCAGAACATCTCCACCCGCAACCCGCGTTTCCAGAACTTCTTTTTCGTCAGGACAGCGGAATTTCGCCCAATCGCGTTTCCATGGCATCGAATAGCGTCGAATTTAACTCAACTTTTATCCGGCGTTTTCAGACCGAATTCGAAACACTGAAACCGCCTGAGAACGCCGAACACAGCAAAAAAAGGGCGGGTCAACCCTGTCGGCGACCCTAGGCCACGATCACGCCTTTCTTCTCCATTTTACGCCATATGTCCCGCATGTTCCTTGAGCTCCCGCCCACCATGCCGCCCAAGGCTTTTGTCAAACCTCGATCTGCCATCGAAAAACCCAAGGTGAATAAGCCGAGGAAGCCGAGGTCGTCGACGCCGAGACCGGAGGGTTTGACCGACGCCGAGTGTTTGACAAAAGTCTGGCGCAAAAAGATCGAAACAGATAGCCGCAAGGACAGGACGATAAGGTCGAAGCAGGCGAAGACGGTCGCGGAGGCACATGCGATGAGGAAAGGGCAGGCGGCTTCGAAGCGCGCGACGATATCATGCCCGACGCCGATCGTCCCCGCGCAGTACGCCGCTCACTTGGGGAGCCAACCAAGCGTCGGATCTCCGGCCGAGGTTCTCGCCGATCTCGCCGGCCATGTTCCAGGATAGCCAAGCGAACCCGCGCCAGTGGTATTCCTTCTCCTGCCCCGAGTTTGAAGACGGGTTCAACCCGAACGTTCTCTTCCCCTGGCCCTCCTCTGGCCTTCAACATCGACATCAATGTCCCCTACGCCAGCTCTCCGACGTACACCGGCCCTTCATCGGCTATGCACCGTGGCCCTCTACCATTCACTGGCAGCTCCTCGGCTTCCACCTCCGGCAACACGAACGCCCGTAACATGTTCGGCGGAATGGCGGATGAGGCGTTCAAGGCGGACATGATCGCCTCCGGTTCAGCAGCAGCTCATTCTTCACTCAGGAACAGTCCTGGGCCGACACCGAACATGGTCTCGAGTCCCAAGATTTTGCCGAAGGCCTGGCCAACAAGTCGCAAGACGAGGATGCCGGAGAGGACGTCTTAGCTGCGGTGAAGGGCGAGGGAAAGGGCAAGAGGAAGGCGAGGACGTTGGCGCCGGATCCGAGTGTCAAGTGGACGACTCTTTAGGACCTTTGCCTCGCCGAGTCATGGAAATCAGTGAGCATGGATCCTATCACCGGTGCAAACCCAAACTCCAAAAATTACCGGAGGCGTGTAAAGCTAGCGTTCGATGAGCGCAACCTCTTAGATCCGAAGTTCAGCAAGGTCCACATGGAGCGCGTCAAGAAGGCCATGATCAATCACTGGGCACTCATCCAGCAGGCAGCAAGTGGCACGGGATTCTGGAAGAGATCGAGCGCACACCGGTCTCCAGCGCAAGCATGGATAGCCAGGTACTTCGCGGACCTCTAGCCGAAGTGATGCCAAGTTCATGCCTGTCGTGACACACTTCTCCTTGCCTTTTGCAGCTCGTCCGTGCACTCGGCATGTACCGGGATGACACGAAGACGAAGTTCAAGTTCCACCATGTGTTCGCCGAGATCTAGAAATGTCAGAAATGGGTGGATACTCGCGTGAGGCTCGCCAAGAACAAGGACGATATGTACAACCCGTAGGCTCCACCCCTGCTGCCGGCGAAGGAAGGCCAGAGTTTAGCCAGAAGAAGGCGAAGATGCTAAAAGCTACAGGACCATCCGCCAACAAACTTCTCCACACATCTATTGAGAAGTGCATTGCAGAAACCAAGGACCATGCCAAGAAGAGGGAGGAGAAGGCTGACGAGAGGTGGATGCAGCTATTCCAGAACCAGGACAGGAAACTCGACCTCCTCAAGGAAAACTTCGCCGCCAAGAAGAGGAACACCGATCTCCAGTTCCTCATGGGCGGCGAAGACACCTCGGCGATGAGCCCCTAGGTCAAGGCCTGTTACATGGTGCGCCGCAACGCCATCCTCGACAAGGACATCCGCGCCAACACGCCAAGCTCTGCGCCGTCCATCTCGGCCGCCACTCCTTCGCCGAGCTCTGCTTCCACCTCCTCCAATCCGTCGGTTGGTCATGTCCTGGGCGAGGAACCCATCCCCATCGTCGCACCAGACACGTAGGAGGAGTCCATCTCCATCGACGACTGATCGCCGGACCATTTTATAATGTTTTGTAATAATTTGATCACTGAACCATTTTTTTTAGATGATTGCTGAACCATTTTAGACGTACTTCTGTCGAACACATTTGGCCGAGATTTCGCCGATGGAAAAAAAATTAAATATGTCGCCGTTTTTGCGTTGACTGGGATCTTGGTCTGAGAACACGAGTGCGAAACTGAACGTTCTCAGGCCAAAAGTTACATCCGTTCGGTGCTAAGTAGCGTCGGATTTCGATTTGGTAACTAGCAACGAGTGAAGGTGCTCTCAGAATCAGATTGCATAGTAGCCGGAAAATTTACGGGGTCCACAGATCCTCCACATTTCATCCAAGAAGAGGGTTGGGTGATGATAGCCTGATCGATAGACGAGTTCCCACAACTACGTGCACGGTACCGTCGTCCATATCAGCGACGCCTTTCTACCAGAACTTCACTGTTAACAAAGCTAATGCGCTGGTCACTGAGTTCCTCAGTCCATCTTCACCGGAATCGATCGACGAGTGAAGTGGAGACCGGTCAGAGCGCCTGAACACTTGACGTGCTAATCCCCTTCTCGTGGTCACTCATGCAAAAGAATAAAGAGTTAGGCGTGCCGGTTAGCGCGTCCGGCTCCCGCGAACGACAAACCAACGCCATTTTCTACTGCTTTTTCGTCAACTGCTACTTGACCGGCAGACAGACAGGTATAAAGGATAAAGCTCTTTGGTCACGGCCTTCAGCACTACTACTACTACTACTGCTGGTCAAGTTGCATCTAGTACGTACGTAGTACATCTCTCTACCTCATTATGCTAGCTGGCCGGCGTGGCTAATGGGCGTCGTTAGCTGATCACGGCCGGGAGCTTTATTCACTGCGCGAGACTCTGAAACTCAAACACTCGACCGACCAGGTGGAATGGAACGGTTCTTCTCCTCTCCTGATCGACTGAAGTGAATGTACGTAACGTAAGCCTCTGCCTCCACAGTAGTGGGAGCGTGATACTGTACGCACGCACTGACGGACGGTTCGGGAGAGTCCAGTTCAGGGCTGGCTTCAGGCACTGTCAAATCGAATCAGCCTTTCAGGAACGTGCAAGGAGGTAGCAGTTGCAGTACATGATCTCCGAGGAATGAAGGGAATGAAATAGTCTCAATTTGGCATATGGGACGCCGCGTTTCAGTTCATCTGGCCAGGCTGATTGGTTGTACTCCTACGTTTGTGGTCCGCGCAAAAAATGTAATCCCTCCGTTCAAGAATAGATGTCTTAAGTTTTTTAAATTTTGGATGAATCTATATCCTAAATAGTGTCTAGATTCATCTAAATTTTAACAAATTTGAGACATTTATTTTCGGACGGAGAGAGTAGGACATTAGTAATAGGCATGATATCATCGAGCTAGAAGATATTTATAAGCCCATTGCTTCTGCATTTCCTCTAATTTTGGTGGCACCGACTCTATCAATTCAGCGTACTTATATTTTCGAGGCTCTCTTTTAGTTTCATTGGTAAACACGCTTGCATTCCCGATCTTGCAAATTTTGATGACCTTGCTTGTGAATTTTTGTAGGCTCTACAATTTGGTTTCCTTATTGAGGTGCCTAAAGAGTTCTCCAACAATAGAGCTAGATTAAGGCCGACCAATGTTGGCCACTTCCATGGCGAGGTGTCCTTGATCCACTTCTGTAAGGTGATGATAACCCATGGGTTGAGGATCCTTCCTAACCCAAAGGCGACGATCACATGATGCAAATGGGGCATCATGCTTCAAATTATCATTGGTAGAGTCCTTGGATCAAGGTGCCCATCTTTTGGCATTGCTCACAATACCAAGATAGGCTACTTCCTCACCCTCATGAAGCTCTCAGCAAAGGAGCACGTGGTATCATCTTAGAATACATTTGTGTCATTCTTAGTATGGTACTGCTGCTTTTGTCTATGAATTGTGACTATGTTGCATGTCGTCAAGTTGAACTGGCCATGTCATAAATTGTTCGCATGTCTAGCTATGTTGGTAATTATCTTGCCTGCTATTCATAAGTGATGTTGTTTGAAATGGTTGGTAACTTCACCTCTCTTGAAAACATATTACCATAATGGCAATGCTATAATCAACCAAACACTAGGGTGTAGCTATATTAGTCTTGTGTTTGAACATACAATGTGGAGCACACCCGTCTTAAGAAGGTAAAAAAGATCTGCATGCAACTAAACGGACTGAAAATGTGGCTCATGTCGTGTTTTTGCGTGGCCATGCCCCCCGGTGCTCTAGTGTCAGCAAGCACAAAATCCACTGCAGGCTACCAAAAGTGTCCATGTTCTTATCCCGATTCATGTTTTCTTATACCTACCCCTCAGCCTCAAGCATGTGGGTATGTCTGCTTTGAGCTTGAGTTTATCCTACCACAGAGCTACCCACTCCATATATGGTGTTAGGAATCTCTAGCGACAAGACCCAAATGGTCCAGGCCAGTCTGTGTTTGTCTTGCTGAACAACCGGACAGATAAAACAACCTCCAGCGGGAAGGCCCAAATGGACCGACCCAGGCTGGACATACCATTCATCTAGTAAATTTGTTCCATGGATGGGTCGGCCCGGACAGGTCTGGCATGGCCCACTAGGCAGTCCCTCTCCCGTGTCTGGCCAGGCCCACTAGGCTCTCTGTGTGTGTGTGTGTGTGTGTGTGTGTGTGTGTGTGTGTGTGTGTGTCCATCGCTTCCCTCGACCTCCGCCTAGCACACCTCAAGGTGAGAATGGGGTGGGTTCAGATGGGTTTTTGGTGCAGGATTTGATCTGGTCCTATTTGGATCGGGGAGAAATGGATTGGAACATGCCACTAGTTGTATCGGTGTGGCTTGAGAGGAAAAGCGGGGCACCGTTTGGGTTCAAACCAAGAAAACAGAAATGAGGATGAACCCATGGGTGGAACCTACGGGTTGAACCAAATGCACCGTAGGAGCAATACCCAATTCCCCATGACCGCCACGTGTACCGCTGTCGTCGCTGCACGACAAGGTCCTCATACGATTCCTTCATCCGAAAGGGCAGGGATTGAGAGGTGGTGCTGTACGATTCCTTCATGCGGAACATTATTTAACTTTTGGCTGGACCCATTTTTCTACTTAGTCTTTGAGTTAGTTTCAAACTGCAGCGAGGTGTGTGGGTTGGGGCGGTTTGGGTTCAAATTTCTTGTGGGTTGGGTAATACAGATTAATTAGTGGTTTGGCTTGGTTTGGGGTACGGAGATTTTCATGGTGGGATGGTGTGAATTTCGCCCCATTTCTCACCTTGAAGCACACCGCCCACACCGGGAGGTTCTCCACTGTCGCCCCACGAGATCCTCCGCTATGCCACCGCCTTCCATCGACCACCGGCATACCTCGTGCCCGTATCCTCGCCTTGCTTGTGCCCTGCTCCACCCTTGCCGTGTGTGGACCTGCTCCTCACATCTGACACGTCAACATGAGCGCGTTTTCCCCCAGCTTGCACACCTCTGGCCCGAATGCCACGCGAACTCCTCGGCTACGCCGCAGCCCTGCCATTGACCATCACCCTAACTCGCATCCATCTACTTGCCATGCGCGAGCCCTGCTCCGCCCTTGCAGTGCGCGCACCCTGCTCCTCACATCTGACACGCCATTAGGAGAGCAGCCGTCCTCTACCCCCCACCTCCGGCATAGCCGCCCGGTGAGCTCCTCCGCTGCGCTGCCGCCCCGCCATCGACCTTCGCCCGACCGCCCCACCTCACCCACATCCAGCACACTCCACTGCCTCGTCCCATGTCAAGCATGTGCCACTGAATGAGAACATGGGTGCGCGCATACGTGGCGTTGACGTACTCGTGCTGCAACTCGATCTGGCTTTGCACCGCCCGAGCTCGCCCAAGACGCGTGGTGCCGCCGCCGACTTCCTCCCGGGCACACATGTCCTTAACTGCCTCCTATATCCTGAGCTTACGCACCAGAACCTGGCAGTAAAAATGGCCAATGAGATAGAGGAGAAAAAAATGCTAAATATGCATGTCCGGTAAAATGGGTCATCACGATGTGGAATCGCTCAGGCAGGGTGGACAACCCAACTCATTTTTTCTAGACGCGATCCAAATGGCAAAACAGGACACAGGCTGTCCTAGATGGGTCTGCCGCTGGAGATGCCCTTACTACACATAAGGTGTTTTTTTTTTTGAAGGAACTACACTTAGTACAACCAATATCTCATATATTGATTGTAGTACCATCTTATAATATAAGACAAAGGGAGTAGTAAACTTTTTGATTAAGTTTTTCTTATCCGCGGAGACTTAGTTTTAGCAAGTCTACTTTATCAAATGGAAAAAGGGTACATGCTATGAAGGTAGACTTGAATACTTTTTGACAAACCAGGACCAGTAGGCTGTGACAAGGGTCAGATTCGGATCAGAGTCTAGTACTTGGAATGGTCGTCTTAAACATGAAGCTATACACTTGTAATGGTTTTGTCAATTCTCGGCCAACTAAGATTTCCTGAAGTCCCGATCGATCTAGAAAAGTGCAACTTGAATTTAGTAAAAACTCACACTTTTCTGTAAAAATGAAATTAGGTACGTAGTAACAAATGCAACTTACATGTTTTATTAAACTGAAGGTTACATTTTTGTAAATCCACTGAGAGCTAAAAAATCTCAACTGGCTGAGACGTAGACGGTTCCCACTCCTAAATGGCTGAAATCAATTTCGTACGTACGTGACTATTATTGACATGTGAGTACTCTTGATAGATTGATGGCAACTGCATTTTGTGCATGGTATAACAAGGTCGATCGTGGTGCAAGTACATGTCACAAACACAATGGATTTGGCATAGCTAGAAAGCAAATTACTTCCCTGCTACCTGGCCGGTCCTGCCTTGCGTACGAACCTTCCTATCCACAAAAAGACATTACAAAAGGTGATCAAATGTACATATCACACTATCTACACCGATCGATTTGAGATATGATATGACTCTCGACTTGACAGATCCGTGTGAGAGCTAACTAGCTAAGCTTGGCTACCCTTATTTCGTTAACCAAAGATGTTGGCCACTCACTAGAAACCGATAAGTCAAATCGTTCATTGCCGGCTATGCATGCTATGGTCGTTTCCTAGGAACCGATGAAATCAAATCATAGCCCACCTTTTGCCGAAACCCTAGAGTGTATGAGTCATTCGAATAGATGAGAGGCGGTAAACTCACAGCTTTCTCAGGGAATTAATAAGATAGTCTACGGCAGCTTCTGTCTTTTTTTATAGGAATTTGGTATACTTCGCAATACAAATAGGTGTGTGCATCGATTTTTCTCCTTTTATAAAAAAAGTGGTTTACTATACTACCATGGTCGAGCTACGGTTTCTATCCTACTTATAAATTGTCGCTTTTTCCATGACTTTTGGGATAGTTGGCTAGTGTATCAGTTCAATATGATATCAAAGAAGGAGGTCTTATTATCAAGTTCTGACCAACACAAGAATTAAAAAAAAATATTATGGCTCCCCAAACATGCGTCACAATAGCCTAAAGGGTGAAAGACATAGGGTGAGTGTTAAAATAAATTGCATAACTCTTTCAATTAGTTCAGACTTTTAAAATAATTGGCTAGGGCAACAATTCTATATGGTATAAGAACCTGAGGTCTTGAGTTCAAATCCTGGCTAACGCAGTATTGAAAATAAATATATGTAGACACCCGAATCCACATCCTAGGCCCGTGAAAAAAAGCCACCGGCTTCGACGTGAGGGGGGGGGGGGGGGGGGGGTATTGAGAATATATATGTTGCCTATCGTCTTTTTACCAGTTCATACTTCTAAAATACTAGGAAACATGCGTGCGTGTTGCAGCGGGATAGAAAAAATCAATCACTCTACGCGATGAAATCTTCACGTTCACAATGACACAGACCGGCACTATCCACAGTTTGATTGAGAGGGAGATGTACCAGTATGTACACCATCGTTCTCAGTAGAAGCAACTAGCAAGGCCTCGACTACCCTCAAAAACAAAAAAAACTAGCAAGGCCTCGACGATATACAAGGTGAGTGGGGCTCCTCTAAGACTATCTTTGTCACCAAGGTCAGTATACGATTTGGGAAGAAACAACCATGGGTAGCCTCGCCATGAATTCGATCAACGAATGACAAAAAACATGGCTCTCCAGCATGCACATCCTCATGACCACCTGTTGGATGCTGCCATCCACCGCCATTCCAGATCAACCGCCTACCGTGACGACCACGATCGCTATCATGGCACGCCCTCATGATTTGAGCAGGAACGATGTAGGCTATAGTCTCTCGGCTTTATCATGGGAGTCGGGCAGGTTGGCCTGAGTGGCTGGAGCAGAGGGCTCCTTAATGTTGGTACATATTACAACTCGCATCTCGTCTCGAGGGATTAGCGATGGTTGAGGCCATGACCATAGATGCGAGAGGCTACGATGATTAGTTATTTGAGGATATATGCTCGATCTAGTTGGAGCCGGATTCCACTGTGGGCTGGCGTGGACCTACGACGGACAATGATTCAACATCGATCGGGTTCAAGTTGGACTCGGCTACTCGTCTTGCCGGTGCCCGTACGCGTCAGAGGAAGAGATTGGGATGTACCTATGGATGAAAAAATTCTTTCTTGCAGAACAAATCAAGTGCGACGGAAAAAATATTAGAAAAATTGAATAGTTATTTTACTTACCGGTGGCGTCTGTGGTAATATGTGGTTTGATGGGAGGGTAATTTGATCCAAAAAAGTGTAAAAACAGCAAGAAACGCTTCTTCCTTTATTGTTAGGTATAGATTGACCTGGGCAATAATTCAATATGGTAGGATCAAATCCTGGCCAACACAAGAATTAAAAAATATATTATGGCTCCCCAAACACACGCCACAATAGGCCAAAAAGCAAAGACATTGGTGAGTGCTGAAATAAATTGCCTAACACTGTGTTTGGATGTTGAAAAATATGCTTGGAATTGAATTGGACTAAAGATTCTAAATCCAAGATGGAAAGGAAATGACCTCTATTTCCAATTCTGGTGTTTTTATGTGCAAGGAATTTTCTGTTGGAATCAAAGAGTAGTACCCAATTCTAAATTATGTTTGGATGTACACAACATGGAATTGAATGTTTTTTTAGATTTGACAATATAAACTTCTCTACACGTGTATGCACAATAGTATATTGTATATTTGAGGTTTATATATTATTTAAGGACCGAGGTGGTACTAATTTTTGTAGGAATCTGCAGTTCACATAGATCAAAATAGGTGTTTTTCCAAGAAAAGAGTTGCAGCAACAAATTATTGGAGAAGAAGAAGAGAAAGCACAGACTACCGGGAGGAGGAGGACCAGGGAGCCACCTCTAGAGACCTAACACGGAGGGTCGACCTCCCACCGACGCTAGGGGAGCCAGGTCGCCGCCGCCACAGGTTAGGGTTTGGGGGGCGCCCCCAGCCACCACGAGAAAGAAGGTGAGGGAGGAAGGGAGAGGGAGAGCAGGCCAGGTAGAAGAGAAGACCGCGAGGAAGGGGAAAGGCGAGGAGCTCACCGGCGGCGCTTCTGGGAAGAGGAGGTGGGGCGGGCAGGGTGCTTTGCAAGGAGAAACTGTCGGGAGCAGGGGAGGAGTCGCGTCTGGGAGTTTTCATGCCCTTTCCGAGCCCATCTGCTCGGAAAATCCCACACGCACGGAGGGGCAGCTCGGAATCGGTCACTCTTTCCACACGTTAATTCTCAGGCCCTTCCAAACGGTTGAATTAGGCCCAGTAATTCCAGAATTCCAATTCCAAGCATATTTTCCAACATCCAAACTCAGTGTAACTCTTTTTACCAGTTTGAACTTTTTGTTGAATTGGTAATGCATGCGATTTAATATGGTATCAGAACAGAGATCTTAGGATCAAATCCTGGCCAAATTAAGAATAAGAATTAGAAACAAAATATTGTGGGTCCCTAAACATAAGTCACACTAGGCCAAAGGGCAAAGACATATGATGAGTGTTAAAATAAATTGTTTAACTCTTTTCATCATTTCAGACTTTTGGTCTAGTTGGCTAGTGTATACAATTCAATAGTCTTTTCATCACTTTAGACTTTTAAAATAACTGGCTAGAGCAACAATTCAATACTGACAATGGAAACGGTGACAGCGCTTCTGGACACAGTGGCCGAAGTGAAACTGTCTGGTTTCTATGTTACAGTGCAATTGTGCCGATGAGATTTGTTTTGCCTCTATCACACTTAACTTTTCTCTAACTTTTATCTTCCCATGTTACGCACAGAAAAGTGTGCTATAATAAGAAAAGGAGTAAGGTTTCTTGTGAAATTTTAGTCCATTTTTAATAAAATTTCATTTACAATTATGATGGTGGCCGAACCTACAACAACGAGTTACGATGGTGGTTGGGCCGACGACAAGGATGGGATCATCTTGGATAGAGTGATCGACATCATCAAGTCAATGTTGAAGGCATGCGTAGATATCGGCAGTGAGATGGAGAAACCAGACGAGACCATCGACACGAAAGTCTCATTATAGAGGAAGCTCCAAGGCGAGAGGAAGAACATTCCTTCTACAAACTCAAGGACGATCTGATCACAGACATCAAAGAATACTAAGTGTTATCCTTCCGCACGACAGAGGGGCTCCCGCATATACCCAGTACCTCCACAGTTAGGGTACATGACAAAAAAACTAGATAGTGTCCTCTTAAGTGCGGGAAGATAGCCGCCAAAAAAGAATCAACATTTTTAATGGAACATGAAAAGTCAGAGTCAAACTCCGGTGTGTCTAAAACGGGCACGTTTTATTCCAGGTGCAAGGCATGAGTATTTGTGCTAGTTTAGTCTAAAATAAATTTTATAAAATTTTAGCTAGATCTAACCCAGTTGGGTATCTCCAAACACTTCAGTGGTACCAATAGACGTGGTACCTCCACAGGCTCCGATGGTAGCCATGCACGTGGTACTTCGTCTTGATAGGGTTAGACGCGGTACCTTCAAAGTGACACTAGCTAGTGGTATCATGTCTAACGGTACATCCGAAGCAGTTTGACATATAGAAAGAGTTAGATTTGGCTAAATTTTTAAAAGAAGTTAGATTTGGCTAAAAGAAGTTACTCCCTCCGGCCCGAATTAATTGACGCACGTACTATACAAACATAATTTTACAAACAAACCTATTTATTTTCAAAACGTTACAAATCACTAGTGGAAACAAGGTCTTTTGTTGATCCCGAAAAAGGGCTTTAACACCGGTTCTACGAACCGGTGTTAAAGGGGGGGCCGTACCAGCGTGGCCCCTGCGGCAAAAAAGGAGCCCCCCTTTAACACCGGTTCGTGCCACGAACCGGTGTTAAAGGTCCCTACAGCAGTGGCCCGCGCACCCCCCCCCCCTTTAACACCGGTTCGTGGCATGAACCGGTGTTAAAGAGAGGGGGGGCTATATAAGACACCACCCCAGCCCCCACACACACCCCACTCTTCCATTCTTTCACATTTTGGAGCCTAGCAAGAGGGTGTGAAGAGTGCTAGTTTGTGTTTTTTCATATGCACTAGAGGTGTTCGGTGAAATGCCCGAGAGCTCAAAACAAGCTTTCTTGTTGCTCTTTCCGTCTCGGTCGAGGTCGGCAACTATAGTTTCATGTGTCATTGATGTACTATATATATAAATGGTCATCTCCCTATTATTTTTTGATATATACTACATATTAATGCAGATGAATCGGCAATGGATGTACGGTGACCGCCGCACTTCCGAGTACATTACGGGCCTCCAAAATTTCATCGTTGTGGCTAATGCAAACCGTGGTCACAATGGTTTTATGTGCTGTCCGTGTGTTCACTGTCAGAACAAGAAAGACTACTCAAATACCAGAACCATTCACGCCCACCTGCTTCGATCCGGTTTCATGCCCAGCTATAATTGTTGGACCAAGCACGGAGAAAAAGGGGTTGTGATGGAAGACAACGAAGAAGAAGAGGATGATGACAACTATCATAATATGTATCCTGAATATGATGATAATGCAACGGAGGTAGATAATTAAGATCAAGAGGGAGCAGATGGGCCCGCTGATGACGATCTTGGTCGGGCCATTACTGATGCAAAGGAAGAATGTGAAACTGAAAAGGAGAAGGAGGAGCTGGAGCAGATGTTAAAGGATCACAAAACATTGTTGTATCCAACTTGTGAAGATGGCCACAAAAAGCTAGGTGCCACACTGGATTTGCTGCAATGGAAGGCAGAGAATGGTGTGACTGACAGCGCATTTTCAAAGTTGTTGGTAAAAATGAAGAATCTTCTTCCAAGAAATAATGAGTTGCCCGACAGTACATATCAAGCAAAGAAGGTTGTCTGCCCTCTAGGATTAGACGTGCAGAAGATACATGCCTGCATTAATGACTGCATCCTCTACCGCGGTGAGAAGTACGAGAATTTGGATGCATGCCCGGTATGCACTGCACTGCGATATAAGATCAGACGAGACGATCCTGGCGATGTTGAGGGCGAGGCCCCTAGGAAGAAGGTTCCCGCCAAGGTTATGTGGTATGCTCCTATAATACCACGGTTAAAACGTCTCTTCACAAATAAAGAGCATGCCAAGTTGTTGCGATGGCACATGGAAGACCGTAAGAAAGACGCGATGTTGAGACACCCCGCTGATGGGTCACAGTGGAGAAAAGTCGAGCGAGAGTACCCGGACTTCGCACGTGACGCAAGGAACTTAAGGTTTGGTCTAAGTACAGACGTCATGAATCCTTTTGGTGAGCAGAGCTGCAGTCACAGCACCTGGCCTGTGACCCTATGTATCTATAACCTTCCTCCTTGGTTGTGTATGAAGAGGAAGTTCATTATGATGCCAGTGCTCATCCAAGGCCCGAGGCAACCCGGCAACGACATTGATGTGTACCTAAGGCCATTAGTTGAAGAACTTTTACAGCTGTGGGCCAAACCAGGTGTACGTATGTGGGATGAGTACAAAGGGGAGCCATTTGACCTACGAGCATTGCTTTTTGTAACCATCAATGATTGGCCTGCTCTTAGTAACATTTCAGGGCAGACAAACAAGGGATACAATGCATGCACACACTGTTTAGATGATACTGAAAGTGTATATTTGGATAAATGTAAGAAGGTTGTGTACCTAGGTATCGCCGATTTCTTCCAAACCTGCATCCAGTAAGAAAGAAAGGCAAGCATTTCAAACGTCTGGCAGAACCCCGGAGGAAGCCTGTCCTCCGTACCGGTGAGGAGGTATTTGGTATGGTCAAGGACCTAGAAGTAATCTTTGGAAAAGGTCCTGGCAGTCTATCTGTTCCGAATGACGATGCCGGACACGCGCCCATGTGGAAGAAGCAATCTATATTTTGGGACCTACCCTATTGGAAAGTCTTAGAGGTCCGCTCTTCAATCGACGTGATGCACGTGACGAAGAATGTTTGCGTGAACCTGCTAGGCTTTCTAGGAGTGTATGGGAAGACAAAAGATACACCGGAAGCACGGCAGGACCAGCAACGTCTGAAGGACCGGTTTTGTGAAGCAACCACCAAATGGCTAATTCAAAAAACCACCAACACATTTTACAAAAATACTAGACCACCTTATATGCACAATGTACCTACAGGGGGATCTGAAACCTTTCCGTCCACCTCTGGTGAAAAAGACAAATTCCTACCGAATCGGCAGGAAGTGGGTCAGATATGAACTACAAGTACATGATACGATGCTCATGATTTTTTACAAAAATCATTTTTAGGTTCACAATATGCTATTTTATCAAAAAACAATGCAAGTTGAGCGAGGCTTGGTGAGATTCAAGTGTATACAAAAGATGCGACATTTAAATATCCAATCAATTCAAAAATGTTAATACAAAAGATGCGGCATTAAAATATGATTTGATCTAATAAAAATCATTTTTTAGATGCTTAATATTTCTTATGTTCAAAGTTTTAGGATTTAACAATTTATTTTTGTTTGAATTGAATAATCAAAATTTATATGTAAGTGTTTTAATTATTTTGAAAATTTTCATGTAAAGTAAATATAAAATGATTTACATGAATGGATAGATATTATTTTTCTGAAAATTATGATATATTATTCATATTTTTCTAAGTTAAAATGAAAAAGATATGAATTTTCTAAATTCATATCATATTTTTTGAATTAAAAATGCCCCTTTAATGCATGAAATAAATGCCCCCCCCTTTAACACCGGTTCCAGCCATGAACCGGTGTTAAAGGGGGGGTCATTTATTTCGTTTCCCGTGCGTACCAACCCCCCCCTTTAACACCGGTTCGTGGCTGGAACCGGTGTTAAAGGGGGAGGGGTAATAAATGCGCGCGGGAAACGGAATCCCCCCTTTAACACCGGTTCCAGCCACGAACCGGTGTTAAAGGGGGGAGGGGGGTATTTAATTCACCTTCTCCTTCCTTTCTTCCCCCAGAGCCAGATCGATCGAAGAACACCGCTGGCCGCGCGCAGAGAGAAGCGCCGCCACCGCCGCCAGCGAGCGTCTCGCCGCCGCCGCCCTCGGAGTCCGCCGCCCCCGACCCTCGCTCTCGGAGTCCGCCGCCGCCGCCCCCGCCGCCGCCCTCGGAGTTCGCCGCCGCCGCGAGAGAAGCTCGAGGTCCGCCACCCCCGACCCTCTCTTCCCCGTCCGTCTCGCCCCTGACCGCATCGCCCTGACCACCTCGCTCTCTTCCCCGTGCAGGAGCGTCTCGCCGCCGCCGCTTCGGAGCTCGCCACTAGCACCGCCGCCTCAACGCGCCTCAACGCCGACGCCGCCGACGCCGCCCAACGCCGACGCCGCCCGACGGGCCCACCGCTAGCACCGCCGCCCGACGAGCACCACCGCCGCCCGACGAGCACGGCCGCCCGACGAACGGTGAGCGCCACGTCAGCCTGAAAAATAGAAGAAAAGATAAAAATTGCAGAAAATTGTATAATCTTGCAAAAATCATATAAAAAGATTCGTCGATCCAAAAGTAGCAAATTATGTCTCAATGAATTCAGAAAATTGAGTAGATTATTAATATCAAGTTGGATTTAACTTTTACAGTACGTGTTTACTGTAATAATTTAATTAGTTTTAATGGTCTTTTAGGTTAATAAATTCATAGTAAAATATCTCCTGGTCCAAAAATCACAAATAATGTACCTATGGATTCACAATTGTGTGTAGATCATCAATATGCAAATGGTTAAGCCAAATGATATAAGTTTTTTCAACAATTAAATAAATGGTAGAATGGCTTATTTAGAGTAATAAATTCATAAGAAAATAAATAATGTTCAGAAAATTACAAATAATATGTCCCTGGAATCACAACCCCGTGGGGATTATATATCTGATTTTAGTTTGATTTTTAGACAACAGAAACTATTTAAATGATTTAAAACCCATTAAACACTATTTAAATCATAAGAAAAAGATTTGTAACTCTGATTAGGGTGAATCCAACGCCTACTGGTTCGTATTAATGTCCTCTATCCATTGTGACTTATTAAATTGCCATGCATGCATTTGTTTGATCTCTATGTGCTATTGTTTATGTTGTATGAAATTGTTTGCTCGATAGATTGCGAGGAGTGCAACGTGTGTGATTGCTGACTCATCCTGATTAAAACTTGTTTGCTCGATAAATTGTACTACATGCATAGATTAAAACTTGTATACAAATTGGACCTCTGACTCATTTGTGTATTTATTTGTGTATTTTTGTATGAATAATATGTATATTTGTGTATGAATCCAAGTCCATTTGAATGTTTACACTCTTACTCTAGATAATATTATTGTTTTAGAAACTATGGATCCACTTAGTAGAAACCTTGAAGAAGAAGAAATAATGGAGAACATTATTGATGAGGACACCTCACAATATCTGAACTTGGAGGGACATGATGACGACATCTCAAGTACTAGTCATGGAGAAGATGAAGACTCTGGTGAACGCAATTTAATGGTTACAAAGTCCGGCGAGGTATATGCATTGATTAAGCCTCTGCTGACTTCCACCAACAATCTTCTTCTACATGTATTCATTAACGCTTCTTTCTTCTTTTAGCCCTCTGGATCGACCAGCCAGCAACCATCTTCTTCTACGAAAAAGAGCAAGCGAGGCGCGAGCTAGCGGTTGAAAGATCGTGTCAAGTTCACGATCGAAGCAGTCCGTGTTGATGGCATGCCGATGGAGCCCAAAAAGGCCGCAGACAAATTTGTACGTTAGGCTAGAGTTCTTGTTAGGGACCAAATCCCAATCATAATTGAAAATTGGAATAAGCCAAAGAAGGGCGACGGTACCTTTGTCGATGACAGATCCAAAGAAATGCTTTGGAATTCGTTGTTGGTAAATTTCACCCTTCCGCCAGAGGAGGATGAAAACAACCCGGTTATAAAGGAAAAGGTCAAAGAGTGGACTCTAAAGAAGATGGGTGACGCTTTCCGCAACTGGAAGACAAAATTGAACAAATTTGTCAAATCTGGCAAGACTCCAAATTTCGAAGACGCATATTATGCGAAGATAAGACCTCACTGGCCCGAATTTGAGACATATAAAAAAAGTGCTATAGCTAAAAAGAGGTCAGAAACCAATACGCTTAATGCCCTGAAGAAGGAATATCACCAGAGGACGGGGTCAGGTGGCTACATATCTCAGAGGCCTAAGTGGGAGGAAGCTGAGAAGGCCCTGCGCGAGAGAGGGATCACACCCCAGACAGATGGGTGGGACCTACGTGCAAAGACTTGGTTCTACGGAATCGGGGCAAGGTTGGACCCAAAAATAGGATTGTGTATCTTCCCAACACTCCTGCCAAACCCGTCACTGAACTCATCACGGCATACGAGGAAACAACCGCCAGGACCTTCCATCCCGACAGAGAGAATGACCAGCTCACGCGCGCCATCGGTAAAAAAGAACACGCTGGACATGCACGAGGCACAGGGGGTATGACGTGGAAGGATGGGTTTGCCGACTGGAGCGGCTCTTACAGATGGCGCGGCAGAAAAGAAAAAGAGCGTACAGAGCGGATGACACAGATAGAACATGCACTTGCGGCGCTGCAGGCGCAAGTGAATGCACAACAGATCCATCAAGCTACCGGCCCATCTCAGCGGCACGAAGAGCCTGCATTGGAAGCTGCCGGCGGCCCAGACTCTGCGCGGAAAAACAGCGTGGCTTCCACAGAGAACGTGCAGCCCACGCTTGAAATGGCGGGTCCTCGATACCCCATGGATGAGATCACGGAGAGCGAACACGCTGAGCTGCATGTGAGATTAATGGGCTTATCCATTAAGGTGGCTGTCGGCTATGCCTTACCTCCTGTAGCTGGTGGAACTTACCACTGCCGACCGATTCCAGATGGCTATGCTATTGTCGGGGTGGATGAGGTTGTGAAGGAATATGAGGAAGCACAGCTTGACCATGCTACAGGTAAAGGGGAAACTCAACTCAAATTTGCAGTGAAAACAACCATTCTTTGGAAGAAGGAACACATTGTGCTTCCAAATTGGAGGTCACTGGCACCCCCGCCGTCTCCGCAGCGTCAGCAGTCTGAGCCGCTTCAGCTATCTCCTGCGCGGCAGCCATCTCCGGCGCTCAGCCATCTCCTGCGCGGCAGCCATCTCCGGCCCGTCAGCCATCTCCGGTGCTTCAACCATCTCCTCAGCGTAAGCGGAAGAGCACTGCCACGAAGAGCATCAGTAGCACTGCCACAAAGAAATCCGCAGGAAACCGTACGCCAAAGAGTTCAAAAAACTACGTCCCGCAGCCTTCCGCCAAGCCATTGCCGGTTTTACCGTGGAATCGCAGCGACGAGGAGACCAATAGGATCTCAGAAGAACAGGTCAAGAAATTCTTTGCACCTAGACGGGCCGAGCCAAAGGAGAAAATAGATCCGGCGGTGGTGGAGAAGTTTTACAAAAATCTTTCGAAACCTGAAACCCCACTTGTGCCGGACTACGAGCGCCAGATTTTGAAGGCGGATGCAAGGCGCCGTAGGGAGACTGAAAGTAGCAGTCGTGAGGCACCCCAGAAAACAGTTCCCATGCTCGGAGAGCAGGAAAACCAATCATGTGCCCCGCTCCAAATGTTCGACACACGGGACGCTCCTCCCGTAAATGATTACGAGGCAGAGCTACAAAGAAAGGCCAATGAGATGGGGATGACTTACATTGCATACTTGAACGTCATGGGAGACAACTTGCCCAAATGCGATGCCAACCCCATACAGCCATGAAAGTATGGGAAGAATCTCGTCAAGAAAGAGGAGCTCAAGAATCTACCAACAAAGATGCGAAAATTGCACAAGTGGTACCTTCATTTCTGCAAGACGAGAAAGGTAGAATGGATCACAGCGCATATAAGAGATGATATTTTCTTCTGCGGAGATGACGCGATCGACTTCAACATTCAAGACTTGCATTTTCTATTCAATCAGAAGGAACTCGACAAAGCTGCCATCAGCCTTTATTGTGTGTAAGTACTATTTCTATAATTTATATCTCATCTCATTCACTTTATTAATTGCATGTATATATATATATGCTCACCATATATGTATATACTATTATGCAGGAAAAAGGTTATGGAATGCAGGAAAGGAGGCCCTTTTGACATTGGGTTCGTTGACCCAAATAGAGTTCATGAAGGAGTGGTAGAAACCAAAACCGGGCAAACAGAAGATTACTTGCTAACGTCTTTACTGAGACAACAAACCAAAAGGGAAATACTATTGCCTTACAACTTCTCGTGAGTACTGTTATCCTCTCTTGTACACATTCTATTTCAGCTTACTCGATGTTAAGTGTAACTGATGATGAGTTATGCATGCGTAGGTTCCACTTTATTCTGCTAGTCATTCAACCCGACTCAGGAAAAGTCCTTGTCATGGACTCGTTACGAAAAGAAAAAGAGATATGGGCAAACTTTAGAGAGATGCTCCAAAGGTAATTTCAATCATATTATCGCACTAGATCGGCAACTTTCGTGACAATAAGTAATTAATTACTCCTTTATCCATTTTCTTTGCCGGAAAGGGTTTGGAAAAGGTTCACGAGCAGGGCCGTGGGTGAATGGTCAGAAGAACTAAAATTTGTAGACCAAAATGTAAGTAATACTAGCTAGCTTCCAATTCCATTATATCATGCTTTATTGATTATTATTTTGATTGAACTCTCTATTCTCGTAAAGTGCGCGCATCAGGGACACGACAATAACTTATGTGGGTACTATGTTTGCGAGTTCATTCGCAACACGATATGTGTGATGGGCCAAGCCGCACTAGAACAACTTAGAGTAAGTAAACAAAGTCCACAACATTATTTTATTACCATCAATTGTGTTGAGTTTTATTCTTATATATATATATATATTGACGGCCCATTCTTCATATATATTCAGATCGAACGGATGCGGGACCAACTCCTACCATTTGAACGCATACGAGCCATTCAAGAGGAATTGGCGGGGTTCATACTTGATGAGGTCGTCACGCCTGGCGGAGAACTCTTTAGATATCCACCAAAATGAACGATGACGATGTATGTGCCGATGACGATGTATGTGCCGATGACGATGTTTCTGTATAATAATAGTTGCTTAATTATTCATGTACTCGTATGTACCGATGACGATTTATGTGTATACCGCTCCCGATCGATTCCCCCTCGCTCCCCCCCTCCCGCAGAAATACGCCCAGAACGGGGCAGAGGCAGAAGTCTGCCGCGGCAGAAGAACCTTTAACACCGGTTCCAGATACGAACCGGTGTTAAAGGGGGGGGGGGGGGCTGAGGCCTGCGCCAGCCCCACGTGCGCCACCCTTTAATACCGGTTCGTATAAGAACCGGTGTTAAAGGGGCCCCCCTCTAACACCGAACCCTCAACAGCGGTTGGGGAACCGCTGTTAGAGGGCCCTCCCAACCGGAGTTAAAGGGGGGGGGGCCTGCACTAGTGAATTGATGTCTATTCAAAATCCAAATTTCAATTCCCAACGTCCTCCCGTGATCTCCTGCGGGCCGCGCGGGATCCCTGGCCGCCGCGATCCCCAGCGCCCGCACTATCTCAGGCAAGCAAGATCCCCAGCGCCCGCAATCTTCGTCGGCCACGATCTCAGGCAAGCACAATCCCCAACGGGAGGCCGCCGTGATCTCCGGCGGCCTCGATCCCTGACAGGCATACCCGACGGGAGGCGGCCGCGATCTCCGGAGGCTGCGCGCGATCCCCGACGGCCTCGATCCCTGGCAGGCATCCCTGGCGGGAGGTGGCCGCGATCCCAGTGCCAGTCCTCGCGGGAGGAGGAGGTCGGTCGAGCTCCAGCTCCCCATCGTCGTTCCTGGGGAAGGCGGGGGCCGGTCCAGCTCCAGTGTCCTTCCCCGTCGTCATCCTCCTCCGCCTCGAGCTCTCTCGTCGGCCTCCCCGTCAGCAGCTACCTCGATCTCCCTTCGCTGCTCCGCCGTCTGGCCTACTCCATGGTCGTTCCAGGCCTGATCACTAGCCTCTCGACAGGCATCGTCGCACCCTGACATGAACGCCGCTCTTTGACCTCCATTAGGTATTCTATAGTTCCTGCTTCAGTTCTGGTGGCATCTTCTGCATAAGCTCCATTCTCAATGTCCTGTAATAAGCAGAACTTGAAATAAGCAGAACTTGGAATAAGCTTGCATAATATAATCAGAGACTGCATAGCTTCTAATAAGATAGCAAAACTACAGAGACTGCGTAGCTTCAAAACTACAAAGGCAATGTGCTAACTAGACATAAGAATCTAACTGAAACCATAGCTTACCAAAACACATGTCGAATTCACCCTAACTAGTAATAACCAAAGTTTACCATCCAGAACCAGTTTACATGAAACAACCCAAGTCTTAAGAGTTCATAATAAGATAGCAAATGTCTTCATATAATCTTAGATATATGGGACATAAATTTGAAAATATAAATGAAACTAAATAAATGCAGAGAACCAACCAACCATTAGGTGATCGCTAAATACCTTTGGTGGTTTGAAAGGATAATCAGGAGGGAAGTGGATTGTTGCCTGACAATGGAACATATCTTCACCCATATGACCTGTTAAATAGTATCATATCATCATCAGGAAATGTACTTCCAGTGAACTAAGTTTGGACCAAATTATTTGAGTTAGAACCATATTATCTGACAAACAAGTGGTCTAGCTTTAGCCTTTACATCTTTGACAAGAACTGAACTTGCAAGAAGACTAAAAGTACCCAAACAAGGTGAATCCAATTACACTAAAAAGAGAAAAGGAGCCATTGTTCGCCCTGCTCAAGTAATCTTGCCCTAATATATTGATACAGTAGTTAATGGTTGCCCTAACTTGCAAGATGCAACTTGGAATAAGCAGAAACGAATGAAGCGGAACTCATAGATATACTGATCAGTACCACTACCACTAAATAAACACTCTAATTCAGAGTTACATCATCACTTGACTGCATTTTATTGTACTGCAATTGATTCAGACTAAAAAATAGATGTGTTGTGTGCATGATCTTCTGAGATTACTATATGTAAGTGAAGAAGATAATAGGAAATAATTGTTTGTCATCAACATGGGATATATAAAAATGACTTATTCCAATTCAGAGTTACATCATCATTTGACTACATTTAATTGCTCTGTAGGTAAATATCTTTAGCCTGTGACACATCACAAATCAGCCCAGAAGAGGAGGAATGGACTTGGATCTAAACATGAGGCTAGAGGAGGAGCAGTATGGATGGATGGAACTAGATGTTGACGTCAGACTAGAAGAGGAGGTGGTGGAGGAAGGATGGATGGACCTAGATCTCAATGTCAGATTAGAAGAAGAAGAAGAACACGTTGCACTGTCAGATCATATATCCAAAAAAGAACATATTGCACAACCAGATCATATATTCGAAAAACATATTGCACAGCCAGATCATATATCCGAAGAAGAAAATATTGCACAACCAGATCATATATCCGAAGAAGAACATGTTGCACAGCGGCACCATAGAGATCTGTCAGAGAGTCACAAATTCGCAGCATATATTGCATTAAAAGCGCTCAGCAAAGGTAGACCAATTGAGAAAGCTGATAAAGAGCTTGTTGCTCAACTTTTGAAAACAAGTCTTAGAACTATTGAAAAGACCTGGAAGAAGGCAATAGAACAAGAAACACATGGCGAAGAAGTTGATTTTTTAAATAAAAGAAAGGATAGATGTGGTCGAAAGAGGAAATTGCTTAATCTCTCTGAAAGGGTGCGTCAGGTTGAACTAAACAAAAGGGGTACATTGAGAGCACTAGCAAGATCTCTTGGTGTCCCTTATAGTACATTACAAAGAAGGTTCACATGGGGTGAATTAAGGCGCCACACAAGCAGCCTCAAACCATTTCAGTCTCTAGAAAACAAGATCAAACGGCTAAAGTTTTGCATTTCAATGGTTGATCAAACAACGATATCAAAAGCAATGCCATCCTTCAATAATATGGAGAATATAATTCACATTGATGAAAAATGGTTTGATATGACCAAGATAAACAGAACATATTACCTCCTTCCAGAGGAAGAAGATCCTTTGCGCATTGTTCACAACAAGAACAGTATCGGAAAGGTCATGTTCTTAACTGCGGTTGCGAAACCCAGGCATGATGAGCAAATGAATGTGACCTTTGATGGAAAGGTAGGCATATGGGCATTTGTCACAGATAGTGCAGCTAAATATAACTCCAAGAATAGGACAAACGGCACTATGGAACTAAAGACAATGACTGTTACTAGAGACGTCATGAGAGAATACCTATGTGAAAAAGTAATTCCAGCAATAGTAGAAGTATGGCCTGACGATGGGTATGAGGGAACAATCTTCATCCAGCAGGACAATGCAAGAACACATGTCCTGCCAGATGATCCCGCTTTTATAGCCGCTGTGCAAGCTTCGGGACTGGATATCAGGTTGACTTACCAACCTCCAAATTCACCTGATATGAATGTCCTAGATCTTTGCTTTTTCAGAGCAATCCAGTCCCTCGCATTTGAGAGTGCACCTAACACACTCAAAGAGCTGATTGAATCCGTTGAACAAGCTTATGATTCCTATGACACGGATAAGCTTGCGAAAGTGTTTATAACCCTACAGTCTGTCTTGCTGGAGGTTATGAAGGAAGAGGGAGAAAACAAAAACCAGACACCCCACATGGGAAAGGACAAACTCCAAAGGCAGGGAATGCTACCGGACACTGTAAAATTGGATGGAGAACTCTACCGAAAAACCTTGGAGCTGATAGCTGACTATGAGCAACAAGTCATAGCACCAGCTCAAACAAGAGCTCGAAAAGCACGCAGGACGGGGCCCCGAGTAATTTTGGATAATCAGACAATGATCCCATGAGATATATATCTGACATGGTTGAATGACTCATCAAGCCTTGTCCGTAGAAGGCACCGAGTCAACAGTGTATGTCAAGATAGGCGAATTAATCTCAACCTGGTCACTAAAGAACAAGCTCAAGCTAGTCAAAAGGAGAAGCTCATCTAGGCACAAAGGAGAACCTCAAGCCAATTGTTTTGTAATTGTGTATACTATCAGTCATGTGTGTACATTCATGTGTATACTATCTGTCACAATATATTATCCCATATATTACAGTACATACTTCATATTGGCAGTATACATTTATCAAAAATTAATTACTCCACAGTCAAGTGATGCATGAACACAAACAGAAAGAGGTGAAGTGATGAACACAAATAGGTTGATGCATACGTTTATCAGAAAATTTGAACACAAACAGAAATTAATTACTTTATATTGGCAGTATACATTTATCAGAAAATTTTGATGCACCAGATTGATGCATTTACACAAACAGATCACTTGGACAATTATGTCTCTATGTACCTGTTTCAGCAACTAAAACAATGGGCCTAAAGGCTCTCTGTCAGCCTTGCACCAAGTTTTTTATATGTCTAAGACACTAGAGATAAAAAATGAGAACAAGCATGGATTGTTGTTTAAGTGTCAGATAACTAGCCTGGCTCAGATACACGAGAACAGCTGAATAAGTATTCCAAAAAATTGCATAATTTAAGATTAGTGTAACCTACCCTTGCTTCCAACCGGGGACAAAGCACTGATATAATATCATTTACTCCTTCAGAGATTGATTGCCACTGAACAATATCTTCGAGTTCACCCACACTACAACAATGGGAGTTGTTCAGTACATTTCTGTCCACCATAGTGAGTAGTAGTGTCCCAGAATTCCTCGCGCATCTGTTTGAGTAGTGCTGGTGTTATTGCTTGAGTGTGCTTCCAAGGCTTTGGCTTTTTCAGCTTCTTACTCGTATCTGAGAACAACATAATGTGTTAAGCCTCAGTAACTGAATATATCCAAATGCAGTAACAGGATATCAGTGTAAATAAGCAGTGCATTGATCTTAGAATTGAGTCATGATGCACATTACAATAAGAGCCACAGAATTACATGAAGTAACAAAAGCACATATTTAGCATCCAAGAACTTGTAACAGTTCTTTTCAACAAAACTGCTGCTCTATAAGCTTATTTTGTTAGGCTCCATTTGCTGAACCAGGCAAAATAAATGTCATCTTCACCACCTTAACACATAACCAGCTTATAGCTTGCTGAACATTTTTAAGTTGTGTAACTAACACTAAGGATGTGACCAGAATCAGGCAAAAGATTAAATCATGAAAATTTTCTCAACTACAAGAGAAGTCATGTTAAGCGAGTTTGGTACGAGGAAAAAAATGAAGCACACGGAGAAGAGCTGTCTCAGTCCCATTTAACCAAGCTAATGTACCGACACTAATGTTAAAAGAATTTTACTTGGTAAAAATCTCATAACTGATATTTCCTACTACTGAACCCCAATAAGAAACTTGTTCCCTCCTACATGAAGAATAAACCATCATTTCAATACGTCTTTCGTCATGTTACATCTTTGTCATCCTAAGGAAGAATAAACCGTCGGTTCATAAATAGGTTCAAGTCAAGCCCTGGACTGTGCTTGCACGTCCATAAATGGGTTCAAGTCAGGATCTGAACACATGTATACCAAATTAGTGCCAAGAGGATAAAATGAATGGAATAAGTTAACAGATGAATGGAACTGACAATCTTGACAAAGTTAGATGGAAAACAGAGAATCAGAATAATCTTGACAAAGGTTTTTCTGACCTTCAAATTAAGAAGTGACAGCAAAATGGTTACAGAATTAGCTCCAGCTATCAAGCTATCAGAGATCTATACTCTTTTGGGCATGGCAGAATTAGCTCCAGCAAAATAGTTACAGAATTAGCTCCAGCTATCAGAGATCTATACTCTTTTGGGCATGGCAGAATTACCTCCAGCAAAATGGTTACAGAATGGCTGTCAAAGTGAACAACGCATAGCTCACACCACAAAATAGGCCCGTATTTTTGG
Organism: Avena sativa; assembly: GCA_916181665.1. Taxonomy (NCBI): domain Eukaryota; kingdom Viridiplantae; phylum Streptophyta; class Magnoliopsida; order Poales; family Poaceae; genus Avena; species Avena sativa. The sequence goes on along the minus strand of OV702293.1, from coordinate 443,183,361 downwards.
CATGTCGTGAGATAGGAGCACCGTCAAAGACCAAACAAGCAAGCATGTTGGCCTAGCTGCGGTGGGGAAAAGAAGAAGAGAAGAACTTGGCGAACCTGTGGGAGAGACTGCTTGAGCTTGTTGGCCTTGTAGGCGTTGAAGACGCAGAGGCTGTAGAGGTGCCTGGAGCACGTTGACCATATCTTGAACTTGATGGGGTCCTTGGTCCTCTTGATCCGCTCCGCCCATCGAAATTCATGCTGGCCGTCGTCCCCAACAATCCTCGAGGTCACAGGAGCCCCTATGGATTCGCCCCTCGGCTGCTATTCTCTAGATTCGCCCCGCCGGCGACGAGCACCGCCACAGGAGCCAGCAAAGTTAGACTCTTGGGGGGAAAGGGATCCCTTTGATCTATAATCTCCCTAGTCGTTGGGATCTGATTGGTGGAAGGCGGAGGAACTAAGGCAAGGTGACAAGGAGGAAGGATGGAGGCCGGTGAGGGAGGGGCAGAGCAGGCGACGCGGGCGAGAGGGTGGTCGACGGCGAGGAAAGGGAAGAGTGTGAGGGAGAGAGACAACCCTAAGACCTCGGTTGTTTGTCGGAAAAAGGAGAAGGGCCGTTTTGCAAATTGTTCATCGCGTCGATTAATTCGGACCGGAGGGAGTAATTATATTTGAAGTTTCACAATAAGGTTAGATTTAGCCTATTTTAATCCCTCCAACTGAAATCAGGACACGATGTAATATACGGTATGTCGTGTGCCATAACCATGAACCATCGATCTTGGTTACAAGCCTATGGTTTTGAAACTCTTTTCGTCTCACAATATAAGGATGTCTTGACTTTTTCTTATCAACACCACTTGACTTTCTTTTCTTTCGGGTAAACAACACTTGACTTTGACTACGGTTTTCATTTATAGTAAGTCTGCAAAATACGAAGCAATACATATCATTCTGCAAGATGTATGATATATCTGTATATACATGACCAGTCCGTAAACTTTGATATGTATTTGCGTTCAAAGTTCGTGAATAAAAAGGGCGTAGAAAAAGGTGTGCATGAACGTAGACAGAAGTACCAGTTCAAAGATAAACCCAACGAAATGGACAAATGGGATTCTTACACAGCGACAAAAACCCAATCATTTTTCGTGCCCTGTCCTGCATGCATGCATGAGCTCCACGAAGCTAGCTATAGCAATCAATAATGGAGGCGTCATCGTACGGCCGAGTGATTGCCATTTTCCTGTTACGCGACAACGCGGACGCTGCGAAATTAGTTGCTTCTTTTGGACAACATTCACGCCAACGTTAGGTGGCACACACACACTTGACACGTTGGAAGCCACATGCAGGACGCAGTTGCCAGTACAGTACAATATTCCCAAAGAACAAGCTCGTGCTCGCCCGGCCGGTTCGGCCGGTCAAACCAACAAGCTAAGCTTTGGCACAGTGCAGTGTCAGGCGCCCCATCTGCCGTTGGGTCCCCCCATCAATTCGTCATCGAGTCCTCGCACAGTGTCGGAACTCGGAAAAGGTACGGCCGGCGACACACCGCCATGAGCCGTGCATATACTCCACAGTAGCTAGACCGCCTTGCATTCAGTTCGTTCGATCCGGTAGTTATAGCATGCCACTGAGAGTATCTCCATCGGCGGCGTCCTACGAAGCATCTTTAGCAGATACCATATTTACAATATGAAATTTTCGTCCTAAAACAGATTTAGTAATTAAAATTATACTTTTAAAAATCATCACGATTGGCGCCAAATCATACATACGGGAGGTTTTGATAATCTCACATCAATATATTTATAACAAAAAATTAGATGCCGCGCCCTATATCCAATCTAACCCTAGCAGCTGTCGGCGGTACCTACTCACCGGAGCGTCTACGCGCCTTTGTCGCTCACCTACTCGTCGTCGGAGTAGCCGACGACGAAGACGCCCAACCAGGTCTGGTGCTCGCGTGCGGAGCGACGACGAACATAGCGGAGCTCGCGCTCCCACGCGCTCCCAGACGTCGGAGACGAGGGTCCCGAGCGAGTTGAACTGCGCCATGCGGATCCCATCGTCCTCCTCCGAGCCAGAGTCCTCCTCCTCGGTGTCCTTATCGGAGATGTGGCCCCACCAAGCTAGTGCGGGAGCGGGCGTGCGGAGGCGCGGTCTAGCACTCGCGGCAGCCTGGGAGCTTCCCTCCTCCGCATCGTGCACAACAGGTGCAAACCCGACCCCTACCCACGCCGGGAAGGTCACGCGGGAGCGCGCGAGGGCGCCATGCGCGCCTGCTCGGACCGGCGCTGGTGCACCTCCTCCTCGATCGGCGGCGGTGTGGGAGCTCGGGCGTCGGAGCTCCCTCCGCGCCGCGGCAAAACGCCGCGTCGGCCGGCCAAATTCCGGCACAATTGGACGACCATGGCTAGGAGGGGTGGGTGAGAGGTGGTGGGCGGCGGCGATTTGATTGCCGATGCCAGAGGTGGCCAGAATCTACGATGGCGTGCAGTGGCGGCGGAGTTTCTGCGCATGCAGAAGTGGGGAAATGGAAGATTTCCCACATCCAGGCCATCCGCAGCGAATATATGCGGTATGGATGGGCCTCGATGCGGGAAACATAAAAAAATGTGTTATCTGCTCGTTTCCAGTATCTCGAAAGGCCATTTTTTGGCCCCGATACCGCATATCGGCCCAAATTTTTGTGGGCCGGCGGATATGTGATATGTCATAAACGTATCTATAATTTTTTATGCTCCATGCTTGTTTTGTATCGACTTTCTTATGTTTTGTCTATACTTTAAGGTATTTTTATACATTTTCCGGAACTAACCTATTGAGATGCCGCAGTGCTAGTTGCATGTTTTCTACTGTTTTTGGTTTCAGAAAAGCTAGTAAGGAAATATTCTCGGAATTGGACGGGACAAAATCTAAAGTCAATATTTTACCAAAAGGAACACGGAGTCCGAAGGGCAGCCGAAGTGGGGCCACGAGGTGGCCACACCATGTGTCGGCGCGGCCAGGGGGCGCGCCATCCCTAGGTGTGGGCCCCTCGGGCGCCCATCGACCTTGCCACTTCGCCTATAAAAGCACCCTGATGCAGAAACCCTAAACACCCGATCAGATCTCCACGAAAAAGTCCGTAGTCGCTGTCATCTCCATCCCTAGATCTGGGGGGATCCTAAGCTCTTCCTGGCACCCTGCCAGAGGAGAGAGATCATCCCGGAGGCCTTCTTCATCACCATGCCAGCCTCCGGAGTGATGCGTGAGTAGTTCACCCTTGGACTATGGTTCCATACAGTAGCTAGATGGTTGGTTCTCCTCCTTTGTGCTATCATATTTAGATCTTGTGAGCTCCATTCATGATCAAGATCATGTATTTATGTAATCCTACATGTTGTGTTTGTTGGGATCCGATGAATATTGAGTATGAAGGGAATATGCCCGAGAGGCAATAATAAAGTGGTTATTATCATATTCCTTATTTATGATAAATGTTTATTTTGCATGCTATAATTGTATTAATACGGAAACGTTAATACATGTGTGTTTAATAAACAAAAAGGAAGTTCCTAGTTATGCCTCTCTTATAAACTAGCTCGTTGATTAACATGATGATCAAAGTTTCCTGATCATGGACATTGGATGTTGTTAATAACGAGGTCACAACATTAGTGTAATGATGTGATGAACATTCATCTGAAGTATAGCATTACGATCAATGTCATTGAGTTTATATTGCTATAACAACTTACGAAGTGATCCTAATCCTTAGACCATGAGATCATGTCAATCACTAACACCGGAAGAGTTTCTCGATGACATCAAACGTCACACCATAACTGGGTGATTATAAAGATGGCTTCAGAACTACTAAAGTGTTATGTTGAGACCCATGGATCGAGAGTGGAATTTGTTCATCCCGATGATGGATAGATATGCTCTAGGCCCTCTCGGTGATATCACATTGATTAGCTTGCAAGCAAGTGATTTGATCACTAGAATGTTATATCACGGGAACGAGAAAAGAGTGCATGTCGGTAACGAGATCAAACTAGGTATGGAGATACCGATGATCGAATCTCGGACATGTAATATATCGTGAAACAAAGGGATTAAGATACTAGCGTAAAAGGTTCACACGATCACAAAAGTCATCGTTGAATGTGTGGGAGTCAGTACGGATCTCTATGTCCCGCTGCTGATTATTGATCGGAGAGGGGTCTCGATCATGTCTGCATTATTCGCGAACTGTAGGGTGACACACTTAAGGGATACCGACACCATTCGGAGCAAATGATATGCCAGAGAAAGAAAAAGGAAAGCGCAGGAATTTATTTCACTAGACACCGAAACTGTTTCGGTTGAAATTGCTGAAACTGGTTCTGCATGTGAAATTGAAATGTTGTAAGGGGTTTTATGTGAATGTTTGTTAATTAAAGTAATTAACAAAATTCTGAATAAATAAATAAAAGAGTTTTATTTAAATGAGAGCTTGCATTAAATTTGGTGGAAATTTAATGCATGTGAGTGGATTTTTGAGTGGAGGCTTTTTAATGGGAGTGGAGGCTTTTCATTTTGAGTGGGAGCTCCACCCACATGAATGTGGAAGAGGTGGGGGCAGCCCCCATGGCTGGGCGCCATGCCCCTTGGGTGCCCCCCTCTCCCCTATAAAAGGCCCCCCTCTCCTCCTCTCAAAGCACACCTCCTCGCGAAGGATCTCTCTTTCCCCTTTAGAATTTCCCCATGGTCTCGGATCAGCGAGATACATGTTCCTGGTGGCTTTTTCTGGAAGAATTTGTTGCTTCCGTTGCTTCGCTGGAGCGAGGGTGTGGAGGTTGTCGGGGTACCCGTACGTGTGTGCGATCACGGATGCACCACTTCTTTGAGGTGTTGGACTTGATCGTGCTGGACCGGCTGGACCAGATGGACTTCATCACGATCTTGAGATCGGCAAGCGTTCGTCTACATCATCCACGAGTACAACCTCATTAACGCTATTCGGTCTTCGAGGGTATGTATTCTATGGATGTATATCCACCCGTTGCTTGTATCTAGTAGATAGATCTTGGTACTTAGATGTTCCCATCGTAGGAATTTTTTTGTTTTCTATGCTGTGAACCCTACAGTGGTATCAGAGCCGGATCTATGCGTAGATGCTTTGCACGGGTAGTACACATATGAGTATGTGGGCGATGATGATCATTTTATTGCTTCTTAGTTGTACTTTGGATATTGGTGGCATAGTAGGATGAAGCGGCCCGGACAAACTTTACATGTCCTCGCACATGAGACCTGTTCCACGCTTGACATGCAACTAGTTTGCATAAGTGGCTAGCGGGTGTCTGTCTCTCCTACTATAGTCAATATCTAATTTGCAACGAGTTGTCAACAATTTGGTTATCCTCGTTGTGGTTCATGTTCATAGGTAAGAACGGTTCTATCTCGAAAGCCCTAAGCCACGTAAAATTTACAATGGATAAATTAGAGGCGTCTAGTTTAGATTGTTGCTGGGCTAGTGTTATGATATGGTGATGTTGTAAGTAGAATTATGAGATGATACTATTACAACACGCATAACGTATAGGTTCCATAGACCTTGGCCTTACACATAGAGGTATGATAGTGATCATACCACGGTGCACGTGATGGAGATCATATGCGGGAACCATATCATTCCACTAATAAACATGTGATGTTTGATAGCATCTTATATTGCTTGTTTGGCATTTTATTAGCATAATAAGATGATCCCTCATTTAGATATCAAGATAAAAATGTGTTCTTCCTTAAGTATGCACCGACAATGTTTCGTCGCTTCAAGACATCACGTGATGATCGGGTGTACTTGAATCCACGAGCATATCTCGGGTGTAAGACAGTTACACACGCGAATACTAAGGTTCTTACTTGGAGAGCCTAGCATGTACAGACATGGCCTCGGAACATGGACCGAAAGGTTAAGCATGAGTCATATAGTAGATATGATGCCCATTTGATGCTCGCCTTTGAAGCTACACCGACTCACGTGATGATCAGACTTGGTGTAGTGGATTTGGTTCATGTAATCACCAAAAATACACGAGGGATGTCGTTTTTGAGTGGGAGTTCATTTCTAATTTGGATCAGTAAAACTCAATTTATCATAAATTAAATCAAAGTTAATTTGCATAATGTGTTGTAGTCATTGGCATTCGTTCACCACGTTATGCATAGTTGTAATTGAAATAATAGAACTATAGAATTCTGGATATATACTTTACGAACTGGTATCGTATTGTGTTGAGTGTCAATCTAAAGTTTAAAGTACTAGTGCAAACTTTCAACAAAATTCTATTTAGTCCATGAGATTTAATAGTTGGTATTAAATCGAGAGTAACAATTCCAGTGTTAGTATGTTAAGTATCATGTTTGCCTCCATGATTCTTGATTGTTTTAATATCAAGTTTATCTAGGAGCTGAAAGAATTGTTTCAGAAACCATCATGTGTGACAGATATAACGATGTCTAAAACAATGTTTTGGTTGCAATATGATAGAGTATAATATGTGTTCTCATATAGGATGAGAATTTACAAAGGTTGGAGATGCTAGACATCCTAATCATCCAAAAGGGTTTTGGAAAGCAACATTATACTCACGATTCTCCTTATAAGCTACATTAGCTTGATCATGAAAGTCGTCATGATAAGGATGAATAGAAGATGTATGTAAAGTGTTTACTATACTAAAAGATTACTAAAGATATCGATCATTTTGATGATGGTGATCTACTTCAAAGTGCAAGTCCAAAGGTATTATTATTTTGAATATACACGCTTTGGACTATGTGTCATGTATATGGCGCCACTTTTGATGATTGATAGATTCTTTTAAAAAGGAAAAGGAAATGCTGAAAGAGAATCTATACAATATATTTGGCAGAAAAGAAAATATTGGAAATATCCAATTTAGGTATATGGATGATATACATGTTATGGTTGTATTCTTTGCTTGTTAAATAATGTGGTTCTTGGGTATTGGATACCGAATTGGTTGGTATGAAATTTCATACAGAACGACGCAATTCATGAACCACAATGGCCTAAGTAACCAGCAAGAGAATATGTGATGATGTTCATCGAAAACAAACAAACCGTTGTTTGTATTTCTCGTTGACATCAAAGCTTGACTTCAAGATTTATTTTAATAATTGTTATTTGAATCAGGTATTATGAGAACAAAGGTTGTTCAAATAATTACCGTATTCCATATAAGATGGATGATTTACAAATCTAGTTGGAGAAATCACATCCATAAAGCTAATGCTAAAATGTTGCAAGACAAATGATTGGAAGATCACTTACGAAGTGACATCGCCGTTTAAATTATATTGGAAATAAAACATGAAGAAACTCCATTTTCATGGATTTTTGGAGTCTTTGATTTGATCAAGTGACGCTTGTGAGACTTTCCTCGGGATAATTAAAACTTCGTTCAAAGGCCAAACAAGAACGAACGACTAAAATATTGGAATTTATACATATCGATGTATGTAGTCCATTATGTGTAGTCGTAAGCGATGGGTTTCAACTTCATATACTTTCTCCGGAAATTTGAGTGAATATTCACTTAATGAGAAAGAAGTGTGAAATATTTGAAAATGTTCAAAGACTTTCAAGATGAAGTGAAAATCATTGTGACAAGAAAATAAATGGTTTATGATTTTATCATAAGGGATTTATTTGAGTTACAAGTGTAACAAGAAAATAAATGAATTATGATTTTATCATAAAGGGATTTATTTGAGTTGCAAGGTTAGCAAAACACCTAGATTTACATCTCCCTAAACACCATAGGAGTATGGAGTGTTTGAGATTTGTAATGAAACCTTGTTTGACATGGTTGGATCAAAGGTGTTATTCATAAAACTGCCATTATGTTTTAAAAGATTAAATCTTTAGAGACTTCCGCTTTTACACTGAAAAGAGCTCCATCTTGATCCGTTGAAATGACACCATGGAAGTTATGGTTTGGGGTAAAACCCAAGTTGTCATTTCTTAAATTTTGGTATGCTAAACATAAGTAAGATGTTTACAACCGAAGTCGGATGAGCATGTCTTTGTAGGTTATTTTGAATAACAATTGGGTATTCCTCCATAACACCAAGGACAAAAGGTTTTGTCGCTTGAAATGTGAAGTTTCTTGAAAAAGGAATTTTTCGCAAAAGTTAAGTGGGAGGAAAATAGAACTTTGATAAGGTTAACGAACCTTAGCTAAATGTGCTGAGTTGCGCAGCACCGAAAATCGTTCCGAAGGCTGCCATAATGCTCATAGCTTATGTGCCTCAAAGGTTGTGGTCACGGAGATCTAAGTTCTTATTGAACCAAGTGGGTCGGTTAAACAATCAAATGCTAATATTTGAGAGTAAATCATTATTGTCTAACAATGATGAACCGACTACATGCAAAGAAGCGATGATGGGCCCTGACTCCGTCAAATGGCTTGAAGCCATAAAATCCGTGATAGTTCCATACACGAGAAATCAAGTTTTGAACTTGGAAGACCCTCCGGAAAGGTGTAAAAACCTATCGGTCGTATTTGGATCTATAAAGAAAGAGACATGGATGTTTCACATCTATGAAATAGTCGACATGTCGTAAAGTATTTTATGACAATGTTCAAGGAGTTGACTATGACAAATCTTTCATAGCGATATTTAGTCTAGACGGATTAAAGTAGCAACCACTACATATAATTTGGTATATGGTAGATGAATAAACAAAACAAAGTTCTTCTAATAGAATGGTTACCTAGGACGTGTACATGACATGGTCCAAAGGGTTTTGTTAAATTCAAAGGATGCTAAAAAGGGCATGCAAACTTTAATGGTTGAAGTAAGCATCACGGAGTTGGAATCTTCACCATGATGAAAAATGAGTTTTTCATCAGGAGACGATGAAGATGCTTGCATTTGCAAGAAATTAAGTGGGAGCGCTAAGACATATTTCTAATACATTATGTGGAGGACATCTTGTTGATTAGAAATGATGTATATTTTATTGACAAAGGTTAAGAATTTCATTTCGATGAAATACTTAGACAAAACCCGAATATTTAGCATGAATGTCTATAGTGGATAGCCTGTGATGCTAATATGGTTGTGCCAAACGTACATATGAGATATTGAAGGAGTTCAATATAGAAACGACAAGAAAAGGTTCTTGTCGCATGGAAAAGGAATTGAATCAAGATTCAAGTGTATCAACACTTGATAAGTGAAACAAGATTCAAGTGCTTTGATACTTGATGAGTGAAATCACGAGAATGTTTTGATCAATCATACCATGATATGTACACATCCAGATATGTCCTATGCTCTAAGTGTTATGAGCATATACCAGAATGAATCATAAAATGATCATTGGACTATAGTAAGGATATTCTTATGATCTTTTGGAAGAACTAAGAATATATTTGTGTAGAGGTGACAAACAATTAAAAATAGTTCATTGTAAAGCGTTACATTGATACTAGTTTTGTCGCAAGATACAAATTAAGTTTATTTCAATTTAAACTATGAGTGGCACAATGAAATGGAAAGAAAGTTTCCATGATGGATTTGGAAGAGTTCCAAAGTTAAGACATTGTGACGAATACTACAACAAAAGGCTAAGTATATGACTGCTATAGTACCGGCGCTGGTGCACCTCCTCCTCGATCGGTGGCGGTGTGGGAGCTCGGGCGTCGGAGCTCCCTCCGCGCCGCGGCAAAACGCCGCGTCGGCTGGCCAAATTCCGGCACAATTGGACGACCATGGCTAGGAGGGGTGGGTAAGAGGTGGTGGGCGGCGGTGATTTGATTGCCGACGCCAGAGGTGGCCAGAATCTACGATGGCGTGTAGTGGCGGCGGAGTTTCTGCGCATGCAGAAGTGGGGAAATTGAAGATTTCCCACATCCAGGCCATCCACAGCGAATATATGCGGTATGGATGGGCCTCGATGCGGGAAACATAAAAAAATGTGTTATCTGCTCGTTTCCAGTATCTCGAAAGGCCATTTTTTGGCCCCGATACCGCATATCAGCCCAAATTTTTTGGGTCGGCGGATATGTGATATGTCATAAACGTATCTATAATTTTTTATGCTCCATGCTTGTTTTGTATCGACTTTCTTATGTTTTGTCTATACTTTAAGGTATTTTTATACATTTTCTGGAACTAACCTATTGAGATGCCGCAGTGCTAGTTGCATGTTTTCTGCTGTTTTTGGTTTCAGAAAAGCTAGTAAGGAAATATTCTCGGAATTGGACGGGACAAAATCTAAAGTCAATATTTTACCAAAAGGAACACGGAGTCTGAAGGGCAGCCGAAGTGGGGCCACGAGGTGGCCACACCATGTGTCGGCGCGGCCAGGGGGCGCGCCATCCCTAGGTGTGGGCCCCTCGGGCGCCCATCGACCTTGCCACTTCGCCTATAAAAGCACCCCGATGCAGAAACCCTAAACATCCGATCAGATCTCCACGAAAAAGTCCGTAGTCGCTGTCATCTCCATCCCTAGATCTGGGGGGATCCTAAGCTCTTCCTGGCACCCTGCCAGAGGAGAGAGATCATCCCGGAGGCCTTCTTCATCACCATGCCAGCCTCCGGAGTGATGCATGAGTAGTTCACCCTTGGACTATGGTTCCATACAGTAGCTAGATGGTTGGTTCTCCTCCTTTGTGCTATATTTAGATCTTGTGAGCTCCATTCATGATCAAGATCATCTATTTATGTAATCCTACATGTTGTGTTTGTTGGGATCCGATGGATATTGAGTATGAAGGGAATATGCCCGAGAGGCAATAATAAAGTGGTTATTATCGTATTCCTTATTTATGATAAATGTTTATTTTGCATGCTATAATTGTATTAATACGGAAACGTTAATACATGTGTGTTTAATAAACAAAAAGGAAGTTCCTAGTTATGCCTCTCTTATAAACTAGCTTGTTGATTAACATGATGATCAAAGTTTCCTGATCATGGACATTGGATGTTGTTAATAACGAGGTCACAACATTAGTGTAATGATGTGATGAACATTCATCTGAAGTATAACATTACGATCAAAGTCATTGAGTTTATATTGCTATAACAACTTACGAAGTGATCCTAATCTTTAGACCATGAGATCATGTCAATCACTAACACCGGAAGAGTTTCTCGATGACATCAAACGTCACACCGTAACTGGGTGATTATAAAGATGGCTTCAGAACTACTAAAGTGTTATGTTGAGACCCATGGATCGAGAGTGGAATTTGTTCATCCCGATGATGGATAGATATGCTCTAGGCCCTCTCGGTGATATCACATTGATTAGCTTGCAAGCAAGTGATTTGATCACTAGAATGTTATATCACGGGAACGAGAAAAGAGTGCATGTCGGTAACAAGATCAAACTAGGTATGGAGATACCGATGATCGAATCTCGGACATGTAATATATCGTGAAACAAAGGGATTAAGATACTAGCGTAAAAGGTTCACACGATCACAGAAGTCATCGTTGAATGTGTGGGAGTCAGTACGGATCTCCAGGTCCCGCTGCTGATTATTGATTGGAGAGGGGTCTCGATCATGTCTGCATTATTCGCGAATCGTAGGGTGACACACTTAAGGTATACCGACACCATTCGGAGCAAATGATATGCCAGAGAAAGAAAAAGGAAAGCGCTGGAATTTATTTCACTAGACACCGAAACTGTTTCGATTGAAATTGCTGAAACTGGTTCTGCATGTGAAATTGAAATGCTGTAAGGGTTTTTATGTGAATGTTTGTTAATTAAAGTAATTAACAAAATTCTGAATAAATAAATAAAAGAGTTTTATTTAAATGAGAGCTTGCATTAAATTTGGTGGAAATTTAATGCATGTGAGTGGATTTTTGAGTGGAGGCTTTTTAATGGGAGTGGAGGCTTTTCATTTTGAGTGGGAGCTCCACCCACATGAATGTGGAAGAGGTGGGGGCAGATCCCATGGCAGGGCGCCATGCCCCTTGGGTGCCCCCTCTCCCCTATAAAAGGCCCCACTCTCCTCCTCTCAAAGCACACCTCCTCGCGAAGGATCTCTCTCCCCCCTTTAGAATTTCCCCATGGTCTCGGATCAGCGAGATACATGTTCCCGGTGGATTTTTCTGGAAGGATTTGTTGCTTCCGCTGCTTCGCTGGAGCGAGGGCGCGGAGGTTGTCGGGGTACCCGTACGTGTGTGCGATCACGGATGCACCACTGCTTTGAGGTGCTGGACTTAATCGTGCTGGACCGGTTGGACCAGATGGACTTCATCATGATCTTGAGATCGGCAAGCGTTCGTCTACATCATCCACGAGTACAACCTCGTTAACACTATTTGGTCTTCGAGGGTATGTATTCTATGGATGTATATCCACCCGTTGCTTGTATCTAGTAGATAGATCTTGGTACTTAGATGTTCCCATCATAGGAATTTTTTTGTTTTCTATGCTGTGAACCCTACAGAGTACTATGTTCAAGATTGATTATTGATTCTATCATGTCTGTGTTATTTGTGATCTTGCATGCTCTCTGTTGTTCGTAGATGCTTTGGCCAAGTAGATGCTTGCAACTCCAAGAGGGATTATTTATGCTCGATAGTAGGTTCATGCCTCTAGTAATTTGGGGAAGTCACAGAAATCTCTAAAGTTTTAGATGTGCTGTTGCTACTAGGGAGAGAACAACAATCCTTTGTCCAAGGACAATTGTATTGTTTACTTTACACACTTTGCTTTATGCAATTATCCACTGCTTGCAACTTAATACTGAAAGGGGTTCAGATGATAACCTGAAGGTGGATTATTAGTCATAGATGCAGTTGGATTACGGTCTATGTATTATGTTGTAATGCCCAAACAAATCTCATAGGAATCATCATGACTTGTACATGCATATTTATGCATTTTCAATATGTCAATTGCCCAACTGTAATTTGTTCACCCAACATGCTATTTATCTTAAGGAGAAACACCTCTAGTGAACTGTGGACACCGTTCTATTCCTTTACCATTGATATTCCATCTACTGTTTACTTTACTATTTACTTTCTGCAATTGCTATCTTCAACACTATACGTTTAGTCCTTTGTTTTCAGCAAACTAGTGAGCTTGACAACCTCACTGTAAGTTGGGGCAAAGTTTTGTGGTTGTGTTGTGCAAATTCCAAGTTGCTAGCAACACCTTGGAGTTGTTTCCTTACTCCTACTGGTTCGATAACCTTGGTTTCATAACTGAGGGAAAACTTGCTTCTATGCTCATCACACCTTGATCTTGGGGTCTCCCAACAGGCTCTACGTCAACCGAGCCACCATCAAGACTTTTTGGCGCCGTTTCTGGGGAGTTAAGGACAACTTCAATCTCTTCCTCCTCGTCAGTCACTTTTTAGGGAGAAAGAAGATTCTTGCAAGGGGTGTCTCTCACAACCAATCTCTTTACTTTTTTTTGTTTAGCTTAGTTTATTTTGCTTTGTTTTGCTTGTTTATTTTTATCAAAAATATAATTTTTTTTAGTTTTGTTTGGTTTGCGTTTTCTTATCAAAAAAACAAAAAATTAATTCCTACCTTAGTTACTATTTCTGTTGGCTTGCTTTACTCTTGCAAAAATGAATACTCCTAAAAACACTAAGTTGTGTGATTTCACTAGCACAAACAATAATGATTTCCTTTACACACCTATTGCTCCACCTGCTCCTGATGTTAGTTTTTAAGAAATTAAACCTACTTTGCTGAATATTGTTATGAAAGAGCAATTTTCTGGTCCTAGTTCATATTATGCTGCTGCTCACCTTAATAATTTTGTTGAACTTTGTGAGATGCAAAAATATAAGGATGTAGATGGAGATATTATTAAGCTTAAATTGTTTCCTTTCTCTTTGAGAGGAAAATCTAAAGAATGGTTGCTACCCTTGCCTAGAAATAGTATTGATTCTTGGATTAAATGCAAAGATGCTTTTATTGTAAAATATTACCCTCCTGCTAATATTATATCTATGAGAAGTGAAATAATGAAATTTAAACAATTTGATAATGAACATGTTGCTCAAGCTTGGGAAAGAATGAAATCTTTAGTAAAGAATTGCCCCACTCATGGACTGACTGCTTGGATGATTATCCAAACCTTTTATGCAGGACTGAATTTTTCTTCAAGAAATCTGTTGGATTCTGCTGCTGGAGGTACCTTTATGACCATTACTTTGGGTGCTGCAACAAAGATCCTTGATAATATGATGGTCAACTATTCTGAATGACACACTGAGAGATCTCCACAAGGTAAAAAGGTAAATTATGTTGAAGAAACCTCCTCCTTGAGTGATAAAATTGATATTATTATGTCTATGCTTTTTAATGGAAAAGCTCAAATTGATACAAATAATGTTCCTTTAGCCTCTTTGGTTGCTCAAGAAGAACAAGTTGATGTGAACTTCATTAGAAATAATAATTTTAGCAACAATGCCTATAGGAAAATTTTGGTAATAGTAATTATAGGCCTTATCCTCCTAATAATGGTAATGCTTATGGAAATTCGTACAAAAACAATAGAAGTGCACCCTCTGAACTTTAAGTCATGCTTAAGGATTTTATTAATAAACAAATTGCCTGCAATAAAACTGTTGAGGAAAAACTTTTGAATGCTGAAAAATATTTCATCTTTATCTGAAGTACAATCCTCTTTGATTAATAAAATGGCTACTAAACCTGAAACCATAGAAAATTCCATTGCTGCTGCTAATGCCATACAAGTTAGAATTGATGAAAATGTTAGCTTTTAGCTAAATTGCATGCTAAGTGGGAAAGAGAAGATGAAATTGCTAGAAATAATAGTATTTGTACTATTACCACCACCAATGTTGATGCTAGCAAACCACAAGAAGTCTCCGTTCCTTTTGCAACAATGCCTAAACCCAATAAGAATGCTGAAATTTTTCGAAATATGGGAAACAATAGTTCTACTACTTTGGATGCTAATTTTGATTTTGATCTTGATGGTTGCAATATTTCTGAAGTAATTATGTTCTTACAAAAGCTTTCTAGAAGTCTTAATGCTAGTGCTATGAATATGGCTTTTACAAAACACATTACAGATGCTCTCATTAAAATTAAAGAAGAAAAATTGAAACATAAATCTTCTATTCCTAGGAAACTAGAAGACGGTTGGGAACCCATCATTAATATGAAAGTGAATGATTATGATCTCAAAGCTTTATGTGACCTTGGTTCTAGTGTCTCTATTATGCCTAGAAAAGATTTGGGGAAGTTGTTGTCCCGAAGCAGATTTTTGTGCTTCACTGTAAAAATTCGTGAAAAATACCAGTACGTCGGATTAAGATGTAATTTTCTGAGCATATGCCGCAGGTTATTATCTAACTTTACTTAGTTTAGAACTTTTCGATTTGAGCAACATAATGTCTTCGAAAAATCGGTTTTTACCTGCTGGTCTGTTTTGACAGATTTCTGCCATTATTTGCATTTGCCTCTTATGGGTTTCTTTTTGAGTTCTCTTTGATCACTTGAGATTTTAAAAGGAGTTGCTACAGTAGCTTGTATTTTAATGGACGTTTTATTTGTGTTGAAACTAGACCCAAAGACTTATTATCTTGAATACTGATGCGTGTTGAACGCCCCATTGGGAAACCCCAAGCGCAAGGTATGCTGTAGCACAGCAGCAAGTTTTCCCTCAGTAAGAAAACGAGGTTATTGAACCAGTAGGAGGAAGGAAACACCTCAAAGGTGTTGCAAGCAACGTGGAAACCCGCACAACACAAAATTAAGACTTTGCCCCAACTAATAGTTAGGTTGTCAATCTCACCGGTTGCTCTAACAAAGGATTAACTGTATGATGTGGAAGGTGATGATGGTTTGCAGCAAGTAAACAGTAACTGTGGAAGATGTATCAATGGTAAAGATTTGACCGGGGTCCATAGTTCACTAGAGGTGCTCTTCTTAGATAAACAAACATGGCATGAAGGGTAAACAGCTTACAACAGGGCAATTGACAGGAACTGAGCAAGGCATAACAATGCAATACTAGACATAAAGATCCTATGAGATTCGATTGGGAAATACAATAATATACATAGACCGCCATCCAACTGCATCTATGGCTAGAAGTCCACCTTCAGGTTATCATCCGAACCCCCTCCAGTATTAAGTTGCAAGCAACCGACAACTGCTTTAAGCAAAGTGTGTAAGGTAAACAATCCACTTGTTCCATGAACAAGAGACCGTTGTTTTCTCCCTAGTGGCAACAACACATCTACAACCGAAGAGATTTCTGTCACTTCCCTTGGAAACTAGTGGCATGAACCCACTATCGAGCATAAACACCCCCTCTTGGAGTCACTAGCAACTACTTGGCCAAGATAGGTACTAACAACAGAGAGCATGGAAGATCACAAACAACACAGACATGATAGAATAAAATAGACAAAACCATTAATCAATCTGACATAGTAATCTCAATATCCATCGGATCCGTGCAAACACAACATGGATGATTACAAATATATTAGATCTTGATCATGAACGGAGCTCAGAAGATCTATACATGAAAGCACGAAGGAGGAGATACAACCATCTAGCTACTACATGGACCCGTAGTCTAAGGTGGAACTACTCACGCTTCATACCGGAGAAGATGGCCTCCAGATGATCTCCCCTCCGGCAGGGTGCCGGGAAGAACTTCAGATCCCCCAATCGAGGGACGATGGTGGAGTCAGCTACAGATGGTTTCGTGGAGTTTTGATCGGGTTCCTAGGGTTTCTGCATCGGGGGCTTCTTATAGGCAAAGAGGAAGGCCGAGGGGGTGCCCGAGGCGGCTGCACCCCTCCCAGGCGTGAGGTGGGCCCACCCGCGCGACCAGGGGGTGTGGTCCCCTCCAGGCCCTCCTCCGTCTCATACTCTAGCTTTGTGTTGCCCATGGTAAAATATTGACTTTGTCTTTTGTCTAGTACAATTTCGACAATATTGTTTTTCTGCCTTTCTGGACCAAAAACAGAAGAAAACAGGCAACTGGCACTTTGGCAACTTGTTAATAGGTTAGTTCCAGAAAACATATAAAAACACCTCAAAGTATAGATAAAGCAAAGCAAAGTAGATACTAAACAAGCATGGAACATCAAAAATTATGGATATGTTTCTGACTTATCAAATACACTAATGTTGCTAATGAAGATTGTGTGAAGTTTTGTATGAAGGAATTTTCCAAGTGTAGGGGAAAAATGATGTGATGAGATGAAGAATGGACATGTAGAGGTCCCAACCTGATAAGGTAGAGATCCCCGTGTTTACAATGCTAGTCCCTGGATCAATACTAGCATCCACAGTTTAAGATGTAATATCAAGAAACAAAGGTCATAGTACAACTTTATAACCAGGAATAAAATAATTCATTACATATTACATAGCTCATTTGGCTATCTCATTACAATGCAGCAGAAATAACTATAGCATGGAGTCCTTCATCTTCAAAGTGCCACATGCAATCATGTTGGTTGTAGACTTGTAATCCTAATCAACTCACTTCACTAACATCAAACAAACCTGCAACATAATAAGTTGCAGCCACAAGGGTCAATACATTTGAATTGTATTGGCAAGTTTCATTACTATGTAGAAATAAGGGGATCCTATCATTACATGCATATTTGGCTAAGTAGGGTTTAGGCTCATTTGCAGAAAGCAATATAGTTTTATCCTATCTTTTCAAAATAGTTTTGATCTTTTGACAATCTTTCTGAACTCCTTGGAAAACTCCAAGTTCTTCTAATCCCTTGTTGACACCATCAAGTTTTACTTTGAGAAATTGGAATGTCGAGATCTTCCATAGCTTCAGGCCTTAGTTGCTCAGAGTTGTCCATAACCGGGGACACGACTAAGTACTTAGAATTTGATTTTCTGCAGAAGTTGTACACTTTACCCACATGACACAATCTCGTCTTGACGCCACCAGTGGCCGCCGGATAAGTACTCACCAAAATGGAGTATTGGAAGATCGAGAATGTGACAAAGTCTTTCCATAGAAGTCCTCCCAATACATAATGCTAGCTTGTCTACCAGGCACCAATGAAGGATATATTTCCAATACACAATTCTAGTTAACCTGAAGATGCCAATGCAAGGGTCTTCCACTATGTAGTTGACTAAGACAGAGCCCATTTAGCATGTGGCTGTACACGGAAGCCACTGTACGAGAAACATGTTCAATCTCTAAGTTCCTGGGTGGTTTTCTTCTAGTGCACACACAAAAAGATAGCCATATAAACATGGTTCCCTTTGTTTCCACCTTGTACAAATCTTGAGTATCCTTTTCCACCCAGGTGGTTCATTGAGTACTTGTTTTATTATATAAAACATATATCTTTCCAACTCTTCATATAATCATATCATGTATCCCATCCCAAATATATAGAAGGGCTAAGCATACTACAACTACAATGTTTTCTCTAAGGAGGATATAAGGAGGATATAGCATAGCATAGAAATATAGTAGTCCTTATCATGCATGTTACAAAAATCCACTAAGTGTAATGAAAATAGTAGGACATGGATGATAGTGTCACTTGCCTTTTTAGTAGAGAATATTGGTTCACTTCTTGATCTTGCAAATATCACACTCTTCTAACTTCACTACAATTCAATCAAGCAAACACATATTCAACTAGCATTCAAACCATTTTACCACATAAAATAATAGAAACAAGACAATGCATGCAAACATGCAAAAGGTGGTTTTATTTGGAGAAGTGGTTTCTACTAGGCTCTAAACTTTTTAAAGCTCATATTGGTCATTTACAAAAGTGGTAAAACCATTTAAATTCAAGTTGGTGAAAATGGCCATTTTAAATCCTTTTGTTTTGCTAGAAATGATTTAAATCAAGGAAGATTTTCTAGTGTTTGCCAAATATATTTTTGAATCTCAAAACTTGGTGCTTAGGGTCAGAAGGTTTGAATCACATAATTTCCCAAAGTTTTTACTCAAAAATCATTTCTAAACCATATTCAATAATTTTATTTAGCTAGAAATGGTTTAAATCAAGGATTTATTCCTTAGTCTCACAAAATATGTTTCTAAGCCCAAAAGTTGGTTTCTATGGTCAGTAGGTTCAAAAAAACCATTTAGCAAAGATTTCACCTTAAAAATATTTCTAGAACAATTTTTATATTCAAATTATGCCTACACAAGTTTCTGCAATTTCAACCAATTTTCCAGAAGCAAAATATTAAATAAAGTGCATGGTTGCAAATTACTTGTCCTGCTGATTCCAGTGATATAAAATTTTCAAAATTTGGACGTGTAGATTTAAAGTTATGAATTTTACAAGTTTGCATATGTAATAGATCAAATTCTGTTTTTAAAACCAAAGTCTGGCCACGTGGCCCTTCCTTACTGGACGATAACGGTTCGCGCGGATTGAGCTCTATGGAGCATTGGATTAAAAGGGGATCGGGTGGCACAGATCACAGGATACCCTTTCGCTTAAGTTTCTATCGTAGTCACTGGATCTTCATCCAACGGTTCACAGGCACTGACCATCTACTGGCGGCGCTGGCGGCAGCGAGTGGCGGCGGCGCGCTCGGACGGTGGCGTTTCCAAGGGACTAGGTCGCGTGAGGGAGGGAGAGGATGCTCACCGTGCTCGCAGGAGTGCGGCGAAGCTCAAGGCGTGATCAGTTTGTCGAGGGGCGCTCTGGTTCCCGAGGAATTGCTCACCGGAGACGGTGTCGGTGTCGTATGCTTCTGGTTGTCGTCGGAGGCGAGCTTGTAGGCCACCAGGAGAAGAACGAAAAGGTGCGTTAGACGCCTGTGAGTGTGGTGGTCAAGAATGCATCATCGGGAGAGACTGGGGCGGACGGTACTTACGGGAAAGGGGCGCCGAAGAAATGGCAGACGACGATGGCGCTCGGGTGTCGAGGTTGTCGGGCCTCTGGTGAATGCGCGGGCAAGCGAGCGGCACTGGGAGATGCACCAGGAGATGGGGAGTAGGCTTGCATGCTCTGGGAGGCGTGGGGTGGTCGGACGGCGCCGGAATCGGCCGGAGAAGCTCCTCGGGGCAGTGGTGCTCGAGTTCGCAATTCGCGCATCCTAGAGGCAGAGAGGAGGCGTGGCTTGGGGGGAATTGAAGAGGAGAGCGAGGATTTTAAAGGAGCGTGGTCATGGCGAGGAGTAATTCAGCCATCAACGCGTATTAATGCGAATTGATTCGCGGCAGAACGGCGATGAGTGAGGGGGAAACGGCCGGTGTGGGTGGAAGAGAAGGCTGACAACGTGGGGCCATGCTGTCTGAGAGAGAGAGAGAGAGAGAGAGAGAGAGAGAGAGAGAGAGAGAGAGAGAGAGAGAGAGAGAGAGAGAGAGAGAGAGACTGGGAGTAGGGTCCAAGCGTCGGTGACTGAGCGGGTTTGCCTCTGGGTGAAAAATGGTTCGTGAGAGGGGAGAGTTGTCAACACCCGGATTTTTAATCCCAGATGCCTGTTATGCCATATATCGCAATCCCAGGATTACCATTTTTGCGAGACATAATAGAATTGGATACCATAGTACATCATCCATTACAAACGATACATAAGTTCTTACACAAATAGGGATCTCATGATCCAGTTCTTAATACAACATCAAGCAGCGGAATACGTAATAATAACGGTAGCGTAGGCGAAACTCCATCTTCGGGGTCACAGGCAATGCTGGCGATGGGAGATGATCCTAGTTGTCGTAACCTTCCTGGGGTCCATCCTCCAGGTACTCCTCTTCATAGTCTGGCCATGGGAATAGCCAGGGACAAAGCCATGAGTACTCTTTAAGTACTCGCAAACTAATACTAACAGGTAAAGGGGTTTTTGGATAATAGGACACTAGGCTCTAGGGTTGTTTTGCAAAAGCCAGATTTATCTCTACTAAGTTTAGAAGCAACGAATGCTCTTCACAATTTTATAACTCCTAAGTGGGAACTTGTATTTCATATCACAACTCTATTGTGGTCAAGTCAAAGTTTCAAATCATTTCACAAGTCATTTTGAAAAGTCTGACGGGGGAACAGTATGGCCACTCCAACTGTCCATAACCGCGGACGCGGCTATTCGAATAGTTTGACACTCTGCAGAGATTGTACACTTTCACCACAACATTCGATACATCCGTCAGGAACAAATCCTGAATTCACCATACTCAGTATGCGAATAATCAATCCTAACCTTTTGATTACACGCCCTAGTATAAGCACCTCTCCTATGAGTTTGGCCTCCCAACCATGACCAACTGTCATCTTGGGTACTGCACATGTGGACAATCTTCACAAGGTAGACTCAGCTCAGACCTTGGCCGTGAGGGAACTAATACTAAGGTATATAAGTTTCCAGTCAAGCCCTAACCAATCTTCGGGTATTGTGGTTGTACGATAAAATTGGAATGATATCGCATCCAGACAACCATCAGTTTATAAAGGGCTAAGGCTCATGCCTCAACATTTTCATCACCAAAATCATCAAGTGTTTGGAAACACATGTCCAAAACATTTCAATAGAATGATCCATCATTCCAAGGTTTTCACAACCATTTTTCCACCAAGTATTCCCATCTAAAGTTGATCAAGTTTTATGCTTAGCACTAGCATCTATAGGTGGGGGTAAGCAATAATGAGGGGTGGTAAACTAGTGGAGTTCTAACTAAGTTCAATCTCATGCCTTAAGATGACATCAAGATTATCTAGCTTAGGCCAAATTTTATGCTCTTTATGCAACTTTCAAATATCTTTCTAGTATCTATAATTCACTTAAGAAAACTCTAAGGAATAACTATGATAAAGAAATAAAGTATAAAGCTTGTAAGTAGAAACTAGGATTGGTTGGTCAAGTGGGTTGGATCATATATGCTTAAGGCATATAGTGGGCAGAGTAACAAGTAGTGGGTTGTGGCATCAGTAGTGTCTTGCAAGGGTTAGCTTGCATTGGTCCACTTAGTTAATAAAGCTTGCACCATATCAGTATAAGCTTGCTAAATTGCAAGTGTTAGCTTGCAAGGTTAATAGCTTGCAAGTATTGGCTTGCCTTGTGCAGAGCAGTGGTTGAAGTTCTCCTCGGCTTCTTCTTCGTAGTATCCTCCTTCCTCCTCGTATCCTTGGTCGGTACTAGCGTCTATAAATAAATACGAGGTACACAATCACCAAACAATACTTAAGTACTTGCAATCATCACACACAAGGGTCCTATAGATGATCTAACATCATCTCTAACATTACAAGATTAAGGCTTGGTTTAATTCCTTTTATTTTTAGAAAAGTAATTTCTACTCATTGAAAAACTACTTAAGATTTAATATTCTCCAAACCAAACATGGGATCATGTTGACACATGTCATCACCACATATTTTAGTCCATGGGAATGTGATTTAAAGTGGTGTCACAATTTAATAAGGTTTTACCCTTTTATTTTAATTAAATAAAGTGACTAGAAATGCCTATGTGGCATTCTTTTATTACTTGAACATTATTTCTGTAAGTAAACCTATATATTTTTATATATTCTGAAAGGTATGGTTAAATGGGATTTTTGAGAGTTGGAATCAACTCAAAAGCTATTATGGTTTAAATTTGAAAAATGTTTGAATGCAGAAAAGCTTCTGCCTTGTTATTTTTACCATGGGTGATCTATAGATCCAAATGACTTGAATCCAACGGGCTTGGATTCAGTATTCTCAGACCTTTCTAACAAAATTGGTTTCATTCAATTTGGTGCACTGAATCGATCTGGGTTGATTTTTGAATTTGGGTACAGAAGTGAGTTTGAAACAAAATGAAAAAGGTTTAATTCAAATAACTCGGCTGCACGGGAAAAGTTAACGGGCTGGCCTGCTAAGCGCAGTGCTCCCGCAGGCTGCTTAAGTGGGTGTCCCCACTCGTCAGTGAGATAGGGAGGGGCGAAGCGGTACGGGGCGATGTGGATCGTTCGATCTAGTTCTAATCCAACGGCTGAGAGTCATCGTCGACGTTGAGCAACGCCAGCGAGAAAGAAACCTAGCGCAGCCAGTGAGGGATGCTGGGGGCTCACCGAGGTGCAGGCGAGGGTCGGTGAGGCGGGCGAACAACAAACTCGACGACGACGAACTCAGGGGTGGTCGCGGCAGCTCCTGGGATGGATGAAATCGATGGCGCCCTTCTTCTCTAGAGGCGGCGGGCTCCGGTGAAATTCCAGCGAGGTGGTGCTCGCCTTGCTCTGGGAACGGTGTGGCACGATCAATGAGGAGAGGGGAGTGAGATGGTGTGAAGAAATCGAGCGGGGGTGGCCTCTATTTATAGTCAAGCGAGGGGTCCGACGGGGCGCACGGTGAGCTCGTCGGGGGCGATGTTACAGGCGGCTATTGGCATGGGCGAAGGTAGGGGTGGTGCGGTGTTCCCTGGCGATGCTCAACGACATGGTTTTGAGGCGTGGGGCGGTGCGGCTTGGTCTGGAACATGCGACGCTCTGCGCGGCAGAGGCGGCGTCTTCGACGGCGAGCGGTGGCTATGCGTCACGGGGCGACGAACGAGTATGTCTGGTGGTCTCCTGGGTCGGTGGGGATTGTGTATGCGCGCGGTGAGGGCGGCGCACGGTCTGTGGGCGCTGGTCGAGGGTGGCGCTCTGGCGCACGCTCGGCATGGTTGCTGGCGAGGTTGGCATGGTTCGTGCGTGTGGTCTAGGGCTTGGCAACGCTCGCGGCTAGGAAAGTGAGTGGCGGTGGACGGTGGGCTGCCTCCCAGACATGCTGGCTAGGCTTGCTTTTCTTCCTAGCTTGCTATCGACATGGGGGTGACATGGGTGTGCTCGGCTATTCACCATTGATGGCAATGCCAAGCTTACAGTGATGCTAAGGGTTAGTTTAGGTTGTTAGATGATCTACTAAGGCTAGTGGTGTCCAAAGAGGGAACAAGTTAGGCTTCAATCACTGCTGACTATAGTGTTTAGATTTTGTATGATTTGTGTCTGCAACCTGTTTGATGAAATGGCCGCATGAAATCAAGTTTTGAATTTTGAAAAGATTTTTGGTGGGTTTGCTAGATTGGTGATAGTGAGTCTGCAGATGCTTGGGTTTTGAAAGTAGAGCTTGTTTGAGTGGTTTTTGAAAAAGTGGGATCTTCCCATATGATAAAGGTTCAATTTTGAATTGTCATTTAAACTATGCATTTGAAAGTTTCTGGATGATCACAAAGTGGGCCTTGATACCTTGTTATGAGTACATTCAAGGGGTGCAAAGATCCAGAAAAGTTTCCATTATGTTCTGAAAGTTTGAAACAACCAAAGTAGGCATGGGAGTTAAATTGGTCAAAATGACCATTCCCTTAATATATTTGTTTTGATTTACTTGTCTTTATGAAAAGTGTGGGAAATGTTTTAGATGATGTTTATTTCACCTAAGAAACATTTTACAAGCAAGGAAACATACAAACAAGGTGGTTCAAAAGAATTTCAAATTAAATGCATACACATATGCATGCCTTCATAATTTTAATTAGAAAAGTTTTTGTTAACCCTAATTTTGATGATTAGAGTTTGATGATTTAAGTTTAATATTTTTGGGATGTTACAAACCTTCCCCCCTTAAACAAAATCTCGTCCCGAGATTTGAAAAAGGACGAAAAGATTACCTAGGATTTGAAGAGATCGGGAAACTCCGTCCTGATGTGATCTTCGCGTTCCCAGGTAGTTTCCTCTTCTGTGTGGTTGCTCCACTGAATCTTGAGAAACTTGATGCTTCCGGTTCGGGTAGTTCGAAAATCTTCTTCCAAAATACGGATGGGTACTTCGGGATAGGTTAGGTCATCGTTGATCTCTATGGTCTGATGATCGATATTCTTGAACACTTCGGTCTTCTCGGGGACTTCGAGACACTTGCGAAGTAACGAGATATGGAACACATTGTGCACGGCTAA
This sequence comes from Avena sativa, assembly GCA_916181665.1. NCBI lineage: Eukaryota > Viridiplantae > Streptophyta > Magnoliopsida > Poales > Poaceae > Avena > Avena sativa. Next base: position 443,158,468 of record OV702293.1, on the reverse strand, counting down.
CATATCTTCGGGTAGTTCCAATTGATACAACACTTCTCCTCGATGGTTTAGAATTTTGAAAGGTCCGATATATCTGGGGGCTAACTTTCCTTTGATTTGGAAACGCTGCATTCCCTTCAATGGCGACACTTTCAGATAAACAAAATCTCCTATGTCGAAGGCAAGGTCTCGATGTCTCTTGTCGGCGTAACTCTTCTGTCGGGATTGGGCGGTATTGAGGTGCTCACGAATCTTGTGAACCTTCTCTTCTGCTTCTCGTAGGATGTCGGGTCCGAAGATCTGACTCTCTCCTACTTCCGACCAGTTCAAAGGGGTGCGACACTTCCTTCCGTACATGAATTCAAATGGGGCCATTTGCAAACTGGCTTGATAACTGTTGTTGTATGAAAATTCTGCAAACGGCAGACATTCTTCCCACTTGGATCCATATTCTAACACGCATGCTCTCAGCATATCTTCGAGTATTTGGTTTACTCGCTCTGTTTGTCCGTCGGTCTGAGGGTGATACGCGGTGCTGAAATCTAGACGAGTTCCTAAACCTTCTTGGACTTTCTTCCAGAATCTCAAGGTAAACTGAGTTCCTCGATCCGCTACTATGTTCTTGGGGACTCCGTGCAAACTGACGATTCTAGCGATGTATAACTCCGCTAGTTTCGAACTCTGATATGTGGTCTTGACGGGCAAGAAATGGGCGACTTTGGACAATCTGTCCACTATGACCCAAATAGAGTCATTTCCCCTACTAGAAGTAGGTAGTCCAGTGATAAAGTCCATTCCTACAGAATCCCATTTCGATTCCGGAATCTGCAAGGGTTGCAACAATCCAGCGGGTCTTTGATGTCCTGCCTTGACTCACTGACATATATCACACTTGGCGATATAGCTTCCGATTTCTCTCTTCATCTTATGCCACCAGAATTGCTCTTTTAAATCTTGATACATCTTAGTTCCTCCGGGATGGATAGAATAAAGATTATGATGAGCCTCCTTCAAAATAACTCCTTTCAACTCGGAATCTGCTGGTACACAAAGGCGTCCTTTGTACCACAAAACTCCTTCTTCGTCCTCGGTGAATCCGGGTACTTTGCATGTACCGATACGACTCTTGATTCCGTCAATACTGGCATTTCCCTTCTGCGCCTCTTTAATCTGACTGATCAAAGTGGGCTGGAGTTCTATGCTAGCCAGAAATCCTTCACTTACTAATTCCATCCGAAAATCTTCCATCTCATTGTGCAGACTTGGTTGCTCCTTCAAAATCATGGAGTTCAAGCAGCACGGCAATCTGCTAAGGGCATCGACTACTACGTTGGCTTTACCAGGGTGATAGTGAATGTCCAGATCGTAATCCTTGATTAGCTCAATCCATCTTCTCTGCCTCATATTCAGCTCCTTCTGAGTGAATATATACTTTAGGCTCTTGTGATCCGAATAAATCTCACAACGGTTTCCCATCAGGTAATGTCTCCATGTCTTCAGGGCTAGAACTACGGCTGCGAGTTCGAGGTCATGGGTTGGGTAGTTTTGCTCATGTTGCTTCAATTGTCGAGATAGATAAGATATAACTTTGCCTTCTTGCATTAGCACACATCCGAGACCAATCTTAGATGCATCACAATACACATCGAAGGGCTTCGTGATATCCGGCATGATCAAGATTGGGGCTGAAATCAATCTCCTCTTGAGTTCTTGAAAACTCGCTTCACACTTATCGGTCCATTCAAACTTCTTGTCCTTCTTCAGCAATTGGGTTCTGGGTCTGGTGATACTCGAGAATCCTTCTACGAATTTGCGGTAATATCCCGCCAATCCGAGAAATGCACGAACTTGGGTTTGAGTGGTTGGGGCTTGCCAATCTTCTACATCTTTCACCTTGGCAGGGTCAACGTTAATTCCTCCGGCTGATACAATGTGACCGAGGAATCCTACCTCCTGTAACCAGAATTCACATTTGCTAAACTTTGCATACAGCTGATGCTCTCTAAGGATTCCAAGAATGGTCCTTAGGTGTACCTCATGTTCTTCTTCTGATTTGGAATAAATCAGAATGTCATCGATGAAAACAACGACAAACTTATCCAGGAAGTCCATAAAAATCTTATTCATGAGATTCATGAAATAAGTGGGGGCATTGGTTAATCCAAAAGACATGACCGTATACTCATACAATCCATATCTTGTGGTAAAGGCAGTCTTTGGAATATCCTCTACACGAATTTTGAGTTGATGATAGCTAGTCCTAAGATCAATCTTAGAAAACACTTTGGCACCGGTCAGCTGATCAAACAAATCTTCTATCTTGGGCAAGGGGTACTTGTTCTTGATGGTGACATCATTCAATTTCCGATAATCCGTACACAAACGGTTACCTCCATCCTTCTTGTCCACAAACAAGACAGTGATCTCCAAGGTGACGCACTTGGTTGAATCAATCCAATTTCCAGCATGGAATCCAGTTGCTTCTTAAGTTCTGCGAGCTCTGACGGGTTCATACTATATGGTCTCTGGGCTATGGGTCCGGTTCCAGGAATTAGTTCAATGATAAACTCGATATCCCGATCTGGGGGCATACCGGGCAAAACATCTGGAAATACATCGGGGTATTCACAGACTATCCGGACTTGGTCAATGGTAGATTGGGCTATACTCTTGTTGCATTTGAATTGGCGAGGTAAGGTTTTAGATATATGCTCGACTGATATTCCGGAGGTACTGGTCATGGTTATGGCTTTCTTGGCATAGCCAATTAATCCTTTATGTTTGGACATCCAACCAATTCCTAGTAATACTTCCAAACCTTTAGTTCCAAGTACTATCAGATTTGCATAAAAATCTATGCCATGGATTCGGATAGGGACGGCTTTGCAAATTTGCCTAGCCTTGGTGGTTGATCCGGGAATTTGAACAATCATAACATGCTTCAGTTTGGTTGGTTGAATTTTACTAGTGCAGGCAAATTCTTCGGTGACAAATGAGTGCGATGCACCAGAATCAAACAACACTTGGGCAAGTACTGAATTAACAGAAAACATACCCAGCACGACGTCTGTGCTTCATGAGCTTCTTCAGCATGCATGAGAAAAAGACGGCCGTTGTGGTTGAGCGAATTCCCTAGGGCAAATCTTCTTCCTGGCTGAACACGACGCTGCTGCTGAGCTGGGACATTGGTATTGGGGGCTGTAGCATTCTTCTTGTTGGGGGACTCGTTGTAATAGTGCCCTTTATTTCCACAGTCATAACAGGTCACTTGCGACTTGTCCTTGGCTGCTATAGGCACAACATTGCTTCCAGTCCTCGGGGCAGTGTTGGTGTTGGCGGTAACATTGTTGTTGTTGAACTTGGGTGGGGCACGATTGAAATTGCTAGAGTTGCCGGGGTTGTTGTGATTTCCTCGGGTCTAGGGTTTCCACGGTTGGGATAGGTCGGACGGTTCATCGGGGGTCTGTTGGTCCTTGGGGCAAATCCTGGAGATGGGTTAGGGCGATACTTTGGGGTCTGATGGGTTCCTGGCTGATGCATCATACGACGCTTGCGGTTCTCATTGGCTTGGTTGATCTTTCCTTCCATCTGGATAGCAGAGTCGACAAGGGCTTCAATATCCGCAAAGGGGATATTGACTAACACCGTCTGCATCTCATCATGCAGACCATTCAGGAATCTTTTCTTCTTCTTGGCTTCAGTGTCTATTTCATCCGGGGCATACCTAGCTAATGACAAAATTTTGTCACGGTATTCCACTACAGTCATCCTTCCTTGCTTCAGCTCTCTGAACTCGTCTCTCATTCTCTTGATCAAACCCGGTGGCACATGGGTTCTGCTAAACTTGACCTTGAATTCCTCCCAGGTCATCATCTGGCCTCCGGTCATTGCGCGAACACTGTTCCACCATGCTCTGGCATCTCCGGCTAGATAGTGGGTGGCAAACAGGACTTTCTCGTTGGCTTCCACTCCGGCTACTTCTAAGTTATTTTCCATGGTTTGCAGCCAATCATCGTCGTCTAGGGGCTCTTCGGACTTAGTGAAAACAGGTGGGTTGGTATTCTGGAAGTTCTTGAGCTTAAATCCGTGGTTGTCATGATTTCCATGGCCTTGGTTGTTGTGGGCTAGCTGGGCTATCTGCTGAAGGGTGGCTAGGTTGGCTTGACGTTCCGCTCTTTCAGCTTCACGGTCAGAAGTCAACATTTGCAGTATCTACAACATCGGGTCCGGGGTTGAACTACTTCCTCCATGTGGCATCTGAAGATTTATATAGATCATGAGAAAAGAGGGAAATTTCTAAAGTTTTGGGTCTTTTAAAAAAATTTAAAGTTTGACTCAGATTTTTTTAGCAACTTTCTTTTTCATTCATTCATTCATTCATAGCACCCAATCCAACACACACCACAACAAAGAAAAGCAGATGGTTTTAAGAACCATTCTGAGAACTACGATACAGTGGGACCGAATACTATTCACTACGCTAGTGCTCAAGTGCTACTACTCCTCGGAATTTGTGGCTTCGTCATCTTCATCATCATCGATGAAGGCGAAATCGTCCTCATCGGTGAAGAAATCCATAGCCTGATCTTCCAGAAAATCATCATCATCGCTGAGATAGGAGTAGGGGTCTCCACGAAGATCCTCTCCGGCATTCTCCCTTTCCTCCAACTGCATATGTCTCTCTCGTGGATGGTCTCCTCCAGAGATGAGATGCGGTGGCGAAGACGGGCAATAATGCGCTCCTTCTTGTCGAGCTGACGGTGGCAGGACTTGCGATCCTTTGCTAGCAGGGCGATGGTCTGGTCCTTCGTCTTGATGATGGTAGACTTGTGGTTGCAGTAGTCACGGCAGTTATCCAACTCCTGCTGTCGATCGTACATCATGAAGCTAAGGTGGTCCAATTGAGTCTTCAGTTCGGGGTGGTATGGGGCTTCCAGTGGTTGTCCATTAGCATCACGCCTTGGGCAAAACTCAAAGTGAGTACCCTTGATCTGATTGATGCTCTGCCCACACAGACGAGAAAGAGCTTCCTGCATGGCTCTGGCAAGTCCATCGAGCTAGTTGTTTTCCCTCAAGGTAAACTGAATTCCCTCCGCAGTGGGAGGTTCAATCTTTCCTCGGAGACTTGCAACAATTAGCCACTGCAGATCTTCTCCTCCTGATCATTGAGCTGAGCTCCGAAGAACTCGGGATGCGGACGCTCCAGAAGTTCCGAAAGCTGGTCCAAATCCCTCTCAAAGATAAGGTCTCCTCCATTCCCCAACTGATAAAACTTGCTGTACTTCACGTCCATCTATAAGAATAGAGGATGAGTAGGTTAGCAGAGTGATCAAGTGTGTCAAAATTTTAGGTATTTTGCAAGGGTTTTTGAGGAACATGAATTTTTATGAAAGAATCAAAGGGATAAGAATGAGAATAAGTTTTTGTAAATATTTGTTTTCTTTGGTTTTAAACTAAGTTTTTGATTCAAACGTCCAATCTAACTAGGGTCTCCTATGGTCAGGATGGCTCTGATACCAACTTGTCAACACCCGGATTTTTAATCCCAGATGACTGTTATGCCATACATCACAATCCCAGGATTACCATTTTTGCGAGACATAACAGAATTGGATACCATAGTACATCATCCATTACAAACGATACATAAGTTCTTACACAAATAGGGATCTCATGATCCAGTTCTTAATGCAACATCAAGCAGCGGAATACGTAATAATAACGGTAGCATAGGCGAAGCTCCATCTTCGGGGTCACAGGCAATGCTGACGATGGGAGATGATCCTAGTTGTCGTAACCTTCCTGGGTCCATCCTCCAGGTACTCCTCTTCATAGTCTGGCCATGGGAATAGCCAGGGACAAAGCCATGAGTACTCTTTAAGTACTCGCAAACTAATACTAACAGGCAAAGGGGGTTTTTCGATAATAGGACACTAGGCTCTAGGGTTGTTTTGCAAAAGCCAGATTTATCTCTACTAAGTTTAGAAGCAACGAATGCTCGTCACAATTTTATAACTCCTAAGTGGGAACTTGTATTTCATATCACAACTCTGTTGTGGTCAAGTCAAAGTTTCAAATCATTTCACAAGTCATTTTGAAAAGTCTGACGGGGGAACAGTATGGCCACTCCAACTGTCCATAACCGCGGACGCGGCTATTCGAATAGTTTGACACTCTGCAGAGATTGTACACTTTCACCACAACATTCGATACATCCATCAGGAACAAATCCTGAATTCACCATACTCAGTATGCGGATAATCAATCCTAACCTTTCGATTACACGCCCTAGTATAAGCACCTCTGCTGTGAGTTTGGCCTCCCAACCATGACCAACTGTCATCTTGGGTACTGCACATGTGGACAATCTTCACAAGGTAGACTCAGCTCAGACCATGGCCGTGAGGGAACTAATACTAAGGTATATAAGTTTCTAGTCAAGCCCTAACCAATCTTCGGGTATTGTGGTTGTACGATAAAATTGGAATGGTATCGCATCCAGACAACCATCAGTTTTATAAAGGGCTAAGGCTCATGCCTCAACATTTTCATCACCAAAATCATCAAGTGTTCGGAAACACATGTCCAAAACATTTCAATAGAATGATCCATCATTCCAAGGTTTTCACAACCATTTTTCCACCAAGTATTCCCATCTAAAGTTGATCAAGTTTTATGCTTAGCACTAGCATCTATAGGTGGGGGTAAGCAATAATGAGGGGTGGTAAACTAGTGGAGTTCTAACTAAGTTCAATCTCATGCCTTAAGATGACATCAAGATTATCTAGCTTAGGCCAAATTTTGTGCTCTTTATGCAACTTTCAGATATCTTTCTAGTATCTATAATTCACTTAAGTAAACTCTAAGGAATAGCTTTGATAAAGAAATAAAGTATAAAGCTTGTAAGTAAAAACTAGGATTGGTTGGTCAAGTGGGTTGGATCATATATGCTTAAGGCATATAGTGGGCAGAGTAACAAGTAGTGGGTTGTGGCATCAGTAGGGTGTCTTGCAAGGGTTAGCTTGCATTGGTCCACTTAGTTAATAAAGCTTGCACAATTTCAGTATAAGCTTGCTAAATTGCAAGTGTTAGATTGCAAGGTTAATAGCTTGCAAGTATTGGCTTGCCTTGTGCAGAGCAGTGGTTGAAGTTCTCCTCGGCTTCTTCTTCGTAGTATCCTCCTTCCTCCTCGTATCCTTGGTCGGTACTAGCGTCTATAAATAAATACGAGGTACACAATCACCAAAAAATACTTAACTACTTGCAATCATCACACACAAGGGTCCTATAGATGATCTAACATCATCTCTAACATTACAAGATGAAGGCTTGGTTTAATTCCTTTTATTTTTAGAAAAGTAATTTCTACTCATTGAAAAACTACTTAAGATTTAATATTCTCCAAACCAAACATGGGATCATGTTGACACATGTCATCACCACATATTTTAGTCCATGGGAATGTGATTTAAAGTGGTGTCACAATTTAATAAGGTTTTACCCTTTTATTTTAATTAAATAAAGTGACTAGAAATGCCTATGTGGCATTCTTTTATTACTTGAACATTATTTATGTAAGTAAACCTATATATTTTTATATATTCTGAAAGGTATGGTTAAATGTGATTTTTGAGAGTTGGAATCAACTCAAAAGCTATTATGGTTTAAATTTGAAAAATGTTTGAATGCAGAAAAGCTTCTGCCTTGTTATTTTTACCATGGGTGATCTATAGATCCAAATTACTTGAATCCAACGGGCTTGGATTCAGCATTCTCAGGCCTTTCTAACAAAATTGGTTTCATTCAATTTGGTGCACTGAATCGATCTGGGTTGATTTTTGAAGTTGGGTACAGAAGTGAGTTTGAAACAAAATGAAAAAGGTTTAATTCAAATAACTGGGCTGCGCGGGAAAAGTTAACGGGCCGGCCTGCTAAGCGCAGTGCTCCCGCAGGCTGCTTAAGTGGGTGTCCCCACTCGTCAGTGAGACAGGGAGGGGCAAAGCGGTACGGGGCGATGTGGATCGTTCGATCTAGTTCTAATCCAACGGCTGAGAGTCATCGTCGATGTTGAGCAATGCCGGCGAGAAAGAAACCTAGCGCGGCCAGTGAGGGGTGCTGGGGGCTCACCGGGGTGCAAGCGAGGGTCGGCGAGGCGGGCGAACGACGAAGTCGACGACGACGAACTCAGGGGTGGTCGCGGCAGCTCCTAGGATGGACGAAATCGACGGCGCCCTTCTTCTCCAGAGGCGGCGGGCTCCGGTGGAATTCCGGCGAGGTGGTGCTCGCCTTGCTCTGGGAACGGTGTGGCACGATCAGTGAGGAGAGGGGAGTGAGATGGTGTGAAGAAATCGAGCGGGGGTGGCCTCTATTTATAGTCGAGCGAGGGGTCCGACGGGGCGCACGGTGAGCTCGTCAGGGGCGATGTTACAGGCCGCTATTGGCATGGGCGAAGGTAGGGGGCAGTGCGGTGTTCCCTGGTGATGCTCAACGACATGGTTTTGAGGCGTGGGACGGTGCAGCTTGGTCTGGAACATGCGACGCTCTGTACGGCAAAGGCGGCGTCTTCGACGGCGAGCGGTGGCTGTGCGTCACGGGGCGGCGAACGAGGATGTCTGGTGGTCTCCTGGGTCGGTGGGGATTGTGTATGCGCGCGGTGAGGGCGACACGCGGTCTGTGAGCACTGGTCGAGGGTGGCGCTCTGGCGTACGCTCGGCATGGTTCCTGGCGAGGTTGGCATGGTTCGTGCGTGTGGTCCAGGGCTTGGCAACGCTCGCGGCTGGGACAGTTAGTGGCGGTGGACGGTGGGATGCCTCCCAGACATGCTGGCTAGGCTTGCTTTTCTTCCTAGCTTGCTGTCGACATGGGGGTGGCATGGGTGTGCTCGGCTGTTCACCATTGATGGCAATGCCAAGCTTACAGTGATGCTAAGGGTTAGTTTAGGTTGTTAAATGATCTACTAAGGCTAGTGGTGTCTAGAGAGGGAACAAGTTAGGCTTCAATCACTGCTCACTATAGTGTTTAGATTTTGTATGATTTGTGTCTGCATCCTGTTTGATGAAATGGCCACATAAAATCAAGTTTTGAATTTTGAAAAGATTTTTGGTGGGTTTGCTAGATTGGTGCTAGTGAGTCTGCAGATGCTTGGGTTTTGAAAGTTGAGCTTGTTTGAGTGGTTTTTGAAAAAGTGGGATCTTCCCATATGATAAAGATCCAATTTTGAATTGTCATTTAAACTATGCATTTGAAAGTTTCTGGATGATCACAAAGTGGGCCTTGATACCTTGTTATGAGTACATTCAAGGGGTGCAAAGATCCAGAAAAGTTTCCATTAGGTTCTGAAAGTTTGAAACAGCCAAAGTAGGCATGGGAGTTAAATTGGTCAAAATGACCATTCCCTTAATATATTTGTTTTGATTTACTTGTCTTTATGAAAAGTGTGGGAAATGTTTTAGATGATGTTTATTTCACCTAAGAAACATTTTACAAGCAAGGAAACATACAAACAAGGTGGTTCAAAAGAATTTCAAATTAAATGCATACACATATGCATGCCTTCATAATTTTAATTAGAAAAGTTTTTGTTAACCCTAATTTTGATGATTAGAGTTTGATGATTTAAGTTTAATATTTTTGGGATGTTACAAGAGCTGGTGGGCTAGCTGTTGGGCTGGGTTGGGCCTGCTGGCTGGGCTGCTTTGTTTCTCTTTTTTTATACAGAATGTTTTTCCTTTTTCTATTTTGAATTTCTGCTTTGATTTTCATTCAAACAATTCAAACTCCATTTGAATTCAAACTTCCACCAAACTTTGTGTTGATTTTAATACTGTTTATTAACATAAACTAAAATCAAATATAGAATAATTAATTTTAGGGTTTATTATTTATTTAACAATAAATAAATAGACATTAGTCTTTATTTCGAATAGGATTCAAATATGTTTTAGAACACTATTTGATTTCTAAATTTTTCCCAAAACCTTTTCAGTAGTTTTATTTGAAAGATAAAATACTTTGAATTTTTATTTAAATTACTTTATTAAGTTTTAATGTTCATTCAAAATAGGAAAATTGTCTTTACTTAAATAAAATTGGATATTAATTAAATCCTCATTATTCATATAATCCATTACTCTTCTTATTAAACAAAAATATTTTATTTCCATTGCTTGGCCAAGATTTAATTTGGATCTTTAAAATAGTTCTCATTTATTCATTTCTACCTTTGTTTACAAAAACCATATCTTTTCATTTAAAGATCCAAAAATGCTGATTCCAACTTTTATAACTTTATTTATTATTTGTTTATCTTTTTAAATCCCTTTAGGATTCTATTTGACCAAAATAGGTATTGATGTTTCCATTTGGAATCATGAAAAAATTCTTTTCACCCTAAATTTCAACAATTATTTATTTTGTTTATTTATTTTTCACATTTCAAAATTTGGAAAATTTTGGGATGTGAGAGGCTACCACCCTTAAAAGAAATCTCGTCCCGAGATTTGGGAAGGCTAGGGTTACAAGTTGGCTTCAAGGCAACTAGGGTACTACCACCCTTAAAAGAAAGTCTCATAGGGTTACATTGATGGTTCACTTGACTATGGGTTCAACACTTGATATCCAGACAAGGAATCCTTATTTGACTCAACTGAGTTAACTAATTCCTGACATCCACTTCTTATATCTCTTCAAGGTTCCCATCCATGTCAATGTGGTTCACATGTCCTTTCTGGGTCACATTGTAGTCATTTACATTGGATCTTCTAGCATCCTTTTTCTTTTTCTTCTCAGGACAGTCTGATGCATAGTGTCCAAGTTCCTTACAATTATAGCACTTCAACTGGCTAATATCTTTGTTCCTGAAAGTGTCATGTTGGTTCTGACCAAGGTCATCTCCATTATCAGTATCATTTCCATTATTATCACTTCCATTGTTGTTGTGGTGATACTGATGTGGTTTAGAATCTTCATTGCTTTTTCTTGAATGAACGCTTCTTTTGTGATGATCCTGAGTGATACTTGACTTTATGTTTCCTCTTTCTGTTCTTAACTTGATTCATCTTGTTTTCCAGAATGGTGGCTTTGTCACAGAGTGATTGATAAGTTGGGACATAGGCAACAGATAGCTGCAGGTTCAACTCATCATTAAGTCCTTCGAGGAATTTCTCTTTTCTCGTAGCTTCTGTATCAACTTCATCCGGTGCATAGCGTGCCATATTATTGAACTCTTCAATGTACTCAACCACACTGAGGTGACGCTGTTTCAGATTGTGAAACTCATTTTTCTTCAAGTTCATCACTCCAGATGAGATGTGAGCTGTACGGAAACCATCCTCAAAAATAGCCCAAGTCACATCCTCAAGGGGAGTGGTGATCTGAAAGTTGTCCCACCATGTTGCTACTGGTCCTTCAAGCAGAAATGCTGCAAACCTAACTTTTTCTTCGTCGGTGCAGCCAACAGTCACTAAGTCCTTATTCACCAAACGTAACCAATCATTGGCTACCATTGGGTCAGTTGTGCCTTAGCTTCAGAAACCTGGTGAGTATATCATGTGCTGGAGGATTATTCTGATTGTTGTTGTTGTTGTTGTTTTTGTTGTTGTTGTTCTGATTCTGATTTTGCATAAACTGTGTCATCATCTGCATCAGTTGAGCTTGACCTATCATCAACTGCTGCATCTCGGGAGTGATGTTGTTGTTTTGGTTGGGGTTGGCACGACGGGGAGGCATCTGTTGGTTTGATAGGGATAAGTAATGATGGATAGATTTAAAGAAGTTATAACACACAACCCAAAACAATCAAGTTCAATCAAACAATCAAGCAATCAACAAGCAACCAATCACTTAACAACTTATGAGCTTAACACATGAGTTGAAGGAAACAACAAGTTTTCTTGAAATAATTAACTTAGTATAGTCATACCTCATAGGTCAATATGATCCATACACTAACATGATATCAATGTTTTTGGTAGGCAATCTAATGTCTCTTGGTTTTCACTTGTAGTCCTTAGTGATGTCTAAGTTGAAGTCCTTGGTGGAACTAAAGTTGAAGTCATTGGTCGTGGTGGAGGCTTTATCCTTCAAGTTGAAAAGGAAGAGATGTAGAATCAAAACCAAAATGGTTGTGGAAAGAGTTTACAAGATTGTTTGTAAATAAGTTTTGGAACAAATACAACTCCTATTTTCTAAGGGTTTTTTGTCCAATCCTAGGGTTACAATCCTACAGGCAACACAGTGCTCTGATACAATCTATAGAGGTCCCAACCTGATAAGGTAGAGATCCCTGTGTTTATAATGCTAGTCCCTGGATCAATAGCTAGCATCCACAGTTTAAGATGTAATATCAAGAAACAAAGGTCATAGTACAACTTTATAACCAGGAATAAAATAATTCATTACATCTTACATAGCTCATTTGGCTATCTCATTACAATGCAGCAGAAATAACTATAGCATGGAGTCCTTCATCTTCAGAGTGCCACAGGCAATCATGTTGGTTGTAGACTTGTAATCCTAATCAACTCACTTCACTAACATCAAACAAACCTGCAACATAATAAGTTATAGCCACAAGGGTCAATACATTTGAATTGTATTGGAAAGTTTCATTACTATGTAGAAATAAGGGGATCCTATCATTACATGCATATTTGGCTAAGTAGGGTTTAGGCTCATTTGCAGAAAGCAATATAGTTTTATCCTATCTTTTCAAAATAGTTTTGATCTTTTGACAATCTTTCTGAACTCCTTGGAAAACTCCAAGTTCTTCTAATCCCTTGTTGACACCATAAAGTTTTACTTTGAGAAATTGGAATGTCGAGATCTTCCATAGCTTCAGGCCTTAGTTGCTCAGAGTTGTCCATAACCGGGGACATGGCTAAGTACTTAGAATTTGATCCTCTACAGAAGTTGTACACTTTACCCACATGACACAATCTCGTCTTGACGCCACCAGTGGCCGCTGGATAAGTACTCACCAAAATGGAGTACTGGAAGATCGAGAATGTGACAAAGTCTTTCCATAGAAGTCCTCCCAATACACAATGCTAGCTTGTCTACCAGGCACCAACGTAAGGATATATTTCCAATACACAATTCTAGTTAACCTGAAGTTGCCAATGCAAGGGTCTTCCACTATGTAGTTGACTAAGACAGAGCCCATTTAGCATGTGGCTGTACACGGAAGCCACTGTACGAGAAACATATTCAATCTCTAAGTTCCTGGGTGGTTTTCTTCTAGTGCACACACAAAAAGATAGCCATATAAACATGGTTCCCTTTGTTTCCACCTTGTCCAAATCTTGAGTATCCTTTTCCACCCAGGTGGTTCATTGAGTACTTGTTTTATTATATAAAACATATATCTTTCCAACACTTCATATAATCATATCATGTATCCCATCCCAAATATATAGAAGGGCTAAGCATACTACAACTACAATGTTTTCACTAAGTAGGATATAAGGATATCCTAATAGGATATATCATAGCATAGAAATATAGTAGTCCTTATCATGCATGTTACAAAAATCCACTAAGTGTAATGAAAATAGTAGGACATGGATGATAGTGTCACTTGCCTTTTTAGTAGAGAATATTGGTTCACTTCTTGATCTTGCAAATATCACACTCTTCTAACTTCACTACAATTCAATCAAGCAAACACATATTCAACTAGCATTCAAACAATTTTACCACATAAAATTATAGAAACAAGACAATGCATGCAAACATGCAAAATGTGGTTTTATTTGGAAAAGTGGTTTCTACTAGGCTCTAAACTTTTTAAAGCTCATATTGGTCATTTACAAAAGTGGTAAAACCATTTAAATTCAAGTTGGTGAAAATGGCCATTTTAAATACTTTTGTTTGCTAGAAATGATTTAAATCAAGGAAGATTTTCTAGTGTTTGCCAAATATATTTTTGAATCTCAAAACTTGGTGCTTAGGGTTAGAAGGTTTGAATCACATCATTTCCCAAAGGTTTTACTCAAAAATCATTTCTAAACCATATTCAATAATTTTATTTAGCTCGAAATGGTTTAAATCTAGGATTTATTCCTTAGTCTCACAAAATATGTTTATAAGCCCAAAAGTTGGTTTCTATGGTTAGTAGGTTCAAAACAAACCATTTAGCAAAGATTTCACCTTAAAAATATTGCTAGAACAATTTTTATATTCAAATTATGCATACGCAAGTTTCTGCAATTTCAACCAATTTTCCAGAAGCAAAACATTAAACAATGTGCATGGTTGCAAAGTACTTGTCCTGGTGATTCCAGTGATATAAAATTTTCAAAATTTGGACGTGTAGATTTAAGGCTATGAATTTTACAAGTTTGCATATGTAATAGATCAAATTCTGTTTTTAAAACCAGAGTCTGGCCACGTGGCGCTTCCTTATTGGACGAGAACGGTTCGCGCGAATTGAGCTCTATGGAGCGTTGGATTTAAAGGGGATCGGGCGGCACAGATCACAGGATACCCTTTTGCTTAAGTTTCTATCGTAGTCACTGGATCTTCATCCAATGGTTCACAGGCACTGACCATCTACTGGCGGCGCTGGCGGCGGCGAGTGGCGGCAGCGCGCTCGAACGGTGGAGTTGCCGAGGGACTAGGTCGCGCGAGGGAGGGAGAGGATGCTCACCGTGCTCGCAGGAGTGCGGCGAAGCTCAAGGCGTGATCAGTTCGTCGAGGGGCGCTCTGGTTCCCGAGGAATTTCTCACCGGAGACGGCGTCGGCATCGGATGCTTCTGGTTGTCGTCGGAGGCGAGCTTGTAGGCCACCAGGAGAAGAACGAAAATGTCCGTTAGACGCCTGTGAGTGTGGTGGTCACGAATGCATCATCGGGAGAGACTGGGGCGGACGGTACTTACGGGAAAGGGTCGCCGAAGAAATGGCAGACGACGATGGCACTCGGGTGTCGAGGTTGTCGAGCCTCTGGTGAATGCGCATGCAAGCGAGCGGCACTGGGAGATGCACCAGAAGATGGGGAGAAGGCTCGCGTGCTCTGGGAGGTGTGGGTGTTCGGACGGCGCCGGAATCGGCCGGAGAAGCTCGTCGGGGCAGTGGTGCTCGAGTTCGCAATTCGCGCATCCTGGAGGCAGAGAGGAGGCATGCTTGGGAGGGAATTGAAGAGGAGAGCGAGGCGTTTAAAGGTGTGTGGTCATGGCGAGGAGTAATTCAGCCATCAACGCTTATTAACGCGAATTGATTCGCGGCAGAACGACGATGAGCGAGGGGGAAACGACCGGCGTGGGTGGAAGAGAAGGCTGACAGCATGGGGCCATGCTGTCTGCGAGAGAGAGTGGGAGTGGGGTCCAAGCGTCGGTGACTGAGCGGGTTTGCCTCTGGGTGAAAAACGGTTCGTGAGAGGGGACGGCTGGTGGGCTAGCTGTTGGGCTGGGTTGGGCCTGCTGGCTGGGCTGCTTCGTTTCTCTTTTTTTATACAGAATGTTTTTCCTTTTTCTATTTTGAATTTCTGCTTTGATTTTCATTCAAACAATTCAAACTTCCACCAAACTTTTTGTTGATTTTAATACTGTTTATTAACATAAACTAGAATCAAATATAGAATAATTAATTTTAGGTTTTATTATTTATTTAAAAATAAATAAATAGCCATTAGTCTTTATTTCAAATAGGATTCAAATATGTTTTAGAACACTATTTGATTTCTAAATTTTTTCCAAAACCTTTTCAGTAGTTTTATTTGAAAGATAAAATACTTTGAATTTTTATTTAAATTACTTTATTAAGTTTTAATGTTCATTCAAAATAGGAAAATTGTCTTTACCTAAATAAAATTGGATATTAATTAAATCCTCATTATTCAAATAATCCCTTACTCTTCTTATTAAACAAAAATATTTTATTTCCATTGCTTGGCCAAGATTTAATTTGGCTCTTTAAAATAGTTCTCATTTATTCATTTATACCTTTGTTTACAAAAACCATATCTTTTCATTTAAAGATCCAAAAATGCCGATTCCAAGTTTTATAACTTTATTTATTATTTGTTTATCTTTTTAAATCCCTTTAGGATTCTATTTGACCAAAATAGGTTGTGATGTTTCCATTTGGAATCAAGAAAAAAAAATTCACCCTAAATTTCAACAATTATTTATTTTGTTTATTTATTTTTCACATTTCAAAATTTGGAAAATTTTGGGATGTGACAGGCTACCACCCTTAAAAGAAATCTCGTCCCGAGATTTGGGAAGGCTAGGGTTACAAGTTGGCTTCAAGGCAACTAGGGTACTACCACCCTTAAAAGAAAGTCTCATAGGGTTACATTGATGGTTCACTTGACTATGGGTTCAACACTTGATATCCAGACAAGGAATCCTTATTTGACTCAACTGAGTTAACTAATTCCTGACATCCACTTCTTCTATCTCTTCAAGGTTCCCATCCATGTCAATGTGGTTCACATGTCCTTTCTGGGTCACATTGGAGTCATTTCCATTGGATCTTCTAGCATCCTTTTTCTTTTTCTTCTCAGGACAGTCTGATGCATAGTGTCCAAGTTCCTTACAATTATAGCACTGCAACTGGCTAATATCTTTCTTCCTGAAAGTGTCATGTTGGTTCTGACCAAGGTCATCTCCATTGTCAGTATCATTTCCATTATTATCACTTCCATTGTTGTTGTGGTGATACTGATGTGGTTCAGAATCTTCATTGCTTTTTTTTGAATGAACGCTTCTTTTGTGATGATCCTGAGTGATACTTGAGTTTATGTTTCCTCTTTCTGTTCTCAACTTGATTCATCTTGTTTTCCAAAATGGTGGCTTTGTCACAGAGTGATTGATAAGTTGGGACATAGGCAACAGATAGCTGCAGGTTCAACTCATCATTAAGTCCTTCGAGGAATTTCTCCTTTCTCTTAGCATCTGTATCAACTTCATCCGGTGCATAGCGTGCCAGATTGTTGAACTCTTCAATGTAGTCAGCCACACTGAGGTGACGCTGTTTCAGATTGTGAAACTCCTTTTTCTTAAAGTTCATCACTCCAGATGAGATGTGAGATGTACGGAAACCATCCTCAAAAATAGCCCAAGTCACATCCTCAAGGGGAGTGGTGATCTGAAAGTTGTCCCACCATGTTGCTGCTGGTCCTTCAAGCAGAAATGCTGCAAACCTAACTTTTTCTTCATCGGTGCAGCCAATAGTCACTAAGTCCTTATTCACCGAATGTAACCAATAATTGGCTACCATTGGGTCAGTTGTCCCAGAGAACCTTGCAGGCCTTAGCTTCAGAAACCTGGTGAGCATATCATGTGCTGGAGGATTATTCTGATTGTTGTTGTTGTTTTTGTTTTTGTTTTTGTTGTTTTTGTTGTTGTTGTTGTTGTTCTGATTCTGATTTTGCATAAACTGTGTCATCATCTGCATCAGTTGAGCTTGACCTATCATCATCTGCTGCATCTCGGGAGTGATGTTGTCATTTTGGTTGGGGTTGGCACGACGGGGAGGCATCTGTTGGTTTGATAGGGATAAGTAATGATGGATAGATTTAAAGAATTTATAACACACAACCCAAAACAATCAAGTTCAATCAAGCAATCAACAAGCAACCATTCACTTAACAACTTATGAGCTTAACACATGAGTTGAAGGAAACAACTAGTTTGTTTGAAATAATTAACTTAGTATAGTCATACCTCATAGGTCAATATTATCCATACACTAACATGATATCAATGTTTTTGGTAGGCAATCTAATGTCTCTTGGTTTTCACTTGTAGTCCTTAGTGATGTCTAAGTTGAAGTCCTTGGTGGAACTAAAGTTGAAGTCATTGGTCGTGGTGGAGGCTTTATCCTTCAAGTTGAAAAGGAAGAGATGTAGAATCAAAACCAAAATGGTTGAGGAAAGAGTTTACAAGATTGTTTGTAAATAAGTTTTGGAACAAATACAACTCCTATTTTCTAAGGGTTTTTTGTCCAATCCTAGGGTTACAATCCTATAGGCAACACAGTGCTTTGATACAATCTGTAGAGGTCCCAACCTGATAAGATAGAGATCCCTGTGTTTATAATGCTAGTCCATGGATCAATAGCTAGCATCCACAGTTTAAGATGTAATATCAAGAAACAAAGGTCATAGTACAACTTTATAACCAGGATTAAAATAATTCATTACATCTTACATAGCTCATTTGGCTATCTCATTACAATGCAGCAGAAATAACTATAGCATGGAGTCCTTCATCTTCAAAGTGCCATAGGCAATCATGTTGGTTGTAGACTTGTAATCCTAATCAACTCACTTCACTAACATCAAACAAACCTGCAACATAATAAGTTGCAGCCACAAGGGTCAATACATTTGAATTGTATTGGCAAGTTTCATTACTATGTGGAAATAAGGGGATCCTATCATTACATGCATATTTGGCTAAGTAGGGTTTAGGCTCATTTGCAGAAAGCAATATAGTTTTATCCTATCTTTTCAAAATAGTTTTGATCTTTTGACAATCTTTCTGAACTCCTTGGAAAACTCCAAGTTCTTCTAATCCCTTGTTGACACCATCAAGTTTTACTTTGAGAAATTGGAATGTCGAGATCTTCCATAGCTTCAGGCCTTAGTTGCTCAGAGTTGTCCATAACGGGGACACGGCTAAGTACTTAGAATTTGATCTTCTGTAGAAGTTGTACACTTTACCCACATGACACAATATCGTCTTGACGCCACCAGTGGCCGCTGGATAAGTACTCACCAAAATGGAGTACTGGAAGATCCAGAATGTGACAAAGTCTTTCCATAGAAGTCCTCCCAATACACAATGCTAGCTTGTCTATCAGGCACCAATGTAAGGATATATTTCCAATACACAATTCTAGTTAACCTGAAGATGCCAACGCAAGGGTCTTTCACTATGTAGTTGACTAAGCCATAGCCCATTTATCATGTGGTTGTACACGGAAGCCACTGTACGAGAAACATTTTCAATCTCTAAGTTCATGGGTGGTTTTATTCTAGTGCACACACAAAAAGATAGCCATATAAACATGGTTCCCTTTGTTACCACCTTGTCCAAATCTTGAGTATCCTTTTCCACCCAGGTGGTTCATTGAGTAATTGTTTTATTATATAAAACATATATCTTTCCAACACTTCATATAATGTCACATCCCAAGATTTTCCAAATCTTGTAATGTGAAAAATAAATAAACAAAATAAATTATTGTTGAAAAACAGGGTGAAAAGAAACTTTTGTTTCTAAATGGAAACTTAAAATCCCATCTTGAACAAACTTTGGTTAAAGTTTGAATTCAAAAAAATCCAAATCAAGGGAAATGCATTCCTCAATGAATGTATCTGGAAATTTGAACACTTGGAAAATAAATCCAAATCCTAAAACCCTAATGGAAGAAAATCATTTCCAAGTTATCTCCAAGCTTATGGATTTGATCCATATAAAAATTTGTCAACAAACATTTCAAAATGATCAATAAAGACAAATAGAAATATTATAAGACCATAGAAATTGGTTTCACTTAATTTGGAACCATGAATAAAATCTTATGAATTTAATAAGATAAGGAAATTGAATTTCCAAAGCCAATAAAACACCTAACTAAAATCCATACCAATTTGTGATCAAATTAATCCTAAGGTTATTTAAATTGATAAATAAATATCAATTAAGATTTTTACAAATTGGAATCACCAAGTTTGGACTTATAAATAAAAAGATATGGATTTTATAAGTTGAAGAAAGAAATATTAATTAAAGAATATTTATAGACCAAATCAAATCCTGGCCAAATCTATTAAGCAATTAGGATGAATAGAATCCAAATCCAAATAAAATAAAAGTATAAAGCATTTACAAATAAAATAAAATGGCATTAAACCATTCTATCCCTATTTTGAGAAAGGCAAATCTCTAATAAGAATGATCATTTAAATCATGAGAAAATGATATTTGGAATTTACCCAAGTGAAATAAAAGTTGTTAAATCAACTTAAATGAAATAAACCTTCCAAATAAAAATTAAGGAATTAAAACCATATCTAAATCCATTGGAATTAAAATAAAAACCCAATTCAAATGGTTTAAGAATCAAATTAAATACTTTCCAAATAATTCAAGATGAATTATTTGACACCCTATTGATCAAATAAAAACCTACTGAAAAGATTTGTAAAGTTTTTAGAAACTTAAATGGTGTTTGAAAATATTACTAAATCCTTTTTGAATTAAAAACAAGGGCCTAATCAAATAAATAAAAGACCCTAAAAAGAATAAAGTTTTATTTAAAAAATTGACATCAGATTACAAATCAATATTTAAACCTACACAAATTTTAGCAAAGGATTGAATTCAAATGAGTGTTTGAATTGCTTATTCAAAATCAAATGAGAAAAAGAAAAACAAACAAAACAAAAAAAATGAAAAGGTCGACCCAGCCCAGCTAAGCCTACCTGGCCCAGTCCAGCCCAGTTCCCCTCTTCCCCCGCAGAAAAACGTTTCGAACCAGTAAATGCACTCGCGGAGACGCTGACCGGTGGACCCCATCTCCCCACTCCTCTCTCACACTGCCAAGCGGACCCCACCACCAGCTCACCTCGTCGTCAACCCGCGACCAGTTCTTCCTCCCGTTACTGCCGATTGATTCGCGTCGTCAATTCTCTTCAATGACGCAGTGATTCTGCCCCCAGACCATGCTCTCTTAATCACCAGCATCCCCTCTATGTTTCCCCCTCAGTTCCCCACCTTAGCGCGCCCCCAGGCCGTCCTAATTCCTCTACGAGCTCCACTGCCCTGACGAGTTCCGGCGTCGATTCCGGCCAGACCCTGCCGCCCCTTGCCCCCTCGACCACTCTCACCTGCTCCCCACTCCCTGGCGAACCTCCCAGTGGCATCAACTCGTCCCCGCGTGCCCCAGAACACTCGGCAACGACGACGACCACCATCGCCACCGTCTGCTTCCTCTCCGGCGAAGCTTCTGGTAAGAACCTGACCGCGCCTCTCCTTCTCTTTAACACACGCGTGCTCGCCGTGACCCCGCGCATCTAACCGTGTCTTATTTTCTCTCTGGCGTGCCCTGTGCCTTCGCCATCATCTTCAACAGGACGAGCCCGAGCAAGAGCTCAACTATGGCGAGCAATTGCCGTGAACCCCGTGCGCCCCTTGCACTCTCACAAGCACCTTGAGCATCTCCATGACTCTGTGAACTCGGTGAGCATCTTTCTTTCCTCTCTTGCTTCCTGCATCACCGGCAACGCCACCGCCAGTCGCTCCGCCGCCAGTCATCGCCGCCAGCGCCGCTGCTTCGTGGTCAAACGCGTAGCGACCGTAGGATCTTAATCGTAGCGTTGCGATAGAACGTGAACGAAAGGGTACCTTTTGATCTGCACAGTGTGTAGCCACTTAGATCTGACGGTCCAGGAAGGTTGATCCGTGCGAACCGGTACGGGCGAATAAGAATTAGCCACGTGGCTCTGTTCGTTTGAATTAAAACAGATTTGATCTATTAGATGCTAGATTTTGTAAAATCTATAACCTTTTAATCTACACGTCCAAATTTTTCAAATTTTATATCAATGGATTCAGAAAAACAAGACCTAGCCAACCATGCACTTTGTTTAGTAAAAAGCTTCTGGTAAAATGTTTGTTTTTGTAGAAACTTATGTATGCTTGTTTAGGATATAAAATTTATTCCAAAATGATTTTGAGGATAACATCTTTGGCAAATGGTGTGTTTTGAACCTACTGACCATAGGAAACAAATTTTGGTTTCAAAAATGTATTTGGTGAAACAAAAGAATGAATCTTTGATTTAAACCATTTCTAGTCAAATAAAAATATGGTTTAATTGTTAAAAATGATTTTGGAGGAAAACCTTTGGGAAATGTTTTGGAAATAAACTCTCTGACCCTAAACACAAGATTTTATGGTTTGAAAACATATTTTGTTAAACCTATAGAAGGATGCCTTATTAAAAAGCATTTCTTCACCACATAAAATAATGATTTGGTTTAAAAATGGTTTAGAGATAGAATATTTGGCAAATGGTTTTGCCACTTTATAAAATGACCAATAGGTGTTTCCAAATGTTTATAACCTACTAGAAACCATTTTTACAAATAAAACAATCCTTGACTTGCTTGCATGCATTGTTTTGTTTCTATCATTTTATGTGATGAATTGCTTGAATGGTGGATTGAAATATTGTTTGCTTGATTGAGTTGTAGTGATTTGAAGTGAGTGAACATTGCAAAGATCAAGGAGTGAACCTATACTCTCTACCAAAAAGGCAAGTGATGCTACATACTTTTGTCCCATTATTTTCACTATGCATTAGTGATATTTCTAAGTAAGACTTGCATGGAATTTTTGCTAAGTATAAACCATGCTATGGGAAAACCTAGTAGATGAAACCTTAGAGAAAATTTCCTAAGTTAAGATTCCTACTACTATCATGCTTAGCTTAGCTAATACAAAACAAGGGTGGAATATATATTCATGCTATGGAAAAATTTCTAAGTCTGAGGACTTGTGTTTTGTTTAATAAAACAACTAAGTGAATGAATCACCTGGGTGGAATGGAAGGAATGGTTTGTGTTGAGTGGTCATGCAAGTCGAGTATGCTGGGGAAAACTTGGTGTCTCACTTGTGGATGGCCACCCAGGAACAAAGATATTTGAGATGTCAAATGTTGAGAAGCTTCAAGTGCAGCCACTTGGCATTATGGGCTTTGCCTGGATCATATAGGTAGCAATAACTTAGCCAAATGGACAGTTGGTGGTAGGGGAATGATAGGTTGGAGCGTGTCCATTCTGGTCTAAGGGAAGGCTTCTGAAAGATCTTTTCTTGGTGAAACCAAGTCTTGTGGGGAAAGTGCACCACCTCTGCAGAGTGTAAAATCTAAGTACTTAGCCATGTCCCTGGAAAAGGACAATTTGAGCATCAAGACATGGAAGCTATCAAGAATCTCATCATCCAAATTTCTAAGTTAAAAACTTGTGGTTGAACAAAGGTTTAAGGTTCACCAATTTCTATTGGTGGTTCCTTGGGTGTTTTTGTCAAGCAAAAACTTAGTATTTTCAAATGATAAGGAAAATCTATTTTGAGCAAAGCAAGCCTAAGCTCCACTTAGCCAAATGCATATAGATAATAGACTCCACTATACTACCATAGTATCACTTGCCAATACAATTCAAATGTATTGACCCTTGTGGCTGTAACTTGTTATGTTGCAGGTTTTATTTGATATTAGTGAAATAGGATTACAAGTCTACAACCAACATGTCTGCCTGTGGCATCTTGAAGATGAAGGACCCCATGCTTATAGACATTCTGCTGCAATGTAATGTAATAGCCAAATGAGCTATGTAAGATGTAATAAATTACTTTATTCCTGGTTATAAAGTTGTATTATGACCTTTGTTTCTTGATACTATATCTTAACTGTGGATGCTAGCTATTGATCCAGGGACTAGCATTGTAAACACAGGGGACTCTACCTTATTAAAGGTAGGGGACCTTACATATAATCATATCATGTATCCCATCCCAAATATATAGCAGGGCTAATCATACTACAACTACAATGTTTTCACTAAGGAGGATATAAGGATATCCTAATAGGATATAGCATAGCATAGAAATATAGTAGTCCTTATCATGCATGTTACAAAAATCCACTTAGTGTAATGAAAATAGTAGGACATGGATGATAGTGTCACTTGCCTTTTTAGTAGAGAATATTGGTTCACTTCTTGATCTTGCAAATATCACACTCTTCTAACTTCACTACAATTCAATCAAGCAAACACATATTCAACTAGCATTCAAACAATTTTACCACATAAAATAATAGAAACAAGACAATGCATGCAAACATGCAAAAGGTGGTCTTATTTGGAAAAGTGGTTTCTACTAGGCTCTAAACTTTTTAAAGCTCATATTGGTCATTTACAAAAGTGGTAAAACCATTTAAATTCAAGTTGGTGAAAATGGCTATTTTAAATCCTTTTGTTTTGCTAGAAATGATTTAAATCAAGGAAGATTTTCTAGTGTTTGCCAAATATATTTTTGAATCTAAAAACTTGGTGCTTAGGGTTATAAGGTTTGAATCACATCATTTCCCAAAAGTTTTACTCAAAAATCATTTCCAAACCATATTCAATAATTTTATTTAGCTAGAAATGGGTTAGATCAAGGATTTATTCCTAAGTCTCACAAAATATGTTTCTAATCCCAAAAGTTGGTTTCTATGGTCAGTAGGTTCAAAACAAACCATTTAGCAAAGATTTCACCTTAAAAATATTTCTAGAACAATTTTTATATTCAAATTATGCCTACACAAGTTTCTGCATTTCAACCAATTTTACAGAAGCAAAACATTAAACAAAGGGTATGGTTGCAAAGTACTTGTCCTGCTGATTCCAGTGATATAAAATTTGCAAAATTTGGACGTGTAGATTTAAAGTTATGAATTTTACAAGTTTGCATATGTAATAGATCAAATTCTGTTTTTAAAACCAGAGTCTGGCCACGTGGCGCTTCCTTATTGGACGATAACGGTTCGCGCGGATTGAGCTCTATGGAGCGTTGGATTAAAAGGGGATCGGGCGGCACAGACCACAGGATACCCTTTGTAACACCCTCAGAATCGACCCTATGCAAGTTTCAGCGATTCTCGCCAATCCCGCATAGAAACGATTCAAAGGTGCCCACCAGGCACTTTCGTGCTGGTGGAAAACGA
This sequence comes from Avena sativa, assembly GCA_916181665.1. Lineage (NCBI taxonomy): Eukaryota > Viridiplantae > Streptophyta > Magnoliopsida > Poales > Poaceae > Avena > Avena sativa. Next base: position 443,133,766 of record OV702293.1, on the reverse strand, counting down.
AGTAATACCATTACACAATAGTCCACGATGGAACCCACAGAATAGATATATACAACAATGACACAAAGAGTCAAGAATACCGGTATATAGTACAAAGATCCAAATCACCCTGAAAACGATACAATGTCCGACTACGGACAAGATGCAAATGGGGCTAAGAGCCCTGAAGAATAACCAATGACGTCCATAACCCTGCCCAGGCCAAGCCGGAAGGGTAACCCTGCTAACGACGTCAATCTCAAAACCTGCTTAAACAAAAGGGGTACCGACAAAGGGCAAAGGAAAAAGAGAGAGCGGTCAGTACTGAGGCCAGTACACGGCGAGACTAGAATTCGGCGGTCCTCGCCTACATAGGTATGGTGGACTGAAGCGGCAGCGCAGCATGCACTAAACAACCTATAGAGACTCAATACAACTGGCGGCTATCAGAGAGAGATAAGAAAGACCTATTCGAAACCATCCTGATACTACCACCAAACATACCCATCCTGGTATTTTCCCCTCGATACCAAACGAGGAAGTCAACCGAGGAACTCACACAGTTGGCAGTTTTAATTATTCAGTTATCGTTGCAGCAATTACTAGTCAGGTATAAATAGTCATCCTGATATAATAAGCAGTGGGCACTTTTAGTTAACCATTCCGTTGTAGTTGCAACACTTACTAGTCAGATACAATAAGCATGAGATATCCCAAACCCAGCAGTTGTTAGTACTTTTATTTAGCCATTCCGTTATAGTTGCAATACTTACTAGTCAGATACAATGGTAGCAGGCAACAACCCAAACAAGCAATTGTTGGCATTTTTATTTAGCCATTCCATTATAGTGAAGCTGATTACTAGTCATTATAAAGTCAAATTTATAACACTACTTTAGTTATAGTTGTCTATGATCGAGATACTGTGCTCCAAGTCGTCCATAATCGCGGACACGGCTTTCAGAAAGTTTTACCCTGCAGGGGGCACAAATAGCAACACACGCACGATCAACCTCGGAAAAACCAAATAAAACCCAACGAGGCATCACGACAAAGAAATCGCAAGATTCATATAATATTTCAGAGGGCCACCCCACCAAGCTACCCGCTACGAAGTTGGCCCGCTCCGAGACGGACCCAGAGGTTTGTGACGACGGTTGTAAACGACTGGGAACCCGAAAGTGTGACTGGGCTTGTCGATACCGCGAAAACGTGGCACGGGGTTCCAAAACAGTACAGGCGCTCCACGCGCAATAGTAAATAAAGCAGTAAAGCATGGCATAAGTACAGGATAGTAATAAAGCCCCAAACTACTTTGTGGCCCCAAGAAATAAGATATGACTCCAGCTCATGCTAAGGGGATTCATGGGCCCACATGCGGATAGTGCGAATATTCAAAGAACAGGTATCAAGTACTCGGGGTCCTACGGGACACAAGTGGACGGTTAAAAACCAAATAACATCTATTGCCCACCTGTGCCTCTGCATTATTTACCTACTTCAATTTTAGTTATTAAACTGTAATTAAAGTTATAATCATCTCCAACATAAAGCATATGGCAGTCTTCCAACAACTGTGGTGCTTGACGACACGCAACAACACTTGAGCAAGCGACTACGACACGCAAGTCCAACTATCTACCAAACAATAGGTAATAGGATGTGTCCAAGGCAATATGAGGCTGCAAGGGATATCACGGGTACGGAAACTAGAGCATCGCAACACAGATAGCAATAGATCAATAGTAGGGAATAAAGACTAGAAATATAAAATAGGTAGAAAGGGAGAGAATGCTCGCCTGAAAGCATTGTCGAAGGTTCATCTGAAGATCTTGTCGAAGCTCACAACATCTCATCGTCCTACCCGGAAAGAAGCAAACACTAAAAGGAACAAGCGATGCAACAATTACAACTAATGCAGAAGAATCGGCATGATTATGATATGATGCATGACATGGCAAGTTAATGATGCAAACTATGTCGAAAAGGTATTAGGGGCATAGCACATTGATGATATAGCATTCGTGAGATATTATTAATAAGAATCAATTAGTTCCCAATTTTATTTATCATATTTTCCTTGCATAAACAGTACTGATTATAAAACTGCTCTTAATGCATGATGCAAATGATAACATGGATATCATGGTTGGAGAGGTCTCGTCGCGCTGATCGGTTTGGACATATTATTTATCGAATTCGGAGTTACGGATTTAAAGTTATGCAATTATTAAGAAATGACATTTATTAGCAATTAAATTATTTCGAAATTTTAAATTGTTCAAATAGTATTATAAATAGCATAAACAGATTTCTCATGTTTTTTTGATTCAGAAACATATATTATTTGTATTATTGGGAAATATGAATTTAAAACAATTTTATAGTCAAATTATATTGAAAAGTCAAATAGGGTCAAATATCAATGGTTTGACTAGATAGGGTCAACCCTGGTCAAACTTGAAAACATGGTTGAATCACATTTGAAAAACATTCATATTTGCCTTTGAAAGTTTCTGCAAATTCAACACTATTTGAAATCTATATATGGATTTGTATTTATACAGATTGAGAATTGATTTGATTTTAGATTTGGAAAGGGGCCAAGTTTTTGTTACACAGGGACAACCTACCCAAAGGGACAGACGAGTGGGGCCAGGCGCCAGGCGGGTCCACACGCGCGCGGAGCAACAGGGCGTTGACAAGTGGCAGGGGAGGCCCACGGGTTGAGCTCAGCAGAAGTGGAGGTACCTTTGTATGAAAAGGCCATACTGTTCTGGGATGCGTGTTGAGTAGCAGGAAGATGGGGGGCCTTAATACAAAAAGTGTTGGATGGTGGTGAGCGGAAACAACTAACGAGACTGCACTGGGATCGCGAACGAGGCCAGCTGGAGTGATTTTTAGAGGAAGATGGTGAGCAAACGAGGCGGTATTTAGCTACGCCGCAAAAACAAAAGATGTAGAGGGAATAAAGTGCTTCAATCTTTGTCAAGGAACCTTCCCCGGATATGGAGTGTATCACTCGGAAACGTGTCGTGAACGGAGAGGATTCGGGATGGTTCAAACTGTCGAAAAAACTTCAGAGATTGCAGAAATTTTTCTCGAACTTTGCCGGTTGATTCCGAAGGATGTAGGTCGCCAATTTGGACGAGGTTTGCTGCGTTGGATAGAAGGATCTACCGTTAAGAGAAAACGTGAATACGAGTACGCCGGAGGCGGACCAAGGGTGCCGGAAAATGGACAGAAAACGGAGGTCATCAGCGGTAACTGTTGCGCGGCTGCTGCAGCCGATGCGGTCGTTTGTGTGCGCGCGACGAGCGCCAAACGGCAAGGTACGACGATGGACTGCTACTGTAGCGAGAGAGGTAGAGGAAGATGCAGAGAGGAAGGTGGGCCTGCTCACCGAGGTCCTGATGAAGAGCCCGAACGAGTCGCAGAGGATGGGCTATCAGTTTGGAGAAGAAACAGTCGACCGCGCGCACGGACGCAGGTTCCAGGAAGAAGAACTTGACGACGCCGTCGATCCCTAGCGTCTCCTGACTCGGTACTGCGGCGAGGATGGCAAGGACGGTGGCGCAGTTCCATTCCCGTCGGCAGCATGGGCTCTAGAGCTCGAGGGTGATGGGGAGAAGCTCTGCTCCTTGCAGATTGGTAGGGAATAGTAGAGAGGGAAAAGAAGGAGAGTGCGGCGGCGGAGGGAAGAGGGGGAACTAGGGTTCAGGGGCTCCTCGGCTTGGGATAAGATGAGGGAGCGGTGGTGGATGGTGACACGGATGACGGGGTGACGCCCACCTGCCCCGTCCCGTTAGCAAACCAGAGAGGGAGAGGGCAACGAGGAAGAGGAACAGGGACGGCGCCGTCTTCTGTTGGCGAAACAGTACAGCCAGAAGATTGGGTTGTTGCCAGGTCGGCTCTTAGTTTTTTTTATTCATCATGTTTCTTCTTTCTTTGGTTTCATTTCAAATTTCTAAGCAAGTTTTTATATTACAGCCCAAATAAACAAATAGAGCAAAGAAAAGAAGGCTGGAGAGAATAGATAGATAGGATAATTAGAGTAGATACGTTTTTGTTGTAGGAATTTGTTTTGAATGGATTTGAATAAACCCAAAAGATATGAGAGAAACCTCACAAAGATAACAACACAAATAAAACCAAAGAGGGATCATGAAGGAAGGTAGGTAGATGGTTCATGAAGATCTATTTGAATTGATTCCTCTTGAGAGCTTCCAAATCAAATAGCCCCATAACCCAAAGGAGAAACAAGAATGGAAGGATGGTGGTAATCTTCCATGGGCCATGCATGTGAATTTAGAAGTGGACCCATATTATTACCTATGAGCTAGACAAATGCCAAAAGAAATGCAAGTACTCATATATAGTTTGGATGGGGGGATTATAAGGTGATGATAAGAAACATGGTGGATTCAAGAAAAGATATGCCCACAACTCAACTTGGGCATGAAGCAATTTATCAAGAAGCAAATACAATATATAAAGAGCCAAATACAAGTGATACAATATATAATGCATATGGGATAATAACCTAATTGAGGAGTTTTATATGATGCACAAATGCAAGGTGGCATGGTGACATGAGCATGATATGGTAATGATGCAATAAATAACAAGCATCAGGTAGTGTTGATCGGTATTTCTTATGTAGCATTCCAATGTTAGACAATTGGGATGCTACACCCTTTCGCTTAAGTTTCTCACTGGATCTTCATCCAATGGTTCACAGGCACTGACCATCTACTGGCGGCGCTGGCGGCGGCGAGTGGCGGCGGCGCGCTCGGACGGTGGCGTTGCCGAGGGACTAGGTCGCGCGAGGGAGGGAGAGGATGCTCACCGTGCTCGCAGGAGTGCGGCGAAGCTCAAGGCGTGATCAGTTCGTCGAGGGGCGCTCTGGTTCCCGAGGAATTGCTCACCGGAGACGGCGTCGGCGTCGGATGATGCTAGTTGTCGTCGGAGGCGAGCTTGTAGGCCACCAGGAGAAGAACGAAAATGTCCGTTAGACGCCTGTGAGTGTGGTGGTCACGAATGCATCATCGGGAGAGACTGGGGCGGTCGGTACTTACGGGAAAGGGTCGCCGAAGAAATGGCAGACGACGATGGCGCTCGGGTGTCGAGGTTGTCGAGCCTCTGGTGAATGCGCAGGCAAGCGAGCGGCACTTGGAGATGCACCAGGAGATGGGGAGCAGGCTCGCGTGCTCTGGGAGGCGTGGGTTGTCGGCCGGCGCCGGAATCGGCCGGAGAAGCTCGTCAGGGAAGTGGTGCTCGAGTTCGCAATTCGCACAGCCTAGAGGCAGAGAAGAGGCGTGGCTTGGGGGAATGGAAGAGGAGAGCGAGGCGTTTAAAGGCGCGTGGTCACGACGAGGAGTAATTCAGCCATCAACGAGTATTAACGCGAATTGATTCGCGGCAGAATGGCAATGAGCGAGGGGGAAACGACCGGCGTCGGTGGAAGAGAAGGCTGACAGCATGGGGCCATGCTGTCTGCGAGAGAGAGAGAGAGAGAGAGAGAGAGAGAGAGAGAGAGAGAGAGAGAGAGAGAGAGAGAGAGAGAGAGAGAGAGAGTGGGCGTGGGGTCCAAGCGTCGGTGACTGAGCGGGTTTGCCTCTGGGTGAAAAATGGTTCGCGAGAGGGGAGAGCTGGTGGGCTAGCTGTTGGGCTGGGTTGGGCCTGCTGGCTGGGCTGCTTCGTTTCTCTTTTTTTATACAGAATGTTTTTCCTTTTTCTATTTTGAATTTCTGGTTTGATTTTCATTCAAACAATTCAAACTCCATTTGAATTAAAACTTCCACCAAACTTTGTGTTGATTTTAATACTGTTTATGAACATAAACTAAAATCAAATATAGAATAATTAATTTTAGGGTTTATTATTTATTTAAAAATAAATAAATAAATAGACATTAGTCTTTATTTCAAATAGGATTCAAATATGTTTTAGAACACTATTTGATTTCTAAATTTTTCCCAAAAACTTTTCACTAGGTTTTATTTGAAAGATGAAATACTTTGAATTTTTATTTAAATTACTTTATTAAGTTTTAATGTTCATTCAAAATAGGAAAATTGTCTTTACTTAAATAAAATTGGATATTAATTAAATCCTCATTATTCAAATAATCCCTTACTCTTCTTATTAAAGAAAAATATTTTATTTCCATTGCTTGGCCAAGATTTAATTTGGCTCTTTAAAATAGTTCTCATTTATTCATTTCTACCTTTGCTTACAAAAACCATATCTTTTCATTTAAAGATCCAAAAATGCTCATTCCAACTTTTATAACTTTATTTATTATTTGTTTATCTTTTTAAATCCCTTTAGGATTCTATTTGACCAAACTAGGTTTTGATGTTTCCATTTGGAATCAAGAAAATTTTCTTTTCACCCTAAATTTCAACAATTATTTATTTTGTTTATTTATTTTTCACATTTCGAAATTTGGAAAATTTTGGGATGTGACAGGACAAAAGCTCAAGCTTGGGGATGCCACCCGTGTCACCCCAAGAATTATTCAAGAGGTACAAGAGTCGAAGCTTGGGGATGCCCAAGACATCCCCTTCTTCATCAATAAAAATCTCAGGTTTTCTTTCAAAACACTTTATTTTTATTGTTTCATGCACTATATGTTGTTCTTGGAGCGTCTTTGTTCTTGCTTTTGGTTTTCTTTTGTTTGGTTTGCTGGAATAAATTGTCCAGACCCCAACACTCCTATTTTGGAGAAGTCATACCTAGTTCTTCATTGTCTAGAACACTCTAGTTTGTATTTTTATCGTTTTGTGAGTGTTCTCTTTTGCTAGCACTGTGTTTAGCTTTAGTTTTCTTGTGCTCTTTGCTTATAACTTTTTAGTTCTTCCTTGTAGATTTGTGAGACAAGCTCACTGATCTTTATTAAGTATTATCCTTGTGAGTTGTTTTAAATAAGTCGATTGGTGTTGGAAGAGAGTAGGAAGTTTCATGCTTTAGTGGTACAAAAGGGAGCTTGTTTTGACAGTGGATTAGAATTTATCATGTCATGATAGATGTTGCTTTAACCTTATGCTTAGTGATTATTGCTGTAGCATGACTTGTTCCAAACAATTGAGATGGCTTAATGTGCCTTGAAAGAATCATGTGTTGCTTTAGCATACAAAAGCATAATGTTGTGGTATTCTCCTTTGATGCTTTATTTGGGTTGACTTGGCACATGCTTACAACATGTTAAGACTATGAACCAGTCACCTTGTCCTTTATGATCATTTGGTTTTTGACTTGTGATATCACTTTATGCTTTAGTTAATAATGTTTTGTCGCTTTGCATGATTATGGTCATTATTGCTCTCTTAGTTGGTCGCTCCCAGTCTTTTGCTAACCTCCACCTGTACTGTGTATGAGCTCTACTCGTGCATCCAACTCCCAAGAAACCAAGTTATTCCAAAGAGTCCAATATAAACTCCTATGCATGGTGTGTTACACCATTCCAAGTATATTCATGTGATTAATTATCTTCCAAATTAAACTTTTGTTATGTGAAATTAGTGATTAAAGCTCTCACAAACTTGATGGCACACTTTACTTTCTTGCACCTAATAAACTTGAACCATTGTTTCATCTATGTTGTTTATATGCTTGCACTTATAAGTTGGGAATTAGCAGAACCATGCTGTCATGGGGAACACTTTCAACACTTGTAAATATTATCAAGTTGATATCATGATCTTTTGTTTATGGATGTTGGCGGTGTGAAATAAAAGAGGATCTTGTAAGTTCATGGAGTATTATATATGTGTTAGAGAAACGCCTGGGAAACTAGCCTAAGCCATGCCTAATCATGGTGGAAACTTGCAGCATCACCATAGTGAGCAATCTATGAAGCATCTTCAGAAAAAATATAGAAAAAAGAGAAGAGAAAAGATAAAAAAAGCACCATACTCATGGTAAATAAGAAGATTGCTGAGATGCTCATTGTCTGTTGCCTTGTCATTTTGATATGGGATAGCTCCTGTGTTATGGGGCAAGGGGTACCCCGTTGGCGGTTCTCTATGATACACATATACTTACAATGACAAGGACTTGCTTTTGACTAAAGTTGAGTAGCATGAGGAACGACTCTCGTACTCCAGGGACATGAGATCGCCAACTTATGATTTGTCAAGCATATACTTCATATTTGTTTCACTTTAACCTTAACCACTTCAAGATGCCTATGATAGGGGCAATTAGAGATGAAAGCTAATAAGTACCATAGTTTTTGGAAGCTCTTTATGAAACTTCAAATCCCTACTTCCCTCTATGAAGGGCCTTTATTTTACTTTTATGTTGAGTCTCCATCTTCTATATTTATGAACCAACTAGGAGAGCATAGTTGTCATTCTTAGTTTAATGTGCATTGTCCCAAAACTTATTGATTGAACCATAACTTTGATATTGCGTGTTCTTAAATTACTTGTATCTAGTCACCCTTATGAACTTTGAAGGTGTACTATGCATTTATGTTTTTCTATACCATGAAGGACAAGCTGAATACAACTCTTGCTATGTTTTCTATATGTGAAACAAACAAACGTATTTCAATGCATTGTTATTCATGTGCTTTTGTTTGTACCCTTTCATGTTACAACATAGTTGCTATGTATTATTGTTAGAACTACATCTTTCATGCTCATGTTTAGAGTACTTTGATCTCAGTTATAAATGCTTTAAAAATATTTTGATGAAAATAGTGATAACATGTCACCTAAAAAATTATTCTTTCTATCACTTACCTACTCGAGGATGAGCAGGAGTTAAGCTTGGGGATGCTTGTTACGTTATAAACGTATCTAGAATTTTTTATGCTCCTTGCTTGTTTTGTATCGACTTTCTTATGTTTTGTCTACACTTTGAGGTATTTTTATACATTTTCCAGAACTAACCTATTGACAAGATGCCACGGTGCTAGTTGTCTGTTTTCTGCTGTTTTTGGTTTCAGAAAAGCTAGTAAGGAAATATTCTCGGAATTGGATGGGACAAAAGTCAAAGTCAATATTTTACCAGAAGGAACATAGAGTTCGAAGGGCAGCCGAAGTGGGGCCACGAGGTGGCCACACCATGTGGCGGTGTAGCTAGGGGGCACGCCAGCCCAAGGTGTGGGCCCCTCGGGCGCCCACCGACCTTGCCCCTTTGCCTACAATAGCACGCCGATGCAGAAACCCTAAACACCCGATCAGATCTCCACGAAAAAATCCGTAGCCGCCATCTCCATCCCTAGGTCGGGGGATCCGAAGCTCTTCCCGACACCCTGCCGGAGGAGAGAGATCATCCCGGAGGCCTTCTTCATCACCATGCCAGCCTCCGGAGTGATGCGTGAGTAGTTCACCCATGGACTATGGGTCCATACAGTAGCTAGATGGTTGGTTCTCCTCCTTTGTGCTATCATGTTTAGATCTTGTGAGCTCCATTCATGATCAAGATCATCTATTTATGTAATCCTACATGTTGTGTTTTTTGGGATCCGATGGATATTGAGTACTATGTTCAAGATTGATTATTGATTCTATCATGTCTGTGTTATTTGTGATCTTGCATGCTCTCCGTTATTCATAGATTCTTTGGCCAAGTAGAAGCTTCAACTCCAAGAGGGAGTATTTATGCTCGATAGTAGGTTCATGCCTATAGTAATCTGGGGAAGTGACAGAAATCTCTAAGGTTGTAGATTTGTTGTTGCTACTAGGGAGAAAACAACAATCCTTTGTCCAAGGGCAATTGTATTGTTTACTTTACACACTTTGCTTAATGCAATTATCCGTTGATTGCAACTTAATACTGAAAGGGGTTCGGATGATAACCTGAAGGTGGATTATTAGTTATAGATGCAGTTGGATTATGGTCTATGTATTATGTTGTAATGACCAAACAAATCTCATAGGAATCATCATGACTTGTACATGCATATTTATGCATTTTCAATCTGTCAATTGCCCAACTGTAATTTGTTCACCCAACATGCTATTTTCTTAAGAAGAAACACCTCAAGTGAACTGTGGACCCCGGTCCATTCCTTTACTATTGATATTCCATCTACTATTTACTTTTACTATTTAATTTCTGCAATTACTATGTTCCATACTATACATTTAATCCTTTGTTTTTAGCAAACTAGTGAGCTTGACAACCTCATTGTAAGTTGGGGAAAAGTTCTGTGGTTGTGTTGTGCAGATTCCATTTTGCTAGCAACACCTCGGAGTTGTTTCCTTACTCCTACTAGTTCGATAACCTTGGTTTCTTAACTGAGGGAAAACTTGTTGCTGTGCTCATCACACCTTGCTCTTCGGGTCTCCCAACAAACTATACGTCAACCGAGCCACCAATATGCGGTATCTGCTAGAGATGCTCTAAGGCCTTCCACGGCGTATGATTTTTCAGTGCCAAAATCATTCTTTAGGCATCGGGCGACTGCATAGTCGGTGCCATAAAAAAATTTCAGGGAATCGGAGCAACTAGGTGCTCTGATGCCTGAACTCATCAGCCAATAAAATATTGCTGCTACTGAATCTGAGCAACGAACACGGTCGTCTCCCTCGCTTGCAAGCACGATCAGAAGGTCAACCAAAACGAGGAAGAGGAAGACCGTAAACGGCAAGAAAGCTAGGAGACCCTGCGGCCTCGTGCCCAGCCCGTGGTTCCGTGCCCCGCTACCCAGCCTACGGTGTCATGCTGCCAACCTCCGATACAAGTTGCGCGCCCCTCCCCGATACTTCCACACCTCTTCTTCCATCGTATTCCCTCCCTGATCTATAGAATCGGGAAGAATAGCTAGGGAATTAGATGGATTTGTTGTGAGGAGAAAGGGGATTTTATCTGATCTTGTGAATCGAGAAGAAGAGCTAGGGAATTAGACGGATTTGTTGTGAGGATAAAGGGGATTTTCTCTGATCTTCGACGAGGAAAGGAGGATAGTAGGGTCGGTCAAGTTTTCTATGCTAATATGGGCCCCTCTTCTTTTTTACAGGCATCGACTGTTTTCACAAACGTTGTGAGACCGGAGCCTAGAATTTTCTCAGGGAATCACTGATGTGGTGGCAAACTTTCTACTCTTTGGGCAACCACCACGTAGTGGAAGGCCTAAGGGAATATCCACCAGGAAGACCCATCTTGCGGACCTAAACTGTCTATTTTTGTACATTTCTGTTGTCTCTCGGACAATATTTATGTCGTGGTCCGGCCTATATGGCAGCCACACACAGCAGGACAACGCAAATTATCCTATTTTGTTTGGCCAGCCCAATAGAGAAATGGAGCAGCCCAAGATAGTGGAGAGAGAAGAAGACCCATTGCATGACTGCCAACTGACCAGACTGTTATAAATACCGGATAGTACAGACATCTGTGTCTGTCCAGACAGACCCATCCGTGACCCAAATTTGATGCCTGGATGGGTCGTACAGCCTGAGTCGGTCCGGGTGGGTCGTCCTGCTGGGATGCCTCTTTTTGGCCCAGTTGTCCACGCATATCGATTAGGACGCGGTTGGACCGTTTGGGTATGCCCGATGGAGATACCTTAAGGGCATCTTCATCACGCCGACCCATTTTGGAGACTGGGTGTATTAGATCGGTACATTTGGATCAGCACTCAGGCATAAAAACATATCATTTTTGTTTCTATCCGTTTGGATCAGGATGCCTCTAGCGGCGCCGACCCATTCTGGCCAGACACGGCCAGAACTCGCGAGTTTTTGACAAATTTTAATATTGCCATAACAAATTACATGAATTTAAATAGTTCACAACCAACTACATAACGTAGTTCTGAAAAATATAGTTCGTAATCAAACATAGTAAACAACAAGAGGAAATATGAGGTCATGCCTAGCAGTTGCCGATGTATGCCCACATATGCTCGATCAAATTTGCTTGTAGTTGGTTGTGTGTAGTGTGACACGTATCTCATGGTTCACATTGAGAAACTTATCAAAGGTTGTTGGCCTTGGCGTCGCCTCGAGTAGATCAACCTCAATATCAATACTTGGTCATGGATTCCATCATCCCGCTCATTCTCAACAATCATGTTGTGCATGATCACGCAAGCAGTCATCACCTCCCACATAGTCTCACCGCTCTAAGTTAAAGCAGGATGATGAACAATGGTCCACCTTGACTAGAGCACACCAAAGGTCGGATCCACATCCTTCCTAGTAGCCTGTTGCTCCTTGGCAAACCTTGAACATTTCTCATCATCCGACTCATGAATGGTATTCACAAGGGTTGCCCAATGTGGGTAGATGCCATCAGCAAGGTAATACCCTTTGTCATATGCATGACCCCCGGTCTCATAGTGAATCTGGGGAGCATTGCATTCCGCCAGACTAGAGAATACCTAGGAGTGCTGGAGCACATTGATGTAATTGTTAGAACCTGCCATGCCAAAGAAAGAGTGTCATATCCATAGATCTTGAGATGCAACTGCCTAAAGAATCACTATGCAGCCATCCACATGCCCACTATACTTCCCCTGCCAAGCAATACAATAGTTATTCCACTTCCAATTCATGAAATCTATGTTGCCTAACATCCTTGAAAATTCCCTCTTCTCATTGATGGACAATAGATGGCGGTTTTTGGTGAAGTTTACCTGAGAGAGCCGAATCTTGAAGACACTTCCCATCTGTTGTCCATCAATGAGAAGAGGGAATTTTCAAGGATGCTAGGCTACATAGGTTTCATGAATTGGAAGTGGAATAACTATTGTGTGGTATTTCACTTGCGCCCGTAAAGGCTCCCACTTATCCTACACCTCTCAAGTCATTTCACAAAGTCGGACTAGAATCAAGCTCAACAGGGTCTTATTTCCCCGCTGATTCTGCCAAGCCCGTTCCCTTGGCTATGGTTTCGCTGGATAGTAGACATGGACAGTGGGAATCTTGTTAATCCATTCATGCGCGTCACTAATTAGATGACGAGGCATTTGGCTACCTTAAGAGAGTCATAGTTACTCCCGCCGTTTACCCACGCTTGGTTGAATTTCTTCACTTTGACATTCAGAGCACTGGGCAGAAATCCCATTGCGTCAGCATCCGTGAGGACCATCGCAATGCTTTGTTTTAATTAAACAGTCGGATTTTCCTTGTCCGTACCAGTTCCGAGTCGACTGTTTCATGCTCGGGGAAAGCCCCCGAAGGGACGATTCCTGGTCCGTCCCCCGGATGTCACGCGGAGACCCGCTCTCGCCGCGTGAGCAGCTCGAGCAATTCGCTGACAACCGACAGGTTCGAGGCCGGGACCCCCGAGCCCAGTCCTCAGAGGCAATACTTTTACCAAAGTTATGGATCCTTGAAAATTCCCTCTTCTCATTGATGGACAACAGATGGGCAGTGTCTTCGATATTCGTCTCTCTCAGGTAAACTTCACCAAAAACCGCCATCGCCGCTTTGCAGAACCTATACATCACCTCAAGGCGGGTGCTCTCGCTTATACGCGTGTAGTCATCGATAAGATCACCGGCCACTCCATATGTGAGCATTCATAGCAGAGTAACATTTCTGGTAAGAACTAAAGACAATCTTACCAGTGCCATCATTCTTACGTTCCTAGTAGATGTCGTAGTCCCTGGCACCATCAACAATTGTCTCAAACAATTTCCTTGAAATGAAAACCCGCGCCGAAATATGTGCTCCGGGAAGAGTGGGTACGTACGGTGGAAGTAGTCCTTGAACAGCAGGTCATGCCCACCTTCTTGATACCGAGGCAAGTTCGCCGCACGTCCCTTTACCGAGCCCTGGTGGATGGGATGCATGCTTTGGGATTGGTCAGCGATGAGGGTCATCGCCACCATCATGAACTCGGTATCGTCCCTGGAATCGTCGTTAGACGACGTGACCATGAAATTTTTGTAGAAGAACTTGATTGAGTTGGAGCTCATTGCCATCGCTTCGGCTGTGGAAATGGCCGAATAGATCGTGGGGGTTATGGGTCGGGTATTGTTCGAAGCCAAGGGCATGCGAAATGGGGCTGTCTTGGACGGCTCCCCGGTAGGAATTCGGTGCAGCACAATAAACCAGCTACGTCCCTGTCTTTGGTGCGCTAAAGACTCGACTGGAGGTTGGGGTTGCCAAGCTACAACGGTGATGCAGATGCATACCAATGCCATGCATGAGGCTACATGTGGAGGTGGAGAACTATGGAAAGCTCACCAGGGCTAGGTGGATGGCAAGACAGCAGTGTTCCGACAGAGGTTGATTTTGGGGGTGTTGGAGATATGCCCTAGAGGCAATAATAAATGTAGTTATTATTATATCTTTGTGTTTATGATAAATGTTTACATTCATGCTATAATAGTATTAACAAGGAAACATTAATACTTGTGTGATTTGTAAACTTAATTTGAAGTCCCTAGTAAAGCCTCTATATAATACTAGCTTGTTGGTTAATAGATGATTGTGGTTTCCCTATCATGAACATTGAGATGTTATTAACAACAAGATCATATCGTTAGGAGAATGATATGATGGACATACTCCTATAGATAAGCGTAGCATAAAGATCAAGTCATTATAATAGTTCAATTGCTATATGCTTTCTGATACATAGTAATCTGATTCCTTCGACCATGAGATCATGCATATAACCTTTACCGGATGGATGCTTTGATGACATCAAACACCACACCGTAACTGGGTGGCTATAAAGGTGGCATTGAGTGTTCAGAAAGTATTGGTTGAAACACATGGATCAAGAGTGGGATTTGTCCATCCATATGACGGATAGATATACTCTGGGCCCTCTCGGTGAAATGTCATCCAATTAGCTTGCAAGCATGTGACTGGATCACAAGGGATCACATATCACGGGAACGAGAAAAGAGTACTTATCGGTAACGAGGTTGAACTAGGTATGCAGAGATACCGACGATCATAACCTCGGATAAGTAAACTATCGTGAGACAAAGGGAAATTGATATCGTATGTAAGTGGTTCATTCGATCGCAAAGTAATCGTAGAAATATGTGGGAGCCATATGAATTTCCAGATTCCTCTATTGGTTATTGTTCGGAGAAGTGTCTCGATCATGTCCGCATAATTCACGAACCGTAGGGAGACACACTTAAGGATTCGACGTTGTTTGAGTAGTTATGGAATGATGAGAAAGAGACCGAATGTTGTTCGGAGTCCCGGATGGGATCCGGGATATCACGAGGAGATCCGGAATGGTCCGGAGAATAAGATTCATATAAGGAAAGTCCCGTTTCAGAGTTGGGGAATGGTTTCGGTGTTTTCATCGGGAATGTTCTAGAATGTTCCGGAATGTCCGGCACTCCGGAGGGGAAGGTTACATGAATGTGTTGTATCAAGTTGGTATGATTGCATCATGTACTAAGTGTCATCGCTGTTCCAAATAAAGGATTAATTCAAATCCTAGTTTGAAAAGTCAAATAGCTAAATTGAAAAGTCAAACGGCTAAATTTGGAAAGAGGAAAAGAGGACGAAGGGGGAAACCGAGTTGGGGAGGAGTTCCCTCCTCCAACCGGCGGCCCACCTCGAAGCCGAGTTGGGGAGGGACTCCTCTCCCTCCCCTTGGCGCGGCCGGCCCCTCCACCTATATAAGGAGGGGCAGGGCTCCCTCCTCTAGACACACAAGTACCTCTCCTCCAAACCCTAGCCCCACGCCGCCGCCGCCTCCAAGCCGCCGCCGGCACTAGCCCCTCCTTGGTGTGTCTAAACCCTAGAACACCGAGGGACTCTCTCATACTCCACCATACTCGCTCCGGCTTAAGGCGAAGCCCTGCGAGATCTCCCCTCTACTTCCGGTACCACGCCATTGTGCTGCCAGAATCGCGAGGAGAGTGCTACAACCTCCGCTGCCTGCTGGAACAAGGGAGAGGAAGGTCTTCGTCGAGTACCGAACGTGTGACCGACTGCGGGAGCGCTGCCGGAACGCAGCGCCGGAAGGATCGTCTACGCGATCTTGAGATCGGGAAGAGTACGACTACATCACCCACGATAATCCGCTCTCGTTAAACACTTTGGAATCTTCGAGGGTGAGTTATTCCATCGACTCGTTGCTACAATCTAGTAGATAGATCTTGGCTTGTTTGTTTGTATGCGGTAGAAATTTTTTGTTTTCCATGCTACGAAACCCTACAGTGGTATCAGAGCCGTGTCTATATGTAGATCTGTTGCACGAGTAGAACACAATGGTCATTGTGGGCGTTGATGCTTTTATTGTCGATTGCTTCTTGTGTACTTTGCATCTTGCGGGATGTTGGGATGAAGCGGCCCGGGCTAACCTTACATGACATCGTTCATGAGACTTGCTCCACGCTTGACATGCAACTTGTATTGCATAAGTGGCTTTGCGGGTGCCTATTTCTCCTAGCATAGTTAAGATCCAATTTACAACGGGTAATTAACAATACTAGTATCAATGTTGTGGTTCTTGTTCGTAAGTTAGAACGACACTTATTGAAAGCCCCAAACCACGTAAAACATGCAAAGAAAGTAGAGGCGTCTAACTTTGTTTTGCAGGGGTGTGCTGTGATGTGATATGGCCATGATTGTGATTATATTTGATGTATGCAATGTTCCTTATTGTAAGTTGGCAACCGGCAGGAGCCATATGGTTGTCTTTAATTTATGTTAAGACCCGCGTGTCTATTCAAAGTAGTTGTAATAGTTGAAGCCGGTGGACGACAACCATGGAGAAGCGTCATTGACCTTGATGCAATGCCGGTGATGATGGAGATCATGTTCGTGCTAGAAGATGGAGATCGGAAGCACAAAGAAGAAAGGCCATATCATATCACATATTATGAATTGCATGTGATGTTAATCCTTTATGCATCTTGTATTGCTTAGTAGACAACGGTAGCATTATAAGATGATCCCTCATGCACATGAATTTCAAGTCATAAAGTGTTCACCCTTAGTTAGCACCGTTGCTAAAGCTTGTTGTTTCGAAGCACCACGTGATGATCGGGTGTGTTAGATTTCGCAAGTGTATACAACGTGAGCAAGCCAGATTTGCTCATGCGGGAACTAAGGTTTGATCTTGACGAGCCTAGCATGTGCAGACATGGTCTCGGAACACGGATCACCGAAAGGTAAAGCATGAATCATATAGTAGATATGATGAACATGTCGATTGTTCGCCATTAAAACTATATCAACTCTCGTGATGATCGGTGTTGATGTGGTGGATTTGGTTCGTGTGATCACTAAAACAATGTGAGGGATATTGTTTTGAGTGGGAGTTCACCTAGATTAAATTTATTAAATTGAACTCAATTTGTCATAAACTTAGTCTAAACTATTGCAAATATGTTGTAGATCAATGGCAGCCCCTACCATCAATTTTAATGTGTTCCTAGAGAAAGAAAAGTTGAAAAACAATGGAAGCAACTTCGCGGATTGGTTCCGCAATTTGAGGATTGTCCTCACAGCTGGTAATTTGACCTATGTGCTGGATGCACCGCTGGGTGACCCACCTGCAGCTGATGCTTCCGATGAAGTAAAGAATGTTTACCTCACTCGGAAGACTCAGTACTCCACAGTTCAGTGTGCTATCTTGTATGGTTTAGAATCGGAGCTTCAGAAAAGGTTTGAGAATTCAGACCCATATGATATTGTCGAGGATCTCAAATTGATCTTTGAGACTCATGCGGCAATTGAAAGCTATGATGCTTCTGAAAAGTTCTTTAACTGCAAGATGGAAGAGGGCAGCTCCGTCAGCGAGCATGTGCTTAAGATGTCTAGGCACGCAAACAAACTTCAAAACTTGGGTATTGTGATTCCCAATACTTTGGGGATTTACCGTGTCCTCCAATCACTACCACCAAGTTACAAGAACTTTGTGATGAACTACAACATGCAAAACATGAACAAGACGTTGTCAGAACTCTTTGCCATGCTGAAGTCTGCAGAAGTGGAGATCAAGAAAGAGCACCAAGTGTTGTTGGTCAATAAGACCACCAAATTCAAGAAAGGCAAGTCTAAGCATAAGGGACACTTCAAGAAGGGTGGTAAGAAAGTTACCACGCCGACGAAGAAGACCAAGGCTGGACCTAAGCCTGATACTGAGTGCTTTTACTGCAAGGGAGAAGGTCACTGGAAGCGGAATTGCCCAAAGTACTTGGCGGATTTGAAGAACGGCAACATCAAGAAGAAAGGTATATCTGATATACATGTTATTGATGTGTATCTCACTAGTACTCATAGTAGTGCCTGGGTATTTGATACTGGTTCGGTTGCTCATATTTGTAACTCGAAACAGGTGCTGCACAATAAACGGAAGCTAGCGAAGAACGAGGTGACGATGCGCGTTGGAAACGGATCAAAGGTTGATGTGATCGCGGTCGGTACGCTACCCCTTCATCTACCATCGGGATTAGTTTTATACTTAAATAATTGTTATTTGGTGCCTGCGTTAAGCATGAACATTATATCGGGATCTTGTTTATTGCGAGACGGTTACTTGTTTAAGTCAGAGAATAATGGTTGTTCGATTTATATGAGTAATATGTTTTATGCACATGCACCTTTGATAGATGGTCTATTCTTATTGAATCTCAATAGTGGAAATACACATATTAATAACATTGAGGCTAAACGTTTGAAATCGAGCGATAACTCGACCTATATGTGGCACTGTCATCTTGGTCACATTGGAGTGAAGCGTATGAAGAAACTCCATTACGATGGACTTCTTGAATCACTTGATTTCGAATCACTTGAAAGATGCGAAGCATGTCTGATGGGTAAAATGACTAAGACTCCATTTTCTGGTATGATGGAGCGAGCTACGGACTTGTTGGAAATCATACATACCGATGTGTGTGGTCCAATGAGTGTAGCATCGCGCGGTGGTTATCGTTATGTTCTTACCTTCACGGATGACTTGAGTAGATATGGGTATATCTATTTCATGAAACATAAGTCCGAAACTTTCGAGAAGTTTAAGGAATTTCAAAGTGAGGTAGAGAATCAACGTAACAAGAAGATTAAATTTCTACGTTCTAATCGTGGAGGTGAATATCTAAGTTACGAGTTTGGCGAGCATTTGAAGAAATGCGGAATACTTTCGCAGTTGACACCGCCGGGAACACCACAGCGTAATGGTGTGTCCGAACGTCGTAATCGAACTCTCTTAGATATGGTTCGTTCTATGATGTCACTTACAGATTTACCGCTATCATTTTGGGGTTATGCATCAGAAACAGCTGCATTCACTTTAAATAGGGCACCATCTAAATCCGTTGAAACGACACCGTATGAATTATGGTTTGGGAAGAAACCTAGATTGTCGTTCCTTAAAGTTTGGGGATGCGAAGCCTATGTAAAGAAGTTACAGCCGGACAAGCTTGAACCCAAAGCGGAAAAATGCGTCTTCATAGGATACCCGAAGGAAACTATTGGGTATACCTTCTATCATAGATCCGAGGGCAAAATCTTTGTTGCCAAGAATGGATCCTTTCTAGAGAAGGAATTTCTCTCGAAAGAAGTGACTGGAAGGAGAGTAGAACTCGACGAGGTTGTCGAACCTTCTCTCGAAATTGCGAGTAGCGCAGCGCCGGAAGAAGTTCCTGTGGTGCCTGCACCAATAAGAGAGGAAGCTAATGATGATGATCATGAAACTTCGGTTGAAGTTGCTACAGAGCCTCGCAGGTCAACGAGAACTCGTACCACTCCATATTGGTATGATCCCGTTATGAGTGTCATGTTGGTGGACAACACCGATGACCCTGAGACTTATGAGGAAGCGATGATGAGCCCAGATTCCAATAAATGGCAAGAAGCCATGAAATACGAGATTGGATCCATGTACGAAAACCAAGTATGGACTTTGGTGGACTTACCGGATGGCCGGAAGACTGTCGAGAACAAATGGATCTTCAAGAAGAAAATAGATGCTGATGGTAATGTTACTGTCTATAAAGCTCGACTTGTCGCAAAAGGGTTTCGACAAATTCAAGGAGTTGACTACGATGGGACTTTCTCACCAGTAGAGAAGCTAAAGTCTGTGAGGATTATGTTAGCAATCGCTGCATATTATGATTATGAGATATGGCAGATGGATGTCAAAACAGCATTCCTCAATGGAGACATTGATGAAGAGTTGTATATGATGCAACCCAAAGGTTTTGTCGATCCTAAAGATGCTAACAAGGTATGCAAACTTCAACGGTCCATCTATGGATTGAAGCAAGCATCCCGAAGTTGGAATCAACGTTTTGATAAGGTGATCAAAATTTTTGGTTTTATACAAACTTATGGAGAAGCTTGTATTTACAAGAAAGTGAGTGGGAGCTCTGTAGCATTATTAATACTATATGTGGATGACATATTATTGATTGGGAATGATGTAGACCTTCTTAATAGTGTCAAGGAATATTTGAATAATAATTTTTCAATGAAGGATCTTGGTGAAGCAGCTTACATATTAGGCATAAAGATTTATAGAGATAGATCGAAACGCCAAATATCATTGTCACAGAGTACATATTTGGACAAGGTTCTAAAGAGGTTTGGAATGGAAGATAGCAAGAAAGGGTTCTTGCCCATGTTGCCCAATACGACCTTGAGTAAAACTCAAAGTCCGACATCGGCAGAAGATAGAGAAAGGATGAGTAAGACTCCCTATGCCTCAGCCATAGGATCTCTAATGTATGCCATGCTATGTACTAGACCCGACATTGCATATGCTGTTAGTTTAACTAGCAGATATCAAAGTGATCCAGGAGTGGATCATTGGACAGCGGTCAAAAACATCCTTAAGTACTTGAGAAGAACTAAGGATATGGTTCTTTCTTATGGAGGTGATGAACAGCTCGTTGTTAATGGTTACACCGATGCTAGTTGGAACACCGATCCGGATGATTCTAAATCACAATCTGGATACGTATTTATTTTGAATGGTGCAGCAGTTAGCTGGAGGAGTGCAAAGCAAAGCGTTGTGGCGAGATCTTCAACTGAATCGGAATACATGGCTGCTTCAGAGGCTTCACAAGAAGCGATATGGATGAAAGAGTTCATTACAGAGCTGGGTGTGGTTCCTAGTGCACTGGACCTAATGTCTATCTACTGTGATAACATGGGCGCCATAGCCAATGCGCAAGAACCAAGGTCACACAAGAAGCTGAAGCATATCAAGCTACGTTTTCACGCTATTCGAGAACATATCCAAGATGGGGATATAAAGATTTGCAAAGTACACACAGATCTGAATGTGGCGGATCCGTTGACTAAACCTCTCCCGAGGGCAAAACATGACCAGCACCAAACTGCCATGGGTGTTCGGTATATTACCATGTAATCTAGATTAGATGACTCTAGTGCA
Source organism: Avena sativa (assembly GCA_916181665.1). NCBI lineage: Eukaryota > Viridiplantae > Streptophyta > Magnoliopsida > Poales > Poaceae > Avena > Avena sativa. Next base: position 443,112,493 of record OV702293.1, on the reverse strand, counting down.
AGTGGGAGACTGTTGGAGATATGCCCTAGAGGCAATAATAAATGTAGTTATTATTATATCTTTGTGTTTATGATAAATGTTTACATTCATGCTATAATAGTATTAATAAGGAAACATTAATACTTGTGTGATTTGTAAACTTAATTTGAAGTCCCTAGTAAAGCCTCTATATAATACTAGCTTGTTGGTTAATAGATGATTGTGGTTTCCCTATCATGAACATTGAGATGTTATTAACAACAAGATCATATCGTTAGGAGAATGATATGATGGACATACTCCTATAGATAAGCGTAGCATAAAGATCAAGTCATTATAATAGTTCAATTGCTATATGCTTTCTGATACATAGTAATCTGATTCCTTCGACCATGAGATCATGCATATCACCTTTACCGGATGGATGCTTTGATGACATCAAACACCACACCGTAACTGGGTGGCTATAAAGGTGGCATTGAGTGTTCGGAAAGTATTGGTTGAAACACATGGATCAAGAGTGGGATTTGTCCATCCATATGACGGATAGATATACTCTAGGCCCTCTCGGTGAAATGTCATCCAATTAGCTTGCAAGCATGTGACTGGCTCACAAGGGATCACATATCACGGGAACGAGAAAAGAGTACTTATCGGTAACGAGGTTGAACTAGGTATGCAGAGATACCGACGATCATAACCTCGGATAAGTAAACTATCGTGAGACAAAGGGAAATTGATATCGTATGTAAGTGGTTCATTCGATCGCAAAGTAATCGTAGAAATATGTGGGAGCCATATGAATTTCCAGATTCCTCTATTGGTTATTGTTCGGAGAAGTGTCTCGATCATGTCCGCATAATTCACGAACCGTAGGGAGACACACTTAAGGATTCGACGTTGTTTGAGTAGTTATGGAATGATGAGAAAGAGACCGAATGTTGTTCGGAGTCCCGGATGGGATCCGGGATATCACGAGGAGATCCGGAATGGTCCGGAGAATAAGATTCATATAAGGAAAGTCCCGTTTCGGAGTTGGGGAATGGTTCCGGTGTTTTCATCGGGAATGTTCTAGAATGTTTCGGAATGTCCGGCACTCCGGAGGGGAAGGGTACATGAATGTGTTGTATCAAGTTGGTATGATTGCATCATGTACTAAGTGTCATCGCTGTTCCAAATAAAGGATTAATTCAAATCCTAGTTTGAAAAGTCAAATAGCTAAATTGAAAAGTCAAACGGCTAAATTTGGAAAGAGGAAAAGAGGAGGAAGGGGGAAACCGAGTTGGGGAGGAGTTCCCTCCTCCAACCGGCGGCCCACCTCCAAGCCGAGTTGGGGAGGGACTCCTCTCCCTCCCCTTGGCGCGGCCGGCCCCTCCACCTATATAAGGAGGGGCAGGGCTCCCTCCTCTAGACACACAAGTACCTCTCCTCCAAACCCTAGCCCCACGCCGCCGCCGCCTCCAAGCCGCCGCCGGCACTAGCCCCTCCTTGGTGTGTATAAACCCTAGAACATCGAGGGACTCTCTCATACTCCACCATACTCGCTCTGGCTTAAGGCGAAGCCCTGCGAGATCTCCCCTCTACTTCCGGTACCACGCCGTTGTGCTGCCAGAATCGCGAGGAGAGTGCTACAACCTCCACTGCCTGCTGGAACAAGGGAGAGGAAGGTCTTTGCCGAGTACCGAACGTGTGACCGACTGCGGGAGCGCTGCCGGAACGCAGCGCCGGAAGGATCGTCTACGCGATCTTGAGATCGGGAAGAGTACGACTACATCACCCACGAGAATCCGCTCTCGTTAAACACTTTGGAATCTTCGAGGGTGAGTTATTCCATCGACTCGTTGCTACAATCTAGTAGATAGATCTTGGCTTGTTTGTTTGTATGCGGTAGAAAAATTTTGTTTTCCATGCTACGAAACCCTACAGGGGGATGGGGGTTTTCACCCACTGGCTGGTGAGATAGGAGAGGACAAGGAGGCGACACGCATGGATGAGCACGCTGTCCGAGCCGACGCAAAACTGGTGCAAATTTGGGCTGGGATGGGTCATCACGTACCGGTCAGCGTCGCGTTGGTAGAATGGGTCACCCGCTGGGCTGACCCCATGTCCGCTCGGACATGTTTAGATAGCGAATGGTCGAATGGGTCAGACCGGTGGGGATTCCCTAAGGTGTGGCCTAAGGTGTGGCTAACAGCAGCGACCCACATATCTTTTGGGACATTGGATGAGCATGGCAGTATCTTGTGAAGGCCTCCCCGCACCGATGAAACTCTAAAAATTGACCTCCAAACAAATTCATCCCAAAATAAAATTCAAACAATAGAAAATTCACATATAGAACATTCAAAATATAAAGTTTAAATAAAAAAGTTTATTACAGTATTTCAAACATAATTAATAGAATAGTTTTTAGCTCAGTGTGCCCTTGAGCATCCATAAATGCGCCACCATATCCTCTTGTAGTTGACGATGAGCACTTTCATTACAATTTTTTTGATGCATGGCAAGGAAAGCGCTGAAGTTGGCTGGCACCTCATTATCAACATTCGCAAGAGGGCTTGATGCTCAAATAGTTGATCACCAACCACTGGAGCATTCGCTCACTCCTGATGATCATATTATGCATGATAATGCAAGTATTCATCAACCCCCATCTAAGATGTCGATGAAGTAAGAACAAGGTGATCGATGATAGAAAAAGGAGCATGGAGAAAACAAATACCGCTCAACATCCTTCTCACAACTCTCTTGGCAATTTGAAAATCAAACTTTTGCAGCAGTATGTGGGTCGGATATTGTCTTCATAAATGTAGCCCATTATGGATAAATGTCGTCGTCAAGGTAGTACTCTTTGGTGTATGAGCGCCCATTGATCTCATAGTTCACTACCAGATCATGGACTTCATCAAGTGTGCCAAACACAGGAGAGCGTTGCAACATGTTGACGTCATTCTGTGATTAAGCCATGCCAAAGAAAGTGTGCCAAATCTAGATGTCATAATCTGCGACAGACAAGTATCACATTGCACTCTCTCTATGGAATTTTTTAAACCCCTTCCCAAGCAAACAGACAATTCTTTCATCCCCAATACATTTAATTTATGTTACCAACAATACAAAAACACCCACCCCCACCTGCCCATGACCGACACTTTTTTGGGATGACACAATCGAAAATCACCTACAAAAGTTGGTTACCCGGTGGATGGGAAATTGCGAAACTATTTTCACGGCGACCACTTTTACGCCGAGGCAGACACGATACTGGTAGATTTTGGTGATGTGGTAGGTGGTACGCAAGAGCGGTGCTATTCCATGTTGCGCTTAGGCAATATTGGCATTACCTATAGCGCCATGTATTTAAAGCGCCGAGTAAATTTGTCACAATGCTAGAGAGTGGTCAAAGACATTGAGTTGACTGGTTAAGCTTGTCTCGCTAACTAGCATGGCCTACCACCAAGTCCGGACTTTATATCTCGCTCTCCCCTCCAAAATCCCTCTCCACGAATCTGTAGTGGTGGTGTGGTGGCAGAGACTGTAGTGGCGATCAGAAGAGACACTGCAATGGAGCCTTCGGCGAGTGGTGGATATGGAAGTACATTATATATTGATTCTAGTCTAGATCCAATTTGTTAGTTTCCTTTGGATGCCAACTTAGATCTTACGAACACATTTTGGATATATTACTAGGATGACGTAGTGTTGTGCTGGATCTCTGATCCATATTGGAATGTTGTCCCTATGAGATATTGATATGTCCAAAACGTATCTAATTTTCCTAACACTTTTGCTATTGTTTCTCCTCTAATTTGTGTAATTTGGATACAACTAATATGGTCTGACGTTGTTTTCAGCAGAATTGCTTTGGTGTCTCGTTTTTGTGCAGGAAATCAACTTTCAGGAAAAATCCGGAAAATATCACAAAACTTCTATTTTACCAGAAGACTCACGGAGTCAGAAGACGAGACGGAGAAGGGCCACGAGGAGCCCACACCACCTGGTGGTGTGGGCCAGTCCAGGCCGCGCCAGGGGGTGGTGTGGCCGCCTCGGGCACCCCCTCGACCTCTCTTCCGCCTACATAAGTCCTCTGACCTAAAAACACATGGGGGTTCGACGTTTTTCCAGATAGAGTTCCATTGTGCCGCCACCACCAGAAACCGCGATTCGGAACCAGAAACTCTGTTCTGGCACCCTACCGGGATGGGGAATTGGAGAAGATCATCGCCATCATCATCATCACCAACGCCTCTCCATCAACCATCCATGTTTCCCCCATCCATGAGAGTAATCCCCCGCAGTAGGATATAGGGATGGTAGGTATTGGATGAGATCTATCATGTAATTGCATAAGATTGTTAGGACATGGTGCCTAGTATCTATTGTTAGTGTTTTTTGACATTGTTGCAACTTGTTATGCTTAATGCTTGTCACTAGGGCCTGAGTGCCATGATCTCAGATCTGAACATGTTATTGATTCATGATGATATTATTGTTTGTGATCTTACCTTCAAGTTGTTTACATAAATTATTGTTCAGAACCCGAGGCCCCGAAGTGACAGAAATCGAGATAACCAGAGGGGATGGCTATGATGTGAGGATCACGTGTGTTCACAGAGTGTTAATGCTTTGCTCCGGTACTCTATTAAAAGGAGTACCTTAATTGACAATAGATTCCTTTGAGGCCCCGCTGCAACGGGCTGGCAGGACAAAAGAAGTTATGCAATTGTGAGCATGTATGACTATATATGGAACACATGCCTATGATTATTTAGTACTTGGATGCTTTACCTTATTTATCTGCAAACGCCCTTGATATTGATATTACATGAATAGTCCTGTCCATGCAATGCCCGTCCATCCATCCCTATGCCTACCGCACTTTAATCCTATTGTTTGATACTATTGTTACTACTGCCTTTATTTTACTACGGCTATTACTTTGCTATTGCTACTACAAAATTGTTGCTACTGATAAACTACTGCGAGCAAGATTATTTCCAGGTGCAGCTGAATTGACAACTCAGTCATTAAGGATTATAAATATTCTTTGGCTCCCCTTGAGTCGAATCAATAAATTGGGTTTAACTTCCCTCGAAGACTGTTGCGATCTCATATACTTGTGGGTCATCAAGTCTATTTTCTGGCATGGTTGCCGGGGAGCATAGCTCTATTTATAAAGTTCACTTGGAATTATTATTGTTTGCTACTATCCATTCATCATGGGTAAAACTCGTGATAGAAAAGTTCCTATATTACCATCCACTACAAGAAGAGGTACAGTTCTGAACACCTCTGCTGCTCTTGATTCACCATTTGTTATGAGTAAGCTCCTTACACCACCACCACATACACATATTACACATACTGCTACTTCTGCTGAATCTAAAATTGCTTCTGATACTCAAGATGTTACTCCTACTATGCTTGATGAGAGTGGTTCATTAGGTCCTTTCCTAGATGCTACAATTGCTAGAACTATAATGGGAACACTGAAACTCCTAATGAAGATATTACTACACCTATTAGTTCACCTGAGTCTAGAGAGAGCTATGATATTAATGATGGTTATATTGAATTGATTGATGAATTTATTGAAGAATGTCGAAACTCACATGGTGCAAGTGCTATTAAAATCCTTCTTGAGAGATGTACTATTAGACCTAAACTATTTCCTGATGCTAAGTTTGCCACATCTCCCATAAACATTAAAGATAAGGATTATGATTTCTCTCTTGATTTATCCTATATAACCATTGTTGAGAAAGGACCTTTTTGTGGAACTGAAAATAAAAGTGTTGTAGCACATATGACTGAGCTTTCTACTATGAGTGGCTTATTTTCTGATGATATTAAGATGCACACCTATTTTGTTGCTAAATTTTTCCCTTTTTCATTGAAAGGAGAGGCTAAAGCTTGGTTTAATAATTTACCTCCTGGATCCATTGATAGCCCTGATTGCTTGATTGTTACTTTCTTTAAAAAATATTTCCCTCTTAGTGCTCGACATGCCATTTTGCAGGAACTTTTTGATTTTAAACAGGGAGAAAAGGAGAAATTGCCTGAATCATGGGCAAGATTTTGTGCTTTAATTCATGCACATCCTAGATGTCCATTACCTAAAAATGATCTTCTTGATATATGCTATAATGGACTAACTGATGAATCTAGGACATACCTGGATAGTTGTGCTGATTGTGTTTTTAGGAAAAGAACTCTTGAAGAAGTTCATGAATTAATGGATAAAATAAGCAAGAATTATTATGATTGGACTACATCTGAGTCAACTATGCCTGAACCAACTACACCTGAACCAGCTATGCCTGAGCCAACCCCTACACCAACACCAAAGAAGAGAGGAGTGATTGAACTAAATGATGAAGTGATAAAGGAAGGTAAGAAATGTCTTAAGGAGAAGGGTATTAAATCTGAAGATGTGAAGAATTTACCTCCTATAGAAGAACTATGTAAGCCAATCTCCCACCCATCCACTATTGAGGTACACTCTCTCCAACATTTTGATGAAGGTGATATTCCTTATTATAAACCTCGTGATCAATGCTTAGAAGAATATGATATTTTTATTGTTCAACAAGATAATTTTAATAGGAGAGTGCATAATCATTTAATGGAAAACTCTAGAGTTATTAATGAGTTTAAAGATATTGTGGAAAGAACCTCCAATGATGTTAAAATGCTTGTTAAACATTTCCAAAATCGTTCAAACTCAAATTTATCAGCTTACTAAAGTTCAAAAAGATTTTCTAGTTGATGCTTCTGGAGAAAAACATGTTTATGAAATTAGAAGTAGGAGTGGTGCTTCCACTCAAGATCCTTTATATCCTGAGGAACATCCTAAAAGAATTGAGCAGGATTCTCATCAAGTTGAAAATAATGGTACTTCTTCTAAGAGAAATAAAAAGAAACATAAAACAATTGTAGAATCTTCTGAACCTGCTATAGATCCTAATAGTATATTTGTCTTTGATGCTGAAACTATAAGTGGTAATGATAAAAATGATGCTCCTGATAAGGAAGACGTGGAAGAGGAACCTGAAAGGCACACTAAGAATACCAAGTACACTAAGGAACATTTTGTTGCTAATAAACATGGTAGTGAAAGAGAGCCTGGGGTGCAAAAACCAATGCCTTTTCCTGATAAGAAACACAAGTCAAAGGAACAAGAACACTATAACAAGTTTTGTGAGTGGATGAAACCTTTATTTTTGCAAATTCATTTGACTGATGCTATTAAATTGCCTCCTTATTCAAAGTATACGAAGGATATTGTCTCTAATAAAAGGAAGATTCCTAATGAGGAAATTTCCACCTTGCTTGCAAATTATTCCTTCAACGGCAAGGTTCCAAAGAAGCTTGGGGATCCAGGGATTCCAACTATTCCTTGCTCTATTAAAAATAATTATGTTAGAACTGCTTTGTGTGATTTGGGAGCAGGAGTTAGTGTTATGCCTTTTTCTCTCTACAAGAGACTTCAACTGAAAAAATTGATACCAACTGATATATCTTTGCAAATGGCTGATAAGTCTACTACTATTCCTGTTGGTATATGTGAGGATGTTCTTGTTCAAGTGGCTCATAATTGTATGGTATTAACTGATTTTGTTATGCTTGAAATGACTGAAGATGATAATATGTCTATTATTCTTGGGAGACCTTTTCTTAATACTATAGGTGGTGTCATTAATTGTAATCAAGGAAAAGTAACTTTTAATATTAATGACAAGGAGCATACTGTTTATTTCCCCAAGAATATTGATAGGAATTATGGCCTAAATTTGATTGAAAATATTGAGGACATCAAAGTTGGAGAAATATATTGTCCCATACCGCAAGGAAATTATGAAACTATTATGATTTGGGATTATTGCTATCAAGAGTGAGGTAACATAATCACTTAGTGAAATGAAAAGTTTTGTTTCATATAAAATTGTTTTGGTAACAAGACTTTATCAACCTTGTTAACAAAGGGATTTTGGATGAACAAAACAATGTTTTCACTATGATTATCCTTGCTCACTTTTTACTTTCTCATTTCCAATCTTTGCTCTTCATCATAGTATTACTAGTAGCTTGCATATTAGAGTGTCTTAGAACTTTTGTAGTTTTAGTTTTTGTTTGTTTTTGCATATTTCCAAAATCCCTTTTCTACGAGAAAATCATTTGTCAATACCTGAAAATTGCTCAGAAATAAAGTTTCCTGAAAAATTCCAGAAAATTCATTTTAATTTTTTATGCCAAAAAGGGGCACATGGGTACCTGGAGTGACCTAGGGGGCCACCAGGCAGGCACACCACCTGGTGGCGCGGCCAAACCAGGGGCACGCTGGTCCATGGTATGGGCCACCCCTGGCCCTCCACTTATTCTCCTTCCTGTCACTTCACTCTCTCTCTCTCTCTCCAAAAAACGCCGGAAAATTTATCAAAGCTAGAGTTCTTGTTGTTCTTGCTCCCGATTTTCGATCTCCTTGCTCAGCCCATCTTAGCTGCTGATTTTTGGAGGGTTTGCTCTTCGGTATGTGACTCCTCCACTTATCCAATTAGATTTTTGATTGGTGGATTGTATCTTGAGTATTTTTCTACTGTAGGTGACAGGTTATGTGAGTTTGCATGCTTGTTCTATGCTTAGAGAAATCATTTTGATGCATATTTAGCCCTCTTGCAAGTCCCTATAGTAGTCCCCCATCATCTATTATCTTCGAAATCACTTGGTTTGATGTTTGCCTAAAAATTTCAGAAAAAAGAGAGATGGACACCCATACCTTTGGAGAAGTGTTTGAAAGAGATACACCCAGGAGGGCAAGGCCTTCGATATTAGCCTCTCAATTTAGGCCATCATATAATGAAGATCTTATTGCGTCGCGCTTTGGCAATGAGGGAGATGATGGAGATGCGCACCCATCTACCTTCCCTTGTTTTGCCTTTTTGCAAGTTGGAGGGATCCTCGATGATTTCTTAATTCTTGTTCAGGGGGTTGGTCTAACCACTTACATGTAGGATGAGAGTGAGAAATATGCTTTACTCACCAAAACTTTTGTGGAAGGTTTCACTTTCACTAACACTCCTTGTAGGTCAACTGTTTCATTTAAGATCTATGATAATCCTACCACCATGCCATTGGAAAGATTTTGCAGCATTATAGGTATTGGCATGACTGGGACAACAAAGAAGATCCAAGGTCGACCCGCTGATTTGCTAGAACTCTACCGAGGTATAACAAATGATGATGACCGTGCAGCCCAGCGGGGGAAGATAAGAAACATTCAACTCCTAGCTCTTAGATATTTTGCTTACTATCTTGCCACTAGCATTCTTGGTAGGGAGAACACTAGTAATATTTATAATTATCATTTGGCTTTTCTCGCTGCTGCACTTAATAATGAAACCAAGTATAATCTTGGTTCTCTCATTGCTCACCGCCTAGCTGCTAGAGGACCTATTTATGGGGGCATTATTGTTGCACGTGTAGTTGCTGCCTTGGACCTTTCTGTTGATCCGAATGTGTAGAGGTCCCAACCTTGGATAAGGTAGAGATCCCTGTGTTTACAATGCTAGTTCCTGGATCAATAGCTAGCATCCACAGTTAAGATGTAATATCAAGAAACAAAGGTCATAATATAACTTTATAACCAGGAATAACATAATTTTATTACATCTTACATAGCTCATTTGGCTAATACATTACATTGCAGCAGAATATCTATAAGCATGGGGTCCTTCATCTTCAAAGTGCCACAGGCAGACATGTTGGTTGTAGACTTTGTATTCCTAATCATTCAATCTTCACTAAAAACAATCAAACCTGCAACATTACAAGTGACAGCCACAAGGGTTAATACATTTGAATTGTATTGGCAAGTTTCACTACTATGTTGAATATAAGTGGATCCTATCATTACATGCATTTTTGGCTAAGTAGGGTTTAAGGTTCATTTGCAGAAAGCAATAGTTTATCCTGTCTTTTCAAAATGGTTTTGTTCTTTTGTCAAATCTTTCTGAACTCCTTGGTAAATCCCCAAGTGTTCAAGTCTTGGTCAAAATCTCTTGAGCTCCTTGGTAAATCCCCAAGTGCTTCAAGTTTTTATCAAATTCTCTTGAGCTCCTTGGTAACCCCAAGTGCTGCAAGTTTTTATCCATATCTCTTGAGCTCCTTGGTACCCCCAAGTGCTGCAAGTATTTTGTTATCACTTTAAAGTTTTACTTTTAGAAATTGGAATGTCGAGATTTCCCATAGCTTCAAGATTTAGTTGCTCAGTATTGTCCATAACCGGGGACACGGCTAAGTACTTAGATTTTATTTTCTTCTGCAGAAGTTGTACACTTTACCCACATGACACACTCTCATCTTGTTGCCACCAGTGGCCGCTGGATTAGTACTCACCAAGATGGAGTACTGGCAGACTGAGAATGTGACGAAGTCTTTCCATAGGGTCCTCCCATACACCATTGCTAGCTTGTCTTCAGTACCCATGTAGGATTCCGAGTTCCCTCATTTTCAGTAACCTGAAGACAATGCATGGGTCTTCCCAATGTAGTTGACTAAGCCAGAGCCATATGTAGCATGTGGCTGTACACGAAATCCACAATTGGAGAAACATGTTCAATCTCTAAGTTCCTGGGTGGTCCTCTTTTGGTGCACAACACAAAGAGATTGCCATAGACATGGTTCCTTTTGTTGCCACCTTATCCAAAACTCAAAGTATCCTTGTCCACCCAGGTGGTTCATTGAGTCCTTGTTTTATTATATAAAACATAAGTCTTTTCTCAACTTCATAAAATCTCAACATGTATCTCTTCTCAAAATATTTAGCTTGGCTAAGCATTTTACAACTACATTGTCTTCACTAAGGAATGTATAAGGGTATCCTATTAGGATTTGGCATAGCATAAGTATAGAAATTCTTTTCATGCATGTTTTCAAAATCCACTAAGTATAATGAAAATAGTAGGACTTAAGATGATAGTGTAACTTGCCTTTCTTTTGGTAGGGAATGTTGGTTCACTTCTTGATCTTGCTAGTTTCACACTTTTCGAACTTCACTACAAATCAATCAAGCAAACACAATATCAACTAGCATTCCAACCAATAATCAATCAAACAAATTAACACACATAAAATAATAGGATCTAAGTTATGCATGCAAGCATGCAAAAGATAGTTTTATTTGCAAAGGTGGTTTCTACTAGGCTCTACACATTGCAAGGTTCAAAGTGGTCATTTTCTAAAGTGGCAAAGTCATTTGCAAAAGGGTTTTACCTATAAACCATTTTTAAAATCCAATCATTATTTTATGTGATGAAAATGCTTTTGGCAAAACAACAATTTTATAATGTTCACCAAATAAGTTGTTAATTCACAAAACTTGATGTTTACGGTCAGTAGGTTTGATCCAAATCATTTTCCCAAAGTTTTTACTCCAAAATTATTTTCATAGCAAAATCACTATTTCTATTTGGCTAGAAATGGGCTAAATCAAGTTTTTATTCCTAAACTCCACAAAATCCATTTTTAACTCCATGGGTTGGTTCCTAGGGTCAGTAGGTTCACCACAAACCAATTTGCAAAGATTTCATTCTCAAAAACATTTTTGAAATTTTTTTATAACCTAAACAAGCATACAAATGTTTCTGCAAAAACAAACATTTTACCAGAGGCTTTTTACTAAACAAATTGCATGGTTGGCTAGGGCTTGTTCCACTGATTCCATTGATATAAAGTTTGTAATTTTTGGACGTGTGGATCAAAAGTTACAAGGGTTTCAAATTTGCAAAACAATCTGATTTCAATTTCTATTTTAAAACGAACTGGTGCCACGCGGCGCTTTCCTATTCGCTGGTACCGGTTCGGGTGAATCGGCTGATGCGATGCGTTAGATCTAAATGAAATCCTACGGCTCTAAATCAAACTTACCCTTTCGCTTAAGTTCTAATTCTAGCCACAAGATCAAGATCTAACGGTGTAAACCTATTTGACCATACCCGAGCGGCGCTGACGGTGGTGAGCAGCGGCGCACGGTCGGACGAGGTGCTAGCGGTGGTTACAGGAAGCAAAGAAGGTAGAGGAAGGTCTCACCGTGCTCGCAGGGTCGTGGGGAAGCTCGAGGTGGTGCTGGTCTGGCGAGGGGCGCACTGGCGTAGGAGTAATCGCTCGCCGGAGTGGAGGATGGCGTCGGGCGGTTCTAGAGGTCGTCGAGGATGGTGCTGTGGTTCACTCCGAGGCAAAACAAGGATGCGGTTAGATGCAGCCGAGTGTGGCGAGTGCAGGAGCATGAACGAGAGGGCGTGGGGTGGTCTGTGCTTACCAGGGGACGTCGCCGGAGAAAGTAGCAGACGCGGCGGTGCTCAGAGGTTGTCGGAGTCGACGCTCTGGGGCGCCCACGAGTGAACGGAGGGCACAGACAGGTGCGCCTGGGAGTGGGGATCACGGTCGTGTGCTCAAGGAGGCAAGGGGTGGCGAGGTTCGGCCGGAATTTACTGGGGTTGCTCGTCGGAGCAGTGGCGGTGCGGCTCGAAATCACGACGGCCTGGGGGCAGAGAGAGGGAGGCGCGTGAGGGGAAATGGAGAGAAGACGCAGGCGGTTAAATGGGCGTTGTTACTGCGAGGAATCAAGGCTTCATCAACGCACAATCAACGCCGGCGTTTCTAGTCTGCAACGGCAGGGCGTGGTCTGCGCGAGGAAGACGATGACCAGAAAGGGTGGGGTCGGTTGGTCAGTGAGAGAGAGACAGGGAGAGGGGTCCACCAGTCAGTGTCTACGCGGGTTAAAAACTGAGTGTGAATCGTTTTCTTCGGGAGGGAGAGAAGCTGGGCTGGTACTGGGCTTTGTTGGGCTGGCTTAGTTGGGTCAGGTCTGTTTCCATTTTTTTTCTTCCTGAATGTTTTATTCTTTTCCAATTCTATTTTCTGTTTTGAAATTCAAACAACCAATCAAACATTCAAATCAATTCAAACATTCATCACACTTGTAATGAGTTTTGGTTCTGTTTAACAACAATAAACCAAAGCCCAAAATAAAATAATATTTTTATTTTAGGGTCCATTATTAATTAAATAAAATGGACATTAGTTAATAAATCAAATAGGATTTGTTTTATTTACAATCTTTATTTGAAATCTAAATATTTTCTAAACCAAATCAGTAGGTTTTATTTGAAAATAAAGAATACTTGGAAAACTTGTTTAAAATAAATAAATAAGTTTTGATGTTTATTTAAAATAGTAAAACCTTTATTTTTAATAAGCTTGGATATTAAATCCTTATTAATTTATTTTAAATAAACCTTTACTAATTTTTATCAAATAGAAATATTTTATTTCAAAGGCTTGGCCAAGTTTTAATTTGGCTTATAAAATAATCCTTATTTATATTTCTTCCTTTTCATTTGAAAACTAAATCTTTTTATTTAAAAGATCCAAAATAGTAATTCCAAATATTTTTATTTTTCCTTTATTAAATGTTTATCTTTTTAAATCCCTTTAGGATTTGTCTTGATCAAAATAGGTTTGAAGGTTCCCAATTGGAATCAAAAAGTTTCTTCTCACCCTGAAAATCAACAAAGTTTTATTTTATTCATTTACGTTTCACATTACAAGATTTCGAAAATCTTGGGATGTGACAGAATGATACCGTGCTGGCCCCAAAGAGGCTTGATCTTTCTTCCATGAAAGCGCATCACTTTGTTACTGCTAGCTCTAGTATTTAGAGTTTATTTTATAGGATGTTGTTTACTAACGGAGAGGAGAGGGAAATTCCCTTGCCACAGTCTACTTTGTTCAGTATTTTCAGAAGGCCATGGTCGCGCTCCAAGGAGGAGATGGATGAGCAGCTCCATTTGCTTGGTTTCCACGGGCACCACCAGGGGTATGCGCCCTCTTATGACTACTCTGCGCACTATGCCGGGGCGTCCTCGAGTACGTATCAGGATGAATGCACTTCTTCGTCATATTATGGAGGCGCTTCTTCTTGGCCAGGATGGGATTGATACCAAGCTTGGTGTGAGGTATACCGACATCACACTCATCTACATATCATATTCCGTCGGTACTTTGCATATCCATGTTTCGCTTTCTTTTTAGTTTTTTTTTGTTTCTACTTTCCAAAACACAAAAAGAACCAAAATATTTTTGTTGTTTCTCTTTGTTTGCTTCTTTAGATTTTAGCTTTGGTTTGTTTTACCCTTTTTAGCTTTGGTTTGCTATAAGAAAAAATCCAAAAATATTTTGCTTTGTTTGTTTTGTCTTCATTTCTTGCTTTAAAAAATCGAAAATCCAAAAATATTTTTTGGTGTTCTCTGCTTTTGTAAAGTTTGTTGCAGGGTTCAGCAATCCTCAGTGACTCCTTTGGAGTTTGGTTTCATATTATTATTCAAGTCACACAAGTGAAAGACAATGATGATTTATGACAACGCGAGGTGTGGTAAGAGGCTGGTATGAACTCTATTTGTTTTTATTTTTGTAGATATACTCATCATTGTGGGCATGCTTAGTCTGTCCGTGTAGGGTGTATGTTATGTAATGGATGCTTAGTAGTTCGTGCTCTCTTATGATTAGCTCCAACTTGCTTATAGTTTGTGGCATGTCATATAAATGTTTGCTTGCATTGTTCTATTCATAACTTGGTATGACATTGTGGTATCCTCCTCTGAATGTTTATTTGAATAGACTTGGCACATGCTCACGCATGCATATGACTAAACAAAAGTCAGTTAAGCCTCGATGATTTATTTTGCCTCAGAGTTCTTGTGTCACTTTTATGCCATAATTAATTTTGTTTTGTTGCAAGCATGATTATGACAGTTACTGCTCTCTCGATTGTCGCTCCCTTTCTATTGCTAGCCTTCACTTGCACTAAGTATGAGCTCTACTCGTGCATCCAACTCCCCAAAACCAAAATCGTCAAAAAGTGTCCACCATATCTACCTATTAGCATCATTGTTATTCCGTGCATATTTATTATGCCATGTTTTCTTCCAAATAAATGTTTGCTTGTTATGAGAAAATTAGTTAGTAAAGCTCTCACGAACTTGACGGCACACTTTATTTTCTTGCACTTAATAAACCTGAACCATTGTGACTATCCATGAAAGTTATATGCTTGCCAATTATAGGCAGGTAGTTAGCAGAACCATGTTGTCATGGGGAACACTTTCAACACCTGTAAATATTATCTAGTTAATACCATGCTCTTTTGTTTATGGATGTCGGCGGTGTGAAATAAAAGGGGAGCTTTTAAGTCCATGGAGTTATGTATATATGCTAGAGAAACGCTTGGGATGCTAGCCTAAGACATGCCTAATCATGGTGGAAACTTGCATCATAACCATAATGAGCAATCTATGAAGCATCCTCAGGAAAAAATATATAAAAAAGAGAAAAAATATGCACCATGTTCATGGTAAATAAAAGGATCGCTGAGATGCTCATTGTTTGTTGCCTTGTCATTTTGATATAGGATAGCTCATGTGTCATGGGGCAAGGGGTACCCCGTTGGCGGTTCTCTATGATACACATGTACATACGATGACAAGAACTTACCGGTGACTAAAGTTGAGTAGCATGAGGAACGACCCTCGTACTCAAGGGACATGAGATTTCCAGTTTATGATTTGTCAAGCATATAACTCATATTTTACCTCACTTTAACCTTAACCATTTAAAGATGCTTATGATAGGGGCAATGAGATCTCAAAGCTAATGAGTACCATACTTTCAGGCATTTTGAAGCCTTTCAAACTTTTAAACTTTTCTTTCACTTCTATGTCGAGTCACCATTTATTCTATGAGCACCTTCCCGAGAGCATGGTTGTCATTCTTAGTGTAATGTTCTTGTCCCAGGACACGGTTAATTATGACATAACTTTGACACATATCTTTGATATTTTTACTTCTAGTCTTCACTTAAACTTCTGAGGTGCCTTGGCATTTATGTTTTGCTCCACAATCAAAGGCAAGCGAGATACGACTTTATCATACCTTCTTATGAGCATTACAATGTTGCTTATGCTTATGTTTCATGCTGCTTATTATTATTGTGTTGGAATCTCTTCATAGCTTGCATGACTATTGAGTAGACTTATTTGCATACTCTTTATTATGAATTTCCTAAGTATTTACTCATATGATGAGAATATATACATCTTATGAAGAAAATGTGTTCATGAAAGTTTCTTTTATCGCACTCGGTTTTCAACTAAATTGCTTGAGGACAAGAAATAAGCTAAGCTTGGGGGAGTTGATACGTCCAAAACGTATCTACTTTCCCGAACACTTTTGCTATTGTTTCTCCTCTAATTTGTGGGATTTGCATATAACTAACACGGACTGACGCTGTTTTCAGCAGAATTGCTTTGGTGTCTCGTTTTTGTGCAGGAAATCAACTTTCAGGAAAAATCACGGAAAATATCGCAAAACTTCTATTTTACCAGAAGACTCACGGAGCCAGAAGACGGAAAAGAGAAGGGCCATGAGGGGCCCACACCACCTGGTGGCGCGGGCCAGGCCAGGCCGCACCAGGGGGTGGTGTGGCCGCCTCGGGAACCCCCGACCTCTCCTTTCGCCTACATAAGCCCTCTGACCTAAAAGCATAGGGGGGTTCGACTTTTTATAGATAGAGTTCCGCTGCGGCGCCACCACCAGAATCCGTGATTCAGAACTAGAAACTCCGTTCTGGCACCCTGTCGGATCGGGGAATTGGAGAAGATCATCGCCATCATCATCACCAACGCCTCTCCATCATCCTTCCATGTTTCTCCCATCCATGAGTGAGTAATCCCCTGCAGTAGGCTATGGGGATGGTAGGGATTGGATGAGATCTATCATGTAATTGCATAAGATTGTTAGGGCATGGTGCCTAGTATCTATTGTTAGTGCTTTTTGACATTGTTGCAACTTGTTATGCTTAATGCTTGTCACTAGGGCCCGAGTGCCATGATCTCAGATCTGAACATGTTATTGATTCATGATGATATTATTGTTTGTGATCTTACCTGCAAGTTGTTTACACATATTATTGTCCGGAACCCGAGGCCCCGAAGTGACAAAAATCGGGATAACCGGAGGGGATGGCGGTGATGTGAGGATCACATATGTTCATGGAGTGTTAATGCTACGCTTCGGTACTCTATTAAAAGGAGTACCTTAATTGCCAATAGATTACCTTGAGGCCCCGCTGCAACGGGCTGGCAGGACAAAAGATGTTATACAAGTTCTCATTGCGAGCACGTATGACTATATATGAAACACATGCCTATGATTATTTAGTACTTGGATGCTTTACCTTATTTTTCTGCAAATGCCCTTGATCTTGATATTACACGAATAGTCTTGTCCATTCAACGCCCGCCCATCCATCCCTATGCCTACCGCACTTTAATCATGTTGTTTGCTACTATTGTTACTACTGCCTTTATTTTACTACTTCTATTACTTTGCTATTGCTACTACAAAACTGTTGCTACTGATAAACTACTACGAGCAAGACTATTTCCAGGTGCAGCTGAATTGACAACTTAGCTGTTAAGGCTTATAAATATTCTTTGGCTCCCCTTGAGTCGAATCAATAAATTGGGTTTAACTTCCCTCGAAGACAGTTGTGATCCCCTATACTTGTGGGTCATCAGATATCGCTACAAGAAAATATGTTCGTGCGACAGATTCCTGCGCAGACTCGTCACTTTCCATGGCAAGAACATCGACCGTAGGTTCCTTGGCTGACTCTTAAAAACACCGAAGTGCCCGTACTTGTTATGGAAGGATCGACCCTACTCAAATAAACTACATCGTGCATTGGTCAAAACATGGAAGGAAACTAAGGACGAAGGTCTAAGCGATAACTCCGACGTGGAGGAGGTCGAGAAGGAAGCGAGAGAGCTAGCCAAAGAAGAAATTGGCCTTTCACTAAGGGTGATGCATAATATGTGTCTGAATGTTGTTAGATCTCTAGATCATGTTAGGATTGCACTACATGACCTATCTCTGGGCATTACTGATGATTAAGGATATTATTATGTTGTAAAAACCATGTTTATTTGTACTTTATAAGATGTTGACGCATCATTATGGGCTTATTGTGCACATGCGATCCACTTGTTAAATAGCCCATAATACAAATCCTAACCAACTAACCCTCACTGCTCCTCCTTATATAATAGAAGCAACCCTTGTCTCTCCTTCTAACTACCACGATGTTGCCGCACTCCCCATTCCCCACACCAGGACTCAAAACGTAGATCTCACAAGACACACTCTGACTCATCCTTCCAGTACCCAAACCATATTTCTCATTAGGCCGCATCCCACTTATCCTACCAATCCTCACTACTACTTCTGCACTCTCCATTTACTCTTGAGATCTGGGGTGACTGCTCCATCAACAAACACCTTTTTAGATCCACGCCAACATGGTCATCTAAGCTCGTGGTGGATCAATCAGATCCGCATGTTGAAAGGATCGTATGGGCACCTAGAGAGGGGGGTGAATAGGTGCTACTTCAAATTTTCTTCTTTTTCAAATTAAGGTTTGACAAGAAAGGTAAATTCTCTAGATAATGCAACTAAGGTGAATTTATCTATATGACAAACTAGCACTAGCTAACACAACACTAAGCAAGAACAAGTAAGTAAAGTGCGGTAAAGGATAGAAGTAACCAAAGTGGTGGACACGGAGACATAAGGATTTGTTTCCCGTATTTCCTTCCTTTTGAGGGGAAGTACGTCTACGTTTGGAGAGGGGGTGGTTTCAAACCACCAACGCCACGAGAGGCCTCCCTTGTTCTCCGATGAATCTCACCCCAACGGGATCGATCCACCTTCCACTATATCGGCAACCTTCGAGGTGGAAGCCGTAACCTTTACAAGTTTGGGGCACACATCCACAACTTAATTGGAGGCTCCCAAATACAAGCAAGCTGTCAAGACAATCAAAGACAAGCTTGTAAGAACCAAATCTTGAACTAGGGTTTACAAGAAAACACTAGAGCAATGGGGGCCCTCAAATTAATGAGGGGGAAATGAAGATCTCTTTTGGTGAAGTAGTAGATCAAGGCCTCCTCCTTCGATTCTCCAAAGATCATTGACTTTGGATGGTGGAGTGAAGAGATCTTGGTGATTTGGTGGCTCAAATGAATGGAGTAGTCTTCAATGCAACGAACAACTTGTCCCAAGGTAGGTGGAAGGGTATTTATACACCCCTGAAGAAATCTGACTGTTGGAGCATTAAATGCACCGGTACTACCGGTACCCAAGCGGTACTACCGGTCAAGTACCGGACCAGGTACCGGAGGAGCATCACTTGGTCGAGCCAGCCACGGTCTTACCTGGTACTGCCCAGCGGTACAACCCCCAAGCGGTAGTACCGGTTGGTAGACGCGGTAGTACCGGTTGGTAGACGCGGTACTACCGGTCAGGGTGGTAGTACCGGTCCCAAGTACCGGTTGGTACTGAGAAAATAGGGAAGGGCTAGTCCTTCCTCAGTGTTGCCCGGTACTGCCGAGCGGTAGTACCGAGTCCAAGCGGTAGTACCACTTGCCACAAGCGGTAGTACCACTTGCCACAAGCGGTACTACCGGTTGGAGCGGTAGTGCCACTCCGCGGTACCGGGTGGTACTGACAAAAGACGAGACCTTCCCAACTTGCTCGGATCCAACCGGTACCAGGAGTGGTAGTACCGGTGCCAAGCGGTAGTACCGGTTGTACTTCCGGTACTACCGGTCAGCATAGAATACTTTTGGCAAGGGCAACTATGGGCACGACAATAGTTGTGCCAATATCTAGAAAACCTGGGATACACTTAGCGCACAATTAAAACGATAGGTGTGTTTTTATCAAACATCAAAATCATAGGGATAGGAAATGCTCTATCAATCTCCCCTTTTTTGGTGTTTGATGACAACACACCTTTGCAAGATAATTTTATGAAGATACTCATGGCTTTTGTAAAATAGAGACGGGGCTCCCCTGGATGAATATGATCAAACCTCCCCCTCTATTTTACAAACCCAACACGAGTGCACAAATATAGATACTATCATTTGAACTCATACCTTTGCACAATAACTTGTGATGAGAAATGTATTGGCAATGGATAACGCATATCATCACAAGATAGATCCGTGAAATAACCCACATATTCTCAACAAACTTAGCACTATTAGTACCCAACTAGTTAGTACATGGAGTTCACACATAAAATAGAAGTTCACACATAAATAGGAGGAAAACAAAGTTCACAAGCAATTAAAAGATCAAAGCAAGAACGAGCTTGTGACTTCCCATGCAACACCCGCATGCCCTAAGGTGCAACTTCTCCCCCTTTGGCACCAAGACGCCAAAAAGGGACAAGTGCAAGACTAACGCCCCGACAGTCAATCCTCCTCCTCATCATCAAAGTCCTCCTCATCATAGGTGGGTGGAGCGCGGTGCGAGGAAGAGACATCATCATCCCAGTGGTTGTGCTTGGAGATCCATTGGTCTTCAGGGGTGATGTTGGTCTTGGAACCCGTAGAGATGGTCAATCCTTGAGCTTCCATCATTTCCTTCTGCCGAGCACAAGCCTTCTTGGCATACACATGAGCCTCATACATGCGCTTCTAATTGTCAACTTGGAAGCAAAAGATCTTCTTGAGCTTGGCCTCCATCCTCTTGGCCCAAGATGGCTGGGCATTCTTGTGCCGAGAGACAACAAAATCGGCATCGCGACCACTGTCAGCATCCTTAGAATCAGCCTCAATCTCATTCCCTTCTTCATCCACCTCCTTACCTTTCACATTGCTAGGCTTAGAATGTTTCTTGAGCTTGAGTGCCTTGGGACTATGCACAATGAGAGGACGAGTGGATAGGGTCCTGGCAATGGGAGGGCACTTGGCAACAATGAGAGCCATGATGTAGGGATCAAAAGGCAGAACCCTCCGAGAGTGAGCAGCAGCAACCATCTCATTCCATATATAATCCATCACATCGAGAGCGGTACCGGAGCCGCGGTTGAGAAAGGTGTTGAACAACAAATCAACAGAAAATCCATGAATCTCATCCTTGTTACCCGCATGAGGAGCAATGGTCTCACGAAAGATGCAGTGGAGAATATCATATGTGGGGAGAAGATCCTTGATCTTGCCTGGAATACCGCGGCCCTGGATATAAAGAGGTGCAAGAACATCCTTCTTGGCGGGGTTCTCACGCAAGTGAAAGTGGAAACCACAAGGAGTGTCCCGACCACGATCTTCATAACCTATAATTGCAGCAAATTCCGCAAGGGTGACCTCCTTGATTGCACATTGAGTCATCCAAGTGATTTTCCGAGTGCGACCAGTGGAGAAATGAGCAGTGGCATAAAACTGGGCAATGAGAAGAGGCTCATAGTCATGCTGAAACTCCATGATGGGGAACAAGCCAAGGTTAGAGAAGATTTCCTTAGCTTCAGCAAAATAATCAAGGTTCTTGTTGATGTGTTCCATATCAATCCACAGCTGAGGCACAACCATCTGGATATTTTTCATAAGGACCTCATGATAGACGCGCTCTTGGAAGTCATTGTAAAATAGACTGTCTTCCCTGCTCTCATCATGGTTGCGGGCATATGCATTGTCAATCCTCAGAGAGTGGAACTCAGAATCAGAAATGTCAGACAGTTTCCTTGGCCTTGATGGCCCTGAGCTACAACTCTTGGTGCGCCCTGAGGAAGGGGGAAGAGGAGGGGGAGCGCTTGGTGACCCCCTCGCGACCCCCACGACCACCTCGTGTAGCAGGAATCTTCGCACGACGGCTAGGCAGAGGCATAACTTCTTCCTCGGACTTCGTCTCTTCCTCAACAATCTCACGGCTTGCTTTGGAGCGCTTACGTGCACCCCTAGAACCACCTGCATCTGTGATAGCAAGATGAAGAACATCAAGGGGGTAAGGGCATAAGAACCAACAATGAACAAAGAAGAATCCATGATTTAGTAAACATGTTGAGGGCAGTTGGGACCGGTACTACCGGAACTGGCAACCGGTAGTACCGCTTGCGAGCGGTAGTACCAGAAAATTTACGGTACTACCGGTCGAGCGGTACAGGCACATTAACGGTAGAGCACGGTCCAAAGTGGCCTCAACAATCTATAAAACATCGATTCTACTAAGTAACAAGGAATGTGTGGCAGTACAACCTCACAACACGTCAATTTCTTCACAAATCTAAGCAAGACCTAGATCCAATGAGGAAATTAAAAAGTGAGAGAGAAGTGGGCGGTTGTACCGGGATCCATGGCGGTGGAGAAGGAGTGGGAGCTCAGAAGGAGTCTGAATCCAAGGAGGATCCAGGGAGAGGAGGGCGCGGCAAAGCTCCGGCGGCGTCAAGGGCTCTGGCGGCGGCAGTGGTATGCGTGGGGGGTGGGGAGAAGAATAAGGCACTAAAGGGTGCCTCCCCATGCGCGACCATTATATACCAGAAAAACGCTGACCGGTAGTACCGGTTCATCAAGCAGTACTACCGCTTGTAAGCGGTAGTACCGGTTGACAAACCGGTAGTACCGGTGACCGGTAGTACCGGGCATACGGGCGGTAGTACCGTGCCTGAAGTAGTTTCTAGGAAATGACCTGGGAACCACCTAGGTCCGGTAGTATCGCCCCTAATCCGGTAGTACCGGTCCCACCTGATTCCGTAGCCAAGGATCAAGGAAGGGTTCTTGTGCGGATTGGATGAGGGTTTTTCGTGGGAGTAGAAAGGATTGGGTTGAGATAGTCAAACTGTGTGAAGCACATGCACTCTAAAATAAGGGAAAAACACATGAATAGCCAACCGAGAGTGCATAAATTTAAGACCAACAACAACTGAAAATGACAAACATGATCAAGCACCAACCTCTCGAGTGAGAGAGGGCGGTGGCCTAGGCCACCATATTTGAGTATACTCGGCTTGGCACCACGAAGATATATCTTGGGTCCATTACCGAAACTTATCATTTAAGCTCACATATCACAAAATGATATTAAGAGGAATGTTTTTATTGCTTTGGGCATAATGGGGGGAGGGATAGTCCAATCAATTAGGACCGCCCTCCCCCTATATCCATTCCTACACCTAAACCAAATACGGGTCAAATCATAGGTGAGAATGCAAGATAATCAAGTCAAGCTCCTTGAATCTACGATATTTAGTTCATTCCTCAAGTAGCAAAACCTTTCTTCATCAAGTGGCTTCGTGAAGATGTCGGCAAGTTGGTCTTTGGTTGACACATATGATAGATCAATATCACCTCGAGCAACATGATCTCTAATGAAGTGATGGCGAATCTCAATATGTTTTGTCCTTGTGTGATCCACCAGATTGTAGGCAATCTTGATGGCACTTTCATTGTCACATAAAAGAGGCACTTTGTCACAATGGACACCATATTCCTTTAAAGTTTGCCTCATCCATAGCAATTGGGCACAATCACTAGCAGTTGCCACATACTCGGCTTCAACGGTAGAGAGAGATATACAATTTTGCTTCTTAGAAGACCAACATACCAAGGACCTACCAAGGAATTGGCAAGCCCTGGATGTTGATTTTCTATCATCCTTATCACCCGCCCAATCCGAATCCGTGTATCCACAAAGAGCAAATGTTGACCCTCGAGGATACCAAAGACCATAAAATGGGTTATGAACTAAATATCGAAAGATTATCTTGACCGCCATTAAATGGCTTTCTTTAGGAGCCGCTTGATATCTTGCACACACCTACACTCATCACAATATCGGGTCTAGATGCACAAAGGTAAAGCAAAGAACCAATCATAGACCGGTATACCTTTTGATCCACATCTTTACCATTTGGATTTTGTTCTAGATGAGTCTTTGTAGCCATGGGAGTAGGAGCTCCATTTAAATCTTGCATTTTGAATCTCTTGAGCATATCTTGAGTATACTTGGCTTGATTTAAGAATGTCCCTCCTCTAACTTGCTTGATCTCAAAACCAAGAAATACTCTCAACTCCCCCATCAAAGACATCCAGAACCTACTAGTCATAAGCTTTGAGAATTCATCATTAAAAGCTTTGTTAGATGAGCCAAAGATAATACCATCAACATATATTTGGCATACAAAAACCTCCCCATTGACCTTCTTAGTAAAAAGAGTGGGATCGATTTTCCCAACCGCAAATCCACGATCAAACAACAACTCTCTAAGGTGCTCATACCACGTGCGTGGGGCTTGCTTGAGCCCATAGAGCGCCTTATCAAGTTTGTAGACATGGTTTGGGAAGTTGGGATCCTCAAATCCCGGGGGTTGATTTACATATACCAACCCATTTAATGGACCATAAAGAAATGCACTTTCTACATCCATTTGTTGCAACTTAAAGTTATGATGTGCCGCATAAGCAAGAAGGATACAGATGGACTCAAGGCGAGCCACGAGTGCATAAGTCTATCCATAATCAATGCCTTCAATTTGAGAACCCTTGTGCAACCAATCTAGCCTTGTCCCTTACTATAATTCCATGCTCATATTGCTTGTTCTTGAATATCCACTCCGTGCCAATAACATTGCAGCAATCCTTTGGCTTCTCAACTAACTTCCATCCTTTGTTTCTCTAAAAGTTGTTGAGATCTTTGTGCATAGCTTCCAACCAATCCAAATCTTCAAGAGCTTCCCACACTTTTTTTGGTTCAATCATGGAGATGTGTGCTTGGTGTTCACTGAACCTCTTCAATTGTGCTCTTGTGGAAATGCCTTTCCTTAGGTCACCAACCACATTTTGTAGAGAGTGGTCTCTTAATTCCAACATTCTCTCCTTTCTAGCTTCACGACGAGTGTGGATCTCCGCGTTGTTTCTTGGGGGACCCTCTTCAACATTTTGGTCCTTGTCTTGAACATAAACTTGACCTTGATCATCACCGGAATCATTATCTTCATTAAGAGGCAAAGATTGACCTTGGTCTTGATCAAGCACTCTTCTAGCATCAATTTGAGCTTGTCTCAAGGAAGTTTGTACGGATCTTCCTTGAACAATTAACTTGGCACCACTTGACATCCTAGAGAATGAATCAAGCTCCTCTTGACTAGAGTTGTCACTTTGATCAACATGTTGAGGGTCCACATCTTGTCTTTGGCTTGATTCATTGCCCTCCTCGGTGGATGGAGCTTGTTGATGTTGTGAAGATGAGGGCTCCACTTGAGTAGAGCATAGTTCTTCTCGATCCTCCATAAGGGGTTCCTCAACAAGGCGGATATATCCCACACCCATTCTTCCTATGGCATCCTGAGGCATTTCATCATCTGCATCACAAGCATCAACACGCCCCCCTTGGGGACCATAATATTCTTCGAAGGTCACACTACAAGATTCTATGACGGCTCCGGAGAGATTATCATAGATTCTATAAGTGTGAGATTCGAGACCATAGCCAACAAAAATACCCTCTAACGCTTTAGACTCGAATTTGGACAAACGAACACCCTTTATGAGATAGAAACACTTACAACCAAACACCTGGAAGTAAGATATGTTGGGCTTGTTACTGGTAAGTATTTCATATGGAGTTTTGTTGATTTATTTGCGGAGGTAGAGCCGGTTTGATGCATGGAAAGCGGTGGAGATGGCTTTGGCCCAAAAGTTGTATGGAGATTTAAACTTCGCCAACATGGTCCTAGCCATCTCAATAAGAGTCCGGTTCTTCCTCTCGGCCACACCATTTTGTTGAGGGGTATATGCAGCGGAATATTGGTGTTTTATCCCCTCATCACTAAGGAAATCATTCAAGGTTTAGTTCTTGAACTCGGTGCCGTTGTCACTTCTTATAATCAACACATGAAGATTGTATTGACATTGAACCATGTTGATGAAGTCGATGAAGGTCTTTTTGGGTCTCACTCTTTAACTTGAATAAATATACCCATGATTATCTTGAAAAGTCATCAACAATCACCAAACAATATTTCTTCCCACCAAGACTTGCATGAGAAGGAGGACCAAAGAGGTCCACATGAAGGAGCTCCAAGATCTTGGTGGACTCGATGCGGTTCTTTATCTTGTGGGGAGCATCATGCATTTTTCCTAGAACACAAGCCCCGCAAACACGATCTTTGGCAAAGGAAACATTTTATTTTAGTCCAACAATATGGCCCTCCTTGTGGAGACTTTGCAAAGTTCTCATATTGACATGGGCTAGTCGGCGATGCCATAACCAACCCACATCGGCCTTTCCGAATAAGCACATCGCACTTGTAGTGGTTTGCCCTGAAAAGTCCACCACATACAAGTCATTTTCGACGTACCCAACGAAAGCAACCTTGAGAGACTTGCTCCACATGAGGACCACAATATCATTATCAATAAAGACGGAAAAGCCCATCTTTCCAAGAGCACAGACTAAAAGTAAATTGTATCCAAGGGTCTCAACAAGCATGACGTTCATGAGTGTAATGTCGTGAGCAACCACAACCTTGCCAAAACCCATTACCTTAGACTTTGACTTGTCGGCATATGTCACGGTGATTTGATCATCATTTGGATTTAAGTCCTTGACAATAGACGAGCTTCCGGTCATATGACTTGTGCAACCACTATCAAGCACCCACTTTGACCCTCCGGAAGCATATGTCTACAAAAGATCAAGATAATTTTTAGGTACCCATTTTTCAATGGGTCCTCTTTTGTTAGCAACAAGGGTCTTGGGAACCCAAATAGACCAAGCAATATAACCATCATATGGGCCAACAAATTGAAGGGTTTCGCAGCATAGTAAATCAAAATTTTCTACGGAAGCGAACAAAGGGAAAGCCAAGATCTAATCTAGGAGATGCAAACAACGAGAGAGATTGGATTAGATCTTCATACCCTTGAAGATTCGCACAGCGGAACGTTCGTCGGAACATGGGTGATGTAGTCGTATTCGCTTCTCCACCTCGCGATCCGATCCGATCTAGCACCACAAGTGGCGGTGCCTCCGTGAGATGCACACGTGCAGCACCTCGACGTCTCCTCCTTCCTCGTACCAGCAAGTATGGTGGAGAGATGGATTGGATCTACAACACGACGGCGTGGTGTATATGGTGGAGAATTTCTGCAGCAGGGCTTCGCCTACAAACAATCGGGAGGGAGAGAGGAGGGCAGCAAGGCAACTAGGGTTTGGAGGAAGGTGTAGGGGGAGGGGGCGCACCATCCCTCTATATATAGAGGGGGGCGGCCAGCCCTTGCCCCTCCTCCAAGCCTTGGGCCGGCGGCCAAGGGATAAGGAGTGGGGGGTGAGGACTCTCCCCTCTTCTAGAAACCCTATCTCTAGTTTAAACGATTTAAACTCTCTAGGATCGGCTAGGCCCTATGGGGCCTTGTGCCCCTGGCCCAATGCGGCCAGGACACTCCCTCATAGGCCCATGCCCCCTCCCGGAAGGTGGGACCACGTTGGCCCCCTTCCGGAAGGTTCTAGAAGCTTCCGGTACAATACCGATTAATCCGGAACAATTCCGAACTCCAAAAACTGCACTGCCTTATATGAATCTTATTCTCCGGACCATTCCGGAACCTCTCGTGATATCCCGGATCCCATCCGAGACTCCGAACAAAAATTCATAAACCAATTATCCAATCTATCCTAGCGTCAAGACACGTTAAGTGTGTGACCCTGCGGGTTCGAGAATATGCAGACATGATCTTCTATCAATAATCAACAGCGGGGTCTGGGCACCCATATTGACTCCCACACATTCATCGATGATCATATCGGATGAACCACGATGCCAGGATTCAATCAATCCCATATATATATTTTCCCTTCGTCTCGCGATATTTTACTTGCCCGAGATTCGATCGTCGGTATCGTCATACCTAGTTCAATCTCGTTCACAGCAAGTACTTTACTCGTTCCGTAATCCGATATCACTTTGTGATTAACTCCTTAACCACATGCTTGCAAGCGGTGTTGATATCGATTACCGAGTGGGCCCGAAGTATACCTCTCCGACTTGGGAGGGACAAATCCCATCTCGATACATACAACCCAACAGATACTTTCCGATCACCTGAGAGACACCTTTATGATCACCCTCTCATAGGATGACGTTTGATGACCTCAAAGCTTTCTTCCGATACCAGGGAGTTGCATTATCTCATGGTCTAAGGAATACAATATTTGACATAGGAAAAGCTTTGCAAAGATGAACACAATGACACGATCTAATTGCTTCGCTTAGTTTGGGTCTGTCCACCATATCATTCTCCCAATGATATGATCTCATTATCAATTGACAACTCATGTCTATGGTTAGGAAACCTTAACCATCATTGATCAATGAGCTAGTCCAAAGAGGCGTACTAGGGACACGGTGTTGTTCACAAACCACACAAGTATTAATGTTTCCGCTTAATACAATTCTAGCATGGAATATAAACTTTATCATGAACAAGAATTATAATAATAACATCTTTATTATTGCCTCTAGGGCATAATTCCAACAGTCTCCCACTTGCACTAGAGTCAATAATCTAGTTTACATTTGGCAACAATCTCACACCCATGGCACTGAGGTGCTGATCATGTTTTACACGTGGAAGAGGTTTAGTCAATGGATCTGCGACATTCAGATCTGTATGTACTTTGCTAATCTTCAGATCTCCATCTGCTATATAATCTCGGATTATATGAAACTTGCGGTTGATATGCTTGGTCTTTGGATGATATCTTGGTTCCTTAGCGAGTGCAATGGCGCCAGTGTTGTCACACAATATCTCCAGTGGGTCCAATGCACTTGGAACCACGCCAAGCTCAGTGATGAAGTTTCTGATCCAAACTCCTTCACTTGACGCTTCTGCAGCAGCCATGTATTCCGCTTCTACTGTAGATCCCGCGATCACGCTTTGCTTGCAGCTTCTCCAGCTCACAGCTCCTCCATTCAAAATATAAACGTATCCTGTCTGAGATTTAGAATCATCCTTGTCGGTGTCGAAACTAGCATCGACGTAACCTTTTACGACGAGTTGTTCATCACCCCCATAGACTAAGAACATTTCTTTAGTCCTATTTAGGTACCTTAGGATGTTCTTCACGGCTGTCCAGTGTTCCACTCCTGGATCACTTTGATATCTGCTCGTCGAACTAAGAGCATTGGACACATCCGGTCTAGTACACAGCATGGCATACATGATGGAACCTATGGCCGAGGCATAAGGCACTTTGCTCATAGCTTCCCTATCATTTACCGTAGCTGGACACTGAGCCTTGCTCAATATCTTACCTGACAACATAGGCACTGAACCTTTCAATGCCTTATCCATTCTGAACCTTTTCAGAACTTTGTCTAGGTATGTACTCTGGCTTAAAGCTATCAGGCGTCTTTGTCTATCTCTATAGATTTTGATGCCCAATATATAAGCAGCTTCACCTAGGTCTTTCATTGAAAAACACTTGTTCAAATTATTCTTCACATCGTTAAGCATGTTGATGTCATTTCCAATAATCAATATGTCATCCACATATAGTACCAGAAACGTCACCGAGCTCCCACTCACTTTCTTGTAGATGCAAGCTTCGTAGCAATTTGGAACAAATCCAAAGCTCTTGATCACTTGATCAAAACGAAGGTTCCAACTCCGAGATGCTTGCTTCAGTCCATAAATGGAACGCTGAAGTTTGCATACTTTATCAGCATCCTTAGGATCGACAAAACCTTCGGGTTGCATCATATACAACTCTTCATCAATGTTGCCATTGAGGAAAGCAGTCTTGACATCCATTTGCCATATTTCATAATCATGAAACGCAGCAATTGCTAATAAAATCCGAATGGACTTAAACATCGCTACGGGAGAGAAAGTCTCATCATAGTCAACACCTTGAACTTGTCGAAAACCTTTCGCAACAAGCCGTGCTTTATAGACAGTAACATTACCATCCGCGTCCGTTTTCTTCTTGAAGATCCATTTGCACTCAACGGCCTTTCGGTCGCTAGGAGGGTCCACCAAAGTCCATACTTGGTTTTCGCTCATGGATCCCAATTCGGATTTCATGGCTTCTAGCCATTTCGCAGAGTCTGGGCTCATCATCGCTTCCTCATAGTTCGAAGGTTCACTGTCTTCTACTAACAAGACAGTCAAGACAGGGTTGCCATACCACTCAGGAGGGGCACGCGACCTTGTCGACCTGCGACGTTCAGTAGCAGCATCGTCCGAAGCTTCATGATCCTTGTCATTAGCTTCCTCTATTGTTGGTGCAGGCGGCACTGGAACAATTTCAGGTGCTGTGCTACTCTCCAATTCAAGAGAAGGTTCAATAACCTCGTCAAGCTCTACTTTCCTCCCACTCACTTCTTTCGAGAGAAACTCCTTCTCAAGAAAGGAACCGTTCTTTGCGACAAACACTTTGCCTTCGGTTCTGTGATAGAAGGTATACCCAATAGTTTCCTTAGGGTATCCTATGAAGACGCATTTCTCCGCTTTGGGTTCGAGCTTGTCCGGCATCAACTTCTTGACGTAAGCTTCGCATCCCCAAACTTTAAGAAACGACAACTTAGGTTTAGCACCAAACCACAGTTCATACGGTGTCGTCTCAACGGATTTAGATGGATCCCTATTTAAAGTGAATGCAGCGGTTTCTAATGCATAACCCCAAAATGATAACGGCAAATCAGTAAGAGACATCATCGATCGGACCATATCTAATAGGGTTCGATTCCAGCGTTCAGACACACCATTGCGCTGTGGTGTTCCGGGTGGCGTGAGTTGTGAAACGATTCCACTTGCTTTGAGATGCGTGAGAAAATCATAACTCAAATATTCGCCCCCACGATCGGATCGTAGAAACTTAATCTTTCTGTTACGATGGTTCTCCACTTCATTTTGAAATTCTTTGAACTTTTCAAACGTTTCAGATTTATGTTTCATTAAATAGATATACCCATATCTACTTAAGTCATCGGTAAAAGTGAGAAAATAGCGATATCCACCGCGCGTCGAAACACTCATCGGTCCGCATACATCGGTATGTATGATTTCCAACAAGTCCGTTGCTCGCTCCATCATACCGGAGAACGGGGTTTTGATCATCTTGCCCATGAGGCATGGTTCGCATGTGTCAAATGATTCAAAATCAAGAGACTCCAAAAGTCCATCAGAATGGAGTTTCTTCATACGCTTTACACCAATATGACCTAGACGATAGTGCCACAAATAAGTAGTATTATCACTATCTACTTTGCATCTCTTAGCCTCAATGTTATGGATGTGTGTTTCATCCCTTTCGAGATTTAGAAGAAATAAACCATTCACAAGAGGTGCATGACCATAAAAGATGTTACTCATATAAATAGAACAACCATTATTCTCCGATTTAAATGAATAACCGTCTTGCAATAAACACGATCCAGAAATAATGTTCATGCTCAACGCAGGCACATAATAACATTTATTAAGGTTTACAACTAATCCCGAAGGTAAAACTAAGGAGAGCGTGCCGACGGCCATCACATCAACTCTTGATCCGTAGCCAACGCGCATCGTCACCTCATCCCTCGCAAGCCGCCGTCTATTCCGTAGCTCCTGTTTCGAGTTACAAATATTAGCAACTGAACCGGTATCAAATACCCAGGCACTACAACGAGGGCTAGTAAGGAAAACATCAATAACATGTATATCAAATATACCTTTGATGGTGCCAGCCTTCTTGTCCGCTAAGTACTTCGGACAGTTGCGCTTCCAGTGACCCTTGTCCTTGCAATAGAAGCATTCAGTGTCCGGCTTAGGACCAGACTTGAGCTTCTTCTTAGCAGGGGCATTGCGCTTGCCACCGCCCTTCTTGAATGGCTTCTTTGCACCTTTACCTTTCTTAAAGGAGGGATTGTTGACCATCAACACATGATTATCCTTCTTGATGTCCACCTCCGCAGCCTTCAGCTTTGCGAAGAGCTCGGTGATCGTATCAGTGGAACCAATCTGATTATGAGTCACTACAAAACTTTTGTAGCTGGGAGGGAGTGATTGCAGAACCCTGTCAATCTTGAGCTCCTCTGGAATCTTGCAGTCCATTTGCTAAAGGCGTTGAGTGTAGCCCGACATCTTAATGGCGTGCTCACTAACGGAACTCCCTTCCTCCATCTTGCAGTTAAAGAACTTCTCAGAGATCTCATATCTCTCAGAACGAGCCTGAGTCTGAAACATGGTTTTCAACTCTTCGAGAATCTCAAAGGGCCCGGGATAGTTTTCAAAACGATTTTGAAGTTCCGGTTCCATAGAAAACAACATGGTGCTCTTAATCACACCATAATCATCTTTGCGCGACTGATAGACAGCTTTCTCATCAGCCGACGCAGTAGCAGCAGGAGGATTACCTAACGCTTTCTCAAGGACATAGTCCTTTTGTCCGCCAGACAGAATGATTCTCAGATTGCGGAACCAGTTGGTGAAGTTAGACCCATTGTTTCTAAGCTTTTCTTTCTCAGCAAAAACGTTGAAGTTGAAGTTGGACTTGGCCATTGGATCTACAGTATTTGCAAGTACAATTTAGACTATGTTCATGATAAATAGTTCAACTTAATCAAATTACTAGATGAACTCCCACTAAATTCAACATCCCTCAAGTTGTTTAGTGAACACGATCCAAATTCACCACACCTAATCTGATCATCACGAGAAGAGATGTGGTTTCAATGGTGGACAACGAAGTGTCGATCATATCATTCATATGACTCATGCTTAACCTTTCGGCTCTTGTGTTCCGAGGCCATGTCTGTACATGCTAGGCTCGTCAAGTTGGACCCAAGTATTTCCGCGTGTGCAAAACTGGCTTGCACCCGTTGTATGTGAGCGTAGAGTCTATAGCACCCGATCATCACGTGATGCTTAGACACGACGAACTTTCACAACGGTGCATACTTGGGGAGAACACAGTTTTTATCTTGATCTTTAAGTGAGGAATCATCTTATAATGCTACCGTCGCGATCTAAGCATAATAAGATACATAAAAGGATAAACATCACATGCATATAACTTTATGTGACATGGTATAGCCAATCTTTGCGCAATGATCTCCATCTTGTGCGTTCCGGCATGATCTCCATCACTTCACCATGATTGCCTCCACCACGAATAGCAACTACAACTAGTGCTAACTACTTAGCGATAAAGTAAGGCTATTACATGGCGTATAAGAAGTTGACTCGCAGGTCATACACAATTATAAAGACAACCATATGGCTCCTGCCGGTTGTGTACTCATCGACATGCAAGTCGTGAAACATTACAAAACATGATCATCGCATACAATATACACATCACATCTTGGGCCATACCATATCACAGAAAACACTCCCTGCAAAAACAAGTTAGACGCCTCTACTTTGTTGTTGCATGTTTTACGTGGCTTATGGGAGTAGATGCTAAGAACGATTCTTACCTACGGAAAGACACAACGGTGATATTATGGTTGCCAAACTCCGGTGTTAATCCCATGACAACTATAGTGAGAGAAACTGACATCCACCAGCCGCATGTGTGGAACAAGCCACACGTCAAGTGCGGAGCCGGTCTCGCGAACGACGTCGCGTAAGGTTGGCCTGGACCGCTTCAATCTCACTATCCCGCATCATAAGAAGAACACAAACAAGAGGCTTGCAACAGAAAACATCAACGCCCGCAACAACCATGTTGTGTTCTACTCGTGAAACAAATCTACGCATAGATCTAGCTCTGATACCACTGAAGGGTTTCGCAGCATAGTAAATCAAAATTTTCTACGGAAGCGAACAGAGGGAAAGCCAAGATCTAATCTAGGAGATGCAAACAACGAGAGAGATTGGATTAGATCTTCATACCCTTGAAGATTCGCACAGTGGAACGTTCGTCGGAACGTGGGTGATGTAGTCGTACTCGCTTCTCCTCCTCGCGATCCGATCCGATCTAGCACCACAAGTGGCGGTGCCTCCGTGAGATGCACACGTGCAGCACCTCGACGTCTCCTCCTTCCTCGGACCAGCAAGTATGGTGGAGAGATGGATTGGATCTACAACACGACGGCGTGGTGTATATGGTGGAGAATTTCTGCAGCAGGGCTTCGCCTACAAACAGTCGGGAGGGAGAGAGGAGGGCAGCAGGGCAACTAGGGTTTGGAGGAAGGTGTAGGGGGGAGGGGGCGCACCAGCCCTCTATATATAGAGGGGGGGCGGCCAGCCCTTGCCCCTCCTCCAAGCCTTGGGCCGGCGGCCAAGGGATAAGGAGTGGGGGGTGAGGACTCTCCCCTCTTCTAGAAACCCTATCTCTAGTTTAAACGATTTAAACTCTCTAGGATCGGCTGGACCCTATGGGGCCTTGTGCCCCTGGCCCAATGCGGCCAGGACACTCCCTCATAGGCCCATGCCCCCTCCCGGAAGGTGGGACCACGTTGGCCCCCTTCCGGAAGGTTCTAGAAGCTTCCGGTACAATACCGATTAATCCGGAACAATTCCGAACTCCAAAAACTGCACTGCCTTATATGAATCTTATTCTCCGGACCATTCCGGAACCTCTCGTGATATCCCGGATACCATCCGAGACTCCGAACAAAAATTCATAAACCAATTATCCAATCTATCCTAGCGTCGAGACACGTTAAGTGTGTGACCCTGCGGGTTCGAGAATATGCAGACATGATCTTCTATCAATAATCAACAGCGGGGTCTGGGCACCCATATTGACTCCCACACATTCATCGATGATCATATCGGATGAACCACGATGCCAGGATTCAATCAATCCCATATATATATTCCCTTCGTCTCGCAATATTTTAC
This sequence comes from Avena sativa, assembly GCA_916181665.1. Taxonomy (NCBI): domain Eukaryota; kingdom Viridiplantae; phylum Streptophyta; class Magnoliopsida; order Poales; family Poaceae; genus Avena; species Avena sativa. The sequence continues at coordinate 443,077,781 of OV702293.1, read as the reverse complement.
TTGCCCGAGATTCGATCGTCGGTATCGTCATACCTAGTTCAATCTCGTTCACAGCAAGTACTTTACTCGTTCCGTAATCCGATATCACTTTGTGATTAACTCCTTAACCACATGCTTGCAAGCGGTGTTGATATCGATTACCGAGTGGGCCCGAAGTATACCTCTCCGACTTGGGAGGGACAAATCCCATCTCGATACATACAACCCAACAGATACTTTCCGATCACCTGAGAGACACCTTTATGATCACCCTCTCATAGGATGACGTTTGATGACCTCAAAGCTTTCTTCCGATACCAGGGAGTTGCATTATCTCATGGTCTAAGGAATACAATATTTGACATAGGAAAAGCTTTGCAAAGATGAACACAATGACACGATCTAATTGCTTCGCTTAGTTTGGGTCTGTCCACCATATCATTCTCCCAATGATATGATCTCATTATCAATTGACAACTCATGTCTATGGTTAGGAAACCTTAACCATCATTGATCAATGAGCTAGTCCAAAGAGGCGTACTAGGGACACGGTGTTGTTCACAAACCACACAAGTATTAATGTTTCCGCTTAATACAATTCTAGCATGGAATATAAACTTTATCATGAACAAGAATTATAATAATAACATCTTTATTATTGCCTCTAGGGCATAATTCCAACACAAATTGCGCATACACATCACCATAATAATCACACATTAGAACATAGTGAGGGTTAGCACTTCCCGCAAAGTCATCATGAGACATAGTTTTACCACTTGTGGTCTTACTATCCACAATGGCCTTGTTGGTCTCTTGTGCGGGCTTGGCCTTCTTCTTGTTGTTGTTCTTCTTCTTAGTTTTGGAGACAAAACCAATGCCCCCCTTTTCACCACTAGGCCTTTGCTTACTCAAAAGATCATCAATGGACTTGTTGCATTGTGCAAATGTGGCCTTGGCTAGCTCCCCCTTCAATCTAGCATTTTCTTCTAGAATAGTTGTACTACTAGATGGAATGAAGTTACTAGGTGAAGAAATATTGTCCAATTGAGTTTTAAGTGTTTCATGGGACTTTGTGAGTAACAAGAGTTCACTTTCCAAGGCCTTGTGAGCCTTGTCAAGCAACCTAAAGTCCTCGGCAAGTTTTTCATGAACCACACCAAACTCAATCTTGTCCTTTTTAGCCCTTTTGCATTTAGCAATAGAATGATCACGTTCTTTGATGAGTCTATTAACAATAATGCCATTGGCCTCATCAAGCCCTTCAAGCTTTAGTTCAAGGGACATCCTAGTCTCTTGTTCTTCTTCTAGAGCATTGTTTAAGGCTTCTAGCTCAATCATGTGTTCATGCCCAAGTTTGCACCTTACATCTAGAAGTTCTTATGTGTGGGAAAGTTGATCTAAGATGTTCCCAAAATGTATCTTAGCATCCCCTTGTAGGTTAGTCATAAATTCATCGAAAGCAATTAATTCTCTTTTTACATCAAGAGACATTTCATCATCACTTTCATCATGAGCTAAGGGAGTGGAGTGAGATGATGAGGATACCTCTGTTCCTCTTGCCATAAGGCAAGTGACGTTATTAATGGGAGAATTCTCATTTGGAGAATCGAAGAGTGAGAATGTCGGAGTAGAAGTAGTGGATAGATCCGCCACACCATTATAAGTTTCGTCTTCCTCATCTTCATTGTCGGAGGAGTATTCTTCATGAGTGATCAATACAATTTCTCCCGACTTCTTGTTGATGGGATTCTTCTTGATGAAGGGTTTCTTGTAAGGTGCTTTGAGAGTCTTCTTCAACACAAGCTTACCCCCATGATCTTCTTGTTGGAATTATGCCCTAGAGGCAATAATAAAGATGTTATTATTATAATTCTTGTTCATGATAAAGTTTATATTCCATGCTAGAATTGTATTAAGCGGAAACATTAATACTTGTGTGGTTTGTGAACAACACCGTGTCCCTAGTACGCCTCTATGGACTAGCTCATTGATCAATGATGGTTAAGGTTTCCTAACCATAGACATGAGTTGTCAATTGATAATGAGATCATATCATTGGGAGAATGATGTGATGGACAGACCCAAACTAAGCAAAGCAATTAGATCGTTTCATCGTGTTCATCTTTGCGAAGCTTTTCCTATGTCAAATATTGTATTCCTTAGACCATGAGATAATGCAACTCCCTGGTATCGGAAGAAAGCTTTGAGGTCATCAAACGTCATCCTATGAGAGGGTGATCATAAAGGTGTCTCTCAGGTGATCGGAAAGTATATGTTGGGTTGTATGTATCGAGATGGAATTTGTCCCTCCCAAGTCGGAGAGATATACTTCGGGCCCACTCGGTAATCGATATCAACACCGCTTGCAAGCATGTGGTTAAGGAGTTAATCACAAAGTGATATCGGATTACGGAACGAGTAAAGTACTTGCTGTGAACGAGATTGAACTAGGTATGACGATACCGACGATCGAATCTCGGGCAAGTAAAATATTGCGAGACGAAGGGAATATATATGGGATTGATTGAATCCTGGCATCGTGGTTCATCCGATATGATCATCGATGAATGTGTGGGAGTCAATATGGGTGCCCAGACCCCGCTGTTGATTATTGATAGAAGATCATGTCTGCATATTCTCGAACCCGCAGGGTCACACACTTAACGTGTCTCGACGCTAGGATAGATTGGATAATTGGTTTATGAATTTTTGTTCGGAGTCTCGGATGGTATCCGGGACATCACGAGAGGTTCCGGAATGGTCCGGAGAATAAGATTCATATAAGGCAGTGCAGTTTTTGGAGTTCAGAATTGTTCCGAGTTAATCGGTATTGTACCGGAAGCTTCTAGAACCTTCCGGAAGGGGACCAACGTGGCCCCACCTTCCGGGAGGGGGCATGGGCCTATGAGGGAGTGTCCTGGCCGCATTGGGCCAGGGGCACAAGGCCCCATAGGGCCCAGCCGATCCTAGATAAGTTTAAACTCGTTTAAACTAGAGATAGGGTTTCTAGATAAGGGATAAGTTTAAATCGTTTAAACTAGAGATAGGGTTTCTAGATAAGGGATAAGTTTAAATCGTTTAAACTAGAGATAGGCTTGGAGGATGGGAAAGGGCTGGCCGCACCCCCCTCTATATATAGAGGGCTGGTGCGCCCCCTCCCCACACACCTTCCTCCAAACCCTAGTTGCCCTGCTGCCCTCCTCTCTCCCTCCCGACTGTTTGTAGGCGAAGCCCTGCTGCAGAAATTCTCCACCATATACACCACGCCGTCGTGTTGTAGATCCAATCTATTTCTCCACCCTACTTGCTGGTCCGAGGAAGGAGGAGACGTCGAGGTGCTGCACGTGTGCATCTCACGGAGGCACCGCCACTTGTGGTGCTAGATCGGATCGGATCGCGAGGAGGAGAAGCGAGTACGACTACATCACCCACGTTCCGACGAACGTTCCGCTGTGCGAATCTTCAAGGGTATGAAGATCTAATCCAATCTCTCTTGTTGTTTGCATCTCCTAGATTAGATCTTGGCTTTCCCTCTGTTCGCATCCGTAGAAAATTTTGATTTACTATGCAGCGAAACCCTTCAGTGGTATCAGAGCTAGATCTATGCGTAGATGTGTTTCACGAGTAGAACGCAACATGGTTGTTGCGGGCGTTGATGTTTTCTGTTGCAAGCCTCTTGTTTGTGTTCTTCTTATGGCGCGGGATAGTGAGATTGAAGCGGTCCAGGCCAACCTTACGCGACGTCGTTCGCGAGACCGGCTCCGCACTTGACGTGTGGCTTGTACCATACATGCGGCTGGTGGATGTCAGTTTCTCTCACTATAGTTGTCATGGGATTAACACCGGAGTTTGGCAACCATAATATCACCGTTGTGGCTTTCCGTAGGTAAGAATCGTTCTTAGCATCTACTCCCATAAGCCACGTAAAACATGCAACAACAAAGTAGAGGCGTCTAACTTGTTTTTGCAGGGAGTGTTTTCTGTGATATGGTATGGCCCAAGATGTGATGTGTATATTGTATGCGATGATCATGTTTTGTAATGTTTCACGACTTGCATGTTGATGAGTACACAACCGGCAGGAGCCATATGGTTGTCTTTATAATTATGTATGACCTGCGAGTCAACTTCTTATACGCCATGTAATAGCTTTACTTTATCGCTAAGTAGTTAGCAATAGTTGTAGTTGCTATTCGTGGTGGAGGCAATCATGGTGAAGTGATGGAGATCATGCCGGAACGCACAAGATGGAGATCATTGCGCGAAGATTGGCTATACCATGTCACATAAAGTTATATGCATGTGATGTTTATCCTTTTATGTATCTTATTATGCTTAGATCGCGACGGTAGCATTATAAGATGATTCCTCACTTAAAGATCAAGATAAAAACTGTGTTCTCCCCAAGTATGCACCGTTGCGAAAGTTCGTCGTGTCCAAGCATCACGTGATGATCGGGTGCTATAGACTCTACGTTCACATACAACGGGTGCAAGCCAGTTTTGCACACGCGGAAATACTTGGGTCTAACTTGACGAGCCTAGCATGTACAGACATGGCCTCGGAACACAAGAACCGAAAGGTTAAGCATGAGTCATATGAATGATATGATCGACACTTCGTTGTCCACCATTGAAACCACATCTCTTCTCGTGATGATCGGATTATGTGTGGTGAATTTGGATCGTGTTCACTAAACAACTTGAGGGATGTTGAATTTAGTGGGAGTTCATCTAGTAATTTGATTAAGTTGAACTATTTATCATGAACATAGTCTAAATTGTACTTGTAAATACTGTAGATCACATGGCCAAGTCCAACTTCAACTTCAACGTTTTTGCTGAGAAAGAAAAGCTTAGGAACAATGGGTCTAACTTCACCAACTGGTTCCGCAATCTAAGAATCATTCTGTCTGGCGGACAAAAGGACTATGTCCTTGAGAAAGCGTTAGGTAACCCCCCTGCTGCAACTGCGTCGGCTGATGAGAAAGCTGTCTATCAGTCGCGCAAAGATGATTATGGTGTGATTAAGAGCACCATGTTGTTTGCTATGGAACCGGAACTTCAAAATCGATTTGAAAACTATCCCGGGCCCTTTGAGATTCTCGAGGAGCTGAAAACCATGTTTCAGACTCAGGCCCGTTCTGAGAGATATGAGATCTCTGAGAAGTTCTTTAACTGCAAGATGGAGGAAGGGAGTTCCGTTAGTGAGCACGCCATTAAGATGTCGGGCTACACTCAACGCCTTGAGCAACTGGACTGCAAGATTCCAGAGGAGCTCAAGATTGACAGGGTTCTGCAATCACTCCCTCCCAGCTACAAGAGTTTTGTAGTGACTCACAATCAGATTGGTTCCACTGATACGATCACCGAGCTCTTCGCAAAGCTGAAGGCCGCGGAAGTGGACATCAAAAAGGATAATCATGTGTTGATGGTCAACAATCCCACCTTTAAGAAAGGTAAGGGAGCAAAGAAGCCCTTCAAGAAGGGCGGCGGCAAGCGCAATGCCCCTGCTGAGAAGAAGCTCAGGTCTGGTCCCAAGCCGGACACTGAGTGCTTCTATTGCAAGGACAAGGGTCACTGGAAGCGCAACTGTCCGAAGTACTTAGCGGACAAGAAGGCTGGCACCATCAAAGGTATATTTGATATACATGTTATTGATGTTTTCCTTACTAGCCCTCGTTGTAGTGCCTGGGTATTTGATACCGGTTCAGTTGCTAATATTTGTAACTCGAAACAGGAGCTACGGAATAGACGGCGGCTTGCGAGGGATGAGGTGACGATGCGCGTTGGCAACGGATCAAGAGTTGATGTGATGGCCGTCGGCACGCTCTCCTTAGTTTTTCCTTCGGGATTAGTTTTAAACCTTAATAAATGTTATTATGTGCCTGCGTTGAGCATGGACATTATTTCTGGATCGTGTTTATTGCAAGACGGTTATTCATTTAAATCGGAGAATAATGGTTATTCTATTTATATGAGTAACATCTTTTATGGTCATGCACCTCTTGTGAATGGTTTATTTCTTCTAAATCTCGAAAGGGATGAAACACACATCCATAACATTGAGACTAAGAGATGCAAAGTAGATAGTGATAATACTACTTATTTGTGGCACTGTCGTCTAGGTCATATTGGTGTAAAGCGCATGAAGAAACTCCATTCTGATGGACTTTTGGAGTCTCTTGATTTTGAATCATTTGACACATGCGAACCATGCCTCATGGGCAAGATGATCAAAACCCCGTTCTCCGGTATGATGGAGCGAGCAACGGACTTGTTGGAAATCATACATACCGATGTATGCGGACCGATGAGTGTTTCGACGCGCGGTGGATATCGCTATTTTCTCACTTTTACCGATGACTTAAGTAGATATGGGTATATCTATTTAATGAAACATAAATCTGAAACATTTGAAAAGTTCAAGGAATTTCAGAATGAAGTGGAGAACCATCGTAACAGAAAGATTAAGTTTCTACGATCCGATCGTGGAGGTGAATATTTGAGTTATGATTTTCTCACGCATCTTAAAGCAAGTGGAATCGTTTCACAACTCACGCCACCCGGAACACCACAGCGCAATGGTGTGTCTGAACGCCGGAATCGAACCCTATTAGATATGGTCCGATCGATGATGTCTCTTACTGATTTGCCGTTATCATTTTGGGGTTATGCATTAGAAACCGCTGCATTCACTTTAAATAGGGCTCCATCTAAATCCGTTGAGACGACACCGTATGAACTGTGGTTTGGTGCTAAACCTAAGTTGTCGTTTCTTAAAGTTTGGGGATGCGAAGCTTACGTCAAGAAGTTGATGCCGGACAAGCTCGAACCCAAAGCGGAGAAATGCGTCTTCATAGGATACCCTAAGGAAACTATTGGGTATACCTTCTATCACAGAACCGAAGGCAAAGTGTTTGTCGCAAAGAACTGTTCCTTTCTTGAGAAGGAGTTTCTCTCGAAAGAAGTGAGTGGGAGGAAAGTAGAGCTAGACGAGGTTATTGAACCTTCTCTTGAATTGGAGAGTAGCGCAGCACCTGAAATTGTTCCAGTGCCGCCTACACCAACAATAGAGGAAGCTAATGACAAGGATCATGAAGCTTCGGACGATGCTGCTACTGAACGTCGCAGGTCGACAAGGTCGCGTGCCCCTCCTGAGTGGTACGGCAACCCTGTCTTGACTGTCTTGTTAGTAGAAGACAGTGAACCTACGAACTATGAGGAAGCGATGATGAGCCCAGACTCTGAGAAATGGCTAGAAGCCATGAAATCCGAATTGGGATCCATGAGCGAAAACAAAGTATGGACTTTGGTGGACCCTCCTAGCGACCGAAAGGCCGTTGAGTGCAAATGGATCTTCAAGAAGAAAACGGACGCGGATGGTAATGTTACCGTCTATAAAGCACGGCTTGTTGCGAAAGGTTTTCGACAAGTTCAAGGTGTTGACTACGATGAGACTTTCTCTCCCGTAGCGATGTTTAAGTCTATTCGGATTTTATTAGCAATTGCTGCGTTTCATGATTATGAAATATGGCAAATGGATGTCAAGACTGCTTTCCTCAATGGCAACATTGATGAAGAGTTGTATATGATGCAACCCGAAGGTTTTGTCGATCCTAAGGATGCTGATAAAGTATGCAAACTTCAGCGTTCCATTTATGGACTGAAGCAAGCATCTCGGAGTTGGAACCTTCGTTTTGATCAAGTGATCAAGAGCTTTGGATTTGTTCCAAATTGCTACGAAGCTTGCATCTACAAGAAAGTGAGTGGGAGCTCGGTGACGTTTCTGGTACTATATGTGGATGACAGATTGATTATTGGAAATGACATCAACATGCTTAACGATGTGAAGAGTTATTTGAACAAGTGTTTTTCAATGAAAGACCTAGGTGAAGCTGCTTATATATTGGGCATCAAGATCTATAGAGATAGACAAAGACGCCTGATAGCTTTAAGCCAGAGTACATACCTAGACAAAGTTCTGAAAAGGTTCAGAATGGATAAGGCATTGAAAGGTTCAGTGCCTATGTTGTCAGGTAAGATATTGAGCAAGGCTCAGTGTCCAGCTATGGTAAATGATAGGGAAGCTATGAGCAAAGTGCCTTATGCCTCGGCCATAGGTTCCATCATGTATGCCATGCTGTGTACTAGACCGGATGTGTCCAATGCTCTTAGTTTGACGAGCAGATATCAAAGTGATCCAGGAGTGGAACACTGGACAGCCGTGAAGAACATCCTAAGGTACTTAAATAGGACTAAAGAAATGTTCTTAGTCTATGGGGGTGATGAACAGCTCGTCGTAAAAGGTTACGTCGATGCTAGTTTCGACACCGACAAGGATGATTGTAAATCTTAAACAGGATACGTGTATATTTTGAATGGAGGAGCTGTGAGCTGGAGAAGCTGCAAGCAAAGCGTGATCGCGGGATCTACAGTAGAAGCGGAATACATGGCTGCTGCAGAAGCGTCAAGTGAAGGAGTTTGGATCAGAAACTTCATCACTGAGCTTGGCGTGGTTCCAAGTGCATTAGACCCACTGGAGATATTGTGTGACAACACTCGCGCCATAGCACTCGCTAAGGAACCAAGATATCATCCAAAGACCAAGCATATCAACCGCAAGTTTCATATAATCCGAGATTATATAGCAAATGGAGATCTGAAGATCAGCAAAGTACATACAGATCTGAATGTCGCAGATCCATTGACTAAACCTCTTCCACGTGTAAAACATGATCAACACCTCAGTGCCATGGGTGTGAGATTGTTGCCAAATGTAAACTAGATTATTGACTCTAGTGCAAGTGGGAGACTGTTGGAATTATGCCCTAGAGGCAATAATAAAGATGTTATTATTATAATTCTTGTTCATGATAAAGTTTATATTCCATGCTAGAATTGTATTAAGCGGAAACATTAATACTTGTGTGGTTTGTGAACAACACCGTGTCCCTAGTACGCCTCTATGGACTAGCTCATTGATCAATGATGGTTAAGGTTTCCTAACCATAGACATGAGTTGTCAATTGATAATGAGATCATATCATTGGGAGAATGATGTGATGGACAGACCCAAACTAAGCAAAGCAATTAGATCGTTTCATCGTGTTCATCTTTGCGAAGCTTTTCCTATGTCAAATATTGTATTCCTTAGACCATGAGATAATGCAACTCCCTGGTATCGGAAGAAAGCTTTGAGGTCATCAAACGTCATCCTATGAGAGGGTGATCATAAAGGTGTCTCTCAGGTGATCGGAAAGTATCTGTTGGGTTGTATGTATCGAGATGGAATTTGTCCCTCCCAAGTCGGAGAGATATACTTCGGGCCCACTCGGTAATCGATATCAACACCGCTTGCAAGCATGTGGTTAAGGAGTTAATCACAAAGTGATATCGGATTACGGAACGAGTAAAGTACTTGCTGTGAACGAGATTGAACTAGGTATGACGATACCGACGATCGAATCTCGGGCAAGTAAAATATCGCGAGACGAAGGGAATATATATATGGGATTGATTGAATCCTGGCATCGTGGTTCATCCGATATGATCATCGATGAATGTGTGGGAGTCAATATGGGTGCCCATACCCCACTGTTGATTATTGATAGAAGATCATGTCTGCATATTCTCGAACCCGCAGGGTCACACACTTAACGTGTCTCGACGCTAGTATAGATTGGATAATTGGTTTATGAATTTTTGTTCGGAGTCTCGGATGGGATCCGGGACATCACGAGAGGTTCCGGAATGGTCCGGAGAATAATATTCATATAAGGCAGTGCAGTTTTTGGAGTTCGGAATTGTTCCGGGTTAATCGGTATTGTACCGGAAGCTTCTAGAACCTTCCGGAAGGGGACCAACGTGGCCCCACCTTCCGGGAGGGGGCATGGGCCTATGAGGGAGTGTCCTGGCCGCATTGGGCCAGGGGCACAAGGCCCCATAGGGCCCAGCCGATCCTAGATAAGTTTAAACTCGTTTAAACTAGAGATAGAGTTTCTAGATAAGGGATAAGTTTAAATCGTTTAAACTAAAGATAGGGTTTCTAGATAAGGGATAAGTTTAAATCGTTTAAACTAGAGATAGTCTTGGAGGATGGGCAAGGGCTGGCCGCACCCCCCTCTATATATAGAGGGCTGGTGCGCCCCCTCCCCACACACCTTCCTCCAAACCCTAGTTGCCCTGCTGCCCTCCTCTCTCCCTCCCGACTGTTTGTAGGCGAAGCCCTGCTGCAGAAATTCTCCACCATATACACCACGCCGTCGTGTTGTAGATCCAATCTATTTCTCCACCCTACTTGCTGGTCCGAGGAAGGAGGAGACGTCGAGGTGCTGCACGTGTGCATCTCACGGAGGCACCGCCACTTGTGGTGCTAGATCAGATCGGATCGCGAGGAGGAGAAGCAAGTACGACTACATCACCCACGTTCCGACGAACGTTCCGCTGTGCGAATCTTCAAGGGTATGAAGATCTAATCCAATCTCTCTCGTTGTTTGCATCTCCTAGATTAGATCTTGGCTTTCCCTCTGTTCATAGGGGCAACTCGCCACAAAGTGATAGCGGTCACCACAATTGAAGCAAGTTCTCAATCTAGTGGTATTTTCTCTTTTCCCATTTGGGTTGCTTCTTCGTTGCATTTCCATCTTGGCCTTGGCGGGGTTCTTCCAAAAGTTCTTTGCATAGAAGGCCATATATTGACTATGAGCAATCTTGACATCATCGGGGTGGTCCATGGAGAGGCCTTCATCACTATCATCTTCATCCCCATGGTTCACAACTTTGGACTTCAAAGCAACATTGACAACATTGCTCATACCAAGGGCACGAGCACGGGCATCTTTGGCATTCTTGGTGGCAACCTTGAAAGAGGCCATCTCTTGCATAACTTCATTGGAGGTCATGCGATGGTAGTTGTGTCTTCCTTGTAGGCTCTTCAAGTCGGTGGGCTCAAAGGGCATGAGTGCGCTCACATATTTCCTTTTTATCCAAGCATCATCCACATGTGAGGCACCCACATTTCTGAAAGCGGTGGCGGTGGACTTGAGCCTACGGTACATGTCTTCATGATCTTCACCTTCCTTCATGTAGAAGCCTTCGGCTTCATTGCTTAGTGCATCATACTGGTTCCTTCTCATGCTCTCATTTCCAACAAACAACACCGTGAGAGCATCCCAAGCTTCCTTGGCGATGCTGAGGTGCTCAATGTGTGGATAATCCTTTGTACCCAAACCTTGTTGAATCATGTGCAAAGCAGTGGCATTGAGTTAACTATTGACAACTACTCTTCTTGTCAAGTTGTTTGGATCCCCAATATAGAGTCCTTGTTCGATGATGTTCCAAAGTTCAATGCAAGAGCCGCGCACATGAATTTCATTAGAGATTGCCATTGAGTAAAAGTAGTAGATGTTTCAAGCTTAGGTGGGTCACCTCTATTGTATACATGAGGGTGAGGGATTGGAGGGTCGGGAGAGTACCATGAATGACGGTGCTCACCCTTCCCACCATCATTTTGTGTGGAGGAATTAGTGTTGTCTTGTTTACCCCCACTGCCATACCCTCGGGTGATACCGGAGTATTACCCTTGGGTACCACAGATGGAGGATCCTCTTGAGGAGAAGGGGATGATGAGACATCCTTATCTTTAACAAGTTGCTCAAGTAAGTTGTGCAATTGTTTGATCTCGTTGCCCAAGGTGGAGCTCAATCTTGCTTCCAAGTTATTGAGATCATCCATGGTCACCGAGTGGATAGACTCACCATCACCTTCCCCTTCTTTGCTACCCATAAACTCTTAGGCGGTAAAGCCCGAATAAAGATCCGAGGCTCTGATACCAATTGAAAGGATTGTATGGGCACCTAGAGGGGGGTGAATAGGTGCAACTTCAAATTTTCTTCTTTTTCAAATTAAGGTTTGACAAGAAAGGTAAATTATCTAGATAATGCAACTAAGGTGAATTTACGTATATGACAAACTAGCACTAGCTAACACAACACTAAGCAAGAACAAGTAAGTAAAGTGCGGTAAAGGATAGAAGTAACCAAAGTGGTGGACGCGGAGACACAAGGATTTGTTTCCCGTAGTTCCTTCCTTTTGAGGGGAAGTACGTCTACGTTTGGAGAGGGGGTGGTTTCAAACCACCAACGCCACGAGAGGCCTCCCTTGTTCTCTCATGAATCTCACCCCAACGGGATCGATCCACCTTCCACTATATCGGCAACCTTCGAGGTGGAAGCCGTAACCTTTACAAGTTTGGGGCACACATCCACAACTTAATTGGAGGCTCCCAAATACAAGAAAGTTGTCAAAATAATCAAAGACAAGCTTGTAAGAACCAAATCTAGAACTAGGGTTTACAAGAAAACACTAGAGCAATGGGGGCCCTCAAATGAATGAGGGGGAAATGAAGATCTCTTTTGGTGAAGTAGTAGATCAAGGCCTCCTCCTTCGATTCTCCAAAGATCAACGACTTTAGATGGTGGAGTGAAGAGATCTTGGCGATTTGGTGGCTCAAATGAATGGAGTAGTCTTCAATGCAACGAGCAACTTGTCCCAAGGTAGGTGGAGGGGTATTTATACCCCCTGAAGAAAATTGGCCGTTGGAGCATTAAATGCACCGGTACTACCGGTACCCAAGCGGTAGTACCGGTTGCAAGCGGTAGTACCGGTTGCAAGCGGTACTACCGGTCAACTACCAGACCAGGTACCGGAGGAGCATCACTTGGTCGAGCCAGCCATGGTCTTGCCCGATACTGCCTAGCGGTACAACCCCCAAGCGGTAGTACCGGTACTACCGGTCAGGGCGGTAGTACCGGTCCCAAGTACCGGTTGGTACATAGCAAATAGGAAAGGGCTAGTCCATCCTCAGTGCTGCCCGGTATTGCCGAGCGGTAGTACTGAGTCCAAGCGGTAGTAGCGCTTGCCACAAGCGGACTACCGGTTGGAGCGGTAGTGCCGCTCCGTGGTACCGGGTGGTACTGACAAAAGACAAGACCTGCCCAACTTGCTCGGATCCAAGTGGTACCAGGAGCGGTAGTACCGGTGCCAAGCGGTAGTACCGGTTGTACTTCCGGTACTACCGGTCAGCACAAATGACTTTTTGGCAAGGGAAACTGTGGGCACGACAATAGTTGTGCCAATATCTAGAAAATCAGGGATACACTTAGCGCACAATTAAAATGATAGGTGTGTTGTTATCAAACATCAAAATCACAGGGATAGGAAATGCTCTTTCACATGTGGTTGTTATGCTCATAGTGGACAAATTTGATCCGCATGTGGTCATCATGCTCGCGGTGGATGAAGCTAATCTTCATGTGGTTGTCGCGCTCGCGATGTATGAATTTGATCTGCGCATGGTCTTCGTGCTAGCAGTGGGCGAAGAAGATCCACGCGAGGATGTTGTTTAGAACTTCTTAGAATAGAGAGGCTCTCTATAATTAGATTTAGTGTGTTGGAATTCTTATTTTTTATTTTTTAATAAATATTTTTTAATATGTGAAAAAAGTATAAATATATAATTTTTTGTTTAAATGGGATCGTAATAAATATAAATGGTATGGAGAAACTAAATTAGTAACTGTTGTGGCGCTGATATGTTTACTGAACACGGCAATGCAACATAAATTAATTATTGTTAATATAATTAACTTTCTATGACACTAAAAGGTGTAACATGGCAAATAATGCATGGTTATACGACACTAAAGTTCCGCTGTCTTCAGTAATATATCGAGGCACATCCTCTGTTGTGCCACAAAAGCGCTAGGTAGGTGGATGACGTTGTGTCGAGCAAAAAAATTCCACTCATGCACTTTCAAGGACCATGTTCTATTCACTCAATCAAAGGTTGTAGGGTTATAGGGCTTTAGCTAGCTCACTCAAGAACCATGTTATATCCTTTGATAGGTAACACTTTGAAACCACTAACGAATTGTTTATTTTTGAAATTATCTCACACTAGTACTTCTGCAAAAAAATGAGTGTTCCTCTACCTACAACTTTCATTATTCTAGCATTAGAAGCTTGCATAGGCAGGTTCTGCTTGATTGCAAAATCTCTATCTAAGAAAGTATTTGAACTTCTTGATTCAATTAAGGCAATGGCTTGGAATCCACAAATAGTAAGCCCAAGGGAGATTGTATTTTCACTCAAATTTTCTTGCACCCCATCTACATATATGGACATTAATTGTTAAATTTTAAGCATATTTGTTTCCTGAATTTCTTCGGTTTATAATGCTTATTCTTAATTGTCCTGATCATAGAAATGACCTTCTAATTAAATGGCGTTGACCATGATTTTGACACCACTACATTTGTGTCAGAAAGTATAGTTTCAAGACAATACCAACATTTGGATCATTTCGTTGTTTTCTACTGATAGGAGGGTATATTGTTTCTCTCGGGGCATTGTTTGTGTTAGCTAGACGCACTATAGCATTTATCTTGACAATTTGAGATATTTGTTTCTTATTTTCCAGATAGTATTGCTCTTACCTTCTTGCAAACAAATAAGAAGCTTTGAGAGTTGCAAGTTTATGACACTTTGTATCATGCTTAATTGTGTCTTTGATGCCACAAATAAATCTAAGGAAAAATAAACTTATAGGGAGTTAACTATGATATCTTTTTATCATTCATTCAATCTTAAACATGCCAATGTATTTATCAATTGTGCATGCTTGTTTTAATTCTTGACATCGCTCCATGGATTCATCAGCCCCTAGAGTAGAAAAATGGTACAAAACTACTGCCAATTCATGAGATACAAGTCCACAACTGAGCTACTAAATTAAGCCTTTAATTTCCCTCTTATATGAGAATTTTCCCATTTGATCTTATTTTCATGTGCAATACCAGCTAGCTCGAAGATTATTTGACACTCAACTAACCAACTTTGAGCATTTTCACCATAAAATATAAAAGATCAATGTTAGGAGTCCTGATATAAGGATCATATTGATTTTGTTGGTGTTATTGTTGTCTTGTTTAATTTTTCTCAAAAGGTTGTCTTGTTTCATTATTCTCAAAATGTTGGATGTTATCACACCTTGAGTAGGTTGTCTCTACTATGTGTTACTTTGTCCATTCCCCGATTGTCATAATGTGGTGGTATGGCTGAAGTTGGTGGTTTTGAGGGGGGAAAGTGGGTTGGTTTAGTGTGTAGTAATATTTAGGAGTGGTGGTTTTGGTTGGGAGAAAAATGAGGTGGGTAGTATGGTATATGTTCTAATAAGGTGGAAAAGTGTAAGAATTTGACTGAGAGAAATTTAGAGGATCTAGATGTCGAAACATTTGTGGATTTTGTTGTTGGAAGTATGTGTATTGGTATGGTATAGTGAGTGACTATGGATAAAAAAGGTGGAGGTTTGTTAGTGTATGTTAGGTGCATTGGGTATTGGTGGTATAAATAATTTGCTAAGGGTTTTTCCGTTGCAGCTTATGGGAAACTGGTGGAGCATAAAAAGCTTGATACTTTTGTGTGGAGTTGTTGGGTTGACAAGCTAGTGGTTTTGGGATGGATGTGAGGGTGCGAAACTAGGTTGAGGAAGTTGGCTAGGATGTGGTTTAGATACTAGGATATGGTGTTGTATGGTTGGTGGTTGTGGATGTTGGAAAAACATCAACAAGGCTTGGTAGGAGTGTTTTCTTCATAAACTAGGATGGGCACCATATGGCTCTAATGTGGTGGTGTGATTCCAGACCCGCATGATCTCGTAGTATTCATGGTTAATCATAGTTGTGCTACCATGCCAAACAACTTTGAGATATTACCTTGCAGTGAATTGACTGATTGTTGCCGTTTCTCAAGGTGTTTGTTGATGTTGAGCACCTCACGAGGTTCCTGACATTCAATCTTTGCTTCCTCCTTCCCTAGCACATGTGCTAGCTCCAGATCACATGCTTCCTTGGCCGCTTGGTCTAACACCTCCTTTGAACGAGTATAGATTGACAACATGGGTGGTGATGATTGCTCCTTACCATTGAAGATCCAATGACGAGAGGATGGAAAATGCACCAGACTCCAATCTTGGAATCACTAGAATCTTGTAGCTATATCAAGGTGACCAGCAAACCCGGGGTAAAAGGATTATTCGAGGATTCACTAATTTGATAACCAATTGTCAGGAGCACACTAGTTGGGCATCTATAACTAAGGAAGAAAGGTAGGAAATTGTAAGTAAATCTATGAAATAGGAACATATAATAATAATTAGAGGGTAAAGGTAACGAAGCAAGAACATAATGTTTAGGGTTTTTCTTAGTCGATCCTCCTATCCACCTCTCGGGCCTTTATATAGTCGACCAGAGCCTTGGAATATAACATTATTATAGATAGTCATACTTAGGCCTTAATTTTGAAACTAATTAATACAAGCACTAAACTCTTCATCAAATGGTTCAACAATGATGAAAAATATAGTGTGTGTGGTCAATCTTCAGTACAAGCAGAAACAAAGTATGTTCCTGACAGATGTGCGGACGGACGAAGACCATACAGGAAAGGAAAGTTTGGTGACCTAAAATTTTCCAAACATGCCTGTTGGGGAAAAACATCAGTTTGGTTACTGGGATGTACCAAACTACAACGGAATGACCGAATCAGCGGTTTCCGCTCAACCAATTTCTCCTTTGCACACATAGGAAAGCATGTATGATGGGACATTATGCTGTAATTTAGACACCACTTCCCTCACCAACGAAAGCCCCATATCTCACCCCCATTTGTCGTTGCTCCATGGTTGGGGCTCCTCTACATCTTCGCCACTCGCATCTCTCTCTCCGTAACAAGTCTGATCATGATCAATGAGTCGCCACCCAACTCTTCAAGTAAGCGACCGCAAACAAAGGGGACATGTATACGACGCTGAAGGATCCTTTCCCCTTATGCATGCGGCGATGAGGTCTGTTACATCTGCAGCCACATCATTTGTGCGATCTTTCACGGCAGCGGCCATGGCTTTATTTTTGACCAAGAGTAGTTCACTTTCAAGGATAAAGATAAGGACAAGATTCTTAGCCTAGTAGGAGCGAGCATATCCATATCTGCCATACTATTTACAAATCATTCCCCATACTTGCTTTAATAAAAGAAAAAATACTGGTTTGGATTAGATATCTTTGAAAGCCGATTTATCCTTACTATTGGATAAAATATTTGTGTTTCACCCATAAAATAGGTTTAGTTCATCTACATTCGCGAAGAAAACATGTATGTTAATATGCACCAACTGGAGCCTTCGGCAGTACACAAGACACACAAGACTAGGTAGAACCTCATTTGAGCAAGATGCATTCTTGGCAAGGCGATTGTAGTAGAAGAGTTTTCCCTTTTCGAGTTGCCAAGGATTTCGCCGCCGCCGCGGTGGCTAATATCTCCAGCTCACAGGCTAAGAATGTGATTATGACCGACTAGTCATCCCTTGTTGAGTTTTCATGGATTTCAGTGACCACTACGGCGGCCACTACCTAGCACTAGGGGCTTCTTCTTTGGCTCCAGGGGCTTCACCTTCGGCTCTAGCGGTTGACATCTCCATTGTAAGTACTTACACTTACATTGACTTAGGTTATTACACTTGTGGTTAGGGTTTTCTAGGGCGGTTAAAACCATTTGATTATCCTCCTCTTGCGAGTGCCCGCACTTCATTCTTACATGAAACGAATATGGTCGTACCAACTAGATCTCTAGATTTACAACACTACAAGACTAGGCATATATGTTTCTGAACTATTCATCGTTTTACTTGTTTTTATTCTAGTTCATTACTCTATTTCTAGTTATAGAGAATTGTTCTACTTCTAGTTGTTATGATTCTAGTTCTAGCTCATTATTATTCTTGTGAATGACGTGGTTTTCTAACATATATGGTTTGCGCACAATCCATGTATATGATTTTTCTACCTCAGCTCTAGTTCATTGTTTAGCTTGTATATATTGATATATTGTTTGCACAATGTATAACATCCCAGGATTAGCAGCTAGAAATAGTGAGGCCACATGTGTGTGTATTGCATACATGCATAATAAAATCCGGGGAATTGTCGCGCAAAACTTAAATAGCTATAGAGGGATCGAGATCTCTCTTGTTCTGATAGAAATGTCAGGACGGGTGCGACATATTTCGACATGACCTCTATTGAATCTTTGTGTTGTGAGGAAAATAATCTAAATTTGATTATTTAAATGGTATATTTGAATTCAAAAAGAGTATGAAATTGAAGTATCAATTATAAATGGTAATTGAATTATATTAATAACTAAAGGGATTAAATTCCCAAATAATAATGGAGTTCTATAATTAATTCCAAATCCAAATAAAGATTGGTATTCTTTATTACATAACTAGTATTCAACCATTTATAAATTTCAATGAATAAGAATAAAGATATATTACATGAATGTGAATAAGAAAAGATTAGACTTTATGATTTCATATAATATTATATTGTATTTTCATTAAAGACTGGAATACTCCTCGGTTATTGAGATATACTATTTACAAGCTTTAACTATAAAAAGAAGAAAGATTAGTAAATAAGGTATAACCCCTTACAAGTTTCTACTAATAAAAAGAAAAGGAAAATAACATAATTACATTAATATAAGAATAAAATATTATGTGTAATAATAAAGATAAAGTATAAACTTTATTAATAGGTACAATATTACAATGTAATTTAAATTATTCAAATAAAAAAGGAAAATTACAATAAGTAAACAATTGCAACTAATAAGACTAGAAAAATCTTATACTAAAACCTAACTAATTCTTTTTCTAAATCTTCATTTCTTCTTAACTTCTGTACCTACAAAACAAGACAAACAAGCAGCAAATAATAAATAAAAAATGGAATTATTTTGGTTAGTTTTACTCTCAGGTTAGGCAGAGAGATGCTACTGCCAATATCATCATAAAGTGATTTAAAAGGGGGCCAAATTGTAGAATCTGTTCTTATCAAATGTTTTGTGCCTCAATCCTACATCACTGGCATTAAGACGGGCATAGTTTCACCAGATCAGTAAAAGGCAAAAGGTAAAAACATCAGGAAAAGATCATAGCTTTTACTTGATCTCATCCTCAAGCCTTACGTGGCAAACTGGACTAGAGAGAACCATCAGCAAGTATCTTATTCACACACATGCAATCTATGTGCTGTCGGCACTAGAGAGAATCACCCAAATATAGAGGAGACCATAGCATAGCCGCAACATAGAAACTAGTACCCATACACTCCACCACCAGGAACTTAAAAACAACATTTGTCATTGCTAATTCATCATCGCACCAACTTCTCCATGCCATTAGTTTAGTATAGCCAAGAACACCATACCACCACAGTTCATCCATTTCATCAACCAAAAATCTCACCCAGCTCATCATAATTAATATTGTCACCTAAGTGAAGTCACTGAAGTAGATCAAGAGAAGAGCTAGGAGGAGATAGGATGAAAAGAAGGCAAGGACCAGCAGAAGGTCATCAATCCTACAACAAGAAAATCAAGATTATCACTAGGAGGAACAAGCCAAGCCAGCAGCTCCTCAAGAAGAGCTCTACAAGCAGTAGGTGAATATCGTCAGAACTAGTTGTAGTATCTGTTCAGAGCAACTTATCCAAGAAATCGTTTTGGAAGGGGGAAGAGCTCTCAGATTCAAATAGAGCTACAAAGGGAACACAAGTCAAGCATTTTTCTTATTCTGGAAAATTAGGCCTTAGACTATGCATCACTGGCCAGGTCTCCACATCCACCACTACTATGCAAACATGATTGCAACCAAGCTTCGAGCAACAAGTTATGCTAGATCAACCACCTACTGGAGGCACCACAGTGGCAACTTAACCAGCAAACTGAACTTTTAAAATCTATGCAAACCGTAGGAATCATCTTTCTATGCTAAAAGCTTAGGAATCATACTTAAGATATCTTTATGATTAAATTGATAGCACAAGCTTAGTAATCTTTACAACTGAGTCTAGAAGTCACATCTCTAAATCATCTTCCCAGTTTCACTCATTAGGAATCATTCAATAGTATATATCACACTACCAACATTTGTACATAATCATTCCACACCTCACAGTCCTATGGATTATATCAATTTTAGCAAGCAATCATCAAATATTAAGCTCACCAACAAAGTTGGCAAATATTGGTAGAAGAAAGGAACATGATTGCTCAAAAATCTCCATAGTGATGCTTTGACAGATTCATCACAGAGAAACTAAAACCCCCCAATTAGTAGCTGTCCTTATCAAGTTTAGGCCTCATTTTATTGCATCATAGGCAGGGGCTAATTCCAATAATACTTTTATATAACACATCATCCATGATGATGATTTAATACCGCTCAGAACATCAATACATGTAGCATTTCATAGCAGTTGATCATGTTGTTTAAATTATTATTGTGCACACTCATCATTTGAGGCACCATAATAACAACACAAGGACAAAATAAGCCACTATTTACATCCTAGCCAACATCATCACCAACAATTTTGATTTCATGTCATCTTCCTAGTAATAAATACAAGGAATCATTTTTATCATGCAAATTGTACCAAATAACATACATCACTGAATACAAGATTCAGTTAAGTATATGTAAGTACAACAGCGCAGTAGCACATAGGGTTAAGCCATGCCACTGCATTCTCTAAATATAGCAGCGAACGAATGATTCAATCATTCAAGATAAGGTATGAAATCTAGTCAAGTATTACTCAGAATATATCCGAATATCTCAACACTAGAGGAACATGGATCAATAGGGGTTTACACAATGGTCACCACTAGCAGCAGAGAATCTCTAACCCAAATTAGTAACCCTAGGACATGTAATTGTCCCAGTAAAGCAATGATAGCTTGCAACTGAAGGAATATTAGAGGGGAAAAAAGAAGAGAATAAGAGGAGGGGTACTTACATTTGGCAATCTAAGAATTCGCCGGAGAGGAAGCAATCATTGGTGTTGAGGCTGATGGTGAGGGAGGCCACGACACGGTGGCACAGGGATAACAAGGTGATACACCTGCGCCTAGCCGCTACTGTCGGCAACCACAAGTGGGCGGCGCGCCAACCTAGGAAGGGACGGAGCAGACAATAGCAAACGGTGGTGGCATGGCGTCACATGTGCATCAACATCCGTGCCAAGCCACACGCCTGTAGTAGCACCACGGCGACGAGGGGTAAGGGCGACAGAAGACCATCAACAACACCACACCGTTACCGCACACCTCGTAGTGGGGAGGTCATCGAGATCCAATGGCGTCGGGTTGCCGATATTGTCATCCCGCCGGTGTTGGAAGGCAAAGAAGGGACGGACCCCGAAACCCTAGCACCAATTATTGAGGAGAGCGAGCGAGAGGCAGCTGGAAAAGTGAATCGGCTTGGATAGGTAGCAGTAGCTAGAGGTGGCACTTTGTTGCTACCAATGGCGCGACCGGTGAGGCCAGAACGTGCCGGAATCGAGTGGCGTCTGCGGCGGGGCTGCAACATCGCTAGGGGAGAAAGGAAGGCCTATAGGAGTGATACGTCCAAAACGTATCTACTTTCTCGAACACTTTGCTATTGTTTTTCCTCTAAACTTGTGTGATTTGGATACAACTAACACGAACTGACGCTGTTTTTAGCAGAATTACCTTGGTGTCTTGTTTTTGTGCAAAAAATGAACTATCAGGAAAAATCCCAGAAAATATGCCAAAAATTATTTCTCACTAGAAGATCCACGGAGCCAGAAGGGGAGACAGAGAGGAGGCCTGGGGGGCCTAGACCCACCCTAGGCGTGGGCCCACCTGACCCCGCGTCTAAGGGAGGTCTGGCCACCCTAGGCAGCTCTTCGGCCTCCCTCTGCGCCTATAAGTTGCCTTTTGACCTAAAAACTGAGGGGGTTCGATAGTTTTCTAGAAAGAGTTCCGCTCCACCGCCAGCACCAGAAACCAAGATTCGGATCCAGAAACTCCGTTTTGGCAACCTGCCGGGACTGGGAATTTGGAGAGGATCATCGCCATCGTCATCACCAACGCATATCCATCAACCACCAATGTTTCCCTCATCCATGGGTAAGTAATCCCCCGCTGTAGGCTTGGGGATGGTAGGGATTGTATGAGTTCTATCATGTAATCGAATAAGATTGTTAGGGCATAGTGCCTAGTATCTCTTGTGCTATTTGACTTTGTTGCAACTTGTTATGCTTAATGCTTGTCACTAGGGCCCAAGTGCCATGATCCCAGATCTAAACTTATTATTGAATCATTATGATAGTATTGTTTATGATCTTATCTGCAAGTTGTGTACACATATCATTGTCCGGATCCAAAGGCCCCAAAGTTACAATAATTGGGACAACCGGAGGGGATGGCTGTGGTGTGAGGATCACATGTGTTCACGGAGTGTTAATGATTTGCTCCGGTGCTCTATTAAAAGGATCACCTTAATTGCTAGTAGTTCCCTAGAGGACCCACTGCCACGGGCCGACTGGACAGAATATATTGTGCAAGTTCTCATTGCGAGCACGTATGACTATATTTGGAGCACATGCCTAGGATTGTTTAGTACTTGGATGCTTGTTATTATTTATCTGCAATGCCCTATGTCTTGAAGTTACATGTTTAGACTCGTCCATGCAACGCCCGTCATCCATCCCTATGCCTACCGCACTCGAATCCTACAGTTACCGTTACTGTTACTATTGCTCATGTTTCACTGTTGCTGTTGCTTTGCCTTGCTCTTGCTACTACCAAACTGTTGCTACTGATAAACTTTTGTGAGCAAGAACTATTTCCAGGTACAGCTGAACTGACAACTCAGTTGTTAAGGCTTGCATGTATTCTTTGGCTCCTCTTGTGTCGAATAAATAATTTTGGGTAATACTACTCGCGAAGACTGTTGCGATCCCCTATACTTGTGAGTCATCAAGGAGGAAGAGAGGGTGAGGATTTGGGTTGGTCAACCCGACGCAATGGACAGGACCACATGGTCTAGTCTGACCTAGTGGGCTAGGTTGTGGGCCAGGCCTAGGTCTTATAAGAAAGATACAAAATAAAAGAAAATACCATAATACCCTCTCAACACATTAAACCCTAGGAAAATGTAAGAAAGTCCTAAAAATTCATATGCTATATCAAAATATTCACAAAAATAATATCTACCTAAGAAAAATATAACATCACTTGTTTGAGTTAAATAAAATGCAAATAAATATCAACACCATTAACTCTAAATAAATATAACAAAAATAAGGAAAATGAATAAAAATCATTTTTGTATATAAAAATAAATCCACTATTTTATAAAAATACTAATTCTAAAATTCCAATTCATTTTAAGAGTTATAAATAAATAAGTGTTATAATTGACTTTATAATCCTTTTCTTTTATTAAAATAAAAGAGATATATTTTATCTTATCATTTTATAAATCAAAATAAGTCCAAAATATCTTTAATTAACTAAGAAATTATCAAAAATATAGAATGTACTTTCCTTATCATTTTTAAGTTCAAATAAATTCCTTTTAACTTTACCTTAAGACTTTAGAATTTTTGTCTAACATAAATGATTGTATCTCTTTAATAATTATAAAGAAGATAGTTTTAATGTTTTAAAATGACTTTTACCTTATAACTTAGATAAAACAAGCAAAAAGGGTTAAAATGGCAATTCTACTAAGATAAAGCCATAATAATTATTATTATATTCAACAAAGTCACCATTAAACATTTATTTGTTTATAATACAAGTTAAATATTATACCAAAAGAACCATATTGAGCAATTCACGAATATAAACTCAAGCCACATACTTTTGAATCCTAGTTATGTTAACTTAGTATCCAAGTTATCAAACTTGCTAGATCGAACATTTCCAAATAATAAAAGGTATTCACTTAGAAGGTAAAAGCTGCCATCCATTCATACTAGGGATAAATAATCCTGTAACCTTAATTAAGCCTAGAAAAAAACCTCAACCTTAGTAATGCCATAAACATCATGTTTAAAGTTATTTATGTTTATATATTTAACTTTGGTCTACTTTACAAAACACCAAAAATATAATAGCTCAATATTAATTGTACTATATCAAAGACCATAGTTTTAATCCTAACAACCTTCTAGATTGATGAACTTAACATAACCAGCCTTTTCTTTGAAGGTTATTCTTTTTGCCACTTCAAATAACAAATCTATAATATTTTCTTTCAACTCTAAATAACTCAACACATGAACTTTCATCATATTTACCAGATAGAAATTAACCTCAATCTTAGATTGTTATTGAACTCTACTTTTATTGGTTATATGTTAAGACCTAATTTCCTTATAGATATATTTTCTTGTGAAGTGAAAATAAACCAAATATTAAATAAATCACCTAAATACAATTCACGTATAATATTAGGGATTCACATGGAGAGTTCT
Organism: Avena sativa; assembly: GCA_916181665.1. Classification (NCBI taxonomy): domain Eukaryota; kingdom Viridiplantae; phylum Streptophyta; class Magnoliopsida; order Poales; family Poaceae; genus Avena; species Avena sativa. The sequence goes on along the minus strand of OV702293.1, from coordinate 443,053,381 downwards.
ATAAAATGCATAGCATTAATTATGCATAATAGCATATTGCTTCTTTAAACATTAGTCCTTACTTGGCATTGTTCTGCTCACTAGAGTCCTCGAGGAGTCAGCCATAGTTATATCTATGATGCTGGTTAACAGAGGTCGTTCTGCTTGGGGGTCGTGTTTACATGTGGATTCGTAGAGAAGGGAAGTGATTGGCTTGGATCATCTGTTGGGATCCACACCATAGAAAGTGTGGATGGGCAAGCTGCCTAGTTGTGCAACAAGGATTTGATATCTTATGGGCAAAGTAATGCACCTCTGCAGAGTGTAAAAATTGTGACATGTTACTCCATGTTCTGGGAAGGAGCTATGAACGCGGCAGGACAGGAGCTTCATGAAGTTCTGGTAAACCTGTAAAAGGCTGATGGACATAGCTTTTCAGAATAAAAGCAACCTTTGAAGAAATATTTACGTAAACCTTCATCTGTGGTTATAGATAGTGTATCATACACTCCTTTTTAGTGAAATTACTGAGTACACTCATACTCAACCATACCTTGTTAACCCTTACTAGATACTAAAGTTGATGAAGACATCATCAACACCAACATACGCTTAAAGGAATCCTCATAAAAAACTCAAGATCTTAAATGAATTTAATGGAGACAGCATATACATCAACTGAACTGAAGACGAAGTTGCTGATTAGATAGAAGTATAATATCTAGCCATAGAACCTAGTTTTGTAGATCAATGCAATAGCAACATTTGCAAGGCAGATAATTTAGATGCTAGTATTCTAGTAGGATATTTATGAGTTATTATTTCTAGTTCTTCTTTGTAAGAAGTTTCTTTTTCACTCTATAACCTAGAGTGTCCTCTGGATCTTTTATAAAAAATCGAGTTGTAATCTATAATCATGTCTTGGACCTGCTATGTTTCTATTGTACCACTCTGAGGGATGTAATAATGGTGGAACGGTGTCTCATTGGTGTTATGTCAACAACTATAGTATACTACATCATGCAGTGGTATGATGGGTCACCGCACAATGCCATGTGCATTGTTCTTATCACAACGTCCCTTTTGATAATAAGGTGATCAAGTTGGATTGCAACACGGTGGGGCGGGGCTGGCATCCACCCTGGGTTCTAGGATGTAAATTCCTAGTGAATCGCTAAGCACTGAAGCTCACGATATAGGAGGTGGCAAACACCACACACCCACGATGTTAACCCAAGCTAGGGCACATTCCTAGAGCCTGGGTGCCTTGCCGACTCTACCTCCAACAAGAATGAATTGCACATGATTTTTATTCTACCGATGTTCCACAAGGGCATGCGGAGTGGGTGAAGATCCCTCTTCCCATTGCATGGCGGTGTCCGCCGGTCGGTGCTACAACTAATGGGTGCATATGGCCCATCTCGGCAGGCGGGTGGTGCTGAGTTGAAACTAGCCATAGATCATCTTCAAGTACGATCTGTAGTAGTCAACAAAGTGGTGGAGTTCAAGCTTCGAGCCTTTGGCATGAAGATGACGATCTTCAAGGTTGTCTCATCCACCGCCGGACAGTACACCTGCCCTGACCATGGCTAGGTGTGAGCTCCAACATGTCTCATAGTGTTATCTATCTGATAGTATGATGTAGTAGTGGTATGCATGCATGTAGGAAGAACCGATGTTTCTTTTGATCAGGGGTTTCAATCCTTAATGTTGTTGGGGGAATCGGATGCCTTGTTTCTAAAAATTATGTATATTTTTATAAGTGGTGCTATCCCTTGATGCTAGTGTGCAAGTACATGAAGTGCTCATGTTGATGCAGCAGCAGTAGCAGGAGAAGGAGAAGGAGCAGGAGCAGGAGTAGGAGCAGCAACAGTAGCAGTAGTAGTAGGAGCAGCAACAGTAGTAGTACTAGTAGTAGTAGTAGTAGTAGTAGTAGTAGCGTTAGCAGTAGTAGTATGTTAATCAAGTTATATCCGCAGCTGTTAATTAGTTTTTTTTTGTGTTGTTTAGTCAATGGGGTGATGTGTAGCATTATGGTTCTAAAATCACCACATTTTAAGTAGGTTATGAGTCCGCATATTTGAACTGAACTAAACAGCTAACTTTTGCATTTTCTCAAACTGAAATTACAGTTGTAGGCAACTAAACAACATGCTTGAAAAATGGCAAAATTGTGCGAGCAACCAAACAAAATGCAGATCGTGGCACATGCCACATTTTCCCTCATGGAGCCACTACAGAGCCACAAATGGAATAGCGCAAAATTTGTTGCGGGCAACCAACCAGGACATACACTTCTCATAGTGATAATAACAGAAAGCAAGAAAACATGGGATACACGTGTTTTTACAATGGAAGGAGCGTAATCCAGTTTCCATTATCAAATGATGCCCATAATACAAATGGTTGCACGTTCTAGGAGTTATAAAGGGCTAAAACACCAGCAGGAAAGAAACCTTCCATAAACCAATAACAAAAAGCAACATGTGAGAAAAATACCATTGAACTAATAGTGATTTTTTTTACTTATGCTGCTAGTTTTTCTACCTATGCTGCTACCTACCGGAGATGATTCACGCGCGGAGGTGGGGGTGGGGGTAGGGTGGAGGGGGCGTCGGAAAGACGTGGATAGCCAAATAAGCCGAAACGTTCGACACCTCTTATTTACTCTGATTTTGTTACGTCAATGGACAACACAAATTGAGTACATAGCTGCCACTGTCCATTTCCACTACCTACCTTGATATGTCTATCTGTAGACCACACAATTTTCATGGTGCTAAACAATTTAAACAACAGAGATGTTTTTTTCCGAAAGTAGAGACATGGAATTTCCATTATCATAAGAAAATTTATAATGTAAGGGTTTCTCCTTGAGAGAGTTATAAAGGCCCAAAATATTGGTAGGAGACAAACCGCCTTTAAACTGATAATAACGAATGGCAGGAAATGAGAAATACTCAGAGTGAGTCATTTTTCTTCCCATGCCGTTTGCTTTTTCTGCCCATGCCACAATATACTGCAGCTAATTCACTGTGGTTCTAATAGGTTTTCAATGCACCAATCTGAAAGGACAAGGCAAATTATAGAGAGCGGGCCTGAAGTACCACCTGGGCACGGTCGGAAGTCGGATGGCAACCGCCAGGTTGTCAAGTGGTAACGTGTCAACTCCAGATTGTGCCATGCCGTCACGCCTCGCGCCAAGAAGAATGGTTCGCGAATGTAAAAGATTATTATCAACGACAGAAACCTGGGCGGTAGATAATGGCTCCCCTAAAACATCTATCTACTGCTAGTAACTGCTTGACAATATCTCATCGACCTTTGCTCTCGCCGTCTCTGTCACATCTCTGTCTCGTCGATTCGACGAATCGATCGATCGGTTCATAGCCTCCCACGATTTCTACACCTCCAAAAACAAAACAAAAAAAGTCCTACAAAATCTCGACTACCAAAACCAGTACCAACAAAAAGGAAATTGCTAAATCCGAACGCCCAACAAAGGCCGAAACAACCTAAACCCCTAGCTCTAGCTGGTCTAGTCACGGTCGCTGCCGAGTCAATCACACCTCTCTGGGGTCCACGAAGATGGAGAGGCCAGGCGCTGACTTGGCCCAGTCCCAGCCGTCCGCGCCGCCTGCCAGCCGCTTCATGCACCACAGGTCCTCCGTGCAAGACAGGCTGCGCCAGTGCGGCAGCCGGCGCCGGAGCGGGTCGAGCGCGGCCACCTCTACTGCCACGGCTGCCGCCCTGCCGCGCGCCTTGTTCACGAACGACGCGAAAAGCGCCTCCGCGGCCAGCGCCGCGTCGTCGCCGTCGCCGCCGAGGCCGTACGCGAACCAGCCCGCGAACGAGCGGAAGAAGTCCGGGACGGACGGCACGCGCATCCACTTGGCAGCGCGGTCCAGCGCCCGGCTCGCGGCCGCGGCCGCGCGGCGGATGCGCGAGGCGCCACGCATCTCTAGACGGAACACGCCGCCGCAATCCCACAGGCTCGCCACGGCCCACGACGCGGGCGGCGACGTCAGGAAGTGCTCGACCCCGCGCCACTGGTACCCGCGGTCCGCGACGGCCAGGAACGTGCCGAGGGAGAGCTTGTTGCCGAGGACGGCGCCGATGTCCGCGGGGAAGAACTCGACGTGCGCGAACCGGCGGCGGTACAGCTGCTCGGCGTCGCGCGCGTCCAGGGGGAGAACTCGGACGCGGCGCGGCGTCCGGAGGCGGTGCGCGTGCACGGGGTGCACGAGGAGCGACGGCGTCCTGAACTTGGAGTAGCCGCAGCGCGCCGTGAAGAGGCGAACCGACGGCTCGTTTGACTTGTCCGTGGCCATGTAGGCGTACTCGGCGCCCATGAGCGCGAACCACCGCTCGAGCTCCCGCACCAGGCTCAGCGCGATCCCCATCCTCCTGCATGCACCGATCGGTCACGCGTCCCCCATTAGTTTCTTCGCGCGGAATCAATGCTACAGTGCACGCACGTAGGCGCGCGCGCGCCCGCAGATACTATCATCACGGGCAACGGAAAGACCAATTCAATTCTTACCTGTGGGAGGGGGAGACGCGGAGGCCGAGAATGTAGCCGACGCTGGCGAAGGCGGGGGCGCCGGGGCAGCTCTTTCCGGTGGCAACGGACTTGACTGTGCCGCGGATGACGCCGACGATCCGCCGTCCGCCAGGGCCGGACGTCTCAGCTACCTTCCATGTCCAAATCAGAACAGTTCGGAGATTAAAGCAACCCAGTACCAGCAGCAGGAGAAACGAAAACGATCGAAATCAGCTCGCTGCTTGCTCTCTGGCGACGCGTAACCGTGCCGTGGTCGAGCAGCGGCGCGGCGCGCATTGATTCGGCTGTACCTAGGAATACGGATAGGGAGTATACACTTACCAGCATGCGGTACGCCGGCGAGTGGCGAATGCGAGCGACGGGGTCGCCGAGCAGGTCGGCGTGGAGAGACATCCCGCCGGGCTGCCCGACCTCGCAGCCGCCGTCGACGGCCTCCGTGCCGGCGCGGTCCGTGGAGGGGTCATAGTTCCGGATCACCAGCCGCTTCACGTCTCCCATGGGAGATGAGACCTCGACCTCGACCTCGCTCGATGGTAACTGTATCTCGTAGCTAGTTGCACTGGGTGTGTGCTCCCGATGGAGTCCCGACGGCGGGGAGGAGGAGAAAGTGGGCGTCGATGGCGGATAGCGCGCGTATATATAAACGGCCCAAACGCTAGTCTCAGGGGGGTTGTTTGTGTCAGTTCAAATCCCTTGGCCTTCGTCTCCGCGCAGCAGAATTAAAGTGGCCGATCGAGGAATTCAGGGTAAAAAGCAGTAACTCACGCACTGATCGCGCCAGGACCGTTGGATCTCACCTGAATCACGTGTCCACGTACGCCGTGCGGGGAGGAGAAACGAAAAAGATCGTGCTTGGAGCTCAACGCACGCGAGTCGTTGCGAACGGCAAGAATCAGACAGAGGGTGAAAAAACACCAACAGGTTCGCGGCTGAATTCTGCCCTTTGGTTTTCCCTGAAACTAAACTTAACCTGACAGAGTGAGAGTGCGCGCAGCCGTAAATAAATTCGGTTGATGCAGCGCCGCCCGGGGCGGGGCGGGGCGGGAGTGGAGCATATGATTGGGTCGCTAGCTGTGCGTGGGACTAATTAACGGCCCCATTAAGGCTCTGTGAATAAATTTTCATGGTCGTCACTGGATAGTGGGGGAAAACTGCCCCTGCTTTACACCTGGTTTTACATGGTTCTCGGTTCGTGCTCTTTCGGCGATCACAAAGGACCAGCTTTTTAGTGGCGTTACAACACAAACAACGGTCGGTTTTGCCATGACGTAAGTACATGCAAGTACTAGTGGGATGGATTTCTCATCTCTCCCTAGTAAAACCCAACTCTCCAATACTTAATAAAGTTATATATCAAGCGAAGTTGGAATAGATTTTGGCGAGCTGTACAACCGGCCAACTTGTAGATCTTCCCGGCGATCGATGCTTTGTTTTATCGATTATTATGTGCCAACGCAAACACACGGCTACTATCTCATAAGCTCTGCTATCAGGTTTCATTCAACATGGAATGAAAAGGTATACTATCTTTTATGTTATCCCTAGACTGTTGTCAAAATTAAGTTTGGCCCCCTCGGCTCGAATACTCACGCATAGTGGCATCACTATGGAAAGATACCGTTTCCTCCGCATTTTCACTTTGGCGTTAGGGACTAAAAATGGAATCCAATGGCACCATTAATTTTCTATAATATTTATCCAAAACTTTTCACATCTGTTGTTCCCCCCTTGTCTTCCTTAGCATTGGTGTTTTGTCCTTCCTAGCCCTCTGGACCCCACATGTTAGCCCAATCATCAACACACTCCATCTCTCTCTGCACACCCTACTTGATCCCAACCGAGCGCTCCTCTGTGCACGACCCTCCGCTTCTAGCCATTTGTCGTTGTCGGGGTGGACCGGTGTGCCCCCTAGACTCTTCCGGCATCGTGACATGACGGAGTCTCATCCTCATAGCCATCGTGTGCCAATACTATGACCTTATTGTGCCACACTCAACACTTCACTACTAAGACCACCAAGCATGTCCCCGCCTGTGTGGGAGCTCTGTCCTACGCATCCTAGAGGGTCACATCCTGTTTGACCTAATTTCTGGGAAACATAGGAATGTTATTTTTGTATAGTCGCAGTTCAACTTATATCTTTCATTGAATGAGATTGTTGCATATATCTTGATTCATTTATTGATTAGATTGAGGATGAACTACAATTGAACCTATCTTGGTGAATATATGTGCATTTGTGTAGGAGTCTAAAGATGAGCTGATGAGGATCTAACCTCGTGGGTGACCCGATATTCACAGATTTGTGTGGGGGGTTGGGGGTTGGGGGGTGGGGGATTGAGGGAGAGGGCAATGAACACGAGGAAGAGCGTACTAGAGGTAAATGCACACACACGTGAAGATAACTGGTGAAGCCTACTTGGATTTCAAGAACCAAGTAAACCACACTCTAATTGAAACCAATTCCTTCTTATCAGCTCCTCGGACTTCACTGATAGTTCTGCTCGATGGAGAAGTCTTACTAGCCCTAGAGCTTTCTTGCTTCTCTCTAGTTAGGCTTGAATCCTAAACTCCTCCAATGATTCCATATGTTGATACTCACACCTAAAGGAGCAATGAGTATGTCAGTCATGTAGTTTTCCATTCAAGAGGGACATGTGTAGACACATATAAAGCGCAGAATTCACCTTTGAGTAGTAGCATGGCATTTTTTTTTAGTCGTTGAAGCACTTTACATGGTGATGATCCTAGGTCGGGCTATATCTACTCCCTTGTCAAAAAGATTCGTCCTTGAATCTATACTCTATTCGGCATCTAGAGGAGGTAGACGAACATTCTCGAACCTGGGGTCCATCGCATGTCTTGGTATTTTGTTGTTAGTAGATTTGTTGTTCGGCAGGGCGCACAGTCGGTAGGAGTAGGTGATACCACATGGAATACAAAGATTTATGCATGTTCGGGTATTGATAAGAGACCACCCGGAAAGACCTTACTCATGTCTATGGAGAGTGAATTATATTTTTATGCTCAAGGAGGAACTAGAAAGGTCCTTGATGAGATCATAATAACTCCCAAGTGCAGGGGATAGATGTAGCCCCTTTCAATATGAAACTATGGGTTTAAACCGCGGGAGTAAAAAGGTAAAGCTATTTATCCTCTCCAACTAGAGTGTCACAATTCTATTTGTTTATGCACTAAACAACTTAAATAAACAAAGGGAGTTGATTTAATGCAAAGAAGTAAAGTGCAGAAAAACAACAATTGTAAAAGTGTCCCAAACCTCTAAATGCGAGAGTACAAGATGGCGGTTTTATTCTATGGGAACAATGGACCCGAGTTCATGGCTTCACTCAACCTTCTCTCTCCAACAATGGTGGTGATCATGTTAACGATGATAAAGTACACACATTGTCATGCTTTAATGGCTAGCATTTATATGGGCCATATATCCTAAAACATGCAGTTGAGAAAGAAAGTAAGTTTATGTGTGTCGTGTCATTCAGTGCGTCATTTCTAGCACTTGTGTAACATCCGAGCATTTAGGAACTAACGAATGGTAGATTTAGGAATTTGTAATGTTGCATGCATTTATCTGTGAAAATGTGGGTAAAATTTTCGCCAAATAAAAACCTAAAGTGATCAAGGTTTCTTTCATACTTTGAGATTAGGTTTAGTCTTAAAGGATGATTTCTATAGACTTTGATGTGATCTTTGAGGAATTATGTGTTTTGGAAAATGAATTTGAATTTCAAATTTGAGTGTTTGAATTATAATTCAAATGAATAAGGAATAAGGTTTGAATCTTGATTTAATTAAGAGTTAATTATTATAACTCAAATTTTATCTAAAGAAAACAATTAAGAATATGAAAACTTATTTCATATTTTCATTTAATAAATAAGTTACAAAAATGTAACTTATTAAAAATATCAACACACTTTACAATAGCAAATAAATAAAGAATAAGAATATTCTTTATTGATAATAATATAATCTTTATTACAAAAGAATAAAATGAAGATTACAAAATAATAAAATGAAAATTACAAAAGAATAAAGAAGATTACATTCACTATCCTAGAAAGGAAAACTAAATTAAAATCTTCATCTTCAAATCTGTACCTGCAAAACAAACACTAATAAAAAAATAAAGGTTAGTGTTAGAATAGTTTTACTCTCAGACATGTTAGTGAGGTGCACTGAACAAGTTTCATCATTGAGAAATTTATAAAAAGGGGCAAGTTTCACCAATATGAAAGAATCCATCTTTCATAAATTTTAAGCCAAGAAGTCAAATTGACAGCAAGGAGGGGCATGTTTCACCAGCCAGGTAAAAGTAACCAGATAACAGTAAGTTTCAAAATTCTGAACATATCCACAAGTGCACAGCAAGCACACAGGCAGGACACACACCAAAATGCATGTGGTGTGATGTCAGCTTCACAGCACAGCTCCAACACACAAAACCAGCAGCACAGCCGTGGATAGACACTAGTGCATCTCTCCACTGCACACACACAAGAACAACCAGCTTAGACAGCAGCTAAACCAAGCACAAAAGCTAGTAACCAAACCAACCAAAGCCCTAGATCTCATCACCAGGATGGTAACATAAGGAGGGGGAAGGATCAGGTGGACAGCAAGATCAAGTCCAGGAGCTAGGAGGAGCAGGCTAGCTCAAGGTCAAGCTTAGGAGCTCAGCAAAACAAGATCAACATCACCATCTTACTCCACAATCATCAGATTTTGTGGTGAGCATCATAAAACCCTCACATGATCTAATCATATTATCTAGATAGAAGCATGTGTTGTTTTATGAAACAAACCCTCAGAAAGCACCCAAGTGGGGTGAATCCATCATAGGGATTTTAAACTCTAAAAGCAAGTAGCAAAGTACAAGGATCCAACCAGAACTCAGAACCACATCATTGATTTGGTTGTCAAGCTATATATTTCAATTCAAGCACAAATATAGCTAAGATCTAATTTCTAGGCACATCCCTAAAGTAAGGGTAGCACCTTAGAAACTAATACTTTGGATCCAGATAATGATCAAGCTTACTATCAATTTTCCAAGCTTTGATTCAAGAAACAATGGCTGGTACCACTACTAGGACTATCTATATGAATCAATTAGATAAAGCCTAAAAACCCTAAGCCTTAGACCAGCATCATTGGTCTTAGGGATTTCAAAAAAGAACATTTCTATTTATCTTATGGAGCCAAGCTTGTCTTAAGCTTAAACCAACCCAATCAATGAATAAGAATCAATCTTGTGTGCCATACCAAGATGGTGTCACAAGAACAATTCTATATGAATCAGGATAAACATCCAATCATCACAGATTTAACAAATCAATCTAATAATCATTTTCCTCTCAGGAATCATAATTAAAACATTCCAATGTTTATTTGTACTGTTTGAGATCATTGTGATCTCAAACCACATATTAATTTCTAAGCCAACAGCACTAAGACAGTAATTTCATCACACCATAACCATGATCCTAAACCATGAAATGATAGTGGAAAGTTATCAAGTCACTGACTTTACCAAGCATTGGTTCCAAAGCAACTATACCATCTGAATCATATGCAATCCAAGCATAAAAGCATCTAATAAGCCATCAGAACCACTATAATTCATCTCAAAGCAACAAGCCTCAGGTTAATAACCATTTAGAATGCTTATAGACCATCCAAACATGATCTAATTCATCCAGTACATGATCAATCACATGATAAGAACCCTAAATGAAATAAACCATCTTAATCAGGACAAGGCAGTCACCAGAGAGGTCATTGCCAACATCCAGCATGGGATGAGCGAGCACAGAGAGCACAAGGGGAGAGGAAAAGAACTCACCAAAGGTCCTCGCTGGAGACTAGAAGAGGAAGTAGAGGGGCCGACGACCATGGCGGCACGGGGAGCACCCCAGAGGGGGCGCTGCAACCCATACGGCGCCACGGCAGCGACCCTGACCACGCCTAGAGGAGAGACAAATCACCACAACGCACGACGGCAGTGGCAACGCCAAGATCCACGCCAACCCCCAAACCCTAGGGTTCGGGACGGCATCGATCCGTCGCAGGAGAGCCCCATACTCAAATCCAGTTGGATAGAAAGGACGGGCGTCATCGACAACCTCCTATTGCACCACAGCAACAACCAGAACAGCCCACAACGGCGGGAATCGCCAGCGGTGATATCACCGACCACGGGGTCGGGGGCAGAAGAGGAGAGGAGTGAGCTCGAGGGAGAGAGGCAGTGAGGAGTGGGCTGAGTTGGGCCAGACCCTTCGGGGTGGTTATTTTGATTATGACTAATGGGCCACCAGGGCCCAATAACATTAAACCAGCCTAAAAACCTTTAAGGCCTGTTTTAATAAATAGGAGAATACCAAAATACCCCTGAACTTAATTAAATTCTAGAAAATAAAATAAAAGTCCAAAAATTATAAATAAAATATTTTTGGATTCATAATAATCCACACTATCCAAATAAATTAAAATATAAAATTTTAGACATTTAAATCTTATTAAGAATTTTGTAAATTATATATTCCTCATGGAATTTTACAAAATTATTGAAATATGATAAAAATAAATAAAAAACACTTTCATTATATATTAATATTGTAGTATTTTAAAAAATACTAAATAAATATTTAATAAAAAATTTTGATACTTAAAGTGATAATTCCTAAAAGAATTATTAAAACAATAAATGTCAAATAAAGGATAATAAACTAAAATAATATATATTATAAATATTAAAAAGTAATATTTATAAATCATTTATTATTTAAAAATAATTATTATAATAATGGGGAAACTACATATCAAATTAAATGATGCATAATCATTTTTGCTTCTTTAAATATTATCCTTATCGGGCAATAATGATGTTTTTGTAGACATAGAAGCTCAAGGTCCAGTGCAAGCATCAGACTTCACTACCTTGCCATCACAAGGCAAGTTCATCACTTTCTCATGTCCTTTGAAGAGTCTTTATCAAAGTATTTGCAAATTGTGTGTTATCATATATATTATAAAAGAAATAAAATATTATTTTCACACATAAAGAAATCATAGATATCATCCTAAGTGGTGATATAATGGATCAATAGAACTTAGGGTTCTATTTGCAACAATGATGATCAAGTAGGGACTTAATAACCCTTGACATCAGTGATTCTAGCGCCGTATATTATGCGTTAGCCATGAGATTTGGAATGGGACAGAGAAGTCAACTGTATCTTCTTCCTCTCGCATGAAGCCAGATGTGCAGGTCGTGGCTGTTATCCTCGTAGCATGCATATTAATTGGTAATTCGTAGAGGATATGGGTGGGAACCCTCATCGTCCCATGATAGTTCTGGCATCTAACGGTTTGTACAAACCATTGCCGTAATTCATTATGTGGGCATGGTCTACACCAAGGAGGCATGCGAGGTCGCGAAGGGGGCAGTGATTGGTTTGGACCAACTACTGGGCCCCACATCATAGAATTGTGGATGGGAAAGTACGCCCGGTTGTGCAACAAGGAGTTGTTCTCTCATGGGTAAAGTAACGCACCTCTGCAGAGTGTAAGAATTGTAACTTGTTACTCCCTGTTCTGGGAAGGAGCTACGAACGCGGCAGGAAAGGAACTCCATGAAAGTTCTGGTCAACCTGTGAATGCTGATGGTCATAGATTTTCATAATAAAATCAATCTTTGAAGAAAGATTTACAAAAATTGCATAGTGCCAAGGACTTATAGTCCGAGGTGGTAGTTAGAGCATCAAACTTCCCACCTTGCATATAATGAACTTGTTGGGTAACGCTGTTACTCATTCTTTCCTTTGATCCCTTGCTTAGACTCTGAGGATACCAAAGACACGCCAATGTATGCAGCCGAATGCCAAGAAGATGTGTTCTATGAGGAACCTGACCTGTCAGGAGGTGTTGAAGGAGTGGATTACGAAATCCGTTATGGTGTCGATGGCAACGAGTCAAACTAAGTATCCTAGTTAGTAGTAACCGACGGAGCCGAGCAGCATGAACCACATAGAATAAGCTGTTGAGCTCAACTCTTAGTTGGAGTTGCTACTTTTAAATTCTACTGAAACACTTTATATTTTGGTTTGTAAGTTGAATCTTTTGGAAGTATTGAACTTCCGGTATTGTAATAATAATAATGTGTGTATATTTGTATTATGGACCCGCAATGTTTCTATTATACCACTCTGAGGGATATGATATTTACGGAACGGTGTTCTGTGGGTGTCATGTCAACGACTATAGTGTACTACACATGCAGTGGTATGCTGGGTCACCGCAACTTGGTCCATGAATATGTTTTCTCCTTTTACCCCTCGAAGCATGTATACTAAAGGATGGGTGCTAGTTGTCACATAGAGGTACCATTTCTGTCACTCAGCTACACACTCTAGTACCATACACATATACATACATCGTACTCTTTATGTAAAACACGCTACAACACTGATGCAAAGGTTTTGTTTGTTGGGCATCTCGCACCTACACTTAGTGTTTTCAAACATCCGGTGAAGTAGGCAAACATGGCATTACCATGATAACCTCATGATGTAAAATAACTAAATCAATGAATCAAGCATCATAATATATCTCCAGCATAACAAGTTGCAATGCGCAATATTAATAGCAAATGCATAACATGTAGTTGCGCCGAAATAGGTTCCGGCTTACACTCGCACATGCCAATGTGTACCTCCAGCACCGAGGGTGAAACACCACAACTCACACCGGAGGAGGCCTGCTAGAATCACGATATGCAAGTCAGTCAATCTGGCGCTTTAGAGACTTGAAGCCCCGATTCCTCGGGACGGACCTATAGGAGGTTCCGGAGAGTATGGGTTAAACTAATTTGGGTTTGTCCGCTCTTAGCTTGGTTTTTTATTCAATGGACAGGTTATGTGCAAAGTTGTCAAAGAAATGGAGAGGAGGGACAAGGGTTTAGGGACAAAGAGTAAGGATATTGAATTTGTCATGTGTTTGTTTCTACGTCTCAATCAACCATCACATATCACATATATATGAGGCGGTCGGTCTACCCATGCAAGCTAGGACATATCATACATATTTGCAAGTCAGATTCTAATTCTTGCTTCTATCCCTAAACTAGGTAAATTTTGTCACCGGCTTCATACTAGATTCAGAACCAAGTGTTTATTGTCGTCTCCCGTAAAGATCCATCATTGATCCTTCTGTATGGGACATAGCTTTCCTTTTTTTGTGATTCAATAGGTGTAGATCCGTTGGCTTTTAGGCATAAACCAACATAGACTGAGCCTATCTGAGTAAGAGTTTCCATATTTGAACCACTAAGTAAACCGATCCGATGATGAGTGTATTTTTGAAGCATTTTTACCTTATGTTTTTTCCATGAGTAGTAGTAGGATTTGGTATCTTATAGCGCTCGCGCGCACCTTTATGAATGTTTCCACAGGATCCCAAAATATTGAGGTATTGATGAACATATCACTTTGAGATATCATATTGGACAAAAATATGATAATTTGAAGTAATAAAAGTCACTATTATGATTTACCACGCACATGGGAGCAAACGAATCACGAAGAGGAACTACTGAAGGGTTAACAAGCATCGATATAGGCAGACCCCGCCTTTACTGCTGCCAGTAACGTATGGCTGCTGATTCGCCTCGTCAAATACTCTCATCATGCGAATACGAATCTGAGATCCGATATTTAGGACACTAGAACACGCAAAAACCTCACCTCCAGAAGGGACCTGGAGGGGGAACTTTCATAGGGCATCATCCTTGGTGCTACACGGATCATTGGAGGTCAAGGAATCATCCCCATCATTAACTGCTACATCCTCATCGCCATTACGATCCCCATCTCATTTACCCTCCATCTTGTTGTAATTAAAATTAGTATTGTTGATTGCCTCCATGAGTAAGTAGTTCACTTTGTTCTTGGGAAGATGGAGAAATCATGGCAATATTATGAAGTGAAATAAATATGATCTATAATTTGTGTTCATGAGCATGTATTAGTTTTCTCTCAAGATATTATATAAAGTGCACCATGTAATATTTTCCCCGAGGACTAGAGAGGACCATTGGTCATATGGTAGTATGTATGGTGCTAAGTGACATAACGTGTTGGTATGCTATTCATATGGGTAGCTGGGATTAGAAGAGATTCACTAATATCATATCAATATCCATAGGGAAACCCTTAATTGTGATGGATCGAAGTGGCTTGCTTACAATCGTTGCAATGTTTTTTTAAATGGGGGGGGGCGCTTTGCATCCTGGGATGCACACATCCCTTTATTATGGAGTTTTATGTATCAAATTATTATAGCTCACAGGTTAGATAAGATTGATACAAACACCAACCATCTGAATATGACAAGTAATCTCGGGAACATAAGGCAATTAGACATATGTCAATCTACTAGTATACCGTCATGAAGCCTGGCAAAAAATATCATAAGCAATCGTCTCCAGACGGTTGCATCCAGCAACCATGGATTCTCGCTGATGCACTGGGAGGAGAAAAGCTCAAAGTTGGATTCAATGCGATGTCGTACAAATAACCTACAAAACTGAAGAAACTCTTGCATTGTTAAAAATAATATTATTACGACACCTCCAAATGGACAAACATAAAGCTGAAACACATATGTAAATTCGAGATTTATTAGCCCTATTTACCCTCGTTCAGGCAATTACCGAACATATTAGTAATATTGGAGGGAGGTGAGATATTGTAAGTGAAGTAAATTAGTGGTTATTAGGGATACAATAACATATGGATTTTTGTGATCATCTTATTATGGAGCTCTTCCCATACATGCGCATGCATGAAGGACGATATAGATTCTGTGACCGGGCACACATTTCCTAATCATTCCATCCACCCATATCTGTATAAATAAAGTCCATCACAAAAGTAATGTCTTAAATCATTAAAGAATTTCTTTATTTGATTATAATTCATTCCTTTTTGCAAAATCTTTTCTACCAACAAATTAGCATAGTCTACAAACCAAGCGTCATTAGAGATTACTGTTCCAAGGTATTCCCCAAGTAAATACTCATTAATGGGTACTGGATCATTGACTATGCCTTCCATAAGAGAAATATAATATGATCAGCTATGGGATTATTTTTACCTCTCATGTCTACTAGAAGGGATATGGCACGCACCAACTAGGATTTGAGGTATACCTTTTCTCCGACTTGAGGAGAAGAAGTGACCTTGTCGGTCGGCCTCGACTGGCGCCAGCCGCCAGTTGAAATCCTCCGCCGATGGGAGGTACCACTCGGCGATGAGGTCCTTGAGCATGTGATGCCCATAAGTATAGTGGATCGTTGAACTCTTTGATGAGAAGTATTACCCTAATTTATAGTTCGACTCAGGGGGAACACAAGAATACCAATAAGACTAGCAATTGAGGTGTCACTCTAAATCACACATGTATATCAATAAACTTGTAGAGAAAGTGGTAATTTATGGTAGTTGATTCAAAGTAGTAAATAAAGAAGCAGATTTCAAGTTTTCACCAGAAATAATGTTGTGAAACTTTCAGTGGCTAAAACGTAGGCATGAGGTGATAGCGGGGTGTTGCATGAATGATATCCATCATATAATGTATCATACTAACATGACATTTATCTCTAATTTAGTTGTGTGTAGGTGTGTACTCTAAACATAACCATGCATGTATGTTTGCATAATATCTTTTGTCCTACCTATCCATTTCACCAGGTCCAACATGGTACTACAGGCAATTAAGATCTACCTTTTCAAATAGACCTAAACAAAGCATTAACACTTCATGAACACACAAATCCTCAAACTATCATATATTCCCATTTTTCCTAACTGTCACCTTAGGGTTCACAGGTTCAACATAATAATAGGTAATACACTTTGCAAATACATACCAAACTCGAATATATGATTGAGAAATAAAAGTACAGTATTGAAATCATGTCACTTGGGCCCTAGCAACAAGCATTAAACATAGCAAAAGTGTACCAACACTCATACAAGAATGTCTACAAGATAAACACCTCAAATCTCAATACATATGGATGATTACATGATGGATATCATCCAATACATATCCACCTCACATGCCCATAGGGAATTACTCACACATGATGATGGGGGATGAACTCATGGTCGTTGGTGATGATGATGAGAAGACCTCGAAATCCCACTCCCCGGGGTGGAGAGCAGGACCAATCTGACCCCTGAAATGAAGATCGTGGATCTGACGGCGCTCTATTTTGCAAATAACTTTGTCCTCATGGGAAACTAGGTTTTGGGGGTATATAATAGGATACGCCAAAGGAGAGGCTGAGATGATGCTCCATGGCCAAAAGGGACTGGGTGGCGCGCATAGGGGGTGCGTGCCACCTGTGCTCTTTCGGGCCTCGTGGCTCCCCTCACTTCATTCTTTGGCCCAAGTTGATTCTCCTGGTGAAAAACTCATCAGGTATTTTCCTTCAATTTATTGACATCAGAAGGTCCTGAAGTAGCAAAAACATGGAAAAGGAGGTTTTCTGCCTCCTAGAAATTAATTACCAACGAAAGGGACTTTGTAGGAAAGTCCCGTAAATCATATAAATATGCATAAATAATGATGTATCATGGTGAATATGATTCTAAACAGTGCATATAAGTCCTAAAAATGATGACGCAAAATGCAAGTATCAACTCCCCCAAGCTTAAACCTTTGCTCGTCCTCGAGCAAATAAGCGAATAGATCATGATCATGCATCAATGAGCTTATGGTTGACAAGAAAATATGAGCATGGCATCATCATCTTATGCATATTCACTTGTCCAAAAGAAATACCATGCAAATGTGGGATACATAGATAGACATTATCATTTACCCCTTACTTTTGAACAAAACTAACCATTACATGTTGGACAATTGAACAAGTCTCAAATTTGTCATACACTTCGCTATTTTCAATAGCTTTGCATGGCTTTTTAGCAGCTTTTAATTTAACCTTTCTGTATGCCTTTGAAATAAAGATAACTTTCTCATAAAGCACTAGTGCAAAATAGAATTGTTTAAACAACCAAATAGACATGACTATTTTGACTTTTGTCAAAAACTTTCACCACTTTTTGCATGGCATCAGTTAATGGTCTTGCCCTCTTAGTAACCAGTATAAACCTTATTCATGGGTCTTTTAATCATCTCATATGCTCTAAAAAACCTTTGTCTTTCACTTTCCATGGCTAGCCGAATTCTCGGGTGCCTACCTTTCAAACACTTATCCATAGAGCATATGTATTAAAATACCCATGACAACCATTAAGTTTACTCATTGATTACTAAGTAGAAAAAGAGTATCTCATGCCCCCTTTTCATCCTCCTCTTTTCAACTATTTATTTTATAAGACTCCCTGTCTCACCACAAATTCACAATGTTCCTTTTTTTATTAAGTGTTGCTTCCCTTGCATGGATCTTTCCTTATTTGAAAGTTCAGCTTATTCAGTAATTCTATGCAATTCTTGTCCAACATGCTCAAGTTAATTTAGTTCAAGGAAATATGTAAGTGAAATTTCTACATATGGTGTGCACATTTGCATGAATGTTACCCATAAATCCCAAACAAGAGAATCATGGATGACACCATACTTTACATTTCATTCAAAACCACTCAACCAAGGATACACGATAATGCTCTAAGATCTCTTCAAACTCTAGGAAAATCGATACCTCATGGATGCAAGCAAAAACCTCCTAATGATTACGAACTAGATGCAAATATGATAACTAAAAAGCATAAATATGCTGGAACTCCCCTAAGATTAGATTGTTGATGCAGATCCCTTAGAGAATGGACTTTAGGACCTCATCTATGAGTGAACTTTCCTCTCGAATATCCTCCGGCACATTGCTCAACTCATAGTAGGTCGGCTGAGGATGTCTTGCAAATTCCTCCAAATGGTTTTTTGCAAGAAATAAGTAAAATCCTCTTCCATGGATAATTCATTCAGCGCATTGGGGTCAGGAAATTTGGTGTCTTTCACCTTCTAGGCCTCCGCCTTAAAGATCATCTTATCTTCCCATTTTGCTCTTCATCATAATTTGGTTAGGCTCTTGAGCCTCTCCTTTGTCTTAAACTCCTCATGAGGCTTTTTCCCTTGTTCATGGTTGGATGAGACCTTGCAGCATTAAAAATTAAAATCACTAAACAATTATATGTATCAAGTTATAATCATTTAGGAATGCCCCAAAAAGTTTTTACCAAGCACTACTATAAATCATTTCCACTAAAAAGCTTCAAATCCATGGATTTTCATGCATGAGATGTAGCACCAAGAGCATCATTTTTCTCACAATATAAAGCATCATATCAAATTTAACTTGGATGGGTGGAGGAGTCACATACCAATGAGAAATCCCTCCAGAGGAATTTGAAAATGGCTGCCAAAACTTGGAGATCAAAAAATGGGCAGCAAGGGAGTAGAGGATTTTTTTTGAGTGGTACCTAGTCGGGTTCTGAGAGGAAATGCAGAACCTGGGAGGTTGGAGACCACATAACTCCACCTGGGGGGTCCATGGGGGCATGGGTGCCCCCTCCATGCTGTTTCGGCCCCTGTTCACTTTCTAGCAGCGTCCTTCGGCATGACGGATCCTCCGTGCACAAAAATGGCTTGGGAATTTTTTTCGTAAGTTTTGAAAATATTTTCTGTGTAAAATTTTCCTGAACTCAAAAATTTGTCAAAAAAAGACATAAAATAATTAAAGTAACTATTTTTTAAATGAAAGAATTCAAGTAAATTATAATACTAATGCAACAGTATTTAAATGGCAATCATCATATCATCATTATGATGTTAAAAATGAGGTTGATCAAGTCTCATTAATACTATGATAAGGATAGAAACAATGGTTCAATTTATTGTTTTTAGAAGAAATTTTTTAAGGTACCTCAAAATGGACTGGAATAGTTCCAACCATTATTATTTCATACTTAGGCTTGGGATGAGGAATAGGAATTTCAAAACTTCCAATTATAAGAACTTTTGGTTCAATGGCATTAACACTTATCTTAGGTAACTCAATAGAATTCTTCTTTGGAAAATATATTGCGTGCTCCTTCGCTTTCACATTAAATGTTACCTTGCTTTCAGTATAATTAATCATAGCCCCTGCAGTATTTAGAAAAGGCCTTCCAAGAATAATAGATAAATTATCATCTTCAGGCATTTCTAATAAAACAAAATCTGTGGGAATCTGCACATTACCAATCATAATAGGAACATCCTCACATATACCAATAGGAATAGTAGTAGATTTATCAGCCATTTGAAGTGAAACTTCAGTAGGTACTAATTTATTTAAGTTAAGTTTTTTATAAATAGAGAAATACATGACACTTGCTCTAGCTCCAAGATCACATAAGGCATATTTCACACGAGTATTTTTAATGGTGCAGGGAATAGTTGGAATACCTGGATCCCCGCTCTTTTCAGGTAGTTTTCCCTTAAAAGAATAGTCAGCAAGCATGGAAGTAATAGCTTCATTTGGTATCTTTCTTTTATTAGTGATAATATCATTCATATATTTGGAATACGGAGGTACTTTAATAGCATCAACTAAGGGAATTGGCAAGTATAAACTTTTTATCAATTCAATAAACTTCTCAAACCTTGCATCATCCAAAGTTTTCATTACCTCTTGTGGATATGGTATTAGTCTTTGTACCCATGGATCCCTTTCTTTACCTTTTGGTTGTGGTGGAGGCTTCTTATTCTTATTTTTATCCCTTGATGATTGAGGTTCCTCACTTACAATAGGCTCATATTCTTCATTATTATCCTCTTCTTGTGATTCTTCATTTGATTGGGACATTTCCACATCATCTTCTTCATTATTATTATTATTATCCTCAGTTTCAGCATCACAGAGGGATACATCATTTTCTTGATCTTCAAAATCCCCATTAGCTTTATTTTCATAGGGATATTTTCCTACAATTGACTTCTTCTTAAGAGCCTCTTTCTCTTTCCTTTTTGGATGTCCATCAGGATAATCAGGATCCTGAGTGCTAGAGCCTCCCCTTGTATTAACTCCACAAATTTGCTTCTTCTCATTAAGAAGCTTTTCATACAAATTATTTTGAAGAGAAATCATTTGTTCAACTTGATTATTCATCATTTTGCAATGCTTAATAGTCATCTTAAGAGAGTCAACACAAGAGCCTACTCTTTTATGGAGAACATTAATCTTATGGGAGTTCTCTATTATTTCCCTTTCAATGTTATGATCATATGTTTCTTGGTGAGGAACAAAGTTGCTAGAATGATCAACATAAGATATTTCAGTAGGAGGTGATACCTTTCCATTGCTTTCAGAAGAACATATAACATGAACTTAAATAGGGAAGCATGGTTTATCAATAGGGAATTTAAAACCCTTATCAGAAAGTTCATTTAAATGAAAAAATTTAACACCCCTTTCCTCCATAGATTTGTGAGCTTCTTCTATATCTTCATTAGATAATATGAGAACACTCTCTTGTTATGAGTCTTCTCACGTTTCTCTTCTTCTTCAATATGCCAATCATGATAATTCTGAGTAACAGTATTCAATAATTCCTTAGCTTCCTCAATAGTCCTGTCCCTGAAAATATTTCCTGCAACACTGTCTAGATAGGTTCTAGAACTTTCAGTTAGTCCATTATAAAATGCATCAATTAATTCATTATCCTTAAAACCATGTGCATGACATATCCTTCCAATGGCACAAAATCTTCCCCAAGCTTGGGGAATACTTTCTTCTTCGTTTTTTGTAAAGTTACTAATTTCAACTCCCATAGCATGTATTTTACTATAAGAAATATGCTTATGGAAAAACAAATACAAGCATGCTTCCTTACTAGTAATGGACTTAGTATCTAATGATTCGTACCAAGTTTTTTCATCTCCTCCCAAAGAGAAGGGGGGACAGTTTTAAGAATTAATAGAGTTGTTGTATCTCACTTTTTCCAAATAGGCAAGCAGTCTCTTCTAAATTCATCAAGTGCTCATAGGGAAATTCTTCTTCTTTACCATAGAACTTAGATTCTTCAACTCTTTCTATTATTTCAGGGTTAACTTCAAAATCATAGTCCTTACCTTTAATGAATATTGCAGGTTCTTTGAATTTACTAGCAACATGAAATAGTTTTCCCACAGAAAAGGTACTCAGAGTTTCTTCAAATTTATCCAAGTCATCTAGATCAAGACTCATAAAAGCTTTAGTGAAAGCAATATCCTCTTCACTAGGTTTTTATTTAGAAATATTGGCACTATATTTTTCATTAACATCTTCATCTTCATCATATTCAGGTTCCATATCATCATCGGATAAGGACTTAGATAAATCAGGCGTCCCCTCTTTATCTTGGCCCTTGTCAACATTTTTTTTCCAGTACTAGTAGTCATCCTAGACAATGGTGAACTTGCTAGGATAGTAGTTTTATTTTTAATAGCAGGAGTAGTAATAACATTAGGTGAAAAGTCTGTCCTAGAGGGAAAATCTATACCTCTTCTTGTAGTAGAAGACATACTATCTTTCTTAGCAACATCCTTACTCTTTACCATGATGAGATACAAGTAAGTACAACAAGTAGATGATAATAGATGGTCTTAATAATACAGCTTGGCTCCCCGACAACGGCGCCAGAAAATGTCTTGATGCCCACAAGTATAGGGGATCGCTAAAATCTTCGATGGGAAGTATTACCCAAATTTATAGTTCGACTCAAGGGGAACACAAGAATACCAATAAGACTTTAGCAATTGAGGCATCACTCTCAATCACACCCGTATATCAATAAACTTGCAGAGAACATGGTAATTTATGGTATTTGATTCAAAGCAGTAAAACAAAGAAGTAAATAAAGCAACAGATTTCCAGTTTTCACCAAAAGTAATGTTGTGAAACTTTTAGTGGCTAAAGTGTAGGCATTGATGACCCACAAGTATAGGGGGTGTATCATAGTACTTTCGATAAATAGGAGTGTCGATCCCAACGAGGAGCAGAAGGTGCTGAACAGTGGTATTGAGCAGGAAATCCCTGTGAATACTTAGCAAACAGATTTTTAGTGGTTTTCTGACAAGGTAACAAAACAAAGAGCAAGTAACAGAAGTAACGAACAAACGGATCAAGTGGCCCAATCCTTTCTTAGCAAAGGACAAGCCGGTGGAAATACTTATAAGGACCAAACGTCCTCGAGGACACATGGGAATTCTGTCAAGAGCTTTCGCTGCAAATAGCTGAGTACTCTTCTTTGGTGTTTGTAAGTGTTGTGTGGGTGAACCTGTGCTAACATACTGCCCTTCCTAGGACTAATACATACTTGTGATTAAACCCCCTGCAAACATCCATAACTACAGGAAAGTAATTAAGATATAAATCTAACCACAGCCTTAAACTCTGAGATCCTACACTCCCTTGTGCAAAGGTGTCCTAACGGGGGTTCAGGTTTCTGTCACTCCGGCAACCCCACAATTAGGCCAAATACACAATGCATTCCCCTAGGCCCATAAATGGTGAAGTATCATGTAGTCGATGTTCACATGACACCACTAGAAGAATAGCACCACAACTTAAATACTAAACCATTGAATAATAACTCATCACAGATTCACTACTAACAACATGACTTCTCCCATGTCCTCAAGAACTGAACGAACTACTCACAAGACATCATATGGATCAAGATCAAAGATGATATGATAATAGATAACAATCTGAACATAAACAATAATCCAATGGTTTCACTCACAAGCATCAACTACAATAGTAATCAACACCGGGAAAGTTTCCCCTAACGAACTAAAGCAATATCCAACACAATTGTTACAGCGGGACGGAGTGACGGTGCTGGTGGAGATGATGGTCTGGATGATGATGATGATCCCGATGAAGCCTAGCTTGATGATGGTGTTGATGGAGACAGTCTCCCCTCTCCGGGAAGGAATTCCCCCGGCAGAAATCTGTTTGCCGGAGAGATCTTTCTCTCTTGGTGTTTTCCGCCTCCCAGAGGCGGCGGAAGTCTATCTGTGGTCGCCCCCCTAGTGTTAGGGTTCCGTAAAGAAGATATAGGAGAAGGGGCAGAGTCGGAGGCCGAATAGGTGGGCCAAACCCACCCTAGGAGCGGGGTTAGGTGGGCCCGCGCTTAGGGGGTGTGTGGGCCCCCTGAGACCCCCCTTCGCTCCTCCTTCTGGCTTCCTTCGTCTTCCGGTAAAATAATATGTTTCCATATTTTTCTGGTATTTTTTTATCTTTGCGAAATTGCACCGAAACGCCGTCTTTTCCATCAGAATCTAGACTCCGGCAGTCCATCCTCCAGGAATCATCCAACATGCATAAACAGATGAAAAGCCATAAGTAATACCTCATAATAAGACAAATATCAATGAATAGAGGTAAATTATGATATAGAATGGTGATGCAAATTGGGCGTATCAACTCTCCCAAGCTTAGACTTCGCTTGTCCCCAAGCAAATAATGAGGTCAGTAAACATGTCCACAGGTTTATGGAGTGAAGTGTCGATAAAAAGAATACGAACAAGAAGCATCACACTTACCTTTTCACAACTCATAGAAGAAAGCAACTCACCATTATATAACTTAGCTTGCAACCAAGTACAACAGTCACAATAGAGATACATAAAGATAAATCATAATTGGAATTGTCAAACTTGTTCTTGGTCAGAGAACACCTGATAAACAGTTTAACAAAATCTTTTTGTAGAAGTTTCAAAACAGGAGCACTCTTTGCTCAAAAAAATTTTTTACAAGTGAGGGCTTTCAAAGTAATACTCAATAGATAAGAGTTTTGTGCAAACAAGGAAGATAAAGAACATGATTGAATAAATCACCATATGAATGCTTGAAACACAACAACTCAAAAGCTTGCTGGAGAAAGAGAGGAAGTGGGTTTATTGACTCAACTGGTAACTGGGGAAAGGTCCCTTTATAGAAGGTAGCAGGGATTACAAGTCATAAAGAGCTTTCAAAAGATTATGATACTTACTAGCTTTGAGCCCTCATTGCCCCTATCATAAGCATCTTGAGATGATTAAGGTTAAAGTGAACAAATATGGAGTATATGCTTGATGAAATATAAGTTGGCAATCTCGTATCCCTTGAATATGAGGGCCACTCCTCATGCATACTCAACTTTGGGTCCAGGTAAGTTCTTGTCATTGTAAGTATTTCATATCATTGAGATCCGCCAACGGGGTACCCCTTGCACATGGTACAAGAGCTTTCCCATAACCAAAATGACAAGGCAAGCAAACAATGAGCATCCCAGCAATCTTTTTATTTACCATATGCATAGATTTTTATTGAGGATGCTTCATATAAGACTCACTATGGTGATGCTGCAAGTTTCCACCATGATTAAGCGTGGCTTAGGCTAGTGGCCCAGGCGTTTCTCTAACATAGAATACAAACTCCATGGACTTACAAGTCCTCTCTTTATTACACACTGTTGACATCCATAGACAAAAGAGAACGATATCAACTGTGTACAGATTACAAGTGCAATGTTGAAAGCGTTCCTCGTGATAGCACGGTTCTGCTAATCCCAACGTATAGATGCAAGCATATACAACTTCGATGTCCACAATGATTCAAGTTTATTAGGGGCAAGTAAATAAAGTGTGCCATCAAGTTCGTGAGAGATTTACTAACTAGTTTTCTCATAACAAAATACTTTTTAATTCGAAAGGTAGATGAAGCTTGAGAATTTACTAGGAATAGCAATAGCTATTAGGTAGATATGGTGCACACAACTGGAAATATTTTTTGGTTCAAAGGGTTTTGGAAACATGAGAAGTATGCCCTCTCAAAACAAGTTTTTGGTTAGCAAGGCTGGGTAGCAAGCAAGAGAGTTGAAAGAAGCAAGCAAACATACAAGTAATAAATCCAAACATGCAATCTTCCTTGAAAACACAAAAGAATCTTAAATAAAGAATACTAAGCTTATGAGCCAACAAGAAAGAAAACAATTGATACCAAATACCTATAAGCTTTTCCTTTCTTTCTTTTCTTGCAGATAAGATTACAAACAATACTATCATAATGATTCAATAATAAGTTCAGATCTGAGATCATGGCACTCGGGCCCTAGTGACAAGCATTAAGCATGACAAGTTGCAACAAATTCAAAAAACACTAATAGAGATACTAGGCACCATGCCCTAACAATCTTATTTGATTACATGATAGAACTCGTCCAATCCCTACCATCCCCATAGCCTACAGCGGAGGATTACTCACTCATGGATGAGGGAAACATAGATGGTTGATGGAGAGGCATTGGTGATGATGATGGTGATGATCCTCTCCAAATTCCACGTCCCAGCAGGGTGCCAGAACGGAGTTTCTGGTTCTGAATCGCGGTTTCTGGTGGTGGTGGCGCAGCGGAACTCTTTCTAGAAAAAAGTTGACCCCCCTCGGTTTTTAGGTCAAGAGGCATCTTATAGGCGAAGAGGGAGGCCGAGGGGGTGCCTGGGGCAGCCACACCCCCTCCAGGCGCGGCCTGGGCCCACTCGCATGGCAGAGGGTGTGGGCCCCTCAGGCCTCCCCTCCATCTCGTACTCTGGCTTCGTGTGTCTTCTGGTGAAATAGGATTTTTGGCATATTTTCCGGGATTTTTCCTGATAGTTGGTTTTCTGCACAAAAACTAGACACCAAGATAATTCTGCTGAAAACAGCGTGAGTCCGTGTTAGTTGTATCCAAATCACACAAGTTTAGAGGAGAAACAATAGCAAAAGTGTTCGAAAAAGTAGATACGGTTTGGACGTATCAACTCCCCCAAGCTTAGCTTATTGCTTGTCCTCAAGCAATTCAATTGAAAACTGAGTGCAATAAAAGAACTTTCACGAACACATTTGCTTCATATGATGTATATATTCTCAGCATAGTAGTAGATACTTAAACAATTCATAATAAGGAGTATGCAACTAATTCTACTCAATAGTCATTGCAAGATATGAATAGAAACCAACTCAGTAATAATAAGTAGCATGAAACATAAACATAAGCAACATTGCAATGCTCATAAGAAGGTATGATAGAGTGGTATCTCACTTGCCTTTGTTTGTAGAGCACAAAATAAATGCCAAGGCACCTCTGAAGTTCAAGTGAAGACTAGAATTAAAGATATCAGAGGTACAAGCATCAAAGTCATGACATAATTAACCAAGTTTTAAGACAAACACAAGAATGACAACTATGCTCTCAAGAAGGTGCTCATAGACTCAACAAGGAGGTGAAAAGGTTTTGAAAGGTTTGAAAGGCTTCCAAATGCTGAAAGTAAGGTACTCATTAGCTTTTAGCTCTCGTTGCCCCTATCATAGGCATCTTTATATGGTTAATGGTGAAAGTGAGGTCCAATATGAGTTATATGCTTGACAGACCATGAATTGGAAATCTCGTGTCCCTTGAGTACGAGGGATGCTCCTCATGCTACTCAAATTTAGTTACCTGTAAGTTCTTGTCATTGTAAATACATGCATATCATAGAGAACCGTCAATGGGGTACCCCTTGCACATGATACAGGAGCTATCCCATAATCAAAATGACAAGGCAAGCAGACAATGAGCATCTCAGCGATCTTTTTATTTGCTATTTGCATAGGTTTTTATTAAGGATGCTTCACAGATTACTCATTATGGTTATTCTACAAGTTTCCACCATGATTAGGCATGGCTTAGGCTAGCGGCCCAAGTGTTTCTCTAACACATATATATAACTCCATGAACTCACAAACTCCACTTTTATTTCACACCGACGACATCCTCAACCAAAAGAGCATGATATCAACTGGATATGTATCCATGAGTGTTGAAAGCGTTCCCCGTGATAGCACGGTTCTGCTAACTCCCAGCCTATAATTTACAAGAATATAACTTTCATGGACAGTCACAATGGTTCAGGTTTATTAAGTGCAAGAAATAAAGTGTGCCATCAAGTTTGTGAGAGCATTACTAACTAACTTTCTCAAAACAGTCAAACATTTTATTTGGAAGAAAACGAGGCATAATGAATATGCACGGAATAGCAAATGATGCTAATAGGTAGGTATGGTGGACACTGTTGGCAATATTGGTTTTGGGGAGTTGGATGCACAAGTAGAACTCATACTCAGTGCAAGTGAAGGCTAGCAATAGAGAGGGAGCAACAAACGAGAGAGCAAAAACTATCATAATCATGCTTGCAACAAAACATGACTAATTACAGCATGAAAGTGATACAAGAACTCTGAGGCAAAATAAATCATCGAGGCTTACTGACTATTGTTTAGTCATATGCATGCGTGAGCATGTGCCAAGTCGATTCACATGAAATGTTCAGAGGAGGATACCACAATATCAAACCAAAATATGAATAGAACAATGCAAGACATGCTACAAAATATTAGCAAGCTGGATCTAATCATAAGAGAGCAAAAACTACTAAGCATCCATAAATAACATACACCTTACATGAACAGACTAAGCATGCTCACAATGATTATTATATGTACAAAAATGAAAAAAAAAGTTCGTTACCAGCCTCTTACCACACCGCAAGTTGTCTTACTTCACTATTGCCCTTCACTTGTGTGGCTTGAATAATAACATGAAACCAAACTCTACTGAGGACGGCTGAACCCTGCAAAGGACTCACAAAACCAAGAAGAACAATAAATATTTTGGTGTTTTCGATTTTTAAAAACAGGCAAACAAAGCAAAAACAAACAAAGCAAAAATCTTTTTGGATTTTTCTTTAAGGCAAACCAAAGCTAGAAAACAAAGAAACAAAACAAGAGAAACAACGAAAATATTTTTGGTATTTTGGTGTTTTGAGAAAGCAGAAACAAAAACCAAAAAGAAAGCGAAACAATGGATATACAAAGAACCGACGATACATGATATATAGATGAGTGTGATATCGGTGTACCTCCCCCCAAGCTTAGGCTTTTGGCCTAAGTGGGGCTCAACTCCATGGTGACCAAGA
This sequence comes from Avena sativa, assembly GCA_916181665.1. Lineage (NCBI taxonomy): Eukaryota > Viridiplantae > Streptophyta > Magnoliopsida > Poales > Poaceae > Avena > Avena sativa. The sequence continues at coordinate 443,024,793 of OV702293.1, read as the reverse complement.
ACGTGCACCTCCGTAATACGACGAGGAGGCCCCTTTGTCCTGGTACAAGCTCGAGGACTCCCCTATGTAGTGCATATAGGGGTCGTATGAGGGTGCGTCCCCCTGGTAGTGTCCATGGAAGCCAAGAATGTGCAGCTTCTCGTCCATATCCTCCTTGGAGCGTGACAAAGGTCCCTGGGAAATACTAAACAAAGTGGTTTGGGGCAGAGGAATCTCTCTCTCTTCCCCGTCAGTAAACAACATTCTATAAACCAGACTCTCAAGGGTAGAGCCAGCAGTGACAAAGTGATGTGCTTTCATGGTAGCTAAGGCAAGCCTCTGAGGAGCCAAAACTGTATCATTTGGATCAACAGAAAGGTCTAAGGCAGCAACAACACATGTAGCAATAATACCCCCATAAATGGGTCCCTTAGCAGCTAAGCGACGAGCAATGAGAGAACCAAGATTGTACCTGGTTTCATTGTTGAGCGCAACAGCTAGGAAGGCCAAATGATAGTTGGAAATATTGCTAGTGTTCTCCCTACCAAGAACACTAGTGGCAAGATAATAAGCAAAATACCTGATAGCTGGGAGTTGAATATTTCTTATCTTTCCCCGCTGGTCTCTACGGTCATCATCATTAGTTATCCCGCGGTAGAGCTCCAACAAATCAGTGGGTTGAGCTGGAATCTTCTTCACCATCCCAGCCATACCAATACCCAGGATCTCACAAAATTTCTTCAATGTCATGGAGTAAGGCTTGTTATAGATTTTGAAAGACACATCTGGTTTGAATGGGCTGTTAGAAAAAGAGAAACTCTCCACAAAGGTTTTAGTGAGCGTAGCATACTGCACACTCTCATCCTTCATATAACTCGTTAGTCCAACCCTCCGAACCAAGGTTAGGAAATCATTAAGAATCCCAGTAGCCCGCAAAAAGGTAGGACAAGGAAAGGTAGAAGGATGCACATCCCCTCATCTCCCTCGTTGCTAAATTGCGGTGTAATGAGATACTCATTGTATGAGGGCATAGCTCGGGAGGATGATCTTGAAGGCCTTGTCCTTCTAGGTGCATCACTCTCAAATATTTCACCATAGGTGTGGTTGTCCATGACCCCTTTTTCTGAAATTTTTAGACAAACACAAACCAAGTGATTTCCAAGTTGATAATTGATGAGAAACTACTATAGGAACTTGCTAGAGGGATACACATGCATCAAAATAAAATCTCTAAGCATAGAACAAGCATACAAGATCACACAACTTGACACCTATAGCAGCAAAATACTCAAGATATAATCTACCAATCACAAATCTAATTAGACAAGCGGAGGAGGCACATACACGGGAGCAATCTCTGCAAAAATCAGCAGCAAAGATGGGCTGAGCAAGGAGATCGAAAATCGGGAGAAAGAACAGAAATAACTCGAGCTTGAGAAAGTTTTTTGGTGTTTTTTGGGAGAGAGAGAAAGAAGGTGGCTGGGAGGAGACAACTTGGAGGGACTCGGGTGGGTCCCACCCATGCCAGGCACGCCCCTAGGGTTGGCCGCGCCACCAGGGGGTGTGCTAGCCTTCCCCCTCCTAGGCCACTCCAGGTGTCCCTCTGCCCCTTTTTCGAGGAAAAATTTAATATGAATTTTCTGGAATTTTTCGGGAAACTTTATTTTTTGCCAATTTTCAGGGTATGAAAATTGATTTTCTCGCAGAAAATATTTTTTTAGTAGAAGCAAAAGCAAACCAAAAACAAAACTATAGAAGTTCTAAGACACTCTAACAAGCAAAAAACTATCAAAACCAAAGCTAACAAGAGACTAGGAAGGAGAAAAGTAAAAGTGAGCAAATATAACCATAGTGAAAACATTATTTTGTTCATTAAAATTATTTTGTTAACAAGGTTGATCAGGTCTTGTTACCAAAACAATATTATATTAAACAAAACTTTGCATTCCACAAAGTGATTATGTTACCTCAAACTTGATAGCAATGGTCCCAATCATAATAGTTTCAAAACTTTCTTATGGGATGGGACAATATATTTCTCCAACCTTGATGCTCTCAATATTTTCAATGGAGTTTAGACAATAGCTCTTAGCAACCTTCTTAGGAAAATAAACAGTATGCTCTTTGTCATTAATATTAAATGTTACTTTTCCTTGATTATAGTTGATGACAGCACCTGCAGTATTAAGAAAAGGTCTCCCAAGAATAATAGACATATTATCATCTTTAGGCATTTCAAGCATAACAAAATCAGTTAAAACCAAGCAATTTTGATCCACCTGAACAAGAACATCCTCACATATACCAACAGGAATAGTAGTTGACTTATCAGCCATCTGCAAAGATATATCAGTTGGTATCAATTTTTCTAGCTGGAGTCTCTTGTAGAGGGAAAAATGCATAACACTAACTCCAACACAAAAATCACGTAAAGTAATTCTAACATAATTGTTCTTAATAGAGCAAGAAATAGTTGGTATACCTAGATCACCAAGTTTCTTTGGAACCTTACCATTGAAGGAATAATTAGAAAGCAAAATAGAAATTTCCTCATTAGGAATCTTCCTTTTATTAGAGACAATATCCTTCATATACTTTGAATAAGGAGGCAACTTAATAGCATCAGTCAAAGGAATTTGCAAAAATAAAGGTTTCATCCACTCACAAAACTTGTTGTAGTGTTCTTCCTCCTTTGACTTGTGTTTCTTATTTGGAAAAGGCATAGGTTTTTGCACCCAAGGTTCTCTATCACTACCATGTTTATTAGCAATAAAATCTTCCTTAGTGTACCTAGTATTCTTAGTGTGCTTCTCAGGTTCTTCCTCAACTTCCTCCTTATCAGGAGCATCATTTTTATCATTAACATTCTTAGTTTCAGCATCAGAGACAGATATACTATTAGGATCTATAGCAGATTCAAGTGGTTCCTCAACTATTTTATGTTTTTTTCTTTCTCTTACGAGGACTACCACTACTTTCACCCTATTGAGAATCCTGCTCAATTCTTTTAGGGTGTCCTTCAGGATATAAAGGATCTTGAGTAGCTATACCACTCCTAGTTCTAATTCCATAAGCATGTTTATCTCCTGAGGCATTAACTAGCATATCCTTTTGTACCTTAGCAAGTTGATAAATTTGGGTTTGAACCATTTGAAAGTGTTTACAAAGCATTTTAATATCATTAGCAGTTCTTTCCACAATATCTTTCAACTCATTAATAGCTCTAGAGTTTTCCAATAAATGATTCTGAACTTGTTCATTAAAATTACCTTGTTTAACAATAAATGTGTCAAGTTCCTCTAAGCATTGATCAGGAGGCTTACCATAAGGAATATCACCTTCATCAATGTGGAGAGAGTGTACCTCAATAGTAGATGAGTGGGGAATTGGATTACATAATTCTTCTATGGGAGGTAGATTCCATCTTCAGCTCTAATACCTTTCTCCTTAAGACATTTCTTAGCTTCTTTCATCACTTTATCATTTAATGCAATCATTCCCCTCTTCTTTGGTGTTGGTGTTGGAACTGGTTCAGGCACAACTGGTTCAGGAGTAATAGGCTCAGGTGTATTTAGCTCGGTTGAAGTCCAATCATCATAATTCTTTCTTATTTTAGCCATTAATTCTTCGGCATCTGTAGGAGTTCTTTTCCTGAAAACACAATCAGCAAAGCTATCTAGGTATGTCCTAGAATCATCAGTTAGTCCATTATAATAAATATCAAGAAGCTCATTTTTAGGTAATGGACATCCAGGATGTGCATGAATCAAGGCACAGAACCTTGTCCATGACTCAGGCAATTTCTCTTCTTCTCCCTGTTTAAAATCAAAAAGTTTCTGCAAAGCAGCATTTCTAGCACTAGGAGGAAAATATTTCTAGAAGAAAGAAGCAATCAAACAATCAGGACTATCAATGGATCTAGGAGGTAATCTATTAAACCAAGCCTTAGCTTCTCCTTTTAGTGAAAAAGGAAAGATCTTAGTAACAAAGTACTTGCGCATCTTAAAATCATCAGAGAATAAATCACTCATAGTGGAAAGCTCATTCATATGAGCTACAACACTCATTTTCAGTCCCATAAAAAGGTTCTTTCTCAACAATGTCTAAATAGGATAAATCAAGAGAGAAATCATAATATATATCTTTAATATCTATGGGAGAGGTGGCAAACTTAGGATCAGAGGACAGTTTAGGAATAATGGCACGTCTCTCAAGGAGACTCTTAATAGCACTAGCACCATGTGTCTTTCGGCACTCCTCAAAAAATTCACCAGTAAACTCAATGTAACCATCATTAATATCATATCTCTCTCTAGACTCAGGTGAGCTAACAGGTGTAACAGTGTCTTCACTAGGAGTTTTAGTGTTTCCTAGACTAGCCATAGTAGCATCTAGGAAAGGACCTAATTAACCACTCGCATCAAGCACAGTAGAAGTAACATCATGAGTATCAAAAACAGTTTCAGATTCAGCAGTAGTAGCAGTGTGTGTAGCATGAATATGTGGTAGTGGTGTAACAAGCTTACTTATAACAAACGGTGAATCAAGAGCAGCAGAGGTGTTTAGGACTGTACCTCTTCTTCTAGTGGATGGTAAGATAGGAAACTTTCCATCACGAGACTTACCCATGACGAACGGAGTAGCAGTGAACAATAGTAGATCCAAGTGAACTTACAAATAAAGTTATGCTCCTCGGCAACGGCGCCAGAAAATAGTCTTGATGACCCACAAGTATAGGGGATCGCAATAGTCTTCGAGGGTAGTATTACCCAATCTATTGATTCGTCACAAGGGATCCAAAGAATACTTGCAAACCTTAACAACTAAGTTGTCATCAGCTGCACCTGGAAATAGTTCTTGCTCACAGAAGTTTATCAGTAGCAACAGTTTGGTAATAGCAACAGCAGTAAAACAAGAGCAATAGTAACAGTAGTAGCAAATAGTAGGATATGAGTGCGACAGACATAGGGATGGATGGACAGACGTTGAATGGACGAGTCTAAACATGTAACTTCAAGATCTAGGGAAATTGCAGATAAATAAGAATAAGCATCCAAATACTAAACAATCATAGGCATGTGCTTCATATATAGTCATTCGTGCTCGCAATGAGAACTTGCACAACATCTTTTGTCCTGCCATCCCATTGCAGCGGGGCCTCAAGGGAACTACTGGAAATTAAGGTGCTACTTTTAATAGAGCACCGGAGCAAAGCATTAACACTCCATGAACACATGTGATCCTCACATCACAGCCATACCCTCCGGTTGTCCCAATTTCTGTCACTTCGGGGCCTTTGGATCCGGACAATAATATGTGTACACAACTTGCAGATAAGATCACAAACAATACTATCATAATGATTCAATAATAAGTTCAGATCCGAGATCATGGCACTCGGGCCCTACTAACAAGCATTAAGCACGACAAGTTAAAACAAAGTCAAATAGCACTAATAGAGATACTAGGCACCATGCCCTAACAATCTTATTCGATTACATGATAGAACTCATCCAATCCCTACCATCCCCATAGCCTATAGCGGGGGATTACTCACCCATGGATGAGGTAAACATAGATGGTTGATGGAGAGGCGTTGGTGATGATGATGACGATGATCCTCTCCAAATTCCCCGTCCCGGCAGGGTGCCAGAACAGAGTTTCTGGTTCCGAATCGCGATTTCTGGTGGTGGCGGCACAGCGGAACTCTTTCTAGAAAAACATCGACCCCCTCGGTTTTTAGGTCAAGAGGCATCTTATAGGCGAAGAGGGAGGCCGACGGGGTGCCTGGGGCAGCCACACCCCCTCCAGACACGGCCTAGGCCCACCTGCGCGGCAGGGGTGTGGGCCCCTCAGGCCTCCCCTCCGTCTCGTACTCTGGCTCCGTGTGTCTTCTGGTGAAATAGGATCTTTGGCATATTTTCCGGGATTTTTCCTGATAGTTGGTTTTCTGCACAAAAACTAGACACCAAAGTAATTCTGCTGAAAACAGCGTCAGTCTGTGTTAGTTGTATCCAAATCACACAAGTTTAGAGGAGAAACAATAGCAAAAGTGTTTGGGAAAGTAGATATGTTTTGGACGTATCACATACCAAAATCAAATATATGATTGGGAAATAAAAGTTCAGTACTGAAATCATGTCACTCAAGCCCTAGCAACAACCATTAAATATAGCAAAAGTGTACCAACACTCATACAAGAATGTCTACAAGATAAACACCTCAAATCTCGATACATATGGATGATTACATGATGGATCTCATCCAATCCCCATCCACCTCACACGCCCACATGGAATTACTCACACATGATGATGGGGGATGAACTCATGGTCGTTGGTGATGATGTTCATGATGAAACTAGGTTTTTGGAGTATATAACGGTGTACGCCAAAGGAGAGGCCGAGATGACGCTCCACAGCCAAAAGGGCATGGGTGGCGCGCCTAGGGGGTGGGCGTGCCACCTGTGCTCTTTTGGGCCTCGTGGCTCCCCTCACTTCATTCTTTGGTCCAAGTTGATTCTCCTGGTGAAAAACTCATCAGGTATTTATTTTTTGATTTATTGACGTTCAGAATGTCCTGAAACATCACAAACATGAAAAAGGAGGTTTTTTGCCTCCCAGGAATTAAATACCAATGAAAGAGACTTTGTATGAAAGTCCCATAAATCATCTAAATGTGCATAAAATAATGATGGATCATGGTGAATATGATTCTAAACAGTGCACATAAGTCCTAAAAATGATGATGCAAAATGCAAGTATCAGCTTGGTGATGGTGAGCTTCGATCCCCTCCACAAGCCCTTGTGGGGATCTGCCTCAGCGTGTTCCTCCTCCTATTTTGTGGGGTCTAGCACCGCCACTTTCTGGTCGTAGCCGGTGGTCTGTTCCACCATGACAGTGACTGGAATGACCAACCCTTCCGGTGGAACCACGACCTCCTTGGTCGGCTTGTCCTGAGCATCAGACAGTGCTACCTTTGAGGGGATTCTTGTGCTTGCCATTGGAGGATGGAGAGATGAGGGAGAGGATTGGAGTTTAGGGTTTGCTGCACGAGAGCTCGAAATAGTGACCGTCGCAAGGAAGATGATGCATACTAGGAAGAGGGAGGTGAATGGTAACATTGACCACCGCAATAACTTATAAAGACCCAACATTAAGATTCGTGCAAGTGCAAATCCAATGGAGCGAATGTGGGTAATGTGTGATAGAACATGCGCGGTAATTTCGCCACGTCTTCACAACTGCCGCCAACATTTTGGATTTCTTGCGTGGGAAAATCGCAAAGATAATTTATAGCTGTTTGTGAGTTTCAAGGTAGCAGGCTGTATCCTTTGTCATCCTCTAGACATATGCAAAGAACAAGTCATGTATGAATATTCTCTATGATAGTCGGACATTATACGACTACGAGGAAGTGATTGAAGACTCAACATTTCTCTGGCTTACACTTTGAAGACAGAGAAGACACTTGAAGTGCTTTTTGAGAGGACTTCAAGATGTTTCTTGCCAAGATTGCCGACATCACCTAGACGAAGCATCAAGGACCAACAGCAAGACGACATAGATCTTAAAGTTCTCTAGGGGGGCTACTATTTGGGATATGTATTTGGGTATCACCATAGCATAGCTCTATTCTGGCTAATCCAGGTGGCCCATAGTTAGTAGCAAGGCCTATGGCCTACTAGACGGCCCACTTAGAAGGATCTAGAAGGAAGGCCCATGCTGGATAAAGGGAGGCTACGACACCGACATAGAGGAAGACGGAGCCTTAGAGTACAAGACACGAAAGCTAGTTAGTGTTAGTGTAGGACTCTATAACATGTCCGGTATGGACTCTACCCTGTAACCCTAGATCATAGCGCCTTTATAAGCCAGGCTTATGGGAATCTTTAGGGCACAACTCAACCTCGCGTACCGAACCACATAATCCCTATAACTCGGCATATGGCGATTTATAGCAGAAGTAGGACTTCGCCACTATTGTGGGATCTGGACCTGAACAAGTTGTGTTACCTCGTATCCCTCGACTCGCTGTCTTATCTCACCTCTCTATCCACGCTCTGTGAGGAACCCTTCATAGCGTAATCGTCGACAATACCACAACAACTGGCGCAAATGGTGCACCCAATCGAAAACCTATATGCAAGTATTTCAGAAAAATATCAACCACGTAGATATAGTGTGCATCAATTATGTCACAAAGTTATTTCGTACCAAAATTTCAAACACATCTTGAGAAACAAAACTTACAAATTTGGCTCTCCTTGTATTAATTGGCTCAATTCACATCGAAAGTGAAATAAGTACTACTATTCACAATGTGATTTGCCATTTTTATTCAGAAATTTTGGGTAGAGTTTGGAACTGAAATTTTCCGATCGTCATAGATATACATTCTCTCTAATTGATTAGAGTTTATATGACTTTCGTGTATATTTTAGCGGTTTTGCTAGAAATCAGGCGCCTGATTTTTAGTTAAGTATTAGTCGTCTCTTTCACCATTAGATATACTTCGCGATTCGTGCAGCGTGGGAATTACTCATGAGTTGCAACTAGGTTGTAACTAGAAATTAGTACAAATTTTATAAGTTACAATTAGGTTGTGATTAAGAATTAGCATAAAATAGTAGAATGATATCCGCGACTGAAACATAACTAAAAATCAGGCACCTGAGATTTAGACGCTCTCATATTTTAGATTAGATGCGCTGTTGGATCAATTTGACGGGTGCATCATGCATGGGACGTTCCTCTAGCTCAACCTAATCCTGGTCGCTATCCACGAGAGGCAGATGACAGAGTAGGACCGGCCCAGGCAACTCGTTCCCGCAGCAGAACGGGCCAGGATGCTTCCAGACGTTCCAGTGAGGCTGGTCGGCGAGGCGAGAGAAGCAGCCCAAATTTACACTGCTTCAAATAGTAGTACAAATTTGGGTATTTGAATCAAAATAACCCAAGAATCCCTTAAAGGTGTGAGAGACTAAAACCTACACTTTTGAAATGTGAAACAAAATCTGTCAACTAAACTGAAATCTCCACCAGATATTGCCGCCGGGGACAAATCGCTCCGAGGTTCCTAGAGCCCACTCGACCAGCACGTAGCACGTTTATTCTCCGCTCTTCTTTTCCGATAAAGGAACCAGGATGCGAATGCACATTCCGGATAGAGGCAAAGGGACAAGGAGATCGGTCTTTCTTTTTCTAGGGAGAAAACAGCGGCAATGATGACGATCATGTCATGCCCGAGGTCTCGAAATAAAAGAAAAGCTAGCAGTGCCAAAAGTCGTGTCTGGAAGTGGATGGACCTAGATCACCGGAAATGCATCGTTCAATGGTTGGAAAGGAGACGCTCCTGTGGAAACAGACACACCCGCGGCCAGGATCGCGTGTCACCTGTCACGCTCACGGGGCTTCATTATTTGCGCGATCGACATCCCTATCCGTTGTAGTACTAGCTAGCTCGGGCGAAAGGACGTGAGAGGCTGGCGAGGGAGGCCAGCGGCGTGGCGGCCGCGCGCAGCGCAGCTAGCGCGCACTGGCGCCGGAACGAACCTGATCCGCGCTATGCTATGCTATGCTAGGCTTCGCCTCGCCTCGCTAGCTAGGGGAACCTCCCACACCATGCCCAGCCTGGAGAGGAGGTCTGGTACAGTCCAAGGCGGAAAACGACGTATCGCGCCCGCGCTGCCACAGATGGCACTTTGATCTCGTTCTCGGTTGCGGCGCGTGTCCGTGGGAGTCGTGCGCCGTCGCCGGCCCCAGCTGCTACGTCGTCGTGGCGGCTCACGTTGGGGTTTAGTGATGGGTTGGGATCCTTCCGTTCATTCATTGGCGTATACAAACACGGTGAACATGACGCGCGGTCGCCGGCGCATCCGTCTCCGCCGTAGAAAAATAATAGTAGGACCGCCTTACAAGTGGAAAGCCGAGCTGTGTCCCGTTGCGCTGAGCAATTTTGGTGTGTGGTGGGATGCAGTTTTGCGGCTGAGCTCAAGCTGTCTGCACACGGCCTTTCACGCAAAAGATCTGATCGAGCTCTATTTTTTTTTGAAACGGAGGCAAAAGATTTGCCTCGATCTATTAATTAAAAAGAAGAGAATTGCCCAGTTAATCGACGGAAAACTGGGCGAAAACCGTTACGACCAACACCAACCCACAATAGAGCAACATCTCGATAACATAACCTCAAAAACCAACAACCACACACAACCTACTACAACTGCAAACCAACGACACGTGGAGCACCACTCCGAAAAAGGCTTACCTACCGGATGACCCAAAACAAACTCGAACTATTAATCATTAGTTGAAGCTTTGCTCGCCACACCCATCTTCCTTCTTCTGCCTCGTAGAGAAAACTTTCTGAGTGACTTCTCCACCTTTCTGATTAAGTCCTCCGAAGCATTTATCCAGCTAAGACACGGTCTATATCCTTGCCATAACCTGGGGTCGCCGCCTCCAAACTGGCAAGCAACCCACAAAGCTCTCTAGCAAAAAGAGCCTCTGAGCTATGCGCCAACACCATACTGCCCACAGAGGTGGGCGACGACGGTGGCGAGGGCGTCGTGGCCACCGCCAAGGCCTCAACGAAGGCCATCTCAGAAGGCTGCGGTGATGGGCCACAAGGAGAGAGACAAACGTAGGGTTGCTCTTCCTCAACCACATACGACTTCTGCTCCGACGAGTCAAACGCAACCAAATCCTGTGCTTTGGCAAGCCCCATACCATCTGAAGGGCATGCCTCCGCCGGCTCTAAAGAAACACCACCACGCGCCAACAACAGCCTGAGAGATGCCACCTCCTCACGAAGGGAGCAAGTCGCCTCCTCGATACGGACATCGACCAGTTGAAAGAGCTCCAAGCGCATCAAGGCGACCTGGGACTGAAAGAGAGAGTCCAAAGTGGCGTTGACCTTGAACTGCCCGCAACACCTAGGAGAGGGTCTCTGCGGTACCACTGCAATTGCCGACGAGTGGCCCACGACCTCGGCCCAATTCCGAGGCGGCGAGGGACGACGAGGCTGAGCAGATGGAGAGCGGCCCCGCTGATAGGGAGCACGAGCGACCGAAGAACGAGAAGGGGTGACCACCTCATCTCCAAGAGCGGCAAGAAAACATGCACAACAGAAACGCTCCCGATGACCGGGACAACGACAACGGATACATCTGAAGGGCTCACGACACGCTCGGACCTGGTGGCCACGCTCGAGGCACCGGAAGCATCTCCCACGAGCCCAACGCTTGAAGGCGAGACTACGCTCGAGACCTTCCTTTTGAAGCAAAGACGAAGGCTCGCGGCCGGGGCGGCCGCCCCGACCCACCTGCACCCAGCCCTCAGCATCATCATCAACGGAAGCGTTTCCCTCGACTTCTTCATCAACAGTATCAGCGCAGAATTTGGTAGCCGGCGGCGTTTGAGGGGCTAACTATTCATCACCACTGTCCTCCTCATCCTCAGCTGTAGAAGCCCACAAAGAGGATTGCATCGCGACAGGGGGTGCTGGCGGAGTCGAAGTCAAAACAGTCGGCAACGTCTGAGGGGCCAACTCCCTCTCACCATCCTCATCGCCAATAGTAGTGCCGGAGCCAGAGACCCAAGCAGACATGCCAAGAATGGCCGCTTGCGGAGGGGGCGAGGACAAGCTAGCCGTGCATTCAACATCTTCAACAACGACAACCTCAACGGTGAGCGCCTTGATCCCGTCATCAGCCTCGTCATCAGAGAGCCACTCGCCAACCTGCCCGTCGACCTCGAGGGGCGCATCGCAACCAGACCGAACAGCAAACAGAGGGACCGCCACACAAGCCAGCCTAGATGAAGCCAGTCCGGAGAGAGCGGGCGACCCATGCGCAGCATGCAGCAGCCCCAACCCAGGGGACTCAAGGACGACCTCCATCGACGAGGGAGGTGAGGGGCAGCAGCGCAGCTGATCTGCAGGGCTCGACGACGGTGGTCGCGGGAGCAGCATGGAGCCAGAGTCAGGAACCTGAGAGAGCACGTCCACCTCCGGACTGGCGCGAGAGATCATCAGGGTCCTTCCCCGAGACAGCGGAGGTCGCGACGAGGACAACGGAAGGACACTTGAGGAGGCGCTGACGAAGGGAGCCGGGGCGACGGGCGGCGGGGCCAGGACGGCCGCCCTCGCGGCCTTGGGGCGACCCACCTTCCTCCGCCCCCGGATTGCCGGGTCCGACCTGCGGGAGGCGAGGGCCGCTGCAGCCCGCGCGGCGGCGGAGGGCGGCGAGGCCAAGGAAGCCGCCATCGAGGCCAAGGGGATGCGGCACAGGAGCTTCGGGAGCAGCAGAACCGCGGTGCAGCAGACTGGGCCCTCACATGCCGAGCCAAGGGACTCGAAGAGGACGTCGTGGGGAGGCGGGATCTGGCCTGGGCGGCCAAAGGGGAGGCCGGAGGAGGGAGATCAGGCCGCCGGCGGCGCTGGCTCGGCCATGGCCGCCAAGGTCGCGGGGGAACCGTGGTGGTGACTCCTTCTTTTGACTTTTTTCCTGATCGAGCTCTATGGTCTGCATATGCATAGTCTTTTCTTCTTGACGAGCGGAACGGATTGTGTCAAATTGAGACGGATTGCGCCAAAAGCACAAAGCAAAAGAAAAACACGTACTTCCTCCGGCTGACTCAAATTAGTCTAGATTTATATAAATCTACATACTATTTACACTAGTAGAAAACAAGCCTTTCGTCCAGGCCATTAGTCCCGGCTGTGGCTAGGGCCGAGACTAATGGCCCTCGCCGGACGGTCCGAGCCACCTAGAACCATACGTCCCGGCCCGTTAGACCCCATTAGTCCCGGTGTGAGACTCAAACCGGGATTAAAGGGCCCTGGCCCTGCCGCTCGCTGGAAGCACCCCCTTTAGTCCCGGTTTGTATCTCCAGCCGGGACTAGTGGTCTGACCCTATATATACGCACAGCCCCCTCTCCCTTTCAACTGTTTTGTTTTCCTGGTGGGAGAGAGTGTTGTTGTGCTATTTTTTTCTTGTTCATACATATGCACTAGAGGTGTTCGGTGAAATGTCCATTAGAGCGATGCGAGTTTAGGTCACACAAGACAGACATGATATGAGGTGCCCGAGCCACACTTAAGTTTTCTCATCTTTGTTTCCAAGTGTAATAAAAGGTTAGCAACTATTTTCTCGTTTAGACCGTCGTGCGGTACTAATTTTAGCATAGTGATTGCGTTTGACATATATTTGTATGATACAGATGAGCCATCCATGGATGTACGGTGGCCGACGCTCCGCCGCTTTCAGAGAAGGCGTGCGTTCTTTTCGAGTTGTGGCCGAGGAGAACAAGCGACGGGATGGTTTTATGTGTTGACTGTAGGAATGAGAAGGCTCACACTTCCGCAAGAGTCATTCAGAGCCACCTGCTTCGGTCTGGTTTTATGTCCGGCTATAATGTTTAGACCAAACACGGAGAAAGAGGGGTTGTGATGGAAGACGGCGATGAAGAAGAGAACGATGATGACAACTACCGATCTATATTCCCTGAATACGCTGATACCGCAATGGAAAACAATGAAGAAGAAGGAGGTGAAGAACGGGAACTAGACCGGCCCGCTGATGATCTTGGTCGGGTCATTTCTGATGCAAAGCGAGACTGCGACACAGAAAAGAAGAGGTTGCATTTGTGGATAACCCCCTGGCATTTCTTTCCTCTCAACCCGCAGTCCTTCTTTGGCCCCACTCGTCAGTCACAGATGGAAACAAGCTGGGCTAGTTGCTGGGCTATTGTGGGATGCACATGGGCGTCAGTTAAGGAAAGAAAGGTTGGGCCACGACCAGGACATGTTTTTTATTTGTTTTCCCTTTTTCTATTTTCTGTTTTCCTTTTCAGATTTGAATTTAATTTATATTTTGAACTTTTCTAATAAAGTTTATTTGCTGAATACTTATGGCAAAAATTTGTATTTATTGTGATTTCTTTTTATGAATCTTTCATGATAAATGTTTTTATATTTCTTTTATTTTCTCAATATAACCCCATTTAATATTTTGTAGAAGCTTTTCTTATTATTTTTCTTTCCTGTTTTAATCATGGATTTATGAAATGATATATTCTTATTTGTTTATAAAACTTAACTCTAGTTGGCTCATAGTTTTAATACAAATTTTATATGTATAATAATCCTATATCATTATTTGATGCATGAAATATAATAGAAATTAATATGGTTATTACTACTTCCATAATTTGAAAAATGGCAATGTATATATTCTATTAAGATAAACAAAGAAATTTAGGGTTTTGAATTATGAATATTTACCCTAGGGTTTAGGGTTTTTAATATACTTAGATTCCTTTATGGATGTGGTTAAAGATTTAATAACTAAGCATATTGTTTTCTGTTTGGGATATTTGATGACATCACCTTTAGTACTAGAAAGTTATATCTTGAATGTTTTATAGAAAGGGATTGATAAAGATACTCTTAAGCACATATAGTTATGATAGTTAGAATTGACAGAGATGTGCTTATGTGATTTGTTATAGGAAAATATTCCTCTATAGTGATATTAACATAAGATGATGAATCACTTCCCTGAATGGACATTATACTTGTTTAAGATTTAGAGTTGGGTGTTTCCAAGAATTCCTATTTTCCATAATTCACAATCCTGGATTTCTAATTAAGGAATTCCTTTCCTAGATATAATACTTCTTTCCTATCCATCATCATAGTTAGTATGATGAGCTTTACTTCACAAGAATGTTCTTATTCACCTTTTATTCTTCTAAACTCATGGATTAATCCAATGAGTTTGATACTAAAGTATTTCATAATTTTCTCATATCTTTGCTTGGTTATACTTACTACTCTACTGTTGATAATCATCAATCCAACAAGTAATTCTTTCAATACTCCACTCATAAATTTCCTTAGTCATCCATTACTAATATTTCTTCATCAGATGTATGTATGTATCCAACTACCTTTCTCTAAGGCTTACTATCCTTTAAGATGAATAACCCTTCTTCATAACTCTATGATAAACTAGCTTTAATTGAATAATATTATCCTACATTTACTTTACTCTAACAACTCACACTCCAACCTTACATTATATCAATGTGGCTTGTAATGCCTACTATAGGGTAACTTATCTCTACTAGGGTTTCAATCATGTTCTACCCATCATTATCTTTTATACTAGATATAGGTAGACCATCCTGGTGAGTAAGTCATGATCAATATAATCCTTTAATCATTTATAGCTTAAGTTCTTAGTTGGCTAAACAAGGCTTTATCAATACTACCTTCCAATTGTATTGAAATTATCTTCTTAGTATCTCATATTGGATTAAGGTTATTCATGGACTATGCCCTCTTTAAAAGATTTAAGTAGATGTTATGATAAGATCAAGGAATAGTAGATCAAGGATTGATAGTTAAAGAATTTGTAAATCGATGGTGGATTACTCAACATTGATGAACAACAAATATTAAGATAAGTTCCATAAAAATTAATATGGAAAGAAAGATATATAGTGAATGATCTTGACTTAGTCTCTTTCCAACTCAATCTCATTAAATAGTTAAAGTTAAATATTACTATGGTACTCATAGTAAGAATAGATAAGAATAAGATAGGTCAGCATTAGTCATTACATTGTTATTACTTTAGTTTATAATCTTAACTTGGCACTTATGAATTGTTGTGTTGAATATGATGATAAAATCCCTTAAGGATCAGATATTAATCCTTTAAATAATGTAATATGAGTAACATTTTATTATATGTGATCTATCCTTAGATCAAATCATGTTTACCCAAATAAGGTTTTAGCAAAGTTTATATTGAAACTTATCATAGTCAACTTGATGATCTACTTCAATTCTATCAAGTTAGGAGAAGCTTCAATCACTTTGACAAGTTTTGTTCAAAAGCGCGAAAATTATTCGGATTTTCTATGCATGAATGCAATGCACACATCTGGGTTCAGCTTATTTCTAGGCTCTAATGCTGGGATGTTACAGACTCTCCCCCTTAAAATAAACTTCTTCCTCGAAGTTCGCAAACTCTCACGTTTAGGAGTAAGGAATTGTTTTGTAGTGGTTGCTACATTTCTCCACTCTATGATGACCTTAAATGGAATTATTTGTAGTATTCTATGACTTGATTAGATATACTAATCTAATTCTTTTTATTTAATCATCAAACATTATTACTACGTTAAATACAGTCTAAAGGGTCTCCTTAAAACAAGTTTTAAGTTTTTATACGCCCGTGTTTGTGGTCAAAGACTATATTTCTATTCCTGACATAGTATAGTTGATACTAGTACTCCTTCCAAGATTGGATTTGAACTCAATTCGTCCATACCCATTGGAATTTTTATATTCTCAATACTTGTCCAGTTGGGTGTTCTCTAATGCTTCTTAAGGTTTACTTAAAAGTTGTTTCTTCTAGATTTGGTCAGTTAGAATTAACCTTTTATCACCATTAGGTTTTTTTACCTTATTAAGTTTTTAGATAATCCTTCATTATTACCTATAGTACTTCTTCAACTTTCATTTCTAATGTTTGCTCTCCCCCTTAGGGTTTACTAATAGTCTTCAAACTAAATACATAGTGACCACTGGTTCTTAAACTAGAATGTTGGTCTCTGTTCAGCTTATACTTTACATGTTTAGGGTCTGATGAAAGATTATATGGTGTATCCACATAGTTGTGGATCTCCAAAGCAAATCTTTCAGCACTATATGTCGTACTTACTATTGAACATTTTTGCTGGAATAAGTCTGACTTTGCAAAGCATCTTGAAAGACGATCACCTTAAAAGTCTGTACTTCCTTAGGTCTTATTTAACTTTAGGCCAAATTTTATGCTCTTTATGCAACTTTTAAGAAGATCTGGTTAACTATGTTAACCAAATACCAGCTGTGGATAAAATACCAACTATGGATCAGAATACCGACTAGGAATTAAATACCAACGGCGGATCATTCTGGGTGGTAGGTATTACCTTACAGTTTCCGGTCTACTACTGGCATTCTCTCTGAATTGTCAGGGCTTACATACCACTTTGGTTCCAAGGAATCTTCTTTGTACTTATTCATGATACTTCCATGAACTTAGTACAACTATTTTTTTAACTTAGTAACAATACTGCCTACTTTGAATGAGCTTAAAGTTTATTACTTCTTGTTGCTCCATGCATCTTCTACACTAAGCTTCCTTCTTGAATCTGACTAAAAATAGTCTATGCTTTATCTATCCTCCAAATAGTGTTAATAATCTTTATATCTTGCTTCATCCTTCAAGTAAGTCTTCCTTTTGATCTTTGAAACTCGTCACTCCCTTACACGAATTCCCGTTCCCATCTAGATCCATGACATCAAGTCATAACTAGGTGTTACATCATGCATTTGCACACCTAATTAAACTTCATGTACAGATCTAGTCAATCAAGAAAATTCAAGAAAATCCAAAAGTCGATAAACAACAAAACATATACCATGTATTATACATAGGTTTTAAATAGTTTACAAATGTACTAGATGTTCCAACGGTTTGCTCCTCACCTATATACACAACTATCTTTCAAGACTTCTTGTTCTGGTGGGTATATCCTCACTTATTTCGGCAAACCCTTCAAACTACAATACGCATTACCCTCTATGTACATTATTCCAGCACTCATCCCTTGGGATGTCATTCCTTTCTTACTTTCATCTTCCTCTAGTGCTTCCTGGAATTCCGTCCATGATGACGTGAAGTCCTACGACTGCCTTATGGAGCGTAAGAGCTTCCAGGAGGTGTGTATTCTTGGTTAGAAGTACCGAGACTGAGATTAATCATTGAAAAATGACTAGAGTTGGCATAATCCTCTACCGAATACCCCTGGTTTTCCGGAAACGCTTCCTCATAGTAAGTTGGTTCCTTAGCTTTTTCTTGGATCCAGTCATATATATTGGTGTAGTAGCTATCGGAATACTCTTCTAAGTTGATTGGATTAGTATCACCCCCATATGGTCCATAAGGCACTCTATGGTTATAGTTGGTCTCTTCTTCAATACCTGTATCACAAGGTATAGGATTTCCTAGGTTCTACCTTGAGATTCTACTTCCCATCCATACTTGTTTGGCTCGGGGTTATTTGGAATAACTTTATTCCATTCCTGTTGTTCGGAGTTATATTTGGTCCATAGGTCTTCAGGTGGCTTGAAGTCATTTTGGTAATAGGCATAATTTTCCGAGTTTGGGTCATCAAACTCAGTTTCCTCATACACTTCTCCTGAAGGTATGTATTTGGGATGTCTAGCTTCTTTGTCTAACTTCTTCCTACGTGCCATTGCCTTATCAGGATCAGTAAAATCCTCAATGACCGTATCCAGTTCCTGAACTAAGACTTGATGAGTGTTATGATAAGTGTTTAGTAAAGACCGATAATGATCCATACTCTACAGCTAGAGTAGGTTCAACTTGAACTAGGGTAGAGTGATCTAACTCATGCTCTGGGTTTGAGGTTTCATGTGGTATAATGGTATGAGTACTACCTTCTAGAGCTTGGGATTTTGTTGTCGGATCATGGTTATGGCTGCTGCTACAATAATCTGATAAGCAGATGCCATGCACCTTGCCTCTCCTGATGGCATTTCTTCCTTAAGTCCTAACTTCTTGGGTAACATGATCATGCCACGGTATTTAGCTAATACCTTCCCATCATAGTAACTGTAAATCTTGACCAAAAGTCTCGATTCTCAATCCAAACTCCATAAAAGTTGTCGGAGATTGTCTGTCCAATCCCCTCCGTAGTCGTTCAGTGTCCTGTTCATCACTTGAACATTCCGGGGTGGATATCGAGGTGCCATGTGGAACTATAGATAAGAAATTATCATCAGTCACATAGAGTTAAAACTCTTGGGTAATGATCGTAATTGCAATCATACTAAAGAATTATCGCACTAGTAACATAACAGGATTATTATCAAGTGAATATCCCTCATATCACTAGAGAACTCTTTATTATTGTTAGGATGTGTCCTACATGTTCTACCCATTTACTAGGTTTCCAACCTAAGGTCAAAGCATATGCTCTGATACCAACTGCGGTGACCTAGCATACCACTGCATGATGTAGTATACTATAGTCGTTGACATAACACCAATGAAACCCCGTTCACTAGTATTACATCCCTCAGAATGGCACATCAGAAACACAGCGGGTCCAATACATGGCTAAAGATTACAACTCACTCTTTACACAAGATCCAAAGAATACTCTAGGTTAAAGAGAGAGAAAGAACTTCTTACGAAGGAGAATCAAAGATAAACAACGCAAGAACTACTATACTATTAAGACTAGTATTTTAACTAAGGGGTTGGCATTGCTGCAATTGCAATACACTATAGAATTAGGTTCTTGGCTAGAGATTATATTTCTATCTATTCAGTAACTTCGTCTTCACTTGAATTGATGTATATCTTGACTTCCTTGACTTCATTGGGGAGCTTTTGCTTAGGATGATGAGTCCCGGAGCATAACTTGATGTGGATGTTGTCAATCCCGGCTTCAGAATCTAGCAAGGGTTAAGAAGATACTTTGAGTACGAGCGTACTCAACAAATTCACTAGAAAAGGAGTGTTTGATGCACTATAACTACAGCCACAGACCATAGGTCGTAGGCAATGCAAGTTTTCATAAACATTTCTTCAAAGGTTGCTTTTATTCTGAAAAGCTATGTCCGTCAGCCTTCACGGGTTTACCAGAACTTTCATGGAGTTCCTTTCCCGCAGCGTTCGCAGCTCCTTCCCAGAATAGGGAGTAACAATTTACAGTTTTTACACTCTGCAGAGGTGCGTTACTTTTCCCATGAGAGATCAACTCCTTGTTGCACAACCGGGCAGCTTACCCGTCCACAATTCCATGTTGTGGGGCCCAGTAGTTGGTCCAAGCCAATCACTGCCCTCTCCGCGACCTCATATGTCTGCACGATCCTTCGGGCTAGCTCATCTACGCTAAGCCCCCTTTCGGGTAGGCTAAAACCCTAATGAGTTCCCGAAGACTCTATGACCTGGTGTTGCCCTGGCAAGTGCCATATTAAATGGTCCATCCACTAAACACCATCCATAGATAATCTAGACACCAAAAGTGTGGGGGCATAAGGGTGCCCACCCGTATGTTGAATCCACACAAGGAATCACAACGTCACGTTAAGGTCGTCTTGCCTCCGTACAAGAGGAAAAGGATACAGTTGACTTCTCCGCCCCATTCCAAATCTCATGGTTAACGCGTAATATACGGCGCTAGAATCACTGATGTCATGGGTTATTAATCCCTAATTGTTCATCATTATTGCAATTAGAACCCTAAGTTCTATTGCTTCATCATATCATCACTTAGGATGATATCTAAGATTTAGTATCTTGAGAAAATAGTGTTTTCTTTTACTATAATATAAATGATAACACATAATTTGCAAATACTTTGATAAAGACTCTTCAAATGACATGAGCAAGAGATGAACTTGCCTTTTGTGATTGCAAGATTATGCACTCACGGTCTTCGAGTCAGTATAACATCCAAAATCTGAAATCAGCATCATTGGTCCGGTAAGGACTAATGTTTAAAGAAGCAATATGCTTTTATGCATAAGTAATGTGATGCACGTTATAAACACGAATCCCGGGGATAACGTTGTTCTAGGGTTTGGATTCCAGAAATGGTTACTTTAGAATGTGTTGTCCCTTTAGATAAGTTTCACACTTGTGCTTCTTATTAAGGCTTGTGAGTGTGTGTGAACAACACATATTTATGCAACAATCGAATATACACCTAGAAAATGCTATTCAAGATTGTTTATACTTTAATTATTTATCTTCAAACTTTACTTTATAAGTAAATTTACTTATAAAGAGCTTTAAGTGTTATTGCCCCTAGGTATACAAGTGAAGTATGAAGTAATGTGATCTTGATTATTTGCCATATATTGTCTGAAGTGGCAAAACGAATAACTTTTGAAGAAAAGATTCCTTTTCTAAGGTTTAAACAGGCTTTGCGATTAGTTGGGTTTCACTACTAGGAAAACGGCCTTTAGTGGTGCACCTGAAAACATCATATGTGGCGCACTAGCAGTGCGCCACGTGTCTTCCGCTACGGCTATCTCTCAGCCGTGGCGCACTGCCTAGTGCGCCACGGTTGTGTAGAGACAGGCGTAGCGCACCTGCTAGTGCGCCACAGATGTTTGGGCAGGTGCGCTACCTCTAGGATCTTCTGTGGCGCACTACCTAGTGCGCCACTAAGCTTCTATAGTGCGCTTTAGGTGTAGTGCGCCACAGAAGATAGATCATGTGCGCCACATACGTGTTTTTTTTTTAATTTCCGAGCCAGATTATATAAAATACAGATTATATACAATATTACAGCAGATATACACACACAGATACAAGATATATAATTATATATATAAATACACAATATGAAAAACAAGATTGAAACAAATACATATAGATAAGTCTCATACATGAATACATAGTATAAGTTACATTGTTTCGATCAAGTTACAAAGTAGTAGTTGGTGATATGCGAATACATGTGTCGATCGAACAAGTTAGAGCTCGGAAGCTCGCCTAGACATCTAAACTAGCTAGACACAAACGCGGGATAAACAACCAAAGAAGATAAGCATGATCACCGCCGCGACGAAGGTGTAGGTCTTCATCCGGTTCCTTGTCCTAACTCCCGCTAGATAGCGTGTATCTAGCTTCCGCCTTCGCCATAGTGTTGTACCCTTTGTAGCTATTACCGCTGAAACAGTGCACCTGTCTCCGGCAGTCTTCCCAATCATCGTAGACTCCGGGAACCCGTCCCTTGTACACGACGTACCACGTCATCTATAAGTTGACAATAATAATTAACCGGTGATTAAAAAAACATATATAATTAAAGTCGCATATGAAGATACACTTATAGAAAGTACTCCTAAATCAAAAAGATCAAACTCAAAAAGCATGCCTCATATATAACTAGGTTGTTTGACACAGGAATATGCTACGATGGAACTGTTCGCCAAGTAGGATGCACAACACCTGGACCTGTGCATAGCACAAGGCGAACAATCCCATCGCAGCACATTCACATATAGTGTGCCACGACATTTCAATCATCGGCATTATTCTCGAAAAAGACCAAAGTAACTCAAAAAGCATGCCTCATATATATACATAGGTCGTTGGACACAGTAATATGCTACGATGGAACCGTACGCCAAGTAGGATGCACAACACCTGGACTTGTGCATAGCACAAGGCGTACAATCACATCGTAGCACATTCATATATATAGTGTGTCACGACATTTCAATCATCGGCATTATTCTCGAAAAAGACCAAAGTAGCTCGAAAAGAATGCCTCATATATAACAAGCTAGGTCGTTGGACATAGGAATATGCTATGACGGAACAGTTAGCCAAGTAGGATGCACAATTCCTGGACTTGTGCATATCACAAGGCTAACTATCCCGTCATAGCACATTCACATATATATTGTGCCACGACATTTCAATCATCGGCATATTCTCGAAAAAGACAAAAATAACTCGAAAAGAATGCCTCATATATATACATAGGTCGTTGGATACAGGAATATGCTACGACGGAACAGTCAGCCAAGTAGGATGCACAATTCCTGGACTTGTGCATATCACAAGGCTAACTATCCTGTCGTAGCACATTCACATATATATTGTGCCACGACATTTCAATCATCGGCATTATTCTCGAAAAAGACAAAAATAACTCGAAAAGAATGCCTCATATATATACATAGGTCGTTGGACACAGGAATATGCTACGATGGAACTGTGAGCCAAGTAGGATGCACAAGACCTGGACTTGTGCATATCACAAGGCTCACAATCCCATCGTAGCACATTCACATATATAGTGTGCCACGACATTTCAATCATCGGCATTATTCTCGAAAAAAGAGTAAGGAAAAAAAGAAGGACCAAAGTGAGCAAAGGACCAAAGAGTAAGCAAAAAACCAAGCATTGATTGATATATAATAATAAGCAAAATAAGTAAGCGATGATTTATAAACCTAATAAGATAAGTATAGTAGCATGTACACTTGTCCACACACACAAAGGTCATCTATAGTTTGTAACTACAACTAGGCCAACATCAAGCCTTCTGGCTCGGCTTAGGGAACGGGAGGACGCCTTGTCTCGTCATGAACTTCCTATAGTCACCCTGCATCTCTAGGCGATCTTCTATGTCACGGTTATTCGGGATATTTCCTCTGTAGAAGATCCCCCCGAAGTCATGACATCACGAAAGATGATTGCCCCAAACTGCTGCTGGATGCGATACATCTCTTGTCTAATATCCGAATCATTGATCTTGGCCTTTGCTTCGGCCCACTGTTTGAGATGATCTGGCAGCATAGAATTCTGCTGGTCAAGTAGGGACGCCCTCATGTGATGGAGTGCGTAGTAGGCTTCCTTCTTACTGTTTTTCGGCTGCTTCACGCAGGGGAACTCCGTTACGTGGTTGAAGACGTGCCTACCGAACTTGACCTTCGTACGCACGAAGGTGGTGCCTTCCGTTGAGGCAAAGCCAGTGAGAGCATCATCCAGAACTTCCTTGATCTTGTCGTAGTTTTTCTTCTTTTCTAGACTCCCCGAGTCGAAATACGTGGCGTGGGAATGCTTCGGCGATAAGGAGATGAGCGTGCAGTGTTCATCTCTGCGCAAAAAATTCAAATGGAATGTGTTGGAAAAAGAATGATGATGATCTAATAAAGCCAATCGACGGTGGCGAGTGAATAACGACTTACTCGGGAAAGTAAGGCACGAGAATGTATTCCTTTGTCTTGTTCGCCACGAAGATTCTTTTTAGGTACGAGGCCACGATACGTCGTTCGGCGGGGGAACCCAAGCAGCCGTCACGCATGTAGTAGGGGTCCACTATAGCGATGCCCGGTGTGTTCTCTCTAATGATCTGCATGGCCAGGCTGAGAGAAAAGAGACGGACCATGGTATAGTGCAGCGGGTATAGGTGGAACGTATTGAAGATGTCGTCGAACCGCAGGAAGAACAGATCCGCAGGGGCATTGTCGACGAAGCCCAAGCCTGGTGGCACCTTAACCACGAATACCGGGTGCGAGGGATCTTTCTTCTATAGAAGGCGTCTCTCTATCGTTAGCACGCCGTCATGCACACTCTGCAGTTCCGAACTGGCGAGCTTCCGCAAATTCTTAGGTAGCATGGGCTCACCCGCCACATGAATCCTCCATATAATACACTCGGGTCTTGGTGGCCCGTCCTGAAACCTGATCGGATTCGCAGTTGTGGACGCCACCGGCTGGCTCGAGCTGCTAGATTTTCTTTTCCTGCCCTTTTTTCCTTTTGGAGAGCGGACAGGCACCGCAATCTGAGCACCGGCCGCCCTATGTAGTGTGTCAGGGCTTAGAATAAAGGGCCGGTTGGTTGTATCAGCTGGCTCTGTAAAGGCGCAAGCTGGAGGCGTCTCCTGAGAACCAAACAGACGCTTGGTGATAGTGGCTTTCTCTGTGGGGCCACCAGCTAGGTCTTCTTCGTTGCCAAACTGAGTGCTGAAGAAGTGATCATTCCAGTCTTCGTCGTCATCGGTCGGATCCTGCGCCATGTGCATATCATCAACATGATCATCCGACCCACCGCGTGGAGGTGACGGCGAGGGCGGTAAGGGGGCCTTGCCACCACTTGTCGCTGGCACGACAGGCGGTGCTGTTGTCTGTGGCGTGATGGCCCCCGCCGTCCCCAAACGGATCATGCTCTTTGGCCATAGCAAGAATAAGCCGAAGCAAGTTCTGAGGACAGACGGCTCTTCTTCATCCGCTCCTGGGGGTTGAATGGGAGGTTCCAGGTCGTCGCAGCCCCTTACCACCTGACTAATTTTAACCATGTGCACGCTATCTGACATCGGCCTTGAGTGGAACGTGCGCTGCAAGGGTTGAACGATGGTACCCTTGGCAACATCCCTCAGCTCGTTGTTCACGTAGCATAAGAGAGTGCAAGGAACATCCGTCTGCGGAAAACATGTACGACGTCGTCAGAGATGCCATAAGAGTAATAGATGGCATGAAAGGCGGTAATTAAAGCAATTTTTTACCGTGATGGCGTCGAGATCGGCTAATGTCGACGCACCGCATACGGCGACGGGCGTGCAAGATACGGAAGGGATGCTTGATGGCGCGGTGCTGGCCGCCGGTGTATTCTCCCTGCCGACGGGTTCTTGGAGCTCCGGTGCCGCCGCGACGATGGCAGGGGGGCACCAACATGTACTCCGGCGCCGCGGTGATGGCAGGGGGAGTCACCAACACTTGCAGCGCCGCGGTGCTAGCGGGCGGAGTCACGAACACGTAGTTCGCCTGATTCGTCGGTGCCGCATTGTTCGAGTGGCTGCTGACCATGCTTGGAATCGGGCACGGCCCTACTCGACCACCCGCACTCCAGTTCGCTATTGACTCCACCAAGGTAGGCAGGAAGGACGTGAGGGTGATTGCCAGGTTGTCTTGGACGATCTGCGAGATCCACGCCACTTGTGCCTTAAGTTCTTGAACCTCGTGGTTTTCCTCCTCGCTCCTTCCCGACGGTGCCACATGCATCCTCGACGGTGGACCAAAATGATCCACCCAATTCTTACCCCCGAGGCCGGCCAGACGGCCAGCTGACGACGGCTTCTTCGTAACCAGCTCTATTTTCTTGGCCCGGTTCTTCGCCCTGTTAAAAGGGTTATCCCACCGGGTGGCCGCCGTCGACCCCTGGGATGAGGAACCCTGGTATCCATGACTAGCAACAATTTCCTCCTCCTGCAGAAGAAGTAACAGTGAATCGTTTAGATCATCGATTAGATTGCAATCGAGTTGATCCGTGGTAATTAGATTATACTTACCACAATTCTCTCGAATTCCTTCACCGCAGGATCCGCGGTGAGTTGTTTGGTTTTTGGGTCCACATGGTAATGGGCCCTGATGAAGTTTCGAACCTGCCCGGGTTCGAATTTAGCAAAGGGGTTTTCTATCCCCTTGGATCTATACTCTTCGTCCTCCTTATTCCATCTGGCCTCCGCGGTTCTGTATCCACCAGATCCGAGATGGTGATGACCTATATTCATTGCCTGCAGCACCTTTCCCCGATTACTATTGGCCAGGGCTCTTTCGGATTCACACCTCTCCTTGAACTCCCGGAACTGATCTTCGGTGATCTGCGGGTCAATCTTCTGGATCTCCTCGAGACTTTTGCCTTCTTTATAGATCTTATTCTTTATCCGGGTTCTCCAGCTGGCCAGGGCGGTGCTCATCTTTGTGAGGGCGGATTTGTTTACTTCGTTCCCATGATAATTTGTGTTCTGATACTTAGCGGGGAACTTGTATCTTGCGTGCAGCTTCTCAAAGAGGAGTGTGCGCAAGTGGCCATTATCTTTATGCCGGAGATTCTCGGTGTTGATCGAGATGGTTGTCCGGGTGACCGCCGCCACTTGCCTACCGTACCCTTTGACGACAAGGGCGGGCTCCAAAGGAACCCCTGATGGCTCACTTCGGTAATTTCCTCCCTGACCGTGCCGACCGTGTTCGGGCACCGGTCCTTCGGCTTCTTCTTCTTCTTCTTAGGAGGATTGCTACCACTCCCTGTGCCCTCGCCGCCATCAGTGGTTTCATCGTCCGTCGTTCCTTCGGCTTCTTCCTCCGCGTCTTCCATCTCATCATCCTCGCTCTCCGAAGGATGGTATTCTTCATCGTCTTCTAGCCGCTGGGACGCCTCCCAGAATGTCAATTGTTTATTCGAAGGTCTGAGTTCTCCTTCAGCGCTGATGCGCTTAGAACATCCAGCCTCGTCGTTGTCACACATCTTCGCACTAATAAAAAAACAAATAATTGGTTAAATGCACGGAAAAATCCGGCATGACCTTTGCTAATTTTCTTAAACTAGGAGTGCCCGATTTCTGCCGAAACGGAAGTTAATCAACATTCCGGCAAAAATCAGGACTCATTTCAAGGTGCATACACACATAATAAAGTGCTTCATATACAAGCACAAGCACAATTTCAAGGTGCTGTTGTCCCAAGACAGATAGTAGCAAAACCAACACTACTCTATTTTTCCTTCCAAACCATTTCACAACCACATCCATCCAGTCCCAGCACAGTGCCATAACCATATATACTTTTGTTATCAATTTAAGCATAGCCATATTGCTGTCATTTGTATTATTTTAGTTCTGTGAACAAATGAAAACAAATGACCAAGTGACAGCAAGCAAATGAGAATACAACAAATGACCAAGTTCTATACTAGAAGATCATTACAGCAAGTGACAGCAAGCGAATGACTAAGTGATGACAGCAAGCAAATAAACACATATAGACTATTCAAAAAGAACAAGTTCCATTCCTGGTTTTCCATAAGGACCAAACCATAGAAGCAACACCTACTGCCTAAACTGTGCTGGCATTCATATATAACATCTTCAGCAGTTTCATAAACCAAGGAAATTAAATTTAGAACAGAACCTTAATTATGTACTGGCATAAACTATGCTGGCATTCATATATAACAAATAAAACTGTGTTGGCATTCAGAACAGAACCTTAAGTTCATAAACCAAGGAAATTAAGTTTCATAAACTGTGCTGGCATTCATATATAACAAAAGAGAAGTGGCACTGACAAAAAAAGGATAGATGGAGGTGCTTGAGTACCACTGCCCAACAGAACCTTAGGTACAGTAATAGATCTCCCTTCCAAAAACTTAATTTCAGCACTAAAACTCTCACCAGCACTCTGGTTCAGTACATGGTTCAGCACATGGTTCAGCACTAAAATTTCCTTGCAAAAAGGATTTAGAATTATGGGAATAATATTACTACTAGCTAATCTAGAGCACATGGTTCAGCACGAAAACTCTCACCAGCAATCTGGTTGCTTGGGAAAGCCATCCATGAGCACCAGAAGAAGGCCAAGAGCTAGGAGGAGCAGGCTTACCAGAAATGGAGCAGTAGCAAATCAAAGGGATCAAGTTAGGAGGTGAGAGGATGGGGTTGGCACAGTAATGATCAATAATAGGCACAAAATCAACCACAACTCCAACACAATAGGTTATCCATCCAAGATCATGTCCTTGCATCTGTTCTTACTATTGCATCTTAAAGAAAATAGAGGGGGCAATAGAAAATCCTCAGCTCTGTACTCACATGGAGTACTAGATCATCATTGGATAGTTTCATAAGCAAGCAATAGCTTTTGTATACAAACATCATCAAAGCCTCAGCCTTTGCATCCTAGGCAGAGCTAAGTAATGAAGGGAAATGTTTGTATTAACCTATGCTTCAGACCAGCTTCACAAGCATTCAGGTTTAAGCAATTTTTTTAGCTTTATAAGCAGCAGATTATCCCACTTGAGGTTATATTGTGCACACTCCTGTATGGAGGCACCACAAAAGAAATCAAAGCAAGAGAAGCCACTAAAACAGTGTATCAAGCAGCATATCACCATCACTGTGACCTACTACTGTGAGTTTATTTAATCAAAGGGGACCTAGGAGAGCTGAACTAAGACTTTAGTAAACACGGTTGACTAAGAAACACTAGGTGGATCGACTGAGTGTGCCATTACATCTCGGTCACATGGTCAAAACAAAATACAAGAGTAAATAGACTAGACACAATGCAGAAATAGAAAACACAAGACAAGCCAAAACTAGCTACTATAGTAGTTAATATTCACTGACATCTCTCAAGCATGATACATATCTACGCAGCCTTGACTATAAACATATCACAACTCATGGCATAAAAAGTTCTTGTAGGCTCTAAGCGAAAGGTTGTGATTAGATTTCAGTTGGTTAGATTTCCTGTCTTGCTCGAGGTTCCAGAATCCTGTCCTAGCAGAGAGCTTTTGCTATTTGACCACTCAAGCAGCATATCACCATAACTGTGACCTACTACTGTGATCAATCAATCGGAATCAGTGGTCACGCATCATCATATTCTAACCAATTGCTACTACTCGGCCAGCGACCGTACCATGCTGAACACGAGTGCAGGGACAGAGGGAGAGAGAGGGAGAGAGAGACAGAGGGAGAGAGAGGGAGAGAGGGAGAGACAGGGGAGGGTCGACGCTCACCTCTGATGGGCGGACGACGACGGGCGGACGACGACGGCCTCCACCTCCTCGAGCGGCGCGAGATCCTCCTCCTCCACAAGCGGCGCGGGCCTCCTCCTCCTCCACGGATCGGCAGCGGCGCGGGCCTCCTCCTCCTCGAGAGTGCAGCGCGGCGGTGGCGGATCGAGAAAGCAGCGGCGGTGGCGGATCGAGAGAAAGCAGCGGCGGTGGCGATGTGGTGTCTGTGAATAGGGATGAGAGAGGCGGACTGGCACGCGCGGTTGACTAGTACAACCCACATGGGCGTAGCGCACCCTGACCAAGTGCGCTACGGATAACCGTAGCGTACTTGGCCAGGGTGCGCTACGCCTATGTGGGTTGGACTATCAGATAAGAGGGCGGCCACCCCACTAGTTAACACTAGTACTATCTTATCCCACTGGTTCTGCCCACTACTCTGTTCTAAACTATGAGCACCCAGGTTCGAATCCTGGTGCCCCACTTTTTTATTTTTATTTTAAAAATACTTTTAAATGTTCCAAAAATGCCCAAAAGTGGTGATTTATGCCATACAAGTTTTGTTTTGTTTTAAAATACTTTTAAATATTCCAAAAATGCCCAAAACTGATAATATATGTCATAAAAGTGTTACAAATATGATTCAAAGTATAACTAAATTTCATAATAATTTGTCCATGAATATTACAATCTTTTTCAACCACGCGTTTTACAATATTTTTTGAGCTAGCGTTTTACAATCTTTTTTCCCTTCTTTGTCGCGGTTGAATAATTTAGCCCCGGCACTTTAATGTTTCTTCTTTCGAACGGGCTACCTTTTTTGGGTAGGGTTGTCCTTTTTCTTCTTGTGATGTATGTTGCTGCATCGTAGTCGTCATCATCTTCAATCTTTGGATCGCCATACTGGTCGAAGTCTTGCTCGTTGGCGACTCCATCCATTCCGATGATGTTTCTTTTTCCTCTCCTCACGACAACACGGCTAGGCTTTGTCGGGTCGGTAATGAAAAAACATTGGTCCACTTTGGTAGCCAGTACCCACGGTTTATTTTTCGCGGCCACGTTTGCACCGGCGGCCTTGGATTTGGCTGCTTCGGGTATAACCATGGTTGTGAAATACCGGTCTTCTCTTTCGACGCTCTTTGCCCATCTGACACGGAACATCGGCACCTTTTCTCCACAGTAGTCGAGCTCCCAGATCTCCTCGATTCTTCCGTAGAATCTTTCCTTCATGTTGTCATCGGTGTAGAATTCCGACGTTACGCCTGAGTTCTGATAATCACACTTGTTGTCCTTTTCCTCCGTGTAGAATGTGTAGCCGTTGATATCATACGCCTGATAGGTCACCAGGTTTTGCATCGGTCCCTGTGACAAGGTGAATATGATCTTTTCTGTGTCAGAAGAATGCGATCGCGGGGAATTATCAAGGAGCGTCTGCCTAAACCAACGCGTGAAATCTGAGTTGTGCTCTTTGATTATTTCTCCCTGCGTCCTCTGTATGCCCCGGTCACTGTACTTCTTCTCGATTAACCTTTTGTGCTTCTGTACCCAAGGATCGACCAGTTCTAAATGCTGTAGCGCGACGAGGTTTGCTCGATCAAAGTCTGCGCGTCGAAAATCGAAGTCTGCATGCAGTATGCGACGACCCTCTCGGTGACCAGATCCATCGAGCTTGCCAAGGTGCCTGTTGACGGGAAGACCGACAGGGTTCTCGATGTCTAGATAATTCATGCAGAAAGAGATGCACTCTTCGGCCAGAAAGCCCTTGGCTATGCTTCCATCTAGACGGGACCTGTTGCGAACGTATCCTTTGATGTGTTCGTTCATCCTTTCGAACGACATCATGCTGCGGAGGAACATCGGCCCAAGTTGTACGATGTCCTCCATGACATGGACCAGCAGATGCACCATAATGTCGAAGAATGCGGGTGGGAAGTAGACCTCAAGCTCACATAGTATCACCACGATCTCCTCCTGTAGCCTCCCGAGCTGATTCACACCAATCGACTTCCTAGAGATGACGTCGAAAAACTTGCATAGGCCAAATAACGTTTCACGAACGTGCTCGTCCATTATCCCTCTTAGTGCGACCGGAAGTACCTGCGTCATTAGCACGGCACAGTCGTGAGACTTCATGCCACTGAACCTCTGCTTCGCCTCGTCTAGGTATCTGCTTATCTTGCCCGCGTAGCCGTAAGCAAATTTGACTCCTAGAAGGCACTTGAAAAACTGTTTGATCTCATCCTGGCTTAGAGTGAAGCAAGAAGGAGGGCAGTAATATTCGTTCTTCTTGAACTTTTTACCCTTCCGACGACCTTGTGTCGTCTCCGACTCATGATCATCGTCATCTTCCTGATCATCAGGAGTAGTGCGTCCTCCGTGAAGCTCCTTCCGGATACACAAGCATATCAGGTCGTGCCTTGCTTTCGGACCATCTTTCGTCCTATCTGGCATGTTGATTATGGTGGCGACCAGACTCTCGCACACGTTTTTCATGATATGCATGATGTCGAGGCTATGAGGCGTGCGGAGAAACTTCCAGTATGGCAACTCCCAGAAAACAGACCTTGTTTTCCATACCTTCATCAGCGGCTTGTCTTGTTGCTGCCTCTTTCGCTTCTTTCCAGGCTTAGGACAATCTTTCCAGTTTTTCAGCAACTCTTCCACTTCTTCGCTGCTCCTACGCTCTGGGATTCCTCGGGTCTCTGATTTGCCATCGAACATGTCTCCACGTTTTCTCCATGGATCATTCTTGCCGAGCCACCTCCGGTGCGCCATGAACACGGTTTTCGATGACCCTGGATCTTTCTCTAGTTGGAGATAGCTTGTGTTATCCATGCACCTAACGCATGCGCAGAATCCTTGGATAACCTTCCCCGAGATATACCCGCAACCTGGATAGTCTTGCACCGTAGTGACCAACGCGGCTCTCATAGTGAAATAATCTTGTGCGACGGCGTCGTAAGTATTGGCTCCAGATTCCCATAACGTGGCTAGCTCCTCTTTCAACAGCCCGAGATATAGATTGATGTCGGTACCAGGTTGTTTTGGCCCTTGAATTAGCATACTCATTTGTACGTACTTCTTCTTCATGCACAACCATGGAGGGAGGTTGTACATCCATACAAACACGGTCCAAGTGTTGTGCGTGCTGCTCTGGCTACCGAACGGATTGAGTCCATCGGTGCTCGCACCAAGCCTGATGTTCCTCGAATCTCCACCGAATTCTGGGAATTCAAGGTCCAATTCTTTCCACTGGCTAGCATCTGAAGGGTGCGTCAGCAGCTCATCCTTTTCGGGGTCATCATCATCATCTCCTGGCTTCTTCCTTTCCGCATGCCATCGCATGAGCTTCGCTTCCTTAGGGTCCGCGAAATAGCGCCATAGACGAGGAGTGATAGGAAAGTACCATACCACTTTTGGAGGTGCTTTCTTCCCTTTCTTGTATCGACTCACGCCGCACACCGGACATGATGTTTTCTCCGCGTCCTCGCCCCGATAAATGATGCAATCGTTGATGCATATGTGATATCTAACGTGCGGTAGATTGAGAGGACAGACGATTTTCTTGGCGTCCTCGATACTAGTTGGACATGTGTTCCCCTCCGGGAGACGATCGTGCCAGAATGCCATCATATCGTCGAAGCTTGCGTCGCTCAATTTGTGTTTTGCCTTCATCTCCATAGCCTTGAGCGTTACATTCATCCGGGTATCATCGGGCCTGCATCCTTCATACAATGGAGTAACCGTGTCTTTCTCAAGTTGCGCAAGCTTGGCTTTCTCTCTAGCGGCAGCCCTGGCATTACTCGTCTGCTTGAGAAGCATCTCTTGCACATAAGGGTCCCGCACCCAGCCTGACGTTGTTCCATCGTCGTATGCTCCTCCGGCATCTAGATCATCATCATCCCGGTCTTCTTCCGCACCTTCACCATCTCCAGGAGACTCTTCATCATCTCGCCCGTTCTCGCCGTGATGATGATCATCATCATGTTGGCCACCTTCACCGTCTCCATCGTCTACGTCATCGCTTATCCAACGAGTGTATCCATCCATGAAACCATGGCAGAGCAGGTGCGCCTGCAGATTCCCGGAATCTGGGTCGATCACCCAGTTGAGTTTGCATCTTCTGCACGGACATCTTATATCCGTCTTGTTATTTCGTATCATGTCGGCCATCGCACATTTCAAAAATCTAGCCACAATGCCTTCGCTCACTATGCGGACCATTTTTGCCTGCACGGTGATCCACGGTACAATTAGAAGTCTATTAGAACCACATAATGAATGCATGCATGCAATGGTCGATAGAAATTTTTGGCATGACCTATCCTAAAATTAGGACCTTTGCGAAATGCCAAAGTCTTGCCAAAATGGAAATGAATCAACATTTTGGCAAAACAAATGGCAACTTGTTCACATACAAACACAAGAGAGAGAGAGAGACCGATCCATACACACATGAACATATCATTATCCTCTCCATACACACATGCATGAGCATCATCGATACTCTCCATATACACATACATATGACCATCGATCGATCCTCTCCATACACACATCATGAGCATCGATCATCTACATACATATGAGCATATCATCCATATACACATGAACACATCCTTACATGGACAACTTACCGAGATGAGAGACCGATCATGAGAAAGATGGAAAGGAGAGGTGCGCGCGTCGACCGGAGAAGGAGATGAGAGACCGGAGACCTTCCTCTATTACTTATGTAACATCCAAAGCAAGTTCTACATGCTAAAAATGGTGAATGGGTGGAGAAATTAAGGTGGGAAGGAGAAGATCCCGACTAGATCTAAGGAGGAAGAAGAAGGGGAAAGTGAAGTGTGGGGTGGTGGATGTGGTCACACATGTGCACATAAAGTGCTGTAAAAAAATCGACACATCCGTGGCACACTCTGCCCTAGTGCGCCACAGGGTGCGCCACAGATGTTTCTGGATGTTTCACAGCAGAGGGGGGCATGCGCTTAGGCGTAGCGCACCCCCTCCCCATGTGCGCCACGGTTGACACTAACAACCATGTCGCACATGACTACAGTGCGCTACAGATGTTTGGCGTGCGGCCAATAGGGTCCTGGCCCACACATATCTGTGGTGCACTATAGTCATGTGCGCCACGGTTATTCTAGTTACTAGTAGGGCACTGCCCATAGGTGAGCCACACCTGTTTTAGCCGTGGGGCACTTCAACCATGTGAGCCACGGATGTGCTGATTACCTATAGCCATTTTCCTAGTAGTGTTTGGTCGATGTTATTTATGTTTGCTCGAATGGTTTGGGTTTGAGATGCTTTATGACTTAACTATATCAGACCAAAGTTAACTATAAAACATATAATAATGTTTAGAGTATTATATTTATATTCTTGGAGACTAAAGTTAACTTTAAAAATATAGATAGTTTGAAAGTGTAATGCTTATAACATTTGTACTTGGTGTAAATGGTAATGTTGCCTTAAGGTTTCTTAAGAATGGTTATTATTCTATTTAAGTAGTGGTTTCTTAATTTTTTAGTGGAACAAGATTTCTTGCTTCTTTATAAAGGTATGATTATGGTATGTGGATAATTAAATAGTACTAGTGGCTACTTATGAATTATCTTTGGATTTAGTCCATTATAATGTTGTGTTTGATTGATATATCATTTTTGAAGATTTTATAATTATTAAGGATCTTAAAATAAAATTTATTCATATAGTAGAAGGATACTTAAATATAATGATATTTCTAAAGTTTTGAATGGTTATGATTTATTAGTAATATTCAAGAATAATACTTATTTATTAGACTTGATTGACTAATTTTAGAAATATTAACAATTTTATTTATCTTTATATGAATTTTAAACTAAGTAATTAAGTTTAAATTTGAGTTATTAAAATATTTGAATTTTTAATTAACTCCAAAGTGAATATTATATTTTTAACATGTAGATAGTATTTTTTTGATCATTTTATTATATTACATTTATTTTTGTGATTTATAAATAATAAGATATGATTTTTACAATTCTTATTACTTAATAAATAATAAATATTTAATTAAGTGAAATAATAATACATGATTATAGTTTTTAAAATATTGTTTTTATTTTCCAATTTTGGTATTTATTTATATTCTTAACATTTACCTTTATTAAAATAGGAATTATCAAAGTTTTATTACCCTTAAATTTTTAGTAAATAATAATGATTTAAATTGTTAACATAATAATGTTTAATAATAGTTTTAAGTTATAGATTTTATTTTTCTAAACATTTTCATATATTATACATATTTTTCTGAAATATAAATCAAAAGTTATGAATTAAACAAGATTTAATCATTTATTTGATTTCTGGAATATTATTAATTGAGTTATAACATTTTATTTATTTCTTAAACAGGAAATACTTTTTACACCGCTCCCAAACCTAGCCCGAGTCACTGACTAGTGGTCCTATGTCCACCTCAGCTCTTTAGGTTAGAAAATGTATTTGTTACTAACTGGTTTGCTACCCCCAGACAATGACATATGGGCCCAATGCCATGTCATCAGCCACGCGAGACAAATACTGGTCAAACTAACTAACGTGGCTAGAGCTCGACATAAGCATGATGTCACTCGAGTTGATCCTCACTGGTTGAGGATCGATCGATCGATCTAGTGCTCGCGCGGGGCTGTGGCTAGATGCGTTGGAACGAGCATGTGCTGGCGAGTTGAACTATGGTCGCGCCGCCCCTAAATGGTCACCGGAGAGCGATCCACGGCGGTGCACGACGGCGCACGGCAAGAACTCGATACAGGACGCAATTGAACCAACGAAATCTCCTGGAAGATAGAGGAGCTCACCCTGGTTGCGATGGAGTGCTTGGTGAGGTGAGAGGAGACGTGTAAACGACGAATCGACGACGATGGACATGGTGACTGCCAAAGGGAACGCTTGATTCTCCTTGATTCCCGACGCGCCAACCCTCGTTCTTGGTCTTAATCGAACGAGTCCACGATGGAGCGTCTAACGATGTCCTTGGCGAGGTACGGGGTGGTCAGACATGGTCGGAGTGTTGAACACCGACGAGCTAGGGTTTTGGCATGGTTGGGGAACGAGGCAGAGATGGTTTGAGAGGGCAAAAATAGGGATGAGGACGAGCAAGAACGTCGCGGTGGCCTCCTTATCCTCTCCTGGAGACGGCGGCGTTGATCTTGGCGCAAGGACTACGGCGGACGGCCTCAGCATCGCCACCGAGCTGCTTCCAGCTGGAGGAAGACGACGACATGCTATTTTGTGGATAACCCCCTGGCATTTCTTTCCTCTCAACCCGCAGTCCTTCTTTGGCCCCACTCGTCAGTCACAGATGGAAATGAGCTGGACTGGTTGCTGGGCTATTGTGGGCTGCACATGGGCGTCAGTTAAGGAAAGGAAGGTTGGGACAAGGCTAGGACTTGTTTTTTATTTGTTTTCCCTTTTTCTATTTTCTGTTTTCCTTTTCAGATTTGAATTTAATTTATATTTTGAACTTTTCTAATGAAGTTTATTTGCTGAATACTTACAGCAAAAATTTGTATTTATTGTGATTTCTTTTTATGAATCTTTCATGATAAATGTTTTTATATTTCTTTTATTTTCTCAATATAATCCCATTTAATATTTTGTAGAAGCTTTTCTTATTATTTTTCTTTCCTCTTTTAATCATGGATTTATGAAATGATATATTCTTATTTGTTTATAAAACTTAACTCTAGTTGGCTCATAGTTTGAATAGAAATTTTATATGTATAATAATCCTATATCATTATTTGATGCATGAAATATAACAGAAATTAATATGGTTATTACTACTTCCATTAATTTGAAAAATGGCAATGTATATATTCTATTAAGATAAACAAAGAAATTTAGGGTTTTGAATTATGAATATTTACCCTAGGGTTTAGGGTTTTTAATATACTTAGATTCCTTTATGGATGTGGTTAAAGATTTAATAACTAAGCATATTGTTTTCTGTTTGGGATACTTGATGACATCACCTTTAGTACTAGAAAGTTATATCTTGAATGTTTTATAGAAAGGGATTGATAAAGATACTCTTAAGAACATATAGTTATGATAGTTAGAATTGACAGAGATGTGCTTATGTGATTTGTTATAGGAAAATATTCCTCTATAGTGATATTAACATAAGATGATGAATCACTTCCCTGAATGGACATTATACTTGGTTTAAGATATCGATGATCGAATTTCGGACATGCAATATATTGCGAGGCAAAGGATTGAGTTACATGCGTAAAAGGTTCACGCGATCACAGAAGTCATCATTGAATGTGTGGGAGTCGGTACGGATCTCTAGGTCCCGCTGTTGATTATTGATCGGAGAGGGGTTTCGATCATGTCTGCATTATTCATGAACCGTAGGGTGACACACTTAAGGGATACCGACACCATTTGGAGCAAATAAGATGCTAGAGAAAGAATTACAAAGCGCATGAGTTATTTTACTAGACACCAGAATTGTTTCGGATGAAATTGCTCAAATTGTTTCTGCATGTGAAATTGAATACCAGGAAGGGGTTTTATGTGAATGTTTGTTAATTAATGTAATTAAAAAAAATTCTGAATAAATAAAAGGATTTTTATTTAAAGAGAGATTACATTAAATTTGGTGAAAATTTAATGGGAATATGAGTGGGATTTTGAGTGGAGAAAATGGAGGGTCATCTTTATGTGAGTGGAGCTCCCTCCACTTGAATGAGGAAGAGGTGGGGGCACCCTCCATGGTGTGCCGGCCATGGGGAGGGGCTGCCCCCCTCTCCTATAAAAGGCCCCCCTCTCACTCCATCTCACTCACACCTCCTCGCGAAGGATCTCTCTCCCCCTTTTAGAATTTCCCCATGGTATCGGATCAGTGAGATACATGTTCCCGATGGCTTTTTATGGAAAGATTTGTTGCTTCCACTGCTTTGCTGGAGCGAGGGCGCGGAGGTTATCGGTGTGCGATCACAGATGCACCACTGCTTTGCGGTGTTGGACTTAATGGTGCTAGACCTATTGGACCAGATGGACTTCTTCTCGATCTTGTGATCAACAAGCGTTCAACTATATCATCCACGAGTACAACCTCTTTAAAGCTTTTCGGTCTTCGAGGGTATGTATTCTATGGATGTATATCCACCCATTGCTTGTATCTAGTAGATAGATCTTGGTACTTAGTTGTTCCCATCGTAGGAATTTTTTGTTTTCTATGCTGTAAACCATACAATAACATGGTGGTAGTGATTGGATAGTGACAGAAAATTCGA
This sequence comes from Avena sativa, assembly GCA_916181665.1. Taxonomy (NCBI): domain Eukaryota; kingdom Viridiplantae; phylum Streptophyta; class Magnoliopsida; order Poales; family Poaceae; genus Avena; species Avena sativa. The sequence goes on along the minus strand of OV702293.1, from coordinate 442,986,382 downwards.
GATATACTATGGTTTTCACCTTCATTTTGTTAGCTCACTAGGGAGAAATTGAATGCATGTGTTATAATCATTTAGTGACAACAAAGATGTTTTTACTCAAGATAGCATATTTTTTATTCAAACATTAGGTCAAAGTACCTTATTTTTTATTATAGATTGCATGGAGTTTTCCCTTTCTAGAGGAGTAAAGTGAGATATGTTGCATCATCTTTATAATAGGACTTGATGCATATATGAATGCTAATCAAACAATGTATGCAAGTTTTAATAATATTTGTGTTATCTCTGAGCTACTTTATGTCCATCATGATTTTTGAACAAGTAGACAAGCGAACCAATGAATCCCCGCCCACTTTTAAATATAAGAAACAACTTTTAATTGCTATTGATGTCCTTTATATTTACTGCAACAATTAAATTTAAAAAAATACAAAAACACTTTCTTTCTATAAGCATAAGCAAAAACCCTAAAGAAATTTACTTTACTATTTTTACTTTGTTTTTTTAGTTATACTACTTTACTATTTTATTTTTATTTAAGTATAAAATTCTAATACAAAGCTTGTGCTTGACAACCACATAGTGGCGTTGAGGGTACAAGACAAAAGCTTTATTTTGTAGGTTGCTAGAAGAGGCTGGAATAAGGAAGTTGCTCAAATCCTAGAGAATTCGATATAACCCTCCCCCCCTCCCCCCCCCCCCCCCGAGTCATTGTTGTGAGGAAAACACACTTGATACATCACTCTACACTTGGAGTACAACGATTTGGCATACACACAGGTGGTGTCATCACACGGCATCCGGCGTCATGTATGTCCAGGAGTATAGACAAAATGAATCGGTGTCAGTCGGTGGAATTTCTCCAATTATACGATTCGTAGTGCATAGTCACAATTTCTACGTGAGCTAGGAGATAGTCGTAACACTTTTAATAGCAACGTGCAGATCAATGGAAAATGGAAGTTTCTAGAATTGCACCTTTGTTCTGTTTAAGAAGTCTTTCTCTAGGGTTTGGTTCGGAAGGGAGGATGAAAGAGAGAATGGGATCATCGTGCGACATGGTCGATCGATCACTCAAACTTCGGTATCTCTACAATTGAGTGAGCTTTGTTGCGCCAGACGTGAATTCATAAAGATAAACCATACATTTTCTTTACATGATACTTGTTTGTTTTGAAAAGGAGGAGTCCCCCCTCAAATTTTCAATAGGTAGCTAGGGAACCTAAAAAGTGGCTTTGAAATTTTCCCCTCAAATTTTCCCTGACCTCATGGTTACAACACTATCAGCATTCCTGTGTGGTATAGATTTCAGATCATTGGAGCCAAAATTTTATTCTCATACATAGTAGTTTTTTCTAGACAAAGAAAATATATTAATATCGTGGAGTTAAAGTTATACTCAGCCTCTGCAACAATGCAGTGCCTTAATGGTATTAGGGATACATATACCAAAAAAATTACAAAGAAGAAAAATCCTGCTAGAGTGATCTATTCCTTATAGTAGCAATACTAATACCACCAGGACAACACCGGAAATTCAGCTTTTCCAAAGCGATACCTCCAATAAACAAACAGTGTGCAAGCATTGTCGTCACCCAATCATAGATCATAGGTTTTCATCCACATCCAGGAGATAGTCCTCTCTCATAAAATAATTCCTTTAACAAGGTCATTGTCAGGCACAACCAGTTAAATCTAGACCTTAGATTTTCACCCTGATAGGTAAGACTATGAAATTCTCATGTGTTGCCGCCCCCACTTTCATTGTCACTTCTACAAGTCACGAATCATCAAGCCAGTTATTCATCGATACAAAGACTCAAACCAATCTTGCTAGTCCTTAGATCTTGGCTTTCATGACATTCTTCGCCTTTCACTTCACCATGGAGCGTAAGACGTGTCCCATGATGGCAGTAGATAGTAGAGCTTCACAATGCTCTCTCTAAAACCAAACTGTCAAAAAATATAGGTGCACACGACCGAATCAGATCTGATCTAACAATCTTCAAGCATGAGGCACCCAGTGGAGTTCGCCGACAGAGCCTTCTGTAGCTCGACACTCTAGTCTGATCAACAAGGGCAGGCATCATGCAAATCTTTGTCTTGGCGCAAGAGGAACCCTAGGACAGACTCCATTATTCAAGTCGAGCCAGTATACCCTACGCCACCAGCCGGTAGAAGAGGAGGAGATGAACCTAACCGCCACCGACCTTGTTCAATCCGGCACTGATGCATGTAAAATGCATACATAAAATTTGTAGTTTGTTGACATGATTTCCCACATATTTGCAAGATATGTGATGTTAGATCGATGTTTTACATTGATTTCGGGGATTTTCTAAACAATCCCCTCTCTTTTGGTTTTAACTTTTTCTGGCGAAAAAATCTTCTGTTAGTGTTTTTACTTTCCAGGAGCTACGGAACTCGAAACGTAACTAGGTCAATGGGAGTTGTTAGATAATTTCCATATGAATCCAACAAGCTAAAGTAGAGCCCAAGGGGCCCAACGATCTGAAAATGGGAGCCCATTTACTACATGGCACAACGCATGTATGATCTCAGCTGACGAAACTCCGATGTCATTGATTCTACCACCATTCGCTTCGTTTTGACCTAAAACCATCTATATATACCCCTGGCGGCCTTTCTCGAGACGGATGGAGGCGAAGATTGAAAACCAAGTAACAGAGAGCAAGCAGGCCACCGCCCAGAGGAAGATTAGAGGGGGAACCGCTGCCGGAATCGCCTCCGGCCGCCTCCCCTCCTTCACCGGCGCCTCCTAATCACTCTCCATGATGAGAGGGGACTAGTCTACCCCCCTAGACATTGGGTTTATGGTGGTAACTTTATCTAATCTCTCCATGTATGATCATTGTTGAAGTCCATATGGCGTGCCTTGCATGAGTATGGATCTATCTATGTAATTCCTATGGTGGATATTGTGTTATGAGATAGTACTTGTTATTAATTTACCGTTGTGTTGGATCTTGTATGGTTTGTCATACTTTGGGAATATTCTATGATGCATGTAATGGTTTAGATCTATGCATAATGCCTTGTTTGTCCATATCATGAGGTGATTGACACCACCAAGTGGGGGTAGATGAGAGAGATATGATAATACTCTCAACATATCACAACATATGAATCATTGCACTAGTATTTAGAATGTTATCCATTAAGAAGTATGATGTATGTAGGTAATGGGTGGCCGAGTGACAACGGCATATGTATTGAGTGACAGCAATGCAGCCCAACATCCTTTATCTAGGGGTAAAATGGGAGAAGTATGATGTGTGGCGTGACACAATCAAATGCTATCCTTATTGCAAGGGTGACCTAGTAAACATAGAAGTACTTCTTTCACCTATGTGTTTTACAACATGTAGCCACCATAAAAGTACCATTAAAACATTGCAATTGTGTGTACATTTACTATCTATAACATGATAATCACCATTGATGGAGAAGAGAGGATTAAGTGAACCCATGAACCCATGTCCATTGTTTCTATAAAAGAAAACCCCTGTCTTGTCCTCTTGTATTGAAGAGGCTTGTGACACTTTTATATTCTTGTTTTGTTACATTAAACGTCCAACCAGTAAAACAACCATCTTATTTCTTAAAACTTGTTTAGGGCATAATTAACTAAACTTGTAACACTTTAGTTGTAGAGAATATATAGCTTTTCCTTCTTGCTCCTGCGGATCGATACCCTATTTCCACATTGAGAGGTACTACGGTGATCCTCTATACTTGGGGGTTATTAGGCGCCAGACCCCAAAGGTCCACACCACTACCTCCGTGGAAAGCAGCTCGTATGGTCATGCACGTAGTTGCCACCACAACCCATCGACCCAGATTGGATCCAGGACAGGCCCGCTGTCGCCCCGGCCCGCCATGGCAGCAGCACCTCAAGCGTCAACGAGGACTGGCTTCGCCCGATCTACCCTCCTCCAGTGCTGCCACCACCGCGCCATCTCCTCCACAAACCTTCGATTGCACGCATCGCCGCTGCATGCCTCCTCAGGCCCTATGCCCTTTGGCATGATAGGCGTCGCAGTGTCGCTAGCAATGGCAATGATCAGGAGATCGTCTTAAGGGTAGTGGTGCTAGGGTTTGGTGGTGGCATCTGGTGCCACCCAAGAAGGGGCTACACGGGAGATATGTTCTTAAATTTGGGGAGAATTTCACTTCATGGCCTCTACACCAACTAGGGATGCACACAGCCATTAGGCATGAGTAACACGATTTTTAATCTTGGTTAAGCACATCCTCAAGGATAAATTGCATAAGTACCAGAATAGTCTGATCTTCAAGTATAAATAAATACCTAAATTTGACTCTATGAGAATTTAAACTCAGGTGTTGGTTTTGTACATCCATGTCCCAACCAGTTGAGCTAGTGAATCAAATACTCATTTATGAAAATACCACTACTAGGAAACAACTAACCAGTGGCGCATTTTTTTCTTTGCAATTTTGTGACGCATATTAGATGCGCCACCGTTTCCTTGTCACTAAATTTTATTTCCATGGCAGATTCGAGGCCAGATCTGGTCGCCAGAATTTTGTTGGAGCTCGTCGGAGGCCGTGTGCGTGGCCACAGGCTACCACCGCAGGCAGGTGTAGGAGGCTATGGCCGTGGCCAAAAGTGGAGGTCGCCGAAGATAGGTGGAGAAAGGGGTCGCCGGAGATGGTGGAGGAGGAGGAGGCCGCCGAAGGAGGTGGTCACGAAAATTTCAGAGACTGGTCATTTTAATAGGTTAATGATTTTTTAGAGAGGTCGTATGCAAAATCATGAGCCATTATAGAGTACCCGTTAGAGTTGCTCTTAAATATAACATCCCTAAAAAAAATAAAAGAGACAATGCAGTTCTAATATAAAAACCATGAAAAGGAGTATGCAAATCATACTCTCTTTTTTTGAACAAGATGCAAATCATACTCAAGTGTTCCAATTCCAATCATGAATTCTGATACGGGTCAGCTCTAAACATGTACTACGTCTACAATGGAAAAACATCGTGAAAGAGAATGCGCTAGCGTCATGCAGCGCCGCCGCCGCCACCAGCGCGCGTGCAGCCGCCATTTCGGGCAAGTGGCCGCGCAACATCAGCTGCAAAACGGCGGGCGGTCGATGAGGACAGGACACCGAGACGTGCCGTGGTGGGCTCCGATTCCGAACCGGGCAGGCGGGCGGGCTGGCTTCAGTTCAACAAGGATGATCGTGCACAATTAAGTCTGGCTGGCACATACTGATCGATCGATGCCGTATGGGGTCGGTACGGGCGGCGCAAGTAGCAACCCGCCTGTTTGCCGCCTTAGGTGGGCCCCACAACTGTTTGGTCTATTTGCATATTTTTTTGACCTATACGGCATTGACAAATACATACTCTTCTCTATACGGCAAATAGTATCTAGAGCTCTGGTGAAATAAACGAAGCAGGCGCTGTACTGTTCGTAGTCAAGTGTACTGTCCTAGCAGTACTTGTCTGGTGCTCTGGTTGAGTCTACATACAAAACTCCAGCTGAGTGCTAGCCAGATTTTCTTGCCCTGCGTACAACAGCGAAAGGGAGCGATAATGGAACCAGCAGCAGGGGTCGATCGAACAAAGATGCATGGAGAAGGGCGATCCGATCCATAGTCCGTAGATGTCGACCAGAGAATTTATGCTCTCTGCCCTGAGGGCCGGGGAAGCTAGCTAGCGAGAGGACGGCGCTTTACGTGTCGCACATTCCGACTGGGACACACACGGTGGGGAAGGGACGACGCCGACGACGGTGGTCGATCGGGCCTGAAAGGGACGCCGGCCGGCGGGGACCGACCAAAGCTACCCGCGTCGCCGGCCACGACAACGACCGCACGCACGCACGCACGGCCAGACGCCACGGCCCGGCTTGGGAAGAAGATAGGCGTGTCAAGCGTCATGGACCATCGCTGGACGCGACGCGATATGGTGCCGGATATGCGTCCCTGTTTTTGCGCGGAACCAAAACCATTATTTGCTGACCTCGACGCCGGGGCGCGCCTCGCGTCGCCACCTCGGCGCCGCTCGATCCTTACGTATATTTGCACACGTCGTCGGTCGGTCGATCGTGTCCGCGCGCGTTTGCACGCCAGGATAGGCATCGCTGGCGAACCGCATGCGTGTCGCCGGAACATGACGTATCAATCAGGTTCAGTTAACTCCTATCTATTTTTTGCTCTAAACTGAACCATTCATGGAACAAAATAATATCTACAGTATGAAGGACTGAAGGATTATTGTGCATGCATGATCAGATGATCCATGTTCAGACAAAGGAGTGAGCTCGCTCGCTCGACCGGGAGGTATGCACCACCGGCATGCATGGCATGGGCCTTGGATCGATCGGCAGATGAATCCAGACAGAGGAGGCGCCGCCGCCAACTAAAGAAGCAAGCCCGGCCCTGACGCGCGCACAGTGACGGAACTGATGAGAGGATAAAATCCGCCGCTCTAGCTAGCTAGCATGCATGCGTGGTCCCGAGTACAACGCCTCGTGCATCGACTTCAATTCGCCACGCCATTGATTCGTGCATGCATGCACGAACACCTGCGCAGGCCACCCAGCCCAGGTGTGATGTCCCTAGCTAGCTAGTTAGCTCAAAGCTGGGGACCCATCGAGCTGAGACTAAACCGAGGGATGCAAAGTGTCAAACCGCCGCCACGTACCGACTACCGACCGACCTAATCTGAGCTAGCTAAGTTCGTCTGTAGTACAATAGTGGTAATAACTCTACCGTCAGTTGTCTTCCGCGTTCTCTGTCCCGTATATATATATGCATGAACTGGCACTGGCCGGCCGCGACACCGGTACGGGCGATCGACCGATCCCAGCCGACCTCCCCTCATCTCTCGCATGCATGCTGCCATGTGCTAGCCGCTGGCTACACGATCGAGCTGCCACTATGGCAGGTACACTATTCAGAGGCACTCTAAAGTGCCTCCAATAGTCAAAATAGTGCCACAAATGAGTTTTTAAGGCATAAAAAAATTGCCGGGAGGCAGTTTTAAAAAGCGCCTCTAAATTATAGTCATTTGAGGCACTATGACTAATGCCTCTAAATCCTAGTCATTTGAGGCACTATGACTAGTGCCTCAAAAACCAACTTAAGGCATAAATTAGAGTCTCTAAATCCTAGCCATTTAAGGCACTATGACTAGTGCCTCTAAAACCTAACCATTTGAGGCACAGATTAGAGTGCCTTTAAATCCTAGCCATTTGAGGCACTATGACTAGTGCCTCTAAAATCCAACCATTTGAGGCACTATGTCTAGTGCCTCTAAAACCCAACCATTTGAGGCACTATGTCTAGTGCCTCTAAAAACCAACTTTTTGAGGCACTATGACTAGTGCCTCTAAAAACCAACTTTTTGAGGCACTATGGCTAGTGCCTCTAAATACTAACCAAAAGCCAACCATAGAGGTTTAACTGTGTACATTTTCAAAATGGCTCACATCAATCGAATTACATTAGGTAATGCATTCAATCAAATCAATACCACATTACAATTCGTCCATAACAATTGCAGAGGTTCAGATTTAATTAAAAGTATTACAGTGACATATATTACATATGTTCACGAGCAATCGCTCCCTGCTGCTCGCTGGAGCTCCTCCCCGCTGCTCGCCGGAGCTATGTCCAGAGCTCCTCCTTGCTGGCCGCGGCCGCCGAAGCTGCTCCCTGGTTGGGATCAAGAGTGTATTTAAGTTATGATTTTTTATATGAAAACAATGTGTATTTAAGGTATACACCATAGTATCCCAGATTACGAGTAGCAAATTATGACAGTAAAAACAGGTTCAGCCAAACAACATGGCAAGTGCTGAATCTATTGTTCTCCTAGATTGCGAGTACCAGAGATGAGTACTCCAGGTTCAGTAGTAGTGTTCTCAACAGGTTTTCTAGTGACTCTAGAAGGAAATACAGTTAACAAGCTACACAAATGCAAGCTCAACAGTTTTATGTGTTGTTATGTTGTGTGTCAAACTACATAGACTAAGCTAGTATTGAATCGGTGCAAGCTACTCTATATATTTATGTGCAAGCTTTGAATTTAACAATGCAAGTACAGTCAAACTTTGGAGCACAAGCACAATTTTTTTTGCATCAACACCAAATTACTCCATCTTATACAGATAAACAATGAAGCTTGAGTAATTCACAAGCACACTGAAATATTTTTTTAATCCTTGCAAAAATAAAATCCTTTTGATGGAGTAGGAAACACACATGATGAAAGCAAGCAAGAACTGTACTCCTACTCATATTTACTCCTAATATTCAGCAAGCAAGCACTACAGGAAACAAAGTAAGTTTGTGTGTTTGTGTGCACTGAATATTGCACTAAGTTTATGCAAAAGAACTGCTATTCAGGAAAAGTATTAGCCTGAAAATAAATTGAGCTACTATTAGTACTAAGAGTAGAAGTGGGTGATGATGAGATGGTAAAGGAAGACTAGGAGTACGGAGTACTAACACTAAACTATACATGAGTAATCTGACCCCCTGGGCATGGAATTTCGAGGATTCAATTATAGGGACTACATGGGGCACAACGAGAGTAGCAGGATCTGACTATCAGTTTGAGTAGCACAAAGCTTAGATGAAAAAACTCAAGTTTGTGAGTAAACAGTGCTCCAACAAAAGATAATTATGCATATTTTGATAATTTTATGGGAGTAAACATAGCTACAGTAGCAAACCAAATAGAGCTACAGTAGCAAACCAAACAGCAGTGAAATACTCCTACAGATATAAAATTCACTTTAAGAAACAAATTAACAAGCATACTCTCTATACTATGTTGTGAAATACTCCTACAACATACCTCTACTACAGCAGGTTTCATCCAAAAAGGTCTATGGGCACATCATAGCACTAGGCCACGACAGGTTTCAGTATCATTGGTTGGGGAAATTCGAAACACTTTTGATGAATCTAGGAGTACCAAACTATCTCAACTATTCAGGAAAAGTAACACATTGTAATACAAAATTGAATGGCTGGAAGTTAACAAATCTTTCGGCTTATTAACACAATAGTGCAGGAAATCTACACTTGACAATCAGATGGGGAAACAAGCCTTACTAGTGCATATAAAATTGACAATCAGGAAGTTAACAAATCTTTCTGCTTATTAACACAATAGTGCAGGAAATCTACACTTGACAATCAGATGGGGAAACAAGCCTTACTAGTGCATGTAAAATCTACACTTGACAATCAGGAAATCCTACACAGTGTCACCCACTGAATACATTCGTTGTCATTCTGATTTCATGAAATAACATGGTGCTTTCTAAACACCAATTTGAAGCCTAAAGTTCTAAAAATTGGGAAAACCAAATTCATCGCTGAAATTCCTATGTATCCACAAATTTATAGGCCAAGTGCATATCAGAGAGAATTCTTGTTATTAAAGAAAATGGATAATTTAAACACCCAGCGCGCAGGTTCAGACATAAATTATATCTGTTTATAATGCCAACAAACTGGCCCATCATGCCAACATGGACAGGACATGGCATCATAGTCGTCAGCGTCTTTCTAAGTCTGGGTTAGTCAAAATCTGCTAGTATATGCTTGATTGGAGTTGCTAACTGGTGGTGGTTTCGACAAAGATGTCACGCTGGTTTCTTAATTCGGACCTTTGTATGGAGCTGGTGACTAGACGGAGCGGCACTAGACTAACCTGATGAATGATTGCATGAGACATGCGCACTGGTCTCCGGGAAAGGCCAAAGAGGAGCTTTTTGCTGTGACGGTAATTGACTAATGGAATCTGTGACGGTAATTGACTAATGGAATCTATCCATGCAGCAACCAGACTTAGCAGAGAACACACGGCTCCAATCTAATCTCAGTTGGTGCTGCGTTCTGGAATGGTAGCCGATCAAGAACGACATAATCCAGCTAGTTGTGCACGCCATTCTTCCGGAAGAAGTTTCGACAAATTACTGACTTAAGTTTTATCGTACAATATAATATACAGTACTTTCTCCGTTCAGAAATAACTGACTAAGTTTGTCTAAATTTAAATGTTTCTAGACGCATTTCAGTATATACATATAGATACATTCAAATTTAGAATAGTACATTCAAATTTAGACGAATGATTTTTTTTCTAGACGAAGGTAGTACATTCAAATTTAGACGAAGGATTTTTTTTTTAAGAAATAGCAGGTGCAATATTCAACTTATAAGAGGAGATGATGGAAGTATCAAATCCTATTAAATGCTACTTGTAACACCCAGTGCTACTGTAATCACGTACTAATGCTATGTACTAAGTACTCAAATTCAGCAAACTATAAAGTCCCTGTGCACTACCCATGGTAGAAGAAAAAGGGACCCAATAGCTTAAACATCTTTTCAATCAAATCACAAAAATTAATCTGATGCTAAAGCTTTGTAGGTCTGGTGCATATGGTAATTATGTCCCTGATTCATCATACAAATTTGGTTTCTGAAAGATACTGTTCAAAGATTGACATCTAATTCAATCTGTAAGGAAAAATTGCTCCATAAGTAAAGAATATCTATAAGAAAATGACTTCGCAAAGATAGAAAAAGCGACATTAGTATAGCTAAACTTTGCTACCGTGCTCCAAATATATTCACCTTATATGCTTTGAGCTTCTTGGTCTTTCCCTATGCAGTGATTTTTGGAAGGCTCGTAACAATTCGAACATCATATTTCAATGTCTTGATGAAGTGGGAAACATCAGATGTACCTACAAAACCACTGGTCCCATACATAAAACAACTTAGCTCACAAGTCACTATCTAGTATACTATGAACAAACTTTCAGGCCACATGGTGAAAAGGCGACAAACTGGAATGTCCTACATAAGGGTTCGTAGACTATAATTTAACTGTAAAGGTTCCTCCTAGAGCCCTATTAAGATGAACTTATCTTCAGATTCTTATCTGTAGAAGTTCCTCCTAGAGTCCTACTGCAACAAACTAAACTAATCTTTCCAAACATATTATAATACTGCAAATTTTAATAAATTAATTTAGATAGACACCTTTTCAGCATTCTTGGAGCATAAAACACTTGGAGCATGCCAATATCTTACGGTATGATGTACATTAGGCATAAAAAGCATTATGAACTATATAAATCAATTAATGCAAAATGAAGAATATTTTAAGAAAAGTTTTGCAGAGATCATAAAGAACAGAGGGTGTGTGGTAACTTTGCATGCAATGGGCTTCATGCATGATAGACATTTCTGAATTACATACCTCTCATCATGCCAGAATGAATTTGTGTCCAACTCTGGCAGCACTAGTGTAGCATTCATGATCCGTGCTACAACATCAGCATTACATATCTACAAAATCAAAGCAGCAGTGATCTTAAGTCTCTCAGCTATGTTGCCATGAATACATAAAAACTTGCATGATGAACTAAGGTACTACGGAGACAAAGTTTCTTATGTTAGTCATACTGCAGGCGAGGCTCACCTGCGCATTGGGTTCATGCGGTTAGGACTTGGCCGTGGGTGCGGGCGAGGGGCTCAGATCTTCTAGTGTTCAGCTTGTACAGATCATAATGCCACACGAAATTATTCAGCGTGTACAGATCATCATGTATAAATAAATCAGCATAAGCTGTGATCTATTCTCAGCATGTACGCACAGGTCGCAAATATTTTCTAGTAATCGCCATGTACAATGTATCAACATAGGCAGTACCAGCATTTACAGCCGAAAAATATTTCCTAGTGATCATCGTGCATACAAACAGAAATGAACAGAAACACAAAAGTACAGGGAAAGCATACGGGAAATGCCGCTAAATCTCCCTTCCACGATCCAGCACGCAGATGAAAAATGCTGCTAAATCTCCCTTCCACGTACATGCAGATGGTTTGATAAAGAGAAAAAACTCCACTAATTACCAGTTATTAAAATCTTACCGTTCCGCGTCCATGAGATAGTGCCAGCCCCAAGCCCCCCACTCCCTGGCCATGATACCTGCAGATGTCATGCCGGTATCTCACTCCCTGGCCAGCCCCAAGCCCCCCAACAATCAAAGCATCATCACACATCGCACGATCCAGCACGCAGCAGCTAGCTAGCAAGCACGCAGAGGTAGCACAACAGCACGCATGACAGCAGCAAGCACCAAGCACCAAGCAGGGCGGAAACAGTTACCTCCTACTGGCGACGGTCGGCGACGGGGAGTGGAGAATTCAAGCGGGGGTGAGTGAAATCCGAGGAACGGAGGCGCGATTCCGGCCAGCGGCAGCACGATTCCGGCTAGTGGCAGCACAATTCCGACCGGCGGCAAGGTGATTCCGGTCAGCATGCTCGATCCAGTTTCCTGGCGGCCGAGCGTGCGACTCCAGGAGGCGGCAGCGGTTACGTGCTCGATCCAGTTTCCTGGCCAGAATGGACACAGAAGAGAGAGCGCTGGGTGGGGGTTAGGGTTTCTATCGCGATTCCACCGGACTGGCCTCCTCCCGTGTCCCGCCCGTGTCGCCGCCTGTCTCCGTCGTATCGGGTAACGGCGGCGCTAGGAGTAGTCAGCGGCAGCCAGGGCAGCTAGCAGCAGCGGCGACGGCGGGGCAGAGGCGCGCGCGAGAGGGGAAAGAGGAAGAACGAGAGCGAGAGGGGGTGCGCGTGTGTGTCGTGTGCGTCGAGTGCGGGGTGAGAGACGGAGTGAGGGACAGAGGGAGTCGGGTCGGGCTCGAGGAGCGACCTGGTCCGACCGGACCAGGAGGGCCGGTCCACTAGGGACTATGGGCCAGGCCCATCATGACTTTCACATTTTTTTGTGAAGTTTTTTTCTTTTTCTTTCTAAAATCCCTTTTAAATCTCAAATAAAAACAACCCATAATTTATAATAAACCCGAAAAATAAAATAAAAATAATAAACACAAACATAAATAATGAAACGGGACGCTAAATAATGACATCTTTCAGATTGTTAGATTCATTGAGCTCAGGAATAAGCACTTCATACTGGTCGTTGTGCGAGCAGATATGAATAGCTACTAGTAATCTGAGGAAAACAAAAACTAAAATAACAAGATTTTTCAGAAACATGACTTATGATACTGAAGGAAAGATAAGTTCAAGGGTGTTTTCTCACTGTCATTCATAGAATTGTAGGTGCTGAAGAACTCAAGAAGTTTCTCTTTACTGTAGCTAAAAAAGGCAGATATTATGTCAGTAAGATGGAATGCATTTGGCCATGATGCTTTGATGGAATTTCAAAAGAACAAGCTAATCAAAAACCTGTTAGTTGATGCTATATTGTTCGACGTGTCTTGTCTCTTCCATTCCATTATTTTCTTTATCAGCTTCTTAAATGCCTGAAAGAATCAGAGGCTCAATAATTCACATCTGATAATCATCATATATCATAGGTTACAACAAATAAGTTACAGAATATTGATTGAGTGCAAGATATGTAAGAACACATAACAACACGTCTGAAAAGCCTCAGTCATTAAGCACATACTGTAATATTGTAGTTATGCAAGAAAATATTTGATAACAGAAGAGTTAGGTGGCTACACCATAAGAAGCAGCATGTGCGCATTTTTTGTGTTCAAATGAAACAAGCATACGGTTCTATTCTTCCCCTCTATAGTGTCTCATTGTTCCTTTGCAAGTAGGTTTCTCTTAAGGTTCATTGCTGTTAGAATTGGGTTGTTAAACTTCGAATTTGAGTTTATGCCAACGGTGTGGAAAACTGTGATGGCATGCTACTACTGTTAAGAAGATGTGCATCTCCTGCAAATGAAAAAACAGAGATAGTGAGATGCCGGATCCAGCCTGAAGTTACTGCAACCTGAAGAGAGTAATTCCTTATAAGCCTGTTTATCTAGAAAAAAAACATGGAGAAGGTGAGAACATACTTTGTAGCTCCTGCGAAACTCAGAAGTCTCCCATCCAAGATTCTTATGTTCCGTAGACAGTCTTTTGACGGTATCAAGGAGACGATGTTCCTCATGTGTGTCCTGCCTATCAAGAACGTGCTCCTGTTGGACATTCACATAAAGAGATAGAATTAAATAACTAAAGATACATCATGTGTTAAGGAAAAGAGAGGAGGACAATTACAAGGTAGGAATATATGAAGCTCCGGTAGAAACACTCCCCATCTCCAAGCACCGGTCTAATTCTGGAAAAGGCATCAACATTCAAAAGAATAGGCCAATCTTCGGTAGCACGATAACGATTACCGACTTCAGTGATAGGAAGTGTCTGCAACGAACACACAAATACAGGGATTCAAATTACACTGAGTAGAACATGAAAATAACATGTTTCAAATGTGATGGACATTTTGTTTTTATTCCAATTTCCAGGTTACCATTTGCTCTGAAAATGTATGAAACCACTAACATGTATAATTCTATCACTGATACTGATTAGATGTTTTCAAATAAGAAAAGAAGAAAATGTCTATTAACGCCTGGCGAACTCAGCAACACTATAAAGACAGTTCAGGTTCTATCATACTATCACAATAAGGAGTTTAGCATACAGTACAATATTTCGCAAAGGAGAACATCATCCCTCTGAACAGTTGATTATATAGGACCATGAATCCCAATACCCTGTGATCTAGGATTTTGATCCTGATATATAGTGCACTTCTGTGTTGACCATTATGAAAGAAAAAATGGAGCCAAACCTGGTGATGCACATGTTCCCGTTCCCGATATAATTGGCTTCTTTCTCCATCAATCTATTCAACAAAAAAAGGTTAGAATCCATATATCCTGCTAGACTTACAATTTTAAAGAATTATAAACTGGGAATCAAACATGTCAGAATAAGAAACAAGGGAATAAGAGATGTATGGAATTGATAAACAATAATATAATAGCACGACAACAAAAATTGTGCGTCCATTTTTATTTTTTGCTTTTGCCAACTTTTTACATGAATTATATTTGAGGCTTCTGAGCTAGTTCCAGGTACCAATCAACCAAATGGTGAACTTCTCCACAAAAACTGCAGAGTAGGTGGTCAGCGATTTTATATAAAAATGCCAATGGTTTACAGAAACTATGTGCAATTGTGCAATCTCGAACAAATGTGTAGATTAAATTTTCGATAACAACATTTGTTTGTAAAGAAAGCTCATACTACCAAAATTCTGCAGTAATTAGGACATGACCTCACGATTTCCCCATATTTTACAGACTTGAAGAAATTTTGCAGTAATCAAAAGACTTCTAACATTTTTCCAAGGTTCCTCCTCTTCTCTAGGACGCCACATCATCATTCCATAAACCAAGATTTCTTGCCTTGATTACAACGACTGGTCCCATAACTAAACTTGAAGAAACATATATCAAGAACACCATAATCCCGATTCCACATTCTATACACAAATACGCTCCTGGCCCAAAAATTCCGCTTCTGAATGCAGAAATGCACAAACGAGCAAGTAAATCACAAGCGAGCAAGCAAGAAAGACCAGATTCACGCTATACCTTTTCCTTGCGGCTGAATGAGCTTTTACACTTGCGCCAGAGCCCCTTCTTGGGTTTCGACGATTTCACCTAGTCGAGAGAAACCAAGAAACGCTCAAGAACGCACTTCAAGAACTCCAAGAAACAACATTTGTCGCAAACACGAGATACGCGCCATCACATGTTCCCCCATCGGTTTCTTCTTCTCCGCCTCTCGTACCAACTTTTCGAACACTTGCTTGCAGTCGAGGGTGTCGTCTCCGACTAGCGAGTCGCTGTCAGAGGAGGATGAGGTGGACGGGCTTCTTCCCGCGGATCTTGGAGGGGAAGGTGAGGCGGTCTTCTTGCCCTTCTGGTCGGCTGCCCCCGCCGCAGCGGAGCTCAATCTGTTGGTGCCGCGGCTTCCGCTCCCGGCCTGCTGAAGGACACGCTCTTGGGGTGGGTCGACGGGCGCTGCAGGGGGAGGTGACGGCGAGGGTGCATCGGCGCCGTCTTCGGCTGCCACAACGCTCGGGGCGGGACCCCATCGCCATCGGAGGGAGAAGTGGCGACGTTGGAGTTGTCGCGTTGCCCATGGCCGGTTCTTGGAAGTGGCCGTGTGGGTCTATTCCTGAACCGGATGCCATCACGGCGAGAGAGACTTGGTGCATACAGCGGAAAGGACGTGCGTGCCAATTCCGTTAATTTGAGGGCGTGGAGAAGAAATATGTGAAGGCTGCGACTAGAAAAGTTGGAGTTATATTTTAAAATGCTCCGGATGGCTAACTATTAGAGGCATTATTATATATATATGCCTCAAAAAACTGTACATTGGAGGCACAACGAATAGTGCCATAATTAGTCACTTATTAGTGTTGGAGATATGCCCTAGAGGCAATAATAAATATAGTTATTATTATATCTTTGTGTTTATGATAAATGTTTATATTCATGCTATAATAGTATTAACAAGGAAACATTAATACTTGTGTGAATTGTAAACTTAAATTGAAGTCCCTAGTATAGCCTCTATACTTCACTAGCTTGTTGGTTGATTAAATGATTGTGGTTTCCATATCATGAACATTGAGATGTTATCAACAACAAGATCATATCGTTAGGAGAATGATATGGTGGACATACTCCTATAGATAAGCGTAGCATAAAGATCAAGTCATTTCAATAGTTCAATTGCTATATGCTTTCTGATACATAGTAACCTAATTCCTTCGACCATGAGATCATGCATATCACCTTTGCCGGATGGATGCTTTGATAACATCAAACACCACACCGTAACTGGGTGGCTATAAAGGTGGCATTAAGTGTTCGGAAAGTATTGGTTGAAACACATGGATCAAGAGTGGGATTTGTCCATCCACATGACGGATAGATATACTCTGGGCCCTCTCGGTGGAATGTCATCCAATTAGCTTGCAAGCATGTGACATGGTCACAAGGGATCACATATCACGGGAACGAGAAAAGAGTACTTATCGGTAACGAGGTTGAACTAGGTATGCAGAGATACCGACGATCATAACCTCGGATAAGTAACATATCGTGAGACAAAGGGAAATTGGTATCGTATGTAAGTGGTTCATTCGATCGCAAAGTAATCGTAGAAATATGTGGGAGCCATATGAATTTCCAGATTCCTCTATTGGTTATTGTTCGAAGAAGTGTCTCGATCATGTCCGCATAATTCACGAACCGTAGGGAGACACACTTAAGGATTCGACGTTGTTTGAGTAGTTATGGTATTATGAGAAAGAGACCGAATGTTGTTCGGAGTCTCGGATGGGATCCGGGATATCACGAGGTGATCCGGAATGGTCCGGAGAATAAGATTCATATAAGGAAAGTCCCGTTTCGGAGTTGGGGAATGGTTCCGGTGTTTTCATCGGGAACATTCTAGAAGGTCCCGGAATGTCCGGCACTCCGGAGGGGGAAGGGTACATGAATGTGTCATTGTAAGTTGGAATGATTGCATCATGTACTAGGTGTTCTTGCTGTCCAAAATAAAGGGTTTATTTAAATCCTAAATTGAAAAGTCAAACGGCTAGTTTGAAAGTCAAACGGCAATTTTGGGAAGTGGGAAGAGAGGAGGATTGGTGGAGGCCGAATTGGAGGAGGGTTCCTCCCTTGGCCGGCGCCCCACCAAGCCGACTTGGGGAGGGACTCTCCTCCCCTTGGCCGGCCAGCCCTCCCACCTATATAAGGAGGGGCAGGGCTCCCTCCTAGCACACACAAGTTCCTATCTTCTACCTCCGGTTTAGAGCCGTTTTGGTTTAGAGCTTCTAATTGCTTTAGCCAGCGGTTTAGAGCCTTCTAATTGGTTTAGAGCCCTCTAATTGGTGTGTCTAATTACTAGACCACTAATAGCCTCTCTCATAAGCTCCACCATACTCGCACCGGCTTAAGGCGAAGCCCTGCGGGATTTCCCCTCTACTTCCGGTACCACGCCGTTGTGCTGCCGGAATCGCGAGGAGAGTGCTACAACCTCCGCTGCCTGCTGGAACAAGGGAGAGGAAGGTCTTCGTCGAGTACCGAACGTGTGACCGACTGCGGGAGCGCTGCTGGAACGTGGCGCCGGAAGGATCGTCTACGCGATCTTGAGATCGGAAAGAGTACGACTACATCACCCACGAGAATCTGCTCTCGTTAAACACTTTGGAATCTTCGAGGGTGAGTTATTCCATCGACTCGTTGCTACAATCTAGTAGATAGATCTTGGCTTGTTTGTTTGTATGCGATAGAAATTTTTTGTTTTCCATGCTACGAACCCCTACAGTGGTATCAGAGCCGTGTCTATATGTAGATCTGTTGCACGAGTAGAACACAATGGTCATTGTGGGCGTTGATGCTTTTATTGTAGATTGCTTTTTGTGTACTTTGCATCTTGCGGTATGTTGGGATGAAGCGGCCCGGGCTAACCTTACATGACATCGTTCATGAGACTTGCTCCACGTTTGACATGCAACTTGTATTGCATAAGTGGCTTTGCGGGTGCCTGTTTCTCCTAGCATAGTTAAGATCCAATTTACAACGGGTAATCAACAATGCTAGTATCAATGTTGTGGTTCTTGTTCGTAAGTTAGAACGACACTTATTGAAAGCCCCAAACCACGTAAAATATGCAAAGAAAGTAGAGGCGTCTAACTTTGTTTTGCAGGGGTGTGCAGTGATGTGATGTGGCCATGATTGTGATTATATTTGATGTATGCAATGTTCCTTATTGTAAGTTGGCAACCGGCAGGAGCCATATGGTTGTCTTTAATTTCTGTTAAGACCTGCGTGTCTATTCAAAATAGTTGTAATAGTTGAAGCTGGTGGAAGACAACCATGAAGAAGCGTCATTGACCTTGATGCTATGCCGGTGATGATGGAGATCATGTTCGTGCTTGAAGATGGAGATCGGAAGCACAAAGAAGAAAGGCCATATCATATCACATATTATGAATTGCATGTGATGTTAATCCTTTATGCATCTTGTATTGCTTAGTGGACGACGGTAGCATTATAAGATGATCCCTCATGCACATAAATTTCAAGTTCTAAAGTGTTCACCCTTAGTATGCACCGTTGCCAAAGCTTGCTGCTTCAAAGCACCACGAGATGATCGGGTGTCTTTGATTCCGCGGGTGAATACAACGTAAGCAAGCCAGATTTGCTTATGCGGTAGCTAAGGTTTGATCTTGACGAGCCTAGCATGTACAGACATGGCCTCAGGAACACGGATCACCGAAAGGTAAAGCATGAATCATATAGTAGATATGATGAACATGTCGATTGTTCGCCATTGAAACTATATCAACTCTCGTGATGATCGGTGTTGATGTAGTGGATTTGGTTCATGTGATCACTAAAACAATGTGAGGGATGTTGTTTTGAGTGGGAGTTCACCTAGTTTAATTTCATTAATTAATTTGAACTCAATTTGTCATAAACTTAGTCTAAACTATTGCAAATATGTTGTAGATCAATGGCAGCCCCTACCATCAATTTTAATGCGTTCCTAGAGAAAGAAAAGTTGAAAAACAATGGAAGCAACTTCGCGGATTGGTTCCGCAATTTGAGGATTGTCCTCACAGCTGGTAATTTGACCTATGTGCTGGATGCACCGCTGGGTGACCCACCTGCAGCTGATGCTCCCGATGAAGTAAAGAATGTTTACCTCGCTCGGAAGAATCAGTACTCCATAGTTCAGTGTGATATCTTGTATGGTTTAGAATCGGAGCTTCAGAAAAGGTTTGAGAATTCAGACCCATATGATATTGTCGAGGATCTCAAATTAATTTTTGAGACTCATGCGGCAATTGAAAGTTATGAAGCTTCTGAAAAGTTCTTTAACTGCAAGATGGAAGAGGGCAGCTCCGTCAGTGAGCATGTGCTTAAGATGTCTGGGCAGGCAAATAAACTTCAAAGCTTGGGTATAGTGATTCCTAATACTTTGGGGGTTTACCGCATCCTCCAATCACTACCACCAAGTTACAAGAACTTTGTGATGAACTACAACATGCAGAACATGAACAAAGAGTTGCCAGAACTATTTGCTATGTTAAAGTCTGCAGAAGTGGAGATCAAGAAAGAGCACCAAGTGTTGATGGTCAATAAGACCACCAAATTCAAGAAAGGCAAGTCTAAGCAGAAGGGACACTTCAAGAAGGGTGGTAAGAAAGTTGCCATGCCGACGAAGAAAACCAAGGCTGGACCCAAGCCTGATACTGAGTGCTTTTACTGCAAGGGAGAAGGTCACTGGAAGCGGAATTGCCCAAAGTACTTGGCGGATTTGAAGAACGGCAACATCAACAAGAAAGGTATATCTGATATACATGTTATTGATGTGTATCTCACTAGTATTCGTAGTAGTGCCTGGGTATTTGATACTGGTTCGGTTGCTCATATTTGTAACTCGAAACAGGAGCTGCAGAATAAACGGAAGCTAGCAAAGAACAAGGTGACGATGCGCGTGGGAAACGGATCAAAGGTTGATGTGATCGCGGTCGGCACGCTACCTCTTTATCTACCATCGGGATTAGTTTTGTACTTAAATAATTGTTATTTGGTGCCTGCGTTGAGCATGAACATTATATCGGGATCTTGTTTATTGCGAGACGGTTACTTGTTTAAATCCGAGAATAATGGTTGTTCGATTTATATGAGTAATATGTTTTATGCACATGCACCTTTGATAGATGGTCTATTCTTATTGAATCTTGATAGTAGAAATACACATATCAACAACATTGAGGCTAAACGTTTGAAATCAAGCGATAATTCGACCTATATGTGGCACTGTCGTCTTGGTCACATCGGAGTGAAACGTATGAAGAAACTCCATTCCGATGGACTTCTTGAATCACTTGATTTTGAATCACTTGAAAGATGCGAAGCATGTCTGATGGGTAAAATGACTAAGACTCCATTTTCTGGGATAATGGAGCGAGCTACGGACTTACTGGAAATCATACATACCGATGTGTGTGGTCCAATGAGTGTAGCATCGCGCGGTGGTTATCGTTATGTTCTTACCTTCACGGATGATTTGAGTAGATATGGGTATATCTATTTCATGAAACATAAGTCCGAAACTTTCGAGAAGTTTAAGGAGTTTCAAAGTGAGGTAGAGAATCAACGTAACAAGAAGATTAAATTTCTACGTTCTGATCGTGGAGGTGAATATCTAAGTTACGAGTTTGGCGAGCATTTGAAGAAATGCGGAATACTTTCACAATTGACACCGCCGGGAACACCACAGCGTAATGGTGTGTCTGAACGTCGTAATCGAACCCTCTTAGATATGGTTCGTTCTATGATGTCACTTACAGATTTACCGCTAACATTTTGGGGTTATGCATTAGAAACAGCCACATTCACTTTAAATAGGGCACCATCTAAATCCGTTGAAACGACACCGTATGAATTATGGTTTGGGAAGAAACCTAAATTGTCGTTCCTTAAAGTTTGGGGATGCGAAGCCTATGTAAAGAAGTTACAGCCGGACAAGCTTGAACCCAAAGCGGAAAAATGCGTCTTCATAGGATACCCGAAGGAAACTATTGGGTATACCTTCTATCATAGATCCGAAGGCAAAATCTTCGTTGCCAAGAATGGATCCTTTCTAGAGAAGGAATTTCTCTCGAAAGAAGTGACTGGAAGGAAAGTAGAACTCGACGAGGTTGTCGAACCTTCTCTCGAAATTGCGAGTAGCGCAGCACCGGAAGAAGTTCCTGTGGTGCCTGCACCAATAAGAGAGGAAGCTAATGATGGTGATCATGAAACTTCGGTTGAAGTTACTACAGAGCCTCGAAGGTCAACGAGAACTCGTACCACTCCAGATTGGTATGATTCCGTTATGAATGTCATGTTGGTGGACAACACCGATGACCCTGAGACATATGAGGAAGCGATGATGAGCCCAGATTCCAATAAATGGCAAGAAGCCATGAAATCCGAGATTGGATCCATGTACGAAAACCAAGTATGGACTTTGGTGGACTTACCGGATGGCCGGAAGGCTGTCGAGAACAAATGGATTTTCAAGAAGAAAACAGATGCTGATGGTAATGTTACTGTCTATAAAGCTCGACTTGTCGCAAAAGGGTTTCGACAAATTCAAGGAGTTGACTACGATGAGACTTTCTCACCGGTAGCGAAGCTAAAGTCTGTGAGGATTATGTTAGCAATCGCTGCATATTATGATTATGAGATATGGCAGATGGATGTCAAAACAGCATTCCTCAATGGAGACATTGATGAAGAGTTGTATATGATGCAACCCAAAGGTTTTGTCGATCCTAAAGACGCTAACAAGGTATGCAAGCTTCAACGGTCCATCTATGGATTGAAGCAGGCATCCCGAAGTTGGAATCAACGTTTTGATAAGGTAATCAAAAGTTTTGGTTTTATACAAACTTATGGAGAAGCTTGTATTTACAAGAAAGTGAGTGGGAGCTCTGTAGCATTCTTAATACTGTATGTGGATGACATATTGTTGATTGGGAATGATGTAGACCTTCTTAATAGTGTCAAGGAATATTTGAATAATAGTTTTTCAATGAAGGATCTTGGCGAAGCAGCTTACATATTAGGCATAAAGATTTATAGAGATAGATCGAAACGCCAAATATCATTGTCACAAAGTACATATTTGGACAAAGTTCTAAAGAGGTTTGGAATGGAAGAAAGCAAGAAAGGGTTCTTGCCCATGTTGCCCAATACGACCTTGAGTAAAACTCAAAGTCCGACATCGGCAGAAGATAGAGAAAGGATGAGTAAGACTCCCTATGCATCAGCCATAGGATCTCTAATGTATGCCATGCTATGTACTAGACCCGACATTGCATATGCTGTTAGTTTAACTAGTAGATATCAAAGTGATCCAGGAGTGGATCATTGGACAGCGGTCAAAAACATCCTTAAGTACTTGAGAAGAACTAAGGATATGGTTCTTTCTTATGGAGGTGATGAACAGCTCGTTGTTAATGGTTACACCGATGCTAGTTGGAACACCGATCCAGATGATTCTAAATCACAATCTGGGTACGTATTTATTTTGAATGGTGCAGCAGTTAGCTGGAGGAGTGCAAAGCAAAGTGTTGTGGCGAGATCTTCAACCGAATCAGAATACATGGCTGCTTCGGAGGCTTCACAAGAAGCGATATGGATGAAAGAGTTCATTACAGAGCTGGGTGTGGTTCCTAGTGCGCTGGACCCAATGTCTATCTATTGTGATAACATGGGTGCCATAGCCAATGCGCAAGAACCAAGGTCACACAAGAAGCTGAAGCACATCAAGCTGCGTTTTCACGCTATTCGAGAACATATCTAGGATGGGGATATAAAGATTTGCAAAGTACACACAGATCTGAATGTGGCGGATCCGTTGACTAAACCTCTCCCGAGGGCAAAACATGACCAACACCAAACTGCCATGGGTGTTCGGTGTATTACCATGTAATCTAGATTAGATGACTCTAGTGCAAGTGGGAGACTGTTGGAGATATGCCCTAGAGGCAATAATAAATATAGTTATTATTATATCTTTGTGTTTATGATAAATGTTTATATTCATGCTATAATAGTATTAACAAGGAAACATTAATACTTGTGTGAATTGTAAACTTAAATTGAAGTCCCTAGTATAGCCTCTATACTTCACTAGCTTGTTGGTTGATTAAATGATTGTGGTTTCCATATCATGAACATTGAGATGTTATCAACAACAAGATCATATCGTTAGGAGAATGATATGGTGGACATACTCCTATAGATAAGCGTAGCATAAAGATCAAGTCATTTCAATAGTTCAATTGCTATATGCTTTCTGATACATAGTAACCTAATTCCTTCGACCATGAGATCATGCATATCACCTTTGCCGGATGGATGCTTTGATAACATCAAACACCACACCGTAACTGGGTGGCTATAAAGGTGGCATTAAGTGTTCGGAAAGTATTGGTTGAAACACATGGATCAAGAGTGGGATTTGTCCATCCACATGACGGATAGATATACTCTGGGCCCTCTCGGTGGAATGTCATCCAATTAGCTTGCAAGCATGTGACATGGTCACAAGGGATCACATATCACGGGAACGAGAAAAGAGTACTTATCGGTAACGAGGTTGAACTAGGTATGCAGAGATACCGACGATCATAACCTCGGATAAGTAACATATCGTGAGAGAAAGGGAAATTGGTATCGTATGTAAGTGGTTCATTCGATCGCAAAGTAATCGTAGAAATATGTGGGAGCCATATGAATTTCCAGATTCCTCTATTGGTTATTGTTCGAAGAAGTGTCTCGATCATGTCCGCATAATTCACGAACCGTAGGGAGACACACTTAAGGATTCGACGTTGTTTGAGTAGTTATGGTATTATGAGAAAGAGACCGAATGTTGTTCGGAGTCTCGGATGGGATCCGGGATATCACGAGGTGATCCGGAATGGTCCGGAGAATAAGATTCATATAAGGAAAGTCCCGTTTCGGAGTTGGGGAATGGTTCCGGTGTTTTCATCGGGAACATTCTAGAAGGTCCCGGAATGTCCGGCACTCCGGAGGGGGAAGGGTACATGAATGTGTCATTGTAAGTTGGAATGATTGCATCATGTACTAGGTGTTCTTGCTGTCCAAAATAAAGGGTTTATTTAAATCCTAAATTGAAAAGTCAAACGGCTAGTTTGAAAGTCAAACGGCAATTTTGGGAAGTGGGAAGAGAGGAGGATTGGTGGAGGCCGAATTGGAGGAGGGTTCCTCCCTTGGCCGGCGCCCCACCAAGCCGACTTGGGGAGGGACTCTCCTCCCCTTGGCCGGCCAGCCCTCCCACCTATATAAGGAGGGGCAGGGCTCCCTCCTAGCACACACAAGTTCCTATCTTCTACCTCCGGTTTAGAGCCGTTTTGGTTTAGAGCTTCTAATTGCTTTAGCCAGCGGTTTAGAGCCTTCTAATTGGTTTAGAGCCCTCTAATTGGTGTGTCTAATTACTAGACCACTAATAGCCTCTCTCATAAGCTCCACCATACTCGCACCGGCTTAAGGCGAAGCCCTGCGGGATTTCCCCTCTACTTCCGGTACCACGCCGTTGTGCTGCCGGAATCGCGAGGAGAGTGCTACAACCTCTGCTGCCTGCTGGAACAAGGGAGAGGAAGGTCTTCGTCGAGTACCGAACGTGTGACCGACTGCGGGAGCGCTGCTGGAACGTGGCGCCGGAAGGATCGTCTACGCGATCTTGAGATCGGAAAGAGTACGACTACATCACCCACGAGAATCTGCTCTCGTTAAACACTTTGGAATCTTCGAGGGTGAGTTATTCCATCGACTCGTTGCTACAATCTAGTAGATAGATCTTGGCTTGTTTGTTTGTATGCGATAGAAAATTTTTGTTTTCCATGCTACGAACCCCTACAGTGGTATCAGAGTCGTGTCTATGTGTAGATCTGTTGCACGAGTAGAACACAATGGTCATTGTGGGCGTTGATGCTTTTATTGTAGATTGCTTTTTGTGTACTTTGCATCTTGCGGTATGTTGGGATGAAGCGGCCCGGGCTAACCTTACATGACATCGTTCATGAGACTTGCTCCACGTTTGACATGCAACTTGTATTGCATAAGTGGCTTTGCGGGTGCCTGTTTCTCCTAGCATAGTTAAGATCCAATTTACAACGGGTAATCAACAATGCTAGTATCAATGTTGTGGTTCTTGTTCGTAAGTTAGAACGACACTTATTGAAAGCCCCAAACCACGTAAAATATGCAAAGAAAGTAGAGGCGTCTAACTTTGTTTTGCAGGGGTGTGCAGTGATGTGATATGGCCATGATTGTGATTATATTTGATGTATGCAATGTTCCTTATTGTAAGTTGGCAACCGGCAGGAGCCATATGGTTGTCTTTAATTTCTGTTAAGACCTGCGTGTCTATTCAAAATAGTTGTAATAGTTGAAGCTGGTGGACGACAACCATGAAGAAGCGTCATTGACCTTGATGCTATACCGGTGATGATGGAGATCATGTTCGTGCTTGAAGATGGAGATCGGAAGCACAAAGAAGAAAGGCCATATCATATCACATATTATGAATTGCATGTGATGTTAATCCTTTATGCATCTTGTATTGCTTAGTGGACGACGGTATCATTATAAGATGATCCCTCATGCACATAAATTTCAAGTTCTAAAGTGTTCACCCTTAGTATGCACCGTTGCCAAAGCTTGCTGCTTCAAAACACCACGTGATGATCGGGTGTCTTTGATTCCGCGGGTGAATACAACGTAAGCAAGCCAGATTTGCTTATGCGGTAGCTAAGGTTTGATCTTGACGAGCCTAGCATGTACAGACATGGCCTCAGGAACACGGATCACCGAAAGGTAAAGCATGAATCATATAGTAGATATGATGAACATGTCGATTGTTCGCCATTGAAACTATATCAACTCTCGTGATGATCGGTGTTGATGTAGTGGATTTGGTTCATGTGATCACTAAAACAATGTGAGGGATGTTGTTTTGAGTGGGAGTTCACCTAGTTTAATTTCATTAATTAATTTGAACTCAATTTGTCATAAACTTAGTCTAAACTATTGCAAATATGTTGTAGATCAATGGCAGCCCCTACCATCAATTTTAATGCGTTCCTAGAGAAAGAAAAGTTGAAAAACAATGGAAGCAACTTCGCGGATTGGTTCCGCAATTTGAGGATTGTCCTCACAGCTGGTAATTTGACCTATGTGCTGGATGCACCGCTGGGTGACCCACCTGCAGCTGATGCTCCCGATGAAGTAAAGAATGTTTACCTCGCTCGGAAGAATCAGTACTCCATAGTTCAGTGTGCTATCTTGTATGGTTTAGAATCGGAGCTTCAGAAAAGGTTTGAGAATTCAGACCCATATGATATTGTCGAGGATCTCAAATTAATTTTTGAGACTCATGCGGCAATTGAAAGTTATGAAGCTTCTGAAAAGTTCTTTAACTGCAAGATGGAAGAGGGCAGCTCCGTCAGTGAGCATGTGCTTAAGATGTCTGGGCACGCAAATAAACTTCAAAGCTTGGGTATAGTGATTCCTAATACTTTGGGGGTTTACCGCATCCTCCAATCACTACCACCAAGTTACAAGAACTTTGTGATGAACTACAACATGCAGAACATGAACAAAGAGTTGCCAGAACTATTTGCTATGTTAAAATCTGCAGAAGTGGAGATCAAGAAAGAGCACCAAGTGTTGATGGTCAATAAGACCACCAAATTCAAGAAAGGCAAGTCTAAGCAGAAGGGACACTTCAAGAAGGGTGGTAAGAAAGTTGCCATACCGACGAAGAAGACCAAGGCTGGACCCAAGCCTGATACTGAGTGCTTTTACTGCAAGGGAGAAGGTCACTGGAAGCGGAATTGCCCAAAGTACTTGGCAGATTTGAAGAACGGCAACATCAACAAGAAAGGTATATCTGATATACATGTTATTGATGTGTATCTCACTAGTATTCGTAGTAGTGCCTGGGTATTTGATACTGGTTTGGTTGCTCATATTTGTAACTCGAAACAGGAGCTGCAGAATAAACGGAAGCTAGCAAAGAACGAGGTGACGATGCGCGTGGGAAACGGATCAAAGGTTGATGTGATCGCGGTCGGCACGCTACCTCTTTATCTACCATCGGGATTAGTTTTGTACTTAAATAATTGTTATTTGGTGCCTGCGTTGAGCATGAACATTATATCGGGATCTTGTTTATTGCGAGACGGTTACTTGTTTAAATCCGAGAATAATGGTTGTTCGATTTATATGAGTAATATGTTTTATGCACATGCACCTTTGATAGATGGTCTATTCTTATTTAATCTCGATAGTAGAAATACACATATCAACAACATTGAGGCTAAACGTTTGAAATCGAGCGATAATTTGACCTATATGTGGCACTGTCGTCTTGGTCACATCGGAGTGAAACGTATGAAGAAACTCCATTCCGATGGACTTCTTGAATCACTTGATTTTGAATCACTTGAAAGATGCGAAGCATGTCTGATGGGTAAAATGACTAAGACTCCATTTTCTGGTATAATGGAGCGAGCTACGGACTTACTGGAAATCATACATACCGATGTGTGTGGTCCAATGAGTGTAGCATCGCGCGGTGGTTATCGTTATGTTCTTACCTTCACGGATGATTTGAGTAGATATGGGTATATCTATTTCATGAAACATAAGTCCGAAACTTTCGAGAAGTTTAAGGAGTTTCAAAGTGAGGTAGAGAATCAACGTAACAAGAAGATTAAATTTCTACGTTCTGATCGTGGAGGTGAATATCTAAGTTACGAGTTTGGCGAGCATTTGAAGAAATGCGGAATACTTTCACAATTGACACCGCCGGGAACACCACAGCGTAATGGTGTGTCTGAACGTCGTAATCGAACCCTCTTAGATATGGTTCGTTCTATGATGTCACTTACAGATTTACCGCTAACATTTTGGGGTTATGCATTAGAAACAGCCGCATTCACTTTAAATAGGGCACCATCTAAATCCGTTGAAATGACACCGTATGAATTATGGTTTGGGAAGAAACCTAAATTGTCGTTCCTTAAAGTTTGGGGATGCGAAGCCTATGTAAAGAAGTTACAGCCGGACAAGCTTGAACCCAAAGCGGAAAAATGCGTCTTCATAGGATACCCGAAGGAAACTATTGGGTATACCTTCTATCATAGATCCGAAGGCAAAATCTTCGTTGCCAAGAATGGATCCTTTCTAGAGAAGGAATTTCTCTCGAAAGAAGTGACTGGAAGGAAAGTAGAACTCGACGAGGTTGTCGAACCTTCTCTCGAAATTGCGAGTAGCGCAGCACCGGAAGAAGTTCCTGTGGTGCCTGCACCAATAAGAGAGGAAGCTAATGATGGTGATCATGAAACTTCGGTTGAAGTTACTACAGAGCCTCGAAGGTCAACGAGAACTCGTACCACTCCAGATTGGTATGATTCCGTTATGAATGTCATGTTGGTGGACAACACCGATGACCCTGAGACATATGAGGAAGCGATGATGAGCCCAGATTCCAATAAATGGCAAGAAGCCATGAAATCCGAGATTGGATCCATGTACGAAAACCAAGTATGGACTTTGGTGGACTTACCGGATGGCCGGAAGGCTGTCGAGAACAAATGGATTTTCAAGAAGAAAACAGATGCTGATGGTAATGTTACTGTCTATAAAGCTCGACTTGTCGCAAAAGGGTTTCGACAAATTCAAGGAGTTGACTACGATGATACTTTCTCACCGGTAGCGAAGCTAAAGTCTGTGAGGATTATGTTAGCAATCGCTGCATATTATGATTATGAGATATGGCAGATGGATGTCAAAACAACATTCCTCAATGGAGACATTGATGAAGAGTTGTATATGATGCAACCCAAAGGTTTTTTCGATCCTAAAGACGCTAACAAGGTATGCAAGCTTCAACGGTCCATCTATGGATTGAAGCAGGCATCCCGAAGTTGGAATCAACGTTTTGATAAGGTAATCAAAAGTTTTGGTTTTATACAAACTTATGGAGAAGCTTGTATTTACAAGAAAGTGAGTGGGAGCTCTGAAGCATTCTTAATACTGTATGTGGATGACATATTGTTGATTGGGAATGATGTAGACCTTCTTAATAGTGTCAAGGAATATTTGAATAATAGTTTTTCAATGAAGGATCTTGGCGAAGCAGCTTACATATTAGGCATAAAGATTTATAGAGATAGATCGAAACGCCAAATATCATTGTCACAGAGTACATATTTGGACAAAGTTCTAAAGAAGTTTGGAATGGAAGAAAGCAAGAAAGGGTTCTTGCCCATGTTGCCCAATACGACCTTGAGTAAAACTCAAAGTCCGACATCGGCAGAAGATAGAGAAAGGATGAGTAAGACTCCCTATGCATCAGCCATAGGATCTCTAATGTATGCCATGCTATGTACTAGACCCGACATTGCATATGCTGTTAGTTTAACTAGCAGATATCAAAGTGATCCAGGAGTGGATCATTGGACAGCGGTCAAAAACATCCTTAAGTACTTGAGAAGAACTAAGGATATGGTTCTTTCTTATGGAGGTGATGAACAGCTCGTTGTTAATGGTTACACCGATGCTAGTTGGAACACCGATCCAGATGATTCTAAATCGCAATCTGGGTACGTATTTATTTTGAATGGTGCAGCAGTTAGCTGGAGGAGTGCAAAGCAAAGCGTTGTGGCGAGATCTTCAACTGAATCGGAATACATGGCTGCTTCGGAGGCTTCACAAGAAGCGATATGGATGAAAGAGTTCATTACAGAGCTGGGTGTGGTTCCTAGTGCGCTGGACCCAATGTCTATCTACTGTGATAACATGGGCGCCATAGCCAATGCGCAAGAACCAAGGTCACACAAGAAGCTGAAGCACATCAAGCTGCGTTTTCACGCTATTCGAGAACATATCCAGGATGGGGATATAAAGATTTGCAAAGTACACACAGATCTGAATGTGGCGGATCCGTTGACTAAACCTCTCCCGAGGGAAAAACATGACCAACACCAAACTGCCATGGGTGTTCGGTGTATTACCATGTAATCTAGATTAGATGACTCTAGTGCAAGTGGGAGACTGTTGGAGATATGCCCTAGAGGCAATAATAAATATAGTTATTATTATATCTTTGTGTTTATGATAAATGTTTATATTCATGCTATAATAGTATTAACAAGGAAACATTAATACTTGTGTGAATTGTAAACTTAAATTGAAGTCCCTAGTATAGCCTCTATACTTCACTAGCTTGTTGGTTGATTAAATGATTGTGGTTTCCATATCATGAACATTGAGATGTTATCAACAACAAGATCATATCGTTAGGAGAATGATATGGTGGACATACTCCTATAGATAAGCGTAGCATAAAGATCAAGTCATTTCAATAGTTCAATTGCTATATGCTTTCTGATACATAGTAACCTAATTCCTTCGACCATGAGATCATGCATATCGCCTTTGCCGGATGGATGCTTTGATAACATCAAACACCACACCGTAACTGGGTGGCTATAAAGGTGGCATTAAGTGTTCGGAAAGTATTGGTTGAAACACATGGATCAAGAGTGGGATTTGTCCATCCACATGACGGATAGATATACTCTGGGCCCTCTCGGTGGAATGTCATCCAATTAGCTTGCAAGCATGTGACATGGTCACAAGGGATCACATATCACGGGAACGAGAAAAGAGTACTTATCGGTAACGAGGTTGAACTAGGTATGCAGAGATACCGACGATCATAACCTCGGATAAGTAACATATCGTGAGAGAAAGGGAAATTGGTATCGTATGTAAGTGGTTCATTCGATCGCAAAGTAATCGTAGAAATATGTGGGAGCCATATGAATTTCCAGATTCCTCTATTGGTTATTGTTCGAAGAAGTGTCTCGATCATGTCCGCATAATTCACGAACCGTAGGGAGACACACTTAAGGATTCGACGTTGTTTGAGTAGTTATGGTATTATGAGAAAGAGACCGAATGTTGTTCGGAGTCTCGGATGGGATCCGGGATATCACGAGGTGATCCGGAATGGTCCGGAGAATAAGATTCATATAAGGAAAGTCCCGTTTCGGAGTTGGGGAATGGTTCCGGTGTTTTCATCGGGAACATTCTAGAAGGTCCCGGAATGTCCGGCACTCCGGAGGGGGAAGGGTACATGAATGTGTCATTATAAGTTGGAATGATTGCATCATGTACTAGGTGTTCTTGCTGTCCAAAATAAAGGGTTTATTTAAATCCTAAATTGAAAAGTCAAACGGCTAGTTTGAAAGTCAAACGGCAATTTTGGGAAGTGGGAAGAGAGGAGGATTGGTGGAGGCCGAATTGGAGGAGGGTTCCTCCCTTGGCCGGCGCCCCACCAAGCCGACTTGGGGAGGGACTCTCCTCCCCTTGGCCGGCCAGCCCTCCCACCTATATAAGGAGGGGCAGGGCTCCCTCCTAGCACACACAAGTTCCTATCTTCTACCTCCGGTTTAGAGCCGTTTTGGTTTAGAGCTTCTAATTGCTTTAGCCAGCGGTTTAGAGCCTTCTAATTGGTTTAGAGCCCTCTAATTGGTGTGTCTAATTACTAGACCACTAATAGCCTCTCTCATAAGCTCCACCATACTCGCACCGGCTTAAGGCGAAGCCCTGCGGGATTTCCCCTCTACTTCCGGTACCACGCCGTTGTGCTGCCGGAATCGCGAGGAGAGTGCTACAACCTCCGCTGCCTGCTGGAACAAGGGAGAGGAAGGTCTTCGTCGAGTACCGAACGTGTGACCGACTGCGGGAGCGCTGCTGGAACGTGGCGCCGGAAGGATCGTCTACGCGATCTTGAGATCGGAAAGAGTACGACTACATCACCCACGAGAATCTGCTCTCGTTAAACACTTTGGAATCTTCGAGGGTGAGTTATTCCATCAACTCGTTGCTACAATCTAGTAGATAGATCTTGGCTTGTTTGTTTGTATGCGATAGAAATTTTTTGTTTTCCATGCTACGAACCCCTACAGAACGTCATCCAATTGGCTTGCAAGCATGTGACTGTTTCACAAGGGATCACATATCACGGGAACGAGAAAAGAGTACTTATCAGTAACGAGGTTGAACTAGGAATGCAGAGATACCGACGATCAGACCTCGGATAAGTAAACTATCGCGAGACAAAGGGAAATTGGTATCGTATGTAAGTGGTTCATTCGATCAGAAAGTAATCGTAGAAATATGTGGGAGCCAAATGAATTTCTAGATTCCTCTATTGGTTATTGATCGAAGAAGTGTCTCGGTCATGTCCGCGTAATTCACGAACCGTAGGGAGACACACTTAAGGATTCGATGTTGTTTAGTAGATATGGAATGTAAGTAGGGAGACCTAATGTTGTTCGGAGTCTCGGATGGGATCCATGATATCACGGGGAGATCTGGAATGGTCCGGAGAATAAGATTCATGTAAGGAAAGTCCAATTCCGGAGTTCGGGAACGATTTCGATGATTTCATCGGAGAAGTTCTAGAAGGTTCACCGAACCAGAAGGGGAAGGGTACATGAATGTGTCATGGATAATTGGAATGATTGAATCATGTCCTAGGTCACTTGGTTGGGCATTTGCAAGAAATAAATTAAGCTCCAAATTGAAAGTCAAAAGGCAAGTTTGAAAAGTCAAACTGGGACAATGTATCCTGGTGGAGGAAGGAAAGAATCCTTCTTTCTCTCCACCACAAGCCAACTAGGAGAGGGAGTTGGGGAAGGATTCAAACTCCCCTCTCCCAAGCTGCCCTCCCTCTCATAAATAGAGGGGAGGGGGTGCCCCAAGGCCACACACAACCAACCCCTCCCCACCTAGCCGCCGTGTCGCACAGCACTAACGTCGCGCCGCCTTGCACCGCCGCCGCCTCGTCGTTGTCGCCCTAGCCGCCGACGGCCATGCCTCCTCCTCTCTAGCCCTCTAAACCCTAGATCGCCGGAAACCCTATATCCACCATAACATGCTCCGGCTTAGGCGAAGCCCTGCGGGATCTTCCCTCTACTTTCGACACCACGTCGTCGTGCTACCGAAATCGCGAGGATAGAACTACAACCTTCGCTTCATGCTGGAACAAGAGAGAGGAAGGTCTTCATCGAGTACCGAACGTGTGACCGACTGCGGAAGCGCTGCCAGAATGCAGCGCCGGAAGGATCGTCTACGCGATCTTGAGATCGGCAAGTGTACGATTACATCACCCACGAGAATCTGCTCTCGTTAACCACTTTGAAATCTTTGATGGTGAGTACTCTAATCGACTCATTGCTATAATCCAGTAGATAGATCTTGGCTTGTTCGTGTTCATGCGGTAGATTTTTTTGTTTTCCATGTTATGAACCCCTACAGCTCCCATGTGTGGTTTTGGTAATTAATGAAAATCTCTATTGACTAATGCTTGTATCAAGTTGTACTTGTAGGAATTGTCCATAGGCAATGTTTGAACCATATGTTGGCTTCAAGGTTTGGAGAAGAAGAAAGTGAAGAGGATCAAGTGGTGACAAAGGTGTTCAAAGAGTGATCCACATATTGGTCATGCGAGAGTTGAGCCTTTTGCAAGGGTGTCTTGAAGAAGAAGATAGAGTTCATCATATGTATCTTCAAGACATAATCCAAATGGTGTTAGAAGTAATGTTGTGCAAGCTAAAGAAGTGACATATCTAGAAGATATCATGCTTGAAGCTTGCCATCCTCGATGATCATGGATCGATGAATACAAGTTCAAAGTAAAGGTTTCCCCATGTCGTATGGGGGAGCAACTTGCAAGTCTTCATCAAGCAAGTGCGTGCGAGAGCAATCAAGAAAGGTGTTCCATCTTGAGAAGGACAAGATCGTCTACATCAAGATCAAGTGGAATATGCACAAGGCAAAGGTATGATATTGATAGGGTTTCCTTCTTGCCGTTCTCGTGGTGTTAGTTGGGGAGACCTGTTTATAGGATAGATAACCGTACTATCAAGAGGGGCTCTCAAGTGAGTAACTCGATCATATCTTTCAAAGAGAGCTCAAACCTTTGCATACTTAGCATCATCCTCTCTTGGTTTTTATTTGGATATTATCCATGTGAGGTTCTAGAGCTTGTGGTAATATTCATAACAAGCTTTAGTTCATCAAACAGCTTTTTTGATCTTTCCATTGATAATACATGTTTTGGATAAGATACATAAACTGTTTTTGATGAAATACACGCAAAAAGCTTTAGTTCATCAATATGCATACTAAACCATTTTTTATGAAATACATGATAAGATCCACCCAAACGGTTTTGGATAAGATCCATGTTATATCATATTGTGTTTTTGATCTTTGAGGTTTTCCGGTTTCTCACCAAGAGAGGTATCTCACATTATAATACATGAAATGTTCTCTCTTGGTGGTATCCAATATTTTCTCTTGGTGGTATCCAATACATGAAATGTTCTTTTGTTGGGCAGCTCCTGTTGTCCTCTTTCCAACAAAATTGGTTTCGGGTCAATCGGAGTTTCCGAACTCTAGATATCGCCATTTAAAGTTTGCCTCTTATTTGTCCCAGACCGGAGTCTTCGGTGTGGTCCGGAGTTTCCCCAAGAGTCCACGAAGGGGGATCCAGAATTCAGCCTAGGACAGTCTGATGGGTGGTGAGGAAGGTCTGGAGACTGACCGGAGTCTCCAGTCCATGCCTCAGACCAATGTCTCCGGTGTGGCTGGACAGGAGTCTCCGGTCCACTTGGTTCCCAAAGGCGCTGGGACAGTCTGATAGGTGGTCCGAAGGCTGGTCCGGAGGTTGGCCCGAATCTCCGATGTAGACCGGAGACTCCGGTCTGACAGGTCCCCAACAGGTACAAAACGGTCAGAAATCTGTGGGCCTATAAAAAGGGCCCTTCTTCCCCAATGGACACTGGTCGAGTTTTACCAGCTTTCTCCTCCATTATTTACCCTCTTGATCTTGCTCCCATTTAATCCCTCCCTTGATTCTTGCATATACTTTAGGGATTTGAAAGAGAAGATCTAGATCTACAATCCCACCAATCAATGTCTCCTCTAAGCGAGGGGAACATCTTGGGATCTAGATCTTGGAGTCTTTTATGGATTTCCTCCATTGTTCTTCCTCTCTTATTCCCCCACAAGCTTTTGTAGCTTTGGTGGAATTTGGGAGAGAAGGATTTGAGCACTACTTGTGTTCTTTCCATTGCATTTGGTGCATCGGTTTGAGTTCTCGGTGAGGATTCGATTGAGTGAAAGGTGAGAAGCCTTTTACTCTTGGGTTCTTGAAATCCTAGATGGTTTGATGGTTTTGCAGGTTCTTGGATTACTTGGGGCCTCCAGTTAAGTTGTGGAGCTTTCCCCAAGCTTGTTTGTTGGGAGCCTCCAATTAAGTTGTGGAGTAGTGCCCCAACCTTATGAGAGGTTTCGGATTGCCACCGACAAGTGCACCGATAGTGGAAGCATGGATTGATCCCGTTGGGGTGAAATTCACAGGAGAATAAGGGAGGCCTTTTGTGGCGTTGTTGGTTTGATACCACCCCCTCTCCAAACGAGATGTACTCCATGTTGGGAGGAACTCGGTAAAATATCGTCGCCCCGCGTGCCTCGGTTATCTCTATACCCGAGCTTTACTTATGCACTTTACATTGTGATAGCCTTCATGCTTGAAGTAATCTATATATTGCCATCACATTGTTGCTTACATTGCTTAGCATAAGTAGTTGGTGCACATAGGTGAACCCTAGTTGTTCTAGGTTTTGTGATTGACAAAGTAAATGCTAGTTTAATTCCGCCTTTGTTGAGCAACTCTCGGAAAAGTTTTTAAACCGCATATTCACCTCCTCTAGGCGGCATCTGTATCCTTTCAACGCCCACCGCACACCACCCAATACACCGCACCTCCTTGCCACCATGGCCGGCTAGGAGTGGAGGACGCTGGGTCGCGGATCCACAACAGAGGGAGGCCCATGGCAGCCTTATTGAAGCGGAGACGACAAACCACTTTAGCGATAGATCCTCTGGCCAAAGGAGAAACCGGCGATAGCAAGAACCCTAAGATCTATATCTAGCCAAAATTTGCACCTTGCTCCAAAACTACGGGCAAGAAGCCCAAAAACCTAGCCTAAACTACTCCGGTGCCTCCCCTCCGCCATCTCCGGCCGGCAAAGCCACCGGAGAGGCTCGATTTGGCCTGGTCCGATGACGAGCTCTCTTGACTACTGTAGGAGAGAGAGAGAGAGAGAGAGAGAGAGAGAGAGAGAGAGAGAGAGAGAGAGAGAGAGAGAGAGAGAGAGAGAGAGAGAGAGAGAGAGAGAGAGAGAGAGAGAGAGAGAGAGAGAGAGAGCAGGGGAGGGGAATGAGCACTCCCGAAGTAAGTGTATCCTATCCGTGTACACACCTCCATACATAGAATACACACATCCATATGAGCGACTATAGTAATGCAACCGCTCCCGTTTATGTATCCTATCCGATGTTATCTATAACATGTAGCCAGTTTCCAAAAAGATTGGCTACTGAGCGTGGTTGATGCAAGGTTGAGCCTATTTGGATGGCTAACATATATATCGTGCAAACTGACACTCAAAAAACAAATGTTCGATAGTTTCATCATTATGGTAGAAACAACATTTTGTACTTCCATACCAGTTGTGTCAAACAAGATTATCTTACGTAAAAATCACACCACGACGTAGATACCAACTAAAAATTTTAATCTTCAATTGTATGTTCATCTTCTAGATGTGTTTGTTTCTATGTACCGGTACTTCGGAATGTATTAATGTTGTACATGGAATCAATTGAAAAAATTCTTTCTCAATCAAATTTCAATGGAACTCATCGTGTTTATGTGTTAGCAGTACATCCGCTAACCGCTCTTGTAGAGTATGCCAAGAGGCGATACATGCACCAATGAGATCTCGTACGAAAATCACGTTAGGAGAAAAAGTGTTTAACACCCAGCGATTATCACTTTTGCTATGTGCTATATTGTATAAAATCAGATATTGTTTGAGTTCTCTAACCAAGAGTTCTTCCATAATCTAATCTCTAAATCGTCCTTATCCTATGCACGTCAGATGGAATAGATTGTACGCAGAGCAATTTCGTACACGGAATTGACGTCTCAACTAAACGCGATGTGTTGGCTTTTTTATAAAACCGATACGTCTTCCAAAACATATTCTTATAATGCCACTAGGGTACTCTCAACCTAGTTTAGTTTAAAAGAAATAAATTATTTTTAAAGTGATTATACCATCCTAAAAGTTAGTTTATTTTATTAAACCAAAGAGAACAGAAGGTTCCATAATAATGGCTCACTTGCATCTTTATTTCGTCTTGATCCTAAATTTTCTTTCATTTTTCCCTTTTCTTGGCAAGCAAAAGATTATTAAAGTGTTACAAGTTTACATAAATTCTTCACAAACCTGCGACATTTACATTAGGTTGGACCGATTAAAAAAAAAACATCCACGCAACGACACACCCGTCTGAATTGAAAACTCTCACTTGATTTGGGCTGTGACTATACTTGCCCGTTTCTCGGGCCGGGCCGGGCTCAAGCTGGGCCGGTAGAAGCCTGCCCTTGCATTTTCCAGGCCCGAGCCTAGCCCGGTTCGGCTGTCAAGCCTAAAAATTCGGTCCGTCGGGTTTTCTCCGGTCCGGGCCGCGCGGGCCAGGTTGCCCATGCCAGCTATGGCTGTAACACGTCCAGCACATCGCCAGAGATCTGTGAGCTGGTTGCCGTGCAGATCTCGACGCCGGGGCTCGTCATCCGACGCCGCACGTACGGCCGGCACGCCACCGCACTCCGCGGCTCTCACGTCGTCCCTAGCGGCAGCCAAGGCCGTCGAAAACGCTGGTCGCACGCACGCACGAAAGGACAATGGCGGATTAGTTAAACATAGTAGCCTGGCAGGTCACTGCAACGACATTGATTCAGGTAAACTAATCCAGGAGACGGGAAAAATCAAGCGGCGCTGGGTGGTCACCCGGGACAGGGCGAGCAAAGCAAGGTGATAACAATTCAGGGAGTCACTGGTCTGGGAGCGTGCTGTCCCCTGCCAAAACAAAACTTAGTGGTGGCGATGAGGAATAGTCTGAATGCTAGCTGCAGCAAGCGTGCAAGTGCACTGGTATAATATGAGTCCACCCTCTGAGATCCGTCCTATATAAACCCCCTGTCTCCGGCGATCTCTTCACAGTTCATACCATCCCACCGCAAACCACACAGAGGCAAGAACGGCAACAGCAAGCTGCTGTGGTTTCGGCTGCTAGTAGAAGATACAGTTCGAGTCCAGGCGTGGGTTCGGACCTCAGATTCTCAAGATGAAGCTCGGGAGCCAGAGGAGGAAAAGAGGGGGATTCGGCAAAGCCGTGAAGGAGCAGAGAGCGAGACTCTACATCATCTCTCGGTGCGTCGTCATGCTGCTCCGGTGGCATGACTGAATCACAGAGCAGTCCTCTACATGGATCTTGATAGTTTTTCTTGTTTTTAGTCTTCAGCCCTTCATCTTGTTTCTTTCCTACTGCCAGAATGGCAAAGGGGAAATTGTAGACAGTACATATCCTTGTAGCAGATGCCGTATCAATTGACATGCAGACATGTGTTCCTCAGTTTGCCTTGTTCATTTTCTGTGCCGCCGTGGATGTCTGAATGATAGATTTGCCGTGTAAACTGTGAAGTGTGGCGTTGGTGCAGGTATTTGGCGAGACCTCCGGGCTGAGAATAAGTTTTACATGCTACAAGGGTGCTGTTAGTTAGAACCTGCTTAGCTAGTATTCCGATTTACCTCTTATCCTTCTTCAAATTCTCTAAGTGGGTTTTGCAACTTATTAGCTCACAGATGCCATACTGCTTGTGGAATGACTCAAAAGAAGAGAGAAAGCTTCACTTAGCAAATTGGCATTTCGTCTGTTTGCCAAAATCCCAAGGGGGTTTGGGTATTCCTTCCCTCGGAGCTCTTGGCTTAAGAGATGTATAAATGGGGAAGAGGAGTTATGGAGAACAGTAATAGATAACAAATATCACACTGATCAGCCCAATATTTTTGCTTATAAATTTTCTTTTTTAAGCGACCGGCGGTAGCTCTGCCCTTTCTATTAGAAGGGGGAATTAAACGGTCATGATACAGAAAAACATATTTGGTTTAAGGTGTAAACATGCCCAAGAAAACCACCTGAAAAACCAATTAATTGGCTCGGCTGGGATAGCCGGCCCATGCCCAATATAAGCGCTCGCTCTTTGGAGAATGTTGTCTCTAGCGATTGAGGCGACCTCAATGTATGCCATACGCCAACCCGTGAAGATTCGTCTGTTGTGTTCTTTCCAAGCATTCCACATCGCGTACAGAAAGCATCCGTTAAGCCTGTTTTGTTCAGAAGTCACCTTTCATGCGATCAAGTCGTCCCACCAATCAGAAGTGGAGGAGAAAGATTGGGCATCGCTCCCTGTAGTATCGTTGTCCCACGATTACGATGTGTTCCATACCGCTGTTGTGAAGGGACAGTCTTTGCAAAGGTGGGTGGCAGTTTTCAGTGTCGAGCCGCAGAGCTGGAAGGTTGGATCATTAAGCCATCCTCTGATTGCCAGCATATCCGCAGTGAGCAGCTTTCCGTGGAGGGATAGCCAGGAGAAAAGTTTGCATTTTGGTTTGGCATGTGCCGACCAGATTTTTTTGAGCTTTGAATCTGGAAAAGCATCCATTGAATTGGGTGTGGTAGGCTGATCTGGTGGTGTACGCTCCGTCGGCAGTTAAGGTCCATCTGATGGTGTTCGGTTGTAGGGGGTCTAGCTGAGTGTCATGGATGACGTCCCAAACCTCCAAGTATTGGGATAGCTGGAGAGAGGTATGAAGGCTGGCAACCGAACGGATCCAATTTCCAGGGGTGAACTCTTTTGAAACAAATCTTATTTTCCTAGTGGCGATGCTGAAAATATCAGGTGCCCACTACTTTAGCGGCCCACGGCCACTCCAGTTGTCGTGCCAGAAGGAGGCGGTTTCACCTTTCCCAATTGTTATTTTCATCCAGACCCGGAATAGATCCATGTCGGCCGTGCTGCAGGGAAGTCTCGATCCAACCAAGGTGCGCGTTGGGTCGGTCCATTGTAGCCAAGGTCATCACAGTCTCAGTGCCCTTCTAGTGCGAGCAAGGTCCGACATTCCAAGACCTCCCAAGGCTTTCGGCCGGCAAGACGTCTTCTAGTTGACCAGTGCTTTCCCCTGCGTGGCATGCTCTCCTTCGTCATCGGCCCAGACAAAATTCCTAACAATCTTGATTATCTTATTGCGAGCCCAATTCGTAAGTGGGATGGCGGTGGAGTGATAAATCGCAGTGGCCATCAGCACCGATTTAGCCAGAGCGACTCTTCTAGGACGCACAATGTTTTTTCTCGAACCAACCAGGAAGCTTTCCAGCAATCTTATCGAAGAGAGGCTGAAAGTCAACTTTGCGAAGCCGAAGGTAGTGGAGAGGTAGTCCTAAGTACTTTCCAGAAAAACTTGCAAGCTTGCAGGGAAGGCAGTGAACACTTCATCTAGGTTGATTTGTCCATATTGCACCAGGAAGATTTCTGTTTTTTCCATATTGGTCACAAGGCCGCTAGCCTTTACAAAATTGTCGAGGATGGCTTTGATGGCAATCAACGTGAATGCTGACGTTGCTTGTAAAAATTTGGGACCTTCCAAATTTTGGAAAGGCTTCCTATGGAACTCTAGAGCAAATAGATTTGGATATAGATGGGTTATTAGGGATAGGACCAAGTCAAATTCTAGGAAGACCTCCTCTTTATCTTCCCAATTTTGGGATCTTTATTGCATCTGCAATGAGCAACTTGCCACTATTTCACAAGTTTCGGATGGAACGACAGTCAAACTTTCATTTAGAAGGAACTTTAATCCCACACTTATGGAATAATGGTATGAATTAGAGCAGATTTGCACGGGTGTGTCTCTTTTCTGATGATTGTGGTTCACTTATTGAGTAACACACTGCCAATGGGCAATATTCCATTATCTCACTCTACAACATTATTAGTTTTAGAGGGGTTGTGCCTATCTACATTCCATCCATTTGGAAACATTATTAGTTTTAGAGGGGTTGTGCCCACCTAGCTTCCAAATCTTTCATTGGTTGTTTGCTCACAATAAACTCATGACAAGCGATAGCCTTCTAAAAAGAAACCTAGGGAAACTAGTGACTTGTGTGTTTGTGCTGAAAAAGAATCAATTAATCATATACTATTTTACTACATTGTTGCCAGAGAAATTTGGATTTTTACCTCTACTTTATTAGATTGCCAGCTTGGCTCTAACTTTGAATCCATAAACAAATTCTAGGTTGCCAATGAAAAGCATTTTATTTTGAACACTCCTTGTTTTCTGATCATCTGGAGTATCTGGAAATCTAGGAATGCTTTGATTGTTGACAACCAAAAATGGCTATGTATTAAGCAAGTATGCTGGCTTATCCTGAGCATAGTTAGAAAATGGAGATTTTTTTACAAGGAGCACATGTTGGAGCAATTGGACTAGTTATCCCAACTAATCATGCTACTTCTTCATGCTCTAGATATCTACCGCGGGGTGAAGACAGAAGCTATCTCCATGGCATCTCTGGTGGAATCACTGCGCTTTGAAGTTGACCTGGGACTCCTAGGAATGCAAGTGCTATATAATGATAAGAAAGAAGGGTTCTGAGAGTGTCCCGGATGATCTCAAAATGGTTTTGAGATATCCCACATGATGCCCGAAGTGTCTGAATTGGTCTCCGAAGAGTCCAGAATGGTCCCGGGCATATAGGGAAGGTTTGAAAGGGTATGGAAGGTTCTGTAAGGGTATAAGACGACATGAGATATCTTAAAAATTCTAGAAGGTTACATAATACGTGCGGCATGTTACCTTGAGGGTCAAGGAGTTGTCCCATGTGGCAATTCAAATTTGGCAAAGAAAGCAGTTTTCTAGTAGGTTTCTTTTGACAGAGACATG
This sequence comes from Avena sativa, assembly GCA_916181665.1. Taxonomy (NCBI): domain Eukaryota; kingdom Viridiplantae; phylum Streptophyta; class Magnoliopsida; order Poales; family Poaceae; genus Avena; species Avena sativa. The sequence continues at coordinate 442,943,923 of OV702293.1, read as the reverse complement.
GCGGAACTCATCCAAACTTTGGGGAAGGTTTGTGGACCACCAAAGAGGCTTGGAAACCTATTTAAAAGGTCCAAGGGATGTCCCAAAACCACCACAACTGGCACCCCTAGCCTTCCAAACCGCAACACCTCCGTCGCCTCCAAATCCTAGCCGCTGACAGCCTAGCGCAACCGATGTCCTATGCCATGTGCTGGCCGCCGCCTAGAGGCTGGAGGGCTATTGTCGTCACCCTCGTCTCGTTGTCGCCTTGTCAAGGTCGACCTAAAACCTAGGTCGGTCATGCCTTAGGTTCTCTCCTCTCTCTCGGGAGCGCTGGCTAGTTGTATACTCTGTTTAGATCTAATCTAAACGTCGAGCGCGAAGCACCGAATATTCATCAACTTGGTTCCCTGTTTTTCCATGTGCTTGATCACATGTCGACGCAGTGACGCTACACCCGCAAGTGTGGATACCTTGGAGGTGTTGAAATTGTGGGAGCGGTTCGAGGGATGTCAAATCTCCTCGTGACTAGACAAATCTAGTTGCGGGGACCGACTCATATCTACATCAATACCGTCATCGACAACTTTTCACTAGCTTGATCTAGAAGGGTATGATCAATTTGATCTCACCTTGCATATGATCTTGGTTATGTTCTAGAATTTTATTTGTGTAACGTGTTCCCCAACAGGTTACCCATGGTAGCATAGTTGTTTTCCCATGGTAGCATCGTCATCCGTCGTTGCCATGGCAGCACCACCGCACTTGCAGAAGCAGGGATGAGGCCTTCCTCCACATCAGTGTCTTTTGCAACCTATGGCAGCACCTCTGCCATTGTGGGACACCGACAAGCTTGGACAGCAGACGAGGCGGGTGCCATCTCCCTTCCTGAGCTTGGAGGCACAATGGGCTCAGTCCCCAGCATGGGATTCAGGGAGGCAAAAAGGAAATGGGAAAGGATCGCCGAAACTTATTTACTCCGATCTAAATTAATATTTTCAAATTTATTTAGATTTGAATCTATCTAGTAACATGTCTAGATACATCTGAATCTAGACAAATCCAAGAGCGTTAATTTGGACCGAAAGAAGTACTTATATTTGTTTGGCATATATAGCTAATCTAACGTCCATAATGCCCTGTAGTTCTCATATCAACGGAAGAAGAAGCGAAAAAAGACTGGGTTGGTAGATACATCTAAAGGAAATATGCCCTAGAGGCAATCATAGAGATGATTATATTTATTATGTATCCATGAGTTATTGTAATGTTTCTTGAATATCCATATCAGGCAACTTGTATAGATTGGCAATTATGTGAATTGTTTGTGAAACTCTTTACTTGTATGGTTATTTAATAGTTGTCCCTAGTCGGAGTTCATGTGAGGACACACGTGAATATTAGACTAGCACATCGATTGGTTGATGACTATGTTTCGCAAGTCATAGACATGGAGATGTCTTGGACACATGTTATGAACATGGGGTTGGACTGACCCAACTTGAGACTGGCAATTAGACTTGCAGCTCTCTCTACACATCGTGTACGTTTTGTCCTTAGAGCTGGGATTGTCTCATGTACTTGAGATATGGATCGACCTACTTTGGGTCTATCAACCACTATTCTGTAACTTGGTAGTCATAAAGGTAGCTTTCGGGTTTTTCCTGAAGCATGCTGCAAGGCATGGTCAATCAAGATGGGATTTGCCCCTCTCTACTTGAGAGAGATATCTCTAGGCCCCTCGAGTGATCGGATCCAGAAATGCATGATCATGCTACATATGGTTAAGAGTTAACCTAGTAAAGGGATTCCGAATCACAGTATCGAGAAAGGGAGGTTAGCTTGGAGCTAGACCAAATATCATGGGGCAAAGGGAAAGACATGTACTAAACCTTATAATGGTTCGTCTTATATGATCTTTGTATGCGTTTAGGAGTTGGCACGCCTTGCTGGAGGCCGCTATCAACTATTGACAGAATAAGTGTATTCGTGTCATGTCTATACGTATATGAACCTATAGGGTCACACACTTAAGATACTGGAAGCCTAATGAGGATTAGATCCGAATTAGACCAGGCTTAGGCTACTAATGGGCTGCTAATGTAGAATCCCACTAGGAATGCCTATATAAGAGAGGGCGGGGCGAGCTGACCAGAGTTAGACCATTCCTCCCATCTGCCACTCCTCACGCCTGTGTTGCACGCGCGGACCTAGCAGTCCGACGTATGACGCTTCCACCCCGCATGTGTGGATACCTCAGAGGTGTTGCATCTATGACACTTGGACGAGCCGCGCAAGGGGAGCTTCTCGTGGGACGAGGACGAAGAGGAGACGTAGAACATCTACACTGCCTCGACGTGCTTCATCAAGTTTCACAACCGCGCGTCTAGTGGTAATCCCGTGATCTATGACAACAGTAATCCTAGTTTACACGGTAGAATTTTTTGATTTGCGCTAGTGTAGCCTACCCGTATCCATTCAGTGGTACCAGAGCCGATGTTGTTCAGTTATAGGTTCAGGATGTTTGCATATGGTGATATGTAGATTGATATGAATGATGTGATCATTTATATGGCGGTGGTTCAGGATTGATCTATGATCTTGTTTTCCGTGATCGTGATTCTGAGGTCGTCGAACGACTTACCCCTACCGGTCGGTTTCCGCCATCAGGGTAGATAGTGACACATAAATCCTGTTGAATCACGCGAAGATCAATATGATTGATCGAATCGGAATCTAGATCTAATATCTATGTACCATGATCAAAGAAGTTTGATCAAATCGGAACAATAGAAGGTTTATGGCAAATTTGATTTGCCGATCAAAATCCTTAAAAAAACTGTGTAGATTCGATCTCTCATTTTTCACAGTTTCTATGGCGATGGAGATCACCATGAGAAAATGGGTCATACTGTGTCACATCTATGTGAATGTTATTCTTATACGTTTTACTACTATGCATGCTTAGATGATAGAAGTAGAATGATCCCTCACAAATTTTAAGTTAAACCATGCCCTCCCAACCATACCTTGCACCATCCTATGCCCTGTACAATAGTTGGTGGGCCTATGAAATTAGGGTGCCACAGTTTTCCTTGGCTGGATGGGTTTGTATCGGATACCTACACGCATAAGGGTTGGTGAGCTTGACAAGGTCATCTTAACAGTTAAGGACCTTGGGGCATAAAGGTTGGGCGCCTAGTTTTGACATAGAGATGTCACCCAACAACAAGAGTCATATGTGATATGATTAGCAAGTGTTGCTTATTGATTTACCTTGTTTTGTAGCAGTGATGCTAAAGCTCACTAGTCGACTTGTTAATTATGGATCTTGAATCACTTAGTATCAATAGAGGGATATTGATTTAAGTGGGAGTATATGCTATTAAATTGTTTAATATGTTTTACTCTTTCATGGTTACATGGCTTAGTATTTTGCATGTTTTCTGTTGTAGATCAATGGTACCCAACACTGCATAACCTTTTTCTTTGCGTTCGATTCTTGACAAAGATAAACTAAATGGAACAAACTGTTCAGACTAGGTCCGTAACCTGAGAATTGTTCTTAGGTCTGATAAAAAGGAAATGGTTCTGGATACCCCAATCCCTGATGAACCTGCTGATAATGCATCTGCTGCCCTTAAGAATGCCTATAAGAGAGCATGTGATGATTATCTTGAGGTTAGTTGTCTTATGCTTGCATGCATGAAACCTGAACTCCAAAAGAAGTTTGAGGATCAGGATGCGTACGATATGATCGTCGCGCTTAAGGACATGTTCCAAGATCAGGCAAGGACTGAGAGGTACAATGTTGCCAAGTCCTTTGTGGAAAGCAAGCTGGCAGAGGGAGCAGATGTAGGCCCCCATGTAATCAAAAAGTCGGTTACAGTCAGACTTTGGAAAAGCTTGGTTTTCCACTAGGCCAAGAGTTGGCTACTGATTTCATTTTGGTGTCTCTTCCATCTAGATATGGGAAGTTCATTTCGAACTACCATATGCATGGGGTGGAGAAGGGCCTTAATGAGTTATGCGGGATGCTAAAAATAGCAGAAAGTGACATGATGAAGTGTGCAGGGCATAGCCATGTGATGGTTGTGCAGAACAAGCCTAGCTTCAAGAGAAAGGGTACTTCTTGGAAGAAAAAGGGCAAGGCTAAGGATACGATCCCTAAGCCTGCACCCAAGCAAAAGGCTGGATCTGTAGAAGACACTGAGTGCTTATTTTGTCACGAATATGGCCACTGGAAGAGAAACTGCAGCAAGTACCAGACTTCTTTGAAGAAGAGTGGAAGTAAGAGTACTTCCCACTCAGGTATGCTTGTTGTAAATATTGTGGACATTCTTCTCGCTGATTCTTATGTTAACTCTTGGATATTTGATACCATATCGGTTGCTCGTATTTGCAATTCGATGCAGGGGCTAATAAGGACTAGAGAAGTGCAGAAATGCGAAGTGGATTTTCGCGTCGGAAATAAAGCAAGGGTTGCTGCATTGTTCGTCGGCGTCATGCAACTTCACCTTCCGTCAGGATTTATTATGGAGTTGAATAATTGTTATTACATTCCAAGTATGGGTCGAAACATTTTATCACCTTCATGTTTGATGAGGGATGGATATTCATTTGCGAGTATGAACAATGGTTGTGTAATCTCTAAGAATGATATGTTTATGGCTAATGCTTCCATTGTGAATGGGTTATTTATTTTTAATCTTGATGATGCATCTGTTTACAATGTTAGTGCTAAAAGGCTTCGGCCTAATGATTTGAGTCTTACCTATTTATGGCATTGTCATTTGGGGCATATAAGTAAAAAGCGCATGAAGAAGCTCCATGGTGATGGTCTTCTAACTTCGTTTGATTTTGAATCATACGAGACATGTCAAGCTTGTTTACTTGGAAAGATGACCAAGTCGCCTTTTTTGGGTTACCCGAGAGAGCGACATACCTGTTGGAACTCATACATATTGATGTACGTGGACCAATGAGCACGACGGCCAGAGGAGGATATGTAGGGTTCGCAGCATAGAAAACAAAAAATTTCCTACGATGGGAACTATGTACCAAGATCTATCTACTAGATACAAACAACGGGCGGATGTATATCCGTAGAGAACATACCTTTGAAGACCGACAAAGCTTAACGAGTTCAACTCGTGGTTGATGTAGACGATCCCTTGCCGATCTCAAGATCGAGAGGAAGTCCTAGCGCCGCAAAGCAGCAGCGCATCCGTGCTCGCACACACGTACAAGACACCGGGCAACCTCCGCCTCCTCGCTCCAGAGATGCAGCGGAAGCACAACCCTTTCTTGCCGAATAGCCACCGGGAACATGTATCTCGCTAGTCCGAGACCATGGGGAATAAATTCTAGAGAGGGAGAGAGATCCTTCACGAGGAGGTGTGAGAGACAAGTGAGAGGAGGGGCTCCTTTTATAGGAGTAGGGGGGCACCCAAGGGGGTGGCCGCCGGCCATGGGGATGCCCCCTCCCCTCCTTCATTCATGTGGGTGGACACTCCACTCACAAAATTCCTTTAAATTCCCTCCACTCAAAAGTCCACTCAAATTCCCATTAAATTTCCACCAAATTTAATGCAAACTCTCATTAAATAAAACTCTTTTATTTTATTCAGAATTTTGTCAATTACTTTAATGACAAACATTCACAAATAACCCCTTGCTAGAATTCCATTTCACATGCATAACCACTTTATGCAATTTCACCCGAAAACCTGTTTCGGTATCTAGTGAAATAAATTCCTGCGCTTGTTTATTCTTTCGGCATGAAACATTTGCTCCAACTGGATGCCAGTGTCCCTTAAGTGTGTCACCCTACGGTTCGCGAATAATGCGGACATGATCGAGACCCTTCTCCGATCAATAATCAGTAGCGGGACTTGGAGATCCATACTGACTCCCACACATTCAACGATGACTTTTCCTGTGATCGTCGGAACCTTTTACGCTTGTATCTTAATCCCTTTGTTTCACGATATATTACATGTCCGAGATTCGATCATCGGTATCTCCATACCTAGTTTGATCTTGTTACTGACATGCACTCTTTTCTCGTTCCCGTGATATAACATTCTAGTGATCAAATCACTTGCTTGCAAGCTAACCAATGTGATATCACCGAGAGGGCCCAGAGCATATCTATCCGTCATCGGGATGAACAAATTCCACTCTTGATCCATGATTCTCAACATAACACTTTAGTAGCTTTGGAGCCATCTTTATAATCACCCAGTTACGGAGTGACGTTTGATGTCAACAAGAAACTCTTCCGGTGTTAGTGATTGGCATGATCTCATGGTCTAAGGATTAGGATTACTTGGTAGTTTGTTTATAGCAATATAAACTCAATGACTTTGATCGTAATGCTATACTTCGGATGAATGTTCATCACACCATTACACTAATGTTGTGATCTCGTTATTAACAACATCCAATGTCTATGATCAGGAAACCTTGATCATCTTGTTAATCAACGAACTAGTTTATGAGAGAGGCATAACTAGGAACTTTCTGTTTGTTTATTAAACACACATGTATTAATGTTTCCGTATTAATACAATTATAGCATGCAAAATAAACATCTATCATATACTTGGAATACACATAATAAACATTTTATTATTGCCTCTCAGGGCATATTCCCTTCAGTCTCCCACTTGCACTAGAGACAATAATCTAGTTACATAGTGATGTATCTAACACCCATGGAGTTCTGGTGTAGATCATGTTTTGCTCTAGGGAGAGTTTTAGTCAACGGATCTGCTACATTGAGATCCGTATGTACTTTACAAATCTTTATATCTCCATCCTTGACATGCTCGCGGATGGAGTGAAACCGGCGCTTAATATGCTTGGAATGCTTGTGAGACCTTGGCTCTTTGGCATTGGCAATGGCACCATTGTTGTCACAATAGATCACCATTGGGTCCAACGCATTTGCAACCACACCTAGTTCGGATATGAACTCCTTCATCCAAACTGCTTCCTGAGCCGCTTCTGAAGTAGCAACATATTCGGCCTTCGTTGTTGATCCCGCCACCACAGGTTGTTTGGAGCTCCTCCAACTAACCGCTCCGCCATTCATGAGAAATACGTATCCGGATTGAGACTTAGAGTCATCCGGATCAGTGTCAAAGCTAGCGTCGACATAACACTTAGCGACGAGCTCTTCTTCACCTCCGTATACAAGAAACATAGCCTTAGTTCTTCGCAAGTACTTAAGGATATTCTTGACCGCTTTCCAGTGTTCTGAACCTGGATCCGATTGGTACCTACTAGTCAAACTAATAGCATGTGCCACATCCGGTCTTGTACATAGCATGGCGTACATTATAGAGCCTATGGATGAAGCATAGGGGACCTTGTCCATTATCTCTCTTTCTTCCGCCGAAGCCGGACTTTGAGTCTTACTCAATGTCGTGCCTTGTGTCATAGGTAAGAACCCCTTCTTACTATCCTCCATTTTAAACTTCTTTAAAATCTTATCAAGGTATGTACTTTGCGATAGCCCTATTAGGCGCCTAGATCTATCTTTATAGATCTTTATGCCTAATATGTATGACGCTTCACCTAGGTCCTTCATTGACAATTTGCTGTTTAGATAACTTTTAACACTGTTTAAAAGATCTATATCATTTCCGATCAATAATATGTCATCCACATATAATATCAGAAATGCCACATTGCTCCCACTCACTTTCTTGTAAATACAAGCTTCTCCATAAGTTTGGACAAATCCAAACTCTTTGATCACCTCATCAAAGCGGAGATTCCAACTTCGTGATGCTTGCTTCAATCCATAGATGGATCACTGAAGCTTGCACACCTTGTTAGCATCCTTAGGATCGACAAAACCCTTTGATTGTATTATATACAACTCTTCCTCAATATTACCATTGAGAAACGCGGTTTTAACATCCATCTGCCATATCTCATAATCGAAATATGCAGCAATTGCTAACATAATCCTAACTAACTTTAGCATCTCTACGGGAGAGAATGTCTCATCATAGTCAACTCCTTGAATTTGTCGAAACCCCTTTGCGACAAGTCGAGCTTTATAGACGGTCACATTACCATCAGCATCAGTTTTCCTTTTGAAAATCCATTTGTTCTCCACGGCCTTTCGGTCGTGAGGTAAGTCCACCAAGTTCCAAACTTGACTTTCATACATGGATTCCATCTCAGATTTCATGGCTTCTAACCATTTGTTGGAATCCGGGCTCATCATCGCTTCTTCATACGTCGCAGGGTCATCATTTTCATCAACCATGAAATTCATGACAGGATTTCCGTACAGATCGGGACCTGCACGCGTCCTGCTTGACCTGCGAGGTTCGGTAGTACTCTCTTTTGGAGTTTCATGATCATTATCATTAGTTCCCTCTTCAACAGGTAGAGCCAACTCCGGAACAACTTCCGGCGCTGCGCTACTCGCCATACTTTGAAGAGAAGGTTCAATAACCTCTTCGAGTTCTACCTTCCGACTACTCACACCTTTCGCGAGAAACTCCTTCTCTAGAAAGGATCCATTCTTGGCAACAAAAACCTTGCCCTCGGATCTGTGATAGAAGGAATACCCAATAGTTTCCTTAGGGTATCCTATGAAGATGCATTTTTCCGCTTTGGGTTCGAGTTTATCCGGTTGAAGTTTCTTCACATAAACATCGCATCCCCAAACTTTAAGAAATGACAGCTTAGGTTTGTTTCCAAACCACAATTCATACGATGGCTTTTCAACGGATTTAGATGGTGCCCGATTTAAATTGAATGCAGCAGTTTCTAGTGCATAACCCCAAAATGACAACGGCAAGTCCGTCAGAGACATCATAGATCGAACCATATCTAATAAAGTACGATTACGACATTCCGACACACCATTTCTCTGTGGTGTTCCGGCAGGTGTGAGTTGTGAAACAATTCCACACTCTTTCATGTGAGTTCTAAACTCGTAACTTAGATACTCACCTCCACGGTCGGACCGTAGAAATTTGATCTTTCTATTACGATGATTTTCCACTTCATTCTGAAATTCCTTGAACTTTTCAAAGGTTTCAGACTTGTGTTTCACCAAGTAGATATAACCGTATCTACTCAAATCATCCGTGAAAGTAACAAAATAACGATATCCACCTCGCGCCGACACACTCATTGGACCACATACATCAGAATGTATGATTTCTAATAAATCTGTCGCCCGTTCCATTGAACCGGAAAACGACGTTCTAGTCATCTTGCCCATAAGGCATGGCTCACATGTATAAAATGATTCATAATCAAGAGATTCCAAAAGTCCATCCGAATGGAGCTTCTTCATGCGTTTAACGCCAATATGACCTAGACGACAGTGCCACATATATGCGGATATATCATCATTTAGTTTAATCCTTTTAGCATCAACATTATGAATATGTGTAACATTATTATCGAGATCTAAAAGAAATAAATCATTCATCATCGGTGCATGACCATAAAAGATTGCATTCATATAAATGGAACAACCATTGTTCTCGGATTTAAATGAATAACCACTTCGCATCAAACACGATCCAGATACAATGTTCATGCTCAGTGCAGGCACCAGATAACAATTATTCAAGTTTATAACTAATCCCGACGGCAAGTGGAGAGGCAGCGTTCCAACGGCGATCACATCAACGCTTGATCCATTGCCGACACGCATCTTGACCTCACCCCTTGCTAGCGGTCGCTTGTTCCGCAGCCCCTGATTCGAGTTACAAATATTAGCAACTGAACCGGTATCAAATACCCTGGTGCTACTGCGAGCACTAGTCAAGTACACATCAATAACATGTATATCATATATACCTTTGTTTGCCTTGCCGGCTTTCTTGTCTGCCAAATACTTGGGGCAGTTGCGCTTCCAGTGGCTAGTCCCCTTGCAATAGTAGCACTCGGTATTAGACTTAGGTCCAACTCGGGGTTTCTTTTCAGGCACGGCAACAAGCTTGCCTCCCTTACTTCCCTTCTGTTTTCCCTTCTTGTCTTTCTTGAAACCAGTGTTCCTACTGATCATCACCACTTGATGTTCCTTTTTGATCTCCACTTCTGCAGTTTTAAGCATTGACAGAAGCTCGGGGAGAGACTTCTTCATGCCTTGCATATTATAGTTCATCACGAAGCTCTTATAGCTAGGTGGCAGAGACTGCAGAACATGATGGATGCCTAAGTCAATGGGAATCAATATTCCCAAGGACACAAGCTTATCGGCACAACCCGACATCTTGAGTACATGCTCACTAACGGAGCTGTGCTCTTCCATCATGCAGCTAAAGAACTTTTTTGAAGCATTATAGCTCTCTACAGCAGCATGTGTGTCGAAAATCATTTTCAACTCACCCATTGTATCAAATGCATTGCCATTTTCGAAACGCTTTCGAAGTTCCGGCTCTAGCCCATACAATATGAAGCAATGAACTAAGTTGTGGTCATCCTGACGAGTCTGATAGACATTCTTCTCCTCATCAGGGGCATCATCTAAAGGTGGGGGGCCTAACGGCGCTTCTAGCACATATTGCTTTTGTGCAGCAGAGAGGAGAATCCTCAAATTCATGGCCCATTCGGTAAAGTTGCTACCGTTTGTTGCAAGTTTCTCTTTCTCCATGAACACATTGAAATTAAAAGCAGGTGGTGCCATCTACAACAGAATTTGTAAAGTTTAGACTAAGTGTATGATAGATTGAGTTCAACTAATCCATATTACAAATGAACTCCCACTCAAAAACGACATCCCTCGTGCCTTTTTGGTGATTACATGAACCAAATCCACTACACCAAGTCCGATCATCACGTGAGTGGCTTAACCTTTCGGTCCGTGTTCCGAGGCCATGTCTGTACATGCTAGGCTCGCCAAGTTAGAACCTTAGTATTCGCGTGTGTAACTGTTTTACACCCGAAATATGGTCGTGGATCCAAGAACACCCGATCATCACGTGATGTCTTGGAGCGACGAAAACATAATCGGTGCATACTAAAGGAAGAACACATTCTTATCTTGATATTTAAATGAGGGATCATCTTATTATGCTAACAAAGCGCTAAACAAGCAATATAATATGCTATCAAACATCACATGTTTATTAGTGAAATGATATGGTTCCCGCATATGATCTCTATCATGTGCACTGTGGTATGATCACTATCATACCTATATGTGTAAGTCCAAGGTCTATGGATATTACACATTATGTATGTTGTAAGAGTATCATCTCATACTTCTACTTACAACATCACCATATCATAACACTAGCCCAGCAACAATCTAAACTAGACGCCTCTAATTTATCCATTGCAAGTTTTACGTGGCTTAGGGCTTTCGAGATAGAACCGTTCTTACCTACGAACAAGAACCACAACGAGGATAACCAAATTGTTGACAACTCGCTTGCAAAATAGATATTTACTATAGTAGGAGAGACAGACACCCGCTAGCCACTTATGCAAACTAGTTGCATGTCAAGCGTGGAACAGGTCTCATGTGCGAGGACATGTAAAGTTTGTCCGGGCCGCTTCATCCCACTATGCCACCAATATCCAAAATTACAACAAAGGAGCAGCAACATGATCATCATCGCCCACATACTCATATGTGTACTACCCGTGTAAAGTATCTACGCATAGATCCGTCTCTGATACCACTGTAGGGTTCGCAGCATAGAAAACAAAAAATTTCCTACGATGGGAACTATGTACCAAGATCTATCTACTAGATACAAACAATGGGCGGATGTATATCCGTAGAGAACATACCTTTGAAGACCGACAAAGCTTAACGAGTTCAACTCGTGGTTGATGTAGACGATCCCTTGCCGATCTCAAGATCGAGAGGAAGTCCTAGCGCCGCAAAGCAGCAACGCATCCGTGCTCGCACACACGTACAAGACACCGGACAACCTCCGCCTCCTCGCTCCAGCGATGCAGCGGAAGCACAACCCTTTCTTGCCGAATAGCCACCGGGAACATGTATCTCGCTAGTCCGAGACCATGGGGAATAAATTCTAGAGAGGGAGAGAGATCCTTCACGAGGAGGTGTGAGAGACAAGTGAGAGGAGGGGCTCCTTTTATAGGAGTAGGGGGGCACCCAAGGGGGTGGCCGCCGGCCATGGGGCTGCCCCCTCCCCTCCTTCATTCATGTGGGTGGACACTCCACTCACAAAATTCCTTTAAATTCCCTCCACTCAAAAGTCCACTCAAATTCCCATTAAATTTCCACCAAATTTAATGCAAACTCTCATTAAATAAAACTCTTTTATTTTATTCAGAATTTTGTCAATTACTTTAATGACAAACATTCACAAATAACCCCTTGCTAGAATTCCATTTCACATGCATAACCACTTTATGCAATTTCACCCGAAAACCTGTTTCGGTATCTAGTGAAATAAATTCCTGCGCTTGTTTATTCTTTCGGCATGAAACATTTGCTCCAACTGGATGCCAGTGTCCCTTAAGTGTGTCACCCTACGGTTCGCGAATAATGCGGACATGATCGAGACCCTTCTCCTATCAATAATCAGTAGCGGGACTTGGAGATCCATACTGACTCCCACACATTCAACGATGACTTTTCCTGTGATCGTCGGAACCTTTTATGCTTGTATCTTAATCCCTTTGTTTCACGATATATTACATGTCCGAGATTCGATCATCGGTATCTCCATACCTAGTTTGATCTCGTTACTGACATGCACTCTTTTCTCGTTCCCGTGATATAACATTCTAGTGATCAAATCACTTGCTTGCAAGCTAACCAATGTGATATCACCGAGAGGTCCCAGAGCATATCTATCCGTCATCGGGATGAACAAATTCCACTCTTGATCCATGATTCTCAACATAACACTTTAGTAGCTTTCGAGCCATCTTTATAATCACCCAGTTACGGAGTGACGTTTGATGTCAACAAGAAACTCTTCCGGTGTTAGTGATTGGCATGATCTCATGGTCTAAGGATTAGGATTACTTGGTAGTTTGTTTATAGCAATATAAACTCAATGACTTTGATCGTAATGCTATACTTCGGATGAATGTTCATCACACCATTACACTAATGTTGTGATCTTGTTATTAACAACATCCAATATCTATGATCAGGAAACCTTGATCATCTTGTTAATCAACGAACTAGTTTATGAGAGAGGAATAACTAGGAACAATCTGTTTGTTTATTAAACACACATGTATTAACGTTTCTGTATTAATACATTTATAGCATGCAAAATAAACATCTATCATATACTTGGAATACACATAATAAACATTTTATTATTGCCTCTCAGGACATATTCCCTTCAGGATATCACTACTTCATTACTTTCACTGATGATTTCAGTAGATATGGTTATGTCTACTTGCTGAAGCATAAGTCTGAAACTTTTGAAAAGTTCAAGGAGTTTCAGAGTGAGGTAGAGAATCAACGTGGCAAGAAAATAAAGGCCTTGTGATCTGATCGTGGAGGTGAATATTTGAGTCATGAATTTAGCAATCATCTTAAGTGTTGCCGAATTGTTCCACAACTCACGCCGCCCGGAACGCCTCAAAGGAACAGGGTCTCCGAACGGCGCAATCGAACTTTGCTATGTTAGATGTATATATCTGTATATTGTATTTCCCCCATATGTTAGGGGGCTTCCTGCATATTTGCCATGTACCTGTACTATATATTGTGGCCTTTGGCCCCCAGAGGAATATAAGTTATCTATTCCTAACATGGTATCAGAGCCACGTTAGCTTCGTCCTCTTTTTCACAACTTCGTCGGCCGCCACCGTCCCTGCCATCGCCGGTCTTGCCGTCGTCGTCGCCGCCGGTCGCCGCCTGTTTTGTCCGGTTTTTAGATCGGATCGATCCTCGTTTTCAGATCTGATCCGGATTTGATTCCTGCTCCTCGCCACGTCAAATCGCTCGAGCCGCTGCCTGCTGCGGATCGATTCCTCTGCTTCGATTCACCGTGGAGCTGTCTCGTTCCCCGTTCAAGCTCTCGCCCGTCAATTCGCCGCCAGGACACCGCCCGCGGCCTGCTGCCTCGATTCCAGGCCTACTGCCTCGATTCCCCTGCTGCTGGATTGAGTCCCCGCGCAGGACTGCTCCCTCCCTGACGCGTCAACGCTCCCTGACGCGGGATTGCTCCCTGACGAAAACCAGCGCCTCCCTTCACGCGTGACCGACGCCCCCCGTGTGTCCCGTCGCGTGCGCCCGACGACGCGCACCCTGACGCGTGCCCACGCCCGATGACGTGTGCTCCCACGCCTGACGACGCGTGATCCCCTCGGTGTGCTCCCTGCTCCCTGTCGCGTGCTCCAGAGAAGGCCCCTGCTGCTGCTCCCTCGACCCCGCAGGAAGCCAGCTCCCCGCCGACCTGCTGCTGCCTTCCGCCGCATCCCGCCTGGCCCTCCGCCGGCTGGTTTTCGTCTACTTACGTCAGGATCAATTAGATCTAGATCTGGTTTGACAAAAAAAAGATAGAGATATGTCTTCTTCGTCGGGTTATGTTGCGATTCCTCGCTGCCCGGTGGTCTTTGATGGCGCGAATTACCCTGATTTCGCTTCCTTTATGCGCATTCACATGCGCGGTCTCCGTCTTTGGCGTGTGCTCTCCGGCGAGGTCTCCTGTCCGCTGTGCCCCCTGCTCCTGTGGCTCCTATTCCGCCGACGCCGATTGTTCTTGGTGCTGATGCTTCTCAGGAGGCCAAGGATGCTACTTAGAGTGCTGATGATAGTGCTGTTGTTGCTTATGACCTGAAGTTCAAGCAGTACTCTTCTGATCTCGAGGCCTATCGACACGCTCTGACTGCTTACACTCAGTGGGTTGATGAGGATGCTCGTGTTGCTGCTGTTCTCACCTCCAGTGTTCTGCCTCAGTATGCTGCTGAGTTCATGAGTCTCCCTACTGTTGCCGCTCAGTGGGCTCATCTTCGTCAGCGTTATCAGCCGTCTGGGGATGCTATTTACCTGTCTGTGGTTCGCCAGGAGCATGCTCTCTAGCAGGGTGATTCTACTATTGATGAGTTCTATATTCAAAGTGCTGCTATCTGGCGTCAGCTTGACTCTCTTCGTACTGCTGTTTGTGGCACATGCTCGTGTTGCTAGATTGTGCGCTCGGATTTGGAGTTTCACCGCATCTATGAGTTTCTGTCTCGGCTTCGCCAGGAGTTTGAGCCCCGGCGTGCTCAGCTGAACGCTCGTGGTCGTGTTCCGCTCTCTGAGGTGTTGTCTGAGCTTCGGGCTGAGGAGACCCGTCTCCGTGGTGCTGGTCTTCTTGCGGTTCCATCCGTGCTTGCTACTCGTGGTCCTCCTATGCCGTTTGTTCCCTCGACTCAGCCGTGGCCCTCTGTGCCGCCACCGATACTACCTACTCCTCCAGGTCAGGGTCAGAGTCAGCACCAGCCGTTTCAGGGTCAGAGTCAGCACCAGCAGTTTCAGGGCCAGAGTCAGCACCAACAGGCTCGTGGTCAGGGTCACCGTGGTTCTCTTCGTCACTGCTCTTACTGCAACAAGGATGGCCACACCTGGGCCACCTGTTATACACGGGATCCCAATTTACGTCAGCAACACCAGGCTCGTGGGCAGTTGGCTCCTTCCGGATCTTCAGCAGTTACTCTCTCCGATCAGGACATTATCAGGAGTCTTCGCGGTCTGCTTGCTGTTACAGGCTCTTCTTCGACAGGCACTGCTAGTTCTGTGACTGATTCTTCAGGCCCTGTGCGACCACCACCTTTTACACAGTCAGGTACGTCCCCATGGTATCTGGATTCTGGAGCTTCTTTTCCTATGACCTCTGAGTCTTCTTTTCTATCTGCTCTTCGTTCTCTCCCTTATCCTGTCCGTGTTTTCACAGCTGATGGTACATCTCTCCCTGTTTCTAGTCGGGGCACCCTCTCTACTTCTTTTTTTTTGTTCCTGATATTTCTCATGTCCCTCTTCTTAAGATGAATCTGTTTTCTGCTAGCCAGCTTACTCACTCTGGTTGTCGCGTCATTCTTGATGCTGATTCTTGTGTTGTCCAGGACCGTCGCACGCAGGCCCTGGTTGGAGCTGGCCCTCGCAGCCGTGACACTTCAGGACTTTGGGAGTTAGACTGGCTTCGTGTTCCTTCTGCTGCCACTTCATCTTCCAGTTCTTCTCTGGTCGTCGCCTCTGCTACCATCTCCTTTCAGCAGTGGCATCATCGTCTTGGTCACCTTTGTGACTCTCGCCTTTCGTCATTAGTTCATCGTGGTCTTCTGGGGTCTGTCTCAGGAGATGGGTCTTTACATTGTCAGGGCTGTAGGTTGGGTAAACAGATTCAACTTCCCTATCCTACTAGC
Organism: Avena sativa; assembly: GCA_916181665.1. Classification (NCBI taxonomy): domain Eukaryota; kingdom Viridiplantae; phylum Streptophyta; class Magnoliopsida; order Poales; family Poaceae; genus Avena; species Avena sativa. Next base: position 442,927,606 of record OV702293.1, on the reverse strand, counting down.
GCGTCTGTATCTTAGCGACCTTTTGATTTAGTTCATTCAGATGTTTGGGGTCCGGCTCCTTTCACTTTGAAAGGGGGCTATCGCTACTATATTTTATTCATCGATGATTTCTCTCGGTACACTTGGTTGTATTTTATGCGCTCTCGTAGTGAAGTGCTCTCCATATATCAGCGTTTTGCGGCTATGGTCCGTACTCAATATTCTACCCCCATTCGCGTGTTTCGTGCTGATTCTGCTGGTGAGTATATCTCCCAGATGTTGCAAGGTGTTCTTGCTGAGCAGGGCACCCTTTCTCAGTTCTCCTGTCCTGGCGCACATGCTCAGAATGGTGTTGCTGAGCATAAGCATCGCCATCTTCTTGAGACCACTCGTGCCATGATGATTGCTTCTTCTCTTCCGCCGCATTTCTGGGTTGAGGCTGTCGCTACGTCGACTTACCTCATCAATATTCAGCCTTCTGCCGCTCTGCAGGGTGGCATCCCTCTTGAGCGCCTATCTGGACAGTCTCCCGACTATTCCATGCTTCGCTTGTTTGGTTGTGTTTGCTATGTTCTCCTTGCTCCTCGCGAATGCACCAAACTGACCGCTCAGTCTGTTGAGTGTGTTTTCCTTGGATACAGTGATGAGCATAAGGGCTATCGTTGTTGGGACCCCGTTGGTCGTCGGATGCGTATCTCTCGTGATGTTACTTTTGATGAGACGCGTCCTTTCTATCCTCGTCCCACCGCTGGTACCTACCCGGTGGAAGACATCTCGTTTCTTCTCTTTCCTGACACACCCCCTCTGTCTCCTCCTTCTACTCCTATTGTGTCTTCTTCAGGATCTCCTACCCCTGATGTCTCTTCTTCTACACCGTCCTTTTCCGTTCCGTCTAGTTCTCCTAGTTCTCCTTGTTCTCCGGAGTCTTCCTCTGCTATTCCTTCTTCTTCCTCGTCGTCTTCCTCTGACGAGTTTCCCTCTACTCGTCCTGTTCGTCAGCGCCGTGCCCCCGGTCGTTACTCTCCTAGTCAGTATGGTCTTTCTGTTGCCTCCGAGCCGACTTCTTATCAGGATGCTGAGCGTCATCCTGAATGGCAGCTGGCCATGGCTGAGGAGATTGCTGCGCTTGAGCGCACTGGCACCTGGGATCTTGTTTCTCCCCCTCCCGGTGTTCGTCCTATCACGTGTAAGTGGGTCTATAAGATTAAGACCCGCTCTGATGGATCTCTTGAGTGCTATAAAGCGCGTCTTGTGGCTCGTGGTTTTCAGCAGGAGCATGGTCGTGATTATGATGAGACCTTTGCTCCTGTGGCTCATATGACCACTGTGCGTACTCTTCTTGCTGTTCAGAATGCCTTTCTCAATGGTGAGTTGAGTGAGGAGGTTTATATGCAGCCTCCTCCTGGGTATTCTGTTCCCGAGGGGATGGTTTGTCGTCTTCGACGGTCTCTTTATGGCCTCAAACAGGCCCCTCGTGCCTGGTTTGAGCGCTTTGCTTCTGTAGTGACTGCTGCTGGTTTCTCCCCTAGTGCTCATGATCCAGCCCTGTTTGTTCACACTTCTCCTCGTGGACGCACTCTTCTTGTTCTCTATGTTGATGATATGATCATTACTGATGATGATCCTGAGTATATCGCCTTTGTTAAGGCTCGTCTTCGTGATCAGTTTCTTATGACTGATCTTGGTCCTCTTCGATACTTTCTTGGGATTGAGGTTTCCTCCACTTCTGATGGCTTTTACATCTCTCAAGAAAAGTATATTCAGGATCTTCTTGCTCGTGCTGCTCTTGGGGATGAGCGCACTGTTGAGACCCCTATGGAGCTTAATGTTAAGCTTCAACCTACTGATGGTGATCCTCTTTTTGATCCGACGCGTTATAGTCATCTTGTTGGGAGTCTAGTTTATCTTGATGCCACTCGTCCTGACATCTCTTATCCTGTTCATATTCTGAGTCAGTTTGTCTCTGCTCCTACCACTGTTCACTATAGTCATCTTCTCCGTGTTCTTCGTTACCTTCGTGGTATGCTCACTCGTCGCCTTTTCTTTCCTCGTTCTAGCTCTCTCCAGCTCTAGTGCTATTCGGATGCTACGTGGGCGAGTGATCCTTCGGATCGTCGTTCACTTTCTGCTTACTGTGTGTTTCTTGGTGGTTCGCTCATTGCTTGGAAGACGAAGAAACAGACAGCGGTTTCCCGTTCGAGTGTTGAGGCTGAGTTGCATGCTATGGCTTTGTTGACTGCTGAGGTGACCTGGTTATGGTGGTTACTTGCGGATTTTGGGGTCTCTATTACCACACCCACTCTGGTTTTGTGTGACAGTACATGTGCTATTAGTGTTGCACGTGATCCGGTCAATCATGATCTTACCAAGCATATTGGTGTTGATGCTTTCTATACACGTGCTCAGGTGCAGGCTCAGGTTGTTACGCTTCAGTATGTGCCTTCAAATTTACAGTTGGCGGATTTCTTTACGAAGGCACAGACCCAAGCGCAGCATGATTTCTTACTCTCCAAACTCAGTGTTGTGGATCCACCATGAGTTTGAGGGGGGGGGTTAGATGTATATATTTGTATATTGTATTTCCCCCATATGTTAGGGGGCTTCCTGCATATTTGCCATGTACCTGTACTATATATTGTGGCCTTTGGCCCCCAGAGGAATATAAGTTGTCTATTCCTAACATGTTGGACATGGTTCGATCGATGATGAGCCAGTCGGATTTACCAATATCATTTTGGGGTTACGCTCTAGAAACGGAAGCTTTCACACTTAATAGGGTATCATCTAAATCCATAGGTAAGACACCATATGAGATGTGGACTGGAAAGAATCTCAGTTTGTCTTTTCTAAAGATTTGGGGTTGTGATGCATTTGTCAAGCGACTTCTGTCGGATAAGCTAACACCCAAATCGGATAAGTGAATTTTCGTGGGATATCCGAGGGAAACCTTAGGGTATTACTTCTACAACCGAGAAGAGGGCAAAATGTTTGTCGCTCGTAGAGGTGTTTTCCTAGAGAAGGAGTTTCTCACAAAGGGAACGAGTGGAAGTTCAGTGCGACTTTAAGAAGTTCAAGATGAGCCAGTCGGGGATACTTCTACAAGTGATGTATTGTAGCAGAACAAGTTGAGGAACCCGTGGCAATAGAAACACCACAACCACGAAGGTCGGCGAGGCTCCGCGAAGTGCGGGAATTATTATTGTTAGACAATGATGAGTCTGCGACCTATGCAGAAGCAATGGTGGACCCAGACTCTGAGAAATGGCTGATCGCCATGGATCCGAGATAGAGTCCATGGGAGACAATCAAGTTTGGAACTTGGTTGACCTGCCTGATGGTTTTAAAGCCATTGAGTGTAAATGGATCTATAAGAAGAAGATTGATATGGATGGAAATTTTCACATCCATAAAGCTCGACTTGTTGCAAAAGGTTTTCGACAAGTTCAAGGAGTTGACTACGACGAGACTTTCTCGCCCGTAGCGATGCTTAAATCTATACGGATCATTCTAGCCATTGCTGCACATTTCGACTATGAGATATGGCAAACGAATGTAAAAACGGCTTTCTTAAATAGAAACCTTACTGAGGACATGTATATGATGCAGCCCGAAGGTTTTGTCGATCCAAACAATCCTGGAAAGGTATGCATACTTATAAAGTCTATTTATGGGCTGAAGCAAGCATCTCGGAGTTGGAACATTCGATTTGATGAAGTTGTAAAGTAGTTTGGCTTCATAAAAAATGAACAAGAACCTTGTGTTTACAAGAAGGAAAGTGGGAGAGCGCTTGTATTTTTAATCTTATAGGTAGATGGCATATTACTAATTGGAAATGACATCCCTATGCTCGAGTCTATTAAGACCTCATTGAAAAATAGTTTTTCGATGAAGGACTTGGGAGAAGCAGCATATATTCTTGGCATCAAGATCTATAGAGACAGATCAAGGAGGCTAATTGGATTAAGCCAGAGTACATACATTGACAAAGTGTTGAAATGGTTCAGCATGGAAGAGGCTAAGAAGGGGTTCTTGCCCATGTCTCACGACATAAAACTCAGCAAGACTCAGTGTCCTTCGACTACTGATGAGCGTGAGCGCATGAGAAGGGTTCCATATGCTTCGGCTATTAGATCTATCTTGTATGCAATGATATGTACTCTCCAGATGTTTCCTATGCTCTAAGTGTTACGAGCAGATATCAGGATGATCCAGGTGAAGGTCACTGGACAGCGATAAAGAATATCCTTAAGTACTTGAGAAGGACTAAGGATGTGTTCCTAGTTTATGGAGGTGAGGATGAACTCAGTGTAAGGGGTTACACAAATGCGAGTTACCTTAACGAATTAGATGACTCCAAAACGCAATCTGGTTATGTGTTTGTCATGAATGGTGGTGTTGTGAGTTGGAAAAGTTCCAAACAAGATATGGTGGCCTCCTCTTCAACAGAAGCTAAATATATTGCCGCCTTGGAGGCTGCAAAGGAAGCTGTCTGGAATAGAAATTTTTTGATCGCTCTTGGTGTGGTTCTGGGCGCGTCCAATCCCATGGACATTTATTTTGACAACAATGGTGCTATTGCATCAGCCAAGGAGCCTAGACAACACCAGAAGAACAAACATATTCGCATATGCGTTACCATCAGATTCAAGAGTTCGTTGAAGATGGTAGTGTCATGATATGCAAAATACATACAGACTCAAATGTTGTTGATCCCTTTACAAATCCACTCCCACAGCCTGCGCGTGAGGAGCACACAAGAGCAATAGGTATTAGATACAATCTAGATTGACTCTAGTGCAAGTTGGAGACTGAAGGAAATATGCCCTAGAGGCAATCATAGAGATGATTATATTTCTTATGTATCCATGAGTTATTGTAATATTCCTTGAATATCCATATCAGGCAACTTGTATTGATTGGCAATTATGTGAATTGTTTGTGAAACTCTTTACTTGTATGGTTATTTAATAGTTGTCCCTAGTCGGAGAGGACACACGTGAATATTAGACTAGCACATCGATTGGTTGATGATTATGTTTCGCAAGTCATAGACATGGAGATATCAAACCAATGATGTGGACACATGTTATGAACATGGGGTTGGACTAACCCAACTTGAGACTAGCAATTAGACTTGCAGCTCTCTCTACACATCGTGTACTTTTTGTCCTTAGACCTGAGATTGTCGCATGTACTTGAGATGTGGACTGACCTACTTTGGGGCTATCAACCACTACTCCGAAACTGGGTAGTCATAAAGGTATCTTTAGTGTTTTTCCTAAAGCATGCTGCAAGGCATGGTCAATCAAGATGGAATTTGCCCCTCTCTACTTGAGAGAGATATCTCTGGGCCTCTTGAGTGATCGGATCCAGAAATGCATGGCCATGCTACATATGGTTAAGAGTTAACCTAGTAAAGGGATTCCGAATCACAGTATCGAGAAAGGGAGGTCAGCTTGGAGTTAGACCAAATATCATGAGGCAAAGAGAAAGACATGTACTAAACCTTATGATGGTTCGTCCGATATGATCTTTGTATGAGTTTAGGAGTTGGCACGTATTGCTAGAGGACGCTATCAACTATTGACAGAATAAGTGTATTCGTGTCATGTCTATACGTATATGAACCTATAGGGTCACATACTTAAGGGGCTGGAAGCCTAATAAGGATTAAATCTGAATTAGACCAGGCTTAGACTACTAGTGGGCTGCTAATGTAAAAGCCCACTAGGGATGCCTATATAAGAGAGGGCAGGGCGAGCTAACCAGAGTTAGACCATTACGCCCAGCCGCCACTTCTCACGCCTGTGTTGCATGCACGGATCTAGCAGTCCGGTGTCTGACGCTTTTACCCCGCACGTGTGGATACCTCAGAGGTGCTGCATCTGTGGCACTTGGACGAGCCGCGCAAGGGGATCTGCTCGTGGGATAAGGACGAGCAGGAGACGTAGAACATCTACACTGCCTCGACACGCTTCATCAAGTTCCGCAACCGCGCATCTAGTGGTAATCCCGTGATCTATGACAACAGTAATCCTGGTTTACGTGATAGAATTTTTTGATTTGCGCTAGTGTAGCCTATCTGTATCCCTTCAACATCTTCCAAATGTCGCGGATTCCTTAGCTCGATACTTCTCAGCACGAAAGTGAAGTCACTAGAAATCAAATACTCCCTGCTTGGACTTAAGTTTATCTATGTACTTACACATTAAAATATGTCTAAATATATACATATATGATATATGAATAAATCCAAATCAATTATTTTAGGAGGAGGGCAGAAAAATTGGCAACTCAACGGCAGCGAGCTAATAAACTAGTGAATGTGGGCCAGTCAACGACAAAATTAATCATGACACGGAAAAGGACCAAATTGAGTCGAAGTTGATAAAGAATATGAACATTGCACCTCTAGAGATAAATTAAGGGTTGATTTTGTTAGAAATATATTAGGCATACATGTCTATTTTTTTGCGAAATAAGAGATCCAAATGTAATAAAAATTCCAGATAAGTCATCTGATTACTTAGCGATGACTACAAACACTAGCGCGAGGCGAAGACGCGCCACCGTCCTTACTGAAAGGACTATATCTTCCCATGATGTTTTTTTGGTGTTAAATGACAATCCCAACCGTGTTTTAATTGTGCTCTTGAGTTTCAGGAGAAACGTCGTTGTTGTCTCATTCTATTGTGATGGATGCTCTCTTGTGATCTTTTGAAGACGGTGGCCTTTTTAGTCTTCTTCTAGTTTCTTTCTGGTTGATGTTTTTAGGTCACCGTACTATTAAGAGGGGGTCCATCTTGGAAGGCTGTGGGAAATCACTTGTTCTTGCACAAACCTATATGCACCGCCACAGCCATCCCATTATCCCGTGAGAGAGAGAGTTTTCCTGTTCGGTTGAGGCCTTTTTGTGTCTCACCGGAACTTCCGGTCTAGACCGGAAGTTCCGCTCTAACTTTTTTCTGCGGGCTGCTCATCTGTTTGTTCCGACGCTTGTTCCGCCCAAGTTCCGGTGGCGGTTCAGTAACCTTCTGGGCGAAATGTGCTATTTAGCCGGAACTTGGCCGGAACTTCCATCTGCACTAGCCCCGCCAAAAGTTTTTGAGCGGAACTTCCGCTTGAAGCCGGAACTTCCGGTCTGACCCGCTTGCGACCCAAAAGTTCCGCTGCTTGTTCCGCCCAAGTTCCGGTGGCGGTTCAGTAATCTTCTGTTTAGAAGTGTGCTATTTGCCGGAACTTGATCGGAACTTGATCGGAAGTTCACCGGAACTTCCGGTCTGACCGGAACTTCCGGTCTGACCGGAACTTCCGGTTGCGCTTCTGGAGCGTGCGTCAACGGTCTTATGACCGTTGGAGCCAGGCTCAGGTGGAACTTCCGGCCTATCACCGGAACTTCCGGTGATGTCGCGGGGGCTGTACCGGTTCAGTGCGAGGGGGCCTATTTAAGGCACCCCTTTCTTCCTCCCATTCTCTCTCGAATTTTTCTCTCTCCTCCATTAAAGCTTGAGCTTCACCTCACTAGATCTCTCTCTCTAGCCACTCAAATGACCTGATCTTTTGAGAGGTGAGGGAGGTGACCTAGATCTACACTTCCACCAAAGAAGAATTGATTTCCCCTTCCATCCTTTGTGGATCTTGTTGCTCTTGGGTTTCTTGGAACCCTAGACGGTGTAGGGCATCCCCGGAGCTGAGGCATGTGTTGTAAAGCTTCGAGGTGTCGTTGAGGGCCTCCAATTGAGTTGTGGATCCTCCCCCTCAACCTTGGTGTAAAGGTTTTGGTTGGCGCCTTCAAGGTCACCGGTTAGTGGATTGTGAGGCCTCCTTTGTGGGGGAGCTCACCGGAGAAGAAGGTGAGGCCTTTGTGGCGCTCGGGTGACCTCGTGTGGCCCCGACACCTCTCCAACGTAGACGTAGCTCCTTGGGAGTGAACTACGGGAATTACATCTCCGTGTCACCTCGCCGGTTACTTCGTTCCCTTCCTTTACTCCTTGCTTTTACTGTTTCTTGTTATTAGTTTCAGTTTCCCTGCTTTAGGTTGTTCACTTAGTTGCATCTCTAGATAACTTTCTTTCTTGTTGAGCCTAAAATTGAGAAACAAGGTAAAATTGGGTAGACGCCTATTCACCCCCCCTCTAGTCGTATCAAGTCGGTACTTTCAATTGGTATCAGAGCCCAGGCTCTTACTTCGGGCTTTACCGCCTAAGAGACTATGGCCGACGAAGGGGGTAGTGAAACTGAAAAAGCCAAGAACTTGGTCACTATGGATGACCTCAAGCAATTGGAGTCATCCATGATGTCCAAGTTCGAGGAAATGATGACTCTCTTGCAGTCTCTCAAGCCAAACCCCATAGTTGCTATTGACACACCCCAATCCAACGAGGTTCCTCCCACCGTTATGGTGTCCGCCCCCGGGGTAACTCCCGCGGCTGCTACCACTCACTTGGGACTTGGTTTTGTTGCTCAAACCTCTACCAAGGTGCCAAGTGAGAACATCGAGGAGCCCGAGAATCCAACTTCCAAAGGGGAGAATGGAGGGAAGGACTACTCGGCGGTGCCTCCACCGCCGAAGTACACTCCGGATCCACCCATTCCCATGCCACACATTATCCCTCAAGGAGCACCACCTATGTTAGATACGTCTAATTTCGCCAATTGGCAATATCTAATGCGCTCACATATTTCCAGCTCTTCCATTGAGTTAATGAGGATTGTGGAGGATGGATTCTCTCCATTTGACCCAAAGCAGCTGACACGAGGTGAAGTGGTGGACAAGCAACTCAATGCTACAGCTTTGGGAATGATTCAAAAGGCTTTGACTCCAAAGGATTTTGCTCACATTCGCCAATTTGACACCGCCAAGGGAGCTTGGGATCAACTCACTGAGCTCTTTGTTGGGAATGCTAGCATCCAAAGCTCCAAGTTTGATGATATCAACAACGAGTGTGATGGTTTCGCAATGCAAGATGATGAGACCCCTGAAGACATGTATAGGCGCCTCAAGGTCCTTTGTTCTACTATGAGGGACCTTGGGGCTCACTATGTTGATGACAAGTTTATGAAGAGGAAGTTCATTCAATCTCTTCTCCCATTTGAAGAACAAAAGCTCAACTATATCAAGGGAGGAACCAACTTTCACTTAATGACCTCCCAAGAAGTCTTGAGTGAAGTAATTGCCATGACTATTGCTAAGAAGAATGCGGAGTCCGCTCGAGCTAGAGCCATTGGATCAACAAAAGTGAACCTTGCTTTGAAGGCCAAGGCTATTGAAGTTGATGATGATGATACATCAAGTGAGTGGTCCCAAGAAGACCTCAAATGTGCCTTCAACGAACATCTTGCTCTCGCTTCAAGGGCTTTTTGGAACAAGTCCGGATTCAAGTCAAGATCGAGGGACAACTCAAGATTCAACTCACCCAACAAGTCTCCCAAAGCAAGGTCTTGCTACAATTGCAACGACAAGAGTCACTTCGTGGCCAAGTGTCCCTTTGAGAACCGTGAAGACAATGGTGGTCGTCTCATTCGCAAGGTCAAGTCAAGATCCCCTCATCCCATAAACAAGAACTACACCGTCAAGAACGCCACTAACAAGGAACGAGCAATTGTGGTCCATGAAGAATATCTTTCGGGCACGGATGAAGATGATGATGATGAAGTTCATGGTGGAGAGATTGTGGGGGTTGCTGCTATTGCCACTACCTCAACTCCTCGTCTATCCCTCTTCGACTCGCCAAATGAAAATGTCATCTCCTCCAACCAAAAGTGCTTCATGGCCAAGGCCACCGAGGTATCACCGAAACCCACTCCTCAACCCATCTCTAGTGAGCCTTCCTCTCTTGATCTTGTTGGTCTAGAGGTGAAGAAAGAGATGATTGACATGTGTGATTTTGTTGCTACCTTAGATGAAGAAACTAAAAACTGCTTTGAGTCCTTACTTGCTCAACTTGAGAATGCTAGGGATGCCTTAGATGAAAAGGAAGAACTTCTTGACTTGCTAAGTAAAAATGAAAGAGATGCCGCCGATGAAATTGCCTCTCTCACTCAAAGTCTTGAGGATGAACAAAATATGAGAATTAATCTTGAAGAAAATGTGTCTAAACTTGTAGATGATCATAAAACAACACTTTGACCTCTACTATTAAAGAACGTGACCATGCTCTTGCTTTGATTAAGGTTCTCAAGAAAGAAAATGCTGAGTTTGTGGGTGGTCATGATAAGACTCAAAAGGATCTTGAGAAACTCAAAGAGGAACACAAAGCCTTGGAGAGTAAATTCACAAGTCTTTTTGAGGCTCATGAACAGCTTCAAACTCAATTAACTTGTGATCTTTCTAAGTCTTCCGTTGTGCAAATTATAGACTTGTCTAGCTCTCCTAACCCTTGTTGCAAGCATGAGCATCTCATAGAGGAGGTCAAGGTTTTGAAGGATCAACTTGCCAAGACCAAGAAGAAGAAGAAGAAGAACAAGAAGAAGAAAAAGAACAAGGGCATGGCCCAAGGAGTACCAAATGGCCTAACTCTCTTGCAAAGTGACAACTTTGCCGGAAAGAACAATCCCTCTTATATTCTTTGCAAATCTTATGATGGTCATGTATATGCTAGATATGTGGGGACATCTTACACGCATGATTATCATTGGGCCATTTGGGTGCCAAAGGTTCTTGTCACTAACAAAAGGGGACCCATTGCAAAATGGGTACCTAAAACCAAAGCTTAATTTTCTTGTAGGACTATGCTTCCGGTGGATCAAAATGGGTGCTTGATAGTGGTGCCACAAGTCATATGACCGGAAGCAAGTCTATCATGACCGAGTGGAGACCCAATATTGCCAACACCATGGTCTCTTACAGTGACAAAACAAGCTCTCAGGTTTTGGGTTTTGGCAAAGTGGTGGTAACCCCGGATGTATCCTTGGTTGACGTCATGCTTGTGAAAACTCTTGGTTACAACTTGCTCTCAGTTCGTGCTCTTGCTCTTATGGGTCTTTCTTCTTTTTTTAATTCTCATTCCGTGGTCCTCATGTGGAGCAAGTCTCTCAAGGTGGCTTTTGTAGGATATGTAGAACATGACTTGTACGTGGTGGACTTCTCAGGGACCACTACTCCTCATGCTCTATGTCTCTATGCTAAAGCCGACAAGGGCTGGTTGTGGCATCGTCGCCTAGCCCATGTTAACATGAGAATTTTGCAAAGACTTCACTCCGAGGGCCACATCCTTGGTATTAACGATGTTTCTTTTGCCAAAGATCGTGTGTGCAGGGCTTGTATTGAAGGGAAGATGCATGAAACTCCTCACAAAGCGCTCAATCAAATCACTACCGAGAGATGTTTGGAGCTCTTGCATATGGATCTCTTTGGTCCTCCCTCTCATGATAGCCTTGGAGGCAAGAAGTATTGCTTGGTTATTGTGCATGATTTCTCAAGATACACTTGGGCGTTCTTTTTCAAGTACAAGAGTGAGACTCAACAAACCGTCATTGACTTTGCAAATGAGGTTCAACGGAAGCACAATGCAACTATTCTCTCAATTCGAAGTGACAATGGCACCGAGTTCAAAAACTATACCTTGGATGAGTTTCTCAGTGATGAAGGAATCAAGCATCAATACTCCACTCCCTACACCCCTCAACAAAACGGAGTTGCTGAAAGGAAGAATCGTACTTTGATGGATGCGGCTCGGTCTATGCTAGCTGATTTCAAGTCTCCATACAACTTTTGGGCCGAGGCCATCTCCACTGCTTGCCATGCAACCAACCGGCTTTATCTTCGCAAGAACAAGAACAAGAACAAGAACAAGACCCCCTATGAACTTCTCACCGGGAAAAAAGCCTAATGTTAGCTACTTTCGGGTGTTTGGGTGCAAGTGCTACATACTCAAGAAAGGAGTTTAGTTGTCAAAGTTTGAATCCAAGGCTCAAGAAGGAATTTTCGTTGGTTACTCAAATCAGTCCCACGCTTATAGAGTCTACAACAAAGCCAATGCAAGAGTCGAAGAGACGAGCAACGTGAAGTTTGATGAAAATCATGAGTCCCTTGTTAGGAAAGATGGTGTTTGTGATCCAAGTGATGAAATTCCTCCCAAGGCCATAGGAAGAATGGGTGTGGGTTTCCACCTCCCCATTGAGGATCCCCTTATGGACGAAGGAGAAGGACCAAGCTCTACTCAAGTGGAGCCCTCACTCTCACAAGATCATCTTGCACCTCAAGGACCTACTATCTTGGCACAAGCTCCCTCAAGCTCTTCCGAAGCTTCCCATGCTCATGACTCTCCAAGCTCTAAAGAACAAGCTCTTCATCAACAACATCAACCTCCCCACGATGGGGCTCCTCCTCAAGGCACCTCTCACGGACAAGCTCTTCATCAACCTCATCAACCTCCCCAAGATGGGGATCCTCCTCAAGGTCATGTTTCTTCCCAAGGTCAAGCTAGTCAAGATCAAAATCAAGTCAATGTTCCTCAAGGATCCTCTCCTAGTGATGACATCCCCGAAGTGGAAATTGATGAAGATGACCCTCGTGTTCGTGCTTATAGTCAAGGGGACGGCTCAATTGATGGAAATGACCAAGTGGTAGCTCAAGAATCTCGAATTGAAGCACAAGCTCGTCGTCAATCCTATCGTCTCGCCAAGCTTGTTCGAGATGGCCATATCCTTGATAATGTCTATGGAGATTTCAATAAAGGTTCCACCACTAGGAGGCAACTAGCTTCCTTTTGCTCTCACCATGCGTTTATCTCTCTTGTGGAACCACAGAAAGTCTTTGAAGCTCTTGAATATGATGATTGGCTTGATGCTATGAACGAGGAACTTCATAACTTCAAGAGGAACAATGTTTGGACATTGGTTGAGCAGCCTAAAGACTGCCAAAACGTCATTGGAACCAAGTGGGTCTTCAAGAACAAGTGCGATGCGAATGGAATTGTCGTGTGCAACAAGGCAAGGTTAGTTGCCCAAGGATACTCACAAGTTGAGGGCATCGACTTCGGTGAGACTTACGCCCCCGTTGCTCGCCTTGAATCCATTTGTATGCTCCTTGCCTTTGCTACCCATCACAACTTTAAATTGTATCAAATGGATGCCAAGAGTGCTTTTCTTAATGGTCCTTTGAAAGAGTTGGTATACGTCAAGCAACCTCTGGGCTTTGAGGATCCACTTTTTCTGAACCATGTCTACAAGCTCAATAAGGCACTCTATGGCCTTAAGCAAGCCCCGCGTGCATGGTATGAGTGCCTTAGGGAGCTCTTGTTAGACCATGGCTTCGAAGTGGGCCTCATTGATCCCACTCTTTTTACTAAGAAAGTTGGAGGCCACTTGTTCGTATGCCAAATCTATGTTGATGACATTATCTTTGGGTCTATTAACAAAACTTTTAATGAGGATTTTGCCAAGCTCATGACCGACCGCTTCGAGATGTCCATGATGGGGGAGCTGAAGTTTTTCCTTGGATTTGAAGTCAAACAATTGAGGAAAGGGACTTTCATCAACCAAGCCAAGTACATCCAAGACATGCTCAAGAAGTTCAAGTTTGATCAAGTCAAAGGTGCCAAGACTCCCATGCCAACTAAGGTTAATCTTGATCTCGATCCCAAGGGTAAGGAGGTGGATCAAAAACTCTATCGATCGATGATTGGTTCTTTGCTCTATCTTTGTGCATCCCGACCGGATATTATGTTGAGTGTGGGTATGTGTGCAAGATTTCAAGCCGCACCAAAGGAAAGTCACATGGTGGCTGTCAAAAGGATCTTTCGATATTTAGTTCATACCCCAAACTTTGGGTTGTGGTACCCCAAGGGAGCCAGCTTTGATCTCATTGGTTACACGGACTCGGACTGGGCTGGTGACAAAGTGGGAAGAAAGTCAACCTCCGGAGCTTGTCAGTTTCTCGGAAGATCCTTGGTTTGTTGGTCCTCGAAGAAGCAAAACTGTGTGTCTATGTCTACTGCCGAAGCTGAGTATATCTCTGCCGCAAGCTGCTATGCTCAATTGCTATGGATGAAGCAAACCTTGAAGGATCTTGGACTATCTTTTGACAAGGTGCCTCTTCTTTGCAACAATGAGAGTGCAATTGCTATTGCTCACAATCCTGTGCAACACAACCGGACCAAGGACATTGAGATTCGTCATCATTTCATTCGGGACCATGTTGCTAGAGAAGACATTTCTTTGGAGTATGTTCCCACCAAGGCAAATCTTGCAGATCTTTTGACGAAGCCTCTTGATGAAGCAAGGTTCCGAGAGTTAAGGCATGAGTTAAATATCATTGATTCGAGCAATGTTGCTTGAGCCCTTGCGCACCTACCCGTGTCTCAATGTGTATCTTGTTTGGGTGTAGGCATGGATTTAGGGGGAGTGTAGTTCCTCTTATGAACAAACACTATCCCTATTATGCGCACATTAAAGTTTTCATACTCTATAGTCTCTAAAGGAGACCATTTGAGCTTCATGATGAGTGTTGGTAATGAACCCAAGATATATCTTCGTGGTGTCAAGCCATTTACTCTTATATAAGGTGGCTTCGGCCACCGACTCATTTTATTTGGTTCTTTGACCTTTTTGTTTGTCATGTTTTTGTTGTTTTTGGTTCTTCACAGTTTGAGCTATCTATCCTAAGCCTTTCCTTACCTCAAGCCCTCTCTATTCCCTGCACAAGTTCTTCCGTGTTATCCTCCTGAGATGTTCTTTCTGGCGTCAGCGGAACTTCCGGTCAGTCTGACCCGGAACTTCCGGTCCACCGGAACTTCCGGTGGTGCTTCCTGTACTATAAAAGGTGGGCCCTGGGGGAAAACGGGATCTTCTTCCTTTTTCCCCCAAGACCCATCTTCTATCAGGAGCGCCGCCGGCCAGGACGTCTCTAAGAGGGTGCTCCGGCCCCCTCTTCTCCAACCGCTCCTCTCCAGATCTGCTCCGTGGGATCCTTCCCCACCTCGATATCCCGCCATGGACTCCGGTATTTGCCCCTAACTCCCTCCATTAATGGAGATCTTGCTCTCACCATGGCTTGAGTTAGGGCACACCTTGTCTAGGCTAGTTCTTTGGCTAGAACTTGTTGGAAGATCTTGGTAGGCCTAGGGTATCATGCTAGAGTAGATTGGTCCAATACATCCTTGGAAAAATTTGTGCATTGGTGGTCTTTAGATCTACATCTAGGGAACTCCTGTTGAAACTGGCAGTTCGTGGCCTCACCGGAACTTCCGGTGAGCCACGACCGGAACTTCCGGTCTAGACCGGAAGTTCCGACGTTTCAGCGGAAGTTCCGGCTACACTGCAAATTTTTTTCCTGTTTGTATTTTTCCAATCTAACTCTTTTTGTTTCCGCTTCCGAACTTGTGCACTTATCCCAACTTCCCTCCCTATTCTTGTTCTTTCTTCTCAGGGGAAGGAGAGACTCGCCAAGGCAAGTGTGCCCGCCGACCATCCGCTGACATTCCTCCTGAGATTGATGAGGAAGATGCTGAAGTTGTGCGTCCGACCGCTCAGACTTCTCGCCAGAAGGCTGCTGCTGCTCGCCATGCTGCTGCTGCTGCAGGGAAGAGGCCTGCTCTTTCTCAGAAGGCCACTGCTGCAGGGCCAGACATGACCACAGCCAAGATTTCCAAGTGGACTCAGAAGGCTTATGCTGCATTCAGGGCTACAGATCCCTACCTCGTGCCTCGTGATCGTCTCTGCCTGGATCCTCATTTCCACACCTGTCGTCAGGAGCAGATTTACGAAGAAATTTATGCATCCAAGAAGAGGTTTGTGGTTGCTCCTCAGAAGTACATCAATGTGCCTCACATGGAAGAGAAGCAAGTTTACTTTGGGGAAGCTCTTGATATCTGTCAGAGGTTTGGGTTGATTCCCCTCATGAAGCACCGTCAGAACTTCGATGTGACTGCTATTGCTCAGTTCTACTCCACTCTGTATCTTCACATGCATTCATCTACTGAAGGAGTGATGAAGTGGATGACCAGGGATGTGTTTCTTACTGCTACTTGGGCTGAGTTTGCTGAGCTTCTTGGTTATCCCATTCAGCCTGGCCGCGGGGCAAATGGTTGGCGTGTTCATAGTCCTATAGCTACTGATCCTGAGGTCCTGGAGCCTCTCTACATTGAAGGATGGGGAAGTGTTGGGTTTGTGAATCATCTGCTGCCAACTTATGACATTATGCGCCGGGTGTTCTTGAACACCATCTCTCCCAAAGCTGGCAACTTTGATCAGTTTCATGGATATCAGGTTGACCTCATGTATCAGACCCATCTTCGCCGAGGCACTGACGGGTCAATGGATGTTATCCACTTCATCTTCTCAGAGATGTGGGGGGCTCTCATCGAAAAGCGCTCCTGCATCTATGCTCCCTACATTCAGACTCTCATCAATCACAAGTGGCTCGAGAAGACTGGCACCGCTTTCCTCAAGACAACATCACCATTCATGAAGAGAAAAGGCTCCGTGTAAGTAAGCACCAGAAGCCTCGCACTCAGGAAGAAAAGGAAGTTGCTCTCAAGAAGTCTCGAGATGTTGCTAGTGGTCCCTCCTCTACTCCTGGTGGCTCTAGTGCTGGTGGTCCTTCTCTCCAGAGGCAGCCATCTTGGGCAAAGAAGCTGCTTGGGAAAGTGAAGAAGACTTTCTGCTTTCTGTAGGACCGCGAGTATCAGGCTTATGTTGACCAGCGTCACAATGTTCAGCGCCAGAAGGCCATCATGGCAGCCCTCAACATTCCTTGCTCACCGGTCTCTAGCTCTGTCACTGCTTCCAAGGAGGATTGGATTCGCAACAACTGCAACTGGTCTGAAGATGAGTCTAAGGAGGAGGTCACTGGTCCGCCTGAGTCTTCCCATCCTTCCCCTTCTCATGGCTGGGACGAGTAGATCGATCTCTTCTTCCTTTTTGGTGTCTCGATGCCAAAGGGGGAGAAGGATGTCTATTAGGGTGTCTACGGGATTTGCATGGGTTGAGTCGCGAGCCTGTTCTTGCCTTTGATCTTTTCTTACTCGCGAACTCTCTAGTTTATTTGTGTGCTTGTGGAGTTATGTCCGTGAACTTATGTGTGCTTGTGGACCATGTGGTATGTTATGTTTGAGACTATGTGGTATCTTTGTGGTATCTTATTGTTATCTCTTAGGCTGTTACTATGGTGGTGGAGCCTCTTTGCTCTTGATGTTATTATTACTCCGTTTGTCTCCACCACATTTAGTTGGTTCTGGTATGTTCTCTATCTCCTTTTGTACTTGTGCTATCTTTGCAATTTTTAGGGGGAGCCTCCGTGTATGTGTGCTAGTTCAGTCCTTAGGGGTCTTCTCTCTACCTTGCACACATACAGGGGGAGCCTGCCCCGTCCATTGCAACGATTGCTGTGTTTGTATGCAAATCTGTGGGATTGTCATCTAACACCAAAAAGGGGGAGATTGAAAGGACTATATCTTCCCATGATGTTTTTTTGGTGTTAAATGACAATCCCAACCGTGTTTTAACTGTGCTCTTGAGTTTCAGGGGAAACGTCGTTGTTGTCTCATTCTATTGTGATGGATGCTCTCTTGTGATCTTTTGAAGACGGTGGCCTTTTTAGTCTTCTTCTAGTTTCTTTCTGGTTGATGTTTTTAGGTCACCGTACTATTAAGAGGGGGTCCATCTTGGAAGGCTGTGGGAAATCACTTGTTCTTGCACAAACCTATATGCACCGCCACAGCCATCCCATTATCCCGTGAGAGAGAGAGTTTTCCTGTTCGGTTGAGGCCTTTTTGTATCTCACCGGAACTTCCGGTCTAG
The DNA here is from genome assembly GCA_916181665.1 of Avena sativa. Taxonomy (NCBI): domain Eukaryota; kingdom Viridiplantae; phylum Streptophyta; class Magnoliopsida; order Poales; family Poaceae; genus Avena; species Avena sativa. The sequence continues at coordinate 442,909,885 of OV702293.1, read as the reverse complement.
ATCGGAAGTTCCGCTCTAACTTTTTTCTGCGGGCTGCTCATCTGTTTGTTCCTACGCTTGTTCCGCCCAAGTTCCGGTGGCGTTTCAGTAACCTTCTGGGCGAAATGTGCTATTTAGCCGGAACTTGGCCGGAACTTCCATCTGCACTAGCCCCGCCAAAAGTTTTTGAGCGGAACTTCCGCTTGAAGCCGGAACTTCCGGTCTGACCCGCTCGCGACCCAAAAGTTCCGCTGCTTGTTCCGCCCAAGTTCCGGTGGCGGTTCAGTAATCTTCTGTTTAGAAGTGTGCTATTTGCCGGAACTTGATCGGAAGTTCACCGGAACTTCCGGTCTGGTTTGACCGGAACTTCCGGTTGCGCTTCTGGAGCGTGCGTCAACGGTCTTATGACCGTTGGAGCCAGGCTCAGGCGGAACTTCCGGCCTATCACCGGAACTTCCGGTGATGTCGCGGGGGCTGTACCGGTTCAGTGCGAGGGGGCCTATTTAAGGCACCCCTATTCTTCCTCCCATTCTCTCTCGAATTTTTCTCTCTCCTCCATTAAAGCTTGAGCTTCACCTCACTAGATCTCTCTCTCTAGCCACTCAAATGACCTGATCTTTTGAGAGGTGAGGGAGGTGACCTAGATCTACACTTCCACCAAAGAAGAATTGATTTGTCCTTCCATCCTTTGTGGATCTTGTTGCTCTTGGGTTTCTTGGAACCCTAGACGGTGTAGGGCATCCCCGGAGCTGAGGCATGTGTTGTAAAGCTTCGAGGTGTCGTTGAGGGCCTCCAATTGAGTTGTGGAGCCTCCCCCTCAACCTTGGTGTAAAGGTTTCGGTTGGCGCCTTCAAGGTCACCGGTTAGTGGATTGTGAGGCCTCCTTTGTGGGGGAGCTCACCGGAGAAGTAGGTGAGGCCTTTGTGGCGCTCGGGTGACCTCGTGTGGCCCCGACACCTCTCCAACATAGACGTAGATCCTTGGGAGTGAACTACGGGAATTACATCTCCGTGTCCCCTCGCCGGTTACTTCGTTCCCTTCCTTTACTCCTTGCTTTTACTGTTTCTTGTTATTGGTTTCAGTTTCCCTGCTTTAGGTTGTTCACTTAGTTGCATCTCTAGATAACTTTCTTTCTTGTTGAGCCTAAAATTGAGAAACAAGGTAAAATTGGGTAGACGCCTATTCACCCCCCTCTAGTCGTATCAAGTCGGTACTTTCACTTACCCTTCATCTCCGAAACCGGGCAAAGTTTGTCATAGTATACCTTGTTGTAGTGGAAAGTCGCCGTACTAAACTGACAAAGAATCAGCGCACTAGAGAAGCAACCATCGCCAATGATGAAAATCATTGATCGAAAAAAACTAACAAACACGAAAAGATGCCGAATCTCTGGAGATCCGCCAGACAAACGACTTCAGGCATCCTCCGTCGACGCTAGATGCACCATCGAGAGCGAGGATAAAACAGGGAGGACATTATTCTGACTTCAGAATGTAGCTTTCGCCTCACCACCGCCCCCCCAAAAAAAACTCAAAATTAGTCTAAATGTTGAACGGAAGCCCCTCCCCCCTCCCGCCGCCGGCGAGAGATCGTGGTCCGACACATCTTCCAGGCCCTAAGGCCATCGAAGGCGGAGCAGACCGACGGTGTCACCAACGAGGGGAACGAAACCCTAGATTGATTTGGGATCTGACGACTTCTCAAGTCACGTGCCGGTTATTGCATACATGTCTATTTGGTAGTATAGGATTCGTAACCCGAACTCCAACCTTATCTCTAGGAGCCATTTTGCTCTCCAAGTCTGTGTGCCTCTATATATACTCGGCTCAGACACTCAATATATCAACTACAATATCTTGACCTAGCTCTCAAACACATTTCGGTTGTGCCTCTCCCAGCAGGAAGGTCGATCTTCGTGATCTCCGCTAGGTTAAGCGTAACTCATAGAGGGGTTAGTTTTGTTGATCACATAATCGGCCATCATGTTTTATTATCACACACGTTGAGCTACATGTTCTTATCAACTAAAAAGCATTTCTTTGTTCTATTTATTTTGAATATTTGCGAAATAAAAAAATGTTCACAAATAAAATAACATTCGAGGATTTAAAATTGTTCATTTTATTACTGTTCAAATTTAAAAACTATTCAAATTTGAAAACAATTCAAATTTAACGGCTGTTCATTAAAAAATAAAGTGTTCGAATTTAAAAGCTATTCAAATTTGAAAAAATAAGATTTGAAATTTCTATAAGTTAAAAATTTGTTCAAATTAAAAAATTATTCAAATTTACATTTTATTCAGATTTGAAAATTGTTCAAATTTAAAAAAAAAATAATTTCAAAATCATAATGAAACAATCTAATATTATTTTCCATTTGATTAATGTTGATTGTATTATTTAATCTGGAAAATATCATTGTCATTGGGTTTATGATTTACAAGATATGATTTTGAGAGTTCTAGTATTAAATTCTAGGGATACAAGTTTAAGGGTGTGAGATAGAACATATATGGTACTACTAGATAATTCTAATAATTATGTAGCAATAGGAAAATGAACGAAATAAAAGGGAATTTTGAATTGTGAGATATGATATGGAAGGACTATGATTTCAAATATGAAATCATCTAAAGTAAAAGTGTTCAAAAAAACTTATATAGAAATGCTACTAGATATATGATTTTCTTATCTTTCACTATCAGAAAGAAAAGATTTAATAACATTTATTGTTTTTAAAATATTGCCAATATAGAATTTTAAAGTTTTAACGCTAAATAAAGAGGATTCGACTCGTCAATGTCCATTATTATAGACTTGGGTTTTGGAGAAGGAGGGGATGCTGGATATCACGGAATGGCTAATAGACAAGCAACATGGAGACTCAAGGTTTACGCAGGTTCACCCCAGAAAGAAAACTCTACTCCTGCTTGTATGCTCTTGGTTAATGGCGATGCCGAAAGTTACAGGGGTACACAGATTGGATCTGGCGAGTTGTGTGCTAGGTTATGAGGTGATGTCCTCTTCATCGTGCCTTCCTGGCCTTTATATGGGGAGGCCAGGTCTCGGATAGATCGAGTCGGTTACAAATTAGAGTTTACCCTTTGAATTTTTATCTAAAGCTAGTCGTATTACTCAATGAGTCACATCCTTCATGGGCCTGAGTCACCCAAATCCTTCATGGACTTCGTCATTAGGAACGGATAACTACATGGGCTTCTGCCAGGCCGGACCAGATAGGCCAACATTAGGCACCCGTAGGGCATACCTGTCGTGGTATTGCCGACGAGTATGCCATGGAGGGGTCCTCACAGTGCGTGTTTAGAGACATGGGGTAAGGCAGACGGTTGACGGGTATGAGGTAACATAGCTTACCCAAGTTCAGATCCCACAATGGTGGCGGAATCCTACTCCTGCTATAAATCACTATAATAGCAATACGCCGAGTTACAGGGATCGGTTCGCTGTGTGAGGTATGGGTTGAGTTATATCCTAAAGGCTCCCATAGGCCCGACTTATATAGTCATCAGGTCCTAGGGTTACAGGGAAAGTGCTAGCCAGACAGGTTACAGAGTCCTACACTTCATACAACTAGTCTAGCGTGTCTTGCACTCCAAGGCTCCGGATATGTCGGTGACTCCTCCGTAGTCTTCCTTTATCCATCATGGGCCTCCCTTCTGGATCCATGTAACTAGGCCGCCCAGCAGGCCATGGGCCATGCTATCAACTGTGGGCTACCCGGGTTATCCGGATAAGATACATGCTATGAGGATACCCATATAGCATATCCCCAACAGTAGCCCCCAGAGAACTCCGAGATCTTGCGTCGTCTTGCCTCTTCAGGTTGAATGCTCCGTCTAGATGGATGTCGGCAAATCGTCAAGCAATATCTTGTAGTCCTCCCAAGAACCCTACAATTCTCTCCGTCTTCAACTTGTAAGTCAGAGAAATGTTGAATCTTCCATCGTACTCTTCTCGTAGCCAGACTAGATCCGTCCATGCCAGAATATTCCGATGTGATGGTTCACCTGCTCGTGTCAACTAGAATGACGTAGACATAGGTCAGCGGCGCCTCGTAACTCACACATGCAGAGAACACAATCATGTCCGTTTTTCTCGCGTGAAGGATATGAACCGTTGGCGGCGGCGGTTGAGAACATGGCGAAATTTCCGCGCACGCGCCCGCACACGTCGTCACGCGTCGACCATTCGATCACTTTGCACGAATCTTGATGCTGGGGTTATAAATTTTAATCATGGCAGATTTTCATATCTTCACCTCATTCTCCCCCTGCATCATCGTCTTCCTCCTGCAAGCACCTCCTCGAGCCCTCCGCACGTACGCGAAAAACCTAATATCCCGATCTCCCCAGTCACCTCTCATCCCATCTCAATGGCTAGCAGCAGCTCCAATCCTTCCATGGCGTCATTGGCCGATGCCGCGGCGAAGCCGGCGGGCTCCGTCCAAGTGCCCCCAGAGGGTCTGTTGCTGCCCAAGTCCGCGGTGGTGGAGTCCACCGGTGGCGACCATATTCCAGCGGCGCTAGAGCTGCTGGAGGAGGAAGACGACTCCCATAAGGGGGAGTGGCGAGGCTCTGATATCACCAATAATGATATCAAGGAGTTGCTCGTTGAAGGCTACCTCCCTGCGATGGAGGGGCTTGACTGGCGAGCGGTGCTGGCCGGTGAGGTCACTCCTTCTCCCCAAGCCGGAGAGAAGGTGTACCTCAAAGCTCAACTGGTACGCGGCGTCTCCCTCCCCATCTCCGACTTCTTCCTTGTTGTCCTCAAGCATAACCGGGTTCAACCTCAGAACCTGTCCCCCAATAGCATCCTCGCGCTTAGCAACTACGCGGCGCTTTGTGAGGGTTACTTAGGGATTAGGCCTAGGTTAGACTTGTTCATCTACTTCTTTACCGTCAAGAGGGAAGCCGGAGCAAGCAAGGACTAGCTCAGGAATTGTGGGATGATTAACTTTAAGATCCGGCCTGGCTGGCGGTTCCCCGACATCGTCGGCCATGAGTCCTGCAAGAACTAGCAGCGGACATACTTCTACGGCCCAGATATCCCTTTGGTCGGCCGATAAGGAACGCATCCATACTTCATCGCTGGAGCTGCCGTTGAAGCCCCGACATGGAGATCCCAGGCCTCCCTTCCCTCCGACAATGACGCTTCCCGCACCACAAGGCGGATAGAGTGGTTCGTAGAGACAGGTCTGATCGGGTTGGACCTAGCCATGCGCTGGTTCGTCAGGCAGATCCAGCCTCTATAGCACCACTCAAAGCTGATGCACCAGTACACCAAGGAGAGGAAGGATAGCCTCCGCATCTCCGAGGACAACTTTTCGAGTGAATCCATCAAGCTCCGCCTCAAGGAAATCGTCAAGGTGAAGGACAGGAAGCGTGGCTTCGCCATCACCTACGACATGTTCGAGGAGGGCAAGTTCCCAGAGGTACCTGTTTATTTTTCGTGTATGACATATACTCCCGTTCTTCCGTCTAGCCATTTTTATCCTATCTAACACTTTGGGATTTCACTTAACAGCTTAAGAGTCTAGAGGAGGACGACATGGATGTCCAAATCTATGACCCCAAGATGAAGGAAGTCATCGTCGTGTCCGATGACGAGGTCCCATTGGTGCGTAAGCGGAAGAGCTCCACCTCTGACGCTGCCGATGGAGGCAAGAAGAAGAAAACAGAGGGTGGAGCCTCCAAGAAGACTACCGCCGCCCTGGGGTGGAGAAAAGAAAGATTACCGGGATCCCTTTTACCAAAGCACCCACTGTTGTGTAATCCTATTTTCCTCCGACATTGTCCATTGCTCATCTTTTTCCTGTACTTATACTTTTGCACGTTTCAGGAAGAAGGCCAGTTTAAGTTTGAAGAAGACCTCCAAAACATCGGGGGATTCTAAAAACATTAAAGATATGTTGCACCAGGATGTGTCGCACCACGCATCTCCTGCCATCGCCCCTACCACTCCCAGCGTCCAGCCTGCCACCGCTCCGACAAGCTCTCTAGCTAAGGATGCATCTGGCCCCTCTGCCATGGAAGTGGACCCAGCTGCCTCCGCGGAGCTCATCGTTGTCGGCGAGCAGGCGACACAAGAAAGTACTGCTTCCAAAATGGATGAAGCTCTGGCTAAGGATGCCATCGGTAGCAGTAAGGCGATGGTGGTAGGCAGATCGTCTCTCGAAGGCGGCGCTTCTGCACCCAGGATTTCCACAGAGCTTTCGAATATAGTCTACCCGGCGCTTACACCGAGTAGCTCAACTCTGGCTCCTAGTGCAGCGCCAACCTCTCCGACTTCCGGTCTTAAGGATATCCTCAGACAAGCTGATATCCTGCAAGGAAATAGCCTTTCCTTCAGCAAGATATTTGCCGAGAGCGCCACCAATCTCAAGATCATCGCACTTCTAATTTTTATTTGCCTTTTACATTTTATATGAGTATCCCACTGTAGCCCCCGAGGATTTTGACAGAAAACCAAAGGTCTTTGCATCTGAATGCTCTAAGAGTGACTAAGCTAGAAAACTTCTCACTGTAGCCCCCAAGTATGTAGTTTGAATGAATTATTCTGACTAGATACTTTCAGAGTAGCATACGCAGTGTTTGTAAACTTCAATACTATAGCCCCCAAGCATCTAGCTGAAACTGAATTAGTTCCGACTAGATGCTTAAAGAAAGACTAAGGATACTTGCTGAATTAAAAACTCGTACTGTAGACCCCAAGCCTCTAGCTAAAACTGAATTAGTTCCGACTAAATGCTTAAAGAAAGACTAAGCATACTTGCTGAATTAAAAACTCGTACTGTAGCCCCCAAGCTTCTAGTTGAAAATTGAATTAGTCCCGACTAGATGCTTAAAGAAAAGGTAAGCATTTTTCCGAGTTTAAAAGTTCTCACTGTAGCCCCCAAGCCTCTAGGTGGATATTTATCCGGCTAGATGCTCCAAGTAGACTAAGTGGTTTTGATCTTCTTTCCACAGAATGAGAATGCTCGGAGAGGTGTCTGATACGTCGGAAACGTATCCATAATTTTTGATGCTCCATGCTTGTTTTGTATCTACTTTTCTTTGCTTTGTCTTTACTTTGAGGTGTTTTTATATCTTTTCTGGAACTAACCTATTAACAAGTTGCCATAGTGCCAGTTGCCTATTTTATTCTGTTTTTGGTTCCAGAAAGGCAGAAAATCAATATTCTCGAAATTGGACAAGACAAAAGCCAAAGTCAGTTTTTCACCGAGAGGAACACAAAACCACGAAGCAGAGCCGGAGGGGGGCCAGAGGGTGGCCAACCCCCCCTCCTAGGCGTGGGCAAGCCCTGGAGGCGCCTGGAGGGGGTATGGGCCCCCTGGACCCCCACCGACCTTGATTACTGTGCCTATAAGAAGCCTCCAATGGGAAAACCCTAAAGAATCCAGAAGAAATCAACGAAAACCTCCACAGCGCCGCCGCCACCAAAGGGGAGATTCGGGGGATAGAAAGTCTCTGTTTCGGCACCCTGCCGGGACGGGGAAGTGCCCCCGGAGCCATATCCATCGTCTCCACCACCATCTTCATCACCGTTGCTAATTCCCATGATGAGGAGGGAGTAGTTCTTCCTCAGGGCTAAGGGCTCTACCGGTAGCTATGTGTTCATCTCTCTCTCTATGCATGATCATGTTGTGGTCATGAGCTTTGTAATCAAGTAGATATACCTTGCTACTCAAGTGCTTTATTAGATCTCTGCTCTCCCCATGTGTGTGAAACTGACAGCGTGCACACCATGGTGGCACTTAGGTTTGAGTCTACATAAATACTCTTTGTGCTTTAATAGGTCTATGCTTTTCCCCACGTGTGTGAAAGTGACAATGTGCATACCGTGTGTGGCACTTTGGCTAGATTGAATATTTGTTATGAGTTATATTTGGAGTTGGATGTCTCTATGAAATTGTGGTGTTTATTGGAACCATCTAGCACTCAAGGTGACAGTGTGGGGTTATCTAGATTGGGAAAGGCGGACTTTGAGGAGTGCTATTATAGCCTTACCGATGATTAGAGTGTCCAACCGTAGAGTAGTTAAGAGTAGTATCATGAAGAGAGGATATTTATATGAGAGAGTGTTCAGTAGTGAAAGTATGATCCCTAGGCCTTGTTTCTAAACATTGAAACACCGTTTGCTACTAGATCTGTTGCATGTTTGCTTGCTTCCATCTTTGTTTTGTTTGCCGGGGAGGTTTTGGGCTTTTACCTTTCCTCCACGCAATTAGCTATTTTTTGGCACCGTTACCCCACGTCAACAACAAGTCAAAAACTCTTTTCTGGCACCGTTACCACTTGTATTTCACTATCTCTTTGCCGAACTAGTGCACCTATACACCTGACAAGTGTATTGGGTGTGTTGGGGACACAAGATACTTCTTGTATCTTGATTGCAGGATTGCTTAAGAGAGAATACCTTCGACCAATTCCTCCCTGAGTTCGATAAACCTTGGGTAATCCACTTAAGGGAAACTTGTTGCTGTTCTACAAACCTCTGCACTTGGAGGCCCAACAACTGTCTACAAGAATAGAAGTGCGTAGACATCAAGCTCTTTTCTGGCGCCGTTGCCGGGGAGGTAAGGTAAAAGGTACTCACATCCTCCGGTGTGAGTGCTCGAAGTTATTTTCTTTAGATTCTGCAGTTTTGTCTTTTTGTTTCTTGTTTTCACTAGTTAGGCTTAATGGAAAACAACAAAATTAGAGAGCTTTATAGTGTTTATCTTGAGTTAGGACATGAAGTGTTTGAAGAGAAAATTAAAAAACCTTTGGACCTTTATTTGCATGGTAATAGCAATGTTATTAGTATGAATTCTTTGGACACCATTATTGCTAATGCTATGGAAAAGTCTAAGCTTGGGGAAGCTAGTTTTGATGAAAATGATCTTTTTAGTCCCCCGGTTTTGGAAGATAGCTATTCTATTTCTTATGATGATACCAAACCTCCAATATATGATGATTACAATGATGAGTATGATATTTTTAGTCCACCTATTATTGAGGATAAAATCAATTATGATTACAATATGCCTCCTATATTTGATGATTATGGTGATGAGAATAATAGTGATAGCTATTTTGTTGAATTTGCTCCCACTACAATTAATAAGAATGACTATGCTTATGTGGAGAGTAATAATCATTATATGCATGTGGCTCATGATAAGAATGTTTTATATGATAGTTATATTGTTAATTTGTTCATGTTGCTACTAAAAGTTATTATGAGAGAGGAAAACATGGTTTTATGCATCTCAATAATATTAAGTTTCCCCTCTTTATGTTGAGAATTTTGAAGTTGCACTTTTTTTGCTTTCCTATGCTAGTTGCTTTGTGATTTCATGACTTGTTTATTTACAAGATTCCTATTCATAGGAAGTGGGTTAGACTTAAATGTGTTTTGAATTTTCTTCTTGATGCTCTCTTTTAAATCAATTCATATTTGAAACTATCATGCCTAACTTAAAGGCATTAAAGAAAAGTACTTGTTGGGAGATAACCCAAGAGTTTTCTTGAGTCTTGGAAGTTATTACTTCTGTAATGAACTCTCATTATCCTTTTTGTTTGTTTTTTGTGCTAAGAATGACCTCTAATGAGAGGGAAGTAAGATTTGGGGAGTTGCTGTCCCGAAACAGATTTCTGTCCTCCACCATAAAAATTTGTGAGGAGTCTCTGTAAGTCGGATTGAGCTTAAAATTTACGAATAAATCCCCCAGTAAGTTAGATAACTTTATTTAGTTCAACACTTTTTGATTTGAGCAACATAAGATCTTCAAAAAAATTGGTTTCTACCTGCTGGTCTGTTTTGACAGATTTCTGCCATTATTTGCATTTGCTTCTTATTGATTTCTTTTTGAGTTCTCTTTTGGGAATTGAGCTTTTTAAAGGAAGTTGCTACAGTAGCTTGTGTTTTTAGTGAAAAGTTTTTCTGTTCCAAATCTTTGCCTAAGGGTCTAATATCTTCTGAATACACTAATGTTGCTAATGAAGATTGTGTGAAGTTTTGTATGAAGGAAAAATTTCAGGTGTAGAGAAAGAATGATGTAATAAGATGAAAAATGGACAAAAGCTCAAGCTTGGGGATTCCACCCCGGTGTCACCCCAAGAAATATCCAAGAGGTACAAGCGTCAAAGCTTGGGGATGCCCAAGGCATCCCCTTCTTCATCAAATAAAAATCTCAGGTCTTTCTAGAAACTTCGTTTTTATTGTTTCATGCACTGTTGTGTTGTTCTTGGAGCGTCTTAGTTTTCATTTGCTTTGCTAGGTTTGCTTAGTTTGCTTGAGTAATTTGGTTGGTTGCACCACACTTATTTTGGAGAGAGACACACTCTGTTTCCATTGCCTAGAACACTCTAGTTTTCACTCTTATTGTCTTGTGAGTGTTCTCTTTTGCTAGCACTGTGTTTAGCCTTAGTTTTCTTGTGCTTTCTGCTTAGAACTTTTTAGTTCTTCTTTGTGGATTTGTGAGACAAGCTCACTGGTATTTATTGATTATTATCTTTGTGAGTTGTTTCAAATAAGTCGATTGGTGTTGGAAAAGAGTACGAAGCTTCATGCTTATAGTGGTACAAAAGGGAGCTTGCTTTGACTGTGGCTTAGACTTTATCATCTCATGCTAGATCTTGTTTTGACCTTATGCTTAGTGATTATTGATGTAGCATGTCTTGTTCCAAACAATTGGGATTGCTTACTGTGCCTTGAAGAAATTATGCGTTGTTTTAGCATGCAAAAGCATAGTATTGTGGTTTTATCCTTTGATGCTTTGCTTGGGTTGACTTGGCACACGCTTACACCATGTTATGACTATGGAAAGTCACCATAGCCTCTATGATCATTTAGTCCTTTACTTGTAGTACCACTCTTTGCTTTGATTAGTAATGCTTTGTTGCTATAGTCATAACATGGCCATTATTGCTCTCTTAGTTGGTTGCTCCCAGTCTTTTTCTAGCTTCCACTTGTATGAGTAAGCTCTACTCATGCTTCCAACTCCCAAGAAACCAAGTTATTCCAAAGTGTCCACTATAAACTCCTATTCAAAGTATATTCTTGTTTTCAGCTATCTTCCAATTAAAAACTATTTTGTTATGTGAAAACTTAGTGATTAAAGCCCTCACGAACTTGATGGCACACTTTATATTCTTTGCCCCTAATAAACTTGAACCATTGTGACAACTTTGTTGTATATGCTTGCACTTATAAGTTGGAATTAGCAGAACTGTGTTGTTATGGGGAACGTTTTCAACATTGCAGTTCTACTTTGTACTCAGTTGATATCATGTTCTTTTTGTCTATGGATGTCACCGGTGTGAAATAAAGAGGGAACTTGTAAGTCCATGGAGTTTGTATCCTGTGTTAGAGAAACGCCTGGGCCGCTAGCCTAAGCCATGCCTAATCATGGTGGAAACTTGCAGCATCACCATAATGAGCTATCTATGAAGCATCCTCAATAAAAAGCTATGCATATGGTAAATAAAAAGATTGCTGAGATCCTCATTGTCTGCTTGCCTTGTCATTTTGGTTATGGGAAAGCTCCTGTACCATGTGCAAGGGGTACCCCGTTGGAGGTTCTCAATGATATGCAAATACTTACAATGACAAGAACTTACCTGGACCCAAAGTTGAGTATGCATGAGGTGTGGCCCTCGTAATCAAGGGACTTGAGATTGCCAACTTATACTTCGTCAAGCATATACTCCAGCTTTGCCACTTTAACCTTAACCACTTCAAGATGCTTATGATAGGGGCAATGAGGGCTGGAAGCTAACAAGTACCATAATTTTTGGAAGCTCTTTTTGAAACTTGTAATCCCTGCTTCCTTTATAAAAGGCCTTTCTTCCACCATTATTGAGTCTCCACCTTCTACCTTTAGCCACCATTAAGAGAGCATAGTTGTCATTCTGTGTGCAGTGTTCCAAAGCTTATTGATTGATGCATATTGTGATATTACTTGTTCTTGTTCTATTTGTTTGTAGTCACCCTGGTGAACTTTGAAGGTGTCCTATGCATCTATATTGCTACTCTATGAGGTACAAGCTGATTGCCACTATGCTATGTTTTCTGTATGTGAAAAAACAAACGTTTTTCAATGCATGTTATTCATGATCTTTGTTTGTAGCTTGTCTTGTTGCATGCATAGTTACTATGTCCTATTGTTAGAACTCCATCTTTCATGCACATGTTTAGAGTTCTTTGATCCCAGCTTTCAATGCTTGCAAATGGTTTGATCTTGGTTTTGATGGTGCATGTCACCTCAAAAATTATTCTTTTTATCACTTACCTACTTGAGGACGAGTAGGAGTTAAGCTTGGGGATGTTGATACGTCGGAAATGTATCCATAATTTTTGATGCTCCATGCTTGTTTTGTATCTACTTTGCTTTGCTTTGTCTTTAATTTGAGGTGTTTTTATATCTTTTCTGGAACTAACCTATTAACAAGTTGCCACAGTGCCAGTTGCCTGTTTTCTTCTGTTTTTGGTTCCAGAAATGCAGAAAATCAATATTCTCGGAATTGGACAGGACAAAAGCCAAAGTTAGTTTTTCACCGAGGGGAACACAGAACCACGAAGCAGAGCCGGAGGGGGGCCACAGGGTGGCCAACCCCCTAGGCGCGGGCAAGCCCTGGAGGGGGTGTGGGCCCCTTGGACCCCCACCGACCTTGATTCCTGCGCCTATAAGAAGCCTCCGATGGGAAAACCCTAAAGAATCCAGAAGAAATCAACGAAAACCTCCACAGCGCCGCCGCCACCAAAGGGGAGATTCGGGGGACAGAAAGTCTCTGTTCCGGCACCCTGCTAGGACGGGGAAGTGCCCCCGGAGCCATCTCCATCGATCTCCACCACCATCTTCATCACCGTTGCTGATTCCCATGATGAGGAGGGAGTAGTTCTTCCTCAGGGCTAAGGGCTCTACCGGTAGCTATGTGTTCATCTCTCTCTATGCATGATCGTGTTGTGGTCATGAGCTTTGTAATCAAGTAGATATACCTTGCTACTCAAGTGCTTTATTAGATCTCTGCTCTCCCCATGTGTGTGAAAGTGACAGCGTGCACACCATGGTGGCACTTAGGTTTGAGTCTACATAAATACTCTTTGTGCTTTAATAGATCTATGCTTTTCCCCACGTGTGTGAAAGTGACAACATGCATACCGTGTGTGGCGCTTTGGCTAGATTAAATATTTGTTATGAGTTATATTTGGAGTTGGATGTCTTTATGAAATTGTGGTGCTTGTTGGAACCATCTAGCACCCAAGGTGACAGTGTGGGGTTATCTATATTGGGGAAGGCGGACTTTGAGGAGTGTTGTTATAGCCCTACCGATGATTAGAGTGTCCAACCGTAGAGTAGTTAAGAGTAGTATCATGAAGAGAGGATATTTATATGAGAGAGTTTTCACTAGTGAAAGTATGATCCCTAGGCCTTGTTTCTAAACATTGATCTGTTGCATGTTTGCTTGCTTCCATCTTTATTCCGTTTGCCGGGGAGGTTTTGGGATTTTACCTTTCCTCCACGCCATCAACTATTTTCTGGCACCGTTACCCGACGTCAACAACAAGTCAGAAGCTCTTTTCTGGCACCGTTACCACTTGTATTTCACTATCTCTTTGCCGAACTAGTGCACCTATACACCTGACAAGTGTATTGGGTGTGTTGGGGACACAAGAGACTTCTTGTATCTTGATTGCAGGATTGCTTGAGAGGGAATACCTTCGACCACTTCCTCCCTGAGTTTGATAAACCTTGGTAATCCACTTAAGGGAAACTTGCTGCTATTCTACAAACCTCTGCACTAGGTTGCCGTACATCACTCTATCAGCTGGAGTGACTTGGGCAGCAGCAGACGTAGATGCCGGAGGCGGCGGGTTCACAGTGTTGTTGGTACTCGGACCGGTGCTGAGTTCATGCGGTTACTGCACTGGGTTAGGTGGAGGGGGCATGACCTTTGCACGATCGTTGTCGGCAGCAACAGGTGGTCCCTTCCCTTTGTCCAGCAATGTAGGCGGAGCTCGTCCGGGTTGATCTTCATCCATCATCGTCCCAATGGCGACGAACACCTCTCGGGACATGAGGACATTGTTGGCCTGCTCGTCGCGTTTGTAATCCTCATCCATCTCCTGCATAGCAGAGTCTAGCTCCTCCGGGCTGAAATCTATCTCCTCTGAGTCAGCGCTGATGTCGGCGTAGAGCGTGTCAAGCACGGAGTCAGAGGGTGCCGGGTCTTCCTCGATGATGGGCGATGGGGGTGCAACAACAGCAACAATGACTGGAGGTGGTGGTGCAGCTACTGCGACAACGACCGGAGGCTGTGGCGACGGTAGCTGAGGCGGAGGGGCACCGTCAAGGAGCGCAAGGGCTGTCTGATATGCCTCCTCGACCTCTGCGTGGTTGTTGACGGTGTTCACCATGCTTTCGAAAGTGAGGCGTCCCGAAGCCTGCTGCCGCCTTAGCGTATGTCGGAGAAGTGTACCCTGGTCCAGTCCTTCCACAAAGTGATACATGGCATCATCATTGGGGTAAAGTGACAGATCGGCCCGTATACGGAGCCACCTGGCAAGGTAATTGCGGGGGTTTTCACCCTCTCTCTGGACGCAATGCACCAGATCGAAGATGGTCACCACTTCGACGAACTTGGATCTCTGTTGTCCAGACGCTCGGACGAAGCTGGCGGACTTGCAGCAATCTTCCACCGTTATATCCTGCATAGGGTGGTTTGGGTGGGCCTTGAATTTTTCCGATCTTTGCCGGCAAACTCCAAGGAGAGATCCGACATCGATCCTTCCGCGAGCGTATCCTTCCCGTAGGCGATCCGTGCGGGTCTTAACGTTCCTCCGACTCCCAGGGAACTAGTGCCCAAGTCGGTTTCGTCGATGAAAAGGTGGATGTCTCCGATGAGGACGATTGAGCAGCGGGTAGGGTTCGTCTTTGCTGGGATCCAGAACTCGTCGGGAGGGACGATCAAAACGTTTCCGGAGAAGAGAACGTGACTGATGGCTACGGTTTCGCCGATTCCCGCAAAGATCTTGGACCTCGTCCATTATAGAGCCTGAAGCGCCTCTTGCCCCACGGTGGGCACCAAATGTCATGGTATTGTCGACGAGTACGCCATGGAGGGGTACTCATAGTGCGTGTTTAGAGATGTGGGGCAAGGCATACGGTTGACGGATACGAGGTAACAGAGCTTACCCATGTTCAGATCCCACAACGGTAGCGAAATCCTACTCCTGCTATAAATCACTATAATGGCAATACGCCGAGTTACAGGGATTGGTTCGCTGTGCGAGATATGAGTTGAGTTATATCCTAAAGGCTCCCATAGGCCCGACTTATATAGTCGCCAGGTCCTAGGGTTACAGGGAAAGTCCTAGCCGGACAGGTTAGAGAGTCCTACACTGCATACAACTAGTCTAGCGTGTCTTGCACTCCAAGGCTCCAAGTACGTCGGTGACTCCTCTGTAGCCTTCCTTTATCCAGCATGGGCCTCCCTTCTACATCCATCTAACTGGGCCGCCTAGCAGTCCATGGTCCATGCTACCAACTGTGGGCCACCCGGGTTATCCGGATAAAAGACATGCTATGAGGATACCCATATAGCATATCCCCAACAGTAGCCCCCGGAGAACTCCGAGATCTTGCGCCGTCTTGCCTCTTGAGGTTAAATGCTACGTCTAGATGGATGTCGGCAAATTGTCAAGCAATATCTTGTAGTCCTCCCAAGAACCCTGCAATGCTCTCCGTCTTCAACTTGTAAGTCGGAGAAATGTTGAATCTTCCATCATACTCTTCTCGTATCCAGACTGGATCCGTCCATGCCGGAATATTCCAATGTGATGGTTCACCTGCTCGTGTCAGCTAGAACGACGTAGACATAGGTCAGCGGCACCTCGTAACTCACACATTCAGAGAACACAATCATGTCTGTTTTTCCCGCGTGAAGGATAACTACATGGGCTTCTGCCAGGCCGGACCAGATAGGACAACATTGAAGGGAATATGCCCTGAGAGGCAATAATAAAATGTTTATTATGTGTATTCCAAGTATATGATAGATGTTTATTTTGCATGCTATAATTGTATTAATACGGAAACGTTAATACATGTGTGTTTAATAAACAAACAGAAAGTTCCTAGTTATGCCTCTCTCATAAACTAGCTCGTTGATTAACAAGATGATCAAGGTTTCCTGATCATGGACATTGGATGTTGTTAATAACGGGATCACAACATTAGTGTAATGGCGTGATGAACATTCATCCGAAGTATAGCATTACAATCAAAGTCATTGAGTTTATATTGCTATAACAACTTACAAAGTGATCCTAATCCTTAGACCATGAGATCATGTCAATCACTAACACCGGAAGAGTTTCTTGATAACATCAAACGTCACACCGTAACAGGGTGATTATAAAGATGGATTCAGAACTAATAAAGTGTTATGTTGAGGCTCATGGATCGAGAGTGGAATTTCTTCATCCCAATGACGGATAGATATACTCTGGTCCCTCTCGGTGATATCACATTGATTAGCTTGCAAGCAAGTGATTTGATCACTAGAATGTTATATCACAGGAACGAGAAAAGAGTGCATGTCAGTAACGAGATCAAACTAGGTATGGAGATACCGATGATCGAATCTCGGGCATGTAATATATCATGAAACAAAGGGATTAAGATACTAGCGTAAAAGGTTCCGACGATCACAAGAAAGTCATCGTTGAATGTGTGGGAGTCAGTATGGGTCTCCAGATCCCGCTTCTGATTATTGATCCGAGAAGGGTCTCGATCATGTCCGCATTATTCACGAACCGTAGGGTTACACACTTAAGAGACACCGACATCCAATTGGAGCAAAAGTTTCATGCCGAAAGAATAAACAAGCGCAGGAATTTATTTCACTAGATACCGAAACGGGTTTTCGGGTGAAATTGCATAAAGTGGTTATGCATGTGAAATGGAATTCTAGCAAGGGGTTATTTGTGAATGCTTGTCATTAAAGTAATTGACAAAATTCTGAATAAAATAAAAGAGTTTTATTTAATGAGAGTTTGCATTAAATTTGGTGGAAATTTAATGGCAATTTTGAGTGGGATTTTGAGTGGAGGGAATTTAAAGGAATTTTGTGAGTGGAGTGTCCACCCACATGAAGAGGGGAGGGCAAGGGGGCAGCCCCCTTGCGCCGGCCACCCCCTTGGGGTTCCTCCCTCCTCCTATAAAAGGAGCCCCCTCCTCACTTCTCTCTCACACCTCCTCGTGAAGGATCTCTCTCCCTCTCTAGAATTTATCCCCCATGGTCTCGGACTAGCGAGCTACATGTTCCCGGTGGCTATTCGGCAAGAAAGAGTTGTGCTTCCGCTGCATCGCTGGATCAAGGAGGCGGAGGTTGCTCGGTGCCTCGAACGTGTGTGCGAGCACGGATGCGCTGCTGATTTGCGGCGCTAGGACTTCCTCTCGATGTTGAGATCGGCAAGAGATCGTCTACATCAACCACGAGTTGAACTCGTTAAGCTTTGTTGCTATTCAAGGGTATGTTCTCTACAGATATACATCCGCCCGTTGTTTGTATCTAGTAGATAGATCTTGGTACATAGTTCCCATCGTAGGAAATTTTTTGTTTTCTATGTTGCGAACCCTACAGTGGTATCAGAGCCGGATCTATGCGTAGATACTTTACAAGGGTAGTACACATATGAGTATGTGGGCGATGATGATCATGTTGTTGCTCCTTTGTTGTAATTTTGGATATTGGTGGCATAGTGGGATGAAGCGGCCCGGACAAACTTTACATGTCCTCGCACATGAGACCTGTTCCACGCTTGACATGCAACTAGTTTGCATAAGTGGCTAGCGGGTGTCTGTCTCTCCTACTATAGTCAATATCTATTTTGCAAGCGAGTTGTCAACAATTTGTTTATCCTTGTTGTGGTTCATGTTCGTAGGTAAGAACGGTTCTATCTCTAAAGCCCTAAGCCATGTAAAACTTGCAATGGATAAATTAGAGGCGTCTAGTTTAGATTGTTGCTGGGCTAGTGTTATGATATGGTGATGTTGTAAGTAGAAGTATGAGATGATACTCTTACAACATACATAACGTGTAATCTCCATAGACCTTGGACTTACACATATAGGTATGATAGTGATCATACCACGGTGCACATGATAGAGATCATATGCGGGAACCATATTATTTCACTAATAAACATGTGATGTTTGATAGCATCTTATATTGCTTGTTTAGCGCTTTGTTAGCATAATAAGATGATCCCTCTTTTAAATATCAAGATAAGAATGTGTTCTTCCTTTAGTATGCACCGATTATGTTTTCGTCGCTCCAAGACATCACGTGATGATCGGGTGTTCTTGGATCCACGACCATATTTCGGGTGTAAAACAGTTACACACGCGAATACTAAGGTTCTAACTTGGCGAGCCTAGCATGTACAGACATGGCCTCGGAACACGGACCGAAAGGTTAAGCATGAGTCATATAGTCGATATGATGCCCATTTGATGCTCGCCTTTGAAGCTACACCGACTCACGTGATGATCGGACTTGGTGTAGTGGATTTGGTTCATGTAATCACCAAAAAGGCACGAGGGATGTCGTTTTTGAGTGGGAGTTCATTCGTAATATGGATTAGTTGAACTCAATCTATCATACACTTAGTCTAAACTTTACAAATTCTGTTGTAGATGGCACCACCTGCTTTTAATTTCAATGTGTTCATGGAGAAAGAGAAACTAGCAACAAACGGTAGCAACTTTACCGAATGGGCCATGAATTTGAGGATTCTCCTCTCTGCTGCACAAAAGCAATATGTGCTAGAAGCGCCGTTAGGCCCCCCACCTTTAGATGATGCCCCTGATGAGGTGAAGAATGTCTATCAGACTCGTCAGGAGGACCACAACTTAGTTCATTGCGGCATATTGTATGGGCTAGAGCCGAAACTTCGAAAGCGTTTCGAAAATGGCAATGCATTTGATATAATGGGTGAGTTGAAAATGATTTTCGACACACATGCTGCTGTAGAGAGCTACAACGCTTCAGAAAAGTTCTTTAGCTGCATGATGGAAGAGCACAGCTCCGTTAGTGAGCATGTACTCAAGATGTCGGGTTATGCCGATAAGCTTGTGTCCTTGGGAATATCGATTCCCATTGACTTAGGCATCCATCATGTTCTACAGTCTCTGCCACCTAGCTATAAGAGCTTCGTGATGAACTATAATATGCAAGGCATGAAGAAGTCTCTCCCCGAGCTTCTGTCAATGCTTAAAACTGCAGAAGTGGAGATCAAAAAGGAACATCAAGTGTTGATGATCAGTAGGAACACTGGTTTCAAGAAAGACAAGAAGGGAAAACGGAAGGGAAGTAAGGGCAGCAAGCCTGTTGCCGTGCCTGAAAAGAAACCCCGAGTTGGACCTAAGTCTGATACCGAGTGCTACTATTGTAAGGGGACTGGCCACTGGAAGCGCAACTGCCCCAAGTATTTGGCAGACAAGAAAGCCGGCAAGGCAAACAAAGGTATATATGATATACATGTTATTGATGTGTACTTGACTAGTTCTCGCAGTAGCACCTGGGTATTTGATACCGGTTCAGTTGCTAATATTTGTAACTCGAATCAGGGGGCTGCGGAACAAGCGACCGCTAGCAAGGGGTGAGGTCAAGATGCGCGTCGGCAATGGATCAAGCGTTGATGTGATCGCCGTCGGAACGCTGCCTCTCCACTTGCCGTCGGGATTAGTTATAAACTTGAATAATTTTTATCTGGTGCCTGCACTGAGCATGAACATTGTATCTGGATCGTGTTTGATGCGAAGTGGTTATTCATTTAAATCCGAGAATAATGGTTGTTCCATTTATATGAATGAAATCTTTTATGGTCATGCACCGATGATAAATGGTTTATTTCTATTAGATCTCGATGATAATGTTACACATATTCATAATGTTAATGCTAAAAGGATTAAACTAAATGATGATATATCCGCATATATGTGGCACTGCCGTCTAGGTCATATTGGCGTTAAACGCATGAAGAAGCTCCATTTGTATGGACTTTTGGAATCACTTGATTATGAATTATTTGATACATGTGAGCCATGACTTATGGGCAAGATGACTAGAACGCCGTTTTCCGGTTCAATGGAACGGGCGACAGATTTATTGGAAATCATACATTCTGATGTATGTGGTCCAATGAGTGTGTCGGCGCGAGGTGGATATCGTTATTTTGTTACTTCCACGGATGATTTGAGTAGATACGGTTATATCTACTTGATGAAACACAAGTCTGAAACCTTTGAAAAGTTCAAGGAATTTCAGAATGAAGTGGAAAATCATCGTAATAGAAAGATCAAATTTCTACGGTCCGACCGTGGAGGTGAGTATCTAAGTTACGAGTTTAGCACTCACATGAAAGAGTGTGGAATTGTTTCACAACTCACACTGCCGGAACACCACAGAGAAATGGTGTGTCGGAACGTCTTAATCGTACTTTATTAGATATGGTTCGATCTATGATGTCTCTGACGGACTTGCCGTTGTCATTTTGGGGTTATGCACTAGAAACTGCTGCATTCACTTTAAATCGGGCACCATCTAAATCCATTGAAAAGACACCGTATGAATTGTGGTTTGGAAACAAACCTAAGCTGTCATTTCTTAAAGTTTGGGGATGCGATGTTTATGTGAAGAAACTTCAACCGGATAAACTCGAACCCAAAGTGGAAAAATGAGTCTTCATAGGATACCCTAAGGAAACTATTGGGTATTCCTTCTATCACAGATCCGAGGGCAAGGTTTTTGTTGCCAAGAATGGATCCTTTCTAGAGAAAGAGTTTCTCACGAAAGGTGTGAGTAGTCGGAAGGTAGAACTCGAAGAGGTTATTGAACCTTCTCTTCAAAGTATGGCGAGTAGCGCAGCGCCGGAAGTTGTCCCGGAGTTGGCTCCACCTGTTGAAGAGGGAACTAATGATAATGATCATGAAACTCCGAAAGAGAGTACTACCGAACCTCGCAGGTCAAGCAGGACGCGTGCAGCTCCCGAGCTGTACGGAAATCCTGTCATGAATTTCATGGTTGATGAAAATGATGACCCTGCGACATATGAAGAAGCGATGATGAGCCCGGATTCCAACAAATGGTTAGAAGCCATGAAATCCAAGATGGAATCCATGTATGAAAATCAAGTTTGGAACTTGGTGGAATTACCTCACGACCGAAAGGCCGTGGAGAATAAATGGATTTTCAAAAGAAAAACTGATGCTGATGGTAATGTGACTGTCTATAAAGCTCGACTTGTCGCAAAGGGGTTTCGACAAATTCAAGGAGTTGACTACGATGAGACATTCTCTCCCGTAGCGATGCTAAAGTCAATTAGGATTATGTTAGCAATTGCTGCATATTTCGATTATGAGATATGGCAGATGGATGTTAAAACCGCGTTTCTCAATGGTAATATTGAGGAAGAGTTGTATATGATACAACCAAAGGGTTTTGTCGATCCTAAGGATGCTAACAAGGTGTGCAAGCTTCAGCGATCCATCTATGGATTGAAGCAAGCATCACGAAGTTGGAATCTCCGCTTTGATGAGGTGATCAAAGAGTTTGGATTTGTCCAAACTTATGGAGAAGCTTGTATTTACAAGAAAGTGAGTGGGAGCAATGTGGCATTTCTGATATTATATGTGGATGACATATTATTGATCGGAAATGATATAGATCTTTTAAACAGTGTTAAAAGTTATATAAACAGCAAATTTTCAATGAAGGACCTAGGTGAAGCGTCATACATATTAGGCATAAAGATCTATAGAGATAGATCTAGGCGCCTAATAGGGCTATCACAAAGTACATACCTTGATAAGATTTTAAAGAAGTTTAAAATGGACGGAAGTAAGAAGGGGTTCTTACCTATGTTGCAAGGCAAGACATTGAGTAAGACTCAAAGTCCGGCTTCGGCGGAAGAAAGAGAGATAATGGACAAAGTCCCCTATGCTTCAGCCATAGGCTCTATAATGTACGCCATGCTATGTACAAGACCGGATGTGGCACATGCTATTAGTTTGACTAGTAGGTACCAATCGGATCCAGGTTCGGAACACTGGATAGCGGTCAAGAATATCCTTAAGTACTTACGAAGAACTAAGGATATGTTTCTTGTATACGGAGGTGAAGAAGAGCTCGTCGCTAAGTGGTATGTTGATGCTAGCTTTGACACTGATCCGGATGACTCTAAGTATCAATCCGGATACGTTTTTCTCATGAATGGCGGAGCGGTTAGTTGGAGGAGCTCCAAACAACCTGTGGTAGCAGGATCAACAACGGAGGCCGAATATGTTGCTGCTTCAGAAGCGGCTCAGGAAGCAGTTTGGATGAAGGAGTTCATATCCGAACTAGGAGTGGTGGCAAACGCGTTGGACCCAATGGTGATCTATTGTGACAACAATGGTGCCATTGTCAATGCCAAAGAGCCAAGGTCTCACAAGCATTCCAAGCATATTAAGCGCCGATTTCACTCCATCCGCGAGCATGTCAAGGATGGAGATATAAAGATTTGTAAAGTACATACGGATCTCAATGTAGCAGATCCGTTGACTAAAACTCTCCCTAGAGCAAAACATGATCAACACCAGAACTCGATGGGTGTTAGATTTATCACTATGTAACTAGATTATTGTCTCTAGTGCAAGTGGGAGACTGAAGGGAATATGCCCTGAGAGGCAATAATAAAATGTTTATTATGTGTATTCCAAGTATATGATAGATGTTTATTTTGCATGCTATAATTGTATTAATACGGAATTGTTAATACATGTGTGTTTAATAAACAAACAGAAAGTTCCTAGTTATGCCTCTCTCATAAACTAGCTCGTTGATTAACAAGATGATCAAGGTTTCCTGATCATGGACATTGGATGTTGTTAATAACGGGATCACAACATTAGTGTAATGGTGTGATGAACATTCATCCGAAGTATAGCATTACGATCAAAGTCATTGAGTTTATATTGCTATAACAACTTACGAAGTGATCCTAATCCTTAGACCATGAGATCATGTCAATCACTAACACCGGAAGAGTTTCTTGATAACATCAAACGTCACACCGTAACAGGGTGATTATAAAGATGGATTCAAAACTAATAAAGTGTTATGTTGAGGCTCATGGATCGAGAGTGGAATTTGTTCATCCCAATGACGGATAGATATACTCTGGGCCCTCTCGGTGATATCACATTGATTAGCTTGCAAGCAAGTGATTTGATCACTAGAATGTTATATCACGGGAACGAGAAAAGAGTGCATGTCAGTAACGAGATCAAACTAGGTATGGAGATACCAATGATCGAATCTCGGACATGTAATATATCGTGAAACAAAGGGATTAAGATACTAGCGTAAAAGGTTCCGACGATCACAAGAAAGTCATCGTTGAATGTGTGGGAGTCAGTATGGGTCTCCAGATCCCGCTTCTGATTATTGATCCGAGAAGGGTCTCGATCATGTCCGCATTATTCACGAACCGTAGGGTGACACACTTAAGAGACACCGACATCCAATTGGAGCAAAAGTTTCATGCCGAAAGAATAAACAAGCGCAGGAATTTATTTCACTAGATACCGAAACGGGTTTTCGGGTGAAATTGCATAAAGTGGTTATGCATGTGAAATGGAATTCTAGCAAGGGGTTATTTGTGAATGTTTGTCATTAAAGTAATTGACAAAATTCTGAATAAAATAAAAGAGTTTTATTTAATGAGAGTTTGCATTAAATTTGGTGGAAATTTAATGGCAATTTTGAGTGGGATTTTGAGTGGAGGGAATTTAAAGGAATTTTGTGAGTGGAGTTTCCACCCACATGAAGAGGGGAGGGCAAGGGGGCAGCCCCATGAGCCGGCCACCCCCTTGGGGTTCCCCCCTCCTCCTATAAAAGGAACCCCCCTCCTCACTTCTCTCTCACACCTCCTCGTGAAGGATCTCTCTCCCCCTCTAGAATTTATCCCCCATGGTCTCGGACTAGCGAGATACATGTTCTCGGTGGCTATTCGGCAAGAAAGAGTTGTGCTTCCGCTGCATCGCTGGAGCGAGGAGGCAGAGGTTGCTCGGTGCCTCGAACGTGTGTGCGAGCACGGATGCGCTGTTGATTTGCGGCGCTAGGACTTCCTCTCGATCTTGAGATCGGCAAAAGATCGTCTACATCAACCACGAGTTGAACTCGTTAAGCTTTGTCGGTATTCAAGGGTATGTTCTCTACGGATATACATCTGCCCGTTGTTTGTATCTAGTAGATAGATCTTGGTACATAGTTCCCATCGTAGGAATTTTTTTGTTTTCTATGCTGCGAACCTTACAAACATTAGGCACCCGTAGGGCATACCTGTCATGGTATTGCCGACGAGTACGCCATGGAAGGGTCCGCACAGTGCATGTTTAGAGACATGGGGTAAGGCAGACGGTTGACGGGTATGAGGTAACACAGCTTATCCAAGTTCAGATCCCACAACGGTGGCGGAATCCTACTCCTGCTATAAATCACTATAATGGCAATACTCCGAGTTACAGGGATCGGTTCACTGTGCGAGGTATGAGTTGAGTTATATCCTAAAGGCTCCCATAGGCCCGACTTATATAGTCCCAGGTCCTAGGGTTACAGGGAAAGTCCTAGCCGAACAGGTTACGAAGTGCTACACTGCATACAACTAGTCTAGCGTGTCTTGCACTCCAAGGCTTCGGGTACGTCGGTGACTCCTCCGTAGCCTTCCTTTATCCGGCATGGGCCTCCCTTCTGGATCCATCTAACTGGGCCGCCCAGCAGGCCATGGGCCATGCTACCAACTATGGGTCATCCTGGTTATCCGGATAAGAGACATGCTATGAGGATACCCATATAGCATATCCCCAACAATACCCATGTTACTAAACTTGTATATTTGTCTTAGATAATTATGAATTCTGGTCCTCTGTCTAGACAATTAAGTTTACTTCCGGATGCAGAAAGATTTACCTTAAAGGAGTTTACAAATATTTTTAGAATTAAAATACTATAACATGAACTTTAAACAAAAGAAATTTCGTGCTTTGGTGAAACTGGAATTTTATTATAGAATCCGTGTTCTACATAATTTTTTGAATTCAGAGACATATTATTTGTTATTATCAATTTCCATTAACTAAAACACATTCCACTTTAGGCTTTATGGCATAGTAAAATCCATGACAACTAAGATAACTGAGAATTAACCAAACCATAAATGATCATAATAATAGGAAGAAAGTTATAAACATGATAATCTTCTACTGAAGAATTTACTAACATTAATTGAAATTTAGTAAGAATAATAAAAAAGTGCTAATTAATTCACGAATTACCATTTAATGACTGTTAATGATAAGAGATCATTTTTGGGTCACAATAATTCCTTAAGAATTTCGCATTAAATAATTCCTAAATGCATTCCTAAACAAACCTAGTATAGCTAAAATGGTCTCCATTGACTACCGGCTTGCTCCATTACCACAAGCATATCCATGGGATACGACCTAACATACCATCCTTTACCTTCAAAACACGACAATTTAATGCAAAGTTGACCTTTTATAGGAGGACAAGAGGAGAAGGATAGCCATCAACTGGATAGCTAGCTCTAGTCCAACTATAAAAACCCCAAGGGCTAGCAAGTAACACCACCACACCACCCATTTCCTACCAGCACCCGTGAGTCAGAGATAGATCAGAGTGCGCGTAGCTTTTTTTGAGCAATGGAGCCATGCCGCTCCTATAAGGTGAAGCCTCTGCTCCTCTGCTTCCTCATGCTTTCCCTTCTCGTTGTGCATCTGGCGTCCGCGGTGCCCATGTCAAGTAAGATTTTCACGAGCTCATTCATGTATATACTTATATGATATATTCAATTTTTCTTTTGTCTTTGCTTATGAATCAGTGGTGGTCATTGCTTGCAGGGAGCATGCAGCTGAGGAACCTGCATCATCCGCCAGCTTTGAAGCTTTCTCCTATGCAGGTTGTCATGTATATCTGGCTTGCTGCTTTGTAGTATTTCCCTTGAATTTATCTCTATAACTGTTGCGAGAAATTTCCCTAATACAAGCTGACAAGTGACAACTAATACTAACACGGCGATTTGAATGTGCTCTTCTTGTAGGAGATGCTGGCGGCATTGGGGAAGGTGCAACTGCATGCCAGGGCGACGACAAGCATGGACGCGGAGGTGAATGACTACCCGTCACCCGGTGCCAACAACCGCCACCATCCTCCAAAGGGTCCAGAGGTGAATGACTACCCGTCACCCGGTGCCAACAACCGCCACCATCCTCCAAAGGGTCCAGAGGTGAATGACTACCCGTCACCCGGTGCCAACAACCGCCACCATCCTCCAAAGGGTCCAGAGGTGAATGACTACCCGTCACCCGGTGCCAACAACCGCCACCATCCTCCAAAGGGTCCAGGAAGAGGGTGAAGCACCATGCTAGAGTGCCTC
The DNA here is from genome assembly GCA_916181665.1 of Avena sativa. NCBI lineage: Eukaryota > Viridiplantae > Streptophyta > Magnoliopsida > Poales > Poaceae > Avena > Avena sativa. Next base: position 442,883,393 of record OV702293.1, on the reverse strand, counting down.
CCCCTCTAGAGATGATAAATAAACTAAGTAGAAAAAAATCAAATATCAAGTGATGTTTTGTTTTGGTGGTCTTCTCTTCGTTTGTAGTATTACTATCATCCATATGTAATACCTCATGAACATCACATATATCATCTTCTGAATGCCAATACACTATTTTTGAAGTGAGAAATGCTCTTTGGCCATACGTTCATGCATATTAGTTAATGCCGACTGGAAGACCCTCTTTACGCCTCTCTTGATTGTTTCGTATCACTACGTATATCCATATGTCGTACCCTCTCTTGAGCAGGGAAAGGGTTCTTCCAGTTCGTCACTTGCGAGCTGCCTCCGCTTTGTGCTAAGAAAAACAACCCCTGTATTGCACGATAGATTATTGTAACGTCTGGAAAATATTCCAAGTTAGCTTTAGGATGCTATTTTTGTTTTTTTATGCATCATCAAGACATCATGTATGTTATCCCCCTAAAACTAGTTTGTTAAAACCCTATGTTTGGTTTCTACATTATTCTCCTCCTTTTATTTCATTTAATATCCTAGAATTTCTAGATTTTATTTTGTATATAACTATTTACAAAGTGCTATCAAAATAAAATAGAAAAACAAATAAATAAAACCATTATTTATATAACTATTAACACTGATGCAGGAAAGAAAACGCAATGATGGAAGATGAGGCGAGGACCTAGGTAAGCAACAACAAAGAACTAATAAAAATGCTAAAATTTATGTATAGGTTATCATACATAGCTCTTGGCGTCACGCCACGACATCTCGTTACACGAACCAAAACTAATATTCGTGAAATAAAAATATTCACAAATAAAATACTATTAAAAAAAATCAAAATTATTCATTTGAAAATTGTGCATATTTTAAAACTATTCAAATTTAAAGAATGTTCTTTAAAAAGGAAATGTTCGGATTTAAAAAACTATTTAGGTTTGAAATTTGTTAAGAGTTGAAAATTCTTTAAATTGAAAATTTGCTTCAGAGTCAGAAATTATTTAAATTTAAATATGATTCATATTTGGTAATTGTTCAAATTTAAAATTTGTGCAGTTTTGTTTTTATCTTTAAAGTTTCTTCGGGTTTAAAAAATTGTCAAAATAGAAAATAGTTTAAATTGAAAATTGTTCAAATTAGAAAATATTATAAAAAATTTAAAAGAAAAAACAGGATAAAGAAACAGAAAGGGAAAAAAAAGGAAAACCAGAAACATAGAGAAACTGGACCGGAAAAACAAACATAAAACAGAGAAAACCAGGTACAACCAGGCCGAAAGCTTGTAGAAAGTCCCGAAAGCGGAACCGGAAGCAATTGGACCTAGCCCAGTAGCGATATGGACGCTGGGAGGTGAGTAGGCATCGTGCGTTGTATAGGGACGGGTTTGCCCATATCATCGTCCCAGTGACCAATGCACGACCAACAGCAAAGGTCGTGGCGCCCGCCACGATAGGCGCAGCCGCAGGGCAACCAAGGGGGTTCGAGCTGGACCGTTTTTGAACAACGACTCTGTTTTGGTAAAATGCCGCAACAACCAGAGGAAACGCCTTGGATCCATCCACCCGATATCTTGGAACAGTTTTCGTGCGCAGCGCAACGGGCCGGCGCTCTTAAATTGCCCTGTACCCTTGTCGCCACGCCCGTCGCTCTCCGGCGGAGGCAGCCGAACAGGACGGTTGGTAGGCTCGTACGTACGTGCGCCCGCCGTGACACCGTGCCCCCGTGCGTGGGCAAACAGGAGGGCGCTGGCCTGGTGCGTAGGTTTCCCCCCACAGGTACTCCGTTTCGAGGTAGCCTAGCCCTATGAATGTGACATGGCGCCAACACCTACACACCTGTATCGACGCGGACGCCGTCCGGGCCTCCCATTACGGTACGTGTCCTACACACCTCAGATCCACCACATATTCAACATGCCACGCTTCTGACATTTACAGTTCTTGTTTCTTCACAATCACTGGATCAGCATTGCACGGCCACAATCAAGACGGACAGCAGCCAGATGACCGAGTAACCAACGTACGGGTCACAAATTTTGTTCCAGGGTGAACATAATCAGACACAACTATGTTGCAGTAACAGTAACATCGAGCAGGTTATACAAAAACAACCTGCCACGTTAATTCGGCATGGAGAAACAGCTATATCAAACTTGACAGTTGTTCCCATTCCAGAATACAAACAACACTCCAGCACTCGGCACGCAAACAACAAGCTTTTTCATATCTACACGGGAAGCTTATCCTTGGTCAACACTAGGTTCTCTCTCTTTCTCTGTATACATCACCCGCTGCAAACAACTGCGGGTAAGAGGGGGGGCCATTCTATGGAGATATGCACTCAAAAAAAAATTACATGAATCAGCTACACTCGGCGGGATGATCGAGCAGATTAGGACAACACGCTTCACACCCAACAAATGGTTACTGCTGCTGCTTTATTACCTGTTGTAGTAGTAGTAGTAGTCTCCAGTGAGATACAGATGAGGCCGTGTCATGTTAGTGAGAATCTGATCTACCACTGTGTTTGGCCCTGCCTTTGCTTTCGTTGTAGCATGTGAGTTTTCAAGCTACACTGTTTCACCTGTGTTGCCAATATATAATATCAACACAAATGTCTTAAACAAACATAAACAATGTTTAGAATCGAAGCAAAGGTCATAGAACTTCTCTCTGTACATGTATTGCTGCCACCGTGGACAAGAGGTCTCTTGATTGGTCCAACAACATTTGCTCTTGTGTTGCAAGTTTGGCAAGCTCATACACCACAGAACTTGTCCCCTCCACCTGAAATTTATGAAAATCAGCTTATTCTCCAAGGTCATACAAAACCAAGTGTGATTACATTCTACTGCTTAGTTCTCAAAATATACATTCCGAGTTGGCGAGAGAATTTCAAGTCTATTACAGAAAGTAGGCCTGTTTTCGAGAGCATAAATTGCAGGTCACAGTCGATATGCGTGTATGCAGGATCAATATATTACAAAAAAAAATTGCATAATAGTTGTCCAGTGGCAACCAGCATTAGATAATTAGCCATAAGAAATGAATATGATATTTAAACCACACTATTGCCATTTCATACATACAAAGAAACTACAGGCATCGGAAAGTAAGTGCAGCACAGTCAAAATCAGGAATCAGAGCTCAGACTCAAGACAAATCAACAGAAACCGTAAGGAGTATAAAGAAAAAATAGCATATGAAACAAAGACACCTAGCAGACATAGGCTCACTTTGCGATTGCTAAACTGTGATGTGCTAAACTTATTTTGTAATCCGCAGAGGAACAATATGCATGGAAGTAGGAAAAGGTTGGTTGAACAAATGGTCAAGTAGGCAAAAGCTGGTTAAACAAATAGTATTATCATAATCCACTGCAATGCCCAACAAAAGCCATAACCACAAACATGTGCATATATCCAGGCATAGTGCACAGGTTCATCTCTTATAATACAATGAGTCAAGAATAAATGCAAAATTCTGAATGATAACAAAGCCATCCATCAGGAATGGAGCTTATGGATCTATTTACCAATTTGCAAAGTTGTTGCAATCCAATATTGATGATATCATTCTCAAAACTTGACATATAATATAACAAACTAGACCAAGGAAAAGAAATAATGAATTACTGATTGAAGCTTTGAAAGAATCTGGAATGCACCTTTGTTAACAAATTAGACATTGAGGATGTCATTGTATGCATTACATCCACTGCTGAGTTAACAGCTTCCTTCACACATTGGGCATCAACCTGTTCAGAGATAAGCAACTATTAAGTTGTGCATAAAAAAACAAGTCGGCTACAACTACAGTTTGATATAAAATTCACACCTTTGCACCACCAACAACCGGAAGACGGAGAGTGCTAGCCTTCAGTGCTCCAATCGCTGCTAACAAAGAACTTGAGTGATGTTTTTCAATATGAGACCACTCCTCTAGAAAGGATATCTGCATATGTCAAGTGGCAGCAATCAGATACATAAGCTGGACAAAATAAATAAAAAACAAGAAAAATCCTACAACAGGCCACAAAACAGTTAAAGCAATAGATACAAGAAAATATAAGTAATATGATTCATAAAACTTACCTCTCCCCTAAGAATAGCAAACAGCTTCAGTTTTTGTTTTTGAAGCTGGAGTTTGCACCTTTTTGAACTGACATTGTCACGCAATTTTGATATTTCCTTCCATGCACTGTGTAGGGTTTTCTGAAGGAATCATAAGATACGTTAGCTAAAACAAAAACATGATGAGTCTTTTTCTGATTTCAGATAAGAAGTTTCAAGTGATAGTGTGCTTCAGTAAAAAAATAGCTTCGCACGTACAAAGTGATTAAGCATCTCTGTATTTACCAACCTTTTGCATGTATATTCATCTGTTTGATTTCTCATAATAAAAACTGTAGTTTTCACTACTAGCGATACATGGATGTAGACACATGTAGGATTTAGCTGAAGCCTTTGTCATCGCTCTATTTCTGTAGCAATCACTACAGAATAATCTAGATTACTAATTAGAAAGGACAGATATAAGGAAGGGGGAGGGGGTATTACTAGCGATGATTCAAGGGGACAACGTATCCATTTGAGCTATTCTTTCCAAATTTTGACGATTCAAGGGAACAAGGTATCCATTTGAGCTATTCTTTCCAAATTTATCCAGGTATATGTCAAATCTTCTTGACAAAAAAACATGAGCAAGGTATGAATAGCAAAATTGCAGATCATGATTTGTAACCTGATATGGTACCTTCTATTTTCTTGCCACTCAAAAGAAAAAAACAAGATCTATCAGATAGCATCAGCTTTAATTCATCCAAGTTTAATATTCTTTCAGCACGAATATCTCCTTTGTGTGATTTTATCACAGTTGAAGAGCTTGGTCAAATTATTTATGACAACACATGTTGAGCTATGATTTATACTTCTCGAACAGAACATAGATATTAATGAATAACCAGTCTAAATTTATAACTGTACACCCACAATTGCATGCCACTCTGTCTGCACCCTCAACTATGTCCATCGAAGTGCAAGAGAAAAGGTTTGATTTAACAGTGGCAAATTTGTCAACTAAAGATGGATACATTATAGGTGTAAATTCAGTGTGTTCAAAGATTCTCCTCTATAGCAATAAGGGATTGTACCAGGACCTAGTTATCAAAGGAGGCTACATTTGACCAAAAAGGATTGTGTTTACTTCTGCAAGCCAGCTGCCAATAAATGTAGATTGTGAGCAACCGAACCATGGAAAGGAGGCTAGAGTCCTAACTGCATTGGTGATCGGTAACCAGTAACTTATTAGTCCAACTAATTACGGTATTCTTAAACCCCATGACAACAAACAAAAAAATGGAATCATTGCATTTTCAGGTATTGCTAGTCTTAAGAGTGAGACTTAAAGAGTGAACATATGGTTAATTACAAGCTTCAACATGTGGACATGAAACATTTAGGAAGTAATAAATTCAAAGTTGATAGGATATGATTTACCTCGGCAGTGAAGCTCTGTACCAGAAGTGTTGCATCTGTCCGAGCATTGATGCACCGCCACTGCAAATGCTGGTTGTCCAGCATTCGCAACCTGTGTGCCTCCTCGATTCTGTTCTCCCCTTTCTTGGCCCTCCTGACCTCCGCAGCAAAGCTAATAATAGATGGCGCATTTGCTGCCGTCTGAACGATGTGCCCATTTGGTGATGCCTCCCCACCTCGCCCTTTTGATGGACTCGCCATCCCCTTGCTACCTCGGCTTGGAGAAGGGGACCGGCCAGGCAGCCTGGGTGACATTGGACTGTCCGAGAACGATCTCCTTCCTGAAGACGACGGTAGCGGCAACCCAGCATCCGGGAGCCGTCGTAGGCGGCTGTTTGTTTCCTGCCAGAACCTCGCTGGAACGCTGATGCCACGGCGTGGCGGATCGCCAGCTCCAGAGTTGCTACCGGAGGAGACGCTGTCGGTGTCGGAGGCAGAGAGGTCAGGAGCACCAGCAACGGCCGGGTCCGAGGGGGAGAGGGAGGTGGTGGAGTCGAATGCCATGGATCGGCGGAGGAGCTGAACCGCAGCCAGGATGGAGTCCTTACGGTCGAGATTGCAGTCGAGGCTGCGAGCGAGCGGGTCCGACGCCTTCGGCTTCGCCGCGGGCCATCGGTGCTGTGGCCGCGCGTTCTCGGCCTCCGGCACCGATGACACGCTCTTCCGCCGCTCGGGCGTGGGCCCTCGCCGACCGCCAGGGGAGGACGGCGACGCGGCACGCGGCGCGCGCGACGTCTGGTAGAAGAAGGACTCCCCCTGGAACGACACCGAGAGGCTCCGCATCGTGGTGGCCGTGACCGTGGCGGCGGCCGCCGCCGCCGCTGGCGTGGGTGACGTGGTGTGCTGCGGCGGGGGAGTCGAGGACCGGCCGCGCTGCGCCGACAGGGAGCGGCGCGACGAGTTCGTCGAGGAGTTGGAGGAGGACGAGGACGACGTCGACGAAGTAGAGGAGGCCGGCGACGCGGCGGAGGCGAGGTAGCGCGAGGAGACAGGCTTGTTGGAGCGCGCGGGGCGGCGCGGCGCGCCGGAGTTGGGCTTGTCGAGCGCCGGCGTGAGCGGGGGCCGCGAGGTGCGTGCCGGATCTGGCGCGTTGGCCGCTGCTGCGGCAGCCACCATGCCGTGCCGCGGCAGCGCGAGGCGGGGGAGATCTGGCTACAGGCCCGCGGCGCTCCTCCAGCAATGCAGGTCCCCCTGGCTCCAGATTCGCCGCGCCCGCTGCCCCTCCCGCCGGCGGCGCGCGCGGGCGGCGCACCCTCCGGATCGACGTGGCGCGGCTGCTTCCCTGCGAGTAGTAGTAGGAGGAGGAAGATGAGGTGGGAACTGGCGATGCAGTGTAGTTACAGCATGGGAGGGGGAGTTGGGGGAGCGCAGAGAGAGAGAGAGAGGTGGAAGAGGAGAGATAGTGAAGGGGGGGGGGGGGGGGGGGGGGGGATTTTCTTTTCTTCTTTTTTTTCTCTCCTTTTGCCTCTCTGCTGTTGTTTTTACTCGTTTTGTATCTGGCTTTGGTTTGGGGGATCTTTGCTTGTGCAGCTCACTGCCCCTCCTAATCCTTTTTTTTTTGAGAGAGCTGCCCCTCCTAATCCTTGTCGCTGTGTGCGCGCGTGTACTCTGCTCAGTGTGCCCATCAAGCTATCCCAGAGGGAGAAGCTGCTACCTAGTGTGTACGTACGTGACAACTTTTCTTTCTTTAGTAATATCTTTTACAAATGCTTCTAAGTAGGTAACTTGTAAAATATAATGGAGTTGAAATGTGTGTTTGAATAATAGTAGTGTTTTTACATGTTGAACAACAGCTTCTGTGTGCTATATATCGGTAGTAGCTAAAAGACTTTAATGTGCTAGATGGGAATAAAAATAATAATTGATAAAAAGGTGCTTCATCTTGTCAATTTGTTACTTGTGCCGGAAAATGACATTTCTGCAGATGGTTGAAACAGCTGACGAATGTAGATTCCTTGTGTTCCCGGACCATATATTTCAACCATTTCACTTGTGATTTTTGAAATCTGGGAGAACATTTCCATGGCTAGGTAGGCGTGGAGTGCAGTAGCGAGAAATAACCGAAATCCACAAAAAGAACAAAAGAAGAAAAGTTTTACTCAATAAAATTGGCAACTGTTCCTTTTTTTTTCCTTTGATATGTCAAAGAATTGTTGTACACAATGCAGTACAACTTCCTCATAAAATAAAAGGAAATCCTTCCAAAACTAAAAGGAGGATCAACGAAAAAGGAAGAAAAGATGCAATAGAAAAATAAAATGAATGAGACGTTTTGGGGATGAATTGCAAGTACTGCTACCTCTTGTTGGAAGTGGGAGACCGGGAGCCGAAGTGTGTTGTGTTGGGGTTAGGTTAGCTAAACTGCCACTGTCCATCTACTAGTAGTAGTAGGGAGTACTTTCTCTAGTTTAATTAGGGATGTTACTCAAAGAACGGGGAGGCACATTTCGTGCCCCGGGTTACATTGTTTAATTGGGGCGTTTGTTTGTTGATGTATCCTCAAGCGATGGGAGTTCCTATCTGAATCTGGTTGCTTTTGCCTCCCTTTCCTTTGCATATATGTAATAAAGGACGAATTCTGTGTTGCACAAGAATGCTACTAACAGTACGACACTCAACTTTCCCTCTATTTATGTGAGGTGACTTCCTAGATGCCCACAAATGCCGCTGCATTTCATTCCCCATATTGGAATTTATCCAAGTAAACACTATGTCAAATTTATGATTGATCAGAGTTGGTTCTTCGTATCTGAAATGGAAAAAAAAGCCACCAAAATATTGATGCTCCATGAAAGAAATGGCATATTTAAAAAATAAATTGAACCCGCAGTAATTGACCTTCGGCTCGTGTTAGTGTTTGTAATCGCCGATAGGTGGTACATGGATCTATTTATAATTTTTATTATTTTTAAAATTAATCCTTCTTTTGTTGATGATAATTAATACTAAATTGTTACAATTTCACAAAAGGAAAGAAAGAAATAAAGAAAGGGCAGCTTTAAAAAAATTTGACCCTGCAGTAGTAGCCCACCATGTGAGTTTAACCAAAATCATGAGCTAATCAAGTGGCGGCAGATGAATTGGTTAGCTTGCTCAAGGCGCTTGCCTGGTTGTGGTCACGATTTGACACGTGAGATCAATGTCCGGGCGGGTATGGTCCGTTTGGAGGCTCCGATCCGATAGGGATCATATGAACTGACGGCTGAGATAACATCGATCGAGTCCACCTCTAGGCTCGAACCGCATGCCGCTGCATGCACCATGTGGTGATGTGGTGGCGAGCGAACCTGTGATGGCCACTTGCGATCTCAATTCTTGAGAAAAGATTTAGCAAGGTTTCTTCACTTAAACGTAACAATAATTGAGCATGTATATCACTGATGCCAGCCACAAAATCTATTAAATTAATCCTGGAAAATAATAATGCATGGCATGGGTGACCCACAGAAACAAATCCTTATCTAAACGATTTTCCCGAAAAGGATGATGTCCCAAACAAGACTAGCTAGAAACATTTAACATAGATGGCCGACCCACGGTCATGTTAGTGCAAAATATAATCCTTCTCTTTTGGCAAATGTAAAAATAATTTTAATGGATGACACATAGAAAGTCAAGTTAAACACATGGGAAAGTTGTTCTTTCGCTAAAAGAAACATATCGTGTTTATTTTCTTGGTGGACTTTGTTGTACTAACCCCGTAGATGAAAATTCTTAATAAATGGGTACACCTATGGACATCCTTTAAATATGGGGGGTGGATATTATTGAAATGGCAAGTATTTTGCAAAATGATTGCTTATGTGACCCATGAGGGAGATCTCCCCGGAAGAAAGTCAGAATATTACACTAGTGGGCAGTTGGTTGGTTTCTTTATGGCATCAAAACTACAAAGTATTAGCATGATGGATACATGACTCTTGCGTATTTGACAACTGAGCATATACAGACTTTGAAAAAAATGAGTCGATAAAAAAGAAAAATGTGCCGTACATAGAAACGAAAAAGAAAAACAAATTCAGATTGTTAGTTGGTTTTTTGCTAAATCAATTTTTTTCCTCTGTTTCCATTAATACTTTAGTAAAACAAATCCAATATTTTTTTCAGTTGCATTATTCTAGGTTTAAACTAGTACTATCAAATTCTGCTTTTCTATTTGCTTGAAGTCATAAATGGAACTAGTCCTACGCTGCACACACTTCACTTCAACAGTCGACAAGATGATACAATAATAATCACTGTCATTTTCCCGCCTTTCTTCCGTTCTAGGTAACCAGTACCTGTTCACACCGCACCAAGGCCGAAGAGCTTTGCTACGCTTCGCATGGCCGGCAGCTATAGGTCGCTCCAATCACTCTGTTATATACGCCTCATCTCATGCTAAATATAGCAGTCTCGCTAACCAGTCCTTCTCAGGTTTCCGCTTTCGCTTTTCCTAATTGCGTGGTTGCTTAGCATCTAACCTTCCCAGCAGGCAACAACGCTTTCCGTGAGTGTGTTGTTTTCCGCCGTCCTGTCAGGACCAGAGGCGCCACTACATGGCCTAGTGAAATTAACATGTCGGCTTCCATGTCAAGTAACAATATCTTTCTTCGGAAAATAGGTGTAGATAATAGTAATTTTAGAGCCTTTTCAAAAGCAGAAACTCAATTTTCGTACTAGTGAAAGGCGTCAACCAGTTCACGCGTGTTTATGCTTGATACAGGAATGGCAAGCATTGCAAATCTGCGCAGACGATCCTATCCTCCGCCAAAGATCCTGCAATGCGCAATGCATACGTAGAGATCCAGTAGTAGTACTACTCAGGAGTACAAAACATGGGTTGTTGGTACAACCATTTCTGTTGGCTTTACTGGGCACTGTTAATAGGAACAATTGCTAATGCTCAGCACAGTGACCGTTTATTGCTTTGTAACTAAACAAGGCCACGTGATGTCAAGTGCCAATTAATCACGTGTCAGTTCTTTGCCTTTATCTTGAACGGGTAAGTGTAAACTACTATGTGCTTTTAACCATGTGTGTGTGTCTTTAGCTAGTTTTTTATCACTAGAACTACTAGAATCTTATCGCATCAATGTAGCTAATCTCGCACGTACGGCCAAAATGTGTTTAGCCAACAACACTGCGAATGAGTATTGAGTTAAGTTAAGCACCACTAATCCTAATTAAGAAATCAAAGTGTATGTACACGGATGTAGCTCACCAAACATACGTGGCGCAATGCTATGCGCGTACGTGCCCTTCTAGCCTTCTTTGTAGTAATAGTAGTAGTACATGCATAGAGGCGTACATTCGGTCGATCTTATTCAAGCAACCTGCCGGCCGGTGACACCAACCATACGTACGTGCCTCTGGCGCACGCCGACGCCGACCCGCCGTGCGTATTACCCGCCGAGACGGGCACGTCGTCGTCCAACGGAGACGTCGCAACCGTGCAGACGGCGAACCGTACGTACTTACGCAGGAGAACACGGTACACACTGGCGCACACGTGTTTTTGGTCTCTCTTACGTTAACCACCTCATGTCTGTTATTCGACACCTCCAGTAGGTGTTACTTTTCCTCTAGTTAATTATGTACTACTATGTACCTTATCTCCCGTTCTTCACTTGATGCGTTCGTACGCCGTATTAACTCGACGCTCCCCGTGCAACAAAAAAAAAACTCGACGCTTCAGGCCGGGCTAATCGTGTGATGACTAGGAGTTGTATGACCTAGCCAGGACCAAGTGTGAATTTAAGGATATCGTTTCATCGAAATTCACTGAATTTCAGTGGTTCTAGTGAACACCTAAATAATTACCTCGTCCGAAATATTTCAGAATATCAGAAGCACACAAGAATTTATTTATTTTAATTGTATTTTTGAATATTTAGATGATTCTTTAGTGAAAAATATGGCCATTTGGTTGGAAGTCGGACCGAATCATTCAATCAATTTCAGTGATTCTGGTAGTGGCTGAAATATTTTTGAAGCCGTCATTCAACACACTAAGAAGCGAGAGCTCAAGTGGTCCATTGCAAAATCAATTAACCTAGAGGGCTATGGTCTTGTGCTCCATTTTATTAGTCTCCTTCTCCCTTCTCCATGTCCATATATTCTCTCATGGATTTGCTATGCCTCATGAGGTACTTAGGTCCTTCGAAGACACAACTCCTCACCGTCAGAAGGCATAGATTTCTCAGTTTGATAGGTTTTGAGTTTCTTGGTGTGAACAACGAGACATTGGCTGAACTCTCGCGTCAAAATTAGCGTTTTTATTATATCTCTATTTCGACGAAGTTAGCTCCTAGTAAGGTGGAGTTCTTGTGATTGCAATCTAAAGATTTGCATGGTCTTGACCGGCTTCCATACAGATCATCACATTGGTTAATAAGGACACGGACATTTGTGTTTTAAGACAAGGTGGGCGACTTGCAGTCAGCACATATGGCTTTCTCCTTGGATGAGGACTCTAGGAGGTGGTGGGTTTAGGGTCTTCAAGAGATCTAGCATGCCTCCCTTTGATGCTCGATGACGGCTTGGATGGACCGTTTGTGCGTGGGCAAACGACTATCGTGGCCCAAAAATCTTGAATACGTTGTCCATGCAAATCAGATGCGATGGGTGCCTCTTTCTCAAACGGTTGCTTATGCCTAAGTGTTATAGATGGTAGCAAGTAGCATGAGGGGACAGGGCACACGTAGATGGCAGTGTCATCATAATCCTGAAGGATACGACCCAAAAGATTATCTGGAGCCGCACCTGACCAGACAACAGTTCTAGTTTGTAGCATGCCAAATCTAGCTAATTCATAACTAGTCATATTTTGCCTCTTAGGAATTTTAGTAAATGTAACAATGCAAGTAGAATTAAGGAGCAGCCGTAGGTCTTCCATCGGGTGCCCCAAACAAGACCCACCTTGCACGTTCCTCCGTGCCTACTTCACCAGTTCCACCAAATTATCAGAGATTCAATATACTCCCTCCGTTCTAAAAAGGATGTCTCAACTTGAATGAATCTAGACACTATTTAGTATATAGATATATTTAAATTCAAAAAAATTTAAGACATCCTAATTTTAGGACGGAGGGAGTATATATTGTGGTATATATGTAAAGTCAGGAGGGAGTACTGGACACGTTTTGGAGTACGTACTGGACAGGAGAAAGTTAGTACTCGCGGCACGCTAAGCTATCCATGGAGACAATTAACAGCCCTTAATCAACCTTCGATCGTGCGTGCGGTTGCTTGAACAACTAAAGTCTCTCCTAGCTTAGCATCAGCTCAGTTTGCTGTCCGCCGCCGGTGCCGTACGATGATAATCAGCAAGGTGATGTACAGTGAGGAAAGCGGCCATAATAAATACTGTAGTAAGTGATCTCATGGTCACCGGAAAGGTTTAAGTGGGACGTGCAACACGTGCGGCTCATTAGTTGGCACCAACTACTACTACTACTAATGCACCTACGCCGAATCGGAGTCTTTTACGCTACTGATCCGCTATTACGAACTCATAAACACGAGTGTTGGATGGTCGCATTTAATTAGACTCCCGGCCTACTCCGGTGCTTGTCAGTAGCCAGACAGGGCGAGGGGTTGGGTTGGGGTTCAGACCAACCGTGTGGGCTTAACTGTCTGAAGCTAGCTAATCCGAGAGGGGAGGCAGTTGAGCGGCATACATGGCATGCATCGCTAGGTCAACCATACTTTTAGCTACACTCTGTACGTAAAAACCATTGTTGGCTAAGACAGTGCATGACATCGTTGGCTTGAGGCTGGAGCTGTAAAACCCAACGCTGTACAGTAGTACCAGTCATGGAATCCCCACACCCACAGCGCACCACAGAGCACTGGATGGATAGGACACGGCCTCCCGTGGTGCCGTGCCGAGCGAGGCTGTAAAGCGGAGCGATCCACCCCAGCCAAAACCACCCCGACCCGAGGTTGTCACGCACTTTGCGCAAAGCCATCCATCGCCCGCGCGCGCAGGTGGCCGTCTTATCGCAAATCGGGAAAACCGCGACGCAGCCCTTCTCTCTTTGCTCGCTGGACGAAAAAGGGAGGCTGCCTCCTCTGTAAAGGTGGCACCGAGAAGAGAAGAGAACGAATCCTCTTCTTGCGAGGGAGATCGATGAATTTGCTGCCGCCTGCCATTGCCGTTGTCATCGCCTCCACGGATCAGGGAGGAGCGGATGTGGATGGAAGCGTACTATGTAGAGCAGGGACCAACCAGACCAGGTTTGCAGCAGAAGCAGATATTTCTAGCTACTAGCAATTGCCACCCCGATGGTAGTGGTAATGAAGATCAGTTGTCACACTCACTCGCGAGTGACATGCCAGTTCAGAGTGGAAAACCGCTAACGGGATTCAGTCGTCGATAAACAGGTCTACCGCGATGAACGGAGCTGAGACACGACGACGGGAGGGATTGTGGCGCCTTGGGCTGCGCCGTGGCCGGAAAAGATGGGAGGGTAGCACTGCTAGCGTATGATACTATGATTGTACTAGGATCGTTGGTTGTGGGTAGTGATCTGTTGTGTTATCCAGCCAGCCCCTACAGTGAAGTACAAGTGTACAACCGGGGACCAACGCAACCAGGATCTGGCGCACATGCACGGTACCTCCAGCCGTGGCACCGGGGGAGGGAGGGAAGAAGCAAATGGAAGATGAGATGGAAACCGGAGCGAGCGAGGGCACGATCTCCTCTCGGGGACTATATCTGGACCACCGGCCTCCAGCTCCAGCCTCCACTAAATTCCAACGGCCGGAAGCCGCCTTGCCGTTTTTTACGCAGCTCCTCCTGTCCCGCCTCTCTGTCTCGTCCGTTCTCGTCGTCGGCCGTGCAGGTCCTTGCACGTACATCCGCTTCAATACTTGTACGACTCGCTTACGGAGGAGGCATCAAATTTCTTACCACATGGACTGGGCTAGCTGTAATATTTCCGTCCAAGAACACTGAACCAGATCATATCACCGATGGTCTGCAGTCTGCACAAAACGGCCGCGGCTGTTTTTAATCCAGACAAACAAAGGAATCCAAACAAGATCCCGTTTCTCTCTCTTCCCCACGGAAGCCACGCACGGATGGCAACGACATGCGCATCACGCACATTCTCCTAGATCCCGGGGGCACGCAGGAATAAGAAAACCCACCGCAATGATCAGGATGGTCATCCCGCCGGCCGAACAGCAGCAGCACTGTACATCCTGATTGGTAGGGAGGTTCAGTTTTGACTAGTAGAGCGAGCTCCGATCGTGTCTGACTGACGACGATGGACACGGGATGAGACATCATGTGCCCATCATTGTGCCTGTCCACGGCCAAGTGCTCCGATCCTCCAGCACGTACGTACGTACATGTCAATCGATCGTATATCTTGTGCATACACGCACGCAACTCGCGCGCCGTATGTACCGAGCGAAGGATAAGGTATCTGATTGAGCCGTGCTCGTAATAGTACACTTCCAGTGGAGCTTTTTGTTCCGAGGACAAGGGGAGCTCCCAGAATGGCAAGCGAATCTTTGGCCGTGTAGAAACGATGCGGCCCAATATTGCGCTAGCCGTAATTATACCAGTGGTTATTCAGAAGAAGAAGAAAACGTGGAGAAACGGAACCTGGTACTAGATCAGTTGAGATTTATCGTGGATGCCGATTCTTACAGAGTCAGTCAGGGCCAAGACTACTATAGTAGATGACGACATGAAGTACCTATATGTACACACGTTGCCGCTGTCAAGGATGTGAGAAACAATTGGATTCGGAAAGATTCGTGCGGTATTTGCTTTAGCCTTGGTGATTTTTACGGTACCCTGGTACTTCAAAACCAGCCGCTGGAGTACCAGCGAAATTAGACCGTCCGTGATCGAGGGCAAGCACGTCATTTCCCAGAGTCATTAGAAAGTGCAGTTTGGACTTTCTAACCATGGCCGGCACCGCCGCAGCCGCCGGGCCCCCTCCCTGGCCGGAACCGACCCAGCCACCGGGCCTGGACCTCGTCCCCCTCCCTGGCCGGCACCGCCGCAGCCGCCGGGCCCCCTCCGTGGCCGGCACCGCCACAGCCGCCGGGCCTGGACCTCGTCCCCTCCCTGGCAGGCAGCGCCGCAGCCGCCGGGGACCTCGTCCCCCTCCCTGGCCGGCAGCGCCGCAGCCGCTGGGCCTGGATGCCACGGCGCCCCGCCGTATGCGCCCCAAATGTCGGGAGGCTGGCCGCCACGGACACAAGCCGCCTCCTCCTCCTCCCCGGCCGGCTCCGCCGGCGCCGTCACCGTCGACGCCGCCAGAGTTTTGGTGAACGGAGGATGCGATTTTTTTTTGATAGGAAGGATGCGATTTCTGATGTGCTACGGTTGAAATTACCGTTTTACCCCTCCGATTGAAGTACTCCACCAGATTTTCCCGAGTCTCCGAGCACGTACTCCATGGGCTGCTGATGGAGTACAAGAGAGCACGAGCCCTCCGATCGCTCAAAATGAACGGATATAAATCATTCAGGGGTACCGTAAAAGTCCTCTTTGCCTTTGGTGCCGACCTAGCTAATACTCCTTTAGAAATATAAGATGTTTTAGGTTTGTGAAGTAGATGTATCTAGATACCTTTTAGTGTATGGGTTCAAATAAATCTATACACTAAAATATGTCTAGATACATCTCATTCACAAATCTAAAACATCTTATATTTTCAAACGGAGGGAGTACTAAGTACTTCCTCCACACCCTGAGATTTGGTTTGCGTACTATGTGACGTCAGTAAGCTGCTAGCTACGACGCCGACGTCGTTTTGCACGGGCCAAAAGACGGTCTACCAAGATTACAACTAGTACTAGCTAGGGTACGTGTTCATTACTACACACGTCTGACTTCTGACGGAGCAACTTTGCTAAAAGTGAGCCATGTTTGCCGAAAGCTAGTACTCGTAGTAGAATTCGTCTCCTTTCACTTTCCCAAATGACCTTGCACTTAATAATGACGAGTATTTTTTTTGAGAGAGAGAAAATAATGGCCAGTTAAGTTCACAAGTCTGAACATTAGCCCCGACTTTGACAGTCTTACTTTGGTTAACTCGACATCTACCCTAAACTAGAAAGGAACAAGCAATTCTGTCTTTCCAGACATCGCGCAACTGAACCGGTGAAATGCAACGCATGTTTCCAATTCAGAAGCTACATGGTACGTCTCAACTTGATCGGCGAAAAAGGAATAACAGATGCAGCAATTGCCAACGGCATGTAATTCAAGACAAGACGAACGAGACACAGAATCATAAGAATTCCAAATAAAACCCATGGAAAACGAGACTAATCAAAGCCGCCATTACATCAAGAAAACGAGACTGAATTCTGAAAGACACGAAGGTTTCAGTAGTACCTGCTGCAATGCGGCAGAGAGTACAGAGACGAGAAGCTTTGATCCCCAGACGAAATCCGCCCCGCCTGCCTCCCGGACCAGCTCTCTCCAGCCGATTCCTAACGAAAACAGGCTCCAAAACCCAGCAGGCAGCGGCTGGAGGGCCCTTAAAAGGGTCTCTATATTATTTGCAAATTAAGCGTCGTTAGGCCCCCACGCCACAACA
The DNA here is from genome assembly GCA_916181665.1 of Avena sativa. Taxonomy (NCBI): domain Eukaryota; kingdom Viridiplantae; phylum Streptophyta; class Magnoliopsida; order Poales; family Poaceae; genus Avena; species Avena sativa. The sequence continues at coordinate 442,866,299 of OV702293.1, read as the reverse complement.
GTCCCCTCCCTCCCTCCGCAAATACCTTTCCCTGTCCTCTCCCCCCCTTTGCTTCTAAGGAGGATCTACTCCGTTTTTTCTCCTACACATACACGCACTTACTTTTTAATCAGTCATGGCCTCATGGGGTCGCGCTGTGTGCCTTCTTTAATTTACAGATTGGAACAGTGTATCCACTTTCCCCAAAGACATATGTTCTCTCCTTCCTTCGATCACTATTGCTCCGATCAGTTAATTAATCAATTATCCCTGTGAACGCATATCACATTAGCAAATTGGCCATGTGCCGATCCATGTGCACATGTGTGTACAAAGGTCATCACTCGATCGTATCTGACAGACAGTGTAGATAAAGCGGCTGCAGAATCTTATTAGTAAATCGCAGTTTCTTGATGCAGTGAGCAGCGGCTACTGATTGGTGGATAGGGCAGCGTTACTGTTCACTGGATGTGAGATCACGGCACGGCAGTGTTACTGTTCACTGGCTGTTAACCTGTGGCGGCAGGTGCAGTGCAGCGTAGAAGAACAGTGGATACCAAACAATCCAAATGCGGCTCCGGGACCATCCCATTACGGCATTCATTAGCGTCTGGCCTGTGCTCATCTGATGTACAAGAAAGTAATAGTAGTAGCCAGTAAGTTACGTTTTGATGTAAGTACTATACTGACCAGTTGCTGCTTACTGAGTACAGCAAACAAAATGGTACAATTGCACTGCATAAGTACCCTAGAGAAATTAGGAAGGAACGTTTAAGTCTGATGTACTGTCATCTTGATGAGTGATCTGGGAACATAGGCACAAGCAAGAACTACAAGTTTGCATTACCAAAGCGGTTAGGGGACATACAGCTAACAGACGAGAAATTAGTACTGCTAACCAGTTGCTGCTTACTGAGTACAGCAAAAAAGGTACAGTTGCACTGCATAAGTACCCTTAGTGCCTTGGAGAGAAATTAGGGAGGAACATTTAAGTCTGATGTACTGTCATCTTGATGAGTGGTTTGGTTTGTGAACATATGCACAAACAAGAACTACTAAAAGTTTACACTGCTAAAAGCAGAGGAAGCATCCAGGAAAAAGTAAAGAAGGCATATGAGTGTCTCTCATCAAGAGCACATGACTTAACACTGACTACTGCGAAAAGGAATAACAGCTCAACTTGCTAATAAACCTGGGCATGGCTGGCATAATTGTCTATGATACCTATGCCTTTGCATCAACGCGGCGTGACTCGGACGATTGCTCGACCCAGACTTTCAGATAAGTGGCATCACGGCGTGCCACGCGACAGCTAAGCGTGTGTGCCGAGAACCCGACTGCTTGATTCGCTTGCGTTTCCTTGCAGAGTTTGAAATGGTCCCGAAAATTGTTCAGATTGAGCCAATTGTATTTATCTATAAGTTGTATCGATTTGCAAGCCATCGCTCTTGTCCCATTTTCAGATAAGTAGCACTTTGCTTGCAGTTGCCATATTCCATGCTTAGAAAGGATACATGCGTACGTGCACGGAATATAACATAAGGGTGAAGCTTCAGTTCAGTGCTCCAGTTTATTTTGATCAATAGATTCAGTTCATGGCAAGGAAGTCTCCGTTCTCTGGTCTTCAGGATAACCTTTGCTTATATGGGGGAATGAAACACTCAAAGAAGCAAAGTTGCTTCAAATACGGCTGAAGAAAAGCAGTATATTGACTTGTTTCTGAATCTATTTTCGTTTGTAACTTCAGAATTTGTCAAAGCGGAATCCGCTTTCCGCTTTTAAAGCTCTCATGGAGACGAGTGGAGTAATGAAACCCTTACGTGCACCGAAATTCCATGAGATAGGTGCTTCTTGTTGTACCAAAGAAAGGAAAATTAGTTCCTTATTAGTCATCTGCCATAAGCTTGTTGAAATGTATTTGGTCGAAACATAATGCAACAAGACTTCCTCACCGACATTGGAATTCTCAGTCGGCAAGAATATAGGTGGTCATATAAGATATATAGTACGAAAATAAGAAATGAAAACATAACGGGTTAGAAAATGAAAGGTGATATGACTTGGGTAGCAGCACCATGTCACTTATTTAGAAGGATGATGATTCAGGAAATGTTATGTCAGAGGACTGAAGAGAATAAAATGGCCTGACTATTTCCCAAAGAAAACTTCAGATATACGACCACTTTCAAACGTCCGTTTCCGACTTACAGAATTGTACGGTATCAAAAAGATGGTTTGGAAAAATGTCATTTGCAAAGTGCAAACCCAACAGCTTCTGAACAACCCCTGCTACTGTAGAATACTGTTGAAAGAAACAACACCATCAGTTTTCGCTCCAAGTCTAACCATGTGTCACCATTAGCAGCTAAGGTGTCAGCGAAGAGCGATACCGTTATTGCTGAGTCTTAACACCGGTACTCAACCACAATGATTGTCCACTAACGATGCTTGTTAGCTAGGCTGTTTGTAGTAACAGGCCTATCACTGAATGTAAGTGTCACCTAATGAGCATAATTTTGCCACTCAGCCTCAAAGCAGCAATGGTACTACATAAGATGAAGACTGCCAGTGGAGAGGTAATTGAAGCTCACTGCCTAGCAGAATAAAAAAACAGGATGCATCATGCATTCACGACTAATTTACGGTGAAAAGATCCATAGTGGTGGATGCATTGGGTATGTAGACTATAACTAGAATGCTGATGGGATTATACCTTGAAACAGAAGGAACATGCATGTCATGACGACTCATGATGGTAATCAAAGTTGTTGCCAGTGATGCTTGGTGATTAGGTCTCATGTCACTCTAGCTTATCCAAGTTGCTGATGGTATTTTGATTCTTTTCTCTGCGTGTGAATCAACACTTGTTTTTTATATGATTAAGACGGGGATGTGCCCTGGCAGGTAATGTGCATGTTTAGTTCTACATGCTTTTGATGTGGATTACGCATTCTTAGTCTAACAGAACTTGCCTTTGGCGACCAAGCTCATTTCATGAAGACACTTGTCGTCAAATTTACTTATGAAAAATATAAGTTTCGAGAGACAAAACAGTGACATGTATCATTGAATAGATCATACAATATTGTGTGGCGTCTCTACGTTTCAGTGGGACAAGTGAACGAAGCTTGAAAAGAAGAGACTGGTATATGGGGAATCATCAAATCTATCACCATTAGTTTGTTCTGCTTGTCTGATCTTAAGTTGAAAGCAAAGCCTGGAAGTCCCAACAACCAGCTCTAGGAAATTCAAATAGGCTATACTTCAGCATCAGCAACATGTCAAGTATCTTATGTACTGTGTATTTCACAAAAGAAGAAGCTAACCATGCTATATTCCTTCTCTCGGATGTTGGCTAAGTGATATCCGGGTGTGAAAGTATTTAGACAGATGTAAAATTGATTTGACAGACTAAGTTTTGATGGCCTTTTCGCAGTTGCATACATTTGAACTAAACTGCAGCTTCATGGTACTGTACTAGCACCTGGTCAAGTATGCTATACATTTGAACACATGCGCACAAGAAGTTGCCAAGACAGTAGAGATAAGGTACTATGCTTTGATTGACTCACCATTCGTAGTTTCTAAGGCAAATCAAGAATAAAAGAATCAGCATGCGCTCAACAGGCTGTCATATAATACGCACGAGGGTATGACAATGGTAGGTGATTGTGCAAAGTGTAATCAACAGATGTTTGTATACTCGACCGACAATGGTATTTGAGAAGGGTCTCTGCAAATGACTAGCATTACTAACTAGACGTCCTTCTCAACACACTGACCAAAACTAAAAGGCTCCTAAGTCCTAAACCACCTAGAAAACCTTATTCCAAGATTCTGGAGTATATGTGATACTACCCATACTAGAAATACTTAGAGCTTAAGAATCAAATTTCCTCCATTAGGAAACCGGATTTGAGGACACCATCATAAGTAGGTTGTCAAATTCACTTCTTCATTACAGGCGGGTGATGGAAGAAGCCAATGAATATAGGAAATAGCTCAACTGGAATCCGCAAAGGAAACTCTGTGTGCCAAACACGGCCACCTAAAAAGGCATAGATTAGTGAGTCAGACATGCTATTGGAGACTGACATTCCAATACTTGTAGATGACTGATTCAACCAAGCACTAAGATCGCACAAGAATTCAGTAATCAGTTCCGATTGCAACCGTAGTTATAACACTTACACAATATCACTTTCACATGACAATAGCTGTGCAGCTTACCTAGGTGGCACAGACCAGAACAATGATGTTACCAAATCGAAACTAGAAGTACGCACTCAAGATTTAAGCATCTGCCTAAATGGCCACCGACAAAAGAAACACTACTACCTGTCACCAGGCGATTCCACACACACTGACACACATTAAAAGAACACACGCGCCATTCAAGTAGACGAACATATGATTGGCACACTGTGGAACCTGAATAACAGAACATCACAGAAGACTCTGTGATCTCGAATTCCACGTAGTACTGCATTTCGAGCATTTCAGTTTTCAGCTAAGCAGCAGGAGGCTGAGCAGGAGGCGGGTTCCCTGGCAAATAAGGAAAGAGAGGAGCACCATGCTCAATTGGCCCTGGCCTGATACTTGCCTTGGAGCTGGGACTTGGGTCAACAGGTTGATAGTCATCGGTCCCTACGTCTTGCAAGTTCCTCGTCTTAGTAAGGGTATATCTACTTTCCTGGGGAAAAATATATCAAGAAACACAACTTAGGAATTCTTCTGATAGGGTCTATAAGCTATATACTGAAGTAGAACAAGAGAAAGGCGGTGCATTTTCCAGGTCCTTTCTGAGAGTGCACACCTTTAGTTTCCTGGCGTTTAGCTCAGTGGTTCCATGGGCGGTGTCTGCATTGGTTTATTGCAGTTAAGATGTCAAGACATGGCTGGACCATATATTCTCATTTCCTACTGAAAGTAAACAGCTACTGAACCTACACACTGAGAACTGAAGGAACCATGATCACCTCAGGAAAATTCACGGCAGTACAGCCTATATTGGACCTATGGAGACAACTTTGAAGACCATGCTTTCTTTTCGACCAAAGAGGGACCAAATATATCCTCCAAGTGGTACACAGACACAGTTGCAGAGAACAGAACACACACGCACACACAAAAATCAATGAATAATTATCAGCTTCACATTATCACGCTGAACTGTCATTATCTCATCACCGTATCATCCGCAATCTTTTCAAAGATCCATCACGGCATCAACCAAACCATAGAACCAAGCACCGACACGAGATAGCTGCTGCTAAAGCTAAAGGCTAAAGCTATACACTTTTCCCCTCTAAACCGTACGCCACAGAAGGAAAAAAGAACATGAAATCGCCTCAACAAATCTACACGGCAACAGACCACAAAAAACGGGCAAAGGGACAGAACAAACAGAGCCATCGTTGTTCCGTGCGTACCTGGGGACTTCACCGATGCTCCGAGCAACAGGTTCCATCCGACGAACACGACGACGAGCAGAACCAGGATGGTGCGGCCCTTCATCTTCGTCTCTTCCTTGAGAAGTTTCTGAATGCTTCAGCGCCGGCGTTGGTTCTGGTTTTGCTTCTTCCTTCAGGGCAGCCTCGTTCCTGTAAAGATAGATAAAGACGGGTCCATGCGATCCATGATGTAACTTTCATGTGCGATGTCAGTATTATGGGATTAAAGAAATGGTGTGATAACACGGCAGAATTTATGTCTCGTCAACACCGAGGAGGAAGAGATGGGTGCAGGAAAATGGCCGGGCAAAGCGAGGAAGGTGGCCTCCATGCATTCCTCCGCCAGGCCTGCAGGCTGCAGTCCTCAATTGATTGCCTCGCTCTTGCAGGTGTTTGCTGGCCTTGAATATACTATGGTATTAATCCAGTTTGCTGGCCTTGAATATACTATGGTATTAATCCATTCATTTGCCGCCTCTTTTTCCTCCAAACTTTCGTACATGAACATAGCGTGTCCTATTTCCAGGGTTTTCAGTTATACAGGTTGCACAGAAACCTGTAAACTTTGTCAGATAGGGAGAGTTGAAAGCTACAGACTTCAGGCATCAGAGTAGGAAATCCACATGAATGACAGAACTTGGCCAAAATCTTTCATAGATCATAGGAAATACCGTCACTTTAAAAGATGGTGAAACTGTACAAATCAAGGGGCAAGTTCAGATGACATAAACTCGCATTACATTTCCCAGGGGGGGCAGGATGGAGGAGGTAAACAATAATAAATCGGTATTGTCCTCGATTTTCTTTTCCTTATCCTCCTAGTATTGCCCATCCAATAGTGGTTTAAATTTGTTACTGGTGCAGAGATATTTTATCAGGACTCTGGGCAATGTCATCGGTTCGGCATGATGTCGTTGGCGCCTTCTAGGTCACACAAGCGTTCAGGGCAATCCAGCCTGCCCCACCGTGCATTTACTCTCTGGCAGGGAAATATTGTTTTTCCCAGGCTGCAAAAGACAACCACAAGACGCTCACATGAGAAATCTCATAAGAATGGTCTCGTCAGGGGAGGGCATACTGTTCTGTGAAACCATGATGTTGTGAATGATAAAATCTGAGTTTATGGTAAAAAAAAGGGAGCACAAACGATATTACTGCATTCCTAAAAAAACACTGACGTACTGCTCTACTGTCTCTTTTTGCCCTGAGAACTTGTCTTTCCAGTGAAAATAGAAAAACATTTAACACTATAATACCTTCAGATGGTTTTTAAGGAACCACAGAATCAACAATTTGAAGTTGTTCGTATGGACTCACCTTCGATTAACTACATTGTGCACATAGCACAACCACTGAGAGAATTCAGCCTGAGATCCTGCTTGAACAGGATTTGCTCTGGAAAAAAAAAGCATAAGTCAGTTTCATAATGTTGTGAGAGAGAACAGCCCATCGCTATCATGTTGACCGGCAGAAGTAATAACAATAACAATAATGGGACAACCACGGTTGGAACATATGTTACACAGCGATGATGCAATGTTTTACTCTATGCAAGCTTTTCAGAAACCAAGTGACGAACAATTCACTTCGCACATTGGCTGTTGACAAAATGAGCTTAAGACAGATAAACAGCCATTGGATCATCATGCTGAGTCGTCTTATCTACACCCCTGGTCAGTTATCATCTGTTTCTGCGAGCAAGACCCTAGAGCACATACTAAAAGTTTGTCTTAAATGCCCCTCATATAACCTACAAGTAAACATGTTGCAAATTGTGACAGACAAATGCATGGATGTAAAACTTCATAATCAAGCATTCATATGCACAGTTTCATATTGTAAAAGCAACATGAATGTCCTTGTGTGATATTAACTTAGCAAGTCGTAAAGCAGCAACGGTCAGAGATAGATTCAGTAATACTTCATGAATACCAATTTTTTAACAGGAACTAAGCCTGCGACATGCAAACATATCTCAGGAATCAAACTACTAAAATGGAACACAATTTATACAAGAGGCTTAGAGGGCATTGCTTACTTCAAAACTTCCTTGAAGTGATCAGCACATTCTTTGCAAGGATACAGTCTAGAAATTAAAGCCATCTGGATATACAAACAGGCAGAAATGCTATTTGTTATATGAAGAAAAACCAAGCAAAAGGGGAAAATATGTGGAACAGGGAAAAGTCTGCAGAAAGAGAAAAACATATTTCTGTTTGTTTTTTAGTCCATTTTTAAATAACACTAATACAAGCATTGATTTCAACAAATCTGTTACAAGAGACTTTATCAAATACTATAAGCATGCACATGGACAAGCTAAACATATAACAAAAGCGCCAATGCCTGAGTCACAATATTACTGTACATGGCAGGACAGCGGATAGCTAGTGCTCTCAAATTCTTCATTCATCTTTTAAAACCACAATTCCACAAAATAGGACTTTACAAGCATACTGCGAGAGACTTATTATGGATCGGAGGGAGTAATTGAGTTATCTGTCCTGCTTACCAACTCTTTCGCATCCCGTTTTTGTTGCCTGGTTGGTTCATCAGGAAACTGAAAACACGAGTAAAGAGAACACAATAAGCTGGCATCAAATGGATTTAGAGCATCGGGGCTTGGAAAAACTCGTCGCCTTATCCACAAGTATAGCAATTGATGTACGGAAATGGATAGGGATCCATGGACATTCGCGAATCACGAGTTCACCACCAATGCTCCGTTGGTATACGATTAAGACAAAAGACAAGCGCTGAACTTCTGTATGCAACTCACGGAGCCAGTAAAGATGAAGCACCTGCGCTGCGATGGTGTGGAGCAGCATCCACGTGGCACGGCCGACCTCCTCCTTCTGCGTCAGGGGCGCGACCTTCGCATCCTTCTCCTGCACATTCACTCGAACACCTTACGACCGGTCACTCCATCCAGAGAAACGGAGAAGAGACGGGGAGAGAAAAACTTGCCTTGAGAACCTCCGACGGCGGGGGCGGAGGCGGAGGCGGAGGAGGAGAGAGCGAGAGGGAGAGGAGGGGGCGCAGGCGGTGGTCCTCGGGAGCGGTGTCGGGGGCGATGAGGAGGCGGCGAGAGAAAGCGGCGACGGTCTGGAACACGGGCTCCAGCGGGTTCGAGCCCGACGGTGGCATCGTGGCCGGAGGAGAGGGAGGAGAACGGAAAACCGGCGGTGGGCAATCGATGGATTTGGAGGGGAATTTACGGCGGGCCGTAGGCCTGGTTCGTGTCCGTGAAGGTTGACGGGGCATGAACCATGCGATGGCGCTTTTGTTCCGGCCCTGGATAGTTGGCAAATCCTATTTGCTCTTGGCCTGGCCCATTTATCTTGTGTCGTTTTTTTAGCTTCTGTCTCAGCGTGACGTGGTCTTTTCTTTTTGATCGTGCTACGGGTCCTTAGGTATATGGAAACTTTCCATCTCCGTGTCCCCAACCGTTGGATCAAGGCAGATCAACGGTCTAGATTTATTTTTCTGCCTTTTTTTCCTTTTTGCTACGTTTGTCCCGTATTTGTTATAAATAGTTTCGTTTTGTTACATGTAGCAGAAAACAGTTTGGTTCAAAAAAAAACACAGATTAGACCTCACCGGAGAGTTCGTCGGAGACTCGCCGGCGACTTTGTACCAAAAGGTTGTGCTAATGTAGCAGATACGACCTTGCCGGAGAATTTTATCGGTAGACCTCGCCGGAGATCGTGTAGCAAAGATTTAACGCTATTGTAGTAAAACTATAAAACTGTGGTAGCAAACAAAATGTGCTAATGTAGCAAAAAAAGATTTCGCCGGAGACTTTGTAGCAAAAAAGTTGCTAGCTAGCAAAACGACTTCTTCGGAGACTTGTAGCAAAAGTTTTATAATATTATAGCACAAATATACAAAAGTTGGAGCGAAAAATCTATATGTATGTAGCAAATTCCGCGGTCGTAGCCAAAAAAATCCACAATATGAAAATCTCCATGCCGTCTGGTAGCAAACCTCCATGCCGCTTGTAGCACCGTTGTCGACCGTATGTTGCAAGTATTAACGGCATACGCTAGCAACGCGGGGCGGGGCGAGCTTTTCAAGAAGGTGTGACATGATGGAGGCGCAACCGCGAGGCTTCCTGGGATGGCAGCAATAGCGGGTGGCTCCATCTCCATGGACCCGCTGGGGGACGTGGCTGAGGCGGCACGCGGCACGGGCTGCAGCGGCTGGGGGACGTGATTGCGCGACCAGCAGGCGGGCGGATCTCCACGCGACCTGCAGGCGGGTGGCACAGCGGCGCGACCTGCAGGCGTGGGCGGCGTGGCCTGTAGGCGTGGGCGGCGCGACGCGACCAAGAGGCCAGGCGGCGTGTGGCGCGGATGCGCGACCTGTAGGCGTGTGCAAGCGTACGAGACAAAGCTTGCTTGGTGGGGCCAGTACAGACGCGCAGAAAACAAGGACCCAGTGGATCAATCCCCGGGAGAGTCCTATCATTTTCCTTTCTTTTTTGGTTTCACCCTATGTGCTGCTAAGAGCATCTCTAGCACATCCAGTTAAAACCGGTTAAATTCCTTAAAAAAATCTGGCGTTTACAGTTTTGTTCAAAAATGGATGGACCGCCAGGTGTTGATTGAGCTCTAGAAGACATGGGAAGGACATGTCTACTTCGGCCTTGCCGTTTCCGAATGAAATCCATGAGATTAGTGGGGCTTTTTGTTCATTTATCTTCAAATGTGTGAAAGGCTAGTAAGGCCAACGTTGGTGCCTAGTTTATGGGCAGCCCTACGCGTTTTTGGGGGATTTGTGTTTTTTAACCCCTAGACTTCCTAGCCAACCACATGTCCTCCTTTTAAATCAAAATCCCGTTTTTGCTACAGAAAATCCCTTTTTGGTACAATTAGTCCCGTTTTTGCTACACGTAGCAAAAAACGGTTCAGCCCAAAAAATAGAAAAACAGACTGAGCCTCGCCGGAGATTTTGCCGAAGACCTCATCGGCGACCGTGTAGCAAAAAAGTTGTACTAATATAGCAAACCAGACCTCGCCGGAGACTTTCGCCGGTAGACCTCGCCGAAGACCTCGTAGCAAAAAATTTACGTTATTATAGCAAAACCATAAAACGGGTGTAGCAAAATATTTTTTCTAATGTAGCAAAACGCACATCACCGGAGACATCACTGGAGACTCTCGCCGGTAGCAAAACATAGAAATTAATTGTAGCAAAAAAATTACACGAAAGTAGCAAAAAAATGAATACATAGCAAAAAATATGTGCTAAGGTAGCAAAACGTTCTTAGCAAAAACTGACATGGTCAACGATACGTGCGGTGATGGGCCCATCCACTATGCGCGTCGGTTGGATCCGGGGGATGCTATCCCCCGGGGGAGGCATATCATTTCCCCTAGTTTACTACTAAGAACATCTCTAGCATTGCTCTGGATTGTGTCTAGCTTGGTCAGGCTCCTGCTTTCTACCCCGTTGTATTCAACTCCGTGTGACTGAATCCGACGCATTTATAGCATCTCTAGCAGATGTGGCATAAGAGCATCTCCGGACAGGCACGCCATATTTCGACGCTATAAAAGTCGCTGCGCCCGCATTGGAAAAGTATACTGCGTGCTACGCACTATTTTTCTCCACCGGAGACGCTAAATTACAGTGCGAGCGTGGGCGCAAAAAATGCTCCTCCACCGGGCGCTCCAAAATACAGCGCGCATCGCCGGCGAAAAACAACATTCACACACTACAATGCATTCAACAAGATCAAATACTCAAATAAATCATTAACCAAATGATCTACCATAGTTCAAATATCATGACATAGTTCAACAAACACACACAACATATTATAGTTCAGATGGACACAAAGTGCAACACACAATTTGCATATCACAAATGCAAGAGAGAATCTCACACTTTCGCATTTTCCAAGTCATCGTCATCTTTTGCTTTTTCTTCATCGACACCTTAGCTTGAAGGAGGAATAGAATGATCCATAGAGGCCACGAATCCTCCCGGTGGTGCTCCCATGGCTCCATAGACACCACTCACCGGTGCTCCCATGGTCCCTCTGAAGACTCTTCCATAACTTGGTCCTCCCATGCTGGCCATTCATCCCATGCCTCCTCCAAACATGTCGATCGTGGGTGTGTTCATGTTGGTCACCAACATTCTTTTTTTGGCCAACACTTCGTCACGAGCAAGGTTGACGTACTCCTTTTGCCTTTCATCCAAGTTGTAAGTGTCCATCAAGAAGAGCTTCCTCTCTTCCTCCACTAGGCGTATGTGCTCCTCATTGGCGAGCTTCTTCTCTTCCAATGCCAACTTTCTCTCCTTGTTGGCGGCAAGCCTCTCCTCCAAAGCGGATCTCTGAGCCTCCATAGCCTCTTTCTCCAAGTTTCTTACCACCTTCCTATCTTTATTTGCTTGCAACCTTGTATTTGCAATCCTATCCATAGCAATCACTATATCATCATCGCCGGCTTTCTTTCCCTTCATATATTTGGTGGCCTTCCTACCAATCACATTCCTCCTTGCATTGGTAACCGAGTGATGAGTGGAGCTTCTCCTTGCCTTCGTCACTTGAGTCATCATCGATGATTGTTGCATCACCGGTTGCATTGGCGGCCATGGTTGCCGCATCCAATTTTCCATGGGTCTTCCACTTTTCTTTGTTCCCTAGCACTTCATAGCAATGATGCATCGTGAATGGCTTGCCAAGAATATTGTTGCCTTTGTTGTTCTTTTTCCCACATCTCTAAACAAGACTTGAGCCATGGAGTTGTACAAAGCAAACAAAACAGAATAGATGAGCCATATAGAAAAACAACCGTGCATAGAGATGATCAACAAAGTAGTAGATTTTCTTACCCTATCGATATCATTTGTGCCTCTTGGGTTAATGACATCAACATTGGCTTGCACGCTTGCCCACTTTTGACAATCGGTGTTGATGCCCGACCAACGAGACCGAAGAGAACGCATGCTTCGCTCATTCCCACTTGTGTTGTTGGCGTCGAAGTACTCCTTCATCCTCATCAAATAGGTATCTCTAGTTTGGTCGGAGCCGGTTGTTGGATCCATTCCACGTGTCACCATGTCATGCAAAGCAACTTGTCCTCCGCTATGGTGTAGTTTGTTGACCGACCGGTAGGGCATGGTTCAACCCCTCTCCTTCCTCATCGACATCTGATGATGTGTAGCTCATATCACTGTAGAGCTTCGTTGGGAGACCCCAAGAGAAAAGTATGATGAGCACATCAACAAGTTTTCCCTCAGTAAGAAACCAAGGTTATCGAACCAGTAGGAGGAAGTAAACGACTCAAAGGTGTTGCTAGCAACTTGGAAACCTGCACAACACAAACTCAAGACTTTGCCCCAACAAACAGTGAGGTTGTCAATCTAACCGGTTTGCTAAAAACAAAGGATTAAGTGTATGATGTGGAAGGTAATGGTGGTTTGCAGAAAGTAAAAAGGAATAATGGAAGATGTATAAATGGTAAAGATTGGACTGGGGTCCATAGTTCACTAGAGGTGTTCTCCTTAAGATAAACAACATGGCATGTGATACGTCCAAAACGTATCTACTTTCTCGAACACTTTGCTATTGTTTCTTCTCTAAACTTGTGTGATTTGGATACAACTAACACGGACTAACGCTGTTTTCAACAGAATTACCTTGGTGTCTTGTTTTTGTGCAGAAAATGAACTATCAGGAAAAATCCTGGAAAATATGCCAAAAATTATATTTCACCAGAAGATCCACGGAGCCAGAAGGAGATACGGAGAGGAGGCCTGGGGGGCCCAGAACCACCCCAGGCGCGGGCCCACCACTGGTCGCGCCTGGAGGGGGTGCAGCCTCCCTAGGCACCTCCTTGGCCTCCCTCTGCGCCTATAAGTTGCCTTTCGACCTAAAAACTGAGGTGGTTCGATAGTTTTCCAGAAAGAGTTCCGCTCCACCGCCGCCACCAGAAACCAAGATTCGGATCCAGAAACTCCGTTCTGGCACCCTGTCGGGACGGGGAATTTGGAGAGGATCATCGCCATCGTCATCACCAACATCTCCATCAACCACCGATGGTTCCCTCATCCATGAGTGAGTAATCCCCTGCTGTAGGCTTGGGGATGGTAGGGATTGGATGAGTTCTATCATGTAATCGAATAAGATTGTTAGGGCATAGTGCCTAGTATCTCTATTAGTGCTATTTGACTTTGTTACAACTTGTTGTGCTTAATGCTTGTCACTAGGGCCCGAGTGCCATGATCTCAGATCTGAACTTATTATTGAATCATTATGATAGTATTGTTTGTGATCTTATCTGTAAGTTGTGTATACATATCATTGTCCGGATCCAAAGGCCCCAAAGTGACATAAATTGGGACAACCGGAGGGGATGGCTGTGGTGTGAGGATCACATGTGTTCACAGAGTGTTAATGCTTTGCTCCGGTGCTTTATTAAAAGGAGCACCTTATTTGCCAGTAGTTCCCTAGAGCCCCCCGCTTCCACGGGCTGGCAGGACAAAATATGTTGTGCAAGTTCTCATTGCGAGTACGCATGACTATATTTGGAGCACATGCCTAGGATTGTTTAGTACTTGGATGCTTGTTATTATTTATCTGCAATGCCCTAGATCTTGAAGTTACATGTTTAGACTCGTCCATGCAACACACGTCCATCCATCCCTATGTCTACCGCACTCGAATCCTATTGTTACCGTTACTATTGTCGTTGTTTCACTATTGCTGTTATTGTTGCTGTTGCTTTGCTGTTGCTACTATAAACTATTGCTACTGATAAACTTCTGTGAGCAAGGACTATTTCCAGGTGCAGCTGAACTGACAACTCAGTTGTTAAGGCTTGCAAGTATTCTTTGGCTCCCCTTGTGTCAAATCAATAAATTGGGTAATGCTACCCGCGAAGACTGTTGCGATCCCCTATACTTGTGGGTCATCAGCATGCTGGGTAAACAAATTACAGTGAGGCAATTGACAGGACAGAGCAAGGCATAACAATGCAATACTAGACATTCATGATCCTACGAGATTTGATTGGGCAATACAACAAGATACATATACCGCCATCCAACTACATCTATGACTAGTAATACACCTTCAGGTTATCATCTGAACTCCCTCCAGTATTAAGTTGCAAGCAACAGATAACTGTTTTAAGCAAAGTGTGTAAGGTAAACAATCCACTTGTTCCATGAACAAGAGATCGTTATTTTCTCCCTAGTAGCAATAGCACATCTACAACCTTAGAGATTTCTGTCACTTCCCCAGATTAAATAGAGGCATGAACCCACTATCGAGCATAAATACTCCCTCTTGGAGTCACTAGCATCTACTTGGCCAAGATAGCTACTAGAAACGGAGAGCATGGAAGATCTCAAACAACACAGACATGATAGAATCAATAAGATAGAATCATTAACCAATCTGACATAGTAATCTCAATATCCATCGGATCCCTGCAAACACAACATGCATGATTACAAATAGATGATATTGATCATGAACGGAGCTCACAAGATCTAAACATGGTAGCACAAAGGAGGAGAAACAATCATCTTGCTACTACATGGACCCGTAGTCCAAGGTGGAACTACTCACGCATCATACCGGAGGCTGGCATGGTGATTCAAGATGGCGATTTTCCCCGTGGGGGGCGGGTATCCGCGGGGATTTACCCGCTAAGAAACGGTGATGGAGGGCAATTTCCCTCCATGGGTATAATGGGGCGGGTACCCAATTAGCTAGCGGGGCGGGGATGGGGGGCAAACTGGCCCCATGGAGCCTCCACGGATATCCGGGACCCTACATGTCAGTCAAATAGACTACATAATATATATATATATATGATAACCCTAGACAAACCGCACCCGCTCCACTCCACCCATTTTCCCCTCAGCCATCCACGACCCTCACTCCCTCAGCCGCCGCTCCCCAAGACCCCAATCCCTAATTCCCCAATCCTCAGCGGCTCAGCCATTGAGCGCACCACCAGGAGCTTGAGGAACACCACCGGCGGGCGGAGGTAGGAGGCTGCATTCGGCGAGGGCTAGCAGGCAGGCCACAGACGACGGCGCAGGCACGCGACGGTGTGTAGGCAGGCTGTAGGCGATGGCCCGCCGCGCGCAGGAACACGACGCAGGCAGGCTGCAGGCGACGGCGCGCCGCGTGCAGGAACGTGACGCAGGCCGACAAGCCGACAACACGCAGGCACGGGAAACGACTCGCAAGCAGCCAAGCATGCAGCGGCGCACAGGCAAACGACTGTATCAAGGTGAAGCGTAAATTTCTAATCCTTGTAGTCAGAAACGTGTATGGCTATTTGAATTAGATGTACTGGTTTTGGTCGATGCTTGTACATACACGTCTTTGAATTAGATCTGTCTAACAAGCTTGCATACTATGGTAGGATTTGCAATGGACTCAAATTCAGGTTGCTATATTGTGGTTTTCCCGTGTAATTGATCGTCCACTGACTTGTCATTACCTAGTGTTGAATATTAGTCTGATGGTACTCATGGTAGAATGACAAATGTGTAGGATTTGTTCACTGATCGTCCACTGCCTTGTACTACTGTTGGTATTAGACCGAATATTAGTCTGAATATTAGACTGAAAGTACTACTGTTACTCTGAATATTAGTCTGAAAGTACTATTGTTAGTCTGAAAGTATTACTGTTGGTATTAGACCGAATATTGGACTGAATACGAATATTGGACTGAATATTAGACTGAATATTGCATTTGAATATTAGACTGAATATTGCATCTGAATGTTAGTGTAGTATGGAGCAATATGTGTGTTCGTGTAGTATGGAGCAGCTATTGCAGACTAGGATATAGTGTGTAATTAATTGATTGTTCTACTTCTCTAACTAAATTGTTGATGCTTGTCTATTTTAGGATTGCTTGGTTGGATCTACAATGGCATCAAGTCCAACACAATCTGATGCTAGCGCTGCTAATGGAGAGAGACCAGTTGATACACCTAACACAAGTGCAGATCCCACACCAAGCTCTAGTGCTGCCACTGAACCGCAAGATCCACACAAGTTGGCTGGTGTGAGGAGAAAGCTGAAGTCTAAAGTCTGGGATGAATTTGAGAGGGTGCTTTTAAATGGTAAATGGAAGGCTGAATGTCAATGGTGTCATAATAAGCTTGTAGGAGAAACAAAGGATGGAACCTCACATCTGCATGCTCATTTGGCGAAATGTCCTGCTAGGCAGACCACAACAGCCTGGAAGCAGGCCAAGCTGAAGTTGACCAAGGGAGAAGATGGGAGAGTGAATATGGAGAACTACATATTTGATCAAGAACTTTGCAGGAAAGAACTTGCTTTGATGATCTGTTGTCATGAGTACACACTTTCTATGGTTGATCATGTAGGTTTTAGAAAGTTTTGTGCTATGCTACAACCTTTGTTTAAGGTTGTGAGTAGGAATACCATCAGGAAAGATATTATAGAGATGCATGCAGGACAAAAGGATAAGTTGATCAAGTACTTTGCTAACTTCAAGAATAGAGTTGCTGTGACTTCAGATATGTGGACTGCTGGACATCAAAGGAGAGGATACATGGCTGTAACAGCTCATTACATTGATGCTTCTTGGAATTTGAAGTCATTCCTTTTGAGGTAGAATCTAAAATTTGAATGCTTTTCTCTTATTGCATGTTTGAATTTGGTTTTCTTGTTCATGCTTACTAACCCGATAATTTATAATGTTGTAGGTTTGTTTATGTACCAGCACCACATTCAGCTCAAGTGCTTTGTGATGTTCTACATGAAGTTCTTGTAGAGTTCCATCTTGAGAGGAAGATATCAACTATTACACTTGATAATTGCACAACCAATGACAAGGCAGTGGACGATCTCCTAGATAAGTTAGACTCCTCCTCTCTTATGCTAGGTGGTAAATTGTTGCATATGAGGTGTTGTGCTCACATATTGAATCTAATTGTGAAAGATGGGTTTGATGTTTTGGGTGATGGTACTGAGAGGGTGCGTGAAAGTGTTGGGTTTTGGTCAGCAACTGGAAAAAGACACGAGAAGTTTGAAAAAACATGTCGCTTGATGAACATTGAGTACTCTAGGAGGTTAAATCTTGATTGCAAAACTAGGTGGAACTCCACATACATAATGCTTAGTATTGCTGTGCTATATAGGGATGTTTTTGATCGTCTTAGTCTGCGTGAGAAGAATTTTAATTGCTGTCCAACAACTGCTGATTGGGATTTTGCCATGGAGATGATAGATAGGCTCAAATTATTCTATGAGGTCACTACCTTATGGTCAGGAACTAGTTATGTTACAGCAAATTTATTCTTCCCTAAGGTTTGTGGTATTCAGTTGGCAATTCGCAAATGGAGTACACCTGATTATGAGTTGTTGCAAACAATGTCAGAGGAGATGAAATCAAAGTATGAACTGATGCAACAAATGTCCGAGGAGATGAAAAAGAAGTTTCAGAAGTATTGGACAGATATCCATGGTCTAATGGCTATTGCCACTGTTCTTGACCCAAGATAGAAACTCCATATGGTGCAGGCTCTGTACGGTTCTCTCTATGGACCTGAGGCTGCTAGTGTGGAGGTTGCACGAGTTAAGCAATTGCTCCGTGAGTTGTTGGTTGAATACCAAGATGCCTCTTCTATAGGAACATCAAATGCTTCTAGTGTATCACAATCTACTCCTTCATCTTCACAAGGTGAAGTGTTTGACATATTTGAACGATACATGTCTTCACAGCCTGCTGCTTCATCTTTGTTGGTTCATACTGAGCTAGATTTGTATTTAGAAGAGCCAACTTTGCCTAGAACTAAAGATTTTGATATCATCAATTGGTGGAAGTTTGGAGGGATCAAATATCCTACTTTGCAGCTTATTGCTCATGACATCTTGCCTATTCCGGTCACAATGGTAGCATCGGAATCTGCATTCTCTACAAGTGGTAGAATCCTCAGCCCTCACCGTAGTAGGCTTGCACCAAAGATGGTTGAATCTATAATGTGTATGCAAGCTTGGTCTAATGCTGACATGCTAGGTAATACACTATTTCATCACTAATTAGACTTGTATGCAAGCTTGTTAGACAGATGTTTCTTCTTAGATACTTTACTGCAATATACACCTAATATGTCTATGTTGTATTGTTGTCATCTAAATTTACATTGTTTAAAATTTCAGGCCAGAACCATTCAACACTCTCTAGTGAGTTTCAGAATTGTCTTGATGATGAAGACGAGCCAATGGTTTGCTAAACTATCTTGCACTATTGCATATTTGTTTTCTACCTAATATGTCAGTTGGAACTTTCTAAACTATCTTGTATTATTGCTTTGCTATTTTCAGGATGAGGAGTTGTCCACGTGCAACTATTACTAGGCTTGTTGCATTGAGCTCCATTGAGTCGAGAATGAAGAAAATTGAAGACCGTGAAGAATGCAGTCACCAATTTCTTCAAGTCTTCATTTCATTCATTCTGCCTAGTGCCTACCATGCAAAACCTTGAGATTTTTAGTTTGTAATAATCATACCAAGTATTTTTGTTTGTTGATGTTGAGACTCAGTAGATCAGTTGTATGAAACTATGAATCTCTGTTGATGCCTTGAACTGATACTATATGTAGTGTTAACTTTTGTCTTGATATGTACTACCAATATACTTGCGATGGCTTGAACTTGAGATTATCAGTTCTCTGATATACTGCTGATGCTATATGTATATTGCTGATGCTATATGTAGTGCCAACCTTTGTCTTAGTATGTACTACCAATGTATTTGTTTTTCCTGTTGTTAGTCTCCATGGGGATATCCATGGGGATCGGGTACCCGCTATTAGCGGGGATGGGGCCTGTTTATCCCCCGCGAATGTTCGTGGGTCTGGCGGGGATGGGTATTGGCGGGGATCGGGGCAGGGATGGTGGCGTGTCCCCCGGTGATCCCCGTCCCCATCGCCATCTTGAATGGTGATGAAGAAGGCTTTCGGGATGATATCTCCCTCCTGGTAGGGTGCCGGGAAGAGCTTCAGATCCCCCCGGTCTAGGGACGATGGTAGCGGCGGCTACAAACTGTTTCGTGGAAGATTGATGGGGTACTTAGGATTTTGGTATCGAGGGCTTCTTATAGGTGAAGAGGGAGGCCAAAGGGGGTGCCAGAGGCGGCTGCACCTCCCCCAGGTGCGGGTCAGGCCTGGCCGTGTGGCCAGGGGTGTGACCCCCTCGAGGCCCTTCTCTGTCTCGTCTTCTGGCTCCGTGTTCTCCACGGTAAAATATTGACTTTGGCTTTTGTCCCGTCCAATTCCGAGAATATTGATTTTCTGCCTTTCCTAGAACCAAAAAGGAAGAAAACAAGCAACTCGCACTATTGTTGGAATTATGCCCTAGAGGCAATAATAAAGCTGTTATTATTATAATTCTTGTTTATGATAATGTTTATATTCCATGCTAGAATTGTATTAAGCGGAAACTTTAATACTTGTGTGGTTTGTGAACAACACCGTGTCCCTAGTACACCTCTATGGACTAGCTCATTGATCAATGATGGTTAAGGTTTCCTAACCATAGACATGAGTTGTCAATTGATAATGAGATCATATCATTGGGAGAATGATATGATGGACAGACCCAAACTAAGCGAAGCAATTAGATCGTGTCATCGTGTTCGTCTTTGCGAAGCTTTTCTTATGTCAAATATTGTATTCCTTAGACCATGAGATAATACAACTCCCTGGTATCGGAAGAAAGCTTTGAGGTCATCAAACGTCATCCTATGAGAGGGTGATCATAAAGGTGTCTCTCAGGTGATCGGAAAGTATCTGTTGGGTTGTATGTATCGAGATGGGATTTGTCCCTCCTAAGTCAGAGAGATATACTTCGGGCCCACTCGGTAATCGATATCAACACCGCTTGCAAGCATGTGGTTAAGGAGTTAATCACAAAGTGATATCGGATTACGGAACGAGTAAAGTACTTGCTGTGAACGAGATTGAACTAGGTATGATGGTACCGACGATCGAATCTCGGACAAGTAAAATATCGCGAGACGAAGGGAATGTATATATGGGATTGATTGAATCCTGGCATCGTGGTTCATCCGATATGATCATCGATGAATGTGTGGGAGTCAATATGGGTTTCCAGACCCCGCTGTTGATTATTGATAGAAGATCATGTCTGCATATTCTCGAACCCGCAGGGTCACACACTTAACGTGTCTCGACGGTAGGATAGATTGGATAATTGGTTTATGAGTTTTTGTTCGGAGTCTCGGATGGGATTCGGGACATCACGAGAGGTTCCGGAGTGGTCCGGAGAATAAGATTCATATAAGGCAGTGCAGTTTTTGGAGTTCGGAATTGTTCCGGGTTAATCGGTATTGTACCGGAAGCTTCTAGAACCTTCCGGAAGGGGACCAACGTGGCCCCACCTTCCGGGAGGGGGCATGGGCCTATGAGGGAGTGCCCTGGCCGCATTGGGCCAGGGGCACAAGGCCCCATAGGGCCCAGCCGGCCAAGAGGGTTTTAAACTCGAGATAGAGCTTCTAGAAGGGGGGGTTTCCTTGCCCCCCACTCCTCCTCCTTGGGGCCGTCGATTTGGCTTGGGGGAGGGGCTAGGGCTGCGCCCACCCCTCTATATATAGAGGGCTGGGGGCGCACCACCCTCCCACACCTTCCCCTCCAACCCTTGCTGCCCTCCTCTCTCCCTCCCGACTGTTTGTAGGCGAAGCCCTGCTGCAGAAATTCTCCACCATATATACCACGTCGTCGTGTTGTAGATCCAATCCGTCTCTCCACCATACTTGCTGGTCTGAGGAAGGAGGAGACGTCGAGGTGCTGCACGTGTGCATCTCACGGAGGCACCGCCACTTGTGGTGCTAGATCGGATCGGATCGCGAGGAGGAGAAGCGAGTACGACTACATCACCCACGTTCCGACGAACGTTCCGTTGTGCGAATCTTCAAGGGTATGAAGATCTAATCCAATCTCTCTCGTTGTTTGCATCTCCTAGATTAGATCTTGGCTTTCCCTCTATTCGCATCCGTAGAAAATTTTGATTTACTATGCCACGAAACCCTTAAGTGGTATCAGAGCTAGATCTATGCGTAGATGTGTTTCACGAGTAGAACGCAACATGGTTGTTGCGGGCGTTGATGTTTTCTGTTGCAAGCCTCTTGTCTGTGTTCTTCTTATGACGTGGGATAGTGAGATTGAAGCGGTCCAGGCCAACCTTACGCGACGTCGTTCGCGAGACCGGCTCCGCACTTGACGTGTGGCTTGTTCCACACATACGGCTGGTGGATGTCAGTTTCTCTCACTATAGTTGTCATGGGATTAACACCGGAGTTTGGCAACCATAATATCACCGTTGTGGCTTTCTGTAGGTAAGAATCGTTCTTAGCATCTACTCCCATAAGCCACGTAAAACATGCAACAACAAAGTAGAGGCGTCTAACTTGTTTTTGCAGGGAGTGTTTTCTGTGATATGGTATGGCCCAAGATGTGATGTGTATAATGTATGCGATGATCATGTTTTGTAATGTTTCACGACTTGCATGTCGATGAGTACACAACCGGCAGGAGCCATATGGTTGTCTTTATAATTGTGTATGACCTGTGTGTCAACTTCTTATGCGCCATGTAATAGTTTCACTTTATCGCTAAGTAGTTAGCAATAGTTGTAGTTGCTATTCATGGTGGAGGAAATCATGGTGGAGTGATGGAGATCATGCTGGCACGCACAAGATGGAGATCATTGCGCGAAGATCGGCTATACCATGTCACATAAAGTTATATGCATGTGATGTTTATCCTTTTATGTATCTTATTATGCTTAGATCGCGACGGTAGCATTATAAGATGATTCCTCACTTAAATATCAAGATAAAAACTGTGTTCTCCCCATGTATGCACCGTTGTGAAAGTTCGTCGTGTCCAAGCATCACGTGATGATCGGGTGCTATAGACTCTACGCTCACATACAACGGGTGCAAGCCAGTTTTGCACACGCGGAAATACTTGGGTCTAACTTGACGAGCCTAGCATGTACAGACATGGCCTCGGAACACATGAACCGAAAGGTTAAGCATGAGTCATATGAATGATATGATCGACACTTCGTTGTCCACCATTGAAACCACATCTCTTCTCGTGAAGATCGGATTAGGTGTGGTGAATTTGGATCGTGTTCACTAAACAACTTGAGGGATGTTGAATTTAGTGGGAGTTCATCTAGTAATTTGATTAAAAGTTGAACTAGTTATCATGAACATAGTCTAATTTGTACTTGCAAATATTGTAGATCACATGGCTAAGTCCAACTTCAACTTTAACGTTTTTGCTGAGAAGGAAAAGCTTAGAAACAATGGGTCTAACTTCACCAATTGGTTCCGCAATCTAAGAATCATTCTCTCTGGCGGTCAAAAGGACTATGTCCTTGGGAAAGCGTTAGGTGACCACCCTGCTGCAACTGCGCCGGCTGATGAGAAAGCTGTCTATCAGTCTCGCAAAGATGATTATGGTGTGATTAAGAGCACCATGTTGTTTTCTATGGAACCGGAACTTCAAAATCATTTTGAAGACTATCCCAGGCCCTTTGAGATTCTCGAAGAGCTGAAAACCATGTTTCAGACTCATGCCCGTTCTGAGAGATATGAGATCTCTGAGAAGTTCTTTAACTGCAAGATGGAGGAAGGGAGTTCCATTAGTGAGCACGCCATTAAGATGACGGGCTACACTCAACGGCTTGAGAAACTGAATGCACGATTCCAGAGGAGCTCAAGATTGACAGGGTTCTGCAATCACTCCCTCCCAGCTACAAAAGTTTTGTAGTTGATCATAATCAGATTGGTTCCACTGATATGATCACTGAGCTCTTCGCTAAGATGAAAGTAGAAGAGGTGAACATCAAAAAGAATAATCATATGTTGATGGTCAACAAGCCCCCCACCTTCAAGAAAGGTAAGGGTGCAAAGAAGCTCTTCAAGAAAGGCGGCGGCAAGCGCGTTGCCCCTGCTGAAAAGAAGCTCAAGGCTGGTCCTAAGCCGGACACTGAGTGCTTCTATTGCAAGGACAAGGGTCACTGGAAGCGCAACTGTCCGAAGTACTTAGCGGACAAGAAGGCTGGCACCATCAAAGGTATATTTGATATACATGTTATTGATGTTTTCCTTACTAGCCCTCGTTGTAGTGCCTGGGTATTTGATACCGGTTCAGTTGCTAATATTTGTAACTCGAAACAGGAGCTACGGAATAGACGGCGGCTTGCGAGGGATGAGGTGACGATGCGCGTTGGCAACGGATCAAGAGTTGATGTGATGGCCGTCGGCACGCTCTCCTTAGTTTTACCTTCGGGATTAGTTTTAAACCTTAATAAATGTTATTATTTGCCTGCGTTGAGCATGAACATTATTTCTGGATCGTGTTTATTGCAAGACGGTTATTCATTTAAATCGGAGAATAATGGTTGTTCTATTTATATGAGTAACATCTTTTATGGTCATGCACCTCTTGTGAATGGTTTATTTCTTCTAAATCTCGAAAGGGAAGAAACACACATCCATAACATTGAGGCTAAGAGATGCAAAGTAGATAGTGATAATACTACTTATTTGTGGCACTGTCGTCTAGGTCATATTGGTGTAAAGCGCATGAAGAAACTCCATTCTGATGGACTTTTGGAGTCTCTTGATTTTGAATCATTTGACACATGCGAACCATGCCTCATGGGCAAGATGATCAAAACCCCGTTCTCCGGTATGATGGAGCGAGCAACGGACTTGTTGGAAATCATACATACCGATGTATGCGGACCGATGAGTGTTTCGACGCGCGGTGGATATCGCTATTTTCTCACTTTTACCGATGACTTAAGTAGGTATGGGTATATCTATTTAATGAAACATAAATCTGAAACGTTTGAAAAGTTCAAGGAATTTCAGAATGAAGTGGAGAACCATCGTAACAGAAAGATTAAGTTTCTACGATCCGATCGTGGAGGTGAATATTTGAGTTATGATTTTCTCATGCATCTTAAAGCAAGCGGAATCGTTTCGCAACTCACGCCACCCGGAACACCACAGCGCAATGGTGTCTCTGAACGCCGGAATCGAACCCTATTAGATATGGTCCGATCGATGATGTCTCTTACTGATTTGCCGTTATCATTTTGGGGTTATGCATTAGAAACCGCTGCATTCACTTTAAATAGGGCTCCATCTAAATCCGTTGAGACGACACCGTATGAACTATGGTTTGGTGCTAAACCTAAGTTGTCGTTTCTTAAAGTTTGGGGATGCGAAGCTTACGTCAAGAAGTTGATGCCGGACAAGCTCGAACCCAAAGCGGAGAAATGCGTCTTCATAGGATACCCTAAGGAAACTATTGGGTATACCTTCTATCACAGAACCGAAGGCAAAGTGTTTGTCGCAAAGAACGGTTCCTTTCTTGAGAAGGAGTTTCTCTCGAAAGAAGTGAGTGGGAGGAAAGTAGAGCTAGACGAGGTTATTGAACCTTCTCTTGAATTGGAGAGTAGCGCAGCACCTGGAATTGTTCCAGTGCCGCCTGCACCAACAATAGAGGAAGCTAATGACAAGGATCATGAAGCTTCGGACGATGCTGCTACTGAACGTCGCAGGTCGACAAGGTCGCGTGCCCCTCCTGAGTGGTACAGCAACCCTGTCTTGACTATCTTGTTAGTAGAAGACAGTGAACCTACGAACTATGAGGAAGCGATGATGAGCCCAGACTCTGAGAAATGGCTAGAAGCCATGAAATCCGAATTGGGATCCATGAGCGAAAACCAAGTATGGACTTTGGTGGACCCTCCTAGCGATCGAAAGGCCGTTGAGTGCAAATGGATTTTCAAGAAGAAAACGGACGCGGATGGTAATGTTACCGTCTATAAAGCACGGCTTGTCGCGAAAGGTTTTCGACAAGTTCAAGGTTTTGACTACGATGAGACTTTCTCTCCCGTAGCGATGTTTAAGTCCATTCGGATTTTATTAGCAATTGCTGCGTTTCATGATTATGAAATATGGCAGATGGTTGTCAAGACTGCTTTCCTCAATGGCAACATTGATGAAGAGTTGTATATGATGCAACCCGAAGGTTTTGTCGATCCTAAGGATGTTGGTAAAGTATGCAAACTTCAACGTTCCATTTATGGACTGAAGCAAGCATCTCGGAGTTGGAACCTTCGTTTTGATCAAGTGATCAAGAGCTTTGGATTTGTTCCAAATTGCTACGAAGCTTGCATCTACAAGAAAGTGAGTGGGAGCTCGGTGACGTTTCTGGTACTATATGTGGATGACATATTGATTATTGGAAATGACATCAACATGCTTAACGATGTGAAGAGTTATTTGAACAAGTGTTTTTCAATGAAAGACCTAGGTGAAGCTGCTTATATATTGGGCATCAAAATCTATAGAGATAGACAAAGACGCCTGATAGCTTTAAGCCAGAGTACATACCTAGACAAAATTCTAAAAAGGTTCAGAATGGATAAGGCAAAGAAAGGTTCAGTGCCTATGTTGTCAGGTAAGATATTGAGCAAGGCTCAGTGTCCAGCTACGGTAAATGATAGGGAAGCTATGAGCAAAGTGCCTTATGCCTTGGCCATAGGTTCTATCATGTATGCCATGCTGTGTACTAGACCGGATGTGTCCAATGCTCTTAGTTTGACGAGCAGATATCAAAGTGATCCAGGAGTGGAACACTGGACAGCCATGAAGAACATCCTAAAGTACCTAAATAGGACTAAATAAATGTTCTTAGTCTATGGGGGTGATGAACAGCTTGTCGTAAAAGGTTACGTCGACGCTAGTTTTGACACCGACAAGGATGATTCTAAATCTCAGACAGTATACGTGTATATTTTGAATGGAGGAGCTGTGAGCTGGAGAAGCTGCAAGCAAAGCGTGATCGCGGGATCTACAGTAGAAGCGGAATACATGGCTGCTGCAGAAGCGTCAAGTGAAGGAGTTTGGATCAGGAACTTCATCACTGAGCTTGGCGTGGTTCCAAGTGCATTGGACCCACTGGAGATATTGTGTGACAACACTGGCGCCATAGCACTCGCTAAGGAACCAAGATATCATCCAAAGACCAAGCATATCAACCGCAAGTTTCGTATAATCCGAGATTATATAGCAGATGGAGATCTGAAGATTAGCAAAGTACATACAGATCTGAATGTCGCAGATCCATTGACTAAACCTCTTCCACGTGTAAAACATGATCAACACCTCAGTGCCATGGGTGTGAGATTGTTGCCAGATGTAAACTAGATTATTGACTCTAGTGCAAGTGGGAGACTGTTGGAATTATGCCCTAGAGGCAATAATAAAGCTGTTATTATTATAATTCTTGTTCATGATAATGTTTATATTCCATGCTAGAATTGTATTAAGCGGAAACTTTAATACTTGTGTGGTTTGTGAAAAACACCGTGTCCCTAGTACGCCTCTATGGACTAGCTCATTGATCAATGATGGTTAAGGTTTCCTAACCATAGACATGAGTTGTCAATTGATAATGAGATCATATCATTGGGAGAATGATATGATGGACAGACCCAAACTAAGCGAAGCAATTAGATCGTGTCATCGTGTTCGTCTTTGCGAAGCTTTTCTTATGTCAAATATTGTATTCCTTAGACCATGAGATAATACAACTCCCTGGTATCGGAATAAAGCTTTGAGGTCATCAAACGTCATCCTATGAGAGGGTGATCATAAAGGTGTCTCTCAGGTGATCGAAAAGTATCTGTTGGGTTGTATGTATCGAGATGGGATTTGTCCCTCCCAAGTCGGAGAGATATACTTCGGGCCCACTCGGTAATCGATATCAACACCGCTTGCAAGCATGTGGTTAAGGAGTTAATCACAAAGTGATATCGGATTACGGAACGAGTAAAATACTTGCTGTGAACGAGATTGAACTAGGTATGGCGGTACCGACGATCGAATCTCGGGCAAGTAAAATATCGCGAGACGAAGGGAATGTATATATGAGATTGATTGAATCCTGGCATCGTGGTTCATCCGATATGATCATCGATGAATGTGTGGGAGTCAATATGGGTTTCCAGACCCCGCTGTTGATTATTGATAGAAGATCATGTCTGCATATTCTCGAACCCGCAGGGTCACACACTTAACGTGTCTCGATGGTAGGATAGATTGGATAATTGGTTTATGAGTTTTTGTTCGGAGTCTCGGATGGGATTCGGGACATCACGAGAGGTTCTGGAGTGGTCCGGAGAATAAGATTCATATAAGGCAGTGCAGTTTTTGGAGTTCGGAATTGTTCCGGGTTAATTGGTATTGTACCGGAAGCTTCTAGAACCTTCCGGAAGGGGACCAACGTGGCCCCACCTTCCGGGAGGGGGCATGGGCCTATGCGGGAGTGCCCTGGCCGCATTGGGTCAGGGGCACAAGGCCCCATAGGGCCTAGCCGGCCAAGAGGGTTTTAAACTCGAGATAGAGCTTCTAGAAGGGGGGGGTTCCTTGCCCCCCACTCCTCCTCCTTGGGGCCGCCGGTTTGGCTTGGGGGAGGGGCTAGGGCTGCGCCCACCCCTCTATATATAGAGGGCTGGGGGCGCACCCCCCCCCACACACCTTCCCCTCCAACCCTAGCTGCCCTGCTGCCCTCCTCTCTCCCTCCTGACTGTTTGTAGGCGAAGCCCTGCTGCAGAAATTCTCCACCATATACACCACGCCGTCGTGTTGTAGATCCAATCCGTCTCTCCACCATACTTGCTGGTCCGAGGAAGGAGGAGACTTCGAGGTGCTGCACGTGTGCATCTCACGGAGGCACCGCCACTTGTGGTGCTAGATCGGATCGGATCGCGAGGAGGAGAAGCGAGTACGACTACATCACCCACGTTCCGACGAACGTTCCGCTGTGCGAATCTTCAAGGGTATGAAGATCTAATCCAATCTCTCTCGTTTTTTGCATCTCCTAGATTGGATCTTGGCTTTCCCTCTGTTCACATCCGTAGAAAATTTTGATTTACTATGCCGCGAAACCCTTAAACTATGGCATCTTGTTAATAGGTTAGTCCCAGAAAACATATAAAAATACCTCAAAGTGTAGACAAAGCAAAGTAGATACTAAACAAGCATGGAACATAAAAATTGTAGATACGTTTTTGACGTATCAAGCATCTCCAAGCTTAACTCCTACTCGTCCTCGAGTAGGTAAGTGATAAAAAGAATAATTTTTGAGGTGACATGCACCATCAAAATCAAGATCAAACCATTTGCAAGCATTGAAAGATGGGATCAAAGTACTCTAAACATGAGCATGAAAGATGTAATTCTAATAGTAAGACAAAGTAACGAAGCATGCAACATGAAAGGTTACAAACAAAGATCATGAATAACAATGCATTGAAAGACGTTTGTTTGTTTCACATATAGAAAACATAGCATAGTGGCATTCAGCTTGTCCCTCATGGAGTAGCAAATAAATGCATAGGACACCTTCAAAGTTCATAAGGGTGACTAGATACAAATAGTTCATGAGCAAGCAATATCAACAATATGAATCAATCAATAAATTTTGGGACAATGCACATAGAACTAAGAATGGCAATTATGCTCTCTTAATTGGTGCCTAAGGATAGAAGGTGGAGACTCAATATAATGGTGGAAATAAAGGCCCTTCATAAAGGGAAGCAGGGATTTCAAGTCTCATAAAGAGATTTCAAAAATTATTGTACTTGTTAGCTTTCAGCTCTCATTGCCCCTATCATAAGCATCTTGAAGTGATTAAGGTTAAAGTGAACAAACTATGGAGTATATGCTTGACAAAGTATAAGTTGACAATATCATGTCCCTTGAATATGATAGTCGCTCCTCATGCTACTCAAATTTAGTTACCGGTAAGTTCTTGTCATAGTAAGTACATGTGTATCATACAGAACCGCCAACGGGGTACCCCTTGCACATGATACAGGAGCTATCCCATAATTAAAATGACAAGGCAAGCAGACAATGAGCATCTCAGCAATCTTCTTATTTACCATGGGAAAATGGTGATTTTTTCTCTCTTTTCTCATCTTTTTTTTTTTCTTTTTCTCAATCTCTATCTCTTTTTTTAATAAGAAGAATGCTTCATAGATTGCTCACTATGATGATGCTGCAAGTTTCCACCATGATTAGGCATGTCTTAGGCTAGCGGCCCAGGCGTTTCTCTAACACACATACATAACTCCATGGACTTACAAGCTCCCCTTTCATTTCACACCGACGACATCCGCAAACAAAAGAGCATGATATCAACTGGGTACAATATACATGTGCAATGTTGAAAGCGTTCCCCATGACAGCATGGTTGTGCTAATTCCAATGTATAAGTACAAGCATATACAACATAGATGACACAATGGTTCAAGTTTATTTAGGGGCAATAAAAATAAAGTGTGCCATCAAGTTTGTGAGAGCTTTAATCACTAAATTTTCACATAACAAAGTAACTGTTTAATTGAAAGGTAAATGAAACAAGAATATACTTGGAATGGTGTAACACACCATGCATAGGAATTTATAGTGGACACTTTGGAATAAATTGGTTTCTTGGGAGTTGGATGCATGCGTAGAGCTTACCCATACAAGTGGAGGCTAGCAAAAGACTGGGAGCGACCAACTAAGAGAGCAATAATGGCCATAATCATGCATAGCGACAAAACATTACTAATAAAAACATAAAGTGGTACCACAAGTCAAAAACTAAATGATCATAGTGTAGGGTTTCGTAGCATGGAAAACAAAATTTTTCTACCGCATACAAACAAACAAGCCAAGATCTATCTACTAGATTGTAGCAACGAGTCGATGGAATAACTCACCCTCGAAGATTCCAAAGTGTTTAACGAGAGCGGATTCTCGTGGGTGATGTAGTCGTACTCTTCCCGATCTCAAGATCGCGTAGACGATCCTTCCGGCGCTGCGTTCCGGCAGCGCTCCCGCAGTCGGTCACACGTTCGGTACTCGATGAAGACCTTCCTCTCCCTTGTTCCAGCAGGCAGTGGAGGTTGTAGCACTCTCCTCGCGATTCCGGCAGCACAACGGCGTGGTACCGGAAGTAGAGGGGAGATCTCGCAGGGCTTCGCCTTAAGCCGGAGCGAGTATGGTGGAGTATGAGAGAGTCCCTCGGTGTTCTAGGGTTTAGACACGCCGAGGAAGAGGTGCTAGGGCCGGCGGCTAGGGCTTGGAGGTGCCCAAGTCGGCGGCAAGGAGATCCCTAGGCGGCGGCGGCTTGGAGGGCGGCGGCGGCTAGGGTTAGGGTTTTCGGGGCAAGGAACTTGTTTGCTAGGAGGGGCAGCCCTGCCCCTCCCTTTATAGGTGGGAGGCGCGGCCTAGGGGAGGGGAGTCCCTCCCCAACTCGGCTTGGAGGCGGGCCGGCGGTTGGAGGAGGGAACTCCTCCCCAACTCGGTTTCCCACTCCTCCTCTTTTCCTCTTTCCAAATTTAGCCGTTTGACTTTTCAAACTAGCTGTTTGACTTTTCAAACTAGGATTTGAATTAATCCTTTATTTGGTTCAGCGATGACACTTAGTACATGATGCAATCATACCAACTTGATACAACACATTCATGTACCCTTCCCCTCCGGAGTGCCGGACATACCGGAACATTCTAGAACATTCCCGATGAAAACACCGGAACCATTCCCCAACTCCAAAACGGGACTTTCCTTATATGAATCTTATTTTCCGGACCATTCCGGATCTCCTCGTGATATACCGGATCCCATCCGGGACTCCGAACAACATTCGGTCTCTTTCTCATCATTCCATAACTACTCAAAACAACGTCGAATCCTTAAGTGTGTCTCCCTACGGTTCGTGAATTATGCAGACATGATCGAGACACTTCTCTGAACAATAACCAATAGAGGAATCTGGAAATTCATATGGCTCCCACATATTTCTACGATTAATTTGCGATCGAATGAACCACTTACATACGATATCAATTTCCCTTTGTCTCACGATAGTTTACTTATCCGAGGTTATGATCGTCGGTATCTCTGCATACCTAGTTCAACCTCGTTACCGATAAGTACTCTTTTCTCGTTCCCGTGATATGTGATCCCTTGTGAGCCAGTCACATGCTTGCAAGCTAATTGGATGACATTTCACCGAGAGGGCCCAGAGTATATCTATCCGTCATATGGATGGACAAATCCCACTCTTGATCCATGTGTTTCAACCAATACTTTCCGAACACTCAATGCCACCTTTATAGCCACCCAGTTACGGTGTGGTGTTTGATGTCATCAAAGCATCCATCCGGTAAAGGTGATATGCATGATCTCATGGTCGAAGGAATTAGATTACTATGTATCAGAAAGCATATAGCAATTGAACTATTAAAATGACTTGATCTTTATGCTACGCTTATCTATAGGAGTATGTCCATCATATCATTCTCCTAACGATATGATCTTGTTGTTAATAACATCTCAATGTTCATGATAGGGAAACCACAATCATCCATTAACCAACAAGCTAGTATTATATAGAGGCTTTACTAGGGACTTCAAATTAAGTTCACAAATCACACAAGTATTAATGTTTCCTTGTTAATACTATTATAGCATGAATGTAAACATTTATCATAAATACAAAGATATAATAATAACTACTTTTATTATTGCCTCTAGGGCATATCTCCAACACATAGAGGCTATGGTGACTGGTTCATAGTCATAATATGGTGTGAGCATGTGCCAAGTCAACCCAAACAAAGCATCAAAGGAGAATACCACAATACTATGCTTTTGTATGCTAAAACAACACATGACTCTTTCAAGGCACATTAAGCAATCCTAATTGTTTGGAACAAGTCATGCTACATCAATAATCACTAATAATAAGGTCAAAACAACATCTAGCATGACATGATAAAGTCTAAGTCACAGTCAAAGCAAGCTCCTCTTGTACTACTAAAGCAAGAACTTCCTACTCATTTCCAATACCAATCAACTTATTTGAAACAACACGGCGAGAAAGGGGGTCCAAACTACTTTATTCAGGCAAACTAAGGAAGGAAAAACCAAAAATGAAAACTAAGACGCTCCAAAAACAACACAACTTGTGCATGAAACAATAAAAAAGAAGTGTCTAGAAAGACCTAAGATTTTTATTGATGAAGAAGGGGATGCCTTGGGCATCCCCAAGCTTTGACGCTTGTACTTCTTGAATATTTCTTAGGGTGACATGAGGTGGCATCCCCAAGCTTGAGCTTTTGTCCATTCTTCATCTCATTACATCATTCTTCCTTTACACCTGCAAATTTTCCTTCATACAAAACTT
This sequence comes from Avena sativa, assembly GCA_916181665.1. NCBI lineage: Eukaryota > Viridiplantae > Streptophyta > Magnoliopsida > Poales > Poaceae > Avena > Avena sativa. The sequence continues at coordinate 442,833,555 of OV702293.1, read as the reverse complement.
CACACAATCTTCATTAGCAACATTAGTGCATTCAAAAAATAATACACCTTTGGGGTTTAGTTTCAAAATAGCAAAACTTTCACCAAAGACACAAGATACTGTATCAATTCCCTCAAAAATCTCAATTTTCCAAAAAGAACCCAAAAAGGAATCAATAAGAAGCAAATGCAAATAATGGCAGAAATCTGTTAAAACAGACCAGCAGGTAGAAACCGATTTTTTCAAAGACCTTCTGTTGCTCAAATAAAAAAGTGTTGAACTAACGAAAGTTATCTAACAACCTGGGGGATTTATTAAGAAAATTACAGATCAATCCGACTTACAGATATTTTACACGAATTTTTACAGTGGAGAACAGAAATCTGTTTCGGGACAACAACTCCCCAAATCTCACTTCCCTCTCATTAGAGGTTATTCTTGGCACAAAAATCAAATAAAAAGGATAAAGAGAGGTCATTACAGAAGTAATAACTTCCAAGACTCAAGAAAACTATTGGGTTATCTCCCAAGAAGTACTTTTCTTTAACGCCTTTAAGTTAGGCACAAGAAGCAAGAATAAAGTATTTTCAAATGAAGAAGTATTAAGATCAATACTTGAAATATCTTCAACTAGGAAAGGTATCTCATCCAAATGAGTTTTAGAGGATCCTTTCTCACCTCTCTTAGGTTCACTACTTTCATCAAATGGGTTTTCAGGAACAATCCAATCAAATCCTTTTCTAAGGCTTCATGCATTCCTACAAGTTTAAAAGGTATGGGTATCTTAATTTTCTCTCCATTGGGTTTGGTTTTATCCAACTTTTATAAAGTACCCATAACATCTACACATGAGCCTAGCATATTAAAACGTTTAAAGACCTTTTTGGCTTCCTTAGCAATATCATTGAACTCTTTTAGCAAAGTTTTTAGGATAAAATCTCTCTTATCAGCATCCTCCTCTTATTTTAGTTTAAGAAACATTATTTGCATCATGGGTTTAAGGTTAACAAACCTAGCCTCCAACATGTGAACTAAAGAAGCTGCAGCAATTTCATAATTAGGAGATCAAGTTCTGCTAAGGAACTATCCTCAATATCCTCATGTTTGCTAACATGATTAAAGAATTCTTCAATATTTCTTTTTCCAATTATTGACCCACTACCTATTGAAAGGTATTTCAGGGTGAACTTAGGGATCAACATGGCGAGATAGAGCAAGGTGACAACTATAGGAAGAACTAAAAAATTTGTGTTTTTGATAAAAGAAAGCAAACCAAACGAAACTATTTTTTTTGGAGTTTTTGATAAAAAGAGGCAAACAAAACAAGGAAAAGGAGACTAAGCAAAACAAAAACAAAAAAAGTAAAGAGAAAGGTTGTGAAGGACTCCCTTGTGAAGCCGTCCTTAGCCTCCTTGGCAACGGCGCCAGAAATAGCTTGATGATGTGTAGCTCAGATCACTGTAGAGCTTCGTTGGGAGACCCCAAGAGGAAGGTATGATAAGCACAACAACAAGTTTTCCCTCAGTAAGAAACCAAGGTTATCGAACCAGTAGGAGGAAGGAAATGACTCAAAGGTGTTGCTAGCAAATTGGAAACCTGCACAACACAAACTCAAGAATTTTCCCCAACGAACAGTGAAGCTATCAATCTCACCGGTTTGCTGAAAACAAAGGATTAACTGTATAGTGTGGAAGGTAATGGTGGTTTGCAGAAAGTAAACAGGAATAGTGGAAGATGTATCAATGGTAAAGATTGGACCGGGGTCCATAGTTCACTAGAGGTGTTCTCCTTAAGATAAGCAACATGGCATGCTGGGTAAACAAATTACAGCGGGGCAATTGACAGGACAGAAGCAAGGCATAACAATGCCATACTAGACACTCATGATTCTATGAGATTTGATTGGGCAATACAACAAGATACATAGACTGCCATCCAACTATATCTATGACTAGTAATACACCTTCATGTTATCATCCGAATCCCCTCCAGTATTAAGTTGCAAGCAACAGATAACTGCTTTAAGCAAAGTGTGTAAGGTAAACAATCTACTTGTTCAATGAATAAGAGATCGTTGTTTTCTCCCTAGTAGCAACAACACATCTACAATCTTAGAGATTTATGTCACTTCCCCAGATTAAATAGAGTCATGAACCCACTATCAAGCATAAATACTCCCTCTTGGAGTCAGTAGAATCTACTTGGCTAAGATAGCTACTAGAAACGGAGAGCATGCAAGATCTCAAACAACACAGACATGATAGAATCAATAAGATAGAATCATTAACCAATCTGACATAGTAATCTCAATATCCATCGGATCCCCGCAAACACAACATGCATGATTACAAATAGATGATCGTGAACGGAGCTCACAAGATCTAAACATGGTAGCACAAAGGAGGAGAAACAACCAACTAGCTACTACATGGACCCATAGTCCAAGGTGGAACTACTCACGGATCATACCGGAGGCTGACATGGTGATGAAGAAGGCCTCCGGGATGATCTCTCCCCTCTGGTAGGGTGCCGGGAAGAGCTTCAGATCCCCCCGATCTAGGGACGATGGTGGCGGCGGCTACAGACCGTTTTGTGGAAGATTGATCAGGTACTTAGGGTTTTGGTATCAGGGGATTCTTATAGGCGAAGAGGGAGGCCGAGGGGGTGCCTGAGGTGGCTGCACCCCCCAGTAGCTGGCCAGGCCTAGCCATGCGGCTAGGGGTGTGGACCCCTCAAGGCCCTTCTCCGTCTCGTCTTCTGGCTCCTTGTTCCCCATGGTAAAATATTGACTTTGTCTTTTGTCCCGTCCAATTCTGAGAATATTGATTTTCTGCGTTTTCTAGAACCAAAACGGAAGAAAACAGGCAACTGGCACTGTGGCATCTTGTTAATAGGTTAGTCCTAGAAAACATATAAAAATACCTCAAAGTGTAGATAAAGTAAAGAAAAGTAGATACTAAACAAGCATGGAATATCAAAAATTATATATATATATGTTTTTGACGTATCAACATCCTCATATTCCTCCTCTTCAAAAATGTCGTTATTCGCGAAAAAAAGATCCAACATTCATTGCCTCCATGAAATCCGCGTCATCGACTCTACATTGCAATAAAATTGATGGCTCTTCGGCAATGTATGCATCTAAACTAAGAAATCGATAAAAATAAATGTTTTTTACCTCTACGACACTTCATAGAACACCATGTGCGCGGCGAAAGGGTCCGCGGA